>CM035632.1:110020328-115020328 GCA_020496765.1 Gossypium stocksii | reverse complement strand
TCGGATTACCAAGGCTGCTCAAAATCGAGTATTGCTCAATGTATATTAATGATTTCTCAGATTCTAAACAAGCTTCAGACCGGCGAAAAAGATCAGCTAAGGTTTCTATTAACTGAATAGGTTTCAAGTGAGGTTCTATGGATGGCTCAAGGTGGTCGCTTCTAGGGAATCCAAAAGGAATAAGAGTTTCAGCTCCTGAACCAGAGTAGGCCTTAGAGGATTTCTGTTTTGATCCTTTAAACTTTACTCTACAATTACCGGGTGTAGAAGAAGAACCAGTAGTGTTAACACCATTGCTATCTGGTGGATTCAAGGCCTGAACTTGAGTGCCTTTGAATCTCTCTATTAACTTTTTAAGACCAAGCATTTTCTATTCAATACATATACTATATTTCAAAATAAATCTCCTAACTAGATTCAACATAGAAATGTCCAATCTTTACCTTAAAAAATCAATAAAGAGAAGAGCTTTAAGCAACATTGTTGTTTACCTCTTACATTTCTCTCTTCAAGCACCAGGGAATGTGATATGCAGGGAAGAAGAAAGCTCAACACAAAGAAAGGTGTTTCCATAGGATAGATTCTTTGGAGGTATTGGTGATGGTGTTGTAGTTAACCCAAAAGAAAAATGGTTGATTTGGTTGCTAACTCCAATGTTAAATAAGCACCAGTATGGAGCTGGATCAATTACCAAGTGAGGCATCATATGAGGATGAGAACGGAGACCCACTAATCTTGGTCAACTGTCGATTCATTTACATTAAACAATGTATCAGCCATGCATATGCTAAGACATTATATTGATAATGATTCCCTAAACAACAGAGGTAAACAATGAACCTAATAAATATAATATAGTTTGTGTTTCTTCCAAGATTAGTTTATTTATCATATATATTACTACAAGTTAATGAAGGTTGTGGTGAATATCTCCAGTTTGTTTATTTATCATATATATTACTACAAGTTAATGCAAAATTGTCTGAAACAAAATATACGAAATATAGGACTGGAGAACATAGAACCAAGAAAGTAATCACGTGGCTAGGTCCCCATGTGAGAGTTGTGTGTACCAGCGTGTTTTTCTTACCTGGACATGTTGATTGAGAAAGAGAAAGGAGCAGTTCAACTTCAATGTGCATCAAGATGGTGCAAAATGTCCATGAAATGTGGAATGAATCATGGACAAAAGTTTTTTTCTAATGTTGAATGTCCATTAAACATTGATGCTTGTTGATAATGTCGTGGTTGTGAAGGAAGCCAGAAAACAAGCATAGCCATAGGATATATGATGTTACAAGTTCAATATTTTATTACTGGTAATTACCCAAAACACAAACAACTAGTAGACATAAAAGATGAGAAGGTCTCAATCTGTCAACCAACCGAGGTTTCATTACCCGGTTCTTGCATATGTTTTATGTTATGAGAGAAAAGCTCATTCTCAGGAAAATATATGGTTTACAATATTGATTCAAGGAGAAAAATGCAAGAATATACCTACTTGTGTGGTTCATTAGCTTTTTTATTGCAATCTGGAGACATCCCTCACCTTTTTGCACCATAAAACAAAAGTAAATGGTGTGGGTGGATGGAGTTATTTACCTACACCATCAAATATAAAAGTTGTACAGCCTACAAATATTAATGAGGAGAGGGTACTAGTTTGGTTTTATGTCGATAATTGGCAATGTTCAGTTTCAGCTTTCTGACCCATCATCCTTGCCTACTGAAAAACGCACCAAAAATATCAATGCCTTCTTTAAAAAAATATAAAAAAATTTGTAGTCAAGCTCACTCAAATCCCAATCCCCAAACCAAACCTACAACAACAAAACTAATTACTACAAATATTTTGGAATGGCCGCAGCAGCTGTCTCTCTCTTCTCTGCCAAATCAATTACAGCCATTCCAAAGCTTAAGCCTTTCCTCTTTGATTTTCACGTTTCGCCCCCTTTCTCTCTCTCCTTTGCCGTTGCCGCCAACCCCACCACCAATTTCACTCTTTGGTCCCGAAAGCCCCGCCGAAATCCAACCACTCCCGCTGCTGCCATGTTATTCCCTCAAAATCCGGTCTTTGCCGACACTTGCGCCGCCGTCATTAGCGGTTCCATCGCCCTCTCTGTCTTGCGTTTATGGCAGGAGACCGCCAAACGCGGCCTGTTTGACCAGGTCAAAACTCCGCCAAACTTTTTTCTTTTTAATTTTCCCGGGTTTATCGGTAAAAGCTTGCTTGCATAACTGTTCGCGGGCTTAATCCCTTTGGGTTTGCCACCGTCGCTTGCTAAGGCGTTTCTCTTACTCAGCTCAAAGATGCTCTTTTTCGATTCGATTCAAAGTCCAGATTTTGGGGGTTTAATCATTTCAGGGAATTAGATTACTGCATTCAATACAAAATGATAAATGAATAGGAATCTGGTAACAAATGTCTCTTTGTTTTCTTGTTCAGAAACTGAATAGGAAGCTCGTGCACATAAGCATTGGGCTAGTTTTCATGCTTTGTTGGCCATTATACAGGTGATGATCTTCTTATTGAGGCAGCTTTATATTGCTTTACCATATATTGCTTGATGAAATTGATAATACTAATCATTACAGTTCTGGATATCGGGGAGCAATTTTAGCAGCTATTACACCTGGTGTCAACATAATACGTATGATTCTTATAGGTTCTGGACTATGGAAAGATGAAGCCACTGTGAAATCAATGAGCAGATATGGTGACTACAGGTGAGAATGAAGATTAAAGCTTTAGCTTTTTAATGTACAATGTTACAATGTATCAGTTATATTTATTGCTTGTTGAGTATGTGCTTCATCCTGACATGAAAAATACCAAAAGAAGGGGAAAACAGTGTGTTATCTTGTACCCCTTTACGGCTTATTTCTAACTCGCAGTCCCTTACATCAGGGAACTTCTTAAAGGACCACTCTATTATGCTGCGACGATTACTTTGGCTTGTGCATTCTATTGGAGGACTTCACCTATAGCAATTGCTGCAATATGTAACCTTTGTGCTGGAGATGGTAATAGCTAATTAGGTCATTTAATCTTTTAAGAAGTACTTTGAATTTCTGAATTGCTTTATTAATCAAAATGGATAGTTGGATAACAGTCTGTACCTGTTTTAAGGTTTTGCCGATATCGTGGGAAGACAATTTGGTGGACAGAAACTTCCTTACAATAAGAACAAGTCCATAGCTGGTAGTGTTGCAATGACAATAGCTGGTTTTTTTACCTCTGTTGGGTAACCTGTCTAGAATTTTTTCTCTTTTTGCTTTTTCTTTCCTGACTAACCCTAAACATGATTTATTATTTCGATTAATGCCAACAAGCAATGTTATAACAGGTATATGTATTATTTTTCCTACTTTGGATATATCAAAGAGAGTACGGAGATTGTTTTCGGTTTCTTGATTGTGTCTCTCGCATCAGCACTTGTGGAGTCACTTCCAGTTAGTACCGAGCTCGATGACAACCTCACGGTTACATTAACCTCAATATTGGTCGGCAGCCTTGTCTTCTGATTTAAGAATCAGTCTTAGAATGCAGAGGCTAGTTGTAGGAGCAGTGTTTATTTGGGGACTGAGAAATGTTGTAATCTAGTGTAACATATAAAATGCTTGAAATGTGGCCAATGATGATATTCCACTGATGACATTGAAGTTCAAGTCCCGAGCTGCCTTTCTTAATGGCAACATTTGGGCCCATCTCTTCCATGGTTCCAAACTTAGATCATTGGTCAAACTCTTCATTTCTTACTAGTTTCGTAAGATCAATTTGTAGGAGTTTATCTGTTAGTGGTGTGCGTGCTTGTAATTTTCTCCTAATGCTCTCTGAGTTGTACCTTCTTCCTTTTTTCGAGGTGGGCATAGATCCTTTTTCAAAGCTTGAATTCGTGTAGAAGTGATTATATTGTTGTTCTTAGACTTAAAAGAGACAAATAATTTGTAGCAAGGAAGACAACAATTTTGTTCATGAAACAGCTCATGAATTTTCGAATCAAAATTCAAACAATTTTCTTGAACTATCTTTAACATAAATTATCAAATTGATTTGGATTTAAAATATGTTCTTTTACTCATCAATAGGTATTGATTTATTGTATTGATTGTCAAATTGTCACTCATTATTCAATAGTTGAACTTTAAAAAAAAAATCTTAACATCTCAGTGGCTTAAATGAAAATTTTTTAATAGTTTAGTGACTATTTTGTAACATTTTTAAAGTTAGTGTTTAAAATATAAATTTACTAATAACCTGGGCTGTAGTTTGCCCATACTTATTACACCCTAATTTTTCTTTCATTTATTTGATTGTTTCTATCATCATCTTCCTCCTGCCATCGTCCATCTCTGCAAATCAGGTTTTTTTTTTTCTTTTCATCTCAGTTTTCACCCACCGTTGTGTCCGCTGGTTTTTGCCGGATCTTACCCATATCCCGTTTCGGAATCCGTATCGGATCGTGTCGACAGGGGTACTGCGCCCCAAATTGCTGAATTCGGGTAACGATATCGGGGGGCTATTGTATAGAGCTAAAATTATCTGCTTTTCAACTCATGTCTGGACCAAATGAAGATAATAATACTCAGGTAACCCTGTTTTTCTTTGAAACGAAAAAAACTGAATAACGAATCCGTAATTTCACGATTTTATTTACATGAGATGAACGAGAATAAGGGTTTATTGTATCAAAGATGGAGAGAGATGCTTTATTGATTTCGATTGAATTGCCTTTTTCAGCTTTCATCTCACTTTTTCGGAGATCTTTTGGATTCCATAATTGTTGATGTTGCATCCGAGTGTCATCGGATAGCAAAATTGGGGCTCGACCGTAATTTAGAGGAGGAAGAAGAAGAAATGAGGTTATCAGCTCAAGCCCGAGCAAGGGTAGCTGATCCTAGTAATAGCAGTGAAACAAACACCAAGTATGTTGTGGATATATTTGGACAAACACACCCATCTGTAGCCACTGAAATATTTGAATGCATGAATTGTGGGAGGTCCATCGCTGCAGGGAGGTTTGCTCCTCACTTGGAAAAATGCATGGGAAAGGTAATTCCCATCTCTAGTTATCATTTCCATCTGTTTGTATTTCTCCATAATGATAGACTCCTATTGTGATCGAGAATCATGCGCCATTCCATGAAACTTTCATTATATAATTGTTCTGGTACAGGGTAGAAAGGCACGTCTCAAGGTTACTAGGAGTAGCACAGCTGCACAAAACCGGTATTCACGAGGCAGCCCTGTTTCTACCTATTCTCCTTATTCGAATTCTACCAGCACAAATAGGTTATCGAATGGAACCCCTAGTGTTGCAGGAGAGGAGTATTCAAATGGCACTTACGAGGAACCATGGAACAAAACTTGAGCCAAGGCTTTTAACTTGTGTAATGCAGCTAGTTAAATTGAACTCAAAGCTTGTCTCTCTAGATAGTTGATAACTTAATTGGAAAAATGGGAGGCAATATGTAAGAAGAATGATTCAACTTGCAGAAGCTTTTTTGATTCTTTTGAATTGTATGTTGCATCTGTCATTTTCATTTTTCTTGGTCTGTGTTAAACTGCTATAATAGACAAGTTGGGGAAAAGTAAAGAAGTAGAGCAGGGCCTGAACGAAATTGACATGAGAGCATCGGTAAAGTCTCATTGCAATTGATTCTATTGTGTTTCAGTGGACGGCAGTATATGTCTATTTCTTAGATATCTCAAGCTTAATGCATCTTCCTTGTTTTTCTTTACTGTAAGATAAAAGAAAACGCTGCTGGGACTTGAACCCGGATCTTACTGTGAATGCCGAATATCCTAACCAACCGACGAACTGCAATGTACTCGAACCCACCAGTTCAACGGACCAGACATGTGCCTTTCAAAACCCAATGAGAGCTGAATATCCTAACCAACTAGGACTTGAACCTATGTCTAGACTACAACAGACTTGAACCCGGATTTTTCTGTGGATTTCTGGCAAAATGAATTTGACATTGGCAAGAAATATAAAATTCTGAAATTCCAAGTATGATGTTAAAGAATAGAGTCTACAAGGGAGGGAACCTTGGCAACATCCTCTTGTACGAGTTGATATCATGTCATAAAACAGAAGGCAATTATGTACCAGAAGTTTGTCTTTCCATAGCTTTTCTTAAATTAAAATTGACCTTTAGCATTTGAAGGACCTATATGTATATATTTCAAGCTTGAACTAGAGTTATGTTCGATACAATTGTTCCATGGTTACCGGTCCAGGCTAACCTTCGTCATTTCACATGGCTTTTATATATTATTATGGGTAAGTCGGATAATAACCTAGTGAAAAGGAGAAAGTAAAAATACAAGTGGGAAATAATAATAATAATAATAATAATAATAATATAGTTGCTTTAACATATATATTTTGTTCTAGATTGTAGGAGAGTAGAGAAGAAGGCTTAGTGCAGCAAAGCCCCAGACGACAACTGCCCCTCTCTGCAATTAAATTTTGTGAAATAAAGGAAAAACTACATGTACATGATCTCATGCATCTTTTAGCTTATGCAACACGTGTTTCATCATTATCTTAATTATATATACGTGAGATTAATAATTGCGTATCCAATTTGTGTTTTGTTTGGTATCCATTAGTTATATATTTCATTCAAAATTGAAGCTATTTCCTCTTCTTATTGGACGCATGGTTTTTGTAGGTTCCTTATTATATTTAAACTCTCTCCTAACTACCTTAGATTAGGATTCGGGATTGAGACACATTGTTATGAATACATGTCATCATCAAGTGAAGTCCACTTAGCATAAAAAGTCTTTCGGAACATACTAAGAAAAATAATGAAACTAAGAGCTGCAAATGGCATAATCATCCCAGTATTACAACAATAGATGGAAGTGTGCAACACTCTCACGTCACCCTTTCTTTTTTAAATATACCCAACGAAGAAAACCATGCACACAACGTGGTTAATGCATATATTTGCAAACACTCTCATTAATGGATTAGGGATGGCAAAACCCAAACCACCCGATGTATTTTTAATTAATCCGTTTTGAATAGTATAAATTTTTTTTTTTTAAAAGCAAATGCAAGGCAGGTTGGGTGGATATTTTTTTTTATGTTGAATATGGAACAATTATAGTAACATTGCTTGCCCTGCCTTCTCTAGCCCACTCCACTCTGTAAAATTATTATTTTATTCTTATATATGTATAACTATTAAAAGAGTAAAAATGTATTATAAAAAAATTATATTTTATGTTTAAATATTTTTTAAAAAAATTATATTCAAATATTTACTCATTTTAAAAATATAAAAAAATTAAAGAAATATAGTAAAAAATAAATCAATATTGAGCGAAGTGGGGTAAGGATGGAGGCATCCAATATCTATAGAGACGATAGTAGTTTTTAAAATCATACATCCATAATGAAGCATGACGAGTAGTAGAATAGAACGTACCAACTATGGAGCAGTAGTGAATTTAGTAATATCCACCCTTACCCTGTTCCATATCATCCCTACTGGGGGCCAACAGGTTTGATGATTATTAAAATTAATCAACCAAAATTCATATTAATAAGTTGTAATAAATATTATCTTATATGTATAGGTGTGTGTTTTGAAAGTTGAAAGTTGTAATCCAAACCGGCCAATACCAATGGTCTTAAAATGGAGACTCCTAGTAAACAAAGAGGTTTAGCAGAAATAGGAAGTCTAGACCTATGGCTATTGCATGGACTCATTGCTAGATACATACACTAATTATAGGAAGCTAAAATGTGTGTGTATGTATATAGTGCAAAAAGACAGAAGAAAATTCCTCCATGTGTTTTGGAGTTTTTTTCTGTTTTGCCATCACTTGCCTTCATTCATCAATTATGGTTTTAATTTTTCAGGTGCTGTTTCCAGTAAGAATCAAAATGATGAACATATCTTTTCTTGTGATAATAATATTATTTAAGGGAGATTAAAACGATCCACTAGATCAAATCAGTATATATATGAGTTTAGTATTCAAATTATTGGATCCTTGATTGAGGGTAGGATGGTCGATAAATGGAGTCTGACCATTCAATGCTTTATTATCTTAACTAGCTATAAATATACCTCATCTATATATGGACGGTCACTATCTTTAAATTTGCCTCGTGTTTTTTAACACAAATTTGCTGCAAAGTCTTTTATATTTTGAAAGCTCAATTCCAACCAAAACCAACAATTTTATTAACTTTTCTTTTTAGAAAAGATGGGCCTTTTAACCCATAATTTTCAACCTATAACCCCAATCTTACGTGAATGTGAATGTATTTTAACTGTAATATATAATTGCTCATTGTATATGATTGGTTCTAGTTGATAATGACATTAAGGGAGGAATAGTTAGGCTACAACATATAGGAGCTTAGGGAGTACAATGGCGTGTTGACACTGAAAGTTAACCTAGCAGGAATTGGCTTAATTAAAGTTCAAAAATGGCAAAACACAAAAGGACAAAAGAAAACCACATCTCATCACCCTTTTTTGTCTTAGTACTGTTACTGTCTGAAACCCTAGCTGGGTTTATGTTGATCACACATACAACATTTTTCAACATTATACACACACGTGTATATATATATGGTCGCCATGAGTTTTCCGAACAAAGTCTCTTCATCTTCTCCAATAAATTAACACTTCTCTTTGGTGCTTTTAAGGTGGCAGTTCAATTATTGATTCATTAAATATGGGATATGGTAGTGGGGAGCTTATTATACGAAGCTACAATGCCCAAAACGACAGAGTTCGAGTTGAAGGTCTGGAGAATATATGTGAAGTAGGTCCAGCTGATAAACCATTTCTCTTCACAGACACTTTGGGTGACCCAATTTGCAGAATCAAAAACAGTCCCATTTACAACATGCTGGTTGGTAGCTACCATTACATTGATTATATCATTGCATTGTACCATATAATGTTATTGATCATCACCATTTTGTTTATTAGGTAGCCGAGTTGGGCGGTCAATTGGTTGGTATTATCCAAGGCACAATAAAGCTAGTAACACTACACAAGCCTCCCAAGAATGTAGCCAAGGTGGGCTATATCTTAGGTTTAAGGGTTGCACCCGCTTACCGACGACAAGGAGTCGGCTCGAGACTAGTGACCAAACTCGAGGAATGGTTCGTTGCATGTGACGTCGATTATACTTACATGGCCACCGAGAAAGATAACGAAGCCTCCTACACGCTCTTCGTAAACAAACTCGGTTACGTTAAGTTTCGAACCCCGGCCATTCTCGTAAACCCTGTTAACCACCATCGGTCATCTCAGATATCGTCGAAATTCAAACTAACAAAGCTCAAAATCGAAGAAGCCGAATCTCTCTACCGTAAATACTTGTCTTCAATAGAGTTCTTCCCAATTGATATAGGCAATATACTAAGAAACAAGCTAAGCTTAGGGACTTGGGTGTCTTATCCCAAAGGTGAAACATGGGGCAAAGTCCCTACTAGTTGGGCAATGCTAAGTGTATGGAATAGTGGTGAGCTTTTCAAATTAAGGTTAGGGAATGTACCCATATCTTGTTTCATGTACACTAAGAGCTCACAGTTGATCCAAAAGTTTCTTCCCTGCTTTAAATTGCCAAGCGTACCAGATTTTTTCAATCCATTCGGGTTCTACTTCATATATGGAGTTTACGGTGAAGGTCCATTATATGGCAAGTTGGTGAAAAGCCTGTGTAATTTCGTCCATAACATGGCTTCATCAAAATCCAAAGATTGTAAGGTGATTGTTACAGAAATTGGAGGTAATGACACAAGATCAAAACTTCACATCCCACATCGAAAATCAATGTCTTGCTCAGAGGATTTGTGGTGTATAAAGAGCTTGAAAAACGAAGATAGGATGAGTGTTCATAAATTGACGATAATGCCACCAACAAGAGCCCTTTTTGTAGACCCTAGAGAGGTTTGAAAATGAAACCAATATATAAAAAAAATGTTGTTTAAATAGGTGCCGCCCTCCAATCCAGGCAAAACACTTGCTGATCAAACATTTCGGCGCAGTTTCTTTATTTGTCATGTTGTAATAACATATTTTTTGCAAGTGTAACCCTAGTTTATACAAAAAGGAACAAAGTTGGTTAGCCTATAGGTGATTTATCATGTCGACGTGACTATGTAATTTACATAAAGCACTAGCCATTTGGCATCTCTTCTCTCTTTACTATATATGGAATATTATTGCCAATGTTGATTTCCTTTGTTTTCCTTTAAGCCTCCTAATTAGACTTACCATTTAGTAATTATCAATTAGTATAGTGGCAAATGATTTTCGCTCCACTTTGCTAGGACCGCTCGGGTCATTAGCTCCACGAGTAGTACATCCAGATTTCTCGTAGGACCTGCTTATTAATCATTACACTAGACATCAATCACAATGTTTCATTTGAAGTATTCCAAATCATATCTAGTATTACATTCTCTTGACCTATAACTCTGCCTGACTTGACTACTTATCTTATATTTATTAATAATAACTTGACACGTGACACTTTGTGATAAAAGATAATACATATTACACATGGCTTAATGTAAGATCATGGTAAGTCTTCATACCTTCTCTTCTTACCTTAGCTCCAAATTTTCTCTCAGGCCACCCCATAAGATGGCTCATGTCCTAAATAGGTTGAACGTTCCATCTCGATCATCCACTCCTTAGTGTACCAATTAAGTATCAGCAACTTTCGTCAAGGGTGATATCGGTTCGATTCGGTCGAGTATTTTGGATTTTTTGAACTGTTCTTCATAATTTGATTTGGTTCTCGATTTTTTCATATTAATTTTTGTTTTAGATTTTTAAATATACTTTGACAAAATGAGATTTGTTTCATGCTTTTTAAATATTATTTTATAAAATTTCAAAGTCTTTTTTTCATAAGTATATTTCTAAAAATAATTATAAGTCTTAAGAATTTTTCAATAGATCAAATATAAAATCTTTATTTTTTAAATTAATTATATATTAAATTAGAGTTAAAATTCGATTAGATTTTGACTAACCATGGTTTTTAAATTTATATTCCATAAGCCGTCCAAACACCTTGATACAAGTCAATTTTCAATTTTTTGATTTTTCTTACTCAATCTATCTTTTATTACTTAAACCCATAAAAGATCCATGGAACATATATATATAATGACATTTAATATATATAAATATAGGATCCATGCAACATATAATAGGATGGATTTCTCCCACCCTGTATATATATATATATATATATATATGTCAACTTATCTTGATTCAATGCATAATTGATCAATGACTACAATTTGAGAAGCAGTATAGCAAGACGTGTACCTCATTGAGCCCTGATAACACGTGCATGGGCATGTATGTACAGAAACAGGATGAAACACTTAACGGCAAGGCCTAGCGAAGCTTAAAGTGATACACAAACAGAACCCCCACGAAGTTCATCCTCTCGAGCCATTGATCGATGTGACCGGAAGTTGAATGTGCTTTGTTGATTGTTTCGTTCTCTTGTTAAACAAGAAACATTGCGATGTTCATGTTGCCAAAATAGGGACTCGCTTGTTCCCCGTAAATGCTTGCTTAAGCTTATAATACCCATCTCTATAATGTTCGAGAGAGAAGCAGAGTTGTCGTATAGCTTCTCGTTTCTCTTCCGCTGCTTCCTCTATTGCTCTACTTTGCCTCTCGATTTCATCCTCTAGTTCCTTAGCTTTTCCTTGCATTTGCTGCACCAATTTGTTTGCTCCTTCAGCACTAGCGATTAGTTCCCCGTGTTCCACACGTAATCGGTGCAGTTGCTCATCCATTTCAACAATTTGATCACCTTTATAACCAACTTCTTCTTCAAGTAAATCGATTTTCATCTTGAGCTCATCTCTCTCGGATTTCAAAGTCTCGAGGTTTTCATTTAGAATTTTATTGGAATCACCTCTCTTAGCAATCTCTGTTTTCAACGCCTCGATTTCATCGTGCAGCCTCTCCTCCGATTCTCGTTTTTCATTAAGAACATTTCTAATCTCTTCCTCCAAAGACCGGGCATGCGACTCCCCATCCCTAAGTTGTTCTTCTAAATAACTTCGTTCCTCCAACAATTTCGATACCTCAGCTCCGATCTGCGCTTTTTCGTTAAAAATCTTCATCTCGGCATCGGATACGACTATCTTTAATTCCCTAATCTCATTATCCCGGCTCACTAAACCATCCTTTAACATAGCCATTCTTCCCTGCAGCTTGCAAACCTCTTTTTTCAGTATACTCAGTTTCGTATTCGATGTCCTTATCTCGCTTTGAGCCATATCGAGCTGACCCTGCAAACTTTGAATCTTTTCAAACGCCTGTTTATTCTCGAGTTTCAAACACGCGATTTCCGTTTCGGGATCCCGAGGCATTTCTTTAGTCAAATTGAACTCATCCTCCAAGGGCAGGATCTTGCCATCATCATGCAGGGTTTCTTTATCCACCTTGTTTTGAACCATTGATGTGTCAGTTTTAACACTATCTTCTTCGGATGAATCCGATTCCGATGTTTCCATCTGTTTATATTTCTGTAGCTCAATTGTCAACCAATTGTTTTTTTCTTCGGAAAGTCGTAGTTTTCTATTAACAATCTTCAATTCTTCTTCATACTTTCTAATCCGAGCAAGAAGTTCTGATTCATCTTCAAGTATTTGTAGCTTCTCTTTCATTTCGCGGAGCTCAATCTCCAATTCAATCGTCTTCCGACCCGCCCCTTGATCGCCTAAATTCATCGTTGATGAAACCGTGTAATTATTAACCGATCCATCATCAGACTCCGGTTCGGAATCTGTTACATAAGACGACTCGTCATCTCCTCTCTGGTACATATCGTTCCAACTAGAACCAAGGAAGAATTCAAAACCGGCAGCTCGTGCACCCGACCTCCTACGAGTCAACCTTTGTTCAGGAGAAGGACAAGTAGGCGGTAATTCAAAGCCATTATCTGAGACACCTGAACCTTGAGAATGAACGTCCGACAGAACATTCCTCCTCAATTCTCCTTTAAGATAATCATTACGCTCCACCAAGGTTCGATATAAACGGTAGAACTCCTCAACATGAGCCACAAGTTCCGGCCGTTTCTGATAATACATCTCGGCCTTTTTGGCAAAGGAATCCGCATCTTGGTCAATCAGATTCAACATCTGTTTGACTCTTCGATCCATTTCTGCAGATAGCCATTTTTTGGTTATTTTCTTCTTCGGCATTTCGGCAAATCCAAATTACTGCAGAATCACAAAAAGATGCGGAATCAAATAAGCCTTAGCCTAAAGGCATGTAAACAAATGGAGAAGAACAAAAGACCAACTGCCTAGTGCCTAATATTATACTTTTACTTCTTTTACAACATAAACCAAACAAAGATCAAATTAGGACACAATCAAAGGATTTAGACCACAATTTTCATTTTCAGTTGCAACAAACTAAACCATTGTTTAAAAAATGAAGCAACAAACATAAAGGTAGCGGTAGTTAGTTCGTTGTGGGAATGCCTTACCACAGCATCTCAAAAAGGCTAATATATTTTTTAACGTGGCCACCAAGTAATTCTATTTTGTTTTTCTCAATATAAGCCATTTCTCAATTCAACCAAACAAGTGTGTTTCCATGGATTATATACACCGATTTATATTCATCACCAAGCGTGAGCCAAATGCTTGAATGTAATGTTATAATTTGTTTTTTCCTTTTATAAGAGTAGGGGTGAAGTTGTCTTAAAGCTCAAATTCGAGATGATGGAATAAAATATAATGTTTTTACATTATTATAATAGAAGCTACTTACAGTAGTAGTGGAGTACAAGTATATATGTATATGACGAAAGTATCATGTAAGTCCCTATATTAGGAGTTGAATTACATTTTACCTCTTCTACTTAAAAAAATGAATAAAGTAGTCTATATACTTTATATCAAAAGGCAATTTAGTCTTTTTGTTAAAAATTGTATTTATTTCTCCTGTAAAAAGTTAGCCTCTCTATATCAGTATGAGGTTAACATGGCACACCATATTCCACTGTTTAATTATTCCGTCAACCATGTTAGTTTTTAACCATGTAAATAGATGAAACTTTTAACAAAAATGACCAATTTAATCTTTAATTTAACCTACATTAAATTTTTTATTAAATGACACAAGATGCAATTTAAGTCCCTCCATGATAATTTCGGTGTAAGTTAAAATACTAAAAGAACTATGGAATTATTCTATTTTACTAGAATAAAACCTTTTTTATGTAGAAGGAAAGGAATGGACCAAATACAGTCCACATAGAAATTAGGACGCACATTATCAGCGCGAGTTCAGCCGTCCACGCCTCTAAAACAAAACGCCATTATTATTACAATCGCGGCAGTTTTATTACATCCGTCAATCAAAACAACATCCACCTTACTTCAACACCAAATAACAAAAAACAAAAAAAACTTCAACTCGATTTGATTCATGCTTTTCAGAAAAGAAAGAAAAATCAAAGATATTCGATTAGTGCTTATTAGAAAAGTAAGAAAATCTGCTGAATTTGTATCATAATATCTCTTGAAAGTATTTTCAAAATGGTTATTTGATATCGTAGAGAATAATAATGTATAGGAAACAAAACAAAGGGTTTTGATACCTCGTATTTTTGTTTTTCGCTTGCTTGGCGTTGATCAGAGAGAGAGAGCTCCCAAGAGCTGAATGTGTAGACTGAAGCAGGGAAAGGATGAAAGGTAGGCAAAAAGCATTGTTGAATGGACATCTATGGAGATGCCACATTCAGACTCATAACCCACATCCAAATTCAAAATTTGGGATGAGGGAACTGTTCTAGTGTACAAAAGCTCCACCTTTATATATTATTTAGAGAGTAAAGTTTGAAAAAATAAAAGAATGGGGGGAGATTCCAGATAAAAGAAAAAGGAGAAAGCAAGTGTAATGCCACTATCAGTGTCACCTAACCAGCTTAATGGGTGAATTTCAAATATATCTTTATATTTCAATTGAATGCCGTCGTCTTCTTCCTTTGTTTATTGGGAAACAATTAATCTAAAAGCAATACAAAGTTTTTTGCCGTCTTAATACCTTTTCACTAAAAATCTATATATTATGTCCAATCATATACTTCTTTTGTAATATACGTTTGTATTATTAGCTTTAGATGCGCGTGAGAATGGAGCTTTTACGGTCATCATAAAATTCATGTTCGAGATTCACTTTAACAAAAAACATTAATGTAATAGGGCAATTTAGCCCGGTACATTAAATGAAAAAAACCAAAATAGTCCAATGTCCCTTTTTTACAAATGTTGGGGCCCAAATCAGAATTAGACCCCGAACTAAGACCTAAAACCCAAATTTCAACCCAAATTACAGTACAAATACCTCAACCCAAATACTAATTCAAAGGTCAAACCTAATATGGCCCAAATTACACTAGCCCACTACCCTAGCCGGCCCAAACGGCCCAAACACCTAAACGGCTAGGGAACCCTAACCCCAGACGCGCCGCAGCCTGACCACCGTGCCTCCGTATGCTCCAGCGTTTCAGCAACCACGTACGCACCACGACAACGCCCTTCAGTGCACTCCGTACCTGCAAAAAACAGCGAGCGCAACAGCAGCAGAGAGCATGACAGAACATTTGTATTTCATTTGTTTTTTTCTCATTCGGCTATAAAGCCCAAAAACAGTGTATTTTCATTTTTACGAACGAACGAACGCATGTAAACACACAAAATCAATCAAAAACATCAGTTTTTTTGAAAAGGTGATTTCATATTCGATTCGTTTCTTCACATTTTCATTGTTCATTGCATTTCATAAAAGAAAAGGCAAGGGAAACAGCACTTACCTTCGCGAGCGGATTACCGAAACCCTCATTCTCTCCTTCGAAATCGGGGTTGGATATGGGTTTTAAACGGTGAACCCCCCGGATATTCGCAAATAGAGCTAAGTTGGCTTTCCGTGGATGACCCATCGCCGATTTGAGGCGTATCGTGGTTGAACGGCCATTTAATCTTGGCCTCTATTCGGCCGATTAAAGGGGGAAGTAGGGAGCGACCTAGGTTTTTTGTTCTTTCCTTTTGTTTGGTTTTCAAAAGTGGCCTGATGTCTGTAGTGTTAGGGTTTATTTTGGTTTTTAAGTGGCGCGTGAAACGGCACCGTTTAGTGCCTGTTTCAGTGGCTCTAAAACGGTGCCCTATTGGCATACCCGTATAGGCCTCGACCCGATGACCCGACCCGTGCACGACTGAGATCCGCGTGTTTGGGTCTTTGAGGGTTTTTAAGTGGTTCGCGTTAAGTCCCTCTCGTTCGCGCCCGTATCCGATTGAGCCCTTTGTGCCTTTCTTTATTATTTTTTAATTTATCCCTGGGATTTGCGCGATTTTGCAATTTAGCCTGCGTCTAAACGCAGTGTTTTGGGGAGCTGGTATATTTCCAGTTTCAGCCCTTATTCTTTGTGCGCGTTTCACCTGGGTCTCCCTGCTGTTTTGAATGTAGTTTTTAGATTCCAAATTCTGTTTTAATTTTAATTTAGTCCTTAACTTGTTTATTTTATTCATTTGCGTACTTCCTCGTTTACTATTTTATTATTATTATTATTACTATTATTTTTCTGTTATTATTATTTTAAACCTTTTCTTGTTTTATCTATTTTAAACCTTTTAATTTCTATTTATTTAAACCTCACATATGTATCATTCATATTATATTTTAAATACCCTTTCTATTTTTTTTTTAAAAGAAAAACTTTTACATGATACTAATTTTAAAAAAAATGCTTTAATACATATTCCTTAGATTATATTATACATATATTATTGATTTTACTATATTCTAATCACTACTCTCAAATTTCCATCACACATGTTTATATTTTTATCTATTTATGTACATAATTTTGTTTCTTTTAAAAATCCTATATCAAACTATATTTTTGTTTACTTCAAACACTTTTATACTATCATTTTTCATATATTATTTATATCTAATTTTTTTTTTAAAAAAGGGGCCCATGCACATTATTTATTTAAATTGACATATATTATTATGTATATTACCCATTTTAATTTTCTCTTCTTTTCTATACAATATTATTTTATACCTCCTTCATACTAATCTGTTTAATATATGTTTTTTATTTCAATTTCAAATTTTAGCATATTACTTGTTGTAAAAAAATTTATACGTAAATTCCATTGCTTGTATATTAATGATTTCAAATTTTCTTTCTTTCAAATTATTCATTTTTTATCTGTATTTCAAACTCGTTTGTGGAGTAGATTGTTTTTCTTATTTGTTTTGAGCTTCGTTTGAATTAGTTTTCAATTCATAAAACTTTAAATATTATTGTTAATGTTTGCGCAATTGTTGATACGAGACTATTGCTATGGTGTATCTCTTAAGTTGTTCTTTCGAATAGAATTGTTCGTTTGTATGCCATCATTGCCATGTATTATTATTTCATGCTTGATCCTATGCTTGTGTTTCTTGTCATTGTTTTGTGCTCCAAACTCCAACACATTTGAACCTTTACTAGATGCACCTTTTTAGCCCGAGCAAATCGAATAAATTTATTTTTTGCCAACGCTTATTGGACAATTTCTCGAAAATAAGGCAATATTTCGTGTTCGGAAATACGAGAAATCGTGCCCTAATGTGTTGGGTTTCGTTTTTTGGTTGGATCGAATACGTGAACACCCTTTTTGTAATTTTCAAATGTATGAGTTTTTAAGACAAGATTTGATCATGGTTTCGAGGGTTTAAAGGATCGTGTCCTAACGTGCTGGATGTGATACTGTATTCCTTTAAAATGAGAGAATCTTGCCGTCCAATTTAAGTCGTTCAAATGCTTTAAAAGAAATTGTATTTCAAAACTTTTTGACATAAGGACATTTTTAATCAATTTGGTACCAATTTTGAGCGTTACGAAGGTGCTAACCCTTCCTCGTACGTATTCGACTCCCGAACCTGTTTTCTCAAGTTTCGAAGACCAAATTAATTGTTTTAATAAATCAAAATGTTTTATTAAAATAATTTAGGGTGATCCGATCGCACCTTAAAAAAAGTCGGTGGCGACTCCATTTTTGAGTTTTAAAGTCGATTTCCGTTTTCAAAAAAATAGTTTTGACAATTAACGTATACAAAACCATCCTCATGCTCTTCCATTTTGCCATTTAAATCTTACGGTATCGTCCAAATGGGTAATTAGACTTGTTTAATACAACCGAGCCCAGTCAAATTGAAGCTCAAGAATCATCAAATAAAGTAATGGGCGTAACATAAGTTTTATGTAATTATATATATAATTTTACTTCAATACAATTTGTCAATTTTTTATAAGCTGCAAACTACTAGCATCATTATCTACATCATACTATCCAATATAGAAATAAAGACATATTTATCCCTCTAAAGGCATAAAATTTGAGTCAAAATTAAAAATTAGTATATACATTTAAATTACAATCAAAATTTCACACATTTAATTTATATGTATAATTTTAATATTGATCTCAAATCACATTTAATTTATATGTATAATTTTAATATTTATCTCAAATCATTAAAAGAAAATTTGCTTTAATTAAGTCTCTTTTGGGGCAGGCCATTTCGTTATCATTTCTTAAATCCATATATCAGAAGTTCAGCTAAAACTAGCATCCGACTTTTAGCCAAATTCAGGCAAAACCAAATTTCTTGTCGCCCAAACTCTATTCTCAAGACACAAAGATCGAAATTTCAAATAACTAAACCCACACCCCCCCCCCCCAACCCAAAAAAAAAAAAAAACCTTTGTTTATACTTTATCAATGCATGGAATGAGCATAAAGAAAAATTCAGCATGATAGTATAATACTGGGGAAAACCCGGTTGAATGACCGCAAAACATGAATCTCAACATGCAAACATGACCCAGGGTACAACCAAACCTCAACAAACACTCGAGACCATTCCAACCAATAACACATCTAGTTCCATCCCAGGAATATGCCAGTGACTACTCTCACCATATTCGCCAAAAGTACATGGCATGGAAAACACCAACCGCCTTTTAAGTTGAGGAAGCTGCCTCCCCATCTTTCTTCTCGGTATCTGCCTTTTCTGTGGCTTCTGTTTCCTTTTTCTCCTCTCCAGCTTTATCCTCGGTCTTCTTTTCATCAACGCTCAACTTCTCCAGCAGTCCAGCAGCAGCAGATGCATCTTTATTTTCCTCTTTCGGTTTTTGTGATTCAGCAACTTCTTGGAACATTTGCATGAAGGTTTTGCAATCTAATTTCAAGAACAAGAAAAATCAGCTAAAACTAGAATGGTTTGCTCCCCCCCCCCCAATGAATAGAGAATTAGTCAAACAAAGGGAAAAAGAGAAGGCAAATTACAAAAGGACCATTGCAAGCTAAATCTATAACTACAATGCAAACCCAGCTACGTTAATTATTCTTGTTAACACTTTCTTTACAAGAAACAATAAAGCCTACAGAAACAGCTTTTAATGAAACATTTCACGTGACATATCAAGCACTAAAATATGATTATTATTACTTATTACATTAAAGACCCCAAATCATAAACAAACTATTTCTATTACTCGGCCTAAAAGACTTGCACAATGATACAGAACACTATAAGACCAAGTATTTAGAGATTAAAAATCATTCAAATTCAATAATTCAAAGCAAACAGCTAGTACTCAAGCAGCAATAGTTAATTTTATATTTCTTCAGTTGGATAACCATAGTTCTGTATTTAACCAACATTTTGTAATCAATATGGAAAAAAATTTCTATTTAAATGACATGATAATATACCACATTACCATCTAATCAGTTCTCCAAATGAAGAAGTATCAAACCCAAGAAAAGCACTAGGGAAAACACGCGAAGATACTTCAATTTGCCATCATAGAAATCCTCCATCCATAAAAAAATAAACCTAAAATACAATTTTTCAACTTAGCTACCCGAGCGAGGTGAAAACCCAAAGTTCATGGCAACTTTGAAGGGAACAGGACTATAGTAACAGTTATTCTTACTAATATATCTTATTTCTTCATGTTCGGTATTTTGTAGTTTTCCAGCAACCACAAAAAGAACACGCAATTACCCATAAAGGAACAAAAGGAAATTTTCAATAAACCTTTCTAGCACTCTATAACCACAAACAAGACCATCTAGAACAGCTATTTTTATGTTCTCCTAACACAGCTATATGGAGAATTAGAGGGGAAAAATCAGCAAGAATCTGCCTCAAAGTTTTTCACTTCATCAAATATAATTTTAAATTTCAATTGCTTGGAATTGAAGTATAAACCTTAGAATTTTGTTAAACCAAGCATTCAAAATCAATAAGAGAAAATGCTAGTCACTAACTACTTGAAGAATATACCAATGCTAGACTCCCAGACATTATCGAGTTACTAAGAACCTAACTTGCAGCTCCAGATCTTAGAGTAAAACAAATAATTGAAACAAAATCCATTCGATTTCATTTTGCAAACAAAAGGAAGCAAAGTGGTTTACTGTAAAAAGAATATACATACTTTCCACAGATGCAAAACGAATGCAGAACAGTTCATCTTTCAATTCACCATCAGCGTAGTCAGAAGCGTGCCACAGGCACGATTTGTCGTTCCCTGCGTGCTCCTGCACCGTCATAGTCGGCAACACTGGACAAATATTTTAGTTAATAAATATTATGAAACAAGAAAGAAAAGAAATCTAAGCAGACACCGAATCGAGGAAGAGAAAAACAAAGAGAACGAACCTAAATGATTGGCGCAGATCTTGAGAGTCTTAGATTGCCTCATAACAAGGCGAACTTTTCCTGTCGCTTTGTGCTTCAACAGCTTCACAGTACCAGCGCCTCTCTCTTTCCATTGATTGCCTTCTTTATCAAATCGGTAGAGCTTCGACTTCCTAATCAATAAAATAAATACATTCAGATCGTTGTAATTTGTAGAAAAATCGGAGAATATTTGAATCGGAAATACAAATATAAGTAAAGGAGGAGAATACAGACAGATCGAGTATCGGATCTTCGTTTTCCTCGCCGGTGCTGACGGCGACTTCCTCGAGCTTGATGATAGGGGCGATTTGAGCTCCGGTGTCTTCTTCCTCGGCGGGGGCGGCATCCTCGTCTTCTCTGTGCTCGTGATCTGGTTCTTTGCTTGCCATGATTGCTTTGTTTAGAATGAGGCGTTGGAAGTTTGCTGGCGGTAGAATATACTTTTGGGGTATAGGGTTTTTTATATATATATATATCCGCGATAAGGAAGTTGTTTGACGGTAAAATTCTTTTTTGATGAATTCAGTGTAGTTTAATAGTTTATTAACCTCTCAACTCAAATCGCCTCTTTCATTTCTTTTAAATTATTATTTAAAAACAAATTTAATTAATTAATTAATTATTTGATTTAAACCCCTTAACAAGTAAGAAATGAGTCACTTACTAGTCTAGAAAGCGCCATCTTTTTCTTGCGCGCCACCTCCATGCCCCTTTCTTTCTCCGCCGTCGCCGTCACCTATGACACTAATAACACACTAAAATTACACCGATCAATTCCTTGTAGAATTCGACATGATTAATTAGAATTATTCATAAGAGTCGACAACTCGTAGCCACTTAATTCTTTCGGCCAAAAAAATCACCCTAATTCTGACTAGAAATTATCGAAACAACTTGAAATGACTTCAGTCTAGTAAAAAATGATAGATCTAGAAAATTTGAAATTTTCAAACTGCAGAAGAACTCTCTCGAAGCGATTCAATCTACAGTAATTCGATCCAATATCAACAATTTAAGAATAAAAAGGACAAGATTTTGCTTCCAGAAAGCTGATTCATAAAAGTCCATTTTGTGGCATTTAGGGCTGAAATCGGACTACCGTTCCAATGCCAAATTGTTCAACTTCTATTCCGCTCCAAATTTCATCGTCATTTTCGTTTTCACCCATACTAATTTGTAAATCATTTTTTTATATTTTTAAAAGTTCGGGTTAAAAAGCAATTACAATTCAAAATTAAAAATAAAAGTAAACACATACAATGGTCGAACAAAATTACAAATGGAGAAAATGTCAATAAAAAAATAGAAAAGCGTTTTGTAATTTTACTTTTTAATGCCAATTGACACCTGCTAGAAATTGAGAAAAACAAAAAGCACAAGTGTATATCAAACTTGGGGAATGGGGAGACAAATAACCAAGAGCTTAGCTGAGAGTGAAAATGAAGAAGACGAGAAAGAAGAAAAAAAGATAGTATAGATAACAAGAATAGAATAATCCTTTCTCAATCTTACTCAATAACAAAACTTTCAGTCATTTCAACTCACAACCAGGGGCGAAGCAAAAACAATTTTGTAGGGAGGCCGTAAGAAATTTTAATTTTTTATAGTTTATATCTTTATAAATTTTCAAGGATTAAATTGAATTTTTATAATTTTAGGGGGGCCAAAGTACAATTTTACTTTTATTAATTTAAAATTTTTAAAAAATCTTAAGAGCCTAAATAGAAATTTTATCTATTAGGGGGGCCGGGGCCCATGCCTGCCCCCTGGATTTGCCTCTGCTCACAAGTGACAAAGTGATATACCTATACTCAGTCTCAGTAAAAAACCAAGAAAACACATCTATCACCACAACCCCTTTACTAAATGGAGCAGGAAATCAACAAAAACATATAATCAAATCAAAAGATAATTTGAGGTACAAATTGATTCTTTATTGCATCATTTACCTTTCTTGGAACTGCCCTTTTCTCAGCGTTCTGTGGATAATTCATATTAATCAATTTATCATCTAATGCATTCAAAAGTTGCTAAGATAGTGTGACACGAATAGCATAAACCCAATCATTGAAATTGTTATGTTCAATTTTATTGAGAACAATGAAAAAAAATTGTTGTGTTAAAAGGCAGGCGACATCTAGCCTAGAGGTTGATGCCACCGCGCTACCGGGCAAAATAAAAGATAAGAAGCAAACAGTTTGGAGAATAAAAAAAATAAATAAAAGGGGAACCTAGGCTCTTGATATCATGACAAAAATAGAGTAAACCCTTTTAATTTTATTCATACACCTTAAGAGTATTCATAATGTTTATACTCTCATTCTCACGCAAAAATAAGAAAGATATATAATATATTCTTAAATATTAGAAAAATATATAATATATTTAGATATTTTTAAAAGATCTATAAAAATTTTTAAAAAGAGTAAATTATAAAAATAGTCATTTTTGTTTGCTTCAGATTACATTTTAGTCACTTATGTTTGAAATGTTACGTTTTAGTCGTTTACGTTATCATTTTGTTACGAAGTGATCACTCTACTGTTAAGCTATGTTATCTCCCTGACAATGGTCCTACATGGCAGTCCAAATTAAATTTATTTCATTAAAAATCTATTTACATCTTAGCAAATTAACATCCAAGTTGGCATTTAAAATCCATTTGGACTGTCACATAGAAGTGTCGTTAGGGAGGTAAGAAAGTTTAACAATAAAGTGACTACTTTGCAACAAAACGATAACATAAGTAACTAAAATATAATCTGAGACAAACAAAAATGACTATTTGTATAATTTACTAAAAAATGATTTTTTGAAATCTTAATTGCAAAGCCATCAATTTAAAAATTAATAATAATTTGCCTAATTTTCAAGGAAATGGGGGCAATGCTCAATTTGTCTAATTCAAATTTAATAGGTACCTAGGAGACGCTTAAACCAAAAAAGCTAGGGGGCAAAGCTCAAATTGTTTAATTTGAATTTAGCAGTGACCTGAGTGTTAGAATTAAGTGACCCAAATTCTTATTTAAATAAAATACGATGGAAAATAAAATAAAAGTAATATCCAAATAGAACTAGACTTCTTTTATTTTATTTTAGAATAAGGTTTTTTAAACCTTATTAAACTCCATCTATTTTATATTGATTAGGATAAGGTGTTTCAATCCTATTAGAATATGGCTTTACAAGCCTATAAATAGACATAGTCTATTCCTCTTGTAATAATTCGAATTCGACATAGTAAATTTTCTTCTCCTCTGCCCGTGGTTTTTTTTCCAAAAGGGTTTCCACGTAAAATCTGTGTGTTCTTTATTTATTTTTTATTTTTCGATATTTTGTCATTATCGACATTATTATATTTTCACAACTTGGTATCCGAGCTTCCGGGTTTTTTATCTCGATCACTGTAATGGCGTATTTGAAGTATGAAATTTCGCTGTTGGATCGCAATACTAGATTTGCGTTGTGGCAGATTAAGATGCAAGCAGTTCTTGCACAGATATATTTAAAGGAAGCCCTGCTAGGGATAGATAAGATGCCTTCAACATTAACAAATGAAGAGAAGAAGCGTAAGGATCGAAAGGCATTAACACAGTTACATCTGCATTTTTCTAACGAAATTTTGCAAGATGTGATGAAGGAGAAGACTGTTACTGGATTATGGGAAAAGCTGGAACAAATATGCATATCGAAAACTCTAACCAGCAAGTTGCATATGAAGCAACGTCTTTATGCTCATCGTTTGAAGGAAGGTGCATCTGTGCACGAACACTTAACAGTGTTTAAAGAAATTCTCTCAAACTTGGAGGCCATGTAGGTTCAGTATGATAAGGAAGATCTAGGGTTGATTCTACTTTGTTCGTTGCTCCCGTCTTATTCAACCTTTAGAGACATGATTTTATATAGCCGCGAGTCTCTCACAGTCAACGAGGTTTATAATTCTTTAACCTCGTATGATAAGATCAAGCATCTTGTGGTTAAAACCGACTCTCAGGGTGAGGGTCTCATTGTTCGTGGGAGATAAGATCAGAATGCTGATGATAATCGTGGAAGGACACAAGAACGGAATCCTCGCAGTAAATCTAAGGGTAGATCAAAGTCTTCAAACAGAGGTAAAACTTGTAACTTCTGTAAGAAGAAAAGGCACATTAAATTTGAGTGCTATAAGCTACAGAATAAGATCAAAAGGGAGGCTGCGAATCAAAAGGGAAAACAACCAGAAAATTCTGGTGAAGCTGATGTTATAGAAGACTACAGCGATGGTGAACTTCTAGTCACTTCAGTCATCAATTCTAAAGTGAGTGAGAAGTGGATCATTGATTCGGGCTGCACCTTCTACATGAGTTCCAATAGAGATTGGTTTACAAATTACGAAACAGTGTCTGAATGTGTTATTTTGATGGGAAATAATGCTTCGAGTAAAATCGTAAGTGTTGGAACGATTAAAGTTAAGATGTTTGATGAAGTTGTCAAAACACTTAGTGACGTACGATATGTTCCAGAATTGAAGAGAATTTTAATTCTATTAAGTACTCTCAATTCAAAAGGGTACAAATACACAGCTGAAAGTGGGGTTTTGAAGATTTCTAAAGGTTCCCTCGTTGTGTTGAAAGGGCAAAGAAAGACTGCCAAGTTATATGTTCTGCAAGGTTCTACTGTTACTGGTGATGCAGCTATCACTTCCTCTTCCTTGTCAGATGATGATATTACTAAGCTTTGCATATGCGCCTAGGGCATATGAGTGAGAATGGTATGTCAAAATTGAGCAAAAGAGGACTTCTTAATGGGCAAGGAATTTGCAAACTGAAGTTCTGTGAGCACTCCGTTTTTGGGAAGCAAAAGAGAGTTCGATTTACTAGAGGAATCCATAACACGAAGGGAACGTTGGAGTATATTCATTCTGATATGTGGGGGCCATCCAGAGTGCCTTCGAGAGGTGGAGCTAATAATATGCTAACTTTTATTTATGATTTTTCTAGAAAAGTTTGGGCGTGCTTCTTGAAGCAGAAAAGCGATATGTTTTCCGCATTTAAGTCTTGGAAAACTATGATTGAAAAACAGACAGGAAAACAAATAAAACACCTCCGCACAGATAATGGCTTAGAGTTCTGTTCTGATGAGTTTAATAAACTGTGCAAGTCAGAAGGGATCGTGAGACACTTGACAGTTCGTCATACTCCACAGCAAAATGGCGTTGCAGAATGAATGAATAGAACGATCATGGAGAAGTTTCGATGTATGTTGTCAAATGCAAACTTACCAAAGTCATTTTGGGCCGAAGCAGCCTCTACTGCATGTTTTTTGATTAACCGATCTCCATCCATTGCCATTTAGAAAAAGACTCCACAAGAGGTATGATCTGGTAACCCTGCTGACTATTCTGATTTAAAGATTTTTGGGTGTCCTGCGTATGCTCATGTTAATAATAGAAAGTTGGAACCAAGATCCATTAAATGTGTTTTTCTTGGTTATAAAACTGGTGTTAAAGAGTATAAGTTATGGTGTCCTGAAGATAGAAAAGTTGTGATTAGCAAAGATGTTGTTTTTGATGAAACTGCTATGCTACCTAACTTATATCTTAAAGAATCTTCTAATAAAGAAAATCAAAAGCAGGTGGAGCATCAGATTAATATAGAGTCGACTCCTCAAGCCAGTACAAAAATTGAGAATAAAGTTGCTTCTTCACCACAATACTCTATCGCCAAAAACAGAACTAAAAGAGAAATTAAACCTCCAAAGAAGTATGCTGAGGCTGATCTAGTTGCTTATGCTTTAAATGTAGCTGAAGATATAAATGCAAATCAAGAGCCATCTAATTATTCTGAGGCGGTTAGTTGTGAAGACTCAGAAAAGTGGATGTTTGCTATGCAAGAGGAGATGGAATCACTCCACAAAAACAAAACATGGGATCTTCTAAAACTTCCTAAAGGTAAAAAAGGCTGTTCGTTGTGAATGGGTGTATAAAGAGAAAGAAGGGACTCTAGGAGTTGAAGAACCCAGATATAAAGCAAGGCTTGTTGCAAAGGGTTATAGTCAAATTCCAGGAGTGGACTTCACAGATGTGTTTTCCCCAGTTGTGAAGCATAGTTCGATTCGAGCTTTGCTTGGTATTGTGGCCATGCATGATTTGGAGCTTGAGCAGTTAGATGTTAAAACTGTATTTTTGCATGGAGAACTTAAGGAAGATATTTACATGCAACAACCAGAGGGTTTTACAGTCTCAGAAAAAGAGGACTATGTTTGCTTGCTGAAAAAGTCTCTTTACGGTTTGAAACAGTCATCAAGACAGTGGTACAAGAGGTTTGATTCCTTTATGACTTTTCATAATTTCAAAAAAAGTAGTTTTGACAGTTGTGTTTACTATAAGAAAAATAATGATGGTTTTTTTGTATATCTACTACTTCATGTTGATGACATGTTGATAGCAGGAAAAGATAAATGAGAGATAAGAAAAGTCAAAGCCGAACTAAGTGAAGAATTTGAGATGAAATATTTAGGATCAGCAAAGAAGATAATTGGTATGGAAATTCTTAGAGATAGAAAAGAAAATAAATTGTATCTAAGTCAGAAAGAGTACATTGAGAAAGTTCTTTGCAGGTTCAACATGTAGAGTGCTAAGCATGTTAGTACTCCTTTAGCAGCTCATTTTAGACTTTCATCAGCTTTGTCTCCACAATCAGATGATGAGATTGAGTACATGTCACATGTTCCATACTCTAGTGCAGTGGGATCTCCCATGTATGCTATGCTTTGTTCACGTCCAGATTGTAACGACCCGAATTTTTCGGTTATCGGAAAAGTTTATCTTCGGGTCTTCGTTTATAAAAAAAATGGGTTCATAAATAATTATTAAAAATAATTATAAAGTTAGATGAGTGGTTAATTAAAGTTTAATTAAGTAAATTTAGTTTAATAAGAAATAACTAGTAGAAAGGACTAAATTGAATAGAATGCAAAGGTTTGATTTTAGGAAAAAGAAATAATAAAGGATTAAATTAGTAATTAGACCATAGAAATTGACATGTGTGTATTATGGATAAAATAAATGTGTATCAATTTTATTGGTACAAATGTATGTTATGTATATTTACTTAATTATTAAGTAAATATTATTAATTTATTTGTTATAATTATTATTATTTGGGTAAATTTTATTTTATTAAATTGTTGAGATGATGACAAGTGGGTGGCAAGGATTAAAACAAGTGTATGTATTTTAATGGTATAAGTGTATGTATTTAATTGGTTGATAAAAAGATATTTTGTAATAATTAATTAAATAAGTAATAAAAGAAATTAAAAAGGAAATAAAAGAATGAAAAGAAGAAAAGAAACAGAGAACCAAACGTGAGAAGGGGAAGAAAAAGAAAGAAAGAAAGAAGAAAGGAAAAATTGGGGGTTTGATGCTTGAAGCTAAAATTGGTAAGTCAATTAAGTCCTTTTTACTTAATTTTGATGCTTTAGAAGCTTTGGAACAAGATTTTGAGGAAATTAAATGAATATTTTGAAAGTTATTAGATTTCTAGATAATGTTTATGTTGAGTAAAAAGATGAATTAGGGGTTAAATTGATAAGAACTCAAGTTAGAAATGAAATAAGGATTGAATTGTAAAGTAATTCATAAGTTTCAACATTGTAGGGACTAAATTGATGAAATTTCGAAATTAGGGAAATATGCTGGAAATTTAGTAGTTAAGAATGAGTTTGGACAAAGTTTGAATAAAAATGAAGAATGAATTGAGTTGTAAAAGAAAGTAAACTTAGTTAGGATTTAATTGCAAAATAGGCTACAAGCAAACAGTTTTGGGCAGCAACATAAGTATAGCTTTGAAAAATCACTAAAAATTGTAGGAACTGAATTAAAGGGTGAATAAGATATGAAATTAAAGCTTATTGAGTCTATTTTTATATAAAAGAAACATAACAAGCAAAGGAAGTCTATAAATTGAGATATTTAAATTTTGGTAAGATTAGTTCAGAAAGATTTCGAGATACTCTGTTTTAAGTTTAGAAAATCATTAAAAATTTTACAAAAATAGTTATGAGTTGTAATTTATATGTTCAGAATCCTCAGTGAGTCTAGTTTCAATAGAAATAAACGAGAACATTATCCAAGTCCTGAGCTATGAGAAAATTGAACTTTAGTACAGGAGGGTCGGAACTGTCAGACAGTGAATCAGGGGTAATTTTGAGGAATAAACTGTATTAATTGGTAAAACTAAAAATTCTGGAAATTTTATGGTAGAAAGGTACATGAGTCTAGTTTTATGGAAAATTAACGGAACTTGATTTGGAGCTTCGTAGCTCCAGATATAAACAATTTAGTGATTGTCGCGCGGTTAGACAGCTTTAAAAGATTATATAATAGGATTGTGTAAAAAGAAAGTAGAATGAAGAAGAAGAATAGGACTTGAATAAAAATTCAATTATTTAAATTTTTAATGCTGCAATTAATAATGTAAATTTTTATTTCCGTAGTAAAAAAGTATTCGAGACATCGGGCGAGGAAAGAAAAGAGAAAACAAATGAGGAGTAAAAACGAGAAATCCAGGTTAGTATTACTATAATTCGAATTTGATTATTGTTAAATTCTAAATTAATATTTATATATATATATATATATATATATATATAAAATAAGCAAATTAAGGTTAATATTGATATTGAATTAAATAAAATTGAATTAAATTGTGAGTTGAATGAAATTGAAATAAAGTTTGAAGATGTATGAGCATTTGATGAAATATTGACTGAAAAGTGGAAAATGCATTGAATTGATGAAATGTATCAAAATGTATAGAATGGAAATGTGAAAAGTGATTGGATTTGAATCAAATTGAATTGAATGTGATTATTTGAAATGTATATGAATTGAAAGTATGAGGAAGAGATCGAGTTAAAATGTGGCTTGAAGTGAAATTATGTGATTATGTGAATTTGAAAATGTGATTGAATTGTTATTGTGATTGAATTGAATCCAAATGGTTATGATCAATTGAAATTGAAAGTGAAAGCAATATGAATATGTGATTTCGATACCCTATTAACTAGTCGGGCTAGGGTGGATATAGTTGGCATGCCATAGGATTTGAAAGTGTATGGGATTTGCCGGCTTTACCGATCAGGCACTTTATGTGTCGTATTTCAGGCACCTCGTGTGTCGTATCAGGCACCTCGTGTGTCGTTTCAGGCACTTATGTGTCGTATACTGATCAGGTACTATGTACCGTTTTAGGCACAATGTGCCGTACTGGTGTGTTTGGTTGGATCCGTATATCCGCCAAGGTCCGAGTCAAGTTAATAGGGGTAAATATGTGAAATGATAAATTCTGAATAAATGTGATTGAGGTATTGAAAGAAATAAGAAAGTGAATTTGTGAAATAAATTATGATATGAAATTGGTAATAAGAGATTGAATGCAAGAACCAAAGGTTCATGAATTGTTTAAAGTTGGATTGTGAATTGAAATATTATGTAAGATTGAGAAATGAAAATAAAGTTCACAAATTATTTGAAATCATATAATAATATGAGAATTTAATTGAAAAGAATAACATAATTGAATTATATAAATTGAATGTGAATTTGATATGTAAAAATAAAATTGAGATATGTGATTTTAAAATATGAACTAAAGGTGTAAGAAATGATTAAAGTAAGTGATATATGAAATTAATTAGTTGAAATTGTTATTGTTGAAATACAACGTTAGTAAGTACAAATTGCAATAGGATTATTATTGAATAAAGTGATAAAATTTAGTAAATTGTATATGATATGAAACGAGCTAACGAAATGAGATGTGAGAATTTTAATGAAATTAAGATAGTGAAATAAGTTATAAATTTAATTAAAAACAAGAGTTAGAAATATGGTTTACTGTTATTAATGATTAAGTTAATTGGAAGTATGAGATATTTATGAATAATTGTAGGCATAAATTAAATGTTATAATTTATTGATTAAGGTTTTAAATTTGAATTATGGTAATACTACTGAGTATATTTATACTCAGCGTACGGTTGTTTCCGTGCGCAGGATTAATTGGAAGTTGGTGTCCGGTCCAGCATTCAGAGTAATCCCGACCTCAGACAAAATTTTAAATAATGTACTCTTCTTTTGGTAGTGGTGGCATGTATCTAGGTAATGAATAGGTTGAGTATATGAGTCTTGTAATTATGGTTGTAAAATAATGTTTTAAATTGGTTATAAGTATAAAAAGAGAACTAATATGATATATTTGATATGAATGATATGAAATAAAAATGAAAAAAAAAAAAAAAATTTTATTAACATGAATTTACTTGTATATTATTTGTAAATTGTTCCGATAGTTCCGGTAATGCTCTGTACTTGATTCCGGCGACGGTCTCGGGTATAGGGTGTTACACAGATTTATCATATGCAGTCAGTGCAGTGAGCAGATACATGGCGAATCCTGGTAAAGAACACTGTAAAGCAGTTTAGTGGATTTTAAGATACTTACGAGGTACTACTGATGTTTGCTTACAGTTTGGTAGAACTAAAGATGGAGTCATTGGGTATGTTGATGCTGATTTTGCTGGAGACCTTGATAGAAGAAGATCTGTCACAGGTTATGTCTTTACAATTGGAGGTTGTGCAATCAGTTGGAAAGCCACTTTGCAAACTACAGTCGCTTTGTCTACCACTGAAGCTGTAACAGCCCAATTTTCAATAGTGTCGGAAATAGTGATTTAAGATCATTAAATCCGACAATTAAGTTTGAAAAACTTATTAATTAGAATTTATGAGCTAAGTATGAATTTAGAAATATTTTTGAACTAGTGAATTTTGTGTTTTAGAAGAATTATTAGAATAATTAGTTTTGAAAATAGAGAATTGATACCTTGAAATTATAAACCGAGTCATAAATATTTTTATAAATATTTATGGAGTGTTAATAAGTTAGTATTAAAGTTTCGTTAAGAAATTTTAAGGTTTCGGTAGTCAATTGGGTAAAAAGGACTAAATTGAATTAAGTGCAAAATTGTGAAATGTGATTAAATTGCTTAAGTAATAATTAAAGGAGGACCAAATGGGCAAATTGGCATATGGGCAAAAGGCTGGACGGTAGAGTTATAAAAATTAGTAAAGAGATAGTGTGAACTAAGGGCAAAATTGGAAATTTTGTAAAGTTAATGAATAAATATCTTTCCTAATTAAGTTTTCTAGTGGATTCTTCATTCTTTCCAGCCAAAAACGCCAGAGAAGAATGTTATAAGCTGGTTTTTCACATTTTGCACCATGTGAGTTCAATCTTTGCTTTTTCTTTGTAATTTTTATGTTTTTGTGTCTTTTACAACTAGGTCCACCTATTGAATTCATTAGTTTTTAATTTTATGGGTAATATTGAAAGTTGCCATGGATGAGTGCTGTATGTTTATGGTAAATTATTATAGGTTTGAAGCTTCAAATTCATTATATGATGGAGTTATTAAGAGATTTTTAATAGAAATTGATTTTAGGACCTAATTGTGAAAAAGGTTTAGAATTAAAGGTTGTTGCTGAAATTATGAATACTAAAGAGTACATATTAGTTTATAATGATAGAATAATGTGTTAATTGAGGGAAATAAGTTCAATTGATGGGCTAATTGATCAGGGACTAAATTGTAAAAACTGTAAAGTTTAGGGTAAAAGTGTAATTTCAAAAAATTGAAAGGCATAAATTATAATTAAATTAAAAACTAATGAATGGAATTCTATATTATAGATTAAGAGCTCAAGGAAGCCGTGGAAAAGAGAAAATAGCTAATAAATTCCCAAATTTCCTACAACTCCTGTAAATTGACCAGGTAAGTTTATATGTAAATAATGCACTTATGCTTAAGTAAATTTATGTATTGTTAAATTATTATACGTGATATTTATTGATCTGAAAATGAGAAAGTATATTTGGTTTGAACCGAAAGTGTGATAGAAAAGATTTACCTATTTGGAAATGAAATTTAGAAAATAATGGTATATGAATTGAATTGAATATGATCGAGATTTAATTGTTGAATATGTTTATTTATATATATGTGGAAATGTATGACTATGTGAATTGGAAGCAATTTATGTTTGAAATGAGAAAGATGTGATAAATGTGACCAAAGTGTTAATTGACAAGTGAATTTTAAAGTAGAAGTGAAATTATTAAGTGATTTTAATACCCTATTAACTAGTCGGGCTTAGTGGATATAGTTGGCATGCCATAGGATTGGAAGTGTTCAGGGATTCTTCGACCTCGAGTCGATGAGGCACTAGGTGTGCCATAGATTTACTTCGGATAGTTTCGATGAGGCTTTGGTAGCCACATTGCTTCGGCTTGGCCGATGAGGTACTTGGTGTGCCATAGATCTGATTTACTTCGAACTATCCGATGAGGCGTTGGTCGCCACTCTGGTGTGTTTGGTTGGATCCGTGTATCCACCTTGGTCCGAGTCATGTTAATAGGGGTAAATAGAAGAAATGAGGAAATTGAATGAATTTTGGTTAAATAAGTAAACAAATGAAATGAGAAAGTGATATTGAATATATAAGTAAAATCCCGTTGAACCTTAGGAATACTTTAGTGATCATGATCAGTGGTAGCTTCGACTACATTTCAGTGGTAGCTTCGGCTACATATCAGTGGTAGCTTCGGCTACATATCAATGGTGGCTTCGGCTACAATTCAGTGTGGCACTTATGTGCAAATTTCTGTGTATCCTTTAGTATTCTAAATGGTTCAACGGGTAAATAGGTGAATAAATAAGATGAGAAAGCATGTGATTAAGTGTACAATTGAGCACAAGCATATATGTGAAACTTTATTGGATGAGTTTTCTTACGTGATAAATGAGTGCAGGTATATATGTGTGTATGTTTGCGAATAATATGCTCTTGATCAATGTATGATCGAATTTGTGGTAAGGATGATATGGAGTAAGTGCTATTATTAATATTTGTAAATATTTGATATTAAGTATACATTGAAATGGTTGGCTATGGACATGTTGGGTATTATATGAGTATAAATGAAAATATTGCATAGCAAACATGAAAGAGTAAAAATTAGCTATAAAATAGTTTTGAGCAACAGCAGACATGTGACTTTGAAAAATCATTAAAAATGGTGTAAATTGAATTAGAAGCTGAATGATATTGTAATTAAATCTTATTGAGTCTATTTTCACATGAAAGAAATGGTGTAGGTGAAATAATTACAGAGTAGAATATATTTAAAGTTTTCTGTGACAGGGTCAGAATGAACTTCGAGATCCCCTGTTCCGAATTTGGAAAATCACTAAAAATTGTATAAAAATTACTATGGAGTGTAGTTTATATGGATGAATTCCTTAGTGAATCTAGTTTCAAAAGAGATAAACAAAAACCTTATCCGAGTTCTGCATACTGAGATAATTGATTTTTAGTAGTGAAAGGTCAGAACTGTCAAGTTGAGTAATAGGGGAATCTTTAACGAATAAACTGTACTAATTGGATGGGCCAAAAATTTTGGAAATTTTATGGTAATAAGATATATGAGTCTAGTTTCAGTGAAAATTTACGGAATTTAATTCGGAGCTCTGTAGCTCAAGAAATAAATAATCTAGTGACAGTGACTCCAAAAGACAGCTCAATGGGAACATAGATAAAAAGTGTATTTAAGCAAAATGGTGATTATATCACTTTGAAAACAAAATTTTAAGAATTAATTCAAATGAGTTATTACTTGCTTATTATTATTTGCATATAAATTTACTAAGCTTTGAAGCTTACTCTCCTTTCTTTCCATCTCCTTAGGGTTGAATGTTAGCTCGGGTTGGAAATCGTTGGAGATGTCATCACACTATCATACTTTTATGAGAGGTAAAGATAATAATAAATTTTGTAAGTCTATGGCATGTATAGGGATTTGGTGTTTTGTGTATTTAGCAATTGTTTTGGCTATAAGATATAGCTCACTTGATTAATGGCTTATAGATTTAATTGTTTAAATATTAGTACTAGATGCAAATTTGTATTTTAGTATTTCAGGGAGGCCAAGGCTCGGTATATAGCCTCACACGGCCTGGCTGGCTGGTTACACAGGCGTGTGAAATAACTTGTGGCCGTGTCAAGTAAGTCAGAATGTTCCACGGTTGCTTAACACCGGCGTGTGAAAGCCACACGGTTTAACAACACGGCCGTGCTAAAAGTTACACGGGCGTGTGTGATAATGCTTTTTCATGAAATATTTTCTAAGTCACGACTTGTTGGGATTCGAATCCTAACCATCCGAGATGTATGTTTTTAATCCGAAAACATCTCATAAGAACGTTTATGTGATAGTTGACATGAAATTTCTTAATTGTTGTCGAATAAATTCTGTAAAAGGTCCGTTAAGTCCGGTAACGCTCTGTACTTGATTCCGGCGATGGTCTCGGGTATAGGGTGTTACATTTAGTGTATAAGAGCTAAGGTTTAGTCAATTCTCGGATTAATAAAACATAAGTGAGTCTAGCTATACATGCCATATTATTGTTTGTGATAGTGTGATGCCTCCCGATCCTGACGAAATTGTTCTATTGAGATAAAAAAATGTTTTCCAACCGAGCTACTTTTGGTAAAGTTGATAGTAATGTTAAGATGTGTAAAAATGTGTTTGTGATGAGATAAAACTCAGAAAGGTAAGAATAAAGTTTATGATATATATGTGATTAGTTATGAAATGAAATAGAAACAAGTTGAGAAATATAGAAAAGTGAAATGAAATAAAAGTTTATATCGTGATACATTTATCCATGTTTGTTTGACATTTTCATGATATTGTGTGCCTAATTTGTTTGGTTAGATGAGTGTGGTAAGTAGATCTACTTAAAATTTATGGAATGTATGTATGAGTGTATTTGTTTAAATGAGACAATTAGAAAGTTAGTGTAATATAAATATGTGTGTGATAATCTGCCTGAAGCAAATTGTATAATTATGATGATAGTATGATGATAAAAGATGTGTCACATATGTGTGTACATGGGAATTGAGTTAGAGGCTTTACGACCTCACCCCCTTAACAATGTGCCGTTTTGGAATGGAAATTTCACGGGACTTAAGTTGAATAAGTTCGCAAATGAGAGACTAAGGAGTTTGGTAGTGGGATGAATGATGTGCAGATAGAGTTAAGAATGGTTTTTGACAAATGAATTGAGGTTGAAAAGGATATCAAATTGTTCCGAAGATAACCAGATTGAATAATGTCATGGTTAAAGGAAAGGTTGATTTTGGTAAATCGACTTAATCAAGCAGGGTATCTAAAGTATGTATTTATTAGAAATTCTCCCAAATTGGTTTTCGTTAATGAACGGAATAATATGGGGTTCATGACGACCGATTTAGTTAGAGGAATGACATTGAGTTGTGAAGATGTTTGTGTGTGACAGATACAGTTAGGTAATTATGACTATCTCTTATGGATATTTTATGTGTTCATATTTTCTCAAAGGCATATATGATTGCTCTTTTTTTTGATGAAATTATTATTATATGAAAATGTTAGATAACTGTAATATCAGACAAAAGCTTTGTTAGCCCAATTGATTTACGATTGATATTTTTTCTATCTTTCTTTGGTATTTTATTTCGTTTCATTTGAGATCAAAGTTAATGATGAGATTTATTTGAGACTACCACCTTATTTATACTGGTTCTGTTGGAAATTATATCCTCTCGGTCATAACTGATTTCAGAGTATATAAGTAGTGTTTTCTTTTCTTCTGGATTTCTTGGAGGAATTATCAAGAATCTCTATTAGTTCTTATGGGTAGTATTCTCGGATTTCCCGTATGGTCTTATATTTGGAATTTCTGGTATGGTATCGTATCTTGGGCTTCCGTATCTCGGTTTTCCTATTATTCTTATTTCGTGAATTATCAACTATGATTCATCTGTAAAAGGGTATTCATTGGTCGAAGGAAAATATATTTATTAATGTTATAAATCTTAGCATAAACGTAAGAGTTCGGTGATATAGATCTCAGATTATAGAAGTTGTATTATTGTACTGGTTATTATTGAGACTATTCTTGGATTTCTTATTCTATTTTGGAATGCACTATTGATGTTGTGGTAATCTAAATTTGTCAGACTATTAAGGTTTCCTTTTGCACGAAGATACTTTTAACCAAAGTGTTAGTTCTGGTTCAATCTGAGTTGAGTAAAAGATTTGTGAATTCCAGTTGTGCAACAATGTTTAGTTTGAAGTATGTTCTGATGAAAGAGATTTCAGAAAATATCTGGTTATTCTGTGTAATTAGTACTGTATGCAAGGAACTAAAATGCTTTTTGCTAACAAACGAAATCGGGGTGATTCTGATTCTGATTTTGAGATTCGAGTAAATGTTATGATCGACTGCAGTTCAGAGATAGGTTTTATATTCTGAGAAGCTCAGAATTAAATTTTTTATGATTTTGAACGAAAGTGGAATTGAGTAATTGTGGATTTTGTTTTAGATTGCCTTTATTTTCCGAGGAAGAAAGATTCTACATGAATTTAAGTGATAGGTTGATGAGAGAAATCCATAATATTCCAGTATAATCTGATTTTGTACTCAATAATTGGTCAAGTTCTACATTTCTGATATTATGAGGTTGCACGGGGTATCTCTGTCAGTTGTGTTTGTTAGAAATCGGAGATTTACTTCGCGATTCTGAAAGAAGACGTAAGATTATTAATTATGGTTTTCTTCTGGATTTCTCTGACTCTTGAGAAAGGTTTATGGTAAAAACGCGAGTTCGAATTGTGTGGTGTACTTTCTGATTTAGATTGATCAAGATTGAATGCTACAGAGGAGATTAAAATGTAAGACAGTATGATTTGATTAAGGTTCCTATTAATATTGTTATTGTTTCGATTCGAGATATGTGTTCCGGTAAGTTTAAAGTTTACGCGAAAAAAATTTTCCATCCGATCTTTATATGTGAAATGTTATTTATTTGAGTTTAATAAGATGTTCAGATACTTGGACTAAGTGAGAGGGTGATTGTATATATACTGTATTTCATTTTGGATCGATACTCAGATGACAAGTTGATATCTGATGAAATTGGAAGTTAAGTCTGTTGGAACAAAAGCGATTAGTGGTTAGGGAAAAGGACATGAGATAGAATTTCTGTCCGAATTAAAATGAGAAATTGTTATTGAATATATCATGAGATTATGATAAATCTTCTGATAGGAAAAGATCTGTATCATTGGGTTGGTGTGAAAAAGGGTTTTTTTAATAAATGATTAAAGTGTTCATGATATGATTCGTTAGAGTAAACAGAAATTTCAGCCTGTTAGTGAATTGAGAAACATGATTCCGAGAAGTTTGTGAAAATGTCTCTCAGATTTGAAATTGATTGCTTCTGATAAGATTTTCGGGGACAAAAATCCCAAAGGGGGGGAGAGTTGTAACAGCCCAATTTTCAATAGTGTCGGAAATAGTGATTTAAGATCATTAAATCCGACAATTAAGTTTGAAAAACTTATTAATTAGAATTTATGAGCTAAGTATGAATTTAGAAATATTTTTGAACTAGTGAATTTTGTGTTTTAGAAGAATTATTAGAATAATTAGTTTTGAAAATAGAGAATTGATACCTTGAAATTATAAACCGAGTCATAAATATTTTTATAAATATTTATGGAGTGTTAATAAGTTAGTATTAAAGTTTCGTTAAGAAATTTTAAGGTTTCGGTAGTCAATTGGGTAAAAAGGACTAAATTGAATTAAGTGCAAAATTGTGAAATGTGATTAAATTGCTTAAGTAATAATTAAAGGAGGACCAAATGGGCAAATTGGCATATGGGCAAAAGGCTGGACGGTAGAGTTATAAAAATTAGTAAAGAGATAGTGTGAACTAAGGGCAAAATTGGAAATTTTGTAAAGTTAATGAATAAATATCTTTCCTAATTAAGTTTTCTAGTGGATTCTTCATTCTTTCCAGCCAAAAACGCCAGAGAAGAATGTTATAAGCTGGTTTTTCACATTTTGCACCATGTGAGTTCAATCTTTGCTTTTTCTTTGTAATTTTTATGTTTTTGTGTCTTTTACAACTAGGTCCACCTATTGAATTCATTAGTTTTTGATTTTATGGGTAATATTGAAAGTTGCCATGGATGAGTGCTGTATGTTTATGGTAAATTATTATAGGTTTGAAGCTTCAAATTCATTATATGATGGAGTTATTAAGAGATTTTTAATAGAAATTGATTTTAGGACCTAATTGTGAAAAAGGTTTAGAATTAAAGGTTGTTGCTGAAATTATGAATACTAAAGAGTACATATTAGTTTATAATGATAGAATAATGTGTTAATTGAGGGAAATAAGTTCAATTGATGGGCTAATTGATCAGGGACTAAATTGTAAAAACTGTAAAGTTTAGGGTAAAAGTGTAATTTCAAAAAATTGAAAGGCATAAATTATAATTAAATTAAAAACTAATGAATGGAATTCTATATTATAGATTAAGAGCTCAAGGAAGCCGTGGAAAAGAGAAAATAGCTAATAAATTCCCAAATTTCCTACAACTCCTGTAAATTGACCAGGTAAGTTTATATGTAAATAATGCACTTATGCTTAAGTAAATTTATGTATTGTTAAATTATTATACGTGATATTTATTGATCTGAAAATGAGAAAGTATATTTGGTTTGAACCGAAAGTGTGATAGAAAAGATTTACCTATTTGGAAATGAAATTTAGAAAATAATGGTATATGAATTGAATTGAATATGATCGAGATTTAATTGTTGAATATGTTTATTTATATATATGTGGAAATGTATGACTATGTGAATTGGAAGCAATTTATGTTTGAAATGAGAAAGATGTGATAAATGTGACCAAAGTGTTAATTGACAAGTGAATTTTAAAGTAGAAGTGAAATTATTAAGTGATTTTAATACCCTATTAACTAGTCGGGCTTAGTGGATATAGTTGGCATGCCATAGGATTGGAAGTGTTCAGGGATTCTTCGACCTCGAGTCGATGAGGCACTAGGTGTGCCATAGATTTACTTCGGATAGTTTCGATGAGGCTTTGGTAGCCACATTGCTTCGGCTTGGCCGATGAGGTACTTGGTGTGCCATAGATCTGATTTACTTCGAACTATCCGATGAGGCGTTGGTCGCCACTCTGGTGTGTTTGGTTGGATCCGTGTATCCACCTTGGTCCGAGTCATGTTAATAGGGGTAAATAGAAGAAATGAGGAAATTGAATGAATTTTGGTTAAATAAGTAAACAAATGAAATGAGAAAGTGATATTGAATATATAAGTAAAATCCCGTTGAACCTTAGGAATACTTTAGTGATCATGATCAGTGGTAGCTTCGACTACATTTCAGTGGTAGCTTCGGCTACATATCAGTGGTAGCTTCGGCTACATATCAATGGTGGCTTCGGCTACAATTCAGTGTGGCACTTATGTGCAAATTTCTGTGTATCCTTTAGTATTCTAAATGGTTCAACGGGTAAATAGGTGAATAAATAAGATGAGAAAGCATGTGATTAAGTGTACAATTGAGCACAAGCATATATGTGAAACTTTATTGGATGAGTTTTCTTACGTGATAAATGAGTGCAGGTATATATGTGTGTATGTTTGCGAATAATATGCTCTTGATCAATGTATGATCGAATTTGTGGTAAGGATGATATGGAGTAAGTGCTATTATTAATATTTGTAAATATTTGATATTAAGTATACATTGAAATGGTTGGCTATGGACATGTTGGGTATTATATGAGTATAAATGAAAATATTGCATAGCAAACATGAAAGAGTAAAAATTAGCTATAAAACAGTTTTGAGCAACAGCAGACATGTGACTTTGAAAAATCATTAAAAATGGTGTAAATTGAATTAGAAGCTGAATGATATGTGTAATTAAATCTTATTGAGTCTATTTTCACATGAAAGAAATGGTGTAGGTGAAATAATTACAGAGTAGAATATATTTAAAGTTTTCTGTGACAGGGTCAGAATGAACTTCGAGATCCCCTGTTCCGAATTTGGAAAATCACTAAAAATTGTATAAAAATTACTATGGAGTGTAGTTTATATGGATGAATTCCTTAGTGAATCTAGTTTCAAAAGAGATAAACAAAAACCTTATCCGAGTTCTGCACACTGAGATAATTGATTTTTAGTAGTGAAAGGTCAGAACTGTCAAGTTGAGTAATAGGGGAATTTTTAACGAATAAACTGTACTAATTGGATGGGCCAAAAATTTTGGAAATTTTATGGTAATAAGATATATGAGTCTAGTTTCAGTGAAAATTTACGGAATTTAATTCGGAGCTCTGTAGCTCAAGAAATAAATAATCTAGTGACAGTGACTCCAAAAGACAGCTCAATGGGAACATAGATAAAAAGTGTATTTAAGCAAAATGGTGATTATATCACTTTGAAAACAAAATTTTAAGAATTAATTCAAATGAGTTATTACTTGCTTATTATTATTTGCATATAAATTTACTAAGCTTTGAAGCTTACTCTCCTTTCTTTCCATCTCCTTAGGGTTGAATGTTAGCTCGGGTTGGAAATCGTTGGAGATGTCATCACACTATCATACTTTTATGAGAGGTAAAGATAATAATAAATTTTGTAAGTCTATGGCATGTATAGGGATTTGGTGTTTTGTGTATTTAGCAATTGTTTTGGCTATAAGATATAGCTCACTTGATTAATGGCTTGTAGATTTAATTGTTTGAATATTAGTACTAGATGCAAATTTGTATTTTAGTATTTCAGGGAGGCCAAGGCTCGGTATATAGCCTCACACGGCCTGGCTGGCTGGTTACACGGGCATGTGAAATAACTTGTGGCCGTGTCAAGTAAGTCAGAATGTTCCACGGTTGCTTAACACCGGCGTGTGAAAGCCACACGGTTTAACAACACGGCCGTGCTAAAAGTTACACGGGCGTGTGTGATAATGCTTTTTCATGAAATATTTTCTAAGTCACGACTTGTTGGGATTCGAATCCTAACCATCCGAGATGTATGTTTTTAATCCGAAAACATCTCATAAGAACGTTTATGTGATAATTGACATGAAATTTCTTAATTGTTGCCGAATAAATTCTGTAAAAGGTCCGTTAAGTCCGGTAACGCTCTGTACTTGATTTCGGCGATGGTCTCGGGTATAGGGTGTTACAGAAGCTGAGGCTAAATGGCGATTACTGAGGCTTGTAAAGAAGCTATTTGATAGAAGGGACTATTTAGTGAACTCAATGAAGACCTTCAAATCAGAACAATATTTTGTGACAGTCAAAGTGCCATCTTCCTTACAAAAGATCAAATGTTTAATGAGAAAACAAAACACATTGATGTTCGGTATCATTTTGTTCGAGATATTATTGCTCGTAGTGATATTGTTGTGAGCAAAATTAGTTCTCATGAAAATCCTGTAGATATGATGACTAAGTCACTTCCTATAACCAAGTTTGAGCATTGCTTAGACTTTGTTGGTGTTCATTGTTGAAGTTAAATCCTTAAGTGGTTTTATGGATGAGGTGAAGAACTTGTTCGTTGAAAGTTCGCGATGAAGAACTTGTTCATTGAGAATTCGTGTCAAGGTGGAGATTTTTAGAATTAAGTGACCCAAATTCTTATTTAAATAAAATACGATGGAAAATAAAATAAAAGTAATATCCAAATAGAATTAGACTTCTTTTATTTTACTTTAGAATAAGGTTTTTTAAACCTTATTAAACTCCATCTATTTTATACTGATTAGGATAAGGTGTTTCAATCCTACTAGAATATGGCTTTACAAGCCTATAAATAGACATAGTGTATTCCTCTTGTAATGATTCGAATTCAACATAGTGAATTTTCTTCTCCTCTGCCCGTGATTTTTTTTCCCGAAAGGGTTTCCACGTAAAATCTGTGTGTTCTTTATTTATTTTTTATTTTTTTCGATATTTTGTCATTACCGACATTATTATATGTTCACACTGAGAAATAGTTAAACCAAAAAGAGTAAGGTTGGTGAAGGCCCCTCCCACCGTTCATGGCATTATAGCAAGACCATCAAGCGAGATTAAGCTGGTAGAGAACCATTTTTGGTGGAATTAAAATGAGAATTTACCATCTTATAATTTCAAAATTTTTAAAGAGATTATAAAGCAATTTTACCATATTGGGGGCAGCTATATCTGCTTTCAGTGATAAAAAAGTAGAGAGAAAAACATAGATAGTAGAATGAAAAAGACTACGTACAGGCAGCTGAGGAAGAGATCCTAAAGCTGTGTAATGGAGTCGCATATTTACAGAGCCAACAATAAGAAAACTGATGACATGGCGAGCAAAAGAGAGACTCTGTACAAGTCTAGTATCATTATTATATCTGAAAGCTGCCCTTATCAATAAATTAAAAATAAAGCGTACCCTTATCTTTACTACAATTATCAACGAACCTTCCAACACTAGACCCAACACCCATTTTATATTAAAACTAATCCTGTAAGAAACAGAGAGCAAAGTCGTGGGAACCTTCAAATGCAAACGAAGAAAAGAATCTAACAACGAAGAAAAGAATCTAACATTGTACGTACATGCGGTGATTTTATTTTATATATATGATAATCTATTTATTAGTTGGCAATTTCTTAATTATATGGGAAATCTCCGATGTTGTCTGTTACCAGACACCATAATCTTCCTTGCCAGACAGTGAAGAGGGGATGTTTCGACAGCAAGAAGCATCCAATCCAGCTTCCATTTAAGTGTTCAATTACTTTGTAATTAGTAGCTACCATGAACCTCTATGTGGGCAGTGGGAAGACTACAGACTCATCGTTTAGTTCCAAACCAATGTTTTGTCTGTTCTTTGACTTTTGTTAATCTCTCTTCTTACCATTGTTTCTTGACAACCAACCGTATCTTTATTTCTTAATATTTTAGTAAATTGTCAACTTCAGACTATATAATTGGTGAGTTGTTGAATAAAAAGAAAGATTATCATCCCACATCGTAAACAACTTCTGCCTTGAACCTAGTTTTATCATAACAGCATTCCAATAGCGAAGGTCGCAACACACTAATAATTAATCACTCTACTTTAAAGAAATTGAGAATATATTTTTCTTATTTAAAAAAATTCAACTATTCAACCAACAAATTAGCAAAGACTGATTTCTCAAGTTTTATAAAATATAGGGTTGAAATTTACAATTAAACCCTCTTAATAATTTACGTTTGGGTTACTCAACTTTAAAAGGTTATAAAATGGTTACTGAACTATTCAAAAGTTTCTTTTTAAGATAATGCATCAGTACTCATCGACAAGTAGAATAACATATCATACATCCATGTTCATTTGATGGTTAGTGTCAAAGATTAAAAAAATATTATTTAAATTTTGGTTCACAAATTCATAATATTCAAAGTTGTTTTATTGAAAAATTTATACTGTAGAAAAGAAGGAGAAGAACTTTTGATTTATACAAGTGGTGCAAACAGAAAAGGCCATACAATAGTTAACAGCCTAATAATGAAAATTTTCGAATAGTTTAATGCTTATTTTGTAATTTTTTAAAATTAACTTATCAGAGAGGGGTTAGGTTTGTGCATGAATCTTTAAATCCTTGACCAAAATTGTAATTAAAAGAATAATTTTTGCTACTTAACTAGTGACGAAATTGAGTAACTAGCAACAATGCTATTACTCATTAAGTAAGGGGTTTTATGCTTGTGTTGACTGCCAAAGTTTGGGATTAATTAAATTACTCAAAAATAGTTGTAACAAAGTAGTAATTAGAACAAAAATCAAATATAAAATATATCTGAATATTCTTAAATTACTCAAAAATAATTGTAATAACAAATTACAATATCTGTAGAATCTGAACTCTCCCTTATCCACCGCTAACTCCACATTTTCTGACCCATACCCATGGCTCCCACCGGCGGAGCAGTCGCACCTTAGCCTAACACTTGACGCTTTTAACCCTCTAACATCCGCGGAGTTACCACACTGCCACTCAACTGAATTACTACCATCAAAACAATCGGGAAATTCCAAACCTGTCCTCATCGACTCTGGATATTCCGTATTTGTCCCTTCTTCACAATTCACACTTGATTCACGAGGGAAACTCAAACTCCTTACCGCCATCCACCCATCAGATTCCCAAACTACCCCTCTTACAGTCGCTAATTTACAAATCCTCTCCCTCGCCGAATCTTCAACGTTCTCTGCATTTTCGTCCTCTTCAAAATCCGAGTTGGCGAAATCAAACACGCAACGTGGAGATGATCCCTTGGTCGTATTCGGCGGCGAAGCCGATGCTAAAAATGGATGCTGCAGCAGCTGATCGCAGCTCCACCTTTGATTCCGATCCCTTCTTAAACACTTCTCTACGAAATCCTTACCGAGTTCAGATAACTGAGTCGGTAACTCAGGCAATTCATCCGAGTTAGCAATTCGACTCAGTGAATTAAACCCCTGGTCCTCCCAAGCTGGTTTCCCTGTGACCATCTCGATGACGGTGCATCCTAAAGACCAAACGTCACTCTCCGTCCCTTGATACTCGCCGCGAATCACCTCCGGTGCCATCCATAGAGGGCTTCCGCGTGGCGTGATCAGGGACATACACCTGTTTCCCGCGCTTTCCCTTTTAATCTCAACCGCCGAGCCGAAATCCGCAAGCTTTACAGTAGCCAAATCGGAGCCCACCAAAGCATTCTTCCCTTTCACATCACAGTGTACAATGCCTTGACCGTGCACGTATTTCAAAGCCGAAACCAAGCACCGTGTTTGCCACCGTAAAATCCGCTCGTCCACGTCAGCCAACCGGCGTTTAAATGCCCCAAAATCAACAACGGTGCCACTTTGTAAGTACTCCATGTGAAGATTCCGGTAAGACGTCGTCAGAAAATCATAACTAGTAACGTCATCGCCGAGATACTCAACGACAAAAGGAGAAGAAAACGAACGGAGGATCCTAATTTCATTCTCCAAAGACTCCAACTGGTTTGGTAAACACGTTGCTAAATCAACACATTTTACAGCAAAAACAGACCCATCTAATTCATTAATCGCCAAGTTTACAGTACCAAAGGAGCCTTTACCTAAACACTTCCCTTTAGTCCAAGAAATTTTCTGGGTATTGCTCTGTTTCCCCATTTTTGAAACTCAAAACCTTGTTTTTTTTTTTTTTGGATTCACTTCAGCTTGTTCTTTTGAGGGCCCAAATGGGTATTTAAGTAGTTGTGGAATATAGAAATGGATAATCGGGTAAACTGTTTGATAATGTCAGTATAAGATATTACTAACTTGTTTGTAGGGGGGATGATTCTGGGTTTTATCCTTATCTGAGGGTGGGGGAGTAATTATTTACTTGCAAGATTTGTTCTTGCCATTGATTGGTTGTTGTTAGGGAGAGTGGGAGCGTGTAGCTGTCATGTCATGGCATTAGCTCACACGATTCATGGAAAACCAAAAATTTATTTGAAAGCCAAACCTAAAACGTGTTCGAATCATTTGTTGGTACTGATGATCTTGATCTCTGCTTAAGAAATGAGTTGTTAACCTAAAAGAAAAAAGAAAAAAAAAAGGTAAACTACATCCGAAGATATTAAATTATTAATAAATTTATATTTTGATTATTCAACTTCAAAAAGCTATAATATAATTATTAAATTATTCAAAAATTTTATTTAAATAATTGGACTATTAGTTTTTTTTTTTTTTAAGTTTGGTTAATAAGTTTCGAGCGACTCTTCAATGATTAGTACCTAACAATAAGTAGGAGAACATACTTTAAATCTAAATCGATCTGATGATCAATATCAAATATCGAAAAAAAACTATTTACATTTTGATTTGCAAATTCATGACGTTTAAAGTTATTTCATAAAAAATTGAACTGTAAAAAATAAGAAGAATGAAAAGTTTCAATTGGTGCAAATTGTGTGAATAGAAAAAATCAATACAACAATAATTTTAACACTTTAGAAATTTAAATGAAAATTTCAAATAGTCAAGTGACAAAGTTAATTAAAACATAAATTTAATAGCCATTTAGTCACAGTGTAATTTATTAAAAAAATTGAAGACACGTGGTTGTGAAGGGGAAACAAATGGGACAAAAATGGGAAAAGGACAAAGTCCAGTGCAGAGAGGGAGAGATGGTTAATTTGGTGTTGGATTGAAAATTTAAGACTTGGGAACAAAAAATATAAATGTAGGGTGTAACGACCAGTTTACGTGGCAGAAGAATGGTGGGTACACGTTGTGAAACCAAAGAACTTGAGGTTGTTAGTGGTTAAAGAGAGGGACAAAGATCCCCAAGCTGTCTCGATCTTGCTCATGATGCTGCCGTTTTGCGCTTTGTAGCGAGAGTTTTGAGTAGAAGCCTGTGTCTGTTGACGTGCACCCACCAGCTTCAATTAATTTTATTTTATGTTAATAGAATATTATTAAAAAAGGAGCGTAAAATATTTCGTAAATGACAACTCTATGTCACAAGGCCATATCTCCATACGAATCTTTACAAAGATGAGTAGTTTTGGGACACCCTTACGTGACAGTCACAAACTTCCTTAAATATAATCATCAATTTGGCCATTTGTTATAGGGATTAGGATAAGATTTTATGACCAGAAAAATGGTAATTATTGGGAACGTCACACTAAATTTCAAGTATGGATATTAATATATATATATATATATATATTTGGGTAAAAGATTATTTAAGGGTAAAAGTATTATAGAAATCTTCAAATTAAAAAGTAAATTGATCATTTCTATTAAAATTTTTATCTATTTGTACTATTAAAAACGAGCGTGATTAACGAAATAACCATACAGTGACACGTGTACCTTATATTGATATATAATGACCAGCTTTTAACAGTAAAAATGGATGAAATTTTTTACAGAATGATTAATTTTTAACATATTTTGCTTAAAGTAAAAGTACCGTGAAGGCCTTTGTATTAGGAGTTATATTACATTTTACCCCTCTACTCAAAAAATGGGTAAATTGATCTCCATACGTTAACATTTTTCATCTATTTGTACCGTTAACATTCGGTGTGACTAATAGAATAATCATATAGTGATGTGTAACACCCTTCGCCCGTATCCGACACCCGGATAGGGTTCGAGGTGCTACCGGACTTAAACTCAACCAATCATATAAAATCCATAGCACATGCATGTATATATAATCAGATTTACAGCCACAATAGCTAATATAAGTCATTACATTTGGCTAAAACAGATGTCACACACTTAATCATTTAGACTCCTATTCATGTCATAAACTCATAGTACTGAAAATCACTTACTTGCTGAGCTCATATTACTCCGTATTACTATTTGTCCTCGTATTACCATATTTTTCCATTGAATTAATACAAATATATTGGATATTTATATTAGCCTCATTCTCATTCTTATGCCAAATTAATACGTTGAATCATTTCAACGTCGAAGAGTACACAAACATCAAAATCAATGCCAATAATAATCACATATCACTTACCAAACTTTAAATGTCAATTCACAAACATGTAATTCACTAGCTATTGTTCCAATCATGATTTAAAATGATAAATCATTTATTAAGCCTAATCTCAGTGCTCAATTAAATTCTATTGCATAATTTCAAATGATACTTACCAAAACTTTACCGATTTGGAAATCGTCATTTTTCATTGACGCCATAGTCTCATCCAACTATGGTCTTTTACTTATTCACTTTCTGCCCGATACAATCATAGTCTCGCGTTCTTTGATGTGCGCCGATACGCATTGAATTTCACTGATAATCACTGATGCCATAGCATAGCTATGGTCTTTTCATTTATCCGTCAATTCATCACTTTCGATAGAATGCTATAGCCCAGCTATGGTCTTACATCTTCAATATCACTATGCCATGGTAAAACCATGGACTTAACCGTCAATTCATCACTTTTCATTAGAATGCCATAGCCCAGCTATGGTCTTACATCTTCAATATCACTATGCCATGGTAAAACCATGGACTTAACCGTCAATTCATCACTTTTCATTAGAATGCCATAGCCTAGCTATGGTCTTACATCTTAAGCACGTATCACACCGATGCCATATCCCAGATATGGTCTTACACGGATCACATATATCCCTGATGCCATATCCCAGATATGGTCTTACTCAGAAGCACTTATCACTCCGATGCCATATCCCAGATATGGTTTTACACGGATCACTTATCATCTTATTCCGATGCCATAGCCCAGCTATGGTCTTATATGAAAATCACTTATCACTTTCTTCCGATGCCATAGCCCAGCTATGGTCTTATACGGAAGTCACTTTGTAACACCCCAACCCGTATCCATCATTGGAATAGGGTCACGAGGTATTACCGGAGTTTATAGAACTTTTTTTTTATCACATGATAACTTATTTTATAAGAAATTGTACAACTTAAATTTTACCATTCTTCCATAAACACATGTATATTTTCATTTGATCATTTACCATTTCGATGTATCAAATAATAAACATATTACCATTTAACCAATAGCTTGGCACTTGTCTAAGCGTCAACAACAACAGTCATTGGTATACTTGAATATATTTCATATAATTTTAGAATCGATAAACTCATTGTATCAACATATCAGACTTGAGATTATTACTTATTACGGCTTACCCAATTTCCATGTATCAGCATATTATAGATTGCCACATATTCATATAATATGATACATATTATTCTCTTGCCATTTCTTCAAAAACATAAATCATTCATTATACCAAAATTTCATGTATCATTGTTTTCACGGATTTTGTATATATTTATTCCAGGACAATTCATAATCTTGAACATGCATAATTATCAGGTAAGTTTCATATATATATATATTTTCCATATCATATTTTTAAAATATCGAATAAGTATCGTTTTCGTGTATTTCAAGTTCAATTTCTTGATTATTGTTTCGTGCTCAAATTATTTCCATGTCAGGGCTTTATTCATTAAGTCATTCGAAATTTTATCGTCATACAATTAATATTATTATTAAAGTATACGAATCTATAATCATAGATGCATATATTCATCAATAAATTCCATGTACAAATATCATCATCTTATATTTCCATATATCCAGTATCACTGTCATTTTTTTTTCATGTACTTCAGGAATATATATACAAATCTTTTTATATGCATATTTCTTTTTCTGGTCAGGATTCTTACTTACTGAGTTTATCGGAATATCGATAGTTAAAATCATATAATATACTTAAAATATGCAAGTCCGTAATCAATCAATTCACATTTACCCTTTTTAACTATGTGTTTACCATCTTCTATATTTATCCCGTTGAATTTCTCAGAATTTCGATGGATTTCCGATAGTACACTCTTGGTGTACAATCTCATTAACCGTCAATTCATACAGGAGTACACTTTTAGTGTACAATTCCGGGTCCGTCAATTCATATGCATGTGTTGCCATGGTATCTTTCAACCATGGTCTTATTCATTGCCATGGTATCTTTCAACCATGGTCTTACACATTTCATTTCAGTAAGCACACTCCCGCGAACCTCACTCTCCCGCGAACCTCAATTATTGGCACACTTCCGCGAACCTCAGCTCCCATGTATTCTTCGGAAGGGCCTATACACATGTATTCTTCGGGAGAGCCACCAGCACACTCCCGCGAACCTCATTTCCCATATATTCTTCGGGAGGGCTGATATTAGGATTACCCTTTCGGGCTTAATCCTTTTTCCTGTATTCTTCGGGAGGGCTACATCAGGATAGGATCACCCGTCCGGGCTAGATCATTTTTACCGTCAATTCCTTTTCCAATGATCCATCGAAATCCATTCCATTCAACCGGGATTTACTTTCTTTTTATATCGAGTATTATCAATAATTCATCAATTATTATGCATTGATCATTCAAATCATATTTCATCACATAGCCACATATTTCAAGTGTTTAAAAAATACAATTCAAGTTATACGAACTTACCTCGTTGCTTGTTCGTGTTTATAAATTTATTAATCCGATATCTTTTCTTTTTCGCGTTCGAGTCTCGCATTTGAGTCGTTGGGATCTTTATAAATAAATTTGACCATTGTTTTCATTCATTCCATATTCTAATACATTCAATTAATGCTCTAGGCGAAATTTCCATTTGGCCCCCAAACTTTTAATTAATGATGATTTTACCCTTAGGCTCAGAAAAATAAATTCTTGCAATTTAATCCTTATTTCCAGCTGTTATCATCATACATATTAATAACATTCCTTAAATTCTATAAAATATCAAAATTTTCCATAATTTCAACACTTTTCAATTTAATCCTTAAAACATGTTTTCCCCCGATCTTGAACTAAATTAACAATTTTCATTTAAAATTTTCAATTTAAATAATAAAATAATCCATTTCATGTAATTTGATCATTTCTAACATTTTTACAAAATTACCCATAAAGTTTTACTTTTATTCGATCTAGTCCTTGGGCTTAAAACATACAAATTAGTCATGCTAACTGATTATTCATACATATTTTCCTCCTCCTCCTCTCCATTCCACATCCTTAATTTATATAATATGCTTATAAGTAACATTATCAATAATTTCACTATTTACTTATATGTGAACATTCAAGCTGTCCACCTGCGTCATAGTCACTAAATTATTTATATCTTGAGCTACATAAATCAAAATTAAGATCCGTTAATTTTATCTGAAACTAGACTCACATATCTTCTTACCATAAAATTTTTAGAATTTTTGGCTTAGCCAATAAGTACAGTTTATTCTTTAAATTTACCCCTGTTCTGCTGTACAACTGTTCTGACCTTTCTTTATTAAAATTTAATTATCTCCTCGTACGGGACTCAGATGATGTTCCCACTTATTTCTCTTGAAAATAGACTCATTAAAGATTCTAACCATATAACTTATGTCCCATAATTATTTTTATACAATTTTTAATGATTTTTCCAAGTCAGAACAGAGGATCCCGAAATCATTCTGAACCAGTCTCACAAAAATATAAATATCTCAGAACACAGAATTCATTTACTTGTTTTGTTTCTTTTATATGAAAATAGACTCAACAAGCTTTAATTCCATAGCTTACTCAACTCCTAATTCAGTTTCTACCATTTTTGGTGATTTTTCAAATTTAGCTTACTGCTGCTGTCCAAAACTGTTTTAGTGCAAGATATTAATTACTAAGTTTATATCACCCTTATTTTCTTTCTCTACACCATTTCCCATCACTTTATCTTATTTTCTCTTCACTACCATATCAAGAACATAGAATCATATATAAGAAAACTCTACATTAACATCATTTACATGCTTTTTCAATAATATTAAACTTAAAAATACATGGAAATCTTGATGTTCTTACCTTGTTTTAATGTTTCCAAACTTTAACTTCATTTTCTCTCTCCTCCAGCTTCTATTTCTTGAATCCAACTTGATATTCTAGCTCCTCATAGTCTCCTTAACATTTTTCTCCTTCGGTAGCTATGGAAATTCTTTTGATTTCTAGGTGAAAATGGTAAATTTTTGGTTGAAGGACCAAATTGTAAAGAAAGTAAAACTTTTTTTCTTTCTCTCTTCCTCTCACGTTGGTGCATGGAAATGGTGGGTTTCTTCTTCTTTTTTTTTTTTTTTTTTCCACACACACACACATATATATATACTAAATAAAATAATAAAATAATAAAATATCTGATTAAAATATTAATAAAGTAATATATCTTATTAAATAATTATAAAATATCATCACACCATCATTACCTTCTAGATTTCTCTCTCCTTCTAATTGACCATTTTGCCCTTCATGATCTTTTAAAATTCCATCCTTGAGTCATCACCTAATTTGGTAAAATGGCGATTTAGTCCCTCAAAATTCTTTCTCCTATTCAATTTGGTCCTAATTCATCCATTTTCCTTAGTTTCTAGATTATTCCATCCTTAAAATATTTGCACTATTGGTCCTTCAACTTTTTCATATTTACACTTTAACCCCTTAAATTTTAAGTATTTACTCTTGGGCCGCAAAACTTTTCTCACTTTTACGATTTAGTCCTTTCTTGGATTAATACATCATAATCACTTCCTACATCGATTTTGTTGATAGAGATAAAATTTCTCTTTTTATTTCTTTATTTCTTTATTTTACTGTATCAATGATAGAAATTTTCGGGATATTACATACTTTGCACTTGTAGCCGAAGCTACCACTTTCACTTGATCAGGCAGCCGAAGCTACCACTTTTCACTTGTTGTCATGGTCCAACCATGGTCTTTTCCGTCAATTCATCTTGTCATTGAGCTGGAATCGCTCGAGTTGATTTCTGCAAAACATATTCAGCCATTCTGCTCACGAAATCCTAATATAAATTCTCAATATCTCCGTTAGTCACATAATTCATATAAATATCAAGAAATAAAACATTATTCCACTTCTGATTCAACATTTATTGATTACAATTAGGCATATGATTAATCTAAATACAAATCATTCATATATTTTTCCTCCTCCTCCACTCCATTCCACATCCTTAGTATAAATAACACACTTGTAAGTAACATTATCTATAACTTTTACTATTTACTTGTACATTTTCAAGCTGTCCATCTGTGTCGTAGTCACTAAATTATTTTTATCTTGAGATACAGAACTCCAAATTAAGATCCGTAAATTTTCTTTGAAACTAGATTCACATATCTTCTTATCATAATTTTTCCAGAATTTTTGGTGCGGCCAATTTGTACAGTTTATTCATTAAAGTCTCCCCTATTACACAGTCCGACAGCTCTGACCTCTCTTCACTAAAATTTCAATTTCCCTTTATTCCGGATTCAAAAGATGTTCATGTTTATTTCTTATAAAAATAGACTCAATAAGGATTCCAACCATATAAATCATGTTCCATAACTATTTTTGTACGATTTTTAATGATTTTTACAAATCAGAACAGGGGATCACGAAATCAATCTAAACCAGTCTCACAAAAATGTAAATATCTCAAGATACATAATTCCTTTGCTTCCTCTGTTTCTTTTATATGAAAATAGACCCAATAAGCTTTAATTACATATCTTATTCGACTTCTAATTCAATTCCTACCATTTTTGGTGATTTTTCAAATTTAGACAATTACTGCTGTCAAATACTGCTTTAGTGTGACATCTTAATTTCCAATTTGTCCCAATTTCCACAATTCATACAATTCAGTCCTTGCTTAATTAATCCCTCCATTGAGCTAATTTTCTCATTTAACATCTTTCTCTATCATTTTAAACCACTTCATAACCTTTGAAGATCAGAATTTTAACACTAAGCCTTGATTTCAACTATTTCACAATTAGGTCCTAAAACCAATTTCCATCAATTTAACTTGATAAAATCATCATATAACAAAATTAAAGTTTCAATTCAATATTTATTCATCACATGCTTTCAACACTAATCCACATCAACTTTAAAAATTAGCCATGGAATAAAAAACTAATGAATTAATAAGTTGAACACAATTGTAAAAGTCCAAAAACATAGAAATTTCAAGGAGAGAGCAAGAATTAAACTTACATGAAGCTAGAATATGAAAAACCAGCTTGAATCCTCTTCCATGGCTGTTTCTCAGCTGATGAAAATGAAAAAATGAAGAGAATTCTAGAGAATTCTCAATTTGGTCCCATTTTTATTTAACTAATTTTGGCAATTTTCCAATTTTGCCCTTATTTTACTCATTTCCTGATTTTTCTCAGCTATTGCCGCCCAAAATATCTCCTTTGGGCTTATTTGCACTTTAAATCCTTCCTTTTTCGACAATTGAGCTATTTCATCACTTTTCACAATTTTGCACTTTATTCAATTTAGTCCTTTTTACTCAATTGACCACCAAAACCTTAAAATTTCTTAACGAAACTTTAATATTACCTTATTGACACTCCTTAAATATTCATAAAAATAGTTATGGCTCGGTTTATGACACCGAGAGCTCAATACCTCTTTTTCTCGATATCTTGACCAAATAAATCTTTACAAACATAATTTACTTTTTCAAAAATCTTTTAAAAACTACATTCGGCTCGTAAATAGTAAATAATATTATATACGAGTTCATTTATCGGATTCGGTGGTCTCGAACCACAATTCCCGACATTACTGAAATTTGGGCTATTACATGATATGTGACCAATTTTTAAGCGAATAAATAGTTCCCTCTTTGATCTAATATACATAGATTAATTTATTCATTTTTAAAATAAATAGAACAAAATGTAACCTAATTCCTAATATTGAGTATTTAATAGTACTTTTACCTTATTCAATTGATTTAAGTAGGTAATCACGCTTGCATGATGCTTTAGAACTCTAATATGGTTTTAAAATTGCGATTGGATAAGCTAGCTTAGAGCAATTACCTTCCACAAAGGGAGAAAAAAAAGTATTTTTTACGTAGAAGGTAAAGCTGAATGGGGAATAACTTTTGGTTACTAAAAATGAATATATGGCTGAAATCTGATGTTTTGTTCATTGAATCTCTGTATGTACGTAGAAGACATATATTATAGATATAAAATATAGATTTTGGAGTTTAGGAAGTGCCTTTCTCTTAATTAGAATGGTAAGTTAATATCACGAATCTCCCTAACCCCATCACGCCTTTTCGTGTCTCACGATTTATTTGCGCACGTGATAGTAGTTGTTCCAAGGCTAATATATATATATATATATATGGGGTGGTCGGCAGTAGTTTATGGTTGCATGCATCTTCCATTTGGTACTGTGGTTGGGTCTGTTGAGTTTCATATTAAAATATTAGTTGTTGTTGGTTCATGGGAAGTGCATGTAACAAAAATGAAACCAAGTCCAATGGATCTTCTTGTCCTTTCATTTACTTTGCATGTGTTTTGGTTTTAAGACATAAAAACATGAATGATGCAATACCAACAAACCCCAACTTGCTCTTTCCATCATGTTTCCAGGAAGATGTCATGTGCGACAAAACAAAAGACACAGTACTGGACACTAATTTTGGTCGTTTCATGTGTTATTTGAGTGAGTAAAATCATTGAAAGGGTCCTAATTGGACAGCTGATAACAAGCTTAACTGGACGAATTGACATGATTGAAAATATATTACATGACACATCATACATGTACCAAGCTTTCAGGGACTGAAACAGTAAGAAGATGGTTGACACCGTCAAAGTGGTCAACAATATTTGTTTCATTCCAATTATATAATGGATTAGGTAAAAACACATTCCCAATCCATCGGTTACTTTATCCATTTTAAAATAATTAAGTGTTAACAAAAGTGTTAATATTTTAAGTTAATTGTATATAATTTTGATTTGTATAATAATTATTTTTATATAAAGGATTAGTATGGTGGATAGAACCATTATTTTTTTAATTCTATAAATAAATTTAAAAAATTATCATGTGTTAAGCCTCGTTTGTTAGCTTGATGGTTAAGGTATTCACCACCTCAAGTGTGCTTTGGGTTTGAGTCGCGCTACTCACCTTATTGTTAAAATTTTGTCATCCTCTTATAATTCACACAAAAAAAAGCATGTGTCTAATTTCTTTTATACATTTATCTTTTACATATTTTATGAGACACTTGTTGAGTATAAAAACTCAAATATAATTATTATTTTTAGATAAGTGTGTGATACACCATTGAAATTTCATTTGATGAAGAATTTCATGATATACAACCCTATGAATAAAGAATGTGATACATACAAACAAGTTTACAACTGAGACTCCGTAATCTCTTCTTCAGCCGTAAGTACAAAAATGATGCAATTAAGCATGAGGATGGCGACACTATAAGGCCAGATCCAATGGTTGGAATTGAATGGGAGAATCAAATATAGTTCCTCAGCTGAATGAGCATGACACTGATATCATCCGACGAGCCTCTTGAAACAGAAAGTTGTACGAGTTTTTTACAGGCAACCAATGGATCAATTGTCTTGTTGATAGCTAAACATGTTGGACGAGCAATGTCAACTGCTTCTTGATTGCTAACCTTGTCCCATAAGCCATCGGAGGCTAATATTAAGAACTCGCAATCGGATTCTATGTTAATGATGTTTGTCTCCGGTTCAGCTATTACCCATTGTTTAAGATGCTTGTCTCCTATCCCTCTAGACACAGCTAAACAACCTTGAATTCTCCAAGAACCATGGCATAAATCCACATACCCACCCTGTAAGAAACAAATTCCACACAATATGGCATCAGTCAAAATGGTCAGAACAAGTTCCTAAAGGATCCATCATTTGGTTTATTGAGAAACTGCTTACACAAGTCTCGATTCGGTCCTTCTCGTCTTCCCTTGAAGGTCGGTGATCGGAGGTGAGAGGTTCCGCGACACCGGCTCTGCTCAAAACGGCACGACAATCACCGGCATTGGATACAATAAGGTTACCATTTTGTATCAAAGCTGTCACACAGCATGTGCCACCGGCTACATCTTGTTTAAGAAATTCAGCATCTGTCTTCAAATAACCTTGTTTAACAGCTTCCTTTATCATTGTTTTGTCTCTTTTTCTATCAACTTCATCTAATATGTTCCTCCTCAGTTTCTGGGCTGCGAATTCTGCAGCTTTAGCTCCTCCATGTCCATCAAAAACACCAAAAAATGCCTGCAAAATCATCATATTCAATCAGACAAACCATTCAAGTTAAGACATGATTTGAAACTAAGAAGCTGTAATAAAATTTACCTGTTTGGAGTCTCCTTGGAGTTCAACAGAAGCTGAGAACCTGTCTTCCATGGCTTCTTTCCTTCCTCTTTCACAGTAAACAGAAAACCCATCTCCCTCACTCTCCACCTCTCTCCTCACTTCACACGGCGTCTTCGGAGCTCCAAAACTCATCGTCGTTTTCGCCGCCGGTATGTTCAGCTTCGCCGGCCTCTTCCTCTTCAATATAGTCTCAACTGTTCCCGCTCCCATACATGCTGTTGGCGACGTCGAAACAGATGATGATGATAACAAAGACCCAGTCGGCGGTTTTTGAAGCCGGACCATGAAAGGCGATGACGGAGAGGGAGATGGCGGATAAGACGACTGAGGTATTAGGTGAGTCAACGTCAAATTCAAGGCATCGTGAGACGGACAGAAAAGAGGCGACGACGGAGAAAACACCGGCGAGTTAGATACGGCGACGGAACACGACATCGTGTTTTCCCTCAGTTTTCCTTTTTGTTCTTCCCTTTTGATGTTCTTCTGGAACAAGTTACAACGTAAGATTTTGGGTTTTGTTTGTTTTGGTTTTTGGTTTTGCGGTTGTTGTAATGAAATATGAAGTGTATATATAAACGGCGGAGCGTGGAAGGTTCTTCTTGGCTAGCGTGTTAATGGCGGATTGTAGTTAAGGTTTAGACATATTGACCACATCGCGTTTGATTTTGGGGGCACTCCTTTGATTTTTGTGGAATGTGTCCTTAGCCAATTACACATTTTGTTTTTTAAGATTATTTTGGCTCCATTTTTAGACTTTATGAAACCATAATAATAATAATAAAACTACATTATCCAATGTCTAGTTGTTACCTAAGATTTCTAAATATATATATTTTAAACTGATTTTAGAATTATTAATTTTTTATGATTAAAATCATTCTATTTAGTTCTCGATTGAATCTTAACTAGAATGACATCAATATTGTTATTAATTTAGAAGGACATGAATTCGAGTGTGCTAAAGCATATTATATTTTTATTTAAGAATTGAGGAAAAACTATGAGTAGAGCAGATATAATAAAAACCTATAATGATATTAATGTTTTTATATACATAAGAATAGAGGTGTGCATGGGCCGGGCGGCCCGGCCCGGCCCGAAGGCCCGCCCGAAATGTGGGAGGGTTTGGGCAAAAATATAGGCCCGAAAAATGGGTTTGGACAAAAAAATACGGCCCGTTTAAAAAATGGGCCGGGCTCGGGTAAGATATTTTCGGCCCGGGCCCGACCCGGCCCGGCCCGAATTCACTAAAGACAAAAAATAATTTATTTTTTAATAATATTTTCCTATTATTTTCTCCCTATTTTGCTATCATTTTACTATTATATTGCTACTATTTTGTTGTTATTGTTTAGATATTGTATAAAACTTATTTTATTGTTAATTTTGTTATTATTTTAAAGACATTTGTTAATTTTGTTATTATTTTAGAGGCATTTGTTTGTTAAGTTACATCTATTTTATTGTTATTTAAGTATACATATTTTTTAAAATTTATTTTTTATTTATTGAGAAATATTTATTTTGGTTTTTTAGTATTTTTTATGGTTTATATATATTTTAAAATTATATAAAAAATAGTGTAAAAATTAATATGGGCGGGCCGGGCCGGGCCCGGGTTTTAATATTTTTATTCGGGTCGGGCTTGGGCAAAATTTTAGGCCCATTTTTCGGGCCCGGCCCGGCCCGAGCCCGACGAACGGGCCTAAATTTTTAATTGAGCCCGGCCCGGCCCATGCACACCTCTACATAAGAATGACAAACAAATATACATAAAATAATGAGGATGAATAATTGTTTACATAATCATTTTTATATAAATAAAATAAAATAATATTTTTTGAAAAATAAGGAATTAATCATAACATTCCTTCAAAGAAAAAACTTTTAATGACGTCTAATATTTAACTAGATTAAAGAAATATGGGAAGAAAAAGAATGGGGCAAAAGAGTAAATAAACAAAAATGAAGGAGTGGTGGGAGGGGCCAGATGGTGAGTGCCCCATGAAGTAATAAAAGGTCAAACGCGAAATAGACTACTATATATGTTCAAGTTTTGCTATTATTCGTTAAGTCATGGATTTATTCTGATTTAGCATTTTTAATATTTATGATTATTAAATTTTGAATAATATTATTTAATCAAATTAGTTGATGGGATCATTTATATCGAAAATCTATATAAAAAAACACTTAATTCATAAATTGGGACAAAAATTCAATCAAACTATTTAAATCTATTTTTGTGATTTTTTAAATTTTTAATAATTTATTTGTATTAAACCACCCAAACTGATCAAATAAAAAATTAATAATATAATCAGTTCAACCACCAATTTTTTTATCTTAAAAAATATTGATTTTAAACTCCAACCCTGATCAAATAATATCCAATAAATTTCTTAAGTCAATTTTTACTATTCAATATCAATTTATTATTTTTACTAACACTTAAAAAAATCATATGGTTTGAGTGAATACTAAAAATTTTAAAAATATAATTAAAAAAGATGATTAAATCCATAACGTATATAAAGCATGTGGAAAGAGTGTGGGTTGAGTGTTGAGTCAACTGAGGCGTTAATGGGTAAGAAAAGAAAAAGCTGACGTGGTCATATGGTTGAAGTTTCGGTGGCAAAGACACATTCCCACATGATACGTTGCGGCGCTAAATGGAATGGCTATTATGGCGGCCGCACCTGGTTTGCACCATGTCAAGAAAAGCATGCACATTTGATCTTTTCATTTCTTTAATGGCTGCACTGACTACTACTACTTCTACTTCTACTCCATTCATCCGCACCATTTCAATCTAACTTTCTAGTAACAGTAGCTTCTTCTAACTTGGACTTCATCATCATTTAACTCTAATTTTTTTAATTAAAATTTATATAATTGCTTCCTATGGATTTTTTTTTTTATCTCTAAATTTGATAATATTTCTTAATTAAATTCATTTGATAGTTGAAATCAATTTCACAAGGTTTGGATGTCTGCTTTATAAACACTTCAACTATTTTTTTTTGAATTATAAGAGGAGAAAAAAGTCGTAACAACAACGCGACTATCACAACTTAAATCCAAGTCATATCTGGAACGGTAAACACGCAACTGTTATACCAATCCTTTACCCATAAAATAAATTTTAAAAACACTAACATCAATTCAACAATTCAATCCTTCCATCAAATTAAACTCTCATTCGCCATTACCATTGTTATATATTCACAAAGTTAAGAGATGTGACATTTGTTTTACTATTGTTGGGTTTGCAATTAGGATTATTTTTTATAAAAGTATTATAAATACGAGGGCGAATTCATTTATTCTTTTAGAGGAGTCTAAATTGAATTATAAATTTTTGAGATGTCAAATGTAAATTTTAGTATGTATTAATTTATTATTTTATCATTTTTAAAGGACTAAATAGAATATTTTTCATTTTATGGAGGAGCCAAAGCATAATTTCCCTATCTTAATTTATATTTTGATCATTTATAGGGGCTAGAATTGCAATTTTTCAATTTTACCAGCCCCTATATTTGCTCCTAGACTTGATAATAGACAGGCCACTCGCCCGAAAAGTGAGAGGGTCTAGACAAAAATATAAAGCCCGCTTTCTAAATAAGTCAAGCCTCAGGTAGAATTTTTGGCCCAGCCCAAATCAACTTAAACTTTCTTTTCTGTTGTTGTTTTGTTATCATTTAGCTATTATATGGTTATTATTTTGTTGTTATTGTTTGAATATTATATAACTTTTGTTTTATTGTTAATTTTGCTACTATTTTAGTGGCATGTGTTATTTAAGTATAAAGACTCTTTTAATGTATTTTTAATTTGTTGAAAAATATTTATTTTAATATTTTCAGTTATTTGATGTATTAAAATTTATTTTTATATAAAAAATTAATATAAGTGAGCTGGGTTAGACTCAGATTTAGCATTCTTAATATGAGTTGGGTTTAGGTAAAATTTTAAGCTCATTTTTTTGGGTTAAACCTAAAAAATGGCTCTAAAATTTTGTATTGAATAGACCTAGTCCATGATCAGGTCTATCCTCCCCTATATGGAGGCCTTATACTCAAAGTCACGCTGCATTTGGCTCCTTCTATTTAAAAAATGGGTAAATTAATCTCTATACATTAAATTAAAGAACAAATTGGTGTTTCTGGTAAAAATTCTATCCATTTTTGGATCCTTGTATAACAGCATGAGGTACACATGGCACGTCATGTGTAATTATCTAATTATTTCGTCAACCACGCTAGTTTTTAACAATATAAATGGATGAAATTTTTAGTAGAAAAGATCAGTTTACTTTTGAATTAAACATTAGGGGTGAATCTACCCATTTTTTGAGTAAAAAAAGAAAAATAGAATTTTGCACCTAATATAAGATTTACCTGTTATTTTTATATGCTCCTCTAAATTGATTTATTCTTAAATGAACTTTTATTGTTTGGGTGTAGAGTTGATTTATTGTTTAATAGACTTTTTATTTTGTTTGGGTTCCATCAAATTCTATAGGAAATTAAGCCTCAAAATGATTGACATTGGCTTCCATCTAAGACTAAGATTGGGCATGTCTTTCTCTTTTTATATTTGCGACAAAAAGGTCCAATATAATTTGAGGTGGGCTGGTTTTGTAAGAAGTTCACCCAAGATGGGCTCACATGGAAAAAAATATTAGATCACAATCAAACAGACATGAACGATACTTGCATAACTCATGCCTTGCGACCTTACATTGTTTTCTTAAATTCTACTATAGATTGCCTCAACCCTAACCCCTGCAATGAATAGGGAAGAGCATGCTATCATTAGAACAATGCCAATCGGTATGGGTTATCTGCAACTATTACAGAGCCACTGCAGGGCAAAGTTAGAAAACTTTTTTGGGTCGAGAGTAAGTTATATTTGCATGAGAGTGAAAATGTAACTTCATCATTATATTTACATATATCTCTATAGTTTTTTAGAAGGATCAAATCAAAAGTTTATCATCTTTGAGGGTCAAATTATAATTTTACCATACTTTTATTTAAAATTTATAAACTTTGAAGGGAGTAAAACTAAAAATATCCATTTTAAGGGGGATAAAGTCCCTTGCTTATCCCTATACCTTCGTCCCTACATCACTTCCCACATTCGTATTCATATTGCGACACATAAATGTCCGAATTTCGAATCCTATAACACAATATCAATAGTGTAATATTTCAATTTTGATACTGATCCATTACAACCCCTTAAGTTGCTCCTTATAGGATCACCTTTACCAACATATATGATACAATGCTTTACCATTATTAAATGCTTCAAACAATAGTTTCTAGTTTCAAACAATGAAATAATAATGAGTTTCATGTTCCAATACCTTGATCACATGGAAACATGACAATATATATGCTTTATAGATTATCTCCCCCCCCCCCCTTTTAACAAAAGGTTGCTTTTACCAATAATTTAGCACATTCTTTTCCATGTCCCGACACAAATATTTGGCCTATCATGTGCTCGGACAGCTCACACTTCAAAGCAGTAGGGTCAGTGCCCAAAAAATAACAAGTTTTTGTTTGAAATGGTCCCTATTGGGTCCATTGAAAGAGCAATAAGATCTAAGGATTGTAAATGCAAGGCCGAACAGAAAAACAAGAAATTTTCGTCTTGGATATCATAGTTTGGTGGATTGAACGTTTGATTCATACAAGTATAAAATTATTCTATGAGGGGGATTTTTTCAGAGTGGTCCCTATGGTTTCATAATTTTCCCTTGTATTTCTTTTGGCTTGCACGAAATATATGATTGAATGGGCCAAAAGTCTTCAGATCAAGTCCTACTCTGACAGCAACTTCAACTTATTTCTTATATCCCTACACCAAAACATTCCTATATTATGTTACGATATTAAGCAGGCAATGTCATAGTATCATTCACACAATCCTATCAAGTTTAATTTCATTTAATAATCTCCGTTAAAGATTAGACCCGTAAGTAAATTATCATGAGAGATGTTGTAATTAATGCAATTCTAATGAATATTAATGCAATTAATTACGATAAAGGAGCACAAAATAACAACATAATATTATGTTATCATGGTTATTAAGATTTCGATTAGGTCAATTCAGATTAAATTAATTTAGATCTTATAATTCTTGAATATTATGATTTGTGTCAGCCTCAAGTTTGAGTCATTTTAAATTTAAATTTTCGGTTCAAATCAAAACATTACAAGTTTGAATCATTTCACGTTTTGATCTCTCACGATTCAAGTTATTTTTATAATATTTGTTCGAGCCGTTTCGAATTTTAACCTTTTTAGATTCAGTGTGGTTTTATATTGTGTTAGTTTTAATAAAGTAATGATTTGGGGAATGGGAAATCTTAAACTTGAAAAAGTTATGATAAGGGATGACTCACCCACTTGCTTAAAAAGAGAGTCATCATCACTGCCTTTACAAAGTTTACATTGACCACTTTGTTTCTTTTCAATTTTTGCCTAATCTCCACTCTCATTTTATATGCTTTAGCTCATATTCTAACATAAAGATTTGGTGAAATTTAGCTAATAGATCTCATGTTATATTAGATTATAGATTTAGTCACTATTTAGTCAATTTTAATCTTTGTATTTTTTAATTTTTGAAATTTCAATCATAAACCAAACGATAGTAGTTAAATTCATTTGGTTAAAATATGTTATTAGCTAAATCTAATTTGGTCTATGTTCTTTAATCTGTGTTCTTTAATTTGGTCATTCATAATCAAGGACAATTTAGAAAATTGATTTAGGAGGGCCAGAGATGAATCGTAAATTACTGGGAAGCCAAAGTGCAAATTTACCATTCTACTAACTTACAATTTCATAAAAGTTTAAACAGCTAAATGGAAAATCTACCAAGTCTAAAGAGCTAAATGGAAAATCTACCATTTTTGGGGCCTGCCCCCTTTCCTCTTCTTAATCCCTATACTTCTTGAATTTGAAAAACACTCGATTAAATCTATTAATTGACTTTTTTTTTGTGAATAATATGTGAAAATATCAAATTGATATAACATTACACATGTAAAAATATATTTATTACGTAAGATTTTAGAAATAACAAAACTTAATTAAGTATCATTTGATTAGAATTAAATATTCAAATTTTGATAATTCTTAGAAGATAAAAAAATCAAAGTATATATAAAGGCAATCTTTATTGTTGTATCAAATGTTGGTCCATGGACGATTAAAGGTGAATTTCCTTGTGATTAGTATAAGAACAATAATGACAATAAAAATAAATATTATAGCGTGAAATAAAAAATAAACTAAACGCATTACACCATATCGCTCACCTAAACCTACGCTAAAATATAATTATAGATTATGATATAAAAAAAAGTGCACCTTTTATTATTAACTAGTTTACTTCCAAAATCTTTCTATCACCTTCTTTTAAAAGCATCCAAAAAGTAGAAGTAGAGGTGCAGCACATAGATAATCTAAAACTCCCCTTAAAATCTCCCATAATTACACACATTGATGGTGAAATAACATCAATCTTTTGTTTGTCCTACCATATAATTTAATCAATGATGACTTTTATATTTTGTAAAATTTGATTGTGGGGTTGCTCTTTGGACTTCAAATAAAACACCTTACCAATTTTACAAGTTTCTACTCTTAATTAATTATATTCCTAAGTGTAAGATTCTTTTTAAAAAATACATAGCTAAATTCACAGAACTATCACTGATCATCCATTTAAATAGTAATCAATGTCTAACAAAAATCCATGTAGAGAAATATCTCTTTCAAATGAACTAAAAGAAGAGAGAACGAGGATAGAAAGCAGGATCACACCTGTGCCACTAACTTCAATCTTCTACTTGATAACTACAATAAGAATGGATGGGTAACGTAGGAGAGACGCACCCAATGCCCCAGTCATCATCTCCTTGTCTTGCCAAACCAAATACCTACAAATTTAATTACCAACCAGTCTTCTTCTTTACACCTTACCAGTTTCAGCCAAATCCCTACATTTCCTACTGCTGCTGTATTCTAATTTATTTGTGGAGCTAAGATGTCACTTAAATTATAGTGTGAAGCTCTAAGATATTGAGTATTTTGAAAGACTAGCAAACTTGTCTGAAAATCATTTGTTTGTAATGCTTGTTGGGTGGTGGTACCATAATCTGGTTCCCATTTTAATTTATTTTGATGCTGCTACTCTACCTCTAATCTTGTTTCTTCAATCATCTTTTTCCGATTCCGATTTTAACATTAATCTTATTATTGTTTATTTAATTAAATGAATTTTTTTAAAATAAATTTAATCCTACAAATATATATCATACGTATTTAAACATTAACAATATAGAAATTAAATATTAATGTGTTTGGGTGATTAAGTTTAAATACTTTTGAATCGTTCAAAAAAGTTTAAATTTGGATAAAAAAAATTAAAAGTGGCAAAAGTATCACTATGGCTTTTGTGATAGGAGTTAAATTACATTTTACCTCATTTATTAAAAAATAGGTAAATTAATCATATATGTTGAATCAAACAATAAATTAATTATTTTATTAAAAATAATATCCAATTTTAATATTAAAAACCGATATCTATTTATCAACGTGAAATAAATATGTAAATGAACTTTTTAACAAAAAAAAATGGACTTGCTTTTTAAATTTATAAATTAATTTATTAATAAAAAAATAAATATAACGCATTAAATTTTGTTGAAAAAAGAGAACAAGTGCAATAATATCCAAATTGAAGAAGCCTTCTCTCCAACCATTGAAAGACGGTTTTCAAATCAATTAATCCCTCTCAACCATCTGATGAAAACCCCCAATGGCCCCACCATATACCTTAATTAGCAAGCACCACCACTTTCATTAATACCAAGCAGCCAGTGGTTTAAATTTAATTATCATTCTCACCTTAATTAATCCATTACTTACCACTATCTTTTCATTTTTACCAAAAACCCACTCTCAACTAATGCTTCACCAAGCCCATTTTTGCCATTTTAATCCTTCACGGGACCAAAACACACAAAACATAGAAACCGAGAGCTACGCTGAGTTCCACTCTGCAATTTCTGTTCCACCACCATGTGACCTCTCTGAACCTCTCTTCTCTTTCAAAAATAAAAAACCATTTTTATTTTTTATTTTTTATGTTTTTGCCATTGATGAAAGCTGAGTCTAGCCAAACATGTTGTGTAATAAGATAAGCAAAGTTAACCTTTTTCTGTTGTTTTTCTTTTTCAAGACAAATTGTTTAAAAATTTTGGTGCAAAAAACCGAAATGCCAACCAACATGTATCTATCCATCTTTTAATCACTCTAAACTTGGTTTCTAATTTATCGTTTAAAACCAGAAACCGAAAGCTCCGTTTCAACTGCTCTTTACCCTTTAGCGAAAGCTAAGCTAAACCCTTTCATGAGAAACAACAACAACAAAAAACAGGCTTCTGCTACAACTTATTGTTACTTCTGTCTAAATTTTTTTCTTGGTGGGGTTGTCTTTTTAAATGGGATGGCTTCAGAGCTGCAAATAATACTCACCAAGACAAACAAAAGGGTTCTTTGTTAAAAGATGAGGATATTACACAAAGGCAGACAATCTGAAAAAAGCCTCTTTTTTAAGTATTACAAATGGGTTCTTTGGTTTTCATTTACTCTTTATTTTCTAACATCTTTCTTCATTACCAACAAGCCGCTACCTTTGTCTAAAACCCGTGTTTCTGGTTCTAAATCTTCCCTTGCTTCTCGTGTTCTGTTCGAATCTGTCAACAAAACCAGACATAAATCCAAACCCAAAAATCCTGGTTCTTCTTCTAATCCTTCCACTATTCCTTTTTATCCTCCATTTTTTTTTTATTGAAAAGGCAAGGTTTTTGATGTTTTTAATGTTTTATTTTTGTGGACAGCTGCGTTTAAAGATTTGAAGATATTCATCTACGAGCTACCATCAGAATACAACGAGGATTGGCTTTCGAACAAGAGATGTAGCAACCATTTGTTTGCCTCCGAGGTTGCCATTCACAGAGCATTGATGAACACCTATGACTTGAGAACATTCGACCCTTATGAAGCTGATTTCTTTTTCGTTCCTGTTTATGTCTCATGCAACTTCAGCACCGTTAATGGCTTCCCTGCCATTGGCCATGCTCGTTCTCTTATATCTTCTGCTATTCAGCTTATTTCCTCGAACTACCCTTTCTGGAACCGAACACAAGGTTCCGACCACATCTTCGTTGCTTCCCATGATTATGGAGCCTGCTTCCACGCCATGGTAAGCGTCAAGAATCTGATATAAGGATCTGTTAAGAGTCCTTGACATGGATTTTAATTTCTATTTTGCTCCTTGTAGGAGGATAGAGCTATTGATGATGGGATTCCGGATTTTATGAAGAATTCGATAATTCTACAAACTTTCGGTGTTAATTACAAGCACCCATGTCAAGACGTTGAACACGTTGTTATACCGCCTTATATACCGCCGGAAAGTGTACGGAATACCCTGGAGAAAGCTCCGTTGACCGGGAACAGAGACATCATGGTCTTTTTTAGGGGGAAAATGGAGGTCCATCCCAAAAACGTTAGTGGAAAATTTTACGGCAAGTAAGTTCCAAAATTAGAAAAGGGGTCACAATCATGTTCATTGCTAAGCTTTAAATCATTCTATGATGGAGGAGAATTACTTACTTATCCTTGGTTATTGTTGTTTTGCCTATCAGGAAGGTGAGGACGGAAATTTGGCGGAGATATAACGGTGACCGGCGGTTTTACTTACAAAGACGGAGATTCGCCGGTTACCAATCAGAAATCGTACGGTCCGTTTTTTGTTTGTGCCCACTCGGGTGGGCTCCATGGAGTCCAAGGCTTGTCGAGTCCGTGGCATTGGGTTGCGTGCCGGTGATAATAGCCGATGGTATCCAATTGCCATTTCCCTACGCCGTGAAGTGGTCGGAGATTTCCCTTACGGTGGCGGAAAGGGACGTAGGGAAGCTAGGGAGGATCCTGGAACACGTGGCCAAGACCAATTTGTCAACCATCCAGAAAAACCTGTGGGACCCTGCTGTCAGCAAGGCCCTACTGTTCAATGATCACATGCAAGAAGGAGATGCCACGTGGCAGGTTCTCGAGACACTTTACAAGAAACTGGACCGGTCGTACAAGAGATCGAAGGTTTCAAGCCAATAGGGAGCGAACACGTGGAGCAGTGTTGTGTTGCGCCAGCTAAGGATTGTTCCCTTCCCAACGTGGAAGACAGCTAGGAATGGTGTTTGAATCCTCAAAAAAAAAAAAAAAAAGAGAGAGAGATGGGAATTTTTATTTTTATACGGTGGGTCGTTGAGCCCACATTAACCCCATGCCTTTTTTTGTTTTTGTTATTTTTAGATATTTAGAGGCAGAAAAAAAACAGTATAGTTAGTTAATTATATGAAAATGGGCTTTATTTGTTTGTTTGTACATGGAAAAAAAAGAAGACAAAAGAACTGTTTTTTGGTAAATAATACAAATGAAATAGTTCGTTTTTTTATTACAGTGAATTTTTAAGACCAGATCCATGTTCTTCAAGTTTTTGAGCTGTTTCTCTTGGAACTCGTTTAGGGTTTTTTTAATGGACTGTAAATTAATGAAAGCTTATAACTTTGAATAGAAAAGTGTCATTGAAAATGATAAAAAAAAAAAAAAAAAAACTCAGTATTTGTTTAAAGGAGAAGAAAAAGGGAATTGTGGTGCAAGTGTACACTTATGAATACTATAAAAGTCTGAAGTTTTGTCAGAGTGTGAGGCGACAGGGAACAGTGAAGTTGTCAGTGTCTTAAAGAAGGGATAGTGGGGAATGAAGATAAGCAGTTAAATTGAGCTGGCTGTCATTAAATATTGCAAGTGGGACGGTTTCTATTGTATTTAAATTACATCACTTTAGACTATAATCTTAAAAGCCGGTAAACTATGGCTACAACCCAAGGTAGTGGTGGTCAAATTGTAGGCAACCCTTCACAACGCCAGGATACAAGAGACGTTGTGGAGGCTAAAGAGTATGTTTGCACAAAAAAAGTGGAAGAGATGAACCGAATCCCAGCTGTGGGAGAGATTCAAATTCCCAATTTTGTGTATGATTTTTCAATTTCCAAAAGATCACACCATTTGAGCGACAGCAGCCACAATAATTTCTTACTTCCGCTACATGTGTTAGAAGTGGGTTTTCATTTATCTTTCACCATCTCCTTAATGATTACAGAATAGATCCCACCAATCAGTATCTAAATGGGCAAATTTTATTTCTTAAAATAGATATGAAAGTAAATAACAATAAAGTAGCGGCAAAGGTTGATTCAACAGATTTTCACCTCAATAATGTTGTGCATCTATGGTTAAAAATGCAAATGAATTGAAGGTAAGGAAATTAGGTAGGCGTATTGAAGTGAGTGTATATAAATAAGGTGATTCAATGCCACCCCATTAAAGCATGTCATAACTTGGTTGATGTGGAGTTAATACATGGTGGTAAAAAAATTTGGATAAAAAAATATTGGATGTTTTGGTAAAATATATTATAATTTTCAATAAATTTCAAATTAAAAATTCGAATATGATAATGTTGAGAGTGACAATTATAAATTTTAAAAAGATTAGATTACGTTTAGTTTCTAGAAATATTTTGTATTTTTATATTGTAAAAATAGTTTTTATTTTCTATTTTTAAAATTTGAAAAACATGTTTTATAAATAAAAATAAAAATTTGTTTTCAATAATGAAAACATGATTGGTATCTTTTCTCTACAATAAGAGCATGAGATATAAAATTTAATATATATATATATATATGCATTTATATGAATTCAAACCACAATACTAGATTTAATATTCGAAAAAACTATTATCGGTTTGAGTTTTAGTTCGATTGGCATGAGTATTATTGTTAATACAGTATAACGTGGGTTTGAGTGCGGTAAAACACATTATCTTTCTATTTATGAGTTATGGAGGGACTATGAGTAATTTTAAACATTGTGTTAAAAAGAGCTGATATAATTACAACTTATAATGAGATTACTTTAAAAAATCTATTAAAAAAAAAGAATATTTTCACCAGTTTGAATAAGAGTCAATTCACTTGAAGTTGAAAACTCTTGTGTTCATCACTTTGGGCTTCATAATACATTTTTAGTGAAAATAACGAAAACAATTTTTTTTGTTATTTTCTAATTTTTACATATTTTTATTTTCCTAAAATTATTTTTTTAATTTTTGATGAAACATGTTTTTTTAAATGTTTTTCATCTTTTTTAAAAATAAAATGTTCTTTATTTCTTAAAACCATACGGAGCCTTAGTTTTTTTGAACAATAAAACAGAGATAGAAGACATGTTTAAAGAAAAAAGGTAAATTACAGTAATAGTCAATCAACTATAGTTTTTTTTTTTTTTTTATAACTAAGTTATAAAAAGTTAGAAAATGATCACCTAATTATTGGTAAATTTCATTGTTGGTCACCCAATTATCTTTTATTTTTTGGACTATCCATTTTTACGTTAGTTAACTAATTTCTAAAAAAAATAAAATTAAATAATTAAAGGATTATATTTATAACTTTTCATAATTGTTTCATAAAAAAAAACATAGTTGAATATCCTCTAATGTAGTTTACAAAAAAGAGAGGAAGAAAAGTGGTCTCTAATATTCCACACCATAATGGGCTAAAGCCTGCAATGCTTCGGACTACGGATTAGGCTCATATTTGGGTTCATCCATCGGCTTGCTAAGGCAAGTTCCAGACCCTCCATGAAATCCAAATTTCCAACGTAACGTTTGTGTATGATTGTTGTTTTTGGTCTGCTAAAATACCTTTAAAAAGAGATTAAATTTTGCGAATTTAATTATTTCTTTGACTAAACTAAATTTTGTTACTTATTATTGCATTTGTAATACCGTCTAACTTACTATTTTTATATATTATTTTCAAAGAAATCAGTCTATGGATTTTTAACAGGATTTCAAAATTTTAAAAATATAGATATGAAATTAAAAATTATGGATTAAATCTAGAAAGTCATGTTGAGTGCATTCAGAATAGTTTATGGAGGTCAATTGATTCAATGGCGTTCATTTAATCTGTTTGAATCGGTCCAATTCGTAGAACATACGGAGAAAACCATCTACCTGAAGCCTTGGTGGCTCGGTGAAAACACTTTAATAATTTAAAGTAAGCATGATTTAAGGGATAATATTATATAGTGTTTAAATCGCTTATGCCTCTCATATTGTAAGTAAGCATTAGTCTGAACTATGGTTTAATTTAAACTGTACTGTTAGATCTAATGGAGCTCAACTATAAATAAAACTTTCACCTTCATTTGTATTCATCCCATTAAAAATAATTAAAATTTTCATCACATTTTCTATTCATTTATTGTTTCATCGCTTAAAATTTTGCTTCCTTTTTAAGTTCCGATGCCTTAGGAAAATTTGTTTAAGAATGTTTTAAACTGATTTAGATTCATTTAAAACTAAATTCCCGTTTAAGGCTACGCTGTTTGGTTACTCTAAGACTTACATCTATTTCGAAAGAAATTGACACCATTTTTAAACCAAAATTTCTTACCAACCATATCAAATGCATAGATCTTGTAAGAAAAAAAAAAAGTGTCCTATATCCAAAATTGTAATATCTATTTCGGTAAAAGGGTAGAAAATTAAAAAAAAAATCATTATACAAATATTTAATCAACAAATGTAATTTCTGGCAAAAGAAAAAAAGAAAAAGGAAGCTAATTTAATTGAAATTAACAAACATATATTATTATTGATGAATAAACCATCACAAAATGTATTGTTATTAATGTAATAGAATATGAATTTAGTTATTTTTATTTATAAATTAAAAAGAAATTATAAATAATCGTAAGTATTGTGCGGCAAAGAGTAAATATAATCATAATTTTTTTAAATAAATAAATTACTCATACGAAATTAAAGAATGCAATTACATGAGTTGATTGATTGATTGTTACCGTCTGATTTCTGAGCAACTCTCATCCCAGCCAACCAAACCACCACGTCATCCCATCACAGTCCATCCTCGAAGTAGGAAAATATAGGTACTCGCCATGTTATTGGCCACATCTGATTTGGAAATTAAAAATGGAACAAAGGCTGGCAGGGAGTAGGGAAACGCGCGAGTGAAGCCGCCCGCACGTGGGACCAGTAAAGAAAAAGAGGAAGAGGGGACACGAAGCTCAAGGCAGAAACGGACACGTTTCGACCAATTAAAAGCACGCATCTTTAAAATGATGTGTTTTTTAAAAAGGAACTATCAAATTCAGTAAGTAAAATAAATAAATATTTTCTGGGATTGTAACATGGCGTACGCAACATGTTACGTCATTGGGGACAGCTAACGAGAAAAAGAGTTTTGTCTCTTCTTCTCTCACAAAACCCCCTTTCTTTCTTCTCATTTCAAACCACGAGACCTCTTTTGTTTTTGCTTAATTCCACAACTGGTCCCCAAACTATACCCTTTTTACTACTAAGGTTCTTCAAATTTTCTTTGGTTAAAAAATGGTACTTTATCCCATCTCATGCTACCGAATTATATATAGTTAATACTTTTTGGACAAGACTAGTTCGTGTTTTACCTTTTCATCTCATGAAATATTTCATCTTAGAGGCTTTATAATTTAAAAAATGATAGCAACATTGTAGAGTGGAAAATACAATTACTCAAAGATTTGATTATACTACAACACCCATCTTTCTTTTCTCCAACCAAACAAGATGGATCATCTTTCAATCTCCAAAATGAATACTGCAATTCAATATTTCTTATTTCAACAATGATTTTATACAAATCTATTTCGTTATAGATTACAAACACATTTGTTCATGACTTAGATTATAGTTTGGTTTCAAAATAAATTTTCAAGGCTTGTCTTGAATTTGACTCAACTTATTCCAGTTTGAGTTCGACTTATATTAGGTTGAGCCAACTGGTCGGGCATTCAAACTATGCATGGGTGAAATCAGAATTACGATAGAAAAAAATGTAATTTTACCACTTTAATAGCCTATATTTTTTATAATTTTTAAAATATCAAATCAATTTTTTATCATTTTGGGGGACCAAAGTATAATTTTACCATTAATAATTTAAAATGATGTAAATTAACAAAATACTTAAATAGAAAATTTTTCATTTTAGATGGAGCCGAGAGCCCTGCCAGCCCTAAATTTGCCACAAGAACTATGTACAAGTCTAATTACAAGCAATCAAATATATTTTGGACATCTTAAATGCTAAACTTTGAGGAGCACTTGGAGAATTAAACACTAATAACAAAGGGGGCAACGGTGCAAAAAGTTGAAACGAAGAAAAAGTTTTAATATGATCTATTTTCCTACACTCGTCTAAATAACACCTATCTCGAGTTTTTTAAGTTTTATAATTATATTATATATAATTTGTATATTTTATTTTTTTTTATATAATTTGATACATTATTTTTTATAATATTTTTAGCTTATTTAAATACTTTATTCTAATTAAAATATTAACGTGAATTTTTAAAATTTCTTCATGTTAAAATATTTCATTAAATTCAAGTCCATTACAATCTTAATTTTTACCTTTAAATTATTACTTGATTTAAAAATTTAACTCATGAAGCATGGGTGGAATCATTTTAGTACCCAATTATTGTTGGGTTTTATTATAAAAATCAAAGGATGCAAAATTTTCTACCTTAGTTTGCCAACCGTTGAGAAAATTATGCAAATCTTCACATATCAATTAGTGAAGGCAGAGGACGACACTTGTGTTTTTTACTTTTTATTGCCATCCAATCACATCATAATTAATTTACCCATCCTTTTTGCATTAATCAACTTTGATTGAAATTCCTTTAATAGATACCATTGAGAGCTCAACTTCTCATTTTCTAGCAAACCCTCAATATTAATTATAAATTAGTGCACTTTTAGGGTTTAGGTGATTTTCTTCAAGTATATTATGAGTATTCAGGTGTGGGTTTTTGCTATGAATAGGTTTTGTTTGGTTACATTTGTTATATTGATTTTCAAATGCATTTATTAGAATGAGAGTAGCGATTAATTCTCTATATTCAATAGATCTATTAAAGAGTAAATGCGAATCACGAATTTTAGTTCTACTTTGTTATACTCATAAACAGTATTAAACTTGTAATCTTAACTAAAAAAAAATTCTCTATAAATTATTAGCAGGAAAATCTATTCATAAACAAACAACTAAATCCTTATTAGTTAATATAATCATAATTAATTACCTTTTTATAAAAATAAAAAATAAAATATATAATTCTCTAAAATATGGTATTTGTCAACATAAAATTATTTGGTAAATATATTTAGATAATTGGTATAAAAAAAAATGAGAAAAAAGAAAAAGTAGTAAGATCTGATTGTACTGTTGGCAAGAGACAACGATAAGAGTAGGAACCATTTAGTCAACGTATTATATATGATATCTTAGTTCAGATATCTTCCTTTCTTGTTTTATTATACTACCTTATATCCAAGGATTAATTTATAATTTCCAGCTCTTTTAAGGGATTAAAATACATATTTATCACATTTTGGTAAGGAGATTTTCTTTTTCCTTTTCAACCCTAGACTTGGAAAATGCAACTCATTGAGTCAATTGATTTTACTGTTTTACATTGGGATAAGATCAATTGTGGGTTTGAAGTCAAAGGCAAGGTGAGTGTCCTATCATAGCAATTTATTTTATTAAACATTAATATTTAATAATTTATTTTGTCTTACTCACTGTATGTGGTCATATCTAACGTAACATGCAGATTCATTTATTTACACAAAGAAAGCCAATTTTAGCTGGGAAGATATGCTAAATTATTGATTGGAATCATAATATTTGTGAACCAGGCAATCTATATGCTGTCAAAAATACATGTATAACCCACCCCTACAATGTGCTTATAAAGACATTTCCTTGTTATATTTTAATTTTAATTAAATTCACACACACATATATTTGCTTTAACCTATTATATCAGGTGATTTCGATTAATATATATATATATATATATTGGTCTTATACGTAATATATAATATTTATGAGCGATCCACTTACACTAAATGAAAGTAGATTTACATTTTTTCGTATCTTTTTGTATAATTAATCTTTTAAAAATTAAACTATTGAATTTATTAATATAATTGTACTTATCATTTATGTAAAGTTTTGAACCAATTTGTTATCTCTATCATATCAATCTAAAATAATATATATATATATTAATATTTATCAAACAATCAAAAGATTTTAGTTTTTTTTTATATAAATTAAATAGTATGGCATTTTAAATTTATGTCGCCAGGCAATTTGCATTTTACTCCTTTTACTAAAAAAAAAAGGTAAATTAGTTATTGCACATTAGATTCAAGAGTAGATCAACCTTTTCTATTAAAAAGTCGTTCATTTTTACTGTTAAAAACTAGTGTGATTGGCAAAATAACCGGATATGATGTGCCATATATGGAAACAAATTTTTAATAACAAAAATGGGTTGAGACTTACTAGTTTGCTATTTGATCTAACATATAAAGACTAATTTGTCCAGTTTTTGAGTAAATAGGGGCAAAATATAATATGACTCATTATATAAGGGCCTCCATGATACTTTTACCTAAGTATGATCTATATTAATAAAATATAAAATATAAAATATATAATGACTGAATTATTAAAATATTAATCGTACAAAAGAATACGAGAAAGTCCAATTTGTGAGGAAATTAAATTAACTTAAGTAAGTGGGTTTTGAGCCATGCAGGCCCCTAAATTATATACAATCTCACTCTAATACCTTCCTTAAATGGCAATAACAATTTGTAGTTAGTATTCCAATTCCAACCCTGATGGCAACTTATCTCCGGATTTTGCTACGTACTGTACGCTTATGGAAACAAGGAATAATCCTCGAAAGCATAATACATATCAGTACATAAAAAAAGACCAAATATTTCTGTTTTTAGAAATGAGCAGTAGAAATATGATTATGAACCTACAATATCCATCCAGTAGCAGAGCTTAGGGTTAGGGCTCTATTCACTTGCAAATTAACCCAAATCTTGCTTTGCTATATAATTTTCTGCAACTGTGATGATGCATCAACAGGGTGAAAAAAAACACCTGAATCAGTAATTATGAAGACTCTACATGTATAGATAGAGTCAATGTTTACGATATTAAGGCAACTGTTAAAAATCCAGATGTCTTCTTTGTTTATTTTTCGGTAACCAAACCTTTACTAAAGTGGAGGCCAGTTTGTTGTTTTGTTTTACATGGGAAACAGTCTGCATTTGTGGTGCTGATGCTGATGGCTATTTTATTTTTGGGTTACTATAATTTCTGCCCTTAATTTTGATATCTAAATTTGGTTTTTAAATTTAGATAAATGTAAAAGTTTTATGGTGTGGTATTTTAAAATTATGTTATTATTACTATCAGTTAGAAAATGGGTAAATTAGTTTATTTGTGTTAGCTTAAAGAGTAAACTGATCTTTTTTTTGTTAAAAATTGATATGGCATCAAATAGCTACATGTATATCTTGTGTTGACATGAAAGGACCAATTTTTAATGGTAAAAATAGGTGAAATTTTTAATAAAAGTATTAACTCGTTCTTTGATCTAACGTACAATGACTAATTTATCATTGTTTTAATAAAGCCAAAATACAATACGACTTTTAATATAAAGACTTTTATGATACTTTTACCAATTAAAATAGACTTAATTGTTAGGTTTTAATATCAAAGTGAACTAAAAAAAGTACAGATAATAAAATGGATATAATTGCTAAGTTTAAGGAACTAAAATTTCATTAACCCATTATTTTATTTTATTGTTACTTTTTTTTTATTATCTATCAAAAACATGGGTATTTGAGTTAATGCACATTGGATTCCTTGGAAAAAAGAACATAAAGGTGTAGGAGTTTAAACATTGAGAAAGGAAGTAGGAAATTGAGATGGAAAGTTCTATTAGCTAAGCTAACTAAAGCTATATAGGAGTTAGAAATAGAGTGATATAATGTGCCTATCATTTTGACTTTTAAGTCTACCTTTGAATAAATCCATTACAAAGTAAAAAAAAAAAAAAAATGGTTATTTATTTACTTTTTCCATTACATAAAGTCTTTGTTCTTATTTTAAAAGAAAAACAAAAACAAAAACCAGGCACCACATCCACCCATCAAAGTTTATAAAAAGGGTGTGAGCCTTTGGTTTCATAAAAGTCAGCAAAGAAGACAGAAAATAGAGAAATGGGGAGAGCTCCTTGTTGTGACAAAGCAAATGTGAAGAAAGGGCCATGGTCTCCTGAAGAAGACTCTAAGCTGAAAGATTATATAGAGAAATATGGAACTGGTGGTAATTGGATTGCTCTCCCTCAAAAAGCTGGTATGCATCACATACATACATACATACATACATACACTTATATGTCAATCTTCTTGTCTAATTTGTTGTTTTGCCTGTGGAATATCAGGTCTGAAAAGATGTGGGAAGAGTTGCAGATTGAGATGGCTTAATTATCTGAGGCCAAACATTAAACATGGTGAATTCACTGATGATGAAGATAGGATTATCTGTACCCTCTTTGCTAGCATTGGAAGCAGGTTCATCTACACTTTCTTCTTATAAACTTGTCTAGATTCAGGAATCTGATAGTATTTGTTGTGTGCATACATATGTCTGCTTAAGCCTCTTCAAGCAAAGATCAGACTTGAAGTAGTATCAGTATTTCTGATGAAACTCTCTTTTTTGTTGCAGATGGTCAATAATAGCTGCTCAGTTACCAGGAAGGACTGATAATGACATCAAGAACTATTGGAACACCAAGCTTAAGAAGAAGCTCATGGCCATGAATGGTATTCCTTCTCAACCACAAAGAAAACCTCCGCCGCCACCACCACCATTTTCTCATCAACCTCAACCTGTTTCATCACTATACGAAGACAGAACTGCTTATTATTACACACCTTTTGAACCCATTATGTCATCAGCCCAATCTGATCTTTTGAACAACACTAACTTGACCAACAATTCTTCTCTCATTCAAACACCAGAAAGCTTGTTCAGTCACATGCAATATCATCCAATGAGAGACAATTTCCTCATGTTTGGGGGTGAACCAAGTTGCAGTTCATCTGATGGTAGCTATGGCAAAGAGATGAAACAAGAAGATCATATGGGTTTTCAGGGTTTTGGTGCTTCATTAGACTATGGTACCAACAATGGAGTTAACCAATGGATTGAGAAACATAGTGGGTATAATGGAGAGTGCCCATTAGACTATAACGTTGAAGATTTTAAGAGACTGATTAGCTCTAATAATAACAGCTTCTTCATAGATGAAAATGACACACAAGATAAAGCTATGTACTGCTATTACTACTAGTGATGGAACTGCTTGCAGGAAAGATTTGATGGGGTAAGGCCCAAAGCTGAGGGATTGAAAAGAAAAAAAGAAAAAAGACTTTCAGTTTCTGGGGTAATGTGTACTGAATCTGATGAAATGAAACATATTTTAAAATTTGCCTTTTTTATATGTATTTGATGCATTTCTTTTTGGGAAATGGTGATAATTCTTGTTTGTACGGATCCTTCCACTGCAAGATATCAATGTTTTCATGAAAACAAGAAAAGTTTTTAATCATCATTATATGAACAAATGTCAACCTAAACCAAGCTTGCACTGTAGTTCAATCTTTTTTTTAATGGATTTTGAAGACAATTGGCAGCCATTTACTGGGATTCAAGAAACAACTCGAAAAAAAAAGCCAATTATAGCCCCTTGTAGTCTCTCTGATTGTACTGTTTGTCATTGAAGGTCAACAACTCTGTATGTATATGTGTTCATCATTATCACGGTAAACAATTCAAAAATGTTTTGTTTGATCAAGTCTTTTTGATTGGTTTTAAGTATCAAATAGTGTTTTTATTTGATTTTATGAATTTATATCCTGTTCATCTACATACTGATCAAATTGTGAGGTGTCCCATGAACTACGATACCAATACTTTTTTGGCCATGGTGTTACCTTGTAAGCCGATGCAATGGCAAGCACACATCAAGAGCGCCACATTTTTTGTGGGAACAAAATACTTATCAATTATATATCACATTTATTATCTTAACATGACAACTCAAATATAATAGGGAATAACGCAAATAGATCAATTGAACTTCAAAAAATAAAAAACACATATGATATCTCAAGAATGATTAATAGCACTTTTTATAAAATCCTTCTAAACTAAAGAATAACAACTTTTTCTCTCTCTACTCCTAAACTCTCATCTACCTTTCCCATGTTGCATCAATCATAAGTAATAATTAAACCATTAATTAATACTCAGGTCTTGTTAACAATGACATAATTTAGCATCTTTTGTTGACTAAATTTAGTCAAATTTGATGGATAATAAGAGAGACAACAACATACTTAGCCAGAATTATATGTATACATTAATCATTTTCGTGGATTTGTTGTCAGTGACTTACACATACAAGTATAGTTTAAATCCAAATATATTATGCAGGATTTGCCTGTGGAACACACATTCTTCTATGCATGAAAAAAAAGTCATATGCTTCACTGATAACACATATTTTGTTAAAAATAAATTGGGATGGAAAATGAAATGAGGAAAGATTGAAGTTTTAAAAAAGTGCATGTTTAGAGATTGCAAGGTGAGAACAGAGAGGCAATCCCCATTGGGAAAAGGGAAACAGATTCTCTCCTCCAAAAATTGCATGATCACAAGATCTCTGTCAAAGATCCACCCTTGTTTTCCGATACTCAACTTTCTTTTTAATATATTCATCAAAACAAAACAGTTTGATTAACACTTTTTTGAAACCCTATTTAAACAAAACTTAAAATCTTGTATAATTAAATTAATCTCAAGAAGATGTAAATCTTCTTTTACCCAAAAAATTTAAGATAATGGAAAGCATTTCTAGGACTGTCTTTTCTTGTGAAGGTCAAAAGAGTTTGGTGCCCCACTCACTCTCTCATCATACCTTCTTTTTCCTTTTATCCAACTTACTCTTGGACAACATTTTTACATCTCCTTTTCTTTCACTAAGTGTCATGTCACTATTTTTTCTTTTACCGTCATCATTGTTTTTTATCTTATTAAAAATAAACAAATCGCCTATCCAAAACTACTTACATTGGGTATCATTATTGTTCAACTCAATATTTGAAGTCCTAATCATTTCATGTAGTATAAATTATTTTAATTTCTAATTATTTCATATTTTACAACTCAGAATTTCATTTCAACCTCAGACAGATTCAAGTTAATTAAAAAGCCTGGAGAAAATGGAGCAGAGATAAATGATAATGTCCATTACCATGATAACAATCCGCATGACTGTTTGAAATATCATAAGAAACACACACAGCAATACAATATGCTTTATAACAAAAACTCCACAGGCCTTTTTTTTCTTTGGTCTAAAACTCCATATGCCTAATTTCTGTCTCGACTACGACCAATATAGACCATACTCTGAAACCAAGACAATGAGATAAAACCTTCACATGCCATCCTTGTTTCCTGTTCCAAAACACCAAACATCTATCAGTTTGGTTTGCAATGTTCCAAATCGAGAAATGAAAGAAATTAGAACTACCCTTCATTACCGCTCACCATCCCCATTTCCTCTACTTACATTTATAGAGACTACAAACTTTGAGTTCAAGAAATGGAAACAATGGTGGGGAGGGAAGATAGTAAGGTGAATTATCACGAGGCCATGACTGTTGATTTCCCGGTGTGAGATCCTATAGTCCTCTTTTAACATAAATCTATGTCTATAAGTTGCTGAAATACATATTCCAGCATATTGAAGAACTCTCTAGATCTGGAAATGTAATCTGAAACTAAGGATTCAAACAGTAAAAGAAGGCTCTTGTACTAGGAGTCAGATTGCATTTTGCCCCTTTTACTCAAAAAATGAGCAAGTTTGTCTCTGTAGTTCGATAAAAAAGCAAACTGATCGTACAAGGACCAATTTTAATAGAAGGATCAGTTTGCATTTTAATCTAACATTCAGGGACTAGTTTGCTATTATTTGAGTAAAGAGCGAAGAGTGCAATCCATTCCTTAGTACAGGGGCCTCCATGGTACTTTTACCGGATTCAGACATATAACTTTCATTGAGATAAAAAATTCAATCACAAAAGAACCTAGTTTCGATACAAGATTAGCAAAATATAAGCTCAAAAAGCTACCTGAGCAAGCTTCAAGATGTGCTTAACTCAGGAACAACGGCTAACAACATCTCCGATGGTTTTCAAATCAAAGATTTCGATCCAGTAACCATCGGGATCCTTAATGAATGCAATCCCTTTCATCTTGCCTGCAAATACGATTCGATATATTACGAATATTCCCATACATAAACAGAAATCGAACCATCCACTCAAGCATCATATCATTCATGATAAATATTCTAAGTGAGATTAGCTAACCTGCATCTAATTTCTTGACAAATTCTACTCCCAGGCGTTCAAATCTCTTGCATGCCTTATTTACATCATCCACCGTGATGCCAATATGACCTTAAAAGCACAAAAAAGGAAAAGTTGGCATTTCAAAAGTTCACGTAAAGAAGATTTTTTTCAGTAAAAGTATCATTGTATTAGAAGTTGGATTGCATTCTCTATTAAAAAAATAAGCAAATTAGTTCTTGTACGTTAGATCATAGAACAAACTGATCTTTTTGTTAAAAAATTTATTCATTTCTACTGTTAAAAACAAGTCCCTGTATGTTGACATGATGTACAGTGGCACGCTATGTGTAACGGCCTGGTTATTCCGTTAGCCAGGTCAGTTTTTAACAGTGGATGAAAATTTTAACTAAAATGAATTTTGCTCTTTGATTTAATGTATAGCAACTAATTTGTTCATTGTTTGAGTACAGAGGGCAAAATGCAGCCTGATACTTAGTACATGAACCTCCATGGTACTTTAACCGGTTTTCATCTATGAACTTCAATGTGGAAATGAATCCACCCCAAAGTAGCTATTGGTTTGATCAATTACAGCATAGTTTTCAAGATAAACTAGAAGGTTAATCGAAAAGAAAGGTGAAAATTCAAGCTAAACTACGGAATAACAAACATGAAACCAAGCCTTTCCCACTATCATTAGTGAATAAATTCAGTAAATATTAAAAACCACGATTGCAATAACAGCAACATGGGATGGACACCGACATCAAGGTAAATAAAAGCATTTCGGGGTTTATAAAGTTCAAACAAAAATGAGACAAATGTATTTGTACCAAAGCCACGAGGTTCTGAATTCCCGGTGTGATATCCTTTGAACTCAGGGTCACTTTCAGTACCCCAATTACTGTAACAAACATTAAACTGTTAGACATGCTTGGAGACAAGATCAATGACTTGGTAAACACAAAAGAAGGGTTGGATTTAATTAAAAAAATAATGAATTCTTACTGTGTTAATTCAATGGTAGCTGCCCTTCCAAAGGTCCAAACTGTTCTACCGTATGGATCACTTGGAGCTTTGGAAACATCCTACATCAAACCAAATATACATCTAGAATGAACATATCAGCTAAAGGGTGACCCGTAAAACCGAGAACTGAACACCGAGATGCTACAATACTCCGTTACAAGCGACGAGCCAATGACTAATACTACAAAATTACTTGAAGCAATGTATATAAGGATTTTACCTCATAGCCCATAAAGTACAAGGTAAACTTCAATTCTGGAACATCCACTCTCTTAAGCAGCCTAAAGAACAGTAAAATTAGTAGCAGTAAGCTTTAAATTTAATTGGAAAATGCTAGAAGAAAGCTTTGATTCACTTAATAAATAAACAGCTAATTAATCAAAATAGATAACCAAATAAGAAAAAAATAACCAATAAATTATATAATTAACTTACGACATGCCCAATACACGAGAGTAAAAATCAAGACTGGCTTTTGGATCCTTAATTCGAAACATCTACAAAAAGAAGAAGAAGAAGAAGAAGATAATTATTAACATAAATTCCTTTAAAATAAACATAAACCCAAATTTAAAAAAGAACAAAAGAAATTACAGTTTGCTGCATGAAGTAGTCTTTGGTAGCTTCATCAGGGGTAGTATGAAGCCCAGGGTTATTGGCAGCTGATTCTTTCAAGTCCGATGATGCCATTGAATACAACCTGAAATGGGTTCGATCCTACAAAAAAGAAATCCAAACTTTTCGATTAAATTCCTCAAAGGAAAATGATGTGGGAATTGGGTCTTAATATTAATGGAAAAACCTTTGGTTTATGGGGTTTCGAGATATAAGAAAATGGGAGTGAGGAAGGTGAAATGCAGGGTTTTCTAGAGAGGTGAAAGAGAGAGAGACGAGATAAAGCGGCGGCGAATGAAAATGAAGCCATTTTTTCGATAAATAAATAGGAATATTTTATCTTTACCTTCGGAATTTTTAAGAGATGGCAGTGAAGCAATGGCTAGGCAGAAGAAATTATGGATAATTGGATTATTATCAACACCAATATAAATAATACACATATGTTGCATATACAATTTTTTATATCTATTTTTTAATAGAGAAAATAAAATAAAATCTGACTTTTAACACTCGCATTTCATGACATTTTTACCTTTTGTGACATTTGCTCAAAATATTATCAACTCTATAAAGAATAATAATAAAAGGATTAATATATTATTTGGTATCTATATTTAATTTAATATTTGAGTATTTTTTATCTTAACTCGTGGTCTCACTTTGGTTTCAACATTCAGTTTGGTACTTGAATTTTTTTTTAAATTTATACTTAAATTTTTTTTATCCCGTATAAGTACATAAGTTTAATTTAAATGTTTAATTTAATATTTAAATTTTGTTTTTGTCCCAATTAAACACTTATATTTTTTACTAGAGTACAATTCAAATATTTGTTGGGCCACAAGATATTATTTAGTTTAAATATTAAATTAAATATTAAAATCAAATTTAAAGAAAAAATCAAAATACCAAATTCAACATTGAAGCTATAGGTACCGAAAAGGAATATTAGCCGGAGTATGAACAAAATACACCGCTGATAGTCATCCTATCCTTCCAATTATACTGGCAAGAGGCAGCACTACCCAATCATGAACACAACCGTCTGATTAAATCTTAGCCGCACAACGATGGCAAATAAAAAACTTCGGAGTCGCCACCCCCCCACCTATATTTTGTCCTTGCCTTCACCTCTTTGACACTCCCAACCTTTCATTTTCAACCATCTCAAAGAGACCATCATCAAAAGCAAAAAGCTTTAATGGAGAAATCTGGGTATGGAAGAGATGGGATTTTCAGGTCTTTAAGACCACCTTTGCTTCTTCCCAAAGAACCAAACCTATCAATGGTTTCATTTCTATTTAGAAACATCGGTTCTTACCCTGAAAAACCGGCTCTCATCGATTCCGATTCCGATGAAACACTCACTTTCTCTCAGTCCAAATCCACCGTCATCAAGCTCTCCCATGGTTTTCTCAATCTGGGTATTAACAAAAACGACCGTGTCTTGATCTTCGCGCCAAATTCCATCCAGTTCCCTCTTTGTTTCTTCGCTGTCATATCCATAGGCGCCATTGCTACAACCGCTAACCCAATTTATACCATTAATGAACTCTCGAAACAAGTTAAAGATTCAAACCCCAAGCTTGTCGTCACTGTCCCTGAATTGTTTGACAAAGTCAAGGATTTCAACCTTCCCGTTATCTTGCTTGGTCCTAAACGAAACCGACAACCGTTCGACGTTAAAAATGTCCCAAAGATCCTGTCTTTTCACGATCTTCTCGATTTAGCTGGCGATGTAAAAGAGTTTCCTCATGTTTCTGTCAAACAAACCGATACGGCAGCTCTTTTGTACTCTTCAGGCACGACGGGGATCAGTAAAGGTGTCGTTTTGACACATGGGAATTTCATTGCTGCTGCTTTGATGGTCACTATGGATCAAGAACTAGCTGGGGATATGCACCGGGTTTTCTTATGTGTATTGCCTATGTTTCACGTGTTTGGATTAGCTGTTATTGTGTATAGTCAACTACAAAAAGGGAATGTTTTGGTGTCAATGTCAAAGTTTGATTTTGGGTTGCTTTTAAAGAATGTAGAGAAGTATAAAGCAACTCATTTATGGGTTGTGCCTCCTATTGTACTTGCTATGGCTAAACAGAGTATTGTTAAGAAATTTGACCTTTCTTCAGTGAGGGAAATTGGTTCTGGTGCTGCCCCTTTAGGTAAGGAATTGATGGAGGAATGTGCAAGGAATTTTCCACAAGCTGTGGTTATGCAGGTACAGTGGTTTACTTTTGCCTGCTGATGTATATTCTTCAATCCATATTCATCTTTGGGTCTGGCCTTGCCAATTACTGTGGTTGACTTTTGCCTGCTGCTATATATATATGGTCCTATATAAGCTCACAAATTTGCACCAAATATCAGTTTCCTGTTAATCACTGTGCTGTCCAATCCATATTCATCATTGGGTCTGGCCTATATTAATGTTGCAGGTCATCCATTAACCTCTTGGTATATGTGATATAGGCTTTTAAAGTTTTGGAACTTGTTTCAATTCATGCTTTTTGAGTTTCACTAATAGGCGGCGTTTAAAGGGTATGTGACACTGTGGTTTTCAGGGCTTCGGAATGACCGAAACGTGCGGCATTGTCTCGATGGAGAATACTTCAGTCGGTGTTCGAAACACTGGTTCTACCGGGATGTTGGTTTCAAACGTCGAAGCCCAAATAGTCTGTACAGAGAGTCTAAAGCCTCTTCCTCCTAAAAAATTAGGCGAAATTTGGGTTCGAGGTCCTAATATGATGCAAGGTAATATCATATATGCTTGTTTTATCATGAGGAAATGAAAGAAACGTGCATAGTCGAGGTGTTTAAAGTGAGCAAATATCTAATTAGCTCTTGGCTGCCATATCTATTAATTGTGTTAAATGACTAGCCCTATAGGTCAATTATCTGAGTTTTGTATGTTATATACTGCATCCTCTTTGCATTTTCTGCTGTTCTTTGTGACACTGCAATTTCGATAACCATCTTCAGGTTACTTCAACAATCCACAAGCAACAAAATTCACAATAGATAAGAAAGGTTGGATGCATACAGGAGATCTTGGATACTTTGACGAGGACGGGAATCTCTATGTCGTCGACAGAATTAAGGAGTTGATCAAGTACAAAGGTTTCCAGGTAATTTACCGACAGGTTCCTCAATCTCAAATAACAGTAATGTTAACACATATGCATATACATATGTTGGCAAAATTTCCTAGAATGTAGTTGATGATCTGGTCCATGCTTTCATGCTACTCTAGTAGGTGGTTCAATGCTTTTTATTATATCAATAAATGTTGGCATCGAGGGATGGAATCTCCTCGATGACGTTAAAGTGGTGATCATAAAAATGCTATATCGGTTAGGTTTTGGTTTCCTGACCCGTATATATTGCTAAAATGCAAAAGCCTATCTGCCTATTACGTATTGATTTTAGGCTTTAATGCCCCCCCCCCCCCCAAATTCTAAAAAAGTTAAACAATTATTGTTGATTCAACACCCAACCAGATTGCACCAGCAGAGCTTGAAGGACTTCTAGTATCTCACCCTGAAATACCCGATGCCGCTGTCATCCCGTAAGTTATACCCGAAAAATTCCCATTTCCACTCTTTTGCATGATCTTAAATCCGGGAAATATCCGTAATCAAAGCTCTGCCTTGTAAAACAGATACCCTGATGCTGAAGCTGGTGAGGTGCCAGTTGCATACGTAGTTCGTTCCCCTAACAGTTCGTTAACAGAAGAAGATGTTCAAAAATTTATTGCCGAACAGGTAAGGTAGCCGTGTTTGAGTTTATCTTCGTGTGATTATTTAATCATTTGCCATAATTTTTCCTAACAGGTTGCGCCTTTCAAAAGATTACGGAGGGTGACATTCATAAACAGTGTCCCAAAATCGGCTTCGGGGAAGATCCTGAGAAGACAACTAATAGAGAAAGTACGAGCCAAAATCTGAGATTCTATGGTTCTGGTTTTTTTTTTTAGCATAACACGAACATGAACTAGTGATTGTTAAGTTAAGAGCCTGTCCTTTTATCTTTCTTTCCTTTTTTGCAGCAATCTTATTGTTCTAAAATTACATATATACAAGTGAATTTGAACATGAATAATCCGATTGGAAACTGGAAATTATAAAAAGACCATCTCATATAAACATCATTATAGCAATGCTTTAATTATATTCCCCCTAAGCTACTGGTGACATCAAGTCAGTCATGATCATATATCCACATCTTAGCAGCATTAACATTGAAGATATCACATTCACTTAGTTTATTCCTGCTAACTTGGACAGTAGTGAATAGTTCGACGCAGAAACCAAAAGCCAATATTATACTTGGCCTCGAGGGATAATGTTAAATATGGATACTGCGAAAAATAACATCAATGCCGCAAATAGCAAAGCACAGATTGTGGTATAATAAAGTTGTAATTCACTAATTATTTTAGATGTTCCTTAAATCGGAAACTCCCAACCACATTGCTATTCAAGATTTCTTGTTTCTTGACCTACTGTTGGTCAAACCACATGTAAATAGGACTCGCATTACCATTCAAGATTTCTTGATTTACTATTACTATTGGCCAAACCACATGGACGGTAGGTCTAATGTGAGTAAGACGGTTGAGCCATGCTTCATAATTGGAAAAACGAACACGGTGAAAACATACCTTCAACTAAAAGAAAGATGATGGAGAATTGGCACTTTCCAAATTCAAGGTGAAAATTTTTGAAGAAAGATCATATCCTCATAAACCTATGTTTGGATACCAATATTTAAAAGAAAAAATGAAAACGTAAAAGCAATATATAGTTTGACTTTTCTCCTTCATATTTTTGTAACAAGACATGGAAGAGCTGAGAAGAGAAAAAAACAAGACATGGAAGAACATTGACATCAACAAAGATGGATCTGTAACATTTGTATAAGAACCAATTGAATCAATATGCAAATAACCATGAAAAAGTTTATGGTTCATACATACATATATAGTTTCTAATTATCAGCGGTTAAATATATTGAATTCTTAAGTTAAAAGAACATAATTTCGAATCTTAGAAAAATATGATTAAGAGGGCAATTATAAACTTCGAAAAATAATTTTCGTAAAACAAACATAAAAATTATTCTAAATATTGAAATACAGACAGGAAACCTAGGAGTTCTCAAGATTTCACCCCAAAAAAAAAAAAAAAAAACTGGTAAAGCTGTATATCAGTAAGCAAACTAGCTAAAGCTACAACGGTAGAGAGCTAAAATGGCATTCACCTGCAACTGCATCTGCACCTCTTTGTTTGGTCTCCAACCACACCACACAAAACATATCTAACAGTGTTTTGTTTTTCTGACATAGCTGAAACAAACAATAAGGTGCAGGTGCAAATGCAGGTAAAAGCTACATCTTAGCAAAGGCCTTCATTTGGGTCTCTAAATTGCCATTTATATACTAAAGTTGTAGCTTTTTAGCATATAGAAAAATTCAAGACCAAAGCTTCCATTAAACAATGGTCGAGGACGTGTGAAGTGAATTATGTTTATACGTCCTGTCTGTCCTATGAATCAGATGTTGGTTGTGGTGGGCGGGTGTTGTTCTAAGGCCACGTGATGCATGCTGTGAGTGCACGTGGATATTGGGATTCCCTGCTAATCATCAAATGCCACGTGTGTGACACGTATTGTAGTTCACTTGAATGACAACTGTTACCCTCGTGGGCTTGTAGGACCTTGAGAAAACTGAGTAACGTAAATAGTCTTTACCTATATCACTTTACATGCAATAAATATAAACCTATTTCATCTATATATTTTAAATATATTAATATCTAATTTAAGCTGTTATTTGAGAACTTAATTGAATTAAATTTATTATTTTTGGATATTGAAATATATATATTTTAATATAAATATTCTAATAAAATAATAATACATGATATTAGAAAATATCAAATTCAAGTGTAAAATATTATAATAAACGTAAATATTTTAAAATTTGAGACCAATTTCAACGTGTGATGCTTTAAACCAGTACAATGTTATGCATATGTTGTTGCATACACTGACTCATTATTCTGTCGTTTACTTTATAATTCAAAAAGTAATTAAGGGGACCTATGGTCCAATAAGGTCCCTTAGTGCCCCTCTCGAAATGTATATAGAACAAGTAGAAATTTGATGATAATGGAGAAAATTGTTCAAAATGGGGCCTATAATCTGAATCCTCATACAATTCCAGCTAGCTCTCTTATAATAATTTTCCATCAATCTACATGAAGTGTTTATATATAAACTTTGGTTCAATATGTAATTTAATACATGAATTTTGGTTTAGCATGATTATATAAAATTTAGATTTTGATTCAATTATAAACATTTAAAAAAAATGAATATATACATTTATTTTTATACTGGATTAATAAATGTTTGTGTATGTAATATATCAATAAAAATTGTGCTAACTCGATACCAAGGTTAATGATTTGTGAAAGTTAAATCAAAATGAAATTGCACAAAATCAAAATTCATGTACAGTAACAACCATAAAACAATTGATCCCTCAATCTAAGAGACTAGAAAGATTTTGGATAAGATAAAGATGTAATCTAGCCAAATCAATTTTAAACTGTAAAATTTTTAATTTGACCCATATAAGTTGAAATCAAACTAAAAAAGGTTGCGAATTTTCCATTGATGATAAATTGGATGGGGCCTTGGCTGAATCTAGGAAACCAACCATATTTCAGATATTTGGGGAAGATCAGATTCGGATAGATGGTGTTAGAATCCAAGTCACATGTCTATATAGGTTGGATCAAGTTCCAAGTATATATATTTAGCTAGGCTGCCTATATTTTTTTCTGGTCCACATCAGTTTGAAAAAGTTGACACATTGTTATGCATTTTGTATGTTCAACTTCGTAGCCGCCCATCGACAAAACAACTATTGTCGCTTACTTTATATTGTTCCTAGTACAGATCATAGCATGAGGCCTCTATGCTTATGTTTTCAACTCGGGTCGGTGCAATTTTTTTTGAATTAGCCAAACATCACAGAAGAAATAGCAAGCACTAAAACATATACCTTGGCACAGGTGGCATACACCTGGGCCTCCGACCTTGATGTCTCTCTCCCATCATATACTCAAAAACTAAAGTTTAAGTTGAAAATATTAAAAATATTTAGTAAAAATTAGGCGTGACGGGATGGAAAGTTATAAAATAGAGTAAATTAGGGTAAATGTCATCTAACTATAAAAAGTTATAAAATAATAACTTAATTATTAGATAATTTCTTTTTTAATCACTTGATTATTTAATTTTATCTTTTTTTTCCTAGTTGACTAATGTAAAAATAAAAATACTCAAAAATTCAAAATAATTGTGTGACAAAAAAAATTGAATAATTAAATGAATGCGTTGTAAATTTTCATAATTATCCCTAGATTGCATCGGCAATGAGAGACCCTGATAGGTGGGCTGGCCCAAAATAGGCTTTGCATTTAATACTACTATTTGAACAGCAGAAGCCCAGTATTTAACACAGAACATAGAAATGGGATCATGTCCGATCCAAAGCCCCCCCCCCGGGCCCCCCAAAAAAAAAACAAAAAAAAAGGTGATGGACTTGATGACCTTAAACGACACCGTTTGATTCATTGTGTATTTTGCTCTCTCGTAGAAATGGGATATTCGTTTCACCTCCTCGTTTCCTCTCTTTCATATAAATAATTACTTAGAGACTCGCTCTTCCACCATTTCGAAAGCTCTCCATCTCACAATCCTTCTTTTTTTTTTTTTTTTTTTCACTTTTCTCCTTTGTTTTTGAGTTTCTCTCGAGTAACACACTGTTGCACATAAACTTCGTATCTCTAAACCCTAGTTCCTCCTTCACCTTCTCTCATCTTCCCTCAGGTAACGCTAATTCCTGTTATATACATATGTATATTCTAAGGTTTCACTTATATATTAATGATTTTTCCTTCTTGGATCTGTTGTGGCGATTAAGGTTGAAGATGATGTCGGACGCCAGCAAAAAGAAAGCAGCACAGAAGAAGGCGGATAACGGAGTGGATAATATTTCCGATGGAGATAGTGCGCTCCAGATATCTGATCGGACATGTACTGGTGACCTTTGCTCTCATCCTGTTTCGAGAGATATTCGTGTAAGTTTGAATATGATTCTTCGTTTGTGAGCTTCATTGTGATTGCATTTCTTTTATTTTTAAATGATTTTTGCTGGAAATGTTAGTATCAAGCTTGTTTTAGGTTATTGTTGAACTTGTTGAGTATCTTCGAGGGATTATGTTATTAGAGATGAGTCATCTAGTAAGAATTTATAGTAATGGTGGATTGGCCTTCGTTGCAGATAGAGTCCTTACCGGTTACTTTCCATGGACATGATCTTATTGTTGATTCAATACAGATCGCGCCGCCTCCTGCCATACCCAACCAAGCTCCAAATCGAACGGACTTAGCGCGCATCGCTGACTCCCTCGAAGATGAGTATCAAATTGGCTTCACGCGCCACCGGCCACGCTGCCACCAACGCTACACTGTCTTACGATCAAACGAGCTCTTTAACCGGTTGTGTGTCTTATACTTCAACCACTTTCAAGCTACCTACCGCAGCTTCAATAGCACCATTGAAGCATTTGATGTGCCAGCTGAAGCTCCCCAAGGCACCACTCAGCTACATTATGCAGTAGCATGCTATATCTCCTCCTTCTTCTGGGATTTATACGTTTCGATTTGTAAATCAGTGAATAAGCTCTGCCACACAACACTCTTGCGGTACTACTCTGTTGAGCAACATTACTCTCAAGATCGCCACGATCCTTTTCTTCACCATCTCCTCTCCGTCATCAAACTCACCCATCTCTTCGGTTCACTCGAAGATGTTTTATTTATACCTTTAATTTGTAATAATGTTAATTTTAACAATGCTGCTAATCCGTTCAGCATCGCTAGATTTATAATGAATGAACATTTAGTCCAGGGTCTACTTGATTGCATGGATGCGAAGAACTCCAAATGGCGTACTGTCCCGCTACCCCATGAGACACTCGGACGTCCATTCTGGCTCCTGGACTGGAGGCTGAATCAGGCATATGCTTGGTTCCCGCAAGAAGGTCACTTCTCCAAAGAGGACCTTATTGCTGCCCAAATCCTTGGAATTCCCTGCACTCCAAGACTTGGTCCATGCGACGTAGACGATTGGCAATTCTTTGCAGGCAATGCCCTCCCTGCTCAACTCAATGTCGCAAATTACGAAAGGGCCACTCCTCGCCGCTTTTACGGTGCTGCTGAGTATCACACTATCGCTCACCGACAATGGCTTGTACCACAAGCTATCATCGAAGGATGTGCACATGCTGGTTCTAAGCGACCCCAGCCAGAACCATCATCAAGCTCAGGTGGACCCGGCAATATGGAAATTACTCCAGCCGTTGAGCCTCAACAACAACAACAACAGCAGCCACCCACTCCTCCAAGGCTAACAAGCTTTTACCAGTATCAGCTCACTGACTGGTGTTACCATGGACTCGTGGTTTTCAGGCTCAGCGAACAGAAACAGAATGAAGCTTTCCGCTCCTTTCTTTTCACAGGCTCTGGTTAGTTTATTGTTCATTTTATTTCGATCGGGTTGTAATTTTGAACATTTAATTTTAATTGAATGTCATTTTGTAAAGCTCTGATATCAAATAAGAGTTTTAATGAAGGGATAGAAAACTCATCAAATATTATTGATATTGTAATAGTATTTAGATACTCAAAACATAAAAGATAAACAATATTACCATCAAAATCTATCAAAATAACAGGAGATAAAGATAAAAAGAGAAACAAAATCAAGAGAAGAAGATAAAAGATAAACTTCCTTAATTATGGCAGGTTTGTTAACCTTACCTGTGTTGCGTGGGGTGGGAATATCTATGATCCCCGTTTGGAGTTTTATATGGTGAGACCCCTTTTTTACATCATGGTATCTATATGCAGACGCTATGGCTTGCTTGGATTAAATGGTTGTGGGGAATCCACATTGCTTGCTGCTATAGAATTGCGTGAACTTCCGGTTCCAGAGCACATGGATATCTATCATCTCACAAGGGAGATTGAAGCTTCTGACATGTTCGTATTGGCGGCTGTCATAAGTTGTGACGAGAAAAGGTTAAAATTGGAGAAAGAAGCAGAAATATTGGCAGCATAGGTTTATTCAGCTAACCAAGTATTATACTTATGCTGGAGGATGTTCTTCAATAACATACATTGTAACACTCTTTTAGGATGATGGTGGTCGGGAGCAGCTCGAACGTATCTATGAGGTTGGATGCCATGGATGCATAACTGCTGAGAAACTTGCTGCTGAAATTTTATTTGGTCTCGGTTTTAACAAGAAGATGCAGGAAAAGAAAACCCGAGATTTTCTGGTGGCTGGAGAATGAGGATTTGCATTAGCACGGGCTCTATTCATGAATCCCACCATTCTGTTACTTGATGAGCCTACCAATCATTTAGGTACGTCTTTATTGATTATTTTTGCTTATATCGTCAAGGGTGATTCAATTAAGGATTGAGAACAGGGATGTAGATCACTGCTAACCCAAAATAGGGTTTGATAGGGCTAGCCTTCTATAGTTCACTTAGTAAGAACGGAATACTACCGAGTAAATGCGAAATGTAAGGTACAATTGTCAATGAAGGAAGACATTGCTACCATGGATCAGCTAAACTAACCCGGCAGGCCCAGAGTAAAGAAAAGACATCAGGTGGTCTCAGAGAGAAGGTAGTGAGAGACAAGGTTCTGGTCTTTCGTTTTGTTGATGTCAGAAAACTTCCTCCACCGGTACTGCAGTTTGTAGAAGTTACATTTGGATATACACCCGATAATCTCATATACAAGAACCTGGAGTTTGGAGTAGACTTGGACTCGAGGATAGCAGTGGTAGTACCTAAGGGTGCAAGGAAGAGTATACTGTTGAAGCTAATGACAGGAGACCTAGTTCCTATCGATGGTATGGTACGACGGCATAATCATCTCTGAATTGCTCAATTCCGCCAGCACTTGGCTGAGAAACTCGACTTGGAAATGTCTGCCCTCAAGTATATTATAAAGGAATACCCTGGAAATGAGGAAGAGCGGATGAGAGCTGCAATTGGGAAGTTTGGATTGTCAGGTAAAGCACAAGTACTGCCAATGAAGAATCTATCCGATGGACAACGGAGTCGGGTCATCTTTGCATGGTTAGCATATAGACAACCTCACTTACTGCTGTTGGATGAACCAACAAACCATTTGAATATCGAGACCATCGATTCACTGGCTGAAGCATTGAATGAGTGGGATGGTGGATTGGTACTTGTTGGTCATGATTTCAGGCTCATAAACCAGGTAGCAGAGGAGATTCGGGTATGTGAGAATCAAACCGTAACACGGTGGGAAGGTGACATTATGGACTCCAAGCAACATTTCAAGAGTAAAGCTGGTTTGTCAGGTTGAAACGCCATTAATTACTATGACTTGCACTTAACCCGGAGGGGATGACGACTTTGTTATTGCTTGAAGCCATCGGTTTTGATTATCCTCCGATGGTTATTCAACCATAATTTTGTTTTAGGCTTGAATTCACCTATCATATATGTATATATGAAATGAAACTATGTTGTACTTAGAATCTTGGCTTCCATCATGTTTTGAAATGATGCAAGTGATTGGAATGAAACTGGCATATTCTGCTACACTCAAGCCCTATTAGTCTTCTCTTCACTTGGCCTTTTTTTGGGTTAAATAACGCAGCTCATAGCCAACAAAGCTATAATGGTAGTGTCGCAACACCAGCTCATAAATTAAAACAACCTGAAGTTGTAAAACTTGCCTGCTCACTGACCAATGTGTTCACCGTTATACACGTGTCATAAGTTTAAGATGTAGCTGTTTAGTACCTTACTAATTTTTAAAAGTTTAAAAATAGTTACTGAATTATTTTTATGAAATAATTTCGAATATCACGTATCTATTAATCAAAATTTAAGTAATTTTCTTATCTGATCTCCGATATTAATTCTCAAATCAACTTAGATTAATGTCTACTTTTTTACTCGTCAATAAATATTAATTTATCATATCAATCGTCAAATTATTATTTAAAATTGATACGAAATAAGGATGAAGTGAACCTTACCTTAAACATAAAAACACTTTGGCATGGGTTGAGATATTAACATTTTTAGCAAAAATTAAACAACATGTGGAGGGGACAAAGAAAATGACATGATTTTTATTGCAGATTAACATCCATTTCATATTTATCGTCTTCTTATCCTTTTGCACTTTCTCATTCCACATCTTCTAATTTCTTTTTGGGAATATAAAAATTCCAAATGCATAAAGCATGTGAAAAATAATAAATAAATTGGATGGGGACAACAACAAATTACTAGTGGGACATATCATAGGGTCTATGTTGTCTTGTTCCAAAACTATTCCCTGCACCCTGGAATTAAGAGAAGAGAAGAAAAGGCTAATGTTTGCACTGATGTGTCTAATCAAAGAATTTAGTATAAGGCGATGGAACAAGACATTCGAAGATAACACATACATCATACATATATGCATATGAATTGTCAGATATTGAAACCCTAAAATGCCACCTTGTCTTTGGAACTTATTATTTACAAAACAAAGTATGTTTAGTCGACATCCAAAATGTTCCATGAATGACTGATCCCTGTTTTCAGCCAAAATCAAATTTCATAACACAAAACTCAACATCTCCCATCTCCATTTCTTAATATATTAGAGCTGCCTTAAAAAGTTCTTTTTTCTATTAAAATTTCGATTTATTTTTATTTGTTAAAAATTATTCTACGTATACAAAACACATTACATGCAACTATTTAATTCATATTGCTGTAATAAGAAAATAATCAATAATTAAACATTACTTAAAAAAACACTATATTATTATGATACTAGTTGACAAATAAGTGTAAATAATCATATAATAGATTCAAAATAAGTAGTTGAGATCTTCTTGGGGGCATTTTAAATAGTTGTAGTTCATTTTTATTATCAACAATTATTTTTAATTAAATTATCGATTTTCTCTAAATACATGATAAATTGACTAATAAAAATTAAAATTTTCTAACCAGAGCAAGATTTAATACCTTTATTGCAATTTGCATGCAAAATATCACTGTCACATCCTATCCATACATCACATGATGAGTTCATACTTGTAGCTGCCACTACAGATATAGTAAGGACTAGAAAAGTACTTGCTTTGCCTCTACTTAAAATTATTGATTTCTACTGCTGATTTTGCGTATATTTCCAAATTAGGTACATGCACTGTGGTTTTTAATTCCTATTCTTGGTTGGTTCCCATTTCATCATAATAAGCTTTCTATTAATTTATTTACTAATATGAATATATTTCAAATTTTTTTTTATTTATTTATTTGAAGGGATTTTGTATAGCAATGTCTTCATAGTATTTAGTTTGGCTCCCAAAAAATTTAGATTCATCATTTAAATTTTTATTTAAATCTATTAAACTTTTTAAATATTTTCGACAAATTCTTCTTTTATTTCTTTTTTGAAAATTTTATTTAAAACCCCTAAATTTTAACACCAAAATATGTAAGAGCAATTAAGTAGTAGAAATAACAATAATACACATTACACTTATAGGAAAAAAAACTCGAATTCAAACCCCAAAGATTAGTCACCACCTGAAAAGAATGCAGTTAAATAAGGGGAAGCACTCAATAATTTGAAGGTAACTGAAAACGACTGTTTAATTGAAGGTAAGAAGTCACTTATTCACATGACTGGTCTTTCCAATCTACTCCAGAGAGCAAGCAAAGCAAGCGACCATGTCCTTTTCAATTCTGCTTTATCTTTTTTATTTTTAATTTTCATTTTATTATCCATATTAGCTTGAGGTCTTGGAATGGAAATGCAAAATTTAGCAACCATCCAATCTTCATCTCTCACCCTACTGGCCTACACCACCGTGTCTAAACTTGTATAAATTGATACTGTCTCAATTACGAAACCGTATCATCAACACTTGAGTAAAGCAATAACACTAGCAGGGATGGCTAAGCTCAACTACAAGAAGAATGGGATCGTGAAGCTGAAGGTAGTTGCAGAGATGTTACACAAGAGTCTTTCTTTAAAGAAGAAATGGAAACACAACGAAGCTCGCCATGGTTCAAACAACGTGCCTGATGATGTGAAAGAAGGTCACTTCGCTGTGGTTGCTGAGCACGGTGAAGAACCGAGGAGATTTGTGGTTCCATTGAGTTACTTGGCGCACCCGAGGTTCTTAATGTTGTTGGAACAAGCGGCCGAAGAGTATGGATTCGACCACAAGGGAGCGCTTACGATTCCTTGCTGCCCAAGCGAACTCGAGAGGATATTAGCTGATGAGCAGCAGCAGCGGCAGCAGCAGCAGCAAGGGCAAGAAAGGGAGGATCCTAATGCTAATGTCACTTGGGCTACTTCTTATGAAGCTATGATCCAAAGCTATTGAAACACTTAAAACTGTTATATATATATATATATATATATATATATATATATCCTATGTTTAGGAATTTAAAGGTGGATGTAGTTAGTGAAGCTCTCTAGCTAGTAGTCTAAATGAAATGTTTTTTCTTTTTTTTTTGAAATCATGTTTTCTACTAATTTCAATAAAATGAAATGAAAAAAAAATCCTAGTTGAAATTATTTATATGCATTCTTTCGTGAAGGGGTTAATTGTTACTAGCAATTGTTGGAAATGGAACAGCTTCCTGATTTAAAACCATCAAAATTATAGCTAATAACTGCGTTATAAAATGGGATCGATATTTTTTTGCATAATATCATATTAAGTTGGTTCAAAATCGGTTCCATTCATAGGCACAATATATTTCAAGAAAAGAACATAAATTCAAATTTTAAAGACGATATTATTAATAAAGGAAACTTTAAACCATAAATATGGACAATAAAATTCAGACATAAAAATTCTAAAAAGAAAAATACTTTACCCTAATCTTCCAAAAACACTAAAGCCAACATTCTTCTCTTGCAAGAACATATAGCCAAAAAGGCAAAAAGGGATTATATGTTGAAGCATATTGATGATGGAACAAGACCTATAAAGTGTCAATCTAAATGAAAACCCTGTTTATTTTAATTCCTGCATAAACTTCAAATTACATTTCTAGCATCTTCTATAGGATCGGTAGCTTTCTAGAGTGTTATAATTTGATAGCTGAATGTGACTGAAACCCTGAGGGGGGGGTCCTCCTACTAAATGATCAGATTATTATAAGCAAAGGTCCACATGACAGAATTTTGCACATGAAATTGTTTATTATGACTTGGTCAGATTTAGATTTTGAATTTTTTTGCTTTTGGATCCCCACATAGAAATGAGCTGGAATGGAAAAAGTGCAAAAGTTCATATCCATTTTTATAAGAAGAAAATGCATGGGATGGGACGTATCTGATTTAGATATTTTGATGGGGCAAACATTGTCTGTTAGTCTTAGCTTCTAGCTTCTAGCACATATTCAAGGCTCAATAACCCATATTTATGTATCTCTAGTACTGTTTTTAAATAGGCCCTGAAGGACTGTCAACAGTTAGCAAATACATATAATTTTGCAAAACATGCTGGGGCTTTGAACCACTAAATATTGCCTTGCTTAGGGTAAGGAATGTTGTGGAGTTAAAAGTTGGAGTTTGAATTCGAACTCGATTTGAAATTTACAAAAGATACTTGGCTTGAGCTTGATTCAACATTTAATTTTAAATTTTAGTTCAAAATATAATTGAGTTACTCAAACTTGTATATACTCAAACTCGAACTCGAACTCAAGTTGAAATTTGCAAAAGATACTTGGCTTGAACTTGATCGAACATTTAATTATAAACTTGAGCTTAGTTCAAGATATAATTGAGCTACTCAAGCTCGAGCTCAATTACGCTCATACATATTCAAGTTCGAGCTCAACTTGATAATTAAGCTTAATATTAATAATATACATTAAAGGTTAGTAATATAAAAATATTTAAACTATCTATTAAACGAGTTGTTTAAGATGAGAATTACTAAAGTTAAAATTAATTCAATAACTATTGAATCAAATTCAAATTTTTTTCGAATTAAACTTCAATAATTTGAAAATATAAGTACATCATTTAGACCCCTTGCTACTTCTAAGTCTTATGGCATTCATTATCATATCTAATACTATATATATGTGTAAGTATGTTGGCTGCATAATGAGTTCAAAACCTGCACTATTGACTAGCATTTTTGCCTTGTCTTTCTATGAAGATGAAGAAGCTTAATTATCAACCTATTCACATGTACATGTTGAAGACTCAGAATAAAAATTAAGGTTTAGGGTTTAATTTTTAAGTTTTTAAAACCCAACCTTGACCAAAGCTATCCCAACAGTAGGAGGGAACAGAGCTTTAAGCAGCCTCACTTTGAGAGTTTGGATTAATTAATAATACTACATAACATCTGATAGGGGGGATTTAGGAATAGCTGTCATCAGATATTTTTGGAGGCGACTTGAAATTAATTTGGACCCCTTTTTGTCGGTTTGATGGTCCACCCAACACTTTATGTTGCATATGCAGCAAACATTACCTTTGCCTACCACACCAAGCCCCAACCTTTCTTTCAAGTTGTTCCTACTTCCTTTCTTATAACCTTTTTCTACCCCCACGAAGCTTTTCAATGGGTAAATATGGATTCACTTACTTGTTCCAGATACAAAAACATTTTACCATCATTTTTTTTCCATAAAAAATCTTAACCAAATAAAAACTATTATCAATCACAATAGAAATTCCAAGGTTTACTATGGATACAATTATATTGTTAATATACCAGTCGTGTAAAAAGCATATGAAAAGGTTTTATAAACTCACTTTTAGATTTTGAATTTTGAATTTTTAATGTTGGACTTAGTTAGACAAACTTCAATTAGCTTCAATTAATTTAGTTTATGTTTACTCCGTTTGTTTTTGTTTTGCTAAACATCCATTAAAAAAAAAAAACCTAAGCATTAGATTAAAAATTAAGTACCATCAATGTTCTTTCTATATATTAATATGTCGGCAATGGCAACATACATGTAATGAATTTGAAAAGAAAATTCTATATGAAGCACAGACACGTATATGAGTGAGAATTTAGGGGTTTCTTGGAAATTACCATTATGGATATGCTGCCAAGACCCATTGAGCCAAAAAGAGCTAGCTAGAAGACAATGGAAGCTCAGGGGCCTCCTCCCTTCAATTTTTGAAAACCCGATCATTTCCAACCAATAATTTGTGTATGACATAACAGGCATATTATTAACATTGAAAAAAATGCTACAGACAAATATAAACCTTGTTTGTAAGCAAGATTTAGAGGTCGAACCTGGATCTAAGAAAAGCCCAAACCCCATTAGGTTGGGAGTGAGTGAACTACCAAAGATGAAAAACCTATGCTTTTAAGGGTTGGGCTCCTGCAGGTTAACCATCATGTAATAAACTACACTAAACAATCACTATCTCTCAACTAGCCACTTCCTTCATGTTCTGTGGTTCACCTCACCTAACAATGTGTAAAACTAATTCTACCAAGTACAACCAAACAAACGTTATGGTACATTACAGGCTCCTTCGGTTCCATGAATGGAAGCATTTGTGAAGGATTTTGTTTGAAAATATCAGCGTAGTTAACGTATGCATTTACAAACAGAGAAGGCTGTAGAAGACGAGTGGTATAAAAGCATTATCGAGTTGTGCTGTGTAAGCCTCCAATAAACCACTTGTGGTCACGGCAATGAGAAGAGGGAACCAATGCTGTGGAAATTGGAATTTAAGATATCACTATATGTAGATGTATTGATAACCCGAACAATAAATTTGGTCCCTGGCTGAACTGACTCATCCTGGAGAGTCAAGTATACATTTATGATGCCAATTCAAAAACACTTCAGCACTTTTTTTTTCAATAAAGAAACCAACTTTGCCAGATTGAATGTTTCAGCAAAAATCATTCCCAGCTAAGTTGCCACAATTGTGCTTGTGATAAGCATCAGTCAACATCTTGGAGTATCAGTGTGCACAGGCGCATGCGTGTGTGTGAGAGTGAGAGAGAGTGAGAGAGAGAGACAGAGAGACCTGAGTTAGAATGTATCCGGTGGATGCCAGAAGTGGAAGCAGAACCGAGCAAGCAGCAAGGACAGATACTATACCAGCTGCAGTGCCTTCAATGGTTTTCTCTGAATCGTAAGAAGTTTGATATTGTTAGCAGGTAAAGTTCCTCAAAAAAGCTTGAGCATTAAAAATTAATAAAAAGAGGAAATGAGAAAGAATGAAAACTCTTACTGCCAGTTTTGCTCCACCTAAGGACACCATACTTGTGGCCAACCATAGATGCCTAAGCATAAAAGCAAAACAATTACAATTTTATTATCATGAACAGAGTAAAAGGCAGGCAGCGATTTGATTACTTTGTAGACCTTTTCATAGTTAACCTCTAGTACTAGTTGATAATCACAAGGTTTCAAATTATTGTTAATAAATTAGTAAATTTCATGGTAATATAGTCATAATAAGTAGGACTCCCTGTGGTTACTTCGTAAGTAGTGGTGGTGGTGGGGTCATTATGGCCTTTTTAATCCTAAATAAAGATGGCTAAGGTTTTCTCTTCTCTCTCTTTCCGGATCGGCTTGGGGTAGAATGCTTGTCTAGGTTTGAGAACTTTGGCCATGTTCACATGGGCTGTCAAAACTATTTATTTGATGGTAACCAAACCCAAGTATAAAATTGCATAAATTTTTAGTTTAGTTCAAGAGCAAATTTGACATCAAACAAAAAAAAGGAAAGAGCAACTAGTGACAACATCGTAAGCATAGTGATATGGGGAACAATATAAACAAGCATGATAATCGTGTAATAACACTTTTTTCTTTATTAAAGGAAAAAGTAAAGAGCCTGCCCGCAAAATTGTGGGAAGGGGACCAGGAAGGAATGGGGTAATAATCTTTTGGAGAACAGATGTTCTAGTAATATATGAACGTCAATTTCAAAATATCTAGAAATTAAGGCAAGTGCAAATGTGAGAAATTTGAAATGGAAAGAAATTGAAGGCCCAAATAGAAACAAAAGGTGCACTTACCATCGTATCTCCAATGCCAAGGCTTAAAATTCCAGCAAAAGGGATAAGAGGCCGATCATTGAACCCAGAGGACATCCAGATAGGAAGCGCACATCCCAATAAAAGTGAAAAATGGCTACATAACAAAAAAGGGATCTGACTTCAAAGTTCTTGCAACAAGTATAAGCATTTTAGTTTACATAATGGTGACATGCCATACCTTACAATAAGGATATCTGAGTCACGATGATCTGTAAAGGCACTCATGAATTGATGCACTAGTTGTCCTAAAGGCCAAATTCTCCAAACCTGGCTACAAAGAAAAGGTTATGCAAAATCAACCAAGAAATTTAAAATAAATAATCAGTTTTCCAGCATGTGAGAAAACATAGACCTTGCTTATAAATCATAAATCAAGGATATGAAATATTAATTTGTGACACTTGCAAAAATGTCATTCTTCAAAAACCTTAACTAGTGAACATTTGGACAGAAAATAAAACTTCATATAACATGATTACTTGATAAATTGTCAACATCTATCAAATATTTGCAAGTTTGGTGAACTTACTCGAATAATTTCTAATACCAAAAAAACTGCCAAAGCTGCACCAAATGCTAGATCAAGAAATTTTGGCTGGACAAGGAAACTACAAAGTCAATATAATATCCAAGCAAGCCATTGCTAGAATTAAAGGTGAAAAAGGAAAAAAATTGTTAAATAACTGATACATGATAGTCAAGCAGTACTTAGATCACCTGGTAAATAAGAGCAGGCAGAAACATTGAAACAGCCAGCAGATGGTAATATTTCCGAAGAAGAATCCTCTCGATCTTACTATTCTTAGAAATTTTGTAGAACCTCAAGACAGATGCATATATCAAACCCAACCAATAGATACATAGTGACAGTCGTTTTAATGGTTCCGATAAAACAAACTGGAATATCCTGTTAAAAATGAATGATGTAAAGATAAGACACTTGCAAGATGTAAAGAGGATAGATAAAAGTCGACGAAACAAGATATTGATAAACAACATTATAATAAATATCAAATTGAAAAAGGTGTTTGTTCAAAAATATACCATAGTATAGGATGTACATCAAAATCTAGGACAATCATCATCCAAGATGGGGCAACCACAATCATGGTAAATCCAAGTGAAGCAAAGAATATAAGAGATCTCCTGATTTCTTTGTTTTGCCTTGACTCAGAGTTGTCAGCACCCCAAAAGTATTCCCATAAGTGGATGACAAATTTAAAGACTGCTGAAAAAATAAGAAGTCCAAGCAGCACACCCTACATAGAAGAAAGCAACTTTTACAATCAACCTAGATCATTTTACAATGAATTTCATCACTTGAGGATTCATACCTGGATGATAATACCTATCTCACTTCTTTTAATTCCATAACGTATGGTCACCAACTCTGGTGAAACCAACAATCTACAAACCTGTTCAAACAATATAGTTAACACTAAAAGGCTAAACTACTGATCTTTTCAGTCAAAGCAGCCTGAGTCCAGTGTTATAAAGCAACCCTAACTAACCTTTGAAATGGTACATGCCAACATGTCACCGAAATAGAGTACAAGGCCTGAAGTCAACAAAAGTGCTTCTCCTGCAATTTGGGGGGTATTAAAAAATTTAATCTTTTCAGTGAGCTGGGTAAGAGACATTGTCAGATAGAAATTGCAGCACGAAACAAACCAATTGAAGCACAACAAGGGAACGTATGGAGAAGATGTTGAATTAATTTCACTGCAGCAAATCCATGACATAGCAACCACAGTAACTTTAATGCTGTGTTAAAACCTATATGCAGAGGGGAAAAAACAAGGTTACTAAATGCAAGAAAAAATATGTCAAATTTTCATCTTCACAGCTTACTCAATGCACGAGACAGAAAAAACAGCAATACAATAATAACAAAACAACCAACTTACCAGTATGAGATATTGTAGCAAGCGATATACAGCAAACCACCGAAAATAAAATGACACAGCTTAAGCTAAATTTTGCATCCCAAACACTACGGGAGAAATGTGGATTCTTGTTGTAGGCAGCGCACCACATAAGAATGGAGAGAAATATAAGCACACCGCAGCAACAAGCCGATGCAGCCCAAAATTCCATCGTCATATGTTCAAGCTCTAAAAACCAAAATTTAAAACAAACATAAAAATAAATATTATTTGCTTTGCTGAATCCAACTAATAGAACATTCCTCAAGGCGAAAACGAGGTACCTCCAATCTCAATTTGTTGCAAAGAGAAAGCTCTTGAAAGCTGAATCAACTTTGACAGCATCACAGTAGGCAACGTAACTGCACCTAACATAATTCCTGATGAAGCACCTGGCCTATTAAAACAAACAAAGGTTCATCGAACTTTCATATCAAAATTCTTTAATTTAATGAGTTAAGATTCTCTAAAACCCTAATTCTCACACTGAAAATATAAAAAAAGAGAGAGAGAATAACTTACCTGGGTTTGAAGAGGGAGAGGCAACCATCGGCACGGATCTCGACGAAGAGAGAAAAAACGGAGAGGAGAGAGAGGGAAAGGGCATGAGGGAGGAGAGAAAGGGGGAGAGAAGAGAGAACACGGAAGACGAAGAAGAGAACCACGGCTCTCTCGCCGTTCATCGCCGTCAACGGCGAGGCCACCATGGATAACGGGGAAAAGAGGGTGATTTACGCGGGAAGGATTTGACCAAATAGGAAAGGTTTTCAATTTTTTTTTTTTCTTATATATAAAAAAAGAGCTTTGAAAAACTAAAAGCCCAATTTTGGTCGGAAGTTAGTTAGGTGTGGGCGTTCTTAGAATATTCTTTCGTATTTATTTTACTTAATCCACACGTTTTATGGCTTTACGCATATGAAATGAATATAAAAATAAAATTTATATATAATTTATCTATTATCTATTGATTTTTAATTATTTTATATTAAATAAAATAAAAACAATTAAATACGAACGCGAAAGGAGAGCGTTTTAAAAATTTGGCAGTCGGCAGTTTTTTGTATTTAAAAAAAGTAATTAATGGTGAAAGTGTTATAGAAGTCCCTATATTAGTAGTCAACTTACATTTTTCGCCTTTTACTTGAAATTTAAGTAAATTAATCCCAATACATTAATTAAAGTTGAATAGCTGAATGACCACTTTGTAAATTTTCATAGTTGGATGACCAAAAAAAAAATTTACTAATAGTTAGGTTGCTCATTTTATAATTTTTCATAATTGAGTAACTAAACAAAAATTACTAATAATTGGATGACTACTCATGTAATTTACTCTATATCCTTTTAGACTAATTTCAGTGGTTTAATTGGCGTTTTTATTTGATGTTTGTATTACACCATTAATCCTTAATAATCGTTAGGTGCAAATGTAACAAATTCCTATATTCTTCGGAAATTTAAAATTTAGTCCTAATTTTGTTAAAGTTAAGTTGATTAATATGCATCTACTTTAGTTAATGTTGTACCAATAAATTTAACAATGTTAATAATTCGACTTAAATTTTTAAATTTAAAAATTAAAGAAATTAAATTATAAAAATAAAAATATAAAGACTAAAATTTAAATTTATGGAAAATACTTTTAAATTTTAGCCCGAGCTTTCAAGCCCACATTTTGAGTCGAGCTCGAACTTTTTACGCTCCAGCTCGATTATACCCATATTCAAAACACCACAAATACAGATTAACAGAGTAAAGTGAAAGCTTTATATGTATATGGCAAACTCTACCCTCAAAGCATAACTGAAATTTCATGTCAAATGTCATAACTTTCAGGTTCAAAAATGGCTGTGAAAAAACAATAAATACTCTTTCAGCTAAATTCAGTATTTGAGTCTATTGCAAACTAATTTCATCACTACAGCAAACCGAGCAACCCGACAGGGAGCACTGTTACCGGTTCCCGTATGTTTTAAGTACCAGTACTCCCTCTTCTTGGAACCGGTTTGTATAGGATGACGGTAACATACTTTGAACGGAATCGTTGAGTGAATCCAAGTGCCACTACCGATCTTGGTGCCTCTCGGTTTTCAATGTAAAGATGGTTTAGAATCACATTCCCGGGTAAAGGAAGACTCCCAGAAGCATTTATGCTTGCAGGGCAGCTAAGCATGGTACGATGTAGGTGCGGAGGGACAACAGGCGGGTCACGTGCATCGTCTTCGTATCCAGGGTACACGTTATTATAACTTGAATCAGGTGATCTCGGCACTTCAAACCCCATAACAGTGGCTTCATCCTACAAGAAAAAGAAAGGAAGATCAAATGTTTTAAACTTGGTAAAACTTTAGCGGTCGGAATTGTCACCAAATTCTGTAACTTACTCCATCTTCACCATATTGGTTGTTCATAATGAGAAGTGATATTCGAGGCTAACAGGGCTAAATCATAACCGAAAGAATACACAGGGAGCCTGAAATAAAGCAATTATTCATATTGTAAGTAAGCATTTGAAAGCTTAACAAAACAGGTAAATTATTAACAAACATTTTTGATGCTACAAAAAAAAAAAAAACAACCAAGAAAGATTGAATTTAAACTCAAATGAGCGTACTAAAACATTATTGTATGAACGAAAGTTTGCCACAGCCAACTAAACCTCGGTCAAAAACAAATATATGAGCAACAAAGAACGGTGTCATTATAGGGCAAGCTCGAAAAGAACGGTGCATGTTACAAAACAGATTGTTGAGAAAAAAAGAAAAAAATAATAAAAAGGGGCATAATTTCAGTAACATCGGCAAAAACGTGGTAAAAAGCTCAAGGATATGTCCTGATTTTCTAATAGAGAGCAAAGGACGAATTAGTAGTGATGGTGAGTGGTACTAAAACATTATCGTATGAACTGAAGTTTGCCACGGCCACTAAACCTCAGTCAAGAACAAAAATATAAGCAACAAAGAATGGTGCCATTTTGATCCTTTGAAGTATGCAATATGGGGCAAGCTCGGAAAGAATGGTGCATGCTGCAAAACAGGTTGTTGAGAAAATAGAAAACAAAAAATGAGGCATAATATAAAAAATGTCGGCAAAAAACGCAGCAAAAAGCTCAAGACTATGTCCCGACTTTCTAATAGAGAACGGTACTAAAACATTATCAAATGAATGAAAGCTTGCCACAGCCAACTAAACCTCGGATCAAGAACGAATATAAGCAAAGAATGGTGCCATTATAGGGCAAGCTTGAAAATAATGATGCATATTGCAAAACAAATTGTTGAGAAAATGGAAAAACAAAAACGAGGCATAATATCAGTAACATCGGCAAAAAATGCAGTAAAAGGCTTAAGACTATGTCCCAACTTTCTAATGAGGACGAATCGTTCGTGATGGTGTAGATAGTAGAATTAGAAGGGGCCCTGATCACGCAACCATAAGCAAAAGCTATTCAACTTTAGCATCAACAACCATCGCAATATACAGAACATGGATCAAGCATGCTTCGACCAAGGTAACTGTCCGAAAAAACAGATCACCATTGAACTAAAATGCCTCCACTTTTAAACATGTATATACCCTTGTATGTTCATTGATATCAAAGTTCATAATTCATTTCAAACATATTATATATGAACAACAAAGAAGCTATTTGCATCAACAAGCAAAACCCAGAATGGGATTTATGAAATTCAATTTATATAGCATGATGAACAACAAAATCCCCACAATTAACACTCACTCATACAGCATCTTTTTAGAATTCATTACATTAATCCCATCTTTATAATAAGAGTGACCATAACATTAAAAAACATAAATTAGCTTTAAAGCATACAATTCAAAGCATCATAATCCCCACTTATTAGAACCCAAAGAATTAAGCTAGACTAGAACATTCAATGAAATAGCAGAACACAACATAATTGTAGAGCAACATTAAAACCAAAGAAATTATTCTGTTAAACGAAAAAAAAAGATTCACTCACCAAAAACCCCAGCTTTTCAATTGCAGTTCTATCATTACAAAAAAAAAAAAGAAAAAAAACAGTAAAATAGTTTAATTTTTTTTAATGACTTCAAAAACTAAAGGAAACCCAGATTAATTCAAACGAAACCCATTAAAAACTTGGCGAAGAAAGAACCCAACAATTTAAACATAAGAATCGGTGATGACAAAGCAATTAAAATAAATAATCATAAGAAGAAGAGGAGAAACAGAAGAATAATGATTAATTTACCTTTTTTGTTCTTTGAGAACTCTCAAAAAAAATCAAAAGAGTAAAAATTTGGGAGATTCTCAGAGGGTTAATGAGATCCTCAAAAGAATTATATTTATAGGAATTTAAAAGGAAAAAAAATTCCTAATAAGAATTTAAAAGAGAAATATTGAGGCAGAGACAAATTTCAGGCGGAATTCAAAATTGCAAAAAACAAGACACGACCATGCACAGCTATTTTCTACTACGTTTTAAATGTTACCTTTTTTTGTCCTTGTTTGTAATTGCCCATGTCTTTTTTGTGAATAATGCCCCTGTCTTTTTTGAAATTGACGTTTGACTCCCTCTTTTTTTTTTCCTTTGGACTTTCCTTTTCCCCCTCAGTTCGTTTTCTCTAATATTTCAATTCGTTTATTTTCAAAATAAAATAATGCCTTTGTCGATGTTGAATTGTTTTTTATTTATTAAAATTTACTTTCTCTTTTCGTAAAATGTATGTTTTTATATAATTTAAATATATGTGAAAAAATATACTAATAACATAAAATAAAATAAAATAAATTTTCAGAACTAATTTTTGTCAATTTATAAACAAATGAATAATTTTGGGGAATGATGTATCTCTCTTTCTTCTCCTGTTTGTCAATTTGTACCAAAATCAAAATAAATCACAATGCATCAAAATATTTTTTAAATAAGCAAAATTAAGGTAAAATGAATTAAAAGTTATCATACTAACAATCATATTATATTTTATCTTTTTTCATTTTAAAAAATAACAACAGACAGTAACGTATGTCATATCATCGAACATTTTTAGACGCCCACCCGGCTCTATCGAGCTATAGCGTACAACCCCTTCAGTTCTCCAGGTCCTGAAATGTGATCTACCAATTAATAAAACTATATACTAAAATATAAATGTTAACATAATCTTCAAAATTTTAAACACATATCCCATAGATTTGTAGGGAGCATCATAGTATCTAGGTCGAAGTAGACATAATTGTGACTTCATCGACCAAACATATTACTTCCCTAATTCGGTCATTCAGACACGACCAATTAAGAACCCTATATTTTGCTCATAATGGTATTGCCAACCATACCAAAGCATCACTATACATTGAGAAGAGAGGATGGAAAGGGTTGGTTAGCAACTTGTATTAGTTTACCACCGTCAAGAAAAAAAAAATAACAGTATTGCTATCGCTCGGGGGTTCTGGAAAGTATGCAATCGTTGATTATTGATGCGTGCTTCTTCATGTCCGGATTGCTAAAGGAGCGTTTCCTCATTCTAGCAAACCCCTTCTCGCTTTTCTCCCTAGGCACAGATAACTGCTCACTCTTGCTAGCTTTATCCCCTTTTGTGGGAGTTGCTTGGTCCTCGGAACTTGCCATTACCTTACCACGATGGTCTTCGTCCTCTAACCGGTCATCATTCTCCACCATATCCTCCATTGCCAGATCATCGTACTCTTCATCCGACTTTGTTGAGCCTTCATCAACGGAGCCTACCTATAAAACAGAAACGGAGAAAAATTGGACTGACGTCCAATTAGCATGAAGCATGAAAAGGTATACGTACTAGAAAGCAGAACCTATTGCCACTTCAATCATCCAACATCTCATTGAACCAAGCTAACAATATGGATAAATGGAAGTTAAACTACTTTAGAGGTCCCTGTATTATAGGGACTGGATCAAATTAGTACCTCTGTTATTATCACATGGCTTGCGATATTGGATCAATTACCTACAACAAACAGGAATAATTCCTTATAAAGGGTAAATGTTAACTCTATTCCAATTTGACCTTATTTGATTCTTTTTAATTGTCCAAAAACTAAATTGATCCATTTAATAGTAGAGGGACTAATTTGATGAAGTCCCTATAATAGAGGGACCTCTCAGATACATTCACCGATAAATGGATAAGCCCATGTCATAAACATCAAGCACAACGACACAAATAATAAAAACTGGTAACTTGTTTGGGCCCAATTGCATGGCAGGTTGAGCTGCCGGTTGCAAATTGATATCTGAAGTCAATGTGACAATGATGCATATTTTCACCTCTTGTAGAATCTAAGACGTGTTCATACCTCTTCTTGGAACTGTTTGTGACGGTCAGCAAAATCTTCATCACTGTCCACCTCGGGTGGATAATCAACTTCTTCATCGTCACTGCCAAACTCTGAAGTTTCTTCTTTTAGCTGTGAGACAGAAAGAGAACTAATAAGCCCAAAATAGGCACAGCATTTCCACACTCATAAAAAAATCATAGAAAGATGCTACCTCCTTTGCAGGACCATCGGACATCCCTGGTGAACTGCCACAAGAAGAATGATGTCTACTGCCTGTATCAGCTGCATCGAATCTCAAGTCATCTACGCTTCCAGCACGACTAGTTCCACCATCACTGGGCCAGGCACTGATTCCGAAGTTACCAAATTGAAGATTAACAGGTTCAGCCTTGCCAATTTGTAAAGGTCCATACAACGGAAGGCCTACTCCACCCCGACACATATGGCCAGAGATGGGCCTTCCATTACCATCAACTGGTTTAACCGGCCAAGCTTTTGCCACAGACCCATCAGTGTTGAGAAGAGCCATCAATTGCCTAGAAGAACCTTGCCTCTGGATCAACTGAAACATTCCCTTGGAGCTCAGTGAATTGGCAGCACACTTCTTGTATTCATCATAAATAACACCAACTGTATTTGCTACAGGATCATAAAGTGGCTCCCCAGCTTCATGCCTGCGGAAACAACTGAAAACTGTAGCATGTATGGCTGCCACACTTCTGTCAACATTTGTGTTGTTTATTTTGGGAACCAGATGCTTGTCAGCTCGTTTACATAGATAATCTTGTATTGCCCTGATATTCTTTATGTATTTCACATACTTGTTTTTTGCAGGGTCCAATGTCATGTACTTTGCACGAACTGCAAATCTTTCCAAGTGTTTGTCTTCATTCGAAATGTATATCATGAATGGTATAATTGACGGGTGTTTCCTCATAAGCCCCATCTGCACACCAAGAGAAAGTAAATTGGTGTAATAATAAAAGATGTCAACTTCGGGAAATGAACAAACCAAAAGTCTACTTACAACAAAAGTAAGGCTTAAGTGAACACCCTCAATAATTACAGACTCTTTTCTCTCTTCCCATGCGGTAATCAATCTATCTAGACTGTCAATGACCATCTCACTTTGTGCCTTAAATCCTTCAACTGCTATCTGTTTGGGACCAATCAATTCAGTACAAATAGAACCACTCTCCATTGATTGGGCATCACACTTGCCAGCTGAAGAGCCATCAGCTCGCTCACCCTTAGGAAATGATTGTGCAGTGCCTGCCAATTTTTTTGCCTTCTTTTTAGCCTTCGCTTCTGCAACTGCAACAGGATCCAAACACTCCCCAGCATGGTAGGTTGAAGCCCAAAGTAAAGCATTTTCCTTTTCATCTACAAAACTCCTCATCATGTGACGAATAGAGTCAGTTGAAATTACAGTAGTAATTCCCAACCTGCTAGCCTGACATTATCAAAAGCACTAAGATTAGCTCTTATGGGAAATGCAGTTCCATTACTGCCACACACATTAATATGCAAAGCAAAACAAAAATACCAGCAAAGCAGACAAAGTAGATTTGCCACAACCACTAGTGCCACACAACAGCACGGTTATAGATTCCTTCCTCTCCCGGATTCTGCAGTGAAGAGCAAGCACAGTTACAAGAGGAGACAAGCTGGTACTTCCATCTGATTTGAAGAACCCAAAGCAGAGGATATTGAACAAGATTAAATACTATTCTAAAACCCACTATCAAGATGCCAAAACAAATCATATACATACTTTGTTACGAGTAGGCATGAAAGTCTATACTCGAATAGCCTATCTCTAGAAATATTAAAAGAAAATTTGTCATGTGAAATAAGATAAATAACTATGTGTGAATTACCATTCTCCAAGCTACCAGTAATACAGGAAGAAATTGCCAAGAAATGATGAAAAATAAAAGGAATGTGTGTTGATTTTAGATGCAAGCAATTAATTATGTGCCATGTACATTGCAAACTTTTTGGCAGGTATAAGATGTCGCATGATACCTGCATGCCAAAATCAAGTCAGCCCTCTCACTTGGACCCACATATTTATATTCATCAAGAGCCTGACAAACAACATCTAAGAAACATTTCCTTTTAACAACAATTGATGTGCGCCTTTTGTACAACTCAAAAGGTATACTCTTATCTCTATTATCTTCCCCAGAAACTAAACAACTGCCTGCCTCTGCTCTATAAAAGTTAGTAGGATGGATGTCTTCCTTCTTGGTGTTTCCTTTCAAACCGTCAGAATTCAATGTCTTACTTCCCTCTTGAAGTAGAGAGTTGTAGGAGGATTTTCTTGTAATCAATTCAAATGTCCTCTGGCTAATCTGGTAAGAAATACAGAGAGGACATTAAGGAAAAGGATCCAATTGCCATAACAATTAAAGAAACATGAGAGTAAATATAAAATGGCATATCATGACCATGACCATGACCATGGAGAGTACCATGAATTCTTTTTAGGCATCTAATTAAGGAAAGAAACCAAGTCCCAAACTCGAAATGCATTCTTAAACAAGGCACTTAATTTAACCTTAAGCCTCTTCCTAAATAAAGTTATTAATATCTCCATAAGCCGATAAGAAACAGAAAGGTTTCCAAAATGAAGCTTTATGAGTTAAACCGATAAACTGAACATTGTAAGGAATAAAATCACCATACGCTAGAATAAAATTTACAATGCAAAGGTGCCGACGGAAAATGGAAATGGATCAAAACTAATTTCATCTTGATTGATTTCGATAATTTCCATTGATCTGGAAGCTATAGTCCAAAAAACTAAGCATCAAGCATCTCGTTCTAAAGGTAAACTGAGAAAATGAAAACTCTATGACAACGACACAATAAAGAATTTAAAAAAAAAAATGTCACTATCAATTTCTTAAAACTAATATTCTATTGACTCAGCAATTAAAGCAGAAAATGATGTTATATCGAAAAAGGATTTAGAAAACACGTTAGAAACAATCCAGATCTATCAATGCGTCAACCAAACAGAAATCGAGATTAAATCACAAATTCATAATTAAGCGAAAATCAAACCAAAATTCATCTAAGCAAAAAAAAACACAAGAATATGATTTTTTTTTAACCTTAAAGGCATGACGAGCTTTACATCCCATGAGTTGAAGAGTGCCTTGAAGAACAGGACGCGTGTATCGAAACGACAGCGTTTCATCTCCTTTCTCACCTTCATCCACCACAACTATATACAACACCTTCGCTGACTCCCCCATCCTTTTCGCGCCAACAAAACCAGAAATCAAAACGTTAAAAAAAATCATGCGATAAGGCAATGTATAAAAGAATCAATGAAGAAGATATGAGAAATTCTACCTGAATATATTTACAGCGAAAATCAGCCAAAAAGAGAGGGGAAAAAAACAAAAGAAACTAGAAAGAGTAAAAGAGGAGAAAGATCGTTAGGGTTTGGCTATCGTATAAAACGCCATTTTTTTCTGAAGAAGAAGAAGAGAGAATGAATTGGTAGCCACCATTCTGCTTGGCGGTGTCAGCACCATAACACGCATCACACGGACAGAGCTTCCACGAGTCTTTTCTTCTTTTCTTTTTGACTCTACGGAAATACCGCTCGAGAGAAGAATCGCGGGGAAAATATTATATATAAGAAGACATATATCGCCTTGTATTGGCCAAGGAATATCTGTAATATACGAGACAAGGGGTAAAAACTTTATTTACTTTTATTATTAAATTTTCACGTGATTGTAGAATAATTAGATAGTAACATATAATCTATTATGTGTACTTTCATTTTAAATTTAATTACATAATATTTGATATATTATTTAACAATTAAATTAATGATTTTAATAACAAATTTACTTAATTAATAAAAACTTAATAATTTGGGTGTGGAATTAGAATAATTTAAGGTTTTAAGGATCAATTTAAAATAAAGATAATTATTTAAGGATATTTAGTACAATTAACTTTTTTTATTATTTTTCTTGAAAATGTTGAAACAAATAATGGTCATAATTTAGCAAGTAAATCCAAATACATTTAAGTGTCACATTACATTGTCAAAAAGAACGTTTTTTGGCAACCGTTCTAGGGTGCCAGTACTAAACCGATGGGCAATTCAGGTTTGTAACATATTCATTTTTTTTTTTCACATTATAGATCTGATGAAAATGGTCTCGGGGGGACCATGGTCTTTTTTAACTACTGCATTCTTCTAATTCATCAACTTGCAAGGGGGGAAATCTGGAGTAGGTAGATTGTTCATTTGCTGGTTTTTATGTACATGTACATGATCTTCCATCATGTTATGCTATGGGTTCGTTTATGAATATTATAAGTCTTGACTATTAAAGGAAAAGTGTCATGATAGAGTGATTGATGTTCATTTAAGGTATTGTTGGAGTCAACCTAAAAAAACAAGCTATGATAGATGTAATGGATTGATGGATGTCATCAAGAATCTTTTTTCAATATATTTTTCTGTAATTGTGCGAACCCATTAAACATAATGTTTAGGCAAAGGTGAAGCAATGGTGAACTTGTGTCATTAGGTCCTTAGGGTAGTTGACTATTCTAACAAAAAGGTTTAAGGTGGAGGTATAACAATATTAATTCGGGTTTAAGATAATTTCTGATCTATAAATAAAATATAAATGTAAAACAATTTAATGCATCCAAAATTTCATTTTATCATTTGTTAGCAAAAGGAAAAAGTTGAAAGATAGAAGTAAATTACAAGTTGAAGGACAATATCCATAAGTATACATACAATCATGTAAAATTTCCTTCACTTAAATTGGATGGCAAAAAAGAAAAGCACCAACGGTGGAGAATCGTTGTTGCTTAAATCCATGCGCGGCTTCAAATTTATTGCTAGCCTGAATAGAAACTAATGAGATGGATTAGCTTCTTTCAAATAAGGAAAAAGAAATGGGATAATATCAAATTTAGTCCTTAATATTTATATTGATTGTTAATTTAGTTTTTAAAATTTTAAAGAATTACATTTAACCATCAACCTTTCTAAAAAAAATAAACGGTTTAAATCGAAAATCAAACCCGTCCTATTTTTTATAACATTACAAAAATATATTGTGATTTTTAATCTATAATTGGAGTTAAGAAAGGCATCTCAAGATTTGTTATAATTTTAAAATAAGATTAAAATTCCATTTTGCATGATTTAGAATCAAAGTTAGGCCACAAATTATTTTATGCAATTAATTCTTATATGTAAATTTAATTATTATATTATAATTTCATTAATTTTGGCCATTATATTCTTTTAATTTTAAAATTTTAATCTAAACTTAAACGGTAAGAGATAAATCTAATTGCTCAAAATTTATTATTAATAATGTTCTATAAGTAAAGGTCTACATTTAATCAATGTTATATAATTGAATCATTTTGTTTTTAGACTTTTCGAATTTTAAAATTTTAATTTTAACATAAAAATATAGTTGTTAAATCTATTAAATATGTTTACAAAATCAAATTTTAAAAATAATAGAATTTAATAAAATTAGTAATTACAGTTTGATTAAGTTAAAATTTTAAAATTATAAAAATATGTAAACTAAAAATAATTGGATTGAAATATAAACATTTTAAATATTTGTTTTAATAATTTCATTATAAGTTTTGATCATATTTGTTTTTCTGATATAATGCCTAGAACTACCGACAACCCCTTCCCAACCCATAAATAAAAAGATAGTATCTTTTAGCGTACTCAAACACAATTCTCTTCCATTAACAATAATGCTCGTACAATCAACTCAATCCATAACTTACATAAAACAAAATTTGTGACATAGCTCACTACAAATAAGGAAAGGATGGTAATCTACACTTAAGTCATTACATTATTAATAAGTTTATATTTTAATCCCTCAACTTTTAAAAATTACAAAATAATTAATGAATTATTCAAAAATTTTCATTTAAATCACTAGATTATTAAAACCATTTCTATATGGATTTCTCTTTTCGCATGGCCTATATCAACAAAAATTTTCCTTCTCCTCTCTTTTACAGTTTAATTTTTTTTATAAAATAATTTTAAACTTCACGAATTTATTCTTTCATCATTTCCAACATTATCGATTAAACTTAAATTTAAAATATATTTTTTACTTATTGCTAATTACTTATTTATCATACCCGGTCAATGAATTGTTACACTCGCAAACTAAACTTTTAAAAAATATCTTAATAACCTAACAATTCAAATAAAAACTTTCAAATAATTCAATAACTTTAAATAGTTTAACAATCATTTTATAATTTTCTTTGTTTAATGGATTTTGAATATAATTTACCCTATTATTAACTTAAACTGAAGATTAGACATGGTAGTCATAGTGGCAAGAATTTTTTTTTTTACTGCAATGTCTAATCAAACATTGTTCAACATACCTAACCTTAAATTGCATCCACAAACCATCCTTTTATTAAATCCAATACAAAAATAGGGCACCAAACCTACATAATTGCTCATTCAATCCCTGAAATTTCTTAAAATCCTAGTGATTAAATGGTAAGACCTTCAGGAGCAGCAGCTGCAGGAGCCTTTGGCTTGGCTTTCTCAACGACAATAGCTTGAGTCGTAAGCACCATTCCCGCAACCGAAGCTGCGTTCTGCAATGCACATCTTGTCACCTTTGCCGGGTCAATAACTCCAGCTTCCAGCAAGTTTTCATACGTGTCTGTCATTGCATTGTAACCGATCTCCCATTCGCTGTTCTTTACCTTCTCCACCACTACCTCACCTTCCATTCCCGCATTTTGAGCTATCAACGAGGCCGGTGCTACCAAAGCCTGCATGGAAACATAAAGAATCACGTTTACAGCAGTTTACAAATAGTTGAATCGAGGGTTAATCATTGTTCGGGAGAGTTACCTTCTGCACAATGTCGGCTCCTATTTGCTCTTCAGAGTCTTCAAGTTTATCCTTAATTGCAGGGACGCAAGTCGAGAGATGAACTAATGCAGCACCACCACCAGGTACAATACCTTCCTCTATGGCAGCAAAGGTAGCATTCTTGGCATCTTCAATACGTAGCTTGCGATCCTCGAGTTCAGTCTCAGTTGCAGCCCCAACCTTAATGACTGCAACACCACCAGATAGTTTAGCAATCCTTTCTGCCAATTTTTCTGTGTCGTAAACAGAATCTGTCTCAGCTAGTTCTTTCTTTAATTGTTGCACCCTAGCTTGTATTTCATCCTTCGAAGCGGCATCGGCAATTATTTGGGTTGAATCCTTGGTGATGATAACTTTTCTGGCTATACCAAGCTGCTCAACAGAGGTGTTCTCGATTAACAAACCCAGATCATTTGCTTGGAACTCGGCACCTATGGTTTTGATAATGAAACAATCATTAAAAAACCATAATGGAACGTTCCAATAATAATTACAAGAAACCGACAACAATTTACATACCAGTAAGAATGGCAATATCTTGAAGGACAGCTTTTCTTCTTTCGCCGAAACTCGGAGCTTTAATGGCTGCAACATTAAGGATACCTCGGAGTTTGTTCACTACAAGTGTAGCAAGAGCCTCTCCGGTAACATCCTCGGCAATTATAAGCAATGGAGCTCTTAACTGAGTAGTCTTCTCCAAGAGGGGAATTATGTCCTTAATAGCTGTAATCTTTTGATCGGTTACTAGCACCCTAGCATTCTCGAATTCACAAATTAATTTCTCAGGATTTGTTACAAATTGCGGCGAGATGTAACCTCTGTCAATCTGCAAAAGAAACAACCATAAGAACAACAAAGGTTTTAAGTGTTGAAAAAAAACAACGGTAAAAAATGAAGCATCATATACCTCCATTCCTTCCTCCACATCAACCGTGGTCTCAAATGAAGAAGATGACTCGATTGACAAAACACCATCGGGACCTACTTTGTCAATAGCATCAGCTACCATTGTTCCAATAAGGTCATCATTTCCAGCAGAAATGGAAGCCACAGCTGCAAAGTAAAACCGTAAGTATTGTGAGTAAAGGACAATTCGGCTTGCCAAATTCGATCTGTTATTTTTCCACAGAGTACCTTTGATATCATCACGTCCTTTAACAGGTCTAGCCTTCTTTTCCAACTCTTCTATTAAACTTTGTACGGTTTTATCGATACCCCTTTTCACTGAGACCGGATTTGCACCCGAAGTAACAGTCAAAAGTCCTAGTTTGATGATTTCCCGTGCAAGTACCGATGCTGTAGTCGTCCCATCACCTGCAGAGTCATTAGTTTTACTCGCAACCTTCATCATCAACAGCAAAAGAACAAACAAACAATGTCAGCGTAAACGACCATATCACAGCAAGATTAAAGGCTTCTCAAACTAAAAAACAACAACAAACAAGATTAAAGCACGGACCAACCTCTCTGATAAGAGCAGCACCAGCATTTTCCATGGCATTAGGAAGCTCAATAGCTCTAGCTATTGTCACCCCATCGTTGACTACTTTCGGACTTCCGAATTCATCCAACACAACATTCCTCCCTTTTAGAACAGCAAAAACATATAGCAATTAACATACTCGAAGATCATCCATCAAAACAAGTACAAATACACTACGGCTTTGTAAACCCAAAAACACGTAACTTTTCAAACCAAAGCTTGATTTCTAAACCGGGATTTTAACCCAATCCAAAAAGCCAAAATTTTTAGCTTAAAATTACCTTTTTTATCTTCTCAAGAGTAATGATAAATACATTCAAATTTTCCAAGTACACTTTTCCACCTCAAGTAAACAGCTCCACCGCACTTTTCAACATCAATGGTAAAAAAGGCCCTAAATGTTCTTTCAGAGGCGAACAATTTTCGAAATTTGCTTTAGACCCTTAAATTTTTAAAAGAAATTAAGTAGCCCCCCTAAAATTTGGAATTTCTAATTAAATTTTTCAAAAATTTTAGTTATTTAAAAATTTCTAAAGTTTTAATTAGACTTGCCAAAATTATCAAACATTTTCATTAAGTCCTCCAAAATTTTAGCTAGACCCACCAAGCTTATCGCCAAGATAAGCCACTGTGTTCGCAACTAGCATCATTTCTAAACTCTAAAACAAATCATACATTACAAAGCCAACATAGTATTTTCAAAAATTAAAAACATAAATGAAGAAACAAAAAATAAGGTGATAAAAGGAGAAAATTAAAAATTAAAGTTACCCCTAGGACCAAGTGTAAGGCCAACAGCATCAGCTAACTTATCAATGCCAGCCTGCATTGCAGCTCTTGAACTCTGGTCAAAAGCAATTTCTTTAGCACAAGCCTTCACACCAAACCGGTTGTTTCCTTGCCTATAATTTACCCTTTGGTTCTGTCTCTGATTTCCCTTCCTCCTTAAACCCCCCTGCAATCATCATCAACCATAAAAACTTAAAAAAAAACCAAATTTGCAAAAAAGAAGGGGGGGGAATGAAATGAAGGCATTGAAGGAAAGTACCTTGTTGGGAGAGCAAAGAATAGAAGCTGAAGAAAGAGCATTTGCAGAGGCCATTTCTTTTTGTAGTAGTTTGATGGACAAAAAGGATAAGTAAAACAATAAAGAAGGTAAAGGCTTTGTTCTGGTTTCTGGGTTTTTGGGAAAGAGTGGATAAGGGTAGGCAGGCAGAGAGTGTGTGTAGAAAGAACTAAAGCAAAGGCATTGAGGGCTTTAGGGCTAGTTTTTTTGTTCTTTTAATATAAAGAGTAAATTGCTTCCAGAACGTTCTTCCATTTCGTAGAACCCTTTTGTTTGGCTCTTTGTTGGTTTGGTAACACCACACCACGGATTCAATTTAAGCTGATTGAGGATCATGTTATCTAGGGAAAATTACACTCAAGGTCACTAAACTATCATTATGTTTACATTTTGGTCACTTAACTTCAAAATGTTACAAAAAGGTCATTAAACTATTTGAAAGTTTTTATTTAAGTCACTAGACCATTAAAATCGTTGTTAGATGGGCTTACATGTTTAGACTGCCTACACCAACAAAAGTTCTCCTTCCTATTTTCTTTTATAGTTCAATTTTTTTCATGAAATAGCTTTGAACGTCGTGAATATGCAAATTAAAATTTGAATAGCTTTCTTCCATGATCTTCGATACCGACTGTCAAATTGACTTGGATCCAATGTATGTTCTTTTACTCGTCGATGGGTTTTAATCCACCATATCAATCATCGAATCATTGCTTGAAACTCATTAGCCGGGCTTTAAAAAGGAAAAACCTTAACAACCAGTGACTTGAATAAAAACTTTCAAATAGCTCGATAATAAAAATGAAAACATTTGAATAATTCGGTAATCATTTTGTAACTTTTTGAAGTTGAGTTACCAAAACATAAACTTACTATTTGTTTAGTGATATTGGATGTAATTTACCTTTTTATTTATGGGTATAATAAAATCCATTGATATCGAGAAAAATAAATTATAAATTGATACCAATACCAACTCAATTCAAAATTATTGTCTAAAAAAATTCAAAATATTATTCAAAATATAATTAATAGTCCATTTAGATAGGCGATGCGTTTACCTGTAGTTAGTGTAAAAATAACGGTGATGGTGAGATTAGATACTGTAGCGTGAGACAAAAAAGAAACTAAACACACTGCATTAAAGGTAAACACCTATAAGAATGGGCCTTAAATTTAATATATAATAATATATTGGGTGAATTACATTTAATGTTACTAAACTATTAGTAAGTTTATGTTTTGACCATTGACTTTAAAAAGTTATAAAACGATCACTAAACCATTGAAATTTATTTAAGTTACTGATTTGTTAAAATCGCTACAATATGGCCTTCTCTGTCCTCACCTCTAGCATTAATTGAAAGGGTAAACTTCTCTTCTTCTATAGTTTATTTTTTTTTCACGAAACAACTTTCAACGTCACAAATTTGCGAACCAAAATCTGAATACATTTCTTCTTTGGTCTGCGACATTTATATTAGAACAACTTGGATTTGAGATATGTTCTACTCATCAATAGGTATGTTCCATCATACAGATTATCAAAACATCGCTTGAGCTTGCCAATTGGACTTAAAAAAAAGACTTAACAGTCCAATGATTTAAATGAAAATATTTGAATACTTTAGTGACTATTTTGTAAGTTTTTGAAGTTAAATGATCAATATGTAAATTTACTAATAGTTTACTAACGTCAGGTGTAATTTACCCAAATGTTTTTAATAAAATTAAAATATGTCATCCCATTTTGTACTTTGGTACATTTAACATCTAGTCCATATACTTAATCTAATAATGGACATGGATAGTATTTCCTGTCAAAATTTTCTAATTTGGTACGTTGATTTTCTTATATAATGTAAAAAATTTTGATGAAAAATTAAAACACTAATAGTATTAATGATTGAATTAGATTTTTAACTCTTTCAGTCTAAATCTCAAAATTTATCAAAATACAAGGACCAGCAACAAAATTGACCTTTACCAAAATAAATAAAATTTTAATATTTAATTAAACTTAAATAATGAATAAAAACTCACCCAAAATTATTTCAATATTCCGCGAGATTAAAATCCAACACAAATCAAGAGCCATTTTATACATGTGGGACCAGAGGTAGCAAAGCAGGCTAAAACCTAATGCTCTTCGTTCTCCCCCTCTACTCTCTATTCTCACTTCTCTTTCTCTCTCTGCTTACCGCCGCCGCCGCTTGCTGTCACCACTGACGGTGCTGCTCTTTGCTCCCTTTCGATTCATGAATTTTATGCGATAATAATATAATATTTTTCGAGTATTTTAAATCAAAATCATCTTCTTCTCTTTTTTTTGCAGTGACCGTGAAGCTATTATAATTTACACGCTAAAATCTGAATCGTTACAAAAAAAGGTTTTCAGAACCGATCCAGAGTTTTTGATCGGTAAGGATCTGCTGCTAATTTATTGTTGAGTTAAATATTATTGAGCAAAACGCTTTGGATCCTTGTTAATTGTTTAGTATTGCTGAAATATTGATAAAATTAGTGATGAGTCGGATCTAGAATTGGAATAGTAAACGCCTTTATTGTGCTATTTAGGAAGAAATTACTGAACGAATGATTATATGAGGAATCGCCAGAATAGTAGCTGGATTCGTAGCTTTATTTGAGTGTTCATAGTTAGAAAGAACAGATTTTTTTATCTCAGTTCTTTTATATTGGGACTTGGGAGCTGATATTAGTATCATCACAGTTCTTTTAATGGGAGTCTCACATTTTAACAGAATCCTGGCAGCTAACAGTGTTTATTTTTCCTGCCTTTCAATAACAGAGTAAAGAAAGCTATCCTAGAATTTTAAGATGCCTCCTGCCGTAAAACTTTGATGTTTCTTTGATTTGTTTGGGTTCAAGTTTAGCGCCTTCATTGTTTTATCTGTAACCTCATCGGTATGTTTAGTGTTGATATGATAAGTGGAGGGGACCAAAGAAGTTGACTTCTTGAACACCCTTTTTCTAATCCCAAAAGTTTATTTGTTTAGATGGGCTATGTTACTCGAACTTGGTGTGAGAGTGTTGGATGTTGGAGTGTTTCTGTTCTTTTCAAAGTTTTTAGGTGTATTTGGTGGGTGTACTAATGTCAGACACGTTAACTTTAAGAAAATAAAGGGTAAAACCAACATATGAAATTGGCGTAATTTATGAATATATAAATCTTTTGGAAGTGTTGTAGCTGATTTTCTTGTTTATTAATATCTGTGTAAATGTTAATTTGCTTCAAGATTTGGAATGAAAGTTAGGATTTTACTAAAGTATTGCCTTCTTAACATATTTCTGTGCATGTTTCTTGCTCTCAGCTTTGCTTGAATATTCGGGATAATCTAGAAACAATATTCAGGGGAATCTTTCGTGAAAATGGGTAAGAAGATGCGTGAAAAGGATGGGCATAAGAGTGAGAACAAACAGACTGAAGAGGTTAACTCCATTGAAAAGGAAATCGATGTTTTGAATGGTGTTCCCAAATCAAGTAACAGAGATGATGACAAGAATAAGATAAAGGATCGAACAAAAAAGAGGAAAACAGAGTTTGATACAGATAAAAAGGAGTCTCAGAATACTCACAAAAAGCATAAGACAAGTAAAGATGCAGTTGAAGAGATTCCAATGGAAGCTTGTTTGGGTGGAAAAGAGAACGCAGAACAAGAAAGTAGCAAGGTGATGAACTTGGAGAGCAATGGGGAAGCAAAAAGGGTTAAGAAAGACAAACATAAGAAGAACAGGGACAAGATCGATGCAGTTGCTACTGTGACTGAAACCCTCAAACATAGTAAAAAGGAAGTTGAGAAGGCTCATAAAAAGCATAAGAAAAGTAAAGACGAGGTTAAAGAGATTTCAGTGGAAAGTTGTTTAGGCGGAAAAAAGAACACAGAACAAGAAAGTAGCAAGGCGATGAACTTGGAGAACAACGGGGAAGCAAAAAGGGTCAGGAAAGATAAACACAAGAAGAAGGACAAGGATGGTATTAATGTAGTTGGTACTGTGACCGGAACTCTTGAACATGGTACAAAGGAATCTCCAAAGGCGCATAAGAAAAGTAAAGATGTAGTTGAAGAGATTTCAATGGAAACTTGTTTTGGTGGAAAAGAGAATGCAGAAAAAGAAAGTAGCAAGGTGGTGAATTTGGGGAACAATGGGGAAGCAGAAAAGGTTGGGGAAGATAAACACAAGAGGAAGAATAAGGACGGAATTGATGCAGTTGCGACTGTGACTGAAACCATTGAACATGGTAAAATGCAAGAGCCTGTTGAAACTGAGGTGTGCGAGAAGCAGAAGAAGAAACAAAAGCTGGAGAAAGTGAATGGTAATATTGCTGATGATACTGCAGCAACGAGCAGTACACCTGATAAAAAGGGTACTGGTAAAGAGAATTCATCTGGCAATGAGCTAGAACACAAAAAGTTGCGAGATATTGGTGGTGATGTTGAAGATGGAAATAAACGCAAGAAGAAGAAATCAAAATCAGTGGAAAATGATACCGATCGGGACGAAAATGCTACACTCAAAGATAAATCTAAGAAAGTGAGTTTCAGTGATCGGGTTGAGGTTTTTCCTTCTATGAATGATGCAAAGAAGGACAAAGAAGGCTTAGTGAAAGGTAAGCGTTTCTCAAAAGAAGAAGATGAGATTGTTATGAATGCTGTTGCCGAATACATCGAGTCTCATAATCTAGGCGATGAAGGTTTAAACATGGTTCTAAACTGTGGATCTCACAAAGAAGTGAGAAGGTGTTGGAACGAAATTCAAGCAGCCATTCCTTGGAGGCCAGTTGAGAGCGTGTACAATCGAGCTCATGTTCTTTTCGAAAGAGACGAGAAGCGTCCATGGACTCCTGAAGAGTACGAGATGGTCAAGAAGTTTGTTGAAAAACATGGACGCAATTGGAGATTGTTGGGTGATACACTTGGCAAGCATAGGCATCACGTAAAAGATACGTGGCGTAGAATAAGTGCCAATGCTAAGAAAGGTCAATGGTCTCAAGATGAGTACCAGAAATTGTTCGACTTAGTGAACTTGGATTTATGTATGAAAGCTACCCAAGAAAGAAAATCAAAGTATGGAATGTTGCGAGACAATATCTGTTGGACTGCAATTGGCAACAAGATGGAAACCAGGGCCTTTGTCTCGTGTTGCAGCAAATGGTATCGAAACTTAACGTCTCCTATGGTAGCAGAAGGCTTATGGGCAGATGTTGATGATTATCGCATGTTGGATGCTCTTTCTAGCTTGGATGCTTGTTGCATGGAAGATGTCAACTGGGACAATATTCTCGAGCACAGGTCTGGAGATTTATGTCGAAAACGGTGGAGCCAGATGGTTCAACATTTAGGTTCAAACAAAAACTTGTCTTTTGCTGAACAAGTTGATATTCTTGCTGAACGGTATCGTCCAGACATGATTGAGGCAAGAGAGACCTTCGATAGCAAACAACCGGTTGATCTGCCTTAGCTGGGATGCTATCGGCATCTTTGGATGTTGTATCTTTTAAGGTATTGTTTCTGAGTCACAATACACAAGACAACATTTATTTGAAAGTTCAGTTCGAAGTGTGGTTAATGTGGGCTTGATTTAAAGCTTTTCTCGTCATAATTTAAGCTAATTCACTCCCTTGATGCTTCTGATCCGAGCTTTGTATCTGTTGAAATTGGGTCTTCATGGCCTTTATATCATGCATTATAGACTAAAGCTTCGAATGGATTATATAGCTTCGTCATTTGTCAATAATCTCCTTACTGTTCTGTCCCCGCTCTATACAGTACATGACGTGATGTTCATTTCTAACTTTGCAAGTGCTAACCGTATAATGAATGATTAGTTTTCTTAATAGACGATCTTCTAATGCGAAATTAACAGCCTGCAACCACAACATTTCATTAGTAATGGATTTAATAATAAAAACTGCACCAATCATACTTTCCAATTATTTCCATTCCAATATGAGATGGTGATTGTTCCACTTGGGACAGTTCTGGTACTTTTTCTTTGTTCTTTTGGCAGACAAGCTTGCTTGACCAGTTGTAGTTGATCTATCACTTGTTTTTTCACTGCAACCGCGTTTTGGATCTTGTCCTTCGAAAGACAACCTTATTTCTGTGAGCCCGAACTCCTCACATTACATATGCCATTGGGATCAATCCTCTTGTTTGTGTTCATCCCATGTATTTGATCTCATGCTCATGACTGCATCATGGATCTTATTCTTCACCCAGTTATTTCTTATAGCATCACACCGAATTGCAAACGGTGATCCTAACCAGACTGCTTTAGCAAAAGGACATGATAGAAATAGATGATCTCCACTTTCATCTTCCTCATGATAGATGACACGGTTTGTCTCAGTTGATCCAATTCTTCTTTGAATTTCCACTTTACACGAGAGGCATGGGTTCATAAATTTTCAAAGGGACATAACCAGTTTGAATGGCATTTTAAGATACCACAATTTTGACCAAAAAATCTTAAATTGGTTGTCATTACCTTGCCTTCTTTGATTTATGTCTTGCAAATCAAGATCCATGGCGTAAGCCCCCCAGTAACAGAGTAAAAAAGACTGTCCTAGAATTTTAACATGCCTCCTCCTTTAAACCTTTTGATTCGTTTAGGTTCAAGTTCAAGTTGGCCGATCTCATTACTACACTGGTGTGTTTATTGTTGATTCGATCTGCTTGAACCTCTCTTTATCTATATCCCAAAAGTTACTCCAACTTGGGGTGAGTGCCGGATGCTGTTCTTTTTGAAGGTTTTACGTGTATTTTGTGGGTCCTAATGTCATATACATAAAAAAGAAAAATAAAGGGTCCTAATGTCATATGCTGCTACACCTAAAGAGAAATATAAGAAAACGAGTATCGTTGATCAGGTTAAGGTTTTTCCTTCTACTGGTGTTACAGATGAGGCAAAGAAGGACCGCAAAGAAGGCCTAGTGATGGTAAGCGTTACTCAAAAGAAGAAGATGAGATTGTTATCAATGCTGTTGCCGAATACGTTGAGTCTCATAATTTAGGTGATGAAGGTCTAAAAACGGTTCTGAACTGTGGAGCTCACCAAGAAGTGAGAAAGTGTTGGAAGGAAATTCAAGCAGCATTCCTTGGAGGCCAGTTGGGAGAGTATACCATCGAGCTCATGTTCTTTTCGGAAGGGATTAGAAACATCCATGGACTCCTGAAGAGTTAGAGATGGTGAAGAAGTTAGTCGAAAAACACGGACAGAATTGGAGATTTTTGGGTGATTCACTTGGCAAGCATAGGCATCACGTAAAAGAAGACTACCCAATGTGAATAAAGGTCGATGGTCTCAAGATGAGTACCAAAGCTCATTCGGCTTTGTGAACATGGATTTATCTATGAAAGTGACTGAAGAAAAGAAACCCAAGCACGGTATGTTAGGAGATAATATCTGTTGGACTGCAATTAGTGGCAAGATGTTGCAGAGGAACTTCATCTCCTGTGAAGGTGTGTGGGTGGATGTCGATCCTTTTTCTAGCTTGGATACTTGTTGCATAGAAGATGTCGACTGGGAAAATCTTCTCGAACACAGGCCTGGAGATTTATGTCGAAAACGGTGGAGCCAAATGGTTCAACATTTTGGTCCAAAAAAAGACATTGTTGAGACCTATGATAGCAAATCTATTGCTGCTATCTTTATAATATTAACATTTAATTTTTGAGTTTGATAAATTTCTATGACTTACTTCTTCAATTGCTTTGTTCTACTCTAAATCTATACAGTTGGAGCTTTTTGTGTCAAATAATTATTGAAAAATTTAAAAAAATTATAAAAATATTAAAAAAGAAAATTATTAAAATTCCAAAAAATTTAAAGTTATTTTCCTTCTAGATGATAACTGGATACTTACGTGTGTGTGTTTAATCCATAGGATCATTTATAAAAACTCACCATCACATTAAATAAAGACATTATCACTTAACAATCTTTTCTCGTGAAAAAAGAAAACAAACAAACTCACCTTCTAATTATAATTTTATATATATATATATATATATAATATTTAAATTTTGTGTAAAATTGTAAATTTAGTCATTATATTTTAATTTAATAATTTTTAATTTTAATTTTAAAAATTTAAAATTTTAATCTTAATTAAAAATTATGTTATTTTTAAAATATGATGTGACAAATATATTATTAGTTATATAATGACATGTTATTTTCACGTATTATTAAAAAAAAAAGTCCATTATTAGATTAACATTTGTCAATATGTGTCAAAATTGAAATTTAAGAGGTATTAGTTTGCATCAAGTCTAAAATTTTAAAAATTGAAAAGTATAAGGACTAATAATAATTTGATTGGAGAAAATGGACTCAGTTTTTAATTTTACGCATAGAATATAACTAATAGTAGAATTAACCACTTGGATTTAGGTGCCACTTTTTAAGTTGGGACTAAATCTTCAAGTTTGAAAAGATAAAGAATAAATCGACAATTTATGCAAAGTGTAGAGACTATTGTAAAATTTGATCAAAATTTACAATATTTCTCCAAAATCTATATTTATAGACATAAAAAATATACGTGATATAAAACTCTATTTCTAATGATTATCAGAGTCCTAAAGTACATAAACTTATTTTAATATTAATAAACATCAGTTAATAATAAAATATTCATAACACTTCTTCTTGAATGTCCATTGATATATGATGTGCCTTGTTAAAACATTAATAAGATAAAAATCCTGTGTGAAAAAAAATTAATAAAGGAAAAAAGAGTACACATATCTATAATACGCATAACATGTTGTATTATTAAAAACCTTACTAGGAATCGGTTAAGGGAAAAAGAGTATAGCCTGTATTTGCTTCACCTTACGACAATATAATATTTGTAATAATGTATATCCTTTTAAAACAAAATAATTTATATGAGATTGACTAGAATATAGTGTATTAATTATCGTTTTGCTTTTTCGGATAACAATGTATTAGCTCTTCTAGAGCCTTGAATTAATTTTATACTATGAAAGATGAATATGTTCCATTATCACATTGAACATAGTGTAACGATATATTAGCTGTTCTAGAGCTTTAAATTAATTTGATACCACCAAAAATTGGTTCATTTGTTACCAAACAAGAAATATGGTGCTTATCCTTAAGAATAGTATGCATTGTTGTATTGTTTATAATATATATGTTTTGTTTCCTTTAATAATAAAATTTTCAAAAGCACGTCAAACACATAATCAATAATTTTTCATAAATTATCTTTTTTTGAAGGGTTATATTGAGAACTTTTGTTATATTATTTATCTCTACATCTCTACTTCTAACGATGAGAAGAACTATTACTAGTAAGAAATTTAATAATTAAGTAATTAGGGTCACAATCCATAAAAAAAATGTAATTCATATTTAATGTTTGGGCGTATAACAAGCACGCAACTAATGGCCTTTCATATAACATTGATAACATAAGTTATTTCATTCTTTAAAGGGTTCTCTTGCAAATTCTTGTTCTCATATTTATCTCCATTTGTTCACTTTGGTGGTGAAAATAATTTATATGGTCATCTATTTTATAATTATTATAAAGCCTCTTACTATGTTGATGTCAAAGATTATATCAAATAATTATTTTTCAATAGTATATGAAGAATATAATTTAAAATTTAAAATTTAAAATCATTATTTTAATTTTTATTATTAAAATAAAATTGTAATATTAAATAATTTATTAAAATATAAATTATATGATTAGATATAAATAATTAAATATTTATGTTTAATAATATTGAAAACTATTGATATTTTAATATTTTAAGGATTTTTAAATTTAAAATTAAAATTTCATAATAATATTAAGTATTTTATCCTTAATTATTTAATTCATAGGATGATTAATAAAAACTCACCCTCATCACTGTAAATAAGACATTATTACTTTAACAATATATTCTCTCATGAAAAACAAAACAAACAAATGACAGGTTTTTGTAATAATTACTACATGTATTAAATTAACATTTATATCTAAACCAATTAAATCCATTGTTTTTATTATTATACATATTTAAATTCACAACTAAACAACATATTTTCATATTTGTCTCAATAATATTGGTGTTCAACAGATGACGTCATCTTCATGCAAAACCAAGACAAACTCTGGTAAAAAATTACTCAAAATAATAGCCATTTTATACATTCCCCAAAATCCATTTACAGTAAGTAAATAATTATTTTATATATATATATAAAGAAAACACCTTCCTAAGACAGTACACCACAGTAAATATCCTTAAATATGTATATATATATATATATATATCTGTTAATCATATATTGGTTTTCTTGTTGCTACCCTTACATCACCATTGGCACGTTACAAAGAAGGAACTTATGGTTTTTGGTTTACATTTGTAAAAGAACCAGACAAGTTGCATGTTTTGTCAGTTGAAAAATTTTTCAAAGTCATCTTGTTTCTCACTTTTCATCAAAAGCATACATATCTGCCTATATATACGTACATGTTCATAAGTGTACGAGTGTGTGTTAGTGTGAGAATCAATGGCGTCATCGAAGAACACGGGGTTAGAGATGGCTTTATCAACCAACCCTTCAACGAAGAAACCGAGGACTAGTTCTGCAAACAGGGCAACTACTTCAAAAAACAAGAAGACAACCACCAAAGACCGCCATGCAAAGGTTGATGGTAGGGACAGACGGATCAGGTTACCAACTGTTTGCGCGGCTAGGATTTTTCAGCTCACAAGAGAACTTGGGTTGAAAACTGATGGTGAGACCATTGCGTGGCTGTTGCGTCAAGCTGAACCATCGATTATTGCTGCCACTGGTACTGGTGTAAGTGAAACATCAACAACACCTGGTCCGACCAACAACAACAGCACCAACACTGGTTTGGTTCCTTTCTCAACTGGTTCAGATTCCCCTTTGGCTACCTCGGATTATACGCCTTGTTTGACCTTTCTTCAGGAACCTGATCGTATGTTGTTGAAGAACAGTGGGGATGTTTCAAGGGGTGAACCAAGTTTACCACCTTTGGAGTTTGATTTTGATTTGGAATTTTCTGCCCATGAGATGGCTATGTTTCAATCGGTGGCAGCAGCTGCAAATCATGATAAAGAAGGGAAAATTTGAGGGTGTTTTTAGTTACTAAATTGTAAGAGAAGAAGAAAAAAAGGACTTGCTTGTTGTATTAAATAAATACATTAGATATGCTGTAATCTTAAGTTTTATGTGTAATGGGGCTTCGAATGTGTATGTTAATGGTTTTTTTTAACTGAATGTCGGAATATGTGTACAAATTCACTACTTTTTTATTTTATTATTTAATTTTATCGCTACAGTAACCGGAAACATCATCGGCACAACCAACGGACTAGCTTGCATTGAGAAAATATAACTTTATTATTTCAAGATTTGGGATTCAAGAAATTTACAAATCAAGATGATAATGTGTTTGCTCTTAAAAATCAAACATTGAATCAAATATGGTAGAAAATACGCACTCCAAACGTTTTTTCTGAGATATTCATTGATATTCATCAGGTGACTCGAAATGCTTGTTCTGAAACATTCGCCCTTTTTTCTTCTTCTTCTTCCTTGTCCCAAATCCCGGCACATCTGAGAACGAAGGCAACATTATTTATCAATTTGCAACAACATGAATAGAGATATGTTTGCTGACTGTTTCTCCATTTCTGCATACATGCCCATTCTCTGCCCGTGACACGTGCATTTTGCTACTTACGAAATGTTCGGTCCGTTCCAGGGACCTTGCTTGCGTTGACTAGTATCCCCATCGGAACAGTGCCACTTATGCAGCAAGTCAACAAATCAAGCTATGCACCTAAAATCCTCTCAAACCCAAAACTTAAAGATAAACTGCCTGATAAATTATCTCAATGTAATGACATTGACAACCTATGTCAGTTCATCTGTGTTGCAAAAGAAACTGTGTTTCACCATTAGCAAAACGACTACATCGAATCTCTTTGGCAAGAAAGAGTTCAAAGCATGCGAACTATGACGCCATATTCGAGCAATATGGAATATATTTCCATGTCTTTTATCAAGTTGTCGACTAGCGACGCATTTAAGACATAATGAGTGAAAAAGTTCCCCAGACAGTAACTGGCCAACTCAAACCCGCCACCAGTCCACTGTCCGGAAAAAGTTATACAAAAGAAGTAACTTCCAAGGATGGATATTTACCTCCAAATGGATAGATTGAGTTGTAATGCACCTCAGCCCAAAAGCTCAAAAAAATAACTGCACACGACAAATTAAGCCGAGTAATTCAATGCAAAATGTCCACCGAGTGTTGTAATGATTGAACTCTTGTCTTTCTTCTCTTGAGAACGACAAGGCGGAAATGACAGATAAAAAATTCAAGTGAATAACATAACCTAAAGGGTCAAACCCAATGCTACTTGGACACGGGTATGAGTGTTAGATAAAAGTATGTATTCAACACAGATATGATCAGATTTTTGTAAGTTTTCCATGTGTTAGGAGTATACTTGAAGATAACAACCCCATATCTATGTGTGGGACACGGATACTTCAAGAAAAATAAAGAATCCGAGCAACATATTTAAACCCACACGACAAAATGCTAGAAGGAAGGTTTAAAATGGCATTCAACATATTGATTTAAATCCACCAAAAAGAATTTATTCATAGATTCTATAAATGAAACTAATTGAAGCAGAAGTGAGAGTAATTGTACCTCGTTTCGACTTTTTGACATTCGGGAGAATCTCAATGTAGCAAGTGTCCTTGAAAGACGTTATGACAAATATTTTAACACCATACTGCAGCACGTCACTAGCAAGTATTAGACACCCAAAATTTGCATCATATATTTTTAAGATAGCCAATTCTAGTTTTTCCGACTAAAACAACGAGTGTATACTTCAAAGCAGAGAACGGAGATATTGGCATCGATTAGTCTTTCAAATCTATAAATTCATACTGCTTAGAAGGACAAACTAGCTGGACGATTTCGATATGCAGGTCAGGCAATTAAACAATTTAAACCAAAATGAAATAGACATAGCTGGAGCATACCAAATCCGCGACAGCTTGCAAAGTTACATGATCACCCCATTCACCACTCCTATAAGCATCCGCATAATGAAGAAATAAGGTTAACAGAAATCAAAAGAAATAATATTCAAGTGAAGGAATCGAAAAATACTTGGATATCTTCTCCAGATAGTCACCATAAGCCATGAAAACGTAACCCTCGTATATATCTGGATATGACTTAAGCTGATTGTGCATGACATTGCAAGACAAGAAACATTAAACATTGAAATTCAAAAGCAATGCACAATGGTTTCAATGAAAGACTATAACACAAGCTGAACAAAAATAAAAAGCCTGAAAGGCCAACCTGATTTACGACTTGCTGTCTCAAAAATTCATGATGATCAGGAGATCGATAAAATTGATCAGATAGAGCACGGAACTGGAAACATCATGAAATGAATGAGACATTAGATGTGTAATTTGTATTAAGCAGTGCACTAACAATTAATGAGCTTCCATGAGCCTAAAGCCACGTAAGATATCATGGAAGTGTATTTACAATAAACTACATTATACGAGGGAAAAAGTGAGACGTAAACGAAGAAATCATAAAGTATTTACTTTACCATCTCTTACTAGTACTTTCCTAACATGCATTATTCTGTCTACGCATTAAACTTCCGTAATGTAATCGCATTAACCATTTTAGCTTCGTACTTTCAACTATAAGAACTAACCTGACAATTACCATCTCCTTCAACTTTAAGTTCCACCAAATTATAGACCTGTAATCTGTTATAGCAAAAGAATTTCCGATATATTCGAAAAATAAGTCAACCAAAAAGGAAAATGAAAACAATAGAACCATATAAGCAGAAACAACAGAACCATAGAACCTTTCTTGTAGCCTTTGATGATCTAAAGTTGCTTCATCAACCGAGGGTATTTCACCATTGATTCTTGGAACATGCTATACACAACAAGAAGAAACCGAAAATCATAAACTATAGCCTTTTTTGAATTGTCATAATCAGTTTTCCAAAGCTTATAGTCACACTTACAGGAACAGGAACCATCTGATTTAGCCTTTTCCCCACTTCACCGTCAAGTGCATACTCATCTGCTAGCTCCAATGAATATAACCAATCCACCTCTGATACCAATTTTTCTTCAGGGCTAGAGCACGAACTCGAAGGACCTGTATCATCTTGCACTTCCTGACCACAATTCTGTCCTACAAATCACAAAATATAAACACAACAATGCAACACATTAAAAAACACACAAGCAATATCGAACATTAACCTTGAATATCAGACTTTCGGTTATACCAGAAATGGACTGATCAACACAATCTTGTGGATAAACAGACACTTTGTTCGAAGATTCAATAATCGCAAGTTGTGACAGTTCTTGCAATTGAAGAGTATGAGCAATAGCCTCATCATTTTCAACATTGCAACATTCTCCGGCATCGTAATGATCCTCGAAATAATTTACAGGGTAATGCTCCTCATCTTCTTGAGTTACCACACCATCATATCCACAATTAGCATAAGGATCACTATCGAATAGTTGCAATCCCCAATTAACAAAATCATGTTCTTGTTCATATGTAATCATTATCTGTAAATATAAGATAAATCTCCAAAACCCCCAAATGTGCTTCCTCCTGAAAATGAACAATTATGGATTGTTTAACAACAAAATGCAAAACCCAGATTCATTACTGGATTTGCAGCTAAAAGGTAAGTAGATTAGCAAAGATTTTGCACCCAAAAAATCAAATAAAATTGCAATGGCATCAAAATAAAGAACGAATAAACAGAAAAGAAAATTGAGATCATAAAAACTAAAATGTCAGATCAAACAATGGCATTATACAACATAAAACAATAACTGAAAAAAAAGAAAAAAGAAAAAAAGGACTGATTTTCAAACTTACCAGACAAGCTGAATAATAATAGAGGAAATTAAGTAAGATAATTATCCATGAAATTAACAGTAATAAATATAGAGAAAAGAAAAAGAAATTGCCTCAAAAACAAAAATGAGAATAATGCAGTGTAGTGTGGGAAGCAATTTTTATTTTAAAAGAAAATGTTTAATTAAAAATAGATAAAAAAAAAATAAATAAATAACGGAGGGAAAAGATGGAAGTCACGAGGTTTATAGCCTACGCTTTTCTTCCGTGAGTAAATGGACAGAATTTTCGGCACTTCTACTATACCATACGCTCCTACTTAAAATGTTTAATTTTAAGAATTTTGGTAAATATAGATATATTGGGAAAGCCATACCAAAATTGATAAATTGTTAGATATTTTGATAAACCATTAAATATTTTGGAGAATTCTTAGAAATATTAGTAAACTTTTAAAATTTTTAGTAATTCTAAGACTTGATATATGATTTAGAAATTTTGAAAATATTGATAAAACATTAGAAATTTTGGTATTTTGATAACACTATTGAACTTTTGGTAATTGTTTGGATTTAGTACAGGGTTTAGAAAATTTGAAAATATTGGTAAAATTTAAAAAAAAATTGTTAAAGTCCCATAAATATTGGTAACTCGTTAAATATTTTGAAATTTTAGTAAACTGTTAAATATATCGGTAAAATAATTAGAAATTTTCATAATTGTTAAGACTTGGCATGGAGTTTAGAAATTTTGAAGATATTGATAAAATTTTATAAATTTTGGTAAAGTCTTATAAATATCGATAAATCGATATTTTTGTTAAATCATTATATAATGTATTAATTTATAGTTTAGATATTTTGAAATGCATTCATTCATCTTAACAACTTTTTAACTATTTGGATATATTATGAATGTTGTATGAAAAAAATACAGAGTCTTTTCTCCTTTAAATTTGACTATACTTTACTGATTTTACATGTATATATATATATATATATATATATATAAATTATATCATGTAGTAAAATTGGAATAAGAACTAAGATAAAAAATAGTAAGAGTTAACATCAATAATTAGACAAGTACAATTGTACTCAACATCTTCATCCTCGTCATGTGCATCAAGTGGTGGATACTCCATGTTTGGTTTTAAAGGAAAAAGCTTGTTCAAACTACCTAAATTTCTTGCAATAATAAAAGTGTAATATCCCTAAACAAAGGAAGAAAGCTTGTTTAAAGACTATAAGGCATTTGTAAATTTATGCAAAGTATCAAAAATAATAACACATCAAACGTAAATCAAATGTGTTATTCTACCCAATATTTACTATTTTCAACTTCAATCACACAATAATTCACACCCAATTAGCAAGTAACGACACCAACATAATTCAAATTAAAAACCTTAAATTTTAAACCTAAAAGTGCAAAGTATACCATAATGCAAATTGCATGTTTATATCATCAAATAGCTAAGTGTAAAACCATCATTTAAGCTGTAAAATCTATGCTCTAACCATCATTTTAAAAAATAATTGATCTTTTGCTTAGTGAAAAAAAAGTTAATTACTAAAACTGAATTTTAATCAATTTCAAAAACTAAAATTAATGATTCTTCAACAAATGACATAAATCAAGCTTCATTAATAAGATAATTTCTATATGTTAAGAAATATCTTAGTCGGAAGTTAAATGAATAGGGCTATACTTTAATAAGTAGCTTGTCTATGTTTCGCATCTTTCAATTTATTTATTTGAAACGAAAAGTCTTTTATCAATTAATCATGTACACATCAGTTTAAGATGCAAAAAAAGCGACACATATTAGGCCGTGTGAATCTCGAATAATAACTGCGTACCCAATCTTCCCTCCTACAACCAATTGTACCAGATCAACATTACACTTGAGCCACCCCAAAGGAGGGGCCGATCAAGTCGTAACAGAACCACCCCACACCCCATGATGCCGTGTCCCAACAGCAGCGTTTCGGCATCCACCCAAGCCCGTAAAAAATCATGAGCAAAAGCAACAATACACTCCGCTTGAGCCTGCACCTACTGCCAGTAAAGAAGATTGCGATGGAACCAAAGGGACCAAAGCAACATGAGGCCCCTATACTATTGCCGCCCACTAGGCAAATCAAGCAATTTTCCAACAAAATCTGCAACAGTAAGCTCCGTAAGTTGATACCTGGCCAGCGACCAAACAGCCTGCGCATACTCGTACCCCAACGAAACATGTTCCAAATCCTCTGCTGATGAACAACGTGTGCAAGTGATAGTCAACATCATCCCTTTTCCAACCATTACCAATCTAACTTTAGTAGAAACAAAGCGCCGCAAACATCGCCAAATGAAGTCTTTAACCTTAGGCGGCACTTGACACCCCCAAAGTTTCAACCATGGTCCCTCAACAAAGCAGGACTCTAAATTCGAATACATGACCATAGCTAGTTAATAACTGAACCGAACAAATTCCGGACTTTCATCTCTTCCATCCCTGACAAAGGAGCAGAGGAGGCATAAAAACAATTGTCATCGCACAACCAGGGATCGTTAAATACCCCAATGGAAGCACCATCCCAAGACACCAACGAGACCCCCTAGCAAATAAAGAGCAGGCAGCGAGCAAGCTTTTCCAAACATATGACGGATTAGTACCATTAGGTGCCTCAAAGAAGCTAGTATCATGATAATATGTAGCTTTGAAAATGCGGCTCACCAAGGTATCTGGTCGCAAGATCAACCTCACAACTTGTTTACCAAGCGTATCCAAATTGAAACACCATAGATTATGGAACCCTAAACCCCCATACTTCTTAGGGACACACAACTTGTCCCATGTCGCTCACCGAACTCCACGTTGACCGTCGGTGCCAGAACCTCACCAGAAGGAGTTCATCATTTTCTGCAGCTCATCAAAAATGTTAAAAGGCAAAAAGAAAAACACTCATGCAGAAAATAGGACGAGACTGAGCCACAGTTTTCATAATTACCTCTTTACCAGGACGAGAGTGCATCCTCTTCTTCCAACTATAGAGCCGTTTACTTAAGCGATCCCGCACAAAAGAAAAAAAAAATTGCTTCTTGTTTCTACCGGTCAATTAAGGGAGGTCTAGATAACGCTTATGATTCAACGGCTCACTAACTCCCAAAGCCGTCATGTTGTACCTACCAAATTTTGCTTTTCTTCTTCTTCTTATTATTTATACAACAGATTTGTGGATAAAAATAAATAGATTTTTTTAACTAGTGTTTTGAGATCATTTTTTTTTTTTGCTATAATTCTTTAAAACAACATTTCTCATATTATTAAAAATAATAAATAAAATTATCCATTATTGTAAGGCATAATATTAAATTTAAGCATTGATGTTTACATCTTTTGTTAATTTGGCCTTTATTATTTTTTTAAACTAAATTTAACCCTCAACCTTTTAAAAGAAAAGTCAAATCACTTTTTTTAACGAAAATATTGACTAAAACATTAATTTTTTTAACAATGTTGGCGTGACAATCCGTATGACAGTCCACATGTACTTCTTGCTCACATGGCACTAATTATCTTATATGTCATGCCAAAAATTAATTTAAAAATTATAAGAGTTTTCAAAAAAACTTAAGAAGAATTCAAAGTTAAAAAATATATATATAAAAAGTTCATACAAATTAAAAAAAAATATAGTACGGAGTACATGTGGATTGCTATGTAGACAGCTATGTTTAAAATTTTAAAATTTTAGTCAATATTTTCGTTAAATAAAAAGCAATTCAACTATTTTTTAAAGGTTGATAGGTAAATATAACTGTTTTTTTAAAAAGTTAAAAGTTAAAATTAATTTAAAAAAGAATAAAAGTCAAATTGACAACAAATATAAATATTAAAAGTTAAATTCGATATTATACCTTATTGTAATTGTTAGCACAAGCCAAAATAGATGAATATATAAGCCTAACAAAATGAATTAAGGAAAGTCATTATTTTTTCTATATGTGAAAACTTATTTATTAAAAATTTGATAAAACTACCTTATAATTCATTGCCAGAATTAAGTCATAATAACATTATGACAGGGGATAAATCTCAAAGCTATACATGAATTATGGTTCAACGTGTAATTGTATACATGAATTATGGTTCAACGTGTAAGCTATACATGAATTATGGTTCAAAGCTATGTATTTATTTCTTTAAATCTATATAATTAAATCAAAATTAAAGTTTCAAGTATACATTTGAACCACAATTAGAGTTTCACGTGTATAATTACACCAAATTAAAGTTCATATATACAATTGCACATTAAATCAAAGTTTATGTATAACTTTGAAATTTATCCCATTATAAAAGGTAGAAACTATTGAAACTGAATGCATTATTCAACATCATAGAAGATTAACATTGTGATAGGAGGAATACTTCTCTATTTTAAATTCAAGAATTAATGAATTATATCAAACTTGCATTCATAAAATGTATTTATTATTACTTGGTAGAGGGTTACATAAGAGATTGTTACCAACTTGATTTCTTTAGTGAGAATATCCTTATTTTTAGTCAAAATAGATTTTTAACCATTTTTGACATATATATGGATTTTTACTAACAATCATGAATACATAATAACTTTTCTTTTAATGAACCTTAGTTAATGCATCTTTGGTGGTGGAGGTGGTGGTGTCCTCCTTGGTGATGGAGCTGAAGGTGGAGGCGGCGGCGGCGGTGGTGTCCTCATTGGTGATGGAGCTGAAGGTGAAGACGGTGGTGGTGGTGTTCTCCATGGTGATGGAGCTGAAGGTGGAGGCGGTGGCGGTGGTGGTGTCCTCCTTGGTGATGGAGCTGAAGGTGGAGGCGGTGATGGTGGTGTTCTCCTTGGTGATGGAGCTGAAGGTGGAGGTGGAGGCGGTGGCGGTGGTGGTGTCCTCCTTGGTGATGGAGCTGAAGGTGGAGGTGGTGAGGGTGGTGTTCTCCTTGGTGATGGAGCTGAAGGTGGAGGTGGAGGTGGTGGCGGTGGTGGTGTCCTCCTTGGTGATGGAGCTGAAGGTGGAGGCGGTGGTGGTGGTGTCCTCCTTGGTGATGGAGCTGAAGGTGGAAGCGGTGGTGGTGGTGTTCTCCTTGGTGATGGAGCTGAAGGTGGAGGCGGTGGTGGTGGTGTTCTCTTTGGTGATGGAGCTGAAGGTAGAGGCGGCGGCGGTGGTGGTGTCCTCCTTGGTGATGGAGCTGAAGGTGGAGGCAGCGGTGGTGATGTTCTCCTTGGTGATGGAGCTGAAGGTGGATGTGGAGGTAGAGGTGGTGGCGGTGGTGGTGTCCTCCTTGGTGATGGAGCTGAATGTGGAGGCGGTGGTGGTGGTGTTCTCCTTGGTGATGGAGCTGAAGGTGGAGGTGGAGGTAGAGGTGGTGGCGGTGGTGGTGTCCTCCTTGGTGATGGAGCTAAAGGTGGAGGCGGTGGTGGTGTCCTCCTTGGTGATGGAGCTGAAGGTGGAGGCGGTGGTGGTGGTGTTCTCCTTGGTGATGGAGCTGAAGGTGGAGGCGGCGGTGGTGGTGTCCTCCTTGGTGATGGAGATGATGGTGGAGGTGGTGGTGAAGGTTGGTTCATTGGAGATGATAAGGGTGGAGGTAATGGTTCATTCATTGGTGGTGAGAAATATGGAGGTGAAGGTTGGTCCATTGGAGGTGAGAAAGGTGGAGGTGAATGTTGATTCATTGGAGGTGATAGGGGTGGAGATGAAGGTTGGTTAATTGGAGGTGACAAGGGTGGAAGTGATGGTTCGTTCATTGGTGGTGAAAAAGGTGGAGGTGAAGGTTGGTTCAGTGGAGGTGATGGTTCATTCATTGGCGGTGAGAAAGGTGGAGATGAAGGTTGATTCGTTGGTGGTGATAGGGGTAGAGGTGAAGGTTGGTTCATTGGAGGTAATAGGGGTGGAGGTGATGGTTCATTCATTGGAGGTGATAGGGGTAGAGGTGATGGTTCGTTCATTGATGGTGAGAAAGGTGGAGGTGAAGGTTGGTTCATTGGAGGTGGCAGAGGTGGATGTGAGGGTTGTTTCATTGGAGGTGACAAGGGTGGAGGTAATGGTTCGTTCATTGGCGGTGAGAAAGGTGGATGTGTTTTTGGATCAGGTAGAGGTGGAGGTTGGTTCATTGGAGGTGGAAAAGGTGTAGGTGAAGGTTGGTTCATTGGAGGTGAGAAAGATGGAGGTGTTATTGAATTAGGTGGAGGAGACGGTTGGTTCATTGGAGGTGTCAGAGGTGGAAGTGAAGGTTGGTCCGTTGGAGGTGAGAAAGGTGGAGGTGATGGTTGGTTCATTGGAGGTGACAGAGGTGGAGGTAAAGGTTGGTTCATTGAAGGTGGGGGAATTGGAGGTGGTGGAGACGCCCTCAAAGGTGGATGTGAGACTGGCGGAGGTGTGTTTGGATGTGGTGGTGGTGGTGATGGTGGTGGAGGCGCCCTCAAAGGTGGAACTGATACTGGTGGAGGTGTGTTTGGACGTGGTGGTGGTGGTGGTGGTGGTGGTGGTGGTGGAGGTGCCCTCAAAGGTGGAAGTGAGACTGGCGGAGGTGTGTTTGGACGTGGTAGTGGTGGTGGTGGTGGTGGTGATGGTGGTAGAGGTGCCCTCAAAGGTGGAAGTGAGACTGGCGGAGGTGTATTTGGACGTGGTGGTGGTGGTGGTGGTGGTGATGGTGGTGGTGGTGGAGGCGCTCTCAAAGGTGGAAGTGAGACTGGCGGAGGTGTGTTTGGACGTGATGGTGGTGGTGGAGGACTCCTTATTATTAAGCAAGTTTTGGTGATACTTAAAGGACTATCAAGACAAATGCCATTTAAACAAATGAGTTGGGTAATACAATCTTCTCGTCTTTGACATCGTTGAAAACAACCCAAGAGCGCATTAGTAGGGAATGAAGAAGATATAATTGTAAATACTAATAAAACAATAAAAGAACTAAACACCAATGCCTTGGCCATAGAGAAATGAAAACACTAAGGAATATGAAAGGTGTTTAGATTTAGAATGGAATGCATTATAAACTTAAACTTATGCTTCTATTTATACATAACATTCACATCATTACCACTTTTTTTTTCTTTAATATAAAATTTATCATTAATGTTTAGATAGAGGGTACTGTTAAAATAAAGCTTTTTGCTATAATTGAATGACAATATTAATAATGCAATTCAAACAACATTAATTACAAATCAAACACATCAATTTAGTCAACTTTTTATGTTTATGTATTAGTACCCTTAATTTCATTTTATTATTTTTACTTAAATTTTATGGTTACTTAATTTCCATTTCTATCAATCAACTTATGTATAATTAGATTACTACTCACCAAAATAGTGGGTTAAAAAAGTTATTGGATGCATAAATTACATATATAACTTTATAAATATTTGTATCTTTTTAATGAGTTTTGTCACATTAGTGAAAAATATTTAAGCTTTATCAATGTATTTTAATAAAATTGTCAATGTGTATTTGTACTTTTAATTTATTTAATTTGGTACTTGTATTTTTGTTCCATCCAACCTTTTAGTCCTCGGGTCTAAACACATATTGACACATAGACCACTAAAAAAGTACCACGTGGTATTGTGGATCACATGGAAAACTAAATGGTCAAAAAATAAAGACTTGTATAAATTTTTTTTTCCTTTTTAAAGGTAAAAATGTTAAATAAAATATAAATATTATTCTTCTCCCAATTTATAATATCTTTGTCTCTATAACCCAGAAATTCTTCTCCTCAAAAATGAGAAATTTTTTTTGGTTAATAATTTTTTTCTGGTTGATTAATTCAAATTCTTAAAGAAATTAGGATTAATTGTCTTTATAATCTTAAATTTGTGATTGTGGATTAGAAGTTTAACATTTTTATTTATAAATTGTTGTTGCTAGTGTGATTATCGAAAATCCAACTCGAAAAATGGAGTTTAGCCTTGAAAATCTTACAACCAATTTGGGATCGAGAACTAAGATTACATATTGTTATCCAAATGATAGAGATAATATAAGAAGGACATATTTGCAAAAAAGACATTATCAACCTAACAATTACAACTTTTTAAATAACTTTTATATAATTTTGTAATAGTCTTGTGTTCAACCATAGTATGCATTGGTCCATCAATGATTAATATTATACGTTAGACAATATGATTTTTATAAACATTGTAATTTTTTCAAAATTTAACCCCACAACCCAAATTTCTTAACTCGATCTCTACCATTATCTTTGTAATCCTTAAAATGTTGTGCCCTAATTTGATCATTTAACCTATTATATATATAAACTGCACCAAATGTCACTAAACTAGTACTATTAGTAAATTTACATTTTGATCATTAAACTTAAAAAAAGTTACAAAATAGTTATTTAACTATTCGAAAGTTTTCATTTAAGTCATTAGGCTGTTAAAATCGTTGTTGTATGGCCTTCTTTATTTGCACTATCTGCACCAATCAAAAGTTCTCCTTTCCATTCTCTTCTACAATTTAGTTTTTTTCATAAAACATGCTTGAATGTCACAAATCTGCGAACCAAAATCTAAATAGCCTTCTTCTTCTATCCCTAGCACTGTTCATCAAATCAGCCTGGATCTAAGGTATGTTTTTTTACTCGTCAATAGGTATTGATTCACTGTATCGATTGTCGATTTGTCGCTTGAAGTTTGCTAATCAAACTTATTAAAATGGATTGGGCTTAAGACTTTTCAATTTTAGTTAAGCCTCAAATTAGAGGCTTTTGTAGTGGTCTATGCATAGCTAGGTTTTGAGTTGGGTGGATATTAACAACCGTTAATTAAACTACATTTTAAGGTGTTTAAAAGCTTAACATAAATTATAATAAACTTCTATGCATATAATTAAAGGTATAAAATGGCAAAAATTAAAATTACCCACAAATTGAAATTTAAAAAAACTACCAAATTGTACCAATTACACATGTTTGAAACTACATTTTGCCTAACTTGCATTAGGGGTGCCTTAGGGCAAAGTTAGATTTTTTTTTTTGGTAGAATTAAGTGGTATAAGTTTATATCTTTATAATTTTTAAAGAATTAAATTAAAATTTTATCATTTTTGGGGGCCAAAGCCAAGGGAGAAGCTAGAATTTTTTTGGGGGCCGAAATTAAATTGTATATTTTTATGATAGTAAAAATTCAATTTCATCATTTTAATAGTCTATATCTTTATAAAATTTAAAAGATTAAATTAATTTTTTTATTTTTTTGGGGCCGAAGTGTAAATGTACCATTACTAATTTAAAATTTTATAAATTATAAATGGCCTAAATGGAAAATTTTTCGTTCCCAGCCCCCTGGCCAAAGTGTAATTTTACCATGTACCAATTTAAAATTTTATAAATTTTAAAGGGAAAATTTTAAATTTCTCATTTTAGGGGGTCGAGGCCGCTGCCAGCCCTTGCTGCCGCCCTTGGATGCATTTGGACATTATAGAGTAATTGGATAAAAGTGCAATTACAAGGGAAATAGTTACATGAGGGTGTAATTATAAGAAAGTCAAATCCCCGAACGTATTTGACAGATAGAGTGTAATTATGTTGTAATTATGTATGTCATGTTTAGTAATATAAATGGTAATTACACAACTACATCATTTTAAATTCTAAAAAAATATTAATTATCATAAAATTACCAATATTACTTGAATTTTTTTTCTAAATAAGTAACAAAATCTAAAATCAAAATAATCTTGTATAACATGTTAGTCCAAGAAAGTATTCAACAATATAATTACTAATAAATTGATAAGAAAAATAAACATCTTATGCAATTTTATCTAATTACTCTAGTATTTTATATGCTTTGTAATTAATAATAAAAACTTTTTTTGTTATCATTAATTAATAATAAATACTTTTTTGTTATCATTAATTAATAATAAATATGATGCAATTTAGTTAAATTTAGTATAAATAATTTTGGACAAATCTCAAAATTATACATAAAATTCGATTCAATGTGCAATTCGATACATAAACTTTGATTGCAGTTCAAATATATATATATATATATATATATGAAACTTTAATTTTGATTCAATTATACACATTTTAAAAAATAAATACATCAAATTATTTTATATTGGATAAATATAATTATTTGTGTATGCAATATATAAACTTAAAATGATGCTACATCAATAATTGTGTTAATAATTTATGAGAATTGAATCTAATCAAAATTTCATGTATAAATTTGCATAAAATCAAAGTTCATGGATAAAATTACACATTAAACCAAAGTTTATGTATAGTTTTGAAACTTATCCCTTTATAATATATATTGTTTAGTGCGTTAAAATGTATAGGAAAATTATTACTAGTCAATAAATTTTTTTAGATTATTTAAATGATATCAGTAAAATAACATATAAATATATTTTAAAACTATATATATATATATATTCTAAAATTAAAATACTATTATTCTTGTATAAAATAACTTTTAAAATATAAATCATTTACATATTTTATTCTTGCTCAAGTAGTCAAGTGTCATTCGACTTGAAATATGAATTTAAAATTTTGTCCAAACCACCTAAACCCATTTTAGACATACAAATATTATTTTTTTGAAATTTATTTATATGATTTTAATTTAATATTTAATAAATTTATATTTTTTTCATTTATTAAAATTTTATATACAAATAGCTTGACATCTTTTTAATGTTTACATTATGGTATTATATATTGCTATAGATTTATTTTTTATGTGTTATAAATTATATATCATCTAATAATAACACAATATAATATATTACAAACTTAGATAACAGGTCGAGCTCGAACTTAAACATTCAAGATTTGACTATCCATCCAAGTTCAAAAGCCACAGCTCAATTTTATGTTCATAAATATGTTCGTTTAAGTGGAATATTCGTTTAATTTAAATGAATAAATAAAAACAAAATTAAAAAAAATTAACATAGGAAAGTAATCAAAAGTTCAAAAACATAAGCTTAAAAAAATAAGAATACCCCAAAATTGTTTGTGTATTTCAGTGTTTTATAAACTTAATAAAATTAACAGACTAACATTTAGTGGTAACCGATATAAGAGTGAAGCTATAAATTTTTTTTATGGAAGTTAGAGATAAAAATATAAATTGTCGAAGGATTAATTTCACAAATTTTATATTAAAAGTGGCTATATTGAAATAGTAATTTTCTAAAGGGATTAAAAACATAATTCAACATTTTATCCAGCAACTTTACTTGCCCCCTGTGATTCGCCCGGCTAAAATCTCCAAAATATTAATATTTGGGTAAACTCTTAAAATAGTCACTTTTGTTTATCTTAGATTATATTTTAGTCACTTATGTTAATGTGTTGTAACATTTTAGTCATTGGGCCGTTAATTGTTATTAATGATAAGCTGATGTGGTACGTTAAATCATCATTTCAAACAAAAAATTTAGGTTAAATTACAATTGGTCCCCATATTTTTTCATTTTGAGCAATTTAATTTTTTTCTTTTATGTTCTTTTAACTTTTCTTATTTATTGTTGATTCTCTTCTGCTTCTCCCTCTGTTTGATTGATCTTCCCAATTAAAATTGTTCAAAAAAATAAAAAGTATAGGGATTAATTTTAGCAAATGGAAAGCATAGAAAAACTATGCTAAAAGAAATGGAGAAGGGAGGAAAACAGATGGAGAAGGAGAAGAGAATGGAAAAAAAAGTTCAAAGAACATAAAAGAAAAAAATAAATTGCTCAAAACGAAAAAAATATAGGGACCAATTATATAATTTAATCTAAAAATTTTGTTTGAAATGATGATTTAACATGCCACATCAGCTTACCGTTACATCGTTAACGACAATTAACGCTCATTGACTAAAACGTTGCAACACGATAACATAAGTGACTAAAACGTAACATTTCAAACATAAGTGACAAAAATGTAACCTGAGACAAACAAAAATGACTATTTTAATAATTTACTCTTAATATTTTGAAAATCTTGATTCAACCCAAGAGAAAACTAAAATATGTAGGATCATACAAACATTAGAATGTCTTGTATAAATAATGTGATTCCAATTGAAATCATGTTACAATGTATAATCATCCAAAGTATCAGTAAGAATCAGAATTGAAAATTTTTTGTTATCAATATTTGTTAATTCAAACATGATAAATTTTTAAGTTGAGCATCACTCAAATACAGTCTTAACAACAATTAATTTCTCAATTTTTATAAAGAGGAAAAATACAAATTCATAACTAAAAATTTTCAGAACCCATGTGCCCTATGAGAAAATAATAACTTTAAATAAATTAGTTTCAACTACCTAATGTTTTTATGATTTTATTTCAATAATAATAATGATGATAATATGGGGATTGACACATATAAACAATGAACAAGAAGAAATTGAAAAGATCAAACACATAAATTTTATGTGAAAAACTCCTTCAAAGAGGATAAAAATTACGGGCAGAGGAGGTTTTGACTTTTCACTAAATGAGTAAACAAATGAGCGTACAATATGGAGAAACTAAACCTAAATATACTAAACGTACAAACCCAAACCTCGAAAATAAGGCCCTAACTCTCATAGAGTCCTCTCGAAAGGGATACAAAGTTCTCTCCAGAGTTACCACGAAAACTCTCATCAAAATTCATTTGCGACTACATTTTGTCGCTCCCAAAAGAAAAACCTTGTAGCTCTATATCTTTAATTGCATTATCGAAATAGAGATACAAGGTCCCTTTAAATAGGTTAAGTTTAAAGTGCTACAACGATTAAGATATTCTTAAAGTGATCAGAGTTCAATCAAGAAAAGATAAAAGAGTTTAACTAGGAGAAGAAACCCGATTTTTATGGGAAACGCGTCGCAACGTCCCCATTCGCGTCATCACGACATCGTCCATCATTGCAACGTCGGGAAGCTTCTTGTCATGAGGTCGTCGACTGACTTTGGTGTTGCGATGCTAAAATCCTTGTGTCACGATATGGGCTGTGATAAGTGCATGCAACCTGTCCGATTAACATGAGGCACACCCCACAATTATAATGTCCCCAAAAAAAGTCTTATATGGTGTGTATGCATAAAGTACATATCATTTGTGTATATCTGGTTTCAAATTTACGTATTCTACAAATTTCATTACAGTTAGTTTATTTTTTTTTTAAACATGATAAAATTTTAGGCTAGTGTTCGAGTTTAGATAAATTGTTCAGACTTTAAACACGTATATTTTCATATTAACAATTTAATGATAAAGTTTAACAATATTACCTAATTTATCTAACTCTTTAATTTTTATAAATTACGGAACAAATTATGACATTTTAAAGTAAAAGGACTAAGCCTTCAAGTTTTGTAAAATAAAAAAAATAAAACTCATAATTAAATAAATTTTTATAGTTTTATATAACTCATTTCCCCTTTGTGTATATTTGTATTTGATTTTGTGCTTATGGTTTCAAATTTATATCGTGTATTATTGTGGAGACACTAATGTTGAGAATATATTAATTTAAAGATTAACAAGTAAAGGTCTAGTTTATGCAAATTCCATTATAATTGACTATTTTTATTTTTATTTATAAAATTGTAATATAATGGAAATATGGGATCAGTTTGAAAATCTACATGTATAAAAAATATATTACATCGATAAATTTAATGTTAAAATATTTTTTTTGGATGAATGATGAAATTTATTAATCCAATAATCCAATTAACTGTTACAAAAAAAAAATACTATATAGTAACTTTATGCTAACAAATAAATTAACTAATAATACCTCAAGAAACACAAAATGAAGCATTAACAGAATCAGTTCTATTGGTTGATCTTCTTCCGAGCTCATACAATTTCTTTAATATGCACCAATACAACATTTACAGTCAAGAAAAATGCATCAAAATACATCTTGTTCCTTTGTCTTCATATTACATACAGATATGCATTCCAAACAAGCTTGAGTATAGCAACAAGCAAGGACTTCCATTTAAGTTTCAGTATCGCCACTAATTCTTGTCTCCAAGTTTCCACAGCCCTATGAATGGAGTAAAGACGCAAAACTGACTGCCACACCTTCCTTAAAAAACCACACTCAAAGAAAACGTGATCATATCTCTTTGTGGCATCCATACATTGTTAAAATACTAATAATACAAAAAGATAAAAAAAAAAAAATGTAAACCTGTGTAAGTGAATTACTCTCAAATGTATTAAAGAAACCTTACCCTGAAAAGCCAGATTTGCCAACCCTATATATTTTTGCCAACCCTGTAATAGTTGACTGCAAATTGCAATTAATCCAAAATATAAATAGCAGCACTTGGAAACAGATGGATATAACAAGCGAAATAACACTAAACAAAGAAACATGGCAAACATATTTCGTAGTTCTTTTTCTTTTATGTTCATTACCATAATTGTCTTGTCTCATGTTTTGTTCTCAAATGCTGTCTACAACTGCAATGAACCATGTCAGAACCCTAATGACTGCTCTGGTCAGCTTATCTGCCTTAGAGGTATATGTTAAGATGATCCTAAAGCCGGCACACAGATTTGCAATAGGTACGGCCCCACCATTCCCCCGGTGCTGCCCTCGAGGAAACAGCCCGCACCGGCTCCTCCATCGTTTAGGGCTCCAATCTTTCATGATACTGATGCATGTATTAAAGACACCTTGTAAGAACAATATAGTTGATGGAGGGGGTCTGATATTGCAGTAGGAAATTAGGGTAGCAGTCTTTTAAGGTTGAATAAAAATATCTAGGGATCGTGGTCCACGGCCAAAGGTTTCATTTAATTATGGTCAATAGATACATTGAAAAGAAACAAAACCTTTTTTAAAACACCCATGAACGTGAGTGGAAACTAATATAAATATATATGTGCATTTATGTATCTGATTGAGTTGTTCTCACACAATGTTGAAGGTAATAAGATTTAATTATGGCAGTTCACCTGGTGCTGGACTCCGATAGAAGGTTTCAGCCATGGGGCATTTGGGGGGAGGATGGGATGAACTTCTAGTTTTTGCAGGGGGCTAGTGGTGGAGGCTGCTGGGGCTGCTGCGGGAGGTGGAGTTTGAAATTTACAATTCAAATAATCAAAGAATTATTTAGACAACAAGATAATAATTAATGCATATATGTTTAAAGAACTTAAAAGTATAATTTAGCCAATTGTGCATACATTTTTTTTTTTTTCCTTTTCCACTCAAACAAAGTCGTAAAATAATGTCAACTAGGTTGTTTTATACCACAATTGTTGCTTAGATTAAGAGCAAAATTATGGAAAGACATCAAAAATGGCAGCCGCGAAGAACAAGCTTTCTTGTTTTAGTCCAAATTTTGACTTTCTAACAAGTCATCATTCCACACCCATATTTAAATTAACACATTCTAACAGTTTTTGCAGATACTGTAAATATCATAATCTGTGAGTTCACTCTACTGTGTTAGCTTACATAGAAACTGAGGAGTGGTTAAATGATATGAATTTAAATTTTATTATTGTTTCTTCTAATCTCTTAATATTATATTAATAAAAGGATAATGAGATATTAATTTTAACGATATTGATGTGAAAAGTTAGGTGGCAATCTATATGTACTTTACAATGGCATGACATTATTTATCTTTTATGTTACATCAAAAATTATAAAATAACAAATATATAATATAAAAATATCATAAAATTAAAATAAAATAGTATAGCATGCACAAGGATTATCATACGGCTGTCATGTTTAAAAAATTAATATTTTAATAATTATTTCCATTAAAAATAATAATTAAACTCTTTTTGAAAGGTTGACCCAGTATTTGATGAAAACATTTCTTCAATAATTTTGTTCAAATTTATGTTAAATTGTGAGTTTAGTTCCATATATTTTAAACTCCGTAAATTTTAAACATGACTCAAATGTACCAATTAAATCTATTAAGTTAAAATTCTACTATTAATCCCATACTGTGCGTAAATTATAAGTTTAATATTTGTTTTCCAATTCAATCATTTTTAATTCCTATACTTTTTGAACTTAATTAAAATTTCAATATTGACTCAAATAGATAATTATTAAATTTATTAATTAAAATAATGTGAGGTTTCTGTGAGTATCATACAGGAATAATAAGATGAGATGATATTTTATATAGTATTTTAAAAATAATAAAATTTAACTGAAATTTCAATATTAAAATAATATATGAAATAAATAATTAATTTTCACTCTAATGATAACTGTTTTAATCTCCCGAAGAAGAAAAGGTCCAACAAGCTTAGGGTCAGTCCTCTTTCGGCCCAAAAGGACAAAACGCGTTTATTTCGTCTTTATGTTATATCAATTTCTAAACTTTTAAATAATTGTTTTAAAAAAATTCGTATTTAAAAGGACTAAACCAGGAATTTTCCACAAGTTTCCTACAGGGGAGAAACAGAGGCTGTTCCCACTTGCGCAGGTTCACGGCGGCGCCCCTCTCTATAACAAATAATCGTCGCCTGTTTCGCTATGTTTTCTTTGTTCATATTTCCGACTAATTAACCCCAAACTCATCCATTTTTTGATTTTTTTCCAATTTGGTCCTCTTCCTTCAATTCTATGTGCAAAACCAAAAAGGCAACCGACGCGTCGGAACCTCGCCCTGTTTCGTCCAGATCACAACGAACTCGCACGAGTCACTCCCCAGGAACTCAGTCAAGTAGCCTGAGTCATTCCGCGATTCCTTCCTCTTCTAATCCCGCCAGCGACTTGTACACTCCCTCTTCATCGTACACCAAAGCGACGTCATCTGGGACCGGGACATCAATTTCAAGCCGTACTTCACTTTCAAGCCTCCGTGAATCCCTCCCTGAAAACCCTCACATCTATCACATAAGTGAAATCAGAGCTGCCACTAACAATTTCCTAGCCAAACGATACTCTTCCTCCTCTTCCGCCTCCACCGCCGCTTGTTGGCGTTGCAACCTCCGCGGCCGTGACACCGTTGTTTTCCAGCGCAAGTTCCGCCACAAAATTCAAACGTCTCAGCTAAAAGAGCGACTATCCGTCATTTGTAGAAGCCATCACATGAGCATAATTAAACTCCTAGGTGCTTCGGTTTCCGGAGATCATATTTACCTTGTTTATGAGTTCGTCGAAGGATCGAATCTTGTTGATTGTTTGAGAAACCCTAGAAATCCAAGCTTTACTGTTCTTTCGAATTGGATGTCAAGAATGCAGATTGCTACTGATCTCGCTCACGGCATTGATTATGTTCATAACAAAACCGGATTGAATCTCAGTATCGTTCATAATCACATTAAAAGCAGCAGCATTATCGTTACGGAGCCCTCTTTCAATGCAAAGATTTGCCATTTTGGAACCGCACAGCTTTGTGGCGAAACGGAAGAGGAAGTAGCGGTGGAAACTGATACCTCGAAACGCGAAACGGAAATCGAAGAAATAACGGAAGAAGCTAACGCCACGAGTTTAAGGAAATTGAAGAGATCTGATAGCGGAGATAGACAATTCGAAGGCGTAAGAGGTTATATGTCACCGGAGTTCAGATCTAGCGGCGTCGCGACGCAGAAATCCGATGTCTTCTCCTTCGGAGTGGTGATTTTGGAGCTGTTTTCAGGTGAGGAGGCGTTAAAATACCGGTTCGATAAAAAGACAGGTAATTTCGTACGAACGTCTTTGATGGATACTGCGGAGGCAGCGACGGCGGAGGGAAGTGATGGGCTGAGGAGGTGGATTGATAGACGGTTGAACGATTCATTTCCGGTCGACGTGGCGCAGAAGTTGATACGTCTAGCGTTGGATTGCGTACACGTGGATCCAGATAAACGGCCAGATATGGGACGCGTGGCAGGGAAAATTTCGAAACTTTACTTGGAATCTAAAAAGTGGTCGGATAATGTAAATATTCCGACAGGCATTTCTGTCTCATTGGCGCCCAGATGAGATGAGCTGGAAAAATGGCGGCTTTATTAGTTTAATTTTAATTTGTATTTCTTTGTTGATTTTGACACAAGTGCAAAATTACCATTTTTTTAATTATTTTTTTCCTGTATTCAACAACAACAACAAAAAGTCTTAACATAATTACTGTAATTTTTTGTGATTAATTTGTTGGAAATACATAATTTCAGTTAATTTTTTAATTTTTTATTGGATTGCCTTTAATTTATACATTTGTGATATTCTACTAAAATTACCATGAAATTTTTTGTTAAGGGTTAAATTATATTTTGTCTTCTTTTACTTAAAAAATGACAAATTAGTTTATGTACATTGGATCAAAGAGTAAGTTGATTTTTTCTATTAAAATTTTTTTTGATTTTTACTGTTAAAAATTAGCGTAGTGAACAGAATAACCAAATAATTACACGAAGCGTACTGAAGTGTAGGGGCTAATTTTTAATAGTATAGAAATAATTTTTAACAGAATGATCAGTTTATTTTTTGATCTAATATATAAGAATTAATTTACTGATTTTTCGAGTAAATAACACAAAATATAATTAAACTCTTAATACAAGAGACTCCATAATACTTTTACCATAATTTTCTTTTCTCAATATCAAAGAAAAAAAAAGAAAGCAGTCAATTTTTTTATGAATTAGTTTATAAGATCGATAATTTATTTTATAAATATTAAGATATTCATATATTTATATTACATTTCGGCATATGCTGCCTGTTGTAGGCTTGTCGTAGCTATTGAAATAGTCTCGTGCATTACGTGTGTAATGAGGGCTTCAATAATTTTGTAGGGGAATCAAAATATGAATTCCTTTATTATCAAATAATTTATTTGAGGTTCTCTTTTATTATTATTTAATTAGTATTCGAATTAAATATTACTACATGTTAAATATTCATATCCATGAAAAAATCAATTTCAAGATTTCCTATATTTTTTAAATATTTAAATATGTAAAACATCTTTTATATATAATCAAAATTATAAGTATTTTATAGTTAATGATTTAAATATCTGAGACTGTATCTATTTTCCAAATAAGTAATACATATTCTAATAAAATTGAATAGTTGAGTGATTAAAAAAATATTTATTAATAATTTAGGGACAAAAAAAAATTACTAATAATTAGGTAGCTACAAATACATATTACCCAAAATAAAAACAAAGGAATCCCACATGGATTGTAGAAGTTAAGAATTAATCAAAAGGGAGACTTAAAAAGGTTTGGCTATTTCAAAGTCTAAAGACTTTACACACGTGTGGGGGGCTTAAAGAAAAAGAAGCAGAGACCATAACAATGGCGTCAACAAGAAGCTTAAATTTTCTCAGATATATAATCTCATATTTTCTTTCATGCCAAACAAACGAAAAGAAAGTTTGTTTACATAGCTAGCAGATATTGGAATTCAAAGTCATATGGTATTTTCTCAACACTAATGGATGATGATGTTTTGCCACCATTATGGTTCCTATAACAATCCACCATTGATTTCCTTAACGAACCAGAAGTGGGTAATTGTTGGCAAACCCATTGAACCAATGAGTTCATATCCACAGCAAAATCAAACATGTTGTTCAGCAACAGTTCTGGAAATGCAATCTTTTTTGTATTGCTCACCATTATTGATGCTTGCAAGTACTCTTGTTTTGATTTCTCTAACTCATTTGAAACTCCATCACCGGTGTATATTCTCACCTGAAAAAAAAGGGTAACTTATTCATTTATTTTGGCTAAATCCTCGGGGTCTAACCTTTTAGGGGTTGCTCATATAAGGATTAAATCTTTTTATATGATCATATAAAGGTTTAACATTACAAAAGTGCTTAAATGAAAGTCATACATTTTAAAATGATTAAATAATGGTCAAACTTTTTCTAAACTATTGCTCAAATAAAGGCCTCTTAAATGTTTAACTTTCTTTTATTTTTAAGCATTATCTGATTCAATTGTTATATGTTTTATTCTAAACACATCAGTATTCACCTAATTTTTATTACAAATTAGACTAAAGTGCGTGAAAAGCCTTTATTTGAGATTTTTGTAAAAATTAGGCTCTTATATGATCTTTATATGCGAGCAACCCTTAAAAGATTGAGTCTTAATTTGAGGATTTAGTAATTTATTTTCATAGTTTGTTTAAGGTTATAGGTAGACTTTTGCCATGGAACTTACTGCTGGTGAGGATCGAGTTCCGCAACATAGAGCGAACGTGACGTTTCGGTCGGTTAATTCAAGTCCGTAAAGCTTCCGAATGGTGGCTTCTCGGTCGTCTTCTTTGTCACTACCCTTTGGATATGATATTGTTTTAGGATGTAGCCAAAAACCAGAACTTATATTTGTATAGGGACAGTACTAAAAAACCTTACCTCTTGTATCTTTGAACCTGTTGATTGTTTCCTCAAAATGTGATGTTCCATTGCTTGAGCACTTATTTTGTTGCCTCCGACATCGAGAGTTGCCTGAAATTCGACAAGACATTATTACTTAACCGGTGTGGACTAACAGTACTACTTTTAACACCCTAGGAAACTAGAATCGAAGATGTACCTTGTTCGTCATAGCCAAAAGATCTTCAAAAGTATCAGGTAGACCATATTGGAGATATCCCTATAATAACGAAATGATCATTTAAGCACACATAATGTAATGACTTCTCCCAAAATGACATAAACAAAGGTAAAAGTACTTTGGAGACTTCTATACTAGGAGTTAAAGTACATTTTATTAAAAAAAAGAAAGGGCAAATTAGTCTCTATATGTTATATCAAAGAAAAAACGGATTTTTCTGTTAAAAAATTCATCTATTTCTATTATTAAAAACTAGCCTCTATACGTCAGCATAAGGTACATGTGGCACACCATGTGTAACTGTCTAGTTACTTCATCAGCCACGCCAGTTTATAATAGTAGATGGATGAAATTTTTAATAGAAAGGACTAGTTTGCTATTTGATCTAACGTATATAGACTAATTTATCCTTTTTTTTAAAGTAAAAAGGGGTAAATACAATTTAACTCTTAGTCACAAGGGTCTCTATGATACTTTTACTGATAAATAAAAGGAAGCTTCATTTCCATACTATACATGCATAATACAGGCATTGTACATGTTGATCCAAAATGCTAATTTTTGCTGGTAAGTTAATGTCCTTAAATCCACTTTCTGAAGATTGCTCATCAAGACCCTAGAGATGAAAAACAATATTAGAATTTGTGTAAGCGAAAACATACATTTAAACACTTAGACCCGAGTCCAAGTAATATTACCTTAGCTTTTTAAGTAAAAGAATAGAACTCGAACTCGAAATACATTTCGGGTCCATAGAGCTTGATGTGAATATGGCAAGGTTCTTATAAGGACCAATGTCCCTTGGAATAGACCCTTCCATATTGAAAATACCATAAGGATCTTGTTGCCTTAATTTCTTTTGTGGATTTGATTTGGGATTCAAGGTATTTTCTACCCTAAAGCTTCTTGAGCTTAGTGGAGTGTTCATAGACCTAGTAACATTGCTTGACTTCTCTAGCTCCATTGCTCTTGATGTTCTAAGTAACCTCACAAAAATGAAGTGCAAACATTTCATGATATTCTCTGATAACTTGTTGGGATGCCAATTATGGCTATTCTTTTCTACAATAAGTGCGCTAGATGGTGATTTTGGTGGTAGGTCCAAGTTGGCCTCTACAATACTTTCCCTTGTCTGAAAAAAGAACAAAAAAGGTTAATTGCATAAGATATCTTCATATTATGGCTTAATTCTAAATTGGTCCCTTAACTTTTGAACGTTATGATTATATCTCTAACCTATTGATGTTATATCAATTAGGTCCTTCTACTATTGAAACGTTAATTTAACCATTAAACGACACAAAAAATCTTATTTGACATAATTTAAATTAAAAATTTTAAAGAAAAATAAAATGTTTCCATGTAACTTTTAAAATTAAAAGCTAAAAATAAATTAAAACCAAAAAGAAAAAGAGAAAGAACTATAGTTTATGTAAAAGTTTTGAAAACCAAGATTTTTACATCATCCATTTTTATAATATTTATTTTTTTTATTTTAAATTATGTCATTTAATATCTAACGTCTCGCTTACAGTTTTAGCAATGGAAGGACTTTATTGATATAACATCGATAGCTTGAGAATCAATTTAAAATGAAAACCATAATTTGAAGATGTTTGGTGCAGTTAACTCAAACAAAAAAGGATTCATTATTATATACAAAACTCCATTAAAACACCTTCGTATGTAAGAAGCCTTACCTTGGAGGAACCACTTTTCTTCGGGATCTTCTCTTGGAATAGTGCTCTTGAATTCCCCATTGTCTCATTTAGGCTCATGAAGTCACTAAGAGTATAATCACCTTTAATAGCTTTGCCAATGAAATGCAAAGCCTTGGTCTCAAAGTTCATATTTTCTTGTTTATCTTGCATTATGGGATTCTTTTGTTTTGATGGTGTCTTTTCCTTTGTGATGATGACTTCATGTTCTTGGTTTAGACCATGTTTAAGTTGGCTTATTTGGGTTTCTAAATGAGCTATCTCACTTTCTACCATAGCCAGCTCTGTTAATAGCTCCTTCATCTACAATATTCAAACAATATGGATATATAACACAAGTGCATCGTTTGTCACTATCATTTTTTGTCCATAACACATTGAATATGTATCGTATATGAATATATTTGATCTTTAAACCATGAATAAATTAAAAAAAAATAACAGAATCGAATAATGTGACAAGAAATTTAGGGTAGAACCCAATCTCTTCTAGTGATCCTAAGAAATTCTACTATGCTAATATGCTGCTTCCATATATATATATATATATATATGCATGTTTGTATGTATGTATAGAGAATAAAATGAGAGAGAAAAGGCTTACTTTTGGAGGGAGGAAATCTGGGATAGAGATAGAAGAGCCATCCTCTTGAAGCTGAAATTGTGTAAGAATCTCATGCATTTTTTCTTCTTGATTTAGCATATTTTGAAGCATGGAAACCTATATAATAATGAATTCAAAAAATATAACATATAATCATCTTTAAACCCATAGATAAAAACTTCAAAAACTAATTGAAAAATACCATTTCTATTATGAATCATTTTACATTTTGTTCTCTATTAAAAAAAATAAATTAATTTTTCTACATAATATCAAAAGGCAAATCGGTTCTTGTATTAAAAATTATATTCATTTCTATTGTTAAAATCGGTCCCTTTACATCAGTATGAGGTACACGTGGCACATTACATGTAACTATCTGGTTATTTCATCAGCCACGTCAATTTTTAACAATAAAAATTGATAAAATTTTTAACAAAAAGAATCAATTTACTTTTTAATCAAATATATAGAGACTAATTTACTCATTTTTTTAATAAAAAGAAGCAAAATTCAACTTTAACCCCTATTAAAAACACCTCCTTAATACAATTACCCATAAAATATCATATTACTTCTAACATCAATGGTTAAAAAACATTTACACATCTTCATTCTTACAAATGCACGGTACTCGTAATAAAAGGATACCTCTTTTTCAAGTGCCTCTCTCTTTTGCAATCCACTAAGCTTCTTCTTCCTCTAGAATTTATAATTAAAAGAAAATTGACATATAAAAAAAAAAACCCATAGCCAAAAACCAGAAGGCACCATAAACATTATATGGTTTTTCAGAACTTACAATCTCCAATGACAAATCTGCTTGGCTGTCCATGAATAACTTGAAACCCACCCCACCATCAAATGCCATGGTTGAAACATTTAAAAAAAAAAAAGAGACCCCCAAAGCTTAAAACTAAAGGAAGAGTGTTGAGGTTGTTGGGTTCTTTTGTTGTTGCTGTATATATTTGACAACATATTAATATGAAGAATTGAAGATGGTGAGGAGCTTTCAATGGGTGAAGGTTGGTTTAAAGGTATTGGGGAGGACTAACCGTCTCTTGGTATGTGAATGGGACATCATGCAAAAAGAAGCCATTAACGTTGCTTACAATATTGGGATCTATTTAAGGATTACTTTGAGGTTATACAATTACTATTTGAGATTTGTTTCCATAATTTTTATATAAATTCATGCAAAGCTATCATTGTAATCATTTTGCTTTAATTGTTGGTTTAAAATTTAAGTGATTTTTTTTATTAGAACTAAAAATTTTTCTACCATTCACTATTGGAGGTTTTAGGATTAAAATTTAGATTAGATTTTGAGTTTAGGGTTTGTATTGAGTCTTAAATTTTAAATTTAAATTTTAAAATTTTAATTTATCTTAAATAAATTTATTAGTATTTATTTATAAATTTTTAATTATTTTTTTATTTTTTTAGCGATACAATATTATATTATTATTGATTGACAATACATGATATTTATGCCTGGAGCTGTATTAAATATTCTCATGAAGATATCATACATTTTTTTTGAAAATTATATTTTTAAAGTGCCATTAAAATGTATTTGAAAAATAAATTATTTTATAAAAAAATAGGATAACCATTTAGTATATTAATGGTGAAGTTTTTAAATTTTATCTGCGAAAATCGTAAAAGAAAATAATAAAGAAAGCTTGTTTCTTGAAATAAAAAACATTAAATGACATAATGCATGAATAATAATGCAGCAATAACTTTTTTCTTTTTGGAGTAAAGATTAGTTTTTCGTAACTTTGTAATGTTATTTAATGACAATAATACATGCATTACCAAATTTCATCACTTTGCAAGAATGGTTCAATCCCAATAAATAATTGTAATGAAGTTAAATATTGTTGATACCAAATTTGGAAAGCGAATCATTTGGTAGGTAGAGAGTTATAAGATGTATAATGAGAATTAAAGAAAAGAGAAAAAGAATATTCTTATTCCTAGACCTTAGGGGTCTTATATAGGTCACAATCAATTCTTTTTTAGGCAAGGACGAAATTAGAAAATAGCTTTACGAGAGTTAGAAATGAATTATAAATTATTGAGGTTAAAGTACAAAATTTTACTATTATACTAATATTTTTGGAGGAAGGCCAACGTCACTACTTGCTCTCTTTTTGTTTCGTTCGTATTTTAGGTACCATACGTCATCTCATTATTAGCTCTGAGACCTTAGTTGATTTATTGATGTACTTTTCTCGTAGATATGAGTTGTCATATTAAAATAATAGATGAATACAATATGTACATGACAGCCATCATACACCTATCAAAGAAGTGGTTCTCATAGGTGCTCATCTCACTGTTGAGCCCATGAGGTAAGAGATTTTTAGAGAATCTCGTTCTTATGGGTCCATAACTTGCAAGCGCTATAGAATGTGCTCTAGTTCGATGGATTGCGAATTAACCGAAGTATGACAAATATATATAGATATATTTTATCTTAAATCATTTATTATTTATTATCCAAAGAATTAGCAGCAGAAACTCAGCTTAAATACACAACAGAAACAAAAGATAACAAAGTAAAAGGGATTGATCCAAGACCCCCAAAAATTGGTGGTGAGTATATTTTCATTGTAATTGAATCATACATATATAAACAAGCAATGAATTTTTTTTAAAAGGAAGATCTAACTGCAATCATTTTGCACATCTCAGCAGTTTCATTTTATTATTATTATTATTATTATTAAAAAAAAGCTAAACAAAACTGATCTATAGCTTCCACTCAGCTGTTCTCACTGTAGTTTCATTAACAAAAGAGAGAAAAGAAAACACAAAGCTACTATATGTAAATTTATATATATGTGTGTGTATGTATGTACGTATGTATGAACTAAGGAATAATGATAAATACAGTATGAAAGTAAGGTTAGCTTGATGATGGAGTTTATCGTTTTTGGAAGGTTACCATACTAAAGAAAGCAATAATACGGCTAAGTATACCGGTTAGGACAAGCAAGACCAAACAACGACCGAAATTCTTCAGAGCGTATCCGTATTGCAAAAGCGAACCGCATCGTGTTATCACCCACACTCCGGAATACCTGAAACCCGAAATGAAATGTTTGATCAACTTTCGGGAAAAATGAAAGGGTCGGAGCAACATTCTCAATGAGTAAAACTAACATTTTAGCGTTCGAGACCACAAAGGCTTCTAATGCCCACTTAGTGTAGCATAAGTCGCCTATAAAATCAACAGTTTTGCTGTCACCACCTTGAGTTGCTATTAGAGTCAAAACAACTGGAAGAAGCACTGACCACTGTATTGAAAGAAATGTGAGAGGTGAATTCATATACTTTGTAGTAATGTTAACATTATAATTCATAGTTCTTACCAGTTGAGCTTGACCTGGATCGAAAAGGATGGAGAGTATATAGGCTATGCCCGTTACGCAATATACCAGACAGACTAAAACGAAGTAATTGTCGTAAACGGATGATCTTGGATTGTTGAAGAAGTAGAACATGGAGAGATACACTAAAGGCTTGATAACAGTATTGAAATGGTCGATCGTATCCTTAGCTAGAAAGTAAGCTAGGCTGCTCATACCGGATGAACGTTCTCTCCAGTAGTGTAGCTTATCTAAACCAAAGCTTCTCAAAGCTGCAATCTTGCATAGGAGAGCTGAAAGCAATCGAGTTTCGGATCGGTGAGAAATGGTTTAAATCATTAAGAAGTTGAATTAAAGGGGAAATTTAACTTACAAACTCCAATAACTGTGTATGTGTAACCCATTGCACCAAATGTTTCATCGCTTACTTCAGCTAGTGTTCCTAAGCAAATTCCAGCAAGCAATAAAATTAAATAATCTACCACTTGTGTCCTAACTTCTCGTAACCGTTGCTTTAGGAGCCTGCAAAGAATCCAGACATTATAACAGGTTAAAAAAAACATGAGTATTCACTATTTAATCAAATTTGAAAGAGATATGAGCATATATATGCTATGTAACCCAGACGTAGGGTGTGCGTCGGATAAAGGTATGTACCAACATGGTTATGCTCTTTTTTTCTTCTTTTCTTTCTTAAGCCATAAACTTGGACGATCATACCTTGGGACCAATGTCCTGATATGTGTTGGACACAGGTGTCGGACATGAATCTTTTAGGAAAAATGAAGCATCCAGGTACATAGCACATAAGAACTTGAACATCTACCTTCCAAGATAGTATCTGTACTGTGTGAATACACCAGGCGTTGTCCTTTCTGACAAATCAGCCGACTTGAAGATATTATGTTGCAAGCGGTCCTTCTTTGTCTCAACAGAACATTTCACATCCTGCCACAACTCGCCAGCAAAGGAATTTTGTTCCGATCCGGTGGCATGAGCACTACTGCCTCCACGTGATGAATTTTCACCAGATTTTCCGGACATTCCCTCAATAGAATTCAGCATATCCATGGGAACAGAATAGCCATTATGAAGCATCCATCTTACCGGCAGCTGTTTAACAGTTAAACCTGTGCCTGTGTTTAGCTTTGTAATACCTTCCAAAATGTCAATGAAGTAGTCTGGAGGATTAGCACGATCAGGTAGATTAATTCCAAGGCCAGCAAAATACTCTTCAGCTTTCTTCACTGGCCCATGATATACAGTAAGTCCACCCTTTGCTAGAAGTATCAAATCATCAAACATCCTGTACAAGGTATAGCTGAAATGCAACAAAAGAAAATTGGCATCCATCAATTTCAGCTACTGAGTAATATTGGCGTACTAACATAATTGCCATGATAATGAACTTACCTTGGCTGGTGAACGACCATGCAAATGTTTACACCTTCAAGAGCTTCACGCCGAAGAGCTCGAAGTAGTAATTGGGAAGATGAACTGTCTAAACCAGATGTTGGTTCATCTAATATTAAAAGAGAAGGTTCCATGACCATTTCCAGCCCAACGTTTACTCGTTTCCTTTGACCCCCGGAGATTCCTCTCTTCTCCACTGTCCCTACTAAAGAATCCCTCACAGCCTGCAGTCCCAAGGACTCAATGACTCTTTCAACAACTAGAACCTTTTCTGGTTTTGCCAGATCGGCAGGGAGTCTAAAATAATTAGGAATCCAGTTAGTGATTAGGGGAAACCAAGAAACTGCTTTTTAGTGTAGAATGCTATGTAATGTAATGCAACAATTCGCAAGTGGAAAATCACACACCCAAAAAAGTAACACCATCAATGAATGAAAAAGTAAAGGTCTCCTACATGGCTGAAATAAGTGTGGCATACCTGCACCTAGCACTGAACCATAAATTTTCTGCCACTGTCAAGTTTCCATGCACAATATCATCTTGTGGAACAAAACCAATTATTTTCTTATAAGCTTGGATAGGCTCATCCTTCCCATTTATTTGAACCGAACCAGTCATGACACAACCAGGAGCTTTTCCAGTTAAAGCTGAAAGAAAAGTTGTTTTTCCAGCTCCAGATGGACCCATAACAGCTGAAACCCGACCGGGAGATAATTTCCCAGATACGCTCCTCATTAGATGTATGTTTTTTCCTTTCAAAGTGATGGTTAAATCTTTGAAGACAATCTCAATTGTAAACCTCTTTCTAATAAGGTCATCAACCTCATTAGCCATTGAAATCACACCTGAGAAGGTCAAGTTCTTGTTCTGCTCCTGGAGAGCTTTCTCCTTCTCGATTTGACCATAAGCATATCTGTACATTTGGCTCTGGGTATGCAACTGTTTGCCCTTTGGTGGATTCTTCTTCCCTTGTTTATCTCCAATTTCTATATTAATCCCTTCATGACTTTCAGGGTTATCTTCTATTTCATGTAACATCTTTGTGAGATCCCCTTTTTCCTTCTTTTTTGGCTGCTGAGATGTACCCGTAGATACAGTGGGTGGTAATCCAGCAGCATCTGCTGCTGCAGGTTTAGCTTGGCTTGCTGGATGCTTTAGAGATTTTCTTCTGGAAAATGTACGTGAAAACGATGTTTGCAGCCCAATTGCATGCTTCTTAGCAATTTCTTTCGCCGAAGTCCATTTTTCGCGTGCTTGGGCAGTTTCTCTCACACTTTGAACTGCCTTCTCCCTGGATAGCTCTTTTTTCTTCTCTCGAGTTGCAATAACTTGATCAGAACAGTTGTATATAATGACAATTAGGAATCCTAGTCCAGCCTACATTGGCAAATTCAAGATTCAGAAATTCCTCACCATTGTGTCTGGCTTGATTTTTGGTTAATACTTCACTGAAGAAATTAGCCACTAACAAAGATAACATTCAGAAAGAGCAAATGAACTTTAAAATTTAATTTTAAAAAGAATGACATGTTCCAATGAATGATATGCCATATTGTTTATAATCAAAATGTAAGCTTCTCACTCACAAAAAGCATGAGGCCATATGCAGTGATGTTTTGATTTGCTGACTTTGGATTACAAGTTGCAAAACGGAAGCACACTGCAAAGTTCAGTTGGTAAAAAGGTTGGTTACCTCTTTCACACATTGTGAAATGACACAAAAGAAAACAACAGACGAATATGACAGATAAACCGTAACACGAGTCAGACTGTCATAGGAACATATATCACAGGGTATAGTTTCTTTGTATTGACCATGCTCGTGAAAATCGAGTAAATTTCACTCGAAAGCATTGTTATTTTTGAAAGAACAAGAGTCAATTTAGCAGTAAATTATTTGAGGAAAAACTTACAGAGTTCAGATGTAGAACCTGTCCTGCAGTAATGCCTGGAAGGAACAAACAATCAAACAAACAAATAATGGTATTTCAGAAAGTATGAAGCAGATGGTATTTATGCATTCAAGGAAAAACAAATAAGTATGAAAAGTAGTGGGATAATATCAATACCCCTTGCTGCAAGGAATTTTTTGGATGGTAGACGGACAGTATGATCCACCTGAACAGAACACCTCACTGCTACTCATAACATCGGCCCAAGTATCAGCTCCTCCACATGTATGATCTGGATTATCAGGAGGTAGTTGATAACGGTATCTGCAAAGGAGTTCTGCTACTGATATTAGTGTATGCTAAAGCAGAACAAAGCCACGGATCAAAACGGATCAATGTTTAAAACAAGAATGAACTTACGGGTCACATACGCCGGTACTCGTATTGAGGTTCGCAAGTGGACAGTAAGCACCCAATGGGCAAGCTTCAGTGATGAACCAAAAACAAAACAAAATCAGGAATCTTCATTGAGATATTGGCAGGCATTAAAAAAAAAGTCATGTTCCTTGGTTTCTTAGCAGCAAAACAACGAACGCTTACGTATCATACAAGTAATTCCACGAGGGCAGAAGAATCCTTCACAACAAACTGAACAATTTTGAACCCTGTAAGGTATCTCAGTAGAGTTTTTTAGATTAATTTTCTGTTGTTTACCAGCACTACAAGCCCATCCAGGCTCACACCCAGAAACCCAAGATGTTAAATTACAGTTCTTATTAGGCTTCAAAAAACTGGACTTCTTTGCTTGACCTCCACTCTGATAGAAACTACTAAAGTAGAATTTGACTTCTGCTGCTGTACATACGCGTTTCATCATGTCTCCTATTGAAAAGAGAACCCCAAAACAAAATTCATTAAATCCAATAATCTCATCTTATTGATTTAACATTTAAAAAAAAACCCTTAAATTACTGATCTCAACCTTTAGTTGATCTGGCACATTCGGACAAGAATTTCGGGTTTTTGGAGAAATTAAATGCTGCATTCCAATCAGTTTCCCTGCAATCCAAGAAAAACAATGAAATAAGAATTCAAAACTAAAAATAACTATCGTGAGCACAAATTGTTCTTTTTAATTCTCAGCAACTACTCAAATACTCTCTCATAAGTAATCAAATGATATTCTAAGTTCGAATGTAGGAGGCAGCGAGCATTCAAAGACCACAATATGGCAACGGATCATTAAAAAATAAAAATAAAAAACTGAGAAATTACAACGTACGCATCAGTAATTCAAAAGCTGAATTTACAACTAAAATAAACTACAACTTTTCGAGGCGCAGTTTCGTGAGCACAAATCGGTATTGTTCGAATCTGAAGAGCCGGCAAGCATTCAAAAGACAACAATATCGACTTGCGGTGACGGATCATTAAAAATGAAAAAAGAAAAAATATTTCAAAAAAAATAGATACACATCAGTAATGCAAAAGCTGAATTTACAAGTAAAAATAAACTACAATATTTCTAAGCGCAGCTTCGTGAGCACAAATCGATATTCTTCGAATCTGAAGAGCCGGTAAGTATTCAAAAGACAACAATATCGACTTGCGGTGACGGATCATTAAAAAAGAAGAAGAAAAAACAGAGAAATCAAAACGTACGCATCAGTAATTCAAAAGCTGAATTTACAACTAAAAATAAACTACAAATTTTTCTAAGCGAACCTTCGTGAGCACAAATCGATATTGTTCGTATCTAAAGAGCCGGCAAGCATTCAAATGAGAACAATATCGACTTGCGGTGACGGATCATTAAAAATAGGGAAAAAATCAAAAAAAAATTAGAGAAATTAGAACGTAGACAGTAGTAATTCAAAAGCTGAATTTACAACTAAAAATAAACTACTATTTTTCTAAGCGCAGCTTCGTGAGCACAAATCGATATTATTCAAATCTGAAGAGCCGGCAAGCATTCAAAAGACAACAATATCGACTGGAAAAGAAAACTTTTCAAAAAAAAATAGAGAAATTAGAGCGTACACATCAGTAATGCAAAAGCTGAATTTGGCCTGTATATCGTCTTTCAAGCTAGAAGAAAGATTAGTAAATCGACTAGAAGCGTATTGAGAGAACATTTCAGTAGCGGCGGCGCTGTTTCCGAACTTATCACCGCTAACTTCATCTTCTTCTTGACATACAACATGAACCAAAAAGCTAGATATCAATATTAAAACGTAAAGAAATTTCCATGTTTGGATCTTATTTTTGGTCATTTCAATGACTTATTTTGCGGGAAAAAAAAAAGAAAAAAAATTTATTTATTTATTTACATGAGATGAATTGAAAAAATAAAAAAAAACAATCATTTTTGAGATGAAAGAAAGATGGGGAAAATGGAAAATATGTTTTGTTTGGAATTTTTTCAAGGGGAAGAAATGGTAGGGAGAAAATAGTGGGATGCAACCGTTAAAACCGTTAAAACAGGAAGCATTTCACCAACAATTTTTTAAATATAATTATTATTTTTGTTAAAAATAAAGAAAAATGAAATTTACAACTCAAAATCAAAGTCAAAGTCAAACAAAGTTTGAAGAAGAAGCCGTTGAAACTGTGTCGTCAGTGTTCCATACGTGTCGAATTTACCTTTTAGTCCTTATAATATGCATAAGTTGTAGATTTAGTCTCAATAGTTTAATTTGACCAATTTTAGTTCCTCTACTTTTTGAATTGGATAATTTTAAATTTTAAAATTCTAGTCCTAACTAAATGGTAGCAATTAAATTTGATTGGTTAAATTTTATTATTAGTCCTATACTATGCGTAAAATTATATATTTAGTCAATGTTCTTTAGTTATCATATTTTTCTAATTTCAAAATTTCAATTTTAATGTAAACAACCGTCGTTGAATCTTTTAATTAGTTCTTTTATAAATAATGTGTGAGAATAATAAACTGACATTACATTATAAATATGATAATAAATTTATCATATCAAATTTTAAAAATAGTAGAACTTAGTCATCCTCTCTCACATATAAACAGAGACTCTTCTCTTTTCTCTCATCATGAGACTTAGCTACGGTCACCATTGTTCTTTCATGGCGTTAGGGTTTCTAGTTCTCAATTGCATTTCCGATCCTGGAAGACGACGACATGAAGATGAAACACTTAGCAAAAATCACAGTGATAGTGAATGGCAAAAGGAGCTAAAACTTACCGGAAAACATGTAGAGGCAATGACGGAGGCTGATAATGGATGCTGGAGCCGTTAGTGACTAGCTGCCAGAAACTGAATTTGAATCATAAAATGTTTGGGTTAGGATGAAGGTGGTGTGAAGCTGGCATAGTCCCTAATTAACGTTGACTGCCAAGTCTCTTTCGCATAATTCTGTTAAATATTTATTTAATTTGATAATATTATTTTTAGTTAAATTTAATTTTAAATTTTTTTAAAAAGAGTCAAATCATTTTTTAATAAAAATGATGACTAAAATATTAATTTTTAATGTTGTTGGCATGGAAACTCGTATGTTAGTCCATGTATACATTATGCTAACATAACATCATTTGTTTTATATGTCGCGTTAACAAATAATTTAAAAATTATAAAAATTTATAATTTTTAATAAATAAAAATATATAAAAAGCTCATTATTTTTTTTTTAAAAAATAGCATGAAATACACATGAGTTTTCATGTTTAAAAATGTAACATTTTAGGTAGTATTCTCGTTAAAAAATCACTTCAACTATTTTCTAAAAGGTTGATGATCAAATTTGACTCTTTTTAAAAAGTTGAAGGTCAAATTTCGCTCAGAAAATAAATAATGACCAATTTGACAAAAGATATAAACATTAAGGGCTAAATTTGACATTATGCCTTTATACTGTTAAAAAGAATCAAATAAATTCAAATTATAAGAGAATTGTAAAAATTGGTGAATGTACCAGAGAGGTCCCTCTATTATAGGGACCTGATCAAGTTACTTTCAAATACATCCCAAAAATGAGTCATTAGATTATGTGTAAAGGAACTCGGCAATTAAATTAAAAAAAAAAGTTTGGAATTAGGTATTACTCAAAAAGGATTTATTAAAATATCTAATGATTTACTAAAATTTCTATTATTTTGTCAATATTTATGAGACTTGATCAAAATTTCTAAAGATTTATCATTATATCTTAGGATTCCCAAAATATCTAATGATTTATCGAAATTTCTAAGGATATACCAAAATATCTAACAATTTACCAAAATTTCTAAGGATATACCAAAATATCTAACAATTTACTAAAACCTCTATCGTTTTACCAATATTTATGAGATTTTACCAAAAATTATAAGATTTTACCAATATTTCTAAATTTCCTAAACCTTATACCAAGTCTTAACAATTACCAAAATATCTAAGTATTTATCAATATTTCTAAGACCTTACTAATATAACTAACGATTTACCAAAATTTCTATCTTTTTATCAATATTTACGAGACTTTACCAATATTTACAGATTTTCTAAACACTATACCAAGTCTTAACAATTACAAAAATTTCTATAAATTTACCAAACTATCTAACAATTTACTAATAGTTTTAAGGATTTACCAAAATTTTTATATAGATTTACTAAAATATCTATCATTTTACCAAAATAATTAACATTTTCTATTTACCAAAATATCAAAGACTTTAACAATATATATATGAATTTATCAATTATCTAATATTTATCAAACTATCTGACATTTTACCAAATTTCTTAAAATTAAACCCTTAAAAATTCTTTTTTAACCCGCAACATATAAACTTTTTCTATGCTTTTTTATGTAGGAGAGTATAGTAGAAATGTCGGGATTTCATTTGTACAAACGAAAATATTGTGGGATTTACCTTCCATATTATTTTTATTTTTATAATTAATACTAAATTGACATAATATATAAATATTAAATATTATTATTATTATTATCTCAATTTTAATAATTACTATCATTAACCAGCTGCTACCCAAATTAAACCAAACTTAAATAAACAAACTTCAATAAATGAATGGGCTTTTATGGATTCTGGTCAATGCAAGTTAGGCAAATGTACCATGGCACATATGTTCAAATGTAATTGGCTTAATTTGGTGTATTTTAAAATTTCAAGTTTCGACATTTTCTTATTTAAATTTTAAATGTTGATTTAGATTTATTAATTGACGAATTTGATTCGGAAATAATGATAAATTTAATCTTTAAGATTTATATGTTTTATCAATTTGATTTTTTTAAATTAAATTTGATTTTTAACCTTTTAAAAAAATCGGATTTTATCATCAACTTTTCGAAAAAAATTTAAAATAAATATATTAACTAAAATACTCATGATTAAATTTAGCTTAAAAAAATTAAAGATCAAATTAATAAAAAAATATAAACATTAAAAATTAAATTCTATCATTATATCCGTCATTTTGCATGCGTACGATACGAGTTATGTGCTTCAATTAATCGTTGTTAATATCGGCCCAACTCAAAACCTAACTAAGCATGGACCTACAAAGCCTTTAATTTGAGGCTTAATTAAAATTTAAAAAGATCTTAAATTGGTTTAAGCCCAACCCATATTATTAATGAGAACTAAAAACTACAAAATATTTTTTTTCAAAATTATATATATATATATATATATATAAATATTTATATAAAATTTTATGAAAAAAATTATACAAAAATTAAATAAAGTTTTGATTAAAAGAGTAAAGTTAATGGTTTTAATTCACAATGTCTAAGGTTCAAATATTATGATTGCGTTATTTTATTGATTTTATAGAAAAATATTTTAAAAATAATTTTAGAAAAATATTTTAGACATGCGAATATGTCTCCATCACATATATATATATATATATATAAAAATGTATTTATATGCAAATATAAAATAAAAAATTATTAATTAAGTTCAATGAGTTGATTAAATTATTAAAATTTATTTTTAAATGTAGTTATAAAAAATAAAACACTTAACATAAAAAATATTAAAAATCGATTTCAAATATTAAAATTTTGTATTGACTAATATGAGCCAATACATATACTAGTACTGATAAAAGCGGACTAAAATACATAAAAAATTTACCCGAAACGAAACATAAAATTACATAAACTTGAATAAAATTTTATTAAGAAAAATTGACTCTTGACATAAATTTTTTTATTAATATTTTATGAATTGTATTATTAATCATGTCATTTAGTTTTATTAAAATACATAATTTCACAATACATCAAATTTATGCATAAAAAAATAGCTAATATATTTTAAAGGAAAAAGAAGTTGAATGGTAAGTAAATTAAGTTAATGGAGAGAGGTTGTCTATAAATAGGAGCATAAGTTTTTGTGTGATGTATACCATTAACAATCTAGATGGTATAAACTTATGTTTTCACCATGGCAAAAGCATTGGTGTTTAGTATTCTTGTTGCTTTGTTAGCAATTATATTTTCTTCATTACCTACTAATGCTCTCCTTGGTTGCTTTGAGCAATGTCAAAGACAACAGGAATGCAGGGGTCAGCTCTTTTGTTTAAATGGACAATGTGTTGATAACCCTTATGCTACAATTAAATTATGTAATTTGATAAGAAGACCTCCACCTCCGTCACCAAGGAGACCACCACCTCCACCTTTGTCACCTAAGGGACCACCACCTCCACCTCCGTTACCACGAGGACTACCACCTCCACCTCCGTCACTAAGGGAATCACCACCTCTACCTCCGCCACCACGGGGACCACCACCTCCACCTCTGTCACCACGGGGACCACCACCTCCGTCACCACAGAGACCACCACCTCCACCTCTGTCACCTAGGGGACCACCACCTCCACCTCCGTCACCACGGGGACCACCACTTCCATCTCCGTCACCTAGGGGACCACCACCACCACCTCCGTCACCACGAGGACTACCACCTCTACCTCTGTCACCAAGGGAACCACCACCTCCACCTCCGTCACCAAGAGAACCACCACCTCCACCTCCGTCACCAAGGGAACCACCACCTTCACCTTCGTCACCACGGGGACCACCACCTCCACCTCCGTCACCTAGGGGACCACCACCTCCACCTCCGTCACCTAGGGGACCACCACCTCCACCTCCGTCACCAAGGGAACCACCACCTTCACCTTCGTCACCACGGGGACCACCACCTCCACCTTCATCACCTAGGGGACCACCACCTCTACCTCCGTCACCTAGGAGACCACCACCTCCACCTCCATCACCACGAGGACCACCACCTCCACCTTCGTCACCACGAAGACCACCACCTCCACCTCCGCCACCAAGGGAACCACCAACTCCACCTCCGTCACCTAGGGGACCACCACCTCCACCTCAGTCACCACGGGGACCACCACCTCCACCTCCGTCACCAAGGGAACCACCACCTCCACCTCCGTCACCACAGAGACCACCACCTCCACCTCCGTCACCTACGGGACCACCACCTCCACCTCCGTCACCACGGGGACCACCACTTCCATCTCTGTCACCTAGGGGACCACCACTACCACCTTCGTCACCACGAGGACTACCACCTCTACCTCTGTCACCAAGGGAACCACCACCTCCACCTCCGTCACCAAGAGAACCACCACCTCCACCTCCGTCACCACGGGGACCACCACCTCCAACTCCGTCACCTAGGGGACCACCACCTCCACCTTCGTCACCAAGGAAACCTCCACCTCCACCTCCGTCACCACGGGGACCACCACCTCCACCTCCGTCACCACGGGGACCACCACCTCTACTTCCGTCACCACGGAGACCACCACCTCTACCTCCACCACCAAGGGAACCACCACCTCCACCTCCGTCACCATGGGGACCACCACCTCCACCTCCGTCACCAAGGGAATCACCACCTTCACCTCCACCTCCGTCACCACGGGGACCACCACCTTCACCTCCGTCACCTAGGGGACCACCACCTCCACCTCTGTCACCACGAGGACCACCACCTCCACCTGCGTCACCAAAGGAACCACCACCTCCACCTCCGTCACCACGGGGACCACCACCTTCACCTGCGTCACCACGGAGACCACCACCTCCACCTCCGTCACCAAGGGAACCACTACCTCCATCTCTGTCACCTAGGGGACCACCACCTCCACCTCCGTCACCACGGGGACCATCACCTCCACCTCTGTCACCTAGGGGACCACCACCACCTCTGTCACTACGAGGACCACCACCTCCACCTCCGTCACCAAGGGAACCACCACCTCTAACTCCGTCACCACGGGGACCACCACCTCCACCTCCGTCACCACGGAGACCACCACCTCCACCTCCGTCACCATGGGGACCACCACCTCCACCTCCGTCACCACGGAGACCACCACATCCACCTCCATCACCAATGGGACCACCACCTCTACCTCCGTCACCAAGGAAACTACCACCTCCACCTCCGTCACCAAGGAGACCACCACCTCCACCTCCGTCGCCAAGGGGACCACCACCTCCGTCGCCAAGGGGACCACCACCTCCACCTCCGTCACCAAGGAGACCACCACCTCCACCTCCGTCACCAAGGGGACCACGACCTCTACCTCCATCACCAAGGAGACCACTACCACCACCTTCGTCACCAAGGAGACCACCATCACCTAGGAGACCACGACCTCCACCTTCGTCACGAAGGAGACCATCACCTCCACCACAAAAAAGGCCACCACGAAATGCTAGAACTAGCTAAAAATGATAATCACTGCATGAGTGTCACTTGATCTATAACCTAATAAGGTTTTATCTAAAGTTCACTTGATCTATAACCTAATAAAAACCATGATGTATTCATGGCATTAATAAAATTCCTCAAATATGTTTAAAATAGTTTTAAGAAAACCTTTATATATGAAAGACTAAGAGATTTGGACAATGGAATTTAAGTTTCTAGCTTATGTAACAATCTCATACGTAAGCTTCTACATACTAATAATAAGTAAATGCTATAAATGTGAGTTTTATGTCTTTTTAAATTTAAATTTATATAATGGAAAAGTATTTATCTATAATGTGTTTGGTTTTAGAGAATAAAGTTTAGAAAATGGAAAATACTAAAAAAAAGTATTTGCTTAAAAAAATAAAAATTGACTTTTGAAAAATAAAAATATATGGCAACTAACAAAAAAAAAAAATACTTGCATAAATCCTTGTTCTCAAGACTTAGTATATTTCTGTTTCGGTCACCTAAGTCTAAAAATTTTCAATTTAGTCAAATTTAAGCATGAAATACATGTTTTAATTAAATCATTAACGGATGAATGATTAAAATATCAAATGTCGTTAATGTTAGTAACAAGGTCGAAAATTTTTAGAGTTCGGTGACGAAAACAGAAGCATGCTAATATATTTTAACAATGGCTTGTTAAAGCAAGTCAACTATTAATATTCGTTGCACTTCTTGATGTCATGTCTTGCTAATACATTTACATGATCTCAAACCACTAACTTAAAAATCTATTTAATTTTTTTGGTAGAGAAAAATAACACTCTTAGTAACTAGTAATGAATAGAAATAATGGTCCCTTCCTATAAGGAATTATGAGCATCCTCTTCTAGCAGCCGTATAACATATAGTGGTGGAACTCGGAAGAGAATTACTTGGTTTAGCTTTCCTATTGTCACATTTGCCAAACAATCAACTACCTTGTCGCTTCCTCGCAAGACATGCTTAAACTTCACCTTCCAATCCTTATTACACCATTCATGGATTAATAGGACTTTTGCAATGTTACTAATTGATATGAACCCATTACGGATAGTATCTATAAACATTGCATTGAAAATAATTTTTTATCATCGAGACTTTTGGACCATAATAATTAATATGTATATAAATTCTATGACTAAGTTGAATGTCACGAGTTAAATGATACCAATTTAACTTATGAAAATATGAAAAATCAGAATATAGAGATAATTATGTCATTTAAGCTTTTTTTATAAAATTATATATTTTTAAATATACCCATTACTCTAAAACTAACTAGGAAAAAAATCAAATTCTTAATTAAAACTACCCAAAATTCTTTGTTTTAAATTCCCTAACCCCTCATCATTACAAAAAAATTATCTACACTTTTTTAAAATATTATTATTTTTCAAAATGTAAAATTTATTCCAATATAATTTTTTAAATATAAAAATTAATATATATTGATACAATTTCTCTTGTTACTATGATACTATCCATAACCCCGAACCCTTTAAATGCCTTTAAATTTACGTCTTTCTAATTGTTGCAACAACAAATATATAAATTGAACTAAAACTTAATTGGCATTAATATATATATATATATATATATATATATACATATATATATATATATATTTATTTATTTATTTAGTGAATTACAATAACAAAGCAAATTCCGAATAATAAACACGATTCGAACTCACACCATACCTGAGGCCATGAATACCCGACCACCAAATCATCATATGGGGTTCAACATTAATATATATTTTTAAATGTGCAACAAATTCTAGTAATAATTAAAAAGAAATTAATTGCAGTTTAGTCCCCACCTAAGTGCCTACAGCCCTACATTATAAGTTGTTCCCTTGCCTCTAACAAGGAAACATTTTTAAGTTTTTGGTAACTAATTAATAGTTTGTAGTTAAAATTTAATTTCAATTAATTAATTTAACAATCAGCTCCTCTCTTTTCTGTTAGACTAGTTTTTCTGACCACACGTGGATAAACACGTTTATTTATTAAATTAAGAAAAAGTAAAAAAAAAAACTATATTTAATGTAAATAATACTTAAAATAAATAATATTTTGTAAGTAATAGTACTTATTTATATTATAGATGCAAATAATAATATTAATGTTTTTTTCCGTTATAAGAATTATTAATTGGGACAAATATTATTATAAATATATATTATAAAAATTATTTAAATCTTAATTAATTATTTTAAAAGAGAATTTTTTGAAGCATTGTTCGTAGGGTAGTCAACCAAAGGGAGGTTTTATCTCTCGTACTTTGTTAAAAGTCAGTATGTCGTGAGTAGAAACCTAGAGGGCTTGGTTCACAAAGTTGGGAGTGCCTTAGTTGGTGGTACCTACAAATTCACGGGATAGATATTGATATAGGATGTGAGAGTAATTATGTAAATAATCTGACCTGTGCATGAGGGAGGACTCGAACCACTAACTTGAGGTTTATAGCCCACTTACAATCAACCATGATAACACTTTTATTATTAACGGGGGTTAACTTTATTGGAAGAAGTCTTTGAAGTGTCATTTATTAGGCAGTCGGCTTGTTCCTCAACAATCAAAGGTATTATCCGGGGGGCAAGGGGTGTTTCCCGTCTCTGTCAAGAACTAGCAAGCTGTGAGCAAACTACCCGGAAGGCCTAGTTCACAAAGTTGGGAGTGTTTCGGTTAGTGATACCTACAAGACTTACAGGATAAGTGTTAGTATAGGGCGTGAGCATAACTATGTAAATAGCTTGACTTGTGTGCGAAGCAGGACTTGAACCACCAACTTAAAGTTTATAAAGCTCTTACATACAATCATGGTATCACTTGAATAGAGCACAGCAAACTTAAATTTTACACAAGTTCTAACATTAGAAATGATTTGTCCAAAGAAATAATTACGAAACTCGAAAAAAATTAATTTTTATGTGAAAAAAAAAAGGGGAGAAAATAGATATAATAAAAAACCATTGTGGGGTAAAGCCAGATTTGGCAACCCTATATAAATATTTTTGCCAAACCCTATATTAGTTCAGCTGCAACTTGCAATCACCAGCAATTAATTTAAAATATAAATAGCAGCACTTGGAAATTGATCATAAGTAACATTAAACAAAGAAACATGGCAAACATATTTCGTAATTCTTTTTCTTTTATGTTCATTACCATAATTGTCTTGTCTCATGTTTTGTTCTCAATTGCTGTGTCTTAGAGGTAGATGTTTCGATGATCCTAATGCTGGCACACGGATTTGCAATAGTACCACCGGTGCTGCCCCGAGGAAACAGCCCGGCTCCTCCATCGTTTAGGGCTCCGATCTTTCGGTCACCACGAGCACCTCTTCCATGATACTGATGCATGAATTAGAGACACCTTGTAAGAACAATATAGTTGATGGAGGGGTCTGATATTGCTGTAGGAAATTAAGGTAGCTGTCTTTTAAGGATGAATAAAAATATATAGGGATCATATATGTCACCTGGTCCACGGGCCAAAGGTTTCATTTAATTGTGGTCCAATAGATACAATGCATAAAAATATATTCAAAGAGCTTAACAATATGCTTTCAGGTTTTACCTGTTCAATTCAATTCACTAAAATTAGAAATTTAATTTTCTTAATCCAAATAAAATCAAACTTCAAGATATGATGCTATGCACAGCTTGGATATTATAGATAAGCTTACAATTAGGGGTGTATTTGATTTGATTTGATTTTTGGACAAAAATTGAAGAACTGCTCCATTTAGTTTTCCACTTTTAAAATCGAAATTGAAATAACTGAAATTGGTAATTGCGGTTCAGTTTAATAGTTTTTACCAAATTCGATTAGACTCAAAAAATTTTAATATCGCAATTTTTGATTTTTTCTTCACAACAATCATAATTCATACTCTAAAATCATTTATACATTTATAAAGTGAATTAAATAATTAAATTAATATCATAATCATCAATAATATTGTTTAAAAAGTCATTTTAAGTTAAACTATTAAGTTGATAAATAATTCAAAGTTATTAAAAAGAAAACTAATACATAAATCATCAGTATGCCTAATGTTTTTATGTGTTATTATTTTAGTTAGTTTAATTAGTTAGAACTGAGTGATTACAATATATCATATAATTGATTAAATTCATAATTATCAAACATAATAATTGTGAAAAGTTGTTTCTTTTATAAATAAAATATTATAGAGTTTAATAAGCTATTTTCTTAAACTTATAATTATTCTTATAATAATTATTATTGTTAGAGTTGTGCAACTCACTTGTTAAAAAAAAATAGAGAGACAAAATAGGGAATCTGTGGGGGCGAAGGACTGAGGGTTACTAATAAAACGGACCATGCCGCACAAGTAGAATCCGTATAAGACTATACTTCTTCTATTAGACATTGATTATAATAGGGATGTTTAATCCTTAAAATGTATGTAGTCGAAAACCTTTTATATTGTTGGTTTTTAAACATTAGTGAATTTCTCCTCCTCTGCCCTTGGATTTTCCCGATAAGTGTTTCCACGTAAAATCTATGTGATCTTTTTTTTTATTGCTTCGCGATCATTCCTACTATCATTATCGACATATAGTATAATAATTATTATATTTGAGAAATGGTTCACTTGCTCTAATATAAAACTACACTTTTATAGCTTTTTGTATGAAATATTTTCATAACTTTTATCTTTTTGCATGATGTTATCTAGTTGTTGTTAATAATAATAACAACAGTAATAATAATAGGGTTAAATGAATTAGTCCATATAGATATTGAAATGGTCAATTTACTATTCTATTAGGACTATTCTTTTAAATATATATTTATTTTTTTGGTTTGATTTAGATAAAATGGGTTTTAAATGGAAAAATCGAATCTAAAATTGTACAATTTTGATGATAACATTAACTCGAAATCAATTTAAAAATACAAAATTTAGATCGAACCAAACCGAATTCATCTATTAAAACCGATTTTATTTTAGTTTCTCAATTTCTTTGCTCTGCCCTGCAAGGCGGGGTTTAATGGAGTTTTGCCATAAAATAATTTTTCTCATGCAATGGAGCTGGCCATGCATGCATGCAAATTATCTTTATATCGTTCATACACATAACAACGACATATATATATATATATATATATATAACACTAAAACCAGGAACAATCGTACAAAGGAACACACGTACAATACATAAGCTGATTATTTATAGTATATTAAACATAGAAACACACTACAATACATAAGCTGATTATTTATAATATATTAAACATAGAAACACACTACAATACATAAGCTGATTATTTATAATATATTAAACATAGAGTAAAATTATTATTTATTAACAATAGATAATTATTTATGATGTCATTAATTAATTTTCCCACGTCCATCGCCCCCATTCTCATATTTGCAGAAATCCCCCCTTTTAATTTCATGGTGGTTGTCGACACTGCTCGGCGGATAGTCGTGTTTTTCTGAACTGTCATCAAGCAACCGACGGCCATTAACGATGGCGGCATCTTCGAGCTTCAGCTTATTTGCAGCCGAGTAAGATCTCGCCGCCATCATTGATATTGCCAAAACAAGAACCAGAAACCTCATTTTTGCACCCATTCTACAATAAATCAAATTAATCAAAACTTTGGAGAAAAAATATCAAAGTTATTTAGAAATTTAATCAAAATTACTTACCCTATAGTTGAGAGAATTAAATTTTAGGATCGGATTAATGATATTGTGAAGAGTACTTAAGTCTTATATAGACAAGGGATTAGGGAAGGGCTTATGTGGATGGATATTATTAAAGAGAATTTATCGAGAAAGTCAATTTTGCACCAACCGAAACGTGTTTGGATGGTAAATCGGAACGGTAAATTATAGTTTACGGTTCGATGTAAATTTTGATTCATTTCGATCAATATCGATTTATACCGATAAGTATATTAACTTGTATCGATATAATATTTTAATATTTGATGATGGGATGGAACTCCACCAAATGAGGCAAGGTTTAGTGGGATCATCCTATTATATCATGAAAATTTTGATTTGGAAATTTAGAAAATGATGAAATTGAAAGAGATATTAGTATTAGCTATAATTAGGAAGTTTCACATCAAAAAGTGGATTTATTTAGTCGATGCAAAAGTCAATGAACCATATATATATTTATATATATATATAAGGGAGTGGGGTATTCTTTTTAAGTTGCCTAGTGATGTTAAATTATCATATGTTATATTAATTAGATACTTTCGTTATTAAAATCGTTAATTTAACTGTTAAATTATAGGTCAGGTAGAAAATTGGGGAGGGATAGAGATTGTGTTTGGGATCCTCCTCCTACGAGTTGGTTGAAATTTAACGTGGCTAGAGTAGTTGTGGAGGAGGTTGAGGGCTACAGAGGGGTGTTGAGAGACGAAAAGGGAGTGGTCTCGGCTCTTTTTTCTAGTAAATGTGGTACGTATGGAGTAGAGCAAGCGGTAGTAATGACTATTAAAGTTGCAATGGAGATTTTTATTAATTTGATGCGGAAGGTAAATGTTCTTCTAATTGTAGAGTTTGAATTGAGTAGTGTTTCTAATTGGCTGAAGTATAAACGTTTACGACTATGGTCGATAAGAAAATTATTTGCGGATATTGAACATTTGTGGAGATAAAGTTTGTGGTCACAAATAGTCAGGAGAATGGTATGGCTAATTCATTGTCAAACGCCTGCTTGTTGTTATGTTTCTTTGTAGGTTGTACTACTGTTTTTTGTAGCTCTGTCTAGACATGAGCTGGGAGTTTTTGTTACTCCATTTTGCTTGTAATCAACTGATGGAATTAAAAAATAATTAAATGAAAATTTTAAGAAAAATAGATATTTTAAAAATTTTAGTTTTGAGGTTTTCAAAGCTTATACATAAGTTTTATAATTCACTCTTTATTCTTTTGTTCAGTTTTTACTTTTAAACGTTATACAATAACGTTCTATTTCTCTTTGAATTTTCATTTTAATTTTAGCTACATAAGATTTTAGGTGTTATTTAACGGTTAAATTAAATGTTTTAATAATGAAAGGATCTTATTGATATAACATTGATAATTTAAGGATGTAATTAGAATATTTTGAAGTTTAAAGACCAATTTAAAATTAAGGCCATATGTTATGCAATTATCTCTCTCCAGGGGCGAAGCGAGGGGGGGCAGGCATGGGCCCCAGCCGCCCTTAAAATGTAAAATTTCATTTTTGGCCCTTAAATTTTTTTTTAAAATTTTAAATTAATAAAGGTAAAATTGCACTTTGGCCCCTTAAAATTATAAAAATTCGATTTAATCCTTTACAAATTATAAATATATAAATTATAAAAAATTAAAATTTTATCCGACCCCCCCCAAAAATTTTTTCTGACTTCGCCCCTGTCTCTCTCTCTCTCTATATATATATGCAAGGGAGTGGGGTGTTCTATTTAAGTTGCCTAGTGATGTCAAATTATTCATACAAGGCAATGGTGAAATCTATTTAAGTTTCTAGAAATTCATGAGACAAGTTGAATCGAATTATAACCAGGTTTTATAAGTTTTTAACCTTAGGTTTGTTTTCGAGTTAGGTCGATGTTATCCGTCAGTCTATTTCATTATTCAAAAATTAATAAAATATTAAAAATATACTTTACATTAATATTTATATATTTTATAATTAAATTTAAATTTAAAAATATTTTATATTAGTTAAATTAAATTCAAATTAAACCAGATCGACATAAATTTTTTTTTATTTAAACTCAATTCAAATCGAGTCAGACCAAATCATACATCCATATGAAAAAGATATAAAAGATCCCTTGGCATTAATGGGGTGAATTATTATTGAAGCCAATTGCAATGCCGCAGCTAGTCAGCTTCTTCATCAATGTATCGTAGAACTTAATTTGGAGGATTTGATTCACACCAATATTGAACCTTATTGGATACACTTTATCCTTATTTTAATTTTAATTTTAATTTTACGATTTACGTAAATTAATTCTTTTAGGGTTTATGATTCTTTCTCGCAACAATATCTCTAATATTCAAATTTAAATTCTTACTAGCTATTATTGATATTATTTTTAATAGCTTATAAATACATCAAAAGCATCCAAAAAAGATTGTGTTTAAAATGGAAAGTTTTTAATCAATCTCATTAGAAGAAAAGGGTCAAATTGAGGTCTTGGTCCCTTTCTTTTTTTTAGGGAAGTTTTTAGTTCTTTTATTATGTTTAATTTGAGATTTAGTCTTTGATTGTTAGTGCTTTAATTTGGTATAATTTGAGCTTCTTAATTTTATAATATCATTAGTGAATCCAAATAATTAACACTAGAGGTATCTATAGGTCGGTTATGTTTGTGTCAAGTCTATATATGGTACTAACACATTTCATACTTACTTAAGTAGCCAAGCCTAGATTAGACCTGCTTATTGGTCAAGTCACCCGTCCAGGCCCGCCCGAAAAATGAGAGGTTTGACAAAAAACGAGATTCAAAAAATTTAAGGCTCGTTTCTATATGGGTCGAGCCTTGAGTAAGATTTTTTGACCTCGAGCTCAGCACGGCCTGGCCCAAATATATTATGTTATAAAAAATATTATATTAATTATATATGTTTATATTAAATCACTAACCCAATAATAATTAAACTCATTATCCAAAACCTAAAAAAAATTTACCCAACCCAAAATATAAAATTTTAAAAATTATATTTAATACAATAAAATATTTATTATATTTATTTGTGTTTTTAATATAATAAAATATTTATTATATTTATAGTAGTGTTTTTTTAATATAAATACTTTTTAATTTGTTAGAAAACTTTAATTTTAGCATTTTATAGTGCATTTAGTGTATTTTATTTTAAAAAAATATTTTTTAAATAAATACTAATCTTAAAAAAATCAAATATGGGCGAGCCAGATTGGGCATGTGTTTACCTTTCTTAAATTGGCTTGGGCTTGGGCAAAAAAAAGTAAGCCCATTTTTTGAGTTGGGCTAGGTTCGAGCTCAAAAAATTAATTTAGATACCTTGCATGAGCTCGACCCGCACCCGCTTAGCCTAACTCATGAGCACCTCTAACTTAGATTAACTCAAAAAAATTATTTTAGGAATTTAGTAGTTTTACTTTTTTAGATATAAAATTTAAAATTCTTCTATTAAATTTTCTAATATAACATATTGAAATTTAAAAAAAAATACTCATTTGATAGCCATATAATAAAAAAATGATATTATATAAACTTGAATTTAACAAAAGAATTTTACAAGTGTTAATAATTTTTAAAAATTCACATCAACATTATAATGAGAATAAATGTGTCTCAAAACCTAATTTATTTGGTATTTTAGATCCCGTTTTGCCTTAAAATTCTATTTATCCTTTATGTTATATTAATTTCACATTACCAAATCAAATATTTGTTATTAAAAGGAATTAAGAAATTGTAACCAACATATCAATTGAGTTTTAGCTCGATTGGCATGAGTATTATTGTTAATATAGAAATATGTGGGTTCAATTGCATTGAAGCGCATTATCTTTCTACTTATGGATTGAGAAAAAAATATAAATAATTTTAAACATTATATATATAATCAGAACTTATAACGAGACTTCAACCTCAAAAATTGTAAAATCTTATAAATTGACAATTTAATATAATAGTAAAACTTCACTTTGACTAAAAAATAATTTTCAATTTTAGCCTCTAAATTCCTTTTTGAAGTTTCCAAAGATGCAGGTGGTTCCAACATAACTTTGTCAATGGCACAGCCACCTATATTCTAAACTTCATTTTCCAAGAAACCCCATTTCATATCTTCAAAAATTACGGCTCCGTTTGTTTGCAGGTAAAATGTTTTTTGGAAAATGATTTCTAAAAAATGATTTCTGGAAAATGATTTACTTTTCTGGTGTTTGGATGAGTTTGGGTAAAATATTTTCTGTTGTTTGGCAGATTTCCTGAAAATATTTTCCAGAAAAACTGTTTTCACATATATTAATAAATTTATATATATACTAATAAATTTATATTTTAAATATATTGCAATGATTTATTTATAAATAAATTAACTAAATTAAATATATAATAATACTCAATTATTAATCATTTATTATCATCATTTTTTGGTTAAATTCCTACAGCTTCATTTGTAAAATAATATGAAATGAAACAAATATTTTCGTTCATTTTATATTTTTAAGAGGTATAATGATAATTATTTCTATTAATAATGATCAAATAAAACTAAATAAATTGAATAAAGATATATTTTTTAAAAAAATTAAGAAAGCTGATAAACAAACGATTTTATTCAATTTGGTTATATACAATATTCAATTGGACTTGAGCTCTATTCTTAATAAAAAGACTACATATGCGTACATATGTATGTATGTTTTTTAAAGATCAATTTAAGCTACCAATAGTTGTTAGATTATGGCACAATTATAATGGCAGTGGAAAAAAACCCAATGGACAAACAATGGCACTACTTGGAACCTTTACTATATATATATATGGTTTCTTTTTTTGTTTCTGCTATTAATAAAATGAGATTGACAATAGTTTTCAATTGAGACCATTACAAGTTAATTTTGTGATGACAACAACAGTAGACCAAAAGACAATTGAACTACTGATTACTTAAGGCAAAAAACTGCACACTTTTACATGATTTTTTTTAATCATAAATCATATTTTAAATGATAAATCTAGTAAGCATATTCAGACACTGCCAATAACCATGAACTTAAAAAATAAAATATATATTATTTGACTTATTGTTTTTTTTTTGCTAGTACAACAACTATGAAAGCTGCATAAAAACAAAGTAATCAGCAGGTACAAAATGACCCATCCTAAGAACATAATCGAAACATAGACAGATCGCAGCAAACAGAACCTTAAAATCCCAAATTACACCTATCTGTTGAACAAACCTCAAACCACACAAAAATCTAATTCCCACAAGTCACTCTAGGTGATTGTTTCCATGCTATTCCAAGTTCTCACTTTAAAGCTTCCAATCTTTGTAGCTTTGAATGCAATGGCCATCATAAGATACCTTAAAAATACCTCTTTGTTATTCAAAATTTGAAGCTTAAACAGTTACAAATGATTAAAAGTAGGTTCTTAGCATATAAGTAAAGTTCTTCCACAATAGTTATCAATTTAGACAAAATGACAAAAGAAAAAATAGAGATGAAAAAATAAAGAAAACCACTGCTACTTTTAATAGCCATTTTAGTCATATAACTTGCAAAGGCATGTGTCCATTGAAGAAGCTCTTTCATTTTTCAATGTACTTTTCATATCAAAGTTTGGGGAACTAGTGGAGCATTTTTCAAAATCCATCAGAATAAAGACCAAAAAGGGGAAACCCCTTCTCATTTGCAAAATGAGACAAAATATGGAAAATTTTAAAAGTTTCAAAGAAGAGATTGTTTAAACTCAACAATACTAACATAAGCTCAATTCAATGATCTCCACCTAATAAACTCATGCATACAACAGTACTAACATAATAAACTCAATGGAGTTTCAAAAAAGACCAAAAGTTGCTTCATCAACAGTACTAACATAAGCTCCACCTGATATATAATTAAGCCTATGGTAGCTCCAGTCAATAACCTTCTTCCATACAGTCATTAGAAAAAAAAAAAAACCAGATTGCAGAGATGGGGTAAGTGGGTAAAAGAAAAAAGAAATAAATTTGATTCTTTGTATTGAAATGTTCGAGAAAGAAAGAGCTTAAGAGGGGTTTTAGCAGAAAAGGGAAAAACAAGGAGCCTAAGCGTGAGGTTTTTGGTGTCTTTGTTTAAACCCTAATGCTACTGTCCTCTGTATATTTGCTTAAATAACTTTTTTACACTTTCAATTAAAGATGAAGAATGGAAGAAGAAGAGGAGAAAAGTTACCTGGATGAGAAGATGAAGAACAGCGCAAGGATGAGACCGATTGTATGCGAAAGAGAAAGCACCTAAGACCGAAAAGCTACCCTGAGAAGAGATTATATGCGAAAGGAAAAATAAAATTTTTAAAGAAGAAGAACAGAAGAAGTAAAAGTAGAAAGTACCTGGATGGATGAAGAAGAAGGAAGATGAACGATGCAAGGGAAAGTGAGAGTTTGGAAAATGTCTTACGGAAAAAAAATCTGTAAGACATTTTACATAAAAAGCATCCCATTTTACCCGTGTTTCTGAAAACTCTTTACTTATGTAAAATATTTTCAGGTAACCAAACAGCGTAAAATTAGGAAAACATTTTCCGGAAAATGTTTTCATGGTTACCAAACACAGCCTACATAAATAAAATTGAATGACAACTTTGAATATTCTTTTATATTCTCCAATATCTTCATCATAATTTTTTTTCTAAACAAAGTCCAAGTTTTCTTTCAAGCATGATGTAATGGTTAAATGAAAAAAAATTAACTGCATATTTTTTTAATAAAAAATAATTTGATAAACAATGTATAAATATTGTCCATTGGATTAAGTTCGAAATTAAGTTTTTATTAGGGTAAATTAGTCAATTAATTATGAAAAGTTACAAAATGGTCACTCGGTTATTCAATTATATCTTTTTTTATCACCTAACTATCTTGAGTTTTTAAGTGATTCAATTTTTACCTTATATAATCGGGTGACCATTTTATAACTTTTCATAGTTGAATAACAAAAAAGAAACATAATTGAATGGCTACTAATGGAATTTACCCTTTTTATATAACTTTTAAATATTGAACCGAGTCTTAAATAAATATCTTGATAGGGGTGTAGTAATTGATATGATATTCAAATGTGCCATTTTGAGACTTCTTCTAGAGGGACCTAATAAAAAATCAATCATTGTTGCCACGTTCTCATATACATTGTTGAAAATTAGGTTGAAGAATTGAATTTCAAATTCATTGCATTATATAATTATATATGAATCTATTTGATATATATCAAAACGTGAATATGTTTCTATTCAAACTACTACAAAAGTTTCCAATTTTTTTAATTATATTTTTAAAAACAATTATAGATGTTATAGTAATTACAAAAAATATAATAATTGATAATATTTAAAATCGTTGATGTCAATTGAGTATTAGCTCGATTGATATAGACATTGTTACTAATGCAGAAGGCCGTACGTTTGAATGCACTAAAACGCGTTATCCTCCTATTTATGGGTTAAAGAGGGATTATGGTTTTTTATGACTTGTGTCAAAAAGGGCCGATATGATCAGAACCTATAAAACCCCACACAATGTGAGCAAGGGCAAAGTTAGAAAATTTCTTTGGAAGGCCGAAATTAAGCAGAATGTTTTTATAAGGACAAAAATGTAATTTTACTATTTTAATAACTTATATCTTTATATTTTTTTAAAAGACTAATATCAAAGTACAATTTTCATTGTCTCTAAGTGTCGCCCCTAATTGTGAGATTTGTGTGTATAAAATTATAATTTTTTTGAACAATCTCATTATAGGTTTTAGTCATATCTGTTCTTTTTTACACAATGCCTAAAATTACTTATAACTCCTCTCCAACCTATAAATAGAACGATAATACACTTCAACACACTCGAACCTACATCCTCCCGCTTTGGTAACAATACCCATGCCAATTGAGCTAAGACTCAATCAACATAACACTATAATTTTTAGATCTTCAATCTTATATATTTTTTCATTCAAAAGTTTCATTTAATTTTTATATAAAAATTTGAATTGCTATTGTAGCATAATCTACTAATAATAATAGTTCCGTTTGAAATAATAATAATAATAATTGTGTTAATACTTATTGTAGCGACGTAAAATTTGCTTCGGTCGCTAATTGAGGCGATCGTTTTAAAATTTGAAAAAATCGAATTTTGGTTTTAAAGAAAAGGGGAGTCGCCACCGATCTTTTTCTTAGGTGTGATCGGACACCTAATGAATCCTCTTTTTTCAAAAAATAATTTATTTTTGGATAACAAAAAGGCCGAGTTTAGGTCTACGTCAAAATTCAGAGAAAAATTAGGGTTCGGAAGTCGGTTACGCACGAGGAAGGTATTAGCACCCTCGCGTCGCCCAAAATTGGTATCTTATTAAACACGTGTTGTCTTGATTTTCAAAGATACGAGTTCAATTCGATATTTAATCGTGATCCGATTGAAAGAAACGAGAAATCTTATGTTTTTAGTTTTTTAGAAGGATGTCCCGTTTTAACACGAGCTAACGTGATTCATCCAACATAGCGATGAAATCACAAACTTAATGTTAAAATCAGTACATTGTCTTATTTTTGAAATTAATTTGAAATATGGAACAAATATGTTTAAAAATGATAAACAAAAACTAAATATGCGAATATTGGTACAATTAATGAAAAATGTTAGCATAATATAGGTGCATTAGAATCATAATGAAATATTTACAATAAAGAAAATGCAAAAATATATAATAACATAATAAGAAAATACTTGCATAATATAGTATTAAAAATATATAGTATATAAACATTAGAAATAATAATAATGTTTAAAACAACTATTAATAATGATAAAAACCATAGTGATAGAATATAAAAAGTTAACATGATGCAATGATAGTATATAAAAAATGTATATATATATGATAATAAATAAATAGTAAAATAATGAAAATGGTGCAAATAAATATCAAAAGAATATATATACATATATACGTACCAAGTAGAAAAGGGTAATGATAATTATAGTAATAATGATAAAGATAATATATAATGAAAAAACAAAAAGAAAATATGATGTAATAAAATGTAAGAAGAATAAAATAAATAATAGTATATCAAAAATAATAAGTACAATAATAAATATAATGATAGGTAAAAAAAATATTTAAAAAAAAAAAACTATATGTAAAAGGTATATATATATGCGCATATAAAACATGTATTAATGTTAATATGAATATAATAATACTAGTAATAATATAAATAATAGTAAACATAATAATAGATAATTATTAAAATTAATTAACTCAATAATAAAGAAATGAAAATGAATTAAAAAGGATTAAAATTGAATGAAAAGTAGAATCCTGGGGAAATTTCAAATAAAACGAAAGAAGGACCCATACGCAAAGTGCGAATGACATGGGGACTGATAAGGGAAATAATCCCTCCCTCCTGAAACACATAGCAGCACTGGGACTGAAATGAAGTCGAATCAAAATCTTGGGGGCAAAATTAAAAATAACGAGACTTAATAACAATATCATGTAAAAGCGGAAGAGCTAAAAGTGAATTAGCCCTTCCGTCGAAAACACGCGGATCCTCCTGGGTATAGGGTCGGGTCGAAACGGGTCATATAAAGGTCAAAATTTCCTTTTCTTCTTTCATTTGTTCAGCGGTTCAAAAAATGTAAGAGAGAAATTCTCTCTTCTCTCTGGGTTCTCTCCAGAACGAAGCCAGGGGAAGGCCACCGGCGTCATCACGCCGACCGTCACCACCGTCGGCTCCGGCCACCGTTCACGGTGATCGGAAAAGGTAAGATTTTGATTTTTTTTTATATGTTATATACTTATATATATATTTCTATTTCTAAAAAAATAAAGAAAGAAAGAACGAAAAAAGGATTCGAAAATAAGGACTGAAGAAGAAAAGAAAAAAAATCACCTCCGTTTTTTATACTGATTTATGATTTTTTATTCTGATTTAGTGCTATTCTTGGTTCGATCTTGCTCTATTTCGCATGTATATTTGTTTTTAAGTCTAAATTTTGTATTAAAAAAAAACCCCCCTTTTTACAATCTTTTGTTCGACTTATATAGTCGATTTTTTTTACACGGTTTCTGTCATTATTTTGCTTTTTCTTGCTCCTGTTTGCGTGTTCGTCTTGTCTTTGCAGGGGTGGTTGACCGGTGGTGAAGTGACCGATGGGCAGAGAGCGGTTGACCGGTGCAGATGGCCTTGGCAGAGAGTGGTTGGTGCGGCGCCGAACAGGGGCTAGGGTTAGGGTTAGGTCTTGGGTAGTTTAGATTTGATGTAACCGGGATTGGGTGTTGGGTTATTGGGTCATTGGGCTGGCCGGGTTTGGGTTGTAGGCTAAAACGGGCCATCCGGGTTTCAAGTGTAAACGGGTTTGGGTTTTGTAATTTAATTGGGCCATCCGGGTTAAGTGTTAGGTCTGTTTGTTGGGCTGTACGGGTTTTATGTAAATGGGGTAAAATTGGGATACGGGATGTGGGCTTTGAGTTTGTTTTGTAATGGGATAGAAATGGGCCATCTGAAATTGGCCTGCAACACTTATACAAGTCATTTAAATTCCAAATAATAACAGTAATTTAGCCATTGAAGTTGAAAAATTAATATCAACGTGTTCTTTATTTGGGCTGCACTTTTCCTATTTGACCCACTAATCTCTATTTCACCACAAATTTCACATTTTACATCAAAATTTACTAATTTTTTATCTTGATAATTATAATAATTAATAAAACAATATTATAATTAATTTATATTTTCTAAATATTATCTTAACATGAGAAATTATTTGATAACTGCTAGTAGAACTTTTAGACTCTACAAGAATGGTTAATGCATTGACAAGTTTCTTATAAAAATATAATAAAATATTAAAAAAAGTGATACATGTCAATTTTTTAAGTATGCTTGTATAATAAAAAAAAATACACTTTCAATATTCCAAATACTCACTTGCAGGGTAAAATTAGGAGGTTGGTAGGGGCCCGAACCCCCTAAAATAGGAAAATTTTCATTTAGGCCATTTTAAAATTTTAAACTAGTAAAAATAAAATTGCATTATAGCCACCTAAAAATGATAAAAATTTTATTTAATCCTTTAAAAATTATAAAGATATAGGCTATTAAAATTATGAAATTATATTTTTACTTTCGTAAAAATTATAATTTTATTTCAACTCCTAAAAAATTTTCTGATTTCGCCTCTATTTTGTATAACATATGATTTTTTAAACATTTTATATTTAAACTCTTTCAAAGAATTTTGCATATATTTTTCTTTATCATGCCACTTTTATAGTTAAATTTCTAGGAATTGAATTTAGAATGATATGAAAACGAAATATGCACGCTTTTATTTATTTATTACTAATTCAGTCGTAAGCTTATACATAATATTATTGACCAAACATCAACATCAATAAAAATAATACTATAGAAAAACACATAAATCCAAATTAAAAAATAAATAAATAATTAGTTATCAACTTGTTGAGTTCTTGTGTTCATATTTGCCAAAAAAAAAAACTCAAGACTCGAGAGTATACCGACAATTGTAGAAAATTTAATCGGTTACTTGATAAATTATGGTTCAAAAACTTTTTTCGAAAGAGTTAAAATTGCTCAACAAAACCCATTTTTTATAAAGTTAAAAATGCCATAAGCCCTTATATTCTTCTCAAATTTAGAATTTAGTCTTTGTATTTTTATTTCTAAGAATTTAGTCTCTTTATCTAATTTTGAAATTTGAAACATAAATAAACTAAATTCCTAGAAACAAAAGTACAAGGACTTGTGGTACATTTTAACCTTTTTTATAATCCAAAATTTTCAAAGGAAATACATTGAATTTTCAAAGTTGAACTAAGCTATATAAAGTTGCCTCCCTTCTCCAACATTTTACCATAACAAAAGCTCTTTAAAAATGGCAAAGCTACAAATGAAACCCTTGGTTTGCATTTTGTTCATTGTTATCATTTTGCAACATTCAAGGCCAACAACATCTCAAGAAGTGGGTAAGTAAACTATACTAACCCAAAGCTTTGTTTTTTTTTTTTTTCACCATTAATATTTAAATAATTAATTTGGTTTTTTTATTTTTTTATTTTTTTTAGAGGATGAAAGTGAGTTTAGTTATAGTGAAAACAATGGAAGAGGACCATCAAGATGGGGAGAGATTCATGAAGAATGGGGTGCATGTAGCAATGGCACAATGCAATCCCCCATTGATATGTTCAATCAAAGGGTTCAAATTGTTTCCCACTTAGGGAAACTTAAAAGAAGCTACAAACCAGCTAATGCTACCCTAAGAAATAGAGGCCATGATATGATGGTATATAATAAAAATCAAAGCTACTCTTTTAAAAAATATATATATATATATACTAGTAGTCATCCAATTATTAATAATTTTTTTAGTCATCAAACTATGAAAAGTTATAAAATAGTCATCCATTTATTAGTAAACTTCTTTTTTGGTTACCCAACTATAAAAAGTTACAAAATAATCACTCAACTATTCAATTTTATCTTTTTTGTCAGTACCTATATTGGATTTTTGGGTGTTCTGCCAGTTAGTGACTATTAATATAATTTATCCAAAAAACCTCGAATCAACATACTTTTTGTGTATGCAGTTGAGGTTTGATGGTGAAGCAGGAGCTATAGAAATCAATGGTACTGAGTATGCACTTCAACAGTGTCACTGGCATTCTCCTTCTGAGCATACCATCAATGGCAGGAGGTAATATATATAATTTTGATATGTTCATGTATTCTTGTTTTTTTTTTCATATAATCTCGTGTTACAATTTCATTGTAATAGAACCAATTAAATTTTTTTTTTTTTTTTTAACTTTGAAAATTCAGGTTTGATTTAGAGGCACACTTGGTTCATGAAAGTGCAGATGGCAAGATTGCTGTAATGGGGATCATGTACAAGATTGGAAGACCAGATCCTTTCCTGTTATCAGTAAGTACAAACATTTATTTGTCGGATGTAAATGTTCTATACGGATAAACATATTTGTAGGGATGAAATCATAAATTTTATGTTGGGGACAAGATAAAATTAAAGTATCTTAGGAGGCCAAAGGGATAAAATTTAGGGACTAAATTGAAAAAAGTTACCAAGTTCCCAGACCAATATAGACAAAAAAAGTTCAAGGATCAAGTTGAAAAAATTGTCAAACCCAGGAACTAAATGGTACTTTATCCTGTTTTTAAATAGTTTTTAAATTGAAAAATTAAATTTTCAAATGGCCAAAACAAAAAAAAATTCACATATGGCTAAAGCAAAAAAAATAAAATCAAATCAAACCATTTATACTTAAAAAGGAGTAAAAGTGAAATTATACCATTTAGCCTCAACCTTCCACACGGCTTCCTCCCTGCACATGAAAACTCCACAAAAAAAAAAAAATTAAAAATCGAAACAACATAGAAATATAACAATTCCGGTACCGGAATTTGTCTGTTATTGCAGTTAGAGGAACATTTAACAGCCCTTACAGACACAACCGAAGCAGAAAGAGCAGTGGGTGTAATGAATCCAAGGGGCATAAAATTCGGCAGCAGAAAATATTACAGATACATCGGCTCTTTAACTGTTCCTCCTTGTACTGAAAACGTTGTTTGGAGCTTTGTCCAAAAGGTTCATTAATTCCCTCGAAATTAATTAAATTCTAATAAATCCTTTTGTTTTTTTGTTCTTTAATTCGTAATTTACGATGTTGTAATTTATCTTTAAAACAGTTTACTGATCATTAAAACCTGTTTTTTTTTTAATCAGGTGAGGACTGTTACAAGAGAGCAGGTGAGGTTGCTTCGTGTGGCCGTTCATGACGTAAGTTCTTAAATAAAATAAAATAAAAACAAATTGAATATATTGTTATTGAACATATATCTATTTAATTAAATATGAATAAACATTTATATTATATTATATATATATGATAATTTTAATTAATTATTTGCAGGATTCCGATACTAATGCAAGACCATTGCAGCCAATAAACGAACGATGGATTCAACTCTTTAGACCAGATGATAAAGAGAATTAATAGAGAGAGATATTCATAGTATTATTTTGATTCTGTTTTAGGAATTATTTAATATTTTTATAATTTTTTCGAGCTTAATTATGTCTTCATTTATTATTATTGTTATTATTAATCATTTGAATTGATTTGATTGAATGAATACTTTTTAATATTTTTATTCAAATTAAACTTTGAGAATATTCTTTAATACGACATCAAGGAGGGTCTTATTTATCCTTTGAAAACACACCTCAGAGATATTCCTTAGCTTAGAACTCATGTGGATCCCCTCATTAATTGTTATCTCTAAATCTATCTATCATGTCTCATCTAAAGTGATTGACAATACGATCAATCGTCACCCTACCTAGCCCTATAGTGATGGATCACTTGACCACTTATCCCTAACCCACTAATAAAGACTTGACATCTGGTATGTCAAGATTATTGTTAAGAGTATAAAATCCCTTAGCTTCAACAGAAAAAGGAGGACTTTTTCTCTTCTAATTTTATCTCCCAAGAACATCGTCTATGGTGGCTCTCGACCTTGTACCTAACAATGTGAATTACCTAGCTTTGATGTAATACTTCACACCCAACCTGATCGTCGAATCCAAATGTGTGATGTCATATTATGTCGCCCAAGCAACTCAAGCTACTATAACACAAATAAATTCAATTCAACCATCAATTTAATTCATATGCATGCATTTAGACAATCCTTGGTTTTATTTCATCAATTTACAGGGTTATATGGGTTAATTTCAAAGTTAGGACTCAAATCCAAACTTAAATTTCAAATTTCAAATTTATGTCTCGAGACAAGGATCCCCATGTCTCGAAACATGTCATAAATTATTTTGAGATTTTTAGCTTCGAAGTTAGTATGTCTACACACTACATGTTATGTCTCGAGGTAAGGTCCTTTGTGTCTCGAGACCAACCTCCCCTGTTTTCTTATTGTTGCTTCGATATTTGAATGTCTCGAGACAATGGGTTTCTGTCTCGAGACCTAGAGGAAGGCAAAATCTATTTAGCTTCAATGTTCTTCTGTCTCGAGACAAAGACTACTTGTCACGAGATCTAGGAACAATTGTTCTCGAGACTTCGTGCTCTTAAATACAAAATTTAAATGAAATTTGTTCCAGTGGTCTCGAGACATGTTCTTTCTATCTCAAGACTCGGTGACCAAATTGTCAAAATTCTACATTTTTATGAATACAAAACCTTAATTACCTCAAAACATAATCATCAAAATGAACGATCTAAATACTTTCAAAACATCACCAAAGCCTAACCTTTTATACATCAACACTTAATCAACCAATTCACACAATCAAACCAACATACGCAAGCATAATTAACAACTATACACATTTTTTTAATAAATAATGTAAAAATGTGATAATTTCTAAATCCCAAATCAAATAAATATTTACTAGAATTATATTTACGAAAAATTTCGATGAGAAACAATGACAAAAAAATCACTTAAAAAAGAAAAGTCAATATGGGTGATTTTATCGATAAATGTTATATGTTTAAGTTTGTATTTTTTTTTTAAATTAAAAAATTAGTTTTTATTATTTTAGAGTTTGATTGTAGGAATGGAATAAAAAATTCCATAACTCATAATTAAATTAAATATATTATCATATTATTTTGATTTTATAAAATCTAATTTAAAATTATGAAATTATATAAATACCCTTCTTTTAAATTATAATTAATATTATTATGAAGATATTTTTGCATTTTCATTCTTTTATATAATCTCAAAATAAAAAAATAAAATTACAAATTTAAAAATATATTAAAATATAAATTAACTACCACTCCATCTATATTTATTATTAAATAAAAAATTTTAAAAATATTTTTAACATCAAATAGAATATAAATTAAATAGCTTGGTAGAACATATTTATAATGAAAATAGATCGTGCATAAATTATAATTTAATTATAAAAAATAATAAATTTAAAATACAAAATATTAAATACTTAAAATAAATTTTAACATAATTTCATTGTAATAACTAAAACAAGACAACAAATCTCTCTTGTCTTCTTCTTTATTTGTCTTTCTTTAAAACAAATTCTATTATGATTCTCATTTCTTTCTCCCTATAACATAAAAGCCAAACTGATCATCAGGTAAGTTTCTAACCCTAACATTTCTTTACGAAATTTTATTTTTTGGGTTTTTTAAATATTTTAAAAATAATTACAGATTACGATTTTATAAATTTAATTATTTGTTTGAATTGTTGAATTTGATCAGAGATTTTTTTTTTCTTATTATTTTATGTAATGGATCAGAGAAAATGATAAAATTAATCTGGAGATTGAAAAAAATTTATAAATTGCATTGTTGGGTACTTGTTTGAATACAATTTAAAGTTTTTGGATTTAATTTCAATTTGCATGTATTTATTGGTAATATAGATATTGAAGAATGTTCCATTTCCTCTTCAAGGTGCTTATGGGAGGTAGCATTTTATCTTATAAATAAACTGCAAGATATAGCATTCCTGATATGGCCACCATTCACCGCAGGTTACCATTTTTTTGTTTATGGGTTAATTTGCATTAGATGTCCCCGAATTGTAGTTCAGATTTTAAATTGGTTCTTTATTTGAGTTTTTAAAGTTTTAATATTGTATTAATTAGGTATTTTTATTAATCTAATTTCGGCTCGAATGTTAAATATTAGCTTAAATCTGATATAAAGTATATTTAAAACATGTGAATCAAAGTTTAAACAAGTATATACCTAGAGATGAAATTACCTGGGCAGTGGAAGGAGCATGCCCCACTTTTAGGTCCCTCCCAACTTTGAAATTAAAAAAATTGAGCTTTGGAGAAGTAAAAGTACGATGGAGGTTCTTGTAGAAATGATCAGATTGCATTTTTCCCTCTCTACTCAAAAAATAGGCAAATTAGTCTTAGGACGTTAGATCAAAGAGCAAATTGGTCATTTCTGTTAAAAATTCCATTCATTTGTACTATTAAAAACTAGCGTGACTGATATAATAATCAGACAGTGCCACGTGTACCTTATATTAATGTACAAGGACTAGTTTTTAATTGTAGAAATGGATGATTTTTTTTACAGGACTAGATTGCTCTTTAATCTAAGGTATAAGGACTAATTTGTCCCTTTTTTTAGTATAGGGAGAAAAATGCATTTTGAATTCTAGTACAAGGGCGACCCTGATACTTTTATTGCCTTGGAGCACTCAATTTTTTTTGGTTTAAATGCCTCTTAGGTCCTTGCTGATATCAAAATTAGAAAAGGGAGCTCTATTTCTCTCTCTTCTTTTTGGTTTAAATGCTTCTTAGATCTTTGCCAATTTTGAAATTGTTAGTTTTTTTTAAATACGTTACATCTAAGTTGTCCATGTGATAGGTACAAATACGTTTAAATTTTGATAACATATTTTAAATATGCTGCACATCATACCCAAGCGAACAATTAATGCACAAACCGATGGGTAAATTAAAGAAAGGACTTGATTGATGGGATACTAATACTTTGAAGGCTTAATTAGAATCCCTTGAAATTTGATGAAATATTAAAAATATGGACCATAGTTTGAGGACTTTTTGGTGAAATTAGCCCTATGTTCATTGCTAAAAACTATTTCAATGCTTTGACAGTGGAGTTATTAAGAAAACAAAAGACAGTGTCCGTTTCATTATCACGACAATTATTGGATTTGCTTTAGGATTCTTCATTGGTTCTTCATTTCCATTCTTTTCTCATTACAAGGTACCTTCTTTTTCCCTTCATTTATGTCTTACATAATGTTCACTCATATGATGTTTTTTGAATGTTCTAATTTCGGTTTTTAGCCCTTCTGCTATGTTAGAAAAACGAGACTCTACTTTAATTTGGTATAATTTAATCTTTTTACTTTTATAATGTTAGTAAATTATCTAAATTGATAACATCGTTAATATGATGACTGCGAAACTTTAATCTTATATTATTCAATCACGTAGTTAAGGAGGGCCACGTAAAAATATAGTCAACTATAGGGTTTGGATGGGGTAAGCAAGGACCTTGCGTCCCCGGCCCTCAAATGATAAAATTGTCATTTAATTTTTTTAAATTTTCGTAAAATTATAAGTTAATATAATGATAAAATTGTACTTTAATTTCTTAAGTAATTTTTTTATTATTCAATGCCACGTAAAATTTTAGTCAACTACGCACGGGCGTAGATAAGGGCCAAGCAAGTACCTTGCCCCTCTCAAATGATAAAACTTCTATTTAATCCTTTCAAATCCTATGAAATTACATGTTAATATAATGGTAAAATGACACTTTAATTTTCAAAGTGGTTTTTTGGGTTCGCCATTGCCACTATGTTTAACTCTAATAAATTCAAATGTCAACTTGTTTAATAATAATAATAATAATAATAATAATAATCCATGTTATCACTTTAAAGACAACAAATGGTGTCATGAATTCAAAACTACAAATAACATTACGAAAAATAGAGAATCAAATTATGCCAAAAATTAAAGTAGACCGATCAAATCTCGAATTTTAGTATAGTATTAGGGACTAAAACAGTAAATAGACTTTTTTTCCTCCATCCCTGCAGGTTTACTTACCTTCAAGCCATAGATCATCTATTGATGTAGCAACAGCATCTAATGACCAAGGTTTATTTGTAGTCAAATCTCCTCAAACAAATGTGGTCAATGTTTCCATAGTACCGAAGGTAACAGTATTTGAGTAAAATTATCATGAAGGCTCTGTAATAGTAGTAGTTAGATTACATTTTATCCTCTCTACTTAAAAAATGAATAAATTAGTCTTTCTATTAAAAGTTCCATCCATGTCTATGGTTAAAAATTGATCTTATAACGTACACGTGGCACACCACATGCCATTGCTTGATTAATCCGTAAGTCACACCAATTTTTAAAAGTACAAATAGATGAAATTTTTAATAGAAATGACTAATTTTCTCTTTGATCTAATATATATGGACTAATTTGTATATTTTTTGAGCTGAGGGGGCAAAATGCAATCTGACTCTTAGTACAAGGGTCTCTATGGGATTTTTACCCAAATCTTGTGAAGTGTTCTTTGTTCACAATTACGTCATAGTACTCGGTTTTAATCCAATTTTGTTAAAAAAATTTCTGTTTTTTTTCCCCAGAAATATATTCGAAGGAATCCTCGGGGTTCAAAATTATTACCACCTCGAATCAATGTTCCAGAATCTGATCTTCATCTTCGCAGATTATATGGTTTACCTCCTCTGGTATAAAACACTATCATTGTATCATTGTATCATTGTATCATTGTATAATTGTCAGCTTCATACCACATCCAAATATGCTCGTAAGGTGTTTGTTGAAATGATTGTTCATTAAAAACCTGCAGGATTTGAAGAGGAAACCAAAGTATTTAGCTGCATTTTCAGTTGGCATTCATCAAATGAATAATATTGATGCATGTGTTAAAAAGGTTCAATCAATGGACCCAATATTCCATCTTTTTTGCATTTTAGTGTGTTTTCTTTTTGTTGTTGTTGTTGTTCTAACAGTATTGTATTCTTACATGTTTTATTGAGGTAGTTTTCTGAGGATTTCCAAATTGTGCTGTTTCATTATGATGGGAAGACAAGTGAATGGGACCAATTTGAATGGTCAAAGAAAGCAATCCATGTTACTGCCAGCAAACAAACAAAATGGTATGTTCTACAGTGTTATGATGCATCCATCCATACATACATATACATTTAACATGTTCATATACATACATACATACATACATACATACATATATGTATATATAAAAATATATATTCGTATCATTTAGGTGGTATGCGAAAAGGTTTTTGCACCCTGATGTTGTTGCTGCATATGAATATATTTTCATATGGGATGAAGATCTTGGAGTGGAACACTTCAATGCAGACAGGTTCGTGTTATGTTTTCTTTTTCTTGTTTACCCAGTGTTCAGCATGCATGCATGCACATGTATGTATGCAGGGGCGAAGGAGGGGGCAGGCAGGCCCTGGTCCCCCTAAAATGAGAAATTGGTTTTTTAGTCTCTCAAAATTTATAAAATCTTAAGTTAATATATGGTAAAATCATAGTTTGCCCCCTCCCAAACGCTAAAATTTTGATTTAGTCTTTTTGAAAACTATAAAACATAAGCCTATACAATGACGAAATTACATTTTAGCTCTCGTAAAAATATAAATATATAGCTCAACCTCCATCTCTCCTAAAATAATTTCTGGCTTTGCCCCAATATGTATGTATGTATTTTAATATTGTGTGACCAAGTTACCAGATACATAGAGCTGGTGAAGAAACATGGTTTGGAGATCTCACAACCAGGTTTGGGGCCCAATGATGTAGTTACATGGGAGATGACAAGGAGGAAAGAGGACCAAGAGGTTCACAAGTAGGCTCTCTTTCTCTACATTCTATACCTGTAAAACAAATGGGTCGGATTGGTTTTGAATTAGATTCATTTGAATCGAGTTAGTTCATATTTTAAAAATTTTGAGTTATTTTAGTCTAAGTCAATTTTGGGGTCAAGTCATCTTGGGTTTGTATTAATTTCAAGTTTAAATCATTTTGATATCCAATCATTTTAAGTTCAGATCATTTGAGTTTGAGACTTAATTTTTAGGTCAGACCATTATAGGTTTGAATCATTTTAGGTTACTTGTTCAGATCTTTTTAAGTTTAGGTAAATATAAGTTTAATTCGATCAAATCAAGTTGGCTTTAGATAAGTCAATTTAGATTTTAAAAATTTTCAGGTCATTTTGGTTTAGGTCAGTTTTGTGTTCGAGTCATTTCAAGTTTCGACTCTTTCGAGTTTGACGTTCAGGTTTTTCAGGTCTCGATCACTACAAGTTCATATCATTTTGGGTTCGGGTTGGTTCAAGTTTGACTCATCTTGAATTTGGATAGTTTCATATTTGGACAAGTTTTAAGTTAATTTAAGTTGAATGATTATAATTTTTAACTCTTTTTTTTATGTTCAAATCGAGTTGGATCAAATTTAAATTCTAAATTTATCGATGAACATATCATTCGTTTATAGCTCTAAAAGTAGCTTAGTCTTTTTTAATTGTAAAGTATTTAAGTCTTTTTTTTTAACAATTTTTTTTACTCTCACCTCTCCAAACTTTTAAAATTTCATTTTAGCCTCTAATAACAAATTCCTGACTTTGCCGTCGTAAACAGGGTTAGCCTCGAGAGACCAGGCTGGTGTAGCGACCAACATTTGCCACCATGTGCTGCGTATGCTCTCTCTCTCTCTCTCTCTCTCTCTATATATATATATATATACATGATATATAATGTATACTATACTTTCGGACCAAGTGAAGATTATGAAAAAACTGGTGCCATTTAACATTGTTTGATGATTTGGCTCAGTTTTGTGGAAATTATGGCTCCTGTATTTTCTCGTGAAGCCTGGCGATGTGTATGGCATATGATTCAGGTAATGTATGTTTGAGGTTACTAAAAAAAGCAACACAAATATGTCTTTATTAAAAGTTGAATTGTATTTTGCTTTTCTATTTTAAAAAATGGGTAAATTAGTTTATGTATATTAGATAAAAGAGTAAATTGATTTTTCTCTTAGAAATTTCATTTATTTTTACTGTTAAAAACTGGTCTTTGTACATCAACATGATGTACACATGACATACTATGCTTGTTTTTAACAATACAAATGAATTAAATTTTTAACAAAATGGGCTAATTTACTCATGTTTTGAATAGAATGAATAGAATACAATCTAGCTCTCAGTACAGATCCTCGATAGTCCTTTTATCTTTTTAAAATGAGACTATTATCTCAGGTATACAACCTTTCAAATGCTTGAAAAAATAACTGAACACATCGTATTTGACATTTACACAACGTAGACCAGCACGGTTGAAAGTTGGTTTAATTTCTTTGAGCTCCCTCTCTTTTTCTTGATACTTACCAAAATGCTTTCATGTTGTTTGTAGAATGATCTTGTGCACGGATGGGGATTGGATTTTGCTCTCAGAAGATGTGTTGAGGTTGGCAATTTTTTATACTTTAGTCCCTGAATTATACACATTTTCTCATTTGACGTAATGATAGATTTAACCCCTCACTATTAATCTTTTTATCACCTTGGCCTTAATTTTGGTTCTCCAACTTTAAAATTTTGTCTAAAATTTTTTAAGGACAAAAATGGTTGATTGAATTATTAAAATTTTAAGGGAAAAATACATTGGTAGTCACCCAACTATTTGACTTTTTCTTTTTTGGTCACCCAAATATTCAAATTTTTCTTTTTTAGTCATTAGCCATTAAATTACTAACAAGAAGATAACTTGGCAGTAACCCTTATCATTTATACATTGTATCAATTTAGTCTTGATTTAGAAAAAATTAACCCTCACAAATTTTTTTAAAAAAAGAGACTAAATTACAAAATGTGTAAACATTGATGATTAATTTTTGTAAGAATTAAGATTAAATTGACGTAATGTATAATCATGCCAATTTTACAAGCTGTCATGTCATATTTCCATCAATCATTTAATGGTCGGTGACCAAAAAAGAAACTTACCAATAGTTGGGTGAGTACAAGTGTAGTTTACCCAAATTTTAAAGGTTTTGATATGCTAACCCGTATGACAATCCATGTATGCTTTATAAAAATGCAAAAAAGTACATAAGTGTATTTTTTTAATAAAAAAAAGTGTTAATGACTGCAATGAAATACATGTAGACTACCATGTAGGTGATCACATTAGTGTAGTTAAAATTTTGAAAATTCAATTATTTTTTTCTTTAAAAGAAGCAATTTAACTAAAAATTTGAAGGTTAAGGTTAAATTTATGCCAAATTGACAATGAGTTGAACACTTGGGGCTAAATTCAAATGTCGAATAGTGACTTAAACTTATTTATTTATGAGATAAATATCAAAACTATAAATGAACTTTGATCCAATGTGCAATGTCATACATGAATTTTAATTGTGTACATTATATGAAATTTCGATTTGATTTAATTTTTACAAATCACTAACAATATTAGCATCATTTGACGTTGATATATTACATACACAAGCAATTATATTAATTCAATATGAAAATATGTATGTATTAATTTTTTTAAATGTGCACGGTTGAATCAAAATTAAAATTTCATGTATACATATAAAGCACAATTCAAGTTTCATGTGTATATTGCACCAAATTAAATTTCATATATCAATATACACATAGCATCAAAATTCATGTATAAAATTGATATTTATCCATTTATTTATCGACACAATAAGAATCATGTTTCTTCTCCACAGCCCGCACATGAAAAAATTGGAGTAGTAGATTCAGAGTGGATTATTCATAAAGTAATCCCTTCTCCTGTAAATCAGGCAAGTTATCAGCTTCCCATGTATATATTTGGCTATGTTATGGTGCATTAATGCTCGTAAATCCGAATTTAAATAATATTTTTTTTTTTTTCAGGAAACGACTCTGAATTCAAATAACATAAATTTCTCACAGGAAACGATTAAATTTGAGAAATCTCATAGGCAAGAGGTATGTAATGTATCTTCCATTTTCAAATCCGAGTAACATAGATAAAGTCTCCACGATTTGAATTTCTTTTTTCTTTTAGCAGGTTAGAACAAGGTGCAAAAACGAGTGGTCGATTTTTCAACATCGTCTCGCCAATGCCGACAAGGCATACCATGCTCAGTTCGGAAATGGGTAATTTTTGGTTTTTGGTTTTTTGCTTAAATGTAAGATCGGCTTCTAAACTATATTACTTTTCTCACTTAGGTGATTAAGGTTAAACTATCAATTTTGTCACATTTATTCTAAAACTTTAGGTATCTTAGTGTAAAAATGATATAGTCTAAGGACCAATTTTGTAATTAAACCTTTTAAATTTGTTTTTCCTCACACTTCCCTCATTATCTTCCTCATTTGTAAATTATAGTCATCTCAATTGATGTTTGTTAGAGTTTAGTTTTTGACTCTCTCTTTTTCCTGAAAAAGTGTGAATTCAAGTTTGGATTGTTTCGGGTTTGTGTTATTTTGGGTTTGAGATTAAGACCTGAACATTTTAGATTGAATTATTTTTTATTCGAGTCACTTAAGTTTGAGTTCAATGATTTTGGATTATTAACTTCTTCTAAACAAATAAATTTGGGTCGGGTTTGGATTTTAATTGGGTTAGTAATAATTGTGTTCTAGACAAAATGGTTATTTCTCATCTTTAAATAAAAATTCGTCTTTTTACATTTTGTACCCGAATCTTCGAATCAATATTCTTTTCTATTTTTTTGGTTAAAAATGAATTTTTTATTGATATATTAAGAAAAAGTCACCTTAAATTATTTAATAAAATTAACAGAAAAAGTTTAAATTATGACTAAAATATACATTTTAAAAAGTTTATAGTGAAGGGATTAACTTAACTAAAAAACACAAATATAGGGACCTTCTCAAGCAATTGACCTTTCAAAATTGCTTCCCGCCAGATTCTCAAGCTAACAACAACATAGAGGAAAGGATCTAATTAAGACACAGAACTGATATTTTGATGACTCGTCAATTAAAAGGGGTCAATTTAGAATCTAATCTTAATTTGTGGGGACTTCCAATGAAATTAACCCTGATATTTTCAAAAGATTTAAATTTTGATGACGAATGAACGGTGATTAATAGGGAAACCGCGCAGCCACCTCTATGCAGGCTTTCTTACATTAGCTTCTTCTCTCTTTCACAAAAAAAGAAAGAAAAAAAATACCTAAAATTCTCAAACACAAAAGATTTTTCCGAGAATCTCTTTTCATTTTCCTCTCATCCAAACAATGGTTTTTTTCCCTTCAATCTTCTCTTTGAAACCATCCCGCTCTCTGCATATTCTAACTCTTTTACTGTTATTTTAAACTTTTTTTTTGCTGCATTTTTATTTTCCATTTATCCAAACAAGCTCTTTACCAAAAGAAAAAAAAATTGAGCTGTTATTTACTACTTTCTTATTTTGTTTACTTAATTTACATGCCAAAATGACGACTTAATTGATTATCCAGCCTAGAAAGTGACATCTCAATTTATAATGTTACTAAATTATTACCTTCTTTTCGTTGCTAAATAATTTAAATTTTGATTTTTTATAAGATAATAAAGAAAAATGCCAGTAAGTTTATCTAATTTCCAAATGGGACAATAACTCTTCGTTAATCCCCCTCTTATACGCGTTTTAATTGATTTTTTTCGATTGAGTTTAATGTTATAAAAACGCGTTTAATTATATTTTATGCGATATATATTATAATAGTGATTAACTTTTTTATGTTTCTTTTTAACAGATAATTAAAAAGAAAAAAAAATTAAACCATGAATAAACCCTGGTTTGAGAAAACCTTCAATGGTGTCAACGATGATTTGTTTGATGATGATGTAATAAAGTATTTGGATTTACCATTGGATGATGTTGAAAGGATTGATGGTGGTGTTAGTGGTAATGTTATAAAAGATTTTGGCTTTCCTTTGTATGACAACAATGTTGGCTATGGTGGCGGCGGCTTTGGTGGTGGTGAAGAGTGGGATTGTAACTTTCAGCATTTAGCTGGCTTTTGTGGTGGAGATTTTCTTGATGATAGTATAGTTGAAAGCCTTACATTTTCAGTGAGTGTTCCCTTTGTTTTCAATGTTTATGATTGTTTCATGTTTAGTTCCTAATTTACCACGGGCGTACCTTAGCTTTAGCATGAAATATTGGTTGGAAATCGGATATATTAGGAGACATTATATATCATTTGTGCCACGGACTGAAACGGTACCATGCTTAAGACACCGTCCGTGCCTTAATGGATTAATCTTCCGAGGGTACATTCTACTATGTGCATGTTAAATGCTAAATGCTTTGTTGCAAGTCTTACATTGTATCCTTTTAGGAGAAACCATTATAGCAATATGGTGATCCTTGGTTCGTTTTGGTTTAGAAGCAATCTCTCCTTAGAGTACTTGCACATTCTATTCTTTATTGACTGAATTCTGCTTTGAAGCATGCTCGGGACAGAGCATCGTAAAAGCAGGTTATTTAGTGTGGCAAAGAGCTATAAAAATATTGGGGGCATTGATTTGTTTGTAACAGGGTCTATTTTCTTGCTTGGTCTTGTTTGGTGATTTTGAAAATCGGTGTTGATGTTGTACATTGCAAAAACCAGGAACATGTTGTTAAAAGCACGGTGGTGCAGCTGTTTGGTCCAACCTAATAAGCAGGCCCGACCAGTGCTTGGTTTGCCTTGCCAACCAATGGATTGAGGCCCACTTAATTGAAGTGCCTCTCCTGATAAATTTTGTATGTGATTTATGCTTATTATTATAGTTGGTACTTACTCTGAAATGGATGGTGGTCTTCTCTGTAACCATTTTTCGATTGAATTGTCGTACACGTATGATAACAATGAATTGATTTTTTCCCTTTTATATCTAGTGTGATGGATATTCTCAGCAGTCGAGCTCTACCAAGGCATCCTACAGCGAGTCCATGGATGTCAAAGGTTCATCTTGGTTCCAAACCTCCAGTCCAGTGTCTGTACTTGATAACCGTAGCTCTTCCTCGGGTGCAAACCGAATACCTATTAATCCTAATCTCAGTTTCCGGAGGAAGCGATGTAGAACCAATCGAAGACGAGCATCGACCTTGAACTCACCGTTCACATTGCCTCTCGTATTCTCCACCTTTAGTACCTCCCAAAGATTTTATTTTCCAGTTGGTTCCAAATCAGAATCCGTAAGCCATCTTACTCAGAAACCTACCAGGAAGAGACTAAAGAAAAAGAACCTGAAATTGCTTTCGGGGTCCAGTGAGAGCAACAACTCCTCCTCCCAATAGCTTGTTATTAGGAAATGTGCGCATTGTGAAGTTACGGAAACACCGCAATGGAGAGAAGGTCCAATGGGACCTAAGACCCTTTGTAATGCATGCGGGGTTCGCTACAGGTCTGGCCGCCTCTTTCCCGAGTACCGTCCTGCTGGAAGTCCAACATTCATTCCATCATTACACTCCCAACTCTCATAAGAAGGTGGTAGAGATGAGAAGAAAAAGCCAATTCGCCGGTGACAGCAATAACATCCGTGTTGTTAATCCGACAGAAACATCGCTTAGGTACCAACTTTACTGAAAGCTTGAAGTAGGTAGCTTCCGTCCTTGCTTTACGTCTTGTAGACCTGTCAATTCAACGGCCCGATTGGTTCAAGTCCGGTAAATTGAACTGGATCAATTCAAGTTTTTAAATTTCCAGCTCATTTCAAATTTGGATTAAATTCTGGTTCAAGTTTTTTAGGTCGGGTCATTCGAGTTTGAATCATTTCAAAATTACTTGTTTGATCATTTCGAGTTCATGTCATATAGATTTAGGTTGTTTGACTTATTCATGTTTTGTGTTTCAAATTAGGTTTTAGTGAAAAGCTTAGGTATTTTTAACATGCTTGATAAGACCTATTCATTTATTCTTCTTCAATGCAATTTTATTTAGTGTTTTTTTTAATTGATGATGATGATGTCAAAAATCTTTATATTACATTAAAAAATAATAAATAAATAAATAACTTTAGCCAAAATAAATAAATGATACGCTGTTTTTTTTCCTGAATTTGGTTGAGAATTTTATTAATCCCATTACTAATTTATCATATAAAACCCTTAAATTATTATCGTATTAATTTTTTTTTACATATTATCATATTGAAATTTATAAAAATGTAAATAAAGTTAAATATAATATGCTATAAAATATACAAATTACGCAAAAAATCATAAATCACATACATTTTACGATGAAAATTTTACATTTTAAAAAAATAGATAGCACTAATATATTTATTTATATCAACTAATATAATTATCACATAAAAATTCTAATAATTAAGTGATATTAAAAGGAAAAGTTTCCAGAATTTAAAAAAAAAAAAATAAAGGTTGAAACTTTGAGTGTTTAAGTATTCAAGCTTATGTTACATTATACATTTATGAGTATTTTAATTTTATAATGAGTGTAAATTTTAATTTAAATTATTATTTTTAATGATTTAATTCTATTTTTTAATTACTCCAACATGTATAGTGTTATATTTACATTTATAAAAAAACTTATAAAGTTATAAATGGTTTTCAACCACGGTTAATGGTGAAGTCAACCATAGTTAGTTTTTGCCTATGTTTCTTTACGATATTTTAGTTTCAGTTTATATCACCCGTACGAGATATTGATGTCAGCTAAATAAATCTTAATAATATAAAATATTTTTTATGAAAAATTGATAATTACAATTTTAAATTAAAAGAAATAAAAATTTTAATTGAAGTACTAATTTTCTGAGAAATTAATTTATTTATTTTTTAAAATAAATAGGTAAATGCAAGGTATCCATCCCACTTTTACCATATATATATATATATCATCTTTATCATCATTAAGAGTATATCAGAGTGAGGGCAAACCTATTTTCTGTCTTCTTTTTTTCAATGTTTGGTTTTTAAGAAAAAAAAGGAGTAAGAGATTTACAATTAATTGTCTTAAAATTTAATCTACTGGTTTTTCCTCTTTAAATCCCCTTGTTTAAACTTCAACATTTTCTGCAATCTTTTGTTAAAAAAATGGAGCTTGAAAAAAGCTTAGACCCAAATCTATGGCATGCATGTGCTGGATCCATGGTTCAAATCCCACCAATAAACTCCAAAGTCTATTATTTCCCTCAAGGCCATGCCGAGCACTCACTTAACTCGGTGGATTTCCCGTTTTCTCGTCAAATCCCACCCCTTGTTCTTTGCCGAGTTGACTCAGTCAAATTCATGGCCGATGTTGAAACCGATGAAGTATATGCCAAGATCATGCTTACGCCATTACAGAACAATGAGCCTGATGTTGGAGACGATGATGGTGTTTCAAATGGCGGCTGCAATAATATTGAAAAAAAGGCTGCTTCTTTTGCTAAGACGTTGACTCAATCCGATGCTAACAACGGCGGTGGGTTTTCCGTTCCGAGATACTGTGCTGAAACCATTTTTCCCGCGTTGGATTATAGTGCCGATCCTCCGGTTCAAACCGTCGTCGCCGTTGATGTTCATGGTCAGCTATGGAAGTTCAGGCATATTTATAGGGGAACTCCGAGGAGACATTTGTTGACTACAGGGTGGAGTGCTTTCGTCAACCGGAAAAAACTCCTTGCCGGCGACTCAGTCGTGTTCTTGAGAGCCGAGAACGGCGGAATTCGTGTCGGGATCAGGCGAGCCAAGCTTGGGATTGGGGATGGTGATTGTTATGGAAGTTTGGGTTTTTGTGGGAATTCGAAAGGGAACGGAAAAGTGAAGCCGGAGGAGGTTTTGGAGGCGGCGAAGGCGGCTTCCGGTGGCTGGAAGCCGTTCGAGGTTGTTTATTATCCGAGAACAAGCAGGCCGGAGTTTTGTGTTAAGGCATCTGCAGTTAATACAGCAATGAAGGTCCCTTGGTGTTGTGGTATGAGGTTCAAAATGGCTTTTGAGACTGAAGATTCTTCTAGAATTAGTTGGTTCGTCGGAACCATATCGTCCGTTCATGTTGCGGATCCAGTCCGGTGGCCGGACTCGCCGTGGCGGCTTCTCGAGGTACAATATTCGATCCTCATTCACATATTCCTAGGTAAAAGTGGGATAGATTATATTTTGTTATCTCTATTAGAATAAATTATTTTTAAATTAAAAATAAATTAATTATTTAGGTTAAAAATTTAGTTGTTAACAAAATAACCTGGCAATGTATTTCATGTAAATGTAAATGTATAAAAGACAATTCTTAATAGTAGAAATAAATAGAAATTTTAATAATAAAATAAATTTATTCTTTAATTTAATGTATATAATTAATTTATTTTTTCAAAATGTATGTGTAGAACACCCATTTTTATTTGCTGAATTAGCACATTGGTTATATATCTGTAGTACATTAGCTGATTTGTATGTGTAGAACAATAGTAGTCTTGGACTAAAATAGAACAACATGAATCAAATTGTAACTATACGTTTCGTATCGGTTTATCCCCGAAAATGCCGGTTCGGTTTTTGCTTTGCAAGTATGTTCTTGGTCATTTAACCTTAAAACAATGTGGTTTGAAATTGATCGGGAGTTTAGAGAAACCGTACTCGTTTTCGGTTCCTCGAAAGAGAAATGTACTCGACTCATAGTAAAAAATGGATGCTTAAGCTTTTGTCGGTCCATAAACAATTTTAGCTGCCCTTCCTACTGACTTTGATAATCGATTCGCCGTTGCAGGTGACATGGGATGAACCAGATTTGCTGCAAGACGTTAACCGTGTGAATCCGTGGTCGGTTGAATTAGCATCGAACGTGCCCGCTATCCACCTCTCGCCCTTCTTACGACCGATGAAGAAATTGCGGCTCCCTCAACACCTCGATGGACTTTTAGTGCCGTCTTTTCCAAGCAAGCCCCTTAGCCCAAGCAGCCCATTATATCGTTTATCTGATAATGCTCGTGTAGGGATACAGGGAGCCAGGCAAGTTCAATTCGGGTTACCTTTATCGGATCTCCATCTTAAAAATAACCCCAATTCGGGACTGTGCCTGTCCGGTTTCCGGCGGTTTGATCTACACGATAGAATTCCCGATACATTCACAAACAGTCGCAATAATCTATCTTGTAATAAATCCAAAAACCCGAAAAAATGCCGGTTTTTACTCTTTGGTCAGCCGATACTTACTGAGCAGCAACTGTCTCAGAGCTTTTCAAGTGAAGCTGTCTCGGAAGTTGTTAGTGGAAACGGTTGCAAAACAAAAGATTCATCCGACGGTTCAGGATCTTTTATCGGGAACCAATTCTCTCCGGAGAAGTCATCTACTGCTCAATTTTTGTGGGATCGGGACAATCGAGCCAAAGAACCCTGCATGGATACCGGTCATTGCAAGGTATTTATGGAATCGGAGGATGTCGGACGAACTCTTGACCTCTCGGTTCTGGATTCTTACGAAGATTTGTACAGGAGATTGGCTAACATGTTCGGAATAGAAAGATCGAAAATGTCCGAACATGTGCTGTATCGAGACGCAACTGGTGCCGTCAAACGAACTGGAGATGAACCATTCAGGTATCTTTTTAAACCATTTTAACGGAACATCAAAATTTCCGAACTTTTTACTGCGGTTAGCTTCTTTCGGCTTATATTTACGCTATATTTTCATCTTCTTTTCGGCATTGTAGTGCATTTATGAAGATCGCCAAAAGATTAACAATAAGAATGGATTCAAGCAACAATACTATTGAAAGGTATGCCAAAACATTAGTATCTAAAGCAATGTGTCTGATTTTGAACAACCTGACTTGTTTATACTAAACTCGGTAAACGTCTTCTTTTTTCAGGTCACGGCTCACCGGAACCCGAACTGCAGAAAATGGATTTCGAGGATCAAACAAGACAGGTCCTTTAAGCATATTTGCATGATTTCGAGCCTATGTCAGGAAAAGAAATACCATGGATTCTGTTGTATAGGTTTCTTGTCCTAGTATTTGTGTAAAATATCTTCAAAAAGAACATTTAAATGTCTTGTAATTTGTTGAATGTTATTAGTAAATTATCGTCAATGTTATTAAATTATTAGTAAATTTATGTTTTTATTACTTAATTTCAAAAAGTTACAAAATAGTCATTGAATTATTCGCTTAAATTTGAAAAATGCCTTGCCCTCGAGTGTGGTTTGAACTTTTAACTATTGATTTGCATAATTAAAAAAAGAATCAATTAACTCTACGATATTTTCAATTTTTCTTTTCAATATAGAGTTGATGGACCTCTTAACGCACCTTGTCTTATTTTCTATCAAGATTTTATCTCTCGATTCTATAAAGAGTCTCGAGTGCCTAAGGTTACTTGAAAAAGCAACTAGTTCAACCTAATGGAAAAATGATTGAGTTTGGTTGATAATTTCATACAATGAACTAAAAGCGTTCCTTATTTCAAAGAGAAAAAAGATCAAGTTATATTTGATGATTAAAAGTGAATTATAATCAAATTATATTAAATTAAAATACAACAATTAAATTGAGAAACTAAAATCATAATTTAACCCATAAAAAATGTCAACAAATTTTTTTTATCTTATTACCATTATTGATTTAAGCAAAAATCTTTGGATCTCCATGAAAAAAAAATTAAATAAGAAAAAATGGGATTGTTTTGGGATCATAAACACAGAAAACATGGAAGACTTTACTTTCCCAATAGGTTTGAAAATTACTGGGTTTTGTGAAAACTAAAAAAATATTTAAAATCCCAAAAATAATAAATAAATAAAATAGAAACAGCCACACGTGAGGATGAGACCAATCATCAAACAGCAATAGCCTTGAAAGTTGAGATGAGATGTGATCAATCAAAGCAGATCAACGGTCCCACGTGTGCCCTCCTTTTTCGTCGCCGTTTTGATGGTTGAGCTTCTTTGCTCCCTTATTAAAAATAAATTTTATTTGTTTAATCTAAAATTTAAAAAAAAAATAAAAGTATAATGGGGATTAAAGGTGAAAAAAAAGGGCATAGAACACTGAATCCAAAAAGGTTGTATTAATGGTGTCTTAAATGTTGTAAGAACCAAGTACTGAGTTTTCATCCACTTTGAACAATTTATCCAAATAAAATATTTTTATGTGAACAATTAATAATTAATTAAATACAAAAAAAAAAATCCAAGATCCAAGAATTATGAGTTGTGATTTTAAATTTAAAAATATTTGTTTTAAACTTTATCAAAATGTTGTGAATTTAAATCATTAAATTATTTAAATTTAATTTTACACTATTTGAATAGGTAAAATTTAATCTTTATTTTTTTTAATTTTAAAATTTTAATATTGATACAAACTATAACAATTAAAGCTATTTGATTAAATTCTCTATTAATCTTGCATTAACGTAAAGTTATCAATTTAGTTCGTTTTCTCCAATTGAATCATTTTTAACCCATATAATTTTTTAATTTTAAAATTTTGATATTGGCACAAACGATAATCATGTAATCTATTAACGAGTTCTTTGTGAGTAAAAATAACAATCTGACATGATATCAAATTTTAAGAGTAGCAGAACTTAATGAATTTAATAATTATAATTTTTTTAGAATTGAAATTTTAAAATTTAAAGAATAAAAAATAAAAAATGGCAAAATTAAATTATAGGGACTAAATCTATGCTTAAACATGATACAAGAACTAATTAAAAATGTAACATTTATTTATTAAATTAAAAATGAAAAAAATAACATTTTTTTAGTTTATAAACTATATGAAGTTAGAATTTTATTGTTCAATTCCAAAAGATTTTATATTTATTAGTATTAATTCATTTAAGTGTACTAAATAAATAATAAATAAATAAAAGGAAGGCGGGGAAAAAAGAGTTTTTGTTTTACAAGCATGTAATAAAACGACAGAGATTTGATGACACGGCGTGATGTCGGCGTTCGTGCGGTGGGACCCACACAAGTGAGATTTTGTTAGATCTCTTAGATAAAAAGATGACTTCTTTCATTTATTTTTTCCAACAAGTTGTACGGCTGAGATCAATTCCACCTGTTTATTATGTACGACCGTGATTTGATCCGTTTTTACCGCCGCCTTAGAAGCTCTGAAAGGTCAACATATCATTAAGAAAAGAAAAAAAGAAAAACCAAACAATCTGATCTCCTCATAGTCAACAAAAAGTACAGTCAGTAAAAGATATTGAGATTTTGACTTGTCGTGATATTTTCAACTCTCCAATTCCAACTTCCTTTTTCTCGGATATATTTGAAGTATGATAAATATATTTCTTAATATGTATATTTAGAATTCACTCTTATATACACCGACTATTTATTTTATAATTTTTTTTATATAATATGATCTTTAGTCTTAGTATTTATTTATATTTTTAAAAATTAAAATACAACCAATAACACCATTGATAATATATATTCAAAATTGAACGAAATTAATTAACTATGTTATCAAATAAATAAATGAAAACTAAATTCTAAAATTCAAAATAAAATAATCAAATAGCCCTTTAATTTTACACAAGCGAATTACACACTACCTTACCCCACTTCAATGAATTAAATTTTATTAACCTTAAAAAATATATTATTTTATTCACTACATAATTTAAAAATTATCTTTTAACGCATTTTCGTTCCGATTTAAGAGTTTTAAAGTATAACCCTAAATAATAGTTCTAAATAACTATAATCAGAAGCAATTATTACAAAACACAACTGAATTAAAAATCAAAATATATCTGAATTCACTTATGATGAAACATAAACCAAAATAAAACATTAGTATTTATTTTTATTTTTGGGTTAGTAATTAAAGGAAAAGGCAAAAAAGAACATACACTTTTAAGGTAGAACAGAACAGCACATGTGGTTTATGATTGTATTGCATAAAAGGAGTAGTTAGGTGTTTTGTTAGGTCGCATTGTCTAAATTATTAATATGATTGGACAGTCATGACATGTTTCTTTATAAAATAATCAATACTTTATTATTATTATATACGTTAACATTTAATAGATCTTAAATAAGGATTTCACAAATTCATCCTATTCGAAAGTATTGTTAAATAATAAATATTTATATTTTAATTATTAAAAAAAATCTTTTAACTAAAAGAAAAAGAGAAATATATGACCAACCTCAAATCATTAACAAGACTTGGAATAAATAATAATAATGATGAGTAAGAAAATAATAAAATAACTAAAATGAACAGTAATAACTATAACTAGCACAGCTTACCGTTTAACCCCTCTGGTCTGGAAACAAAATATTTTACTGTACATACGGTGAAATTTTGCATTTGCTGACGTGGCCTAAACCAAAATTGTGTGATCCAAATTCCTATTCCAAAACAGTAACTTCATGATCAACCCTCCAATAGTTTGAATCATTGAACTCCTTTATCTCGGTGGACTCGTCAGATTTCTCCTTTTCCGGTATGGGAATACCACTACCGTTCCTCTTCAATGGTCTGGCTTCGCCAACTATTCCTTCTTTTAGAGCTTGTTCCATTGGCTTCTCCGTACCTTCTAATTCCACTCCTACGAATTCAACGTCCTCTTCGAACAAAGACGGCACCAGTGGTGGAGATTTCTGACTCGTGTCACTGCTCATTGATCCCTCACTTGAATCCATTGAGTCCGAGGAACCATTCGGAAGTATGGATTCCCCATTTGGAAGGGACTCTCCATCAGTCATCACTGTGTCGATAGGACTCGGTGGGTTGACATCCTGATTGTCATCGTCAAGAAATGGATTCTTACTTGAACCGACTACTTGCAAACCTGAAGGTGAAGGCCTACCTCCAAACAAGTTTTCGTTTTCTTGCGGATTCAAGTCTCCACTGCTCACGGAGTTGTTGAACCCATTCATCGGGTTGGAAGTAGATGTGCCATTTTCGCTCATCTCGTCATCCACTCCAACTACCACCTCGTCATCACTACTGCTGTTATTTCTGTTTGTAGTGCCATTCAAGTTAATCTCATGCATCACTTCGGTCGGGGATATGGCCATAGGTGCATTACTGGTTCCTTCATCTTGGAATGCAAACCAGTTGGAATTTGTAAACAGACTGCTGTATTAGAAAAACATGAGTTGTAATTGCCATCAATACAGCTACTTTATAAATTATACGTTTATAAAAATACGATAAAGAGCATCTTTGAAGGTATGTCCTCATTCGCATGTGTTGAACACAGGTATATCCACAAAAATGACAACATAAACAGTGAGTAACGAACAATAAAAATACACTAATTGGTGATTCATGAACCTCTGACTCGGACTCAAGTGTGAGTGTCAGACACAGATATAGATCATATTCTTTTTAAGGTTTTCTTTGCATTCGGAGCATCTTTGGAGGTATGTCCTCATATCGTGTTCAACATAGGTATATCCACAAAAATGAAAAGTCAGAGCAACATGGACAATGACAATCAATGAGTAACGAACAACAATAAAATTACACTAATTGGTGGTTCGTGAACCTCGGACTCAAGTGGGAGTGTCAAACACAGATATTGATCATTTTTTTTAAAGGTTTTCTATGCATTCGGAGCATCTTTGGAGGTACGTCCTCATATCCATTTGTTAAAAACACAGGTATATCCAGAAAAATGAAAAGTTGGAGCAACATGAACAATGAGTAATGAACAACAATATACAATATACAATAAAATAATCGGTGGTTCGTGAACCTCTGACTCGGACTCAAGTGTGAGTGTCAGACACAGATATAGATAACTTTTTTTAAAGGTTTTCTATGCATTCAGAGCATCTTTGGAGGTTTGTCCTCGTATCCACAAAAATGAAAAGTCCGAACAACATGCAAAATGAGTAACAAACAAGAAAACTCACCTCCCCTGATCATCACCGAGCCTCAAGGATGATATGACAACCTCAGCAGATTCATCATCAAAGTTTACATCCTGCACATTCAAACACAACTTTACTGTAAATTTTGATGTCTAAAGAAATGAAGAACTTCCTATTTGTTCAGTTCCTCCGATAATCGTGCTGCTAGGTAAATAGATAAGACTTTGAAAGACCAACCTAACAGCATTTTAAACACGGAGAAAGAACTTAAACTAATTAAAAGAAATTAGAGCCACTCACATCATCATCTCGATCAAGAGCACCACGGTCCTGAAAGCAGTTAAATAAAAACAATAAGTAAAGCAAATAGGTAGAATTTGAGATACTGTTATGAGAAGCTCAAACTACATACTTCTTCATTATCATCGTTGCCGTAGATTTTGTATCTGAAAGCTTGGCTTAGGTTATTTGCTAAAGCTGCAACATCATAATCTCTATCATGAATATCATCCTCGTCACTATCCCTTGTTCTGTCTTGCAACGATGTTGGGCGACTGGACATGAGAAAGAAGAATACACAAGGACTCTTTAAATTATTTCTGTTATATCTAACAAATATGCAGTTATTATGAACAGAAATAATGTATCATGACAGAACATGGACTCAAAAAACGGTACACTACCAGAAACCTTCCCATCTGTATGCATTACTGTAAATTTAAAATATTACAAATCTAGAGATAATTGACCTTCAATTGCATATCCTATTAACCTGATGGCAGTGCATATAAGAAGTGAAATAAGAGCATACCCACAAGCCCATCGATAAACATTTTCAACTGCGTTACGTTCTTGCAGAACATTAGCTTGCCACTCATTCCACTCGCTATTTTCCTATATAGAATATATGAACTTGAGTCAGCAAATTTACAAAAAATAAATTTTATATAAGGAATCCCAGTAAAATATCCTAATTCAACATATTGATCCAGCCATGCATTTCCTTATATAAAATATATGAGCTTGAGTCAGAAAATTCATAAAAAAATAAATAAATTTTATATAAAGAATCCCAGCAAAATATCCTAATCAGCAATTTGATCTAGCCATGAATTTACCGCCAAGAATATTGCCAATGTGCTAAATACAACTAATTCTGATGAAATTAAATCGGATTTACTAAACCACAAAAGTCATACCCTAATTTAATCACGACAAAAGTTGTTAGTGAAAAATAAAGATGCATCTACGGCCCTTAAGATCCTGACAGAAGCAATAAATATAATATCAGTAAACAGCCAATTCCACACCTGTAGATATGCCTGAATACAGTTATTGCTGCTTCCCAACTGTACAAGTTTATTTGAAATACGTGTAATGTGTCCAATGTTTCCTGCCTGTGGTGCAGGTTTTCCAGCAGCAGGTAAAGTTGGCTGTTTGACAAGAGAAAGGGTTAAGCAAGCTCACTACATAACCAGGTAGCATTTATAACAGCTTCTAATTATATTATTAGTTAAACTCCCATTAGCAAAATGCGAAAATAGCAATATGATTAACATCTACCAGATTATTGTCACCAGAAAGAATTGGCTGTTTATCAGTTTGGAGAAATCTCCCAATTAAATCACATCTGTGAAGAAGATGATGAAGTATTGCATCATTCTCGCTCTCCAGACATGATAATATTATACTCTCAACATGATGATGTAATGCATTGTTGTATGGATACCTGCATAATTTGAAAAAAAAGAGATGAATCTTAGCCTGCTGACAGAAAAGATCCAACACTCCCTCAAGATGGCATCGAGCATATTTCACCAGATGCAAACTTCAAATAAGTTGTTTTCACTTCATTCAAGATGACAAGTTTAAGCAAGAGCTTACTCAAAGAAGAGATCAAGAACTCTTTGAATGGTTCCTGAGCCGACCAATTCCTTTTCTGCAGCTTCATTTCCAGTTCTCAACAGGACCGCAATGAACTCCACAATCTAAAGAAAATAATAATAACATAATACATAAATAACAAAATAAATTATGATACAGACACGTATTGATTATAAAGACCAAATAAATCAAAGAGGTGTCAAGTTGGGTATTCCAGGTTGATTGGCACACAACTCCTTTGAGAATAAAAAATGAACCTTTAGGCGATGCTTCCCTAGAGGTGGCCTTAATTCTCCATATGCGGTAGGCAAAATCTTCTGATCAGATGATACATTCAAAAGCATGAGTAAGTCACCTGCACAACAAGATGCAGTCTTGAACACCATGGCCAAACTAAAAGCCAACATGTTACATGCAACAAGGAAAATGTGAAAACTATTATGACTTACAAAAAAAGGGAAAAAAAACACTCACCAAGTTTAGGGAGCATTGCATTGATAGTCTCAGGATTTACAGGGATTGGAGGCTCATACATATGTTGATTTCGGAAATAATGCATCAAGGGAGAAGCAATGGCTGATCTTTTTGGATCCAACAATGAGATACAAACTGAGAGAGAGTGTACAAGGCCATATTTTGAATGTGAATCTTCCAATGCATGGCCAAATATTCTTGCAACAAAACTGTCATACATGTGCAAAATTACAGGTCAAGTCACAAACATATACACAATGGAGAACTGAGATGATGATGCGGGTTCAAAAGAGATAAGAAGGAACTAGATCTCACAAACCTTGGACTAGAGAGCTTAGTGGCTAAAGCTGATGGGGCATTCCGTGTTATTGCACATAATGTTTCTGCTGCATTACCATGAACTTCGGGTGGGCACTAGTCGTTTTAAAAAACATGTTGTGAGACAGTTGTTACAAAGTATGATATGTCATTACAAGGATAAAACAGAAAATTTGCACTTACTGATGGATTCAATTTATCCACGATCATTTCCAGCAAATTGCTATCAGCTAACCATTGCATTACATCCAAAAAATTAGGATACACATGATCATCAGCACCTACTAACCGAACCAAAACCTGTGAAAAGGCAAAACTTATATCAAATTTCACCCAAAAATATTTAATGAAAAACCATATGAAACCCACTGCTGCAATAAAACAACACAGAATATCTTGGTTACCTCCATGATGGAAGTGATTCCTATCAAATCAACCAGTTGGCGCAACACCTCTTGATGTGTCTGTTAACAAATTGTCTCAGCAAATCCCTATAAATAGATTAAAAAATATATTCTATCTTTTGTAGCTAATGGATCATAAACTACCAACAAGCTCAACTTTGTCATGCAAATTACTAGATTTGCAGCATTTTACCATGCCAAATCCAGAGAACCAGCTCACTAGAGAAAAAGGTTTAGATAAAGTCCACAGAATTTATTACAACACTAATTAAGTGTGTTTAACCATGCTTACAGATGAAAATTTTTATAGCTGGATCATGCATGTCCATGTCAAATAAACCATGCAAAGCTCAATTTTGGGAACAAGGTAAAGTTCAAATCGGAAGTGCAATTCATAGAAGAAGCTTACAACATATTTGCAAGAAGTCTAAGTGATAATAAACAAAAAAGCTTTACTTACTTGGACGTAGTGCATAAGTGGAATAGTCTTCCGTAGCATGAGGCATATAACAACCTAATGTCCAAAGGAAATGGAATGTATCAAGTGGTGATAATAAGCAAAGTAGTAGTCATAGAAAACATGACATAAAAAAACACACAGAAAAAATCAGAACATGAACAACACACCTTGCTGAAATAACCAGCTAGCAAAGCACTATGAGAACGGTTCGGTTCCAAGAAGGAGAAAAGCAAGTTCATGAACTGCAACAAAGAAAAAAGCATATGAAACAAAATCATAGCAATTTCCTTAACTAAAGATGCATAATCAAGAATGAAAATGGAACCCATACCTCTTCATCCTCAATTAAAGTCTTCAGAATAACATCAATCTCACATGTAAATATCTCGCAGGCAATGAATGGGAACCTAGACATAAAAATGAAAAGATCATCAAGAAAAGAGAAGAATTAACATCAGAAAAGTTGCAAGACAAGAAAACAGTAAGAAATCTAGTCAGTATCATTCCAGATGAAAATGACATACTTGAAGGTCCGTTTGCTGTCATCATCTTCTGAAGGTTCTTCGACAATATATCGCAATAACTGCTCAACTTGGGCTCTCTCTCGTAGACTGAACATTAAATAATTAAGTACGTAATGAGCATCAAGCAAGACTAATTCTCACTCAAATTACACAAACCCTTCACAATTTTAATTGTAGCAAATAACTTCTACATTCCAACCAATTACAACAGAGTAGAAAATGATAAAATATAGAAAACATAATGAAAACTAAGGAAAGGTATGAAAATTACAAATTGATTAGTCGACTATTTAAAGCTTTGCACTCTTGGATTATTTCTTCCTCCTCAAGAAGCTCTTCCAAAGTAAAGTTTTCCTTGTCTAATATCGACTCCACCTACAAAAGAATATCAATCAATGAAACTAACCAAATCCCAATAAATACACTCATCAATGTCCTTTAGAACAATTCACTTGAAATGGAGAACCAGCATCAATCTAGAAAATAACCATATCTACATAGTTTAAATGATTCTCGCAAATTAGATAGCTTGAAATAAAAGGACCTCCAGTCATTTCCAACTTCAAAAAAAAGCTTAAAAATCAAAATGATTTCATCGAATTAAATAAAATGAATATTCCCAACGATGCGGACAAATTTAAGTCACTGAATTAACTTTATTACACAACCGATGAATCCAAAGTAAAATTTCAAATTAACTAAGCAACAAGAACATCATTCAATTCGTTCCAACCAACAAGAAAATAAAAATGTTCAATACATAGTATAAGGATTGCTCCCTAAGTAAGCCTTATTAAAATCCGTACTTAAATTTTTTAAAAAAAATTTAAAAAAATGTAATTAATTATTCAATTTACTCACGGGAGAAGAAGCAGACATGGATGTGAGCCTCCAAAACATGGTGAAGAGAATCAAACGGTTTTTAAACAGATGAGCTGAATAGATCTGTAAACCCTAAAAATTAACCAACGAATCTAGGAATTGTTCAAAGATTGCTTTGAATGAAAACGTGGGAGTTCAAAAAGAGGGGGGAATCTAAAAACCCTAATGCTTTGTTGTTAAATGAAATAGAAAAAAAATGGATCGAATTTTTTTTTTAAATATGAAGCCGCTGAAGATTGTTGTAATAGTAGCTGAGGGAAATGAAACAAAAGAGAAGGTGGGCCGGTGGGGGAGAGGTGGTGGAAGGCAAAAAAAAAAATTGAAATGTATTTGACACGTGCGACTTGATTATTTTATTTTTTGATTTCCCCTGGAATTTGATCAAACAAAATTATGTTAAATTACACTTAAGGTCACTAAACTATTAGTAAGCTTAAGTTTTGGTAAATTAACTTCAAAAAGTTACAAAATTATCACTGGATTATTTAAAATTTTTTATTTAAGTCATTAGACTGTTAAAATCGTTGTTATATGGCCTTTTCAATTCACATCGTTAGCATCAATCAAAAGTTTATTTCCTCTTTTTTTTTCTACTATTCAATTTTTTTCGTGAAATATCATTGAAGTCATGAATCTACGTACCAAAATCTAATGAATTTTCTTCTTCGATCTCTGACACTGACCATTAGATCGACTTGGAACTAAGGTATGTTCTTCTACTTGTCGATAGGTACTAATACACTATACTCATAGTTGAATCGTTATTTGGAACTCGCTAGTCGTACTTTTAAAAAAATTAACAGTCCGGTGACTTGAATACAAATTTTTAATAGTTCAATAACCATCTTGTAACTTTTTGAAGTAAGGTGACCAAAACATAAACTTCCTAATAATTTAGTGACCTCAACTGTAGTTTACCCTGAAAAGTAAGGATTACTTTCACCAAACGTCTCCAAATTATTGTTTACATTTTTAGTTTGGTCCTTGAATTTCAAAACGTTTTAATTGATACTTCAAACATTGCATTAATAAGGATTTTTTTTCATCTTCCTAGCCACCAATTCAGTCATGGTTTATTTGAATTGACCAATTGATTGATTAATCTAAGAACCTATGGTCCAACTAGTTTAATCGATAGTAATAAACCGAAGAAGAGTTGAATCTGTAAAAGACTAATTGAACCGGATAAAAAATTGATTAACAAACCATTTGGACCAAATTCAAATTGTTCACAAGGTAGGTACATAAATCTATTTTTTTTTTTAATTTCTGTGTTTTTAATATGCTTAGCATCATATGTAAGTTAACATTTAACATCCAAACTTATGGCTAAGCTAACAAAATGACCTAATTGATATGTTATTGATGCTTTAAGGATTTAATTATAATTTTTTGAATTTTAGACAATTTAAAACCATGGTCATTGTTTAGGGATCTACAGTTAAAATAATCCAATCAATAAATTAAATAATTTACCTTTTGTTTGCTTTTCATGCAACAATTTTTAATATTTCTTTTAGTTTTCAAATAGATGTAGGAGGGAAATTGACAATATTCTTTTCATAATTATTACCTTATCGATAAATTTAAATTTTAGTCCTTGTATTTTTTATTTTTCAAGTTCATTATAGTTTTCTTAGTTTTTTTTTTTAAATGTCACCAACAAATTTAACAAAATAAATTTAAAAACATTAACAATTGAATCTAATTTTTTTTAAATCTGAAAAGAAAAAAAAATTCTGAAAATAAAATTACAAGGACTAAATTCTTAATTTACGAAAAATACGGGACCTGTAACATTTTAACCATTTAATTTTAAACAACACTTGGTATGCACTAAAAAAATCTTAATTAGATTAATAAAATGCAAACCTGAGCTGAACTTTCTCTGTTCTTCCCACCCCTTCCTTTTCTGATTTTGTTCATCAAATTCATGTTTGGCTAGAGAGAAAAAAAAAACTGGGGATTCGGAAATTTTAATTTATAATTTTCTTTTTTGTTCACACAAAAGACCAGTTTATAAAAGAGAATGCCAAGCAATGGACAGTGTTTGCATCAGCTGCAAGTACTTTCCAAGCAACAGCTTGTTCATACGAGACGTGGCGGCCCATTGTCGACATGCAAACTCCGGCCAGCAAGTGAGTGAATCCCTGTTAAAGAGAGTATAGAATGTGTTACGAGATGAATTTTCCATATTCATCAGCCGAACAGTTTAAAGTCGGGTTGAAACTAGTATGGCGCGGTTAATACTAACCTGCTGCATTAACTTGGTGAAATCAGAGCACAATGCCTTGCGTCCCGACTCATCGAATATTTTGTCCAGTGTGATGTCTTGTAGAGCCACTAGAGTTGTCTCGAGCATGTCTAGACCGGCCTGATTTGCGAAGATGAAAACCGGTACTGACTGAAAAAAGAAAAAAAGGGAAGCATTACTCGAGAATTATGAGCTTCTAGTATTCATTTTTTTTTATGGAACTGTTACCGTACCTTCAACGAACAACACAATATTGCATCCTGATGTTGCCAAAGATTCTTCAATACTGAGTCGCCACCAAGTGATTCGGATTTCAACAACTCTTCCCCCAAATGGAAACTGCGGAGAAAAGAAACAAAAACGATCCGTTAGCAAAGAGGCATGGGTTCGTGGGAATGCATGAGCTGATTCAGAAGCACGAAAAATTCTAGCATGAGTTAAGGTACCATGGAAGCCCATGTACAGTGAGTCAATTTACATTTTACCCCTCTATTAAAAAAAATAGCAAATTATCAAAAAGCAAATTAATTTTTTCTGTTAAAAAATTCATCTATTTGTATTGTTAAAATTTGATTAGACTAATGAAACACGTATACCTCATACTGACATACAGGGACAATTTTTTAACAGTAAAAATTGATAGAAATTTTAATAGTACCAGTTTGCTCTTTTATCTAACATACAAGGACTATTTGTCCATTTTTGAGTAAAGAGAGCAAAATGCAATCTAACTCTCAAGTACAGAAACTTTAATGGTACTTTTACCCTCTAGCGTGGCATGTTAGTGACAACTACTAATGTTTTTCTAAGCAACTTGCCTGTAGCTCTGGCAGATCCAATGAGCCAACGTAAGTGCTTCAGGAGAACCTGGAGATGGCTTTGGTCCTATAGTTGGGCTCGATCCGCATGGAGATATGGCCATAGCAACCCTCTGGACAGAAGAAATGACGCTACGGACATACTGTCGTGCCATGGTCGCAACATTATCCTGAAGATTGGTATCGAAGGGAAACTGGAAGGCAATTGTCAACACTGATCGTGCGTTCTGACTCAGAGAATCTCCGGCAGCTTGGCTTGTTGCAGGCCCCACTTCGAGACTCGAAGTAAGATCCAAAGTCCGATTTGTAGCCAACGAATCCTACGTATCAGAATGAATAATAATAACACCATCACTGATCATCGATATAAGAAATGATTAACAGAAAAACTCAGGTGCGGTGAAACCTAACTGGTTTTGACTCCAACGGGATAATGCGGAATCCCGAAGGTAGTAAAGCAGCATCATCCGGAAACATCTCATCTATTGGTGCAAATACAAGCTCCGAACAGGCCCCAACCACATTGTCATCAATTCCACTACATATCTGCAAAGATAATACAAATATGAACAAAATTTAAATAAACTGAGATCATGATTTTAACCTTTATGAGGTGATGGGTATTAAATAATGTAACGAATCGGAACACAACCAATAAAGTTAAAGTGTCCAGTTTTATATTCCAATTTAACATGGAAATAAACATAAACATTGAACCGGGAATTGTTAAAAAGCACCTGTAATAGATGAATGTCCCTTGATAGAAACGCGTCTTCTTGCGTAAGAGACTGGCCTTCGAGTCTTATAACTTCGAGCAGCTGACACATAATACATACCCAATCTATTTTACTCAAATTCAGTTGTATCAGACACTGTTTGTGTCCAACACGGGTACTTCAAGAAAAATGAACATAGAAGATATACCTCTTCGTGTTCAACTGTCTGGCCGAGTGGCATGATGATCTGACTCCCAGTAAAACTTGTAGGTCTCATTCCAGGATAAGCATATGTTCCAGCCTTCAATGATGCAGCTGAATAAGCATCGACATTGAAATCAGCCCATTCCAGACGATGTTCCCTCAAGAATCGGACAAGAACAGCAGGAGGAACATTCTGACACAAAAAACAACAAAGGTAATATGGAAAAGAAAACTTGCTTACTATGTGAAAAATTTTGTTAGGATAAACTACACTAATAGTCACTCAACTATTAATAAATTTCTTTTTTGTCAACAAACTATGAAAAGTTACAAAATGAACACCTAACTATTCAAAATTTTCTTTTTTGGTCACCAACTGTTAAATTACTATCAAAAAGATAACTTGACAACTTTTAAAATTCGCATCATAACAACTTTAATCCTCAATATTTATAAATTGTGTCAATATAGTCTTGATTCCAAAATAATAACCCTCAACATTTACACAATGTGCAATGTGGTCTTTGTTTTTGCAGCTTTACTTTCATTTGACACAAAGAAAAGCAAAATAGGAGGGGAAAAAGGACCAAATTACACAATGTGTAAACGTTAAGGGTTAATTTTTGTAAAATCAAGACTAAATTGACACATTGTATAAATGTTGAGAGTTCAGTTGCTATTATGCCAATTTTAAACGCAGTTCCATCTGCCATTTAACGGTTGGTGACCAAAAAATAAAAAATCGAATAGTTGGATGACCATTTCATAACATTTTATAGTTGGGTGACCAAAAATGAAACTTACTAAGAGTTGGGTGACTACAAGTGTAGTCTACCCATTTTGATAATACAGTCAGGCATTGCACGTATGATAATGGTTTTGAACTTACTTGAAGCAGCATGGATGCCTTTGCACATAGAACACCCCCGAGGAATGAAAGACCGGAGGTCAGATTCGAACTGTTGCTCAAGGTCTTGCTGGAATTAATAGCAATTATCACATCCTCAGCACCATCACAATTCATTATCGACCAGCCATCTTCGTTGAATCCATTTATTGCCTCATTGAAGCCCCTGCAAGTAAATGATTGTCGGATGATACTTCAATGAAACAAACGAGCAAAACAGGTTCCTAAATGCTCGAGTAAATGGCTTGTGGACATACACATGCGAATCTTTTTTCCAATATCAAACTCGTATTTAAATAGGGTTTAATATAATCTTGTAGTTACCTGCTTAATCTTTGGCTAAATGTTCTTAGCACAGCAGGCTGCCTGCCCAAACTGTAAACCACCTCGCCGCTTGTCTCTTGAGCAATCTGCCTAACGTAGCGCAGTGCCTTCACATACTTTGATTAATCAGTAACTCTAAAAAATGTCATTCAAGGCAATAGAAACGAAAATTGAAGAAACTTTTCGTGTTTTGGTATTTTATCATAAAAAGAGAATTTATAAAACACATCCACATTGTCCAACAAGCGTCCAAGTTTGTCTCGATTCCCCGTAATGATGTTAAATGTCTGATATTTTTAGAGTTACACTAACCATTAGTACATTGTCACCTTACAATAAAAAAACTACTCACCGGAATAGTCATTTTCTGAGCAATTACTCTGGATGATTCGTAAAGGGGGCGCAAGACCTCCGGCACACTCCATGCCTGCATCAATAAGGTGTCCCAAAATTAAGTTTTGTTGTCCAAAGATGTCTGAAAAACCTATGTTACTCAGATTCATGGTACATTCAATATTCTCCAAGTTCTTCTATATACTTCAAGAGTCATGTTCCCATATATTGTTGAACATGGGTACTTATGAAAAAATAGAGGAATCAGGGCAGGGACGAAGCCAAAAAATTGCTTTAGGTGGGGCTAGAGATGAACCATAAATTATTAGAGGGCCAAAGAGTAATTTACCGTTATACTAACATGTAATTTCATAAAAATTTAAGGGGCTAAATAGCAAATCTACTATTTTTGGGCCCTAAGTCAAAGCAACTTAACTGAAAAGTACCTATGTGTTAGGTCGTACCTCAAGATTCAAGTGGTCAACAATATGGATAATCGACCCTCCACCCTCACAAGGCCTAATCAAATAGCCACTAGGAAGCACTTCAGCTCTCACAAATTGAGCTGCGGAAGCCACACTTGGGCCAGCACCGGAACCCGAAAGAGACCTCTCACATACCTTGGAAAAGAGACCAAAAGGAAAAATAAAGAAGCATGCCTATCAAGTTACTAGTACATAGCATTGATCTGCATCATTTATTACATAACAAGTACATGACATACATACCACGAGACTGCCGTTCTCTAAAGTTGTAGTGTATCTTAGAGTCCAAAAGTCCCTTGCAGAAGCCAATGTAGTCGGAGCAAACATCTAAAAAAGTTCTCGTTTTTAGTCTCCTCATGATAAGAGAGTAAGCTTCCAATCGGTAAAAATACCATGGAGGCTCCTGTACAGGTATCAGATAGCATTTTGCCCCTTTACTCAAAAATTGGGCAAATTAGCCCATGTATACTAGATCAAAGAGCAAATTAATCCTTTCTGTTGAAAATTTCACTCATTTCTACTGTTAAAAACTGGCATGACTGACAGAATAATCAAATAGTGACACATGGCGTGCCGCATGTACCTCATGCTAACATACATGGATCAGTTTTTAATGGTAAAAATGGAGAAAAATTTTAACAAAAAGAATAATTTGCCCTTTTTTTACTAGAGGAGACAAAATACAATTCATCTCTTACTACAAGGGCCTCTACGGTACTTTTACCACTTCCAATAACATAAAATGAAATAGATCTTCTTCACCTGTGTGTATACAAGCTCAATCGTACCACCATTGCCAGCTGGAAACATGGTGAAAACTTCAAGCTTCCGACAGTCCCGGAACCAAGATGGACGATCTTTAAGAATCTCTGCAATCTATTAACAATAATTGTTTTGCTCAAATCAAACCATGCTATGAATATTAAATAAAAACGTCTTGATTCTCCATAATGACAATAAGAATTTCATACCTTTGTAGGTTCTAAACTTACAAGACCGCAAGCTCGAGCTGCCACTCCACTACAACTTTGGGAAATGGCAAATATCCCAACTGAATCTGGACCAGGCTGACAATAGATAAACCAATGGGGTTTAGCCATCCCAATTGGTGACGCAAGAAAAATAATAGCGTAAACTACACTAGTAGTCACCCAATTATTAGTATTTTTTTTTTTGGCCACCCAACTATGAAAAGTTACAAAATAGTCACCCAACTTATAGTAAAACTGGACACCCAACTATTTAATTTATCTTTTTTTTTAAATGAAAACACCCCAAAATCCAAGATAGTTGGGTGATTAAAAAAAGACAAAATTGAATAGTTAAGTAACCATTTTATAACTTTTCAAAGTTGGATAACTAAAAAAAAAATTTTACTAATAGTTGGGTGATTACTAATATAGTTTATCCAAAATAATATCACTAGCATCCGCATAGAACAATGACAAACCTTCATCCCAGGCATCTGGACCCAATTGACAGCAGTTCCCATAGCCTTGGAAAGGAACTCTGCCAAGGTCTCCTCCGCGATAGAGAGGAGTCTGGTAATAACATAACGAAATCCATCGAATTCATTAGCAAAATATAACGAAAGATAGAGATAGCAAAAGTGAGTACTGGTTCATCGTAGTTAATAGTTTAACTTACCCAGCAGGGTTATTAGCATTTCTCAGTGAATGCTGAGTAGTGGTAACCGCAGAGTCACAGCTCGCGTCAGTCGCCGATGCCTACAAAGCAATCCCGAAAATGTAAACAGCAACATACAAGTGGAAATGTTCATGTAAAAGCATAATCTTTGTTTATATGTATGGAGCAAGCAGCATGCGTAAATACAAAAGGCACATTCAACGAACCGAATTGTAGATATATGGAAACAAGTCAAAGAACCATGAACACGAAAACGAACATATCTTTAGTTATAGCAATTTCCCATAACAAAGAAGTGTGCACACACACACACACACACACGTGTGTGTATATATAGAAAGTGCCAAGAACAAGAACCATGAACACAAAAACGAACATATCTTTAGTTATAGCAATTTCCCAAAACAATCCTCTTTAACACAAAGTAAGCAGTAGATGGTAAAACTATAAAAAGAAGTGTGCATATATATATATATATATATATATGCACACACACACACACACATATATATAGAAAGTGCCAAGAACAAGAAAACAAAGAAACACAATTTGAGGCAAAAAAAAAACACATGGGGAGCATAGCATGAGACACAAAATCAAACAGCCATATACAAGTGGAATTGTTTATATCAATTGGCCAAAGTAATACTCTAAGATTGAACAAGCAACATGTGTGATATAAATACAAAAAGGGCACATTCCACGAACTGAAATGTGCATATATGGAAACAAGTCAAAGAATCATGAATTTATAACAATTCCCCAAAACAATCCTCTTAACACAAAGTAAGCAGTAGTAGGTAAAAATATAAAAGAAGTGTGCATATATATATATATATATATATATATGTATAGAAAGTGCCAAGAACAAGAAAACAAAAATGCCGATAAAAGTATCGTGAAGGGCCCTGTATTAGGAGCTAGATTGTATTTTGCTCCTTTTATTCAAGACGTGAACAAATTAGTCTATCTAGGTTAGATTAAAGAGCAAACTGATGTGACAAAATAACTAGACAGTTACACATGACGTGCCACGTTCTTATGTATTGGGACTAATTTTTGAGAGTAGAAATTGATGGAATTTTTAACACAATGACCAATGTGCTCTTGATCTAATATTCAAAGATTAATTTGTCCATTTTTTTAAGTAGAATGGGCAAAATGCAATGCAAATCCCAGTACAAGAGCCTCTCCATGATACTTTTGTTGAAAGATGCCCAATTTGAGGCAAAACAAAAACCATATGGGAAGGCAAAGCATTAGACACAAAATTCACAACATAAACCCCATGATAACAAAATTAAGACAAGTCCAGTTTAGGTAAAAGTACCATGGAGACTCCTGTAGTAAGAGTTGGATTACATTTTATTCCTTCTCAAAAAATAACAAATTAGTCCCTGCACGGTAAATCAAATAACAAATTGATCTTTCTGTTAAATTGATGATGGTAACCAACAGAGACTAATTTACCCATTTTTTTAGTGGCAGGGACAAAATCCAATCCAACTCCTAATACAATAACATCTATAGTACTTTTACAGCCCAATCCAATGGTCAAACACAAGGATCCAAGCAGTAAAATTCAACAAAACATACAATTTGATACAGTTAAAAGAGTGAAAAAGGACTAAAAAGAATATACATTTACAGTATGCAATTGCTGTCTCATGTACCCATTCTCACAAACCAACTGAGAAACCTGTTTTTGCAACCTATCATTCTCTTCCATTAACAGCTTATTCATTGCTGTTAATTTTCTATTTACTGTTTGAAGCCTTGAAGCTTCTTTCCTTTGTTTCTCTCTACACCTGCAAAAACCCCATAACCATGAAAACTAGTCATTTTTGAAATGGTTAAAATATGCCTATAATCCCTGTACAAGTATAAGGACTAAATTTCTAATTTTTTATAAGTACAAGGGATATAGGCTTTAAAAAAAGTTAAAATATCCCTATAGCCCTTATACTCATTGAAAATTAGAAATTTAATCTCTCCAATTTTTATATTTTAAATTTCAGTCCAATTGTTACTACTGTTATATATTTTATTACATATTTTTTTATTTCAAAATGATACACCAACCAATTTACAAAAAAAAAAACAGTCCTATCAGTTGGACTCTGAAAAGTTGGAGACTGAATTCTTAAAAATACAAGTATGGTATTAAATTCATAATTTTTGAAAAGTACAGAGACAATAGACACATTTAAACCTTTAAAAAAAAAGAAAGAAAACCCAAATTTCCTTGCAAAACAAGAACCAAAGTTTCAAGCTTTATTTGTTTACCTGCGATTTTGGAACCAAACTTTGATCTGTTTAGGCTCAATGTTAGAAAGAATAGGGCATTCCCTTATTAACTGTTGCCTACGCAAAGAACTTGGTTTTGGACATTCAGCATAAACACGTTCCAAAGCTTCAACTTGTTCAGCTGTGTACCTAACATACTTGCCTGTATCTAAATGCTTGTCTATGCTGCTTTCCCTGTTGTGATGATGTGTCATCGCCATAGCCATTTCAAAGAAGCAATCTTTGAAACAGCTGTTTGTGTTCTGATGTCTCTCAAAGATCCAATTTTTTAACCAAAACAAAAAGGGGGTCAACTCAACTGGTTTTTTTTACACAATAACAAAGATTGGCTCTCTTTTTTGAGAGAGCCACAAAAGTATTAGCATTAGAAAAAAGCTGGTTTTTTGAAATAACTAAGCAAAGAAATGTCAAGAGGAACAGAAATCTTAACCATGATGAAGAACAAGAAAAAGGGTGTCAAGAATACAAAGTGAAGGGTTCTTTCTGCAAAATATAAACTTTTTTTCTCAAAAAGAGAGATAAATGAAGAGAGGAAAAAAAAAAAAAAAAAGCTATGACAGTGAGTGATCTAATAAGTCTGAGCTTGAAACAGTGAGGAATTGGAAAGAGATGAAATGAAAATATTTATATTTCATTTGCACGCCAACCGATAAACTTGGCAGAGATTTTCTCTATGAGTGTGTTCATGGAGACTGTGCCTACAAAGTCTGAAAGGGTTTAATTGCACCAAATGATCTTAAATTTTGAAATATTTTAATCGAGTCTTTTTATTATCAATTAAAATATATTATAAGTCCTTGTGCTTTTTATAAAATTTGGAATTCAATCCTCTATTTTTAATATTTCAAAATTCAGGTTCAATTGTTAATATTGTTAAATTTGTTGGTCTGATATTTTGAAATAAAAAACTCACTTTGTAACAGTGTAACTAAAAAATAATGTTATAATGAAACTGAATTTAACATAATAATTTTAATAATGTTAACAATTAGACTTGAAATTTGAAAAGTAGAAAAACTTGTGATATATTTTAACTATACAAATATTGGGATTAGGCAACATTTAGTCTTGAAATTTTTTTCGTAAATATCAGTTCTTGAACTTGATAAGTTTTTCTAATTTTGGTTCATGTGGTGACATGGCACTTAGTTGATAAATTTTGATAATATCGATCATATTCTTTTATTAGTTTAGCCCTTGATTTAGATATAAAATGCAATATGAATCTAACATGTTTAAACGCGTGTGTTTATACTACATGGATAGTTTGGATTTGATTCGTTTATTATTTATTAGTAGTCTGTACTTTTTTAACATGTCTAATTTCAGTTGCATGTGTTACAAAAATACATGCGTTTACAATTTGATCCACATATTTTAAATATTTTTCACCTCATATCCAATATTTCAACTAAGATCTAAATTAACAGGTAAGCTAAGAGAGTAACTTGATTGGCATAATATTAGTACTCAATTAGAATGTTTTGAAATTTATATACCAATTTAGAATATGGATTATAGTCAGGGGGTCGATGGAATTAACCCAAAGAAATATGAGATTGATAGAAATATTATATATATTTGATATTATTTATAATTAAAAGGTTTTTGAACTCTCGCCTTTATTTTTATATTAAAAATAATTTTATAATTTATTTTATATTTAAAAAAACTTATAATCAAATTCCCTTTCCAAATTGGTAACAGTAAAACACGAATTATTAAACCAATAATTGATATATTGATTAAATTAGCAAAACTTTACCAAAATGTATTTTTCATTTTTATTTAATATATAAAATTATTTTGGATTTGTGTGTCTTTATCCTTGTCTTTTGTCCTTGTCTTGTAGGGTTAGGTGTTTGGTTATCAATATATCAAGTGATTACAGATAGGATTAGTTCAAATATCTCTGTTTTTATTTGTCTAATTGTCTTTTTATTTTATTTTTTAAATAATTTTTATGTTTGTTCAACATTATTTCTTAAGTTCAATAATTGTTGTTCATGCACCAATCTCATTTTTCTTTGTTTCTTTTAGGTTTGGCTTTTAATACAAGTAATTTCTTTTTTAAAGTTTTATCTTATAGAGTGTTGTTAGAATTCGACCTATTAGATCGAGAATCAATCGGTATTCAGATTTAAATAAAAGAATTTGAACCGACTTTTGAATGAATTTGATTATATAATTTCATTATTTATAAAGAGGCTGAATTGACAATTTTCTATTTTGAGAGGCAAATACTCTTATTTGTCTCCGTAATTTCGCCCCAACATTTTAAAAACTAGATAGATATGAGACCATTTTTCAATCGATTCAATTGTTAGTGTAATAATAATTAAATAATTAATTTATAAAAATTTAATGATATCTCTAAAATTTATAAAATGACACAACAAATCTTATTTGATATAATCTAAATTTGAAAATTTAGAGAAATTTAAAACATTGTTAGACCTATCTGAGGGCCAAATAGCCCGCCCAAGTTGGGCCAGCTTTGGACAATGAAAATTTTTTTGCATCGGCTTGGCCCGATTCTGCTCGAGTTCAATTTAAATAATAAAATTATTTTTAAATTTTAAATTTAATTATAAGAATAAAAATATCAAATAAAAATTATTTTTTTAATATTTCATTATTTGTTAATAGTAAAATGTGCTTTTTTTGGTTGACCAAGCTAGCCAAAAAACAGGTCTAGACTTGAATTTTTTTTAGAATGAGGTTTCGGCCCAACTCATGAACATCTCTAAACATCGCCACATAACTTTTAACAATAAAAAGTAAAAAAAAAAAAGTGAAAGATAAAGCTTTCGTAATTGATTTGAAAACCTCAAAACCAATATTTTTACTACATATATTTTTATTACATTCATCTTCCTTTCTTTTTTTTTTTTTGAATTTCATTTTAAACTATGTTATATAAGATCCAACATGTTATTTAATAATTACATTAATAATTTTAATAATAGAATAACCTAATTGATGTAATCTCGATAATTTAGGGATGTAATTAAAAATAATTGAAAAATAAAAGAACAATTTAAAATAAAAGTTAAAGTTTAAAGATATTTAATGCAATTAACTCAATAAAAATCCATACAAAATTTATTTATTTTATTTTTTTAAATCTTTAAGAACACTTCACATTTTCAATTGGTTCCAACATTGGGTTACTTTTAAGGCTTCCTTTATTGCCTCATTGAAGCCATTCCAAAGAAGAACAAATCAAATATTTCTAGAAACCTCTTATGGAAACTTTAATGTGTATACTCATCAATCAAACAATTTGCCAATTTCATCCCTAGCATGAATTTAGCCTTCCTTTTTGGCTTTTTTAAGAGATTATTTTCTCCAAATTTCAGCAATTAAGAATATTGGGGGATATAGAGGGGAAGCTATAATATGTGTATTTATAATCTATATATTTTTAAATTTGAAAAATAGAGGGACTAAACTCCTAAAAATACAAATAAATGATTAAAATTTAAATGTACGAAGAGTACATGGAATTTGAACATATTTTAATCGTATATGCAAATCAGGTATCTCCAAACTATGATCCTCATTTTAAATTGGTCCCCAAACTTTAAAATATTATAATAATATCCTGAAATTATCAATGTTATATCGATCAAGTCCTTCCATTATTAAAATTGTTATTTACCTATTGACATAATTTAAAATAAAAAAATTTAAAGAAAATTAAAATGTTGTCACATAATTTTTAAAAGTAAAAACTAAAAATAAAGTAAAAAAAGAGAGAGAGAGATTCAATCTTTAATAAAACTTCTGCAAAAGCTTCAAAAACCTCAAAATCAATATTTTTTATAACATTCATTTTTACAATATTCACATTTTTCTTTAAAAAATCATTTAAATTATGTCACATTAAACTTGATGTCTCATTTAACAATTAAATTAACGATTTCAGTAACGAAAGAACCTTATTGATATAACTTCGATAATTTGAAGATATAATTAGAACTTTTAAAATTTAAAAATTAATTTAACACAAATATTATAATTTAAAGATGTTTAATGCAATTAACACGTATATGATTGAGTGGCAGAGTTGGGATTCCCAAGAAGGATAATTTCATATGCATATGCATATACATATTCAATACATACCAAAGAAATAAAAAGGAGGGACCATTGACTTTAAATAATATATGTTTCTTAATACTAGACCAACAATTATATAAAGTGAAAATGCGCATGCCATGCCCAAAAATGAAAAATCACTATGTGTAGGGACTATTTTATAAATAATTATTTATTGGGAATATTTCCTTTAATTTGGTCGGCCTTATTTTGTATTACAACAAATATTCTCTGTAAGGAGACATTCGGGCAACCTTAAAATTCCATTTTTCCTTTTAATTATTCTTTTGTTTTCCAGTAATTAACCAACACGTTTCACTTCACTACTTAAATCATTTCAAATTCTCAATTAGTAATAAATATTTTGCTTAACAAAAAATAAATATTATTATTTTTATTATTAAGGGAAGGTTGATTTTAGCAAAAAAAATTCAAAGTACTGTCTATTCAAAGTCAATTTACCCTCTCAATTGGTCGGTATTGTTCTTGATTAGGGTTTTATCTCTCGATTTAGACGAAATCACGAGTGTTAAAGGTTGCCTAAAGAAGCAACAAGTTCAATAATGTGCCATGCTTAGTCCGTCTCGATAAGACACACCCACTTTGTGAACTCGTCGTCTTTTCAAACACTTATACTTTCAATAGTTAATAGGGAGACAAAATTCCCAATTGAGGACAATATCATTCACTCAAGGGATTTATCAACTCTCGATGTACGATACTTTAAAAAACTTTTAATGAAATATTCGTTGTCTCCTCAACAATTATTATTCTAAAAACTATTTATGATTATAATTTGTAGCTTTTCTTATTAGTAGGTTTCTCTATCGTAATTTGTAAATTGTCATTTGCTCAAAATTAATACACATTTCAATAAGTATCTCATATAAATATTTAAATTCTCGATAAAATTAAAAGATAAAATTCTCCTTTAAGAACAAAACCAATTCATTGAGAAATTCCTTAACTTCAAACAGAAAACACCTTCTCCCGACATAATCGGTCTTACTTCAACAACTATATATATATAATAAAAAACGCGTGTGGCGGAAAGGATAAAGGTATGAATGTTTGAATAGAGGATGGCAAATTTTCTCCAGCTTTTTAGCATGCCATAAAAGTTAAACTTGGCATCACGTGCTACCCACGTCTTGACAATGGTAACAAAAGTAAATATAGAGAGTAAAAAGAATATTGTTTTTCAAATGTGGCTGACAATAATCTTTTTGATTCAATGATTGTATATTTCACTATGAATTTTTAAAATACAACTACTGATAAAATTTAATTTAATTTTATTAGTTAATTGAATTTTAATTCGATTAATATGAATATTTTTATTAATACAAGAGGGTATAGATTCGAATGTGCTAAAGCATATTATCTTTCTATTTATGGGTTAAAAAAATTATAAATTATTCTAAACATTATATAAAAAACTAAATATAATCAGAATTTATAATAAAATTATCTGCAAACAAAAATATATTATTAATTTATAGAAAATCAAAGGAATTTGACTTTCAAACTCATAAACCCATCTTTTATTACACTATCTTTGGTGTTGTCGGTATTATTATGTTGTATGTTTTTCATCATCTTGGACACCCATTACCAACATTTTCAAGTATGACATATATCATCATTCTATTTTGCTATGTAAGGATGTCGTAATTTAGAAATAAGGTAAAACTATGTTAATATTTATGCTCATTTCGTTACTGATAGACCTGATCATGAGTTAAGTTATTCGTCTAAATTTAAAAATTTATTCAAAAAGTATAAGAGTTTAGACAAAAATATATGCTCGAAAAATTGATTTGGACAAAAAATAATGTCAACTTTTTAAATGGATTGGGTCTCAAGTGTGATTTTTTGGCCCGGCTCAGGCCGAATTAACTATTTTTTTTGTTGTTTTGCTACCATTTTTTCTTATTATTTGGATATTGTATAACTCTTATTTTATTATTAATTTTGCTACTGTTTTAGAAGCATTTATTCGTTAAGTTGCAACTATCTTAATGTTATTTAAGTATAAAGCTTTTTCTAATGTATTTTTAATTTGTTAAAAAATATTTATTTTAATATTTTTATTGTGTTTAATGTATGATATTTTTAAACTTTGTTTTTATATAAAAAAAAATCTAAAAAGTTAATCTGAGTCGGGATTGTGCATAACTTTTTGCCGATTTTTTGAGATAGGCCCAAGCTTAGAAAATAGACCTATAATTTTTCATCAACCTGGCCCGACCCATAATTAGCTCTAGTTACCGGTGTATAGTGTAATAATATGAGGAAAAAAATGGTTTATTTCATATGTATTTCAATAGTTAGACATGAAATAAAAAAAATAGTTAATATAAATTTAAACTTGAAATTGAAAAGATAAGTAAATGTCTTTTTGTTAAAAAATAAAACCTCTTCAAAATAAGTGAAGTTTTTATCTCTTCGCTAAAAATAAGTTATAAGAGTGACTAAATATTATCAATAGATTTAGTTTATTGCTAATTTACATACTAAAATTAAAATAATTGTAAAAAAATAATATTCCTATCAAACGTAGCATTAGTTTTTATATTTTTTTTCAAACCAATCATTTTTAGTCTATATATTTTTCGAAATTTGAAATTCTAGTCACAGTTGTTAAAATTGTTTGGTTAAATTATGCTATTAGTCCTATATTATGCATAAAGCTTTAAATTTAGCCTCTATTTTTTTTTCCAATATTTAAACTTTTAGTCTTGATAGAAAACGATAATTGTTAGATTCGTTAATTGACATTTTTTTAATGAATAACACGTGAAAAAAACAAAATTTAATGAATTTAATAAATATAGTATATTAGTAGTAAAAAATATTAAAATTTTAAAAAAATAAAAATTAAGAACAATCAAAGTAAATTCATTATATATCGACTAATAACATATTTTAACCTAAAATATAAAAAACAATAAATGTCAAAATTTCACACTATTTTTCTTTCTAATGATCAACAATGATATTAAATCCCGATTAAATCCGAAATCAAGTTGGAAAAACCCGTAAAAATTTCCAGATGTGGTGTTTTCAGTTTAAACTCAACGTGGATCTGCTGCCACGTGGCCTCAGGATTGCTTTTAGTTGTGACATGTAGTGTAATATTTGCAAAGGAAAAACATACATATAAAATCATGCAATAAGATCCTTCTCTTTTTCCTTTTTCTTTCTTTTATAACTTTTTTTCTCCCTTTCGGTTTCCATATATATATATATTTACTACGTGCGATACAAAAGTCAAAATGGGTATATTTTTTTCTTTCACTTGGGAAAACTTTACTTTACGGGATTAAAATACAATTTTATTATATATTTATTTTGTAATTTTAAAAAGATAAACGTAAAATTTTCATTTTACAGGTCAAAAATTTATTCGGAATTAATCACACATGATATCAATATCATACATAATTATTTAAATTTATTTTCACCCACTGTATAACTTCAAAATTTATTGAATCCCACTTATATTTTGTAAGGATAAACTACTTAATTTGTCATCAAAATTTTAAAGTGTTTTCATTTTAGTCATCTAAATGTTAGATACTCTAATTATAGTTGAATGTACACGTCATTTGTTTTTTTACAAATAAAAAATTTTATGAAACAATTAAATTAAATTTTGAATTTTTTATTTTAAATATATTTTATTTAATTGAGTTTTAGCTGTTTGTGATGATTTTTTTTTTTGGGGGTGGTGGGGTTATTTGACAATGGGTGGGATCTCCTTTAGACATGAGCCATTGCTTTTATCATAGGAAAGGAATAATTTGGGCAGTGCTTCACTTAGCCACATTTCAGTCCAATCATGTGGACCCTTCCCTGTCTCTGCTCCGGCCTTATAATCCAATACCTCCATTCCCTATTTTATTTATGGATAAACTGTGTCAAAAGTACCTCTAGTCTTTATAATATTGGAATTTAGACCTTGTATTTTTATTTTAGGAATTTAATTTTTCTAATTTTTAGATTTCAAAATCCAGGTCTAACTGTTAATACTATTAAAATTATTTTGTTAAATATAGGTTTTATTACAACATCCTTTTTTAAGTTACATGGCTAGTAAGCGAGTATTTTTATAATTTTGAAACTTAGTCCTTCTACTTTTCAAATTTCAAATTTTAGGTCCAACTGTTAATATTATTAAAATTATTTTGTTAAATTCAAGTTCATTACAACATCTTTTTTTAGTTACATAGCTACTAAGTGGGTTTTTTTTTTCATATCGAAGTATCATATCAACAAATTTAACAATATTAACAATTGGACTTGATGAAATCTAGGAAGTAAAAAGACTAAATTTTTAAAAATAAAAGTATAAGGACTTATGTCATATTTTAACCTTTATTATTTATTTATTGAAATAACGTTTCTCATACGATGACTTTAAAAAGGGTTAACTTAATTTTTTGTTATTAAACTTGACACATAGATTCACTTTGGTACTTACATTTTGTTGTCTACTTTAACACAGGAGCTTAAAAATAAATCCATTTTGATATATAAATTTGAAAAATATAAAATTTTAATGATGTGGCATAATTTTAAAATGTCACGTCATTAGATCTTCATAGAACCTAACTTCAAGATTTCAATGGTAACTACGATATAAATATAACACAAATATAATTTAAAATTTAAAATGTCATCAAAATATTAAATTAAAGTCTCCCCTTTACTTTGTTAATTTTTAATGAAAAAAAATTAAATAAATTATTGACGTGACATTAGAGTGTAATTAAGTCAAGCCGAGTTTGAATAGCGGTAAGCTTAACCTTGATATTCGACTCGAGTGCAATTGAACATCGATTTTTATACTCAAGCTTGATTAAATTTGTTTATCAATTTTTGTATTTCAATTCCAACTAGAGCTTGGTTAAGTTCATATGCGTTCAAACTTGAACTCATTTGTACTCAAGTTCTTTCTATATATTAAGTGTGAAAGTACAATTTCAAAATATAAAAATATACTTGAATCAAGTAATACGGTGCTAAGGGGGTTGGTACTCAATAATTGCTAAATCAAATTTAGGGGAGGCACCAAGGGGGCTGGCAAGGCCCCTAAAACAAAATTTTCAGTTTAACCCTTAAAAAATTTTAAATTTATAAATTAATAAGTGATAAAAATACACTTTGAACCCTAAAACGATAAAAAATTTATTTAATCATTCAAAATTTTATAAAAATATAAACTATTAAAACGATGAAATTAAATGTTAACTTTTATAAAAATATATAATGTAATTTCTTTCTCAAATCCCAAAAAATTTTAACTTTCACCCATAATCAAATTCAATTTTTTAAAAAACTTTAAATAACTTGTGAACACTAACGTCTCGTTTATGATTGCTTACTGGGAAGGTTTGGTGTTGTTCAAGTGGAGATTTGGTCCCATGCAAGCAAAACTTAACCACTTTTGTCACTCTCTCATGCTTTGTTTGTTTTTTTGTTAATTTCTTATTGAAATGTTTTTTACTCTTTCATGTTCTGTTGTTTTCACCAATATAAAGTTTTCTTTTTTTAACCCACCATGATGGATAAAAAGATGGCATTGTTAATTTCAATAAATTGTTAATTATGATGAAAAGATTGGAGAGTGGAGGACCCCAAACCCCAAACTTTAAACAACAATTGCTAAAACATACATTCTAGGTTTTGGTCCATTCCAATTGAATTAATTTGTGGGTCAAAATTAAATGTATTTCATACAATATTTCATTCTGCATTTAGTTGATAGCAATGTTGTTGTTAATATAGAAAGATGTTGATTCGAGTCTGTTGAAATATATTTATCCTCCTTAAAATTAGAGAGAGGATATGATAAGTTTAGGCATTTTATTAAAAAATATATTAAATTATTTTTAGGGTAAACTATATTGATAGTTACTTAACTATCAGTAAGTTTTTTTAGTCTACTAGATTATTTTTAGGGTAAACTAAATTAATAGTCACCTAACTATTACTATGGGTTTTTTTTGTTACTAATCGTTAAATTACTAATAGAAAGATAACTTTGTAGCTTTTAAAATTGGTATAATGGCAACTTTAATCATCAACATTTATACATTGTGTCAAATTGTCTTGATTCTAAAAAATTAACCCTAAGCATTTATACATCGTGTAATTTGGTCTTTTTCTTTTCTTTTTTCTTTTTCTTTTTTTTTTCCTTTTGTGACATTGAGGGTCAATTTTAAAAGAATGAAAAAGATAAAATTTGTTATATTGGATTTTTTGAGATTTCCATTTTTGGTATATTTTCGATCAAAATTTGATGATAAATTTATTTATTTAACTTTTTTAGGTGAAACGGTGACAAAGGAAAGCAAAACTGCAAAAAAAAAAAAGAAGACTAAATTACACAATGTCTAAAAATGAGTGTTAAAGTTGTTGTTATACTAATTTTAAACGTTGTTGAATTATTTTTCTGTTAGTCATTTAATAGATAATGACCAAAAAGGACAAAATCAAATAGTTGGGTGATCATTTTATAACTTTTCATAATTGAACGACAAAAAATTACCGATAATTAAATGATTATCAATATAATTTACCTATTAGATTATAAGACATTCATGTTGTGACCGAAAAAAATAATGTATAAATAGTCAAATTAAAGCTTTCAAACCATTAATCTTTTTAATGTTAAAATTGATTGTGTATGGTTATTTAAAAAAATTAATATAAAAAATAAAAACATTTTTCATAATCATGTCTATTAAATTGTGAAAAATAATAAAATTTTTAATTATTTTTCAAATGAATTAATGTCCAATTAACTTACATTAACTCAGTCAATAACTTAAACAGAATAATATAAATTTCCACTAATAATTTTTTATTACCTTCGCTCGAGAAAAAAGAAAGTTGAATCATATTTAAATGATAATAAATTTTAATCATTTGAGTTAAACTCGAATTTAATCATTTCAATATTTAAAACATATTAAAATCCAAAAATTAATTTAAAAAATTCAAATATTAATTTTAATATTCAAAACATATCTTTGAACTTTACCCAACAGCATTGGGCTTCAACCAATTCTCCGCAAATACTTATATAAAATTTTCGTTCTAATAATTTCTCAACTGTCTTGAGCCCAACCCACACAGCATTGTGATAACACGAAAAACCGTCACACTAGTGGTGACAATATCACTGTTTCGTGTCTACACCAACAAAAGAAAAACATCCATGGGTTTCGATTCTCCTCGATCTGATAATACATTTTTTTTTTAATTTTAAAAGTCGAAGTTTTAGTATATGTGCTTATGAGTCGAGTTAGATAAATTTATGTTGCGTTTAAATATAATATTAATATATTTTTGCTTACTTAAATTTGATCCAATTTAAAATAAGAGCTTAAATTTTTATCTAAATTCGTTTATATTTACAGAAAATTAACATAAACTCATTTTAAGTCTGTCCATGTTAAAGAAATTTTATATAGCCATATTAACATTATTTTAATGTTTAAATTAGAGTAATATTATATATTTAATATAAGTTTATTTTTTTAATGTATTATAAATTACATAATATATAAAAATAACATAATATAAAATATTATAAGCTTAACAATAGGTTGGGCCAAGCTCAAGCCTTGAATGTTCAAGCTCAAGTTTGGCCCATAGTTTAAATGGACCTAATTTTTTTGGGCTTAATATTTTTATTCATACCATTTTAGATTTTGAACGGACTTTCAAGCTTTTAGGCCAGATTTTGAGTGTTACATTTAAAGTCTAAAATTTTTAGTAAGATAAATTAATTTTTATTAAAATGTTATAAATCAATTTTTTATTTAAAATGTTTGAGGTTGGAATTTTAAAAAAATTGTCTACGATAAATTTATGAAATTACCTCATTTTTAATTTTTTAATTATAAATTGAGAATTATAAAAGTATAACATATATTTTATTTTTATAATTAGTTTAAATTCATTAATTTTATAACATTTATTTAGTTTAATTTTATAAAACTTAATATATTATAAAATATTATTAAAAATATCACAATGAAATCAAGAGAAAATTATTTTGAGATTAAGGATAAGTTTAGATAAGTTATGAGGTATTATGCAGTGCGTTTAGTTTTTTTTTGTCCCATGTTATAATATTATTATAATATTTAATATTACTGTCACTAATATTTTTATATTAATAGTAAGTAAATGTACTGTCTATTTAAATTTATCAAAAGTCAAAATTAATAATTGAAAAAAAATCAAGTAAAATCAAAATCGAGTAGAAAACACCATCTGGCTCTGTTGGGATACTTACTTCATAAAACCTCAAGTGGCCACGAGATGTTTTTAGACGACAGAAATGGTCAAGTCAACTAAATATCATCATCTTTGTCCCCACACCGAAAAAGAAAAGTTAATCTAACGGTTAATAATTTCCCAATCTTCCAATAAAGAAAAAAAAGCTGCTTTTTCAACGATGACTTACATTATTGCCTTTTCTTTTTGCCTACTATGATTTGAGTTAAACATATTTTATATTTTATTTTGATAAAAGTATTATAGAAATTTTTACGTTAAAAATTAAATTAAATTTTATTTAATATATTAAAAAAAGTAAACTAATATATATACATTAAATTAATTAGTAAAATAGTCATTTTGTTAAAAATTTAATTAATTTTTATTATTAAAAATCGGTTCATGTACGCCAACATAAAATACAAGTGGCACATCATGTGCAACTGTCTAGTTATTCTATCAGTTACATTAATTTTTAACGATAGAATTTTTAACGATAGAAATTGATGAATTTTTTAACAAAAATACTAGTTTGCTCTTTAATTTAATATATAATGACTAATTTGCCAATTTTTAGTAAATGGGGCAAAATACAATTTGACTCTTAGTATAAGGGCATCCAATATAGTTTTATCATTTTACTCATTTTATGAAAAAAATGAGCAAATTAGTCATTGTATATTAAACGAATGAATAAATTAGTCATTTTTGTTAAAAATTTCATCTATTTTCACTGTTAAAAATCATGTAGTTAACGGAATAACCAGATAACTACACATGACGTGCCATGTGTATTTCCTATTTATGTAAAGAGACCACATTTTAATAGTAAAAATAGATAAAATTTTTAACAAAATAACTAATTTATTCTCTAATCTAACATATAAATATTATTTTATTCATTTATTAAATATAGAGGAAAAATACAATCCAACTCCTTATGTAAAGAAATATTTGGTACTTTTACTCTTCCTTTTTATATTGCCTAACATGATTTAAGATTTGTTAGATTTTAGTAGTTGGATTGTTTCCTAACCCAAACATGAAGTTCATGTGATAGAAATTTTTGTCCACCTATATATATATATATGCTTTTATGCCTTAAAATGTATTTTTATATTAAAATAAAATAAGTGAATTTTGTTGAAATTAATTTTTACATTGAATTAACATTTTATCTAATATTATTAAGTATTAATTATAATGGTAAAACATATTATACTTTTAAAAAGAGAACTCGAATCTAAATTATTAAAATAGTATTGTTGAGAGGGACAATAACAATATTTAATTTGAAGAGTAAAAAAATGAATTTTTTTATTTGGGATAAAGCAACATTTAATCCTTAAAATTGATAACATTTCTCATTTTGGTCCTTTAAATTTTTTGTCTGTATTAATCTCAAAACTAGATAATTTTTTTTTCCGTTTAGGTCCTTATATTTAGATTTACAGTCAAGAGTGATGATGTGACACTCTGAAATTGTACCACAAAATCACTTGAAATGATAATATAACACAATCTTAGAATGTTGTGTCACCATATTTAAACAAAATTTAAGTTCAAAGATCAAATTAGAAAACTACAATGTTAATATAAAAAAAAAATAGGGACTAAATATTACTTTTATCCCTTTTACTTTAAGAAATTAATTATGGTTATATTAAAATTTAAACTTCAAATACTCTTTTTTTTTTTTTTTGGTAGATAAAGAAGCTAAATATATTTAGCCATAACAGGAATTATATCTAACACCAATACTATATTGTAGACTTCGTAGAATAAACATTACTTTCACGTGCCAATCCCTTACTAACAACTCTCTAACAATTCGTGTCAAACTCCCTTTTATCTTCCACCAGTAATGTCTCTTTTCCATACTATATAATCCCGAAACAAACTGTAACTAGTGCCTAATAATTTATTTACCTCGATGATCCCAAAATAAACTTCCAGCAAAGACTCAACTAATTATCAAATACCTTGATACATCCAACCAGTCCTAGTGTTAACATCTATTATCCTAAAATTGTTATGAAGTAATTCATATGAAGTATTTTTGCAAAAATAAATCATTTATATATATTTTGTAGAAAACTAAACTATTTTCACCTATAGACTCATAATATATTTTTCTATTCAATATAGTAAAAGAATTACAGTATTATTTTTTAATACAAAATTTGATAAATCAAACTAAAAAAAAGAATACAAACAACGACTTCTCTTCTCTTTACCCACCCCACCAACATTACCTAAGCCGGCCCGCCAATTAATAGAAGCCAACGACCCATTTTTTCCCATTTTCTTACCAAAATACCCTACAAAAAAAAAAGAAAAACAAACTATACTCTAAAAAAAGTCAAATCTCAAAGAAAATTAAACCTGAATCGAATTTTTCTCCGCTAAATCACTTAAAGATCTCGAAGTTAGAATTACACGAAAAGAAAATGATCTCTTGAATCGAATCAGAGTTGCAAAAGGAGGAGTAAATTAAAATTAAAACAAAACTCGAGGAAAAATTTTCCAATGACAATTCAAAATTCTCACTCTTTTTTTGTGTAACTTTAGTCTTGGAACCCGGTTTTTTCGAAAATTGCATTTCGGACCCTCCTCAGATCTCTTCCTTTCAAGGTCCTTCCTCTACCTTCATGAAGTGAGTACGATGCGATCCTTGTCCTCGCCATTTGCTTCGCCAAAAATTCGTGAGGTGGAATCCTAACACCTCCTTCCAACCAATCATCGCCTTCCACGTCATCATCGTCTTCGTTTCTCTCCGATCTTATCCGATTTCCCCTATACTCTTCCCTCAAGATCTTAGACCAGTCCGGTACGTTAACCGGCAGCGACGCCGGTGTCCCTCCTACACGAGATTCCCCGCCGCCGCGCTTGGTTGACGGTTTTTTCGTCACTCGACTGGAGCGAAACTCGGGAGAGTCGGAGCGTACCGTGACCGTGTGGTTATAGATGTCCGACTCGTCTAACTCGAATCCCACCGAGTCTCGACTCAACATTGCTTGGAGTTGTTGATCGCTCGATAGAAATCTCGAGTAATAGCTTCTGTTGCTTGCCATCAAAATTTCAACAAAAAAAATCAAAAAAAAAAAAAATCCTCTTTGCAAAATTCTAATTTTTTGGGATTTTGATTTTGATTTTGCTCTTTGCTTTCTGATCATTTCTATATGCTTTTTAAAAGGTTGGGCTCCTTAATGGGATAGGCCGAATGTTAATTTTAAAATTAAATTATTAACGACATTATTACATAAAAGCCCCTGAGATTTGCAAGTAAACGCCGTGTAAGATGGGTTAGGATTTTTATATTCATTTCATTATATCTGTATTTTTGTTATACCAAAATACGCTCTTAAGTTATACTATTCACTTTTAATTTATATAATAATATTTAAATAGCTTTTTTAAAATAATAATTATTGAAAAATATAACTTTATCATTAGGATAAGTTTTAAAGAATTAAATTAATTTTTTTATCATTTTTAGAGGGTTAAAAGTGTAATTTTACTATTATTAATTTAAAATTTTATAAATTATAAAATGATCTAAATGAAAAACTCCTTATTTTAGGGGAGACTGAGGCCCTGCCAACCCCGAAGTTCGCCCTTAGGAAGATGTGCAGGTAACTTTGATTTGGGTCCAAAAATAACATTAAGTTAGATATTTATAATTTTTGTAGAAATATGAAACTGCAACAACAAATTTGCTTTAAAATCTAAACTTGTTAATTATTTGCATTGAGTTGGAATATTACTATGAGTCCAATTTAATTAAATTGTATGTTTGATATCTAAATCCGCTAAATATATATATTTAAAAAGAATAAATAACTAAATAAAAAAGAGTAAATTGGATAATAGATTTAGACATCAAATTCGAATTAGTAACTTGTAAAAGTAAAGTAGATAAAACATGTTTACGTAGTGGATGTTTGAAGGTAAACATTCACATTTACTTTGAATTTATTACGAATAATTAATTAAATTTGAATCCGAATATTAATTCAATCTATAATGTCATCACTTGTTTTAATAAAGAAAAAGCCATGTCACCAAAATTAATAGAAAAAAAGTTAACCTCTTAATTCAAAATATGTTTTAAAAAACTAGGATAAGAAATAACTAAATTATAGTAGATGGACTAAATTCGTAAACAATATTTTTAGAGGTAAAAGTATTATGGAGGTTTTTGTATCAATAGTTTAATTACATTTTACTCCCTCTACTAAAAATTGGGTAATTTAATCCTTACATGCTAAATTAAAGAGTAAATTAGTCATTTTGTCAATAAATCCATCAATTTATACTATTAAAAATTGGTACATGTACATCAACATGAGGTACACGTGACATATCATGTTTAATTCTTTAGTTATTTTATCAATTACACTAGTTTTTAATAGTAAAAATAGATTAATTGTTTTAACAAAAACGACTAATTTACTATCTGATTTAACATACAATAACTAATTTACCCATTTACTGAATAAATGAGACAAAAGTGCAAATTGTTTCCTAATATAATGGCTTCTATGGTACTTTTATTTACTCTTAAGATAAAATTTGGGTGAAATTAAGTTTATTTAAATATTGATGTTACAAAAACAAGAATGATATCCTAATTTATGAATTATATTTTAAATTGATGTATAAATTTTAAATTCAATATCACATCAACCAGATTATTCTATCAACTTATTAGTTTGGAGATGATAGTTTAAAATTGACGTAGGATATATTTAAAATATTAGATAAAAAATTAAATAATCATATACTTGTTACTTGCTTGTATAATATATATATATTTAATGCTCGGAAAGTTTGGATATAACATGTTAAAATGAAAAAAAAAATTTAAATATCAATTACATTGTATTTTCGTAACACATCAAATCCTAATCCTAGTTTTTCATGTAGTAGATTTACACAAGAAAGAAACGTACAAGGAGTGAGTCTTGAATCCCTTAAAATTTTTGCAATTAAGCACTTTAAGTTTGAAAATTTACTTAAACCTCTATTTTAAAAAAATTAATTAAGTTCCATAAAAGTTTTAACTAAACCCTCTATTTTTTTTAAATTTATAATTTGATCCCTTATTTTAAAAATCCTCATTATACCGACCTCAAAATTTTAAAAAATTCAATAGAACCTCAAAACTTAATACCACGTTTCACCACTAGATATACGTGTCAGCTATGAGTTAACATTTAACCTCCAAGACAATAGATATGTTGACAGAGGGACTTGATTGATACTTTGAAGTCTGAAGTTTGGGACCAATTTAAATTTCAGACATAGTTTGGGGATGTCTAACAAAATTAACCTCTTTTCCCACTAAAACTTCAATAAGCCCAATCACCAAAAACCTTGTCTATTGCTCGGCCCAAGAAATAAAACCGGGTTTTATCGAACTGGAAAAACCTACCTATAATATTTGTCAATCTCGGTCTTGTTCTATTTCTTCTTCTTCTTCCTTTTTAAGAACCCTAGCTGCCCCTTTCTCTTAAGAACAAGCCCGACAATGCCGCCCAAGTTCGACCCGACCCAAGTCGTCGACGTATTCGTCCGCGTCACCGGCGGCGAAGTCGGTGCGGCCAGTTCCTTAGCCCCGAAGATCGGTCCGCTGGGTCTTTCCCCCAAAAAGATCGGTGAAGACATCGCCAAAGAAACCGCCAAGGAATGGAAAGGCCTCCGCGTCACCGTCAAGCTCACGGTGCAGAACCGTCAGGCGAAGGTCACGGTGGTCCCTTCCGCGGCGGCGCTAGTAATCAAGGCGTTGAAGGAACCGGAGAGGGATAGGAAGAAGACCAAGAACATCAAGCACAACGGCAACATCAGCCTCGACGACGTCATCGAGATCGCTAAGGTAATGAGACCAAGGTCAATGGCTAAGGATTTGAAAGGTACGGTTAAGGAGATTCTGGGCACGTGTGTTTCAGTTGGGTGTACCGTTGATGGTAAAGACCCTAAGGATTTGCAGCAGGAAATCGACGATGGCGATGTTGATGTTCCTTTGGAGTGAGCAATTTTGTTTTTTAATTTCAAATTTTGTTGAATTTTAAGGATATGAACAATTTTCGGATATTTTTATCTTTTGAGTTTAACAGTTATGGGTCCACTGGTTTTTTTTCTCTTCAAAATGCATTTTTTTATTGGTAGTGTTTCTGTTTGGTAAGCAAGAAAATGAAATGGAAAATTGAAGTTTTGCTATTGGTTCTGCTCGGTAAGTATCAAATGAATATGAAAAAAATGGTTGCATATTTGGGGATTCATTCACATTGGTTTGCATTTTTATGTATGTGTAAATTGTGTGTTGTTATTGGTCTATTTGGATGTTGGTTTTATGATGTGTTGATGTCTTTTGTGTGTGTGTGGTTGCTACTCGGGTGATCGGGGTTCCTTCTTCGATGCCTGCCGTTTCAATATGTCAAGCCATGAGCGGAGCTTCGACGGGCGGCCTGATCTGGAGGATTGGGGCCTCACATGGATCTTGATATGTTAGTTATGTTGATTTAAGGTTATTTTGAGCTCCGGCTTCTTGGGTGAACGCATCGAGGCACCTTTGGGGCGTGCCCCGATGCTTTTAGGCAAAGTAAAGGTTCGATAGAGAGAGTAGTTTATCTGTGTGATCATGTACATTACTACTACTACTACCGATAGAGAGAGTAGTTCTACATGAGTTATAATTTGAGCTTCAATGGGGGCGGCCTCGTCTTGAGTGTGCTATGATGTGTTTTGAGCTTGGACTGTCTTTTGGACTCTTTAGGTGTTGTAACCCCCAAAGGATCAACACGATGAATGCTAAACGTGTCGATTTTGTTGAATGGTTTTTTATTGTAGTAACATGATGTTCCATTTTGGATTCAGATTCTTGGTTTGATGCTTTATTCTTTAATTTCGATATGCATAACAGTTACAATGTCACATCCCGTAAGCTATGATGTATGCATAGCACGTACAAGGAAATTCCTTTCTCTTGTATCGATGTTGAAATGAGATTGTAGCATTGTTCATTAGAGAACAGTCTCTAACTAGACGAGGTTTGATTTCTCGGTAATCAATTGTCGAGCATCCAAACTTATAATGTTGAACTCCATTATTCAGATATCGACATTGGATATCGGAATTATGAAAAGATTTAGCAATTTAAGCCGAGGATAGTGAAGTAAATAAAGCATACCATGTCGTTCAATAATCAGAATCCAGACAATATGCCGAAAAAAATGTAATACAAGCTTATTTGTAATGACTATACAAACTGCCCTATTCGGCAGCTTCTCGAATTGAAATCCGAAATTGCATCGAGTGGAATCTAATAGAACTTAAGAATATGTTTAGACGACATAAAATACAATGTTCGACGGAAATTGGACTTCAACCGCTCAGCACTTCTTCAAGAAGAGAATAATTTTCGAGGATAGCAACAGTTTCTTCCTTAGCACTGGATATACAAATGAAAATATGAACATGCGTGAGTTCTCAATATTATAAATAAAACTATGGAAGTACTCTATTCAATCCGCACCTTCCAGGTCTAAGAATCCGATACTTTCCCGGCTTAGTAAGGTCAACAACTGTCGATCCTGCACGACCTGCTGGTAGCACACCACCTTCGTATATGTATGCACAGTGTTCCCAAAGGTTCTCAAAGTCCTTAATGCTCACACTACTAGGCTGCCCACTTAGATTAGCACTAGTAAGAGCCAGTGCACTTCTGGAACCACGGGCAATGATCCTAATGAAGTCAGAGTCTGGGACTCGCACTCCTATACTGTCTAGCCCCGGGTTCAAGGACTTCTCAAGGATGCTAGATTCACCTAAGAAGTATTCACATGCAAATCAAAATTACATATTTAGCTGACAAATATGTTGTGTGTGTGACGACTAATCTGATAAACACGAAAAAGGTGACAAACCTCGCCCTAGTACAATAGTGACTGGTCCTGGCAGGAGAGAATCGAGTAAGCCGTGAGGTAAATGGTCTGTGACAGCGAAGTGCTCTATGTCTGAAACATCCCCAACACAGATCGCAAGAGGACTGGTATGCTTGCGGCCTTTGATGTCGTAAATCCTATTTACAGCTTCGGAAGAACTGCACGGATGATGCCATTAAAGGAAATTTATAAATCTCTAGATAAATCGAACTAAAGCTTGCTAACATAATGACAACCAAAGGCTATCTTCAAGTTCCTATCGGGAAATCATTGAAAAATGCTTCTTGGTTTTCATATGATAATGTCATTGAGAACCGATTCTCAAAGAAACATTTAGATAAATTCCAATAACTCCAGAGAACAATATGAACAAATCATTATGTTTTCACCCGGAAACAACAATTGAAATTTTTTATTAATAAAACCGGAATTTCTTTCTCTCTTTCAACCGTAAGATTGAATGGAGCAATCTAGCTATATCCCTACCATAAACTATAAATGCATGCTTAAGAAGCTAAAAGAAATCAAATCAATGATTTTGTTTTTGGTTTATCCTACATTCTTGTTCATTTCAATGGAACATTAAGAACAGCTAAAAACCACATAAACTTGGAAGTATAGCTCACTAATCAAATTCACATTTTTGCATATGCATATTTTTCACATCAAAGAACAGCTATAGGTGCAATCTAGCTATATTCCTAGCATATTTGCCTTCCTATGGTAAGAATACCAGGGAATCCCTTGTACTAAGAGTCGGATTGCATTTGCCCCCTTTACTCAAAACATGAGCAAATTAATCCTTGTACATTACGTCAAAGAGCAAATTGGTCCTTTTGTTAAAAATTCTATCAATTTCTACTGTTAAAAAATGGTCTCTGTATATTAGTGGCATGCCACGTGTAATTATCTAGTTATTTTGTCAACCGTGCTAGTTTTTAACAGTATAAATGACCTTTTTATTAGAAAGGACCGATTTGCTCTTTAATGTAACATACAGGGACAAATTTGACCATTTTTTGAATAAAAGAGGAAAAATGCAATCTGACTACTAGTACAGGCCTTCTGCCTTCCAATTGATCAACCAATAAACTATAAATGCAGGCTTAAGAAGCTAAAAATTCGAATCGATGATTTCGTTTTTCATTTTATCCTTTAGTTGATTTCAATGGAACAGTAAGAACAGTTAAAGCACATAACACTGATCAAATGCACACTATTATACTTTCGACATGTAAAAAGCAAGTACAACGAAAAAATTAGATAAACTAGAAAGATACCAAGCATCACAAGCAAATCCATATAGTGTATCAGTAGGCACTGCAATAACTTTCCCAGCTTTGAGAGCTTCAATGGCTTCATTAGCATTAGATTCCGTTGCAGAACGAATCAACCCCAACTTGTTCTCGACACCAACATCGTATTTTTCAACATTCGAAGCCATTTTCTTCGAAAATCCACTTCGAAATCCCCTCTTGCGATGCGAAAACGGCAAGAACTCCAACTTGGGCACCTCTGAGACATTTCAACAAATACTTTCAATACATAACTTTTTTATGCTTAAAACGAAGCAGTAACAGAAAATTATAAAAAGAATCCAACCATTTGAATCAAAACAAGATAAAAAAACACAGTTTCGAATAAAAAACATCGTCATTTATTCAAAGAAACCTCCAAATTATGAAGAACATCAATTAAGGGTCACTTTTACAAAAGAAGAAAACTGGGAAAAAAAGATAAGAGAAAATGGGAAAGAGACTAACAATTAAACTGTGGATTAAAAGCACCTCTGATAGGAACAAGATTGCTTAAAAGAGGTAACTTCGCTCCAAATCTTGTGGAAATGTTCATAATTATGCGGCAAAGACTTTTTGTTTTTTGAAGTGTACAGTGTTTCAGTTCTGTTTATGTAAATCTATGTCGGGCCGTTTACAGCTTTGCCCTAGTTAACGGAAAAAAAAGGCACGTGCTTCTCACGTGATTGAATTGAGTCAAAAAAGTCAAAGCTTCAAAATAAATAGTTGGGTTAATCAAGTGATTCATTAACTTAACTATAGCTCGAGGGTTAAATGTTAGCTAAAACTTGTTGATTAAGACATTCGTGGGGTGGTTAGGATTTTTGTTTTAGTTTTTAGTTGATATTAATTTTGAATTTGATTAATGGACAATCTCTTTGCCTCTATTTTTATAGGGTTTAAATTATTATTTGGGGTCTGAACTTAACAACAATTCTTATATTAAGGTTTGAACTTGTTTTTGGTCTAAGTTGTTGAAAAATCAATTTAAAAATTTGTGTTTTTATGCACAATAGAAGTTTAATTTTTTTTTCTAAAAACAAAATCTTGTGATATTTATAGTAGTAAACCTTTACCAGATCGTTATATGTACATTGTATAAGAATGTCGTAATCATTTCTGGGTTTTGTACCGAATGGTCTTCTGTGCTATATATTTTTAAACCCCAATTTACTTACGAACTAAGTAAACAAAATAAAAATTTTCATTTTTTGATTTTGTACCGAACGGTCTCCTCAAACCTCGAATTGCTATAAAAACTTTTATTAACCTGGAAACTATGAGCTTTTCCCTAAAAAGAAAATATAAATTTAAAACTATTTTTCGACGGCGCTCAAAAAACTTATGTAATTAGATTAACTAATGTAGAGAAACAGTATAAATTTCTTGTTTAAATAATAATATTTTAATAAAAAATACAATCCTAGTAGAATACACGAGGCAACAACAATAGTAAGGGGAACTAAGTTTGCTGCCCCACAACCCTTGGGATAGGCGTTCGAGGTCCTCTCAATGAACGTTAAATATAAAATTCAGGGATTAATTTGAAAAAAAATTTAAATTCTAATATGAGAACAACTATTATGTTCAGGGACTAACATTAATAATTTTTTTAACTTAATATAGGAATAATTATCAATTTGAAAGACTAATTTAAAAAATAAAAAATTCAAGCTCTAACCTCTTTCTATTAGAAAAACCCAAAAATAAAAAAAATTATGGAAAGTTTAAATTACTTAAAATAAATTGTAAATACGTGTATGTTCAATAATAGGACAATTTAAATATGATGTAAGATTTTTTTCTTTTCAACTTGACAATCCTTTTTGGGTCCAATGTAGTAACTTAGAAAAGTTCAAGGATCAAATCGAAAAAGTTGAGAAATATAGGGATCCTAAATGTCATTTTATCCATTAATAATATACTTTGGAATTTGGTTTAATATTTACCTTGAAAGGAAAAAGAAGCATCGATTGCATTTACCATTTTTCATTTTCCGGTCTCAACTGAAACCTCGGTCCGACGCCGGAAAACCGTTTTCAAATCGGTAAACCAGTCTCAGATTGCTTCAAAGCCTAAATAGAATGGACGGCCTCTCAAATGCGTTTTCAGTGCTGGAGATTAACGTCGACGACCATCTTCCGCTATCCACCGCTTCCACAATTTCAGGTCCGGCCACCCTACTTCTCTCTTTCAATGATCTACGTACTGTCTTTAGTTTATGGCTTGTTTAATTAATCACTGCGTAAACAAATTTAATTTCTTTAAATCATTTCAACTCTGGGTTTCACTGTAATTTTACTCAAAAGCTTATTGATTCTATGGAAAATGGAAGCCTTTAATATCTAATTTAGAGTTTATTGAAATCTGATAAAGATAAGAGCAAAAGCAATGAAAAGGGTTCAATTGAAGATAAACAGAGTGAAGCGGATTCATCGTTGCTTTCAGAGAACTACAAGTTACCTCTTGTATGGATTGACATGGAAATGACTGGTAAGCATATAGCAAAGGCGTATTTGAAACCGCACACATCATTTTTCTCGACGTACCCATGCCCGATACCCGTGAACGCGACACGGATATTGGGGGTATGCATTATTAAATTCATGTTTGTTTACATATGGTGTGCAATGTAGGTTTAGACATTGAAGTTGATAGGATCCTAGAGATAGCTTGTATAATCACCGATGGCAAGCTCACCAAATCAGTGGAGGTAAAGCACAAAGTTTTTTGATTATAAGATCTCGAAGAGCTTTGCAAGCTTGAGCATGTCTTTCCCGTTATTCATAAAGTCGTCTAAAGGATTTCCTGAAGTTCATTTATGACTAAATCAATACAACAATGGTGGGTTGGGGGGGGGGGGGGGAAGGGAGGCTAATGTGAAGGAAAAGGCCCCGTATGGTATTCCACCATTCCTAAGTTGTAATTCGGTATATTTAATCTTACAGGGTCCTGATCTGGTTATCCATCAATCTAAAGAATGTTTAGATAGAATGGGGGAATGGTGTCAAAATCATCACGGAGCTAGTGGTATGTGACACGATAAATTGTGTTCTGTTATTGGCAGCATCTTTCTGCTTTTTAATTGTATCTATAGATCCAGAACCATCACTAACAACCTTAAAATTATTCTAGGATTGACACGGAAAGTGCTTGAAAGTACAGTTAGTGAAAGAGAAGCTGAAAAACAGGTCAGTTATTCATTAAGTGGTATACTTTGAATAGGTTTAGTAACTTAGTTCTCTAAGAATCTCCGTAATCCAACTTCTAGTTTTGGAGGCAACTGTTTTATCGGGGTTTGTTTTTTCGTTTTGCGGTTTATGTTTTTCCGATAATGCAGGTCATTGAATTTGTGAAGAGAAATGTTGGTGCATACACACCTCATATAGCTGGAAATTCTATTTACATGGATTTTCTTTTCTTAAAGGTAATAATAAGTTAAAGTTATATCAGTTTCATTTTAACCTGATCACGTTGAGTCAGGTTTAGGGTTGCTTAGACAATAACATAGCAAAGGGTTAGATCTTATTAACTGTTCATGTCTGGTTCCTTTGTTGCAGAAATACATGCCCGATTTAGCCAGTCTTTTCTCTCATGTAGTTGTCGACGTGAGCAGCATCAGGGCCCTTTGCATGCGCTGGTATCCTAAAGGTACATCCGGCTTGTTACTACAATTTATTTGCACGTGAATGCGCATAAACACACAAATTAGCTACCTGAATCGAATCACACATGTCAATAATGGTCATTGCACTCATGCAGATCAAGAGAATGCCCCTCTCAAAGAAAAGAAACACAGAGCCATGGATGATATCAAAGAGAGCATATTAGAACTCAAGTACTTCAAAGAGACGATATTTAAAGCAAAATCGAAGAAGAAGTGAACAAAAGACTGACGAAGTCATGCAAATGCTACCCTTTCTTGAGAACGGATGGATCATTTGAACTAGTTGTTTGTAATTTTGGCACATGATTCTCATTATGCAGGGTTTAAAGCAACTATTATTGCATTCCCATAGTCAATTTTTGCACAACATTTCTTTTTCCCCAAGCTTTTTCTACTTTAAAGGTAGGATTATAGCCTAATCAACACCGATTTACTTGTCGTTCAGCCGAATAAATATAAACCTAACACATATAAACATGGCGGTTTTGCGAAGGAAGGTAAAAACCAACACATATGATCATCATAAATGTACAGAATACCAAACCCTTGGAACGAATTCACAAAGAAGCTCTGTCAACAAGCCAACTGGAGAGCTTAAAACAGCAGAAAACACGAGTTAAAAAGAGGCGGAACTTGTTCTTCTAAGCTGATACCTTGTTTCAGATGTTTCACACTGAGATTTTGTATCAAATTCCTGCAAGAATAAAGAAGTAAAAAACATGAAATTCACAAATTCGAGTATCCGAAAAACATGTTTCGGGTGTGGATGTTGAGCCGGAGAAATGTCAAGCAAAGATTGTATACCTTCTCTCTTTTGAGCTTTAGATTATCCTCTTCTAATCGTGAAACTTTGTTAACCAGCTCATTGTGGTAAGCCTATGCAAAAACCAAAGGATCATGGCTGTATAAAATCAAAGGGAACAAATAGTTTAAAAGATATCAATTAGCCAAAAAACATGTTTAAACCCTTGCCTGCTTCCTAGCTCGTGATCGTGCAGCGGATTCCCTGTTCTTGATCTTTCTCCTTAACCTCCTCTCAATACTCTTCTCAAATGCATCTTGAGCATCTCTTTTCCGTCCCGTCATAGGTGTATCTGATAGCGTGCCAATAGATGGGGAAGGTGACAACCCAAATTGCTGTGGCAAACTCTCAATACTCTTCTCAAATACATCTCGTTTCTGCCCGGTCATAGGTGTATCCGATAATGTACCAATAGATGGTGTAGGTGACAATCTGAATTGGTGTGGCAAACTTTGCTGACGGGTATTATCAAATTCCATTGTAGGATCCAACGATGTTTCGGCAACAAAAAGCCCTGCTTGTACCAAAAAATCCTCCAATGTGGTTTCGCCAAGCGTTGCTTCACTTTCTTGATCCTTCATCCCCTCACCGTACCTCCTCTTTTGACCTTGTTGTATCTCACTCCACACTTGATCTACCGTCTTACCACTCAAAGCTCTAGCCAAGGTTAAGCTAGCTTGACGTTGAAGAGATGAAGAAGATGACGAAATGCTTTCGGTATTATTCATCCCCAACGGTGGATCCAACTCGGTACTCCATACATTATCAAGAAGCTCATCAAGATTCATACTACCTAAAGGCTTCCCCAAGTTCCCTAACTGGTTTTCAACTTCATTAAGAGTAAGACTATACCATGAATTCTGCCTCACCAATGGAGATGGCTGTAAAAGAGGCTGTTGTCCATTGCTTTGGGATCCCATAGTTTGAATCCCCATTCTTAACTCTCAAAAACCCTATCAATACAAACTGCCGAAACCCAAAAATTACCCCTAATACCATAAAACCTTTCAGCTGAAAATTTCTATGTAATTTAGTAACAACCAAAATCCCTAAAAAATCCAAAAATAGAATAATTCCCAAGATGAAAGAAAAAAAGTGAAATTCAGATCAAATAAGCCAGTAAAATAAAAAAACTTCTCATTTTTATTCATTTCCCCAACATTTACAACCCCTTCTTCTTATTAACTTTCTAATCTTCTTTAGGTTTTACCTGTTCAACCTTGTTTCTTTTCACAACTTAAACCCAAAAAAGCAAGTTTACAAAATTACCAGCAAATTTAAAACCCGAAAATCTGTTTAAAAACCCATTAATCAAGAAGAAAAAAGAAAATTAAAGATGATGAATCGAAATTTATTGTCGAAGCAATCAAGTTAACTGTTAAAAATTCGAAAAAAAAATTAGTAGTAGTAATTAATTAAAATTAAAACAAATAAATACCCATGAAAATTCTTATGTTATTACCTGGAAATTCTGATCCTGAATCGAGACAGAAGGGGGGATTTTTCTTTTTTAAATTTTGCTAAGCTGTTGTTACATAAAAACTCCACGTATTATTGAAATATTAAGTGCGATTGGTTCCTTTTTATTTCGGTTTTCTGGGGATCGGAGCCTTTTTTAGGGTTTCTTTTGTGTGTTTTAAAGGATTCTTCGGTTTTTCCATTTGCGTTGGCTTGGATGATTGTGCTAACTTTTTAAATTGGAATAATAGTAATTTTGATGTTTAATATTTATAAATTATATTAATTTAGTCTTAATTTAAAAAAATTAATTTTTAATAATTACATATAATGTAATTTATTTTTTACTTTTATTTTTCTTTATGAAATTCAGGCTTAATTTTAAAATAATGAAAATATATGAAAATTATTATATTAGATTTTTTTATATTTTTAATTCTTTATATATTTTCAATTAAATTTAGTTTATAATTTTTTTAATTTTTTAGATGAAAGGATAAAAAAAAGTAAAAAAAAATTAAATTTCAAAATGTGTAACTGTTAATTGTTAGATTTTTTAAGATCAAGACTAAATTGATACATTGTATAAATGTTAAGGGTTAAAGCTAGTATTATGTCAAATTTAAAAGTTGCTACCATAGTCAATTGATGACCAAAAAAGAAAATATTGAATATTGGGTGATCGTTTTATTATTTTTTATAATTAGGTGACTAAAAATGAAATTTATTAACAATTAGTAACTACTAGTATAGTTTATCCGTAATATATATTAAAAATAAAAATGTAATTTTATAATAAAATATTTAAAAAAATATTAAAAATGAAAACTTATTAAATGACACGAGTTATTCAAGTTGAGTATTACTAAAATTCTAATTTGGGACGATCGATAGCTCAAGCTTTACTAAAAAATTACCAAATTAAGTATATTCTTTTTAAAATTAAATATAAATAGTTTACTAGCACTAATATCTGATTTACACATTTATTAATTTCGGTAATCTTACATCGTTTTCACAACATGGTGATCTTTGACTTCTTTTCAGTCATTTGTATTAAATAAATTGAATACAACAATTCATATTTTAAATTTATTCAAAATTACAAATGCTTTAATTGAATTTTGAAATATCATATCAATTAAGTTTACGTGTGAACCTATTCCATCGCACAAATGGAGGGTAGTACAGAGGGTTTGGCCCCCAAAATGAAAAAATATCGTTCTAGTCCCCTTTACATTTTTAAAATTATAAATTATTTAAATACTGAAATTATATATTAACCTCTTAAGATGGTAAAATTTCAATTTAATCCCTTAAAAAATTTAAAATAATAAGCATATGGATTGATAAACTGAATTCCAAAAAATATTGTAGGAATTAAGAGAATTCACAATTGTTTTCAGTAAAATAATTAAAATTATTCCAATTAATTGTAAGAATAAAAAAAATAAAATTAGAAAAAGGTAGAGACTCCTGTAATAAAGGAAGAAAACATTGGATGAAGACCAATGCCTGCCTCCATGCCTTAATTTAATGCTTTCCATTAACCAAGACCTACTTGGTCCCCACTCTGCTATTATTTTTTGTCTCAATTAATTAGTTAATTCTTACAAATCTATTAAATTATTAAATTATTTTAGAAAAAAAGGTCTACATCAAGAAAATCTGACCTCTTAATTTACTTTTGGTTTAATTCTCTCTTACTCCTTGTACCTTTTATACATTTAAAGTTTAGTTTTTTAAATTTTTAGTCCTTTGAATTTAGTTCATCTAATCTCTTAATTTAATGTTTAAAGTTTAATTGGTAATATTGTTAAAAGGAGTTTGATAAATTAGATTACATAAAAAAAAAGTTACTCATAAGACCGGTATTATACGCGTGTAAAACTAAATAAACAAATAAAAATGTTGAATTAGAGATTGTAAGGTTTTCGATTCTAAACTAAAGGTTTTAAGATTCTTCAATACTGTTAGAAGTGGAAGTCAATATCTCAATTTTTTTTAAAATTTTAAAATGATACATAATTCAATTTAAAGTGATTCCTATGATGATGCTATCAATTGGGCTTTAATTATTAAATAAAAAAATTGAGGACTAAAATTTCAAAATTAAAAGTAAAAGAGACTAAATTTTAACCATATAAAAACTACAGGGACTGAAAAAGAATTAAACCTTTTACTTTCTTCTCTTTTTCACTCAGTTTCTTCTTTCCTTTTCTTTTAATTTTTTATTCATTAAGAGATAAAGCAACATTTAGTCCTTTAACTTCACAACATTTTCTAACTTAGTCCATAAATATTTTTTGGTCCATATTAATCTCAAAACTTGACAACTTTTTTCAAATTGATCCTTGAACCTTGGATTACATATCATTCAACAGTGATAACATGGCATTCTGGGATTATACTACACATCACCTAAATTAAAAATATATATACTTAAAATTGTAAAAAAAATAAATAAATCAAGTGATGGCTTGACACAATCTAATAGTGCCACATCATCATACCATAATAAAATTCAAGTTCAAGGACCAATTGAGAAATACTGCCAAATGCCAAAACCAGTATAGACCAAAATGAAAACAATTGTCAAATTAAGGAGTGAATCTTATATTCTCCCTTAAACTAAACACTTTCCGTCTTCTCCACTACTTAATCCAATGTTTCTTTACCCCTCCAAACTTCTATTCTATTACATGCTAATAATTATTTTATTTTATATACGAATCCCCAATAGTTTCTCCCACTTTCCATCTCTGTCTTTTCAAAATCAACAGGGGAAGCAAGCTAAAGCAGCCACCCCCCTTCCCCTTTTTCTCCAATTATTATCTTTATTCATCCATTATTCTCTCTCTGTGTCTATGCTTTTGTTCTTCTCATAGTCTTCTCAGTGTTGCCTAAATGGCGTCTTTGAGCTTCCTTTTCCCTTCTGGTAAGTCTTTTTGGACTGGGTTGTTTGAATGGATCCTTGTAGATGACTTGATTTTCAGTGCTATGTTTCAGTTTTTCTTCCACTAATTTTCTGATATGGGTTTTCTTTTTTAATTCATTGAATTGATGTTTTGATATTCTATTTGTCGGTTCTTCTTATTATTTTCTGATGTGGGTTTTTTTTTCTTTTTTATTCCCCGCTAATTTTCTGATTTGGGTTTTTTTTTTTAATTGGCTGTTTTTTTTATTGCTTTGTTTATTGTATCATGTTATTGATTGAAAAAGAAGTTTTGATTATCAATTTCGGTACTTCTTTTAATTAAATTTTGATTCTCTTTGGAGTTTTTCTTTTCTTTTTTTAATCACAGCTTTTGATAATGATTGATAAAGTTGATATCCTTGTTATATCAGATCCAATCAATTTTAAGCTTAGTTTCTGTAATTTCGATTCAACTTAATCATTTTCGTTTAATTAATCATATTGAGATCTGAATTTTATCTGATGATCCCTTTTCCCCCTAAATTTTATTGTATTTAATGTTTAGGGTATATGAGCTATTTATGTTACTCCGACTCTTATTTTTCCGCATATAGATATATACGTGTTGGTATACTCATTTCCGACGTTTAGACCGGATTCCGTGTAACATATACGGCGGAGAAAGCTGAACTTGTTTAGGGTTTAGGAGCTATGGTCTATGTTACTCTTGACTGTTTTTTCAGTTATCGGATATGGATATATCCATGTCGGTATACTCATTTCCGACATTTACACTGGAATTCCGAGTAACGGCTAAAACCGAACTTGTCTTCATTTATGTTAAGGCTTTAATGTTTTATATGTATATACAGGTTAATGGAGTCCTTTGGTTGTTGGATGATTTGAGGTTATATCAGTTCTAAGTTGTAACAGATACTAGTAGAAACACGAAGCTTCAGTTGATTTCGGAGATTTCCTCGAGTTTCGGATTTATTCTGGGTCCTGTATTGGAACGATGATGATGTTCGAGGAGATGGGGATTTGTGGGGATATGGATTTCTTCGGTGCTTCTTTCGGGGAAAAGGATGTGACTGCTGCTTCACAGGTCGAAATGGATGCACCGGTTGATGACGATTATAGTGATGAAGAGATCGATGTTGATGAACTTGAGAGGAGGGTGTGGAGGGACAAAATGCGATTGAAACGGCTTAAAGATCAGAGTAAGGGAAAGGACGGGGTTGATACAGCCAAACAACGCCAGTCGCAAGAACAAGCAAGGAGGAAGAAGATGTCGAGGGCGCAAGACGGGATATTGAAGTACATGTTGAAGATGATGGAAGTGTGTAAGGCTCAAGGTTTTGTTTATGGGATTATTCCGGAAAAGGGAAAGCCGGTAACTGGGGCATCAGACAATCTTCGAGAATGGTGGAAGGATAAAGTGAGGTTTGATCGTAATGGTCCTGCCGCTATCGCGAAGTACCAGGCGGATAATTCGATTCCCGGGAACAATGATGGGTGTAACTTGATCGGTCCTACACCGCACACTTTACAAGAACTTCAAGATACAACTCTTGGTTCTCTTTTATCTGCACTGATGCAACACTGTGATCCACCTCAGAGGCGGTTTCCTTTAGAGAAAGGTGTTCCTCCGCCGTGGTGGCCGACGGGAACTGAGGAATGGTGGCCGCAACTCGGGTTACCGAAAGATCAAGGCCCTCCTTCTTATAAGAAGCCCCATGATTTGAAAAAGGCTTGGAAAGTTGGGGTTCTTACAGCTGTAATCAAGCATATCTCACCTGATATTGCCAAGATCCGTAAGCTTGTACGACAGTCTAAGTGCTTACAGGACAAGATGACTGCAAAAGAAAGCGCAACTTGGCTCGCTATCATTAACCAGGAGGAAGCATTGGCTCGAGAGCTTTATCCCGATTCTTGCCCACCTTTGTCCTCGAGTGGCGGGAGTGGATCGTTGGTTATAAATGACTGCAATGAGTATGATGTAGAAGGGGTTGTAGATGAGCCTAACTTTGATGTGCAAGAGTGCAAACCCGGGAATCTGAATAGGGTCATCCAACAACCATCTTTTCCTGTTAATTTGGATTTCTTACGAAAGAGGAAACTGTCTGATGATATAAACGTCGAACACAAGATCTACACTTGTGAGTTCCTCCAATGTCCTTATAGTGAACTCCAATTGGGTTTTCATGACCGGACTGCCAGGGACAATCATCAACTAACTTGTCCACATAGAAACTCGTCTGCACAGTTCGGTGGTTCGAATTTTAACATAAATGACGTGAAACCGGTCATTTTCCCCCCGCCATTTGCGCAAGCGAAGCCAGCAGCACTGTCTATTACTTCTGTCTCGACACCATTCGATCTATCAGGACTTGGAGTTCCGGAAGATGGACAGAAAATGATCAGTGACCTCATGTCGATATACGACAACAATGTTCAAGCCAACAATAATGTGAGTCCCATTAAAAATCCAGTTACAGAAGGTCAAAATCTTCTTCAGCCGAAAACGCAACAGCAACAGGACGAGTTCTTCCGTGGTCAAGGCCTTTCCTTCTTCAATGAGTCCAACGTACCCGCTAATAACCAGATTTTACCACAAGGGGAAGCTCAATTCGACCGGTTGAAGACCTCGAATTCTCCATTCGATACCACCTACAACAACAACAACAACAACGGTTTCAAACTGATGTTCGGCTCTCCATTCGATTTGTCTTCATTCGATTACAATGATGATTTCCAAGCTGTTGGAATGGACACCATGCCAAAACAAGATGTCTCAATCTGGTTCTAGTAACAATCTCAAGGCTGAAACTGAAACCGTACCCGACTCAACCCTACTGAGCCCCGTACTGTGTGTTTCATGGTTATCGTATTTTTTCAAGCTTGTCCGTGTAGTAATAGAAGTTTTAACAAGTTTTAGCAGGTTTATCCTATTTGGGGAACTGATTTTATACATAGAATGTGACTTTGTCTTATAAATAAGTTAGGTGTCTGGTTTTTTGTTCTTCCATTTTCACTGTTTTTTTCTCAGTTTTCTACTATTATTATTACATGTTGGGGTAGGAATCTGATAATGAGTGTTGTTTTGTCTTGTAATGAAGTCATGGGGGGGGGGGGGGGTACATATTTGTATTTGTGTGTTTTTAATGCAAATCTTGTAGTTGTAGGACCATTCCCACGTGTGTGTACTTTCACCCACCGTCGTTGATGGCGGAAAATGACTCGGTCTACTTGAGTTTGCCTTAGTATGTAGTGACAACTGGCATGTAACGGCCCACTTTTTAAGATTTATCGAAGCTTGTCAAATTTTCAATGAAAAACTCTGTTAGGTGGTGGGTTTATTATCATATTGACACGTAATTTTTCGTGGAAAAAGAAACTGAAATTGCCGCGTTTTACTTTTTCATGAAATCCTCACATGTCCTTTTCATAAGAGAGTGACACGTGTCATTATAAAAAAAGTGTTGGGATAGTTTAAATGAAAGGTATGATTACTTGTGCTTAATATAAAATAATTTTCGCGATAAAATTATGTATTATAAATATATTATAGTATAAGACAAAAATAAAATTAAACGCATCGTATTAGAGATAAAAGATTCATCCAAAGAGATTTTTAATATCATACTAAACTCGGTAACCGTTATGGTAGTATTTTTCTCTAATTTTTGCAAATTTATCTAGATATTTTTTAAATTTAGTATATTCTTTAAAAAAAAACCTAAGCTAATATGATAGGAATACATGAAATGTTAAACAAATTAGGATAATAATAAATTTAGTTATCAATGTTTACATATTTTATCAATTTGATCTTTTTTTCAAAGCTATATTAAACTATTGATATTTTAAAAAGAGTTAAATTGCTTTCCTTTAACTAAAATATTAATTAAAAAATTAATAATTTATATGTTACATCACTATTTATAACACTAATTTATCTTATATGTTACGTCAGTTAATAATTTATAAATTATAAAAATAAATTATAAATTATATATATATGATATATAAGAATAATATGTTTAATATGTCAAAAAAATCTAAATAACATTTAATTAATTAATAATTTATATTATATTTATGTTTAAGTAGTTAATAATATGGATTTACGAATTAGTAAATCTATTAAAATCTGTTGGGAAAAAAGAAAAAAAAAATTAGGGGGAAAAGGTAACGAAAAGATAAGAACGAGACTTGCTGACTTGGTTTGGTGTGGTGTTGCTTTCATTGCTGAGTTTACACTTTTTATCTAAAGAAAGACGTAATTGAATTTTTAAAATATATATATGGTAAATATTGCGAATTTGTGATTCGAAAGGAGTTATTTGAAATTAAGGGTAAATTTTACCATGGGTCATTTTAAAATAATATCGTTTCTATTTTGGTGATTTTAAAAATTTATTTTGTCAATTTAACTATTTTAATTAAGATAATTACTTGAATTTGTCACTACTATTGAAAATTTTGTTAATCTCTACAAATGGATCGCTGAATGATTTTTTTTACTTTTGATTAAAGTTAAAGATTTCTCTATAATTAGTTCAGAATATTTTTTTTGTTTATTTGCAACATAAAAATTTTGATATTAATATCATCTGCGTTTGAATTCTTTATTATATAATATCACCATATGCACAAATCCACAATTTTTTTCTTAATTTTCTACCAAAACAAAAACCAAATTTATTTCATTACTGCTTTTGGAATTTTAGTTGAGACTTATTTTTTCTGTATGAATACTGCAGAGAGACATGATATGATCACTCTAGAGAGACGTGATCACATTTTCTTTAAGTACAATTTTTCAAGAAAGGCGTAGCAATTAATTTTGCACTTTTGCTCCATTCATATGAATGTGAGAACTTTGAAGCAAGAGTTAGCTTGGGCAATATTGAAATTTAGAGGAGATTCCTTACTTGTTGTTATACTCAAGCTTGTTTGGAGTACATATTTGTATGTGATATGGGGAGTGAAGACAGATAAATAAGAGATATTTTGGTGTATCTTTTTTGACTGAATATGTTATTTTGGTGCGGATTAAAAAAATTTTTAATATTAATTTAATATTAAAATATGTATTTAGATCACGTAGGATAAATGATAAAAGTTATTTCATATACATAATCTGTATATGTTGTCATCAAATGAATATATATAAAAAAAAAGGTTTCAATTTAATATTAATTTGACATTTTCATTTTCTAAAGCTTCAATCTTTAATTTAAAGTCTAAACCTTTTGACTTCTTTTTATTAAAAGAAAAAAGGATTTTGCTTATCAAAGCTACTGACTTTTTATAATTATTCAAGGGTTTTTAATTTTTCAATAAATATAAGCAATGTTCCAATTTTAATATTAAGGTTGTACTTTTGTTCCTTAAATTGGAATTTAATTGATGATAAATAAGATTTTATAAGATTTCATCACCTGAAATTTATATTAAATTAGAATGGGTAAACTACATCCAACGTTTTTAAATTAATAAGTTTACGTTTTAATCACTTAACTTTAAAGAGTCACAAAATGATCATTGAATTATTTAAAAGTTTCCATTTAAGTAACTGAATTATTTAAAAGTTTTTTTTTAAGTCACTGGGTTGTTAAGTTATTTTTAAAAAGAAGTCTAGTTAGCGAGCTCTAAGCGATAATTTGACGATCGGTATGGTGGATCAATATCTATTGATGAGTAGAAGAATATTCTTTAAATCAAAGTCATTTTGACGGTCAAGGTCGGAGATTGGAGAATAAAACTATTTAGATTTTAATTCGCAGATTTATGATTTTCAAAACTATTTCATTAAAAAAAATTTAACTGTAAAAGAGAAAGAATTTGTAAGTTTTTTATTAGTGCATGCAACGCAAATAAAGAAGGCCATATGACAACGTTTTTAATAGTTCAATGACTTAAATGAAAATTTTTTGATAAATTAACGATTTAAGTACAAACTTTCAAATAGTTTAATAACTTAAATGAAAATTTCCGAAAAATTTAATAATCATTTTATAATATTCAAATGGTTTAATATTGAATAAAATTTTTGAATAGCACGTGAAACAAAATTAATATGATGTCATATCTTTTCTTTATTTTTAAAAATTTAAATACGTGTTACTTTATAATGACTAAAATTACGATTTCATCATTATCTTACAATAATTATTTTTTTCAAAATTTTAATACTTAATTATCTTTTAAATGCATTATTTCATTTTAGATTAATTATATAAAAACTTAATATACTACAATTACGTGAAAGTGTCATAAGATTCAAAAAAATGATAAATTAGGCCATATGCATTAGATTAAAAAGTAAATTAATCATTTGTGTTAAAAATTAGCATGACTAACAAAATAATCAAATCATTACACATGGCGTGCACGTGTACCATGTGCTAACGTACAAACACCAAATTTTAACAGTAAAAATGGATTAAATTGTTAATAGAAAGCCCCAATTGCTCATTGATCCAAGTATAATGACTAATAGACTCATTTTCTAGTAGAAAGAATAAAATATAATCCGACTTTTAATATAAGCCCCTCGTAGTACTTTTACACTACAATCAACTTCTATTGCACCCATCATCAAATAATAATTTTTTTTTGAATAATAATATGCTTATTTTTAATTTATGGTAACAATACAAATATATTATCAAGTAATAGTACTGATACATATTATACGAAAATATAAAAGAAAAAAGAAAAGTTTAAAAAAATTAAATCAATAAAAATATTAATTGCTCAATTTGAACTAAAATTTCCATTTAAAATATAACAATGAATTAATAACGTTAACAACCATATAATATTATTTTAAAGCTTAAAGACCAAAATATAATTTAAATCATACGTAAGTGATTAAATCTATAATTTACCCAATTTTTATTGTGCTTTCGATCCTCAGTCCCCGCGAAAAAATGAAATAAAAACATATTTTTTTTTCATTTTCCTACCTCTATTTTATCCTTCTAGGGTTCCGTTTTACTGCCCCCATCACCCATGGCCGACGTCATAAACATGCCAGCTGATTCCCTCGACGACCGCCGTGGCGGCGGCGACCGTAAAGACAATGATAACAACAATAATAATAACAGACAGCCTCCGTCATCTGACGATCCCAACTCCTCTCTGCCATCGCCGCCTCCGCCTCGGCGCCGAGAACGAGACTCTCGTGAGCGGCGGGACCGGGACTTCTACGATCGCAACCGCTCTCCTCCACCTCCACTTACCAGGGAGAGAGATTACAAGCGACGCAATAGTATTAGCCCTCCTCCTCCGCCGTTTTACAGGGACAGGAGACACTCGCCTCCGCCACGGAGGTCACCACCTTATAAGAGGTCTAGGCGGGAGGACGGAGGCTACAGAGGGAGGAGAGGGAGCCCTAGAGGAGGATTTGGACCTGGAGATAGAAGGTAAAGTTTTACTTATTTATTTTTAGATTCATTTTGTTATTAAAATCAAAATGTATGTTGTTGCAGATTAACTAGCTATATGCATTTGAACTACCGGTTTTTTTTGGTGTGCTTAATGCTATGAACTTATTTCTGATTTGATAGACTTAGTTTTTTGCTTAATTGATTTAATATTGAAGTTCGTTAACTAAAAGAGTATGGTAACTGCATGAATTGCTACCCACTGGTTACTGTTGGCCCTGTAAAAGAACCATAAATATAGGAGACTGAATTTGACCCACTATGTAAGTAATTTTGCAGGATACTAGGGGTAGCATTTTTATGGTCATTGAAGGGCATGCAAGTGTTTATGATGGTTTGTTTGAGAAATTTGTATATGGATCATTCAAGTCTTCACATCATTTCCTGCTAGATAGTCATAGTCCTTACATATTTCAAGGACCCCTTGTTTGTCAAGGAACTAGGGGACTTTCATTTCCTATTACCAAAAGCTACATGATTTTGCCAAATTCTGGACTGCCTTTGAGTATTTGAAGCTGATGTTTTATTTTCTATGATGTCACTTGAGAATGGATGATTCGTTCAGTTCTCATATTGCTATGTTTCCTGTCTCTTCTCTACATGGTTGCATGAATCATTATTTAGACACTGGATTTAATTTATGTTTCGTATTTTGCTCATTTATTATTATACGATCCTATATGATTTGAGCCTTTCACTTGGCAGATTTGCTTATATTCAGATTTTGCTCATTCTGTAAATAAATTTTGATGCTGCAGGTTTGGGTATGACTATGGTGGTGGATACGATCGCGAGATGATGGGAAGAACTGGTCACCCTGAAGAAAGGCCTCATGGCCGATACTTTGGTCGCTCAACTGGTGGCTATCAAGGTGAGCCTCTCTTGAAATTGCTTAACTAGTTTCAAATTTCCTCAAACTTCAATTCTTTCACCTGGAAGAATCTTGAAGCACTTCTAGTTTCACCTTTGTATTTGCCTTCTTTTTCTCTTGTATTATTGATATGCTTAAACTCCGCCTGTGCTTGCATTGCCGGTCCCAAGCCCGGATAAAGGAGGAGGGTTGCGGTAGGCCTGTGACAGCCAGTGTAAAATCCTATCTCATCTTTTAACATGGACTGATACTCACATTTCTTGTGGCCAGATTTTAAAATTTACTTCTGTAAAGAGTTCAGTTCCACCAACTTTTTCATTTTTGAACCAATCAAATTCCTGCTGATTAGGAGTAGCTCATTTTTCATGCAATGAATTATGATAATCAGAGATTAGTGCTGGGATAAAACTAGAAATTAGGTTTTTGCATCCAGGTTTCCTTTTTTAGCCCTTTTTAGATAGTAGCATCATTTTGGAAAGTATCGAGATGCATATGATGGTAGTAAATTCGGGCATCTATGAAATGATGCATAATTGCAGTTGATGATATCACTACAATGAGTAGGCATGTTCCTTTGAAAATTCCATAGGGTGATGATGCATTACTGTGTACTGCCCCACCAACAAACTTTTTATCAATCTTTTCTATTTATGCTGTGTTTCTAGTTTGCCAAATAATATTGCTTTTGCAGATTGGGATTCTGGCCGAGGTGGTTACATTGATGCTTCCAGTTTGGGGAGTACACAAAGGTTAGCTTTCCATCTCATTTAAGGACTCATGTATTAGATGAGGTTTGAATTACTTTTCATTGCATTGCTGGCAAGCCTAGCAACATTGGAGCTCTCTTTTAATTGAGGTGATTTCAAGACTGTTCTTATCAATTATCATTGATTGTTGGGTAAATTTTCAGAGAAGGATTGATGTCATACAAGCAATTCATTCAAGAGCTTGAGGATGATATACTACCTGCTGAAGCTGAGCGCAGGTATAGATGAGGAATAATGTTGTGGTTTTGTTTTACATTGTTTGAGATTTGCTGCCGAAACTGTGGCTTTTGACTGTGTAGGTATCAAGAATACAAGTCAGAGTATATATCTACCCAGAAACGAGCCTTTTTTGATGCTCACAAAAATGAGGACTGGTAGTTCCCTTTGTTTACTGAATTCCTCCCTCTCCATTCACCTCACTGTTCTAATTAGACTTGCATATATATGTAGGTTGAAAGACAAATATCATCCAACAAACTTAGTCACTGTTATTGAAAGGTTAGTTTAATTGCATATTTCTTGATGTTTCATTTCATGAATTTGTTACAAAGCTGATGGATCCCCTCAGCCCGGCATTTTGTAGCATAGTGTCATTTTATTGCATTATTGTTGGATTCACTACTTAAATTTCATGTTTTATTTTGTTTTCGACATTTCCATTTTAGGAGAAATGAGCTTGCGCGTAAAGTTGCCAAGGACTTTTTGCTTGATCTGCAGAGTGGAACATTGGACTTGTAAGATTCGCATAATGTTTCTTCATACTTGCATGCAAGTTATTTTCCATCTGTTGTCCAATAACTTATATTGATGATGCAGAAGTCCTGCTGTCAATTCTTTGTCATCAAAGAAATCAGAACAGACCAGCGATCCTAATTCTGAAGATGAAGCAGACATTGGTGGCAAAAGAAAGCGAAACGCTAGGGAACCTACTAAAGAAACTGATCTTTCTGCAGCTCCAAGGGCTCACCCCATAAGTTCTGATCCCAGAAGAATTTCGATTGATATTGAACAAGCACAGAGCCTAATGCGTAAACTGGACTCTGAAAAAGGAATCAATGAAAATATTCTTAGTGGACCTGACAACCAAATAACTAGAGATAAATCTCATGGTAGTTCAACTGGCCCTGTGATTATTGTACGTGGCTTGACTTCTGTGAAAGGCCTGGAAGGTGTTGAGCTTCTGGATACTCTTATAACTTACTTGTGGCGTGTCCATGGCTTGGATTATTATGGACTGATTGAAACGAGCGAAGCCAAGGGACTTAGGCATGTGAGAGAAGAGGGAAAGGGTTCTGATGTGACTATCAATGGATCTGAGTGGGAGAAAAACCTTGACACTCGCTGGCAAGAGAGGTTGAAGGGTCAAGATCCTTTAGAATTAATGACGGCTAAGGAGAAACTAGATGCTGCTGCTGTTGAAGCTTTGGATCCTTTTGTCCGGAAAATCAGGGATGAAAAGTATGGTTGGAAGTATGGTTGTGGTGCCAAGGGTTGCACAAAGCTCTTTCATGCTGCAGAGTTTGTGCACAAGCATCTTAAACTCAAACATCCGGAGCTTGTGATAGAGCTAACGTCTAAAGTGCGTGAAGAGCTTTATTTCCAGAACTACATGAAGTAAGTCAGTCTTACATGCAGCATATTGTTGTTTGTATATATCTTTATTTTAAGGACACTCATATAAGATATACATTGTTGCCATTCACAGTGATCCAGGTGCACCTGGTGGGACACCTGTTATGCAACAATCCGTACCGGTATGCTACAATTGCTGTTGTTTTGATGTTATGGTTGCTCCTACAGCTTTATATCCTCATGTTTGCTTCCCTTTATCTTACTTTTTTCTTTTTGCAGAAAGACAAGCCTCTGAGACGTAAAATGTTGGAAAACCGCTTGAAAGATGAGCGTGGCTCACGTAGAGAACGTGATAATCGAGCAAATGGAAGTGATAGATATGATAGGTCTGAGAACCCTCAATCAAGTGATTTTCCATCCAACAACGATGGTCCTGAAGGGGGGAACCGTGATGATCTAATGTTTGAGTCATTTGGTGGACAAGGGATGCATGTTGCAACTCCATTTTCTTCAGATATGGCACCTCCACCAGTATTGATGCCTGTTCCCGGTGCTGGGTAGGTCTTAATGCTGTTCTGCAAGTCGCTATAGTTTGTTTATTATTTCCTTGAGAGCTTATACTTCTGTACTTGCAGTCCATTGGGACCTTTTGTTCCAGCTCCACCTGAACTCGCAATGCAGGTGTTCAGAGAGCAGGGTGGTCCGCTTCCTTTCGAAGGCAATAGTGGAAGTGGACGTCCTGGACCTAATTTAAGTGGACCGGCCCCATTTCTTTTGCCTCCTGGCTTCCGTCAGGATCCTCGGCGTTTACGAAGGTAAGTTAGCTTGAGAGACTGTTTTCAAAATCATATGGATGAGCTGCAGCTATGTTACTTGCAGAGCTTAACCTTAATTACAAGTTTGCTTGAGTACCAACGTTTTCGGAACCGGACTGGTCATCGAATTGGTCAGGCCATTGGTTCCAAGACTGGTTTTAATTAAATAAATTATTATTGTTCATAAAAAAATAAAAAACATTTAAAAAATTATAAAACCTGGTTCAACCTCCAGCTCAATTGTTTATTATTATTATTATTATTATTATTATTATTATTATTATTATTCGGGTTTGTACCAGTTTGCATGTCAACCGGTTCTTTCCCTTGCTTTGGACCGGTGTACCGGCTGGTCCAGACTGATTTCAACAACATAGTTCGCTTCATGTTCATAAATTTTGTGACAATGCATGTCATTAACCATTCCTTTGCCTTTGAAATCTATTCCCCCATTCCACTTGCCCTGCTTTGGCCCTTGTAAAATTTGATTGCCTAACTGAATATCGTGTTTCTCTTCGAAAGCCATCTTATTAAAGCTCACCCCGTTTTATGTCACGCAGTTATCAAGACCTAGACGCACCCGAAGACGAAGTAACAGTCATAGACTACCGGAGCTTGTAGGTACAAGAAATGAAAAGACCACACAACCAAAACATATTTGAGGAAGGCAGCAAGCTATTCATCGAACAATCCAAGGTCAAATCCTTTTTGTTTACATTCTCTGAACCGTTGGCCTTATACCAACTCGTTAAAAACTTGAAAATTTCTTAAAAATCTTACCAGGTGCACACATAGCTCTGCTTTCAATTTATGATGAAGGGCAATTCTCCTGCTGTGATTTCCCTAAAAGAATATGTAAGTGCCTGTGATCTTTGTTTTGTATTTTTTCTCTTTTACTTTTGGTCCACTTAACTAATTTCAAAAGAGATGATTATGAATGAACATGGAAGAGTGGGGCATATAATGGTTTTTATTTTATTTTATTTTATTTAACAAAATTTGTATTTGCTGTAAAATGTTGAACTTTTAGTGAATAGGTTTCATATAAGCTGCCCTTCATTTGTTTTTTGCTTTTTAAAAAATTCTTCTTAGTGTTTAAAACATGGGAGCATTTTAACTTTATTTAATAAAATGGGTCTTGCTTTGTTGACAACCAATTTCAGTTTTCAGATGACGCTGTCTTATTCTACTAAATAATGTCAAATCATATATTTTTATTTACTTAGAAAAATTATATTTTTCTATGAAAAGGATTGAAATCCAAAGTTGTAAAATAATTTTCATTTTTTGTCAAAATTAACTGCAAAACCTCAAAGCTACAATTACTATGAGAAATTGAAAATCAAACCAAATTGAATCAAATTATGATTGGTGGTATAAAAAATTCATAAAACCCAATCAAATAGAGTTGAACTCACCTCTACCTTACACAACTTAAGGTATGTATAAAGGAATGATTGATGTTATCGAAACTTAAGCGATTATAATAAGATTTTCTGATCAGGATTGGTGGTCAAATTGATTAGGTTATTGGGTTTAATCGGTTCATTTGATTTGATTAAATTAATAATTAAAAATATTAAAAATTTGGTTCAGTTGCTTTTTTTTAAATTGGTTTTTGAGTCAATTGGTTCAAAATTCTTTTTTGGATCTGTATCCTAAATCATTTTTGATCCGATCAGTCGGTCTAGTCTAATTCAAATGATTTTGGATGATAACACTTGTATACTTTTCTAGAAGGATTGATTAACAAGTAATCCCCTGGTTAATATTGGACCGGGTTTCAGGTCTTTTCCCTAGTGGACACTATTCTCATCTAGTGGTGGTCATACCATATGCGAGTTGAGTTTGATCGATTGTAATGACTTCTCAATGAAAACGTAGGGATTGTTTTGAAGATAATATTGATTCTTAACCTTCTACACTTAGAGGATATTAATTTGTAATGCCATCAAATTCCTATCAACCATGAAAGAAACCAAGTGTCGATGATACTGTCATGATCATCGACACCATTTTTTGGCTATGGAAGTCTGTTTTTTAAGCATTAAGTTGCAACACGAATCCTTGGGAATAACCATTAGGGTTAAAAACTGAACCTAATACATGAATTATTAATGCTTCTAATGTATATATTGACCGAACTCAGAAAGTAAGTTACTATCTTTCGGTCCATTGTGCTTTTTCTTGTGGTAAATTAAGGAACATTCATTCATAAAAGAAGTTCAGAAACAAGTTCGGTACATAGCAAGTCCTGCCTTACCGGCACTATTAAAACTAAGCATAAAACTAGGAAGTTCAAAGTAAATATAACAAAGGCAAGCGATTAGTCCCGAGAGAATAAATTTTGGAGAAAAGTTGGGTTGCTGCCTTTGCGTGCCAACGCGTCTGCACAATGATTGCTTTCTCTGAAAACATGGACCAACTACGGTGGAAGGTCGCCGATATAGTCCTGCAATCCACAACGAAAGATTTGAGTGAAAGTTTTGTGCATTCGTCAACAGAAATCAGAGAAATAAATGCTGTAGCATCCACTTCAACAATTAAAGAATCAACATTAAGAGATGATGCTAATGATAAACCGTCGCGAAGCCCAAAACTCTGCTGTCATATTTGATGTAAAATCCAGAAAACGATGACAACCAGCGACTCAAAGGCCATCATGATCTATAAGGAGAGCTCCCGCACCAGCGAACCCGGGGTTTCCTATGGATGAGCTGTCACAATTTAACTTAATCAAACCTCGATCAGGGGGCTGCCATCTAACAGCGGTGAAGTTTGGAAGAGAATGAATGCGAATGTTTGTCGAGGTTGCATAATATTCTGCAGCGCTCGCAAAGGAGCGATTGAGAACAGAATGTAAAATGGAAGGTTTTCCAAAAACTACTGGATTTCTAGCGAGCCCGATATTCCTGAGAAGATAAATGACAAGGAGATACCATGGAATCTTTGGTCTAGAATAGAAGCATCTAGCAACAAGATGTATTTTCCCGATGTGGTACCCTGACACCTTTAGTGGAAGAAGCAGCTTTACCAGAGCGGCAGCCGCTGGTGGGGATGTTTGCTTTTTGGGCGGCTTCTTTCGTTGAACCATACTCCTCTGGAGAAGTCGATGGAGTAACCAGAGCCGGAGAAGGAGCTGGCTAATCGGTGGAGATTTTAGCAATATTTGTAGGATATGCCAAAGCTGAATGATCAATACGCCCATAATGGGAACAAAGTTGGCTGATGCCCTCGTAGCAAATGGACTGATGAAAACAGTCGACAGTAATGGACTTTGGCAATGGCTTCCCTATATCTAACTGGACACAAAATCTGGCATAAAGTCCTCTTTCCCCGTCTAACCTGTGACTATCGAATACGCAGAAGCGGACAAATGCTACGACTAATCTGTCGGAGAAGCTTAGCCAAGCCGCCACTGAGGATAAAGTAGTTGTCGAGGCACGGATGTTTGGTTTTCACTATCAGGAATTGGCCTCCAACAAACCGGGGATCGTTCTTGATAACATTAATCTTCCTTGTTGAGGAATTTGACAATGAAGTTATTTTTAATTAGTATGGTAAAATTATTATGAAATCGTTTGTATTAAAAATCAAATTATATTTTACTTAAAAAATAAATTAATTAATCTTTATACATTAAATTAAAAAATATATTAATTCATTTATTAAAAAATTTTCTATTAAAAACTAACATAATTCATAGTATTATTAAACCAATAATCAAATCATTAACAATCAACTTAAAAAAAAAAGCATTTTGAAGAAATTACATGTTATTTATCTAAGATAGAAAAAAGAGAGAAAAAGCTTACTCTCATCGGAAATCATTCCGAGTTCTTTTTTTTTTTTTTACCAAAAAGAAAACATCATGAAAACCACCCTAGGGGCTAAAAACTGTTCGAGCAACATCTGCCTAGCAATTATGTTTCTTTCAAGAATTTATATTTAAAAAAAAAAAAAAAGGAATCTATCTTTGGGAGGCAAATGTTGGTTGCTCTCGTTCCTACTCTGCAAACCAAACTGCTTTTGTTTAGTCATCAGCAAATCTGCAAAGACCAATAAAAAAAAAAAACTTCCATCACTACATTTTTACGTTGCAGATTGAAATCAAAGGTGAATTTTTGTTACTTGAATTCGGTTGTCAAACACTTAGAATTATGTGTCGAATATGAGTATTTCAATGATAAAATATAATTGAAATAGGTTTGAAAGGAAGGATTATTACCCTAGCTCAGAGAGCTTTAAGTGGGCATTAGCGTAATCAGCAAAGAATTCATCCTCATCCTGCCAATTGGTGAAACAAATGGCCAAAATTAAACAACATTGAAAACTTGTGTCTCGACTTAATGATAACAATAAAGTTGAAAGATCTCAAGTCCACTTCTACCTTACATAAAATTTGTCAACTTTTTACTTGTAATAATTGAACGTATTATAACTTAAACAACGAAATAAACATTGAATTGGCAAGGAAAAAAAAGTTTACATACGGCAGCATATTTCTCAACGAATGGACGGAACACTGGGTCAGAGGCGAGAACTTTGTCGGATGGCAGCTGCAAAATATCTGCCCCCGTTTCGGATAATAGCTCCCTATTACAAAAAAGTACTTATCCAATTAGCATCAACTTAATTCAATTTGTAAAATTAGTAATTAATTTGATTTAATTACATTTAAATTAGCCTTAATTTGTAAAGATAGAAACTTGACCCATTAATAATAATAATAATCCCAATTTAAAATTAAACCGAACAAAAGTAATTCGAACTGACTTAATTTACATTAGATCGAGCTAGAACTAACTCAGCTTTGTAAAATTAACAAATAAACTATTCAAGATTTAGTATAAACAATTCTTTATAGAAATTATAATTTACTTGAATTCAAGTGTGAATACTATATATATATATCGCAGCTTTTTTTTTAATACTTTTATATAGCCAATTCAAAATAAATGTGCTCGTAAAAATTAAAACTCACTTGAAATAAGAATTATCGAAGATAAGTGGGTTGGTAGTCCATGCCCCATCAAATCCAGACCGGTCCTTATGGCACCTTCCCTGTAAGCAAAGCAAATGTGTACCATATTTAAATGGATTAGAGGCAAACAATTCTCCCAAACTTAAAGAAAACCAAGGGGAATTTCGAATTTATAAACAGACCAGCGTGTGGCCACCAGAAAGGGCAACAACGTCCTTATCGGTAAAACCCATTTGATTAATAAAGGCCTCCCTCAAATGATCCGCTTCTACAAAATTTTCATCAATAGATTAAAACAAAATTATCATAAACAATACTTCTAACTTTCTTTTATTTGAAGTATTGTGTTTGATTTTCATATACCATGTATATTTAAATATTGATTTCAAAATAATTTAAAAAAAAAAAAAGCAAATCCGTGTTGCACAGTTGCATATATTTGACATTTCACTCGGATGGTATACACTGACCCTGGCTAGGACCAGGAAGACGGCCCTCAGGTGGTACTTCCTCCTTGTCCTGCATTTATTAGGGAGAAGAAAAGATTGTAAGCAATAACAGGGTAGAACACAAATTTAATAGGTAAAAGTACGAAGTATTTATATTAGAAATTGAATTGAATTTTGCTTCTTTTACTTAAAAGAAAATGATAAATTAATTTCTATATGTTCAATTGAGTTTTAACTCGATTGATATGAATATTTTTGTGAATACAAAAGGACGTAGATTCAAATACGTTGCGTGCTTTATCTTCCTATTTATTTATGAGTTAAGAATGTTTTATAAGTAGTTTTAGACATTATGTAAAAAAAAATGTTCATATCATTGTCAAATTTAAAAGAAATGATCAATTTACTCTTTCATGTGTACAAAGACTAACTTACATATTTTTTAATAAAAGAGACAAAATTCAATCTTACTCTTAATTTAAAGGTCTCCAAAATATTTTTACCAAATTTAATACTAACATTCATTAATTTCAATAACTCAAATGAAATTTATTTATAGTTTGATTGCTCAAAGCAACATCACCAACCTATATTATATCTTTAGCCATTTTACATAGAGAAAAAAACTTTGTAAGCTTGCATTTTGATGTAAATACAAATATACAATTCGGATAATATTCAAATTGTTATTCATAACAGATTTGAAGCCCATTTTACAAATAACAGGATATTTTAAATATTTGTTACATGGATATTAATAATAGACTATTTATTATTTGAATTTATTTTATTTTTACAAATAATAAAATTAAATATCCAAATCCACTATGATAAGCTTTACTTTTTTAGATTTTTATTTAAATAATTTTTTTATGTTATAAAATTCAAATAACCAGCGCCTACAGATAATTTATTTAATTAGCATCTGAATTTAAATAGTAATACACATATAATAAACAAATTAAAATTTTTAAACAGAATTACTAATTTAAATTTTAAATATTGAATTACTATAAGCAAAAAACAATACACTAATTTCTATTAAAATCAGATAATGTATCTTAAATTTTCATTCAAGGACGAAGGAGAAATCATGACTGACCGGTCTTCCGGGATGGAAGGGAATTTCAGGTCCACCGGTGACCTCAACAGCGACGACGCCGGCAAGCTACAAGAGAGTCCAAAATATAAAAATGGGTCAAAACCGCTCAAAACAAACATGAAATGCTTAACCTGAAAGAAAACACATACACATTAGATTTAAAAAATTACAAAATAAATACCTGATAAAAGTCAGCGTAAGAGATGATAGGAAACTGCTCTTTGATCGGCTCGAGAAGATTGATGGCAATATCGAGACCGACGTTAGCCTTGTGTGCAAGCTCAGCGGCATGCCTCACGGTACCGAACGGACCTCCAGTATTGGTCTTCAAATCAAAAGTTCCAGCTGAGTGCCACCTGTCCACAACCATTACCGATCCGATCAATCAACATCGCCGATCTCACAACCGAAACATTTCAAAAATAAACGACGGATGATAAAAAGAAAAGCTTACGCTAAACGGAGCATGATCGGAGCACAATTCTTCTCAGCGATGAGACCTCTGAGCTTCCTCCTCGCCTTTTCAATGGCTTTCTTGTAATCCTCGCTCACGACCGGATAATTTTTAGGCATAACCTCCATTTCTACGAATATCACATTCAAATTAACGGGGAAAAAATCAAAAATAAAAATCACAATTCATATTTAAAATTCATTTTGAAAATGAACCTTTTTCTAAAATGAAGCAATGCAGAGTGCAAACAAATGAACAAGTTGACACGAGCTCAGCACGCAAGCAGTGTGACAAAGAGGGTGGAATATATATAAGCAATAGTGAACTGTTTTTAGCCGTTTGATTATTGTTTTGGGAATGACGGCTTTGATTTCGGTTTAAATTTTATGATGTACGGCTATGATTTGCGGTTTAAAATTTGTTATTTTTTTTGCGGGGAAAATAACATAGTCAATATTTTTTATTGGAGAAAATCGGATATTTGGTTTTGATATGTTACCAAAAAGGCGGGATAGCCCGCTAAAATTGGAAAAAGGTTTTTTAAGAAAATAAAAAAGGTGATTTTGTCTGAAATTTTGAAATGACAGGTTTACCCTTCTAACAAGGAAAGGAAATTTAATAAAAAATTAAATAAATTTGACAACTATTTTCACATTAGGATTTAAATGCTTTTATCAAGTTAAGCCCTAAACTTGACAATTATTTTTACATTGGGACTTGAACTTTTTTTGTCTTAATCCCCGATATTTCTTTGAAAACTTTAAAATTTAAGCCCTAATGTGGAACAATTGTCAAGTTTGTGCTCCGATATGGGAAAGTTTACTAAATTCAACAACTAATTTAGACAAAAATATTTTAAGCCTCAATATAGAAACAATTACCTCATCTGTCAAAAGAAATTATGACCTCATTAACACAATTTATTATAAAATTTATGTCTAATAATTTTAAATCCAATATAATAATAGCATATCGAAAAAATAAGCTTGGTTGAAAATAAGTTGATCTAAAAATTATGGAACAAAATTTAATGAAGCTTGGTTAGTTGAAACGATAAAAATAAAATTTTAAAAAATTTCGTGTCTTGAATTTTTGTTTTTAAATCTATTTTGGGTTTAAATTATTATTTTATGTTAAAAGTGTAAAAATTAGAGCGTAAATATTAAATATATTGCTTATGTATGCCGGTGAAGCGTGATGAAATATTATGTTTTCTAATTTTTTCAATATTATGATTCACTTTGTTTTATTGAAAATAATTTTTAAAAAATATTTTTTGTATTTTTCTATGTTTTTTAATAAAAATAATTTGATCAATGAAAAATAAATATTTTGTTATTTTTTTGTAAAATGATTTATCATTTTGAAAAGTATAAGTCATTTTTTAGAAAAACAACTCATTTATGAGTGATTTTATTTTTATATAAAAAATAAATTAATTTAAGCTTAATATTATTACATTAATAATTTTTTATTTTATTTTTAAAATTAATAAAATATTAATATAAAATATTATAAATTTTAATATTATTAAACATACATATTCAAATATCTATATTTAATCATATAATAATTCATTAATATAATTTATTATTTTTATATAATATTTCAATCTTATTTTAATAATAGATTTTAAAAATAATAATTTTAAATAATGTTCTTCGTATATTATTAAAAATTATTCAATATTAATATTTTAATAATAAATACTTATTATAATTATAAATATATTAGTAATAAATATTTTGTAGTAGAAAGGTTAAAATATGTCATAAGTCTATGTACTATTCACAAATTTAGAATTTAGTCCCTCTACTTTTCAGATTTAAAAATCAAGTCCAATTATCAACTTTGTTAAAATTTTTTGTCGATTTTGCTGGTGTCACATTTTTAAATAAAAAATACTCAGTATTCATGTAACTAAAATATAACGTTATAATGAATATGAATTTAACAAAACATGTTTAATAATGCTAACAACTGAATCTGAATTTTGATATATAAAAAGTAGAACTAATCCAAAAATAAAGGTACATGGATTAAATTTCAAATTTACCAATAGTACAAGGACTTATGACATATTCTAACCTAATATAAAAATATGAGTATTTGTTCAAATAATGCTTAGCTTCATGTATTCCTTACAATTCTAATATGTCATTATGTACTCTCGTATATGTAATATATGTAATTTAGATTAAGTTTTAATTAAGCATTGTTTATTATTAAGTTTATAATGACATTATTTATTACAAAATATTTTTTATTATAAAATAAATTTCGATTGTTAAAAAGAAATTGCACTGTAATGTTTTATAACAAAAATATTTATGTCGTGTTTGTTTTACAAAGAATAATGTAAAATATAAATTTATTGATACAAAAAATTTCAATTAAACAATGAAAATATAAGAAAATCTCAATTGTATGCATGACCATTGAAAATAGCTTTTATGAAATATTTTAAAAAATTTGCCAAATAATAAAAAATATTTTACACATATTTATTCAAACACCAAAAAAGTAAGTCATTTTACAAAAATCGTTTTCCAAAAACCATTTTCAGCGAAACTATTAAAAGAGTCCTTTGAGTAATTTACCATGTAAAACAAGCCCCTATACTTTGTTTTCACCCAAATAGGCCCTATGATTTGATTTGTTTCTAATTTAGTTTTAATTTCCCATGGAATATTGTTGTATTCAAATATTTTTGGTGTTTTATTTGGGTACAAATTAAAGTTTTAAGGATTTAGTTGAGGATTATAAAAATATGAGGGATTATTTAATAAAGTCACAAATTTTGATGGGCCTACTTAGTATATTAGCCATTGCTTAATTAATTAAAAATTTTAATGCGTTGATGCTTACAAATCAACGAGTGTCATCACAACACGTAGAAAATGAAATGTAGCCAATAATCAAAGAACTTTTCAAATTTTAATACTATTTATAATGCTTTTAATTGAATTTAGGATTTATTTAATAAATTAAAACATTAAAATTGAGAAATTAAATATTGGATTTAAGTTAATAAATTTTATTTGGTATATTTTTTAAAATAATAAAGTAAAATTTCCTCTAAGTGGGCCCCACTTGCTGCAATAAAAGTAAATGTCATGGTGGGCCGTGGACTACGATCCAGTGGTTTCGAAAGGGATGTCTTAGGATTAATCTGAACCATCCATTGGAATTTATACCCACGCGGCGCACACCGGAAAAAGCACGACCAAACCCCGTTCCAAGAGAGGGACCCATGCTAATCCGAATTGAAAGGAAAAAAAGTTTAATTGAACCAACGTCCCAAAACTATCGCTTGAATTATAAATTGATCCTTAAACTTCAAAAATATTTAAATTGATCACAACAAATGTTAGGTACATTACACTCTTGGTGAGAGAACTCAGATTCAAAACCTAGAGATGACATTATTAGGGGGAAACAGTGAATCTTGAAAGGATTAATCTTTATGAACTGTAAAACGAATATGAAAGATACCTAAATCATACAAATAAAAGGTATCAAAATTATATCAATAAAATTATATTATAAATGTGTCCATACAATATGAATAGCTTGGATCTGATATACTAAACAATACAATGTTAATAAATTATAGTATGATTATTTCTTTTTCTAACATATTAGATTAAATTATTTATGTTGTTGATACTAGCAGTGGATCTTGTCATTAAATTTTTTAGCCTTAATATTTTTTGAAAATTTTAAGTTTTAATTCAAATTTCAAAATTTAGAGGCTTAATGAGATTTTAAAAATTTATAAGAGATTTAATTATAAATTTAAAAAATTTGATAGTTTTAATGAAATTTTCCAAAATTTTTGAAGGCCTAATCAAATTATTAAAAATAATTGAATGGCTAAATGAGAAATTAAAAAAATTTTGGGGTGCCAAGGCCTCCTCATTCTAATTGCATTTACTTTTTAGTAGGTACTTATATTTATAATTTAATACACGTATTTTAAATATACTCTACGTGAGATTTGAGTCAGGGACGAAATTAGAAAATTGCTTTAGAGGACCAGAGATAAATTATAAAGTATTGGGAGAGGTCAAAATGCAATTTCATTATCATACTAACATGAAATTTTATAAAAATCAAGTGGTTAAATAATAAATCTATCATTTTTGAGATGACCAAAGTCACTAGCTTATTTTTTTTGAATAATCTCATTATAGTTTCTGATATTCTTTTTAACACAATGTTTAGAAATACCCATAGCCTCTCTCCCAACCCATAAATAAGAGGAAAATGTGCTTTAACACACTCGAACCCACATACTCCTGCATTGATAATAATACTCATGCCAATCGAGTTAAGACTCAATCAATAAGACACTAGCTAATATTTAACATCTGAGCAAATAGCTAACTTGATATAATGATAATACTTCAAAGACCCAATCAAATATTTGAATTTTAGACTGATTTAAAATGTAGGTCATAATTTGAGGACTCGCGATGAAACTAACCCAAAAGCCAGTTGCAAGTAGCCAAAAAAAGCCATCATCCGAAGAACCAAAAAGAACCCCCTCTTTTTAAAGGCTCTCCTTTTCTTTTATTTTTTTCTTCATTTCGCATTTCCTTGTCGTGTTTCGTCTTTTGTTATTGTTGTTCATCGTTCAATCTCATCTTCACAGAACCGTCATCTTTTCGATCCCTCAACCTTTTAACCGTAAGTTATCTCTGTATCACTATATCTTAATCTCAAACCCTAAATTTCCAATTACACCATTCGATGTTCTTTTTTTTTTTTCTTGTTCTTCTTCTTTTAAGATCCCTGATTTATGTTCCTCATTCTGAATTTTACAAAGTCTCGATTGATCTTTTTTTGTTTGTTTGTTTCTTTTTTGTTGATTATGTTGTATTGCATGTTGGTAATTATTGATTAGGTATTGGATTGGGAATTTCGATTGTTGATTTTGTTGGAATATTTGATTAGGTGGATTCACTGTATTGATTGATTTACTAAGCGGTCGAGATAGATTTTTGTGATTGTATTTTTGTTTTCTTGAAAAGGTTTATATTAGTAAAGTAGGAAATGAGGATTTCTAGTGTTTGATTTGCGTTTTACCTGAATGAAGGTTGAGATTTTGATATTGGTACTGTTTTTTGTGTACTTAGATTGGTATTTTTTAGGGTTTCGATCATTGTAATAGTAATGTAATGATAAAATGGAATGTGAAGAAGAAAAAAATTATTAATTACTTTGGTATTTTAATTGAGGTTTCACTGATGCCGTCTCTTAAAGTATTGCTTTTTTTTTTTTTTGGTTATGTGATTGTTTATTTGTTTTGGGGGTTCAGGAAATCATGAGTGACGCAGGAGAAAGGACCTGCCCCCTTTGCGCAGAGGAGATGGATTTGACTGATCAGCAGCTCAAGCCTTGCAAATGTGGTTACGAGGTCTGAAGCAGTCTACTCTTTTCATTTTCTTTCTTACATTTGTTTGGCAATTCAAATCACAAACAAGAAATAAAAAATTAAACAATAAGTGAGAATGTGGGAAAAAGGTGGAGATTTAATGTCCATCATTGGTCTAATCTCTATTGATCTTCGTGGCAGATATGTGTTTGGTGTTGGCATCATATAATGGATATGGCTGAGAAGGATAAGACTGAGGGGAGGTGCCCAGCGTGTCGTAGCGCTTATGATAAAGAAAAAATTGTAGGGACGGCAGCTAACTGTGAGAGGTCAAGCTCCCACACATCTTATTCTTGTATAAGTATTGAAATGTTTGCTTTGCCAGTCTCATACAAATAGGTTTTTTCCCCATCTGAGCAGGTTGGTTGCTGAAATTAATTCGGGGAGAAAAACGAAGTCACAAAAGGCAAAGACTAAATCATCTGAAGGAAGGAAGCAACTGAGCAACGTGCGAGTCATCCAAAGGAATCTTGTTTACATAGTTGGGCTACCGCTTAATCTGGCAGATGAAGACGTACACTCTCATTCTATCCATTGTGTGTGCATTTCTATCTAACTGTTATGCTTTTATGAAGACTTAACCAGTATACCTTTTTTGCAGCTTCTCCAACGCCGAGAATATTTTGGTCAATATGGTAAAGTTCTAAAAGTATCCATGTCTAGGACTGCTGCTGGTACCATCCAGCAATTTCCAAACAATACATGTAGTGTGTAAGTGCAGAAATATCTTGTATTAGGTTATAGTTTTTAAAATGTTAAGACATTATTATTTTGCTTGCTAAATCTTTAGTAGAAGCATTTTATTTCATATATTTAGATTTCTTCAGAAAGGAAGAAAATCTATTTATTATATTAAAGATTTTTTTCTTTCTGCCTTTTTGATGGTTATCTGTTATTAGTATTTTTCATTTTCAACTTACATTTGTTTTCCCTGTTTACAGATATATTACTTACTCAAAAGAGGAGGAAGCAATTCGTTGTATCCAATCTGTACATGTGTTTGTCTTGGATGGCAAACCATTAAAGTATGGGAACTTTCTTCTGGAGTTTTTCTTTTGTTAATGGTTGGATGCATAGCTGTTCTTGGTTATAATCTCAAATATTTGGAATATATATTTCAGGGCATGCTTTGGTACAACAAAGTATTGTCATGCATGGCTGAGAAATATGGTATGCTTAGAAGTGTTTTCTGTTCATTTTTCTTTGAGTTGAAAATTTTATTTATTATTTAGGAACTAATATATCAAATGTAATTGAATAATTTTTGGGATGGTTTTCAGCCTTGCAGCAATCCTGATTGTTTATATTTGCATGACATTGGTTCTCAAGAGGATAGTTTCACAAAAGATGAGATTATATCAGCATACATAAGGTATATTCATTTTGAGTTAGCTACTCCGTTATAGCTGTCATCTCTTTCTTTTATTTTCTTTATTTAGTTAATTTTTGTTGAGCTTGCATGGAACATTTTTTGTGAGATAAAGGAAACCAATTAGAGCCGTCATATGAATATGTAGTGATATAGTAGCCGCCCATCCAAAGGGTGCTATCTATCTCATATGCAAGTAGTAAATGAAGATAGAATGCCGTTAATTACTGGAAAGCTTACTCCTGCAAAGGACTTTTTGGGACCTTTTATTTCTTTGTCTCTTGGATTATCCCATTATTGAGATAACGTTTCAAAAGGATTATCTTTCTTCTCATTGCTGCTTCCTGGATTCTCAACATTTCTTTTGTGATTTTAATGGTTCTCTCTTTGTTTTATTCTATAAAAATGGGTCAACTACTACAATCCTTTCTATCTAAATCTGAGTTTCAAATTAAAATTTGGATCTGTTGAATCTACTTTTAACTTTTTATTGCAACATTCCAATTCTTAGCATGCTTTCCGGGTTCTCCTTGCGCTTTTTTGTAATTTCTTCTCTTGGTTGAATAAAAAAACTAAGTTGTTTAAATGAGTAGGGTTCAACAAATAACTGGTACAACAAACAACATGCAACGGCGTGCTGGGACTACGTTACCTCCCCCGGTGGATGATTATTGCCCCAACAGTTCTGCTTCTACAGCAAAACCCATTTCTAAAAATGCTCCTAATGTAAGTTCATGTCATTCTACTCCGAAACAAAAACAGCTAGTTATATTTTTACCTATTAATTTAGGAAAATTGCTAAATTGTGCTCTACTTGCTAGCATATCTTCTCCACACTTATTAGTAGTGCGATTGTTTTTATCTTGGGTGATTGAAAGAATAATTTTTTCAAACAGTAGCGTGGGTGGAGATGGGTATGGGTTAAAGCAACATGTATGCTTGGTTTCTGCGCCTGACTTAGGTTGTGATTTTGTATATGGTACAGAATATGGTATTGAGCTGTCAAAAAGATTCTCCCTCAAATGGAACCTCTGGTAGATCTATCGGTCTTCCTGCTGGAGCTTCATGGTATGTCTTTTTGTTGTTCTCTTACACTTTGTCACTTTTATTTTGTGATGCTAAAAGTCTGAATGTTCTGGCAGGGGAATGCGTGCTTTAAATCAGCCACAATCGGCCAATTTAGCATGTTCAAATGGACCTTCTAAGCAGAAATCTGATACAGTTAGCAGCACATTACCATTTCTATCTGCAGTAATGAACACAAATCGGGCTTTTGCATTACATGGTGATGCTAAAAAGAACCCGTCTGAGGAGATTGATGTTATGTATTTGAAGGGTAAACCTGATTCTTTAGAACAAAATACTGTTTTAGATTCTCGAACTACTGCTCCAGAGAAACCTTGTTCACCTGATGGAGTTCCTACTTTTAAATCGTTAAGCAGCCAGATATCTTGTCCTCCAGTATCCAGTTATAATGACCGGAGCACTTATACACTATCAACTGTTACAAGCTCTATCTTTGACCATGGTGGGAAGTCTTTTATTTCCTCCAGTGAGAAAGGAAGGAGTATGTCCTCTACTGATGGGGAGATACAGAGCTTGTGCTCTGATGTTGCATCCTTGACCTCAGATAGGAATGTTGCGAATGGACATTTAAATGTAGTTAGACCTAGCAGTTCAGCTTCCGATCATGGATCAAACAGCTCTTCTAGCAGTCAGGGGTTACAACAATGTTGTACTGAGCACTACCGGGAACCTTTAAGTTCCACATCCCCTGGGAGATCTGCAACGTCTCCCGATAGGGTGTCTGTTTCAGAAGAGCAGTCTGATTGGAGAATTGTTACTCAAACTCAAGCAGTGGCAAGTTCAAGTTCTGAAATTGAGGAAGACATATTGTCTTTTGATAATCAAAGACTCAAGGATCCAGAAGTTATTAGCCGTTCTAATTATATGCCTAATTCACCAATTTCACTGCATTTATCAAATCTTTCTAGGTCCCATTCTTTCCAAAATGGTGATGCTTGTGGTGCTGTTAGTTCGAATGCTGATGCTTTCTTTGTAGATAATCAAGTTAGTGCTAGTTTACATCTTCATGGATCAAGTGTTTCATCTTTATCAAATGGATACCCTCAGAAGTACATAAGTAGTAGTATTGGTTCTGGTATTACCACTGAAGGCAACCTTCTGGTTTCAAATCAAGAGAAAGGGAAACAGATGGGAAGATTCCTTGGTAATGCTGAGTGCAACACTTCCAAAGATACAGGAGAGAACAGCATAATTTCAAACATATTGTCATTAGATTTTGATACATGGGATGAGTCCCTTACTTCACCTCAGAACTTGGCTAAACTGTTGGGTGAGACTGATAAGCAGCAGCCCAATTCTCTCAAATTATCTAGCTCAGGGAAGGCACTGAATAGCAGTCAGTCCAGATTCTCATTTGCAAGACAGGAAGATTCTAGTTATCATCCTTTTGGTGTTGAGTCCTCGTTTAGTGTTTTTGGGCAAATGCCACAGAACCAGGTTTCTAGCCAAGATTTTGCTGAAAGCAGGGATCTCTATCTGAATGCATTTGGAATTTCTAATGGGTTTTCTCCAAGTAGTTTTGATGAATATGAGAAGTTTACAGGCAGTCCTTCACTTTTCTCTTCTAATAAGCTTTCTGGTGAGTTTCTAGGAATTTTCTCTGCTCCTCTTATAGTTCAATGCTGCTACGTATTACACTTGCTGTCAGAATGTTAAGTGGTATCTGGTTTCTTGCAATTTTAATCATGCAACAAGCATGTTCATAATGCGATCTTTAGCATCATTAAAGATAAATTAGTTTGTTATCAATTGATGTGTTTTCTTTGTTTTATAATTTTGTATGAACGGTTGTTTCTTCATCTTCATCTGAAATTTGTTTTTTCTGACTTCAAAATACCCCTAAGCGACTTGGTTCAACTTTTCTGTCTGTACTGAGCATTTTGTTGAAGGTTTTTGTCAATTAAGTTTATACTGATCCTTTTTTCAACGGTTCATGGCAGTTTCAAGAGCTCAAGTGTCAGCCCCACCTGGATTCTCTGTTCCTAGCAGGGCTCCACCTCCAGGCTTTTCTTCTCATGAGAGAGTAGACCACAGTTTTGACACACCCGGTAGGTTCCCTTTTAATTTTTGGCTTGCACTCCTTAGGTGTTTCATTGCCTGCAAATTGATGCCAACCGTTTTTTTCTTTTTCAGGAAATCACTTGATGGACTCTTCATCCCTGTTACGAAATTCGTATCTGGCTCCAATTAGTGGTGGTTTTGGTGGTGCCGAGGATGTAGAATTTATGGATCCAGCAATTTTAGCAGTTGGTAAGGGTAGACATCAAGGAGGGCTCAACAATTCAGGCTTAGATATTAGATCAAATTTTCCTCCACAGTTAAGTCCCTACGAAAATGAAGCCAGAGTTCAGCTACTGATGCAGAGATCTCTTTCTCCTCATCAGCACCTAAGACACGACGTCAGGGATAGCTTTTCTTCACTTAATGACTCTTATGGACTTTCTTCTAGGCTAATGGGTCAATCACAAGTGAACAATATATCCCCATATGCCCAGTTGCCTCTCCAACAGTTGAGGAATTCACATATGTCAAATGGTCTTCATTGTGATGGATGGAATGAGGTCCAAGGTGGAAATGGTGCTGGCATCGCTGAGCTCCTCAGAAACGAGAGATTGGGATTTAACAAGTTTTATTCTGGTTATGAAGATTCAAAGTACAGGATGGGTGATCTGTATAACAGAACATTCGGGATGTAATTGTTGTCAGAATACTCTTTTTTGACAATGCTTTGCCAAAAGAGCAACTTCATGCAATTGGCCTCATGTTGAGGATAGCATATGTTGACTTGTAAGTGGTCCCCTTTAGCAGCCTCATGAGCTTCATGAAGAATCAAAAACTCCCAACAACTCAAGTGAATACACGGTGACTGCAAATGAGCAGGTAACATTGAACTAGAAATAGTTGTAGATATTTCCGCATGCGGTAAAAGTATCATGGAGGCCCTTGTATTAGGAGTCAAATTGCATTTGGCCCCCTTTAGTAAAAAAAATGAGCAAATTAGTCATTATACATTGGATTAAAAAGTAAAGTGGTACTTTTGTTAAAATTTCTGTTCATTTTTATTGATAAAAATTGGTCACTATACGGCAGAATGAGGTACACGAGGCACGTCACATAGAACTATTTAGTTATTTTGTCAATCACGCTAACAGTAAAAATGAATGAGATTTTTAACAAAAAAGATTTGTCTACTCTTTAATGTTAGCATACATGGCCTAATTTGCTCGTATTTTTAGTAAAGAGGGCAAAATGTAATCTGATTCTTAATATAGGGGCCTTCATGTTACTTTTACCTTATGCATGCATGTTTTGAATGTTTGAACAGTTTATATCATGTGCTAATATAGGTCCAGGTTTCCTTGAATATTTTTGCGGGCGAACTGAGCTTCTGCAACGGCTATTGCTTGATATAATTTGATTGCACCGCAGAGTGCTTGCAGTATACGATCTTATCAACTAACTGCCAGGTTGGTTCTCTCCCTATGCTGATCAATAAAATATGGTTGCTCATGCTCCTACTGGAATCCAGTTTTACTTTTTTTGTTCAAGAATCAATGAATTTGATTGATGGTGTATATAGAGTTAGCATATTGTTTGTGTTTCAGAGATGGATTTACTGTGGCATCTGAGCTGGCCCCCATTAAAACCTCTAAACTACATTTTTTTTTGGTAGTGTTTCGTAATGCAAGTACAAGAAGAGCTATTTTTGAAGGAAAGTAATAATAGTGTTCACTTTCCGGATTATTATACTAAGCAGGTCTAAGATGATGTCATGTTTTTTTTTATGGTATGGTATAATAATAAAATAATAGAAATCCTAGATCTCTTGTACAAACATATCAACCCCTCAATTGTGAAGTGTGAACATTTTTGTAAGGCATATTTGTGCTTTTGTTTTTACAATTGTTGGGAATGCAAATTTATGCGGTTATTATAGTGGGTTTTTTCATTCGTTTACATTTTGGTTTTATTTTGTAGTTTGAATATATACTTACAAAGAATAATTTGAAGAATAATGTAAATGTTCAAATTTTTTCCATACAAATCACACGTTGGTTTGTGTTTCTGATTTGAGACTAGCTAGAAGCATCATAACATTGAATGTTGTTTTATGACGATTGATAAAAAGAAATTTGACGGTGAATTTGTTTGTATATCTATTAACTTTTTTTTATCATTGGCTGTCATAAAAGAGATGTTATTTTCGGCTTTTCCGAGTATATTCAGAAAATTATTGAGTTGAGTTGAAGCTCAAATAAGTCAAACTATCGATTGAACCTTATAACAAACGCTATAATACTCGATTAGAACAACTTGTAAAACAAACTGAATTTTTTTAATATATTTTTGTGTGAATCCCAAATTGCCCGGTCTATTCATTTTATAAAACCAAAATCCAAAAATTTAAAAATTATTGTCTTTTCAATCGGATCATAATTAAATGTTATATTGAACTCGCATTTTTGAAAATCAAGATAACACATGTTTAATAAGATACAAATTTTGGGCGTTGTGGGGGTGTTAATACCTTCCCTACGCGTAACCGACTCCCGAACCCCATTTTTCTTTGAATTCTAACGTAGACCTAAACCCGGCCTCCTTTCTAAAAAGAAATGAATTTTTCTGTTAAAAAGAGGTTTTATTAGGTGTCCGATCACACCTAGAAAAAAAGATCGGTGGCGGCTCCCCTTTTAAAATCAAACTTCAATTTTCAAGTTTTCAATAAATCACCCTAATTAGCGACCGAAGTAAATTTTACGTCGCTACAGCTGGCGACTCTGCTGGGGAGATTTTTTTGAGGGTCGAGTCGAATTAAACGTGTGTTGTCAAATTTTCAAAATTCTTTGTTCGAGCAAATATTTAATCCTGATCCTCAAATTTTATTTTCAAAAAAAAAAAAAATCATGCATTCTCATTATGTTATAAATGTTTTTCTAATTGGTTTAATCTTTTGTTTCTCTTCAGCTTTAAGATTTTGTGGTTTTAGTCTTGTAGTTTTAAAATAAAACATAAGGTTTGTGAGTTTCTCCCCACACACCGTTCACGTGAATTTTGCATAACATGAGCGCCATACCCGGGCTCTGTCCGTTTAAGTGAAAGTAAACGCTACGCCTTCGTGAGTTAACTCGTCCCTCTGCACAGGCTAGTGAATACTTTCGGGTTACATATGACTTATGCTTTCGTGAGTTAACTTGTCCCTCCGCATAGGCATAAGTACATGTAATCCCTCGAATTAAACTCGTAAGCCTGTGATGGGCCGTGATCGAGGCTCTGTACTAATCTTAATAGATAACAGTACGGACAATTTGAGTACCTATTTAGAACCGAACCCACATATAGTGAAACGTACGAGCCACCTAACTAGAGCCATGCCAAGCATCCGTCTATTTAGTAGTTACCAAAATAAGTACACGGGAGAAACGCCTCCAAGCTTTCGCATTTTCACTTTCATGCAAGGGGATCGGGCTTGTTTAATAAACTAGATCGGGTAGTTTAATTTGTTAAATTTTTTGTGTTTTTTACCTATATTTGATTACTAACCAAAGGGTTGTTTGTCGTTGTTTTATTTTTCATCATGCATTATAGGCATTATACTAGGAAGGTGTTGACTAGAGATCAGTTGCCAAGAAACGGGTTTCTAATGGAGGAGTCTATTATGCAAACAACCGAGAAGAATGCAGTGGTTCGAGACTGATCTTTATAAACCCAGAAAGAAAGAGGGGATAGTCTAGTGAAAGGATGTGTCGTCGACCTGCCCGAGCATATAACTGTGAATGCTCGCCAGAATAACCTTGAAGATTTGGTTCAAATTTGGAATCAGTGGGACTCGGATACTAGGGGGATCTTCACTGAGAGGTATGGGGATATAGCCAACCTAGTCGCTGTCAACGTGGACGAGCGATTGATTCAAGCCATGGTCAAGTTTTGGGATCCGGCCTACCAATGTTTCACTTTCAATCAATAAGACATGACCCCAACTATAGAAGAGTACGCCGCTTTGCTTCGGGTCGATAATGTACAATTTTACAAGATCTATGTGAAATAACCTAAGCCGATGAACTTCAAAAAGAAAATAATGAAATTGACAGATATGACAGACACATAGGCCGAGAAACAAATAAAAAAGAAGAATGAAGTCATTTGTATCCCGTGGTTTTCCTTACGAGACTTGGTTTTAAACCATCCCGACTTGTTGAAGAGAATGAATCTGCCTTGGCCATATATGGACTTATCGTCTTCCCAAAAGTTCTCGGACATATAGAGGTTGCAGTAGTAGATTTCTTTGAAAGGCTAAAACAAGGAATCAACCCTGTCCCAACTATCTTAACTGAGACCTTCAAATCCCTAAGCAGCTGTAGGAGGAGAGGGGAAGGACGTTTTATCGGATGCGCGCAGTTGCTCAATGTCTGGATTTTGAGCCATTTTTGGAAAGTCGAGCGCACACTGTTCCACATGTTCTCAAAAGCGTTTGCCCTGTTGGAAGCCTATCTTAAGAAAGAATAGCCAAAGGAAGTCATCGACCAGCATTGGGTTTTAGTTTTTCAGAACCTTCGTGCGGAGGATGTGACTTGGAGAGCACCGTGGATACGCCCGTCGGTCCTGTTATACAAGATCGGCAATCAAGATTGGGTGCCACTACTCAGGTTATAGGGAGGAGTTGGGTATGCCCCATTAATGGTCCAAAGGTAATTTTCTTCGCGGTAATTCACACCCGCCACTTGAGGATTAACACAATCCGAGTTTGCTTTCGCGGGTGAGGGTTATATGAAGAGGGTCCGAGATACTGCAAAGTCTTAGAAGAGAATTCATCTGATGGAGTTGGCACTATATGCCGATACTCTCACCCAAGATTACGAGGTATGGAGAAAGCAACGGGTGAATAGTCAGCAAATATTGTCAACGAGTCACGCCTCCCAGAATCATTTCTCGGAAGAAATGCCATCCGAGCTTGAAATGGCCAGACAGGAATTTGAACGCGAAAAGGTCAAAATGTTATGGGACCTTAATGCTCTTCAAGAAGAAAACTATCAGCTGAAGATTAACATTCAGATTGAAAGATCTAAAACCGAAAAAGTGCAAAAAGAAGCTGAAGTCGTGAGAAACGACTTAAGAGATCTTCATCTGGAAAATATGAGGTTAAGGGGCACTATAAAGAATAGCGGACTAGGCAAGTCGTCTGCGGAATGGAAAGAAGAATTAGACAACCTTAAAGGCGGGATGGAATTTTGGAAAGGGAAGGCGAAGAAGGAGAAAGAAAAGACTGCCCGGGTTATGATAGAATTGAGAAAGAAGAGCGCCTAATACGAGACCGTGTCTACTAAATTAATGACCAGCCGATCTGAATGCCAAGGGTTAAGAGAAAGAATAAGGGATTTGGCAGACGCGTTGCAGGCTCGTCAGCAACAATTAGATACCCTCTTAAAAGCCTTGGAAGAAAAGAGTGATCAATACGATAGAGATACCCACGCTTATAAAACGGACCTTCAAGAAAGGGAAATGCAACTTGGCTTTTTGATCAACGAAATCCGTGGAGTGGCTATACACGTGGTCCAATTATCGGATGAAGCAGAAGATCTCAGTTGCCGATTCCCGCCGAGTCAACGATCGAGCATATCAGAATTAAAGTGGCGAGATGTTTTGTAATGAACTCTTTTGAATGAATGAAATGCCTAAATAGGGGCTATCTTGAAATCAACACCAAACTCTTGCATATGCATTCATGACTAACATTCATATAGCATTTATGCATTCATTCATTACATGTACATATCCCATAATCGTTCAATAAGGCCAAAGTCATACGATTCGCAGTTACGACAACACAAGACTGGAGCCATATCATTCGTACCGGACGCGTCGACAAGTTAGAGTAATGGAGGCAGAATTTAATGAAAGGATCGAGAGGATGGAGAGAGTCCAAAGGGAATTACAAGAGCAACTGGCCAAATCACAGCAAGAAACAAGGGATCTGATGGTGAGATCCCGGGAGGAGTCACTGGAACAAAAAGACCAAATGGCTAAGATGATGGAAATGATTCAGCTCTGGTAAAAGGAAAAGGGCCCGTGCAGAACCCTAAGGTCGTTAATCTCGATCAAGATCCGCTCTATCCACCGAGATTTACTCCGCCCCATGCAACGCAAAGAGGGTACACTCAAGGGGAAGACGCTAGCTTGGAGCAACGACCTATGCCAACTGCTCATCTAGGGCAGGGAATATTTGTGTCAAATCTTGGAACCACTCCTGCTAATCCGCCCGTCCCAGATCTAGATGATCCGGCAGAAATCGCCAGGTTGAGAATAGAGGATCATGAGGCTCAAGAAAAGTGCAAGAGCCTAGAAGAAAGACTAAAAGCAATAGAAGGCACTGAGGTCTTCTCTACCCTAAGCGCTAAAGAGCTTAGTTTGGTACCCGATTTAGTTCACCGCCAAATTTTAAAGCACCTGATTTCGAGAAATACGATGGGACAAGATGTCCGAAGGTACACTTGGTCATGTTTTACCGGAATATGACCGGCTATATGAATGAAGATAAGCTGCTCATACACTGTTTTCAAGACAGCCTTGTTGGATCAGCTCTTCGCTGGTATAATCAGCTCGACAGAGAGAAGATCTGAACATGGAAGGACCTAGCGTCAGCATTTTGCGAGCAGTATAAGCACGTGTCAGACATGGTGCCCGATCGTATGACGCTGCAGATGATGGAGAAAAAGTCGTCGGAAACCTTTAGACAGTATGCGCAGAGGTGGAGGGACGTCTCAGCTCAAGTGGAACCCCCACTGACAAAAACCGAGATAACTGTCCTTTTCATTAACACCTTAAAGGCGCCATTTTATGACAAATTGGTGGGAATCGCCACAAAGGACTTTGCGGATATTGTCATATCCAGTGAGCTTATTAAGAATGCTGTCAAGAGTGGTAGAATAGAAGGACAAGAGAGTTCGAGAAGGGCAGTGCCCATAAAGAAGAAAGACCCAGAAACCCATATGGTGGGAACGAGAAGCCGTTACGCCCCTAATCCGTATCCGAACCAACCCCGACCATGAAATTACCCACCCCCAAATTTCTATTATCCTCCTCAAACCCCATACCACCAAGCACCACCTCTATACCCTTCTTACCCCGTTTATGCCACAAGCAACACGAGACCAACCGCCACATTCCCACAAAATGCAATGCCCGCTCAAGGCCAACCTAAAAATGAGCCAAGGCCGGCAGGACCCAACTCTGAAAGGCCACAATTTACCCCTATTCCTGTGTCGTATGGGGAACTATATCCAAAGCTTTTGGAGAAACAGTTGATATCCCCACACTATATGGCACCCCTAAAGCCGCCATACCCGAAATGGTATGATCCAAATGCTAATTGCGTATATCATGTGGGGAATCAGGGGCATTCTATGAAAAATTGCCTCGTCTTCAAAAGAAGAGTTCAAGGGCTCATTGATGCGGGTATTCTACGATTTGACGGTACTGGCAGTGCGTCCAGGAATCCATTCCCAAACCATGCTGAAGGGAATGTGAGTGCAGTGGGAGAGGAAGATAAACGGCAAGTTAAGAAATGGGTTTCTAAAGTAAGAACACCTCTGCAGAAGATCTAGGAGGTATTAGCTGAAAAGGGGTTACTCTGTCGTCCTAACAGAGTATTTGAAGAAAGAGATTAAAAGGGTCAAAGTTTTTGTAATTTCCATGGTAGTAAAGAGCATAATATCCAGTCTTGTGAGGAATTTAGGAAAGTACTCCAAGACCTGATGGATAGTAAAGAGGTTGAGATCTTTAACAAAATGGAAGGGGCAGATGAATGAGAGGTATGCGCCTCTGACAATCAATCACCAGGTTTCCCCTATAGCGTCAATCGACCATTGGTGATCTACTACGATGCCAAGAAGGAGCAGGAGAAACCAAAAATGATAATTGAAGTGCCATCTCATTTCTCCTATAAGGACGATAAAGCTATGCCATGGAAGTACGACATTAACATTGTCACACTGAAAGGTGAGAAGTCTAAAGTCGCGACCGAAAATGTTGGAGAAGTGGGTCATTTTACCCGTAGCGAGAAGTGTTACTCCAAGGAGGTAGAACCAATAAAGAAGACCAGCGATTTGAAGCAAAAAGGAAAGGCGCCAATGCGCGAGATCGAAGATGAGCTTGAAACTGTGCCCGGACAAGAAATTAAAAAGCCTGTGGATGAAGAGGAGGCACAAGAGTTCCAAAATTCATCAAGCACAGCGAATACAACGTGGTGGAGCAATTGAGCAAGCAGCCAGCACGAATTTTGGTATTGTCCCTACTACTAAATTTAGAGCCATACCGGAACACTTTGTTGAAGGTGTTGAACCAAGCTTACGTGGCAAACAATATATCTGTAGAGAAGCTGAACAGATGGGTGAACAATCTGAATGCGTTCAATTTCATATCTTTTAGTGATGATGAAATACCGCCCAATGGTAGGGGCTCTGTGAAGGCATTGCATATCACAACCCATTGCAAGGGTTACATAATACTAAATGTGCTCATTGATAATGGGTCGGCGCTCGATGTCATGCCTTTAGCCACACTTTCTAGAATTCCGATGGATCTATCCTATTTAAGGCCCTGTCATTCCACGGCAAGGGCTTTTGATGGAACAAAATGAGAAGTGATGGGAAAAATCGAGATCCCTCTGGAAGTGGGCCTTTACATATATGACGTTGAGTTTCAGGTCATGGACATTACACCATCATATAACTGCCTGTTGGGAAGACATTGGATCCATTCTGTTGGAGCTGTTCCATCATCACTCCACCAAAAAATGAAGCTTATCATGGATGGTTGTTTAGTTACTATTGAGGGCGAAGAAGACATCGTCGCATCCATCTCTACTGATGCACCTTACGTTGAAGTAAGCTAAGATGCATTAGAGTGCTCCTTCCAATCCCTCGAGTTCGTCAATGCCACATTTGTTGCGGAGGAAAACAGAATCCCAGTACCTAAGTTGTCAAAGAATACTAAGATGGGGATTAAGCTGACCGTAAGAAGAGGAGCCCAAGCGAGAAAAGGTCTGGGAAGATATCATCAAGGGATAATTAGGGCTCTAAAACCAATAACCTACAAGGCCCGATACGGTTTAGGGTTCCAGCCAGATGCACGTCAAATAAGAAAACAGTGGAAGAAGGATCAAGAAAGAAGGGTTGCAAGAACTTTGGGCCGAGAATTGGAATGGGAGCCCATAGAGCACCCGCCTCTGTCAAGAACGTTCACATCTACAGGAATGATATACCCGGGACAAGAGGATTCACGAAGCACGATGGTGATAATCGAGAAGTGTTTTCAGAATATCAGCATAAGTGCCATTGACGAAGAAACTGATACGAGTAGAGATGTTTCGCTGATATGTCTTTGCCCTCCTGGTTTCAAGTTGAACAATTGGACTGCTGAAGACCTTCTTGTAGTTTCTAAGTCTTCAGGGTAATGCTCAACATTAAATCTTTGTTGTGTCCTTAGACGTAATAGGATGCTTTTGTAAGAGCTTGCGTTCGCTCTTTACCATTTTAATGAATATCAATGAAGATGCATTTTGCCATGATCTTTTACAATTATTCTCCCATTTCACAGTCCATCATTGCATTTACCTCATATTGCACCATAACATTTTACTTATTGGTTCCAACATTTCGATGCCCCTCTATAGTTTCCTCTTCCATTTTATTTTCAGGTGCTCGGATATTCATAACATGAACAAACCCGTTATGAATCTTGAAATCGATTTTGAGAGGGCTGTTTGCTTAGGAGAATTTGAGGTTGATGAAAATGCCGAAGACTATGTCTCGTCTCCTGACTTACTGAGAATGGTGGAACAAGAGGATAAACAGATCTTACCTCATCAAGAATCTGTTGAAACAATAAACTTGGGAACCAAAGAGAAGAGGCAAGAAGTAAAAATTGGGACTTTCATTTTAGAAGACGCCAAACGTAATATGGTTGCTTTGCTTCGCGGGTATAAAGAAGTATTCGCATGGTCGTATCAGGACATGCCAGGGTTGGATGAGGATATAGTGGTTCATAAACTCCTACTGAAACCAGAGTGCAATCCCATTCAGCAGAAACTAAGACGGATGAGACCTGAAATACTGCTGAAGATAAAAGAAGAAGTTAAGAAGCAGTTTGACCCAGGCTTCCTACAAGCGTCGAAGTATCCAGAATGGGTGGCCAATATAGTCCCGGTACCAAAAAAAGATGGCAAAGTACGAATGTGTGTAGATTATCGCGACCTAAATTGGGCAAGTCCTAAGGATAATTTTCCTCTACCGCACATTGATACGTTGGTGGATAATACAGCAAAACATTCATTATTTTCCTTAATGGATGGATTCTCAGGGTACAATTAGATCAAGATGGCTCTTGAAGATAAGGAGAAAACTACTTTCACAACGATGTAGGGAACATTCTGCTACAAGGTGATGCCGTTCGGATTAAAGAATGCTGGGGCAACATATCAAAGGGCCATGGCAACGCTGTTCCATGACATGATGCATAAAGAAATAGAAGTCTATGTCGATGATATGATCGCTAAATCTCGAGGGGAGGTAGAGCATGTTGTGAACCTTAAAAAGTTATTTGAAAGGCTGAGGATATTTCAGGTAAAACTTAATCCAGCCAAATGTACATTTGGGGTTACCTCGGGAAAGTTGCTAGGTTTCATTGTCAGTGAAAGAGGTATCGAGGTTGATCCAGATAAAATAAAAGCCATTCAAGAGTTACCACTTCCGCGCATGCAGAAAGAAGTCAGAGGATTTTTGGGAAGGTTAAATTAGATCGCCCGATTCATTGCTCAACTTACCAACCAGTGCGATCCGATTTTCCGACTCCTCCGAAAACACAACCCAGGAGAATGGAACCAGGAATGCCAGGTGGCATTTGATAAGATAAAACAGTATTTGTCAAGTCCTCTAGTGCTAGTACCGCCAACTCCAGGAAGACCATTAATATTGTATTTGACTGTGTTCGAAAATTCAATGGGTTGCGTATTGGGGCAACATGATGAATCGGGAAAGAAAGAAAAGATGATTTACTACCTCAGTAAAAAGTTCACAGAATGCGAGGCAAAGTATTCGTCCATTGAGAAATACTGTTGCGTTTTGGTTTGGGCAGCTCATAGACTCAGACAATATATGCTATATCATACGACATGGCTAATCTGAAAGCTGGATCCAATCAAATACATGATGGAATCACCTGCACTCTCAGGAAGAATAGCATGATGGCAAATCCTCCTATGGGAATACGACATTGTCTATATAAGTCAAAAATCGATAAAAGGGAGCGCAATAGCTGATTTCTTAGCAACTCAGATGGTAGAGGAATATGAGCCCTTGAGATTTGACTTCCCAGACGAGGACTTAATGTGTATCACGGAAAAGGAATCCGAGTCATCAAAAGAGAAGCCATGGAAGATGAATTTTTATGGTGCATCGAATGCCTTGGGGTACGGAATTGGAGCGATCTTAGTATTACCAGACGGGAATCATTATCCTTTCACTGCAAGACTAGACTTCTTCAGCACCAATAATATAGTGGAATATAAGGCCTGTATCATAGGACTTCGTGCAGCCATTGAACGAAATATCGAAACCTTAGAGGTGTACGGAGACTCAGCCTTGGTGATTTACCAAATCCGTGGAGATTGGGAAGTAAGGGATCCAAAATTGATCAAATACAGTGATCTAGTGGCTGAATTAATCAAAGAATTCAAAGAAATAACTTTTCATTACTTCCCCCGAGAAGAAAACCAATTGGCTGATGCCCTAGCCACTTTGGCTTCAATGTTCAAAGCAAGTAGAAAAGCAGAAATAATGTCCCTCAGAATGAGCATATACGAGGCCTCTACACACTGTTGTAGTATTGAGAAAGAGGCAGACGGATGGCCGTGGTTCCATGATATCCTGGAATATGTCAAGAACCAAAAGTATCCCGAACAAGCAAATGAGAACGACAAAAGAACAATCCGAAGAATGTCAACGGGATTTGTTCTCGATGGGGACATTTTGTACAAAAGAGAAAAGGACCAAGTGCTTCTGAGATGCGTCGATGCTGTTGAAGCTAAGAAGATACTCGAGGATGTTCACGAAGGAATATGTGGGACGCATGCTAATGGTTTTACTATGGCCAAAAAGATCATGAGACTCGGTTACTACTGGTCGACGATGGAAAGTGATTGCATCAGTTATGCTAGAAAATGCCACAAATGCCAAATTTACGGCGATAAGATTCATGTGCCTCCTTCGCCCCTTCATGTTATGACTTCTCCGTGGCTTTTTTCTATGTAGGGTATGGACGTTATAGGGCCAATCTCTCCAAAAACTTCCAACGGGCACTGTTTCATTTTCGTGGTTATAGACTACTTCACAAAATAGATAGAAGCTACTTCATTCGCTAATGTGACAAAGACTGCAGTCTATAGATTATTGAAAAAGGAAATCATTTGTCGATATGGTTTGCCTGAGAGAATCATTTCAGATAATGCTTTAAATCTGAACAACAAGATGATGAAAGAAGTGTGTGAGCAATTTCAAATAAAGCACCATAACTCCTCGCCCTATCGCCCAAAGATGAACGAAGCTGTTGAAGCAGCCAACAAGAATATTAAGAAGATTATTGGGAAAATGACGGAGACATATAAGGACTAGCACGAGAAGCTACCATTCGCTTTGTATGCATATCGCACATCTGTACGGACATCTACTGGGGCAACTCCTTTCTCTTTGGTCTACAGAATGGAAGCTGTGCTACTTATCGAAATTGAGATCCCCTTTATACGAATCTTAATGGAGTCAAAACTAGAGGAAGCAGAATGGGTTCAAGCTCGATATGACCAACTAAATCTCATCGAAGAAAAACGCTTGAAGGCAATCTGTCACGGGCAGATGTACCAGAAGAGAATGATCGCAGCCCACGACAAGAATGTACGACCACGAGAATTCCACGAAGGAGAACTCGTACTCAGAAAGATTCTCCAAATCATAAAAGACTTGCGAGGAAAATGGGCACCAAATTGAGAAGGGCCATACGTAGTAAAGAAGGCCTTCTCGGGAGGAGCTCTAATCTTCACTGAGATGGATGGGAAAGAGTTACATAATCCAATAAACTCTGATACCGTGAAGAAGTACTATGCTTAAAAAAAAGGGAAGAATCAGGATAAAAACCCGAAAAGGGCATCTTGATGAACCAAAAGATTAGGATAAAAACCCAAAAGGGCGTCCTAATGAAGAGGATTCAGGGCCCAAGGGAACAAGATCATTTGAACAGTGAGTTAGACAGCGAGACCACAGTATTTGAAGCACTTCTGAAAATTTGAAATCCTCTACGCGAAAGGCCATCCTCGAAAAGATTCTTGATTAAGAAACGTGGAAGAGTTCGTGCGATGGATATCCAGAACCTTTGTATCCACTAAAAATAATTCCATTTTCTTGCTTTATGACTCTTTTAACTGTTGACGGTCAGCCTTCTTTGTTTGTTACTGTTCGAATAAATGCAAATGTGGGGCATCTCTTTTATACCTATTTTTTTTACCATTTCCATGCATCTTTTTATATAGTTTACTTGAATGATGATTAGTGAAATGACGTACTCTAAACAAAAGTAATGTTGAGTATTACTCGAGTGAGAATTTGGTAAGTACAAAAGTTTCCAAAGCAAGGACAAAGTTCAATAGGGGCTAAAGGGTGATATCTGAGAAACATAGATCACTCATAAAGCTTAAAGAAGGAAACAAAGCGTGAAAAGGGAGTCAAGAATCGAAGCAAAAAATACAGACCATCACAAAGTTCATGACAAATAAGTTAAAAGCGCACAACATAATCATATAGGCATAAAGACATTTAAGACAAGTATATGCATATCATGACAACATCAGGCATGACATATACAGGTACCCCAGCAGAGCAAAAGGCTTTATCGGTATTGAATCAAAAGAAAACACCAGAATTTCACCAGACGACATGTTTTGGTACTATGTTTAAATTTCATTTCTAAAAGAATCAACTCATATTGCGAGAGGTGAGTCGAGCCTCAAGACACGTTGAGGTATTTTCAATTTTCTTTTATGTTCTCAAAATCAACTCATATTGCGAGAGGTGAGTTGAGCCTCAAGACACGTTGAGGTATTTTCAATTTTCTTTTTATGTTCTCAAAATCAACTCATATTGCGAGAGGTGAGTTGAGCCTCAAGACACGTTGAGGTATTTTCAATTTTTAATTTATGTTCCCAAAATCAACTCATATTGCGAGAAGTGAGTTGAGCCTTAGGTCACACGCTGAGGTACTTTCAATTTCTGTATTTTCAATTCATATTGCGAGAAGTGAGTTGAGCCTCAGGTCACGCGCTGAGGTATTTACAATTTATGTTTCAAAAATCAACTCGTATTGCAAGAAACGAGTTAATCCTCAGGTCACATGCTGAGGAACTTTCAATTTCTGTTTACATTTTTCAAAAAAAAATCAACTCATATCGCGACAACTCGTATTGCAAGAAACGAGTTAATCCTCAGGTCACATGCTGAGGAACTTTCAATTTCTGTTTACATTTTTCAAAAAAAAATCAACTCATATCGCGAGAGGTGAGTTGAGCCTCAGGACACGCTGAGGTATTTTCATTTCTATTTTCTGTGTTTAAAAAAAAAAAACCAGCTCATATTATGAGAAGTGAGTTGATCAAGGACATCAGATCTTACCTCATGGGAAGAGTATTAAAGCAGATCGAAGCTATGAAACTCATACCCCTGAAGACGCGAAGTAGATGGAAGTTACAAGCCCTATTTCTCTGAAGTGCGATGAATTGAGTCAAAGCGAACCAGATGCGATAGGCGAGAGCGAGACTACTGGGAAAAGAGGAGCACCAAATCAAGTCAAGACTCAGCGAGACCGGGCGAATTTGGTCTTCTTTTGAGAGTCTTTGCTCTATTCCCGTTGCACGACAATGAGCAAAGAGGGGCAGCTGTGTGAATCCCAAATTGCCCGGCCCCATTCATTTTATAAAACCAAAATCCAAAAATTTAAAAATTATTGTCTTTTCAATTGGATCATGATTAAATGTTACATTGAACTCGCATTTTTGAAAATCAAGACAACACATGTTTAATATGATACCAATTTTGGGCGTTATGGGGGTGCTAATACCTTCCCTGCGCGTAACCGACTCCCGAACCCTATTTTTCTCTGAATTCTGACGTAGACCTAAACCCGGCCTTCTTTCTAAAAAGAAATGAATTTTTCTGTTAAAAAGAGGTTTTATTAGGTGTCCAATCACACCTAGAAAAAAGATCGGTGGCGACTCCCCTTTTAAAATCAAACTTCAATTTTCAAGTTTTCAATAAATCATCCTAATTAGCGACCGAAGCAAATTTTACGTCGCTACAATTTTTATATATTAAACATGTGACAACCTATTGTTGTCATGTTAATGGTTTCATGGAACATGGAAGGTTCATACAACACAAGTAAATTTTAGAGATAATATTATTTGGAAAAGTAACTACAATCTTTGAACATGAATTGTAAAACAAATATACATATATTAATATATATATATATATATGATTTATAATTAATTTTAAATGAAATTTTATCATATTTTTAAACAATCAACAAGTTTTAATCTAACCCATGAGCACCTCTAATCATTTTTAGTCTCACGTTAAATTAATTGTTAAGAAATTAAGCCAAGAAACCACGGGTTAACCTACTATTTTGAATCCGAATAATTAGGATTCAAACTTTATTGATGTAATCTCTTTTCTTAATTTATGAGGTATCGGAAAAACACCCTCCCACTACTAGCAATGTCAAACTTGACAAAATTTTCCGTGAACAAAATTAATATATCATTTATATCAGTTTTAAGGCTCATAAAAATTAATCATCTCAGAGTTCGCAATGGTTCACCTAGCGATTCATTTATATATATATATATATATATATATATAATTTTTTTCATGGTATCTTATTGAGGAAGTAAATGAATGACCCACGTAATTAAATTCAACACTTCCATCGCTATATATGTATAATTGTATACCACCCACTCTCTTCATTCCTTACCAAAATTTGCACACTGTTTTTTCTCCTCTTCAAAAATCTCATCTTTAAACCCCTTTTGTTCCCTTAATCATTTTGAATCAATACCTACTTCATTTTTTTTTAATTTATCTTCCAAAACTAAATAAAAAACCCAAAAAAAATCAAAATCCCTTTTTTTTTGCATTACAATAACCAAAATAAAGCTGTTTTCTCTGTTTTGGATTCCTCTGTTTTTCCCCTGTTTCTTCAAAGATGACCCAACAAAATTTGCCACCAAAAAGAGGCCAAATTAAGATCAATATAATCAAAGGCTTCTTTAAATATTCTGTGAAAATTTTGTCCATGGATTCTAGGTTGAAGAAAACGAGGAGAGAAAATAGTGGTGGCATTAGTTCAAGCTCAACAACACCACAACTCGGAACTTCTAAAGAATACAAGTCAAATGGATCGTTGGACTCGCTGAGTTGACTTTTAATTATGAACTTTTTCGCTATAGGGGATTTTTGTATCTTTTTAGAGTTAGAATTTAAAGTTAGCATTTGTTGATTTTTTTTGGTGAATTGATTTAAGTCTTGAATAAGGTTTCTTTACTAAAAATAGTAAAATATTCCTTATATATTAGATTAAAGAGAAAATCGGTCATTCTAATAAAAATTATTTTCATTTCTACATAATATTGTAGCTTTTATTCAGTGTGTTTTTATTCAGTGTGTAAAAATAGTAAAATAGTCATTATAGATTAGATTTAAACTTTTATAGATAGTATTCTAGTTTAAATCTTGTCATATGTAGGTTTTATTCAGTGTGTTTTTTTTAATCTATGTTAGGTTTATTTTGTGGTTTATAATGATTGATTTTATCTGTAATGGTTTAAATGTATTATTGTATATTGATTAAGTTTTAACTCAATTAGTGTTATTTTTTTAACATTTTATATACACCTATTTGTTAATATTAATGTTCTTCTTTTAGAAAAATATGCTTTAGTTTTCCTTTATATATATATATATATATTGTACTTTACTTCAATATTTTATTCTCCCTTTCTAGACTTCTTTTTCTGGTCCAAGATGAAAAATATAGCACTTTTCATCGACTCCTTCAAGCAAAATTAAAAAAATATATTTACTCTCATACTTTATAATTTCAACCAATTACATATTTGGGTTTTATATCAAATTTTTGGGAAATTATTTGGTATAGTAAACAAAATATTTATATTAATATTTGGTATAGTAAAATTTTACAAGTAAAGTCAGAGAGTTAACAAGTATTTTATAAATATATAGTAAAATATTTTAAAATAAATATTTTTAAAAAGAAGACATATCAATTTTTAAAACTGTTTATGGAATAAAAAAAATATACTACTAGTGTACCAAATACTCATACCAATATTTTTATAAATTTACTACATAAATTTCTTTACTCACATCGAGTGTGCAATAATCTAATTTTATTTAAATATTTATATTTGATAAGGTTTTTTTCTTCCAGGTTTCAAAACGGGTTTAATTGTTCAATTAGTTGCATCGGATCAATTTTTTGAAGAAAAAAATTGTTTTGTCCCGAGATAGTTATCAAAATACTTATATATATAATATTAGTTTCAAACATATCATAATAAAATTTTATATTAATATTTGTTCTACCACTAAAATAGTATTTTATTTTGATAAAATAAATATAAAAATTGTGATATGTTGGGTCGAATATATTTCTAATTTTAAATTAGATCAAAATCGAAATTATGTTAGGGATATTTCGGTTCTTAATTTTAAAAAAAGAAAACTTCAAAAATATTTTAATATTTTTTTATTTCGTTTTTCTTTTTTTTTATTTTTGCCAAATATATTAGTGATGAAATCCATCCTTCTAGACATTTAACTTTTTGCTTTCTCACTAAGCAAAGTGAAACTACTATAGAGAGAAAATAATTTACAAAGACATTTATTTATTTAATTACTATATGGGTTATTTGTACGATTGGGCCCCTTTTTTTCTTATTTTTTAATTTTTTAAGCATTCAAGTCTTGGTTGAAATCAACTAAAAAGTCAAACCAATTTTGCAAAGTGATCAACATATTACTATTCAATTAATTAAATTATTTTTTAATAAAATTATTGAATATTTGTTAATAATTTTTCTCTCTCTAAACATTTCTTCAATTTTAATTGATAAATAAAGGAAGAGTTGTACAAGAAAATTGTTTTAGAGGGTGAATAATAAATTGTATAGTTTTAAAGGGTTAAAATACAATTTTATCATTATATTTACTTGTAATTTCATAAAATTTGAAATAAAGGTGTTTATGGATGGGTCGAGTCAGTTTTGGGTTGGGTTTGAGAATGACATTAATATATTTTATACTTATCTAAGCCTGACTCAACCAAAACATGAACTAAAAACTTTACCTAAGACTACTCATATTTGTAAATGCTTAAATCAAGTTATTATAGGCTCACCCGCGTTATTTTTTGTAAATTATTAAATATTTAGTAATTATATATATTTCATTTTAAAAAAAAATTTAACATTTAGTTTTTTATTTTTTTTGTATAACGAAGGTTCAAACCCAAACTATTCTTGAAGAAGATGAACACCTGACACAATACTTGGATTCTACATTATAGTTTTATATATTACTCTAGATTTAATTTTTTATGTGTTCTAGATTACACAATATAATATATGGATAAAAAAAATTTAACTTGGCAACTAGGTCCAGTTTGGTACCTTAATTTTTTTTTGTTCACTTTAGTACCTAAACTTGAAAACTAGATCTATTTTGGTCTTTAAACTTGAATTTTGTCATTATTTGATGATGAGCCCAATGTTCTTAGAACATGACTAGATTGGTCTGTTAGACCGATTGGATAGAAAATAGTACTGATCCATACAAAAATAATTAAACAGATTTAATCGAAAACTACTCGAAACTGGTAAAAATATAAACTGTGACAAAAACCAGTAGTTGAATAGGTTGAACAGGTTTAATAAAAAATATTATTTATTTATTTAGTATTGTTCTAATAGTTGAACCTATCAAAATGATTGATTCGAGAATTGGTGATCCAATTGGTTCAACCACTTATCCGATTATTATAACACTATATGTGAAACTTTAAGATTGTACACGTCGTCACTTCAAAATTTATATAAATTGTTTTATCATTTATGAGTTGTGCGAGATTAAAGTTTCATTCACGATTTTAAATGAGAGAAATAAGTGATGAATCCTCTTTTTTGACTCTGACTCTCCCACTCTGGTCGTCGTTTTTCTTTCCATTACTTTGAAAGTAGTTGTTTCGGCTTTAACTAATCGAATTTTGGATATTCCTTTTTATTATCATCAAACGAATGGTATTTTCTTTTGGAAATCCTAGTTATTCATAGCATGATATCGGGGAATAATTTTTTATTTTGAGGTGATGACATGTTACAATCTCGTAGTGTTACATTATCAAACTCTTATATCATTCAAGTTCGTGGATCAAAATATATCAAGCTGACAAGTTCAAGTATTAAAGTGAATCTAGCTACCAAGTTCGGGGACTAAAATTACATTATCCTTATAATATATTACAAACTAAAAAATCGGGTTTTACTCAAACTTTGAATGTGTAAACCCAAGCCAAACTCATAATTGAAATGAGTGTACATTTTTTTCTTTCAATAATCATTTTTCAAGCTTTATATTTTTATCTAAATTTTTTAAAATTTCGTGCAAAACATTAAAATTGTAGAAGTGAACATATCTAATTTCAATGGTATATTTACTATTTCTGAAATCTATTTTTTAATCGGTCAATCCAAGATTGACGAGTTTTAGAAATATTTGGGTTTTACCTAAGCCCAAATTTGCTCTTGTTTTGGTAGCCCACCTATTGATTTTGTGGTTTCCATATGATCAAATGCAGCCCAATTTAATCTTACTCTACATATTTAAATGGATTTATTTGAATTTTGAAGTGAAAATAAATTAGAATTTTTTAAATTTATGCTATTAGCCCCTGTATTATCTACAAGTCATGAATTTGGTCTTTATACTCCAAATTGGTAAATTGGTCATTTTTAATCCCTATATTGTTTGAATTTAAAATTTTAATCCAGGCACAAATAGTAACTGTTGAACACATTAAGTCAAATTCTGGCTTTTATTCCCATACTATACATAAGTTGTGGATTTAGTCTGTATACTATAACAAAACTAAGATTCCAAAATTTGAAAATTACATGAATGATTAGATTAAAGAACATGGACTACATAATATAGGATTAATAGTTGAATAATTTCAGTTACTACAGTTTAGGCCAAAATTAAAATTTTAAATTTCAAAGAGAAGAAGATTAAAATCTACTAAATCTAAAAGTACAGTGATTAAATTATCAACTTACATATATTACAAGAATTATTAACAGATTTTAACATATTTTCAGACAAAGGAAGATGTTGCAATAAAACAAGATTGGTAAAGCATTTGCCATAAGATCAAGTTCATTTGTCACATAGATCGTGATAATGTACTTCAACTCAGGCTTAAGTAACATATATAATAATATGTTTGATACGAATATTTCACGAAAAATGAAGAGTGCGAGTGAAAATCAATATTAAAATTTTGCATTAATATTTTTATGGATTGTCAAAATCAAGAACATTATGCTATTATCAAAGAAGGAAAAGTTCGATGATGTTTACATTGCTTACGAGTTAAAGGACACTGATTTACATCAAATAATATGGTCCAACCATCTCCTCACTGATGATTACTATTAGGCACATACTATTATACATATCGAGTTTGCAGTTCGTGGTGTTATTCACTGTCTTTTGTAGCTTATCTTTATTTATTAATATGCTCAAATGTCATGTCATTAATATTGATTTCGTATATGAATTTTTATAGTTCATATCACTATCCATTATATTCAACAAAACGTTTCTCCAACCAATATAATATTAGATATAACGAGGAATCCGAATTTGTATAAACAACATTTAAAAAACTTACTATGAAAAAGTCAAAACTGCCCCAATAAAACTTGTTTTTTAATTTGAATTTTTCAAGTTTATTTTTTATTTTTTAATTTCGATTTCGATTCGAATTAATTAATCAAAATTCGAAGGTTGGAATAAAAATAGACGGCTCTATAAATTCAAATTGTCTGCTGGAGCTCACCATCACCGACACCATTCAGCTATGGATGTACTAAAGACTACAAATTTATCACGCCAAAAAATGAATAAAAAAAAAAGGGTCAAAGGAGATAGGCCTACCAGAATGTTGGTTCTCCTTAAATAATCATTACAGAAAGAGCCTGTCGAGGACAGAAAATGACACCACCTTCACCAACTTGAATATATCAATGGATGAAATAAATTAATAAAATTATATTCACTCAAAAGAAACTTCAAACCAAACCATCTGTGTTCTTCCCTCTTTTACCTGTTTCTTACACATTTCGCAGCTGCCATTATTTAATAAATATTGTTTATTTTCGTGCTTTGAATTTCGTGCAGTCTTTTTTATTGTTTAAATCATGTATTTTATTTGGAGATTTTTTTTTTTTTTTTTAACTTTAAATCTGTTCGTAAAAAATATATGGATAAAAAGAAGGTAAACTATAAAAGTAGGTTTTTTTTTTTTTTTTTGCTTTAGATTATTTTTAATCACTTATATTTGAAATGTTACGTTTTAGTCACATATATTATCGTTTTGTTACGAAGTAGTCATTCTACCATTAAACTCTGTTACCTCATTAACAATAATCCTACGTGAAAGTCCAAATGAGTTTTATATGCCAAATTAGATGTCTAATTGCTGGGACGAAAATAAAATTTTAATTTGAATTGCCATGTACAACTGTCGTTAAGGAGGCAATGGAGCTTAACAATAGAGTGACCACTTCGTAACAAAATGATAATATAAGTAACTAAAATGTAACATTTCAAACATAAGTGACTATATATAATCTGAAACAAACAAAACTAACTATTTTTATAGTTTCCCCTAAAAAGAATAGAAACTTTGGTACGTAAAATATATTGTATAATGTATCATTAGGTTTTAACAACGAAGGGTGCATGATTTTTAATTTTTTATAGCCATCAATATTCTTGGAATCGTATTGTATCTTGTCCATTCTATTAAAAAAATAAATACTAAAATGATCAATATTAAAATGGCACATCATGTGTAATTATCATATTATTCCGTTAACCACACTAGGTTTTAATAGTAAAAATAGATGAGTTTTTTAAAATAGATCATTAGTTTGCTCTTTAATCTATTATACATGGACTAATTTATCCGTTTTTATGTAAAGAAAATAATATGTAATCTAACTCCCAATACAATACTTTCACTATACTTTTACCTATCATAGGCTTTTAATTTTTTTTTTCGGCACAAATATTCTCCTATGTTAAAAGAATAAAAGTGCATGTGTTGTATTGTCATCGTTATTTAAAGAGCTAATATGTCATTTGGTACTTATATTTGGTTTTAATGTTTAAATTGATACATGAATTTTTTGGTATCTGAATTTGGTTTCAATGTTCAATTTGATGCCTAAAATTTTCAAACTAATGCTTGAGTTTTTCTTTGTCCTATACAAGTACGTAAGTTTGACTTAAATGTTTAATTTGATACCTGAATTTTTATTTTGTCTCAATTAAGTACCTATATTTTTTACTAGAGCAAACATGTTAAATATTTATTACGCTATATGATGTTGTTTTGCCTGGATACCAAATTGAACATTGAAGCCAAATTTAAGTACCAGATTAAAATAAAAAAATTTCAAATACCAAAATGGTATATTAACCCTTATTTAAACTTTAGGTTGCTAATGAACCAATGACATTATTGATAAAAGTTGAGGTCTTTGGTCGTTAAGTACTTAAGTTTGAGTCTTGCTTGAATTTGTCCGATTACATGTTGATTTTTAACTATTTATATTTGTAATTATCAAAGGCGTTGTCAAAGGGAGCAAGCAGGGACCTTAGCTCCCCTGAGTGAATGGATTAATTCCTATTTTAATACCTTATAAATGTAAATTTAAATAGAAAAAAAAATGTAATTTTGATCCTTTCAAAGATAAAAATTACAATTGAAGTTATTCTAATACAAAATTTTTAACTTTGGTCTCTGAATTTTTTTAATTTTATTTCAACGCCATCACATAATTCCTAGCTTCGTGACTAGTAATTATTCAAATGTACTATATAATAAATGGGGGATCAACAACCACCGAATTTTTCTTGCACGACAAATTGTGTGTCTGTGCCTTCATTTTCTTGCTTTCCTTACAAAAGAAATTAACACTATGACGATGAAAGACACTGACACAGCCTTAAATTCCCTTCTTTAGATAACTTTAAAGATTTTAAATCACTGCCCAAACGATACGTTAACATTAGGGACGAAATCCAATTTATTTTTACTATTAAAAATTGTTGAGGAGTAAAGTAAAAAAAATGTTAAAAGTCAAATTTAATTAATATTCTTTTAAACTTTAAAGGGACTAAAAATGAAAATTTACCATTTTATACACTGGGTCTCCTGCTACGAGTATTGTGTCCGTAATTTAATTCATTTCGACATTTGTATTCACTGAAATTAAGGACGAAAAAGGAAAACACTTTCAATTTGGACCCCAAAACAGAAAGAAAAGAAAATTTGATAAAGTAAAGCACAATTGTTGATGCAAAGTTAAAAAAAACAAAAACAAAAACAAAAGCAACAAGTGAACACTTTCGACTACCATTTGGTATTTGGATTATAATAAAAATAAATGGCTTTTTTTTTTCTTTTTTCACCTATGGCAAAAGTCATTTTATTTTATTTATTTGTTTTTAAAAGTAGAAAATATTATAATGTTTTCATTTCAAATTTATTTTAAAGAATGTTAAAAAAGAAAAAAAACCAGAGTTTAAAAATATAAATTCAATATAATCATAAATATATATTTAAATAAATTTAAAATAAAATAAAATCAATATAAAGCACAGTAAAATTCATAAGTTAGATCGGTTGTACCTTGAAACTTTTATATTAATCTTAAATTTACTATTCGTTTAAAATGTTCATTGGAAGCTTTGAAAATAAAGAAATCTTAAGATTTTCTAACGGATTCCTTTTGATATTGTTAATATTATATAATTCGCGTGGTGTTGGATGAATTATATTAAATTGAAGCCTAACAGATTTAGTGAATCTAGGAGTAATCGACGTGAAAATTATAAGTGGATCCCACCACTTATTGGTTCTTTCGAAATAAATATTAATGGTGTGCGCAATTCGTCTTGAGGTCTTATATCTTCGACAGCAGTGGCAAGAGATGAACATGGTAGGTGGCTTTGGGAGATTGGGTGAAATATTGGAAGATGCAGTGTTGAACAAGCTGAACTTTAGGCTATTTATGACGACCTTCACTTTGCATGGGATTTTAATTGGAATGAGGTTATTATTGAGACTGAATGAGCTTAGGCTATTAAAGGTATTCACGAGGGTTTAAAGAACAAGCTAATAGATATGTGATATTACTTATCCAAGAATTATGCAGATATGATTGATAAGTGGTCATTAAGTAGATTTTAGGAGAAACAAATTTTGCCCCCCATATTTTGGCAGGTCTAATGAAATAGTTTTCGCTTAAGCCTCGTGTGTTTAATGTTGTCTCTACTAAAGTTGCTAATTAGATCCGATTAGATAATATTTCTATACTATCTAATTCTAATGTTTGTCTATTTGATTGTAATTGACTCTATTTTTTCTAAAAAAAAAATAGTTCTTCTCGTATTAATATATTTTATAATTAATCTTAAATGAAAATATTTTTAATTTAATAAATAATAAATTAGGTGAAATCCATCTAATTATAAAATAATTATCCAAAATTTAAATCTTTTAAATGATATATATTTTAAAAAGATTTGATTCACCTCGGTTGGAATTAAAAATCATTTTAATATATAAAATTTTATATAATTTTGTCCTTAATAAAAACAAACATTCAATATTTTTCGAGCAAATTTGAATTTTTCCTTAATTTATGTTCACACAAAAATGTATCTTTAATTTTCCGTCTCAATCAGTCAAATGTCTCACTCATCAACTTTTAGGTTTAATTAAAAACTATCAAAAGGACTATTAAATAAATATCCTAAAACCATATAAAAACAAAATTTTGAATCCCTTTCTTCTTGCTTTTGGGGCATTTTGCCAAGTATACATCTACATTTATTTTCTTATCAATCATACCCTTACATTTGTCTTTTGATAAACCTAATGGCTTTGAATTGGTGGAACTTTCTAGACCAATTAATAAAAATAATTTATTAAATATAATAAATCTTGGTGCACCGCCCATGCCTATTGTTATTGTTGTTATTTGATTGTATTTTTTGAACACCTACGAAAAATATATAATTTTTTTTATTTTTCAAACTATTTAAAAATAATTTATTACAGGGTAGTCCACCCATCAAACTAACCACAGTGTTGATTTGACACTCATTATTTTAAATATAAACTATCTTATATATTGATTAGTGGCGTTTTAAATTTTTTTAAAGGAGATTAATCTAATAATTTATTCAAGATAATATAATGAAAATATTAAAAATAAAAAATAAAAATATGTGGATGAATAAAATATAAATTATTCTAATTATTCTTATAGCACTTATACAGTTAATATTAATTTTTTTAATGTGAATAGAGGAGGACAAAGTGTTAATAGCAACACGGCTAGCGCGATTTGATTCTAGGCTACTATTGGGGTAGTGAGTACCTTGACTATCAGACCAACACACAAGGTTCTATTAATACTAGTTTTTATTTTTTAGAATTTATTAATTATTAATTATTTATTATTGAATTTTTTGAATAATTAAAATACAATAACTATTTCTAGATTATAATAAATTCCAAACCATAAATGTGGATAAGTTTTATAATGCGACGAATCATAAAAATCTATATAACGTAAAGTACTAATCATCTTGAAGATTACATGTACATATATTATAATTAATCGATAATACAAATAATTTAAGCTTACTTAAAAAATACATATTTAATTGTAGAGTTGAGATTTCTTAATTTTAATTTATTTAAATTTATTATGGTTGAGGTTTATGTATAGTTTGATTATTAATTCCAACATATATTGTAAATTAATGAATTTTATAATTATACTAACTGAACCATTAATGTTAAGTTGATTTAATTAGATTGATTAATACGTATGACTTGATCGAGTTAAGTCAATTATGTATAGAAAAATCGAATGAAACAATTGACTTAATCGATTATTCATCTCTGATTGATTTTGGCTATAATTATTAAAATATACTATTTACAATCATAATTAATAATTAAGAATAAATTTTATGTTCCGCAGTGTATGAGTTTTATGTCTTATCGTTAAATAACAATACAACACCTCGTCATTAGATAAAACTAAAAAGTAATGGACTTAAAAATTAATAATTTTATTTAAATATGGGATAATATAGATTTTGGCTCTTGAACTTAGCAAGTAGGTCCATATTAATATTTGCACTTTTCGCTTTGATACCCAATTTTAATTTGTGACTTTTCATAATCGAGTGGCTAAAATATAAAATTACTAATAGTTTATGATATTTTTTAATATTTTCTTAATTGAATGACCTAAAAAGAAAAAAATCATATCGAATAACTGCAGATGTAATTTACCCTGAACAAAATTATTTACTATTTTTCTATTTGTTTCACATTTCATGTGATGCATGAAAGATGTATGTATTCATGATCAATAAATATTCACCGTGGTAAAAAAATTAGAAAAAACGACCATATAAATGAGAAATTCATTTTTTTTAAAGAGTAAATAAAAAGGGAAAACGAAAGTTCGTGGAGGCTCGAACTTGCCTTCCCAATCGGGATTTAACCAAATTCCAACGCGTTTACTGACAGTAAAAGTTATTTATTTCCGGCGGTGATATGCTGTATTTAAACCTACTTTAACCACCCCCCAAAAATAATATAATCACGCCCATCGGCCTAGATTTAATGAAGACCGTTGATTTTGTATGGCGTGATGACCCATCTTAATTCTTCTTTTCAAGAAACGCGTGGATCACCGTTCAGATGTTATTACAAAAAAAAACGTTTTTATTTATTTTTGTAAATATTAATAAACGCGTGTGCCAGTGGGTCCCGCAGTCTATGTGGCTCCCACTAAAACGTTTGACCTTAAAAAAAAATTAAAAATCGGACGGTGATTAAAGGCTGTATACGTCACCCTACGGGGACAACCAACAAAATAAAATAAAAGGTCAAATTTTAGTTTTGGTCCTTCTATTATGCTGAAATTTTATATTCACATAAATAAATCATTTTCCTTTGATGTCATCATTTTTTTTAAGATTAGAAGCACAGTTATAAAATCATCAGTACAAATATAAATAACAATAATACATATCTGGTCAACTAGAATTAGAATCAATTCAATACAAAGCGTTGCGGATTGAAAATCAAAATATATCTAAATTTATACTAGAATAAATTTGGACAAGACCCACATGAGACAAAACTTTAAATAAGATATAAGAAAAAAACTCATGAATGGCATTTGCATTATGATGGGGCTCGAACCTAAGTGCTTAAGCTTCAAGGCCTATCAGCCTTTATCAATATTGTGAAGGCATGATATTAGGGGCGAAGATAAAATTCCTTTTAGGGATTGACATTAAATTATAATTTTTTAGGAAATCAAAGTGTAATTTTATTATATATTAACTTATGATTTCATCATTTTTTTAAAATATATATATTTTTCATTTTAGGGATCAACTATAATTTTACTTTATATTAACTTCTAATTTTATCATTTCTAAAGGATTAAAAAGTAAATATCAAATTTGACAAATTAATGGAAAAAGATCAAATCTCCAATTTCAGTATAATACAGGGACTAAAATAAAAATTAGACCGAAACAAAATAAAGAAATTGAAAAAGAAAATTTGTGTGTTTCCACTATACAAAAGGACAAAGATCTGTTGCGATGACCGGCCCGATATCGGATCACTGTAGGGCAATCAGATTACGCCACGTAAGCAAAATCGGCGTTGTTTTTTAAAACAGGAAACCGACAAAAATGAGTGCACGGTTCGTCCCACATGATTTGACCAAAAAATCCCCGTTGTGAATGACGTGGCGCACTCCTGTGAGTTTAAGCTTTACCGAGTTTCCATGAGTCGCTTTTCGCCTGAATACCACCTAATATTATTAATATATAAATGTATTAATATTTTATAAAAACGCTATATATATTTTTTATTTATTTTTATATTTTCCTTTGCTTTGTACATTCTTTTGTGTGTGTTTGTTTACTTTCTCTTTTCATTTCTGCTTGTCTGGTAATCTTCTCGGTCTTGGAAAATTTGCTCTCTACAGCCGAGAAAGTGAAGGAAAAAAAGGGGGGAAGAGAGATTTAATAATTATTGTTTATTCAAAAAATTTAATTATTTGAGTATGGGTTGTTTTTGTTTTTCTGGGAATTCAAGCAAAGGATCAGAGAAACCAACAAAGAAGATCATCATCAACAACAAAAATGATAGCAGTAGCAACAAAAGTAAACCTCATGCTCAAACACAAACCAGTTCAGGTATTGAATTTTATTCTCAACTTCTACGATTTAAAAAAAATATTTGGGTGGGTGAAAATGAATTGCATTGCGTTTGATCATGGTTTGATTTTAACTTTATTTTTCGTTGATCGAACTGCGTTTTTCTTTTCCTATTTGATTGTCACATTAATCAATTTAGGGTTTAACTTTTTTTATCATTGGAAACTGGGTTTAAACTGTTATGTATTTGTTTTTGATCTTTTATGCTATTATTTGAGTGTGAAATTTTGTACAGTATTTTTTTTTCTTAAACATGTTATGCAATTTTGTTTGTTTGCATGATTCGATTGAAACCACCCATTCTACAACACCAAAAAAGAAACTGTACGGGGTGTTTCGATTTGTCTTTTTTTGTGAATTTTTTAACCTTTTTTTTGTGATTTTTTTTTGGTTAAAAAGATGAATTGAAAGTGACTGTTACAAATGAAGAGGTAGTAGCTAAGAAAGGAGATCAATTATCAATTGATGTAAAGAATTTCAATTTGAATGATGAGATTTCAAAGGATGGCAAAGCTAACAACTTGGCACAGTCATTTACATTCGAGGAACTTGCCACCGCGACCGGAAACTTCCGGTCAGATTGTTTTTTGGGCGAAGGCGGTTTCGGGAAAGTTTATAAAGGATTCTTGGACAAAACCAATCAAGTTAGTATAAGCCTTTGTTCATATCATTGTTGTTAATGTTGTTAAATCGATTCTGGCAATGTGAATCGTGTCGTTCATCAATGAATTCGGTGGTTTACTTTTTCCAGTTTTGTTTGATTTGTTATGTAGGTTGTCGCGATCAAGCAACTCGATCGTAACGGTGCTCAAGGAATTAGAGAATTCGTCGTGGAAGTATTGACATTAAGCATGGCTGAGCACCCGAATCTTGTTAAATTGATAGGATTTTGTGCAGAGGGTGATCAAAGATTACTTGTTTACGAGTACATGCCGTTAGGGTCGTTGGAGAATCATTTATACGGTAACTAAATTCGCTCTTCTGTTTCCCTGTTGATTTCGTTTTTCATCCATTTACGGTAACTAAAATCACTTTAATTGGTTGTAGAACTTCCGGCTAGCCGAAAACCACTTGATTGGAACACGAGAATGAAAATAGCTGCTGGTGCAGCAAGGGGTTTAGAGTATTTGCATGAAAAAATGAAGCCCCCTGTTATATACCGGGACTTGAAATGCTCAAATATATTGCTTGGTGAGGGGTATCATCCGAAGCTATCCGATTTTGGTTTGGCTAAAGTTGGTCCCATTGGCGATAAGACTCATGTTTCTACGAGGGTTATGGGTACATACGGTTACTGTGCACCGGATTATGCAATGACCGGACAGCTGACATTTAAGTCGGATATTTACAGCTTTGGGGTTGTCCTCTTGGAACTAATTACCGGTAGGAAAGCGATCGACGAGACAAGAGATCGCTCGGAGCAAAATCTCGTTGCATGGGTAAGACAATGCTTATTCTGTTTTTATCATTACTCATTGATGTTTCGATATATCGGGATAGTCGGTTTAACTTGTAATGAATATGGTTGCTGTTTTGTTATCTTCATTTTATATGGAAATACTGTAATAGTCGTCGGCTGTTTGTGTTATGAATGTTTTATCCCCGGGATTTGCTCCTGAATTCAATGAGAGGCCGACCAAGTCCAAATGCTCACATTTCCTTGGTGGTGAAGCGTTCCCTAAACTCCATGAACCTGGTTGGGCTCTCCTTGGGATTGAGAGACAAAACCCGTAGTTAAAACTGAGCATAAACACCTTGGACACATTACCTCCACCGTTGAGGGGTCTGTTGGCTCCCCTGAACAGTATTATATTGGGATAGTCTGTTTAACTAGCAATGAATGTGGTTGCACCGTTGCAGTTTTGTTATTTTCGTTTAATACGGAAATACTTTAATAACTGCCGTTATGAATGTTGTGATGAATATTTGGTAGTTATGCAAGTAGTCACTTGGATCAGTTTCATAAATGCTTATCCAATTTTTATTTACCTGCAGGCACGTCCCATGTTCAAAGACCGAAGAAACTTTTCTCGAATGGTTGACCCTTTACTACAAGGTCAATATCCAGTCCGAGGTCTCTACCAAGCACTTGCCATTGCTGCAATGTGCGTTCAAGAGCAACCCAACATGCGGCCGGCAATAACTGATGTCGTTATGGCTCTGAATTACTTAGCTTCCCAGAAATACGACCCAAACAATCCTGTCCAAAGCTCCCGAAAGAGCAAATCATCAACAGCAACGAATGGAGATGATGACAAAAAACCAGTTGCAGAACATGAACTTAGTAGTGACTGAGCTCAAAGGACTGAAAATCGGAAATTATGCAGCAAATAAAGGGTACTGTGATGTTAATATGGCGCATGGTTATCGATTTTTGGATCGCAGAAGATAACCAGCGTGGTTCCGACCCGTAAAAATCTTGGCATACAGAGATTTTCTTCCCTCTTTTTTATCCCTCCCCTGTGTTGGTGTACATGTGAGTTGGGGGTTCTTGTATGTTAGATGCTTTCATTGTAGGAACCACTTTTACATAATAATAGCAACAAAAAAAGAAAAAAAAAGAGATTATATGTTAATGGAAGCAAAAAGCTCTTACATGAATGTTTGCGTTAATTTGTCTTCATTAAGATGATATATCAGCTATTAGATTTGTCCAAATTCAGAAAATTTACTATTGAATTGGTACCAATGTTGAGTTATTATTGAGGGCGGTGATGATAGGGATTGGTTTTTGGGGAAATTTTTCGTTTACTCTCATCCATTTTAATTTTTTATTTGGCAATTTTAAGTTAGGGTAAAGTATAAGAATAGTTTATTAATAATATTTTTGTTTTTGTCATTTAACTTTTCGAAATTATATATTTTAATCATTTTTCATTAATTGTCTCACTGAAATTTAATTAGGGGTTTCTTCTATTGGTTTAATAACAAAATTTAATCTGTTCATACTTACAAGTTTTATCAATTTTATTTTAAATATAAAAATAATAACAATTGAAGAAGTGATAGAAGACATGAGAACACTAGAGCTTGAAACTGTTACTGTCTTTGTAGCAAAGAGTAAAGCTGTCGCAGTTGGTGTAAGTATTTTTGATGTGGTTATGGATTTATGGTGAGATATGGTGGCAAGACATGTTAGAAAATGTAGTCTCTCGTGGTGTAGTTAACGGTCAAGCAAGGGCTTTGACCTTTTTAAATAAATGGTCAATTTGTTTTTCAACTTTCTAAAACAAAATAAAAGATTTTATTTAATTTTTTTTATATTCTCCATGTTCATTTTACACCCAACAATATTGACTTCAAAATTTGAATATGAGTACTCTTATTAGGAGTGCAAAATGCCTTATTATTGCATCCAACTACTTATTGATTATTTAACTTTTTTTAGCTTTTAATTAAATAAAAAATATTTTTTCTATAGTTGAAAGAATTTAATTTAAGTACTTTTAAATTTAGTGTCTAAAATTTTATAATTTTATCTTGGCTCCTAAATAAATTTCTTTCTTTTATAATCATCTCTCATACGAGTCTTGAAGATATATAAATTACAATTTACAAAAAGTTTAAATCTAAAAATTTAATTGACTAAGTCTTGGCTTGTTAGCTAAGATAAAGACACTACGTAATGAATATTTAGGTTTAAAACCTATCATATGTAATTATATGAGTAAGTTTTAAAACCCTAATATGTATGAGTTTAATTCAATTTAGTCGATTTTATCTAGATTTTTTTGCTATTAATTTGTTTATTCTATTAGTTTAGCATCTGTATTTGTTTGATTGTAACATTAGATGTGAATTAAAAAAAAAAAAAGATTAGAGAGGTAATAATAATAATAATAGCATTGAAACACGTCAACAAAAAAAAAAGAAAAGACAATTGTTGGGCCAAAATATTTAAACGGCTTCATTAAATGCCCGTGAAATTGACAATTGCTAAATCATGGCGCGCCTAGTTTCCGCACCAAAAAATAATTTCCCACTTTTCAACTCACAAAAGAAACACAAAATAACCGCTAAAATTAATCCACGTCGCCGATCCGCGCCCATACTTCTTCTCATCTCAACCCTCCATTCCAAATAATCAACGGTCTAACTCCATCGTTAATCATTTCACACGGATAACCTACCATCTTAGCTCCCCTCCACTTCCCATATAAATACTCCCCCACCGTTTCATTTATTCCACGGAAATTTAAATCAGAAAATTTTCAAGATATTGAATATTCGTTCTCTGTTAGCGATATTTGAAAAATATGTCAGGAAGAGGAAAGGGAGGCAAGGGGTTGGGGAAGGGCGGAGCAAAGCGCCACCGTAAGGTCCTCCGTGATAACATCCAGGGAATCACGAAACCGGCGATCCGGCGTCTAGCTCGTAGGGGAGGTGTCAAGCGTATCAGTGGCTTGATCTACGAGGAAACCCGTGGAGTGTTGAAGATCTTCTTGGAGAACGTGATCCGCGACGCCGTGACCTACACTGAGCACGCCAGGAGAAAGACGGTGACCGCCATGGATGTCGTTTATGCCCTCAAGAGGCAGGGTAGGACTTTGTACGGTTTCGGCGGCTAGATTGGTATTTACTGTTCAGGATTGCAGAAGTTGGCTGCGATGGCGGCGGCGATGGCGGTGGGGTATTTGGAGTCTTGCGGTCAAGAATGTTTGAGCGTAGTATCAGCGTTAGGGTTTTGTAATTAGTGATTATTAGAAATTAGACATTGGGTACTGTATGTTTTCGATTATGATTTGTGATTCTTGTACTGGATTACAGATTTTAATGAAATTTTGAGTGAAATTACTTTTGGTTTTTTATTCTACAAGTTATTAAAAAAAGCAATTTACTATTTAAAATGATCCAAGGGGCATTTATCTTAGATTTTGTTTAACTTGTTTAGTTGACTTGGTTAATTTCTAAGATCTTGAAGTACTTATTTGTTTGTTATAGAATTTATATTTAATATTTTTATTCAAATTTGTCTTCTTAATATTTTTTAGTTTTTATTTTAAGAAATTTATGATAAAGTATTGTGTTCTGTATGAATTAAGTAAATATGCTGTCTTGAAATAATTTTATACGTTATAAAAAGTTATAATTTTATAATTCATGGAATATAATTGTAAAAGTAACTATAAATAGAATTGTAATTAAATATTAATAAATTATAAAGTAAAATATTATCAAGAATTTTTTAATTTAGTTTAAAATTTTATTTAAAATTTTTAAATTGATCAAAATAATAAAAAACAAAATATAAATTAATTCAAAATTGATGATTATACTCGAAATGAATATTATGACTTACATAAAAAGTTAATGCGAAATTATGTGACTTAAAATGTAAATTTACCCTTATTTGCTTTAATACAGCTCATTTCAAATACATAGTTTTACTCACATCATGACTGAATATAATAAAATTTTATGAAAATTTTCTAAAATAAATTCAAATTTAAAGAAATAGTTACATAAACTTGAATTTATAATTTACCCCTGCAAATAATTTTTTTTTTGCTATACATCCAAATTTCAATTTGAACCCATCAAAGATAAAAAAAATCAAATTAAAAAATTTAATAATTGTTGATATGGATGGGTTCAGATGGATGGTGAGAGTACAGTGTAATACGTTTAGTTTACTTTTTACCTAATATTATAGTATTTAATATTATCATTACAACTTTTTTTACACTAGTCGCAAGTGAACGTATCGTTTATTTAAACCAACCTATGAACTATTATGTTGTAGGTATCGTAGGTATCTTCTATCTATATACATCAGCAATCCTTAATCATTAACTATTTTTTGAGTAATTTTATTAAAATTAAAAGTTTGTGAGAAAAAGAAGGAAGTTGAATTTAAATATTTTGCATAATTGAAAAGCCAAAAAGGTTATTATGCTACAAATTAGATGATTCTTTAATTTAATATACAATTTTTTTTCTACATTAATCTCGAAATTTAATAGATCATTTTAATTTAATTCTTAAACTTAAATGTTGTTAAAGCTTGATGATGCAATACTCTTAAATTTTATCGTGTCATTATTTGAAAAACTTTAAAAAATTAAAATTTTTAATAATTTATGTATTTTTAGATTATACATTTTTAAATTTTAAATGATGATGCGACCTATACCATCACATATTAAAGGAATAAAAAATTAAGGGATTAAATTTAAAAAGTTTTTGAATTTTGAGACTAATGTAAATAAAACAAAAATTTAAAGGATCAAGTTAGAAAATATTGCTTTCGTCTTTTATTCTTATCAATCTAAAAAAGCACGCATTTTGAGAAGGAAAAAGAGAAAAAAGGTAGCCTTATTATTTTTCATTTCCCCTTCTGCTATCTTTTCTGTTTCTGTTTTTTAAAAGAAATACATTTTTATTCGATTTAGGGCAAAAACAAAATCAAGAACAGACTCAAACAAAAAGGCAACCACAACTCGGTCCTTTGACTCAGCTCACGGAATTTCCATTAAAAATCTAAAGAGAAAAAAATACAGGAAAATTTTAAGATCTCTCACGGCCGTTGATCTACCTTTCAGGTAATTCTTCACACCTCTTGTGAGTTGTGACACGATCTTGGCTCTGCCGAGATTCAATCTCAAATCGCACTGAGTACATCTAATTATTATTGTTGTTGTTTTGGTTCGTTTTTATTAGGGAAGATTTAGATTAGTTTTTTTTTTTTTTTTTTGTGTGTATGTGTTTGTGTGTGAGAATTTCGCTTTTTATTTTCTTTGGAATAGTTATTTTTAAGAATTTTATCTGAAAGTGGGGACTGCTTGTAAGCCGTTGTTTGACTACTGAGAAAGTAACCTTTGGAAAAATGTGGAAACCGTTCTTTCGATCAACTCAACTGAACTGACCTGGATAGTAGTATAGGTTTATTAATTATTAAAAGTATTTAGGGTTTAGTTCTTTTAAAAATGTGGATACACTGCTATTATTTGGAAAGTGATGATTTCTAGCTCGAAGAAGAAAAAAAAAAGATTTCTAAGTTTATTGTTTTTCTAATTGCAAATTTCAATAGAGAGAAATACAGAGGAAGCTTCAGAGGCCGAAATTGTTTCGAATGTATGTAATAGTGTTTTTTTTTCTTTCTTTTTAACACTTTGTTATCACTTAATTTGAGGAATGAATGGTGAAAGTCTTTTAAATTGTCGTTTACTGTTATTATTTCAAAGTTGAAAGTGTCAAACATGGGTTGTTTTAATGTCATATATGATGTATAGAATGTTATATGGACATCTTTTCTCAGTGTAACATTGGATTTGGTTTCACTCATTGCCACCTTTTTTGTTGTCCTTTCCAGGCTATAGTCACTCTAGCAGCTTGTACTCAAGACGTTGAAGGCTGCTTCTCAACAAGGAATGATATTTTGCGTGATCTACTGACACTTGTGCAATGTCGGGATTACTTAATGTATTGTTCTTTCAACTGAATACTTATTTGGAGTTGTCTTTTAGAACATTATTCTGTAGGTGAACTTATTTCTGTAGGTTAAGTTTTAGTTCCTTGTGCAGAAGCTAACTAGCATCTCACTTATTGTCATTTGTAGATGCGTCATATTGGATCCATTGCTTCTATATGTTTGTCACTGTGTACTTGTTTGTTGATTTCAACATGTTCTGCCATGCTGATTTTTTGAACTTAGTATAATATGTTGATTATAGATCATTTCTACTCCACTAAAAGTAGATTGGTTTGAAATGTCAGTTTTTCTTCCTAGTTCATAAATGGTGGAACCTTTAGATATCTTCTTCCTTTTATGGTCTATTATCTTTTTAATTGAAAGCTTGAAACTCAAAATCAAATATGAATCTCAATCATTTCTGTTATCTGTAATCTTTTCTGGGTTGATTGTTTGCATCACATATATATCTATTGTCTAGAAATTATAATGTGTATCTGATTGCAGTCTTCTGTCAACGGATCAGCATCAAATATTCCAGACAGCAGCGGACGTTCTTTCGCTACATCTTTCTCTGGTCAGTCTGGCGCAGCCTCCCCTGGTTTCCATCACACTGGTGGGTAGATTTTACTGGATATCTGGCTCATCTATTTACTTCTGGATTCATGCTAGTCTATTGTTTGATTTTGCAGGCACTATTCAAGGCCTTCATGGTATTCATGGTAGCTTTAATGTTCCCAACATGCCTGGTACTCTCACATCAAGAAACTCAACTTTAAGTAATGTTCCAACTGGTGGGGTTCAACAACCTACTGGGAACCTATCTGGTGGAAGATTTGCGTCAAATAATCTCCCTGTTGCTCTTTCTCAGGTAGTTTAATATTCCTAGTGTATATAATGTGACATTTTTGGTTTCATCAATAGAAACCATACATGTTTTCTCTCCCCTCCAAGCTTTTATTTAGGACAATCACACATAAAAAAAATTATAGGATGGGAATAAGATTCTTGTAATGTTCACTTCTTTTTCTTAATGATGCTATTTTGCAGTTATCTCATGGTAGTTCCCATGGACATTCAGGAGTAACCAATAGAGGAGGTATTAGTGTTGTAGGAAACCCTGGATTTAGTAGTAACACAAATGGAGTTGGTGGTTCTATACCTGGAATTCTCCCAACATCTGCTGCGATTGGTAACCGCAATGCTGTTCCAGGATTGGGAGTATCCCCAATTTTGGGAAATGCAGGTCCTAGGATAACTAGTTCTATGGGAAACATGGTTGGTGGGGGCAACATTGGGAGGAGCATAAGCTCGGGTGGAGGATTATCCGTACCTGGTCTTGCTTCTCGCCTGAACTTAAGTGCCAATAGTGGATCTGGAAGTTTAAGCATGCAGGGTCAGAATAGGTTGATGAGTGGTGTGCTTCCTCAAGGTATGTTACTCTGAACAATCACTATTTATGTGTGCTGCTGGTTACAATGGTGAAATTTTATTTGCTAATCTACCATATATTTATTTATATTTTTTGTGATGAGTTTCTGACTTCGTTTCTTGCACTGCTCTTCATAGCTGCTCATCAGTCTCTTCTAACTTGTTAGAAGTTAACTTGATTCTTATTCTTAGCTGATCCTGGATATATGTTTCAATTTTCTAATGTTTGGATTATTAATTTTATACGATGGAATAGTATGTTATGTGGATTTACTTGTTTAGCCGTAATTGTTCCCCACGAATGACCCTTTCTGGATTCAGGATCTCCTCAGGTAATTTCAATGTTGGGCAATTCTTATCCATCTGCTGGTGGTCCCCTTTCCCAGAGCCATGTTCAAGTTGTGAACAATCTTAGTTCTATGGGAATGTTGAATGATGTGAACTCTACTGACAATTCCCCTTTTGACATAAACAATGACTTCCCTCAGTTGACAAGTCGTCCTAGTTCTGCTGGAGGGCCTCAGGGACAATTGGGTAACTGCACAAAGATGCTTTCTGATTCTTTCATCTTTCATTTGTCTTCTTCTGCTGCTGAAATTTTAACGTTTTAAGTTAAACATTTTAAGGTTCATTACGAAAACAAGGTCCTAGTCCCATTGTCCAACAAAACCAAGAGTTCAGCATTCAAAATGAAGATTTCCCTGCTTTACCAGGATTTAAAGGTGCGTGGATATTTTCTGACCTGGTTTTGATACAGTGCATTTTTACTATCTGGTTGACAGAATTCAATGCTATATTCCTCACTATTCTTATGTTCTATTTTAATCCAGCTTCATGTCAGTACTTAATTTTCCAGACATTCTAGTATATCAGCTGTCTACTGAATGCAGTCTTATCATTGCATTTAACAGCTTATATTTCCTGCTTATGAGCTGTTATTTGTTTTTATAGTCATTAAGTGGTTGTCCTTCTTATTTGATATATTGTACAGGTGGTAATACTGACTATGGAATGGATTTGCACCAGAAAGATCAACTTCATGACAATACCATGTTAATGATGCAATCTCAGCACTTCTCTGTGAGTCTCTAGTCACCACCTTTACAGAACTGAAAAATCCTGATGTATTTTCCTTTTCCTATTTATTTATAAATAATTGCATGCTTTGTGAATTATTATTTCTTTTTCATCACTTTCTGAAGAAGTAGATTATCATCTTAGTTATGCAAATCTGAACAGATGGGGAGGCCTGCAGGATTTAACTTGGGTGGATCCTATTCTTCTCATCGCCCGCAGCAGCAACAGCAACATGCGCCATCAGCCAGTAGCAGTGGAGTCTCCTTTTCACCTGTAAACAACCAAGATCTTCTCCATTTACATGGCTCTGATATTTTCCCATCTTCACATTCGAGCTACCATTCGCAGGTGTGGTAGTCTGGTGCTGTAAATGGTTTTTTGCAAACGTAACTAAGGGGCTATCAGAGAGTAGAATGAAATATATATTGTTGGTCAAATCAGTTTGACTTCCTATGTTGGACATTCATTTGTGCATTTGACTTGCCCATCTATGTTTCCTCTATTTGGTAGATGTTACAAAGAATTACTTCTAACATCCTCTTTCATCTTTGGTTCAGACCAGTGGACCACCTGGGATTGGGCTAAGGCCTCTAAATTCCTCGAATTCGGTTTCTGGTATGGGTTATGACCAGCTCATACAGCAATACCAGCAGCATCAAAACCAGTCCCAGCTCCGTCTGCAACAGATGTCAGCTGTCAATCAATCATTTAGGGAACCTGGGATGAAACCGATGCAGGCTGCGCAGTGTAATCATGACCCCTTTGGATTACTTGGATTGCAAAGCGTGCTAAGGATGAATGATCTTGATCTGACTTCCCTTGCTCTTGGAATTGATCTGACTACACTTGGGTTAAATTTGAATTCATCGGACAATCTTTACAAGACATTTGGTTCTCCATGGTCTGATGAACCAGCTAAGGGTGACCCAGAGTTCACTGTGCCACAATGTTATTACGCTAAGCAACCCCCTCCTTTACACGTGAGCCATTTTTCTCTTTTTGTGCTTTGCTAATCTGCTTGATGCAATAGTTCTGATTTCTTTTTGGTGCATGCAGCAAGGTTATTTTTCAAAGTTCACCGTGGACACATTGTTCTATATATTTTACAGGTATGTTTTTGTTCGAATCCTGTTTGCTTATCAATTAGATGTTTGAAGATCTTATTCTTAGCCATTCTTTTTGTCTGTGTTCCTAATGCAGCATGCCAAAAGATGAAGCTCAATTATACGCTGCAAATGAACTGTATGCTCTCTACCGAACGAATTGTCTCAAAATCGTTATGCATTATTATTTTCTCTGAACTTCATTAAAACCTGTTCTTGGCAGTTACAATAGAGGCTGGTTTTACCACAAGGAGCACCGGTGTTGGTTCATAAGGGTTCCCAATGTCGAGCCACTAGTTAAGACGAACACGTACGAGAGAGGTTCTTATCACTGTTTTGATCCGATATCATTTGAAACAGTCCGCAAGGTTGAAACCACTCTATTTCCTACTGAATTATTCATGTTGTTTCCTTTTTTAACCGTTTTATTCACGACGCCCTAGTTGCTGACTGTGTTATTTTGAATGCAGGATAATTTCGTTGTTCATTACGAGATGTTGGAAAAAAGACCAGCAATACCTCAACATTAACAAGTTCTTATTCCCATTTACCAATGTAAAGCACAAGTATGTAAGTCATTCATTAGCTGTTGCTGTTTTTTCGGATTTAGCAATTTTAAGTATATTCCATTTCTTTTTTTGGCAATGAGCAGCCATTATAGTAGCCTTTTTTGTTATCTTTAGAAAGTTCAGTGATATGATTTGCAAGTCTAGGGCATGACATATTCTACGGTGAAAGTACTTGGCAGATCCTTCTCTTATAGGATCTTATCAAATTAGTCCCTCTACCATTAAATGAATTAGTTTAGATAGTATTAAAATGAATCAAATTTTGTCAGGGACAGTAAATGTAATTTTTTTGCAAATTGATCTTGAGGGATTAATCTAATCCAATCTTTATAATAAAGGGACTTGCCAGGTACTTTCACGCATATTTGAGTTAGCTGTTCAAGACTTGGATTTGATATATGATTTCAATAATAATAATGAAAATGACTTGTACTTAAAATTGACCTAAACTTGAAATAGACTTTGTCAAAATAAATCGATTCTTGATAGGAAAAATGAATGTGGATTTGAAAACCTTTTTCCATGTTATTAGCATTAGTAGTTTTAGATCCCAGTATTGTATGAGATGGTTTTTTTTAGCTCATACTTAGTTCTATATTAAGTAAGAATGACAACTTTTAATCTTTTAGAACCAATGATGTTTAGATCAAACTGGTTGAGATATCAATCCAAAAAATTGCATTAGATTGGGAATTGGTATGGATCGGTTAAAAACCCGGTTGAATTGGTTTTCTAAAAAATGTTTTTTGCATTTTTAATTATATTTTAATCGGATTGGGGACCCGATCTAACTGATTTGACCATTGATTTGGTTTTAAAAATATTGATAAAAACCCTGCGATAATTTATAAAAGAAAGGCAAAATCTTGATAATTCAACAACAGAATTTGAACATCATCCTTCAGTTCCCTTTCGTCCCACGTAAGTTAATAATTTCGAAAATGAGGGGTGGTATTGGTTCGAATCGTTCATTGTAATTGTAATTGGTTTGGTTTTTTGTTTTTCCATATTAATTTTTAGTTTCGAATTTTTTAATTTATTTTGACAATATGAGTTATGTTTTATGACTTTTATATATTATTTGATAAAATTTCAAACTTTTAAATTATTTTCATTGGTTTAAATATAAAATATTTATTTTATAACATAAAGAAGTAAAATAAAAAATAGAACTTGGGTTTCGGTTTTTTGTTTTTTGTTCTCAGTCCCAACGGAAAGTACATTTCCTTCTTCTCTTGTTCCGTTTTCAACTATTGCTGCAAAAAAACAAAACCGAAGATAATACATATATACAGTATACAGTACAAGAGAAAGCGAAAGAGCAATAGTACAAGATAGTTGTGATAAACATAAACTAGTGTTGAATGAAGTACAACCCAAAGTTGTGAAGAGTATTGAACTTAAATTGGGGGCAGCTGTCAACTTTCAAGTTATTTTATTGTCTCTTCTAATATGTGCTCATCTATCTAGGCTTCATGATAAAAAGACATTCTTTGCGAGCTGCTTTTTTCCTTTTTTTGGGTTCTATGCCTGACATATTCATATTAGATACATATTTATATTCGAAAAATATTTAAATCTGAGTAAATATCGAAAGATATCCAAATCTCAATAGATAAAGAATGAAAAAAAACATTAAATGTTTTTCCCCGGCAACCATTAACTTTACATTTTAATTAATAATCAAAGTTAAAATGAATTTTAACCATACAAGTTAATAAGAATCATCGTTAATTAAAAACTTATGTTCAATACCTATATTTGAACATGAGTATGGATATGACTTTTAAAAGATCATCTTTATACATTGGCAAAGATCTAAATATATTCGTAAGACACTTGCACTTGCACTTGCACTTGAGTTTGAGTAAGTGTAAAATGATATCAAGCTTATAAAATTTTAATAGCTTAATTCAGATCAATGCAACAACTAGAAGTGGGGGGGGGGGGGGGGAAGGGATCTTGCATTTGTTATGAGTTTTATTTGTTTGGTTTCATAGCAAAAGACAAAGAGAATAACTTTTGATGCACATTTCACCGATTTCCTTGTGAACTTCATTAGCAGCCTACCTTGGTTGAATCCTTGCACAATTTTGATCTATTTCACCATTAGTAAGATATTATTGTAATAAACTAATCCGACCCTTCTCTGTTTAAGAGCTTGCATTCCTCATTCCCCAAGTAATAAGAGTTCTCGCAGTTTCGAATCCACCCTCAAAACATTTATTATGAGTTAACTAAATCACTAATAACCCAAGATAATTTGTGTTAAGAGTTCATTAGTATCACCAACACCACTATAAGCATCCCTTATCAAATCTCCCCAAGCCTCCAAATCAAGGCTTATTTTTCTCTTCTCCATCTCCTCCAAAACAAAGCAAGCACCATCAACTTTCCCACACTGTAATAACCCCGCAACCAACCGGCAAAAAGTTTCTGACCGTGGACAATGCCGACTCTTCAACATCACATTCAAAACCTTCAAAGCACCTTCAAAATCCCCAACATTACAAAACCCATCAACCATCATCCTATATGTAGCTGCATTTGGCTCACAACCTTTAACTTGCATTTCAATCAGAACTTTATAAGCTTCTTCAACTTTGCTTTCTTTGCAAAGATAATTCACCAATATGTTATAAATCACTACATCGGGTTTAAACCTCCTTTTCTTCATTTCACTAAGCAATGATTTAGCTTCCTCAATTTCCCCTTTTTTTCCAAGGTAACTCATCAAAACACCAAAGTTCATAACCTTCGTTTTACAACCTTTATATTCCATATCAAACATCATTTTTTTAGCTTCTTTATATTCACCTAAAGAACACAAACCTTCCATTAACAAAGCATAAGTCACAGCATTTGGATACTTCCCTTTCTTAACCATATCTTCAAATAGTTTTTTAGCCTTTTCCACCTCACCCTTTTTACACAAAAAACTTATAAAACTATTATAAGTAACAACACTAGGTTCCACGTTTCTTTCAAGCATTTCATCGAACATATTGCATGCTTCATCAAACTCTGCCCCGTTCAACAACCCTTTAATCATCACGTTGAATGTCACCGAATTCGGACGAAAACCCATTTCTTTAGACTCATCAAATATCTCCTTTGCATCACCAAACCTATCGTTATCGACGAGAACATTAAGAACCGAATTCAAAGACTGAACCGTACAAACGCAGTTAAAACATGGCATTTTACGGAAAAGCTCAACAGCTTTTCCACTCAAATGGGCTTTTCCATAATGCTGAAACAAAGCACAAAAAAGGGTTTCTTTACAATGAATGTTGAGATTTTGTAAAACGCCAAGAAGGGTTTCAACAGTTTCGAAATTTCGAGACTTTGCAAGCTTATAAATAAGAGAAGAAAATGAAGGGTAATCATGCTTATAACCCATTTGATAATATTCATGGAAAAGTGACAAAGCTTCATCTGGGTCGTGTATGCCTTTCATGGCTGCAACAAAAGGGGGTGACCTTTTTGGGCGTCTTTTTTGTGTACTTTTTTGAGGGTTTTCATGGTTTGTTTTGGTCTTTGGTCTTTTAGCAGCAAAACTATGGTAATCTTTAGAATGTTCGTGGATTTTAACGAAATGGTTTATTAGATTTCGTTGTATTTGGTTTATGGGTTTCGATATAGAATGGACCATGGCCGAAAAACGATGTTTTTTATTCCTACCGAGAAAACTGTGAGAAAATGTGTTAGAAAAAGGCTGAGAACGAAGCGGGGAAATTTTGGGAGGACTTATAATAGAGAGGAGAGTGATCGGACGGTAAAATTCTGATTTTGGTCCCTCAATTATGTTTTAAATTTACGATTTAGTCTATATACTCAAATTTATTATGATTTAGTCTCTATTTTATAATATTATTAATTAATCAAAATAATTAACACCATTTATAAGTTTAGTTAAAATGCCGACGATATTCTTTTTAAAGAAAAATCCACCCTAACTCATTATGCTAACATGTATATTGTGATGGAAGGAATATTTTTATGGCAGTGCACCTTAGAATAATTCATATACTTAAAATTAATTATTAATCAAATATAAAATAAAATAAAATTCAGTTTGGATAATAAAATCGAATCCAACCAGATAAATTTAAGTAATAATCAAATCAAATTCATTAAAATCAAATCAAAATCCAACCATACATTACTGTTCAAACCAATTCTTAGCTTTCTACTAATTGTATAGTATTGCTTTCATTGTAAAAAAAAAAAAAGTTTTAGACAAAAAAATGCTAAATAAAGCTTAAGTTGTGAATCGGTCAAGATTGGCCACGTTTAGTTCGGATCTTTTTATACTTAAATTTTCCGAAAGTTTCACTAATACAAGATAGTACAATTACAAGTATAAGATATATACATGTCCAACAAATTACAATATAAAATCAACCAATAAAATGAGCGAAAACCCGATCAAAAGTCAAACTAATCCGAAAAAACTCATACATGGTAAAAGAGAGACTCACACATCGTACTTACGACTCAAACCCAAGTCTTCAAGGTCCCAGACCTTAATCTCAAGCTTAGATTTTGAAAAGGTAAGCTCAGTTTTTGAATATCTTGGCCCAAAGAATAAGAAAAACCCTTCTGAGCCCATTGGACATTAAAATAGCTTCAAAAATTACATTATATACAAACCTATTTTGCTTTTTGCCTCTTCCCAGTCAAACTCAAGAACAGATCCATCAGCAGGTATCTCTGTTCACTCACTCTTTTTTGAAGTAAATTCGACTTTCTTAAAATATTTTAAGCTATTTTTTGTATTTAATTTCGTTGGTTTAGGGTTTAGAAGAGTTTGAGGCAGCAGCAACCAATGGCTCCAAAAGGCAACATGACTTCTTATTTTATAGCTTTGGAGTTTTGGATGCTGGATTGGTCCCCATTTTATTTGATTAACTAGTTTTATTGGAAGTGATGAACTTAGTGATGTCACTCAAGCTAAATGTATTGAAGTTTTAACTTTTATATTCTTAGCTTAGTTGTTATATCGTTTGTAGCATTTTATCTTTGGGTTGCTCTGGTTATTGTTTGCATTAATGGTTTGTTTCAATTCTTTTATGAACTTGGTTTGGGTTTATACGGCTAACTATTAGCACCCTCTTCGAATATGTCATTAGAGGCCGTTAATCGGAACTTATTTTAAGTAAATTCCGTAGGCAATGGTGTTTCCAATGGTATTGGAGTCGCATGGCTTAAGTTTTATATTCTTAGCTTAGTTGTTATATAGTTTGTAGTATTGTATCTTTAGGTTGCTATGGTTATTGTTTGCATTCATGGTTTGTTCAATTCCTTTATGAATGTGGTTTGGGTATAATCGTGTAACTATTACCACCCTCTTGGAATATGTCATTAGAGGTGGTTAATTGGAACATATTTGAAGTGATTTCTGTAGGGAAGGGTGTTTGCATTGTATTGGGGTCACATGGCTTAAGTTTCTACCCTGATTGAATCTTTTATGATAATAGTGTTCATATGTTCTCCTCATTAATTATATTGATTTGTATCTAGTTTTATTGGAAGTGATATAAACTTGGTGATATCTCTCAATCTAAATGCATCGAGTTTAAAGTTCATATTCTTAGCTTAGTAGTGGTTATTAACCATAGTGGTTATTGTTTGCATTCAAAGCTTACTCAATTCTTTTATGAATTTGGTTTGGGTTTATTTGCGTTGTTATTGCCCTCTTGGAATCGTTAGAGGTGGTTAATTGGAACTTATTTAATTGATTTTGTTAAGCAATGGTTGTTGCAATGATATTTGAGTTGCTTGGCTTTAGTTTCTTCCTGAATACAATCTATTGTATAACAGTGATCGTTATGTCTTCTTGTTAATTATATTGATTTGAAACTAGTTTTTTTTCCTGAAGCATAGCGATATATTCTTAGCATAGTTGTTATCGGTTTGTAGGATTGTATCTTTGCGTTATTAATTATTATGGTTATTGTTTACATTCGTTTTCTCAATTCTTTTACAAATGTCGATGTATTAATTACTGTCATCTTTGAATATGTCATCGGAGGTGGTTCGTTGGACTTTGTTTAGTTCATTTTGTGTCGTAAGTGGTATTGGAGTTGCATGGTTTAAGTTTATTCTTGAATACAATCGATCTGGACCTACTTTGAAGAAGAAGGCTAAGGGTCAGTTTAGCATTGCTTCTAAGAAGCACTTTTGGGATAAAAAATGCTTTGCAAAAGCACTTTTTTAGCCAAAAGCAGAAGCAGAAAATTTTAGCCTTTGCTGAAAAGTGCTTTTGGGCCCAAAAGCACTTTTGAGAAGCAATGCTAAACTAAGCCTGAGAAGATTGAACCAAAGTTACATTTCACACGCCAAGGACTTTGAAGGAAGATAGGAACCCTAAGTATCCTTGCATTAGTGCTCCACCAAGGAACAAGCTTGGTCATTATCAGATTCTCAAGTTTCCTCTCACAACCGAGTCCGCAATGAAGAAGATTGAAGATAATAACACATTGGTTTTCACCGTCGACATTTGTGCTGATATTCAGGCCAAGAAAGTGAATACCTTGATCAGGTAACCTTTTTATTTGTCCTTGCTCCACGAGCTAATTGCATTTACTTTATAGCTCAGGATGTACTATGGTATGGTACAATCGTTTCTGCATAAGTTTGCATACAAATGGATTGTAACTGGACAGCCTTTTATCATATGGTCCTTGTAGGCTTGTTATCAGATTTCTTAGGCTTGTTAACTAATTAGGCTTGTTATCAGATTTCTTATTATTCGAGACCATGTGTTGTCACCTTCATGTCATCTCTTTATACTTACGATGTGTTTTTTTCTCGTGATTCAGGCCTGATGGTACAAAGAAGGCGTACCTGGTTAACTCCCGATTACGATGCCTTAGACGTGGCAAACAAAATCAGAATCAACTAAGCTAGTTAACAAATTTGGTTCCAAAAATGGATTCTTTGTGATATCTAGCTGTAATTTTTTTCTGCCATGACACTAGTTAATGAACATTGAGGGTATAAACTTTTCATAGCTGTAAGTTAACAAGATCAAATTCTACTATAAGTTCTTATATTTTGCTTGAGTTGTGGATTGATTTTTGGTTCATGTTTTCATATTGGACCATTAATCTCTATATTTTTAAATTTCTAGATTTCAATATTAAAAGAAATCATAGCATAAATTTACCTAAAAAATAATATTACTTGGATCATAGTCCATTCATTATAAGACCATTTACTTGTCCAAAGCATCACTCACATAGTTGATATGAAAAAAAAATGAATAACCCACTAAGCTACTCAATTAAAATTAAAACCTAAAATCAAACGGTGTATCCAATTTACACCATAAATCATTCTTAAAAAATCTTTACACAAAAAAGAAACTTTATTTCATCAACTCATAGTAACCTTTTGTCTCTTCACAGCACCACTTGTATTCAACACCTGTGAACCACTAAAACCTGAACTTACAAAGTTTAAAACAGATGGTGAACACTGGTTTAACCTTTTTTGAACCATATCGGCTCTATTTGGATTGTCTTGTGATGCTAATTTGGTGCTACCATTGATTGAAACAGTAGGGAATTTCAGAGCTTGTAATGGTGGAGGAGGGTTCCTCCAATTAGGCAAAGAACCAGCAACAAGTAGTGTTTCGAGTAAAGGACCAGCTTCCATTACAGCCTGTAAAAGCTTACCTTTTTTAGGCAAAATTTTACCTTTTGTAAGGCCATCAACGGTGGTAATACTTGGCACATTGGTTTGGTTCAAAAAACCCATTTTAATGGTTGAAAAATCAGGTGAAGTAACTGTGTCAATGAAGGAATCGCCATGGTTGTGGTTGTTGTGATGGTGGTACGGGTCTGATAAGCTGTTTGACTCAGTGATGCTTGTCGAGTTGGGTTTTGGTGTTAAAAAAATGGGGTTCTCAAATTGAGAATTAGGTATTAATTTGTTGATCAAATTTTGTAATTGATTTTTGGCTTCATCTCTTTCTTTGTAAGCAAGTTCTAAAAGGTTGAGCAAATGCTTTGTTTCTTCATTGTGTTTCCTTGTTTGTTCAATTGCATCCATTTTGACAGTTTCAAGCTCCATTATCGTGTATTGAAGCTTCAAGTTCAGTTCATCAAAATCCTGTTCATTAAAAAAAAAATAGAACATAGTGACTAACCATTGACACTATAATATGAAATAACCCAAAAAGATGCATTGCATGGTGCATACAAGAATAAACATTTTTAGGAAAAATATACATTAAAAAAGTAAATTTTTTAATAAACAAGAAAAACCCAGAATTTTAAACTTGAAATTGTTACTTAATATAAAAAAAACTATAATGAAAAACATTAAGAATTTAGATAAAAAAAAGAACTGAAATATGAATAATGAGAAAAACCCAGATTACACTTTTGAATAGAAATAAGAATTATTAAAAAAAATTAAAAAAAACTTACCTCTTGATAATTCCATGATGAACCCAATACTTCCATTTTCTTTTTCTTCAATGAAGCAAAGGAGTGAAAAAAAAAATTATGAGAGGAGTTAACAAAGAATGTTTTAGTCACTCATTTTATAGAACAAAGACAAAAAAAATTCAAGAAATAAAAAGGAATTTATTTTTCTCACTCACAATGAAATAGAAATAAGGAAAGCTTTAAACTTTTCAAATTACCAAAAATATATGTTTATATATATAGAGACTTCGATGAGATTCCCATTTCCTTTTTTTATTTTTACATTAAACTCTTCCCACTATTTAAGGACTCTTGTCTCTTTCTTAAATTAAAATTCTCTTTCTTTCCTTCTATAATGTTAGTAGGTTTATATACAAAGTTGGCCTTCAAACTTTAACATTGTTTTCATTTAAGTCTATGGCAGTACCTATAATATCAATTTCATCAATACCAACCAATAAGAACGTTACACATTTCTTGTTCTTATTTGATGTGGTACACTTTTTGAGTAAAAAAGGGTTTATGTACCTACTTGTGAAAAGTGGTATAGTTTAGGGATCAATGATTAAACATTATTATTACTCTAATTGTTTTATTTTCAGTTTAGTTACCTCTCAAGGGTTGGTCAATGATTAAGATTTTCCTTCTGTATTGCATTTTATATAAGGAAATAAATGGCTGTTGCTATTTATTTATTTATTTATTTTCAAGTTAACGCGGTTTTGTCCTTGTTCATGTGAAAGCAAAGAAGCATTATATATAATCATCAGAAACGGTGCTTATTATTATTATTATTATTATTATTATATTAAGAACACTAATTTAAGTAATAAAATAAATTTTTATTTTCCGATTTTTTATTAATTTCATTATTATCAGCACCAATTCTAAATACTTTATTAAAACTATGGTAAACTGATGATATATCTTCTATTGATTTTTTAAAAAAAAATTAGAATATTATAATTTATAAAATTATATTCATAAATTTCATCAATAAAATTCTTCTTAAATACTTATATTTAAATTAAAAATATTTTATTTACCCATTATTTTTTTATGCTTCAAACTTTTAAATATAAAGAAAATTATGAATATGATCATTTACAGCTCAAATGAGTATATGATGGGATACTATTGTTGTTGTTTTATTAACACACAAATATAAAAGAAGAGAGGAAAATATGAGTTGAATATATTTTTAGTTTATATGATATAATGTGAACATGGGTTAAAACCTACTTTTCTTGATTTTTCTTTTAAAAATATTCTTCCATTAATGATGATTGAAAAGCTTCTCAATTTATTTTATATTATCTACTTAGAGATGGTGTCCTTAGATTGCATTGTGAACTGCCCAAGGAAACTGAAAACTTTATAATTGCTTTTATTTTGTTCGACTGATATGAATATTATTTTTAATATAAAAAGATATAAATTCGAGTATGTTAAAATATAATATCCTCCTTAAAATTATTTAGTTTATATTTTTTAAAGTAAGATTTTACTATTTCTAAAAATATTTACCCCTATATTTGAAGAAACCTTTATTTAAAAGGGAAAAAAAGGACCATTTTGAATAATTTTGCTAATTTATAGCTAAAATTATGGTGATAATAATATCTTTGACTCCTTAATATTACCCTTAATTTTAGAGTAAATAACTACTTACCTTGTTTTAGATCATTCTTATCTTATTAGGATTCTTTGTTACCTTTTTTAGTTTATTATGATTATATCTATTGAAGGGTTGGTTGTGGATAAATTATTTATATAAATTCAATTAAACTCGAGTTTAGACTTAAAAAAAATAAAATTACAACTTAATTCAATAAAAAAAAAAACAAAGAGAAGTTTTCTAATTTTGATTTGAATTCAAAATTTTAAATTATTTAATTCTAATCCAGATTCAAACCGATTTAATTTGAGTAAAAAAGTATGTCCAGACCTAAAATAATTCGAATTTGGTAACTTAAAATGATTTGTACTTGATATTATTAGATTTAAAAATTCGACGGATAAGCCCAAATAATCTGAATCGTAAACGATTGATATCCTAAATGTTGTTGACATGAAATGACCCAAAATTTTAATATATCTTAACCCGATACAAAATTGACTAGTGATCCGTTGTAGGGTATAGGAAAAAATCAAAAATTAAAAAATCAGAATAATAGTGTTTTGACCAGATTGGTTCACAAGTTTAAAAATTACAGTTACCCAAGTTAAGCATAATTAATTTGCTATGCTTTAGTGAAAAGAAGTTAAAATACTATAAAAAAATAATTTTCAAAAAAAAATACAAGATTATTATTTTTAAATATTAAATAATATTTTTAAATTATTTAAATAATATGTAAAATTCATAAGATAAAATATTATTATCAAAATAAAATCTAAAAAGTACAAAAAAATAATCTAAAAATTAAAAATCGAATCGAATTATTTTAAATAATTCAAAAATATTAATAAAAAAAAAAAACTCGATGAAACCGAAACTAACTCTAATCTAAATCATGGCAGTAGGGCACAAATCCTTGTGTACATTCTTTATTCTCTTTGTTATGTTTTAAAGTACAAAAAAAGCAAATCCAAGCTCATAAAAAAGAACACTAGTTTGGTCTACATTCTACAGTCAATGAATATGCATTGATGACTTCACCATTTACTTTTTTATTTTTTATTTTTAGGAAAATCCACATATTACGACAGAGAGGTTTTCGGCACTCTTTCACATGTCATCTCAATTTTCTTAGGAAATCTTTTATTTTATTTTTTATTTTTTATTTTTTATTTTTTTGATTGACTGTGTGAAGCTTGGGATATGGGGATGAGAAAGGTGATTCTTGAAGTGGATTGTCTTGAACTTGTTCAGTTTCTCTGCAGCAGTGTTCAGGTAATCCATCATCATGATATCCTACGCTCAATTACTGAAGTACTGCAAAGACAATGGGAGGTAAGGGTTGTACATGTGTTCGTAGACGGTAATAGGCTGCCGGATGGTATGCCTGCATTGGCTTTTAATCCAAGTATCGGGTTGCAGATTTTTTCTGTTCCGCCGGAGGAGGATTTCAGCATTTTGCTTGATGATCGTCGTAGTATGGACTCAACGTAGCTAGGTTGAGCCGCTGCTGTTTTTTTTCGCACTGCTTGTACTAATCAAAAGTATAATGAAACAATTTTAAACGCCACAAATTTGTGAACCAAAATCCAAATAGCTTTCTTATTCAATCTCTGACACTGGCTATCAGATCAACTTGGATTTAAGGTATGTTTTTCTACTCGTCGATGGGTATTGATCAACCATATTGATCATTGAATAATCGCTTTGAACTCATTAGCCTGATTTAAAAAAAAAAAAAAAACCTTAACAGCCAAGTGACTTAAAAGAAACCTTTTGATAGTAACTGTTTTGTAACTTTTTAAAATAGAGTGACTAAAACGTAAATTTACTAACAATTTAGTAATCTTTAATTAAATTTTCCCATAAAATAATTATTATTTTAATTTACTTTAACGTCACTGTTTTAGTGACAACTTCACGAGGTTCAAGTTAATGGACAATAAATTTAAGCCATTCTCCCTTCTCATATTATTTATGCGGATTACTTAGATTTTATATATTTATTTATTTGAAAAGAAGACAAGAGGTATGATGAATTTTAAATTACACTTGGTTTAAGACAAAGATGCAAAATATTTTAAAAATGCATAAATAAATAAATTAGGTACATCCTTAATACAATGAATCTAGTGCCTTGTGAAAGTGTATGAGAGATTGTGTTTTGAACTTTTAATTCATTCTTTAATCTTAAACTTTATTAATTGGTCACTTGTGTGAGTTATGAGTTGACCCTTGGTGTGATCTTCTAACTTGGGTTAATAAATTTGAAATTTTAATTATTAAAACTTCTTGACTAATCAAGAAATTTTAGTTTTTATATTATTTTAGCAATTCAATTGTAAATATCTTTTTAATATTTTTTTTATAAGTTCTAATCATATCTGCTTGTTTTGACACAATGTCTAGAATTATATATAGTCTCTTCCTAACTCATAAATAAGAGAATATGCGCTCCAGCATACTCAAACCCACGTCCTCTTGTATTGACAACAATACTTATAACAATTAAGTTAAAACTCAATCATTATCATCTAAAATCATATAATATAACGATGTAATAATGTTACGTGTCATACTTTTAATTTTTATATGAATTTAAATTTGAATACAAAATTTAAATAAATATTTTTGTTATCTTACAGGTTGAATCCTGTCAAAGGAGGGTTTATCCCAAAATGATAAATTTATAGTTTAGTCCTTTTAAAACTATAAAATATTAAGTTAATATAAAATAGGATTACAATTTTCTCTTAAAAAATTATAATCTAATTTTAGCTTCCAAATATAATAATTTATAGTTTAGCACATTTAAAAGTTATGAAATTCTATATTAATAAAATGATAAATCTTAAAATTATATATGAACTTTAATTTGAAGCAACTATACAAGTAAAACTCTAATGGAGGTTTAAATGTATACTTGAAATTTTAATTTTGATTTAATCATACACATTTAAAGAAATAAATATATCAATTTATTTTTATATTAGCTAAATATAATTATTTATATATGCAATATATAAACATAAAATGATGTTATATCAATAATTCTGTTAATAATTTACAAGAATTGGGTCAAATTAAAGTTCATATATAATTTTGAGATTTATCTCTTAATAAAATGATAAAACTACATTTTAACTCATAATTCAATTATATACTTTCTCTATTAATTAATATAGTTAACAATTAATTTTTTTTACATAAAATGTACGGTTACTTAAATAAATAACACAACATTACCACATCAAAATCTAATTATTGGATGAGGAAAAAATCATAAAAATTAGTCATCAAACCATATTTTTTTATAATTAAGTGAATAAAAATAAAATATATCAATTAACTAATTAAGTAAAAGTCAAAAAAAGATTTTGCTTTACTCAAAATGAGACTTTATAAATTGAATTAAAAATCAAATTAGACTTTTTCATTAGTTTATGCAATCATTTTTTTTAATTGATATAAAAATATTTTAATTTTGAATCTCAATATCTATGACCTTTTTTTATCTCGATTTTCATAATACCAAAAAATAAAATACAAAATAGGATAATAAAATTATAATAAATTATAATTATTAAAAAAATCGATCAAATTAATGTCACGAGTTAATTACGTACCAACTCAATTAAAAAAATTAATCTATCATTTAATTTAAATAATAACTAAATTTATTATAATAATATTTTTATATATTCGTTAAATAAAACAATTAAAAATCACATATCCAAGAATCAAATACATGTTTATTAATATTTATATAAAAAAAATTTTATCGCTTCACTTAAAATTTTTATTAAATAATTTTTTAAAAATATTTGTTTCCATAAAATATTTCACCTGTCGTGCGTGTCACATGATATTTATATAATGCGAAAGAAACTATACCTTTCATTTACGCAACACAAAATGGTAAATTTTGTTCTATGATCCCTTGAAAAAATATACAATTTTAAATTAGTATAATAATGAAATTATCTTTTGGCTCCCTTAATTATTTTTCCTACTTTTGCCCTTAAAGTCAACAAAGATTTAAGCAACACTAATTATTTACCACTGCACTGATAGTTAATCGAAATATTTATTGTTTCAATTTTTTTAACTAAAATATTAATCAAGATTCGTGATTATCCCTCTTGATAATATTATTTTCAATGTTTGAATTTAAATTTGCCTATTAAAAATGTAACATGACTTAGTGCTATTTTATTATTTTTAACTATTAAGAGAGTAATATAAAATAATTAGCATATAATAAGCTATAATTATACTTGGATAACGAAAGCAAAAGCCGTAAGATAAGGAAAATTTTTGCAATGCATTAAACCCAAAATGCTTAACCTATAAGAGCTAATAGTGGCCTATACATATATATATATATATATGATATAAAATTAAATGAAGAACGGTCCAATAAAGTGGAGACCAACTCCCTCTTTTACTATTTATCCCTTTTACTACTGCTATTATTATATATTTTTTAATTTTTAGTCCTAACGGGTAACCAATTTACCTGTCGACCCAATCATGTGGAAACCTCGAAAATTCAATGACTATCAATCTATCACCGAATAATGGCAATTTATTAATAATAATATCCCAACTTTATTCCTAAACTTTTGTTCATATGTTTTGTCCAATAGAAAACTAATTAGTTTTATTATTATTTTTTAAAAAGTTTGATTAATTAGTCCTTTTTTTTTTTGAATTTTGTAAATTGGTACTGCGAAGCACCCAAAAAAGTTAGTGACTTAAATTTTGCATTTCGAGATACGTTTTTATTTTTAAGTCAACACATATTCTAGAAATTTTGTAGTTTCTATAGGAAATATCTTATTTATCTATAGTTTATCTTTTTAATTAATATATCCACAATGTGTAAAATAAATGGGTGTTGAAAAAAAATTTATCGATTGAGTATTAGCTTGAATGGTATGAATATTCTTGTCAATACATGAGGACGTAAGTTTGAGTGGGAATAAGCGTTTGATCGAATTGAGTAAAAAAATTTCAAATTAATCAAATTGACGAATCATACTTTACAGTATAATTAATTCCATGTTAGAGCACATAGCTTTGAAATCATATATATTTGAAAACCTTTTTAAAGTAAAATAAAAAAATAATTTAGTATGATAAACTTGAATCATTTAATTAATTTATTCATGTTTTAAAATTATTATCTTATAAAATTTCTAACATTTTTAACTTTTTTATATATTTTTAAAATTTTTAAAATTAAACATTGCTTTATCATTATCTACTAAGAACATTATAAAAATAATAGAAGATTTATACCAAATTAAAAAAAATTCAAATTTCAACGACTATAATTAGATCGATATGCTTCATAATGCTTGCTAAGCCATATGGGGTTGTATGTCATATTACAAGAGAAAAAAAAAAGTCTATTTTCCATATAAAAAGGAAGGGCTTTTTTGGAGCAACCGTGTGCAAATCAGCACATGGGGGGGTTTTGCCGGTCATGTAAACATGTTCGAGCCATGATCGTCGCGACACCTGTAGAACAAATGAAGAAAAAACCGTACACAACAAGCATTCGTGCCGTTGTTTACCTTACACTTGGCTTTAGGACCATTGGTAGGTCGCACGTGCCTCAGGTTTTCTTACCAATGAAACTTGACTTGTGTGTGTTGGCCTTGCCCAACGTGCTGTAGCCCTCAATTGCCGTCCACAAACCGCATTTGTCTAGGTTCCTAGGGTTATAGACCCCTATCAACTTTGATCTAAATTTATGATAATACCACTGAAGTTTTTGTGTTAAGAGTTAAATTATATTATTTTGTTAAAAGTAATAAATCTGTTTATGTATATGAGATTAAAAAGTAAACTGATCATTCTGTTAAAAATTTTATCTAGTTTTACTATTAAAAATTATTCTATATATGTTAAAATGAGGCACATGTCAGTTAACTATGTCAATTTTTAATAGTATAAATGTATTTAAATTTAACTGAAATAATCAATTTATTCTTTGATTAACGTATAAGCACTAATTTTTTTAATAAAATAAGTAAAATGTAATCTGACATCTAACATAAGTGCCTTTATAGTAGTTTTACCAATTTAAGGGTCCGTTTGTTTACATGTAAAAGGTTTTACGGAAAATGTTTTTTGCATTTTCCTGTATTTGTTTCATAGAAAATAGTTTGGTCAATGGAAAATGACTTACAAGTCAAGGTAAAATAAACCCTTTTTCCTGTAAAATTATTTATTCTTTTGAAAAGCGTAAGTCATTTTTTAGAAAAGAACTCATCTATAGATAATTTTATTTTTATATGAAGGGTCCGTTTGTTTACATGTAAAAGGTTTTACAGATAATTTTTTTACATTTTCCTGTGTTTGTTTCACAAAAAATAGTTTGGTCAACGGAAAATGTCTTACAAGTCAAAATAAAATAAGCCATTTTTCCTATAAAATAACTTACTCTTTTAAAAAGCATAAGCCATTTTTCAAAAAAGAGTTCATCTATAGATAATTTTATTTTTATATAAAAATTAACTTAAATCAAGCTTAATATTATTATATTGATAATACATTTTATTTTTATTTTTAAACATATTTAAAATATTATATTTTTTAATATTATTAAACATACATATTTACTTATTTATATTTAGTCATATAACAAATTATCAATATAATAAATATAATTTATTATTTTAATAAATTATTTAATATTTCAATTTTATTTTAATAAATAAATTTTAAAAATAATAATTTTAAATAATATTATTCACTTATTATTGAAAATATTCAATATTAATATTTTAATAATAAATATTTATTACAATTATAAATATATTAATAATAAATGTTTTGTAGTATAAAGGTTAAAATATGTCATAAGTCTATGTACACTTCATAGATTTGTAATTTAGTCTTTATACTTTTATTTTCAAGAATTTAGTCTCTTTACTTTTAAATTTGAACATCAAGTCCAATTGTTGACATCGTTAAATTTTTTTATCAATTTTGTTGATGTCATATTTTTAAATAAAAAATACTCACCTCGTAGTCATGTAATTAAAAAATGACGTTGTAATGAATCAGAATTTAACATAATATTTTTAATATATGCAAAAACAATGTAAAATATAAAATTATAGATAAAAATAAATTCAATTAGACAATAAAAAATATGAAAATCTCAAATGTATGTTTGTTTAATTGAAAACAACATTTATGAAATATTTTTAAGAAATTTACCAAACAATTGAAAATATTTTTAAAAAATTCATCCAAACACCAGAAAATATTAGCTTTTCCAAAAAAGTCAATTATTTTCTAGAAATTATTTTTCAAAATTTATTTTCAACGAAACAAACAGAACCTAAATTCGAAAATTTTGATTTGATTAATTCAAATTTCAAATCCAGCTTGAATGTAGAGGGATGATGACACAAATGTGCGAGAGGGAAGGTAGGAGCCTGACTCCCTTAAATGGGACAATTATGGTTTAGTCCTTCTAAAATTTATAAATTATAATATATGATAAAAATATAGTTTGGCTCCTTAATAAATAATAAAATTATGTTTTAATCCTCCAAGAAATTATAAAAGTATAAATTAACGCATTAATGAAATTACGTTTTTTAACATTTATAAAAATATATAACTTAATATTAACCTTTTTAGAAAAATATTCCTGATTTTGTTCCAACAAACACAGTCAACTAAAAATCGTAAACTCAATATGATAAAAAAAAAAAAGTGTTTTATACAAAGATTTCCAACAAAGAACTTTAAAAAGTTGTTTGACAAATTAAAGAGAACAAAGAAGATGATAGTACAAAGGATACCTTGTTGGTGAGGTTAGTGGGAAAAAAAATATCAACGTTTACTTGAAATCACAATGGTTTCTAAGAAGAAAAAATGAAACTAAATACACTAGTCATTGAGACGTTGGTAGGGTAGGCAAAAGTTGACTTCTTAGATTTTAAAGGTTTAAGTTTGAGTTCCTGAATTTTGTGTTCTCTTTTAGGTTGTTCTTGATTTAAGTCTAATGTGTTTTATGTTCATTTTTTTAAATTTAGGTCTAGACATATTTCAAATTTTAATCTATTACACTTCGTATTTTGCTGATTTTGGTTCAAGTTGATTGTACATGTATTATTTGTGATTTATACTCTATTTGAAGGAAGGATGAAATCAGAAAATCGTTCTAACAAGAGCCAAAATAGACTTGTCTATAGGTCGGACCGGGTTGAGCCCTAATAAAATTCTAGGCTTGATTGATAGACCCGGGCTCGACTTGACCCGAAAATGGGCTTAAATTTTTGCTCAAGCCCGACCCAAATTATATATGCTAAACCCAGGCCTGAACTGACTTGGCCCGTATTAGAGCCTATAGTATCGATACAACAGGGAATGTATCGATACTTGCTACGAGGCATCGATACGTTGGGAAGAGTATCTATATTCATACAATTTTTCTTTAATTTTCAAAACATCAAACCTTAAAACAATAACAAGGCAAGGCAAGGTATTTATACTTTTGTGAAAGGTACCGATACTCTATTAAGGCATCCGAGTCAGGCTCGGGCCAAAAAAAGCTTACCAATTTTTGGGTCAGGCCTCGTTTTTTGTCCAAGCTCATATTTCAAGCTTAAATTTTTGTCAAAACCCTTTTAATTTTCGACAGACCTTCGCGCCTAGTCGAGTTACCCAACCCATGAACAATTCTAAACCAAAGATGAATCATAATTTTTTGAAAGGGTTAAAGTATAATTTTATTATTATACTAATATATAATTTCATAAAATTTCAAAGAGTTAAATGATAAATCTACTATTTTTCGAAGATCAACACCACTTCTTGACGCTTTACCTTCATCCTTGGTTTGAAGTATTTGAAGTACATATAGTTATATGGTAGTTAAGACCAGTTTAGTATTGTTTCTAAGAAACACTTCGAGACAAAAAATACTTTTGAGATAAAATAAAATTAAACAAGATGCTTTTAAACTTTCTAAAAAATACTTTTGGAATAAATAACTATTTTGTAAAAAAAAAAAATAGTCAAAAGCAAAAACAAAAACTTTTAACTTCTACTAGAAAATATTTTTGACCCAAAATTATTTTTAAAAAGTGATACTAATCGAAGTCTTAGTCCCCCTTTCCCGGACAACAAATCCTTAATTCTCACCAAAAGAAAACAAAGGAACTTTGAAATTTCTGAAATTTCCAACACTGTGTCAGAAATCAGCCAACCTCGTGCACCGTCATGGTTTGGAACTATTTTAACTTTTCAAAGCAAAGCCAAAGGCCGAAGGCCGATTTTCTTTAATTTATTATTTTTTCTTGACAATGTTGAGGTTGGGAGATTTTAAGGGCTTAAATTCGAGTCATGCATAGACGAAATCAAGAGGTAGGGGACCTTCATCCCTTGGTCCAGTGGGAAAATTTCATTAGTGATCCCTCTTAACTACTAACCATTCAATTTAAATCTTTTAATTATTTGAATAACTGAATACAATTATTTAAGACATTTCCTTCAAAATTTTAAGAACCCCATGCAAAATTTCTGAGTTCCCCTTGAATTTACGTGTGGGTTCTTCTTCGGATTTATCTGTCATTAACAATGTAACGGTAAAATGTGGAATGTTAAATCATCATTTCAAACAAAAATTTTAGGTGGAATTTCACAATTGATCTTTATATTTTTTTCATTTTGAGCAATTTTTTTCTTTTATGTTCTTTTAACTTTTTTTTTCTTTTTTTTTCCACTATCTTCTCTTCTCACTCTGTTTTCTTCACTTCTTTATTTCTTTTAAAGTTGTTTTTATTTTAGGTTTTTCATTTGTTAAATTAGTCCATAAGCTCGCCTCACTCGAAAAAATTAAATTGTTTTTTTAAAAAATAGAAGTATAGAAACTAGTTTTAACAAATGGAAAGCATAGAAAAAATACGTTAAAAGAAATGGAAAAGGGAGGAAAATAGAGGGAGAATCAGAAGAGAATGAAAAAAAAAGGAAAGGTAAAAGAACATAAAAGAAAAAATTTAAATTGCTTAAAACGAAATAATATGAGGATCAATTGTATAAATTAACCTAAATTTTTTATTTGAAATGATGATTTAACGTGCCACATCAGCTTATCACTACACCGTTAATGAAAATTAACGCTCAGTAATTAAAATGTTACAACGGGATAATAAAAGTGACTAAAATGTAATATTTCAAACATAAATGACTAAAATGTAACATAAGGTAACAAAAAAAATGACTATTTTGGTAGTTTACCCAAAAGTTATTGTTGTCAAATTTGAACTTTTTTTTTTTTGAATAAAATTTGAACCTAATTTTAGTTCAATTAATTCTCACAATACCTTTAAAAAATTTATATGTAATAAATTTAAAAATCGAATCTTTTTTTTTTTTATAAATTACAATAATAGGGTAAAGCCTGAACAATTAACACGACTAGCACAGTTCGAACCCAAACCACAGCTGAAGCAATGAACACATTTAACCATCAGACCATCACATGATGTTCTCGAATCTCTTTTTTTTTAATACCATACAATACAATAAATTTAAAAAATACATTTATAACATTTTCTGAGGAATTAAATCATTGAATTCCATCACTGAAGCACCCTCTTTGAGCAACAACACTATTTGGTCAACAGAAAGAACATTCCAATTTCATTACAGATTTAACTAAACATAAAGTATATTGGTTACTATGGTTGGACTGAAAGATATCCAATAAGAATATACCCGTTGGTCTTCTATTGGTATTTTTCTTAAAATAAGCTTTTAAATAAAATAAAAATTAGTATTTACTTCATAGAAAGGTCGAAACTTTTATTAATCTTAATGATTAGTAATTATAATATTTTTTACATTAATCTCATTATAAATTCTTATACTATATGCTCTTTACGATACAATACATAGAATTACTTGTAGTTCTTCCCTTAACCCTTAAATAGGAGGATAATGTGTTTCAGCACACTCAAACCACGACCTCCTGCACTGGCAACGATGCCAATCGAGCTAAGACTCAATTTAGGGGCGAAGCTAGGAATTTTTTTAGGGGGCAAAATTAAATTGTAATTTTTACGATAGTAAAAATGCAATTTCATCATTTTAATAGCCTATATCTTTGTAATTTTTAAAGGATTAAATTAATTTTTTATCATTTTTAAAGAAGACTAAAGTACAATTTTACATTTACTAATTTAAAATTTAAAAAAAATTAAAAAGCTTAAATGAAAAATTTTCCAAAGAGATCAAGGCCCCTGCCAATCCCCTTAACTACGCTCTTAACTCAATCGACAATTATAATGTTCTTTAATTGTATAATTTAACCATTACATTAACGAATTTATTATCTTCTTTTTCTAAAAAATTCACTTCAAAACAAGAGTTTATTGTTACCTTTTCCAACTACCATTTGGAATATCATTCTTATTTCCTAAAAGTATTCATAGGTTAAGTTGGGTTGATTCATGTTGAGCTATGTATAATATTAGTACCCAGAGGTGATATCGGTTTAGTTTAATTGAGTTTTTTTTAAATTATCAATTTGTCATAGTAATTCAATTTGTTTCTCAAATTTTTCCATATTAAATTTTGGTCTTGGATTTTTAGACTTATTTCGACAAAAACAAGTTTTGCTTTTTCAACTTTTGAGTATTATTTGACAAAATTTTAAAATATTTTTTTCATAAATATTTCTTAAAAATAATTTTTTAATTAAATAAAAAATACTCAAAAACTTTTATATGATATATTTTTTAAAAAGTGTTTTTTATACAACCTTTAACTTATTTTCACTATTTCAAATATAAAATGTTTATTTTTATATCATAAACAATTAAAATTAATTATAAATTAAATAAAAAAATAGAATTCGATTCAGTTTTGAATAATTATAATTTTTTAACTTGTATTCTGTAATTCGTCTACTTCAATTCAGATCAGTTTTCAATTTTTTTTACTCAACTATATAATAATATGCTTTAATATTTGTTTGAGTTCAGTCTAATCCGAAATATAAATCAAAACCTGTCTAACCCATCATTATTGGGAGGACTTTACCTCAATACTATTTCAGACTTGAAAAAAGATCATTAAGAGAAAGGATTATTGTCTCCCCATTGTTTTCTAATTACTTGAAAATGACATGAGAAATATGGAATTCAAAGTATACGTATATAGCTTGCATGAGACGAGGTGAAAGTGAAAGATAAAATTTAAGTAATTATTATTTTTTATAAAGAAAGACAAAAAGAATATCTTTTTGGATCTCATTATGAAAGAAAGAATGGTATAATGTCAATTTTAGTTTTAATATTGATATTTTCTTTTATCAATTTAATCCTTATTTTTAGTTAAATTTAATTATTAGTCTTTTAAAAAAATTAAATTATTTTTTAATAGAAATGTTAATTAAAATATTAGTTTGTTAATGATGTTGTTGTGTCATATTTGTAACAATTTACATATAAAACATCATGTAAGCTGTCATGATTAAAAATTTAACGTTTTAATCAGTATTTTTGTTAATAAAATTATAATTCAATTCTTTTTTGAAAGTTAATTATTAAATTTAATTTTTTTTAAATTAAGAACTAAATTTAGTTAAAAAATAAACGTTAAATATGTAAATATTGGAGGATAATCTTGATATTTTGAAAAGTGTAAGATGCGGTGGGATATCTTTAGGTCAACGAAAGTCATTAACCGATGTTTCACCTTTTGCCTTTCAAACAAAATTATTGCAATGAATTATGATTCTTTTTCCCTTTTCAGACGCGTTCTTTCCTTTGACAAAAATGTGAGGGAGTTATTTATTTATGTTTAAAATTTTTTTGGAATAAGGTGGTTTGGATAAGTTACGAAGCTTAAAAGTTAAATTTCAACAGAAAAAATAATTTGTTTAAAATATAGGTTAAGCTTGAATTTTAACATTTAAAGCTCGAATTGAACTTGTAGGGGCAAAATCAAAAGTTCTTTGGGTAGCTAAAATCAAATTTTAAAAATTTAAAAGGATCAAAATAAAATTTTATCTTTATAAATATTTTGTTATTTTAGAATTCTAAAGGAATTATACTAAAATTTTTTTCATATTTGGAGGGTTAAAATGTATTTTTACCATCAAACTAAATTATAATTTTAAAACTTAAAGGGATTAAAATAATAATTTGTCATTTTGTGGAGGGGCAAGCCCCTATGTACCCCCTTTGGCATCGTCATTCTAACTTGGTGGGTTTAAACAAAATTTAGGTTCATATTTTAAGCTGGCCAGCTTGAGTAAAAAAAAAAAAGTGTACTAATATCATACATAAATTTAAACTTGATATACCATTTACTTAAATCTAACCTGATTCAAAATATAAACTTTAAATTTTGTTTAAATCCGTTTATATTAATAAATGGTTAGTCCTATCTTTATTTAGTTAGTGCATATTATTTTTATTTAGTATTTGTAATTTTATATATATATATATATATATATATATATATTACTACCATTATATGTATATTTCCATTTATTACATTTTTAAATATAAAGAAATTAACACATATTATAAAATCGGAAACAAATTGAGTTAGATTGAGTTGAAACTTTAAACAATAAAATTTGAACATAACTCTTACTTTAAATGGGTTCAATTTTTTACTCATATTAATTTTTCAGATTTAATATTTTTATTTAAATCTTTTAAAATATTAAACCAAAACCTAATCTTTCAATAAAACTAATCAAAACGATAGCTTGTAATAATTTCTACTACTATTTTTAATTAAAAATCAAATAATAATATATTATTAAAAATAATATCACTTAAAATATTTAAAAACTTTCTATCATAAGAGAATTCTTTTGATTTTCTTCCCCCAAAAAATATATAAACGTTACAATTTCGATAACTAAAAATCATTGGGCCTTTTGGCAATCAAAAGAATGAGTAATTGGGCTTTATTCCAAAATTAATGTACCATATTAAAATAGAAGCCCAATTTTCATAGTCAACTTTCTTTTTATCTTCCTTTGATAAAATTTTCTTGAAATAATCTAATTCTAAGTGGAGAGGGTCAATTTTGCAAGGAGAAATTTGTAAAAGGTTGTTTGTCGAGAGTTGATAGACCCTTTAATTGATCAATATTGTCTTTGATGAAATTTTATCTTTCAATCTTATTGAGAATTGAAATGTTCAAAAGTACAACAATTTGCCCGGTGGTACTCAACTTACACTTATGTCTCATTTGAAGTGTAAGTTCAAACTCCAATAAATGTAATGTTCAAGCATTAGCAAGGCATTTAGTTGTGTGTACCCATCATCTCTACAAGCCTTAAGTTTTTGGTAAAGTCGGAAAACAAAATCCCCCACCAAGAACAACATTGATTCGTTGAGGGGTCTGTCGATTTTCGATGAATGACATTCTGCAAACTTTTCTCATTGAGATTAACCTCCCCTCGATGATACAATATTAACTTTTTATGTATTTTCTACCATATTATACAAAAGCATGTAACATGTAACATTTTATCAAACCTCTTGATGAAGTTTTTTAAAATTTATTCATCTAGACTTCATGCAAACTATAATAGATCAATTAAACTTATTTATTAATTATGTCGTTCATTCATATTGTGTTGATTACATTATTCTACATGCATTTTATGTTATGTCTATTTGGTTTAAGTTTTTTGAATAGACTTATTTATGAGCCAGATAATCTAACCAGCCTGATCGGTGGACCAAGCTCGAGAAATGATTTTTCATCCTTAACCCAAACCAATCAACTCAATTTAAAATTAAATAATTTAAACATATTTTTATGTACATTTAATTATTAATATATTTTTGACATTGTGATCTAGCTTTCCATGTTAAATAATGGCATCCAATGGTTTAAATAAATAGCAACTTGATCCAATTATATTCTTGGACAAGATAAAACAAACCAATAATCTTGATTATTAAAATTTAAAATTATTGAATATAACTATTATATTACTTGGAGTGGGAAAAATATTGGTGTAATAACCACTCATGGTTTATTTATTCCATTTTAAATCCTCTACCCCACATTTCCACTAATACCTACTTATTTTTCAATTACTTTTAATAAGTTATTTTTAACTAATTCCCTTTAATGAAGAAGTTTAATTACAACAATTAATAGAAAACTATTAAGATTAAATTATATAAATATACACTAGATTATATCATACTTTAAAAAATATATATTGTTAGAGTTTATATGATTCGAATTCTACCACTTGTTGAAAAAATAAATACAATGACAAAATAAAGGTATTTGTAAGGGTGAGAGGTTAAGGGACCAGGGGTGCGGGGGCGGAGCCTCTACGGTACAGAACAAATCGCACATGTTGAGGCTGTATAGAATTATACTTTGATTAAAACAGGGTTTTTCAACTCTTAAATAAATATAGTGAAACTCTTCTTGTATCATTTGTTTTTCAACATTAGTAAATTTTTTCTTCTCTCCCATGATTTTTTCACGAATGGATTTTCACGTAAAGTCAGTGTGTGTTCTTATTTTTCTTTTTTTATTGTTTTGCAATCATTTTATTGTCATTAGCGACATTTATTATAACATATATAAATGAAAATTTAGACATTGATTAATTAATCTTAGATTCAATTCCTATGCATTTGTTCTTGTAGTTGTTTTATATAAAATAAGAAAAGACAAAAATACCATTATAATTTTATTTATTACTTTAATAAAAGAGAGTTTTTTAGTGATTTCATTTACCTAATTTGTGCCAAGTTCACTCATGTCACTAATATATATATATATATATATATATAAAGTCATGTTATTGTAATTTAGTCTTAGATTTAGGCAAATCTAAACTTTGAAAAACAATAAAAAAATAATTTAAAAATTAGAATTCTGGAAATAATATTATTAGAAGGAGTAGCCATGAATCTCGAACGAATCAATCTTTTTGAACCATAAAATAGACATGAAAAATACATTATTTTTACTAAAATATAATTTTAAAAGCTACATATAAGGGTTACATTTTATAAAAATTAAATGAAATATTTATAATAAAGTATGAATAAAAGTCTTGACCAGTTAAATTAAATTATAACTCGATTTTAAAAATTTTCAAAATTCGAAAACAAGTCTACTCACCTTAAAAAAACCCAAATAACTTGTTTAATTATTTTAAAATAATAATAATATAATTTAATATCAATCTTAAAATATCTTTATAATTAAATTTAGATGCATAATAAAAATCATTTAAGTTAGATTTGAGCCGGACCGAAATGAATGGACCACACTCAATGGTCGGTGACGGCCAAGCTAAAACCATCACAGGGAGGTGGTGGACCCACTGCCACACTGTTAGTCGGTGATCCAAAAAATTCTCCACCCTCTGATTGGCCATCCAAATCCACACCAACCATCCACATGTCAAAACGTGAGCCATTTGGAGACCTTCGCCTACCATTCTTACCTCAACGAACAATTTACATGCGTGATCGGCACCAAAAGATTGGTTGCTCCGGTTTATATCCCGGTTCGTCCCGGTTCATACTCGTTACATTAAACTAATTAGACGCCCCTATATATATATAACACTACCAGTAACAAAGCTAAAGCAACCAAAAAGAGATATAACGCAAGCAAAAAATTTAAAGAATTTGATAGTACTTTATTTTGATAAAAAAAATGCCGATTTCTCGAATTGCAGTCGGGTCTCCGGCCGAAGCCGGCCAAGCTGATGCACTCAAGGCAGCTTTAGCCGAGTTCATTTCAGTGCTTATTTTTGTTTTCGCCGGTGAAGGCTCGGGCATGGCTTTCAGTACGTATCATACACTCTTTTTTTATATCGGTAAAAATGTCATAGTTGGTTTTTTTTTTTTTGTTGCATTTTGTATGTATCATTATTGGTATGTTTTTTATAGACAAGTTGACCGACGATGGCTCGTCGACACCGGCGGGATTAGTAGCTGCCGCATTGGCTCATGCCTTGGCGTTGTTTGTGGCGGTTTCGGTCGGAGCTAATATTTCCGGCGGGCACGTAAACCCCGCCGTCACGTTCGGTGCTTTCGTGGGTGGCCACATTACATTGGTGAGGAGTATTTTGTATTGGATAGCTCAACTGCTTGGATCTGTCGTTGCTTGCTTGCTTCTCAAGTTCTCAACCGGTGGAATGGTAAGTTTAAAAAAAAGGTCTAATTCTAATTTTAGTCCCTCTATGATTTAATTTTATTTTAATTTAACATAATTTGATCTTTATGCTTTTCTTATGTTAATTAGTATGTCTAAATCGATAACAAGCTAGTCATTGTTAAAGTAATAATATGAAATTTTTAAAAAGAAAAAACAACCATAAACGTTCAATTTATATATATTATCGGTTGAATGCGATTGATTAGATTTTTATACAATTCTGATTATTTGATCGAATAACAATTATTTAATGCTATAAATTTGGACCATCTAATAACATTATACAAGTAGGAGGGTTAAATCATGCCAAATTAAAGTAGAAATATTGAATCTCCATTTTTAGCATTTGGTTAGCATGGATGATTGGATTTATTTTCCCTTTAAATCACATCAAGTAATTTAAGTTTGCGCCTATTAATAACATTATAAAAAATAATAGAAGTATTAAATCATATAAAATTAAGTGGACTAAGGACTTAGTTTTAGCATAGTAGAGAGACAAAAACCGCAATTAAACCTAGGAAAAAAAATTTCATTTCACGGTTTAACAAAAATTTCAATCGTTTTTCGGACATGTTACGATACAGACAACATCGGCATTTTCCTTATCATCCGGGGTAGGAGCATGGAACGCAGTCGTTTTCGAGATCGTGATGACCTTTGGCCTGGTTTACACCGTTTACGCCACAGCGGTCGACCCGAAGAAGGGCAACATCGGCATCATCGCACCCATTGCCATCGGTTTCATCGTGGGTGCCAATATCTTAGCCGGTGGTGCCTTCGACGGTGCGTCCATGAACCCCGCGGTCTCGTTCGGTCCGGCCGTGGTTAGTTGGACGTGGGACAACCATTGGGTCTATTGGCTTGGTCCGTTCATTGGCTCAGCCATTGCAGCCATTGTATACGAGGTTTTCTTTATTGCCCCAAGTACATATGAAGAGCTTCCTAGTGCAGATTTTTAAAATATTTTGGGGTATTTTCTTTTAGGTCTTTTTGTGGTTTTCAATTAAAATGGGTTGAAATTTGGGTGGGTCGATTTGGTTTTTTTTCTTTTAATTATTGTTTATTGGCTGCGTCTTTTTTTTTTTTTAATTCCAAGTTGTTTGTACTTTTTCGTTTAATTGTTGATTGGTATGAACTTCTTGTTTTTGTTAAATCATTTGAAATTGTTAAAAAAAATGCATTTAATTTACTTTTGATAATTAAAAAAACAAAACATATTAGGTTTAATAATTTATAGTGCCAATGCCACTATAACTAGTTATATATATATATATATATATATATTTATAGAGTTAATATACAATTTGATATATGAGTTTAGTTTCAATATTCGGTTAGGTATCTAGATTGAATGACTTTATACGACTGAATGAATATTTTATATGTGCTCTAGTAAAAAAAATATAACTACTTAATTGGGACAAAAGAAAAGGTCAGGTATCAAATTGAACATTGAGTCTAAACTTAGTTACTTAATTGGAAAAAAAAAAACATAGTATCAAAATGAAAAAACTTAAGTACTACATTGAATATTAAAGTTAAACTTAAATATCAAATAATCCAAATAATAGTTTGTATTAAACATAAAACATTGTACTTGTTTAGTTTCATTTTTCTTTCGTATGAGTATAAGGATAAGTATAATTATATCATATTTATACATGATGTTCTACTCAAAAGTGTTACAATCAAATTCATTATATCAAATTATAAATTTTCCCACAGATCAAAATAAAAATTTAAAAGGATCAAATATGTATTTACTTTATTCTATGAAAATGCGTAGCATTTAGAGAAAAAATTATAAAAAATTCTAGGGGGCTAACATAAATTTTCCTTTTTTAAATAGAGATGCTAGTTAAGGCTATATAAGAAACTTAGAGAGGGCCAAATACAAATATTCCTTTTTTAGACCATAAAAATATTAAGTGATCACGCTACCTGCCAACTCCTTTGGCAACATCCGAATATATATCAAATGTGTTGGTTAGAATTCGAATTATGCAATGAACGAAAATCAATAAAATTGGATATAAATATTTATCTGGAAAATTCTTTTAAAAGAAGATAAAAAATTGCGAGTAAAAAAAATTTCATTAAGAATGACAAAAATCAAAATGGGAGTACAAGATGGAGAAACAAATAAATCCCGAATCCAAAATACAAATTTTTTTCCAAAATTCTCACAAAATCTCTTTGAATTTTGTTTTTGTTATTCTAAACTATCTAGGGTTGCTAAAAAACCTATTTATAGGTTGAAATTCTAGCAGAAATATAACTAAATCATCCCTAGAATAATTAGAGTTAGTCTAGAAAAAGATAACAAAGTTTAGCTGGAAGAAGAAACCCGGTTAAGTGGGAAACATGTTGCAACATCGTGACGTCATGTTTGGCTTGTCAGGACGCCATGCATCGTGTTGTCGAGACAACAAGTTCTTCTCGTCGGGACATGGTGTGTCGTGTCGTTGGGATGTCGACTCTTCCTCATCTAGACGTCAACTTTATTTCACTCAAAATACGAGACATACTCCACAAAATAAATATATTTTTGAAAAAAATAAAAAATAAAAAATAAAAAATCATATTCAAAATTAAAAGCATTAGAACTAGAATCTTTTGAAACGAATCCTCAATCCTTGGGTGGGGGTGATTTTATTGAATTTATTCCACTTTGTAATTTGATGTAGATTAAGTGCACAATACCTGTTATATGATTGGCATATCATTAGTTAAAATTATTTACCGTGGTACAATTTTAAAGAAAAAAAATTAAAAAAAGAGATAATATTATTTTTAAAGAAAAGAATTAAAAAAAATTAAGTTTAAATTTTCGAAATAATATTATTAGAAGTGATAATTACAAATTTAAAAAAAATTATAAACCGTAGGACCAACATATAAAAAAGAAAATATCTTAAAAATAAAATTACTTGTCATTGTCCTACCAGTTGAAATATGACAGTGGCCCTTCATATGTATCACTTTCTTCCGTCCACTTAATACCTCTACCAAATTGATAACACTTTCAAGCTTTTCTTTATTCAACTAAAAATGAGTTAGAAATACCAATAGTTATGAATAAAAAGTCACATGCCACTAACTTTGGGTACATATATATTATATTTAAATATATGATTAAATTGATATAATAAATTAATTAGATATTAATTTAATTAATAAATAATTAAAAACTATTTTTCCACTAAATAATAAATATTATTAAGAGGATGCTTTTTTTTTATTTTACAAATTCATAGAGAATTTATAAAAATACACACAAATTATAAACCCTTTCTTTTTTGTTCGAAAAGGAATTTGATTGATTTGTAAATTAATTATAAAAGAAAAGAAATTTAAAAATCTCACTACATTTTTAGAATAATCAAAATATAATTTTTTTCATTGTAAGCTTAAATTTTATATTTAAAAAAAAAACTAAATCTCAAATTTATTATTTTAAGGTGTAAATATAATTTTATCATATATTAATTTATAACTTTCTGAATTTAAAAAAAATTAAAATATAAAATTTTCATTTTAGGGGATCATATCTCTGCTAGTCCCGTTGAAGTCGCCTCATGAGCTCCAAAGCCTTATTTATCTTTTTACATAAATTTTTATATAAATATATTAAATGCATTTATGTTTGACACTCACAGCATATAATTATAGATTACAACTATGTTACTCAAATTTAGATGAAATTTTGTTAGAATTATATATATTTAATTTTTTTTTTACTTTATATTATACTCATATTCGAAAATACCTGGAATATAAATATAAATATAAAGAATATTATATATATATATATGATAACAATACAATAAGGACCACAAGTCATAAAGCATAAGCTCTACCACATTGGTGGAAGCACCCTACAAATTGATGCTTGTTTTAACTTGCTTTTTAGTGACCATACCCTGTCCCATTTACTTCACTATCCACTAATGGTTGCCTTTTTCTTTTTCTTTTTTCTTTATTTGCTATAATGAATCAATTCTCACTAAAACTATATGATTGAAGCTTCACCAATGGTACATGCCTTTAACTTACTACCAAGAATCCAACCTTCTTTTTTTCTATACCAAGAATTTTTTTAAGCATAATTATACCTATGAATTTTGACTCGAATCTAAAATTTATCTAATCAGCTACTTGAATTCAAATTTAATTTAAACCAATTTAATTATAAAAAATTAACAACAAAAGCGAAATAAAAGTTTTTTAGGAAGGATTGGAATTAAATTATACATTTTGGGAGGTTAAAAGTGTAATTTCATTAAGTATGAGCTTATAGTTTAATAATTTTTTGAAGGGATTAAGCATAAAATTTTTCATTTGAAGGGAGTACAATTTTACTATATATTAACTTCTAATGTTAACATTGAGGGTATTAAAAGGCAAAATTTTCATTGGACCCCTCTCAAATTCGACTCTATCAATAATCCTAATTCAAAATCATACTAAAAAATGACTTGAAATGATCTTAAACCTGAAGCGAGTGGAATATCAAAATGATATGAATTTGTACTTAACTGTAATGGCTCGATTCGGAAACATGAACATTAAAACAACCAAAAACTTGAAAAGCTAAATTAAACTAATGATTCATATTGACTCAACCCAAAACGAATATGGTGGTAGCTTGGTTTCTTTCAAATTCTAATATTGGTTTCAAAATTTAAATTAAAAGGAGTAACATACATACATCCATATGAAAATTATACAAGTGATCACCTCAAAGGGAGATTTTTTAACAAAGGATTCTCTCTCTCTCTTTTTTTCCCTCTATGAGGACTTAAACCACACACACAAAAACACTAGGAAATGAACTACAACAATGATATATATATATATATATATATATATAAGCTTAGAGAGAACCCCATTTTTTAGAGGTTTAATTATTAGGGTTTATGGACAAATAAATTGAATAATTGATTATTAGTTGTTGCAATGAACATCTTTCTCTCTTCTTCTTCTTCTTCTTCATCATCATCATCATCCATCTTCCACAATGAATAATCCCAACTGAAATCCCATGGAGGAGGAGAAGCCGTTGAAGGGCGAGAAAAGTGATTACAATAACCTTGTTCACTGTAATTTTCAGACAAAGGCAATTTCGTTGTGTTTCCTTCAGACATATCAATGTCTTTCCATATTTCATCCATGGAGTATCCCTTAATATCATCGAAAACCGCCATTTTTGGACCACCGGTGTCATAAAAACTTACCTTCCCAGTACCTGATGATGGTAATGAATCGACTCTAGTGACAGTCGATGATGATGATGATGATGATGGTGACGTGGATCGCTTCTTTTCTAGAGCCATTTTTCTCATATGAGTTCTCCAATAGTTCTTGATCTCGTTGTCAGTACGCCCTGGTAATCTCCTGGCAATTCTCGACCACCTGCAATTATAATCCCTGGTCAGAACCCAGAATTTTCCAAAGAGAAACAATAAGTATAATTTTTCTTTTAGTCCCTATATGATGTTGTAATTTGAGATTTAATCTTTTTAATTTAATTTGACATAATTTGATAGTTCTAATTTTATAATGTTATTAATAGCTCTAAACTAATAATACCATTAGTTGTTGCTATTACAGTCTAGCTTGTGTGGAATTCAAGGGTGAAGCCAAGAATTGTATGATGGGGGCGAGAATTTTTTTTAATTAGGGGACCAAAACTAAATTTTTTGTCTTAAAATGGATAAAATTATATTTTTAACATTTGAGAGGGACCAAAATAGAGATTTTCTATTCAACAAAGAGACTAAAAGGAGATTAAATTGAATAATTAATATTATGATATTATATTCTATTTAAACCTATTAATACCATCATAAAAAACATAAAAAAAATTATGTAAAATTAAAACAAAAAGGGATCAAATTTTCATCGTAGAAGAACTAAAACCTACTAATAACATCATAATCAAAACAAAACGAGATCAAATCCCAAATTTTAACATATTTGAAGGACTAAAACCAGAAATAAACCAAATTATACCTATTCCCCCATTTAGCGTGAAGTTCAAGCACAAGCTTTTCTTCTTGGGGTGTCATCTTCCCTCTTTTAAGACCAGGGTGCAAATAATTAACCCATCTTAGCCTACAACTCTTCCCTGTTCGGTTCAACCCTACAAAACAAAACAAAAACACAACATACACATATATTCATATGGTTAAAAGCTAAAAACCTCCATTAAAGAACTACAAAAAAGCTTCAAAATATATATAATCCTACCTATATTATATGGAATCAATTTTTGTTCTCCCTCCACACCTTCAAATCAAACCTGAAACTTTGGCAATAAAATCCCATCGCCGGTCCCCAAATAAGTGCACAAAGTTCACCAAAACCATGTCTTCTTTTTCTGTCCATGGACCTTTTCTGCAGCTTTCATCTTTCACCATTTCCATTTTTGTTATTTTCCCACTTTTTTCTTCTCTTTTTTCTCTCTTAGATATGGTGATTTAGGCCTTACACTACTCATATATATATATATATATATATATATGAATGATTTATTGTATGGTTTTCATGTGTGGGGATGGTCATCTTTGTGATAGGAAGCTTAGCATGAAGTGATGTCATTAGGCACTATAAGAAAATTAATTTTATCTATGGTTGTAATCTTTTTGGGCTTTGGTTAATTGTTGAAGAGTTAATTTGATTGGATGTGGGGGAATATGGCAATGGAAGATCCTAGATTTCTCTTTTGAGTAAAGTATGTTGCTTGGATTTTAAATAATGTTGAGTGAAGTTTCGTGAATGGAAAAACAACGCGAGAAAAGTTTGCCTAATTCAACTCAACTTTAAAATTAGAGAAATCAATCTTATTAAAACCAGAAGGATTGAATCAATAATCGAAAAGCATATTAATTTACACAAAAATATTGAATCTAATTTTTAGTAAATCACTCAAAACTGTCATTAAATCAAAAACAAAAATTAATTAAACTGGGGTCGAACCGATTTTTTTTGGCACAATTTATTAGCCAAAGCCCATAAAATATGACCCAAATCTGTAAAACTCGAAAATAAATTTTAAATATATATTAAAATTGTTATTTATTTGAGTTTATAGCTTTTATTTTATATCTTTTCCTCAATTTTTTTCTTTTTTTTAATTTTATTTTAAGAATTTGAACTATAATTAATAGTATAAACGATCCCACCATCTATACATTTACGATTACTTATGAAAAATAAAAGCAAAGTATAGGAAAAAAAGTCTCGAAAAAGCATGGAATATGGGAAGGCACTCTTTTGGTGTCAAAGTAACTCTTTTAGGAAAAGGGAGTTGGATCTTATTATAAAAAAAAATTATTGTTAAATGTTTAATTAATATATTAAACTTTGTCATATTCACTATGTGGGTGAAATAAAATATTATATATTAATTTTTTTTAAGAAACTTGTAAATTCGTTATCTTGCATCTTAATATTATTGAACACGTGTTTGATATTTAAATTTGTAATTTTTAATCGTTTTGTTTAAAAATGGTATAAAATATGAAAAGATAAAAATTTTAATTTTAATTTAAAAAAGAATTTTTATAATTTCACGATTAAATTAATACGTGATTAAAGGCGACACTAATCCAATAAAACGCTTAAATATCAATATTTTACTTAGGTTTTGTTTGTAACGACCCAAAATTTTCGGGTACCGGAAAAACGAGTCGTAGGGCCTCCGTCTTAGGAAAATAAGTCCGTAGATATTTATTAAAAATATTTATAAGGTTAGTGATGAATGGAATTAGATTTTGGTGAAGTGAATTTAGTTTAATTAGAAATAATTAGTAAAAATGACTAAATTGAATAGAAGGTAAAAGTTTAATTTTAAGAATAGAAAATATTAAAGGATTAAATTAGCAATTAGACCATAAAAGTGACATGTGTGAATAATGGATAAAATACATGTGTATTAATTTTATTGGTACAAATGTTTGTTATATATGTATTTACTTAATTATTAAGTAAATGTTATTTAATTATTTATTGTTATAATTATTATTAAATTTGTAAATATTATTTTATTAAATTGTTATGATAAAGACAATTGTAAGGCAAGGATTTGTGCATGTGTCATAATATATATGTATACAAATGTAATTTATAAATTGGTTATTATATTAGATATTTATAATAATTAATTAAAGAAAACAAATAAAAGAAATTAAAAAGAAATAACAAAAGAAAACAAAAGAAAAAGAATAGAAAAGTACAGAGAAACGTGAAAAGGAAAGAAAGAAGGAAAGAAAGAAGGAAAACAGGGAAAATTCAAGGATTAAAGCTTGGGAATTAATTTGGTAAGTCAATTGAGTCATTTTCTTTGTAATTTTGATATTTTTGAAGCTTTAGAGTTAAGTACTCTTGAATTTTTGTGGAAATGTTGAAAGTTGATAGGTATTTGAGTAGGGTTCATGTTGAAAAGATGATGAAATTGAGGATTAATTTGATAAAATTATTGATTTGAATGGTTTTAAGGACTTAATTGTAAAATAGGGTATAAGTTTTGAGTTTTAGGGACTAATTTGAAGGAAATTCGAAATTATGAAAAATTGATAAAAATTTGATAGTTATATGAAAGTTTTGATAGAAATTGAATGAGAAAATGATGTGAATTGTTAAAAGGAAGAAGATAACAAAGTTTAGGACATAAGTGGGAATATGAGAAAAGTTGTATAGAAACTTAGAAATTTATATGAATTATGTGTATAGTTAATTGATTATAATTATGCTAATCTTCGTAGCCAACAAGGAGACCGAGCCCTCAAATACGAAAGGAAAGGAAAAAGTGGTCGAGGAGTAACTCGAGAACAATATCGGTTTGTATTATCATAATTTGAATTATTTATTATTATTGGTCTAGTTTATTTGATATATGTGCATGGGAATGGAATTGAATTTAGTAGTGTTAAATAAATTGAATGTGATTGGACATGGTTGATGAATACATAAGTGTATGTGAGATTGAATTATATGATGGTATTGAATTTGAATGATTTTGATTTATTGAAAATGGAAATGAAATGAAAATATGTGAAAATGTGAAATTGAAGCAAGTTATGCTTGAATTGCAAAATATGTGAGAAAAATGTGGACAAATAGTAAATGATGTAAATTTGATTGAAATTACGAGAAAGTAATTGAAATTGATATGTGTTTCCGAGACCCTATTAACTAGTCGGGCTTAGTGGATATAGTTGGCATGCCATAGGATTGGAAGTGTTCAGGGTTACTTCGACCTCGAGTCGATGAGACACTTGGAGTGTCATATTGTTTCGGATAGATTCGATGAGGTACTGGGTACCACTTTACTTCGGCTAGGCCGATGAGACACTGGGTGTCAAATTTGCTTCGAACTATCTGATGAGGCACTGGGTGCCAATATGGTGTGTTTGGTTGGATCCGTGTATCCGCCGAAGTCCGAGTCATGTTAATAGGGGTAATTACGTGAAATGAGAAAATCTATTGAAACTGATTATTTGAATCATTGACCGAAAGGTGAAAATGTTTATGTGATATGAAATATGAAATGAAATTGTGTTATGAGATTGAACATAAGAAACAAAGCTCTTGAATGGTCATTATTGAATGGGTATATGTGTGATTGGGAAGTGAACTTAAGATTCATGAATTGTTCAATTTGAAATGTGAGTTGAATATTTGTATGTGATTGAGGGAATAATGAACCAAATATGGAAATATGGTAGTTTGGTATATAACTATGTGTATGATTTGTATATGACATGGTAAATTGTTGTTATTGTTATAATTTGAATTATGATAATACCACTGAGTATTTTTAATACTCAGCGTACGGTTGTTTCCGTGCGCAGGTTAGGTAGAATTGAAGTTTCGTCAAGCATCCAAGACAATCCCAATCTCAGCTCAATTTTGTGGTGATGTATCTATCTTTTAGCAAGGTGGCATGTACTAGGCTTAGTATTTGTCATTTGTAAATGTTTAATATTTTGGATGTAAATATGGTGTATAAACTTTGAGAATTTTTAGAAATGAAGGAATGAGTTTTTGCCAAATCTAGAATTGATTTAAATGGTTTTTGATTGATTTTTATAAGTAAATTAATTGGGTATGTTTTTGGTATTTTTAGTGATTAAAAACAGCTTTAAAATGGTGCAACATGCAGTTTTCGCACGGCCAAGCCACATGGGCGTGTGCCCAGGCCGTGTGGGAGAAAATAGAAACAGACTCTTCCACGGGCTGAGCACACGGGCGTGCCTTAGCCGTGTGAAGCACACGGCCCGGATCCACGGGCGTGTGAATTTGTTGGTGGCCGTGTGGAGCAAGTTAGAATGTTCCACGGTTGCTTGGCACGGGCGTGTGAATTACACACGGACTGTCCACACGGGCGTGTCCCAAGTCACACGGCCATGTGCCCTGTTTTCAAGAAAATTTTTTTTAAGTTTCCGGTTTGATCCCGAATCAATTTCTAAACTTGTTTTGGGCCCCGTAGGCCCATATTAAAGTCTAATTGATAAATATTAAAGAATTTTTGATTGAAATTCAAATTTATGCCTCGTTTTTATCTCGTAAGTTAGTGTATGATTCCGGTAATGCCTCGTGACCCTGTTCCGGCTACGGTGTGGGGTTAGGGAGTGTTACATTGTTTGTCACCCTATATATTAAAAATCAATTAATTCATTTAGATATTTATATTTTTAATCTAATTAAATAAGATTTTGGGGACAACTAAGCATGGTATTAAGTGTGCTTTAGTAGTTAGGGTATTGCGAAGTTCTTAATTTTAGTTTTATTGTTATTGTTGTTTTGAGTAGCAACAATAGAAAAGAAAAATGGAAGGAAATTGATAAAATTGTGTTCATACTACTTTTTCTCTATATTATTATTGTATTTAAAGTATTACATATTTTATATAAATTTTAACATTATTGAGGGACCATTACATTATGTAGAATGTTTAATATGTTGGATATTATTTTTGTAAGGATTTTGTTTCTCAACTCTGTTAATAGTGGTGACAGGTTTTTTTTAAAACTGAATTTTTTTTTGTAACGTATAAAATTATAAATTAGTAATATTGAAATTATACTTTAACCTTTAAAAATGATAAGATTTTAATTTAGTCCTTTAAAAATATAAAGATATTAATTAATACAATGGTGAAATTACATTTTAACTCTTATCAAAATTTTCTGACTTTATCCCGATCTACCGAGAGTTCTAATAGGTTCATAGAATGATTCTATTCTTGAACTAACTAGCCCAAGTAACATGTTTATAGAACGACCTAAAGAGATTATGGGTTCACAGAACGAGAGTATTATTGAGTGTTTAAAAAGACAAATCACGTGTGACGTTTATCATGTATTGAAAAATATTGAACATCTGTTAATTAATATTTTAGTTTAATTATAATATATTTTTATATAAATAAATATATATATTTTTAATTAAGAGCATGTTGAAGTGGAGTGAGAATGGCCTAAGATTAAACTTAAAACAAAATAAAGAATAATTTAACCATTAATGATGTGGAAACCACTAAAATTATGGTCACTCCACTATAAAATTCATATCCCTTTAATTTAAGTTAAATCTTAAATATGATACATCTTTAAAAAATGTATTAATACATATATATTTATATTTATTTTAAATTAAAGTTGTGTATGAGTTAAGACGAGTTTGAATTGGATCTATGCATAATATTAATATCATGTATAAATTCGTTCATATTTGTAAATGATTATCCAAATATATTTAGGTCAGTTTATGTTTTTATTTAATATTTATTAATTATATTTTTTGGTATTTTTTATATAAATTTTATGGTTCATGTTTAGGATTCGTGGTTGTCTCTTCCTGTTTATATTTTATTTAATATTTATTTTAAATTTTAAAAACAAGATGAATACTAAAATTAAGCTTTGATTTTTATTATTAAAACCCGAGTTTTATCCTTTTTTTTTGCATAATTATATTTTTTAAAGTCTAATATTTTTATTTAAATCCTTTTAGTTAAAAAAAATTGAAACAACCTAATGGCACATTTTATGTCATTTTCTTTAATATTTTTTCCCGGGAAAAAGTTGTGCAGAGTGTTGTAATTTGATCTTATTTGTTTAGTTATAAGCAGCACGACACACTCCCTGCAAGAAGTGTTTGGCATCTGAGAAAATGGGCATGATAATATAAAATAATTCGAAAGATAAGATTTTTAAAAAATTTAATTAAATTTTCTTAGATCACACTGTTTCATTTTAATCTGTGGATTAATTAATCTACTGATCTAGATTTTAATATAAATTGGTGGCACTGTGGAAAGCACCAACATTTTGTCCTTATTTATAAATCAAATTAATTAAACACTAATTAGGTACTAATAATAGGAAGACAGATCTTGTCCTCATCATGATTTTATACCTAAATTAGAATGGTTTATTTAATGTTTAATTTTAAAGTTTGATTCGTTTGTATCTTTAGACATCGATATGAAGGATTTATTATTATTATTTTAAATTGAATTAATCATATACACATCCTCAAATTATAATTTTTATTTTAAATTAGTCCATAAATTTTAACATATTCTAATTACATTTTAAACTATCAATATTATATTAACAAGGTATTTCTGTTACTAAAATCATTAATTTAACCGTTAAATTAGACATCATATATCATGTGGCATAATTTAAAATAATTTAAAAAAAATGAATATTTAGTTTTGAGATTTTTGTAGCTTTTACAAGAGCTTTACCGGACGCTCTCTCTTTTTTTCGATTTTAATTTTCTTTTAAAAAATTTATTATAAATTATGTTATATAAGATTTAACGTGTCATTTAATGGTTAACTAACAATTTTAATAATTGGAGGACTTAATTGATATAACATCAATAGTTTAAGGATATAATTAAAATATTTTGAAATATAAGGATATTACAATTACCTCTTTTAAACTTATATTTAACTCGTTGCTTTTGTCCTATTTTAAAATATATGAAGGCATTAGTTACACTTTCATATTACCCAATTTTATTAGGTTTTGGTTGATATTTCATTTTAAAATTTTTCACAATGATTTGAATCCAAATAGAATAATGGAATATTCTTTTTATATTTTTATATATTTAGTTCCAATAATCAATCATTACAAATCATGATCATATTAAAATAAAAATATATTTCGATTGGATTTCTACAATAAAACTCGTGTTTAACATCTTAAAATTTCTCATTCTTCAACTTTACGATTAAACCAAGGCTTTATTGGTATTTTTATATTAATTTTTAATTATGTTAAAACTTTTATAAATTTAACTTTGAGTAAAAGTGAAATCAAATTAAAGTTTTTTAGGTTCGTCAATCGGCAGGTTGGGTTGATTTTAAGCTAGGTTAAATTGGGTCAATTAATTCAAAATTTAAAAATTTTAGGTCATCTTAGGTTCATGTTATTTCGAGTTTGGTAGTTGGATATTCCAGATCAAGTCATTTTGAGCTTAGATTATCTCGAGTTGTTTATTTGTGTTTGACACTCGAGTTCAAGTTATTCTCGATTCGAACTATTTTGGGTGCGGGACAATTTTTTTTAGGTTATTGTCAAGATAAAGTTGAATGGGTTCAAAATATTAACATTTTGTAATCAAATCGAATTGGGTTAAATTTAAATTTCGATTAATCAAATTAATTTTTGAATTTAGTTCAAATATATCAGTCAAATTTTTCGAGGTGGGTTCAAATATTATGGCTATATCCCAAGTAGGGCCCTCACAAACTATAAAATCTAATCTATTTGAAAGAAAATAAAGTCTTTTGATGAGGTTATTGCATCAACTTAAGCATGCTGGTGATAGTGGTGATAGTAGTGGAGCATGTCTTCATTGATAAAATTCACGATATAAAATGTTTAATTTGCTTATAATAAATAATATTTAGATATAAATACCAAGGTACGATTTTAAGTAATATACAAAAATTTTAAATTAAATATACTCCTCGTGAACTTGTATCTAATCAGTAGCCTAATCCTTTAAAATAAAAATTTTATATTTTAATCCCTCTAAAATTTATAAAATTAGTTTGACCCTTTCAAAATAATAATAATTTAATTTAATTTTAAAATCTATAAAAATATAAATTAATATAATAATAAAATTACATTTTAACTCTCGTAAAAATATAAAATTCAAATTTCACTCTCATAAAAATTTCTCTGTATATAAGAGTATGATTCGATAAGCTATTAAGGTTTGATTTGATAAGTTATTTTATATATACGGGTTATTGTATTATATATTTTTATTATTAGATTTTGACCCACCCTATTTAACTTATTTATGTTTAAAATTTTAATAAAAGGGTTTAAGCTCTAAAAATGACATTCTTTAGAGGGATAAGGACAATCACGAACAAGGGTGAAAATAATTTTTTTGAGGCGAAATTAAGTTACATATAAGAGATAAAATGTAATTTCACTATTTTAACAGTTTATACTTTTATAAATTTTTAAAGGACTAAATTAAAATTTTATCATTTTTGGAGGTTAATGTGTAATTTTACCATATACTGATTTTAAAATATCAAAAGTGTAATTTCACATTTTAAGAGAGGGCAAACCATTGCTAGCCCACTCCCCAACACCACCTCTGAATCCTAATCACAAACCTTAAAAAGATTAGTTTTTATAGACCGTAAAACAGACATGAATAATATTTTGATCATACAAAAAAATAAAAAATAAAAAATTGTATAAAATAAATATATTTTAAATTAAAAAAAACTTGAAAATAATATGGATAAGTCTAAATCTATTTACGTTAATTATTTATAAATACGAATGAATTTAAACAAAATTTTAAACTTATATCTTAAATTAAACTTAAATAACTATTTAACTTATTAATGTTGTATATAAATACGACCCGAATTCGATTTGACCCGAGCCATGATCGTAAATGTGTACACTTTGTTTGAAACATTTCCTTTTTAACGAACGATCCGGAATCTATTAGAGCGGCATAGTTATGGGTGCCATTTAATTGATTACCAAGTCCAAATACTTGGGCCCGTTGGACGGCAAAATTGACCCATTAATTCATTTTACTATTTAAAAATAGGTTTATTATATTATTTGATACCTGAGTTTGATTTTTTTTCAATATGGTGTTGACAAAAATTATACATTTTAATATTAAAAGTGTTCAAATTTTAGAGTTAATTTAATTATAATTAAATTACTAGAACATGTTTGGTTAGATGTAATAACTCATGCATTCTAGCTCTATTCAATCGGCCCACCGAAAACCACTATTTGATTTGTTGTAATAATAGATTTCAGGCCGAATGAAATGGGAGCTCTATCGCGAGAAGGGATGTAATAGCCATCCACAGACAACCCCATTGAATGGGGCTATTCAGTCTTGCCTGTAATATACTTTTAACTTGATGTTCCCATTTTACCCCTTATATATTTTACATCTTTTATTATTGTTATGACTCTTTCTTTTCTCACGTTTCCTTTACTTTGCTTTTGCTCATCATGTGAATAATAAAAACTTGAATTAAACACTAAAAAGATAATATCGTTAATTTTAAGGATCAAAATGTATAATTTTTGTCAAATATAAGTACTACATTAGACTAAAAAAAAGTACATATACCACATTAGAAATTTTTTTTATCAAATTCAAGTACCAAATGATGTGTTAAGCTTTAAAAACAATAAATTACTAATTTTTTATGTAATAGATGAGAATTTTACAATTGAATTTAAATATTTTACAAGGTTTAAAAAATCCTCCGAGCTTTAATTTTTTTATTTTTATTTCTAGAAAATTAGTTATTTTATTTTTTTAATTTTAAAATTTATGTCAATTATTAACCCTATTAAAACTCTTTTATTACGTTTGTGTGGCATTCCGGAATTAAAAAGAAAATACTCCCTTTGTAGCTATATAACAAAAAAAAAAAAATTGTAATAGACCTAAATTTAACAAAAGAATTTTAACTATTTAACAATTAGACTTGCATTTTTAAATATGAGAAATAAAGAGATAGATTTTATAATGATAAATTTCTAAATAAATTCTAAATATACGAAGAATAAATGGATTTATAGCATAATTTAACCATTTTAATTATTAAATAATATTGTGGGGTGTGCCTCCCATTTATCGGAAAGTTTGCAGGCACTTAACAAAGATAGAGGCGAAATAGGCACAACGCGACGAGTTCTCCAATTGACAGAGAGGGCGACGCCGTGACAAGTATGCATGGGACGTCACAACGATGCGACATGTTCTTCAAGTAATACAGTCGCATTTTGACAACCAAAAAGGGCTTTTCTCTCGGTCAAACTCTAATTACTTCAATGATATTTTAATTGTTTTAGCCCTTTAAATTTAGCTTATTTAAAGGAGCATTGTATCCTTGTTTGGAAAGGCAATTAAAGTTGTAGTACTATAAGGCTTTCTTTTTGGGAATGATAAGATGTAGTTGTAGATAAGTTTTGGTTAGAGTTTTTGTAGTAATTATGGAGATAATTTTGTACCTCTTTTGAGAGAACTCTATGAGAGTTAGGGCTTTGTTTTCGGGGTTTGGGTTTGTACATATATGTTTATTTTCTCCATATTATACTATTATTTGTTTACTCATTTAATTTATAGACGAAGCCTCATTTGCCCGTGGTTTTTATCCTCTTCGAAAGAATTTTTCACATAAAATTTGTATATTCGATAATTTCTATTTTTCTATTTTGGTATTTACACAAATCAATTCCCAACAATTTAAAACTCGAACTTATTATATTTATCTTAAATAAATCTAATATATTAAACTCCAACAAATAACTCTACTCATCAATAGAGTTACACAATAAAATATAAACCATAATATATGGTTTGGTTTGGGAATCATCCAAAAGATCACTTTCATGAGAGGAAAATCTATACCTTTGAAAGAAAAAAAAGCAATGTTTAATTTTCTCAGCTACTTTATGTATATTTGTTTAGATTAAAATTCTAGATAACGAAGCTTCTATAATTTGGATAAACTACGTACGTTACATAATGTAGTTTGAAAGTTGAAATTTGTAATAATAATAAAATAATATTAATAATAAATAAATTCAAAAAAAATGGGCGAATAAATTTGATTCAACTGATCCAGAAGCAGTCGAGTGGAATTTTATCACCTGTAAAGTTAAGAAAACCTTTTATTTATTTATTTCTGTGATTATTGTTTGGTTGACTGAATTGCATATTGGGTTTTCGGCTTTTTGCCGGCACAGGAAATAGCTCATGTTTACACTTACTCTTATATTATTGCTCCTCACCTCAGCAATTAACTATATTGGTATTTGTTTTGTGTTTGAAATCGACTTCGTGGAGATTTGATAATGTAATTAGTAAAATATGATTGGATTGGTGAATTGGATTAAGTAATTATTTGTATATTGGTCTAAAAAGAGGAATTGAATCGATTGAATGAAAAAATTTTAGAAAATAGAAAATCGAAACAAAAATCAATAGTTGAACCTGTTTAACAATTTATTTTTGTTTTTATTTTTATGACTATTTAATTATTGTTGGTTTAGTTGTTGATCCAATCAAACCGATTGAATAAAAAACAAGTGGTCTGAGTGGTTCAACCACTGGTCTGATTATTTAAACATTGATTCCAATGACAAATGATTGATTTACCCATTCAAAGCAATTTACACGAAGGACTATCTTTAACAAATATATTATTTTTTGCTACGGAACCTGAAAAAGGGTTGTGGATATCGTCGTACAAACATTAGATGTTGGATATATTACACACAGACTTGTTGAAGTAGTTCAACACATTGTTGTACGTAGATCTGATTGTGGCACACCACCCGAAGGATTTTTGTGAGTCCTCAAAAGATGACGCTTCCAAAAAGAATTTGTATCCAAACATTAATTGGTCATGTATTAGAACACGATATATATTTGGGTTCGTGGTGCATTGTCATTTGAAATCAATATACTAAACTTGGGCTTGTGCTTGTCGATTGACTCAGAGCTTTTCAAACACAATCAATATCTATTCGAACTCTCTTTACTTGTAGGAGTACATCTTAGGTTTATCGATTATGTCATGATCGTAACCCCACACATGATAACCTAGTTGAACTGGGAGAAGTTGTAGGTATTATTGCGCGGCAATCCATTGGAGAACTAGGAAATTTTCAAGTGATGACATGGTATGATCTTAAAGTGTAACTTCATCGAACTTTTATATTATTCAAGTTCATGGGTCAAAACGAGTTTAGTTTCCAAATTTCAATGCCAAAGTGATAAAAAAAATACAAGTATTAAAATAGACCTAATTGTCAAATTTAGTGACCAAAAATTATACTATTTATTTTAAAATAATAAAAACCTTTTGTAAAAGAGTCAAAAATAAAATTCATTATACATAATCAATTCAACTCGATTAATCAAAATTTTTAATTTAAAAAAAAATATTGGTAAATTTTAAATTATTTCTTTAGTTTAATTCAACTGTTTGAATTCATTTTTTATTATATTATTTTTTTTCAAATGTAGGATCTTGATAGTGTATAAAATAAATACTAAAATCAATATAATAATATACGCGTCAAATTCTAGAATCCAAAAAAAGAGAAAAGAAAAAGAAAAAAGAGGTGTGAAAATAGGAAAGTCGCCATTGAAGACCGCGTTGATTTACTAATAAGTAATAAGCCTTTTGGAGTACAACAATGAACAACCACTACTACTAGTAGTCTAATTTCTGTCCCTATCTCTTAATTAATTAATTAACTAACTATTTATTTATTTATTTATTTTGCCTTCAGTAATTCTTTGCCGTGCTTTCACATAAAACACACACGGGATTTGGTTCAACACCTCCCACGCGCCATGGATTACGTGGGTTCCTACACTAACTTTCGAAATAAAAATAAGGTAAACTATGTTAGTAATTATTCGATTATTAGTATTTTTTTATCTAACTATGAAAAATTATAAAATAGTCATAATTTTTTTTGATTATTTAACTATTAAAAATTACAAAATAATCACTTAATTATTCAATTTTATCTTTTTTTATCGCCTAACTATCTTGGTTCTTGGGTATTTCTATTTTTAAAAAGACAAATTTGAATAGTTGAGTGACAATTTTTTAATGATAAAAAAAGAAATTTACTAATAATTAAATGATCATTTTGTAATTTTTTATAGTTAGGTGACTACTAATGTATTTTACCCATTGAAATATCGACACTCTTGGTAAAGGCTAGGACCTTAGGCCTTGTTGCATACAGGTTCAAGTTTCATCACATGTAATTATGCATGTGTGGGTCTCCATCTCTATCATGTGCAAGTGTGGATTTTAGTCTGGATCATTTTCAGTTATAATTCAAAGATCAAATTGTTACGTAATTTTAAGAGTGTAAACGAGAAATTAGTATTCGTAAGCTACTTGAATTTAATTTAAAAAACTTGAACTCAAATTGATAATTATCAAGTCAAATTTAAACTTAATAATCTCAAGTCAAATGATATACAAGCCTTACCAACCTTCTTATTATATATATAATTTTTATATTATTAATTTATGTAATTTCATTTAATATATATTAGTAAATCTAATCTTAATTATCGAATTTAAATTTAAATATAAAATTTAATAAACAAGTTGAATTTTAAACTCAAATAAATTAATTATATGTCAAGCTGAAACATATAAATAAATGATTGATGGATCTCAAATCAAATATCAAGCTTAGAGCTTGCCCATATTTACAACCCTAATTAAGCCATTAAGGAAAAAATAAAGGAAAGTGTAACACGCGCGAAAGGCGCGGGTGGGAGGTGAAAGTGAACACTGAAAACAGTAATTAAAGTCAAAGTGTCTAGAATTTGTCAGCTCCTTCTGAGTTGCCTCTCTCGACTGTTTCTCAACTTTTGCTCCGCTACGCGGTGACGCAAACGTGCTGAAATGACGGCTCATATGAATTTCCAATTTCACCCTTAAAATATCTGCATATCTACAAATATTACCCAACACGTTTACTGCCTTAACCACCAAGTATCGCTTCGACAAATCCGTCATTTTAACGCATCACACTAGCCAACTCCTACCTATAAATACACATACAAACCCTATCACCCTCAAAAACCATCCAATTTCCAGTTTTAGGGTTTAAATAAAAAAAGCACAGATTTAGGGTTTATCAGTGATTTTCAGGGTTTTTTTACAATGAAGAGAGACAGAGAAGATAGAGAAATCGAAGCTATGGCAATGGCGAATTGTTTGATGTTATTATCAAAAGTTGGCCAAATCGATCCACCAAAGCATAATACTATTCATCAGCGTGGAGTTTTTGCATGCAAGACGTGTGATAAACGGTTTTCATCTTTTCAAGCACTCGGCGGCCACCGTGCTAGCCACAAAAAACCGAGGTTTACGGACGCGGATCTACCGATTTCACCTAAAAAGCCTAAAACACATGAGTGTTCGATTTGTGGACTCGAATTTCCGATCGGTCAAGCTCTTGGAGGTCATATGAGGAAACATAGAGTTGTTTCGAATGAAGGAATGGTGGTGACTCGGCCGGTGACGGGGAAATTGAACGGCGATGACGCTGATAATGACGGTGGTTTGTGCCTTGATCTGAAATTGGCGCCTTGTGGAATTGATTTGGATTTGAAGTTAGAGAAGGCCGCGGCGCCGCCACGGATGCCGCCGGTTGTTCATTTGTTCATATAGGAATATTTGTTTCATTTGTTTTTTGATTGTGTAAATCATGGGGTTCATATTATAAACATGATTGATTCTTTTTATATTAGTTTACAGAGGAATATATATTTATACTTTTGTAAAGAAACCATTTTGCTATTGATATATTTCCTTTATAATTGTCTTAATTCTTAAATTTTTAACAATTTAAATTTGTTTTTAAATGAATTTTCCAAATTTTAACTTTGCGAAAAAAGAAAATCTTATCTGCACCTCTCGGAAAAACATGAAAAAGAATGTTTGATTGGTACTATCTTCTTTCCCAAAATGAAATGGATGATCTCGTAATTCTTATCTATAAAGACACGCTGGTAGGTGTTCTATTTTATTTTTTCATGGAAGTTGAACTTAAACCTTGTGCTCAGAAAAATAATTGTTCATACACTGATAAGGGATATATAAATTATCAAGAAAATATTTATAAAGATCTGTAACAACAATATATAAATCGGCGAGCCTCAACAAAAAGAATTTTGTGAAGAGATATTTTATGAGAAAAAATGCAAAGATATCAGCTTGAAAGGAAAACGTGTGGTCTTACAATAAAATAACTTAAAGACGTGGCATTGTGTGTGTGTTGGGGTCGTTGAGATTAGGTGACAACAACAATGTGTAAATAAGATAGCGGGAGTAGCACACCATCTATTCATGTAGGTAGTAGGTTTGAAATTGGATTAATATGAATGAGGTTTGAATTGGATCAATATCGTTCAGATTATTTATATTATAAATATGTACGGTTGGATTTAAATTGAATTTTTATTTTTAATTAGATTAATTGAATTGGTGAAATTAGTAAATTGATGGTACGACGGGTTGAATTATAGATTCGATTCTAAAATCATTGTTTAATATTTGGTGTATGCAATGATCAACCGATTAGACTAGTTGGATCGAGAATCTGTTAAGACACTAGTTCGAAAAATGACATTAAATCGAGAACTGGCATGGACCGGTTGAACAAGCTAAAAAGTAGATTGGAATTTGCTTAATACAATTCGGGATTTAAATGAGACACCAATACTTGTAAGTTATTCAAGTTTGATTTGAAAAAAAAAAATGAATCTAGTTTTGTAATGATTTGAAAAAAAAATGAATCTAGTTTTGTAATTTTCAAGCTAAGTTTCAATTATCAATCAAGCTGAATTTGAGCTTAATAACACTTAAGTTGAATGGCTTGTTTGCTTTATCGAGATTCTCATTTTTAATATGTATTTTAATTTTTTTATATTACTAAATTATACTATTGCCCTTAATACATTTTATTAGTCCTAAGCTTAATTATTAAGTAGAACTCGAGCTTTTTGGTATTCAGATTCAGCTCGACTCAATTACACCCTTAAACACAATATTATTTAGTGTATGAATTTGATATATATTTTTTATGTACAAGTACAATTTACAATAACGAGTAATACATTTGGATAATTATAATTAGACTCAACTAGTACAATGCATAGATATAATTACAATTATAATCAATAAATTTATACAATTATGACCATAATCAAATATTACATGCACAAGAGAACGAACTAATAACCAGAATATATTCAAATAGGGCGCACACGTGATAAAACCTAAACCAGAATATATGCACACGGTGAGGTCCAAGACCGTAATCTTTACCAGCATCGCCAATATGCCTCATTGACAGTTTGACACTTTTTTTTAATACTGAACCTATGCTTTTTTTTTTACTGTGGTATTTGTATTTTTCAAAAGTAATACATTTTTGTAGCTAAAGGTAATTAACAATATTGAGTTTTTAGTGTTTAATTTGAATTTTAGGATTGGTTAAATGAAAATTCACAATTAACTAATAATATTAGTAATTAACTTTCATCAAATCAACTTTAAAATTCGGGAAAAAAATCACATCCATCATATTGTGTTTAACAAATTAACCATAAAGAAATTCAAAATCAGTATTAAGTTTATTCTATTAACAAAATTATGAAAATCAAACCTATTAATAATAGCAATTAACTTTATCAAATCAACCCTAAAACTTGAATTGAACACTAAAAAGTCAACATTGTTACATTTGAAAACTATAACGTATAACTTTTGACAAATATAAGTATCACATTGAAAAAAGAAATGCAAGTACCGAATAAGAAAAAAGTTGTCTAACTTGGATACTTAATGATATATTATGCCTTTTAAATTTAATTATTTTTAGTTTAAGATTTTTAAGTTTATAAATGTAATTACAAGTAATGTTTATCCAAATCGATTATAACTAAAATTAAATATTATATAGTACAATTGAATTAGTCCAAATATATCTGAAATCAAATTATAATAATTCTGAAAAAAAATCTACATAAAAATATTTATGCAAAAATAAATTTAAAGATAAACCATACATAATTTACCCTCCAACTCAAAGTCAAATAGCTTTATAGCCTTGATAATTTATGACGTCTTTTTTATGGAGCTAAATCTAGTAATATATAAGAGTATTCTCGAGTAACGATTCAGAGTGCTAGCAAATTATTTGAATTCGATTATCTTTAAAAAAAATTTAAATCCAATTTAGTAATTATTTAATCAAATTTAAGCTATCGGTCAAAAATTTAATTCAAGCATTTATATACTCGATGAGAACTACTCACCAACCTAATCTAGCTTTCCATTTAAAAATATTTTTATATTATAAACTTACACTTTTATTCTTCTTAAATAAAAAAACTTTTAAGTATGAAAATGCTCAAGCTTGAATATGAATAAAGAATATGAATAAATGTAATCAAACTTGAACTCAAGTAGCTCGATTATGTCTCGAGCTAAAGTTCGAGTTTAAAAATTGTTCAATCAAACTCAAGCTTGAATATGAGCAAACTTAATCGAGCTTAAGTGCAAAAATTTATAAGCAAGCTTAATAATCAAACTAGAACTCAAGTAGTTCGATTACTTCTCGAGCTTAAAATTTGATGTTTGATCGAGTACAAGTCGAGGATCAAATCCATAATCAAGGGAAGTTCAAGAAGAAAGATAACGAAATACGAGTTATATTTATTTTGAATTAAAAAAATTGCAAATATTGAACTTACATACCTATTGTCACATTTTAAACATCTTTGTGACTTTACCAATAAGAAAAACTATCAAATTATAGGAAAATCCTATATTTCACACACTAAAACATGAAGTAAAACACAAGCACCCATCATGCAGTCAATGCGATTAGATTCTTCACCTCCTCCATTTTTTTTTCCCTTTTTGCTTTAATGGAAGTTTAAGATCAAATATTTACCCCTTTTTTAACCGAATTGGGTCATATTAGGTTTAACCGCAACATCCCGATTTTTGTGCAGCTTGACCAGGTCCGCCTGCAGCGTCAGGTTGATTGATCTTGATTGTCGAAGGCTGTAAACGATAGGAAAACTTTTTTCAAGTAATTGCAAAATAGGTACGGTTTTATAATCATAGGAGCAATTTGAATACCTCAGCCTTTGTGTCGCTATCAGCGAGTCGTTGCTTTATGTCCTTTGCTATAGAAAAGAAAACTTCCTCCACATTTAGATTTGTCTTTGCGCTCTGCCTGACACGTTTTCTTTCAGAATACATAAACACGGTAAATCTTGAATTCGAAAAGCAATCAGAATCGGCAAGCATTGCTTACGGTTTCAAAAAATTTGATTCCATACTCATCAGCAAGTGCTTGTCCCTTCGAGGTAGGCACAGCCTTAGAAAGGAGAAGAATGTAGAGTAAGATCATAAAATCAATGCATACATTCATAAAATGAAAGGAGAGGAGGTTTAGAATCAGTGGTTTTGAATAATAAAAAACTTTGTTTCGGATTCTCGGTAAAAAGCAAGCATACTAAATGAGTATAGAATCACAGACATTATCGATTGAAATCTTGTTGGGAGCTGCATACCCTTTTGCTTTCATCCATGTCTGCCTTGTTCCCTACCAATATCTTGTTAACATTATCCGATGCATGCTGCTCGATGTTCCGAATCCAATTCCTAATATCTGCAAGGAGAGACGCCACTCATTAAGTGTAGCCTTAATCTTTAAACGATTTATAAATCGAGACTAACAAACAAGAAAACCAACTATGAAAAGCAAGTTAAAAAACACGGTGAAACAACAAAGAAATAGAATCAGAAAGCCAGAGAACAAGAGATTTACTGTTGAAGGATGATTCATCTGTGACATCATATACGAGCAAGATTCCCATGGCTCCACGATAATAAGCTGTTGAAAGAACAAGAAAGAGATGTATAAAGGGAGACCGTTTGGAGGACAGCAAAATATGGGATGAATCGATTTTCAAGTCTGGACCAAACAAGATTTAGGTCACTGAATATCAAGTTTATAAGAACTTCACTTTTATACAAGAGAAATTTACATTTCGAAACAGATATGCCCAGATGGCAAAGTTACAGGTAAATGTACCTTGGAGGCACTTGTATTAGGAGTCAGATTGAATTTTACTTCTTCTACTCAAAAAATGGGAAAATTAATCCTTCTACGTTAGACCAAAGAGCAAATTGGTCTTTTTGTTAAAAGTTCTATCTATTTCTACTGTTAAAAACTGGCCCCTGTACATCGACATGAGATATATGTCACGTGTAACTATCTAGTTATTCTGTTAGCTATGCCACTTTTTAATAGTGAATGGATTGGGACTAATGTATTGTGACTAATTTGCTCTTTTTTTTAGTAAAGCGGGTAAAATTCAATCTTACTCTTAATATAAAGGCCTCAATGATACTTTTACCCAAACCGGGAAAAAGCTCAGATGAAGTTAGAACAGGTTTCCAGGCAGTAGCCCTATAACCTTTTGCATTCACGCTTGAAATGGCCATGCTTATAAGGCAACCTTTTAGCAGCCTCTCTAATTTAAAATACCGAGAAAATGAAAGCTAACCAAAGAGCATACCAAACATGGAAGGCTCATAAAAACCACAGGTCAAGGCAGTAAACGGCTGTGGATGGAACTGTTCGAGGTAATTTCTCAGTCATAATGAAATGCATTACCAATCACATAGGATCACAATGCTTTAATCATTTCATAAGTTTGACACCGAAACAAATTTTTCCCTGTACTCACCAGTCGTGATTGTCCGAAACCTCTCCTGCCCGGCTGTATCCCAAATTTGGAGCTTAATTCGCTTACCATCAAGCTCAATGGTTCTTATCTTAAAATCAATACTGCAAAATGGAAGAAATACATCCTTAAAGTTGGGAAACCTCATCTAGATAGAATAAACAACAAACATGGGTTCCATTTGAAAAAATCCGCACCCAATGGTGGTGATAAAACTGGTAGTGAAGGAACCATCCGAGAACCGCAAAAGAAGGCAACTCTTACCAACACCTACATTTGTAAAATAACAGAAACCATTGAAGTCCTTTGAGCAAATTATGAAGGCGTCAAAATTTCGAAGTAAAAACGAAACTAGTAAACAAACATTTATTGAAAATGAAATATATTTTAGGGCCAAATCTAGAATGCAAACTAATTAAAAATTATGAAATCATCAAATTATCAGATTGAAATTACCATAATTTATCAAAATTAAAGTAGATTGAGCTAATTGCCACTCCTATACTTAATCATATTTAGTAAAACCTACAGACAATTAAATTAACCAATAAATGCTCCCAAAATTTTGCTTCTTCAACGTTCTTTTGGCACCTCAAAACCTATTAAATTAATCTCATGAAAAAAATACAAATCTTAGAAACAAATAATTTGAACTAAATTTACTTGCATCGCAACTCGTTCGCGTAAATGCTGGAAAACAAATCTTAAACAAGAGGGTTAAGAAAATTCAGCAGGTTTTAGAGATCAACGAACCGCTGTCGCCGATCAAAAGAAGTTTTATGAGGTAATCATAATCAGCTCTAGCTCTTGCTGGTGGAGCAGCCATTGACGACGAATTTCACCAAAAAAAGATAACAATGAAAAACCTCTCGAATCTGAATACATAATTAAAAAAAAAAAGAAAAAAATCCGAATAGAAAAAGTTCACATTTACAAACTTGAATCCACGTAATTAAATAAAATAAATTAAAAATAATTACCGGATCGAAGATTGAGATGAAGATCTTTTGAAAAACTTGAACGAAAGAGGGGTCTCCAAAAAGTCAAATCTTAAAAGGCCATTGCGATTATAATTTGCAATTTTTTATTATTATCTATTTTACGATTGTTTTCTTCATTTTTCAATCGTAAAGATGAAATATGCGCAGTATCCGCTTTCTCTTCCTTACCTCGTACCCTTTTTATTTTAGTCAAATTCTCCTATTAGTCCCTGTACTATGGATAAGTTGTAATTTTAGTTCATGTTGTTTAATTTGGTCAACTTTGATCTACACTTTTCGAAATAAGTAATTTTAATCTTTATAATTTTTAAATTTCACTCTCAAAACAAATAAAAATTTCAGCCTAAACAAATAATAGCAGTTAGATATAATTGATTAAATTCTGCTATTAGTCATTTACTATACAAAAATTATAAATTTAATTCATATTTTTCAATTGAACTGTTTTTAGTCCTTATGCTTTTGTGATTTTGAAATTTCAATATTAATGCAAATAACAACCATTAAATTCATTAGTTAGGTTTTTATGTGTGTGAGTAATATATAAAAATAATAAATTGATATAAGCAAAAGTATATGAACTGCACCATAAAATTAAATATAAGGGTAAAATTAATCCATAAACCAATATGAACTAAATTAAAAAATCAATACAATTTAACCAAATTTTTTATTTTTGTTTTTTATAATATTTTTATAACTTACTTAATCAAACTGTACAACTAATCAACTAATCATCAATCCAATACTAAAAATTTTGAAGTAAATAACGTATTTGAACACATATTGATCTAAAATTTTTAAAAAGTTGCAATAACTAATATTATTAACTCGTTAACTATAATGTAATAAAATAAACTAACATAACACGTCATACCCTCATTTCATATCACTAGTCCCTATTTTTTTTCAACAATTTCTTTTTTATTCATTTTCTTTTTACTTGGAAGAAGACGAAAAAATAAGAAAAAGAGAAACAAGAAAAGGGAAAAGAGAAAGAAAAGTTTAAAAAAGAATTTAACGCAAACCAACAATTCATAATCTCAAACATTATAACCAAAAACATAATTATAATTCCCAATACAAAATTAAAATTGTAGTAAAGTACCAAGTTCTACATCGAGTGAAATTAAAAAAAAAGAAAAAAGAAAAAAAAATCAAAAATTTGACTCAGTAGAAAAAACCAAGTACTTTCCCACCAACATTCTTTCTTCTAGCTTCTTCATGGTCCATGATGCCAGCAGATGTGGTTAGCACAATATATCCAAACTGCAATAAACAAAAACATTTACACACAAATACCATAAGATAGCATTCGTAGTTGGAATATATGAACATTTAGTCCCTGAACCTGGCAAATTTTCCCACTTTGGTCCTTGAACTTGTTACAACTTAAATGGAATCCAAGATCAAGGATCAAATTGGGAAAAGTTGTCAAATTTAGGAAACTAATGGAACAAAAAAAAGTTTAGAGACCAAGATGGAAAAGTTGCTCAAGTTATCAAGTGCAACATACGAGTAACCGAATACTTGATTTAATCAAAGCAAGCTTAAGCAATTCAATCTTTTTACTCAAATCAAGCTTGAGCTTTTCTTTGGTCCTTGAACTTGTCACAACTTAATAGAATCCAAGTTCAAGGATCAAATTGGGAAAAGTTGTCAAGTTTAGACACTAATGGTCCAAAAAAGAGTTCAGAGACCAAGTAGGAAAAAGTTCCTCAAGTTATCGGGTGCAACAAATACAAGTGACCAAAACTTTTTCTCAAATCAAGTTTTGAGCAAATCAATCTTCTTCTCGAATCAAGCTTGAGCTTTAAAAAGGAAACCGAAACTCGATCAAGATTAACCCAAACTTTGAGCCTCAATTTACAGGTCGAACTCAAGCTTCTTATATCTTGAGCTCGGCTTAGCTCAATTACACCCATACCTGGACCATGAGTAAACAGGAGAGGACATGCCACTCAACATGACACAAAACAAGATAAATAATGCTAAATAAGTTGTCAATTACTGCCTATTATATAATGTTATTACTATAAATAGGAATTTAGTTCTCACTAGCAAAACTGAAAATCCAAGCACCGTCAAATGTATTTACTTCCTTTCTTAAGATAGAAATTTATTGCTCTTACCAAAGCATAACTAATAATACACAATGAATAAACATCAAAACGATTTTTAGCTTACTTGTCTAGAAGGAAGTAGCCTAGCAGTCCAACCCTCAATCTCTTTGACTCCGACATCAAAACGAGGACTAATCACCCCACACTTGTTTAGCCTCCCGTTAAGTTCAACCACAATTTTGCCAGACCTGTGGTCATCAACATACTCAAATTCTCCGATGTAACCTGCAATGGCAATAGAAAAAAGAAAAGTAAATATATAAACTTTTGAGGAAGTAACTCATGCTTTAATAAATAAGCATGGAGAGCATATAGTCAACAAACCATGCTTCTGCATAACCAAAAGGAACTTGATGATCACTTTCGAGGAAGGCCTAATCATGACCTGTCGTTTGCCCCTCTTCTCCGCATTGTACATGCTCTTGAGTGCATCGTTTAAAACACTGACTCTAACCATCTTTTCAAATGCAAGCTGCTGCTGATTTTACAATGAACATAAGTATATAACAAATAAGCATTTACAGTTAAACATACACTAAACAATCATCGAACTAGATTTCAAAAGCATGTATAAATGTAATCTTAATAATTATCTCTCGATTTCATAAACTCATTCGGTTCCTATTTAATAGTGAATTTGAATATTTTTCCTCTTTCACATGTATAGTTATATCAATTTTCAACTAATTTACATATAAGGTATGCGTAACTTTCTCAGAATTTCATAACGAATGAAATCCCAACCGAAACCTTCAAATATATGTTCCCAAAGCACAGCTTGGATAAATAAAGTATTAGTTACTTGCATTACCTTTCAAGCAAACATTAATTCCCCGCTATCCCAAAATCTTATTCAAGCAGTAAAGAAAAAACACAGTTACAAGCAAAATCCATATCTTTTTGCAAGAAATTAACAATTATTCTAAGCCACTTTATGCTAAGTTGCTAACCTTATATGCCATTCATAACATATAGAACCGATCGATTTCTAGACTTGCCTATATTCTCAAAAATTCTTTCAATTTCATTTTTGCGTGCAGCAGATCAATAACATACAAAATAGCAAGATAAATTACAAATAAACGTATAAATTTATGATTTATTAAAATCAAACGTACGGGAATGAATAAAAAAAGTCAATACAAAAGTTACCTATCAGAATAGGGATAAATTTAATAACAAAGATGAAGCTTGAAGAACTAATTCGGATCTAAATTTGAGAGGAACATGAATGTTTACCTGAAAGCAAAAATGGCGGCAGCTTAAGGGTTTTGCTCAAAGAAGTGTTGAGATACGTGAAGGAGAGCTAGGGATTTTTCGGCTTTTTAAGGGCTCACTAAAGCTTTGAGTTCGCAATTACGAAAATGGCCTCTTGGGCCGGAAAATGCCCAATGGATCGGATTTAATTGTCCGTCCATCCATTTTACACAGGGTCTATTTTAACTTTAGTATCCACTTTGGTAATTTAAATTTGACAATTAAATCCTTTTGGTTATCATTATGTCATATTAACAAATTTTGGTTGGTAGACCAAATAGACTTAATTACCAAATTTAATTGTCAAAATTTATATTAATCCATTTATATATTATCAAATAGAAAGCCTTAAAATTCTAGAATTCAACAATAGGGCTGACATGGGAAGCCCTTAAATTAGTTTGTGGGTTAGCGTTTTATTGATAAAAAAAAACACACTAAAAGAGGTTGTTAGGCGGCATGGAAGAATGAATAGGCTTGATTGGGAGTGTTCATTTTTGCTCTCGGTTTCACTTGATTTTCTTAAGTAAATTTATTTTCATTTTATGTTGCTTTGCTGCTGCCATTATTCCAACATGGTATCAAGAGCCTGTCATCTTTGAGGGCCTTTCCTTGTTGTTTTTTGTTTGTGAAATCAAGCTTAAGAAAGAAGAAACAGAGGCTGCTGAACTTGTTGCAACAGGATGAGCTTCACACCACCTCTACCACCTGTGTTCACTAGTGAGAACTACCACATTTTGGTGGTAAAAATAAAGACTTACCTCCAGGCACATGATTTGTGGAGTGTAATTGAGAATGATGCTGAGCCACCTCCATTGAGAGCCAATCCCACCATTGTTTAGATAAGGCAGCATGCTGAAGAGTGTGCTAAGAAGCCTAAAGCCATGACCTGCCTGCACAATGGAGTGTCAGATGGTATTTTCACTCGAATCATGGCTTGTGACTCACCTAAACAAGCTTGAGATAGGTGAATGAGGAGTTCATAGGGTCTGAAAAGACAAGGCAACAACAGTTGATCAACTTGATGAGAGATTTTGAGAACATCAAAATGAAAGAAGCTGAAACCATCAAATAATATGCAAACAGAATTATGGCCACTGTCAACAGTATAAGACTACTCGGTGATATTCTGCTGAGAGCAGGGTTGTTGAGAAGGTGATCACCACTCTCCATGAAAGGTTTGAGTAAAAAATCTCCTCGTTGGAGGACTCGAGGGACCTCACAACCATTTCTCTGTCTGAGTTTGTAAATTCACTTTATGCACTCGAGTAGAGAAGGGCCAATAGGCAGAAGGAGCACCCTGAGGGAGCCTTCAAAGTAAGGGCCAAAAATAGCTCAGAAACAAGTCACAAAGGCAAGAAGCCTTGGCTTGAAAGAAAAGAAAAATCTATGAGGGATTCAGGCAAGAGGAGGTTTCCACCATGTGTCCACTGCAAGAAGACCACACATTTAGAGAAGTTTTACTGGTACAGGCCAGGCATCCAATGCAGGAGCTGCAAGCAATTTGGTCATGTGGAAAAGGTCTATAAAAACAAGAGTAAGGCACCAGCACAGTAGCAAAACCAAGCACAGACTGCTGAGGACCTACAAGCTCAGGAGGAGCATGTCTTCAGTACATCTTGCTTTACAACCACAAGTAAAGTCAAGTGTAGTTGGCTTGTGGATAGTGGCTGCTCACATCACATGGCAGCTGATGAGAGGCTGTTCAATGAGCTAGACAGGAATTTCAGCTCAAAAATCAGAATTGGCAATGGGAGTTTGATTGAGGGCAAATGCAGAGGTGATGTGTTGATCAACTCAGGCTCAGGTAATAAGCTGATTTCAGATGTGTTGTATGTGCCCGATATAGACCAAAACTTGCTCAATTTTGGTTAATTGGTTGAAAAAGGCTACTCACTGGTTTTCAATGGTGGTTCCTGTGTTATTGAAGATTTTCTTGGCCAGGAAATTGCCACAGTACATATGGCAGACAAGTGTTTTATGCTGGATGTTAGTCAGCTTGAAAAGAAGGCTTATACAAGCCAAAGTGACAATGCTGGCCTATGGCAAAGGAGACTAAGCCATGCCAATTTCAGATCACTTGACTTGCTACATAGGCTGAGTTTGGCAGAGGATATGACCAAAGTTGAGGCATTGGCTGGTGTTTGTGATGTCTGTCAGCTTGGTAAGCAAGCTAGTCTACCTTTTCCAGTCAACAATGCATAGAGAGCTCGAGATAAGCTTGAGCTAGTGCACTCTGATGTTTGTGAACCAATGAAGGCCCCTTCACTGAATGAGAGTAAGTACTTTGTGTTGTTTATTGATGACTTGACCAGATTTTGTCGGGTTTACTTCTTGAAACAGAAGTCTGAAGTATTTGAAGCTTTTGGAAAATTTAAGGCTCTAGTAGAGAACCAGTCAGGTTGCAAGATCAAGGCATTGAAGACTAATAATGGCTCTGAATATTTGTCTGAAAGATTACAAAAATTGTGTGATCAAGTTGGGATCTATCATCAGCTAACTATAGTGTATACTCCTCAGCAAAATGGAGTGTATGAGAGGAGGAGCAGGACTGTGATGGACATAGCTAAGTGTTCGCTGTTCCAAAGCAAATTTCTAAGCACATTTTAGGCTGAGGTTGTTAATAGCTCAGTGTACCTGCTCAATAGGCTTCCAAAACATGCTGTGAAGGACAAAACACCTTTTGAAGCATGGCATAGACTCAAGCCATTAGTTTTTCACTTGAAAGTGTTTGGCTGTGCGTGTTATGTCCTTGTACCTGCAGAAAGAAGGACCAAGCTCGAGAAGAGATCAGTTCCAGGCATTTTTTGGGCTATAGTAGTAATAAGAAAGGCTATAGGGTATTTGATCCCTCAACCAAGAAAATTCTGGTAAGTAGGGATGTCAAATTTGACGAAGAGAAGACTTGGAGCTGGGATGGTTCAGATGCAAATCAGTTTGAAGATGATTTGGTTGATGGCAGCTTAGAACTAGCTGAAAATGAGCTCAGTAGTGGCAATGTTGATGATCCTCCTGTGAGAGGCACCAGATCTATTGCTGATATTTATCAAAGATACAATGTGGCTATAGTGGAGCCTTCGAGCTATGAAGAGGCAATCAGGGACAAGCACTAGAAGAAAGCTATAGAAGCTGAATTGGACATGATTCATAAGAATCAAACTTGGGATTTGGTTGAGAGGCTAGAAAAGAAGAATGTCATAGGTGTTAGATGGGTTTTTAGAGCCAAATTCAATGTTGATGGCTCATTGAACAAACACAAAGCAAAGCTTGTGGTGAAAGAGTATAGCCAGCAGTATGGGATTGATTTTGAGGAGACTTTTGCTCCAGTTGCAATCAAGCTTCTGTTTTCTTTGGGTGTACAGAAACAATAGGAAATACATCAGCTTGATGTTAAGTCAGCCTTTTTGAATGGCTTCCTCAATGAGGAGATCTACATAAAACAGCTTGATGGTTTCAAAGTCCAAGGACAAGAAAATAAGGTCTATAGGCTGAGGAAAGCTCTTTATGGCCTAAAGCAGGCACCTAGAGCCTGGTATGATAGGGTTGATGCCTACCTGTCCAGGCTTGGGTTCGAGAAAAGCCTGAGTGAGCTAACCCTTTATGTGAAGAAGTCCAATGATGAGACTTTGTTGATCGGTTCGATCTATGTAGATGACTTACTGGTAACTGGAAGCAATGATGATTTGATCAATGAATTTAAAGCTCAAATGCAAGCTGTTTTTAACACGACAAACTTGGAGATCATGACTTACTTCCTTGGGATGGAAGTAAACCAGTCCGATCGGGGTATTTTCATCAGTCAACGTGCATTTGCCTTAAAGATACTTAATAAATTTTGTATGGCAAATTGCAAATCAGTAAAAACACCTTTGGCTCAATGTGAGAAGCTGACCAGCTTTAGTAATCAAGAAAGGGTCGATGAAAGAGAGTATAGGAGCTTAATTGGCTGATTGCTCTATTTGATTGCAACAAGACCTGATCTTATGCATGTTGTTAGCCTGCTATCCAGGTTTATGCATTGTTGTAATGTGGTACATTTCAAGGCTGCCAATAGGATACTCAGGTACATTAATGAACTTTGAAGCTTAGTGTTATGTTTAAAAGGGAAGAGAAGCTTAGGCTGGTTGGTTATTCGGACAGTGACTGGGCTGGCTGCATTGATAACATGAAGAGCACTTCGGGTTATTTCTTTACCCTTGGCTCAAGTGTGTTTTGCTGGAGTTCTAAGAAGCAACAAACGTTGCACAGTCCACAACTGAAGCTGAGTATATAACAGCAGCAACAACAACAGTAAATCAAGCCATTTGGCTTAGAAAGTTGCTAAGTGATTTAAATAATGAGCAACTTGATCCTATTGAAATCATGGTAGACAATCAATCAGCAGTTTCCATTGCCAAAAATCCAGTCTTCCATGGAAAGACCAATCACTTTAAAATCAAGTTTCATTTTGTTCGTGAGGCTGAGCAGTCCAATGAAGTCAGTCTCGTTCATTGCAACTCACAAGACCAATTGGCTGACATCTTGACTAAGCCACTTGGTAGAGCAAGGTTTGAAGCATTAAGAGAGTTGATTGGTGTTTGTTACATACAGTCCAATGAGAAGTGTTAACAGTTGGCCTATAATGCAACATTGTACCATTGGCAGCTCGAGTAGGATGCATGAAGCTGCATCAAAGCTGAACCCGTAGCAGCTCAGCAATATTAGCACCATCGAGGCAGATTTAAGAACAGCAACCAACTTCATTGTTTTGTTTCATTTTGTTTCCTTTTGGTTCATTTGTAACTTGATCAAGTTGGTTTGTAACTTGATATCTAAGTTAGTAAGTTTTAGATTTGAATTTGATGGATGTAATAGCTGAAATGTTAGCTTACTTGTGCTGGTAATCTAAGTTAGTTTAAGTCTTGTATTAGTGGGAGTAGTTAAAGTATTAGGTGACTATTTTGTATTTGAATTCTATGTATAAAGTTTACATGTGAATGAAAGAAGCTGTCTGATTTTTCATCCAACTTTTGCTCAAGTTTTGTGTTCATTTTGCTCAAGTCATAAGTTGAAAATTTTACAACCATTTTTGTCATGAAAATATTTTATGGATAACTCAAACATACTTTTTAATTGTAACTATTTGACATGGATTTATTTTGTAATTACATTTGATAATATATGGAAGTGTCAATATTGCAATTTAGTTTTATTGTTTAGGCTAATATCGTTTATATTTTTAAGTCATTTGTTCATGTTGACATTGGGATTGTTTACAAAATTATTATATAAATTTCTTAAAATGACATAAATTTATTCTCAATGATAGCATGAACGAATGACCTATGAATAAAGGATATAAATACTAAATTTCTTTCCAATTACAAAAGTGTCATTAATATTTTCTAAAATTATAAATTTTATTACACTTTTAAAATCTATGCACCTTAAATCAATTACTCATTAATGTCACTTCATAATCCACATCATCATTACATAAGCAATCAAGCATATAATCCACCATAAATGATAGGTTTTTTTTCTCCTCCATTTTTCAAATTTTTTAACAACCTAATAAGAAATTTTTTTTCACGATGGCTAATTAGAAGACTGTATCATCTAAAATAATAACATAAATGACCAAATTTAATTTCTTTTTTATAATTTTTGTAACACCTCATGCTTGACCTACTCGTTGGGTCTAGATTATGGGATGTTACTTTTAAATATAATATTTAATTAATACTTTCATTATGATAATCTGCAATAATAAAGAGAATGATATAATGATTATATCAAATAATGCTACTAAGGAAATATTAGAAATTTTCAAGAATTCATATAAATGATAAGACTTTGTTTTAATAAACACAATTTCACTATGGAAGCTTAAACTTGTTAAAATAGGCACTTAGTATAAGTATTAAAGGATTTTAGTTATCTAACTAGCCTTACAGTGTACATGAATTTACTTCCAATTATATGGTAGAATATCTAGTATTTTACAATTATAACTAAGACATGAGGCCCCGCCTCAAGGCCGTTCTATTGTATGTAAATTACGACTCAGAGACATTTTGTCCTAGCTCGGCGAATCCTGGCCTGGTCATTTCTTCAACTCCCGCTACCATTTATTTACTTGCAATACATAACAACACATGTAAGTTCCATTGAACTTATTAAATTTCATACATTACTAACACAATGCCAACATGTTTGCATTTCGTGGCTGGGACTTCTTGTTTTGTCATGTCCGTAATAGGACAGTACACTATTTTTAGTGTCACAAAAGTTGGTTTCTTGGAAAATTTTTCCCTACTATTTTTATTCTCTTTAATTGCCTTCATGGCTTCTTATGCATCTATCACCATAAGAGAGACATCTTCGTGGATTCATACTTGCAAACTTGTAAGAGATAATACATCAATAATTCCCACAATGCGTATTGCACCAGAGATCACATATAGGCATATAAGACTATTTTTTAGCAAACAGTCCCTGTTGCTGATTGTTAATAACAATTTATCTTGCCGAACTCAAACTCATACTAAGATCTTCTTGGATCCATAGGGAACACCCATTTATTGCTTAATTATAATAGAAAATATGTCCATTCGAATTAAGTACATAGATCAAGCGGTATCTTTCATTCCTCATTTGCTCCACGGTCAGATAGTCAACTTCTGGTGGTTATCTACTGAATAGATAACTTATGGGTGGATTCTTAACAACGAGTCTCCCTATTAATGGAAACATTCATGTGAGGCAATCGTGGCAGATTGTCATATCTTTTATATATGATTCTACTTACGCGTATAGCTCGCACATATAGTAATGGTTTTCAGGTAGACGTACTCATAAAATTAGATTTGAACCTCCGAATAGACCTATAATCTTTTCACCAAAGAAAATTCCATAACTACTGTGGATGCAAAACATTGAAAACAAACCGACAAGCTACCGTAGCTTGTACCGGCTTGCAGCTTCCACATAGGATCATCCTTACGGACTTCCCATATTTACGGTAGTGTCATGGCCATGGATTCTATTCATCCTACTAAGGGTTCTAATATGTTCCCCGAGGGGCTCTTAAAAGTATCATAAAGGGCACTATTATGTCCCACACAAAGGGACTCTCATGTACGGGTGTGCACCGAGTCTTTGTATCACTGAATCTCCTTTCTTGACTCAATCTAATTAAACCTCCCTCAAAGCCACATAAATATGATGCATATGCAATCTTGTGCATGACCATTTGATCCTCTGCAAAGCCACATAAATATAATGCACATCATACACACATTCTATCAATAAAGGCTACAACTCATACGACATATGACACATCAATTCAATTGACATATCATAAGCATACTTATTATCAATCAATCATATCACTTAGTACGCAATAACATGTTACGCCAAACAAATCGTTTATTCAACATAGTTAGCTTACAACCATACAACCATATCTTCTTAAAACATACATCATGCCATAGCACTCATTTAATCAGTCATGATAAAATTCGTCCAACAATATTTGCACTCGATACCCCATGCACACACAAAAACATTAACACTTCGTCACCAATTCAGAAATGACACAAAGTACATCCATTAAGAAATTAAATTAGCTGGTGTGACAATTCATTAAGAAATGAGTTTGAAAACTCACCTGGGAGTCGTTGTCAATTCCATATTTTAAATTTTTTTCCTTTGCTACACGAGCCTCCTTAAACAATACAACATGACAATTATATCAAAATATAAATAAAACCATTCATTATCACAAAAATCATAATTTCTTTGCATACAGAGACAAATTGATGATTCCCCGCCACTTTACCCCAAAATAGAACTGAACCAATAGGTAATCCAAATCCTTAACTACCTTTTTTTTTCTTGAATATGTTAATGCAAATATATTATAAAACTTACCAGCATGCAATATTTTTAATTTCCAAGACTAAATCCTTAGTCTCTGATAATATTATAGAATGACGTGTTTTTATGTGTTAATCATGTACTTATTTTGAGCTTGAGCCTACTAATTTGAGCTATTTATGTCTTTTTATCTTTTAGGGGCTAAATTAGACGCGAAAAGTAAATTCAAAGGAAAAAGCATCAATTTAAAGATTAAATGGACCAATATGCAACGTGGAAAAAAATATGGTACCAAAAGTGCGAACATGGAAGACACAAGGACTAAAAAGCAAAAAGAAGAGATTTTATTTTAGAAGACTCCATTTTATTTATATTAGGATAATTATTAAGATAATTATTGGGATTATTTAATTTTAGGATTTTATTTTAATTATCTTTATTTAAATGTATTTATCTTTAGAGAATTTAAGTTTAATTAGACTGTCTCCCTAGCACTATAAATAGAGGGTGAAGTGACTCTAATTGTGTTCATATTTTTCTGTAAACACTCTCCCCCAAAAGTCTAGGCTTTTGATAACGACTCGCGATATTAAGTAATAAAATTTATAAAACTGATCACACCAAAACTAACTAATATCACGATGTTAAAGGCAAGTGCACCTATCAAACAGTAGTATAGTTTAGTGGCAAGACCGAGTTATCGTACCCAAGGGAACTAAAAGTACTAATACTTACTTCATTTCTATTATCTAGCCTAAAAATAAAAGAGGTTTGGTTGAAACTAATTCTAAAACTAACTAAAAGTGCACAAAAAATAAATTGGGGAAAACTTTAGAGAAAAGCTTATTGATATAAGCAATACTTAAGGGAGAATCCACCCAGACTTCACTTGTTATTGGTTCTTGAGCTAGACGATTTATTCACTTGACTTGATCCTTAAAGATCCCTAATTTATGCTAAACCCTCCGTCGAGGGGAAGAGCAACTAGGCCTAGGTTGTTAACTAAAGTTCCTTTATTAATTAACACCCTATGTTGCATTAATTCGATCTATGGTTCCCATATTAGGTTTGACCCTAATCCGGCAGATTTATGTCGCCCTATGTCTAGGGTTACATGCAACTCCGTTTAATTATGGTAGATCTACTATTATCACAGGGACTTTTGCTCCTCTGCTTTAAGCACATCCGTTTCTTGAATTAATACCTAGGCTTATTAACACAAGAATTAAGCACACATAATTAAGAAAAACTTAAGTATTTGTCATATAAATCAAGAATAAATAATAACAAAATTCGTCTTAGGTTTCATCCCCCTCAAGTATTTGAGGGGTTTAGTTCATAATAAAGAAAGAAAGCATCTCAGAAGAATTAAGATAACAAAACATAAAGAACCCGAAAACCCCTGAAGGAATTTAGGGAGATCATCTGTCTTGATGTAGAATTCTAGCTTCTGGGATGAATCAATCGGCTTCTTTTGGAGTAATCCCTTACTTTCACTATTTGTGTTGGCAGAAATATGGCGCTCTTTCTTGAGAGAAAAGAGTATTCCCTTAGCAGGAAATAAGCACACCCTAGAAGTTGCCTCCTAGGGTCTTTATATAGAGTTTAGAATGGCTTTCTTAGCCCCTAAGTATCCAAATCCTAGTGAAATTCCTCTTCCTCACGCATAGAACACGCCCGTGTGCCACGCCCGTGTACTTCGACAAGAGGCCGTGTGAGATTCTGTCGATTGAGGCACGGCCGTGTGGCCTGGCCGTGCTTGTCAGGGCTGGACCGTGTGGACTTCGTGTGGCACGGCCGTGGTTTTCACATTTTGGCCCATTTTCTTTGGTTTTTGGTCTATTTTTCGTTATTTTCTCTTCCCTATGCTCTCCTGAGTGTAAGACATAAAAAATAAAGATTAAGAGCACCAATTCTCACTAAATTGATAATAATTCATCCAAAATATAGGCTAAAATGAGGTAAAAATATGTATAATTTAGCGTTTATCAGCTTTTGTTCTTTCTATATTTCCTTTCAATAAAATTCTTTTTTCCATTTTTATATTTATTTTCTTCCTCACCATTATCATGAGCCACTAAAATCCATCTAGCTGAAAGTTGTCAATATTCCCCAAAAAGGGTTCTTGAGGCTTAAAATCCATACTTAGCCTTCTCGCCAAGCGTTCATCGTTTCTTCGTACTACGGGTTGACGCTTCCTTCCATGTCCCCTTAAGACGTAACTTTTCAACGTATGCAAAGGCGGCCGCTTTGCATGTTTTGGAAGGATTGCACAGTCAGTTTGTTAACTTACTGCGTCAGAGGTTGGCGAACCCAAGAGACAAGATGGCATGGGATTCGCCATTGAGAAACGTTAATCTAGCGTAGATGATCCCATAAAAGGCGATTGCTGATTGGAGTCAGGTTTCCTAAAAATCGTAAGTCTAAATTTTTGGAGCTGGTGGTCGTAGGCGTCCTCTTCCACTATAACTGGCTTACTTGGTTCGAGAATGGTCATCCAAAAGCCAATGATTGAACCCAATGCGGAATGAGACAACTGGAGGCTGGACTCTTCCTATAATAAATTCTTTCTCTCGACTCTCTTTATTGTTTTTAATTTTCGCAATTTCGATTCAATTCATTAATTCTGTTTTATTTATTTATTTATTTTATTTCTTCCCAACCTAAATCTTTAATTCTGTTTTTTATTTCCCAGGAACGCAGGTTTTCTTGTGTAAGATTTTGCCCATGATATCGAAAAACGAGCATTCGTATAATTCGGTCCCAGAGAATTCGACCCCACTTCCCCTTACTGTTATTTTTACTATTTTACAGGGAATAAGTTAATTTGGTGCTTTCAACGACCGCATCAAATTTTGGCACCGTTGCTGGGGACTGGTAACATACTAATCTTGTTTTTTGTTTTCTATAACCAGATCTGCTCCGACATTCTTGCGTTTGACCCAGAGATCGAAAAGACTGCTAAAGCTAATCGAAAGGAAACAAAACTAAGGAAAAAGCAGTCAGCGGTGGTTGGAACTCAAAGCATTCCACCTCTAGAAATTAGAATTGACGATGAAGTAGAGTCTAGGGTTAACGAAAACCCTACTCGAACATTTGAAAGTAAAGAAGAAGAACTCTATTCACCTGAAGAAGTTTTTGACGCTAGGGTTAATGAAAACCCAAATCAGGCGCAGCAACAAATGGCTCAAACAATTCGGCAACTGACCGAAGCCCCGACGGAACAACCACCATTATGCATATTTCAGATGCTATTGTTTGAGCCATTTGTCAAATTGTTCTGTCGGGGCTTCAGCCAGTTACTGAATTGTTTGAACCATTTGTTGCTGCGCCTGATTTGGGTTTTCGTTAACCCTAGCATCAAGAACCTCTTCAGGTGAATCGACTTCTTCTTTACTTTCAAATGTTCGAGTAGGGTTTTCGTTAACCCTAAACTCTATTTCGTCGTCGATTCTGATTTCTGGCGGTGAATTGCTTTGAGTTCCAACCACCGCTGACTGCTTTTTCCTTAGTTTTGTTTCCTTTCGATTGGCTTTCGCAGTCTTTTCGATCTCTGAGTCGAATGCAAGAGTGCCTAGGGCAGATCTGGTTATAGAAAACAAAAAACAAGATCAGTATGTTGCCAGTCCTGGTAACGGCGCCAAAATTTGATGTGGTCGTTGAAAGCACCAAATTAACCTATTCCCTGTAAAATAGTAAAAATAACAGTAAATAGGAAGTAGGGTTGAATCCTCTGAGACCGGATTATACAAATGCTTGTCTTTCGATATCCTGGGCAAAGTCTTGCCCAAGAAAACCTGCGTTCCTGGGAAATAAAAAACATAATTAATGATTCGGGTTGGGAAGAAATAAAATAAATAAATAAATAAAATAAAATTAAGGAATTGAATCGAAATTGCGAAAAATAAAAATAATAAAGAGAGTTGAGAGAAATAAGTTCTTATGGGAAGAGTCCAGCCTCCAGTTGTCTCATTCCGTCTTGGGTTCAATCATTGGCTTTTGGATGACCCTTCTCGAACCAAGTAAGCCAGTTATAGTGGAAAAGGACGCCTACGACCACCAGCTCCAAAAATTTAGACTTACGATTTTTAGGGAACCTGACTCCAGCCAGCAATCGCCTTTATGGGATCATCTACGCTAGATCAACGTTTCTCAATGGTGAATCCCACGCCATCTTGTTTATTGGGCTCGCCAACCTCTGACGCAGTAAGTTAATGAACTGACTGTGCAATCCTTCCAAAACATGCAAAGCAGTCGCCTTTGCATACGTTGAAAAGTTACTTCTTAATGGGCCATAAATGAAAGCGTCAGCCCGCAGTGCGGAGAAACGATGAACGCTTAGCGAGAAGGCTAAGTATGGATTCTAAGCCTCAAGAACCCTTTTTGGGGAATATTGACAACTTTCAGCTAGATGGATTTTAGTGACTCATGATAATGGCGGGGAAGAAAATAAATATAAAAATAGAAAAAAGAATTTTATTGAAAGGAAATATGGAAAGAACAAAAGCTTAGACTTTTGGGGGAGAGTGTTTACAGAAAAATATGAACACAATTAGAGTCACTTCACCCTCTATTTATAGTGCTAGGGAGACAGTCTAATTCAGCTTAAATTCTCTGAAGATAAATACATTTAAATAAAGATAATTAAAATAAAATCCTAAAATTAAATAATCCTAATAATTATCTTAATATTAATTATCCTAATATGAATAAAATGGAGTCTTATAAAATAAAATCTCTTCTTTTTGCTTTTTAGTCCTTATGTCTTCCATGTTCGCACTTTTGGCACCATATTTTTTTCCACATTGCATATTGGCCCATCTAATCTCTAAATTGATGCTTTTTCCCTTGAATTTACTTTTCGCCTCCAATTTAGTCCCTAAAAGATAAAAAGACATAAATAGCTCAAATTAGTAGGCTCAAGCTCAAAATAAACACATGATTAACACATAAAAATACGTCATTCTAGAATATTATTAGTCTCTCCCCTATATGCACGACCATTCCTCAATCTTTTCCTCTTTCATGGCAAATCGGAGAAAAAAAGAAACATAAAAACAAGAGAATCCTCTTTAGAGAAGAATGCTTCTCATATATATATATATATATATATATATATAGTCCTTTCGACCCTTGTCGCCAAAATCAAATCACAACCATTTGGAAAAACCTTAATTGTCATGTCTCTCAGTAACATATACTTAGTTAAATACTAACAGGACTATGGTTAAAATTCAACTTTTCCGAAATTTGTTTCATGTAAAATAAGATTGTCAACAAAAATATTTTTCAGTCAACGTAAAATTACCCTATTATCATCGCAAAATGTCTTATCAAATTTTTTTTCATAATTTATTTTCCAAACTAATAAGGCTCTGTTTACTGTAACACCCTCATACTCGACCCGACTATTGTGTCAAAGTACTGAGATGTTACATTCTCTACCACATTCTTCACTTATCAAATATTTTCTTATAAACTTTCATAACTTTTCAATTTAGTTATTTTTTGTCATAAAAGTTCAATATCCACTAATTAATCATATTAAATCAATTTTCTTTTTTGTTACACTTTAATCATATAATTTATCTTAATATCTTGTTTCACATATTAAATTTCTATGTACTTCACTTCTATTATTGCATCTACATATTTTCTCGAGTTTAACAATTTAGTCATTGTCATCATAAAAATTCCATTTTTGTCCATGAATCCACTTTTATGATACTTAATGCATATTTCGTCATACCGTAACACATTTATTAAACTGTTATTACGATTTTCTTATTTGCATATTAAAGTGTTTCACACTTACACTTTTGTATAATTTTTAATTTAATCCCTATTTTCATATAATTTTATTTTCACCATATGAGCACTTTAATCAAATAATTTATTATATTATCTTATTTCACATAACAAATTTTCATGCATATCACTTCTATTGTTTCAATTAAAAATTTCATAAAGTTTACAAATTAATCATTAACATCATGAAGATTTATTATTTATTATAATTTTACTTTAAAAATACTTTGTAATTAATTCACTACTTATTATAAATATCAAATGTATGTTTGTTTTATTAAATATAACTTTTATAAAATATTTTTTAAAAATCTATCAAATAATAAAAAATATTTTATTTTATGTAAATTCATCTGAACACAAAAGAAATTAACTTCAAAAAAAAATTATCGTAGTTGAAACTAATCATAATTGAAAACTTATCGAAGGCTAAATAAATTTTCAATTGTTAATCCAATTTATTTGGAGTTTGTGGAAAACTGTTTCACGCGCAAACTTTCACCAGCTTACCACGTCAGCAGTCCGCGTCGCAAAACAAGGAAAACCATCTCCACCGTCAATTTACCCCATAAACTCAAACCAATCCAACAGTCCAAACTCACCACGTCGCCGATCCTCGTGAAACACAAACATCCAATGAAAAACTTCCCACTTATGCGTATATAAATAACCTCATCTATCTTCCTCTCCAATTATCTCATCCCACAAACTCTTCAAATTCAGTTTTCAAAACTCAATTTTTTCCTAAACCCCAAACGAACCCTAAAAAATGGCACCAAAAGCCGAGAAAAAGCCAGCAGAGAAGAAACCAGCGGAGGAGAAGAAAACAGTAGCTGAGAAAGCTCCGGCGGAGAAGAAGCCAAAGGCCGGTAAAAAGCTACCGAAGGAAGGCGGAGCAGCCGCCGGAGACAAAAAGAAGAAGAGGATCAAGAAGAGTACCGAAACCTACAAGATCTACATCTTCAAAGTCCTTAAACAAGTTCATCCAGATATCGGTATCTCAAGCAAAGCTATGGGCATTATGAATAGTTTCATCAATGATATATTTGAGAAACTCGCTCAAGAAGCTTCGAGGCTCGCGAGGTACAACAAGAAGCCTACCATTACTTCTAGGGAAATCCAGACCGCTGTTAGGCTTGTACTTCCCGGTGAGCTCGCGAAGCATGCCGTTTCTGAAGGGACTAAAGCTGTGACTAAGTTTACATCGTCTTGAAGAAGGGGATTTGTGCGTTTGTCTTTTTAGTTAGGGTTTGCTTTTAAGTTGATGTTTTGAGATTGTGTATTGGAAGATGGATTTACTCGATCCTGATTTGATTATATAGTAGATTTGAATGGAATTAATTCACAATTTCGCATTATTTCTAGGCATTTGTTCGTTTTTCTAATTCAACTAATGGGAGATTTGAATACAATTGAAGTAGAAATTTATTATTTATTTGGTCAGATTTGTCGAGGATGTTTTTAAAATGATTTTAGAAGGGCGGGAGAATCATATAAAGTAAACTGAGACTCTGAATCAAAGCCTTGAAGTTCGGAAATGTTTGTCAAAATTGCAATGATGCCCCTGCAGCTTTAGTACTATTTTATTTTTTCCTCTGCTTTTGTTGATGGAGTCAGTTACTTTTTTTTCGAGAAGCAAAAGCTTTTATTGAAAGAGAGTTGACTGGTACAAAACACAGGGGGATTAAAAAATTATTCAATTAAACAAATAATTAACCAAATTAATATTTAAATATTTTTACAATTAGAATATCTTCAATTTGAAAGTTTATACAATGAAAAATAGAATTAATGGGTTTGGATGAGGAATGTTATATGTTTAATTTATTTTATGTTTTATATTATAGTATTTAATTTTATATTCATTGTTAGTTTTATATTAATCACAAATAAATGTAATCTCTATTTAAACTCACACTTAGTGGATTGATCTTCATACTTGTGCAAAAGACATAGTTTAGTGACTACTTACCAATTAGAGTTTGTTACAAAAATATTTCGTGGATGACATGTTGACGAAAAAACAGCGCACATCAAATCTTTATATTCTTTGTACATTTTGAATTTGACCTTTTTATTTTTTAATAATTTCCCCTCAAACTCTTTATATTTTAAATTTTGGAGCTGACTGTGGATATTAAAGAATAGATGGTGCATTTATATCTGGTGAGGTTAAAAATATTCGTGTCGATGAGATTATGTATTATAGCAATGAGATTGATTATTATTGTAGAGAGATTAGAAATAATGGTAGAATGTGTATTTGGATTTAAACACAGTTATAATGATCAGGTGAGAATGGAAAATGACTACTAAGAGCATTAAATTAGAAATGATATATAATAAAAAAATTTAAAATTATTTTACATTTATAAAATTATTAAAAATATGTGAATTTATTAAAAAAATAAATTTTAAAAAATATTTGACTTATTATAAGAGTAAAATAAAAAAAATGAAAATGAATTAACATGGCATAAGGACTATGTATATATAATAAATGGAACAAATATATATATAAAAAAAATGTAAGCTGAATGAAAACGATATCGCAGCACGATTAGCCAATAAAGTGCTCAAATCGTGCCGTAATAGCACTTTCTTTTGCTTTAATTTACAGGCCTTCATTCCGCCTTGCATTAATTCGACAAGATTATACAAAACATTAGCCATCACAGGCTTGCCAGGAAAAAGTTGTCTTTCGCATGGCAAATAGATTAGTCTGCGCACTTGAGCAAAGTACGTAGTCTAACGACTGATTGTCAAATAGAGCACGTCACGAAGAAAATTGGCTGGTGAATGGCGGACGGGAAAACAGAGACAAATACTATATTATTCGTAGATTTTGAATTTAGTTAATTTTTTTTATTTTTTAAAGAATTTATTCTGAATTTTTGAGATTTTAAATTTTGAATCCAACCATTATCCACATTAAAATTCGGCACTTTTCTGACCTTAATATACGGGCTTTAATCCGGCCTGCTGGTTTGGGCTGAAATAGAAAACGAGATATACAGTGCGTGGGAGATAATTTCACGAATCCAAGTAAACTCCGAGTCCGAATCGAAAACCGACTGCGAAAGCAACCTCATCCAGGGACATACCCGATATTTCAACTTGCATCCACGTGTCGCATTATCAATGGACAGACCTACCCTCTCTCCCATGACCTCATCATCATACGAGTCTTATCGGAGTAAAGCAACTAAAACCTTAACGAGGAAAGAATCATAATAATAAAATTTAAAGGAAAATAGAAGCCATTTATTATCATTATTATTTTCTTCGAGCTTTGCCTTCAGATTCTTCCTCTTTGTAAGTTCAAATCTAAAAAGCCATGGTGAGTTTCTATTTTTTTTTGCTTTTTTAAAATAAAAATTCAGTTCAACTGGTATTTGCCTGATTCGTACTTCATTGACTTACTGTTGATTTTTTTCAACTTTAAAAATGTAGATCTGATTATCACGTTGAATTTAGATCTTTAACTTAGTTTGAGTTTCTAAAATATTTGATTGTTGGATATGCATTTTTTGGATTTTTTTCTCGGAGTAGATGATTTGATTGTAGAATAAGTGTTCATTGTTTGATATATTGCTTGTCGATTGATGTTTATTTGTTGTTGTTTTGGATTGTTAATTTGTGAGTTTTTCTTTTTTGTAGCTAAAGAAATTCTTTCTGTTAGTCTCCATGGTCCATGGATGCAATATTAATAAGCATTATAATGTTTAATGAAAATGATATAGTTTGGCTTTTAAATCCAGTAAAAATATTCATGATTTTTATGTTTTAAATTGGGATCTCATTGTGGATAGATCATAGTTTTTGTGAGTTTAGATTCATTTATTTAACTAACTCCTTACCTCACCACAGAATTGATATCCTATTGATGAAACCATGACATGCATTCTCTCAACTGCCTTCATTATTGTTGTTGTTGCTTGAATTTGTCTCAAATAAGTCATTGGCATTCATCTCTCATAGTGGCCAGTTTGATTTAATACTCTTCAAGCTTAGGATATTGCATTTAGGCATGTTAAATGTGTAAGAATTTCGGGTGATTTCAAGTTTATCTTGGGTATGGATTGGAGTGAAGGAGGGAAAAGGAAAAGAAAGTAAGGGAAATGATCATCTTTTCCTTTGATTGGATTGTTTTTTTTCTTTTTCTATATTCAAGCAAGGGAAAGGAAAAAATAGAAGAAGAAAGAAAATGATTATATTTGTCATCTTCTTTATAAATTATTATATGAAAAGGATATAATTGTAAAAATTCATTATAATGAATCCATCTCCTTTCCACTATTTAGCCAAACAAGAATTGTTAAAATTAGTTTCCTTTCCTTAGTCATCATATATTTTCCTTCTGCGTTCTTTTGTTTTACCACTTTTAATCCAAACACAGTGTAAATGTTTATGTTCAAAGCCCTGGAAATTAAGTGGGTATTGGATGGCCTGGAATGTTAGATTTGTAGATTGGTTGCGGAAGATGGGGTCTCATTTTCAGAGCTTGATTGTTGTTGCTTGAATTTATCTCATAAAGTTCGGAATGTTGAACTTAGACTTGTTAAATGTGAGAAGTTTGTGTGATTTCAAGTTTATGGTTTCAAAATCTTGGAAAGTCGGTGGGGATTGGATGGTCCGGATGATTAGATTTCTGGGTTCGTTAAGGAGGTTGGTCTCTCATTCTCAGGAGTGCGATAATGTTTATGCAGTTTCGGGTCACTGACCTACCATTTTCTTTTTTCTATATGGGAGAGAACTCATGAACTTGTGATTTTTCTAGTTAAGCATATCTATGACGTCATGTCCGGGAAATGCTTGCCAAAGTGAAAGAAAAGGAAAAGATGATGGATTAATTGGTAATATATAGTTTGAAAGGGTCGTCATTGTTGTAAGCAAGCTTATGTATGCTACGAATGTTTTCATTACAGGCAAATGCAGCTTCTGGAATGGCCGTGCATGATGACTGCAAGCTGAAGTTTCTAGAGCTAAAGGCTAAAAGGACATACCGCTTCATAGTATTCAAGATCGAGGAGAAACAAAAACAGGTTGTTGTGGAAAAGCTTGGTGAGCCAAGTCAAAGCTATGACGATTTCACTGCTAGCCTCCCTGCTGACGAGTGTCGATATGCCGTATACGATTTCGACTTTGTGACCGCTGAGAATTGCCAGAAAAGCAGGATTTTCTTCATTGCATGGTATTATTATTGTATGCTTTAAAACTAATTAGTGGTTTCTACATTTCAATCTTTGCTGTTTATATGCCTTTTTGTTTGCTTGTTTGAAGGTCTCCGGACACATCGAGGGTGAGAAGCAAGATGATTTACGCGAGCTCAAAGGACAGGTTCAAGAGAGAGTTAGACGGTATTCAAGTAGAGCTGCAGGCAACCGATCCCACCGAGATGGGACTCGATGTCATAAGAAGCCGTGCCAACTAAATCGGAGTCTCTGAGAGACATGGGTATTTGAATTCTTTTCTGCTTTTGCTTTTAGTGAAATGTTAATAGGGTTGCGGGAGGCGTTAATATCGACCTGACTGAACTTTGATATTGGTTTGTTGGTTAAGTTTTTCTATATAGAAGTGTTCGGTCTCGAACAAATTATATGGGTTTGTTATGCGCAGAGGTTGTATGACCGGATGTGTTTATAGTTTGATTCATTAGAACCAAAAGTCTATCTACTTCAATGGTATGAATATGACACTATTTCTTTTAGGTTTGTTCTTGCATGTATAAAAATGGATATTTCGGTTACTCGTTGCTCGTACGGATTGAAAATGGTGGCCTGTGGGTGTTTGATTCGATTCCGTATGTGATTGATCTGAAAATGATCTTTGAATGCTTTCTAGATTGTTGGATTTAATCTGATATGCAGATGAAATGTTAATGAAGCTGGTCTTGTGTTCCTTGTTAAGATTTCTTATTTCTACAATTTGCTTCATACATTTCTCACGAGTTTTACCATGTGGAACCCCAGAAACCTATCCGTTTAATTTGAATCCAAACATCAGTATGATTTTATCATTAGAAAAAGACTCGTAAATTGAAATTATTCAAATTTGTCTCGAACAAATGACTTAAATAGAAAAGGATTTAAAATAACTTAACATAAAATTTTAATGAATTGTTGATTGAGTTTTAGTTCGATTGACATGGGGATTACTGCTAATGAAGGAGGACGTGAATTCGAGTATGCTAAAGTGAATTATACTCTTATTTATGGGTTAGGGAAGGATTATGGGTAATTTTAGATATTATGTAAAAAAAAGCAGTAGATATAATCCGAATTTATAATGAGTTAGAAAATATTTGAACTTAAAATTTGTTTGAATTGCTGAATATCAATTCATCGTAGGTGGATTTTTTTTTTCTAAACTTAAAATTATAATGAGTCTTCTCTTATATAATTTTTTTTTTCTAAATTTACAATTAGTTTAAATCGCATAGGTGGATTCTATTCAGAGTTATTTCAATTTAAAATAAATTAGGTTGAAGACGTTGAAGTAATACTCTGGCTGTGTTTAGTAATGCTTAAAAAAAAACACTTTTGGAAGAAAAATTGTGCTAAACAAGCAACTTTTAGTTGAAAAGAGTGAATTTTCAAAAGTACTTTTACTTAGAAGATAAAAATTTTAACTTTTATTGAGCCAAAAGCACTTCCGGAAGCATTATAATTTTTTATCCCTCCATTTTTTTCTCTAAGTTTTCATTCATTTAAAATTATAAATGCTAATGTAAAGTTTTTAAAATATAAATATTACCTCTTTTCAAAACTTTAATCCAAATACATGTAATATTTTAATTTGTTAAGTTTATGTTTTTTTATGTTATGTTAATATTTAATATGAGTTATATATTCAAATTATATTTTAAAAATAAAATCATTAATTAAAAAAATATTTTTTTGAAGAAAAAAAAGAAAAGTATTTTTTAAAATAATACAAATGTGTTGATATCTAATTACAAATATTTAATAGTTATATTTAAATATTTAAAATATAGTTTATATATTCTAATTAAATTTTAGAAAAAGTTAATATAATTGTTTAATAATATTTAAAATTTATATTTCATATATTAAAATATTAACAACAAGTTGTAATAAATTATTTTTTTAATTTTTTATATAATTGCTAAAATATCATAATATTAATTAATTTAAACATTATTTAAATACATATTTGTTACTTTATAATACCATATCTAAAATAAACATTTTATTTCTCAAAAATACTTTTTAACAATAATACTAAACACTTAAATCTTAAATAAAATTTTTTAAAATAATGTTTAAAAGCATTTTTTTCAAAGTATTTTTTAAAAACATTTTTCAAAAACAATGATAAACTAGCCATTGTAGTATTTGTACAGTCTCTTATTATTCCTAGCTCAATAATCCGAACTCTATAATATCCACCAACAAAAACTCGCCACGTCTCAAAATTATTCCCGCGAAAACTGTCCTCTTTATCATTATCATTCGTGGCCGTCGATCGCATTTCCTAATCTATGGTCATAATTCTCCACATCATCGATCCGTGTCATCCAGTCCTATCCAATCACTATCTTCCATTTAGCTTTATAAATACCAGACGCCCCACCTTCTCTCCTTCATCACCGCTCACCCGCCACAGCTGCGAAAAATTCCCAAACTAGCTTTTAACGCAAACAAATTTTGCCTTTACTAAATGGCCCCCAAAGCCGAGAAAAAGCCAGCCGAAAAGAAACCGGCGGAGGAGAAAAAGACCACCGTTGCCGACAAATCCCCGGCGGAGAAGAAACCGAAGGCGGGCAAGAAGCTTCCAAAAGAAGGCGGTGCCGCCGGTGACAAGAAGAAGAAGAGGGCCAAGAAGAGTGTGGAGACTTACAAGATCTACATCTTCAAGGTTCTTAAACAAGTTCACCCTGATATCGGGATCTCAAGCAAAGCTATGGGGATAATGAACAGTTTCATTAACGATATCTTTGAGAAACTTGCTCAAGAAGCTTCGAGGCTCGCCAGGTACAACAAGAAGCCCACGATTACTTCAAGGGAAATTCAGACCGCCGTTAGGCTCGTTCTTCCCGGTGAACTTGCGAAACACGCCGTCTCTGAAGGTACCAAGGCGGTGACTAAGTTTACTAGCTCTTGAATTTAATGAAATTTGGGGATTTTAGGTTTAGCGTTTTTTATGGAGGTTCCTTTTTGAAATTGCGTTGATGTATGTAACTCCTTGTTACTAATGGTTGTAAAATTGTTGGAACCATGAATGAAAGTGTATCCTTTTGTCCCTTTTGTATGTTCAGGAATCGAAATGTTTCTTTGTTTAACAATGGCTGTAAATTTGCTTTGTTGCTCGTTTATTAATGGTTCCATTTTCATAGCTTAGTGAGTTAAATCCAAAGTTCTAACATTGTTCATTGTTACTTTTTCTATGCTTATTTTGATATATAAAAGAGCCATCGTTTAGGAATTAATTAAGAGTCTGTGGCTTCAATTTTCAATTTTAAATAACAATATTGAAATGAAAATTTTCCATTTTGAATAATTCTAGTGCCTGCCACCCCTTGATGATTTGATCTTGAGCATCACTCCGAAGGCTCGACAAACAAGGATTGATATTTGGTTTCATTATTATATGATCTTTAATAAGCTATCATATATGTATCTTTACTATAAAAAACTTCACTCGCCACATCTAAGTGAGCACAATGGGATTGTAGGTCATATTGTACTTGATACTTTAAAGATACAACTGTTTGAAGAATTTTTGACTTCGATACAAGATTTATTACTTGTGGATAATACTAAATTGATGTAATTGTTTTATGCTGTTTTTTTTAATAGAAAACTTCACTCTTTTCAATCTAATACTCCTAAGAGTTACCTTCTTTTAAGGGCAAACTTTAGGTGTGCCAAACTATTCTTATGTCTTTTAATTACTTAATTACAAAAAGTTACAAAACAATTATTGAATTAATCATGTTTGTAATTTTTGTCCAATTCCTTTGACTGCCAAATTTTTTTTGACGAAAATGAAGTTTGGTTGGTTTTTTCAAGAGAAGTATTTGAAATATTGTTTGTTAAGCAATCGATCAAACCTCTAATAATTGAAGATATTGTTTCTCAAGGAGCGTTGTCTCTTGTGCTTTATTAGAAATTAGCGTGTTGTGAGCGGTAGCCTTGAAGGCCTGGTTCATAGAGCTAGGAGCGCCTTAATCGTATGTGAATATATAGTCACCCATCAAGAGGCGATGTGAGTATCTTGTCCTTGGTGGGGTTTGAATCCCTGAACCATGCATATAAGTCACCTGTTTGGGATATGGTATCACTTAGGGGTGTTCAAACGGTTAATCGAACTGAACTAGTATTAATCAAACTTTTTAATACTTTAACCGTTAATAATAGAACCGAAAAATTTTAACCGAATTAAGCAATAATCGAGTCTCTAAAAAATTATTAATCAATCTCCGACCGAATTAGATCGATTGACCAATCATTAACCGAATTAGATCAATTTAGTTGATGAATTTAATTTTAACTGAAATTTAATCACTTTTAATACCACTTAGCTAGCAAATTACGTGACAGTTCTAAAATTATCATAATATATTTAGCTTACATTGTGTCAATTTTATTATCTTTCTAAAGAAATTAATCCTATATATTTACACAATTTCTCTATTTGGTTTTATTCTAAAATAAAACCGAATTAAAGACTAAAAAAATAAATTTTAGAATGTACCAAAGAATATATTTAGGCCCTTAACCAGTGTGGTGTCGTGGTGTAGTTGGTTATCACGTCAGTCTAACACACTGAAGGTCTCCGGTTCGAGTCCGGGCGACGCCAATCTGTTGGTCTCATTTTTTTTCTTTTGTAATTCTCCACTTTTTTAAATTCTGATAATATAAATATCGACTCAAGTCCAACTAGATTTTGAATTTTCCTCCTTAATACAAATCTCCTCCTTTGACTGAACCCTATATCCTCTCTCTCTGATTTCGTTTTTAGGGTTGTATTTTTCTTTGTTCTAATTCAAAAAAGAAAATGTCAAGTGCTTTAGAGATGTCGCTCGACGATCTCATCAAGCGTAACCGTAAGTCGAGATCCGGCAAATCTCGCGGCCGGGGACGTGGATCCGGACCTGGACCGTCCCGCCGTTTTCCTAATCGTGGAGCAAACCGCTCGGCACCGTATGCTCCTGCTACGGTAAAATATAACTAGCGTTTTTAGATCTGATTGATCACTTTTTGCTTTTTCATTATTTGATTTGCTTTGATCGAGTTGATTCGATTTTCTTATCAACTATTTTTGGTTTTATTTTTAAAAAACTCAGGTGCCGGTGACGACGTGGCAGCAGGATATGTTTTCCGATAAGGGAGCGGCGTTGCAAGGACTAGCGGGTCGGAATTCTGGAATAGAAACCGGAACGAAGCTCTATATCTCTAATTTAGATTACGGTGTTTCAAACGACGACATCAAGGTGTTTATAGAAAATCTGTATTTTTATTTATTTTTCGTTTTAAGATTTTCTATTCTGTTTCGATTTTGTATTATTTTAAGAGTAATTTTGATTTGAATTATTTGTTCTACTTAATTTTAGGCTTTGCTGATCTAAAATTGGTTAAATGTTCATTATACTAAAAATATTTAGCTGAAGATATGTCTAGCAACGCAATCTTGAATTTGAACCTTTTCCATTAAGATCAGTGTCATGTTGTTAGTGTTTATTTTTCTGACGTTTTGTTTGTTTTTACATATAGGAATTGTTTTCTGAGGTTGGTGACCTGAAACAATTTTCGGTCCACTATGATAGGAGCGGGAGATCAAAGGTATCTAATAGATTTTTGGTCCACCATGAAATTCTCGGTATCCTGCAGTAGTTTAAAACAGAACAACACTCTTTTCCATAGGGAACAGCAGATATTGTCTTCACACAGCGAGCAGATGCTTTGGCTGCAGTAAAGAGGTACAACAATGTTGAGCTCGATGGGAAGCCGATGAAAATCGATATTGTTGGAACAAACATCGCTGCCCCTCCTGCACCTCTAGGAGCTAATGGTGCCTTTCGAAGTTCCAATGGAGCCATTAAAGGGTACTCTTTTATTTGCTTGACTACTTGTTTTATTCAAAACTGTAGATTCTATTATTAGTTTCACTGATGCTCTTGAAATGTTACAAAGTGTTTTAAAGTTCTACCTATGGTGCTGGGGGTTTAATGTGCATAAAAATCACAAGATGCTAATCCTAAGATCACTTCTTGGCTGAAAATTCTACTTAATTATCAATTATTCGAAATTTAAGTTTTTGGATGTTGATAGCATGATAGCTAGAAAATGATAGAATTATGATTTTGACATGTGTTTTTAAGAGTGTTAGATCTTCCATGTTTTACAGTTTTTAAAATTATGTTAAGGCGCATATTTCTACTTAATGGGGCATGCAACAATTCCTATTTTAAATGCATATTATCTTTTCTGTATGACAAACTGATATCACCCCAACATTTATGTTAGTGAACATCTTTGGAATATGTGATCCATATCTTGTAAATTTGCAGTGGCCAAGGCAAGGGTGGAGGATTTGGTAGGCAACGTGGTGGTGGTGGTGCTGGAAGAGGCCGTGGACGAGGGAAGGATCGTGGAGAAAAGGTTTCTGCAGAAGATCTTGACGCCGATCTAGAGAAGTATCATTCCAAATCAATGCAGACTAATTGAAGCATTTCAAATGTTTTATTGGCTGGTTTTATATCTTTCTACTGTGGACATTACGTGCTTCATCCCAACTAAGTTGTGTATCTCTATCAAAATCATACTCTTTACCACAACTAGTCATGGAGAGAACTATTAGTGTCTTGATTTATAGAGTTTGGCCTTTTACTGTAACCTTGGTTTATGATTTTGGTTCCATTGCTACCGACTCATGCCACAAGCTGGGAATGAAAGCAGGAAGTTTTTTCCCTCAGTTTTCCATGTGCAAACGAAACTTTGGCTGCATGCTATTGGAGTAGTAATCTTACCATTGGCCTGAGCTGCATTGCCTGCTGGTTGCTCTGCAATCGAGGTAGATTTCTTTTTCTTCTTTTCCCTCATGGATTCCTTTTTTAGTTGTTCGGACTTTTTACTATCTTGTTAGTGATGCACTTGGTTTTTCCTTATTAGGCTTTTAGGTGGTAAAGTTACCTAAGGTTATTATACCATCTTGAAGGGAATATTCTTTACCGAATTATCTGTCATGGCTGTTGATATTGGCTTATTGTAGTCAATTATCGTAGAATATCTCTACTTTGGTTCAACCTGTTGAATTCGTGTTGGGGAAAAAACTGTTGAAGGCTTTTAGTATGACTGGCATATAGGAATCTGTCGAAGTAAGGTATCTGAATTTTTAACCTCTTCATATTCCATAGAAAGTCCGAGAACTTTCAGTTCTTTTCTTTTGGGGTCGGCTGCCTAATTCCTGAAAGTTTGAAGAAAAGCTTGGGTTATCAGGTCGGGTTTGAATGTTTGATCAGGGAAGTCAAAATAGATTTGACAGTGATAAAACCGAACTCGTAGTTATGGTGTGAAATGAGCTTAGACTGAAAATCGTGGGAACCGGAAACCTTGCTACTGCTTGAAGTATTAGGTTAAGAGGACATGTCTCGGTATGTCGTGAAGTTGCCATCTTCGTTTACAAGTTTAGCTTTGCCCCAAGATCATAAAGTCCGTGAGTGCTGGTTTACTGTTTATTGATTTGGGCATAGCTCTTGACCCCATTGGTCCGTGTTCCGTGAATCTACTTCATCCTTTTATGTTATGTCAAATGCTAGTCATTTTATATGCATACATACAAGTGCACATCTCATCACATCTATGATATCATATCTTGATGGAAGCTTTATTGGTTGAGGATATGCTTTGTTATGGGATTTGGATGTTTTATGCCAGTGTTTACGAATGGTCGGGTTCATTGACACGTAAAATACACAAACACGATATGAATTAGCTTTTACTGCATATTTTGTCCTTCCGGTTTCGATATAGTGCTACTGGTCTGATTAATGGCAAACTGATTCTTCATTTTATATATGTTTTGTTTGTGTGTATATATATTATTCTTACTTTCAAGTTTTGAAATTCACCAATACTAGTTCTTTGTTTTACTGCATTAATATGTCTAGTAATAGGGTTATTATATCATTTGGTTCCCTAGTTTGATGTTTTTTTTAGTGTAGTAACTATATTATTTTTTGGTAAAAGTTAAATATTTTAGTACTTAAATTGATGCCTCTCATAGTTTTGGGCCTAATGAGCCCAGGAGTGTATATATATAATAGTTTCTGTTTCTAAGCAGTCTAAATAGTCTAAACGAATGCGTTAGCGAATTTTTCATGAATATATTATTTACAAACACAGATTCATAATCAAATAAATCATAAATGAACAAAATGCTTTAATTTTGTGCAATTCATTTGATAAATTGATCTCAAATTTATTCATTAAACCTCTATTTATTTTCAATTCTAATATTTAATTTACGCCCTATGTGATGACTTTTAAATCTAGTTATAATGCAAATGTGTAGTATGTACTTTTAAAGCTTTGGAATTTAAAATTTTCATATTATATAATAATATTTATCTCAAAATTAGAGGTGATTGTCATCTGGGTTGAGCCATATCCATGCATGATTTTAGTACATTATATGCTTGCTTAAAATTTTTTTTTTTTTAAATCCATTTTAGATCTATCTATATTATTTTCAATTTAATATTTAATAATTTTTATTGTACTTATCTTAAATATTTGTGTGCTATAAATTACATAATATATAAAAAAATATAATATGAAACATTATAAAATTTTAAAAATAGGTTGGAACGAGTTTAATTTTTTTATTCAAGCTCATTTTACAAGCTTATTTGTACTCAAATTTTTTTCAGACTTCAATCGGGTAACTAGGGAAATGCACAGCTTTAGTCACAATGTTAACACAATCTAACTTCCCTACAAATTTACAGCTAGAAAGTTCAGGGTGTTCGGTGAGATATGTTCACTTGGTAATTATTTTAAAAGGTTTATTTGAGAATACAAGGAAGCTAAATGCGTCAACATACAAACGCGGATCGGAATTTTGCGCTTGTGGCCTCGGTCGGGTTTGGACACTCAAGGTGATGCTAGGAATCATAAGATACAAAGAAGATCATTCTTACCATCCCATGAGTAATCTTCTAACTCTATCTACGATCTGATTTCTAGCTCCAATACTTGAGAATTTGAATTTGCAGTTCTCATCCAAAAGGAACCTGTACACTTCCCATTCCCGGTCCGAACTTGAATATCTTCCGATTTCGGCCTAAAACACCACGAAAATGAAGTTAGTTTTGAACAAAGAAAATCCTGGAAAACAAAGAGTTGAACACACCCGCGTTTGATACTATCAAACTTAACACGGAAAGATACACATGCTCGAGACTCAAAAACGAATTCGAGTAACATGGGAATGAACTATTATCGAATGACGCTACCATATGGGTCTTAAACCATAGAAAGAAAAACTCAATCTTCCAGATTAAACTACCAAGCTTAACCCGGAAATATACCCGTGCCTGAGACTCAGACAAATACGAGTATCATGGGAATGAACTATTAGCCAATCACCCTACCATATTGCTCCTACACTATAGAATTACAAGCTCAATCTTCTAGTTTGAACTACCAAAGACGGGAATATACTTGTGTACAAGTCAACCGAACCCAAGTAACATAGGTTTTAAACCATAGAAAGACAAACTCAATCTTCTTGGTTAAACTACCAAGCTTTACGTTATTGTTTTCCTATCATTACCATATATCATGGCAAATTGCAGAAGTTACAACTTACAATATGCATATATAGGTTTCTAAATAATTCTCTTTGGAAGTTATAACTCACCGAGAATATGCAAATTCCAAGAGACTTTAGAGCTTGTGTAACATCATAGAAAACCCTAGGTCTTCCCTTTCCAGATAACTCAACCGGATTAGCAACCAGAAGTTCAGTATCTGGCCCTCGGTTCGAAATGATAACACGCAATGGATGAAGCATTTCCATCCTCAAACGAGAACATAATCCGTCTTGCTTATCGGGATCCACAATCTTTTTCCCATCATTTTGCTGAATAAATAAGTCTAGATCACGATAACCTTTGGAGTTCAACGAGAATCGACCATAAGCTATCTGTAAAAAAAACAAGATAGCCATTAACAACAAAAACGAAATTTAAGTCAAATTAACAGTGTAGGCGGAAGTAGGAGATATGTAGATTCAATCCGTTAGACCAGTTACTCAAATTCGAGTGTGGTTTTCGGTAAGAGATATGTTCAATATTGTCCAGGATTTTCATATTCATTTCTGAGTATATGTTGCATATGAGTGTGAGGCATGGGTATTTCAAGCAATGAAGAGTCAGAGCAACATAGAGATATATAATGTCATTTTCATCATGAGCCCTTCATTTAGGAGAAAGCAATAAGTCGATTCGGTTAAGGGAAAAATAGACTTAACGACCCTAATTGAACCGTCGGTAAAATCAGTTAAAACGAATATTTTTGTTGTTTTTTCTTAGTTCCTTTCAAGTTTGAGAAATAAAACATATATATATAAGTCGGTTAAGTTGGTCAGTCCGATTATGAATTTTCATAACCGATAACCAACCAACTTATGTTAACCACCTACAAAACCGAATTAACCATCGTAACAATTTGACTGAAGGCTATGTGTTACGTCGGTTTGAAACCACTTCTGCACATCCTTACCTTCATTCAGCAAGAGGCAATCTTGTGACTCAATAAAACAAGCCTAAATCCTCAATTATGCCATTTTTGCAAAATATGAATTTAGCAGTAATGAGATGTGGGAACCATGCACCATAATTAAACAGGCAAATTATAGTACTGTACGATCTCTGTTACACGGATTTGGTTGTGTTCGACATGTGTATTTCCAATAACTAAGGAACTTGTCACAATGGATAGTAAGAGCAACATAACCTACAACGTATAAGGAACTTCTCAAAATTTAACAGTTTAGCAGAATACCTTGATATTGCAGTCTTTCAAAGTTCTCAAGACATCGTAGAAAAGACCTTTGTGATCCACACAAACTATCTGAAGCAATGTATGAACTGGGCTCAATGAATTGTCAATCACCACACTAGCTTTCTTCAATTTCGCCATATCTGGGCTAAGAGCTTGGGAACGAGTCTCTTTATCCGATAGCTCGAAACGGAATAACTCTTCCGCTATAGCAGGAGATAGTGATGAGATACCATGATGACGTTCATACTCAGGACCAACCAACTTGAGTTCACAACTGATACATGATTCACCCAACACGGCATTTAACTGTTTATATGTATCATCTTGTCGTTCTTTTGTGTGTAAAAGCTCCCTGACAACGTTTTAACATAGTTGAGACTATAACCAAACCATACTACTTTATCCGTTGACCACTTTATTATAATTCATAAGCTCACTCATCAATACACAATAGGGTTAACTTGACAATTGTCTACATGTTGGAGCCTTAACTTTCAAGTTTTCAAAACTTTAAAGAAGTTCAAGCCCCAATAATAAAATAGTTTGTCAAGTTAAAACCCAAAAAGTGATTTAATCCTAAACAATACATGCACCATATTATTTTTCACTTTTCAATGAAGAGACATTCTCAATAACCTATAAATTCAAAGCAGCAGTACAATTTACTTTCCACAAGAAAATTGCAGCAGACAGCTATGATATTTGGACTCGGTTGTCAGTATCGTGTCCAATACGTTTATATTCAGTTTTACCAGGATTTTCCATAATTAAGAAAGCTGAACACGTGTACTTGAAGAAAAAAATAAACAACGCAACATGGACAGAGAGAGAATCAAATAAGAAACGAAAACAGAAATGAGGCTACGAAGGCAAACTAAAACCACAAACTACATGAACGACATTTCACTTTCATTAGAAATGGACCACTTGATAAATGGTCCCAAAATTAAATACCTTCTGGGAAACATCTAAGAGCTCAAGTCTAATATTCACCAACCTATCAACCAGAAACAAAGAACTAAAGTATCCCATAAATAACAGGGATAAATATCAAATTTATATATGAATTTTAGTTCAATAGGCAATTTGATACATGAACTTTAATTTGGTGCAATTATAAATATGAAAATTTGATTTTAATTTAATTATGCATATTTAAATAAATGAATTTAATTGTTTGTGTATATAATATATCACATAAAATGGTGCTAATTAGATAATGTTGTTAGTGATTTTATAAAAATTAAATTAAATCAAATTTTCATGTATAAAATAGTACAAAATTAAAGTTCAAGTATAGTTTTAATATTTATCCCTAAATAATATCAATTAGAGAATTCCTCAGCAACATAACACGGCAATTACATATTACACGTCTCAGAATAGAATCTCACATGTTATCGGTTATAAAGAAGAGATCGAGGACTCTGCCATCAGGTGTTGTAGTAACTTTCACCTTTTGAATTGTGAGCTCAAGCTCACTAAGAACCTGTGTTACATCTAAAGCAAAGATTCCAAGCAACATTAGAACCAAATAATACACAATGTACACAATATGTCCAGTGCGGTTAAAATTATCTAAGTTTTTTTTTGGTAAAACATGTCATAAGTCCTTATTCCCTTTGTAAATTGAGGACTTAGTCCTTAATACCTTCATTTTTAAGAATTTAGTACTTTACTTTTCATATTTCAAAATTCAGTTCCAACGTTTGACACTCTTAAAATTGTTAACAATTAGACATGTAATTAGAAAGTTGAAAAGTAGAAGAGCTAAATTCCTGAAAATAAAGGTACAGGTATTAAACTCCGAATTTGTAAACAGTACGGGGACCTATAGCAAATTTTAACTTTTTTTCCCATACATCTATGAATCTAATACCGACAAAGGTACTCAAAATAAATGAAAATTCGAAGCAACATAGCACATAAACAGAAGGAAAGGTTTAATCGGAATCACACACACAATTACCATGTAATAATCCCTTCCGATCGAGGCAAAAGAACTTCAACAAGTAAACCGGAGACGCCGCGGCGGCGGCGGAATTCGAAGCTTGACCTTCAAAGCGAAACGTCACTGAACAAGAAGGACATAACGATTGAAGCCGGTTTTTCAAACTCGGCCACCTAACAAAAGGTGAGCTCAAATGAGGAACAACCCAAAATACCATATAGCACCAAATTCCATCCGTCGAAACATCTATAAACCAAAAAAAAAAAAAAAAAGATTGCAGTTTAAAAAAAAAGCTAATCTAAACAAAAAGAAATTCAAAATTCAAACGAACGATAATCTAATTTCAAATAAAAACAAATCCTATAATTGCATAGGAGAATTGACCTCCTTTGGTGATGTAAAGACCGAAATCAAGAATAATACGACAAATATCGCATCCGAGACCATGTTTATCAGGACAATTAACGGTGATTACGTGAGGATCTCCATTTTTCTTTCCTTTCTGGATCACAACGGCGTCGTCGGTCGGAACTCCCATTCCGGACAAAACCGGTGAAATTTTCGCCGGAGAATCGATTTTGCCTCAGCGCAAAACAATCTCTCACCGTCGAAACGTAGCGAACTTTCTTCGCCGAGCTTTTTTTTTCCTTTTGCTAAATTTTCTTCTTCTTTTTTTAAATCAAATTCTAAAAAGGTCTCCGGAGAAAAATATAGCAAAAAAAAAAAAAAAAAAAAGAGGGAAAGGATAATAAAAGTGGGGAAGGCAGTGAATTTGAGTTGGCGGTGAAGGGTCGTATAGGGGAGAAAGAATCCACGTCAGCAAAATGAAAACAATAAGGATTTGGGGGAGGTTTTAACCGACACGTGGAGGTATATTGGTGGTTAAAATTTTGACGGGATATACCGAAGATCCGTTATCGGTTTTGGATGCTGTTGTACAGGTGTCCTTTTTTGTCGTTTTGAAAAAAAACTTAAAAAAAAAAGGAAAAGAACGGTAAAATAAAAGATATTGTCAGTGTCACGGGCAGGCAAGGCAACGGTGACCAATTTTTAATACGGAAGAGAGTTTTATTTTTATTTTTTATTTATTATCATTGAATTGAGTTGAGATGAGTTTAAATAGGGGTAAGCATATACTCAATTTAAATTCAGTATTTAATATCGGAATAAATAATATAATATTATTTTTTAAAAGTTTGAGCTTATCTCAAGATATGATGGAATTACTTAAACTTCACTTAGATTAAGCTTATTTATGTTTAAGCTTGAACTTATTTATTATATTTAATATAAAAAAGACAAAATGTAATTTCATAATGTATTAAAATGAAAAGCTCGATTAAAATGATAAGCTTTTCAAATCAAGTATTACAGTGCTTAAAATCAGTTCTATTGATTGCTTGAGTTACTCAATCTCAAGTTCGACTCTATAATTTTGAGTCAGAACTCAAATAGCACGTGAGAACTAATATATCATTGAAGTAAAATATGTTATAAGTTTTTATACTCTTCACAAATTTGAGATTTATTGTTTGTATTTCTTTTTTCCAAAATTTGATTCCTATACATTTCATATTTCAAAATTCCGTTTCATTTGTTAACATAGTTAAATTTTTTTGAGAGACATTTTAAAATAAAAAAATTACCCACTCAACACCAATGTAAATTAAAAAATGAGTTTTAACGAACTTAAATTTAACAAAAAAATTTACAATGTTGATAATTATATTTGAATTTTGAAATTGAAAATTAAATCGATTGTTATGTTAGAATACTGCTTATTCTTCTTTTCAATCGATCATCTATATATTTAAATCGATTTTTATGTTGAAATACTATTTTTTTAAATCGATTATTATGTAACACGTCTAATTTTAACTTGCCCCAAATTAACATTCTAAGATCATAATCCATTTGTTTATGCATATAATAATTTTTAATTTTAACCATATATTAAATTAAAATAATAATTTTATTAAATAAAAAAATGTTATCCAAATAACCAAATAATTCACAATTAAAAAAGTCCAACATTATCCGAACTTTAATTTAATCAATCATTATAATAAACAACCAAAAATTATAAAACCAACAGAGATGAAATGACGGCAGAGAGATTATTGGCTTCCACAGATTATAATAATATCTTTTTAATATGCATTTTGACAAGTTGCAAAGATGTTTAATCGAGTAAGCTATTACTATTAGGTACTATTTGAAAATATATCTACTAATTGGATTTTGGATATAACAAGGCGGATGTTAGAAAAAAAATTTAGGTAAAAATGTAATTTTATTATTTTAATAATTTATATTTTTATAATTTTAAAATAATTAAATTAAATTTTTATTAATTTTAGGGGGTTAAAGTATAATTTTATTTTTATTAATTTAAATTTTTAAAAGGTTTTAATAAAAAAAATTTCATTTTAAGGAATTGAGGCCTTGTGATATAATTGCTTATAATTATATAAAAATGACATATTTAGTAACTATTGTAATTGGTGGGTCCTACCAAATTTGCCGTAATTAAAATACTCCAATAACACTTTCAATTTTTAGGGTGAGGGTGAGAATTGAAGATAATTATAACAAAAATTATATTATAACCATGTACGAGTATTTGAGATAATTATAACAAAAATTTTCTAATATTATAAATTCTAAAATATTAGATTATAAAAATTATTCGTCTATTTTATAAGGTTATAACTAAAAGTTTATATTATTTAAATCTTAAAAAATTCTAAAGTTATAGCCAAATATTTATTACAAAAACATGTTATAAAAGTGTTATAATATATTTATTTATAGAAATTTATGACCAAAAAATACTAACATAACTTATTTATGTGTCCATATTATATATTATAAAAATAATATACTTATTCATAACTTGATTATAAAAAATAACATAATAAAGTTACGACAAAAAATTATATTATTTATAAGAATAATTATAAAAGTTATTAAACAATTTATAATACATTATTTATAAATGTTATATATTATTTTTTACTTAATTTATGTATTATAAAAAAATAATTATTTGAATAATAATTGCAGTTTCTCATAATTACAAAAATTTATAATTTTTTAGACATGTTTCATTATAATTATATAATAATTTGCTATGCAATATTTGGTTGTCAAAATTGAAATTATTAGAATGATATTTTTATAATATTTTATCATTCTAATAATTTTTTTATAATATTTTTTAAATATAAATGGTTACTTTTCTAATTTCAATTTTCAGAACCAAACATATCTAAAATTTTATAATTTTTTTTGTAATTATAAAAAAGTATAATTATCTTTGTATAATATATATTAATTTCAAAATTATATAATTAATGACAATTAATCCCAACCTTAATATTTTTCCTCAATTAAACATAATTATATATGTTATATATTTAATCCTAATTTAATTTAACATATACCATTTACTCATTACAATAACAATTACCTAATTTAAAATTATACCAATCAAAATTACATGCAATTTAAAAAAAAAAAAACCGTTAAGAGGTACCATAAAAGTGATTTTACCACTAGCTTTCTATTGAATTGTGGCTCCGCTTCGCCGTAAAAGATCAATTAGTTGAAAACAGTAAATAAAAAAAAGCTCAAAATAAGCGAGAATAGATTTTTAACGGAATCCATTGATGATAATCAAAGATTACATAGTACAATATAACACGAACAAGAAACCGAGAACTTAACCACCAAATCCATAGAGAGTACGGCCTTGCCTTTTCAAAGCATAAACAACATCCATGGCCGTCACGGTCTTCCTTCTAGCGTGCTCAGTGTAAGTCACTGCATCGCGAATGACGTTCTCCAAGAAAATCTTCAACACTCCTCTGGTTTCTTCATAGATCAAGCCACTGATTCTCTTAACTCCTCCACGACGAGCCAAACGACGAATCGCCGGCTTAGTGATACCTTGGATGTTATCCCTTAAGACCTTACGATGCCTCTTGGCTCCTCCCTTTCCGAGACCTTTACCTCCTTTTCCTCTTCCTGACATTTTGCTGGAAAGTTTTTTATTTTCTGAGAAATTTGACTTTTTCAAGGTGAAGTGTGAGAAGCTGGATTGTTTAGTGAAGGTTAATGGAATCGCGGGATTATTTATATAAAAGGATTTGGAGGGTCTAAGAGGGATTTTGAATATTTTGGCGGGGGATAATGTAAGTCGTGCGATTAAACTTTTATCGACGGCTAAAAGTATTGATCCCCGTGAAAGCCAGATGAGTGTATTTTTACCGTTGATGTAGTTCTCATCGACGGCTCTTCAAGCGTGTAATATCAATGCATGGATTATGCTTTTTTGAATGTTTTTAAGAATTTCGAATTAGGGCGGGCTTGATTCTAATTTCATCTTTGTTCGCATAAACAAAATTATATTTTAAATCATGAAAATACAATTATAATAGGGGTCAGCGTTTGAGCAAATCGAATGAAAAATTTTGAGTTTATCGAGTTAACGAATCCTATTTCATTATCTTAACTCAATTTAAATTTTTCTCGAATCTTGTTGACTAAGATGACATTCAAATCGAATCAAATATACTTATTCGAGTTAAATTAAAAAAAATAACTTTTAGTCCTTGTAGCTAGTGCCACCCACCCTAATCAAATTTATTATTAAATTTTAATCCCTTATAATTTATTTATTAGTATTTTATATATGATTAGTTTCATTGCTTGCTTAGTTGCTTCAATTATCTTCTAATTATTGTCACTATGTATTTTGAAATTAATATACATTAAATGTAAAAAATTATAATTTTTAATAAAATTATTTTAAAGATAAAATGTGAAATTAATACCAACAGAAAATTTTAACACGAATATTTTATGGCATCATTAATAATTCAATTTTAACATAAATTGATAAAGATTCAACATGATTAAACAATTCAATTATATAAATAGTAGACATAAATTTGGGAAAAAAATTTTAGGGTTGGAAAGAATAAAAATTTTAGGGAAAAATTCAACACGATTTGAGCTCAAATTTAAAAAAAAATCAAGTTAATTTGATTAATTCAATTCAAATCTAATTTCGCTCACTATTAACCCATATTTATAAAATTAACTTTGATTTCTTATTTAAATTCATAAAAATGACAAGTATATTAATTATTAGTTTTTTTTTCCCTTAAAAATAACATTATTTGATACACTAACTTCATATTTAAATGAAATTTTATAATAAAGGGACCGGTTTGATCCAAATGCAGCTACTAATAAAGACCAATGAATGGATCTAATGGAACACAAATTGTCAATAATAAGCAAAAAGCTTTTGAATACATAAAACATTTGAGAGTTGTTACAATTATCAAAAGGAAGGGCAATATAAGTAAAAAAAAAAAAAGGTGAGAATTTTCAAATGGTATTCTACAAGGATATGTAAGATGTATGAACCACATCTTTCCCTTAATAAATTAAGGCACTTACTTCGGTTACGCATGTAGAGCCGAAGCACCACGCTAGCAAACCGATCATAACATTTCTTGTGACCGTCTAACGCAGCGGCTGACCTTCCTCTTAAATTCATCTCTCCTCTCTCTCCATTCCTTCTGCAAATGTATGAAAAGATGTTCGATCGTAAGAAACAGGAAAGGATTACATCGATGATAGTAACAAACCGATGTCAAACAGCAACTTTGGAATCATTAGTAAAAAAACATAAGAAATACTATGATAGAGGTGAGAGACATATTACATTTTGCACCCTCTACTAAAAAAATTGACAAATTAGTCCGTATATGTTAGATCAAAAAACAAACTGGTTCTTTCTAGTAAAATTTTCATCCATTTTCACTATAAAAATCTGATCCCTATACAAGTTTGATCCAATAAGGGTTTTATAGAAAATTCTGTTACACTAGAGTCCCTGATAGAAGTTTTGTGTTCACAACATTAGCATATGTCATGGATGTTTACATCAAAAACTGATGAAATCAAATACCCAAAATGAAGGTAGAAAGAGACAAACGACGATCACTTACTGCAGCTTCGACATTTGCGGGAGATTCATCATTAGGGCTGGAAAGCATTGAAATGATACTCAACACAATACTTTCGACCTGGCACATAGTAAGAATTTAGAATTGATGATCACAAAAAGAAGCCATAAGCATTAGGGAAAAAAAATCTTTGATCATTTATAAAATTTAAATCAATAAGAAGATAAGACTAAACTTTATAACTTGAGGCTTTTAATTGTTTATCAACTAAACCAAGCCTTCATCTGAATCAAGGTAATCTAAATGAGTTTTTTTTTTTTTCAACATCTCATCAAGGTTAGGGTCAGATTGAAGCTAGCTATATACAGTTGATCAATCCATTTAAAATCTACGCCATCATAAATTCAATTGATACCTTTCTAAAGTAGAGTCCTTTCCTTAAGATGTTCTTTCTTGATCATTATTCACATTTACTCAATGACAAATTAACTTCGCATATTTAGATGCTAATCACCAGGGAAAACCAATGTAGTCACAATTGATCTTCTACCATCTCATTTAACTTGCCCCTTCAAATTGTTGTTTCGGAGTGAATAATTACTTCACATATAGATTCGTATACAATTTTTGTTTCTATTTACATGTATATCTCTTGAGATTTCCATGGAATATAATCATATGATAGTGCTTTACAATATTCCTTCTTGTCTGATTAAATAATTACTTGCTTCAAATCAAGTAATTAAATTTGAGAAAACCTTAAATCTACAGTATTTGTAATGTTAAAAGCACTTGAGTGGGCATAAGAAAAGAACAATTCACAAGTAATTGAGATTTCTTAAACATACTGTATGTACTGGCATCCAGCGCTCACTTGCAAGCTCGTAACCATTTGGATCATCACCCGGAGGATGAAGAATTGATATGCAAACATGCCCATCAGCATAAACTGGAAAACATGTAAAACCAAAATTATTCTTGCGCATACATAAAGGCACATAAGAAGCTAAAGTTACAAAGGTATACCATTAGGATGCCAAATCTCTGACGTAAATTTCACTGCTGGGGGGCTGTTTGGATAATTAGGTGGAAAGCTCATGATGGCATTAAAAAATCCCCCTTCACTGAAATTAGACAATTTATGTTAAAGAACACTAACAAGTAAAAATCCTAAAGTTACAAGACATAGCACCAGAAGAGAGATTAACAAACAAATTTTCAGTCATGACTGATAAAAAAGTTCCTACACAGCTCAGTTAAATGTCAATACGAGTATATGACTCAAGAACAAAAACAATAAATTGGAGAAAAAGCAAAACGAGGGTGACGACACATAAAAGACCATAAGCTACTATTGTTGCAAATTCCAAAAAGCAAAAGAACAATATATACTTGCCAAAACCGGCAAACCTCCAATTATAAGCTAAGATACTATTCACCATGATTAAATCAATAATTGAAAACCCAGTCCTAGTGAGGAAAGTTGCTGATGTATATTTACAATGATAAAAGCTACCCCTATCCATTGTCATTCCCTATAAATGCTGAAAACAAACAATTTGTACCCTTACCAATGCTATAAAACCAATTCGATAAAACTAACCTATTGTCAATCTGCAAAACGAGGTAAAAACTCAAAAATCAATTATTCCAAACCGCACAATCACCTCAAACTTGGAACCCATATTTCCTTTCGAACTCAACAAAACATCTTAAAATCAACTCTAGCATCAATCAAAATTCAGCTAAATTGAACTAATTCTTCAAAAGGCAAAGTGCTAATAAGCATAAATCATAACCACAATCCGTCATCCAATATCAACAAACAAAACCCAATCAAAGAAATCCATAAATAAACAATTAATTTCAGAAATTTATATATATACTTACTAAAGAGTATCGGGTGGTCCAATAATCGTAACACTCCATTCAAAGATATTGTTCTCATCAACCAATCCGGCTGAGAAACCATCAACCGGATTCTTACAAAGATCTGCAAAAAAAAAAAAAACCCGATCAATCAAAACACGATTCAAAATCGAATACAATCCTTCGAAATTCATATTCAAAATCATAAAAAATGAATAATAATAAGTTACCTTTGAGCTGCTTTTGAAGGAGGAGACTGGCTTGAGATGCCATATAAACAATTGAGAGGAGGAGAGCTTAAAGGAAAAGCTCTGTCATTTGAAGAGAAAAGAAAGGTAAGAAAAAATACGAGCCGACTCTTTAATTCAGTATATATATGGATTGAAGGAATTCGCAGATTGTGGGCTCATGTATCGTGTGAGGTAGGATCGTGTATGGGTCCAATTTGTAAAACCGTTTTGGACGAAACAGAAATTGCCACGTAAGATTTTAATCCGCTGGTCTTTTTTACACCTCGGCTGTTTTTTTTTAACAATTTTATTATGAGAAGGGATTATAATTTCTCATTCTCCTATTGGAAAGTAATAAAGATGATATAGAATCACAGTTTTATATAATTAATTTTTCTTCTTTTTTAAGTAATAACTAAAAATAGTTATATTCTTCCCTAATTTATAAATAGAATAATAATATATTTTAACACGCTTGAACCTACATCTTTTTTATATTAATAAACTCCACTCAACTATTAATCATGCCACTAAATAACAAGTAAAAAGAAAAGTATTTCATATATATATATATATATAATATAATTAACAAAAAAGTCAAACCTTTCCATCAAATGCTTAATTATTTTTCATTTTAGAATAATTAATTATTTTTCATTTTAGAATAATTCTTTTTTAAAATCTTTTTTTATTTAAAAGTTTACAATTAAATCATTCTCTACCTTTATATTGACATTATGATCCTTTATTGGTTTTTAAAATATTTAAATTTTATCATTGTCTTTAATTTATTTTATTTTTTATTGAATTTCATTTATATTTACAAAATGATTATAAAAGTGAATGTTATTTAAACATCTCGTGTTATGTGGATTGACTTTTAAAATTTTATAGGTTATATATATTTATTTTATTTTATTTTGATATTTTTAATATATTTGATTAAATTTAATTATTATCAGTGATAATTGTTTCATGCTACTTTAAAAATTAGTTATTTCATGCTATATTTTTTTGTTTAAATATATTTGTGTGATTATTATTACTTCACAATTTGAGATATAAGTTAAAATTAACGTAATGGTAAGAAGGTGAGGATATAATTCGTAAGTTTTAGTTTAAAAACTCATTAACTAAGAATGAATAGGTTTTTTAAGCAATAATAGTATATCTAGAAGCAGTAATAATATGTCTAAAAACAATAATTTATTATGATTTTATAAAATAAATTAGATTAAATTTTTTTTAAAAAGTTCTCATGTTAGTAAAATTTTGTTACTGTGTATATTCGTCTAATTACTAGTGAATTGGAATGAATTGTGACATTAATCGTACAATCAATTATCTAATTGAATTAGTCCATGTAAATATAGCATTTAGTATAGTATACATGGAGGTAATAACATTGTAGTGTATAAGTATTGATAAATTGTATATTCCTCTAATTACTAGTGTAATTGAATAAATTACGACATTAATTGTACAATAATAGATTCAATTAAATAAATTGTATAATTAATCATACAATCGTTGATCTAATTGAATCGATCCATGTAAACACAACATTGAGTATCATGTTTGGAATTCAATACCAAATAGTGAAATATATCAAAACATTGGACCGCCGATGTTTAATTTTAAATATCTAATCAGTTTAAGAGTATTTATCAATTATACATTCCTTTAGCTACAAACATAATTGAATATTTATAACATTGAACCAGTCGAATCGGGTCTATATGTGAATGTACTAACATCGTGGTGTATAAGTAATTTGAAGAGTATTAATCAATTATACATTTCTCCAATACTAACGTAATTGAACACGTTGTGCCATCAATTGTACAATCATTGATCTAATTGAATGAATCTATGCACAAAGGTGATGCTATTATAGTATGTAAGTATTTTTAAAAGTATTGATCAATTGCATATTCCTTTAATTATTAGTGTAATCAAATAAATTGTGACATTGACTGTACAATCATCGATCTAATTAGATAAATTGTATAATTAATTGTACAACCATTGATCTAATTAAATTTATTCACGTAAACATAACGTTAAATATAAATATTTAAAAATCATTATCATACAGTGAAACATATCAAAATTTTGGATCATTGATTTTTAATTTTAAAGTTTTGATTAATTATACACTCCTCTATATACTGATGTTATTGAATAATTATCACATTAATTATATAATTACCGATCCAATTTAATGAAACATAGGATGAACATTAATCCAACTAATAAAATTATACAGTTAATCAAACAATTGTTTGATTCAATTTAATAGGTAAATATATAAATATAACTAATGATAAAATTGAGTTGATTGAATCAAAATTTTAAATTTGAATTAAAATTCAGAGGTTTTTTATATTAATATTTTAATTATGTAAATAATAATTCATTTGTGAGTGGAAGGATTAATACTTAAAATAATGTTTATAATTTAATTTGATAATATATATATATATATATTAACAAATGGGTGGGAGAATTTTTCTAAGTTATAATCACGAGGCCCACGTTGATATGACCATGCTTGATTTTACAAAAAAAAACACTTGGCATCCACTAAGGTTATTATGTGTTGCTTTTCTAAAGCTTAATGCCAATCCTTAGATTGAGTTGGATCTTACCAAATTCCATAATCTTTGCTACCTATGGACGGTGATTTTCAATAGACAAAATTACAAGTAAATATTTTTTATTTTTTTAAAATAAAGGTTCCATTAAAAAGAGGAATGGTTGCATGGTGACCTAAAATCCCCCTTGCCCCCTAAAATAACCAAAAAAACACAAAGGGTTTTAAGTCCAAATTAAAATATAAAAAAACTTAAATCTAATAATTGAGTGTGGATTTAGATGAACGGTGTGTTTATTTACTATTAGTGTAAAAATAACAGCAACGATGATATTAGATACTATAGTTATATTGTAGTATGAGATAAAAAGTAGGCTAAACGCACCATACCGCCTTACTGAGTCTTAGCTTAATTGGCATGTACATGTTCAAGTACATTGAAGCACGTTATCCTCCTATTTATAGGTTGGAGAGGGGCTACGAGTAGTTTTAGGTATTGTATAAAAAAAAAATATGATTAAAATCTATAATGAGATTATTAAGAAAAAATTTAAATCAAAACAATAAACCCTGATTATGAAAGAAATGCAAAGTAAATAAGGAGGTGAGTCTTCGTATACCATAGTTAGAGCGAACAGTATGACTGTCGGATTGGAGATTAGACCATACTAACAAAGCACTTGATCTTAAGAAATTGGTACAAACGAAAAGAAAAACATATGTGAAAACAACCCCATTTTTACCATTAGCTTTGCAAATTGGTGTATTGTTTTTTGGTGTCAATGTCCATGATCTTCCCAGTGAACCTGGGCGCAACACTTTCCGCTCAAGCATAAAGAAAGACAGGAAGTCACTGACTTCAGGAATTAAGCCTCCATAAGCTAAAGGAAAACGAGTCATCAAAGGCTCATGACATGAGCCATTAGAGGCTCGGCATTAGCCCTGCCGCATGGGGTTCATGACACTTAGATGCACGAAGAGCGCAACAGCAAAAAGCCATTATTATGTTGAGTGGCAAATAGTGAAAACATTGAGTGGCATAAAGGTGGGAGGCGAAGATAAGATTAGAGGAGGTGACGTTGGCAAAAGTACATAAATTAAGATTTGATGTAATTATATGAATAAAATTTAAATTGTAGTTTATATATATATATATAAAATTTTGATTTTGATTCATTTGTATATATTTATAAAAAAATTGATATTTACATTTATTTATATTAAATTAATATAATTATTTGTGTATATAATATATTAACATAAAATGGTGCTAATTCGATATAATTATTAGTAATAAATATTTAAAAATAAGGGAAGTATAGGAACAAAATTAAGCCGAGTCATAAATAAAATATAAATTTATGGAGACTAAAAGATAAATTTATCATTATACTAATTTTTATTTTATAATTTATTAAGAGACTTACAAAACAATTTTATCATTTTGGAGGTCAAGACGACTACTCATACCTTAGATTCACCTTGCTTTAAAAAATTATCTAAAAAAATTTTCTTGCATAATGTGCCATAATTTAATGTGAATAATTTCAATAAAAAAAGTAAAACATTTGAATTAGATATTTCATAAAATTTATGAAAACAAAACCGAATCCAACATTATCAATGAAACCTTAGCTCAATAGTAAGTACGAGGTGTTAGGAAATTTCAAATTTATGTCTCAATCTATGCAAATATATGTTGAGTTAATTATATATAATTTAATCAGTTATAAATTTATATTGAAACTATTGCAAATTCAAAAAATAAATTTAATATTATATAAAAATAATATATAATGTGGAAATAATAAATAATATCATGATATCTCGTCACTAAAAAATAAAATAAAAATTATAAAGAAATAATAATAAATATTATTAAATATTAATTAATTATAACTATTAAAAATAAATATTAATATTGAGTTTAAAGTTTAATTAGCATTTATTTATAATTAATTCTATTTAAATAAAATTATTAATATTTATTTATAAATATTTCACTATTTTTTGTTTGTTTATAATAAAATATCTTTAAAAAATAAATATTTCAACAACACCAAAAACTATGTTTTAAATAGATTTAGATTTTCGAGTTTTTTTCCCTTATCCCTATCCATACATATTAGTTATATATCTATGTAGATATGTATTAAAATATGTATAGATTATATAATAAGGAGCAACAAATAGAAGATGAAGCAAAAGGCAGCTAAAGTCTAGACACCCACAGGGTACACAGTGTTCACCTAAACCTAGACGATACACCTTCATCTGCATGCACTCATCTCTGTTGAGTCCTCTCTCTCTCTCTTCTCCCTTTACTTCAATTCCCAAAGCCCTACTACCCCTCCTTGCCTTTCTCCTTTACAACCCAACCCTTTGTCTTTTTTTTCCCCCTCCTTCAATGGCGTATCCATCATCAAGTCTTTTTTTTTTTTTTTCTTTCATTCCCGAGACCCTACCATCAATTTATAACTGTTCAACCCACTTTTTTGCTGGGGCAATTTCGGCTTTTTAGAACAATAAAGGGACTGAAACTAATATTTAACCAAAGGACGACTAACCCTTCTTCATCAGCCGCTACCCGCCATGTTTTCAGAGATTTTCAGCGCAAAAAACAATACGCATGTCAATCTCAAATCTTTCACTCTTTTAAATTTTTTTCTTTCTCTCTCATCATCTTTACTTGTTTGACTATTTTTTTTTTCTCTTCTATTTAAACAAATAGTCCAAAAGCCATGCAATCCAATTCCCATGCCAATCGCTATACACCCTCCTTATTTTTTCTTTTTAAACCAAACTCTCAAAACCCTACTCCAATAATCAAAATCCAAATCAAACCCTCATTTTCTTTATCCGCAAATGGAAGGTGGCGGTGGCGCCGGCGGTGGTGGTGGAGGGAATTCACGGTGGAACCCGACGAAGGAACAAATAAGCATGCTTGAAAGCTTATACAAGCAAGGGATAAGAACCCCAAGTGCTGACCAGATACAGCAAATAACCAGTAGGCTCAAAGCTTATGGCACCATTGAAGGCAAAAACGTGTTCTATTGGTTCCAAAATCATAAAGCTCGTCAAAGGCAGAAACAAAAGCAAGAGAATTTGGCTTATATCAACCGTTACATTCATCATCATCATCGAGCTCAACCTGTTTTTCATCCTCCTCCTTGCACCAATGGTTATTTTCTCGAAAACCCAAATTTTTTAATACTTTTTTTCTTGTTTATTATCATTGTTTATATATATATGGAGTTTCGTTATAAGGTGTCTTTACATGCAGATAGGCTCGATATGTGTGTCAAAAGGGTTTCATGATCTGTTAAAGGAAACTACATTGTTTATAGAAAAGTAACCATTTTTTGGATCAAATTCCATATTTTACTTGGATTTGATTCCATATTTTGCATAAAGACAGACAAAACATGTTATATTTCCATTTGTTGTATCATATGAAACATCTTTTCTTGTTTTTCGCAGTTGTTTGTGCTGGTCAATAAGTGTGCCAAAAGGGTTTCAAAATCTGTTTAAAAAACCATTTTTTGGATCAAATTCCACGTTTTACTTGGATTTGATTTGATTGTTTCTTTGTATATAGGCTACAATCGATATAATCAATACCCTAGTACCCTACAGACAAACAAAAACATGTTATATTTCCATTTGTTGTGTTATATGAAACCATCTCTTTTTGTTTTCTGCATTTGTATGTGCTGGTCGATTTGTGTGTCAAAAGGGTTTAAAAATCTGTTAAAAAAAACTACATTGTTTATAGAAAGTTAATCATTTTTTTGGATCAAATCCATGCTTTTTTATATTTTCTTTGTGTTGGTTACAATATATATAATCAATACCCTGCAGACAGTCAGAATGACAAACATGTTATATTTCCATTTTGTTGTATTACATAAAACATCTGTGCTTGTTTTCTGCAGTATCTGTTAAAAAACTACATTTTTTTGGTTGGAATTCCATGTTTTCCTATAGTTTCTTTGTATATATATTTGTTGCTGCTGACTGTTCCTTTCAAACTGATTTATAGTTTACAATCCATATAATCAATACTCTTAAGACAAAACATGTTATATTTCCATTTGTTGTATTATTATAGAACATCTGTTCTTGTTTTTCTGCAGTTGTTTGTGCTGGTCCATATTTTGTACCACAAGCTGATCATCGTCATCATCTAGGCTTTTACCCTCAGTGTCCCAAGGTTCTTATCCCTAGTGGATCAATTAAAAGAAGAGGCAGACCTATTGGTAAAACTGGAAAAGCTCTATTTTACAACGGAAATGCTTATGATCATACCATGGTTCCATCACGTGATACTGAAAACTTATACAATGGAGCATTAAACAATGGCGGCGGCGCCACTAATCATCACGAGACATTGCCATTGTTTCCATTGCACCCGACTGGTGTTTCCGAAGAGACGTTAATGGCTTCGTCATCACCAACTGGTTCAACTTCATGTGAGACGACGATATCTGCTGGTGGTGTTGATAACCATGAAAGCAATAATGAAGGTTCTGGGGAACATCGTTTCATTGATTTCTTCTGAAAGTGATTGGGGGGGTGGGGGAGGGAATGGAAATAAAAATCAAGGGTTTTGATTCAAAGAACATTAATTTATGGAATTAATGGCCATTTGAGTATTTGAAATGTTTTTTATTTTTATCTTTATTATTTTTTTATTTTGTGTTGAGAGAAAGGTTCTTTCTCCAAGGTGGTAATGGTATATCGGTTTCTAATATTATGTCATTGACTTTTTGTTTTTACTTTTGTCTCACATTGTTCATTCTGGATGTTGCATTAAGATTCTATAACTATTATCCATTTAAAGTATTACACATGTCTATGTACTAATTTCCCTTCTTTTTGAATTTTAGTATTTAATTTTTAAATTTAAAAATTAAAGTTTAATATTTATTATCATAATATTTTTTTTTTAAATTTTACTTGTTTATTTGGTGAATAATGTTAATCATATCAGTATTCTTTTATTTTAGAAATACTACTTAGTCTAATTTAACGAAAGTTTTTTTTTTTATGATGGATATTAGTTGGATTTCAATTATCTATATATTACAAAAGATAAGCTGTTAAAAGTTTTTTTTTTTTTTTTTGAATTATAAGAGGAGTGTTAAAGTTCTGATAGTGATTAGTGTGACTCAAACTTAAATTATAATTGAAATGGTGAACACCTTAACTATTAAGCCAAAACACAGGCTTTTTAAGAGTATTTTGAAGCTAAAACATAGAAATATTTAAGCTAATTGAATCTTAGCTTGATTGGTACGAGGACTGTTGCTAATGTAGGAGGATGTGAGTTCAAGTGCATTGAAGTGTATTATCCTCTTATTTATAGGTTGGGAGGGTCTATGGGTAGTTTAAATACATGTATTAAATCTACAACTTACGCACAGTATAAAGATTAATAACAATAGGTTTGTCTAAAATATGATTTGAAATCGAGATCAAATATTCAAGGTTTGAACTTGGTCTGAATTGTCTTATTTTCTTAAATTTGTAATGAATTATATCAAGTAAATTATAACACATATAAATTTATTAAATATCAATTTAAAAGCAACATAAATATATTTCAAAATTTTTAAAAAAATTAATATGAGAAGATCTTAAACGAGTTCTAATTAGCCATTTGTAAATATAAGCGGGCTTGACCAATATTTTAAACCCACATTTTGAGTTAAGTTGAGTTTAAACAAGTATAAAGTAAATTAATATTACGCTTAAACCCGATTTAACTCATAAACACTTTTAGCATAGACGATGAAGTAACCAAAATATGTAAACCAATGGGAACATAAAAATTACACATGCTCTTTAAATTATACTATCTATACAATTATTTATTGTCTCAACTTATGTCACCAATTCAATTGAAAAATAATTAAAAAATTATTATTTTTATAAAATAACAAATATTAATTGAACAACATTTTTATCTTTTATACTATTATATAATATTTTTATGAAAAAAATTTAAACTTAAGATTTTATAGCATCTAAAGCTTTAATTTAACCATTTCAATAAATAACCTCATCTAAATTTTTTATATATTTTTATAAATGTATTATGTACATAAAAATTTTCACATATATAATGATTGTATCATAATACAATACTATATATTAGCATAATTATAATTATTAATAAAATACATTATTTAAATTTAATTATAAAAATATATAATTATTCATTTTGAAATATTTTGTTAGTAAATTAGAGGTACTCATGAACGGAAAATAAGCATGATATTTATATACTTTATATTTGCTTAAGCTCAACTTGACTCGAAATTTGGGCTTAAAATTTTGCATAAAGCCATCCATATTTACAAAAAACTAACCAAAGCCCATTATAGCCCCCGATATTATTATTTTTTTAAATATTTGTATTATATTATTTTAATATTTAATAATTTTATACTTTTTTATTTATTGAAAATTTTCATATTGTAATCTTATCATTATTTTAATGTGTACATTAGAGTAGTATTATATATTTAGTATAATTTTATTTTTTTAATGTGTTCTAAATTACATAATATATAAAAACAACATAATATAAAATATTATAAATTTAAAACGCGTCGGGCCTGGCCGAGCTTGAGCCTTAAATGATTAAGCCTGAACCCAACTTATATTTTAAATCGGCCTTTTTTTTTTGCCTAAGCCCATTTTTTAGGTATAATATTTTTGTCTAAATCTTCTCAAATTTCAGGCAGGCCTCCTGGTATAGATAGGTAGCCCAATCATAAACAGGTTTAAGTAAACTAATTACAAGATTGGTTTGGGTCTACTTATCTTAAACTTTTCTAATTTTCTTTTTTTTTTTCGTTCTAAAATTTTATTTTCATTTTCCCATTTTTTATTGACAAATTAACTTTTCCATTTTTGATTTGAAGTTTTTTTTTTTTTAAGTATAATTTTTCTAAGATTGATGGGAAACCGGTTTTAGCAGCGCGGTTAAAGGAGCATATAACCGAAAGACCCGGTAAAAAGATTTTTCATTCAAGTTTTTAAATTTCAAAAAAAGGGTTTCATTTCTTCACTTTCCATTCTTTTTTTATTTTCTCTTTTGGAGATCTTCTATCTCTGGTTTTCCTTTTTTTGATTCCTTTGGCTGTTGCGCAGGTGATTTCTCTTTCGCTATTGTTTGGATCCTGAGAAAATATTGGAAAAGAAAAGGAAACAAACGATAAAAAATTTAAGATACTCGTTTTGTTATGTAACGTATAAACTGTTTATTTTTTCAATCTGATTTTGCTTAGCATTGCGATAATTTTATAGGAAATGTACGTATCCGCTCTCATTTTAATTGATCGTTTGGTTCCTGAGAATATATTGGAAAAAAGAAGACAATAGATGAAAAATTCAGATTCTTGTTTTATTTTATAACGTCATAAATTGATGATTTTCGATCTGATTTTGCTTAGCATTGCGATAAATTTGTAGGAAATGTACGTCTCCGTTCTCGGTTTAATTGATCGTTTATCTACTGTTTGGTTCCTGAGAGTATACTGGAAAAGAAGACTATATATGAAAATTTCAGATTCTTGTTTTATTATATAGCATCATACATTGATTTTTTTCGATCTGCTTTTGTTTGGGGTTGTGATAATATTGTTGGAATTTGTATGTATCCGCTCAGTTTAACTGATAATTTAGGTACTGTTTGGTTCCTGAGAATATATAGAAAAAAAAGGACAATAGATGGAAATTTCATATTCACATTTTATTATATAACATCATAGTTTGATGATCTTCGTATCTGATTTTGCTTAGCATTGTGATGCTTTTGTCAGAATTGTATGCATTGTCTCTCAGTTTAATTGATCGTTTAGCTACTGTTTGGTTTCTGAGAATATATATGAAACAAGAAGACAATAGATTAAAATTTCAGATCGACGTTTTATTATATGGTATGAATTGACGATTTTCGATCTGATTTGCTTAGCATTGTGATAATCTTGTAGGAATTGTATGTATTCACTCTCAGTTTAATCTATCCTTTATCTACTGTTTGGTGCCTGAGAATATATAAGAAACAAATATGACAATAGATGAAAACTCCATATTCCATTTTTATTATATAACGTCATAAATTGTTGGTTTTCAATATGGTTTTGCTAAGCATTGTGATAATTTTGTAGGGGATTGTATGTATCCGTTATCTGTTTATTTGATTTAATGGTTGTTGTTTGGAATCTTTACCTTCTAATCTTTAATGCTCGATGAATTAGCTTTCAACCAAAAAGATTAATGAAAATAAGAATGTATGATTATATGAAGGATTCTGTTGTCTAATTTAATCACAGTAGTTTTTGAACAATTTGTTTGCGATTGATTAATTAGTTGTGAATTTGGAATTTTATCACAAATTTTATTTTGCATATATCTTTCCAGTATCTTTCTCATAAATGATTCAAAATTTCTAGTGTTGAATGCATGCTTCTCGTTTTGCTGCGATGTTGATCTAATTCTGATGTTTCGTTTTAGCTAGCAAAACAAGATGGCAGATGGCGAGGATATTCAACCACTCGTATGCGATAATGGAACTGGAATGGTTAAGGTATAAATTTAGGATACTATCTTATGATCTAGTGTTGTACGCTGTTGGTTTTAGATTTATATATGATCTTTTTCAATGATGCATTTTGCTCTTTTTAGGCTGGATTTGCTGGTGATGATGCTCCAAGAGCTGTGTTCCCTAGCATTGTAGGTCGTCCGCGTCATACAGGTGTGATGGTTGGCATGGGTCAAAAAGATGCATATGTTGGGGATGAAGCTCAGTCCAAGCGTGGTATTCTGACTCTAAAATATCCTATTGAACACGGTATTGTCAACAATTGGGATGATATGGAAAAGATCTGGCATCATACCTTTTACAATGAACTTCGTGTGGCTCCGGAAGAACACCCGGTTCTTCTCACTGAGGCACCACTGAACCCGAAAGCCAATCGTGAGAAAATGACCCAAATCATGTTCGAGACCTTCAATGCTCCGGCCATGTATGTTGCTATCCAGGCTGTTCTCTCCCTCTATGCTAGTGGCCGTACAACTGGTAAGCAATTGACTAGTCTCAATCTCATAGATAAAACTTGAACCAAACAATCTCAAAGTCAAAATTGGCATTTCGGTTCAAGACATTGCGGATTACATCGGAAATACGTAAAGTGAGCTCAAAGTTGGTTGCCATTTTTACCACTGTCATGTTTTCATGATTCAGCACATATACTAACTGTTCTCCTTATGTAGGTATTGTTCTGGACTCTGGAGATGGTGTGAGTCATACTGTCCCCATTTATGAAGGATATGCCCTCCCACATGCCATCCTCCGTCTCGACCTTGCAGGTCGTGACCTTACTGATGCCCTTATGAAAATCTTGACCGAGCGTGGCTATTCGTTTACCACTACAGCTGAGCGTGAAATTGTGAGAGACGTGAAAGAGAAACTGTCATATATCGCACTCGACTTCGAGCAAGAGCTCGAAACTGCCAAAACTAGTTCTTCTATCGAGAAGAGCTATGAGTTGCCTGATGGCCAGGTGATCACCATCGGGTCTGAGCGTTTCCGATGCCCAGAGGTCCTTTTCCAGCCTTCCATGATCGGAATGGAAGCTGCTGGCATCCACGAAACCACATACAATTCTATCATGAAGTGCGATGTCGATATCAGGAAGGATTTGTACGGAAACATTGTCCTCAGTGGTGGAACTACCATGTTCCCCGGTATTGCAGATAGAATGAGCAAGGAAATCACTGCATTGGCCCCGAGCAGTATGAAAATTAAGGTGGTGGCTCCACCTGAAAGGAAATACAGTGTCTGGATTGGAGGCTCTATCTTAGCATCCCTCAGTACTTTCCAGCAGGTATTTTATCTACTTCTTTCACAATTCCATTCTCATCACAGACTCCATGCATTTACCATTCATATTAAAAGTGCTTTATGTTTTAGGAAGCCATATACTTAGACTCGGATTTAAATATCGAATATGTTTAATCTTTTTTTTTTAAAGATCTTCGTGTATTTGGGGTGGATCATATTCTATATTCATGTCTAGATAAGTGTCGGATATGGGTGCTTCAACTAAAATGGAGAGTTTAAAGCAACAAAGTGCTGGCTATGTTGCTCTTATTCTTTATTTTAATTAAATTACTCATTTTTGACACTTGTGGAAGACGCTTATCTAGACAATGGTACGGAGATAAATTGCCACTAAAGATCATCCAAATACATGAAAAAAATTGAACATCCTAATACTCACATTGGAACCGAATACTATTAGTATATTTTCCGCTTGTTCTCTCTAGTAAGCTTGATGCATAGACCAGTCAATCTGGTCTTGATCTGAACCAGAAACAACCCGTATCCTAAGATCTAGAATTGAAGTGATCAAAACTCATAATAACCCTCCTCTGAAAGTCAAATTTCAAACCCAAAATAACCCCGAAACTGTTAAAACTCAAATTGACTTGTTCCAAAATGACCCGACTCAAAACCAACCTAAGTGTATTCATGCATATACTAAAGGCATTTTACTCATTTGGGATTGTAACGCAGATGTGGATTGCTAAGGCAGAGTATGATGAATCTGGCCCATCTATTGTGCACAGGAAGTGCTTCTAGTTCTTCACAACGCATGAGGTCCTTCAAGTAATGTCGTTTAATTTAATTTAATTTATTTATTTTAAAAAAATTCAGCTCTCAAGGTTTTTTTTTATCTATTCTGTTTCACTTTTTTTTTGTAATATTCATATTCTCGAAAAAAAATGAACTATAAAGCTTTGCTCTATTAAAAATGAAAAATATATAAAAAATTGCTAATATAATAATTCGTATTAATGCAATTCTTTCATCGTTGTTATCAGGCAAAGCTTAAGAGAGAATGGAGATGATGATAAGAGCTTCAACATTCATTCGTTTTTATTTTATTTCTTCCATTTTAGCAGATGTTTTAACGTTTTTCATTCAATGAAACGGCAACGAATTTGTGATTTATTATTTCTCTAGCTTTTCTCCGTTTTGTTATGTATCCCTCAGGGACATTTTGAACTCTCCTATCAATGTTATTCTTTTGGTTTCTTTTTAAAGAATTTATTAATATATAAGAGTGGGGTTGTTCATGGTTTTAACACAAGATTAGTATTAATTGAAAATTTAAATGTAAATTATTTGTCACTTCACTTAGGGTTGAGTTTGAAACATTACAAAACTTTTTGAATTAAATTTTAACTATTAAACGAGTCAAATTTGAGTATTTAAGTTTTTCAAATGTCTAATTAAGTATTTTTATTAACGAAAATTTTTCAAATGTCTAATTAAGTATTTTTATTAACGAAAATTTTTACTCTTTTTTTAAAATTTTAATAATTTTATTTGAATTAATCAAAATAATAATTTGGTTGATTCAATTACCATTTAATTTTAAAAATATTATTTTTAATTAAATTAAAATTAAAATAATCAAATTGATGCTTCAGTTGGATCTTTGCTTTATAATTATTTGAATATAAAATTTTAATTGATTGTATTAAAAAATTTTTTATTATTAAATAATAAATCTAATGAAATGAGTTTGAACTATTTAATTTTTAAATCATAAGTCTTATAATATGTGACCTCTTTTCCAAATTGGTTAAGGTAAGTATAGATATATTTCAATTTTCTCTCAATAATTAAACACAAATTCTTTTCTTGCTATTCCAATTTCCAACTGATTTTCTCTCTCTCCAATCAAGTTAACAAAAAAGTCAAGCCCCCCAACCTATGAGGAAAAAATGGAGAATCTTTTGAGTCGGCCAAGAAAATTAAGAAAACCATATAGAAAATCTCACTTTGTTCATCCCAACCACGAAAACATAGTCAAATCAAAAGACTCCATTGAGTGAGAAAGAAAAAAAAAAAAAAGGTAAAAAATTCTCCAATCTAAATGGAGCTTCTCAACCCAGCTCACCGAGACCCAATTCCAGGGCCGAGTTTCAGGCCACGAGTTGACCGTCCGGCGAATACCCAGTTCCCGGAATCAGCTGAGGAAACCGGAGGCTTTAACGCCGGTGAAAAAGACAAAGTGTTTATAGCAGTGGGAAAATCGGTTGAGAAAGCGGTTAATTTATTACAATGGACGTTGAAGCGATTTGGCGGTAAACATATTTGTTTGCTTCATGTTCATCAGCCTTCTCCATTGATCCCCACTTTATGTAAAGACCTTCTCCCTCTCACTGTTTCCCTTTATTGTTGTTGTTGTTGTTGTTGTTTTTTTATGGTAGAATTTTGATTTATACTATGAATTTGTTGGCCATCGTTAGCTAATATGTGTTCTTGCTTGTTTCTGTGTGTGTGGGTGATGTAATTGTGAAATGTTTTTAGGCAATTAAGAAATTTAGGTTAAATTGTGTAAAATGTACTTTATTTGAGGTGAATTTAGCAATTTGGTGTCATAAAGCAACATTTACTATGTGAAATTGACAATTTTTTTTAATTTAGTTCTTGAAGCTCTGGTACACATTAGTTCTAGAGTTTGGTAACTTTTCCCAATTTGATCAGAGAACTTGGATTCAGTTAAGGAATAATCAAGAAATTTGATCATGAAACCAAAAATTATTAAAATACTAAAAACTTGAACTTGGATTTAAGTTTAGGACTAAATTAGGGAAAACTGTCGAGTTCCGAGACTAAAGTTGCGAAGTTAAGGGACTAAATGTTATTTTATCCCTTTAGTAAACTAATTGTTTTTGGTTTTTTCTAGATAAAGGCAGTAGTAAGGGTTGTCCAAACCCGAGACTAATATCAATTAAAAACTTGAACACAACACCTATGGTTCGGGAGAAGTCTGTGAATTGAGGGGTCTGTCCGCTCTTGATGACCGACACTTCACTGGACTTCCCCGATGGAGGTATTTGTCGTGGTTTAATGATATGTAATTGGTGTTTATAATTTGGCAGTGGGGAAACTTCCAGCAAGTCAAGCCAATAGTCGAGTCCTTTCTGCATATAGAAAGGACGAGAAGGAACAATTGAAGAAACTTTTGGAAAATTACTTGAATTTGCCCCGAAAATTTAAGGTCCGGGTCAGCATGTTTTCTTTTTTGTTCTTGGACTCGAGTTTTTGGCATTCTTAGAGGGTCATATCCCCATTATACGATTTAATGGCATTTTCATCTTCAAAGCACTCGTTTTTGCAGGTTCATATAAGCATTATCACCATTGAGGCTAACCAAGTTCATGAAGGAATTGTCGAACTAGTCAAGAGACACGGTATTAGGAACCTTGTTATGGGAGCCATACCTGAAAAGTAAGTACTCCTTTTGAAAAATCGAAGGCCCGAGACACATTCTTTTTTTGTCATTTCATATTTGATCGAATGTTAGCATCTGTGTTACTTGGACTCACGTGTAAGGGTCAGGCACAAACATGTTCATCTTGTGTGTGTGTGTGTGATGCAGTTGCATGAGGATGAAAAAGAGCTCCAGCAAATCGAGTTATGCTGCGAAGTATGCTCCCTGCTTTTGCCATATATGGTTTGTCGATAAAGGGAAACTTGTTTGGACGAGGGAAGCCTCTGAAGAACTGTGTTTATCTCCACCAGTCAGTCAAGCAGCTGTTACTGCAAAATCGTCAAGGTCTAACTCACTGCCACATCGTAACAGTGATTCATTAGTCCACCCCGACGATCTTCGTTCTAACTCGTGTTTGAGCATAACTTTTGCTGCAAGTAGTACCCGATTGACCAAGAGTATAGTGGCACAAACGGACGTGTCTCTTTCACCGAGGTTATCTAGCTTCAGCAATTTGTCTAGCCCGCATTTTACTAATGGCTCCGAACGTGCTTCTTCTGAAATGAGATTGTCTTTAGATTCTTATTCAAAGGACGAGGATGAAAATCTGTACTGTCAGCTTGGAGAAGTGAGTATGGAAGCTAAGGCATCAAAGAACGAAGCATTGGCGGAGTCGTTAAAACGCCAAAAACTGGAGTTGGAAGCTATGGAAGCTATCAACAAGGTAGATATCCGAACTTCGTCATAGGGACTATGGTTTGTTTATCTTGCTGTTTATTATTTCAATTGATCCAATGAATTTATGCATCATTTTGAGTTCATATTGCTTGAATCATTGCAGTTTCATATTGTTGATATGACAGTAATATGAGCTGGTTATTTTTTCAGATCAAAGATCTCGAATCTGCCCGTGTTCATGAAGTCAAGCTTAGAGAGAAAGCCGAGGAAGCCCTTAGAGCTACCGTGCGAGAACGAGAAAAGCTCATTAAAGAGAAAGAAGAAGCAATGGAAGAGCTACAGAGGACCACGAGAAACATCACCCTACTAAATGGTTGTGTACAAGAAGCGAATCGTAAACATGATGAAGTTGCTGGCAAATTGAAACTAATCCAAGCATCTATTGTGACTTTGCGAGAGGAAAAGCAGAGAATCAGACGACAAAAACTGGAAGCCGTTCGTTGGTTAGAACGTTGGAGAAGTCGCGGGCAAGCTGGAGCCACTACTTGTAACGGTTTCATCGGAATCGTCGAAGATTTGCCCGAGTTAGCTGAATTTTCATTGGCGGATGTCCAAACTGCAACATGCAATTTCTCTGAGAGCTTCAAAATCGGAAAGGGAGGACACGGTTATGTTTACAAGGGGGAAATGCTGGGTCGAACCGTGGCTATAAAGAAGCTGTATCCGCACAACATGCAAGGGCAATCCGAGTTTCAACAGGAGGTTTCATTGTTTTCCTTCTCTATCAGAATCCGAATTTATCGAAATTTGTCCGCCTTTGAGAATACCCTTTACGAGTTTTACTGCTCAAATTTTTTTATATGTTTTCTTGTTTACATTTGTGGTGCAGGCTCAAGTTCTCAGCAAGTTACAACATCCTCATCTGGTGACTTTGCTTGGTGTATGCCCCGAAGCCTGGTCCCTGGTTTATGAGTATGTGCCCAATGGAAGTCTCCAAGACCGGCTTTTCCAGAAAACAAGTGTTTCTCCCTTGACTTGGAAGATTCGAGCACGGATAGTAGCCGAAATCTCCAGTGCTCTTTGCTTTCTGCACTCTGCCAAACCGGAAAAGATAGTCCATGGTGATTTGAAACCCGAAAACATTCTTCTTGATTCAGAACTAAGTTGCAAGATTTGCGATTTTGGTATCTCGAGGTTGGTCACAGAGGATAATCTATATTGCCCGAGTTTCCGTTGTAGTACAGAGCCAAAGGGTGCTTTCCCATATTCGGATCCAGAATTTCAGAGGACCGGTGTTCCGACTCCCAAGTCCGACATTTATGCCTTTGGGTTGATCATTCTACAGATGCTCACTAGAAGGCCACCAGTTGGGTTAGCCGGTGAGGTTCGAAAAGCCATATCGAGCGGTAAATTAGCTTCGATTCTTGATAAATCAGCTGGAGAATGGCCTATGTTCGTGGCAAGACGTTTGATTGATCTGGGGCTACAATGCTGCGAATCGTATGGTAGGGATCGGCCTGATCTAAAACCATCTCTGGTGAGGGAACTAGGGCAGTTGCATGTCACCGAGGAACGACCGGTGCCGTCTTTCTTTTTATGCCCCATTCTTCAGGTAGGTGTCTTATTAAGTTCATATATGTCACTTAAATGAAGTGATTTCCCGATCCATTAATCCATGTCGATCGAGCAGCATTTGGCCGTTATGATATAATGTCTAGGCTGCTTTTGTGGTTCTGGACTATTTGATCCGGTATGTTCAACCAATGTCTAATACATGCTTTTTTTTAATAAAGGAAATAATGCACGACCCTCAAGTGGCGGCCGATGGATTCACATACGAAGGAGAAGCCTTGCGTGGCTGGTTGGAAAACGGCCGTGAAACTTCGCCGATGACTAATTTGAAGTTGAGTCATTTGCATCTTACTCCGAACCACGCCATACGTCAAGCCATTCAAAACTGGCTTTGCAAAGCTTGAATTCTCTCTATTCCATAACGTATATATATATATATATATATTGTGATTAGATAATTGCAAGATATCAAGATAGTAATAAAATGATTCATAAGTGAAATACTTGCGTGTTATTCACGCATTGGTATGATATCGGGATTTGTCTTTTCCGATTTCTCTATCAATTTCTTAACGGTCAAGTTAGGTTTAATGTATCATAGTTATGGACCCTAAGTAACCCAACCAAAAACATAGGGCATTGATCAAATTAGAACTTGGAGCATTGTATACCATGTTACATTTTTCTTATCTCTGTCCAATACGTGTGTATTCATGCACTAGTACGAAAATATAGTTCGAAGTAACACGAGTGAATTTTAATAGAATTTAAAACCAAATAAATATATCTAAATTGACTCATTAACATCCCTGCTCCAAGAAACTATCAAAATATGATATATTAATTATTACAGGGTAGAATTAGAGGTGTTTATGGCTCTATCTGGACTAAGGTCCAATTTAGGGGTGTAAACGAGACATTGGTGTTTGCAAGTTACTTGAATTTGACTTGAAAAAAAAATTCAAACTCAATTCACTATTTATTGAGTTAAGCTTGTGTTGCTCGAGCTATCGGTTGAGTCGAATTCAAGCTTAGTAATACTTGACTCAAATGGCTTGTGAGCGTTATCAATCATTTCATATTTTTTATATTGTTAAATTATGTTATTTTCTTAATATATATTATTAACACTGAACACTAAGCTTAATTACCGAGTTGAGCTCAACCTTGAGTATAAAAATTGATAATCAAGCTTAATCAAACTATAACTGAAGTAGCTCAATTATATTTTGAACCGAGCCCGAACTTTTAAAAAAGTATTTGATCGAGTCAGTTCGACTCAATTACACCCTATTCTAATTCCAAAACAAATTACAGCACTAGGCATAGCCTATTTAGACCCGCTTATAAAACTCATTTCACTTTCCAAAAAATAAAACTAATATTTATTTAAAAATTAATTATAAAATATATAAATATTAATATAAATTTATTTTTATAACTTTATGATGTATAAACAGCAAAAAGAGCCGGGCCAAGCCTAATCAGGTTGAAAAATACAAGCCCAACACCTCTAGGCAAAACGGCGCCGTATGGTTTGAAGATATTACATTCCTAGGGTTTTTTTCATTATTTGAAACGAATGGAAAGTTAAAAGCCCCTTCACATAAACCCTTATAGTCACCTCGTAAAAGAAAGAAAAGATCAAAATCCTAAAAAGAAATTCTATTGTAAAAAAAAAGAGAGGTAGGATCAAGTATGGACAAGAACATGTTGGCAGCACTCGAGGGTCTCCCTGAAGAAGATAAGGCCCGAATGTCCGCCATGATCGACCACCTTCAGCTTCGTGACAGGTGACTCACTCTCTTTATTGTCCTTTTTTTTTTCTTTATTTTGTTAAGGAAGACAGTTTTATGATGATTATTTAGGGTTTATATGATCCTTATAGCTTCTTCAGATTGTGAACGATGCAGATTCCCAATTTCAAAATCTGGGTATTTTGATCTAATAAGAAGCTGAAAGATTCGTTCTCCTTTAAAACCAGTGCAGCATTTTTTGGTGTTGCTTCTGGACGTTTTGGGAACTACATTTATGTATTTTTAAGCCATTTTTTATGATGCTTTTAGCTAGTATTTTGCCTACATTTCATTGGATTCGCTTTCATATAGACCTGTTAGGGTTGGATTGATTTTGGGTCGGGTTAATCTGGTTAATTCGGATTATGAAGTTGGGTTTGGATCGGGTTTTACGGGCTGGGTTATTACGGGTTCGATTCATTTCAGCTTTGAGTTATTTCGGATTCACTCTCTTTAATGTCAATTTTTTCTTAATTTGTTAAGGAGTACAGTTTTAGGATGATTATTTAAGGATAGCTTCTTCAGATTGTGAACGATGCAGATTTTCAATTTCAAAATCTGGGTATTTTGATCTAATGAGAAGCTAAAAGATCTGTTCTCCTTTAAAACCAGTGCAGCATTTTTTGATGTTGCCTCTGGACGTTTTGGGAACTACATTTATGTATTTTTAAAGCCATATTTTATAATGCTTGTAGCTAGTATTTTGCGCACATTTCATTGTATTTGTTTTCGAATAGACCTGTTAGGGTTGGATTGATTTTGTTTGGGTCAATCTGGTCAATTCAGATTGTGAATTTGGATTTTGATTGGTTCAGAATCGGGTTACTTGGATTTGAAGCTCGGTTTTTACGTGCTGGGTCTCCACGGTTCAAATTATTTGAGTTATTTTAGATTACTTGTTCAGGTCTTTTTGTGTCTTGGTTGTTTTGGGTTTCAATCAGTTATGGTTAGAGTCAATTCGAGTTTAGGTTTCAAAGGTTGGAGTTGTAGACAATTCATGATCATGACGGCTTGGATAAGGATTGGGTTTTTGGTTTTGGGTCAAAATTGATAGGTTTACTTGTGTTCAAATATGGTATTTAAGAAAATTCGAGGAGTTTGAATAACGTTGATCATAGCGACCACTGTTATCTATCTCTGGATGCTTAAATCGATACTAGCTTTTCCCTTTCATAAAGATAAATTTGTTCCAATTTTATTCCATTTCCTTTTTTAGATCTTGTTTCTATAGCTTATGGTTATGCCATTGTTATATTTGTAGACTTATCTCAATATTGTTAACATGGAGACAGACATATCTTTTCTATGGCGTTGGGGAAGAACTAAAAAAGTTGGGATACGGTCGAGGTTTGGATTAGGGTTCGAAGGGATTTTGATACAATCTACATAATTTTCATGTACTTGAAATCCTTTTTGTTTAGATTGGGAACCATTAATGGTGATGCCATTGTTATATTTACAGATTCATCAGCACTGATAACACAGAGATGGACGGATATCTTTCATACTATAGAAGAGATAGAAACTGGGCCAGGGTTGGGACAGATTAGGGTTTGATGGGGTTCTGAACTTCCAATACAATCTCCATATCTGTTAATGGGTGCTTTTTGATTTTACAGTTTGAGAATGTACAATTCACTTGTCGAGAGATGCTTCACCGACTGCATCGACAACTTCACTCGCAAGACGTTGCAGAAGCAAGAGGAAACCTGCGTGACACGATGCGCTGAGAAGTTCTTGAAGCACTCGATGCGCGTCGGCATGAGGTTCGCGGAGCTTAATTCACAAGCAGCAACACAAGATTGAAGGGTAATAATAAGAACTGCGGGAAGGGGCTCGGAATTTCTTATTTCCTAAGAACTTTCTTTTTGGATTAATCGAGTTATTCGCAATTCTTGTTTCTTGGAATAATTTTTTTTATTTTCACTATTGAATCAATTACTTGTCAACAACCGAAGGTTTCACTGGTTATATTGATGCCAATTAAAATCAAGTATTAGTTTAAATTAGGTCTAATTATGATTTTAGACCGGTTACCGATGAATTTAATTTCACTAAGCATTTACCATCGGCATTAAAGCCTCCTACGAAGGAAATCATATGGCGATAAGGCTTTAAAAGACGACGCCAAGCCACCACGGATGCGCGATGGGATTCGACGGGATCTAGCGCGTTGACTCCAAAAAACCGTCATTGCCCATCCAACCGACGATTAAATCATGCTAGAAACCAAGATTCTTACCTGCTTCCCTCTAGCCACCCTAACTAGAAACAAAAAAAGAAATTGTCCATTAACTCTAGCATAAGCGTGGAGTCCGCATCCCGAGTCACAGAACGACCTTTATGAGTTGCAGAACCCTACTGATCGTAATTCAATGGTCGTAAGTCGAAAGAAAAAATGAACGAGACTAGATTTTATCTATCCACAAGCAGTTCACATATGCATAACTATATATTTTTTATATCATAATCATATTTAAAATATTTTTATATTTTATTAATTAATAATTTATGTTATATTACTCATTAAATAGAAAGTCTAGTACAACCTTAGCCCCCCAAAAAGTAAAATAGTAATTCCAAAAAAATTTAACTTCTGACCAAAAAATCTAACTAGTCCACTCGCATTACAATGTCAATTTAATAAAATCTAATAAAAATCATACAGTACGACAAAGTAGCCAAAGAAATCACGTGCCAAACAGCGCTAAATGTCATCGTATTTGCGGCCACTGAACTTTCCAATTTTAACCCTGACCCTTGATTCACTGAATGGTTACAAGCTGCATGACCTGCCACCATTACAAAATTTTGTCAGTCCAATTTATATTTATGTATTTCTTTTTTAATAATCATAATTGTTTTTTTCGAAGAGATTCCCAGGTCTAATTTTGGTTTTAGTCCAATTATCATTTTGAAATTTGATGTTTAATCCTTGTTATTAATAAGTTTAATCAATAATACCATTAGTTGTTTCCATTAAGGCATTGTTATAAAATTTAAATTGGTAGCCAAACCCATCATACTATTAATTCAACCATTATAAAATGAATTTTGTTTCAAAAAATTAAAAAATTTCTAAGCAAATTAGTAAAAAAAAAATGCAATCAAACAATATAAACAATATAAACATTACTTTATAAATTGAGAAAACAAAATTGAATATTCTAACTAGCTTAAATTTGATTCAAAATATTTTTTATCATTTCAATTGATTTTCCTACCGATTAAATCTTTCTCCGATTTTAAGGTATCAATTGAACTAATTAGACTAGTGATTCTTGATTCAACTAATACAATTGGTCAATCCAGTTCAATTCTAATATCATGTGTTAAAGTGATTAAGTGAAATTTTCTTTTAATCCATCCGCTTACACAATCAAGGTCGTAAGAAGCTTCAGCTTCAACTAATAATAAAATTATATATCAATTGAATCCTTATTACTTTAATGAAAACAATTAATAATTGAGTAATCTACATTAGTAGTCACCTAACTTTTTTTTTTTTGTCATTAAACTATGGAAAAGTACAAAATGGTTATCCAACTGTTAGTAAATTATTTATTAGTCACCCAACTATGAAAAAATTACAAAATGATCAGCCAACTATTTTCTTTTTTCTTTTTTGTCATCAGGTAGCTAACATAAAAATAAAAACACCTAAAAATTTAAAATAGTTAGGTAACCACAAAAAATAAAATTAAATAATTAAGTGATTATTTTGTAACTTTTTATAGTTAGATGACTAAAATTTTTTACTAATAATCGAATGACTATTTTATAATTTTTTATAATTAAATAATAAAAAAATTAACTAAATGATTACTAATATAATTTACCCTTAATAATTCTTTTAATTTAAACTTACTAATACCATTATAAAAATATAAAATCAAATTTATGCTAAATATTAACGATGTAAAGGGCAACTTACTTGGATCGGTAGAGGTGATGACACCCGTACGATTGAAATCGCAGTTGAAATCATGACGACCGTTGGCTTGATAGTACGCATTCATTGCGTACGACGCATGTGACCTCATATTATTGGGGTTAAAGCAGGCCCCACCCGATTGGACCGGCTTACAATCCACTCCGCTGCTGCACACGTAATCTATGTTCGCTTGCAACGCCGCATCGCTGGCGTTTGATTTAGCCACGCACCACTTCCCCGAACCACTTGATGGCGCCTTTCCCGCCGATGGACCTGTGGCAGCCGGTGGAGCCGCGGCCGCCGATGGAGCTGTGGCCGTCTTTGGAGCTGATGTCGGACCCATCCCCTACATTACAGAAAATTCAAATTACTCTAATCAGCTTGGCTCATTATATGATTGAATTTTTAGTCCTCATTTTTTATTCTTTAATCTAATATAGAGATTGATTTATCTTATTTTTTAAGTAAAAAGAATAAAATAAAACTCAACTAAATAAATAAAAAAGTAAAATAAAATCTAATTATATCTCTCTTTTTTTGTTAATTGGTTAAATAGACTTTTTTTTCAAGATTTAAAAAATAATTCGATTTTAGAAAGATAAAGTGAAAATGCATTCAATTAGGCATGTTTTCCCTGACTTGTCAACAAAAGTTCATCCAATTGAACGTATTTTTCTACCAATTGTACAGAAAATTTACTTAACTAGACGAGCTTTGCTAACAATTGTGCGAAAAACTCACCAAGTTAGACAAACTTTTCTACTAACTGTGCAAAAAACGCGTTTAGTTGGACCTGATTTTCATACTCTCCCTCTAAAATCACTCTATTTCTCTATCTCTTAAAAAGACCCAACATATTTAACTAATTAAAGAAAAATAAGGGTACATATTGTTAATTTAGTCCCTTGACGATACTTTTTATGGGTCAATAATAAAGATTGAAGCTAAATTCGTGTATAAAATTGAATCGAAATTACTTTTTCAAACAGACATACCGAATAAAACAAATAAAGCACCTTTTTCAGACAAATAAGAAAAGAGTGAGAGCTTTTTTTAAGCAGGTAATAAAATGTAAAAATGACTAAAAAAAAGTGGAAAGCATGACTAAAACAGCTAAGCCACGTACGGCTTGTCGTCGACATCAATCAAAGTCGGCTACGCAGTTACATAAACAAAGCTGGCATGTGTCAGAAACCAAGAACATGAAAGGTTTAATTTTGCCACCAATCACTGTAGTTTTAGGACTTTTAAAATTAGCACCTCAATTAACCTTACATCATTAATGAACTTTAATTTTTAGAGATTAATTTCATAAAGTATAAGTGGAGTGCATAAAAGTATACTACAAGTTAGATTATATGTTATCTCTTTTATTAAAAAAAATGAGTAAATTAATCTCTATATGTTAGATTAAAGAACAAATCGATTCTTTTTGTTAAAAATTTCATTTATTTTTACTGTTGAAAACTAACGAGACTGATAAAATAACTAGATAGTTGTACATGGCATACCAAACATACCTCATTTTAACATACAATGATCAGTTTTTAACAATAAAAATGAATGGAAATTTTTACAGAAGAATCGATTTGCTATTTGATCTAATATACAAACATTAATTTGCTTATTTTTTTGAATAAGAGAGGCAAGATGTAACTGACTTCTAATATAAAAACCTCTATAATATTTCTAACATAATTAGACACTAGTACTTGCAAACTATTACAATTCAACTCGATAAAACTTTAATTCAATTCAGTAATTATCAAATTAAACTCAAACTATTGATTAAGCCAAATTCAGTATTTATGATACTTTTACCATAATCACACACTAATCCTTATAAACTTGAATTGTTAAACCACCAACTAAATTACTCAATTAAATCTTCAATCAACTCAAATTTAAAATTTATATTTAATTGAATATACTCGAAACATTAAGGATTAATGCAATCATCAAGAAAATTTACCTGTTCACTGCGGAGCATGCCCACATCGTAAACCGGATTCAAGTCGGGTTTAAACAACCCGAAGTTTCGCTCCGCAACCGATTCCTTCAAGTTCTCGTTAAACAAAGCGAAAATATACGTTTCAAAGGTCCTATTGGGCATCAGTGGAGTCCCTTTACCAGAGTCCACGTGCTTAATGAGGTTCCCATTGTACGATAACGCATTCTCCAAGCTCACACCGGGTTGACCCGGATCACCAACAGAAGGCCATCCGGTTTCAGCCACAACGATATCCACATCCTCATACCCGACCCGTTTCATAGCTGTATAAACCGCGTCCAGTTGAGCGTCGAACATGTTGGTGTAGTTTATCCCCGTACCGGCGTCGAAAACGCCGCCGTTTGGTTTAAACAAAGCGTAATCCAACGTTTGTGGCTTGAACCCGAAATACGGGTATGGGTTCACCATGAAAGGAGATTTTGTTTGCTTATGGAACTCCAAAATCGGCGCGAAAATGAGCTTATCGTAACCTTTCCGGAACTTCCCCGCACTCGGCGGCTCCGACGTAGACAATATCCCGAGTGAATGCGGCGTCGAGACTTTGACACTTGTAGCGTTAGCCGTGTCGAGAGCTGATCTGAGTGCTTTCATGGCGGGCAAAAGATAAGCTATAAGAGTTTTATCCGACGTGGCGAGGATTTCATTCCCGACGGCGATGTATCTGATGATTGTTTTCGGATGATACGGCAAGATGTTCTTCTCGATCCAAGCTTTAGCTCCGGGAAGCTTAGCCAGAGACGGTATGTCGCCGTTTCCGACCGTAACGGTAACGGAAATCCCCGTTCCGGCAAAGGCTTTAAGGATGTCGGGATTCGTGTCGAATATCTTGATCCGGTCGATGTTTGTTTTGGTTTTGAGGAAGTTTGCTACTTGTGTAGGAGTTGGGAGGTTGTCGGCGATGGTTCCGTAGTTGACGCCGATGGTATAGACGGCGGTGGCAGTGGAGGAGAAAATAGAAAGTTGGCAAGTAAAGAAGAAGAAGATTAAGAGCTTAGTTGCAGAGAGAACCGCCATTTATTACCTCTGAGAGAAACAAAAACTGAAACAGAGATTCACAGAGACAGTGATTGATGGAGTCTAAACTGGAAGCTCTGGTTTTGTCTATGAACACGGTGCCGACTATGGAGTGTGAGAAAATGGAAGAGAGAGAGATTGTGTGCGGCAGTATCTTATATGAAATCCACACACAAACACTAAAATAAAAAGGTTAAAAGTACCCGTACGCTTTGTAAATTTATTATTTAGTCCCTGTTCTTCTATTTTTAGAAATTTAATTCTCTACTTTTCAAATTTCTAAATGTTCGTACTATTAAAATTATTTTATTAAATTCAGGTTTATTATAATATCAATTTTTTTAGTTGCATTACTGCTAACAAAATTAACAATATTAACAATTAAATCTGAATTTTGAAATTTAAAAAGTATATTAATGAAATTCTAAATCTTTGAATAGCAGAGACAACTATATATTTTAACCAAGTAAAAATGGAGTAACTTCACCAAAACTCCTAAACCTTTGTATATTTTCTAAATTGATTCATAAACCATAAAATATTCTAATTGAATCCTTTATATATCATTATAGAAGTTAAATGTCAATCCAAATATCACATATAGTATATTTAAAACATGCGCATACTATTGTATGAATAGCTTGAATAATGGATACAACTTGTTAATATATCATATCTAAGTTGCTTTATGCTCTAAACTACATGTTTTAAATATGTAGATCTAAGTTGTGTACACTTTGAATTGTACATGTATACTTTGAATTACATGTTTTAAACATGTTTGAAGTTAAATTTGAGTTGACTTTTAAATCCATATTGCCAATTAGGCAGATGAAAAAATTGACATACGTGACACATTAATACACATATTTTGAGGATTTAATAAAAAGATATTGAAATTTAGAGCCAAATTAGAATTTTTATCATAGTTTGAGGGCTATGGTGAAATTAAGCTAATTCATATAACAAATATGATTGCTAAATGCCTTCTTTTTATGTATATATAGTAATATTACGAGTGAAATCGATATTAACTCACTAAATAATAAAAATTTTATATATTCCTTGAATTCGTTGATATAGTGGTCCATACGCGTTTAATGTGGTCAACATTGGATACAATCTGTCAACTAAAAAAACGACACGTGCTCTTTGTTTAATTATATCAATTTCAGTTATTTCTTCAAGGACCCAATCCTTGCCCGGTTTGATTGTATAGATTTTTTTGCTCTAGCTCAGGTTTCTTGGGGATTAGGTTTTAGAAGTCGTATTTAAGTTTTATTTTGGCTAAGGGTCAAGAAAAAAGTTTTATTTTGACCAAACCCTACCATTAAATCTAATGTATAACGGGAAATTTCCAATTTTTTTATTCAACCCTTATTTTTAGCTAAATTTAATTTTCAAAAAGAGTTTTTAACAGAAATGTAGAATATAAATTTAATTTTTGAATATTTTAATTTACATTGCAGTTCCCATTTAATTTGTATTATTTTTTATTGTATTTTTTTAATATCTTATAATTTTAAAATTATTTGCTGGTATAGTAAATAAGACAAATATTATCGTATCAATATGAATTATCCGTAAACTGCCATGTGGGTTGCCATAGCAATATTGTTAACAATTTTATGTTTTTGTCAACATTTTCGTTAGATAAAATAATTTGAGACTCTTTTTGAAAGAATAATGACCAAATTTAGCTTTAAAAAAAAAAGAACAACAATCAATTTGACAAAAAAATGTAAATGTTGATTGTTAAATTTGACATTTTGCTTGATCTAATTAATTGAAATTTTGAATTTTGTTTTGTTATATTTTATCAACTATATATACAGGGGCGAAACCAGGGGACTGGCAGGGCCCGACCCTCCTAAAATGAAAACTTTTCCATTTAGGCCTTTTGAAATTTTTAAAATTTTGAATTGATAAAGGTAAAATTGCACTTTACCCCCTAAAAATGATAAAATTTGATTTAATTATTTAAAAATTATAAATACAGAGGCTATTAAAATGATGAAATTATATTTTTACTATTGTAGAAATTACAATTTAATTCCGACCCCCTTAAAAAAATTTTGACTTTACACCTAGTCATATTTAATAATTTTGAATATATATTGTTTTGATATAACCACATGTCTCGTCGTCTATTTTATGGTTTGAGCATAGTTCTAATAGGATCAGATATGGTATTCAAGTAAATCCCTCTTAACAATGACAACTCTAAAATTTGAACTTATTTCAAGTTCCAACCACTTATTTTGTATTTTATATATACCATTGTCTATTTGATAATTGGATTATTATTTAATAAAACTTCCCTTTTTATTAATAGCAATCAAGTATATATAACTCTTCGACCTTTCTTATTAAGTTAAAAAAATTCTACCATGAGCGTATCGAATTATTATTTTAAAGGAGCTTAAAAGAAAATTTTCCATTTAATTATGGGTCTAGGCTTTACTTACGTATTTTTTATAATTTTATTTTGATTTAAGTTTAGATATATTTTAATTTTAATTAAAGTTTATATTATTAAAGTTATATAATTAAAAATTAAAAATATTTTTTAATTTAAAGTGTAACATTATGGTTTAATTGGACAAATCATATGAAATGAAATTTGGTCGAGAGGGCAAATTTTATATAATACATGATAATTTATATATAAAATTTAAAAATATGAAAATTTCAAAAGGGCGATTGCCCCCTGCGTCCCCTGAATCCATCCTTACACCTATCACATCGATAGTTTGTATTTGACATATTAAAAACTAAATAACCATATGAAATTTTATTGACATTTGTTATTTTTTAACACATTAAATTTAAGTCATCGATGCAATAAGTATGCACTCGTTTACAAATTGATCATTGTAGTTTGAAAGTGCTCCATGTCATATTTGAATTGACATTTCATGGCTAGGTTGGCAAAGAATTTAATTAATACAATATTGATATTATATTATGAGGACTAAATTAAAACTTTTTAAAGTTTAGTGACTAATTTAGAATCTGAGCGATAATCTAAGGACTATTGATACAAGTACCCCATTTTGTTGCCAAAAACGCATGCGTTTCGTTAATATTAACGGCGTCTTTACTAAATGTCATGCTAAACGGTTGACACGTCATCGAAATTAACGGCAACAATCTCACGGCGTTATTTGGAGAATCGAATTGGTTGTACTTACCCTTTTTCTTTCCTTTTCCGTAACACGCACTCTTTTCAGCTCGTTTCTTTTAGCGCAATGTCAGACCCGGTTCAAACCTCCCCGGCTGATTTACCTTCCGATCCGCTTCTCAAACCCGGAGCTTTCATCGACGTCAACGGTCAAGGAAAACCGGCCGAGCCAACCAAAGCTCGCAACGGTTCGATCCCGAACGGTTCCCAACCGGATACACCTTCGCGGGGCTCGGTCAACTCTTCATCGTCGGCAGATTCTAAGGTGAAACGGCGCGTAGTGGCTCCCGAAACTTGGTTGCCGCCTGGATGGTTGATCGAAGATAGGGTTCGGACATCCGGCGCCACTGCTGGACTAGTTGATAAGGTCACTCTCATCTCTTATTGAATTTCTCTGTTTTTTTGAAGATTATTTGATTATCTAATTGTGTACTGTTTGTGTTTTAAATTTGATTGATTAAACCCTTGTTTTTCCTGCTAGAGTCGTTGATACTTGCTAGTGTTATTTGCCATTAAGCAGCATTGTATCTTTTGATCTTAGCCGTTAGATTGGTACCTAGAGCTAGATCAAATTCTAGGGTTCATAGATTTACCACTTTGATTAGGATTATTGATCTTTTGAACTCTTATCTATGGGGTATGGAAGTATGTTTTTGAAAGAAATTTATTGAGAAGCTTAAACTCGGGTTTGCGTAGACACTGACCGAGCTTTCATCTCCGTTCTATCTCTGATACGAGATGCATTGTGAAAGTCAAGTGAATTAATGTCTCGGTACAAGTTGGTCCATAAAATCAGATTTGACTTGAGAGAAAGTTTTGTCGTCCGGTGACTAGTATTTTGGTTTAGAGAGTTGTAGAAACATTGCTGCATATTGAGAAGCTAAAACTTGGGTTTGCATAAACACAAGATCTAGCTTTCATCTCTGTTCTATCGTGGAAACAAGATGCATTGCGAAAGTATGGTGAATGAATGTCTTGGTCAAAGTTGGTCCATAAAATCGAATTGACTTGAGAGAATGTTTTGTTGTCCGGCGACTAGTATTTTGCTTTAGAGAGTTATAGAAACATTGCTGCATATTGAGAAGCTAAAACTTGGTTTTCATAAACACATGTACGAGCTTTCATCTTTGTTCTATCGCGGAAACGAGATGCATTGCGAAAGTCCAGGATATGGATGTCTCGGTTGAAGCTGGTCCATAAAATTGGAATTGACTCTTGAGAATGTTTTGTAGTCCGGCAACTAGTATTTTGCTTTAGAGAGTTATGGAAACATCGCTGCATCTTGAGAAGCTAAAACTCAGTTTGCATAAACACGTGTAGGAGCTTTCATCTCCATTCTATCGTGGAAATGAGATGTATTGCGAAAGTCCGGGGAATGAATGTCTTAGTACAAGTTGGTCCATAAGATTGGATTTGACTCGAGAGAATGTTTTGTTGTCCGGCACTAGTATTTTGGTTTAGAGAGTTATAAAAACCTATGAAACATTGGAAATTTTGTTTCATTTAGGGTGTGTTTTAGTCAAGATATGGTTATTCTCTTGCATCAATAATATGTTTCTTGTGTACTTGGATTTATGTTGCTCATGTTTTCGAGAGGATTGGCTCTGCAGTGATAATATAAACATACATGATAACCTTTTTCGTGCAGTATTATGTTGATCCAACGTCTGGCCGAAAATTCAGATCCAAGAAAGAAGTGCTTTACTTTCTAGAAAACGGATCTCCCCCACCTAAACGGAAGAAGGGAACTGAGCTTCCTGGTAGTGAAGTACCTGTAAGTCAGAAATAAAAAGTCTATGTTAGTTGAAAAGCTGAATATTTAAAACTCGATGCTTCACTTCTTAATCCCCTGGCATTGGGTGAATGCTTGAATTGTGTCTTTTGCAGTCTACAGGAAACTCTCCCGGCCAAAAACAGAAGTCTGCTAAAAAACAGAAGCCGTTGAACTTTGATTTCATTAACGTTCCGGAGAAAGTCAATTGGTTTTTAACCGATGCCTGTTCGGACTCCTGGATTCCCTCCTTCGGGTACGATTTAGTGCCTGAATCTACTCAACAAGATTGGGCCGCTGCATTTACGTCCCTAACAGTCAAGAAAAGTAGTCAAGCAATGTTTTGAAGACATTTTCTACATCGTTTTAGATTTGACTACATCGATTAAACGCCTGGTTTCATACTGACCAGCAATATCTATATTCGTGTTTCCATCTCTAATTGTTTTCGTTTTTCAGCTGTAATCGCTCATGTCTTGTTATCTTTTGATCAGACATTTCACACACCGGCCAGGCTCGACAAAGGTTAGGACTTTTTTCTAGTTATAAAAAAGTTAAATATACACTCATGTATTCATTTTTTTTGGTCCCCCTTTCCTCTGTTCATATGTAGCCTGTAGCTAGAAAGTTTACTTTTAAATGGCTTTGTTATTTAAAAAAAACTCTGAAAACTCATGGTTTTGTTTTGATTTTTAGAGAATGAAATGCAGAGAGCCCTTCTGTTTATTTTAGTTAATGGATTTGTTAAGCAATTCGCTTCTCATTGCAATTAGGGTTAATATACTATTTAGTAATTGACTTTGGTTTCAATATTCAATTTGGTATCTGAGTTTTTTCAATTTAATTCTTGAGTTTGATTTTAATGTTTAATTTGCTATCAGACAGTTTTCTTTATCTCAATTAAGTGATTATAATTGTTTTACTAAGGTACAGGTGTCAAATATTCATTGGGTTACATGATGCTTTTTAGTTTTGAGTGTTAAATTAAACATTAATCCCAATAATTAAAATAAATTTTTTTGAATAATTTAATAACGATCGGAACATAAATTTACTATTACTAAAGAGTGTAGTTTACTCAAAAATATATATAAATGTTCCATCGGTAACTCTTCAATGTTACTACAATGAGCCTTCTTAGCTCTGGGTTTCTGGTTCACAGCCCAAGATGCACTGAAGCGAAAATTTATGGCTCGCAAATTAAAAAAAAATTATGTAAGAGGGATATTTGTTGAGGCGAAGCTGACTCTTTTTGGAGAAGTTTCGATGGTGTGCTTCATTCAAAATTGGATGGCTCTTCAATAAATTCGGTATTAGACTTAGGATGTTTATAATTGGTTTTATTTTCGGATTTTGTCTTCAACATTCACCAAGAGCTTTACCGGGTTTCATGAAGGGAGAATGTCTTCATTCATTAGCTAAATCATGTTTTATGTTCGGTAGAGTTTGAACCCATATCCTATACTTAGTGTATAGGAGTTGAATAAGCAACTTGGATACCACTTGAGTTGCCCACAAGTGCCTGGTATGCTATCGAGTATGGGCTCAAATCTTATCAAGTGTAAACTTTCACATTTTTCTTAATAGATAGTTATGTGCTATTCACAGTCTATTCTGATAAAATGACCGGTGGAGAATACTTTGATGACTTCTTTTAAAGGAGTTGACTTTTCATCACCAATATTTACTATAAAAAGTTTGTGAAAACAAATTGAATGAGTCTTTCGTTGCAAAAATAAATTTGAGATTTTGAGATTCCGGTGGCATAGGCTTAAAATTTACCATTTTTAAATTTATTTTAAATTTTGATTATTGATTTTATACAAAAGAGAATACCCTCGTAGCAAATATTTTATTACTTTTTAAATATAAATTTTATTACTCAAACTTATAATCATATTTATATCATAATTACGTTTGCATTATATTTGTATCTATAAACTTTAAAAATAATAAAAAATTAATTCTTATTTTTTCAAAAGAAAATTCTAGTATTAATAATTGAAAAGTTGATTTATGTGCCTCGTTTCAATTTGTTTATACTCTTTTTGACAAATCTCTCCATGGTGCTTTCATTTCATATTCTTTTTAGGAATCGACTTTTGATTTTTTTTTTCCGAATTTTCTAAATTTTATTTGAATATTTTAATCATAGTTATTTTTTTTTTATAGAATGTCTAAATTTATTTCAGTGCATTCCAACCTTTTAATAATAATGATGATTATGATAGATGCTATCGTTTGGTTGACTTTTAGCCAATCACTTTTAATTTGTTTGACAAAGATAAAGCAAAAAAACAAACAAGTACTTCCATTCCGTACAGTCAATTAAAGAAAAAAGATTCTCTTCATGTAAATAAGTATAAAAAAATTATATATTGTACTCATTTTCTTATCAAATGCTATTAAAAATTCCTTCGATTTTGACATTCATTAAATTATTATATTTATCATAATTATTATTTTTGTAGTTTTTCCCAATGAAATTAAGCTTTTTGGACTTTTACCCCTGCAACTTTTTTTTTGCTTGAACACCTAATTTTTTTTTGGTTTTAAATTGATTAAATTGTATTCCGAATCGTCAAACCCTAAAAAAACTCGAATTCAATGAATTTCGACCTATCAATTTAATACGATTGAATCAAGTTATATTGAAAGATATATTAGATAAGGGTCGAGACAAGCTAAATCGCCATTCCCTTCCCTTGTTACCGTCTTTGCTGGTGCTTGTGGAAGAGTCACAATAAAATGGCTCCCATTTGAACGTTGAAGGAATTATAGAACAAGGTCGCCACTTTTCTGGGAAGGTGATGGAGATAAAACAACCTGCAAAGGGTAGTGATAAACGTTTCATCAAACATAAGAGGGAAACTTGTTGGAGGTTGTTGGAGGTGGAATGGTACAAAGTAAACATGGATGGTGCAAGGATGTTGGAGACTAGTCACGCAGCATCTGGTGGTGTTATTAGAGACGATCATTGAAGATGGAAGATGAGATTTGCCTAAAAGATTGAAATCTGTTCAACTATTGAAGCCGAGCTATGATGAGTATATGATGTTACTTGAAAATATATATGCCAGAATCGAATAATTTAATTAATTAGTTTTTATTGTTCTCTTGTTTTGGATTAAGTGAATAGAATTAAAGTCAATGAAAATTGGGTAGAATTGTTTTTTTAAGGGAAAATTTATTAAGTCATTCCATGAACAAGGTCTTACAATTTAGGGAAAAGAAAAAAAAAAAAACAAACACTCGTTGTTGGCGGTGAAAGACAAGCTCCATCAACATGACAAAAGTTTTAACCTTAGCATCAATAGAACATTACAACACGTTGACATTTGGCTTTGCCACAACTCATACACAATATATTTGGAGTGATTGCAAGCAACTATTACGATCAGAAAATAAACCTTGGACGGTTCAGAGTGATGGGTGGAAACGACAAAAGAATTGAGCATCCATTAAACTAAAGAGGCCGACGAGAAAATCTCCTAAAATCACACAAAAGTAAGACTACGTGTATAAGCAATATTAAAAAACTTTTAAAAGTTAAGACTTAATAAACAATGAAAAACAAATAAGAAAACATATAAAACTTAAAGATAATATAAGTCCAAATAAGTGAACGAGGCAGACGGCAGCCAGCTCGAAAGTTGTCACCGCCGCTAGGCAAAATAAAGGAAAAGAAGAAAACGGCTTCGAGAAAGAAAAAGAGAAATATTTTTAGGGTTTTTCAAATTGGGTAAAATTGTTAAAAATGTCATATTGGTAAGAGGAATATAATATTACCTAAAGTAGAGGTATTCATAGATTAAATTCGATTGAGGCCCAATATAAAAATTTCAAACCGAACAAAACTTGCCCCCAAAACTCATATTATTGTAGGCCCATAATATTATTTAAAGAATAACAAAACAATTAAATTTGTAATTTTAATATTTCTAGATTAAATCTAAAAATAAAAATATTTTGAAAACTCTTATCATTTAAATTCAAATTAGGTACTGTCCCATAATCCAAACATAAAAAACATATATTAAATTAAAATTATTCCGAAAATATTACATTTCTCAAACCAAACTTACCGTAAAAACGGTCGACGTTGCTTTCATGGTTTTACTTTATTTATTCACTTGTTTAAAAGTCACATGAAAGTACCATTTTATAAAAGGGGAGACATGACGCTATAAATGCCCGTCAATCTCGTTTCATAGCCGACAAAACCGTCACTTGATATTCACTATTGTTTTATTCATTTCCCATATTTAACACTTAATAATTATCCATTAATTACAAATTTCCTTTTAGCTAAATTATTATAAGTATTATTATTAACGCAAAGAGATATAAATTTAACTGCGTTAAAACGTATTATCCTCCTATTTATAGATTAGAAAATGATTATGGATAGTTTTACGCAAAAATAGCAGATATAATCAAAATTTATAATGAAATTGTTCAAAAACAAATCATTTAATTGTTTCAATAAAAATACGAGGTTCGAAAAAAGAGATTAGGCAAAAAAATTAAATTTGTTTCAAATATGGACCAAATTTGAATTTTAGTATTCGAGGATCAAGCTCAAACCATCCTAACTCGTTTTCTACTTTGTAAAAGATTTATAAATTTTTATTTTTTATATATTATGTGATTTATATAAAATATAGTTAAATATATAATATTATAATGTAATTATTAAGAAATATGATGTGAATGTTTAAAGTTTTATTAAAGGAAAATTATATTAAATTAATTGATATTAAAATAATATATATACCATTTAAAATGATTAAAAATTAATAATATGATCAGACCTAAAATGAGTTTATATTAATCATTTAAGACTCATATTTCGAGTTAAGTTGGACTTGAACAAATATGAAATGTGCTAATATTATTTGGGACAGCACTAGAGAGGTTGGCAGAACCCGTTCCCCTTAAAATGTAAATTTTCACTTTTAACCTTTTAAATTTTACAATATATTAATTTGATAAATGATAAAAATTATACTTTAATCCTCAAAATAATAAATTTTAATTTAATTTTTTAAAAATTATAAAAATATGAGCCATTAAACTTTACTCTCATAAAAATATAAAACTTAATTAAATCAAAATTATATCTAAAATAAACAACATGTGAAACAAATTTAATATTTAATTAAAAATATTTTAATTAATTAAATGGTACCGTAGTTTGTGATTTCTAATTAAAAACAAGAAATAATTTGATATAGTAAATTAATTATTTCAATTAACATTTCATTTTAAAAATCATAAAATTGAAAAAGATTTACTAAATAAAAAACCTCATTTCTCACTATATGCTTCAACATGCATCACATGTAAAATTTTATATTTATTTATTTAAGAGAATATTATTACTTTGTTTCGTCGTTATATACTAGATTTAGGGATTTGCTTTCTATATTTTAATGGGATATAATTTAATAATTATATTATTAATAATATTATGTCTCAATCCAAATCACTAATTAAAAATTCAAGATTTAATATAATATTTGGTATCTAAACTTGATACTTTTTCTTAATTTAGTAACTAAACTTTGTTGAGACTCAATTTGGTACTTAAACTTGACATTTTTTTTTTCTTAAACTGGTACCTAAGCTTTTTTTTTTAGGTTCAAATTGGTACCTAAATTTATTAAATGTTATAGAAATTACGCAAAACAATAACCGTGTTAAATTTTTTTGTTATGCTACAAAAATATTGTCATTATTAGATGAAATTCATGTTAAAAAAAAAAGTATTGAGCTATACTTAATGGATTAATATTAAATAAGAAAAAAAGTGCTTTAAAAACTCAAATTAAAAGAAATTCAGTATTTTTTATTAATAAAATAATTAAACAAACAAATAAACTAAAAGTAATTGAACATATAAAATAAAAAAAAATCATTTCTCACATGTTAGTCATTTATTAGTCATTTTTGCTATCTCGTAAAAAAATAACATTATTGGTATATTGGAATAATTTGTAAAATGTTTGACAAGTTCATGAACCAAATCGAACAAAAAAAATTAGATACCAAATTAAGAAAAAGAGTCAAATTTAGGTACCAAATTAAGAAAATAATGTCAAAATTAGGTACCAAATTATCAAATTAGAAAAATAGGTCAAGTTTAGATGCTAAATATTATATTAAGTCAAAATTTAACTAATGTAATTAAAAAAATTAAAATACAGAATTCTTATTTTTTAAACTTAATTTTTCAAGTGAAAAATAATTATTTTGTAAGCATGATTGTCACGTTTTAAATGATACCAAGAATATCATTTTTTTCAAATATTTAAAAAAAATTTCACATTAAACAAAACAAATATCAAGCATAAAATGAATTAATAAATTGTTTTATTTTGTTCTTTGTGATTCGAATTGAAGTATAATTATAATAATATTTGTAAAATTATCGAATTCTTAATTAAAATATAGAGAGTAAAATTTTAAATTGAGTGAAATGTTGAGATGAAAATCACAATTTAAACAAATAACATTTATAGAATATGCATATGAAAAATACTTTAATATTTTTAAAAAATAACATACATATGAAAAATATTTTTAATATTTTAATATTTTAAATTAATAAAAAACGTAAATCAAGTTTTTTAACGTTAAAATATTTATATTGTTAATGAATTCGAAAATATTGGGAATCAATAATTTATAAAAATAAATATTTTAAAAAATGTATTTTAATCCACCGAACAGAATAAATGCTTGACGGCAGAAATCCCTACCAGCTTGGCTCACGGCTCAGCCGAGCCCACCAAGCCATCACGTGAACCGATCCATTGAACGACTTCGGTGACAAAAATGTCTTTAAATCCGACGGTTCTGATCTGTTTAGATTTAGATGCTGACGCAAGCAATGAAGAAAATCATACGTCACTCTTAGGTGTAAATTGGATGAAATTGGAAGAAAGTTAAAACTAATGGCTAGTTGTTGTTGTTTTTTTTTTTCTTCAAATAATTTGCTAAAATCACACGCATGAACCCAAAAGCTTACTTTTCTTCTTTCGTGTTTTAATTGAAAAGGAAATAGTGAAGAAGATAATTACTTAAATATGACAAATATTTTTAATTGTGATTTTTAAAATAATTTTTAAACCTAATTTAAAATTAATAGAAATATATAAAATTACAAATTTTAGCATTTATGTTTATACTTAGAGGATCTAGGGGCTGGCAAGAACTTTGATTCCCTCTAAAATAGAAAATTATTTATTTAAGCTTTTTATAATTTATAAAATTTTAAATTTGTAATGATAAAATTGTACTTTAACACCCTAAAATGATAAAAATTTATTTAATTATCTAAAAATTATAAATATATAGGCTATTAAAATGACGAAATTAGATTTTTACTATCATAAAAATATATAATTTAATTTTGACCTAAAAAATTTTTAACTTATCCCTATTTACACCCCAAAATTATAAATTTAATTTAATACAAAAAAAAGATTTTAATCTTAATTTTATTTAACCATTACATAATTTTTATTATATGTTCAGATCATATTTGCTTTTTTTGATACAATGTTTAGAACTATCCATAGTTCCTCCCCAATCCATAAATAAGAGGATAATGTGCTTTAGCATACTCGAAACTACATCCTCCTTTATTTACAACAATATCTATACTAATTAAATTAAAATTCAATCCACATAATGTTTTAATTTTTTGTCATATTAGAAAAGTGTTGAAAGCTTTAAATTTCTAGGAAAGTGAAGCTAGAAATATATCATCATTGTTAGAAAAAGAAAAGAAGAGAAATAAAAGTTAAAAAATATTGATGGGAAAAGATTCATCAACAAAAATAAAGGCTTCCATGGAGTTTCCTCCATTCAATGGGGACCATAATAATGTGTTTTCCCTTCTATTTCCATAAGAGACAAAAGAGATGAACCATTAAAATTAAAAGATTAATATACCATTTGGTATATGAATTTAATTTCAATGTTTTATTTGGTTTTTATTTATTTATTCCTCAAATTGATACTTGAAATTAGTTCCGATGCTTGATTTGGCATTGAAATAATACGTTATTATGCTGTCTAATGAATATTTAATACATAAATCTAAATACTAAATTAAGCATTAAAATTAAAATTAAGTGTTTAATTGGAAAGTAAAAAACTCAACTATCAAATTGAAAAAAAAAATATTAATTTGAATATTGAATCCAAACTCAAATACCAAATATAAAAGACTCCCTATAATATAATGTAATTCAATGAATATTTGATATGTGAGTTTTAATAAAAAATAGGTATTCAATCAGGAAGAAAAAAGTTACGTACCAAATTAAATATTGAAGCAAAACTTAGAAATTTATCTGAGACAAAGAAATCAAATTGAAAAAAAGACAAACTTAAAAGCTAAACTTAACTGCTTAATTGAGGGAAAAAAAATCAAATTGAAGAAAACTCAAACTAAATGCAAGTATCAAATTGAATATTTAAATCAAAATTAGGTACTAAATAGTATATTAACCCATAAAACCACCACTTGACAGTGACACAGACACTGCTCTTAAACAAGTAGCCAGCTATGGAAACACAGCCAAGAGAAAAAAAAAAAGAAAGAAAAAAAGAAAAAAAGCTTATCTTTCTTAAAGAGAAGTATATAAAAAAGCTAAGCTTAAAAATAAAAAATGGGACCAACCCACCATTAATGCAATTCTTCCCACCTTCCTCTGGAAAAAAAAAAAACCTTTTTTTTTTTCCCTCTTCTATTTTTGCAACTATTATCATTTATTCATATTCACTCACTACTGCTCTCTCAGGAAAAAAAAATTCAAGCTTTTTTGCTTCAATTTTCTAAAAAAAAAACCCAAAATTTCTTAAGGTTTTTTACTTTGATTCAGTGTTGGGTTTGGTTTGAAGCTAGAAAAAAGGTTTGTTTATATATATGTGTGTGTGTGTGTATCATTTTTCTCCCTTTTGGGTGGTTTAGCTTATTGGGTATTCAGTAGTTTTTAAACTTTTAAATATGACAATATATGATGCTTTTTTATTAGAAATGGCTGATTTTTTTTTGCTTATTCAAAAACCCAGATCTGCTTCTTTTTCCTTGTTGAATTCTGGGTTTTTTTTTTGTTTTTTAAATAAATTAAAAGGCTCATATTTGTGCATGTTGTTGTTGTTTTTTATGATCCTTATAGGAAGAGTTGAAGAGATAGTGGGGGTTTGATGGGGATTTGCTTAAGTGCAAGAATCAAAGCTGAGAGCCCAAATAACACAGGTATTTTTGAAATTTCCCGGAAAATCCTTAAAATTTTCCTTTTATGGCATCTTATTATGTATTTATGTTTAAGTTGCTTTGATCTTTTATTATTTGCTTTTAATTAAGTGTACTTGTTGTTTGTTCCCTTTTTTAGGTTTTTAGCTATGGTGGTAGGTAAATTGTTGTTTGAATTTTCAAGCTTGCAATTTAGGAATTTTTGAGGTCCCTTGAAATTTACCTTTTTAACCAACTTTTTTATTAATTTTGCTTGAACAATCTTATATTCCTAGGTTTAGTTTGTGAGGTTGAAGTTTAATTTTATCTTGGAGTAACTTATGATTTCATCACTTTTGAAAGGACTAAATAGAAACCTTTTTATTCTTTGAGAGGCCAAAGTATGATTTTACCACATAGTAACTTTTAATTCTGTCATTTATTAGGGGACTAAAAGATAAGTTTTCCATTTGAGGGGTAAGGCCCCTGCCTGCCCCCTCTAAATTTGCCCCTAATTATACAGATAAGTGCCGGTAAGATAATTGCTCGAATACAGTAATGTGAATATTATTTCACTTTAACTAATGTGTTGGACCGGACTCTGTGTTTACAGGGTTGAGTTCGAACTATGTTAGTGGTGATACGAGCAGCAAGGTCTCGTCGGTTTCGGTGCCGTTGACGCCTCGGAGCGAGGGTGAGATCTTACAGTGCACCAATTTGAAAAGCTTCAGTTTTGCTAATCTCAAAACGGCCACCAGGAATTTCCGGCCTGACAGTGTGCTCGGGGAAGGTGGTTTTGGGTCTGTGTTTAAGGGGTGGATCGATGAAAATTCGTTTAATGCTTCGAAACCTGGAACCGGCATTGTTATTGCTGTGAAAAGGCTTAACCAGGAAGGGTTCCAAGGTCACAAGGAGTGGTTGGTGAGTCCATTTTCACTCGATCAGTTTCATATTTGTTAATTGACTGCTGATTGTATTATTTCGGGATCTAATTAACTTGCTTGCCTAAGACGATGAGATTAACCTGTGATCTATCTTTGATCTTGTAGGCTGAAGTGAATTATCTCGGACAGCTTTATCATCCAAATCTTGTGAAATTGATCGGATATTGCTCAGAAGATGAACATCGCATGTTGGTGTACGAGTTCATGCCTCGTGGCAGCTTGGAGAATCATTTATTCCGGAGTAAGTTTCTTTTTTCTTTGCCACCTTCTCGGTTTTATCAAACAAAATTTGGCCTAACCGGGATTTCGTTGTCTGTACCAGGAGGTTCTTATTTCCAGCCACTTTCTTGGGATCTTCGGATGAAGGTCGCTCTCGGTGCTGCTAAAGGACTTGCTTTTCTACATAGTGCTGAAATAAAAGTTATATATCGAGACTTCAAGACTTCTAATGTCTTGCTTGATTCGGTACCTGAGTCTCCATTCTTTTACACTTCCCCTTATATGGTTTCATTGAATAATTTCCCGTAAAGTTCGCCTTTTATCGGCCTTGCAGAATTACAATGCAAAGCTTTCAGATTTTGGATTGGCCAAAGACGGACCAACAGGTGACAAGAGCCATGTTTCGACCAGGGTAATGGGGACTTACGGATATGCTGCTCCCGAGTATTTAGCCACAGGTACTTTATTAACATATTCTCGAAGTGCTTGATTTAGTGTGGCTCAATCTTCTTTTCCCTGCTTCGATAAACCTTTGGAGCAGGGACGAAGACAAAGGGGTCAGGCAGTGGCCTCCACCACCCCCCCCCCCCAAAAAAAAAAGGTATATTTGCCATGTAGTCCTTTAAATTTTTATTAAATTACATGTTAGTATAATGGTAAAATTACACTTGGGCCCCCAATAATTTATGATTCATCTCTGGCCCCTAAAGCAATATTTTTGGCTTTGTCCTTGTTATGTTTCTTTTATTCACTTATTTCTCGAACTGTAGGTCATTTGACTGCCAAGAGTGATGTTTATAGTTTTGGAGTTGTGTTACTAGAGATGTTATCCGGTCGCCGAGCAGTTGATAAAAATCGACCTTCCGGAGAGCATAGTCTAGTGGATTGGGCCAAACCTTACCTAGCCAACAAAAGAAAAATGTTCCGTGTGTTAGATTCCCGTCTCGAAGGCCAGTACTCGATGGAAGGAGCCTTCAAGGTTGCTACCCTTGCTTTACGATGCATTTCTACTGAACCCAAATTCCGACCGAGAATGAACGAAGTCGTAATAGTATTGGAACAACTCCAAAATTCCAATGAATCTGGAAGTAATCTGAGCAACAACACTAGCGGTACACCCCGGATACGTAGGCGAAGTGCAGACAATCCTAGTGGTGGAAGGAGTACTACTACTACGGCTTACCCTCGGCCATCGGCTTCGCCTCTTTATGACTGAAAATGAAAACTGAAGTTCATCTCTGGCGGTTCCAGAATGATCTCTGCAACCCGAGGCATTCACCATTTTATAACCTGTTAGTGTACAGTTTTGTTTAAAAATGGATGTAAAAAAAAAAAAAAAATCTCTACAATTGCAAGTGCAAACCCGAGAAACATGGGGGTGTGTGTGCAATATTGTATTTATTTTTGAAAAGGTCTTGCTTTTTTTTTTCTAGCCATGCTTGGGACTCCATTTTATAATCAAATATTATTTTATTTTATTATTATGGGTAAACTCAATTCAAGGTTATTAAAGTTTATATTTTAGTTGCTTAAAAAAATTAAAATCATTGTTACATAAATTTCCTTTTTTTTTTTTTTTTGTTTTCGTGTTATCTGTATTTATCGAAAGTTTTCTTTTCTCTTTGCAAATATAAGGGTGTCGTTAGATTTATTTGGAGCCATTCTCGAAGAGCTTTATCATGATAGATCATTGTGATTCTTAGACTCGAAATGATGAGAAGAAAGATTATTTGAGACTTAACCTTTTGTGCATTACTAATGTGGTGCGTCGCTAAGAATTTATGGTAGTATTTTTTGGTTGATCGGTGTTCATCATCAGGTTGATTTGATGATAGCAAGGACATGATTTAATTTTCAACAATTTAATTAAGCCAATGCATCTCTAAATTGTTTTTGAATTATTCTAGTGTTGCAGTTACTTTCCGTTTATCTTTCTCCTTTTTTTTAAATTACTTTTCAGACATGATATTTTTACATTAATTTGTAATAATTTATTTATTGTTTGTACCATATGCCGTGTTTTTGTATTATTGTTAGCCATGATTTCTATTAATAATAATATTTTAAAGGATACTAATACTACCATACGAGTTCGAGTTTTGGACCATTTGAAGAAATATACATTAACCCTCAAATGTAACTTTTCTTTGAAAATAAACTCTCTTTACAACAAAGTTTCAACAAAAGAAGAGTTGGAAGATACATAAATTATCCTCCGAACGTTCGAAGAACAACTCGTATCATATTGGTATTCGAAGTACATATATCTTTTGCAGCTGGGGAGTTGGACACAGAAAGGTCATCGTTACCAAGTTCGCACTAGCCCCGGCGTCCAATTTCTCCAATCTAACTTCCCGACCGATCGGTTTCTTAAACTAATTATTTCTTTGATTTCGAAAACCTTCTTCAAGTAATTGTGTCCTTGCTTTGTGGACTCGACCTCGGTCTCCACTTCGCTTTCTTCCTTTACATCTTCCTTCTCGCCGATTGGTTGAGAGATCGATTCGTATTGAGATGAAGTCTCACTAATGATGTTGCCTACCATCTCAACCACTTCACTCATTTTGGGACGGGATTTAGGGTTTTTCATTAGACATTTGTTTGCCAGGGATGCTAGTTTCCGAGCCGATTTCAGGCAATACTGTCCTTCGAGGCGAGGGTCTACAATGAGGTGAAATTTCTTCGAATCTGATATGTAAGGTCTCACCCATTCTAGGAGCTTTTGTTCGCTTCGAGGTAGGTTTCTTTCTAAAGCTCGCCTTCCGGTGATGAGCTCGTATAGAACAACCCCGAAGCTCCAAACATCGCTTTTGGCCGTTAGCCTGCCGGTTTGCACGTACTCAGGGGCAGTGTAACCTACTGTGCCAACAACCTTAGCAAACATTTTCCGAAACATCGTAAGACAAATGCAAGAACTAGGCATCAAAATCTAAAACTTTCTAGATTAACTTACTGCTGTTGAAACATGCCCAAATCCTTCGGGGGGTCCGTGCCGAGCCAGTCCGAAATCTGAAAGCTTTGCATTGAAGTCGTCGTCTAGTAGAATATTCGATGTTTTGAAGTCTCTAAATATTAGCTGCAACCGTAAAGCACGATAAAATCACAAAGACAGGAACAAGATTCGCGTACGGATCGGAACAATCCCAAGATTTCGAGTTAAAAATGGGCATTATCGAGACGGTATATACCTGGAAATCCATTTCTTCATGCAGGTAAGCCAAACCCCGGGCAGCGTCTTGTGCGATACTCAACCTTGTCACCCAAGGCAACGGCGGCAACGGCAATGGAGTCCGAGCCACAAGTCGATCCTCTAAGCTTTTGTTACGCATAAGATCGTAGACCAGAAGTCTCTGAATCCCTCGCTCATCATCCTCGGCACAGTAGCCGATTAATCGTACAAGATTCGGGTGGTTAACTACGCCTAAAAAGTTCACTTCATTTATCCATTCCTTATGCCCCTGCATACTAGGAAATCAAAAACATGCCAAATCCCTCAAGATGTTAATAACAAACACAATAATGCTTAATACATTCAATATTTAAAAATGTCAAATTTTACCATTAATCCCTATACTTAAATAAGTTTACAATTTAATCCTTACTTTTTCGATTTAAAAATTGTAATCTAAGTCAAAATTATCTTCATAAACAAATAATTATATAAGCATACTTGATAGAAAACAATTTTTTACTTAGATTGAAAAGTATAAAATTTAATTTTGAAAAAAAATTAATTTTGAAATTTTTTGGAAGAATCTCGAAAGAAATTTATGTGATTGATGTAGATAGATTTATGATTTAATAAACAGAACAAACATTTTTTAACATTATTACAAATTTTAATGATTTTGACATTTCCTTAACTTGTAATAAATTATGAAGTTCGAAAAGCAAGATTCAGGTACAAATAATTATAATTGCGATTAAATTAAAGACATAAAGACATAAAGAAAGTGGATCTTTTAAAACAGATAGGAAAAAAAAGAACGTAAAATGGAAAACAATGAGGGGCAAAAAGGGAATATGCCTGGAAACCGTGACGATTAAGCTGTTTAATGGCGACGTCCAACTTTGAATAACGACCGCCGTTAACTTCATCGGAAACGTCAACGGCGCCTCTATAAACGCAGCCGAAGCCTCCTTCGCCTATCAAAAGGGCTCTGCTGAACCCGCGAGTAGCTGATTTCAGCTCCGCGAAAGTAAAGACACGTAGATCGTTAGCTCGTCGCTGAGTCAGGAACTCACAGAAACTCGCCGCCGAGGCGAAGTCCGGATTCGACTCGGAATCGAACTCGGACTGACGCGTGTCGGCGCTGCTTGACGCCACGCTTAAAGACCTAGTCCACGTCACCTTCGACGACATCCTCGAAACAACGCCTCCGCCGCCGCTGACATCTTCTCCTTCGTCACGATCCTCGCCGTTAGTGAAATGAAAACACTTCATAACCATACGAAATGCAGAGAGCTTCAAAACGGAGAAAACAAAAGAAGGATGGAAACCTTTTTTTTTTGAGGTCAAATGGGAGACGGCGAAGAGATCAACGAACTAAGATTGGTTAATAATAAAATACAAAACATAATATAATTTGTTTTGGGGTTTTTACTATATTTTTTTCTAGGTTAAATATTTATAATTTTTATGCTTTTTTTTTTCTTTCTTAATGATAAGAATACCATTATTGGAATTAGACCGGTTTGTCGGATTAATTGGACCGAAAACTAGATATTATATCACTGTAAATAAAAATGATTGAACTAATTTTTGAGTAAATCATTCAGAATAAGGCTAAAATTTGATTAAATTAATTATTAAATGGATTTTTTTCCGGTAAAATAAAACAGCAATAAGCGAAATTAATAAATAGATTATTTCTAGTTATCAATGTATTTGTTTTTTTATTGTTTGTGAATTGGGACAATTTATTCAATTTAGCCTATTGTGCAATTTTAAAAAGTTTATCCAAAACCTTTAAATAGAGGATAAAGACCACTTGAGCACATTTGAATTTATATTCTCTTAATTGTTGCAACAATAATAACTAATAGCAGATCTTAGGACTAAGTTGGTTTTTTAGGGACTAATAAAATTTTCATAAATTTTAAGAGTTTAGTGATATTTCTTTGAAGAAAATTGGAGTCTAATTAAAATTTTTAAATTTTTTGTAAGATTAATAAGAATTTTTAAAATCTTAAGAAATTAATTAATTTCTTTTAAAAAATTCAAAGGAAAAATCATAATTTCCCATAAATCTTTTAAACGGTATAATAACAAAATGTAAACTGAATTAAGATTTAATCCACAATAAATATCAAACTTAATATCCCACTAATTTTATAATTTTTTGTATCAATGAGAAAAACAGAAAGGAATGAGTGAGTGGAGGTCCCAATGAGAATTTCACTTCCATTTTTAGATAAGTTTGTTGAATGAGTTTGGTAGGGTTGGAATTTGATGTGGGTGTTGTTCGGAATTTAGGGTATGGAATTTGTGGGGACCTTTTTGCTTTGTTGTGTAAAATTTATTTCTATTTTGGTTGGTAGTAGAGATGTGTATGGGTCGGGCTGGGGTCGAGTTAGGGTCAAATTTAGACAAAATTTTAGGCTTGTTTTTTAGTCCGAATCCAGTCCGAAATATGAGCATAAAAATTTGTCCAGCTCGGCCCGAAATAAAATTGTTAAGCCCGAGTCTGGCCCGGTCTGGCCCATATTAAATTTTTTTTAGCTTATTTCATTAAATATAAAATTTTAAAATATAATAAATCAAATACATTTAAAAACATAAAAACAAATATTAAAATAAGAAATAAAAAAAATGAGACTAAAACAATTTTTAAAATAATACACAAATTGAAAATATAATAAAAAGTGGTTATATTAAAATTGAAAATAAAATGTAAATATGATTAAAAATAATATATATATATATATTTAGTATATAATTCGAGTAGGGCTAGAATTTTGGATTAAATTAAATTTTATATTTTCGAATTATTTTGAGTTTAGATTGATTTATATTTAAATTATTTTGAATTTTGATCATTGAAAATTATCAGTTGGATTTTCAAACCGATTCGTCCTAAGTGTTTTATTTGAACATAATATTTAAGTTAAGGGGCATTTTAAGTAGTACTATTAGTAGTAATTGTTGTTGTTTCAATTGTTAGCAGAAGTGTTCATGAATCAGGCTGGTTAATTTTCGTTTTCAGAAAAAAGTCTAAGCTCAGTTCGATTTGCTCAAATGAACTGTTTTGTTATTAAAAGAAAAGAATAAATAATATTTTTTATTTAAATTCTAATAAAAAATATATTAATACTAATATATATTTTTATTTTGAACAATGAAAGTGCGTTAAGCCAACCACATCGGACCTTAAACACTACTGTTAAAATCATATTATTGACTCAAGGTAACGTTAATTTAATTTTAAATCCCATAAACCAACTCTGTTCCATTATTATTTCCCATAATGAATCATAATTTTTTATGAATTTATATTTGATGCATTATTAAATATTACCAATAAATAAATAAACATATTTATATGTAAAATAAAAAATAAGAAAATAAGAGGTCAATCCCGGCAACATCGGTGAACCAAAAGCATGTGTAAAAATAAACATATATTGGCAAATTGCTTGAAAAGGACAATTTTTTGGCTGCCCAATTTTGATACTTTCGATTGTGTTTTAAACATTGTGAATTTTTGGTCCCCACTTTGCTACTTTAATATAAATTGAAGTCTGTACCGATATATATATATATATATATATATTAAAGAGTTAATTGTATTAAACATCTCTAGTTTGTGACCCTTATTTTAAATTAGTCCCTAAACTTTAAGTCATTCTAATTACATCCTAAACTATTGTATATATCAGTTAGGTCCCTTTGTTACTAAATCTGTTGATTTTAATGATCTAAAATGAAATTTGTAAAATTGAATGTTTTAAAAATCTTAATTTTGAAGTTTTCAAAACTTTAATGGAAGCTTTATCATTCACTTTTTATTTTTAAATTTTACTTTTAAAAGTTACGTGACAACGTTTTATTTTTCTTTAATTTTTTATTTTAAATTTAGTTACATAAAGTTTGATGTGGCTTTTATTGATTAATTTAACGGATTTAATAACAAAAGACCCGATTTATATAATTTTGATAATTTTAATATGTAATTAGAATATTTTGAAATTTGATGACTAGTTTAGAACGAAGGTAGTAATTTGAAGATGTCTAGTGCAATTAATTCTAAATTAAATCATCGTACACCCACATTGTGAGTGAAAAAACTTAGATAACAAATATTTTAAGTTCAAATTCCATCAAGTGTATTTCTTTGCATTTTGCATAGATACGCAATGACAAAAATACCTTTATAGTAATGTTTCTTATTTTATAAAACAAATAAGTTTTTTTTTCTTTGTAATTTCTTAATTGAGTTGAAATCCAATAGATGAGTGACACCAACTCAGTCAACATGATAAAATCATAATATTAAAAAATGTAAAAATTAAATTTCTTTCATTCCTTAAAACAATATATAATTTGAAACTAAATTTCACTTCAAAAACTTTGGTATCATAATGTAATTTTCTTTTCTTTTTTTAAATTTAGTGGTCTTTTTTTACAATACTTAATATAATATCTGGTATTTGAACTTGATATTTTTTCTTAATTTGGTACCTAAACTTTTTTTTGCTCAATTTGGTACTTGAACTTTACACTTTTTTTTTCTAATTTGGTACCTAAACCTTTTTTTTTGCCCAATTTGGTACCTGAACTTGGCATTTTTTCCTAATTGGGTGCCTAAGCTTTTTCTTAGGTTCAAATTGGTACTTAAATTTATTAAATGTTATACAAATTACACAAAACACCATCTGTGGGGTTTTTTTTTTTTTTTTTTGTTATGCAACAAAAATATTGTCAGTATTAGAGGAAATTCATGTTAAAAAATAGGTATTGAGCTACACTTAAAAATTAATATTTAAAAACCCAAATTAAAAGAAATTCATTGTTTTCAATTAAACAAATAAAGCTAAAAGTAATTGAACATAAAAAATACAAAAAAAAATCATATTATCTATCATATTATCTATCACATGTCGATCATATATTGATTATTTTTGCTAACTTATAAAAAATAACATTGTTAGTATATTGGAGTAATTTGTAAAAAAGTTTGACAAGTTCAAGTACCAAATCGAACAAAAAAATAGGTACCAAATTAGGAAAAAAAGTCAAATTCAGGTACCAAGTTAAAAAAACATGTCAAGTTTAAATACCAAATATTATATTAAGCATTTTTACAAATTAAGCATGTTATATTAATTGCAATAATAGAAAGTTTTTTTTTTTTTTTTAATTTGAAATTCTAACTTAAATGGGTTGAGTTATTTTAGATTTTATTATGGTTTATGTCAGTGGATTCTGTCTAAATTTACTATAATTTATATTTTGATATATTTTGATTCTAATTATTTTGTGTATTATAATTTTAACATGTATTTTTTATAATTATATAATTTTAAAAAATAATAATTTTGAAGTCAATTTTTAATTTTTATATATCAAGGCTGTTAAGAGGTCCTCGTATATTAAAATAACGTACACTAATTTTTTATTTAAAAAATAATTTAAAATAGAAAACAACATCACAAGCAATAAATTTATGTAGAAAAAAATGGAAGACCAAAATGTAAATTTAAACAAAAATTATATTTGAAGCAAATCAATTTTTCTTTTATAATCTATATTAATAATAGTATTAGAGTAAAAGGGTTTATGGGTCGAGCCAAGGGTAGATTAAAAAAAAACCTCAAACATGATTTAATTCAATTTTATAATTTTAAATTGAAACTTGATTTATATATTTCAATTTAGATAATTTTTTTTGCATTTGATTGGGTGGAAAAGTAAAGAGATAGAAAGAGGAAGTGAAAAGTAGAGATAAAATAAAATTTGAGTGTAAAAAAAAAATAGAAGAGATGGTCGTTTTCTATCCTAATGTATAAAAATAATATTTTTGAATTGAATTTGTGATAAAAGAGAAAATGTCAAATGGGGATAGGAGCATCTGCTGACAAAAGGATCACCCTGAGATGATCATCTCATAGCTATCGAGAATGAATCAAATCAGATGATTCTATTTTTCAATCTTTTTGACTTGCTCCTATGGAACCCAGGTAAAAAAGATTAAAAAAAATCAGCAATTCAAAACCATTAATGAAGGATTCCACGAAAAGTTAAGGATTTAGTAATCCGTTTCAGAAATGGAATGGGTTTGATCTTATATAACACGAGGAAGGTAAAAAAAAAAAAAAAGAAGATGAGTTATTATTTAATTTTATAACTTAGGAGCCACGCAAGATGAAAGTCTCGTGCACGGTTTCGAATGAGAGAAAGAAGTGACAGTTAGGGACCGATCCTCATTAGGGCCCAGGGACTTGTTGGCCTCCCATTTTTTTTTGAAAATTTAGTTATACCCTTAAAATTTTTTAAAGATTTTAATTAAACCCCCTGAAGTTTTTGAAATATATTATTAAACCTTTGAAAATTTTTAAAAATTTCAATTTGGCTCTTCAATTTTTTTGTTGTTGTAAATATTCACAAAACCTCTAAAATTTTTAAAAAATCTCATTAAAACCCTCAAAACATAAAAAAATTTGAGTTAACCCCAAAACTTAATGCTAAATTTCACCACTAGTGACAGTTATAACTACTCGTTGCAAAACTTAAGAAACATCTGATAAAATATTATAACTCGCGATATTTGATCAGCTTGTTTCGATTTACTTATTTTTAAGTTGATAAGATTGTACCATGATATTAATGATAAAATTTTAGAGAAAAAATACTAAATGTGCCAACAAACGGATAAATAAAATTTAATCTTCAAAAAATCTAAACTAAGTCCTTGTAAGCTTAGAATAAAACAAAAAAATCATCTTTTAGTCCCTCATTTTCTTTAGTTTTGCATTTTTAGTACCTTTTAATGTTTACGATTTCCAAAATACTCAAAAAATCAACTCACCTTTTTTAAAAAATAAAATAAAATCTTCTGCCTTCAATCAACATAAGAAAAAATGAAAATTGTTAATAAAAAGATTTAATTAATTTTTTTAATACCGAGATAACTCAATTGAGTTCGGATTTAATATAAGAGTCAACTAATTCTTTTGGTTTTTACAAGGAAACAAAAAATCCTCCACATTGATGATTTCACGAATACCCAATCCCCATATTCCACGTTTTCGTACGGATCCTACCGTACCATCCCAACGAACCAACCGCATTACACTCGCCCTTAAGGCCACTTGATTAAAAATCAAAGCCCTTATTTGTATCCAAATCGCGAGTACATGGTTTTAACATACTCTCGAGAAGCCGTCTGACCCAGCAGAAATTGAAACGACCAATTTGTTTGCCAACATCATGTATATACAAGCGCGTATTGGCCTTTGAATGTCGTACTGTTCTTCACTTTTTATGGTAAGCAAAGTGCAGACACTTTTTTTTTCTCAATTAAAAAAAAAAATTGATTTTCATCGCTTTGTTTTTTTGTTGTAACCCTAGGTTTTTCAAGGTTTTCAGTGTTCCACGGCGGTGATTTTGCGACGACGGTGATCTGTTTTCAAGCTTCCTGCCAAAGTTTCCTCAACGAATCTTCGTCTTTGTAAGGTAAGTCATTACTCTGTGTGTGTGTGTGTTCACTCTGTTTGGCTCTAACGAGAAAGTGAAGGAAAATGAAAAGGAGAAGGAAAATGTCGATACATGATATATATGTGCTTGCTCTGTTTGGCTTCAACGAGAGAGTGAAGTAAAAAATGGAAAACGTCAATGCATGATACGTGTGAGTGTGTGTTTCTTGCTTTGTTTGACTTTGACGAAAGTGAAGGAAAAGGAAAAGAAGGAAATGTCGATACATGATATATATGTGCTTGCTCTGTTTGGCTTCAACGAGAGAGTGAAGGAAAATGAAATGGAAAACGTCAATGCATGATATGTGTGCGTGTTTCTTGCTCTGTTTGGCTTTGACGAAAGTGAAGGAAAATGTTAATTTATAACTTCATTTTTTTTTTTTTTATGAACACTGACGTATCTGTTTAACAGAGGTTGGACTCACTTGCTATTTAGTTTAACAATTTAATCATTGAGTTTATCAATTATAATGTTATTTATCATATATGTGAAGTTTCAAATGGATGCAATATTTCTATTATATTAATGGACAATCGAAAATCACATATTCACCGAATGAAAGATTTTTTATATCAAACCAATAATTAGACATTTTTAGTTTATTTAAAATTCTACATGTGTAATCCACTTTAGGAAGATGAAGTTTGACACTAGTGTAAGTTTACCCTCTTGTATATATTTGCTCTATTCATTGAAAAGTCCTCTAGTTTACTTAATTTGGCTGTTGAATGCTTGTTAGAAATGAAATGACAATTGAATTTAAGTTTGTAGCTGCTTCATATGTTTCAATTTTTGCATTTTCTTTACTATGCTCTGCTCGTATATGATATTATTTGCTGAAGATGTGGCCTTTTGTCATGTATATATATAGTTTCTAAGAAGCTGAGGCCTAGTAATGGTTTCAAAAGTTTCGTTTATGCTTTGCTTTTATTATAATCAGACACTTCACTTTCTTCAGAAGGGTAACCTTTTGAAATCTGTTAATGCTTTTAAGGAATTTTCAGAAGTTTACTAAAGATATGTAATGCTTTAATTTTGAATATAGGATTTCATGAATTATTAGACTTTGAGCTAGGTACTTGTGTTTTGAGTAAGGACTATCTTTAGTGAGTGGTCATTGGTTCGTGCACTTATGGGTGGCAAATTTTGAGATGCTATGGAATCCACTCGTCACATTTTACATTTAGTCATTATACTGCATCATATCTGCATATACTTTCTAGTTGTTTACGAACTTAAAGATGTGTCTATTTTTATTTCCTGATGACCAGATGTTTGTTCATCCATGGAAGGGCATCATTGCCAATATTCCAACAACATTGCAAGATGGAAAACATGTAGGGGAAAGTGGAAGGAAACTGAGGGAGGATTTGGCAAAAAAGGGATTCAATCCATTGAAGGTTCAACCTCTTTGGAACCGACATGGTCACTCAGGATACGCCATAGTAGAGTTCAATAAAGAATGGGATGGTTTTAACAATGCCATCATGTTTGAAAAGAGTTTTGAATTGGACCATTATGGAAAGAAGGATTACTACTCATCTCGGAGGAAAAAAGACAAATTGTATGCATGGGTTGCTCGTGAAGACGACTACTACTCTGGTGGACTGATTGGTGAATATCTTCGTAGAAACGGAGACTTGAAGACCGTTTCGAGCAAAGAAGCTGAAGATCGAAGGAAGACCTCAAAGCTATTGACAACACTAAACAATACCTTGGAGACCAAGAATCAACGCCTTCAGGAAATGCAGAACAAATTCAATGAAGTGAGTAGTTCAATGAGTACATTGATGTGGCAAAAAGATGACATGATCAGAGCTTATAATGAAGGTATGCTACAATCCCAGTTTCTAAAAGGGATTTAAATTCAATTTCTACTATTCTAATTGTTAACGGGTTATAGTTTATATTGTGTAGAGTGTAAAAAGATGCAGGAGAATGCTCATAATCATTTCAAGCAGATTTCTTTAGAACATGAGAGGAATGCAAAATGTATTCTAGACCAGAAAAGAGAATTGGAGCAGCGTGAGAAGGAATTGTTGCAACGGGAGGCTCAAAATGAAAATGAGACCAAAAAACTTCAGCACGAGAAGATTATGGTATGTTGAACATATTTAAAATAGTGTGTCAAATTTTTAAACACATGTACCGATATTTTTTGATACCTTAGATACAAGTTGTCCAATATAGTAGGTATAGCAACCAGCCTTTTTATCTAAACCATAATAACAAAAATTGATTTAGTGAATCTATCATATCACTTCCTATCTATACAAATCAAAATATTCATAAATTGTTTTGGCAGAACGAGAGAGCAGCCTTGGAACAAAAGAAGGCTGATGAAACTATGTTCAAACTGGCTCAAGAGCACAAGGTATATCTTTGGTCTGCATATTGTGTGCTATTTTCAATTTCTAGAATCTCTTCATTTACCATTTATTTATTTTCCTATGTCAGAGAGATAAAGAGAAACTTCACAGAGAAATCATTAAGTTAGAAAAGCAACTTGATACTAGACAAGGATTAGAACTTGAGATACAGCGTTTGAGAGGGGCTTTACAAGTGATGGAGCACATGAATGGTGATGGGGATGCAGACACAAAGAAAAGGATGGAGGTAATTCAAGATGAACTGAATGAGAAGGAAGAAGAACTGGAAGACTTGGAAGATCTTAATCAAGCTCTTATTATCAAGGAACGCAAAAGCAATGATGAATTACAAGATGCCCGAAAAGAGCTAATCACTGTAAGTATATGTTATATTCCCCTTTTTTCTTTTCTTAGAAAACGTGTATAAAGAGCTAATCACTGGTATGTTATATTGCTTGAAACCTACATTATTTAGAGAGAGGCATAGAGATACGACCTTTCACATACATGAGTTAAAAATAATAAAGTGAACATGTCTGTGTCTAACAGTGACATTCAAGCCTCTCGTAATACAACTTGCATGCAATACTTAATTTCAAAAATAATAGTAATGTTGAACATCAAAAAATTTCTGAGTTTGTGTTTTGAAGCGATGGAAAAAGGGTTAGCTATTTAATATTTATTTTCTATTAAAAATTCTGAATTTTGGTTTTTCCTTTTCGTTTCAGTTACTTTAAAACACGACAAGTTAATTTTTAACGTTCAATCTCACTATAGTTTAAAATTTTACCTTTTTTTGCTTCAAAATCACTTTTATAGTAATGGAGTTAGTTTACTTTTCAATAACCCTTAGTTAAATGGTTAGATGAAGAACTTACATGCATCAACTTGCCTTTGCATATCTTGAAGAAAGATAGGAGCTTAACAAGTGCTTTCTATATATATATACACGGTGTCCATGAATTTTGCAAGAGATTTATGTGTTACTTGATTTTTGTTCCACAGACATTTAAAGATGTTTCCACCAGAGCTCATATTGGTGTCAAGAAAATGGGAGAAGTGGACATTAAACCCTTCTTAGTTGCAGCCAAAAGAAAATACTCAGCTAAAGAAGCTGATGTGAAATCAGCAGAGCTATGTACACTGTGGCAAGACTATCTTAGAGATCCTAGCTGGCATCCTTTTAAAATCCTCACAGACAAGGAAGGAAATTGCAAGGTATTTTTTTCTTTCTCTATATTTTACACCCATTCAATATCCCCCTCTTTAATAACTGTTGTTGCTAGACTATCTTTATCCTTATTTGTCCTTAAGGTGTAACAATAGGGAAATGATCAGTTTATCCTACCTTTCTTATTCGGATTCAGATAAGTGTAAAGACGGGCAAAGTTAGAAATTTTATTTTGTGGGTGTGAGATAAAATTATAAAATTTTGGAGGAGCCAAGTTTAACTTTTATGTTAAAATGTTTAAATTACATTATTAATTTTTTTGAGGGGCTAAAAATGCAAAAAATTCATTTATTCAAAAACAAAAGGACTTAATTTGCATAATTTATATTATGGGAGGGGCTAAATGAATATTTTCCCATTTAACTAAAGGGTGTCAGATGCGAATATGCTTATTTTTCAAATAAATTCTAATATATTCGAAGGATAATACCTTTATACTTGTATCTAAGTAACATACTAAATTTGTTGCTGTATGACGTTGACTTGTCTTTAAGACTTGTTTAGTGGCCGGATTACTTTCTTGAGAGGTCTAACTTGCTTGGGCCGTGTTTGGACAAGGTGTCAGAGTTTGGGCAATTCCCTACTCATACTGCCCCGAATATTAATATAAAAATAGATCTAAATTTTTTTCGGACATCCATTATTTAACTTATCAAGGTAGCTTGCTCTTATGACTCAACTTGATTCTCTCTCTATAGGCTAAAAAATAGTGATTTTTCTTTTACAGGAAATACTTGATGAGGAAGATGAAAAATTGGTCGAACTCAAGACACAGCTCGGCGACGAAGCATACGATGCTGTGACGACGGCATTGAAACAGATGAACGAGTACAATCCGAGCGGCAGATACATAGTACCGGAACTTTGGAATTTCAATGAAGGAAGGAAGGCAACATTAACTGAGGGAGTGCAACATTTACTGAACAAATGGAAACTGCATAAGCGTAGGAGATACTAAAATTTCTTCATCAATTTTCTTTCACTGAAGGATCATTTTGCAAATCTTCAAAAAAAAGGTATACTTATACTGCAAGACAGAGAGTAAATTAGGGTGTATTCGACTTGAACTTACTTTTTTGTTTTAAGAAGTTTGATTAAGTTTTTACTAGTTCGAGCACGAACTTAGTATACTTGAATTAGTCAATGATTGAGCTTGGATTGAATTTCAAACTCTTTTTTTTGAGTGGAACTGTATTTAGCTTATTTGAATTTTTTTCGGCGTAAAATGATATTAGCTTGCAAGTACTTCTGTTACTAAATTATATATTTACTTAAAATGTATTAGAGGTAAAAGTTAGGAGTGTAAATAATTTGTCCTTAAGTAAAGCATTGATTACATTCGTTTGTTTATTTTTAAAGTTGTTCACGTTTGATTCGTATTCATTTAAAATTTTAATATTATGTTCGAACTTAATTTAATATTTAATATATTCTAACTTGATTCACTTATCGTTTGTAAACATATAAATTATTTAAACTTAAAATAATTTAATTTCATCCTTAAATAATTATAACTCAATAATTCAAATTTGAAATGATAAACACGAAATAACAGTAAATCTAAAATTTATTTTAACTCAAAATGAATCAAAATTTTTGAAATTTGAATTAACACCTATCTAAATAAGTTTAATTGAAAACCAATTCAACGGTCCCATTGACTAATTGCTTTCTAACCAATTAAAAAGATTAAGATTGGAAATGGCAAGTGGCAACAGTTATTTGCCTGTCTCGACCTTGGTCCTGATATATCCTTAAATCTTTTTAATTGGTTTTTAGATCAAATTAGGTCCGAATTATGTTAAGGTTGGAAATAGCAAGTGACAGCGAGGCGTGGTGGTTCTTTGCCAGTTTTCACCTTGCCATTATATATCATTAACATAATTCCAACTTGACTTAATCTGAAAATAAGTTTGGTTCATTTAACGCTTGCAAACATATAAATTATTTGAATTCAAAATAAATTAGTCTTAAACCTAAATAATTAGAACCCAAACAATTCAAATTGGAAATGATGAATTGGAAATAACTTTAAATCCAAAATTTATCTAAATTGAAATGAATAAAAAAATTTAAAATCTGAATTAACACCATCTAAATCAGTCTAATCGAAAACTAATTCAACGTCCAATTGACCACACTTATTGCTTTCCAAACAATTAAAAAGATTAAGGTTGGCAATGGCGAGCCGAAACAAAGTGGTGGTGATTCTTTATCTATCTCAACTCTAACTTGATATACTCTTAACATAATTCGAACTTGATTTGATTTGAAATAAAATACTAATTCAACGGCTTCAAATCTAACCCGAAAATTCAAAATTATACTCAACTCCAATATGATATTCCATAAGTTTTTATTTTTTTTTATTTTTATCTTTTTTTTTATTGAAATGGAATAATAATTTTATTTTTTTATTTTTTAATGATGTTATTAATTGTTTTCTAGGTATAATTTATATGATATTCCGCTGAAATTGCTTGTGTCCTAATTTTTTATATATTTATTTTAAAAATATTTTACTATATTCTATAGGATACTTTTATTATCTCAATTCTATTTGTGGAGCTTAAAAATTCCAACAAAAGTGTACCAAATATTTTTCATAATTATACTACAAATATAAATATAAATTTCATCTCATATATTTTAAGCTAATATATATATATATATATATATATAAAAGATTATTTTGATAATTATCTCAAGATAGGTTGAGATAATTTTTTTTTAAACTTGACCTCAATCTTACTTGACTAATTGAAGATTTAAAAATTAAGTTTTTTTTTTTTTTAAAAATCCAATCCTATCAAATTGTAAAGGTGAGCAAAATTTGATTCGATTAGAAAAATTGAAAAAAAATTTAAATTTTGAGTTAATTGAATTGGGTAATTCGAACTATTCGAGTAAACTCAAATATGTAATTCGAGTTTCGAGTTCGAATCGAATTGAATTTTATAGTTCAAATAATTTGAATAATTCGAATAATAGATTAGTGTAAATACTTTTTTGGTCACTATCTAGTTTAAAAATGAGCAAATTAATCTCCTCATCAACAAAATTACAAAAAAATAAATTCAAAATCATTTTTAAAATTCAAAATATTTATAAAAATTCCAAATTTTATATTTTTAAAAATTCTAAAATTTAAAAAAAATCTAAAAAATATATAAAGAAAGTTAAAAAATTAAAAATTATCTAGAATAATAATTTTGAAACTTAAATATGTTAATTAATAATTCAAGTTTATCATACTAAAGTATTTATTATTATTTTGCTTTGAAAAAGTTTATATATATATATATATATATATGGTTTCAAAATTATTAGCTCTAACATAAAATTAATTATACTGTAATAAGATTTTAATTTGACATGTTTAATTTCCTAATTTAACTCGAACAATTTCGCTTGATTCTATTTAATTTGAAAAGATTTCAAATCGAGTTAGGACGATAAAATATGACTCGTCAACTCGATTTACTTAAAAATTTTCACTCAATTTGACTCAATTTGATTGAACGTTCATCAAGTTAGATCGAATTCAAACCATCAAATCTATTTTATTTCCATTAAATATTAAAATAAACGAATTTTTATAGTACAAAATCAGCCAAAGCCTATAGATAATAGCTATAGGTTGTAGTTTTTTTCTTCTTTTCCCTGAGTTTTTTCTTTCTCCCCGTGATCATCTTTTCTTCAATTTGACCTTTTTGTTGTCCTTTTTTATTTATTATTTGCCACAAAAAAGTTGGTTGATTTATAGGTTTCATGGTTGCTTTTCTTCTTCAGCATTGCTTTTTTTTTTGGTTGAGGATCGGATTGGGTCAGTCTTCCAATACATCAGGTATTGTTTTTAATAAGAATTTGGTTTTCAAATTCAGTCGGGCTTAAAGAGGTAATAAGTTCATAAAACAGAAGTGTCGAGTGTTTGAGAAAGCGAACTATGTGTAACCACAAAAAAATTTCGCTTCCATAAACAATAGCTGACGAGTTGAAGGTCCGATCCTTGATAATTTACAGTGAATTTTCCTTCTTTATAAAGGGCTTTTAATGCATTTATACAATACAGCAGTATTTGCAAATGCGGCATCATCAAGATTCATAGAAAATTTTCCTAAGAGCCCGTTTGGATGCCTAGAAAGTTTTCTTGAATCTTGATGATGCTGCATCTGCAATTATATTGGCTATCTTTCTTTCTTTTTTCATTTTCCACAGTTTTAATCAAGGAGATGCCACAAGGTAATATTATAATTTCATTATTCCTTGTTCAATAATGGCTTTACATATACATACATATATATATATGATTATGAATATATTTTTATATTCAACAGATTATGGTACACTTGAAAATTTTATATTACATATTTAGACATTCTAAAAGAATTGTATGATAAAGTTGGATTATGGTACACTCGATTTGATCATGGTTTTATATATATATATATAGGTTTTATATATATATACTTCATAATGGTACTTCTTCTAATTTTTTTTAGTTACTTTTTAATTAAGTTTTTGTCTAGTTAAATCGTGACATTAATTCAAATAAATATGTACTTAGATATTTATATTAATGTATTTAATTTATTTAAATTTAAGCTTCATCAAGTGTGAGTTCAATTTGGATTTATTTGAGTTATAAAATTTATCGCATTCTGTAAATAAGTATGTGCGGTCGGTTTGATCATTTTAATTTTTTAATATATCAAGAGCCAGAGTTAAACTGATTAAACCATTAAAACTGGATAAATCAAACCAAATTTAGACCTAAAATCTATTAAATGAACCAAAATTTTGATTTAGTTCAATTCAGTTTGGTCAAATGTGTAATGTTATGCATGAACTATGATTTTGTGTAATTTTATACTTAATATTTTGATTTGATTTAGTTTTCACAAATCACTAAAGCAATTATTGATATAGCACCATTTTACATTTACTTATTGCATATACAAATAATTATATTTATATAATATGAAAATAAAGAGATACATTTATTTCTTTAAATTTATATAGTTGGAACCTTGTGTGTTGGCCTAATGGCTAAAGTATTCATCATCCCAGGTGTGGCTTGGGTTCGAGCCATGCTAGATGTGTTGCTATTAGGGTTTTGTTTTCCTCTTGTAATTTATCAAAAAGAAATTGTATAGTTGAATCACAATGAATTTTTCATGCGTACATTTGAACCACAATCAAAGTTCGAAGTTCATTTATCAAACCCCACATAAATTGTGTTTCTTTTCCTAATTAAACTTTAATTACTTTAGGGATATCTTAGTATGATTAGGCCTCTAATCTCAGCCTATTTAAAGCGGCTTGTTTTGAAGAAGTCAATTAAGAGACAATTAAAGATGTAATACTACAAGAATTCTCTTTTAGGGGTGACAAGATATAGTCTCAAATGAGTTTTTTGGTGAGAGTTTTCATGATAATTGTGAAGAGAATTCTATACCATTTTTTAGAGAACTCTATGAGAGTTAGGGTTTTATTTTTCGGGGTTTGAGTTTGTATGTCTAGTACATTTAAGTTTATTTTCTTTATATTATATTCTTGTTTGTTTACTCCTTTAGTGAAAAACCGAAATCTTCTTTACATGTGGTTTTTATCCTCTTCAAAGAAGTTTCTACGTAAAATATTTGTATTCGATCTTATTTACGTTTTCTATTTCGTTGTTTATATCGGTTGATCTCAACATCTATATTAAATACGTAACTCATATCCAACACGAATAAATTGAGATTTTTTTATTTTTTAAATAAAATTAAAACTTTAATCTTATTTTGATAATGGATCAAATTTGTACCCAAAACTTGGTGTACTACTAGAACATTTTGGGCCTAAATTATCAAAACAATTATTTGTGAGCAAAGTTAGGTCTAAATATCAAAATCAAAACGGAACAACTGAGTCCACGAATTTAATTGATTCCTAAAAAGTATATTTCAATAATTTTTATTTATAATTTTTTTAAATATATTTATAAATATTTTCCTGCCCAATTTAATTACCACTACCACTAAATTAATTAATCGAGATAACCGATTGAATCGATATGTTAAATCAATTTGATTATTTTACTTATAATATCGTAATTGGTAGGTTATGAGATATTTTTCATTCAAATTAATCGAATTAACCGATTGCTCGTATTTAAATTTTTTTCTAATTTTTTTAAAAAAGTTGTTTATAGATTCTGATCATATCTACTCTTTTCGATACGATGCCTAAAACTATCTAAAGCCTCTCCCCAACCCATAAATAGAAAGACAACATATTTCAACGCATTCGAACCCACGCCCTTCTACATTGACAACAATACTAATACTAATCGAGCTAAGATTTAATCGAGATGTTTGAATATTTTTATGTAATGAAAACAAGGTGAACATGGAACAAACAGTGTGAAAATGTGAAAGATTTTTTTTTTCTTTATTTTACATTGAGTTAGGTTTCCCACATAAATTTATGACATCTTTGACCTATTTGTCAAGTGTACTTTAAATAAATTTTAGTAATTTATTTATTTGTAATATTTAAAATATTATATATTCACATAAATATTAGAATATTCATGTATTTTAATTATTTTTATTTCAAAATAAAATAAAATAAAAATTTTGTAAGGTGCCCATGCTTGTGCACCTCACATGTTTTCATGTGGAAATCCCAAGTGTTTGATAATTAAATAGATTAACTTTGAACATTATATTAAAATTTTTATATGAATTAATAAAAAAACATTAAATTAATACGATAAACAGTGTCATAAATTAGAATATGATACACTTAAATTTATTGTAATTTAAAATTTAAATAATTTTTACAATATGTACATATATTCCATTAATAAAAAAAATAAACATTGTATAAGTAGTGAAAGTCACAACCCACCATGTGATTTCATTTTGACTCATCCTTACACTATGTTTGACCAATATTGAAATTTATATAATTTGTAAAACAAAAGGAAAGAAAATAAGGACCAAAGGAAAGAAATTTTAGTCACACAACTATTAATTTTTTCGATTTAGTTGTTGATCCTATTAAATTTTCTAATTACTTTTGCCATTAGCTCAGTATCGAAAGTTTAATTTGGGTTTGAAACTAAACTTCTCCTTAAGAAGATAGATGGGGCGTTTCAGGTGAGATCTAATGTAGATCCAACTTTTTGTTCACTCGTGGAATTTGGGTGGTCTAGGGGACCACCACGGCTCCTCTCTTCTTGTTAATCCATATATCCCTTATTAGTGTATGGATAGCTATCTCTCGAGCACAGGTTTAGGTTAAACCTCAATGTGAAAATAAAATAGAGCACCTAACAATGCGTCTTCACAGGCCAAGAACTACGAGATCGCCCCTTTCATTCTCGGGTGACGGAGGGATCGTACCATTCGAGCCTTTTTTTTCATGCTTTTCTCGAAGGTCCGGAGAAAGCTACAATCAATAGGATTTTTCTAATCCTCCCTTCCCGAAAAGAAGAAACATTCTACAAAAATTATCATTTTAGTTTTAATTCTAAAAATTCTAAAATATATTAATATATTGATTGGGGTTGGTTAACATTTTATTTTATTTTCAATGAATACAATAAAATTACTTACAAATTAAACTTAACCTAAACAAAGGAAAAAAGCAAAATATTCCGGTGCTTAGTTTGATTAATTTATTGTAATGGTCGATTATAATTATAGCTATTCAGATTATATTAATTACATTTGTAGTTGAAAGTTTAATTTATTTAAAAAAATTTCACCCAATCAAACAGACTCAAAAAATTATCATTTTATTTAAATTTTATTAAACATACAAATATTTTTACCGCTTTTACGATTAAATTTTGCAATAAAATGTTATGAATTTTCTTCTTATCTTCTAAAAATATATATAAATCCTATTTAGTTTGGATTCGAGTCGCGCTGATCACATTATTATTAGAGTTTTATTTTTCTCTTGTAATTAAAAAAAATATGAATCCTTAAAAAACCAAACATTGGTTTGAAAACATGTGAAAGCAAGGTTAAATTTACATGCATATATATATATATGTATGTATATATTTGCATTGTTAAAAAGCATTGACCAGTCAAATTGTCTCCTTGAACAATAAAAATTATATGTTGATTAATGTTTCTTTAGATTCCCCATTTTTTTCTTTCTTGTTTTTAGTAATTGTTTAATGGGAAAAGAATAGAAAATTAATGCAATTTGCAAAAAAAATTATATGTTTGGTCATTAGACTAAAATCAATGAAACAAATAGGGCGGGTTTAAAAAAAATTAAAAACTCGAAAACTGATTTGAATTAAGATATTTGAACGGTTTATAAAATACATATTAAAAAATTATAGTTATCTGAATAGGTTTTTTTTAATAAGATGTAAAAATAAATATTTTTATATTTAATATAGTGAAAATAATTTTAAAGTTATATATAAGAGATTAATTTTTTTTATTGAAAAAATATTTTAGAAATATTTATGAAATGGTTTTGAAACTTTATCAAATAATATTTGAAATTAGTATTAAAATTGAAAACCGAATTGAATCAAACCAAATCATAGTAAAAGGTTTAAAAAAATTAAAAATATCGATCGAACCAAATCAAATTGATACCAAAACAAAACCTTAAATAATAAAATAAAGTTTAAATTAAACAAAAAAAAACTTTAAATTCGGGTCAATCCAATTCTATTCAAATTATTAATTAATGGGTTAATGCTAGAAGTTTAGAATATTAATAAAAAATATTTATATGATTTTTAAATAATGAAATAAAGTTGGACTTGCAAATCGGCCTAAGTTAGCATATTGGTTTTTAGTTTCTACTTTTAACACAGTGCTTAAAATTATTCATAGTTTTTTTCTCAACCCATAAATAGGAAGAGAATATATTTCAGCACACTTAAATACATTTCCTCCTATATTAATAATAATGCTCGTACTAATTAAATTAAGATTTAATCGACAGTTATCTATGTGTTATATTTATATTCGAATACAGATATAAATTAAAAATACATCTTAGATTTAAAATTTACTCAAAATTGGATATTTCGTAAGGTGTGCCATACCAGAAGAAGCATCATCGAACAAATAAATTTTCATCACATGGTGAGTCAGCAATTCACCTTGATGAAATATTTTAAAATTTTTATATAGGAGGGGCTGTATATGCAATATTGAAAAAAAAGAGACAAATATTTAAAAAAAATTAAATTTATTTTAAAATTTCAAGCTTCTGTTTTGCTGATCCAAATGTTTGAATGGGCATGTGGCTCCTAATTCCAATATATATATATAATTTTATGCTTTTCATTTTTAACTATTATAATACTAAAATTAATGTTTTTTTTTTCTGAACAAGATTTCAAGTTAATTGAAAAATAAAAAAATAAAATTAATATAAATTTACGTAAAAAGAATCCTATGAAAGGGACCGGTTGGTTGAATAAATTTTATATAAATAAAAATATATATATAATACAAAAGAATTTTTTTTTAAGAATTGAAATTAAATTGTAAGTTTTACTATAATAAAAATATAATTTTATTATTTTAATAATTTATATTTTTATAAATTTAAAGGATTAAATAAAATTTTTATTATTTTTAAGGGGATAAAATATAATTATAAATGGTGGCGGTACCTAATTTATCTCAATGAACTTAAAAATAATAAAAAAATATTTAAATTTAATCATAAAAATAAAAAAATATTTTTACATTTTTTATTATTTGTGTTGGACAAAATCTAATTTATATCTGCAACAATTTAAGACCTCCAAAAGTCTTGAAGAACTAACTGACCAATGGTATCGTGCCACGTTAACAAAACAAAGGTACGTATGAACATGCAAAACTCCCCCATACAAAAATCAGACGTAAGGGCTAAGGAAACTATAGAATTCACACTTTTAAATGTTAAAAAATAAATAAACATTTTTGAATTCAAGCACAAATTCACACTTTAAATATTAAACGAAGTAAAATTTTGGGAAATTTCTATTTTTTCTGAAAATTTTTAAAAAAATTAATTAAGTCTCTCAAAATTAAAAAAAAAATTCAATTAAGCCTTGACTTTTTTGAAAATTCTTATTAACCTTACAAAAAGAATTTAAAAATTTTAATTAGATCCCAATTTAAAAAAAATCATTAAATTCTTAAAATTTTTGAAAATTTTATTAATCTCAAAATTTAGTCCCAAGATGGACCTCTGAATGAGGTGTTATATATTGATTAAGATAGGAGGAGAAATAATTACATGAATATTATAATAGATAAATTTGTAATATGCCTAATAGTATTATTTCCTTGTCAACTTTATAATATATATGATACGTAAGAACATATAGCCCCACTACTGTCAGCTGCTCTGAAAATCGTTTCACAATCACATATATCTCCTTCCTCACGTTCTCATTCATTTCCACCGTACGTTCATCATTATTCAAACTCTTTTAACAACAGTGACGCCATTGGTGCTCCCCATTGAAGCTTATATATATATTCTCCATGGACGACAAGTACTGTAAAACATCAAAGAAAGAGGCTTCGTCATCAGTTAATAATAGTTCTTCAAAGCGCTCATCATCACTGCCGAGGAGTTTTTCAGCCAAAACAACCACCGCCGCTGCCACCACTGCCGAATCCCTTCTTAGAAGCTCTTCACAAAAGAACCCTTGTTCTTCTTCATCTTCATCATCATTGCCTCGAAGTTGTTCGCAAAAGAGCTCTTCCATTTCGCGTAAATGCAGTAACTTAGCTAAAAAACAAAAGGCTAGATTCTATATTATGAGGCGTTGTGTCGCCATGCTTGTTTGCTGGCATAAACATGGTGATTCTTGATATATATATATATATATATAGCTCTGTAGGGAAGGTTTATTTTTTTTGGTTTTGTGTTGAACTAATGGATGATTTCATATCCATTGGATCAAAATGAACAAATCAAGCTTTTTTTGTAATTAAAAACCGGAAACTTAGCTACAAGTTTTTCTTAGTTTGTAAGAAAATGATTATATGAACAAATAGATTTATGAATCTTCAAACAAGCAAGTTTCTTTTTTCTGATCTATTTTTCTTGTTTTGAGTCATTACAGAGCAGATCTCAGAATCATGAGGTTTTCTTTGTTTTTATTTTTTGTGTTTGTGCATTGTTGACCGAGATTCCTTTCATGCTCTTCCATATATATATACACACACAACATATATATATATACACATTTATATATGTACATATCATCTATATATAGACATCATTGGCCAACATCGGAAATACTCTATACCTAGTTCTAAATATGATTGCTGTGAAGATATTAGAAAGCTTGAGGGACTGATTTAAGAACAAAGTGTTGAGCTTTTAATCTCAATTAATATAGTTTGTGAAGTATGCTTTTTTATTGGGTTAATTATTTTTTGGGACAAATTATAGAGTAAAAATTTGCTCTAAATTCTTATACTATTAATAATTTAAAATTTAATCTCTATATTGGTATTTAGATTAATTAATATAAAATTATAAAAATTGAAATACACGTAGATATTTTTACGAGAATAAAGTATTTATTATTGGCCGCAACAACTGCATTGAAACTCATACAAAGTATACAAAACCTTCACCATTTGTGTTGGTGATAGATTCTCCAAACAGCAAAGAACCATGTTCAATGCCAATGTTAATTGGCTTTATAAGACAACAACAAAACAATTATATGTGTATATATATTATATATATATGGCAAGATTTATATATTTTCAAGTCCCCATCAAAGAGACAAAAAAGTTTTAACACTTGGGAAGATCCGACGGTGGCGGCGGCAGTTTCTGGTTAGGAAGTTTTCCGCCCAACACTATCCATGCCATTCTTAAACCCCAGCTCAAGTGAACATCAAAGTGACAGTGCATCAGCCAAACACCTGAATCATTATATATATATATATATATAAACACATATGTGAGATGTTAAACATGATGGTTGACTGAAATAAAACAAAATTCATATGTCTTTTCAATGGCAGCCAACTAATATGTTTTTATAATTTATACCTACTAATAACATTACAAACGGGATTAAATTATATCAAAATAAAGAAGAATAATTAAATCTTAAATTTCAAGATAATAAAGAGATTAAAACCAAAATTTAACCTATTTTTACTTATTACTATGTTCAAGTTGAGAATTTAATTCCAATGCTTTAATTTGGCAGAATTTCGTCTTATTCTTAAAATATTATTAATTAATCCTAATAGTTAACACCATTTATTATTCAGATTAAAATATTGATGTGAATTTTTGTGATTAAAAGAGAATTTTTAAGAAAATATTAAATCCTTACTATAACCCGAATAATTAATGATGTTAATTATTTTGATTAACTAAAATATTAGTAAAAAATCAAATCATGTCTAATTAAAGTATAAACACTAAAGAGACTAAAACCATAATTCAACTATTAACTATATGATAAGAATCGTTACCGGGATTGTCTGCTTGAAACCGAATCGCAACCCAACCACCGGATGGGACACCAACGGTGTTTCTTTCAACCGGATCTACGAGGTTGAACTTTGAAGGGTCATTTTTAGGATCAAAGTTACCAAAACCTTGACCAACAACATAGAAATTATAGCCATGGAGATGGAGAGGGTGGCTCTCAGCACCTAATATACTAGTGTCCTGCATGATCACTTCGACGCTCGCATTGAACGGTAACACTTCAACTTTAGTGGTACCGTTAATAACGTGTGTGTTGTTCAGCGGAGTGCCGGTGTAATTAAACGGATGAAGAGGGAAATCCGGGAAATCAGCCGTGAAAACCCCGTTGTTAGAAAAGAAATAGGATTGTAACAAAGCTGTTGTAGGGAGTGCAAAGGAGATATTGTTCATTGAAGCTGCAAATTTTGTACCATTTGGTCCTTGACATGTTTGGTTTTTAGGACAAGGGTTGGTTCCAAGTCCAACAGTAAAAAAGAACCTTTTGTCCACTTTTTGTGGGACATTGATAGGGAACCTGTTGGTGGCTAAACTTTTGAACATGTTTGAAAAATTGGCTACAACATTTGTGGCATTGATGGCAGGTAAGCTTGGTTTAAACAATGGAGCATTTTCCGGGCTTTTCGGGTTTTCGTATTCGAGGATGCCGGCAACGGTTGTGTTGTCGAATGTGCCCATGCCGGTGAAATAGGGTCTAGCCAACATATAGAAAGCGGCATCAGGGGCCGGCGATTTGGTCTTTAGGAGCACATTGGTGGTTTGTCCCGGTGCTATCACTAATGTGTCGGTCACGAACGGTTTCACGTATGATGCGTCGGCTTCCACGACAGTGACACTGTGGTTTGCAATGCTGAAGAATAGTTCATCATTGAGTGCAGCATTGATTAACCTCAGTAGATATGTTTTTCCGGGCTTTACCTTCAATTTATATGTATCTGACAAGAGAAAAAAAAACTTAAAAACTCGATACAAAACACAATTTATGTGAAAAAAAACACCGACACAATTATGAATGGAGGTATTTTTGCTCCGAATCCATGTATAATATTTATATCGTAGATACTAGATAATTACTCAAGTTTAGCTGAACTCTAGATATGAGTTCAGATTTCGCCTATTGTTTAAAAATTAGCTCAAGTTCATTAAGATTAGATATGTTCATGGACCAAATTGCCCATATGCTTTATGCTTGGGTTTAGATTTTTCAACTTGGAGTTGGCTCAATTCGGCACATTTTTTCTATTTAAAAAATAATATAAATATAAAAAATTATATTAATATAAAATATTTTATAGTTAAATTGAAATGAAAAATATTTTTTTAAACAGTGAAATGAGTCATTTGAATGGCTTGATCTCAAGTTTCGGACTAATCTAACCCATGAACATTTCTAATTAAGACCTACCCACAATATATTTTTAGAAAATGTCATTTTTATTTAATATTTTTATTAAATTTCTTAACATAAATTTAAAATATTTATTTATAGTTATAGTTATATTCATATTATACTGTAATATAGTTAATTTTCATATAATATAAATTGTATAATAAATAAAAATAAAAAAGAGAAAACATAGTATAAACTTGAAAAATGAGTCCGATTGAGGTATGCTAGTGCCTCAGTCATATTCTAAAGGTGTTTAAATTTTTGTTTTTTAGTTAAGCTCGTTTTTTTAATATTTTTGTTCAAATACTCTAAATATCGACAAATATTTAAGCTTAAATTAATAACTCGATCCTTAAACGATTCTAATTCTGAATATAATATACCTTTGCCAGAACAATTATACAATGGGCCTGGAAGACCATTGAGAGTGTAGGCATCGGAAACATTAGGGCCAGCACCAGTTCGAAGTGACTGATTGATAACAGCTTCAGGATCAGCATTAAACCATTCACCTATAGTTCAACAAGCCAAAAAGAACTCATTCGGTCAAATCGTCGAACACCGTAAACACAAAAATAAAATGGTGATTTTCTTGCAATATAGCTTACCAAACAAGATAGGGACTTCTTTGTAAGGTTTAACGAAAGGATAAGATTCATTGCGCCTTGGGAGGATGATGAGTGGGCCATAAACAGTAGCTCTCATCCATGAAAAGTGAGCATGCCAGAACAAAGTTCCTCTTTGTCCGGTTATAGTGAAGTTGTAAACGTAAGACTGGTCTGTCTGAATGGGGCATTGTGTGATATATGCAGGCCCATCTGCCCATCCGCTTCGAAGCTGCCTAATCCCATGCCTATGAAAATGTTTGTTCAATTTTAACTAAATAAATTATTAAAAATTTATAATAAATTTTAAAAAAATAAAATTCGGTTCTATTGTCACACAATCGGTTTATACCGATTCGCGGGTTAACCGATTTTCTCCCTTATTCCAGATCAATGTATTGACCAATTTTTGATTTGACTAACTAATCCAGTTTGGTTTTAACATCTATGATGATAGCATTCGTTACGAAAATCCAACTATATCAATATAACATATTTTAACAGCCGACAAATTCTCTTTTATTATTATCATCGACTTAATCTAATTGACTCGAGCAAACTCAGTTAAGTTAGTTTAAACTGATTTTTGCCAATCCTTTTAACTTGCCCTAACTACAATTAAATTCAAAGGCTTTTCATATTTACCAATGAATGGAGATATTGTTAGGAACATGATTAACTACTTTAACGACCAAGCGATCTCCTTCTCTGGCAACAACACGAGGCCCTGGGAGCTTGCCGTTAACTGTAACAATGCTCTTACTACGGCACAATCGTGTAATATTCTTCATCTTTATCTGCAACCAAAAATATATATGTAATGTCTTGTCCTCTGTCAAAATTGTCTTCCAATTCTGCAAAAATCCTAACAATAGTGCTTGGATAAGCAAAAACCATGGCAAACCATAGAATTTTGTGTATAGTCATTTACGGGAAGCATGCTTTCGAATCAAACCATGAGTAAACTCTTCGGTTTGAATGTTTTTTGTCTATTGAGACATTGCAAGGTTCCTCACTCTATGAATCTATCAGGGCTCTTGATAGAGTTGAAAAACAAAATCCCAATCAAAACAAAACCGAGCTTGTTGAAAGTACATTGCCTCAACAATGTCATTAATATATTAGGGTAAACTAAATTAGTAATCACTCGATTAGATTTTTTTTTTCTTTTCTAGTCACTTAATTATTCAATTTTGTCTTCTTTGTCACCCAACTATTTTAGATTTTCGAGTGTTTTAGCCAACAAGTGACCAGATTAAAACAATATTGAATAGTTAGGTGACTATTTTATAACTTTTCATAGTTCAGTGATAAAAAAAATTAAATGACTAATAATATATTTTACCCTAATATATTTCACTTCACAAATAATAGTAAACAATGCAAAAATTATATATATATATATATATATATATATATACATACAAACACACATTATACATATACATAGCAATGGAAGCATACGATGAACTTGTAGTGTCTGGTAACCCCGCCGCCATGTTTTGCAGTGACAACCTCAGGAACCGCCATGAAACAACCAACAAACAAGATAACCACAACTGCCGAGGACAAAAAACCTGAAAACCTCATGTTGGGAAAACAAAGCTCTCGTTATGTTTTTCCCCCCGAAACTATTAGGGTTTAAATTTTGGAGTGTATATATATATGTGTGCGTGTGTGTGTTTGTTCATGACCAAACATGGAGAAAAATGTATGTATATATAGGGGGACATAAGAAAGAATGTATGTACGTAGTGTGTGTGTGTGTGTTTGGTTGATTAGGTAATAAGAATGGGAACATAGTTTTTTGGAACTGGAAACAAGAAGATTACCAAACATTGGACCCAGTTCTATTCACTGTCGAGTATCATTAAAGTATGTTAATCATTGTTTGTTTTTAGTTCTTGTTATACCCATCGATCTATCTTATCTTTCTACACAATATTTCCCCATTTTTTAAAGCCTTAAAACAGCTAGTGCAATTGATTAAAAGTACCTTTTTTTTTTTCATAGCTTTCTAGTTTGATTGTGTTATTGTCATAAGTAGGTCGGTTTTGTTTAAATTTCTAAAAAAAAAAACATATAGTGAAGTGAACATATATATATATATATATATATATATACTTGTAAATTCTCTAAAAAAATAACATATACGTAATTGAACTATAATGAAGTGATAAAGCAATTATGTTTAAATCTTCAATTAACATCCCAAATTCAATATTCACCTGGAAAACATATATATATATAACCAGTATATTTTAAAATGGATATAGAAATATCAACATATATATACACATATATAAAGATATTCTTAAACACATTTTTTTTAATTTAAAAGTTTAAAGAAATTAGAGTAGAATTAAATTTTGTATAAAAAATAAAAATTACAATATTTCCATTTTTCTAATTTGATCTCAAAATCCCAAAGATTGCTTCTGAGATTAATAAAATAATTTTTATTTTTTACTTGTAAAGATTAATGGAGCCCGTGAAAGAGATATCATCATACTTCATATCTTCTATATTGGCACCCAAGAAAACAGTGAAACAAACATCCCAACCAATGTGAATCTCAATCTCTCTTTGACCCAACATATATAATCATCACAATTATATATATAAAAATGGGTATTTTTAATTTTTACATTTTATATAAAATTTATAAAAATTAATTTAAACTCGAATCATCTAAAAATAATAATAACACTATGGGATTTGCTATTCGAAGCATTAAATTTATTATACCAATAGTCACATTTGAGTATAACGTAATTTAGTGTGTAAATATTCACGGACATTTTTTGTCTTTAATTTTTAATGAATATATTACAAGATCTAATTCTATAGTTAACTCTTGGTGATAAAAATAGATAAAAAAAAAATAGAGTTACGATAATCTCCCTCAACAATTAGCAATAAACTTAAAATAAATGTAGATTTTGCATTAAAAAATATGTGTTTACGTGTTAATCAATTCATCTCGTTTCAACAATACATTCAGTAATTGATTTAACAAGTCCTAAGTCATTAGTACAATTTCTTAATTTTTAACGTGGCTTGATCAAACGATTACAATTTTTTTATTTTTATCTTTTAACTGTAATCGTTGATTTAAAAAGAATTCTATAAAATCTCATATAATAAAATCTCACCTTATACATATTTAATAAAGACTGCATATATTTATGGTAAATACCAATTTTTAGTACATGTTATATCTTTTTTTGACTAACTAGAAAGCAGTAAATTATTATATTAAATAATTAAATATCATTTTCATCAAACCCTAACTGGGAAATAAATGCATATATGGATTTTGGTTGGTGAATTGGGACTCAAAAGAGGCTAAGGCGAAGACGACTTTTGACCCACCTTTCTTTTAAGCAACAAATGAAATGATTACTCACTTCTTTCATAGGTCTTACTATAAATGAACTAACCCATTAAACCCAATCTTACACATTAAGTATAAACCAAAATTAGCTTCAAATCTATGGCTAAAATGGTTTTTTTTTTATTATTATGGAATAATAGTTCAATGACCAAACTTTATTTTGGATAATAATTTTTCATTAAATTCTGTTATTAATTCTTGTATTATATATAAACGATAAATTTAGTCTATATTTTTAATTTAATCAATTTAATCGTTTTATTTTTAGAATTGATCAATATAATCTTTGTACTTTTTTCATCCGGACCCAAACATAGTAATTAAGTTTGTTAGGTCAAATTCTATTATTTAGTACTCTCGTTCTGATTATTTTTAGTTCATATATATAGCTTTTTTATGAGTATTATGTGAAAATAATAAGTTAGTATGTCGTTATACATGTAGTAATATATTTGCTGTATAAGATTTATGTGAGACCCAATTTTTGCCCGGGCCCAATCAAACCAGCCCAAATTAAACACTCCACTAAATCGACCACTAAACCAATCACCCCACTAAACCGACCACTAACTCCATCACCCTACTAAACCATCCACTACCTCCATCACCCCCACTAACTCCATCACCCACTTGCCTATAAGTTGTAAAATTTGGCCATAAAAGCCATTGAAAAGGATTGTATTGGGGAGGGATTTTTTGAGAATACACATTCGAAATCAAAGAGAATACGAATTAGATTTTTAAGGTGACTTTTCATATTATTTTATTTTGTTTTACTTTGGTGTTCACATTTTTTCTTTACACAAACGAAAGAAGGAAAAAGAAAGGGAGTTTACCTCTGGTTTTATTTCTTTTCTGATTTAGTCCCTAGTTTGTAGGGTTTTAATTTTTTGTTTTAATATTTTATATTTGTTATTTAAATCGTTCTGTTATTTTATTTATATAATTTCTTTTAAATCTATTGAATATACATATCTTTTTCAAATCTATTTAGTACATAGTTTATTCTTTCAAAATGTAATTATTTTCTCTTTTATTACAAATTCTTTTATGTACTATGGCCACGTTATATATATATATATATATTATATTTTTACTTTTTACTTTTTACTTTTTAATATTATTATTGACTTGTTATTATTCTTATTGATATGGTATTATTTTCTTTTCTTATTTTTATTATTAATACATATATTATTATTAATGAATTGTTTTTTTCCTTTTTTTCCTATTTATCTTCTATTATTACTACCATTTTTTTATTATCGTTAATATTTTTACTACTATATTTAATATATTATTATATATATTACTACTGTTATTACTATTATTATTAATTTTTCTTATATTACTATATTTTTATTATTAATCTATTGTTAGCATTATTAATATATTATTATTTCTATGTGGTATATCATTATTATTGTTTTTTCAAAATTTATCTCTTTAATCCATTTTTTCCGATTTACTCATTTTTAAAAAAAATAAGGCAATGTTTCGTGTTTGGAAGTTCGAAAAATTATACCCTAACGTGCTGGGTTGCGGTTTTTTCGGTCGTCCAAATGTCTAAATATCCTTTTAATTTCAGGTTTTGAAAGATTAAGGGACGATTTTGGTTTCGAGGGTTAAAATGTTGCATCCTAACTTGCTGGGTGTGATGTTTTGTCTTTTTGGAACAAATGAGTCTTAATATTCCAAAACGAGTCGTTTAAATATTTTCTAAGAGAATCATATCTTAAAATCTCTTCAAATTTACGACAATAAGGACATTTGTTAATCAATTTGGTACCAATTTTGGGCGTTGTGAGGGTGCTAATCCTTCCTCGTATGTAACCGACTCTCGAACCTATTTTCTTAAAATTAGTAGACCAAAATGTTTTATAAGGTGGCCCAATTACACCTCAAAAAGGATTGGTGGCGACTCCATCCATGTTTTTAAAGTCGATCCACGTTTTTCAAAATTAAAAATAGTTTCGATAGCTTGGCGACTCCACTGGGGACAATAAGAGAGTCAAGCCGTAAAATTGATTAATTTATGTCCTTTTGTCGAAAATGAAATTTTGTTTTGGAAATTATGATTCTTTTGTCACATTTGTTTGTGTCATTTTTGGTTTAAATCTCCTTTTTTTATTGCTGCATCATATTGCATGACCATTGTGGTCGCGTCTTTTAAGTGGAAGTGAGAAACTATGCCTTCGTGAGGTTTTCACCTCCGCATGGGCTAGGGGATCGCTTCTGGGATACATCCGTACCTATGTCTTCGTGAGGTTTTCACTTTCGCATGGCCATGGGGAAATGTATCCCCTTAAACTGAACTTGGTCCATATGAGCCTATAATGGTTGAGGATCAATGAATCTGCTGGTTCAGGTACCCTTTCTTCAGAACCGAACCACATATAGTGAACCTTAGGAGCCCACCTTAGGTAGAACTACACCAAACCTTAGTGGTCACCTAAATAGGTATTCTAGGCTATTTATTTTTTCTGTACTAACGTGTTTCATTTTGTTTATAATTATATCGCATCGCATCATATTGCATTATTTTAGAAAGAAAGTGTTGATTTATATTCGATTGCTAAATAGAATAGTTTGTCATGAGGAAACGAATTTCTTGATAAGGTGGATTATAATACGGTCGTCCAAATATGGTCCAATTAAACACAATGAGAGAAGGTTGATAGTTTGCAGGAGAATACAAGACTTTGATTTATTGCGAGAATTTAAGTCAACATGGATTACTTGAGAGATGTCACATATCAACTTTCTTAAAGAAGTTAAATGAGTATCGCAAGGATAAATGAGCAGTGAGTCATGGCCCCGAATCAAGCAAAATGAGCTAGTAGAGGCATCCATCGAAAAGTTCGTGAGATTTGACCCTACATCCCAATATGAAGGAAAAGATCGATGTCTTCACCTGAACTATAAGGGCAGGGCCGCATATGTAATCTGTTTTATGTAAAGAAGTCTGTTTTCTAGAAAAGTTATTCTAATAATATTGAATTCAGAATTAACGCCTCTATTTCTTTTTTGCATTCATCAACATGCATTTTGCATTACATCGTATCATGTGCATAAAATTTCATAAAAGAACACTATTAACTAGAGATTGTATTAAGGTTACCCTGGAGCATCGTTACTACACTCGAAGAAAAACAAAAGTCATGGATCAAAGGTTAGAGAGGTTAGAACAGATGCAAAAGGAGATGCAGGACTAATTGTAAATTCAGATGCAAGAACAGTTGGCCAGGATCCAACAAGAGATGAGGAATCAGATGCTGGAATCCCAGAAAAGCATGCTAGAATCTCAGAACAACATGATAAGTCAGCTAACGCAGCTGTTTAAGGGGGGATCTGACAAAGGAAAATGCCCTATGGCTGATACTGGAAATGACAATGAAGACTCTGCTTGTCCTATAAGTTTTGCCCCAATGAACATTCAAGCACAACCACCGAATGTGACTGTTAATATTAGACCTCAGTGTCAATCCGGTACCTCGGCACCAGTAAATTTTCCAATAGGTTCAAGTTCATACCCCGGAGACCATCCTGTAACCCTTGATGTCCCTGACTTCGATGATGCGGTAGAAGTGGAAAAGGCAAAGGCGGAGCTTTCTAAACTGTTCGAAGACCGATGCAAATGGTTGGAGGAGAAGTTCAAAGCACTGGAAAGTGCTGATTACCAATACGAAATAGATGCTAAAAAGTTAAGTCTAGTACCATATTTGATACTTCCTCTAAAGTTCAAGATGCCAGAGTTCAAAAGATACAACAGAACCCATTGTCCTGAGGCCCCTATCACAATGTTCTGTCGGAGAATGACGGGGTATATCAATAATGACCAATTGTTAATTCACTGTTTTCAAGATAGTTTGACTGGGACCGCGGCCAAATGGTACAATCAACTGAGTCGTGCTCAAGTCAAATCATGGAAGGATTTAGCGCAGGCCTTCATGAAGCAATATGGCTATGTGACAGATATAGCTCCTGACAGGATCACGCTACAGAACATGGGGAAAAAGTCAAACGAAAGCTTCAGGCAGTATGCACAAAGGTGGAGGGAAGTAGCCACACAAGTACAACCACCTCTCTTAGAGAGAGAAACAGCAATGCTTTTCATCAACACTCTAAAAGCCCCGTTCATTAACCATATGTTGGGAAACATTACCATGAGCTTCCCAGATATAATAATGTCCGGCAAGATGATAGAGAACGCGATAACATGCAAGAAGATAGATACAGAAGTAAGCACTCAAAGGTCAAACCCAAAGAAAAATGAAAATGAAGTGAACAATGTGAGTAAATGGTATACCAAATTGGTTACCGTAAGCCAACCGAAGGCCGTGACTACTAGCTTTCAAGGCCCCTCGAGGTGGGAATCCAGCTCGAGGCTGAACTCAGAAAAACTCCAGTTCACTCCCATCCCGATGACTTATAGGGAGTTATACCAACATCTATTTGATGCGCGTGTGGTAGCTCCGTTCTACTCAAAACCCGTACAACCTCCATACCCAAAGTGGTACAATGAAAATGCCCAATGCGAATACCACGCGGGAATCACGAAGCACTCGATAGAAAATTACATCCCTTTTAAGAAGTTAGTCGAAAGGCTTGTTGAAATGGGCGTTGTGAAGTTTGACAATCAGTCTGGTGTAGAAAATCCGTTACCCAACCATGCTAATAAGGGGGTAAATACGATAATCGAGGATATGGGAAAAAGAATTTAACCTTTGTATACCTTGGAGTGTTTTGAACAATGGGACAATAGAAGAGATTCCTGTATTTTTTAGGGTTAATCTAGAATAATATTCAAAACACACTTGTTGCTTTAAGCCTAGAGGCAATAAGAATCCTTTTGTGAAATAGGCTTATGTTCAGCATCTTTATTTCAATAAAATACATTTTTGTTTCTCATTTCAAGCAACTGTTCTTTGCATTTCATTCATGATCATACCACATGAGTAAATATTCTTTGTCTCTCTTGTTCTTCGAATTTTCTTTCATCTTTATAACAGGTCTCCAAATATTAATGATATGAGTGACACTGCTACTAACTTAGGGTCTCCTTTTGAGCGAGATATGTGTTTAAGAGAGATCTCAGGACTTTGAAAATGTCTGAGGCTGTAGCTTATCTCCTGATCTGTTAATGACGGTAAACAAGATGAAAAGTAAACCTCGTATTGCAAAGAACAGTAGAACCCATAATCTTCTTTTATATGGGGCATGTATGTCGTCAAGCCGATTTTGCCAAAAGCCTCTGACGAGTATCAATTCATCTTTTTATGGTCGTTGATTACGTTGCCAGGTGGACGGAAGCTGCTTCATATGCCAATGACGCGGGGTCAATAGCCAGCAGATTCTATGTCAGTATAGAATGCCAAAAGGATCACATTTGACGATGTATTAAATTTAAATAGCGGCACAATATCAGAAGCATCCGGTCTGTTCAAGATTAAACAACATATCATCTGAAAATGAACGGCACAAAAAAAAAGATAGTGGGAGCCTCTATCAGAACCTCTATCGGGGCAACGTTTTCCTCGTTGATTTATAGAATGAATGCGGTTTTGTCCGTCGAGTTTTCTTTTTCACGAGTTTTATCAGAGTTGAAATCGGTTAAAGGAGAATAAATTCAATTCCAATGATCAAGTGAACCTGATTGAAGAAATGTGGTCGAAAACTATCCGTCTCGGTCAAATATACCAAGATGATACGAAGTGATTGTCCCAAAAATTTCATCGAGGAAACTTAGTTTTGAGAATGATCCTTTCCATACAAAATGATCTCAGTGAAAATGGATGTCAAATTGGGAATGACCTTATCCCTAGAGGGGCATTGATATTGACCAAGATAGATGGTAGGAATTTACCTGACCCTGCGAATTTGGATTCAATTGAAGAATACTTCACTTTCGAAAAAGAAAAACAAAGAAAAACAAAGAAAGTGAAGAGAAAAATAAAAAGAAAAAAAATGAAAAGAAAATGAGAGGCCAAGGTGAAAACCCGCAAAGGGCGCTTTGAGACCAAAGGGGATTTGAGCTGAAAACCCGAAAAGGGCGGCTCAAATTTTGATCAAAAGTGAGGCATGCAGTAGTCTTACTATGCCTAAGTTAACAATGAGGAAGTATGCTGCATCTTGGGGCATTGACAAAATACTTCAGATCCTCTAAACACATATTGAGCTCAAAATGATCATCAAAAAGTTCGTACAGGGAAGCTCAGGCTGCGATATCTGAGGCACCTAGTTTCTCATTTTACCTATTTTGAATTTGCTATCTTGGATTACTTTATTTGTTTCAAGATATGTTCCCAATAAATTTCCTTCTTTATACACTTGCTATATTTGATTGACTTATTTGTTTTGAGCTGTGCTCCCAATAAATTTTCTTTCATGTCCATGGTTATGATTTTTGTCGAGCATTGTGCATTGAAATAACGATTAAAGGACTAATAATGCTTTCACAAAAGGAGTTCTGCTTATTACTCTAGAAGTTTCTAAATAGTACGAGAACCTAAAACAAGACTGTTGTTTAGAATGTACCAAGCCTAAGGGTCGAAATTGTCTTAGAGACTACCCCTTAAGATTTTCTGTCAAAGACAAATATTGCGTTGGTAACACAATCTTGACAAATAACGAGCAATGTCAACCCAAGCTTTAAAAGGGGATCATTCTCGAGAGAAAAATGATATTCTGCATTCATGTAAATATCAGGCATGCATATCTAGTCATGACACCTAAGGAATGGTGTAATAGACCAAACTGATGGAAGAAGAGCCAAATCCTATACCTTTGAATTGTGATGGGAATGGATTGAAGAGGAATCAGATTATATTCCTCTGAGTTGCAGTGGGAGAGTTTGAAAATGGTGCAAGCCTTATATCCCAGAAGTACAGTAGACTGGACCTTGAAGTTATAGTGGGGCAAACCAGTTGAACAAAATGGGAATATTTCTACGAGTTTTCTATCGAAAAATATCAACTGAACAAGAAGACTCATGCCAGTGAAGCAATAGCCTAAACAAGTAGCGAATAATGGTAGCCCAAGCATTAAAATGAGATCATTTTCATGACATTCTACATTCATATAAATGTTATTCATAATACATCTAGTTAGGAGCATTTGATTCATATTGATCATGGTATCCTAATCATCTAGCATAAGCATATCACTCTTCTACAGATGGATTCCCCAGTGGACAATGTAGCAGGATTGATCAAGATTACAGATATCACCAGCTTTATCCCACTGAGCAGGAGTGGAACAGGCTAAATATAGCAGATCTCATCCCACTGGCAGGAGTGGAACAGATCAAATTTCGATGAATCTTATCTCCATGTATCAGCAATGGGGCAGATTAAAACCACCAGCCTTATCCCACTGAGCAGGAGTGGAACAGGCTAAATATAGCAGATCTCATCCCACTGGCAGGAGTGGAACAAATCAAATTTTGACGAATCTTATCTTCGTGTATCGGCAATGGAGCAGATTCAAACCACCAGCCTTATCCCACTGATTAGGAGTGGAACAGGCTAAATATAGCGGATCTTATCCCACTGGCAGGAGTGGAACAGATCAAATTTCGGGGAATCTTATCTCCGTGTATCGCCAATGGAGCAGATTCAAACCACCAGCCTTATCCCACTGAGAATGAGTGGAACATGCTAAATATAGCAGATCTCATCCCACTGGCAAGAGTGGAACAGATCAAATTTCGACGAATCTTATTTCCGTGTATCGGCAATGGAGCAGATTCAAACCACCAGCCTTATTTCACTGACTAGGAGTGGAACAGGCTAAATATAGCGGATCTTATCCCACTGGCAGGAGTGGAATAGATCAAATTTCGGCGGATCTTATCTCCATGTATCGGCAATGGAGCAGATTCAAGCCACAAGCCTTAACTCCCTAAGCAGTAGGGTAACAGGCTAAAAATTACAAATCTTGTCTCCCTGAGCAGTAGTGGAGCAGATCGAAGACGGTGAGCCTTAACCCCCTAAGCAGTAGGGTAACAAGCTAAAAATTACAGATCTTGTCTCCCTGAGCAGTAGCGGAGCAGATCGAAGACGGTGAGCCTTAACTCCCTAAGCAGTAGGGTAACAGGCTAAAAATTACAAATCTTGTCTCCCTGAGCAGTGGTGGAGCAGATCAAAGACGGTGAGCCTTAACTCCCTAAGCAGTAGGGTAGCAGGCTAAAAATTACAGATCTTACCTCTCTAAGTAATAGTAGAACAGATCATAGTCGATGAGCCTTAGCACCCTAAGCAATAGGGCAACAGGCTAGAAATACAACAGATCTTATCTTCGCTGAGCAGGAGCGGAGCAGATCGAATTATAACAGATCTTACCCCACTGAGCAGGAGTGGAGCAGATCAAATTTTGGCAGATCTTATCTTCGCTGAGTAGGAGCGGAGTAGATTTAAGCTACTAGAACATATCAAATACATATTTCTTACTCTGGAGGACGCAGTGAATTGAAATAAGGTTACTTGAAGAAGATGAGCGTCAAGAAGTCAAGACTCGGCAGGTCTGGGCAAAATTGGCCCTTCCACAGTTTTGCTTTGTTTTCGTTACACAACAACGAGCAAAGAAGGGGCAACTGTGAGACCCAATTTCTGCCCGGGCCCAATCAAACCAGCCCAAATTAAACACTCCACTAAATCGACCACTAAACCGACCACTAACTCCATCACCCTACTAAACCATCCACTACCTCCATCACCCCCACTAACTCCATCACCCACTTGCCTATAAGTTGTAAAATTTGGCTATAAAAGCCATTGAAAAGGATTGTATTGGGGAGGGATTTTTTGAGAATACACATTCGAAATCAAAGAGAATACGAATTAGATTTTTAAGGTGACTTTTCATATTATTTTATTTTGTTTTACTTTGGTGTTCACATTTTTTCTTTACACAAACGAAAGAAGGAAAAAGAAAGGGAGTTTACCTCTGGTTTTATTTCTTTTCTGATTTAGTCCCTAGTTTGTAAGGTTTTAATTTTTTGTTTTAATATTTTATATTTGTTATTTAAATCGTTCTGTTATTTTATTTATATAATTTCTTTTAAATCTATTGAATATATATCTTTTTCAAATCTATTTAGTACAGAGTTTATTCTTTCAAAATGTAATTATTTTCTCTTTTATTACAAATTCTTTTATGTACTATGGCCACGTTATATATATATATATATATATATATATTATATTTTTACTTTTTACTTTTTACTTTTTAATATTATTATTGACTTGTTATTATTCTTTTTGATATGGTATTATTTTCTTTTCTTATTTTTATTATTATTAATACATATATTATTATTAATGAATTGTTTTTTTCCTTTTTTTCCTATTTATCTTCTATTATTACTACCATTTTTTATTATCGTTAATATTTTTACTACTATATTTAATATATTATTATATATATTACTACTGTTATTACTATTATTATTAATTTTTCTTATATTACTATATTTTTATTATTAATATATTGTTAGCATTATTAATATATTATTATTTCTATGTGGTATATCATTATTATTGTTTTTTCAAAATTTATCTCTTTAATCCATTTTTTCTGATTTACTCATTTTTAAAAAAAAAATAAGGCAATGTTTCGTGTTTGGAAGTTCGAAAAATTGTGCCTTAACGTGCCGGGTTGTGGTTTTTTCGGTCGTCCAAATGTCTAAATATCCTTTTAATTTCAGGTTTTGAAAGATTAAGGGATGATTTTGGTTTCGAGTGTTAAAATGTTGCATCCTAACGTGCTGGGTGTGATGTTTTGTCTTTTTGGAACAAATGAGTCTTAATATTCCAAAACGAGTCGTTCAAATATTTTCTAAGAGAATCATATCTTAAAATCTCTTCAAATTTACGACAATAAGGACATTTGTTAATCAATTTGGTACCAATTTTGGGCGTTATGAGGGTGCTAATCCTTCCTCATACGTAACCGACTCCCGAACCTGTTTTCTTAAAATTCGTAGACCAAAATGTTTTATAAGATGGCTCAATTACACCTCAAAAAGGATTGGTGGCGACTCCATCCATGTTTTTAAAGTCGATCCACGTTTTTAAAAATTAAAAATGGTTTCGATAATTTAAAAAAATAGTAAAATTTGACTTAACAAATTTAATAGTCTAAGTGAATTTTAAAATTCGAAAAATATAAAGAATATAAATGACAAAATTATAATATTGGGATTAAATTACATATAATACAGGGACTAATAGTATAGTTTTACCTATATATTTGTGGTTGCACCAACTGCGATTCTTCAATTATACTATTTGTAGTTGTAGAACTCTACTTTACTTGCGTCAGAGTATGCGTACAGTAAAATAATAATGGCGATTTCTTCATGCTTATGTTCCTTTTCCTAGTAAATGTACGTATATATTTTACAGTGTTGATAATAACAGTGAAACTCACACTGGGAACTGTGAAGCACTAAACCTTTCAGACATTGACATGTGTTTAAATACGATACGATAATATATGTTGGATACGATATAATAGAAAAAATAGCAATGTCTTATTTATGTTCAAGATTTTTATACTAAAATTCTAGAGAAGTTATATATTTAGATACTAAAAAGTAATTATATCAAACTTTTCTGCTTCTTAAATTTAGTAATATTCTTTTGTCAACTTTGATATTTGACAATTATTTATATTTTGGTTCTTGAATTGGACTCCATAAAAGATATGATGAAATAATATTTTAATATTATGTTACATTATTACCCGAAAAATTAATATTCTGAACTATTATTAATATAAAATAAAATATTAAAAAAACCCTAATCACTACTCTCTCTCATATTGTTAGCGATAAAATGTGATTAAACTCATCTACATAGCTCGTGTAGATTGTAGAGGTGTGCAAATTTCTGGTAAAACTGAATTAATTTGGTTAACCGACCAAATTCAGTTAATCAATCAGTTAACTAAATTAATTCGGTCAGTTAATAATTTTTGAAAGTTCGGTTAACGGTTAATTCAGTTCAAAATCGGTTGGTTAATTAAATTAACCGAATTTAATAAATAATATTATAATATACTCGATTGGTTCGATTAATTTTTTAAAAATATATATTAATCAATCGGTTAAGTCAGTTAATCTTTTATATGTTTTATACTTGTTTTAACCAAAAATAAAAAAAAATATATAAATCTTAATTAATTCGGTTAACCAACCGCATTAACTGAAAAAATTCAGTTCGCTTAATTTTTTTTAAAAAAATTTCTATTCAATTAATAATTAAGAGTTTAAAAAGATTGGTTAATTCGGTTAATAGTAATTCGAATCGATTAACCGATCGGTTAACCGATTGAACACCCCTAGTAGATCGTGCGTAAGACATAAAATTTAATTTAATCATTTTTAACTTTTATATTTAAAATTTCAAGCTGTTAAATCATTAAATTAAAGATTATTATTTTTAAATCTCCTTAACAAACATATAGTTATATGCATAATATCATGACAATTTACGAACGTGACATGTCAATATTCTATTTTCATATAATACTCACAAATAATACTCTTAAAAAGACCATCTCATTCTATTCAATGAATTTAACAACTTTTTTTGGAGTCAAAAGTTCCCATTAAAATTTCAAAATTCAAAATTCAAAAATATAAAGATGACAATATCAACATAAACAAAATCCACAACTTTCACTCATTGGAACATATTTAACTGCTAAAACTAAATTTTCAAAATTCAAGGACTAATAGTAAAATACTATCTTCTAAATTTTCAAAATTCAAGGACTAATAGTAAAATACTATCTTCTAAACATATAAAACAAACTCCTTTTAAAAATTAACATATTCGACACTAGTTCCAAAATCCGGATTGTTTTTTCCATTTAAGATACGATAAAATGCTAACAAAATACAGGGAGTTTTCAGAAATGCGCCAAAATTAATGTGCAAGATCATAAAAACTGTCATTCCAAGAAGCCCTTGGCAATAAGATGATTGATGGTAATCAGCAATAAATGAAAAGTCTCATTGAGATTGCATAAATTCCAGTCAACTACATGCTCGGATGTTGGGATTGCTGATCCCCATAATCCCTAACACTGATGGGGCTAGAAACAGCATAAGTCAAAGAGAAGTTAAATGTACAAGGCTAAGCATGATGAAACTCTAACCTCAGTTTCTTCCATGGAGCCGAAAATAGATAAGATTCCAATCCTAAAGGAGATCTGAAGATGGATCTCCGGAAAAATTAATGTTTAATGTAAATATATACTTTGGATTGTATTACCAGAGGAGTTGAGTTAAACCATGTCTGAATCATCTGATTCACTCTCCCTGTTTTCCTGCCATCCCGACCCCATTCTAAACTTACATACTGGACATGTGCCTTGCTGCCGCAGCCATGGATCAATACAGGTGGTATGGAACTGTAAGAAGGAAATGTTAATTGACGCATCAAGTTTCATAAAATCAAAAGGGCGTGGAGGAAAGATTTGGACTTAGGATTTATCTTCAAGCATCATAACCAAGGACTAAGCATAAAAGAACTAAAGAAGCACGAGGAGACTAAAGAATCATCAAGAATTCAAAATGATATGCAAAATTATATGTAAAGGACAGCCTTCTAATCATGACAGTAGGTCATCCATTTGAGATACGAAGGAAGCATGTGATATTGAAACATTTGATAATGGTAAAAGTATCGTGGAAGCCCTTTTACTAGAAGTCAGATTGCATTTTGCCTCCTCTACTAAAAAAAGTGAACAAATTAATCATTGTACAGTAACTCAAAGAGCAAATTGGTCATTTTGGTTAAAAATTTCATCCATTTTTACTATTAAAACCCGGTGTCGCTGATGAAATAACGAGACAATGATATGTGGCATGCGACATGTACATCATGCTAATGTACATGAATCAGTTTTTAATAGTAGAAATAGATAGAAATTTTTAACAGAAAGACCAATTTGTTCTTTGATCTAATGTACAGACACTAATTTACCCATTATTTTAGTAAAGCAGGCAAAATGCAATCCAAAGGGCCTCCATAGTACTTTTACCATTTGATAACATGAAATATTGCACTGATTTTGTAATACTTTTGTAGTTCATAGGCTCTATTCTCTAAAAAACTCGATATTGCACTCTTGACGTGGCATATTGGTTGCCGTAATTCATTTTCTTTTCACATAAGAGACGATGACCAAAGATATTGGGAGAAACAGTACACCATAAAATCATTAGATGACAAAAGAAAACATGAGTAGACTGTAAAAATAGAACCTGATGCAAACATGGCAAGCTCCGAACAAGCTCCCCCTCGTTGACTTGATCCAAGCAAATAGAGCAAGTTAGTTCATCATCTGAAGCCTTCATGTTCCCATCACCTTTCCGGGAATCTTGCTTTTGCTGCAACACATATTTGGGACTTTAGACTATAAAAACGATCCATGAAACAACACATATGAAATGGTTCGGAAAGAATCTTCAACACTTTAATTTCTCTCCGAGTATGTCAATTTTGTATAGGAGATGTTCCTGATAACTTGTTATGTTACCGAGATCTTCTTTGAAACATATAAAACCTTCATGAAAATGCAACTAAAAAATAGAATGAGCAACTGCAGAAGGGATTTATATAAAAAATAGAACTAATTATTAATACCTCAATTGTGACTGACGAAGAAGATGCCTGTTGCAATGATGATCCTGCACTGTAAAAATAACAAGGAAGATCAGTTGATGGAAATATGAATTTGATCACACGAAAAATAAAGCAAGCCGCAGATGCTAGTTCACAACCAAAGCAAGCTATAGGTAGTAAAATCTCGAGTACCTCTCCAGGCCATGGACCTTGTACTTGTGCACAGGTAAAGCATTTATATCTTCCTCGCTCATTGAATGACTTGTGGAAGTATTATCATCCAACGCTCTCAGTGTGTCATAGTCTGTAGAAGAAAGGAAGTATTAATCTTCAAAGAACCAAACTAGTAACAACCAAAACCCTTTTGCATATCATTCAGTGCATGTTAAAAACTAAACCACAGAATCACATCGGTGAATTTTGAAAAAGAAAACAGCATACCTAGGTCATCAAATTCACGATCGAGAAGGGCAAGTTGGAGTCTTAGTCCTTGTAAGCGTCCTCTTGTAGCAAAAGCTATTGATGGTGGCATGTGCAAACGCAACTCGGTATGACCAAGCAAACCACTAGCTGCAGCAGCGTGAGCTCGAGCCTGAGCTTGAAGTTGCTGACAAGTTGCATACATCCTAAGGCTAGTAGCCATTAAAAAGATGCCTACTACTAGCCACAGCTGCACGCACAGACAGAGAGAATACATTCATGATGTGTTAACAGCTAGCATGCTCCTAGTGATTCAGTGAATGTGTATTGTGTACGTACCAGAAAATTTGGAGACATTTGGTGAGAGTTTAAAATCATGAATAACAAAAGAACTGCCAGAAAACAAACGGGTAACAACAGGTTAGATATACAAGTTAGAAAGACAATAAGGAATGATTCAGCGACAAAAAAAGAAAAAAAAAAAAACAAAAAGATGCAATGGACAACATAACATTACCTGTAACAAAGAAGGCCAATGAATTGGAGTTAACAGGCCGAGATGCATGTATACGCTGGAAAAGGAATAGCACAATGACAGATAGAGTCCCATTATATAGTATTAGATGATTGTGCAACCAAAAAAGTATACAGGTATGGACAAAGCTAACATACCATGGCAGGACGTTCATGAATAAATCCTGAAAACCCGCTCTCAATATCTCCTCTACTACCTCGGAAAACAAAGCTCATTGCACAAAGACTCTGAAACTTCACTTGTCTAAAAGGTGGGAGATGCTAGACAAATAGCCTCTTCTCTTGCAACCTTTAAATCCTATGACGTTTCAAACATATAAGTCATCAAATAAAGCAGAGACAGACGAAATAAATGCTTTACTAAATTGACATTGACTCAAATTTACTCGTTTATCAAAACACAGTAAGCTCTGAAATGGCCATCACAAGTCCAAAGATTTCAATCTTCTTAACGAAAATTATGACTAAAATACTGTTAAAAACTTCTCCAAGCTCCAAAGATAAAGTACCATAACAGTTGGAATATATATATATATATATATACATAAATTTCAGTGGAAACAGAATCATTGTAATCCCATTACACATGAAAACGATCTAGACCTAACCAACCAATTTAATGATTCAATTGGCTTTCAAATGCCATTAAAGCTTAACAAATCCAATAGAAAGTTTGTTTATAGCTTAGAACCACCATATTTATCTATTTCTCAGTTCCTAAAAAAATTACTTTAAAAAATAAAACAATGAATCAAATTGTTCGATAACTGCAATCTCATTTACATTATCAATTATCATTATTTTACTAATTTAACATCGGCTTTAAAGCTCCACTGTTTTATGCTAATTAAGCCATGGTTTACACATTCTCATAAGCAGAGATTCAAGCTTTACGATTTAAAAACGTCATGTTGTTAATACGATCAAATACAAAGATAGAAGCAACCGCGAAATCAAGCAAAACGAATGAATTTAAAATAAGACAATTATACATATTAGCACAGTAACCTAAATTGCCCTGTATGAATCAAAATCTCATGAGGCTAAAAATTGAGGAGAAATCGCAATGGAAAAGAAAAAAAAGAATATCAATTTTTCCTCCGTTTTTTTTTCTCAGCAAACAAACAGAATTCAATTCCAAAAAAAAAACAAAGGGGAAAAGTTTTACTTACACGACACACGAAGATCAGTCGATCAAACGGCCGTCCATTTAATTGAATAAAATGAGCAATTTTCAGAGAAAATTACAAAAAAAAAAGGGGAAAAGAAGAGAAAATGCAAGAAAATTCTCTCTCCCTTTCGATTTACGCTCTCTTTTTCTTTTTGTCCGGAATTGAACTGTTCATAGCGATTTATTTTTTATCTTTTTTCTAATTTCAGTTTTAAGGTTGAAGAGAGAAAGCTCTAGATAGTGCCACGTGGACCTGCTTTTAAATCTAACCGCTGCCATGTTACTTCTCGACGTGGGTGAATTAATATGAGCCGTTGGATTTTGCATCTTTGTCCATTGCGAGTATTTATTAACCGAGGAGACCCGGCATAGGAAAAATAAAATAAAATAACAAATACTATAGGGTTAATTTCATCAAATGTCCCAAACTATGACATTGATCCCTAAGCTTTAAAATATTCTAAACTGAACCCTCAAAATATTTAACACTTGCATTGATGGTTTGAATTTGGAAAACCTAATAAATTGTACCAAAAAGAACATTAATTTGAGTAAAATTTCGGTTCGTTTAAGAAGAATTCGAATTCGACTCAATATTTTTGAGTCAAGCAGCTTAAACTACAATTCGAGCAAAATCGAGTACCTTAATGTTTAACTCATGTAGATCACAAGCTTGGGCTTTTTTCAGTTTTAGTTAACATTGAAAATCTTTTTATAACCAGAAGTTAAGTTCGAGTTTAAGCACAAAAATTGAGCTTTTTACCAAGTAAACTAGCTATGGCAAGTAGGCTCAAGCAATTCAATCTTTATGTTGAATTGAGCTCGAGCTTTGAACTTCAAATTTCGAATCAAGCTTAAGTTACCTTCTAATAGAAACGAACTACTCGAAGAAACTGGTAGAAATGTTACCTTTTTGGCTTTGCTTGTAGCTTTCAACAGATCCGAGAAGCCCTTTGGTTTCAGACCCCTGTTCATGCAGGCAGATAGTTATGGCAGCTACACAACCAGTAGAGCAACCGAATAACCCAAGCCAAAGAAATTACGATCCTTCTATCCAACTACATCCTAGAAACTTTCTCAACCTCTTTTTCTTCATCATCGTCTTTAACTTTTCAACATTTCCCCAACTACCAATATCAGCATATAGATTCGCCAACAACAGATTGTTTCCTTTGCTACCAGGCTCAAGCTCCCGTAGATGCTTAGCTGCTAGTTCAGCAAGATCGATATTCTCATGGTTCCTACATGCTCCTAATAATGCACCCCATACAAATAAATCCGGTTCCATAGGCATTGTTTTAATAACATCATAAGCCTCATCGAGTTTCCCAGCTCGACCTAAAAGATCTACTAGGCAAGCATAATGTTCTACCCTTAGGGAAATCTCGTACTTCTCTTGTATCGAGTTGAATAAACTCTTTCCGAGCTCGACTAATCCGGCATGGCTACAAGCACTAAGGACAGCAATGAAAGTCATGTAGTCTGGCTTCTTTCCTTCCTTCTCCATTTGTTCGAAAAGCTGTATTGCTTCCTCGCAATATCCGTGATTTGCGTACCCGAAAATCATCGAATTCCAGGTAACAATGCTCGTTTCAGACATTTTGTAAAACAAAGTTCGAGCTTCAGATATAAAGCCACCCTTGGCATACATATCAACAAGAGCACTCTTCACGTAAACATCATCTACAACTCCAATCACTGTTGCATATCCATGAACCTCTTTCCCGTGTTTCAAATTAACTGTATTCATACAAGCAGGAAAAAGACTACTAATTGTAGCCGAGCTCGGATATAACCCTTGTTTCATCATCTTCTTAAAAGTATCGAAAGCTTCATCATATCGAAAATTCTGTACAAGCCCCGATATAACAGAAGTCCATGATACAACATCAGGCTCGATCCCGTTATCCAACATCGATTCAAAAACTTTAGACACTGACAAATAATCACCTTTCTTTGAAAACCCGGCAATCAAAGTGTTCCAAGTAACCACATCGGGCTTAACTCCTATCAATTTCATTTCCTCCACTAAAGGTAACCCTTCTTCTACAATCCCCATTCGAGCATACCCTGAAACAACAGCATTCAAAGCTACCAAATCTTTCACAAACATCCCATCGAACACTTTTTTCGCCTTCTCAACTTGTCCGCATTTCGAATACATATCGATAAGGGAACTTGTAATAAAAGCATCACTTTCGAAAGATTTCTTGACGCACAAGCAATGTATTTTCTTCCCCGTTTCTTGATCCAAAACATGTCCACAAGCTTTCAAAACACTGGGGATAAGGTATTTGTCGATTCCCAAACCTTCTGTTTGCATTTCGGTGAAAACACCAATTGCCTCCTGATAATACCCGCGTCGAGTATATGCCCTTATGATTGAAATCCAACGATGGATATTTCTTTTGGGAATTTTATCGAACAGTTTACGAGCATTTGATAGTTGGCCACACTCTGTGTAAAAGGCTATCAACTTGGTAGCCAAATATGTCAAATGAGCCAACCCTTTGACGATCAGGTGCGCATGAAGTAGTTTTCCTGGTTTCAATGCTCGATCACGAGCGTACGTTTCTATAAGATTGGCGTAGGCATCAGTGCATGATTGAAATGAACGGTGCATGATGGGCAAAATCGAGGAAAAGCTTTGCCCCGGCGATTGGGTAATGTCATATATAAACTATTAAGGGTAAATATAACTTTTAGTCCATTTTAGTATCTATTTTTTCTAATCTATTTTGATGTATAAACTTGATAATTAAATTCATTTTCGTCTCTACATCCATTATCTGAATTGACATTGCTTATTCAAATAATAGTTGTAGGTTCAAATTCAAATATCCAAACCCACTAGTTAAAATTTTAATAAATTAGAATTCAAATTTTATGAATTTAAATATTTGAAAATTTTCCAACTCGCCACCATTCCAAGAGACTTAGATACCTTAAAAAAATTTACACTCAAAATTACTAAACTATTAATAAGTTTACATTTCAATCACTTTATTTTAAAAGCTACAAAACAATCACACTCAAAATTACTAAATTATTAATGATTTCACATTTTAATGATTTAATTTTAAAAGCTACAAAACAATCACTGAAGTATTCAAAAATTTTCACGTAAAAGGAAATAGGGGTATTATTTCGGGTTAGAAAAACCCGAAAATCAATTCGGTTCTGTTTTTATTCTTTGAGAACATAAAAGAGTATGTAATCAAGCACCAACAACTTCCTTATAAATCCTTGGTTTTACAGAACAAGATAAAATTATATAGCACAAAATTGAAACAAAATTTATTTGATACAAGAATATGCCTAGTTCCATACTTCTCAACAAGATTTTCCAAGATCAAGAACAGCTCAACCATAACCGGAACCTGTAACGGCTCACCTTAGCAGAATTAGACCCAAATCACATTTTAGTATCTTTCTCCAAATCGGAAGAAGACTGCACCAGTTCCGTTGTTATGGTCAACAGCATACTCAGCTCTTACTAGTCCTAGTTTGACGCCAACACCATATGACGAACCATGTCCCATTCGCCTGTAGACTTCTGTTGGATTCCCCTTTACATCCTTTGAACTTCCAAGATCGTTACCATGCTCTGCAAATGCATACACGTGTGTATTCCTCACGGGTATCCGGATCTCAGCTCCGAGCTGCAGGTAACATCAGAAAATGGTTTTCAGATAAATTTTAGTAATTTCAAATATTGTAACAATTATTCTGATCTTGGTTCCAAAGGCTTTTTTATCATTAGCTTCCATTTCCGTGCAAAACATAAGTAATGACATTGAAAAACAAACAAAAGATTAGGAAAAGAAATAGGTATCTCCAATCCTTCTTACCTCAAGAATGTTTCGAGCAGCACCTAACTCACCCATGTTATAACCTCTCACCGAATAGGGGCCCCCAAGTGTAAAAGCATCATAACTTGGAAGGTCGCCCACGCAACCTCCATAATGTCCATGAAGGACTAGAACTGGTGGTGGGGATTTACTGGCACCTTCTTCCACTTGCTTTAGTTGGAGGAATCGAGTAACTGTTAGTTGGTGGCGGTTAAAGAACGGGAACTTGGTGCCTATGCCAAGTCCTTGGTCCACCTACATTGAATAAATATATGTCCGCAATTAGCTATGAAACAAATTTTAGGCAGACTAAATTGTATATTTATGCATAAACTACAGATGTTACTTGGACTCAGGGATGAGTGCTGGATAAGGGTATGTATTTGATACATGCACGCTCGATTCTTTTCCTATATTCATATATTTTTGAGGATTAGATCCCCATGTCCCTTTTTGAATATATTTTATTGGTCGTTAGAGTGAATCCTACTTATTAAGCCCCATTTACAAGTATGCTTTCACGTCATTCCTGATATTAATCGGTATTAGAAAAGACAGACTATCCTAATACAATCAAAAGATTCACAACATAAATATACAGGCAGGCTAACCTGGAACACATTTCTCTCGCCAACAATGGCTCCATTTACAAACTTAGTATTATCGCGTGTAATATTCGCTTGTAGAAATGCCATTCGATCAACACCAGTACCACTGAGTGTGGTCGGTGGCCCATCAGCGCTGATGCCTCCACTTGGAAGCACTCTTTGACCGTTTGGAGATATATGACTGCTTTCATCACGAGTTGTTATCTCTTCCATCACAAGTCCATAAGTGAACTTGCTTTGACGGGTGAAATTCTGGCATAATCATATCAATCATAAATGATTCCGGAGACAGAGATAATCCAAAAATCACTTCAAAAACATCTTTAAACATAGCGGATTACCTCTGTAATGTTAAATTTAACACCAGCTCGATCAACCCATATTGGTGGGACTTCATCAACTCCTGGCCCACCGGTGAAAACCGGGCTCAGTTTCCGGCTGTTGAAGCAGTTTGCACGAAGAGTTCGGTTGCGTGGATTATAAACACCATCCAAATACGGATGCACATATTCTAGCTTGAAAGCAAGATCATCCTGAAGAAAAGAATAATGGGAACATTGTAAGATGAAATTTTACACTAAACACTGATGAAAATAGTCATTACAGGAACCACGAGAGAGGGAGATACACTGACATGATTATTTGGGGAAAAGGATACCTGAGGATTAAAAAAGTTACTGGTGGTCAATGAACCGAGAATGGACCTGTTAAGCCCTTTGAGATTTCGGTGCTCAAAAGATACAGTTCCACCAGGTTGAAGTGAAGCCTAGAAAGAAAACACAGCACGGTACGCACACAATATAAGAAACTATAAGTTCAATCAATCTCTTATTACCTACATGCGGAATTGCAAGAGTAAAAATATATAACTAGATTTACATACCAATGTGGGACGGCCCCCACGTCCGGGAACAATACTCCACTCCGTACTAACTTCGGCTGATTTTTGATCCAGCTCTTTGAGCTTTATTTCAACAATGATGCCCCCTTCGTTCTTCTCATCAGGTTGTGGGTTCACTTCAATATTTGAAAATAAAGCCAGTGAGTTTATGTTCCTCAGGGCTTGTTTCCCTGCTTCAATATTAAAAACATTGCCTTGTCGAAGCTGTAAATCAAAAGCACATACATAAATTAACAATTAATCACCATAAAGACTGAAACTAGTTACTTCAATCGGCAACTAAAACACAACATTTGTGAAAATTAATAATAAGGAATCGATTGCAACATCGTAACTAAAGGTATAAACTATCTATCAATCAGTCATAGGAGTATACAATCAAACATTTCAATCAACAAAAGATCACTCATTACCTGTTTATTTGAAAAGGTATATCTTATTAGCAATGCTTCACAAGATCTTATCCAAAAGCAGTGAAGTCAGTGCTCAATATTCGTAATAGTTTTTCTTTCCTATACACTTGTATGCTGTTTCATGTTCTGGTAACCATCAATTTAACTTATCTAATCAATTATAGCAATTTCTGAATGAAGAAAACAATCAAATATTTGCTTCATGGATTTTATGATTGAACCAGAGATCAAATCCTACCATAACTAGCTATATTGCTCGGATTCCTCATTTTTCTTGAAGTACCTACGCCTAAAATCCATGAATGATGCATCGGGGATATGACCCTCAATGGACCCTCCTAATACATGGAAAAACTTAAACGGAGTATACTCGTATCCAGTACTCACACCTATGTACATATGTGTAACACAGCTAACTAGCATTGAATGTCATTCAAATAGCAGAATGCAAAATGTGGTTAATTTCCATAGCTTAGAAATTACCAACTTGCTATTATATTTGGACTACTCATTTTTCTTGAAGTACAAACATCTAATGCATATTGGACATACAGGCTATCCAATGTCACACCCAAGTCTCGGTAACATGACTAAATAGCAATGAAGGTCAAAAACTATAAATTCAAATACCAAAATGAATAATGCGGTTCTTCATTAGTTTTTCATAGCTTAGAGATTACCGACTAGCTATATTGCGCAAACTCCTCATTTTTCTTTAAGTACCCATATCTGATGCATATTAGACATATAGGCTATCCAATGCTCACACCCAAGTCCCGGTAACACAGTTAACTAGCACTAAAGACTGAAAACTAAAGATTCAAATATCACAATACACAATGTGGTTCATTAGTTTCTCATAGCTTCGAAATTACCGACTAGCTATATTGCTCAGACTCCTCATTTTTCTTTACGTGCCCTTATCTAACACCCATATCTAATGCATATTGGACGTAGGCTACGCAACACTCACACCCAAGTCCCTGTAACACAGCTAACTAGCATTGAAGGTCAAAACCTATAAAGTCAAAAAGGTCAAAACCTATAAATTCAAGTATCAAAATGCACAATGTGGTTTTCATTACTTCCTCATAGCTTAGAAAGCACTGACTAGCTATGCTGCTTGAACTCCTATTTTTCTTGAAGTACCCATATCTAGCACCCATATCTAATGTACATCAGACATATAGGCTATCCAAAGCTCACACCCAAGTCCCGGTAACACCGCTAACTAGCAATGAAGGCCAAGAAGTATAAATTCAAATGTCAAAATGCACAATGTGGTTTTCCATTAGATTCTCATAGATTAGAAATTACCAACTAGCTATATTGCTTGGACTCCTCATTTTTCTTTAAGTACCCATATCTAATGCATATCGGACATATAGGCTATTCAACGCTCACACCCAAGTCCCTGTACACAACTAACTAGCAATGAAGGTCAAAAACTATAAAGTCAAATATCAAAATGCACAATGTGGTTCTACATTAGCTTCTCATAGCTTAAAAACTACCCATAAACATTCAAAACAGAAAGTTAGAACATAAAAACCAAGAATCACAAGCTGTCTAGGCATCAATCATCTACCTGTCTAGGCAATTCTCTCCTCACAACAGGGAGCTGGGTATTCCCTTCAATAACATTCCCAAGCTTATCTTGGAACTGAATCACAAGCTGTGTAATATCCCCTTCCACAACTTCACACACCACTTCCTTAGTATTCAAGTTCCCAAAGTTAACAACTTGAGCACAAGCATACCCTTCATCATGGTACCATTTTTGAACCCTATCTCTTATCTTCTGCAACAACCTAGCACTCACTTTCCCTTGGTCCCTCAACATTTGTAACACTTCCCTATGCACTTGCATTGGCAACAAACAAGGCCTAGCTCTTTCAATCCTCCTTTTATAATCCTTCTCTTGGCTTTTGTAATACTCCAGTTTCTCCTTATCTGTCATATCAGGGTCCATTTCAATAGGCTTGGATTGAGCCATTAACCCCACGTTTATACACCTAAACCTATCAGCTGATTGCCAAGTGCTTTCAGCGAAAGAAATGGTTAACCCCAAAGTTCCATCAGGGTTTGTTTTGCCTTCCATATCAACTTTCTCGAACATACCACAAGTGGCTAAAGTTTCAAGCTCTTTTTGTAATTGGGTTTTTGTGTAGATCCCTCCTGGCCTTAATGAAACCATTTCGAAGAACGAATCTTCGGTTCCTACGGTGGTCCATCGCCGTCGATCGAAGAATAAAATCTCTGAAAGCTTGTATTTTTTGAACCCACTTAGCTTGTTGAGTTGAACAACGATGTTGGCTGGTAATCCATGAGAATCCCATTCTTGGTTTTGGTTGTTATCGTCTGCAATAGCCGGCGATGGAGAAAAGAGCTTTTCCCAGAAGTTTCCATCGCCACCGTTGTTTCCACCTCCACCACCGGAGAAACCACCACCTCCGCTACCGCCACAGTTGTTTCCGCCGCCTCCTGATAGAAGGGTGAAAATGGGGGTGATGCGGATGAGGAGAGTGGCTGCGGAAGCGGATGCAAGCGCGACGGGTTTGGAGAGGGAGCGGAGGAAGGAAGTGGGATTCCGGGGTTCATCGTTACGAGAAGCGAACCGGCATTTAATGGTGGTGGCACGTGAAGAAGCGCGCGAGGAAGAAGAAGGAGACGGCGGCAATTGCCGGCGGGTGGATGATGGGAGAAGGTGGGATGCAGCGACCAAAGAATGCATCTTTTTCCGGTGCGTTTTGGGCGAGGGGATAAGGGGACAGGCGACACTAAAATCTGTTACTGAGAAATTGGGTTTTACGAGATTGGCCGAAGTGAAGAGGGTTTTGTCAGCCCGGACCTAAGGGGTTAGATAGTATATTCCTTGGATTAATTTGGATTTTAAAATGTTAAATTAAATTAATTTTAATCATATTATTTTGATTATTTTAAAAGTAAATTATATCATAAATAAATTTAAAATTTTATTAAATTATTGAAAGTTTTTATTTCACTTAAAATCACTATTATAGAGTTTTTTTTATTCATATTAACTATATTAATCGAAAATTCTCCTTTCTATTTTTTATAGTAAATTGGACTCACTAAATTAAAACACACATAACAATTCGCACATGATCAAGCTCAAAGATTCACACATATAATTTTACTTCGTGTAATTGAAGACATATTGCACATAAAGAAATTAGTATTTCCATACTTGAAACTTGTACTAGTCTTGAATATTATTTGGATCTAGTTATTGTGATTGAACACATAAGAAAATATATTTGTATTGGACATACATCTATATTTAACACTCACCTAAATCTCAAATGACGATGGATTCACCTATCGTAGCAGAGAATAGATTCAGTTGAACTAGACAAAGAAACGATGGAAATATTATCACATTATGCTTGAAATGAAGTACCATTAAGAGATTTTTGGTTATGAGCTGTCATCAAACTATTTGTGGCATCATCAAAAAAAATATTTGACAACGAGGCATTACCATCCAAATATTGCTTTACTTTTCTCATGCTAGGCCTTGTTTCTTATGTAGGATTTGCACAAAGCAAACCCAAGTTTAATATCAACTCCATTTCTTCCACCACATAGTTACCTTCCAATCTCGGGTCACTTGTTTGAAGAATCAAGTCGGTTTTCCAATACTCAAGGACCCAATCATACAAGATAACCTCTTCTGGCAATCTTTCAGGTTCAAAAGGTTTCCTCCCACAAACAATTTACAACATTAAGTTGCCAAAAGCAAACACATCGATCCGGTTGTTGGCTTTCCAGTTCTAGCCAGCTCGGGTGCAATGTATCCAATTGTACTGACAAGACGAGTGGTTTGAGGATTCGATCCGTGGTTGTAAAACTTAGCTAGCCCGAAATCACCTAGTCTTCCATTAAGTTGTGCATCTAATAGAACATTGCTAGCTTTTATATACCTATGAATCACAACTTGTTCCCAATCTTCGTGGAGGTAAACAAGTGATGAAGCCACTCCTTTAAGGATTTTAACTCTTTGAGACCAATCAAGGTTCATTTTTTCATTGGTAAACAAGAAAGTGTCAAGGCTACCATTGGCCATGAAATCATAGACCAAAAGAAGCTCTCCTTTTCTCCTACAATACCCTAAGAGTTGCACCAAATTTCTGTGCCTCAACCTTCCCATAGTAGCCATTTCAGCTATGAACTCTTTCATCCCTTGTTTGGAACCATGAGAGACCCTTTTGATTGCAACTTGTTCGTTGGAAGATGGCAATACACCTTTATAAACCTGCCCAAACCCACCAATTCTAATAGTTCCCTTTCTTTGAAACCTTTAGTGGCTTTATACAGATCCTTATAAGAGAATCTATGAGGCCCATATTCATGTTCCCAATCTTCTCTTATTTCTTCATATCTCTTTATCCACATCTTGTAAGCAGTTCCAATGAATGTTATAACCAGAAGACACGAGATCACCGATGGGACCGCAACCCGAAAATCGGGTTTCGCCCGAGGTTGGCTCCGGGGCGGTGGCGGAGGCGGAAGTTTGGCATAGTCGAAGCTTTGTGATTGCCCACTTTTGTTGAAGCTCCACCCAAGAATGTACTGATCACTTGCCACTGAACCAGTTGATGCAGAGAAACCAACATGCATAGATCCCGACATGGAAAGATTAAGGTTTGTTGATAAAAGAGGCAACCATGGTTTTTGAGTTCCAAGAGGAGCCATTGTTACATTAAGTAATATATCCCTTTCATCATAATCAATCCACAACTGAATTGGCTTTCCACTTATGAGTCTCAATGTCTTGTTTTCCTTTTCCTTGTCCGAATAATAACTTGCCGGAGCTGATACATAGTAAGCTGTTGATATCGACCCCGACATGGTTATCATCGATATCTTCGAACTCGGGGTTCTTCACCGTATCCAATTCAATCACAAAAACGCGGTTAGTCGGGTGACCATTGCTTGTAATATTGAACAGGCCGAGGTATTGATTTGCAACAGCCCTGTTGAAGAACTCAGTTGACGGTGAGATAGTGAGGGTAACGCCATGGCCACCGAGTTCAGGGAGCTTGGGGACTATGGCAAACACAAAGGTCGTTGAAAACGACGACGTATTGAATTTGATGGGAAACGGAAAGAAAGCACGGCCGATTTGTTGATAGGAAGTGTTTGTTAACTCCAAAAGGCCATTTGGGTGGATTTTGGCTATTCCATTGTGATGAAGATTGGATCCATGGAAGCCATTGTAGACAAACTGGTTTTGGCTTCAGCTATGGCTATGGAACTAATAAATACCATATAAACTAGAATACTCATGCTAACCGCCATCGATGACCAAACAAGACTGAAGAACATGAAAAAACAATGGGCTGAAAGAAATCAGTAAAAAAAATATCTGCAAGTTTTCAAAGATAAGGTCTGGTTATTAGTCAATAACTCAAGACAATGTATTATAAATGGCAAGAAGAAAAGGTTGAAATATGCTATAAGTCCCTGTACTTTTATGTTTATTTTTTACATACATGGTTACTAAGTGATTTTTTTTTATATTTCAAAATGTCCCACTAACAAATTTAATTCAAAAAATTAACAATGTTAATTGCTGAACCTAAATTTTAAATTTTGAAAAGTGGAGAGACTAAATTTCTAAAAATAAAAATACAGGGACTAAATTCTAAATTTGTGAAGAGTAGAGTGAAAACATATTTTAACCAAAAAAGGTTAAACTCTAGCGTTAGCCATTGTACTTATGAAAATTGCGGATTTAGTCTTTATATTTTAATTTTATCAATTTTTGTCAATGCATTTTTCGAATTTTGAAATTTTAGTTTTTAACCTAAACCCGCAACATTTAAAGTCGTTTGATTAAATTCAATTACTAGTTATGTACTAGTGTATATTTGTTGATTTCATTCATATTCTTCAATTACTTCATTCTAAGTCCCTACACTTTATGAATTTTGAAATTTTAATCTCAAAATAAATGATAGTCCATTAACTTAATTTTTAGTGAGTAACATGTGTAATCAGATTTTGGAAATAACATAACTTAATGACATTAACAATTATCATTCGGTGAAAAATTTCAAAAGTATAATGACTAGAATCGATCAAATTAAAGATTACAGACTAAATCCATAATTTTCGTAAACTACAAACACTGATAACATAGTTTAACCAACAGACATCAATTTCCTCAAGCATGACTTGTTCTGTTCTTTTAGGAGACTTCAACAATGACACAGACTTGGTCTACCATTGACTCCTAGAAGTTTCCTTCGCCGTGTTCGGCGGATTAATTGGTGGTTTAGGGAGGAAAACGACTTGAAAGCATGTAGAAGGGATTTGCTAGAAGATAACACGGCATTTAATAAATAATTGGACTTTTATTTGCATATCAAGTTATATAAATGAGTAGTTGATTATAACAGACGATTAGATTTATTCATGGGACAAGTCATCCACTTAAACTCGAATATTCGTTTGAAATTTGAAAGGATTTGAATAAAAATATCAAGTTTGAAAAATGAAATCAGACAAAAAAATTAGACCCGTTTAAAGTTGGATTTTGATAAAAAATAAAAATGTAATTTTTGTTGAAATGGTAAAGTCAAGTTCGTAAAGATTTTGATACATTAGGCTTAAATCTCATTACGTATATATATTTTTTAAAATATTATATAAGGGTTAATATTTGGTATACTAGCAGTGTACTTTTTTTTTTATTCCACAAGCGGTCTTAAAAAATTGCCACGTGTCTCATTTTTTAAAAATATTTTATTATATTTAACCCTACTTGTGGAGTTTAAAAACTCCATTGAGAGTGTACCAAATATTTTTACATTTATATAAAAATACAAAAATAACTTCAAAATAATATTTGTTGCTTTATAAGAATAATGTTAAAATATGCCATAGGTCCCTACACTATTCATAGGTTTGATTTTAATCCCTCCACTTTCTAGATTTCAAAATTTAAGTCCAGTTATTAACACTATTAAATTTGTTGGGATGACATTTTGAAATAATAAAAAAACCTCATTTGGTAGCAATGTAACTAAAAAATAACGTTATAATAAACCTAAATTTAACAGTATTAATAGTTGGACTTAATTTTTGAAATTTGAAAAGTAGAGGGACTAAATTCCTAGAAATAAAAGTAAAAAGACTAAAATTTAAATTTACAAAGAGTATAGGGACCTATTGCATATTTTAACCCTAATATTATGTATTTTGAGCCCAAATTCACAAGAAATCCAATCTAAGCCACCACAAACCAACCTAATCCAATAAACTCCGACACGAATCCAGAAAACTAAAGGTAAAATTGTAATTATACTGAAATCCAGACCTAAATTCACAACCAAAATCAAATTTCAATTTCACCGATTTAGGGTACGCCATATATCCCATTAGGAAAACCAAATCTCAAAGCCTAAAACAGTAAAAAACCAAACAAAGATTTTTTTTTTGGTTTCCACATCGAGCTTCTCCCTTTTCGATTCCAGTAAATCCCTCCCCAAACCCTACCAGTTTTCATTTTCATGGCGTAAAATTCAAGTACGAATCTCTCGCCGTCTACAACAAATACGCACTTCACTCGCCGTTTCAACTGAAGAATCACTCCTCAAAACCCTAGAAAATGTCGGGCGGATTTTTCCGGGTAATTTTTAAAAATTTTAATTTAATTTAATTTATTTCGTTTCTCGTGTTTGTTGTTCAGATCTTTGCGACTGAATCGTTTTCCGATTAATTTTATTATCAATTTTTGATTTAGGGTACTTCGGCCGATCAAGATACTCGGTTCTCTAATAAGCAGGCGAAGCTACTGAAATCGCAGAAATTTGCTCCCGAATTGGAGCATCTGGTTCGCTTTTGAACGCGTTTATGTTTTTTACCCAGCGGATTTTGATGCAATTAATGGTATTTAATTTAATTTTTCGGAAAATAAACATTGTTGTTTTTTTTTAGGTTGATATGACAAAGGTTAAGATGGATGTTATTAGACCTTGGATTGCTACTAGGGTAACTGAGCTTCTTGGTTTTGAAGATGAAGTTCTTATTAACTTCATTTACGGTCTTCTTGATGGGAAGGTATTATAGTGTTTTCCCCTTTTTTTTCGCTTAGTTAAGTGGTTTGTTACCTAGTTAATTACTGTTTGAAGATGTTTGCTCACTATATATTTTATTTGGTCTGTGGGCTGTTTATTTTGTTCTTTTAGCTTCATACTAAGTGTTAAGTGTTTGTTGGTGCTTGTTTTTGATAATTGTGCAATGTTGTTGACTTCGATGCAGGAAGTTAATGGCAAGCAAGTTCAGATATCCCTCACTGGATTCATGGAGAAGAATACTGGGAAGTTTATGAAAGAGCTTTGGTCTCTTCTACTTAGTGCACAAAGGAATGCAAGTGGTGTTCCCCAACAGTTTTTGGATGCCAAAGAAGAAGAAACTAGGAAGAAAAAGGTAAATATTTATAGGAGTGTGGTTTACTATTGTGTTAGTACTCTTGTTTCTTGTTTGACAATGTTGTCATTTGGGTGGTTTCAGGCAGAGTCAGATCGGATTGCGAACGAGATTCAGAAGAAAAAGGACAAGGAAAGTAGAGAAAATGAACAAGATAGATTGAGGAAAATGGTAATACTATGTTTTTCATGATGGAGTTGCAATGTATCGAGTTGGGTTTTTGGTTTTAACTTTCGTTTGTGTTTCTTATGGCATTCAGCTACCTTCTGCAATTATTTGGGTTCATGTCCTTTACCTCAAACTACTGTAGGACGATGGGGATGAAATCAAGGCTGGTGATACAGAGTTGGATCCGTCCTCAAAGAATATGCTGCCAACAAAGGGTTCACGTGCACGCCCCGAGGATGAGAGAGATGCTGACCAAAGGAATGGTGTTGGAAGGAATAGGTAAGGAGTTTACCTTATTTTTTATCAGCTTTCTTTGGAGCACCTTTTCCCTGTCTATGGGTTATCATTGGTGGCTTTTCAACAAGTAAAATACTACTAATATCTACTGAACATTTTCCTGCTTTTTTTGGTTTGGGGCATCTTTCTAGGAGGTGCTGGAATTAAGCATTTTTTTTTTCTTTTCAATACTTGTAATGCCCAATGACTTTTGGGGTATGCAACTTTAGTTATGGCTTTTTATCATACTATAGGGCCGCTTACCCTCACTTGCAAGTTGGAAGTCCAAGCTTGTTACCTATTTCACGTTTGTGGAATTTTGAGATTGTGCATTAAAATTGTTTGGATGGGTAGCCTTTTCTGACCAAATGGGTAAGTTCAGGGATCATTGGGAAGTGGTTTTGAATGCAAAATGTGTATTTGAAATTTGAAGTAAATGGAAACATTTTCTTCAAAACTGGGAATTTTTAGTTTACAGAACACTTATGATGTATTAATAGCATTTTCTTTTAAATGTTTTTTTGAATGCTTATTAAATATATAGGGCTTCTTATGCAGATCGCGTTCTCAATCAGTCAGCAGATCGTTTTCTAATTCGAGAAGCTATTCAGAGTATGTTTTTCTCAATCTACAACAAATAGCATAGACGCATTTGGATTGTTAACCTTTCTAAATTTGAAATAGGGGGATTACATGTTCAATTTGTGTTTTTGATAGTTCTCGAGTGTTCTACTAGTATAAAATTTTTGAGATTTTACCATCTGAATTTACATGCAGTGGCAAACAGAAGTTTAGGAGTGTATCTAGATCACCTGAATCACAGCGACGCTCCATTTCCTCTGATAGGAGGCGATCTTCAACTCCTCGATCCAGGCATTCACCTTCTTTTTCACGCTCTCCTGTAAGACGAAGACCATCTTATTACAGGCGAAGGTCTCCTGAAAGGCGAAGACCATCTTACTCTAGGCGTAGATCTCAGTCTCGTTCTCCTTATCGGCGCGGGTCACCTACGCCTGTACGTCGTAGATCTCGTTCTCCTTATCGGCGCAGGTCACCTACACCAGTGCACCGTAGATCTCGTTCACCCATCCGACGTTATAGATCACCATCACCTATTACACGTCGTAGATCACCATTGTCCATTCGACGTCGCAGATCACCATCTCTTGTACGGCGTCGTAGGTCTCCCTCACCTATGCTTCATGGATCTCGTTCCCCTGTGCGTCGCAGATCTCCTTCACCTATACGTCGTAAATCCCCATTGCCTGTGCGCCGTAGGTCTCCATCACCTCTACGACGAAGATCACCACCTCCCATGCGACGTAGATCACCTTCTCCTGTGCAACAGCGACACCGTAGATCTTCATCCCCACGGCAACGTAGATCACCCCCTTCCAGCCATAGGTCAGTAAGTCCTTCCCGTGGTAAGTCTCCGTCACCTTATCAATCAAGTTCTATGTCTCCTGTGCAACGTAGATCTTCTTCACCAGTTAGGAGGTCTCCAAAGGGACAAAGATCACCTTCGCTTTCTCCAGGAGGACAGCGGTATGATGGCATCCTGTTCCTACAGTTTTAATTTACTTGTTCCTTAGACTGAAAACGTGGAGCAGTCTAATGTGTATTGCCAAATTCTATGGTGCAGAATGCGTCGGAAATTGTCTCCTGTGGGACATAACCACTCTAGTATGAGGTCCACACGTACAGATCATATGGATCAGAGTGATACAGATGATAAAGTGCCTGGTTTATCACCATCCCTGAATAAGTCTCCTCTCTCCAAATCCCCATCACATGTGAGGAACCGATCTGGAAGTGAAGATAGGAGGTGCATTTTTAAATCTTAATCTATTGCCTTTTTTTTTTTTTAATGGGTGTCCATGCCTATACAACTTATTTATTTCACATTGTTTATTCTGAAGGTCGTCAAGTCCATATGGAAGTCCCCCGAGGCAGAGGAAGGCCCGAATTGCTCGTGATGATAGTTTTAGTCCTGAACAGAAACCAAGAGAACTGAAAGGTCATTGGGACGGTCAAGGAACGGGGAGAAGAAATGAAACCAGTGAAAGCAGGTTAATTCCATATTAAATAAATGTTCTTACAATTTTAGTGCTTCTGTTGGCTCTTATTAGATGATGAATGTTCAATTTAGTTTGGTTTATTTTTTCTTCCGAAGGCATTCACCGCCTATCGGTAGGCAAAGGGTTTCTCCTAGGAAGGTTCATACTCCTGAACGATTGGCAGGCACTCGGTCTACAGACTCTCGGAGTAGGCTTGATAATGTTGAATCGAGAAAGAAAGACCTTGAAACAAAGAGGTACTATTTTGTTGCAATCATGAGATTATATGCTCCTGTTTAAGTACAGGTTCATTGAGGTCTTACTATTTGCATATTCTTCGTAGCAAAAGGTCTTCCGGAGAAGGTGTTCATTCAGGAACTCCTGACCGACAGCGATCACCAGCAATATCGGAGGACTCGTTTCAAGGTGAGAAGCAAATTAGATCACGCTTGAGAGAAGGAAGAAGATCTGACGGAAGAAGTCGTTCCCATAAAAACACAAAGGACAGTGATGAACACCACAAAGTAGAAACTTCACCTATGTTGCTTGAGAAGGTTGATTATAATAACCGTGGTTCTGATTCAGATTCCAAGGGGAGCGATAAGCGCAGAACTAAGCACAAGGATGGTAAGAGAAAGCATAAACGGTCCGAGAGGCGTAAAGTCACTTCAGACGACGATGATTCTAGTTACGATTCTGAAATCGATGACAGGAAAGAAGCTAAGAGGAGGAAAAAGGAAGAAAAGAGATTAAGAAAGGAAGAAAAACGTAAACGTAGCGAGGAACGGCGTCGCAAAAGAGAAGCACGGCGTGCAGAGAAGCTCAAAACAAAACGTCACAATGATGATTCTAGTTCAGATGGCGAGCATGCAGGAACTGGAAAGTCTCGTCCAGGTGATGAGGAGGAGGAGGCAGAAACTGAACAGAAGAAGCTTGAGATCGAGTTGAGGAAGAAGGCTCTTGAATCGCTCAAAGCAAAGAAGGGTATCAGTCACTGAATCTTTTCATGTTTTGGACTGTGATATGTCATTTTATTGTTGTTAAGCAGATACCATTGGAGTTTCATACGAGTTTTTATGTTTCAATTTGGAGTGAACTTTACATTTAAGCTGATTAATGGTGATTTGACATTTTGTTTATTTGATTTGGTCGTAAAAAGTGAATAATTTGAACTAAATAATTTCAATTGATCCTCAATATGATCGTAAGCCTATAGTTACTAGATGAGATAAAATATTTTGTTTTTTTTGTGTTACATTTTGTGGTTTTCATTATTTCATAAATATTTTCGCATATATTAATATTTTAAATCCTACCAAAAAAAAATTGTATTGAGGGGAGTTTAAGCTGATAGATTTTTTGGAGGGTTGATATTATTTTTAAATTGAGTAGGAGTTTTGTCTTTTAATTTTTGTGGAGAGCTTTAGTGCTTGAGGTAGCGGGTTTCAGGGAATACCTTTTTATTGTCCTTTTAGAGAAATTTATGAAGTAGTGTTCACCTGGAGTAAAAATCCCTTTCAGTAAATTTTTATTATCTTCAAGGAGCTTGAGTCTTTTCTCTTGATTTTAGGACAACCAGAATGTTTAAGACAATGGGTTCAACAATGACCGGCCATTGGATGGTTAAAAAATTTATGTGGTAAAAATTGCTTTTTGAAAAGAGAAATACAAAATAAAGTAATTGGTTGTGTTTTTTTTTCTTTTCATTTTAAGGTAAAAAAACCTTTATATCATTCATTTTATATTTTTGTTTTCTTCTTTGTTTTTCTTATATTCCTAGTATTCATTTAACTTACGAAACACACTCAATTAGGCATTTTGTGGTAGTAAACATATATTATCTATACATATTTATGCAAATATGCTTCAATTATGTACATAAAGATATTATGCAAATATAAAATTTCTTATTATTTATTAGCTTTGATAACTTAATATAATGATTATATATATATTACTTTTTAAGTTTAATTATAAAAAATAAAATAAAAAATTAAGAAATAATTTTTATTTGCTAAATTAAAATTAGAAAATTTGTTTAATATAATAAATACGCACCATACAAATGAATATATCACAATGATTGAAATTTTAATTAAAATAGAACTTAAATTATTCAATATCGATTCCTTTTATTTATTTATTTTCAATATTCGTTTTATGATCTATGTTCAAGATTTATAATTATCCCTTCCAACAAAATTTTTTTCATAATTCAAACTTACATATTTAATCGAGAGTATAATATATCTTAATACTGCACTCAACTTCCATCGATAATAATGTTTTAATATCTAAATAATATGTACCAAACCCTGGGGTCCTTTTAAAATATTAAAATTTTGATTTAATCCTTTTAAAAATCCTAAAAATATAAATGCATTTTGTTCTTATAAAAATATGACCAAATCTCCGGCACCCTAAAAAAAGTTTCTTGCTTCACCCTGGAATAATACTATACATGATCAATAAAAAATCATTTTCAATTTAGCCCATCCACTTCAAAACTATATTTAAAAATTTAATAGTTTCATCTTAAAATTTTCAATATAGTCCTTAATTTTTATCAAAATTTCAACATGTTCCCTTCAATTTAGAATTATATTTTAAAACTGTTATTTTTTTAATTAAAAATTAAAGTATTGAAATCCGATTATTTATAAAATATGAAAAGTTTAAGGTTTACTTGTTAACGAAGTACAATTTTTAAGATGAATGTTATGATTCACTTTTGAACTTGCAAAATGGATGGACTATATTGAAAATTTAATGAGCTTGTAAGGACTATTTATGATATTATACCATCTTAAAATTGAAAAGACAAAAAGATATAAATGATTGAGTAACCCGTCTAATTTACTAAATAAAATTTTAAACAAATATACATAAAAAATAAGCCCCTGAAAAAGACATATATATATATATATATTATTTATTGGAGTAAAAAATAAAAATAAAGCATACATTATTTGTTGACTTAAATTTTGATGGCTGAAAAAAAAGATGATAATATCCAACACAAACGTATATAATAAAACATCGACTCCGCGGACCTATAGATAAAAAACGTTTTTTAAAATAAAATTGGTGATATTAGTTTAAATTAATAATTTTATAATAGTAGAGTACATTTAGGTGTGAAGGGAGAAATTTCTGTTTTAAATCCCTCAAAATTCATAAAATTATAAGTTAATATATGGTATAATTTAACTTCTTCTAATCATTTATTGTTCTCATACAAAATATGACTTAATCAATGGCCACTAAAAGAAATTTCTAGTTTCACCCATGGATATATATATATATGGTTAAACTACACTTTAGGTCACTAAATTATTAGTAAATTTTTTCTCTGATTTTTGACATTGACTGTTCGATCGACTTAGATTTAAAATATGTTCATCTACTCATCAATGGGTACTGATTTTCTGTACCAATCATTGAATCGTCGCTTGGAGCTCATTAGCCATACTTATATAAATTTTTTTGAATAAATTTGTGACTATTTTATAACTTAAATAAATTTGTGTCCATTTTAGACATGTTATTATCAAGTAACAAATATGCATTTAAATAATATTTAAATTAGTTAACATTATTATATTTTAGTAAGAGTATAAAAAAATTATTATAACTTCTTGTTAATATTTTAATATATAATATATAAATTTCAAATATTTTTAAGCAATAAATATTAATTATCTATAAAATTTAATTAGAATATATAAACTATATTTTAAATATTTAAATATAACTATTAAATATTTGTAATTAGTATTTTAAGAAATATTAAATATGTTCATTTACTTGTTAATGGGTACTGATTTTCTGTACCAATCATCGAATTGTCGCTTGGAGCTCATTAGCCATACTTAAATAAATTTTTTTGAATAAATTTATGACCATTTTATAACTTTCTGACGTTGATTGACCAAAACATAAACTTACTAATATTTTTTTTGGCAAAAAACTTAGTCACCTTATATATATATATGTGTGTGTGTGAATGTAAGCAAAATGGGTGAAGCAGGGGTTTTTAGCAAAATGGAGTCTTCAAGGCAAGACTGCACTTGTGACTGGTGGAACCAAAGGGCTCGGGTAATTTCCTCTCCTTATTTCATAAAAATTTCAGAAAAACAACTAAAACACGACACAACACGAAGAGGGTTATCTCATTTTCATGATTTCACATGAATTTAGTGGAAATGTACGTAAAAGAAGATTGTTTTTCATAATGTCTTCAACATGTTTGATTTTATGTCAATGTGAAAAACCAAGTATTGCAATTGATGATCAGGCATGCAATTGTGGAGGAATTAGCTGGATTCGGAGCGATTGTGCATACATGCTCTCGAACTGAAACCGAGCTCAACAATTGCTTACTCGAATGGAAAGCAAAGGGTTTTCGGGTTACAGGTTCCGTGTGTGATGTTTCAGATCAAACTCAAAGGGAGAATCTGTTAAACACTGTTTCCTCTGAATTCAACGGGAAGCTTAACATCCTGGTAAATTACTATAGATGTTTAAAGTGCTCGTACTTTTTATACATTTAAAATATTTAGCCCGTATTTTTTTAGTATTTAAAATGTAAGTTCAAGTGTTAATATCATTAAAATTATTCTATTAAATTCAGGTTCATGGCAACATTAAAATTTTTGTTATATGGCTATCAAATAGGTACATTTTTTTCTTCAAAATATCACACTAATGAATTCAATAGAAGAATTTTAACGGTTTTAACAATTAAATCTGAATTTTAAAATCTAAAAAAATAGAGTGATTAGCCAAAATAAATAAGAGCAATTTTTTTTTCAGTGATGATCTCAAATATAATATAAATCATTTTAGGTTTAAATTAGATTTGTTAATGGCAGGGTTAACTTTCTAGGTCCGAAAAACCATATGAAATTTAGAAGGATTTGGATAAAAATATTAGGCTTGAAAAATGGTTTGGGCTAAAAAATAGGTCCGTGTAAAATATGGTTAAGCTTAGGCTTGAATATTCAAGGCTCGAGCCCGGTCTAGTCTTAATTTTTTTTTTAAGTTCTCAAAGGTATTCGTTAGAGTGAGCTCAATGACTAACCTTTAAAGTTCAGTAGGCCCATTAAGGGAGAAGACACTGGCCACGAGTTTTAAAGTTTGTCATGTTTTTTATTATATTTTTTTTATATATTATATAATTTATAACACATAAAATTTAAATTTATAATAATAGATAATACTACTATAATGTAGAGGTGTGCATGGGCCGGGCGGCCCGCCCGAAATGTGGGAGGGTTTGGGCAAAAATATAGGCTCAAAAAATGGGCTTGGACAAGAAATAAGGCCCATTTAAAAAATGGATCGGGCATCGGGTAAGGTATTTTGGGCCGGGCCCGGCCCGAATTCACTAAATAACAAAAAAAATCTGCTATTTTTTTTGTTTTTAAATGTTATTTTTTTGTTGTTTTCTCCCTATCTTGCTACGATATTACTATTATGTTGCTACTATTTTGTTGTTATTATTTGGATATTGTGTAAAACTTATTTTATTGTTAATTTTGTTATTATTTTAAAGGCATTTGTTAATTTTGTTATTATTTTAGAGGTATTTTCTTGTTAAGTTGCATCTATCTTAATGTTATTTAAGTCTACATATTTTTTTAAAATTTATTTTCAATTTGTTGGAAAATATTTATTTTGATTTTTTAATATTTTTGATGTATTATATATATTTAAAAATTATATAAAATAATATAAAAAATTAATACGGGTGGGCAGGGCTGGGCCCGGGTTTTAGCATTTTTATATGGGTCAAGCTTGGGCAAAATTTTAGGCCCATTTTTTGGGCCCGGCCCGACCCAAGCCCGATGAATGGGCCTAAATTTTTAGTTGAGCCCGACCCGAACCCGGCCCGGCCCATGCACACCTCTACTATAATGTAAAGATTAACAAATGTTAAGATGACTATATATAATTTTAATAAATAAAAAATATATAAAATCATTATATATTAAAATAAATATATTTTTTAAAATTAAAAAAAATATATAAGTGGACTTAAAATAGACTTCAGTTAGCCATTTATAAATATGGACAATGCAGACTTGAGCAAAATTTTAGACTCATATTCAGGCATGGCCAGATTCAGACTCGGCGTGAATCTAGTTTAGCCTACGATCACCTCTATTTTAAATCATTAAAATTTTTTAGGCTGAATTATTTTAAATTAGTATAGTTTTAAATTCGGGTTACTTTAAAATTAAATTGTAAACCTTTTATAATTAAATCGAATTTTCGAAAATAGATCAAATCGACAAATTTAATTAAGAATTAGACAATCGATGGATCTGAATTATGATGATAGATAAAATTTGTAGATAAATAATGTGGGAACGAATACATCAAAATCGGTGACGAATTACACGGCGGAAGATGTTTCGTTTATGACGAGCACCAACTTCGAATCGGCTTATAACATTACCGTGTTGGCATATCCCCTTTTAAAAGCTTCAGGTGCTGGAAGCATTGTGTTTATGTCTTCAATAGCTAGTCTATTACCCGCATACTATGGGGCTATATATGCTCCCAACAAAGGTAATTTTTTCTTCTAAACTTATTATTTGAGTTAATTGCAGCAAACATCTTAAACTATGTCTTTTATTTTAAATTGGTCCCTAAATTTCAAATCATTCTAATCACATCTCCAAACTATCAATGTTATATCAATTAGGTCTTTCTGTTATTGAAATCATTAATTTAACTGTTAAATGACACATTAGATTGAATGTGACATAATTTGAAATGAAAAAAAATTAAGAAAATAAATATTGTTAAAATGGATGTTTTAAAAATCTTAATTTTTTATTCTAAAAAAAATCTTAATTTTAGGGTTTTCTTTCTCTCTCGTTAAGATTTGACGTGTTATTGAACGTTTTGAAATTCGGAGACCAATTTAGAATGAAGATCAAATCTGAACTGACAGTTAATGCTAGACTGATGAAATGAGGATGTTTGATGTAATTAACTTTATGTTATGTATATCTTGTTACAAGGGCGAAGTCAGAACAAATTTTTAGGGGGGCGAATGAAAATTTAATTTTTTATAGTCTATATATTTATAATTTTTAAAGAATTAAATTAAATTTCTATAATTTTAGGAGGGGTCAAAGAACAAACTTACCTTTACTAATTTAAAATTTTAAAAAAAAATTTAAGGGCCTAAATATAAATTTTTCATTTTAGGGTGGCCAGGGCCACTGCCAGCCCCCCTCCCCCGTTCCCCTTGTATCCGTCTCTGTCTTGTTATATACAAGAGTATAAAATTATGTGTTTTTGTTGTAGCTGCCATGAACCAGCTTGCGAAATACTTGTCATGTGATTGGGCAAGAGATAATATTCGGGTTAATGTTATTGCACCTTCGGTCGTCAAAACAGCCCTCCTTGATAAGGTCAGAAGCTCTTCCTTATGCTTTATATTTTGAGTAAATTATACTTGAGGTCGCTATATGATTAGTAAGTTAACGTTTTGATCAGATCATTCAATTTCAAAAAATTACAAAATGATCACTGAATTATTCAAAAGTTTTCATTTAAGTCATTGAGATGTTAAAATCACTGCTATATGACCCTTTCTATTCACACCAATCAAAAGTTTTTCTTCCATTTTTCTTCTACAATTTAGTTTTTTTTCATGAACATCTTTGAATATCACGAATTTGTGAACCAAAATCTAAGCAACTTTCTTCTTTAATCTTCAACTCTAATCATCAAATGAAAACTTTCAAATAGCTCAGTGACTTAAATGAAAATTTTTGAATAGTTCAAGGACCATTTTGTAACTTTTTGAAGTTGAGTGATCAAAACGAAAACTTACTAATAATTTAGTAATCTTAGGTATAGTTTAACCTTATCTTTTATACTTTTGTTTCAAGAAACTTATAATTGATCTCGAATGAACATACGTGGTAAGAAGCTGAGTTCGACTCAAAATTCAAAATTCAATTCAAGCTTGATCAAACTTTATTTTTAAAGTCGATATTTTATTGTATTCTTTTTCTAGTATTTCGAAGTTAATAAAGAAGGATTAGAGGTAACCCTAAACCGAACGCCATTAGGACGGCTTGGACAGGCGAAGGAAATGTCAGCTGTGGTGGCTTTCCTGTGCCTACCGGCGGCTTCATATGTAACAGGGCAGGTTATTTGTGTTGATGGTGGGATGAGCGTGAATGGCCTCTTCTTTCCTAAGTAAATCATGAAACAAACAAGGAGCCATGAACTCAAGTATGTAGGTTGAAAATTGAGATGAATTAGACATGTTTAAGCTATGAGCTATGAATAAGAAGACATGTTTGTCAACTGTGAATGTTAAAGACTTATCATAATTTAAATATGTTTTTAATGGTCTAATTATGCTTTAGTATCTCTACTATGTTAAAATTTAAATTTAAACATCTTTACTTTAATTTGATGTAACTTAATTCATGTTATCAGTAATTTTATAAGAAACAAAGCCAAAATATTATTTCATAAATTATCGGAGAGGCAAAATGTAATTTTACCATTATACTAACATTTTGAGGTTATTGCGTGCCCTTTGCCTTTGTCCTTAGATTATAAATATTGACAAGTATTATCAATATTTATAATTTAAGTACTTCTTTTATTTTCAAAGGCTTAAATATGCATTTAATTTTTGAACTTGACACATTCTTTCAATTTGGTATTTATGATTTTTTTGTTCCATCATGATGTTTAATTTTTTAAATAAATTTTATTTTTTTTAAATTTTATAAAAGTTTAAACATCTTTTCATATTATAATATCACGCTGACACAATTTTTAGATTATCACATGACATATGACAATTCAAAAAGTGCCAAAATAGTAAATAAAAAAGTTCGGGTACCAAATATTGTAACAAAAAAAAAATTTTGCTGGTTTCCATTTGTACTTTGCTTTGGACTTTTCTTTAAAGTTACAAATGGTTACTCAACTATGCTCTTGTTCCTGTTTTGATCATCCAACTTTAAAACTATTCAATTTAGGCACCAATGTTTGAATTCGTTCCTATTCCGGTCACCTGCTGTTAAATTGGTAACGGAAAGCCCTTTTCTAACTAGTATAATAACACATTTAGTCTTCAATACTTATATTTTCTATCAATTTTATCTTAATTCTAAATAATTCAATAAATTTAACCCTTCACATTTACAAATTCTATCAATTTGATCATCAAATTTCCTAATCAAAGCCTCCAACTTTTAAAATAGAGGCATTCCACATCTATAAATTTGTAACTCCCCGCCCCCCCCAATTTTTTTCTCTCAACTAATTAGCCATTTTTCGAGCCAATTCCTGATACCAATGAGTTTATTTTGAAATATAAGAAAAAATTATGAAATTTTAATTTTTCATAAGAAAAAAAATGTGAAATAATTAATTGAATTTCCTTTTGTTAATTGGTAATGATTTTTTTAATTTTATAAATTGAAAGAGATTATTATATGTTCTATTTATCTTTAATTATTTGTATCTCACTTTTAAAATTGCAATAAGCAATAGATATCACTAAAAATTCAATTTAGTGTTAAATTATTTACCAAATTAATTAAAAACTACAATTATGCTAGTTAGAGTGGAATATTATTTTTTTTTAAAATATTAAATTATTTATATAAATTTATTGTATATTATATTTTTAAAATTTATATTTCTATTATTTTTAATGGTTTAATTTCTAGCACTAACTTTTTAAAAATATAAAAAAGGGTTATGTACCGAATTGGATAATTTCAACCATAAATAAAACAATTAATAGATGTGGAATGTCTCTATTTTAAAACCTGAAAGCTTTGGTTAGGAAGTTTGAGGATCAAATTGATATAATTTGTAAATAAGAAGGGTTGTATTTGTTGAATTATTTAGAATTAGGACCAAATTGATAGAATAAGTAAGTTTTGAGGACTAAATGTGTTATTATAAAAATTAATAAAAGACTTTACATTATCAGTTTAATGGTGGGTGACCAAAAAAGGAAATGATTCAAACATTAGTGCCTAAATTGAAAATTTTAAAGTTAGGTGACCAAAACATAAATGCGAGCATAGTTGAGTGACCATTTATATAGGTTACCCTTTCTTTAATAATATCTTTGATTGAGAAAAGATAAAAAAAATAAAATTAAGAAATAATTTAATTGGATAAATTAAAAATAAAAATTAAAAAGCTGACTTAAAGTATCAAAATTAAGTATCAACTTATTCAAGCTTGTTTGCACCATACAAATCAACATTGACGGAAATACACCAAAATGATTAAAATTTTAATCAAAATGAAACTTAAATGACTCAAAATTAATTTTTTTATTTTTCTGTTTATGTTCGAAGTTTGTGGTTACTCCTTCCAAGAGAGTCATCTCTAATATTTAAGAAGCAAATTAGATTACGCTTGAGAGAAGGAAAAAGAACTGACGGAAGAAGTCGTTCCCATAAAAACACAAAGGACAGTGATGAACACCACAAAGTAGAAACTTCACCTATGTTGCTTGAGAAGGTTGATTATAATAACCGTGGTTCTGATTCAGATTCCAAGGGAAGCGATAAGCGTAGAACTAAGCACAAGGATGGTAAGAGAAAGCATAAACGGTCCGTGAGGCGTAAAGTCACTTCAGACGACGATGATTCTAGTTACGATTCTGAAATCGATGACAGGAAAGAAGCTAAGAGGAGGAAAAAGGAAGAAAAGAGATTAAGGAAGGAAGAAAAACGTAAACGTAGCGAGGAACGGCGTCGCAAAAGAGAAGCACGGCGTGCAGAGAAGCTCAAAACAAAACGTCACGACGATGATTCTAGTTCAGATGGCGAGCATGCAGGAACTGGAAAGTCTCGTCCAGGTGATGAGGAGGAGGAGGCAGAAACTGAACAGAAGAAGCTTGAGATCGAGTTGAGGAAGAAGGCTCTTGAATCGCTCAAAGCAAAGAAGGGTATCAGTCACTGAATCTTTTCATGTTTTGGACAGTAATATGTCATTTTATTGTTGTTAAGCAGATACCATTGGAGTTTCATACGAGTTTTTATGTTTCAATTTGGAGTGAACTTTACATTTATGCTGATTAATGGTGATTTGACATTTTGTTTATTTGATTTGGTCGTAAAAAGTGAATAATTTGAACTAAATAATTTCAAATGATCCTCAATATCATCGTAATCCTAAAGTTACTAGATGAGATAAAATATTTTGTTTTTTTGTTAAATCATTATTTCATAAATATTTTCGTATATATTAATATTTTAAATCCTACCAAAAAAAAATTGTATTGAGGGGAGGTTAAGCTGATAAATTTTTTGGAGGGTTGATATTATCTTTAAATCGAGTAGGAGTAAACATATATTATCTATACATATTTATGCAAATATGCTTCAATTATGTACATAAAGATATTATGCAAATATAAAATTTCTTATTATTTATTAGCTTTAATAACTTAATATAATGATTATATATATATATATATATATATATTACTTTTTAAGTTTAATTATAAAAAATAAAATAAAAATTAAGAAATAATTTTTATTTGATAAATTAAAATTAGAAAATTTGTTTAATATATTAAATACGCACCATGCAAATGAATACATCACAGTGATTGAAATTTTAATCGAAATAAAACTTAAATTATTCAGTACTGATTTCTTTTATTTATTTATTTTCAATATTCATTTTATGATCTATGTTCAAGATTTATAATTATCCCTTCCAACAGAAATTTTTTCATAATTCAAACTTACATATTTAATCGAGAGCATAATATATCTTAATACTGCACTCAACTTCCATTGAAAATAATGTTTTAATATCTAAATAATATGTACCAAACCCTGGGGTCCTTGCACTAGACCTTGATGGTTGGCTGAAAGGGACAATAATGTCCAACATATAGTATGCACTATCGTATATAATAAAACACCCTACCATGTGGATCGTTGACCCTCAAATCAGAAATTTCTGTTTTAAACTTCTTAAAATTCATAAAATTATAGTTTGATCTTTTAAAATGTTAAATTTTGATTTAATCCTTTTAAAAACCATAAAAATATAAGTGCATTTTGTTCTCATAAAATAATGACTAAATTTCCGGCACCCTAAAAAAAGTTTCTAGCTTCACCCTGGAATAATACTATACATGATCAATAAAAAATTATTTTCAATTTAGTCCATCCACTTGAAAACTATATTTAAAAATTTACTAGTTTCATCTTAAAATTTTTAATATAGTCCTTAATTTTTATCAAAATTTCAACATGTTCCCTTCAATTTAGAATTATATTTTAAAACTGTTATTTTTTTAATTAAAAATTAAAGTATTGAAATCCGATTATTTATAAAATATGAAAAGTTTAAGGTTTACTTGTTATTTAACGAAGTACAATTTTTAAGATGAATGTTATGATTCACTTTTGAACTTGCAAAATAGATGGACTACATTGAAAATTCAATGAGCTTGTAAGGACTATTTATGATATTATACCATCTTAAAATTGAAAAGACAAAAAGATATAAATTTTTGAGTAACCCGTCTAATTTACTAAATAAATTTTTAAACTAATATACATAAAAAATAAGCCCCTGAAAAAGACATATATATATATATATATATATATTATTTATTGGAGTAAAAAAATAAATAAAACATACATTATTTGTTGACTTCAATTTCGATGGCTGAAAAAAAAGATGATAATATCCAACACAAACGTATATAATAAAACATCGACTCCGTGGACCAATAGATAAAAAACGTTTTTTAAAATAAAGTTGTTGATATTAATTTAAATTAATAATTTTATAATAGTAGAGTACATTTAGGGGTGAAGGGACCTTCACCTAGAAATGGGAAATTTCTGTTTTAAACCTCTCAAAATTCATAAAATTATGAGTTAATATATGATAATCTTACAATTTAGCTTCTTCTAATCATTTATTGTTCTCATACAAAATATGACTTAATCACTGGCCACTCACCCATGGATATGTATATATGGTTAAACTATACCTTAGGTCATTAAATTATTAGTAAATTTTTTTCTTTAATTTTTGACATTGATTATTCGATCGACTTAGATTTAAAGTATGTTCATCTACTCGTCAATGAGTACTGATTTACTATACCAATCATTGAATCGTCGCTTGAAGCTCATTAGCTAGACTTAAATGAAAATTTTCAAATAATTCTGCGACTATTTTATAATTTTCTAAAGTTAATTGACTGAAACATAAACTTAATGTACCAATAATTCTGAGGCTATTTTATAATTTTTTAAAGTTAATTGACTAAAACATAAACTTAATGTACCAATAATTCAGTGACTTTTTTTTTTCTTTTTTTTGCATAAAACTTAGTCACCTTATATATATATATATATATATATGTATATATATGAAAGTAAGCAAAATGGGTGAAGCAGGGGTTTTTAGCAAAATGGAGTCTTCAAGATGGAGTCTTCAAGGCATGACTGCACTTGTTACTGGCGGAACCAAAGGGCTCGGGTAATTTCCTCTCCTTATTTCATAAAAATTTCAGAAAAACAACTAAAACACGACACAACACGAAGAGGGTTATCTCATTTTCATGATTTCACATGAATTTAGTGGAAATGTACGTAAAAGATGATTGTTTTCCATAATGTCTTCAACATGTTTGATTTTATGTCAATGTGAAAAACCAAGTATTGCAATTGATGATCAGGCATGCAATTGTGGAGGAATTAGCTGGATTCGGAGCGATTGTGCATACATGCTCTCGAACTGAAACCGAGCTCAACAATTGCTTACTCGAATGGAAAGCAAAGGGTTTTCGGGTTACAGGTTCCGTGTGTGATGTTTCAGATCAAACTCAAAGGGTGAATCTGTTAAACACTGTTTCCTCTGAATTCAACGGGAAGCTTAACATCCTGGTAAATTACTATAGATGTACTCTTTATACATTTAAAATATTTAGCACGTCTTTTTTTAGTATTTAAAAATGTAAGTTCAATTATTAATATCGTTAAAATTATTCTATTAAATTCAGGTTCGTGACAATTTTAAGATTTTTGTTATATGGCTATCAAATAAGTATATATATTTTTTATTTCAAAATATCGCACTAATGAATTCAATAGAAGAATTTTAATGGTGTTAACAATTAAATCAGAATTTTAAAATCTAAAAAAATAGAGTGATTAGCCAAAATAAATAAGAGCAAATTTTTTTTCAGTGATGATCTCAAATATAATATAAATCATTTTAGGTTTAAATTAGACTTGTTAATGGCAGGGTTACCCTTCTAGGTCTGAAAAATCGTATGAAATTGGGAAGGGTTTGGATAAAAATATTAGGCTTGAAAAAAGGTTTGGGCCGAAAAATAGGTCCGTTTAAAATATGGTTAAGCTCAGGATTGAATATTCAAGGCTCGAGCCCGATCTATTCCTATTTTTTTTTTGTTCTCAAAGGTATTCATTAGAGTGAGCCCAATGACTAACCTTTCGCGTTCGGTAGGCCCATTAAAGGGGAAGACACTAGCCACGAGTTTTAAAGTTTGTCATGTTTTTTTATTATATTATTTTTATATATTATATAATTTATAACACATAAAATTTAAATTTGTAATAATAGATAATACTACTATAATGTAAAGATTAACAAATGTTAAGATGACTATATATAATTTTAATAAATAAAAAAATATAAAATTATTATATATTAAAATAAATATATTTTTTTAAAATTAACAAAATAATATAGGTAGACCTAAAATAGACTTCAATTAGTCATTTATAAATATGGGCAAGGCAGACTTGAGCAAAACTTTAGGCTCATATTCGGGCATGGCCAGATTCAGGCTCGGCTTGAATCTAGTTTAGCCTACGATCAATTTAAATCATTAAAATTTTTTAGGCTGAATTATTTTGAATTCGTATAGTTTTAAATCCGGGTTACTTTAAAATTAAACTGTTAACATTTTATAATTAAATCGAATTTTTGAAAACAGATAAAATCGACAAATCTAATTAAGAATTTGACAATCAATGGATCTGAATTATGATGATGGATAAAATTTGTAGATAAATAATGTGGGGATGAGTACATCGAAATCGGTGACAGATTACACGGCGGAAGATGTTTCGTTTATGACAAGCACCAACTTCGAATCGGCTTATAACATTAGTGTGTTGGCATATCCCCTTTTAAAAGCTTCAGGTGCTGGAAGCATTGTGTTCATGTCTTCAATGGCTAGTCTATTACCCGCATACTTTGGGGCTATATATGCTTCCAACAAAGGTAATTTTTTCTTCTAGACTTATTATTTGAATTAATTGCAGTAAACATCTTAAACTATGTCTTTTATTTTAAATTGGTCCCTAAATTTCAAATCATTCTAATCACATCTCTAAATTATCAATGTTATATCAATTAGGTCTTTCTATTATTGAAATCATTAATTTTATTGTTAAGTGACACATTAGATCGTATGTGACATAATTTGAAATGAAAAAGAATTAAGAAAATAAATATTGTTAAAATTGATGTTTTAAAATATTAATTTTTTATTTTTAAAAAAAATCTTAATTTTGGAGTTTTCTCTCTCTTGTTAAGATTTGACATGTTATTGAAGTTTTGAAATTCGAAGACCAATGTAAAATGAAGATCAAATTTGAACTGACAGTTAATGCTAGACTGATGAAATGAGAATGTTTGATGTAATTAACTTTATATTTTGTATATCTTCTTATATACAAGAGTATAAAATTATGTGTTTTTGTTGTAGCTGCCATGAACCAGCTTATGAAATACTTGTCATGTGATTGGGCAAGAGATAATATTCGGGTTAATGCTATTGTACCTTCGGTCGTCAAAACAGCCCTCCTTGAAAAGGCAAGAAGCTCTTCCTTATGCTTTATATTTTGAGTAAATTATACCTAAGGTCACTATATGATTCGTAAGTTAATGTTTTGATTAGATCATTCAACTTCAAAAAGTTACAAATTGATCATTAAATTATTCAAAAGTTTTTATTTTAATCACTGAGATGCTAAAATCACTGCTATATGACCCTTTCTGTTCACACCGATCGAAAGCTTTCCTTCCCCTTTTCTTCTATAATTTAGTTTTTTTTATAAACATCTTTGAATATCACGAATTTGTGAACCAAAATTCAAGCAACTTTCTTCTTTAATCTTCAACTCTAATCATCAAATGAAAACTTTCGAATAGCTCTGTGACTTAAATAAAAATTTTCGAATAGTTCAAGGACCATTTTTTAACTTTTTGAAGTTGAGTGATCAAAACGAAAACTTACTATTAATTTAGTAATCTTGGGTATAGTTTAACCTTATCTTTTATACTTTTGTTTCAAGAAACCTATAATTGAACTCAGATGAACATCCGTGGTAAGAAGCTTGAGTTCGACTCAAAATTCAAAATTCAATTCAAGCTTGATTTCATTTTTAAAGTCGATATTTTATTTTATTCTTTTTCTAGTATTTCGAAGTTAATAAAGAAGGATTAGAGGCAACCCTAAACCGAACACCATTAGGACGGCTTGGACAGCCGAAGGAAGTGTCAGCTGTGGTGGCTTTCCTGTGCCTACCGGCGGCTTCATATGTAACAGGGCAGGTTATTTGTGTTGATGGTGGGATGAGCGTGAATGGCCTCTTCTTTCCTAAGTAAATCATGAAACAAACAAGGAGCCATGAACTCAAGTATGTAGGTTGAAAATTGAGATGAATTAGACATGTTTAAGCTATGAGCTATGAATAAGAAGACATGTTTGTCAACTGTGAATGTTAAAGACTTATCATAATTTAAATATGTTTTTAATGGTCTAATTATGCTTTAGTATCTCTACTATGTTAAAATTTAAATTTAAACATCTTTACTTTAATTTGATGTAACTTAATTCATGTTATCAGTAATTTTATAAGAAACAAAGCCAAAATATTATTTCATAAATTATCGGAGAGGTAAAATGTAATTTTACCATTATACTAACATTTTGAGGTTATTGCGTGCCCTTTGCCTTTGTCCTTAGATTATAAATATTGACAAGTATTATCAATATTTATAATTTAAGTACTTCTTTTATTTTCAAAGGCTTAAATATGCATTTAATTTTTGAACTTGACACATTCTTTCAATTTGGTATTTATGATTTTTTTGTTCCATCATGATGTTTAATTTTTTAAATAAATTTTATTTTTTTAAATTTTATAAAAGTTTAAACATTTTTTCATATTATAATATCACGATGACACAAATTTTAAATTATCACATGACATATGACAATTCAAAAAGTGCCAAAATAGTAAATAAAAAAGTTCGGGTACCAAATATTGTAACAAAAAAAAAAAATTGCTGGTTTCCATTTGTACTTTGCTTTGGACTTTTCTTTAAAGTTACAAATGGTCACTCAACTATGCTCTTGTTCCTGTTTTGATCATCCAACTTTAAAACTATTCAATTTAGGCACCAATGTTTGAATTCGTTCCTATTTCGGTCACCTGCTGTTAAATTGGTAACGGAAAGCCCTTTTCTAACTAGTATAATAACACATTTAGTCTTCAATACTTATATTTTCTATCAATTTTATCTTAATTCTAAATAATTCAATAAATTTAACCCTTCATATTTACAAATTCTATCAATTTGATCATCAAATTTCCTAATCAAAGCCTCCAACTTTTAAAATAGAGGCATTCCACATCTATAAATTTGTAACTCCCCGCCCCCCCAATTTTTTTTCTCTCAACTAATTAGCCATTTTTTGAGCCAATTCCTAATACCAATGAGTTTATCTTGAAATATAACAAAAAATTATGAAAATTTAATTTTTCATACGAAAAAAATGTGAAATAATTAATTGAATTTCCTTTTGTTAATTGGTAATGATTTTTTTTTAATTTTATAAATTGAAAGAGATTATTATGTGTTCTATTTATCTTTAATTATTTGTATTTCACTTTTAAATCTGTAATAAGCAATAGATATCACTAAAAATTCAATTTAGTGTTAAATTATTTACCAAATTAATTAAAAACTACAATTATGCTAGTCAAAGTGGAATATTATTTTTTAAAAATCTTAAATTATTTATATAAATGTATTGTATATTATATTTTTAAAATTTATATTTTCTATTATTTTTAATGGTGTTTAGTTAATTTCTAGCACTAACTTTTTAAAAATATAAAAAAGGGTTACGTACCGAATTGAATAATTTCAACCATAAATAAAACAATTAATAGATGTGGAGTGTCTCTGTTTTAAAACCTGAAAGCTATGGTTAGGAAGTTTGAGGATCAAATTGATAGAATTTGTAAATATGAAGGATTATATTTGTTGAATTATTTAGAATTAGGACCAAATTGATAGAATAAGTAAGGAACGGATTCAAACGTTAGTGCCTAAATTGAAAATTTTAAAGTTAGGTGACCAAAACAAAAATACGAGCATAGTTGAGTGACCATTTATATAGGTTACCCTTTCTTTAATAATATCTTTAATTGAGAAAAGATAAATAAAATAAAATTAAGAAATAATTTAATTGGATAAATTAAAAATAAAAATTAAAAAGCTGACTTAAGTATCAACTTATTAAAGCTTGTTTGCACCATACAAATCAACATTGACGGAAATACACTAAAATGATTAAAATTTTAATCAAAATGAAACTTAAATGACTCAAAATTAATTTTTTCTATTTTATGGTTTATGTTCGAGGTTTGTGATTGCTCTTTTTAAGAGAGTCATTTCTAATATTTAAATTTATATCTTCCCTTAAAAATATAATATACTTTACTACTACACCCGTCTCTTATTAATACCGAATGCATGCGGATTGAACACGACAAGAATACGTACCAAACGCTGGCCATTTATGGTAAGTGGGGTTGGCTTCAACTTCAATGGCTGAAAACAACGTATCATATAATAAAACACCTGCTATATGGAACCGTTGCATATCATCCACACACTAACATATAATATATATATATATATATATATATATATACGTTATATTTTATACGTTATATTTTATTTCCTAAAAATGCTAGAATTTTGATTTAATCTTTTTAAAAATAATGGTAATTTTTAAAAATTGGTATAATAAATATTTTAACCCTTAATATTTATACATAGTGTTAATTGAGTCTTGATTTTAAAAATCTAACCCTAAGAATTTACACATTATGTAATTTGATTTTTCTTTTTTGCCATATTACTTTCTTTGTGACCCTTTCACCTAAAATACTTAAATATATATATATATATATATATTAGCTAAGTTTGATTGAAATGAAAATACCAAAAATCTAAGATAATAATCTTCATCTTTTTCTTATTGTTTTAAAATAGAAAATTTTCCATTTAGGTCTCTTTATAATTTATAAAATTTTGAATTAGTAATGATAAAATTGCACTTTGACCCCCTAAAAATGATAAAATTTTAAAAATTATAAAGATATAAGCTATTAAAATGATGAAATTACATTTTTACTATCGTAAAAATATATAATATAATTTCAACCCCTTAAAAGAAATTTTTGGTTTCCTCCCTATCCAAATAACTATAATCAATATAATGAAGAATCAAATTACACTAAAATAAATAAATAAAAAGTCTACACATTGTGAAACTCAACTAAAATAAAGGAAAAATATATATCAATTTAATCAAAAGGCATTTTAGTATTGATATGATTTTGTCTATTTATTGAAACATATTTTAGTCATTTCAAAAACTATCTACTTTCACTTAGATACAAGGTGCACCCTTCAAATATGATAAAAATTTTAATTTAGTCCTTTTAGAAAATTTAAAATTATATTTGTATAATGTTAAAATTATATTTTATCTCATTAAAAAATTTTATAATTTAATACTGACATTTTAAAATTTATGACCTTTTAAACTTTAAAACTTTTCGGTTCTTCCCTTCACCACTTATATCGGTGTTTAATATTTTAACATTCTAATTATTATAATTTATTATATGGATAATGCATGTTAAATAACTCAAAATTGTCTACATCTAGAGTGATTAGAACCCAAAACGATCCCGTTTTCTCCCTCTAAAGCACTCTTTGCTGCAAATCAGACTTGTAAGATCATACGATTACAATTCTTTTATGGATAAGAAAGGCTTAATATATCATTTGATATTCGAGATCGATATTCTTTTTTTATGTAGTATTTGTGTTTTTTTTGTCTAAACTAGTACTTGTATTTGATAAAAGTTATATATTTTGATATTCAAAGGTAATTTTTTACTGTTTAATTCAAGCTTTAGAATTGATTTGAGGAACGTTAAGTGCTTATATTATTAGTTTTTTTTTTCATGATTTTGTTAATAGAGTAAATTTAGTTTTAGTTGTAAATTTTTTTAATTTTGCATTTAATTTGTCAAATACAGTCCGATGGCTGTGATTTAATTAAAGTTATAGGATTGATTTTGCGAAAGTTAATTGTTAATATTATTAGCTAATTATGAATTTTAATCAAATCAATTCTAAAACCTGAATCAAATACTAAAAAAATTAACATTGTTACCTTCAGGTACCAAAATGTATAACATTTGCCAAATACATGTACCAAATTAGACCAAAAAACAACACCGGTACCGCACTAGAAAAAAGTGTCAGGCTGAATCCCGTGAAACCATTTCATAATTCATTGATATATTCTTTTTATAAAGCAAATAGATTTCGATTCTTGAATAATCCACATCACTTCTGCTTCTATTGCAACAAAAGATTCTCTTTTTATGTGGAAAAGTCCCGTATCAATAATTATGATTAAACTTAAGTACCAAATTATGTATTAAGCTTTTTTTTCCCTGATTTTAGTGATTAAATTATCTTTCTGAAAGGTTCAGCGATTAATGCAGTTTTTTTTGTGACATTGCGTATTAATTTCAAAAGAATAATAATTACTATCTTGGATTTTTAGGTGTTTTTATTTTTTTTTTTGTAAATTTTCAATCAAATTTAGTTGATAAATTTTTTTAGCTTTTCATGTAAAAGGGTCACAAAAAAAAAATTCAAACTTGTAGAAAAAACCAAATTACATCATGTGTAAATGTTGAGGGTTAGATTTTTTAGAATCAAGACTAAATTGACACAATATATAAATATTGAGGGTTAAAATAGTTAATATTCCAATTTTAAAAGCCGCCACCATTAGCTAGTTGGTGACAAAAAAATTTTTTTTGAACGGTTGGGTGACCATTTTATATCTTTTCATAGTTGGGTAACAAAAAATGAAATTTACTAAATAACAATTTTACAACTTTTCATAATTAGATGATAAAAAAATATAAATAATTAAATGACTACTGATGTAATTTACCCTTAATTTATCGATGTTGAAGCTACTTACCACTGTTAACGAAACTTTTGAAACGTGTACGAGAAGAACTTTGATACTTTACTCATTAGTCATTACTAGTGGACACCATCATTAACAATTTGAAAAACAAAGGGTGATGAGTAGCCTTTCTTATCTATAAAACAATTTAGTCCTTGTATTTTTCAATTCGATTATTTTTAGTCTCCATCAAAATAGTAGCATTTAAATTTGTTTGATTAAATTCAATTACTAGTCATGTACCATGTGTACAGTTATAGATTTAATCTATTTTCTTCAATTGGATCTTTCTAAGCCCTCATACTTTTTGTATTTTAAAATTTCAATCTTGATACAAATGAGAGTCTTTAATCCACTAACTGGATTTTTATGTAGATATAGTAAATTGACATGACATTACACATATGATAAAATATTTTGGCGCATCAGATTTTAAAAATAGCATAACTTTACTTGATGAATTTAATAGTTACTATTTGGTAAGGTCTGAAATATTAAAATTTGGAGAGTACAAGAGCTAAAAATGATCATATAAAAATATAGGGATTAATTTCATAACTTTTGCAAAATACAGGGACTAATGACAGAATTTAACCTTGATATCTCGTTTGATTTGATTGCTGTGGCTGAAAACGAATTCTGCTTTACCGCATATTATCCATCCATCCGTATATATATATACACACACATATATGTGAAGCACCATAATACAGGAAGGTGAGCAAGTAAGCAAAATGGGAGAAGCAGAGGGGTATAGCAAGGACAAAAGATGGAGTCTTCAAGGCATGACTGCACTTGTCACCGGTGGTACCAAAGGCATCGGGTACTTTCCTCTTCCTATTCGATAAAAATAAGGAAAACTGTAACTAATTTAAATAAACTATTAATAAATTTATATTTTAATTATTTAATTTTAAAAAGTTAAAAATTGGTTATTATTATTGGGTCATTAAGTTTAATTTTAAAGTTCAACTAACGAGTTTTAAGTGACAATTTATCGATTGATATATGGATCAGTATTCATTGATGAGTAGAAAAATATATATTAGATTCAAATCGATTTAAAATTCGTAACGTTTAAATTTGTTTTATAAAAAAAAAAGAATTGAATTGTAGAATAAAGGGGAAAAAAAGTTCTAGAATGATAAAGGTGAGTTTGGATGGATGGTGCAGTTACCTATGGTTAGTGTAAAAACAGCAGTGGTGGTGAGATTAGATACTGTACCAACACTGTAGCGTGAGACATAAATTTGATGTGAATCTAGTGGAAATTCACTCGAAATGGTTACTTTATTATTATTGTCTTCAACGTGTTTGTTTTTATGTCAATGTGACAAACCAAGTATTGTGCAACGAATACGATAATGATCAGGCATGCAATCGTAGAGGAATTAGCTGCATTCGGAGCGATTGTGCATACATGTTCTCGAACTGAAAATGAGCTCAATGATTGCTTACTCGAATGGAAGGCAAAGGGTTTACGAGTTACCGGTTCAGTGTGTGATGTTTCAAATCAAGCTCAAAGGGAAAATCTACTAAACACAGTTTCTTCTGAGTTTAATGGGAAGCTTAACATCCTGGTAAATTACTGCAAATATTTAAGTGTATATATATATTGCAAATTCATCCTCGAGATAGGCTTGTTTAAATCTTTTGATTACTTGTGCTCTAATATTCGAGCTAGATCTTGTCATTTAATCTTAATTGGGGTTAATAAAGTAATTTTAATCCATTTCATCAAAAAGTTAAGGGTAAATTACAATTGACTTCACCCAACTATGGTTTCTTTTTCGGTCACTCAATTATAGAAAGTCACAAACTGACCACTCAACTATTAGTGTTTTTTTTGTCACTTAACTATGAAAAGTTATAAAATTGTCACCTAACTATTTAATTTTGTGATTATTTATCACTAGCTAGCTAATGTAAAAATAGAAACACTTGAAAATCCAAGATAATTTGGTGACCAAAAAGGAAAAAAAAAAATAGTTGGGTGGCTACAATGTAGTTTACCCAAAAATTAATGATAATTGTTACTTTATAGAATCCAAATTTCTTTTCAAGGGAGATCAAATATAATATACACTATCAAGTAAATTTTGGGTAAGGTTAGAGGTGTTGATGGTTAGGAGGGTCGGGCTGAGTTTGGGCTGGATTTAAATATGATATTGATATGTTTTATACTTGTTCAAATCGAATTTAGCAAAAAATATGGGTCTAAAATTTTACCCTAGCCTACCCATATTATATTTTAATCATGTTATATTTTAATCATGTTGAAAAATATTTATATTACTTTTATTTAATATTTAATAGCTTTATTTTTTTGCGTTTACTAAAATTTTATATATAGGCATCTTAATATTTTTAATGTTTTTAGTATTATATATTACTATAAATTTAATTTTTTTGTGTATTGTAAATTTTATAATATAATAAATATTACAAACATAGATAATGAGTTGAGTCGAGCACAGGTATTGAATGCTTGAGCCTGAGCAAGGCCCATATTTTAAATAGGTTTAATTTTTTTGTCTAGACCCATTTTTTTATCCTAATATTTTGGGTTGGGTATTGCAATTGTAGTCCTATCAAATTTTACTTAAATATGAAAACTCGAATCTATTCTACTCGAATATGTTCAATTTAACAATAAAAAAAAATTCAACATTTTGAAGCCAAATTGACCTGAAGCTGAAATAACTTAAAAGGACCCAAATTCATAATGATTCAACACACAAAACCCGAGTTGTATCCTTGATTGACACAAACTCAAAATAAATCAAAATAACTCTAATATGAAGTAATGTACAACTAAAATTCACACAAACCAAAATAACTCAAAAGTTTAAAACTTGTACTAACCCAATCCAATCAATTAACAAAACTATCTTCAAAGTGAGATGTTTATGTTATTAGGAGGATTTTTTATCTTTTAATATTTTTATAGTTGAATGTATCTAAGAGATCCTGCTATTATTGGAACATGATTAAATTAGTCCCTCTATTATTAAATGGATCAATTTAGTCCCTATATTATTAAAAAGAATCAATTAAGGCCTAATTGAAATAGATATAACATCTTCTGTTTTAATAAATATAATTTACAATTTAACAGAGTTAATATTTTTAATTTTTTTATGGTTTTGTAAATGAAACATTTTGTTTGGAATTGAAGTGCAATTGAATTCTTTTTGTACTAAAGGGACTAAATTGATGGGACTAAATTAATCTAGTCACTATTATATAGGGACCTCCCATGGAATTTAACCTATGTTTATATAAAATTAATAAAAATTCGGATTTGAATTGAAGTCGTAAAATTTGCAGATAAATAACGTGGGAACGAATATAGGGAAAATGGTGACGGATTACACGGCGGAAGATGTTTCATTTTTGACGAGCACCAACTTCGAATCTGCTTATAACATTAGTGTATTGGCGTATCCCCTTCTGAAAGCTTCCGCCGCTGCAAGCGTTGTGTTTATTTCTTCTATTGCTGGTACATTACCTGTATTTAATGGGCCTATATATGGAGCCAACAAAGGTAATATTCTACACGTTTTATATTTATAAAATTATTTTTTTACATATTGTATTTTATTATTTTTTTGGATAAAGCAATATTTAGTCTTTGAATTTAGTATTTTTCAATTTGGTCCTTGAACCTTTTTTGGTCTACATTAGTCCCAAAACTTAGTAATCTTTTTTTTCTTATTTGGTCCATGAACTTAGTTCAATTAATGTGTGATAATGTACCACTTTAAGATTGTATCATGTCATCACCTAAGAAATTAAAAAAATTGTATAAAATCTTAAAGCTACAAGTTTAGGGACCAATATCAGAGTTCCACACCATCATGCCCTAACAGAATTCAAGTTTGAGGACTAGATTGAGAAAAGATGTCATGTTCAGAGACGAATATGGACCAAAAAAAAGTTTAGAGACCAAAGTTGGAATGTTGTCAAGTTCAAGGCTTACTCAAATTGTAGTCTAGATTTTAAATTGGCCCTAGAACTTCAAAACTTTCTTTTCAAGTCTTTAAAATATCACTATCATGTCAATAAGGTCCTTCAGACAACCTAACTAGTAGCTTAGGTGTTAATTGCTAGCTCAAATATAGTGTAGAGTATATTTAAAACGTATGGTTCAATTTTAATTACGTGCAAACAACTTGAATCTAATGTGTTTCCAATTTGATTCATATGTTTTAAATATGTATCATGTCAGATCTGAACTATCATTTAATGCCTAAATTGATAGCCAAACTGAAGAAAATACTTGATTAATATAATATTAATACTTTGAAAACTCAATTAAAATATTTTTTTTGTTCAAAGACCAATTTAAAATCTTAGTGATAATTTGAGAATGTTGAATACAATTAACCACATAAATAAGCAGGTGGTAGGTAAAGCCTTGGCCCCTTCAAATGGAAAATTTGTGCTTTAGTCTCTCTAAAATTGTCTGAGTTTGTTGCAGGGGCCATGGAGCATCTTTCGAAATTCTTAGCTTGTGACTGGGCAGGAGATAATATTAGGGTTAATACCATTGCACCAGCAGTCATCAAAACTCCCCTCTCTCAACGTGTAAGAAACTCTTCCTTATGCTTATCTTTTATACTCCCTCCGTCCCAATAAACTTGTAATTGGTCTTGAACGAACTCGTGCCGTAAGAAGCTTGAGTTCAACTGAAATTTCAAAACTCAGTTCGAGCTTGATTGAATTTCATTTTTAAAGTTTCAGTTCTATTCGAGATTTCAAAAAAATACGAGTTACTCAAGCTTGCTTGATTAGACTTGTTCACCTAGTATGAAATGGACTCGATTCTTAGTCTTAAATTCAAACTATGTCATTCTTTTTTTTTCTAAGTCATTGAAATTTTATTGAAACAAAATCTATAATTTATGTTAGAAGCTCAAGATTGGATTGAGATTTTTCAATTACTAATAAAAATATATAATCTTAAAAAAAGGTTAACTACACCTAAGGTCATTAAACAATTAGTAAATCTACGTTTTGGTCACTCAACTTCAAAAAGTTACAAAATAGTCATTAAACTATTTGAAAGTTTTCATTTAAGTTACTAAACTATTAAAAAATTTGATATAAATCACTAGGTTGTTAAGTTTTTTTCTAAAAAAAAAAACAAATCGGCTAGGAAGCTCCAAGCGACGATTTGATGATTGGTACAGTGGATCAGTACCCATTGATGAGTAGAAGAACATACCTTGAATCTAGAGGTGAGCATGGGCCGGGCCTGGGCTTGACTCGAAAAATGGGCCTAAAATTTTTCTCAAGCCTGACCCGGATAAAAATGCTAAAACTTGGCCTAACTTGACCCGCCCATATTAATTTTTATATTATTTTTATGTAATTTTAAAAAATATATAATACATAGAAAATACTAAAAATATCAAAATAAATATTTCCCAATAAATTAAAAATAAATTTTAAAAATATATATACTTAAATAACACTAACATAGATGCAACTTAACAAGCAAATGTCTCTAAAATAATAACGAAATTAACAAATATCTTTAAAATATAACAAAATTAATAATAAAATAAGTTTTATACAATATCCAAACAATAACAATAAAATAGTAGCAACATAATAGTAAAATAGTAGCAAAATAGGGAGAAAACAACAAGAAAATAAAATTAAAAAAAGTAGTTTTTTTGTCATTTAGTGGATTCGGGCCAGGCCAAGCGGGGCTGGGGCCAAAAATGCCTTACCCGAGGCTTGGCCCATTTTTTTTAAATGGGCCTTATTTTTTGCCTAAGCCCATTTTTCGGGCCTATATTTTTGCCCAAACCCTCCCACATTTCGAGCTGGGCCACCCTGATCAGGTCTACTTGGATCCAAGTCGATCTGGCGATCAGTGTCGAAGATCAGAGAAGAAAGTTGTCTGGATTTTGGTTTGTAGATTCGTGATTTTCAAAGCTGTTTCATGAAAAAAAAAAAGTTGAATTGTAGAAAAGAAGGGGAAGGAGAACTTTCGATTAGTGCAAGCGGCGCAAACAGAGAAACCTGTACAACAACAATTTTAATAGCGCAGTGACTAAAATCAAAACTTTTGATTGGTTTAGTGATCATTTTGTAACTTTTTTAAGTTGGGTGACTAAAACATAAACTTACTATAGTTTAGTGACTTTGGGTGCAATTTACCCTAAAAACTTGATTAAACTTTTAAATAATTAAGATATTCAAATCAGTGGGCTCGATAGTTCGACTCGATAATGATAAAAAGGATTTTGAACTTATTTCTAATCAAATCCAAATAACTTTGTGTTACATTTATTAGGACTCGACATTTAGTTTTGATCATAATTAGACAACTATAGACATAATAGATACATTGATATATTATTTTGCAGTTTTTTGAAGATAATGAAGAAGGATTAAATGCAATCATAAGCCGAACACCATTAGGACGGACTGGCGAGCCGAAGGAAGTGTCGGCTATGGTGGCTTTCTTGTGCCTACCGGCGGCTTCATATGTAACAGGGCAGCTTATTTTTGTTGATGGTGGGATCACCGTGAATGGCCTCTTATTTCCAAAGCATATTACAAAACAACATGAGCCATGAGCCACGAGCCAACTCAAATGTGTACGTAGTTTGTAAGTTGTGATGTATAAGACCTGTTTGGGCAATGAGCAAGAAGATGTTGGAAATAAGTTTTTCCAAAACAAATATGTTAGCACTTACTGGAAAATAAATAACGAAATATGAAATAAAAAATTATTGCATCATGGTAAATTTATTGTCTTAGAAATGAATTCACCCTGATTGGTGTAATCATGTAACGGTTCTCATCCTTCAAGGGTAACACAGTCATTCGATATTCATACAACTGAATATGGAAGATGAAACTTGATTGGTGTTGCTCTTCTTAAGAAATTACAGCAGGAACAATTCCTAGGAAAGTTTGGAGGGGGGTTATAGTCGATCCTGCTTAAAACCCAAATTCCTAAATATAATTTTCTCTAAAATGATTAAGAAAAAAACGACAGTTTATAAAGAAATCGCAGACAAAAAGCGGAGGAGAATAATTTTTTAGAAAGGGTTGTGTTTTTGTTCTGTGTAAGAAATGAGGGAATCAACCCTCTATTTATACTAGAAACATAGGGGGAAAACGATAAAAAGGCAGGGGCAAAAAAGTAAAAAAAGCACTGAAACCACCCCCACTATTTTGGTCCGAACAGCCAAAAATTCCTAGATTTTTCGGAACAGTAACTATGTGGATAGATATAAGACACTAAGAAAATATGAGATAAGCCTATGGCGCACTTGCCCAATGACGGTAAGAAGTACAATTATATAAAAACACTCTTAATAGGTTGTATTTAATCAATGTGGGATATACCCACTAACACCAACCCTTTGCATTTCCAATAGAGGATTCATAGCCACCCTTTAATCCAAACTTTAATATTATTTTTGGAATGAATATCAAGTTTATATTTGAGCTTTGGTCTAATATGCAATTTGATACATAAATTTTGATTTGGTGCAATTATTCACGTGAAACTTGAATTGTGATTCATATGTATACATAAAACTTTGATTTTGATTCAATTGTCACATCTAAAGTAATGAATACTTCCATTTATTTTCAAATTGGATTAATATAATTGTTTGTAGATACAATCTATCATCATAAAATAGTGCTAATTTGATAATGTTGTTAGTGCTTTAGCTAAGCAAACGCCATGAAAAAACGGATTCACTCCGGACCTCATGTCACTATTGCTATAGAACTCCATTTTTGCTGGCATATAATAAGCTGAGCCTACCGAAATCTACCAGAAGTCTCCAACCCCCAACAACAAGAGTCTTTAAAAACCTCTCTATTCACGCAAGGGATTGGCACCACCAGGAACCCTCATTCGAGACATAATCTGAGACCATTCTCCGATTGGTTCGTGTTTTGATTATCCTTCAACGGTCATTGTCCCACCCACCAATCGAACCTGAACCGAATATTTGAACCATCCCCTACTTCCCATTTACAACCCTTGGCCACTATCTCATAAACCTCTCCAAGTAGAGGAAACATTTGGCTTAACTTCATCACTCAAGAAAGCAACATTACTCATGTACTTGTTTCTAAAAACCCGACACCAAAGTGAATCAAAATTCAAAGGCCGAAACGCATATTTAAGTCATTCTCAAGTTACACATTCCCTAATTCACCAAAGCTTTTCTCTGTATTTATATTATATTCAAGTTTTTTCCTGAATTGGCTTCAAGAGTCAACCAAACAAACTCAATTATAAATGATTAAAAAATATTTATTTTAAAATAACAATTATTATTATGAAAATATTTGTCTTTTTATGAAAAATATAGCTTTAAAAGTTGCTTTTTAAAAGGATTGATATAATGAAAAGTCTCTATAAAATAACTAAATAATCAATTGAGCTCGTTAGGGTTTTACATGAAAGTTATTTTTTTGAGAGCTTAATTGATTGGTTATATTTAATTAAGGACTTAATTGTCGAGCAAAAAAAAAATAAAGACTCAATTGAATGTTGTTTTCAATTGAGGCACTAGTTGATTATTAAATTATTTTATAGGGATTTTTTGTTATATTAAGCCTTTTAAAATATATATATATAATAAATTAATTGATTAAAAAAAAAAAACTAAAGACACACCCATTATATGGGTATATATTTATACTTTCACCCTAATAGTTGCATAATTATCTAAGATTTTCTTAGTTGCGAATGTTTTGGGAACATAAGGGATATATCCTGAATGGGGGTCTTTGGATTATTTGTTGGAGTTGACCAAGAAAAAATGCAAGAAGGAACTTTTATGGAGGAGACGACATATTGTGGAAAATATGGGAGGATCAAAATGCATTTTGGTGATTCGGAAACAACTGTTTTTCTCTTATGTGAACCTTCAAGTGAGTCGATTGTAAATATTGATTTTGAAAGTCGAATGATATGAGTTCTTGAACGAGTTCGAGATTGAGAAGAGGATTTAGTTAATTGAGTGTTTTGGATGTGGTGATGTAACAATTGTTTTATCCGTAGGTTTTGTAAAGGTAACTAGGGGTGATCATTTGATCGAATCGAGTGAAAAGATTTTGAGTTAATCGAGTTCACAAGTCCTATTTTATCATCTTAACTCAATTTGAAATTATTTTCAAATCGAATCGAGTGAAATGAAATTCGAGTCGAGTCAAATCGAGTGAAATTGTTCGAGTTAAATTAAAAAAAATTAAACATGTTAAATAAAAATATTGTTACATTATAACTAATTTCATGTTAGAGCATATAAATTTGAAATCATATATATTTGAAAATTTTTTAAAGCAAAAAAAAAAAAGAAAATTAAGTATGATAAATTTGAATCATTAATTAGGTTCCACAATTATTATTTTAGAAAATTTTTAAAATTTTAACTTTTTTATATATTTTTAGAATTTTTTATAAATTTTTTAAAATATAAATTTTTAATTTTTATTAATTTTTGAATTATAAAAATGATTTTATTTTTTTATTTTTGTAATTTTTGTTATGAGAGAGACCGAATTGCTAATTTTTAAAGTTGGGAGGGACCAAAAGGATATTTATACCAATCTATTATTAGAATTATTCAAGTTATTCGAATTTGCGAAATTCAACTTGACTTTAACTCAAAACTCGAATCAAGTTATTCAAGTTGAATTGAATAATTCGAATAACTCGAAATTAGAATTTTTATTTTATTTTTTGAAATCAAATCGAGATTTAAATGTTACAAATTTATGATGTTGGCAGTTAATTTGAACGACATGAAAATAAATTATTGAGCTTATTTACACTATCATTGACTTAATTTTAGTTAAAGAGAGAGTAATAAAGTAAAAAGGGCCTTTGGGTCTACATTTTATGCTTCTCTGTATGATAAGCAAATATACATGAAACCTTTAAAAAGAGAGATTTAGCAACTGTAGCTAATATGTGTTTAAGTCAGGCAAAGGGACGAAGATACCATCAGAATTTTACATTGTTATTTTGGAGGGTTATGTAATAAAATAAACCAATAGTTTTGATTCAAGTAATACTAATATTTAACTTTAAACATAATTCAATATTATCATAAACTACTTTATATTTTATAATTTCAACTATACATTTTTCTAGGGTTAAATCATGTCAGAGTTTTTGAAGTGCAAAGCATAAAGTTGAGTCAACTCGGAAAGACCAGAGTTGAATAACATCTTCAGCTTTGAGTCGGTTGTTCTTTACAATAGAATTCCAAGATGTCGTAATGACATACATTAAATTTTTGCGCATATCCCACCATTTAAAGTTGATTTCAGTTTCCTTCATGGATGGTTCCACCAAGCAAGCTTTAATAGCTTCTTTATTCTTCAAACGCTCAACCTCAGATTCGTTGAGGAACTCATGGGATTCGACTTGCGAAAACGGTATCAACAATCGACTTGCTTGAGGGTTTACATCGGAGAAAAACAATTGTTTTTGAATCACCAAAACGCAATTTGATCCGCCCATGTTTTCAACAATATGTCGTTCCAAGCCTTCAGGCATCAGTGGCTTAGGTGGATAAGAGGTAATGGGTCTCTTGTTCTTGTTATTTTCTCCATCGGTTTGGCGTTTCCTTTTCAATCGACCATTCTTCTTCTTCTTCATGAAGATTGGCTCTTGCATTTTTTCCTGATCAACTCTCACAACTTCTAACAAATAATCCATAGCTGTCCACTCAGGTTGAATCTTTGTGTTCTTGAAATCTTCAGAAGTAAGAAGCTCCATTTTTCTTTTAGATAATCATATAGCTAATAGGGTGGAAGTATAAAGATATATAGACATGAGAGCTGAACAGTTCGTATAGAATTGGTTTTTTTTTTTTATGAAAAATATGAAATAAATCCAAATCCAAATAGGAATAGGAATAGGAATAGGATGGTTGAATTTAAATAGAAATCCAAATCCAATATGTAAAAAAATAATTTCTTTGCTCTAAACATTGACAGAACCAGAAACCTTTACTTACATATTGACTTTGGAGTTGGATTTCTATTTAAATTCAATCATCCTATTCCTATTTGGATTTGGATTTGGATTAATTTAATATTTTTAAATTTTTTATGATTTTGTAAATCAAACACTAGTGCATTGGCACATCCCCTTTTGAAAGCTTCCGGAGCTGCGAGCGTTGTGTTTATTTCTTCTGTTGCTGGTACATTGCCTCTACTTACTGCGCCTATACATGGAGCCAACAAAGGTAATATTCTACATGTTTTATATTTATATAAATTATTTTTTTACATATTGGGTTTGGATTTGGATTTAAATTCAATCATCCTATTCCTATTTATATTTGGATTTATTTCATATCTTTCATAAAAAAAGGAACCCAATTCTACACGAACTGTTCAGCTCTCATCTCTATATATTTATACTTCCACCCTATTAGCTATACGATTATCTAAAAGAAAAATGGAGCTTCTTACTTCTGACGATTTCAAGAATACAAGGATTCAACCTGAATGGACAGCTATGGATTATTTGTTAGAAGTTGTGAGAGTCGACCAAGAAAAAATGCAAGAGCAAGCCTCCATGAAGAAGAAGAAGAATGGCCGATTAAAAAGGAAGCGCCGAATCCAAGAAGAAAATAGCAAGAACAAAAGACTCATTACCTCTTATCCACCTAAGCCACTGATGCCTGAAGGCTTGGAACGACATATTGTTGAAAATATGGGCGGATCAAATTGCGTTTTGGTGATTCAAAAACAATTGTTTTTCTCCGATGTGAACCCTCAAGCGAGTAGATTGTTGATACCGTTTTCGCAAGTCGAATCCCATGAATTCCTCAATGAATCTGAGGTTGAGCGTTTGAAGAATAAAGAAGCTATTAAAGCTTGCTTGGTGGAACCATCCATGGAGGAAACTGAAATCAACTTTAAATGGTGGGATATGCGCAAAAATTCCATGTATGTCATTACGACATCTTGGAATTCTATTGTAAAGAACAACCAACTCAAAGCTGAAGATGTTGTTCAACTCTGGTCGTTCCGAGTCAACTCAACTTTATTTTTTGCACTTCAAAAACTCTGACTTGATTTAACCCCAAAAAATGTATAGTTAAAGTTACAAAATAGTTTATGAAAATATACAATTATGTTTAAAGTTAAATATTAGTATTACTTGAATCAAATGTATTAGTTTATTTTATTACATAACCTTCCAAAATAACAATGTAAAAATCTGATGTTGTCTTCGTCCCTTTGCCTGACTTAAAAACACATATTAGCAACAGTAGCTAAATCTCTCTTTCAAAGGTTTCATATATATTTGCTTATCATATAGAGAAACATAAAATGTAGACCCAAAGTCCTTTTTACTTTATTACTCTCTCTTTAACTAAAATTAAATCAATGGTAGTCTAAATAAACTCAATAATTTATCTCCATGTCGTTTAAATCAATGCCAACACCATAAATTTGTAACACTAAAATCTCGATTTAATTCGATTCAAAAATAACTTTGAGTTTCAACTTATTCAAATTATCCGTTTCAACTCGAATAACTAGATTCAAATTTCGAGTTCAAGTCAAGTTAAATTTCACAATTCGAATAACTCAATAATTTGAACAACAAAAATTACAAAATAAAATATTTTAAAATAATTTTCAAAAATTCAAAATATTTATAAAAAATTCAAAATTTATATTTTTAAAAAATTATAAAAAATTTAAAAAATATATAAAAAAGTTAAAATTTAAAATTTTTTTAAAATAATAATTATGGTACATAATTAATGATTCAATTTTATCATACTCAAACTCAAGTATTTTATTTATTATAATTATTATCGTCTTCAACGTGTTTGTTTTTATGTCAATGTGACAAACCAAGTATAGTGCAATTAATACGATGATGATCAGGCATGCAATCGTAGAGGAATTAGCTGCATTCGGAGCGATTGTGCATGCATGTTCTCGAACTGAAACTGAGCTCAATGACTGCTTACTCGAATGGAAGGCAAAGGGTTTACGAGTTACCGGTTCAGTGCTTGATGTTTCGAATCAAGTTCAAAGGGAAAATCTACTAAACACTGTTTCTTCTGAGTTTAATGGGAAGCTTAACATCCTAGTAAATTACTGAATATATTTATGTGTGTGTGTATATATATATATATTTATTTATTGCAAATTAATCCTTAGGCTTATTTATATCTTTCGATTACTCGTGCTCTAATATTCAAGCTAGATCTTGTAATTTAATCTTAATTAGGGTTAATAAAGTAATTTGAATCCACTTCATCAAAAATATTAAGGGTAAATTACAATAGACTTCACCCAATTATGGTTTCTTTTTTGGTTACTCAATTATAAAAAGTTACAAAATGACCACCTAACTATTAGTATTTTTTTTTTGTCACTCAACTATGAATTTGTCACTCAACTATAAAAAGTTACAAAATAGTCACCCAACTATTCAACTTTATTATTTTTGGTCATCCGCTGATTAACATAAAAATAAAAATACTCGAAAATCTAAAATAGTTAGGTGACCAAAAAAAAATATTTGAGAGACTACAATATAGTTTACCTACAAATTAATGATAATTGTAACCTTATAGTATCAATTTTTTTTCAGGGGAGATCGAATATATTATACATCGATCATCAAGTAAAATATTGGGGGGGGATTAGAGGTGTTGATGGTTGGGAGGGTCGGACTGAGTGTGGGCTAGACTTAAATATAATATTAATATATTTTATGCTTGTTCAAATCAAACTTAGTCAAAAATATAGGTCTAGAATTTTACCCTAGCTTGCCCATATTATATTTTAATCATTTTGAAAAATATTTATATTATTTTTATTTATTATTTAATAGCTTTGTATATTTTTTGCATTTACTAAAATTTTATATATAGACATCTTTTTTTAGTATTATATATTACTATTGATTTAATTTTTATATGTTGTAAATTTCATAATATAATATATATTACAAACATAGAGAACGAGTTCAGTTGAGCACGAGTCTTGAATGCTTGAGCCTGAGCACGGCCCATATTTTGAACAGGTCTAATTTTTTTGTCTACACCTATTTTCTGAGCCCAATATTTTAGGTTGGGTCTTACAATTGTTGTCTTATCAAATTTTACTCAAATGTGAAAACTCGATTCATTCTGCTTGAATATGTTCAATTTAACAATAAAAAAGTTTAACATTTTGAACCCAAAGTAACCCGAAGCTGAAATAACCTAAAAGGACCCAAATCCATAATGATTCAACATGCAAAACCTGAGCTTTATCCCTAAACGACACAAGCCCAAAATAAATTGAAATTGAAATAACTCTAATGTATAACTCAAAATTTTAAAACTTGTACTAACCCAAATACAACCAACACAAATTAACCCAATCCAATCAATTAACAAAACTATCCTTAAAGTGGTATGTTTTCAGTACTATTCTTTTACAAAGTTATGTTATTACGAGGATGTTTTTATCTTTTAATATGTTTATAGTTGAATGTATCTAAGAGGTCCCCCTATTATAGCTAGGAACATGATTAAATTAGTCTCTCTACTATTAAATTAGTTTTTCTATTTTTTTTTTACATATTGTATTCTATTTATTTTTGTGGGATAAAGCAATATTTAGTCTTTGAACTTGGTATTTTTCAATTTGGTCCTTGAACCTTTTTTTGTCCACAATATTAGTACCAAAACTTAGAATTTTTTTTCTAATTTGGTCCATGAACTTAGTTCAATTAAGGTGTAATAATGTACCACTTTAAGATTATGTAATGTCATCACCTAAGAATTTAAAAAATTGTTTAGAATGTTAAAGTTACAAGTTTAGGGACCAATATCAGAGTTCCATGCATGCCATCATGCCCTAACAAAATCCAAGTTTGAGGACTAGATTGAGAAAAGATGTCATGTTCAGGGACTAATGTGGACCAAAAAAAAGTTTAGAGACCAAAAGTTGGAGATGTACTTGTCAAGTTCAAGGCGTACTCAAATTGTAGTCTAGATTTTAAATTGGCCCTAGAACTTCAAAACTTTCTTATCGAGTCTTTAAAATATCTCTATCATGTCAAGAAGGTCCTTCTGTCAACCTAACTATTTATTGGGAAAGTATCAATTTACACTGGCGTAAAACTTAAGTGGTTTTACACTCTTCCGTAATTTTTTATACGATTAATATTTTAATAATGCAATCATCATATTTTATTATCTATTCATATAAAATAATAGTTAAGACAAAAAATTATTTTTAATAAATTAAAATTAAAATTAATTTCAAATATCAAAATACTTATCAATCAATAAGTAGTACCTAAGTAAAATTTTACTTTGACCCCTTAAAAATATAAAAATTTAATTTAATCCTTTAAATTTTATAAAAATATATAAAACATTAAAATAAAATTATATTTGTATTATCATAAAAATTATAATTTAGTTTCGACCCTTAAAAAATATTTTAATTTCATCCTTGATAGTACCTATACATATTGTACAAGCAAATAATAATTAAACCAAAACAACCACCGCCGACACTTATACGATAATAACAACAGCCAGCCGCCAGGCTACCTACCATGGCAATAATTTTCAGCATATCATCCACACACATATGTAGTAAAACACATACACTACGTGGATGGTTGTTTGCCATCCACAATTACATATAGTAAAACACCTACTATAAATGATCCCTCCATTTTTTTTTGGAAAGATATGAAACAAATTACAAAAAGAGTTTTTAATTTTTTTTTTTTAAATTTAGATTCTTTTCTCGATTCATTTTGTATCATGTTAACTCGTGATGTCAAATTTAATACACCGGCATTGAATAATATTACAACATGTTATCATTGAGTAAAACAAAAAATAGTGGAGGACTTATAAATAAAATTATTACATTTTTTCCCTTGAGTTTCGAGTTTAAGATTTAAAGTTTATATTAAGTTTAGGGTTTCAAGTTTTTTTTTATACAATGCATACTTCTACTCATAACGCCTCTCAATCTTAAATTGAAAAAAAAACATGCATATAAATGCGTTCAAACCCACGTATCCTCTTGATAGTTACAATAATAACAGTGTCAACTGAATAAGACTCAATCCATAAACACATTTAGGATTTATTTCTAAATAAAAGTTATTTATATTTATTTAAAAGTCCTTCCTTATTATTTCACCAATGATGAAGTGTCATATTATTGTTCATTGGCGTTGTCATATTATTTTCTACACAGATAGTGAAAAGTTTTAACTTTATAAGTGAAATTGAAATTTTGTCACGTATTCTTAAATTGTATTTTAAAAAATTAAATAAATAAAATAATCGACAAAATCTTGGAATAAAAATAAATATTTTAGATCTTTTAACAATATATGTACAAAAATAAAAGTGTAAAATTAACATTGTTTTGCACTACAATTAATATTTTAACCATCTAACCGTTAAATCTATTAATATAATTGCACTTGTCATAAATGTAAAATTTTGAACTAGTTTAATATCTCTATCATATAAATCTAAAATATTTCGTATATTAATATCAATTGGACGGTTAAAATTTTTTTACATAAAATAAAGAGTTAAAAAAATTTAATTTACGGTCAAAATTGATATTCATAATCTTAATCGAATATGAAAAATGAAGATTGGATAAATATTGTATAGAAATATACGAAATGGTGTACCCCTATATAAAGACCAAAGAAAAGAAGAAGAAGCTGAGAAGTAAGCAAAATGGGAGAAGCAGAGGGGTGTAGCAAAGACAAAAGATGGAGTCTTCAAGGCATGACTGCACTTGTCACGGGTGGTACCAAAGGCATCGGGTACTTTCCTCTCCCTACTCCATAAAACTTCGAGAAAAATAACTAGAACATGAGACAACACGAAAAGGGCTCATCTCCTTTTCTTGATTTGATATGAATTTAGTGGAAATATACGTGAAAAGAGTGTTGTTTTTTTTATGCATTCTATGCGTTTGATTTAATGTCAATTGAAAACCAAGTATTGTTATTGATGCGACGATGATCAGGCATGCAATCGTGGAGGAATTAGCTGGACTCGGAGCCATTGTGCATACATGTTCTCGAACTGAAACCGAGCTCAACGATTGCTTACTCGAATGGAAAGCAAAGGGTTTTCGAGTTACAGGTTCGGTGTGTGATGTTTCGAATCAAGCTCAAAGGGAAAATCTATTCAGCACTGGTTCCTCTGTGTTCAATGGGAAGCTTAACATCCTGGTAAATTACTGCTAATATTCAAATATGAAAGATTATTTTATATATATGGAAAGAGATCCACTTATATCGATGTAAAACTTAATGGTTGAAAGTTTTTACATAAAATCAATAGTTATAAATTTTCATTTTTGCTAAACTTGACATGCAAGATCTACATAAATAGAGTATGAAATATGACTGTTGAATTATTAAAATAGTAATCGTGTAAAAATTCATGGAAATGCATAAAATCACTTAAGTCTTATACTGATGTAAGTAAATCTCTCACCCATATGTATAGATATATATATTACAAATTGACACAAATAAACACGGGCTAAGCTAGAAAGTTTGTTTAAGGGATCGAGATAAAATTACTAATTTTTCATTTAATCAAAAGTTAAAAAGACTTAAATTGAATCTTTTAATTTTGAGAAGAGGTTTCAAGCTAGATCTTTTCATTTATTCTTAGAGTTTGTAAAGTAATTTGAATCCATTTCATCAAAAAAAAATTAATAATAATTTTTGCTTTATAGAATCACATTTTTATTCTTAGGGGACTTGTTTAATTCTTTTTGTAGTATAGGGATTACAATTGATCTATTTAATAATAGAGGGATTAATTTGATATAACCTCTATAGTACAGGGACCTCCCATAGAATTTAACCTATGTTTATAAAACATTAATAAAAATTCACAATTTAACCCGTAAAATTTGCAGATAAATAACGTTGGAACGAATATAGGGAAAACGGTGACGGATTACACGGCAGAAGATGTTTCGTTTTTGACGAGCACCAACTTCGAATCGGCTTATAACATTAGTGTATTGGCACATCCCCTTTTGAAAGCTTCCGCCGCTGCAAGCGTTGTGTTTATTTCTTCAATTGTTGGTGCATTACCTATATATACTGCGCCTATATTAGGAGCCAACAAAGGTAATATTTTACTCTCTTCTTTTGAAAATATATTTTACATGTTTTATATTTATATAAATTGTTATTTTAAACAGTTGGGATATGGGAAAATATGTAGCTTCAATACTGAACATCAAAATCGAATTAGGAATAATATCAAATTGAAATTATCTAAACACAACAGATTAACTCGACAAATAATTATTAATGAATATTAAATGTGATAATAATAATAAAAGAAACTAAAACAAATATAATAAATAAACATGACATTTTTTTCAATTTGGTCCTTGAAATTTTTTTAGTTTATATTAGTCCCAAAACTTAGTAAATTTTCTAATTTGGTCCCTACACTTAGATTCAATTAAGGTAATAATGTAGCACTCTGATATTGTGTCATGTTTAAAAATTGTATCAAATGTAAAAATTACAAGTTTAGGGACCAATATCAGAGTTCCATGTCCTCATGCCTTAACATATAATCCAAGTTTAGGAACCTATTTGAGAAAAGATGACATGTTCAAGGACTAATGTGGACCAAAAAAGAGTTTAGAGACCAAAGTTGGAAATGTTGTCAAGTTCAAGACGTACTCAAATTGTAGTCTAGATATTAAATTGGCCCTAGAACTTTAAAACTTTCTTATTGAGTCTTTAAAATATCACTATCATGTTAATCAGGTCTTTCTACCTATCTAACTATTATCTTAGCTCTTAACTGTCAACTCAAATATGGTGTAGAGCATCTATAAAACATGTTGTTCAAATTGTAATTACGTGCAAACAACTTGAATCTGATGTATTTACAATTTAATTTATATGTTTTAAATATGTAGCATGTCAGATTCGTACTATCATTTAATGCCTAAATTGATGATTAAGCTAACGAAAAGACTTGATTGATATAATACCAGTACTTTAAATATTCAATTAAAATATTTTGGAGTTCAAAAACCAATTTAAAATCTAGGTGATAATTTAAGAATGCTTGATACAATTAACCATGTATATAAGCAGGAGGTAGGTATGTGCCTTGGCCCCTTGAAATGGAAAATTTGTGCTTTAATCCCTCTAAAATTGAGTGATTTTGTTGCAGGGGCCATGAACCGTCTTGCAAAATTCTTGGCATGTGATTGGGCAGGAGATAACATTAGGGTTAATGTCGTTGCTCCCGCAGTCATCAAAACTCCCCTCTCTCAAAGCGTAAGAAACTCATCTTTATGCTTACCTTTTATACTCCCTCAATCTCAATAAACTTGTGATCAATGCGGAATGAATTCACACCATAAGAAGTTTGAGTTCGATTCAAAATTCAAAACTCACTTCGAGTTTGATTGAATTTATCTTTTAAAGTTTCGATCCTATTCAAGATTTAAAAAAAAAATTGAGTTACTCAAACTTGTTTTATTAGGCTTGTTCACCTGATGCGAAATGGACTCGATTCTTTTTCTTAAATTCAATCTCTATAATTTATGTTCAAGCTCGAGTTCAGTTTGAAAATTTTCAATTATTAATAAATATATATATTTAAAAAGGATAAACTACACTTAATGTCACTAAACTATTAGTAAATTTACATTTCGGTTACTCAATTTTGAAAAGCTACAAATGGGTCATTGAACTATTTGAAAGTTTTCATTTAAGTCACTAAACTATTCAAAAGTATTTATTTAAGTCATTGGCTGTTAAGCTTTTTTTTTTAAAAAGTCTTGCAAGCAAGCTCCAAATGACGTTTCGTTGATTGGATTTATAACGTTCAAAGTTATTTCATGAAAAAAATTGAACTGTAGAAGAGATGGGGAAGAAAAATTTTTGATTGATGCAAGTAATGCGGACTAAGAAAACTATACAACAACGATTTTAACAATCTAGTGACTTAAATGAATACTTTCAAATAATTTAACGATTATTTTGTAACTTTTTTAGATTAAATGACAAACACAGACTTATTAATGATTTAATGATCTTAAGTGTAATTTACCTTGAAAAACTAGATTAAATTTGTACATTCTTAAGATATTCAAATCCACTGGCACAATAGTTTGACCCAATTTTTCGAATTGAATTTGGATAATTTTGTGTTTCATTTATTAGTACTCAGCAATTAGTATGATCATAATTAGGCAATTATAGGTATAATAGATTTTTTTTTTGGCAGTTTTTTGAAGGTAATGAAGAAGGATTAAAGACAGCCATAAGCCGAACACCATTAGGACGGCTTGGCGAGCCGAAGGAAGTGTCGGCCTTGGTGGCTTTCTTGTGCCTACCGGCGGCTTCATATGTCACAGGGCAGGTTATTTATGTTGATGGCGGGATGACGGTAAATGGCCTCTGCTTTCCAAATCAAACTACAAAACAACATGAGCCATGAGCCGTGAGCCATGAGCCAACTCAAATTTGTGCGTAGTAATATGAGCTAGTGGATTCATAGCCACCCTTTAATCCAAACTTTAATAAATATTATTATAATAAAAATAGATTTTAAATTATATTTAAAAAATTAATTAGAAATCCTAACACATGCATGCGTGTGAAAATTACGGATTTAAAACAAAAGTATATGTCTAAAATTAACATACAATAAATGATAAAATGTATATTTTGAAACTAATTAATCATAATAATTAACAACATAAACACATCAAATTAACCATGCTAAATGCACTACAACTAATTATAACGGTGTTCTCATCAATTGTAGTTAGTGTCGAGTTGACTTATGACACTAACTCAATTAACAACATTATTTATATTTTATATACGTGTATAATGTAATGGCCAATTTTAGGCCCAATTCAAATGTCCTTTTATTAAATTAAAATTACAAAACAGACCCATTTCCATAACCCAAATTAAAACTGACCCGTAGCCCAATTTACACCAAAACCCAACTGCTACCCTAACCCGTGACCCAAATACACCCAAACCCTAACTAGAAACCCTAAATCATACCCCAATGCCCCACTTGGTCTCTGCCCGCCGCCTCAAGTCCCATCAACTCAGCACTGCCCTTCCTGGTCACTTCCACCGCCCAAGCCCCTGCAAACATTTAAAACAAATGGACAGAAAGCATTTTGCAGACAGAAGACAACTTGTAAACGAAGTAAACAGAAGGCTATAAAAGCCCGATTCAAAACAGTTGTAAGGGGCCGATTTTCGAACCTCAAAAAACAGAAATACAAATATATTCAAAAGCAATATAACAGTAGTAGAATTTTTTAGCAGTAACAGCGAAGGGAAGACCCCCGAATTGCAAGAATCACACACAGGATACCAGAGCCCTAGGCAGAGGTGATTTCTATTTTTCTAAATCCATTTCTATGCGCATGTCTTATCAAAGTACCAATAAAGCATAAGAATATATATACAAAAAAAAAGAGAAAAAAATCGGAAACTTTACCTTTTTCCGGCCACCGGAACGGTGGCCGGAACGACGGCAGACGGTGGCGCGAACGGTGGCCGATGATCGGCCGGTGACCGGCCGGCGACCGGTCCGGCACCGGAGCCCGGACTCCCCCCTTTCTCTCCTTCTTCTTCCCCTCTCCTCTCTTCCCTCTTCTTTCTCTTTTTTTTTTTCTCTCCCTCGGCGCAAATGAGCCGAAATCAAAAAAATAGGGTTTATATAGTTTTGAACTCGGGTCGGGTCGACCCGACCCGCTCCGCTCAAGGTCCGCGTGCTCTGACGTCACGTGGGGGATTTGCGCAATCGGTCCTTCCGCTTTCTTTTCAATTTACAATCGAGTTATCTCTTATTTTAAATTGGCCCTGGAAGTTGTTTTGTTCTTCAATTTAGTCCCCTTTCCAGCGACATCGTTTTGAATAACCGGGAAAATTACTGTTTTGGACCCCTGAGGTTCTGCCCGTGTTCGAATAGGTCCCTTTCGACTGTTTTGGTTTTAAAATCTGGCCCGGATAGCTGCTTCCGTTTTCAATTTAGTCCCTTTTACTTTATTTCATTATTTCATTTTAATATTACCCCATTTATTATTATTTATTATATTATTATTATACATTATAATTATTATTATTACTATTTTTTAATTGTTATCTATTATCTTTTTTGAAAAATGTTGTTATTTTGTTTTGTTATTATTTATTATATTATTATGTAATAGTATGTATTATTATTATTATTATTATTATTATTATTTTATTATCATTAGTATTAGTATTATTATGTTGGTGCACATACGTGTATTATAATATTCTACATAGTACTATTAGATTTGTTTTAAAGTTTTATTTGTTTTGTGTTATATTATAGTATTATGTGTTATTTATTATTATTTTTTTGATTTTATTACTATTATACTTTATTTTCATTATTATATTATATTCGTCTTTTATATTTTATTATATTGCTATTATTATTATTATTATTATTATTATTATTATTATTATACCTATTACTTACTAACATTTACTATTGTTAGTGTTAGCATTTTTACTTAATACGTATATATGTATCATTATGTTTTTTCTTTTAATACTATATTTTCAAATACTATCATATTTGTATATGTTTTTTTTTTTTTACTATATTTTACGTATACTTGTGGATATTACATTTTTAAATATTATATATGTCTTTTGATACTACTATATATTCCAGTACCTCATATATATAGTATTATTTTATATATTATTATAGCTATTATTGTCCTTATACTTATTATTTTCACTATTGTTATTTTATTTAGTATTATCATACACATATCTTTTCATACATGTCATTTTATATATTCTTATGGTATTAATGCATTATTTATCCTTCTCTTTTATTTTAAATATTATCTGTTATTCTCCTAATATCTTAATTTTATATTTTAGTGTACCTTTCCATTAATCACTATTTCCAATATTTCACAATAATCGTATTAATTTTCTGCATCATTTTTGAAAGATTTTAATACAAAGGCAATGTTTCGGTGTTTAGAAATTCGACAAATCGTACCCTAACGTATTGGGTTTCGATTTTTCTCGTCTAAATCTAAATACTCAAGTATCCTTCTTAAAACGTAAGTTTTTAATAATAAAAACCCTACCCATATTATTATCATTTTTGCGTATTATGTCATCACTTTTGTTCGTATCATCTTTGTTATCACATTCCTTCCTATTTTTATTATCGTTTCACCGTGAGTTTTTACAAATTACCTTCTTTTACACAAAAAACGTTCTTTATAAAGGTAATATTCTGTATTTAGATACTCGGGAATCGTACCCTAACGTATTGGGCCGTGATTTCTCGTTTAAATCTAAATAACCGAATAGCCTATCAAAATAACTATAATTTTCCAAAACTCCTTCTCGAGAGTCCGAGATATTGCGTCCTAAGGCATCGGGCGTGATATTTCGTGATCTCGAGATAAGACTTTCTAAATCAAGGCAATGTTCGGTACTTAAGGAATTCGAGAAATCATTCCCTAACGCATTGGGTTCCGATTTTCTTCGTTTATTCCAAGTATTCGAATATCCTTTCAATAATAAATACCCAAATTCTAAATAAAAGGCGAGTTTAGCCTTAATGGTAGAAATGTCGTATCCTAACGTATTGGACGCGACATTTTACCTAAAGGCAAGCTAGCCTTTGACTTACACTTTTAATTTATCCCAAAAGATTTTCAAACAAACAAGGATCGTATTTTGAAATTTTTCCAAGTTTTCGAATTATTGACTTCAAAGATTTCAATTAATCAACGAAGTACCGGTTTCCGGGCGTATCGGGGGTGCTAATCCTTCCCCGTGCGTAACTGACTCCCGAACCTATTTTTCTGGTATGCGGACCAAAATTGTTGTTTTAATAAATCAAATAGTTTATCAAAAACAACCCCCTTTTGAGGTGGCCGATCGCACCCTAAAAAAGATCGGTGGCGACTCCAGTCCTTGAAAAACTTTTTAAGTCGACGTCCGTTTTGTTTTCACAAAAAAGGTTGCGACAGCTTGGCGACTCCGCTGGGGACTTAAAATGAGAGTCGAACTTCAAGTTGATTGGTTTTTGTCTTTCGGTCAAAATTCTAAAATTTGTTTCTAATATACGATCCTTTCACTACACTTATCGCCTTTACGACATAGTTTTCATTATTTTACTGCTGGCTTTTATATCTCTGCACATTCCATTTGCATGACCATCGGGGTCACACCCTTTAAGTGGGAGTGAGAAACTATGCCTTCGTGAGGTTTTCACCTCCGCATGGGCTAGTGGACTGCTTCCGGGATACATCCGTACCTATGTCTTCGTGAGGTTTTCACCTCCGCATGGCCATAGGGAAATGTATCCCCCTGAACCGAACTCGATCCATATGAGCCTATAATGGGTGAGGATTGAGGAATCAGCTGGTTCAGGTACCTTTTACTCTAGAACCAAGCTACATTTACTGAGCCTTAGAAGCCCACCCTAGGTGAAGTCAGGCCAAACCCTAGAAAAATTACCCTAATATGCTCTGTTTATTATTTTATTGTGGTACTGACATGGTTCTGTTTTGTTTTGTTCATGATTCCATTGCATCGCATAGTCATAGAAAAGAGGCGTCAATTCACGTTCGGTTGCTAAATAGAGCGCTGATCATGGAAAAGGGGTTTCTTGATAGAGTGGAAGAAAATGCGACCGTCCGAAAGTGGTCCGAGGAAACATGGCAAGAGAAAGGAAATAGTTTGGTAGAGGGATATACTTCAGAGTTATGGGACTTTACCAGCATCAGTGTAACACAAAATGACCTCCGAGAGCTGAGAGAGATATGGGTCAGCTGGGGCGACGAGGCCAAGCAGTTGTTTTATTATAATTATGGTGATCTGCCTTACTTACTCGATATTAAGGTAGATAAGCACCTATTTCGAGCCCTGACTCAATTTTGGAACTCAGCATACAGTTGTTTTACTTTTGGGAATGTGGACCTGGTACCCACGGTGGAAGAATACACCACCTTACTTCGTTGTCCGAAGATACAGACAGATAAAGCCTATGTCAGGGTGGTCAACGTCCCAAGCTTTGTGAAGAAATTAATAAATATCACGGGTATGAGTGAGCAGTGGGTCGTAGCCCGAATCCAACAGAAAGGCGAAGGTAAGTGTATTCCATGGAAGAGCTTGAAGGATCTGGTCCTAACGCATCCTGACATGAAAATAAGAATTGATTTGTTCGCCTTAGGCATCTACGGGCTAGTGATCTTCCCTAAAGCCCTAAGGCATATAGATGAAGCAGTTACTGATTTGTTCGATCGACTAAGCAAAAGAGTCAATCCAGTCCCTGCAATCTTGGCAGAAACCTTCAGATCATTGAACGCATGCAGAAGAGCCGGCGAGGGAAGATTTATAGGCTGTACACAGCTCCTGCTAGCTTGGTTCCATAGTCACTTCTGGAAATTAGAGAAGCCGTCCTACCGAGCCTGCTATGTGGACTATTCTCCGTTAAAAGATATAGCATCCACACCAAGACGGGACGATATTTCAGAAGAAAAATGGATGGAAATCCTTCAGAATTTGCAAGTCGAAGATATCGAATGGAAAGCTCCATGGCTGACTCCTGATCAAATTCTATATCGTTGTGGTGACTTCGACTGGGTTCCTCTTTTGGGGATATGGGGAGCTATTGGATACGCTCCACTGCTCGTATTGAGACAATATCAGTCAAGACAGTTTGTGCCAGCTACGCAAGGTTTAGCCCAAAGTGAGTTTGTGTACAGAGGCGAAAATTATAAACAGAAAATTCGTGAAATATCGAAAGCTTGGAGCAAAACTTGCAGGATGAAGAGATTTGCTGCAAAACCAATGTCAACCCCTGAGTACGATTACTGGAGAAGTCAAAGAGTCAACGATAATGTCCTCTTGCCAAGTCAAGAAAATGCTCGGCCTTTAGAAGAGCATCTGCGAGTGATCCCATCAGAATTGGACGTTATCAAACAAGACTTTGAAGAAAAGAGTCGAGAATTAGGGAAAAAGATAGAGAAGCTCGAAGAGGAAAAGATGCAATTGGGATTAGACGTTGATATCCACAAGCAGGAGGCTGAGAAGCTAAGAAAGGGGAAGAGTAGGGTCGAAGAAGACTTAGACGATTTGAAAACGCGATACAAGAAAATTTGTAGGGCCAGAAGGACTGCTGGTTTGGGTAAGACGTCAGAACAGTGGAGACAAGAAGTCAAAGAGGAACAAACTAAGGCTAGTCGTTGGGAAAAGCAATTTCAGGAAACCCAAGCACGAGAGGATACACTAAAAAGAAGTTTGCTAGAGAGTCAGAGTGAAAAAGACAGGTTGCGAGCGCGGGTAGCTGACTTGGAAAAGTCCCTGTATCATCATCGCAATCGTAATTCCGTGATAGAGCTGAAGGCTAGTTTAAGCAAAATCGATGAGTTAAAAGTGAAAATAGAGGAGTCAGAGAGGGCACTGCAAAATGCTGAATTACGAATTGAACTCCTTGAAGCGAATAATGAACACTGGAAGGAACAGCTCTACTACTCACAGAGTCAGGTTAGAGATCGCGATCATGTCATGGGTGAAGCCTTGATTCAAATTCGAGAAGTCGCCGAGCATCTGCAAATCCTAGCAGCAGAAGCTGACATATTAAGCTTAAAGTTTGAGTCAGTATCAGATCGTGGCCGAGACTTAGCTTGGCTTCTCAAAAAAGTTAAGACCCTAGGAAATAGGGCCAAGTCGTATATGTAATCATCTACCTTATGTAAAGAAGTTCGTTTTCTAGAAAAGTGATCTAATAGAATCGAATCAAGAATTAACGCCTCTTTCTTTTCATTCATACGCAGTGCATCACATTAACCTGCATATGCATCCATAACTAATATTCATATGGCATCTTTCGCATTCATAAGGCATTCGTACATTCATTTCATGTAAGTATATCATTATCGTTCACTAAGGCCCAAAATCACACGATTCGCAGTTACGACAATATAAAGGCTGGAACTACATCATTCGTATAGAACACGTCGGCGAGTTAGAACAATGGAAGCTGCATTTAATGAAAGAATCGAAAGAATGGAAAGAATTCAAAAAGAACTACAAGAGCAACTAGCCAAATCACAGCAAGAGACGAGGGATCTGATGGTGAGATCGCGGGAGGAGTCACTAGAACAAAAGGACCAAATGACTAAGATGATGGAGATGATGTCGGCCTTAGTCAAAGGGAAGGGACCTATACAAAACCCTGAGGTTGTGAATCTTGATCAGGATCCACCCTACCCTCCTGGGTTTACTCCGCCTTACGCGATACATAGAGGATACACGCAGGGAGGACCCGCGGGTGTAGAACAACGGCCTGTAACACCCCCTCCTGTAGGACAGGGAGTATTTGTGGCAAACCCAGGAACTGCTCCGGTTGATCCACCTGTCCCAGACCTAGACGATCCTGCAGAAATCGCTAGGCTAAGGATAGAGGATCATGAAGTCCAAGAAAAATATAGAAGTCTGGAGGAAAGACTTAGAGCGATAGAAGGCATTGAAGTCTTCTCGGCGCTAAATGCTAAAGAACTTAGTCTGGTACCGGACTTGATCCTACCTCCAAAATTCAAAGCACCGGATTTCGAAAAGTATGATGGCTCGAGATGCCCGAAGGCACATCTCATTATGTTCTGCAGAAAAATGACAGGCTATGTTAATGAAGACAAGCTGCTTATACACTGTTTTCAGGACAGTTTGACCGGATCAGCTCTCCGTTGGTACAACCAACTCAGTAGAGAAAAGATTCGAACCTGGAAGGATTTGGCAGCGGCATTTTGCGAGCAGTACAAACATGTCTCCGATATGGTACCCGACCGCATGACACTACAAATGATGGAGAAAAAGCCATCAGAAACTTTTAGACAATATGCGCAGAGGTGGAGAGACGTCTCGGCTCAGGTAGAACCTCCATTGACCAAGACCGAGATAGCAGTCCTGTTCATCAATACCCTGAAGGCGCCATTCTATGATAAATTAGTGGGAAGCGCCACAAAGGACTTCTCGGATATTGTCATATCTGGTGAACTAATAGAAAATGCGGTTAAAAGTGGAAGAATGGAAGGAGAAGGTTCGAAGAAGGCAGTGCCTATGAGAAAAAAGGAGCCGGAAGCCCACATGGTGGGAACCGGAAACTGTTATGCTCCTGGTCCATATCCTAATCAATTTCGACCTCGAAATTACCCACCACCAAACTTCTATCAACCACAAGCCCCCTATTACCAACCACCACCTCCTTATCCTTCTTACCCTGTCTATGCAACCAACAACCCGAGGCCAGCCACCACGTTTCCCCAAAATGCCGGCTCCACCCAAAGTCAACCCAGAAACGAACCAAGGCCAGCAAGGCCAAACCCCGAGAGACCTCAATTCACCCCCATTCCGATATCTTATGGGGAACTATACCCCAAGCTTTTGGAAAAACAATTGATATCTCCCCATTACATGGCACCGTTGAAGCCCCCGTACCCAAAGTGGTACGACCCAAATGCTAGCTGTGCATACCACGCGGGGAACCAGGGGCACTCTACGGAAAATTGCATCGCCTTTAAACGAAGAGTCCAAGGACTAATTGATGCCGGTGTTTTGCGCTTCGACGGTACCGGTGGTGAAACCGGGAACCCGTTCCCAAATCATACTGAAAGAAATGTAAGCGCAGTGGAGGAGATAAACGATTTGCAAACTAGAAGAGTTGTTTCAGAAATAAGTTCACCTTTGCAGAGAATCTGGGAGGTGCTGCTTGAAAAAAAATTACTCTGTCGTCTTAAGGGGGTAACCGAGAAAAGAAATGCGAAAAGTCAAACTTTTTGTGACTTTCATGAAGTCGAAGGACATAACACCCAGTCTTGTGAGCAATTTAAGGAACTACTCCAAGACATGATGAACAACAAAGAGATTGAAATCTTCAACGGAAGAAGAGAGGCCAGTGAAAGAGAAATCTGTGCCTCCGATGGTCAATCATCGGATCTCCCTTACACCGCTGAACGACCACTGATAATCTACTATGATGCAAGGAGAGAACCGGTAAAACCGAAAATGATAATTGATGCGCCATCACCTTTCCCGTATAAGGATAGTAAGGCGGTACCTTGGAAGTACGATGTCAATATTGTCACTCCTGAAAGTGAAAAATTCCAAGGCACGGCTGAAAACATCGGAGAAGTTGGTCATTTTACCCGGAGTGGAAGATGCTACTCCAAAGAAGTTGAACCAGCAAAAAGGAATAATGACTTGAAACAAAAAGGAAAGGCACCCATGCTTGAGGCTGAACCTGAATCTGAAAGTCCGCCTGAACGGCAAGAGACCAAAAAACCTGTGAATGAAGAAGAAGCACAGGAATTTTTGAAATTCATTAAACATAGCGAGTACAACGTGGTCGAACAACTAAGTAAACAGCCTGCACGTATTTCGGTATTATCCCTGTTATTGAACTCGGAGCCGCATCGAAATGCCTTGTTGAAGGTATTGAATCAAGCCTATGTAGCAAACAATGTATCGGTCGAAAAGCTTGATAGGTGGATCAATAACTTGAACGCTGATAATTTCATCTCCTTCAGCGATGATGAAATACCACCGAACGGTAGAGGCTCCGTGAAGGCACTGCACATAACAACCCGCTGTAAGGGGTATATAATACCAAACGTGCTTATTGATAATGGGTCAGCGCTTAATGTTATGCCCCTGGCCACACTTTCCAGAATTCCGATAGATTTGTCCTATTTGAGGCCGTGTCATTCCGCGGTGAGAGCATTTGATGGAACGAGACGAGAAGTTGTAGGAAAAATTGAGATCCCTCTAGAAGTGGGTTCTTATGTCTATGACGTCGAGTTCCAAGTTATGGACATCACCCCTTCATATAATTGCCTCCTGGGGAGGCCATGGATCCATTCGGCTGGGGCAGTTCCATCATCCCTTCATCAGAAAATAAAGTTTATCATGGATGGCTGCTTGGTTACCGTTGAGGGTGAAGAGGATATTGTTGCGTCTATCTCTGCGGACACACCTTACCTCGAAGCAAACAAAGACGCCGTGGAATGCTCCTTTAGATCCTTTGAGTTCGTCAACGCCACATTTGTGGCTGAAGGAAACAGAATCCCCGTGCCTAGGCTGTCGAAGAATACTAAAATGGGAATCAAGCTGACGGTAGGGAGAGGGGCCCGAGCAAGGAAAGGTTTGGGAAGACATCATCAAGGGATAGTCAGGGCCTTAAAGCCAGTACCTCATAAGGCACGATTTGGTCTAGGATTCCGACCGAATGCGCATCACTTGAAGAAACAGTGGAAGAAGGAGCAAGAAAGAAGGGTTGCGAGGACTCTAGGACGAGAACCGGAATGGGAACCCATTGAATACCCCCATCTGACAAGCACATTCACATCCGCTGGGATCATATATCCAGGGCAAGAGAATGAACACAGCCCACTGCTACTCGCTGAGAAGGCTTTTCAGAACATTTGTATAAATGTCGTTGATGAAGAAGTTGGTACAAGTAAAAGTGTTTCGAGGATACGCCCTTGTCCCCCAGGTTACATGTTGAACAATTGGACCGTTGAGGATCTTCTTGTGGTCTATAAGTCTTCCTCAGAGTAATGTCCGATATTCACTTTTTGTGTCCCTAAATATAATGGGATTCTTTTGTAAGAGCTGTCGTCTGCTCTTTATCTATTAAATGAATATTAATGAAGAAGCATTTTGTCATAACCTTTTGCATTTGCATTTACTCCATAATTATTCTTCCATTTCACGACTTGTTCTTACACTTACCTCACACCATACCATAACATTTTGTTTCTTGTTGCCAATGCTTGGATGTCCCTCTATAGTTTTTTCTCTTTTATCCAATTTTCAGGTGTTCAGATACCAATGACATGAACGAGCCCGTTGCCAATCTTGAAATTGATTTTGAGAGGACTGTTTGTTTAGGAGAATTCGAGGATGAGGGAAATGCCGAAGACTATGTCTCGTCTCCTGACTTGCTAAGGTTGGTGGAACAAGAGGACAAACTGATTCTACCTCATCAAGAATCTGTTGAAACAATAAACCTGGGCACTGATGAAAATAAGCAAGAAGTGAAGATTGGGACCTCACTCTCAGAGGACACCAGGCATCATTTGATTGATTTGCTTCATGAGTACAAAGACGTGTTCGCATGGTCCTATCAGGATATGCCGGGATTGGACGGGGATATAATGGTTCGTAAGCTCCCGCTGAGACCCGAATGTAAACCCATTCAACAAAAATTAAGGCGGATGAGGCCCGAAATGCTGCTGAAGATAAAAGAGGAAGTCAAGAGGCAATTTAATGCAGGCTTCCTACAAGCTTCCAGATATCCAGAATGGGTGGCTAATATTGTCCCGGTGCCAAAGAAGGATGGTAAAGTGCGAATGTGCGTGGATTATCGTGACCTGAACCGCGCAAGTCCTAAGGATAATTTTCCCTTACCACATATCGACACATTGGTGGACAATACGGCGAAGCATTCATTATTTTCTTTCATGGATGGATTTTCGGGGTATAATCAGATCAAAATGGCTCCCGAGGATATGGAGAAAACCACCTTTATAACGATGTGGGGAACGTTCTGTTACAAGGTAATGCCATTCGGGCTCAAGAATGCCGGGGCCACGTATCAGAGGGCCATGGTGACATTGTTCCATGATATGATGCATAAGGAGATAGAAGTCTATGTCGATGACATGATTGCTAAATCCCGAGGAGAAAAGGAACATATTGTGGACCTCAAAAAGTTATTTGAAAGACTGAGAAAGTTTCAGCTGAGGCTTAATCCAGTTAAATGTACATTCGGGGTTACCTCGGGAAAGTTGCTAGGCTTCATCGTCAGTGAAAGAGGCATCGAAGTGGATCCGGAAAAGATAAAAGCCATTCAAGAATTACCACCTCCGCGCACACAGAAAGAGGTCAGAGGATTCCTGGGAAGGCTAAACTACATTTCCCGATTTATTGCTCAACTCACCAATCAGTGTGATCCCATCTTTCGACTCCTTCGAAAGCATAACCCTGGGGCATGGGACGAAGAATGCCAGGAGGCCTTTGACAAAATAAAACAATATTTGTCTAGCCCCCAGTGCTAGTGCCACCAACTCCAGGAAGGCCTTTGATTTTGTATTTAACGGTGTTTGAAAACTCAATGGGTTGTGTACTCGGGCAACATGATGAGTCGGGAAAGAAAGAAAAGGCGATATACTACCTCAGCAAAAAGTTCACAGAATACGAGGCAAGGTATTCGTCGATCGAAAGATCCTGTTGTGCTTTGGTTTGGGCAGCTAAGAGGCTCAGGCAATACATGTTGTATCATACGACATGGTTAATCTCAAAGCTGGACCCGATAAAATATATGATGGAATCACCCGCACTCTCGGGGAGGATGGCCCGATGGCAGATCCTGTTATCAGAATATGATATCAGCTATGTGAACCAAAAATCGGTGAAAGGGAGTGCAATAGCTGATTTCTTGGCGGCTCGAACGACAGAAGAATATGAGCCCCTGAAATTTGATTTCCCGGATGAAGACTTAATGTGTATCACAGAAAAAGAGTGTGAGTCATCAAAAGGGACGCCTTGGAAAATGAGCTTTGATGGCGCATCAAATGCCCTGGGGCACGGAATTGGAGCAATCTTAGTATCACCGGAAGGAGATCATTATCCTTTCACTGCTAGACTCAATTTTTTCTGCACCAACAACATAGCAGAATACGAGGCTTGTATCATGGGACTACGGGCAGCCATTGAACGAAACATCGAGATCCTAGAGGTATGCGGGGATTCAGCCTTGGTGATCTACCAAATCCGCGGAGATTGGGAAGTGAGAGATCCAAAGTTGATTAAGTACAGCTATCTGGTGGCTGAATTGATCAAAGATTTCAAAGAAATAACTTTTAATTACTTCCCACGAGAAGATAACCAACTGGCTGATGCCTTGGCCACTTTGGCTTCCATGTTCAAAACAAATAGAGCAGCAGAAATAATGCCCCTCAGGATGAGCATATACGAAGTCCCTGCACATTGTTATAGCATTGAGAAAGAGGCTGACGGACGACCTTGGTACCATGATATCTTAGAGTACGTCAAGAATCAAACGTATCCTGAACAGGCAAACGAGAATGACAAAAGAACAATCAGAAGAATGTCAGTGGGATTCGTTCTTGATGGAGACACCTTGTACAAGAGAGGTAAAGATCAGGTGCTTCTGAGATGTGTAGACACTACTGAGGCTAAGAAAATACTTGAAGAAGTTCATGAAGGAATATGTGGGACCCATTCCAACGGTTTCACTACGGCCCGAAAAATCATGAGACTCGGGTACTACTGGTCGACGATGGAGAGCGATTGCATTAGCTACGCAAGAAAGTGCCACAAATGTCAAGTTTATGGCGACAAAATTCACGTAGCTCCCTCGCCTCTTCATGTTATGACGTCTCCATGGCCCTTTTCAATGTGGGGCATGGACGTTATAGGGCCGATTTCTCCCAAAGCTTCCAATGGGCATCGATTCATTTTTGTGGTTATAGATTATTTCACGAAATGGTTAGAAGCTGCCTCATTCGCCAATGTGACCAAGACCGCTGTCTGTAGATTCTTGAAAAAGGAAATCATTTGTCGATATGGTTTACCTGAAAGAATCATCTCAGATAACGCCTTGAATTTGAACAACAAAATGATGACAGAAGTGTGCAAGCAATTTCGAATAAAGCATCATAATTCCTCGCCATATCGACCAAAGATGAACGGAGCTGTTGAAGCGGCTAACAAGAATATAAAGAAGATTATCGGCAAAATGACAGAGACCTACAAGGACTGGCATGAAAAGCTGCCATTCGCTCTGTTTGCATACCGCACATCTGTGAGAACATCTACAGGGGCAACCCCTTTCTCTCTGGTCTATGGGATGGAGGCCGTGCTACCTATCGAGGTTGAGATACCGTCCCTACGAGTCTTAATGGAATCAAAACTCGAGGAGGCAGAATGGGTCCAAGCTCGATATGATCAGCTGAATCTCATCGAAGAAAAGCGTTTGAAGGCAATCTGCCATGGACAGATGTACCAGAAACGGATGATCGCCGCCCATGACAAGAAAGTAAGGCCAAGAGAATTCCATGAAGGAGAACTCGTGTTGAGAAAGATCCTCCCAATACAAAAGGATTTGCGAGGGAAATGGGCACCTAATTGGGAAGGGCCGTATGTCGTAAAGAAGGCATTCTCTGGCGGGGCCTTGATCCTTGCAGAAATGGATGGGAAGGAGTTACCAAATCCAGTGAACTCTGATGTTGTGAAGAAATACTACACTTAAAAAAAAAAAAAAAAAAAAAAGAGAAAAAAAAGAAAAAGGGGAGATCAAGGTGAAAACCCGAAAAGGGCGTCTTGGTCAAACGCAAAACATTAGGATGAAAACCCGAAAGGGCGTCCTAATAAAGTAAATCTGGGCCCAAGGGGCAGAAGTAATTTTGAACAGTGGGCCAAGCGACCAGGCTATAGTATGAAGCATTTCTGAAACACTCGAGATCTTCTACACAAGAGGCCTTGCTCAGAAAGATTCGTGATTGAGAAACGTGGCACAGTTCATGCATTGAATATCTAGAACATTTGTATCCACTAATATGGTTCCTTTTCTTCTATGGCACTTTCAATTATCCTTGTTTGACTTTGTTTGTTACCTTCGAAATTAATGTGAAGTCTCTTTCTCGTACCTACCTGACCATTTGCATGCATCTCATTATGTTGTTTATTTGATTGATAAATAGTAAGAATGACATGCTCTGAACGAAAGAAATGTTGAGTATTACTCAGAAAGGAAACTTGATAGACGCAAGAGTTTCCAAGCAGGAACAAAAGTTCAACATATACCAAACAAGTGATATCTGAGAAACGCAGATTACCTGCAAGGCTCGAAAGATGGATATAAAGCCTGAAGAGAAACTTAGGAATCCAAGCAATGAAAGCAGACCATCAGGATAAGTAAAACGAGAGCTCGGAAGCAAGAACAAAAGCTCAGATGGGGCAAAAGGGTGCTATCCAAGAAACAAAGGTTACTCGTGAAATTGGGAAACGAGTACGAAGTTTAAAAGAAAAGGTCAAGAAATAATGAGGCCAGATCACTACAAGAGTCGTGAAGAAAAGAGATCACGACCAACAAATGCAAGGCACATAACATGTTCATATAGACATGAATGCATTTAAGACAAACATGTGCATATCATGATTGCATCATGCATGACACAGGGTTTTCAATGATAATTGTACAGAATCAAGGGAAGGATACTTGAGTTCCACCAGATGATATGTTTTGTACTCCGAGGTACCTTTAATTTATGTTTCAAAAAAATCGACTCACATCGCGAGAGGTGAGTTGAGCCTCAGGACACGCTGAGGTATTTTCAACTTCTGCCTTTAAGTTATGTTTCAAAAATCAGCTCATATTGCGAGAGGTGAGCTGAGCCTCAAGACACGTTGAGGTACTTTTAATTTCTGTTATTGACTCATATTGCGAGAGGTGAGTCAAATCTCAAGTCACGACGAGATGTTTTCAACATCTGTCTTTAATCTATGTTTCAAAATCAGCTCATATTGCGAGAGGTGAGCTGAGCCTCAAGACACGTTGAGGTATCTTTAATTTCTGTTCATTCAACTCATATTGCGAGAAGTGAGTTGAGCCTCAGGACACGCTGAGGTATTTTCAATTTCTGTTTTCAGTTTCAGTTTTTAATCAACTCATATTGCGAGAGGTGGGTTGAGCTCTTTTTAATTTCAGTTTTTAAATTTCTGTTCATTCAACTCATATTGCGAGAGGTGAGTTGATCTTTTTCAATTTCTGCTTTTTAATTTCTACTGTTCAAAAAATCAACTCATATTGCGAGAGGTGAGTTGAGACTTTTCAATTTCTGTCTTAATTTCTGTTTCTCGGAGGTTAACTCATATCACGAGAAGTGAGTTAAGCTTTGGACCTCATGTTCAGATATTTTCAAATGCTATTCTCAACGTTTGCTTTTCAAAAATCAACTCATGTTGCGAGGAGTGAGTTGACCTTTTTTCAATTTCTGCTTTTCAATTTCTGTTTATTCAATTCATATTGCAAGGAGTGAGTTGAACTCTTTTAATTTCAAGTTTGCGTTCCAAAACCAACTCATATTGCGAGAAGTGAGTTGAGTTGTTCCAATTTTAGTTTTAAAATCAACTCATGTTGCGAGAAGTGAGTTGAGCCTCAGTTTGCACACCGAGGTACCTGCAATTTATGTTTCAAAAATTAACCCATATTGCGAGAATGCGTAGGTCGAGCAATTTTTGACTTCGTCTCAACAGAGGTTAAAGATTGGAGCTAATTAAAGACATCGGATTTGGCATCCTTAAAGCTGCAATGAAGCCGGTTGAAGATACAAATCTCATTCTTGGAAGTTGCCAGAGAACTAATCAAAGATATAGGCCTTGCATCCCCAGTAAAGTCGCAGAGGCGCAGATTGAAGTCACAAGTTTCATCCTTCTAAAGTTTTAGTAGAGCAGATTGAAGATACGAGATCTCATCTCTGAAGTTGCAGAAGACAGATCATAACGAATTCCATATCTCTGAAGAAGAGATAGGTCGAGGCTACAAGTCACACTTCTGAAGTCGCGACGGATCGAACCAAAGTGACAAGATGCGGTGGACTGGAAAGAGACTACCTGAACCAGAGTACCAGAGAAGTCAAGATTTGGCAAGGCGGGGCAAAATTGGCCTTTCTTTATGTCTTTGCTCTATTCCCGTTGCACGACAATGAGCAAAGAGGGGCAGCTGTAATGGCCAATTTTAGGCCCAATTCAAATGTCCTTTTATTAAATTAAAATTACAAAACAGACCCATTTCCATAACCCAAATTAAAACTGACCCGTAGCCCAATTTACACCAAAACCCAACTGCTACCCTAACCCGTGACCCAAATACACCCAAACCCTAACTAGAAACCCTAAATCATACCCCAATGCCCCACTTGGTCTCTGCCCGCCGCCTCAAGTCCCATCAACTCAGCACTGCCCTTCCTGGTCACTTCCACCGCCCAAGCCCCTGCAAACATTTAAAACAAATGGACAGAAAGCATTTTGCAGACAGAAGACAACTTGTAAACGAAGTAAACAGAAGGCTATAAAAGCCCGATTCAAAACAGTTGTAAGGGGCCGATTTTCGAACCTCAAAAAACAGAAATACAAATATATTCAAAAGCAATATAACAGTAGTAGAATTTTTTAGCAGTAACAGCGAAGGGAAGACCCCCGAATTGCAAGAATCACACACAGGATACCAGAGCCCTAGGCAGAGGTGATTTCTATTTTTCTAAATCCATTTCTATGCGCATGTCTTATCAAAGTACCAATAAAGCATAAGAATATATATACAAAAAAAAAGAGAAAAAAATCGGAAACTTTACCTTTTTCCGGCCACCGGAACGGTGGCCGGAACGACGGCAGACGGTGGCGCGAACGGTGGCCGATGATCGGCCGGTGACCGGCCGGCGACCGGCCGGCGACCGGTCCGGCACCGGAGCCCGGACTCCCCCCTTTCTCTCCTTCTTCTTCCCCTCTCCTCTCTTCCCTCTTCTTTCTCTTTTTTTTTTCTCTCCCTCGGCGCAAATGAGCCGAAATCAAAAAAATAGGGTTTATATAGTTTTGAACTCGGGTCGGGTCGACCCGACCCGCTCCGCTCAAGGTCCGCGTGCTCTGACGTCACGTGGGGGATTTGCGCAATCGGTCCTTCCGCTTTCTTTTCAATTTACAATCGAGTTATCTCTTATTTTAAATTGGCCCTGGAAGTTGTTTTGTTCTTCAATTTAGTCCCCTTTCCAGCGACATCGTTTTGAATAACCGGGAAAATTACTGTTTTGGACCCCTGAGGTTCTGCCCGTGTTCGAATAGGTCCCTTTCGACTGTTTTGGTTTTAAAATCTGGCCCGGATAGCTGCTTCCGTTTTCAATTTAGTCCCTTTTACTTTATTTCATTATTTCATTTTAATATTACCCCATTTATTATTATTTATTATATTATTATTATACATTATAATTATTATTATTACTATTTTTTAATTGTTATCTATTATCTTTTTTGAAAAATGTTGTTATTTTGTTTTGTTATTATTTATTATATTATTATGTAATAGTATGTATTATTATTATTATTATTATTATTATTATTTTATTATCATTAGTATTAGTATTATTATGTTGGTGCACATACGTGTATTATAATATTCTACATAGTACTATTAGATTTGTTTTAAAGTTTTATTTGTTTTGTGTTATATTATAGTATTATGTGTTATTTATTATTATTTTTTTGATTTTATTACTATTATACTTTATTTTCATTATTATATTATATTCGTCTTTTATATTTTATTATATTGCTATTATTATTATTATTATTATTATTATTATTATACCTATTATTTACTAACATTTACTATTGTTAGTGTTAGCATTTTTACTTAATACGTATATATGTATCATTATGTTTTTTCTTTTAATACTATATTTTCAAATACTATCATATTTGTATATGTTTTTTTTTTTTTACTATATTTTACGTATACTTGTGGATATTACATTTTTAAATATTATATATGTCTTTTGATACTACTATATATTCCAGTACCTCATATATATAGTATTATTTTATATATTATTATAGCTATTATTGTCCTTATACTTATTATTTTCACTATTGTTATTTTATTTAGTATTATCATACACATATCTTTTCATACATGTCATTTTATATATTCTTATGGTATTAATGCATTATTTATCCTTCTCTTTTATTTTAAATATTATCTGTTATTCTCCTAATATCTTAATTTTATATTTTAGTGTACCTTTCCATTAATCACTATTTCCAATATTTCACAATAATCGTATTAATTTTCTGCATCATTTTTGAAAGATTTTAATACAAAGGCAATGTTTCGGTGTTTAGAAATTCGACAAATCGTACCCTAACGTATTGGGTTTCGATTTTTCTCGTCTAAATCTAAATACTCAAGTATCCTTCTTAAAACGTAAGTTTTTAATAATAAAAACCCTACCCATATTATTATCATTTTTGCGTATTATGTCATCACTTTTGTTCGTATCATCTTTGTTATCACATTCCTTCCTATTTTTATTATCGTTTCACCGTGAGTTTTTACAAATTACCTTCTTTTACACAAAAAACGTTCTTTATAAAGGTAATATTCTGTATTTAGATACTCGGGAATCGTACCCTAACGTATTGGGCCGTGATTTCTCGTTTAAATCTAAATAACCGAATAGCCTATCAAAATAACTATAATTTTCCAAAACTCCTTCTCGAGAGTCCGAGATATTGCGTCCTAAGGCATCGGGCGTGATATTTCGTGATCTCGAGATAAGACTTTCTAAATCAAGGCAATGTTCGGTACTTAAGGAATTCGAGAAATCATTCCCTAACGCATTGGGTTCCGATTTTCTTCGTTTATTCCAAGTATTCGAATATCCTTTCAATAATAAATACCCAAATTCTAAATAAAAGGCGAGTTTAGCCTTAATGGTAGAAATGTCGTATCCTAACATATTGGACGCGACATTTTACCTAAAGGCAAGCTAGCCTTTGACTTACACTTTTAATTTATCCCAAAAGATTTTCAAACAAACAAGGATCGTATTTTGAAATTTTTCCAAGTTTTCGAATTATTGACTTCAAAGATTTCAATTAATCAACGAAGTACCGGTTTCCGGGCGTATCGGGGGTGCTAATCCTTCCCCGTGCGTAACTGACTCCCGAACCTATTTTTCTGGTATGCGGACCAAAATTGTTGTTTTAATAAATCAAATAGTTTATCAAAAACAACCCCCTTTTGAGGTGGCCGATCGCACCCTAAAAAAGATCGGTGGCGACTCCAGTCCTTGAAAAACTTTTTAAGTCGACGTCCGTTTTGTTTTCACAAAAAAGGTTGCGACATATAAAATTTACGGAGATAATAAATTATCCATATTAAATAAAATGTATAAAATATATTAAAATCAAGCTTTGGATTTGTGGTAAATTTAATATTTTACCAGTCTAATTGATGTGAGTTCAAATCTCATTGTATATATATTTTTATTGGTTTTTGTTGAAATGAAAATACTAAAATACCCTTGAATAATATAACTATTTTAATTATGGAAAGGCATTTTCGTAACTCCCTTACTAAGTCAGTGACCTAGTGAAGGACGACACTTACTCAGTAAAACGCTTGATAAATAGTATAGATTAAAAATTCTATCACACGAGTATGCGAGTGGAAACTACGGAATTAAAACACTTATATGTGTTTAAAAATAGCATACAATAAACAATGAAGTGTATGGTTTGAAACTAATTAATCATAATAACACATGAAATTAATAATACGAAATATACTACAATTATTTATCATGACGTTGTCATTATGTAGACCTACTCTTGGTTTAATATGTAAATCAACTCTTTAAATATATTATGTAAAATTAAATTAAAATAATTATTTAAAGGATAAACTATAAAAATAGTCACTTTTGTTTGTCTCGGATTACATTTTAATCACTTATATTTGAAATGTTACGTTTTAGTCACGTTATCATTTTGTTACGAAGTAGTCACTTTGTCATTAAGCTCCATTACCTCCCTAATGGCAATCCTACATGGCAGTCCAAATAGGTTTTAAATGTCAATTTGGATGTCCAATTGAGTTTTTATTTTTCAGTTGTAATTAATTTAAAATTTTCAATTAATTAAATTTATTTAATTAAAAATTTATTCTCATATCAGTTGGACATCCAAGTTGGCACTTAAAACCCATTTGGACTATCACATAGGATTGTCATTAAGGAAGTAACGGAGCTTAACGGCAGAGTGATCACTTCGTAACAAAACGATAACGTAAGTGACCAAAATATAACATTTCAAACATAAATGACTAATATATAAGTTGAGGCAAACAAAAGTTACTATTTTTATATATAGTTTACCCATTGGATTATTATAATAATAATAATTACATAAATAATTTAACATAAAGTCATTATGGATCATGATCTCTCCCACCCATGCAACTCCTTTTCTAAATTGAATTTTGATAACAGGTCATGGCATAGACCAACTATTGTTGATCTTTCTCTTCTCATTCTTACCTTTCCCAATCCTACTTTTCTCCATCCCAAAAGAAAAACAAACATAAATGTCATTTTTCTATTATAAATGTTACAGGCCAATTTTGGCCTACACCCAAGCCTAAGTACCCGATTAAGCCAAAAACAATTACCCTTAACCCATTTTTCACCCAACAGCAACATAAACAATACCCATTACCTGATTAAAACAACAACCCTAGCCCAAACCCAAAAACCCAACAGCAGAACCTTAACTTGGTCACCCCCCACTTGCACATGCTCTCTGCCAGCCGCCTGCAAGCACCGCCCCGAGTTACATCCCACCGCCCTTGCGCCTCACGCACCTGCAAAGCAATAAAACAAGACGAGACAGAAAGCAGTATAGGAGATAACAAAATAATGATTTGTAATGGCTATAAAAGCCGATCTCAAAAACATTGTAAAGGGAGAACTTTCGGCACTTTCTCAAATGAATGCAAACATTAGTTTTTCAAACACGAACAGTGATTCAAACACTAAAGCAGGGATTAATCACTAAAAGAGAAGAAGAATCAAAGCAAAGATAAAAAGAAATCAGTGATTTATAGAGGTGATTTTATTTTATTTTATTTTTCTATATTTCGAATCCTTTTTCTTTCTTTTTTTTATTTTTTTTGACATACCTATACATATATTAAAAAAAAAGAATATAGAAAGTAAAAAAAAATAAAAAAAAATACCTTTTTTGAATTTTTCGCCCAGCGTGTACGGTGGCCGGCGACGACCGGCGGCGGCAGTCCGATGAGGGTCCGGTGACCGGATGGTGACCGGCCCTCTGGCCGGAAATCCTCTTTCCCTTTCCCCTCTCTTTTTTTTTCTTCTCCCCTCTCCCAAATGATTTTTTTGAAAATTTTGGCCTATTTATAGCCCTCCAAAACGACGTCGTTTTGGGGGCTACCTTTTAACCCCAAAACGACGTCGTTTTGACCATACCCGATCCGACCCGACCCATACCCACCTAGGATCCGCGTGTTTTTAACTCAATGGTCTATTTGCGCAATTGGTCCTTCCGCATTTTTATATTTCGCAATTAACTCTTTATTTCTTTTAAATCGGCCCAGAAATTTATCCTGTTTTTCAATTTAGTCCCCTTGTAACGCTGCGTTTTAAACAACTCGGAAAATTTCTATTTCAGTCTTGCTAAGTTGAACCCGTGTTCTAATAGGCCCCTGTTCTTGTTTATTTTCTTGAAAATTATCCCGTTAGTTTTGTTTTACTTCTGATTTAGTCCCGTTCACTATATTATTGTAATGACCAATTTTGGCCCATATAAACCAAACAACAAAAACAAAACGAAACCAAATTAAAAGTCTCAGTCCATTTACAATTTTAAAGCCCAATTTAAATTAACCCTAACCCACTACAATATCAGCCCAAAACCCGTTACAAACCCTTAACCCTAATCTGCCCTAACGCCGCCTCTGACTTAGCTGCTTCACTACCAACAGTCCCATCCACCGCCCCACTTACTGCAGTCACCGCTTTTGGCTCTCAGCACCGCCCTCCACTTGCGCCATTTGCATCTGCAAAAACATTAAAAGAGACACGACAGAAAACAATAGAAAATAGTGTTGTAAAGGCTATATAAGCCGATGTAAAATTCAATGTAAGGGGTTGGCCCCCGATTTTCCAATAGAAGCAAAGATAATAGATTTCAGCCTTTCCGAATACAAATCAGTAGCAATACAAAATCAGAAGAGCAATACCAAAATCAGACCATCAAAACATCAAGAAACACCGAATCAGAAACAGGTAAAAATATTCATCCGAATCTGTCTTACCCGTTCCCCGTTTTATTTCTTTCCTTCTCTTTCAAATAACGCACAAATACATACATATTTTTAAAAAAATAATAATAAAAAATCTGAATTTTTTACCTTTTTCCGGCCACCGGCGTGCTGTGACGTCACTGGGGTTATTTTCAACCCCAGTCCTTCCGCTTTTAGGGGCTGTGTAATCAGGTCCTATCCCCTTTACAATTTGGCCCGGGAGGTTGTCTTGTGTTCCAATTTGATCCCTTAAGCTGCTGTCCATTTTAAATAATTGGGAAAATTGCGCTTCGGGTCCTCCTGGGTTTAACCCGTGTTCAAATAAGTCCCTTTCGCTTAGTTATATTTTGAAATTCGCCCCAAACACTTCCTTTTAAACTCAATTTCATCCTTTTATTTCTTTTTAGTGTTATTCTCTTTAAAATTTAATAGTATTATTATTGTATTAATTATTATATTATTTTATATCATATTACATATGTATGTATTATTATTATATCATTTATTACTGCTATATTTATTTGTTGTTATTATTGTTATTATTATTATTATATTACTTTAACATTATATTATAATCTATATGTATTAGGGATAATATTAAACTAATTACATACTTTTACATTGTGTTATTTTATATTATTTTACATATACTAACACGTACATATTATTTCATTACTTGCTTTTCGTATATATACTATCTTACGTATATATTCCTAATATTACTATATATATATTTGTACATACATGTATTAATACTATCATGCATGTTGTAGCGACGAAAAATTTTTAGCTTAGGTCGCTAATTGTGGCGATTTAAAATCTTGAAAACGAATTTTAATTTTATGAAAGCAAAGGAGTCGCCACCGATCTTTTCTTCTTGGTGTGATCGGACACCTAATAAAACCTCTTTTAACAAAAACTTGTTTTCGGATAAAAGAAGGCCGAGTTTAGGTCTGCGTTAAAATTCAGAGAAAAATAGGGTTCGGGAGTCAGTTACGCGCGGGGAAGGTATTAGCACCCCCGCGACGCCCAAAATTGGTATCTTTCAAACGTACGTTGTCTTAATTTTCAAAAATACGAGTTCAATTTAAAATTTAGTTGTGATCGGATCAAAATACAAGCATTTAAGGTTTTTTCTTTGAAAAGGATATCCCGCTTTTAACACGAGCCATTTGTGATTCATCCAACATAGCGATGAAATCACCGGCCTAATGCTAAAATCGGCATATTGCCTCGTTTATTAAAACATGAAAAGACTATGGATGAGCAATATCGATGTAGAAATAAAATATGAACTAATATACTAAATTCGAAAGTAGATAATGACAAAAGGTAAAGAATATACGAGATGAATAATATATTAAACATATAACAATGCATGCGTAATAATAATGATTATAAATCGATGTATATAGCGCGATAAGAAATATGTAATTACAAGATAGTAAACGTGTAAATATATACATATGACATATATCTCTAGGTTTTAGAAAAGTATAATAATAGTATTTAGAAATATATATAATATAACATCAGAAATATATAAACCAAATGTTAGGAATATATACAAAACATATTAACAATATAATATTTAATAGACTAGATAATATATAAAAGGAATAATAAAACATATTTAATATGCATATTAGATACAAAAACGACTATCAATATACTAATACTTACTTATAATTAATGTTGAAAGATATATATATAAACTTATATATGATAGTATTAAAGAAACCAAAAATATATGTACAAATATTAAGCAAAAATAAATAATACAAATACTAGTAATAGTAAAACATTAGTAAACAATAAATTTAATAATAATGAAAATAATAAAACATAATGGTAATAACATAAAATAACAAAGATAATAGTAAGTATAACAAGTAATAATAAATATAATATAATAACAATAAATACAAAGTAAATAGAACTTTAAAACAAATGCAAATAATATTACGAAAAATACTATACTATATGCATACGTATAAATATAATAAGACTAATAATAATAAGAATAAATAATATAAATAATATATATACATAATAATATATAATAGTAACAATAAAATAATAACAATAGAAAAAATAAATAACAATTATATAATAATAACATAACACTAAGTAAAATACTATACACATACACATAAATATAATGATAATAATAATACATATATATAATAAGATGTAAAATAACACAATAATCAATATAATAACAACATTAAAATTTAAAGAAAATAACACTAAAAGAAATAAAAGGATGAAATTGGAAGAAAAAGAAACATTCGGGTCGAATTTTAGAATAAAAATGAACGAAATGGACTTATTAGAACGCGGGTTAGACTTAAGGGGACCAAAAACACAATTTTCCCGATTATTTAAAACGGAGCGTAGCAGGGAGGATTAAATCGCAAAACCGGACAAATTACAGGGCCAAATCGTAATTAAATTAAAACTTGATTGCACAACGGTGTAAAAGCGGAAGGACTGGGGTTGAAAATAACCCCAGTGACGTCAAAGCACGCGGACCTTGTCCGGAGCGGGTCGGGTTGATCCGACCCGCAGCTAAAACGACGTCGTTTTAGCTCAAACGGGGGGGGGTCCAAAACGGTGCGTTTTGACCCCCTATATAAATCAAAAATTTTTGTTTTTTCCTCATTTGTGCCGTGAGGAAGAAAAGGGAAGGAGAGAGAGGGAGAGAAAAGGGGAGAGAGAAAGGGAGGGGAGAGGTCCGGCTACCGGACCGGTCGCCGTCCGGTCGCCGGCCGGTCACCGGCCGCAGCCGTCGCCGCATTCGCCGGCGTTCCGGCCACCAAAAAGGTAAAATTTTTAGTTTTTTTTTTATAATTTTTTTAGTCTATATTATTGCTGTTTTATTATGATTATTAAAAGTATGTATATAAAACGAAAAAATTTACCTTATTTCGAACCTGTTTTCCGATTTTGCTTCTATTGGGGGGTATCCCTTCGTTGAATATTGCTAGTTGTTTTTGAAATTTAGTGTTTGCGTCGTGCTCTGAATACTCTCGGTTTGTATTGATTTTTAAGGTAAAAAATCGAACCCTTTACACTGTTTTGAATCGGGCTTTTATAGCCCTTACAATATTATTTTTTATTTTCTATTCTACTTTCTGTCTCGTCTGTTTTATTACTTGCAGAAGTGAAGGGCGGTGCTGAGACTGTGGGCGGTGCTGAGGGCGGTGGATGGGACTGGTTGACAGAGGCGTCAGAGGCCAGTACAAGTGGGCAAGTGGGGGGCTGCACGAGTGAGGCTAAACGGGTATTCGGGCTAGGGTTTCTAAGTTAGGGTTTGGGTGTATTTGGGTTAGGCCAATTAGGGCCTGGGTAATGGGTTTTTTGGGTTTAAATGTAAAGGTTTGAAATGTTGGGCTAAAGTTGTAATTGGGTTTAAAATTTGTAATGGACATTGATTTTTGGTTTAATTTATACGGGCCAAAATTGGCCATTACACATGTATTTCTATATTACGTGTAATTTTATATATTATATTACGTATGCATACATATTTATTTTTTCTTTACGTGTATATTGTGTTTTTATATATACCATGTTTTTAATACCATTATACCTAGACTTCTCATTCATATCATTTTGTGTATTTTAATATATATATATATATATATTCATATAAATATATAGCATCATTAGTACCTTAATATATGCTTTCACCTTGCTTATCATTATATGTTTATATATTCGTTTTGTTTAATACTATTCTCATATACCTATCGTGATTTTTATATCTATACTATGTTACTAATATCTCATTATTGTTTCACTAATATTATTACTACTATTATTACTGTTATTTTTTAACGTCATTACTAGTATTACTATTATTATTTAATGCTTTTGTTGCAAATTATACAACCTTCTTTCCACGTCAAATTGATCCTTTTTTATAAAAAGGCAATGTTTCGGTATTCAGAAATTCGAGAAACCGTGCCCTAACGTATTGGGTTTCGATTCTCTCGTCTAAATCTAACTACCCAAATATCCTTCTTAAAACATGAATTTTAATAAAAACCCTATATATTATTATCATTTGCGTATCATGTCATCATTCTTGTTCGTATTATCTTTTATTATCGCATTCCCTTCTATTTTCATTGCCATTTCATCACACGTCTCACAAATTACCTTTTTACCCGACGTAAAAAATGATTTTCATAAAAGGCAACATTCGTACTTAGACACTCGGGAAACTGTGCCCTAACGTATTGGGTCTCGATTTTCCGTTTAAGTCTAAATGACCGGATAGCCTTTCAAAGTCCAAACACAATTTTAATATAAAAACTTATTCTCGAGAATTCGAGATATTATGTCCTAACGCATTGGATATGATATTTTGTTATCTCGAGATAAGATTTTCTAAAACCGAGGCAATGTTCGGTACTCAGGAATTTGAGAAATAGTACCCTAAAATATTGGGCTTCAATTTTCTTCGTTTATCCCGAGTATTCGAATATCCTTTCAAAATAAATACTCAAACTCTAAATAAAAGGCAACTTGAGCTTCAAAGGTCGAAACGTCGTATCCTAACGTATTGGATGTGACGTTTTGCTTTAAGGCGAATCAGCCCTTTTCACATTTTCGACCAATCCCCAAACAATTGTAAAACAAATAAGGATCGCATCTTAAGATTTTCGCCAGTTTTCGAATCATCGACTTTAAAGACATCAATTAATCAACAAGGTACCGGTTTCCGGGCGTATCGGGGGTGCTAATCCTTCCCCATGTGTAACTGACTCCCGAACCTAGTCTTCTGGTATGCGAACCAAAATTGTTGTTTTAATAAATCAAAGAGTTTATCAAAAACAATCCCTTTTTTTTGAGGTGACCGATCACACCCTAAAAAAGATCGGTGGCGACTCCAGTTCATACTTTTAAGTCGACGTCCGTTTTGTTTTCACAAAAAATGGTTACGACAATTATTATGTGGTTTTGTTTTTTCTTTTATTATTATTACTATTAGTGCCATTATTATATTCTATATATTATCTATATTATTTTACCATTACTACTATTACACTAATTATTTCTATTATATATAATTTATTATCTTTTTGCTATAATATTATTATTATTATATTTTATCATTTTCATTATTATTGCTTATTTTTAACTAATGTTATTATTCATTACACATATATACCATTTATTTTATGTACATATTTTAAAATACTCTATTAATTTATGTTTTTCTTATATTACTTACTTGTAATATTATATTCTTATATGTATTAGATATATATATATATATATATATATATTTTTTTTTTTACCGTATCATGTATATATATTTTAATATTGTACTCTTTAAATATTTTGTATATGTTTTTATACATTTCGTATTGTACTATATACCTATTTAATAACTATTATGTGTATATTTTAAACACTTTCAATATATTTTGTATATATCTTTAATATTTTATTATTTATTTTTATCATGCATATATTTCTTTTATTTTACTTATTATTTTCACTGTTATTATTTATATTTAACGTTATTATCTACGTATATAGATATTTTTATGTACTTAATAAATACACTGTCCTCTCGTTATATTATTACGCATATATATTATCTTTTCATCTTGATTATTAATATATATATTTATATACCCTTATCATTAACTATTTTTATGTTATGACTATTATTATATCTATGTTTCTTTCAAATCTAGTATTATATGTTTTATATATACGTTTACTATTATCTCGTATTTGCATTATTATTATAACTACCATACAATATTACTACATTTTAATGTTATTCCATTACTTTATTTACTTTAATACTACTATGTTTAATATATTTTTAGTTTTCACCACCTTTTTAATATCGTATGTTATTATCATTATTTTCTTACGAATATATTCTCATACATATCACGATCTTTGTGTTTAATATATCACTATTCTTATTCTGATACTAAAACTTCTTTACACTATTACTATTTTGCCTACTATATTATTGCTCTTATTCTCGTTTCGTTGCCACATTTCATTTTATACATGCTCTCATCGTTATTCATTTTATAACAAGTCACCTTTGCACGATACGAAAGTGTTTCTTATAAAGGCAATGTTCTGTATTTAGGCATCCGAAAATTGTGCCCTAACGTACTGGGTTGCGATTTTCGTTTAAATCTAAATAACCGAATATCCTTTCAAAGTAAATACATAATCTTTTAATACAAAAACTCATTCTCGGGAATTCGAGATATTACGTCCTAACGCATTGGATGTGATATTTTGTCATCACGAGATGAGATTTTCTAAAATCAAGGCAATGTTTGGTACTTATGAATTCAAGAAATAGTACCCTAACGTATTGGGTCTCGATTTCCTTCGTTTATTCCAAGTGCTCAAATATCCTTTCGATGTTAAACACATAAATTTCAAACGAAAGGCAAGTTTGGCTTCAAAGGTCGAAATGTCGTGTCCTAACGTATTGGATGTGACCTTTTACCTTAAGGTGAGCCGACCTTCGACTTACGTTTCAATCAATCTAAACATTTTAAAAGAAAATAAGGATCGTATCTTAAATTCTTTCAAAGTTCTCGAAATTTCGACGTTAAGACATCAATTAGTCAACAAGGTACCGGTTTCCGGGCGTATCGGGGGTGCTAATCCTTCCCCGTGCGTAACTGACTCCCGAACCTTTTTTTTTTGGTATGCGGACCAAAATCGTTGTTTTAATAAATCAAATAGTTTATCAAAAACAACCCCCTTTTGAGGTGACCGATCGCACCCTAAAAAAGATCGGTGGCGACTCTAGTTCATTTTTAAGTCGACGTCCGTTTTGGTTTTCCAAAAATGGAATCGACAATAAATTTAGGTTATTTATACTATTTTTATTATTATTTATAAACAATAAAACTGGGTCAGTTCGAGATTAAAAGATATGAACCCAAGCTTGATCCAAAGCGAGCCAAGTTGATCAGGTAAATCGGGCCATGAACATCTCTAATCCCTATCCTAAAAGAAAAACAAATATAAATGAATGTAGGTTCTCTATATATTTAAGCTACTATTTGAGTTTGTGTTATAAGTTAAATGGACACTAACTTAATTGAAAAATGATTAAAATATTATTTTATAGACAAAGTGAGTTATATTATTACGAGTAATAAGAAAAACTCCCCTCTATTTAAGAAGCTTGAGTTTGACTTGAAATTCAAAATTCAGTTTAGGTTTAATCGGGTTTTGTTTTAAAGTTTAAACTCAATTCGAGATAAAAATTTTGAATTCGCTTGATTAGTGTAATGGCCCAAATCTGTTCGGCCCAGACAAAAATAAATAAATAAAAATAATAAAAGTCTATTAACAAAAAGTCCATTTACAAGCCCAAAACCCTAAATACCCAATTTGCTAACCTAAAAACCCTAAAAGCCCAAAGCCCAAAACCTAAAAACTAAACAAGGAACCCTAGCCACCTTTAAGACTTCACCAGCCACCACTGCTCCTCTCCACGTCAGCAGGCACGTCGCCCAAGGTTTGCCCCTGCCATCATTTCACCGAAATGGCAAAGGCATATCTCCCCACCATGGTTGACCGAAAAACCTTTGCCATCGCTGTGAAATACCTACAAAAAAAAAAGCAGAAGACAGTGTAGAGAAACAAAAAAAAAATAAAAAAATAAATATTATAGTTTGGCTATAAAAGCCACAACCATCACATGTAACGTTTTTTACAGAACAAATTGAATACAAAAGGAAAAAAGAACAACAAAGTTAAAAAGAAAATACGAAGGTAGTCCTATTTTTTTTCTTTTTCTTTCTTCTTGTTTCAAAAAATATAAGAAAAATAAAATAAAAAAGTTTAATTTTTTTACCTGTTCATCTTCCACCACCGTCGACGGCTTCATCGAAGAAGAGGAGCCGACAGGTTTCTTAATTTTCAGTCGAGTTTCGACTAGATTTCAGAGGATCTAACCTTAAATTCACAATCTAGTCAAAAAAATCAATAAGGCCTATCTTGGGGAACTCCGGCCACCGGAAGCAGCGGTCTTCGTCGCCGATGACCGGTAGCCACTGTAGAGACCCAGCATCCCATGGCTGAACATAAGGGTGGCTTTGAGAAAAAAAAAGAGAAAAGAAAAAAATTAAATAGGGTTTAAAATGTTTTTTTGTTCTATTTTTTTTATTTATATAAGGCCCTATACGACGTTGTTTTGAGCTTAACCTTCAAACACCCAAAACGGCGTCGTTTTGACGCTTAGCCCGACAACCCAACCTGAACTCCTTTAGATTCACGTGCTTTTGAATGAATGGGTTATTTTTCATTTTGGCCCTTCTGCTTTTTAGCATGTTTTTAAATTAATCCTACGTATTTTTATTTTATTTCATTTTTACCTTGTTATTTTGATTCCTTTGCAATTTGGTCCTTTGACCTACTATCAACCCAAGGGAATGGCACGATTGGATTAACTGCTCTCTAAGCCCCAAACTTCTATATTCCATTTTAATTTAATCCTTTATATTCTATTTCCTTGTAATTTAGGCGCTAAATTTTGTTATATTTTCAATTTAGTCATTTACTTCCCTTTTTTTATTTATTTCGCAATTTATGCTTTAAGTTCTGTTTAAATTTCAATTTAATCCCTCATTTCATTTATTTAATTTTGCCTTTTTAGTTACTGTTTTTATTATTTTATCCCCCAAAATTTTATTCTGGTTTCGATTTAATCTTTTTTATTTAATCTTGCCCTTTTTTATTTATTTAATTTTCAGCTTTTTTAATTCCTTATGTATATTTTTATCCTTTAATTTACATAACTTGCATTTTTATCATTAAGTTTCTTAATTATCTCATTTTAGTTCATTTTTTTAATGTTGATGTTATTGTTAAATGATTATTTTTGCTAATTAATATTTTATTTTGTCATCACTAATATTACACAACCATGATCATAGCATTATCATACTTTTTTATTATTTTACCATTTTTTGTCATTACTAATGTTCCACTTATTATTTTACTATTATTGCAATTATTAAATAGCCTTATTAATTGGCTAAAAATTATTCCAACTATCATTTGTTATTATTTTGTTATCATTTTTTTTTACCACGTAAGCTATTCTATACTATTTTTGCCATTTCCATATTATGCAACATGTTTAAATATTCATTTATTTTTGTACCACCATTTGAATAAATTAATCACATATTGCATTAAATGTTATATTCATTTTTACCCGATGCATAAAAAAGGAATTTTTTAAAACCGAGGCAATGTTCTTTGTTTAGGGATTTGAGAAATAGTGTCCTAACTTACGGGATACGACTTCTCCTTGAACCAAAATAAACGAGCATCCTTTTAAAATTCAAAATATATAAGACTTAGGTAATAATCAAATAATGAGAATCCTTATTTACGAGGATTTGAGATATTGTGCCCTAACTTATGGGACATAATCATTTTCTCAATTGACTCGAAATAAGAAGGCTTTTTCCATAAGATTCAATTTAGTTTGCAATCATGGAAGAAGAGGATCGTATCTTAAATTTTCTTTGAATTTTCAATTCTTGACACTAAGACATCAAGTAATCAATTAGGTACCAATTTTGGGCGTTATGAGGGTGCCAACCCTTTCTCATACGAAACCGACTCCCGAACCCATTTCCTGGATTTTGTAGATCAAAAATTATTGTTTTAATAAATCTAATATTTTATTAAAATGACTAAGTTTTGAGGTGATCCAATCACCCTTAAATAAAAAAGATTGGTGGCGACTCTATTTTCATTTTAAAATAAAAAGTTGATTTCTACAGAGATTTCAACAATTATATTTATTCATCTAAGGAAGAAAATGAGTTTGATTTCTATTCTTGAATTCGGACTTGATATTTTATCTTCAAACTTGAGTTTCAATTGATATTTCATTTAATTACTAAAAAAATATTTAAAAAATTTAAGCATAATGATATTTAACTCAATTCAAAATCGGGCTATGGGATATAACCATTAGCTGAACACAATTAGGAAGGTTTGGGCAGCCGAAAGAAGTGACGACTATGGTGGCTTTCATATGCCTACTGATGGCTTTAAATTTATAATTTTATAATTTAAAAAAATAAATAAAACAGTATTTAATCCCTAAACTCTAAACTTAATAATTTCTTTTCAACTTGGTTTTTTATTTTTTTTCACATCAGTTTGAGCTTTAAATTTAAATTCTATTTAGGAGTGATCACGTGTCATTCTAAAAATATGTCACATTATCACTTGAAAATTTTAAAATATATATAATTTTTAAAAATATAAAAATTATAAATAATTTTGTTTTTCAAAATCTAAAATATCAAATTCCGGCCTATTAATTCTTAGTTCGACTGGCATGAGTATTGTCGAAACCATTTTTTTTGAAAAAAGGGGAATCGACTTTAAAATTTGAAAATGGAAACAAAAACGGGGAGTCGCCACCTGATCCCTTTTTACTGAGGTGTGATCGGGTCACCTCGAAATGTGATTTTTTTAATAAACCATTTAATTTATTAAAATAACTATTTTGGTCTTTGAAATCTAGAAAACGAGTCCGGGAGTCGGTTACACACGAGGAAGGATTAGCACCCTCGATGCGCCCAAAATTGGTACCTAATTGATTAATTAATGTCCTATTGCCAAATGATTGAAAAGATCTTAAAAAACACGATCCTTTGTTTGAAAATGGCATTTAAATATCAAAAATTTGAGATCCACCTATTTCGAAGAAATAAGAATGCCGCACTCAGTAAGTTAGGGTGCAACATATCAATTTCTCGAAATTGAGCTTACCCGTTTTGCTTACAAGGCTTATAAATTTAAAATGAAAGGAATATTCCACTATTTTGGATCGCACAAAGGAACCGAACCCAGTAAGTTAGGGTGCGATTTATCGAGGTCTTAAAATATGAAATATTACTTTGGTTTTGAAATTCCTATCTCGAATACTGAATGCCACGTTCAGTAAGTTAGAATATAGCATTTCAAAGTTTCAAGAATAGGTTTTGTTTGAAAATTCACGTGTTTTGGTTTTGAAATTAATACTCGATAGTTCGGGTTTGATGAGAAAAACCGAAACCTAGTAAGTTAAGGCTCGATTTCCTCGAAATTTCCCAAACACGAGTTAGGTTATTGAAAATTTTTGAATGGAGGTTTTTTTTTTTTATTACTAAAATGATATTGAATACGAATTTTTAAAATACAAACATGAGATAACAACAAACAAAGCAAAGAAGCAATTCACAAACAATATGTTATACCAACGAATCGTGATAACCAATAAATATAAAATGATGCACGTAATGATAACAACTATATACACATCATCATGCACAAATGATAACATTAACATTAAAAGACTAAGACAAATTTAAAAAGAAACAAAGGCAAATTAAAATAAGTGAAGTTTAAAAAGCTTTTAAGAATGAATAATTATGAAAAAAAGGTTTAAAACTATTAGAATTCAAATAAAGATTTTAAAAATATTAAAAGATATACAAAGTATATATACAATGTGATGTTTTAAGAAATATATGTGTAGTATAAATATATGCACTATGTAGTATTTAAATATATTTATAATACATGAACAAATAATAGTGGTGTTAAAGTATGAAATGTGGTATTTGAAAAATATGCATAACGTGTATAAAAGTACATATATAATATATAAATACATACATATGATATATATATGAAAAGCAAGAACAAGTAATACAAATATTAATGTAACATAGATATAGAACGTACATAATACATATATTTATACATATATAAAAATATATATATAATATATGATGGAGTATAGCATATATATATATATAAAATACAACTTTAAAATAAGTATTACACATAATATAATAGTATTAAAAAAAACTATATAAAGTAATGTGAAAGAACAAATACAAAATACATATAATAGATATAAAGGTATAGTGTACGTAATGTATAAAACATATATAGATGTAATATATAAAACATATACCATAGTATTGAAGACATATACATAAAATAATAATATAAGAGAATATATTTAACTATAATATAAAAAAATACAGGTACATACAATATATACGTAATGTACAGCAAGAAAAATAATAATACATATATAACATGTATATTAATGATAATAATAATATGATTATATGTAGTCTAATTATTAAGATAACAAAAGATGAAATGAGAACCAAATCGAAAACAAAACAACAACTTAGGGCCGAATTTAAAATTTGGAAAACGGTCAAGGGACCCAGGCAGACACGAGCTCCCAGTACAAGGATCAAAACTGGAAATAGACCAGCCCTTAAGGTGCTGCGTTTTGAAGTGGGCCAAATCGCACAGAGGCTTAAATTAAATGGGCCAATTCGAAAGGAAAATAAAACATAAAAAGGGCCCGATCAGAAGCCATTGCCAGCTTGAAGGACCAAAGGTGTAAATATCCCCTCAGACACCAAAACACGCGGGTCAAGCTGTATCTGGGTCGGATCATCGGGTCACAGCTGGGTAAAGGGGCTTATACGGCACCGTTTTAAGGCCACTAAATCAGGCCCTAAACGGTGCCGTTTTAGGTGGCTCCTAAGGGTTTAGAAGGAACCCTAAGCTTAATGTTATCAGACTACTCCAACAGCAGCCAAAAAAAGAAAGAAAAAAAGAAAAAAGGGACCCCGGTAGTTTCCTCCTAAGCCACCGCGACAGAGCCAAAACCAAGAAGCCCTCCGACCACCCTGCACCTTTAAATTGGCGATGGGTTCGTCGCGTAAGGTTAGCCTGGCTCCGATCGGGGTAGACGCTCGCGGGGTTGGGCTATTTCGAGCCCCCAAAATCGAGTCCAACTCCGATTGCGACGGAGCGAACAGCGGTATGGTAATCCTCTCGCAAAGGTAAGGTCTTCTTCTCCTAATGCAATAGATGATGATGAAATGGGAAAATAAAAACAATAAGACGAAACGGCAGAGAAAAATTTCACCTTCAAAAAAACTCGAGTCTTTTTATTTCTTTTTCTTTGTTTACAACTGTGTATGCTTTTTGTTGTGAGTATTTAGATTCTGAAATTTCAGAGGAGAAAAAACAAAAAAGAAGCCCTTTTGCCTCTGTTTTCAACGGCTTCATAGCCGAGTGAAAAACATTGCTATATTTTGCTATATTCTCGCTGTTTTTTCTCTTTGCTCTGCTCAATGTCCTTTCTTTGAAACTTTGCAGATGACGGCCCCAATTAATGTGGTGGGACGGGGCTGAGTGACGGTAGCAGTCCTCTGGTAGCGGCTTCAGAGGGTGGTGCGCTCGAGGAGATGTGCGTGAAGGGACGCGCGTGACGCTGCTGGAATTAGGGGCTAGGGTTTCTGAGTCCCGAATCTGCCCAGGCCATTTGGGCCAGTTTTAGCATTGGGCCAGCAGATTTCGGTTTTGGGCTAAACGGGTCTGGGACTAAATTAGTTTAGGTGGGTTGGTTGATTTAATTTTGGGCTACCGGGTATTGGATCTTAGGAGGGCGTTTTGAACTTTGGGCCAAGGGCCTGTTAGGGGTATTGGGTCTTTTCAGTTTGTAAATGGACATTTAGACATTTTTTGGTTTTATTTGTTTTTGTATTTATTCGGTTTCATTGGGCCCGGGCAAAATTGCCCTATTACAAGTATTATTACCAATATAAGACAGATACAATCAGAACTTATAATAAAATTATTTTAAAAAAATTAAATTTCGAAACAAATGTGAAAAAAATTACCAAATTTAGAGATTAAATATTTTTTTCAACCCATAATTCTAGTTGCCACCTCCGTTGCAAATTTTATATAAATTTTTTTATTTGGAAAAAAGAAAAGAAAAGAAAAGAAAAGTTGTTCCATTCAAAACTTTCTCTTTTCCATATTTAAGTATTTTAATTTTCAAGTTCTTATTTCTAATTTTTCGTCACCTATTTTCGGTTTCTTCTTTCATATCCATTTCATTTGTTTGAAAACTTTCTTTTCAAAGCCCTAAATTTCAAACATTCTCTTTTATTCCACAATTCTAAATCATGATTGACTATGAATATTGGTTAATTTTCTTTTTAATATTTACTGTTATTGTTCTCTATTCATTGGCAAAGACAGGTCGAAATTAAATTTTAATTTTTACGATAATAAAAATACAATTTCACCATTTTAACAGTCTATATATTTATAATTTTTAAAAGATTAAGACGAATTTTTATCATTTTTAGGAGGGTCAAAGTATAATTTTACCTTTACTAATTTAAAGGCCTAAATGAAAAAATTTTCTATTTTAGGGAGGGTTGGCCCCTGCTAGACCCCTGATTACACTCCTGTATTTATTATAGACTTTTATTTTCTAAAATTAATTAATAGTAAAAATCTAAAAAATTTTATTATTTTATATAATTTAATTTTTTAAATTTTATATAAAAATTACCAATTTATCCCTCTCGAACGAAATCTAAATTCAAATATTAAATAAAAAATTATTAAATTCCATAATTAACTTCAAGAAATTAGAAATCTAAGTTTAAAAATATTATAAACTGCAAAGAGTAAATGTTACTTTATTGAAAATTAAAACACTTGCTCACCAAGTTTTGTGAAAATGTGTCTTTTTTTTTTTTACTTTTTTCTAATCTTGACTATTATTTTTTTTCTTTCAATATTATATTAAAAATGTATTTTCATTACTAAAATCGTTAATTTAATTGTAAAACAAGATTTTTAATCTTATATGACATAGTTTAAAATGAATGTTGTAAAAATCTTGGTTTTGAGGTTGTTGAAACTTTAATAGAAATTGTTGTTCACTCTCTCTCTTTCGGTTTTATTTTATTTTTAATTTTAAATGTTATACAACAACATTCTACTCTTCTTTAAAATTTTCATTTTAGATTATATCACGTAAAATTTTACATATAATTTTATAGTTAAATTAATAATTTCAATTATAGAAGGACTTGAGTGATATAACATCGATAGTCTGATGATATAATTAAAACGGTGCAAAATTAAATATTTATCCTTTTGTCTACTCTTGATTCATTTTCTCTAGAAACTGGTAAACTTCAAATCAAAGTCCATAATGATTTGTGTAGCTATGGCTTCTCTATATTCAAAAAGTGCAAAAGAAATCACTAAGACAAGTTTGGGGCAAAATTCAAAGAATCAACAAAATCACGGCCGTTAAAAGGTTTAAAAGTAAATAAATAAAGGTTAAAATTGCCGTAAGTCCCTGTAATCCTTATGAATTTGGAATCTAATCCCTATACTTTTATTTTTAGGAATTTTGTCCTACTTATCATATTTTAAAATTTAGGTCCAACTATTAGCACTATTAAAATTATTTCGTTTTATTTAGATTCATTACGATGTTATTTTTGTAGTTACGTTGCTACAAAGTGAGCGTTTTTTTTTAATTTCAAAATGTCACACCAACAAATTTAGAAAAAAAATTAACAGTCTTAACAATTGGACTTAAATTTTTAAATCTAAAACATAGAGAGACTAAATTCCTATAAATAAAAGTATATGGAGTAAATTTCAAATTTGTAAAGGGTATAGAGAATATGCTATACTTTAATCATAAATAAATAACCTTAAAACCGAAAATTAAGAATTTTTTAGTTCAGTGTTTATCTATCCTTGACAGTTCACTTGTTTTTGGTTCTATGAGGGTGGATGAATAGTTGGATTTATTGGTTTTTAGTTCAATCGGTCAATCCGATTTTGACAACAATGCTTAAAGTACACACTTTTATAACTTTTTGTATGATTAATATTTTAACAAGCATATCGCTGAATTTCATATTTTATTCATATAGATCATACATGTCAAAGGTAGAGTAAATTAAAATTCTCACCATTTGTTTGTAAAAAAGAAACTTTTAACCATTAAATGTTAATACTATATTTAAGATTTTGACTGAGTTGTGTCACTCATCAACCAAATCTCACCTTACCCATCAATCAACCTATATTGTAAAGTTACCAAAAACTCCTTAGTCTACAAACCAATAGATATTACTTTGAGGGCAAGTTTGTCTTTTCATATAAAATCTAGAAAAAATACACGCCCATAATGACGTTAGGGTTGTCCGTGGGGTGGGCTGAGGCCCGGTTCCAAAAAAAGTTCAAGTTCAGGCTCATTTTCAGGCCTTCTCGGCCAACCCAAAAACTTGTTTTTCTATTCCAAAATTAATAAAATATTAAAAACCTATTTTTTAATTGATAGTTTATATATTTTTAGAATTAAATTTAAATAATAATAATTATTGTTTAAATTGAATCCAGGTTGACTCATGATGTGCAAAAATTATTGCCCAAATCCGACCCTTAGACAGGTCTAAATGAGATTCGAACTCAAAATTATAATATTTAACATATAAACTTTATCATTTTAACTAAAGTTATATTTGATTATTATATAAATTTTTTTAACTTCGTTACATAAAATTTTCATTCATATCATGGGTGTGCTGTAATTTGGTGTATATTAATTTAGATAATATTTTAGGTCAATATAATAAAAATATTGAAACGATTTAAAATTTTACATACATGTTAATTCAACAATTAAATTCTTAAAATATTAATTGTACAAAAAGTTATAAAAATGAATCCCTTTTCATTGTCTATGTATACATGCAAATATACTTCAATTATGTACACATAGACCGGGACGAAGCTGGAGGGGCAAGAACGGCCCTACCCCCTTAACAAAATAAAAAATTGCCCCTTTAATCCCTTGAGTTTTTGTAAAGTTTCAAGTTAATTTAATAGTAAATTGTATTTCGGCTCCTTCTAAAATTTAAAATTAAATTATGCCCTCTAAAAAACATAAGGTTTATCATTTAATCACTAGAAAATTGTACAATTTTACATTAATAAAATGAAAAAATTATATTTTTAACTCTCTCAAAAATTTATAATCAAAATTCGACCCCTCTATAGCTTAGCCCTGCGCATAAATATTATGCAAATATCAATTTTAAAATTATTTATTAGCTTGAATAAGATTATAATTTACTTTTAAATGTAACAAAAAAAATCAATTTTAAATTTGGATTTTTTTCCATTAAATTAAAAATAAAAAAATTAATTTAAAATAGTAAAATATTATTTCGAATTTTTATCGAAATAAAATCTAAACTACTTGATCAATTTAAAACCTAAACAATATCAAAACGACGAATTACAGGTCGGATAACAACAACGATGGCGAAAACACCTAATAGTTGTGAATAAAACCTGGTCGTATGAAAGTTGGTTTTGATTTCTATAGCTGAATACGTAATTATTGAAAGAAAATTATTTTTTTTAAATAAAATAAATTAGGGTAAATTATAATCAAGGTCATTAAACTATTTTAAAAAGTTATAAAATGGTTACTAAAATATTTGAAAGTTTTTTAATTAAGTCATTAGGCTGTTAAAATCATTGTTGTATGGCTTTCTTTGTTCGCATCGCTTGCACCGGTCAAAAGCTCTCATTTTCCTTCTCTTTACAGTTCAATTTGTCATGAAATTGCTTCGAATATTACGAATCTCTAAACTGAAATTTAAATAGCTTTCTTCGTCGATCTCCAACACTGACCGTCAAATCAACTTAGATCTAAGGTACGTTGTTCTAGTCGTTGATGGGTATTGATCCCTGTATTGAACGTCAAATCATCGCTTGAAGCTCACTAACTTGACTTTTTTCTAAACAAAAACTTAACAGTCTAGTGACTTAAATAAGAACATTCGAATATTTTGGTGACTTAAATGAAAACTTTCGAATAGTTCAATGATCATTTTATAATTTTTAAGTTAAATGACTAAAACGTAAACTTATTAATAGTTTAAACACTTTAGATGTAGTTTACACCTTGGTTTCTTTTTCATTATCTCCATAGATGGTTCTTTCAGAAAAAACAAATAAATTATCTTCCTTCCTAGATAGCGTGAAAAGAAGCTTCTGTTACAATTAGGTGACCAGGTGTTGACACTCAAAGATATTAGGTGTCGCTGTACAAAATAAAACAAAAATGGTAGAACCGATTGAGGAGCTGCGTAGCTCGGGGAGGGGGGGCGGGGGGGAGTGCGGCGCCCCTTAAATGGAAAAAATTTTCATTTAGGTCCTTTAAGATTTTTAAAATTTGAAATTAGTAAAAGTAAAATTACACTTTGCACCTCCTAAAAATAATAATATTTTGATTTAATCTTTTAAAAACTATAAAGATATAGGCTATTAAAATAATGATATTACATTTTTACTATTATAAAAATTACAATTTAATTTCGACTTTTCCTAAAAAAAAATTTTTGACTTCGCCCCTGTGATTGAGCCAAGAAAAAAAGCTCATTAAGTTGAAGCATCGAATTGGTGGTATGACTAATTTAATCACTAATGATTTTAAAATCTTTGAAACTTATATTGGTTTGACTTTTGGTTAGGGTGGTTCGGTTTTTATAAAATTGATTTTAGGTTCGAATCTTAACATAATAAAATTTTATATAAATATTTAAGAAGACAAAAATATTCTCATATTAATATTTGTTAATTTGTAACAAAATGGGATTTAGTAAATTTTTAATTGAATTACTATTCGATTCATTCATGACACCAACTCAATCATGAACAGTGATAAATATTTATACGAGAAAGGATCCGCTAACGCCAATATAAAACTTGAGTGGTTTTATACCATTTTGTAACTTTTTATACTATTAAATAATTTAAATTATCAAAATATTTATTTTTGTCATGCATGTAAATTTTTTGAATCGGTATAATTTTTCCATCATATTGATCTAAAATATTGTCTTATTAGTATATATTTAACGATTGAAAGCTGTTTACATAAAACGAATTGTAAATAAATTTTAATTTATGCCAAGCTCGACATGCATTATCTATATGAATGTCATAACAAATGACAGATGGATTGTTCAAATATTAATCGTATAAAATGTAACCGTAAGTGTAAAACTTAACGCAGGTGCAAGTGGATCCCTCTTTAATACATATACTATGATAATGTGTTTGACTAAATTCGTGTCACCTACTAATCGGGTCCCAACTCAATTGTAAAATTACCAAAAAACTTAATCTTTTTACAAAGCAATAAATATTATTCTAAGTGTGTGTTTTATATGTTTTAATAAATCTACAAAAAAATAAATAAATCATTAGATTTAAACCCAAAACACCATATTCTTTATTATCTTAACTTTACCATTTCAATTAAAGTCACGTTTAATTTTTAGGGTAAATTGCACCTAATGTCACTAAATTATTAGTAAGTTTATGCTTTGGTCACTCAATTTCGAAAAGTTAAAAAAAGATCACTAAACTATTCAAAAGTTTTCCTTTTAAGTCACGGACTGTTAAAATCGTTGTTGTATGGTCTTCTTTGTTTGCACCGTCTGAACTGATCAAAAACTCTCCATCCCCTTTTCTTCTACAATTATTCTACTCGTTGATGGGTATTGATTAGCCGAGTTTTTTGTCAAATCGTTGCTTGGAGCTCGCTAACCAAACTTAAAAAAAAACTTAACAACATAGTAACTTAAATAAAAACTTTCGAGTAGTTCGAGGACTATTTGTAACTTTTTGAAGTTAAATAACCAAAATATAAATTTATTAATAGTTTAGGGACCTTTGGTGCAATTTACCCTAATATTTCTAAAAAAAATTGTTTTGTATATGTCAGTTGCAGTTCGGAGGAGGATATCATCCCCCACCCCCCCCCCCAACCCACCCTCCACACACTATATATACATTTAAGTTGCAGCAGGTTCTCTTCAAAACAAAATAAGTTGCAGAACAGACCAGGGGGAGGAAGAAGTTTAGAAATTAAAAGAAAAAAGAAAAGAAGAAGAAGAAAATGGGTGAAGCAGATGGGTTTAGCAAAGATAAGAGATGGAATCTTCAAGGCATGACTGCACTTGTTACCGGTGGAACCAAAGGGATCGGGTAATTGTGCTATGAATTTTATGATTTGTTTTCTTTTTCTTTATTGCCTTCAACTTGTTAGAAAAAAAAAAAAAAAAAACCCAAGTATTGTTGTTAATGCGATGATGATTAGGTATGCGATTGTGGAGGAATTAGCTGGACTCGGAGCAAGAGTACATACATGCTCTCGAACTATAACCGAGCTCAACGATTGCTTACTCGAGTGGAAGGCAAAAGGTTTTCGAGTTACAGGTTCAGTGTGTGATGTTTCGAATCAAGCTCAAAGAGAAAAGCTATTAAACACAGTGTCCTCTGAGTTCAATGGTGAGCTTAACATCCTGGTAAGATTTACCGCTAACATTCAATTTAGGTTGAAATATATCATAGGTCCCTCTAATCTTCATAAATTTAGAATTTAATCCCTCTATTTTTTAGATTTCAAAATTCAGGTCAAATTGTTAATACTTTTTCTTGTTGTTACATTTGTTGGTGTGAAAATTTTAAATTTAATAAAAAAAGAACTCAGTTGGTAGTAATGTAATTAAAAAGATGACGTCGTGATGAACTTGAATTTAACAAATAATTTTAACCGTGTTAACAATTAGGCTTAAATTTTGAAATCTAAAAATTAGAGTGACTAAATTTCTAGAAATAAAAATATAGAGACTAACAATCTAAACTCAAACTAACCTAAACTCAAAATAATTTAACAACTCAAAATGATACAAACTCAAAACAACTCAACTCATAAAACCTGAACCACAATCCTGAATGACCTAAACTCAAAATTAATCAAAGTCAAAATAACTCTAACCCTAATAACTCTAACCCTAAGTAACCTAGAAATGAAATTGGCCCGACGCTAAAATTGACATAAACCGGAACAACTTGAAAATTTTGAAACTTGTACTAACCCGATTCATATCCATCCAACAGATCTTACCCAGAATGAGAGACAAATGACTTAAATAAAATGAAATTCTAACAAGTCTATACACATAAAAATCTAATCAAAATCGCCACAAGTCCACCAAGGGGCAAAGGCAGAAAATTTTTTTAGGGGCAGATAAAATTTTAATTTTTTATAGTTTATATCTTTATAATTTGTAAAGGATTAAATCGAATTTTTATAATTTTAGGGGGGCAAAGTGTAATTTTATCTTTACTAATTTAAAATTTTTAAAACATTTTAAGGGCTTAAATAGCAATTTTACATTTTAGGGGGCCGGAGCCCATGCCAGCCCCCTGGCTTCGCCCCTGAGTCTACCCCGATCCAACACGACCCGTTGAAAAATTAAATCGATCCGAATTGTGATGAATGGTAAAATTTTGCAGGTAAATAATGTGGGAATGAGTATGGGGAAACCGGTGTCGGATTTCACGGCGGAAGATATTTCAAAGCTGACGAGTATCAACTTTGAATCAGCTTATAACATTAGTGTATTGGCACACCCCCTTTTGAAAGCTTCACCCAATGCAAGCATTGTGTTTATTTCTTCAGTTGCTGGTATAGTACCTGTATCTTTTGCACCTATATATGGAGCCAACAAAGGTAATATTACTTTAGATGTTTTATATTTATATAAATTTTGATACGTTAATAATTCGTATTATATATATTTATGAGATTTATTTTATTTGTATTAAAAAATTAATTCGGTATTTTATTTATCTCATCATGTCATGTCATAAAATATTGTCATTCAAAATTTGATGATTTTCGCATTAGATTTTATATGATTCTGTCGTGTTTAAGGGTAAAATTATAATGGAGGTTCTTGTACTAGAAGTCGGATTGTATTTTTCCTTTTACTTAAAAAAAATAGGTAAATTAGTTCATATATATTAGATCAAAAAGTAAACAGGTCCTTTTGTTTAAAATTTCATCTATTTCTACTGTTAAAAACTTATCCATGAACATCAGATTGAGGTATACATGGCATGCCAAGTGTAACTGTCTGGTTAGCCTATTAGTCACACCAATTTTTAACAGTATAAATGGATGAATTTTTAACAGAAAAGACCAATTTGCTCTTTGATTTAACGTACAGGGACTAATTTGCCCTTTTTTTTAGTAAGGGGACAAAAATCAATCTAACTCTTAATACAAGAGCCTCCATGATACTTTTACTTGTTTAGGGTTAATTACAATGAACATCTTCAAGTTTTGGTTAATTTTCTAAATTGGTCCTTGATCTTCAAAAATGTTTTAATTGAGTATTCAAAAATATCAATATTGTATCACTCAAGTGCTTCTGTCAACCCAAACATTAGCTTGGGCCTTAAATGCCAACTCTAATATGGCATAGAATATATTTAGAACATGTAAATCAAATTGTAAACACATTTAGTACCTTGGATCTTGCATTTTTACAATTTAATTATGTGTTTTAAATATATTTCACGTTATATTTGAATTGACATTCAATACTTAAATTGATGGCTATGCTGATGAAAGGACTTGATTGATGCAATATCGATACTTTGAAAATTCAATTAAAATTTTTTTGAAGTTTTTAACGACCGGTTTAGAATCTAAGTGATAATTTGAGTATGCTTGATACGCTTAGCCCTATGTATAAGCAAAGATGGCAGCAAGCAATGGAAAATTTACGCTCTAGTCCCTTTAAAATTTGTAGAGTTATGAAGTTACTATATGGTAAGTTTGCATTTTTGGCCCTCCAAGAATGATACAAATGTGATTTAGTCTTTATAAAATTGTAAAATTATAAACTAATACAATGGTAAAATTATGTTTTAGCTCTCATAAAAATTTATACTCTAAGAAAAAATTTATGGCTTTAGCCCAAACGTAAAATTGTGTGATTTTGTTGCAGGGGCCATGAACCATCTTGCAAAATACTTGGCATGTGATTGGGCAGGAGATAATATTAGGGTTAATACTATTGCACCTGGAGTAATCAAAACTCCCCTTAGTGAACAAGTAAGAAACTCTTAATCATGGTTACCAAGAATTAGTCAGGAAATCAGTTCAAAGAAAGGTCTAAAACTGGTTGAGTAGTAAGCTAGTACAAACCGATTGAATCGGGTTAAAAAAATAGTTAAACCAGTTTTAATATCTTTTTAACTGATTTATTAATCGACCTATCAAACTAATGAACCATGGCTTAACCAATTCATTCATCGGTCTAATTCTGAAAATATTACTTTTAATTGAGTTAGGATGAACTCATGTTGTAAAAAAACCTCAAGTTCAACTCGACATTCAAAACTTGATTCGAGCTCAACCAAATTTCATTTTCAAAATTTGGATTTCATTCAAGATTAAAAAAACCGAATTACTTGAACTTATTTGATTAGGCTTGTTCACCTAGTACTAAATAAGCTCAGTTTTTATGATTGAATTCAAACTCTATAATTTATGCTCAAGTTAGAGCTCGAATTGAAAGTTTTCAATTACTAACTAAATTTATATATATAATAAAAAACTTGAATCAACTTATATCTTATCAAGATATTCAAATCGGTTTGCTCGATAGTTCGACTCGATAATGATGGAAAAGATTTTGATTTTTTTTCGAATTGAATCCGAATAAGTAGACAATTATGGTGAAAGTACCTTTGGAATCTTTGTATTATAGGGGCTATATCAATGAGTTTTTCTATTATTAAATGGATCAATCTAGTCCTTATACTATTAAAAAGAATTAAATAAGATTAAATTAGAATAAAGTTAACATTTACGGTTTAAAAGAGTTAATATTTTTATAGTTTTTATAGTTTTGTAAATGAAATATTTTGTTTTGAATTAAACTATAATTAAAAAAAATAATTTTCAACAACAAATGTTAAAATTATATTACATTTCGAGTTTATTTAATTTTTTTAAATAGCATAGAGACTATATTGGTCTATTTAACAATGGAGGGACTAATTTGACTTAAATAGCATAGAGACTATATTGGTCTATTTAACAATGGAGGGACTAATTTGACTATCTTTATAGTACAGCTATTTATTTGTTTGTTTGTTTTTGCAGTTTTTTGATGAGAAAGATGAAAGATTAAAGGAAACCATAAACCGAACACCATTAGGACGGCTTGGCCAGCCGAAGGAAGTGTCGGCTACGGTGGCTTTCCTGTGCTTACCGGCGGCTTCCTATTTAACAGGGCAGATTATTTGTGTTGATGGTGGGATGACAGCGAATGGCTTGAACTTTCCTAAATAAATCACAGCCGTAAGCCAACTCATATGTAAATGTGATGATTAAATAAGACATGTTTGAGCTATGAAGCTAGAGGATTCATAGCCAGTGAAGTTTTTAATATTAAAATATTTTGCTTTTTGTAAAATGTTATATGAAATAAAATATTATATTAACTATAAAAAATACTATATATTAAATAAAAAAAAGAGCTGATTATTTGATACATGTGACACGAGTAGAAAATTTTGATGTAACAAATAATATTCAAATAATATATATATTTTAAATATTATTTAACATATCGTTAGAAAGACCTAAGTCAACCATTTAACAATGCTTGTAGAGTATATTTAATTAAAATTATATTTTTTATATTTCATTAAATGTATATATTTTTTATTTATTCGAGAACATATTAAATGCATATTTAATTAAAATTATATTTCATTTCTTTTAATTTTTTTACCGGAAACAATAACATGACAGTTTATTACTGTTGAAATAAAAAAATAAATTACATCCAAAGTTATTAAACGATTAATAAGTTTACATTTTAATTATTTAATTTCGAAAAGTTATAAAATACATATTAAACTATTTGAAAGCTTTTATTGAAGCCATTGAACTATTCGAATTTTTTTATTTAAGTTACTAGGTTGTTAATATATATTTTTTAAAAAAGTCAAGCTTGGCATTTTGAAGATCGGTACAGTAGATACCATTAACAAATAGAACATACCTTAAAACCAAGTCGATCTAAAGGCTAGTGTCAAATATCAAAAAAAAATTATTTTGACAAATTCATAATATTCAAAGCCGTTTTATGAAACAAAAAAACTAAACTATAAAAGAAAAGAAAGGTAAAGCTTTTGATGTGTGTATGTGGTTCAAAAAAAGAAGACTACATAATAACAATTTTAACAGTCCAATAGCTCAAATGAAAATTTTTAAATAATTTAATCACCTTGAGTTAAATTATCCTATCTAACAATAATGTGTTGCACATTATGCATATATCAGATATTATTCAACTCGTTTCGAATCCGAAATTTCAAACTTACATTTGCAGCCCCTTCTTTATTATCCATTCCCCCAATCCCCAATTAGGCCCTCTGTAAGTACTTGTGTGGATTGAATTACCCATAAAAACCAACAAAAAATTAAATCATTGAACATTATTCAAACATCCAACCTGCAAAAATCTACGGTGGCTACTTTAGAAAATGATTCAAGGGAAGAAAAAAAACAGCAACTTCATTTCATGCACAGAACTAATAGGGTTGTAAAATGTCCAAAGAAAAATCAATCAAATGATTCCACAGAATATGAAACATCAATGAAACATGAAGAATGTGGATTGCTCGCAATACTACAACCTTTTTTCGGAACATCCCGAACCCTCAAACTCGAAACTAGTTTTCTCTCCATTATGTTTGCTTGCTGTCATCTTCGACTCCGACTCCGTTGTGTTTTAGTGCTTTCAGCTTTCTGTAGCCTTTATCGGTACCGAATATCCTGAGAATACAGAGCGGTCACTGCTAGTTAGTATGTATATTAACAGAAAAATGATCTCCAGAGGATAATAAAGTCCGAACCCAGAGGGCTATTATGAGAATCAAGATCAGTTTTGAATGACAACAGATAAAATTTGAAGGGTATATCGAAATTACAGATGGTGTCATGTACATGATGGATTCTAACAACGCATACATTCATCGCAAAACATTCTTATGAGATTATTGACATCCAAATTGACAAACCTTTGACGGTGTATCAGATGCTAGAAAGTCGGATTAACATTTGAACGACGTGAAGAAATTCCTAGTGAGTAGTGATTGAGTGCTTCATGTACGTGCATCAAGCACAAGTGTCGGACAAGGGTACTTCAAGAAAAACATATTGGCAATCACAATAACCTACAATCGGTAAAAGTATCATGATGGTCTTTGTATTTGGAGTCAGATTGCATTTTGTCTCATTTACTCAAGAAATGAGAAATTAGTCATTGTATATTAGATCAAAGTGCAAACTGATCCTTTCCGTTAAAAGTTCCATCTATTTCTACTATTAAAAACTGGCGTAGCTGACGAAATAGCCAATTATATGTGGCATGCCACATTTATCTCATACTAATGTATAGGGTCCAGTTTTTAACTGTAAAAATGGATGGAAATTTTAATAGAAAGACCAACTTGCTTTTTGATTTAATGTAAAGGAATTACCTTGCCCTTTTTAGTAGAGGGGCAAAATGCAATCCAACTCCTAATACAAGGGCTTCTATAGTACTTTTACCCCTACAATCTGACCATCGAAAGCATACTAATGATTCGAAAAATAAACCCAAACTCACCAGTCCATGTAAACGAATGTGGATGAGTAGTTGCCAGATTTCGTGTAAAGCAAACGATGATGATAGTCATGAAAATCAGCACTGGAAAAGTGAAAAATATGAACAATTACTTCATGGCCGATGAGTTAAAACAATAGAACTACGCACACTTGTGAAGAAGCAAAGTGACAAGTGAACACGGAACTCACCCCCCATATAAAGGTAGAAAGTTCGAGAGGCTCCATGGAAAATGGTAACCACAATGTGCCTCAACTGTCTCGAGGACTCTAAGAACCATCCACAACCAGAGAGTAATCAGATGTGGGCCGGTGATGGCAGGACCAACAATTGTGGCAAAGCCAAGGAACAATATCTCAGCTGGGTGAGCATATTCCGATGTCAGTCCGAATGGTGTTGCGTATCTGTGTAGTTTATAAGATTATCTGATTAGTACATGCGAAAGAACCTAGCACGAACAACATTGCTCGTAGTTTTAAATAGTATCACCACCTCATGCTCGGACTTACTCATGATGGACACTGTGTACATGCTTGTACAGCCATTTCGTATGTAAAACACGATGTCCCCAGTAAAACACAAAATCCTCCAGAATGAAGTAGAATATTATCTGAGTTAGAACCACTTTCCTATGAAACCAAATAAGGATGCAACAAATTAGAGCTTCAAAAGCAGAGAATTTAATTTCATGCAGGCAAATCTATGGAGGATATATCCCGGATAGGGGTAAAAGTACCATAGAGGCCCTTATAATGGGAGTCAAACTGCATTTTGCCCCCTCTACACAAAAAATGGGCAAATTAGTCCCTGTACGCTAGAGCAAAGAGCAAACTGGTTCTTTTATAAAAAACTTCATCCATTTTTACTGTTAAAAACTGGTCTCAATATGTCAACATGACATACACGTAGCAAACCACGTGTCAATGTCTGGTTATTCCATCAGATACGCCAGTTTTGAACGGTACAAATAAATGAAGATTTTAACAGAAAGGACTACATTGCTCTTTGATCTAACGTAGAATGACTAATTTGCCTATTTTTTTGGGTAGAGGGGATAAAATGATACTCCTATTACAGGAGCCTCTATGGTACTTTTACCTTCGGAGAAGCAATATAATTCACGATATTATGATCGAAGGGTGTAAGAATCAAGGAAAATATAAGAGCTCTAGCATATAAAGAACCTGAAAATACCAGGATGGCAATGGTAGACTACTTCTCATGCCCATGCATCTGAAGACGGGATACGAGACAATCATAAGCGGTAAATTGACGCTAAAATGATACAAAAGTAGGCGAGTGATACATTTTTCTTGAGCAGTAGGGGTATTGTTTTTTGTCTGCATGGAAACACAAATTACAAACGAAACTAATTTATTATGAATTAGATAAAAACGAAAGATGTTTTTCCATCACGAACAACCCTTCACTCCCCCTCGCCGGTTTCTATGCTAAAAAAATAATAACGATCGACAATGATAGCAGCAAAGAAGATGGAGTAAACCTGAATCTTGTATTTGCTTAGCAATCCAGCTCTTTCAAGATATATAAATGGAAGCCCAGATAAGAAAAAAACACTTTCATGAAGAAGGAAACTTCCCATACCAGCTAGTTGGAAGTCGCTGAAATGCGTGATCAGATACTGCATAGTAAACAAAGAACATTTTTCAAACTAATTAGTAGAACTACGCGTCAAAAGGTGGAATCAATAAGCAAAACTAGACAAATTCGCGCTTCAAACGGTTGAAAGAAAAATCAAAGATTCATCAAAGATCCTTCGATGTAGACCAAATAAAATTAGGATCTAAATAATCACTATGAAGAAACACATATTCAGTGGCTAATCAATGGCATTAAAATCTATGTTGCCCTGAGTCTTCATTTTTCATGAATTACCTATGTCTAACACTTGTGTCCGTCACACAGATATGAGGATATCACTTCCAAAAATCCTTCAAATACGTGAAAAAACTTTGAAAAAAAACTAACCATACTTGTGCCAGATACATACCCATTTGACACTCACACCCAAGTCCAGAGTAACATAGATAAAAACTATATAATGATTATCATACACATATATGTATATAACAAGAAAAAAAATGGTGAATCAGTGACTTGGACTCAAACCCCAAACCAATGTCCATTCTGCAGCTACCATCATCCCAGTTATGTTAACCCACAAAAGTATATTATTCGAACCGTATATGTATATGTATATAACAAAAAAAAAAAGGTGAATCAGTGACTTGGAATCAAAATCCAAATCAATATCCATTCTGCAGCTACCATCATCCCAATTACGTAAACCACAACGGTATATTATTATGTATGCATGCATGTATGTGTATGTAATAAAAATATATGGTAACTCAGTGACTTGGAATCAAAACCCAAATTATTATCCATTCTGCAGCTACCATCACCCCAATTATGTAAACCACAACAGTGTATTATTCAAACAAACCATAACAGTATATTATTCAAACTATGTATGTATGTATATTCATACTATGGTGGCATAATGAATTTCAGTTTATAACAGAGAAGAAACACTACATAATAATATTTAAACAAATCTTAGCATTGTAAACATCAACATCCATCATCAATCTACCATCTAAATTTACTTTGAATGTCACCCTCCAAAAAAACAGCCAAAACAAATAAATAAATAAAAGCTAAAATTTTCAAATCAAATATAATCATAAACCAATCACCCTAAACCTTGAAATTGAACTAAGTTCATCCTAAAACCACATAAACCCCAGCAAAAACAGATCCAAAATAAAGCAAAGGAGCGAAAAGCAAAGACAGAAGTTTTTACCAGCCAACCAGATTCAATGATGGAACCCATGAGAGTGATGCTTGGAAGTGGCAAGCAAAACACTGAGAATCCAAATGGGTTTTTAATAAAAAAAAATTTAAATCCTTGTGGGAGAGAGAAAAACAGAGAGAGATAGAGAGACAGGTATAGATACGGAGAGTGAACATAGACTGCGAGTAAATAAGGACCACTAGATGTAATATCGTATTGTCTGTCTAATAGAATCAGGGCTTTCTTCATGGACTAATGCAAATTTTAATTCTTAACTTTTACATTTTTTCAATTTGGTCCTTTTTCATTTTTTGAGATAAATTTGACCTTAAATCTTTAAAAAAAAAAATTGAATCTGACAATCAATCTTTTAAAAAGAATTTTAGGTTTGAATCATTTTTTAAGGTCTAAACTTAGTAATTACTCTCATATTGGAGTCTGAACATTTTTTTACCAAACTAGACCCTAAATTTGACAATTGACCTCACATTTGGGCCTAAAATAGTCACTTGTTTCCACATTAGCTCCTAATATTTTCTTTAAAATCCTAAAGCTCATGTTTCAATATGGGAATATTTGTCAAGTTTAAGGATTAACTTGGACAAAAAAAAATTCAAGTCCCAAAATTAGAACAATTGTCAAGTTCAAAACCTAATTTAAAAGTCAAAATGTAATTTATTGAAGCCAACCTAACTTACCATCAAGGCCCAGTGCTAGAGGTGCTCATGGACCGGGTTGAGCCAAGGTTCGAAGTGGGTTCAAGCCGGGCTCAACTAAAAACTCATACCCATTTATTGGGCCCATTTATTTGTACTTGAAAGTTTTAATAAATTTATATAAATTTATTAAAATTTTCAAGTGGTGATGTGATACATTTTTAAGGTACCACGTCATCACACCTTAAAGGTTTTTAAATTTAATGGTCAAATTTGAAAAGAGACTGTAAAGTTCCAGGACTAATGTGGATAAAATGATTTTAAAGACCAACATGAGAAAATTAATTAAGTTAAAGGACTAAAAATAGTTTTATATCCCTATTTTTAATTCTATAAACGGAATTAATAAATCTACATATATTACCTTAATTTTACTTTTTTTAAAGGGCAAATTATCAAAATAATCACTTTTTTTGTCTCATATTATAGTTTAGTCACTTATGTTTGAAATGTTACGTTTTTGTTATTTCCGTTATTGTTTTATTACGAAATTGTTACTTTACTATTAAGATATGTTACCTCCCAAACAACAGTCTAACGTGGCAGTTAAAATGGGTTTAAAATACTAACGTGCATGTCAATCTGAGATGAGAAAAGTTAATTTTTTTTATGAAAATAGAATACAAAATTTGCACTAAAACTCAAATCATTCACACTAGACATCCAAAAATTTTGTATTCTATTTTCATAAAAAAAAATAACTTTTTACATCTCAACCGGACATCCAAATTGGCATTTAAAACCTATTTTCACTACCACGTCGAACTACCATTTGGGAGCTAACAGATCTTTACGGTAATATGACCATTTTGTAACAAAACAATAAAATAAGTGACTAAAACGCAACATTTTAAACATAAATGACTAAAATATAACTTAAAGCAAACAACAGTGGCTATTTTAATAGTTTACTTTTTTTTTAAATACTAATTGAATACGTATCTTATTGTTTCTTTCTAATACAATTAATAAAAAAAAGGAACCAAAAAACATCATTTTTCTTTTCATTAGTCATAAACATCACGCGTTTGGGGCCTAGAACTTACTTATTTTGAAAGTTTACAGTTACGTCCTAGACTTGTGTCGGATTGAATATAGATCTTCATAGTACTCAAATTTTAATTTTGGTCTCTCTAATTTTATAAATTTGATTTTAGTCCAAATAATTAACGCTTAATTAATTCATTAAAATACTGACAATTTTTTACTTAAAAAATACCCTTCCAATGTAAAAAATTGTGTCAAGTCAATGAGTTTAGAAAGAATTTTTTAAGAAAGAAAATCATGCTTTTATTTAGATTGGTTAATGAAATATAAAATTTGAGTTACCAAAATGAATTTTTAATTAAAAAAGAAATCCTTGTGAGAGTGAGAGAGACAGGAAGAAGGATTAAATTGGAAAGTATTAATATCTTCTCTTTTTTAAAAATATCATAAGATAACGATTTTTTTTTCTTAAATTGGTAGAATGATTTGATTGGAAACTATCACTATCTATTTTTGACTTCTTTTATTATTCCTAATTTAAGAAAAAAAACTAAAAAACTTCATTTTCTTTTCAATTATTAGAACCATCACACGTATGGAGCCTATAACTTACTTATTTTCAAAGTTTTCAATTACGTCTTGGACTTGTGTTGCATCGAATTTGGTTTTTATATTTTGGTCAAATTTTGATTTTAGTCCCTCTACAATACCCAATTTCGAAAATGTTGTAATTATTTTCACCACCCAATGGTCTTATAAATTATTTCAATTTTATTAAGGTAAACTACACTAGTAACTAGTTATCTAACACCTAACTATTAGTAAATTTTTTTTTTGGTCACTTAATTATTCAATTTTGTTTTTCTATCACTAACTGGCTGATGGTGGTAACTTTTAAAATTGGAATGATAGTTAATTTAACGATCAATATTTATAAGGTTAAATCATACCCAATGTCACTAAATTATTAGTAAGTTTAAGTTTTGACCATTCAACTTCAAAAAGTTACAAAATGGTTATTTAACTATTCGAAAGTTTTCATTTAAATCATTGAACTATCGAAAGTTTTTATTTAAGCCATTGGCTTTAAGTTTTTTTTTTTTAAATCCAGCTAGCGAACTTCAAGCGACAACAATTGGTACAATGCATTAGTACCCATCGACAAGTAGAACATACTTTAGATCCAAGTCGATTTGATGATTAGAGTGGACAGTTAAAAAAAAAGTTGTTTGGATTTTTGTTCACAAATTTGTGATGTTCAAAGATGTTTCATGAAAAAAAAATAGAAGTTATCAATAAAATTGTACTTGTCAATACAAGTAAAATTTTTAACCGATTTGATATATCTATTATATCGATCTAATTTATTGAAACGTAAAATAAGTAATTAGAAATTTATAATTTACGTCAAATTTGACATGCATTACATATAATGAAATGTTTTTTTGAAAAATAATATGAAAATATGTAAAACTACTTTTGTTTTACATTGATATAAGTTCTCATATACATACATATATATATATATATATATATAGATAAAATAAGTAATTAGAAATTTATAATTTACGTCAAATTTGACATGCATTACATATAATGAAATGTTTTTTTGAAAAATAATATGAAAATATGTAAAACTACTTTTGTTTTACATTGATATAAGTTCTCATATACATATATATATATATATATATATCTTTGTGTGTATCCAAGGGGAGAGCTAAAATTTTTTTTAGGTAAGCTGACATTAAGTTATATGTTTTTATGAGAACTAAAATGCAATTTCACTATTGTATTGACTTATATATTTATAGTCCTGTTAATGACTAAAAAAGATTATATTGAATAGTCAGGTCATCAATTTATAATTTTTCATAGTTAGATGACCATAAAAGAAATTTATTATTAACTGAGTGACCATTTTATAACTTTTTTATAATTGGTTCACAAAAAATATTTGTTAATAGTTGGATATTTTACACTAAATTATTTAAATTTTATTAATAAATATTGGAATTTAAATTCCACAAAAAATATTAATAAAAAAACTTAATATGAGGAAATCTAGATACTTAAAAGTTAAAATATCCCAAAAGAGGAAAGAAAACCTAAATTAAAAATAAAATTACAATTCTCAAAAAAAGAAGAGATCTAATTGGTACTTGGATCGGCCCATTCAACCCTCAATACGAGACTATCATATCCATAACCATTTAGCTTCAATACCGCTCTTTCAGCATCTTCCTTCTTCACAAAGTTGACGAACCCAAATCCCCTACACAGCCCAGTTTTCCGATTAATCCCCACGTGAACCCGGCTCACCGGACCGAACGGTGCGACAAGTTCACGCAAGTCGGATTCCATAGCATCCTCCGACAGGTTAGTGAACCGAATAGTGTTCTCCTTGTCCTTGTGTTTCATATCGGTTCCGTTTATCTTCGCTCCGGCGCCTCTCTTATTTGGAGGAACGTAGGCAGGCTTGCCGGAACCGGTTTCAGATGCCGGAGGTTTGTCGACGGTTCCATTGGCTGGTGGTGGAGCTTGATCCTTGAACGGACACCTCGCAGTCCAGTGATCGCCTTTTTTGCCGCATGTTCTACACAGCATGAGAACGGCACCGTTTTTGGCTTGTTGAGCTAAAGAATGTCCGGCAGCAACCTTTGGTTCTTCTACTTTGTTACCTATAAGTAGTTTCAAGGATATTTAAGAATAAATGTTTAAATTTAAATTTCATCCTCTATTTTACAAAAATTTATAAATTAATCCCTATAATTTGTCAAATTTTAATTATAGTATTTCTCACAGAAATTGAAAATTAGTTCATATATTCTAATTTGTCAAATTTTAATTATCGTATACCATAAAAACTAAGAAGTTACTTTGATTCAGTCGGTTTGCTCGATTAAAATATGGCTATATATAAAATATAAAATATAAAAATATTTTAAAATAATTTAAATATAATCAATTCCTTTTTCAGTTTGGTTTCGTGACTCAAAAATCATAATAGGTTAAATTAATCAATTAAGTCGAGATCAAAATTGCTCAATCCGTCCCACCCGATTAAATCAAAACCGAAAAAACCGAATGGGTCGATTTTTTGGTTTTTTCGATTAAAACCGAAAATTACTCCCCCTAAAAGTGACTAATTTTCAAAACTCTATTAGGGACCGGTTCATAATTAAACCTAAAACAATCAAATTTATATCAAAGTAAACCGAGAGAAAAAGAAACGAACCGCGTCGTTCAAGGGAGATTTCTTCAGTAGAAACCATAGTGAGTCGGCTATCATCATCTTCATCACCCATTGCACTTCCAAATTTAGCCCAAGACCTTCGCTCCAATATCCGCTCCTTGCGTGGAGAATCGACGGCGATTTTTCGGACTCGGATCGTCGTCGTGACTCTGACTTGTTTCCCTTCTTCGTTGAACTTATACTCAATCACCTTCTTGATCCCGTTCTTGTCAGGGCCGATTACTTCCTTCGGTGGTAATAAGTGAGTCAAATCCTCGGCGTCGTCATCTTCAATATCCGCCCATCGGAAGTTTGTTTGCTTGGTAGCTTTAGTTGCCATCGAAGAATAGTAATAAATATTTCAAGCTTTTTACTATGGCGGAAAAGGTAAAAAAAAAAAAAAAGAAGACGGTAGAGTAACTAGAGAGTATTTTAGTGTAACTTTTATTTATCTTTTTTAACTTCAAGATGCTTTATATAATGCTGTAAAAATCCTAATCCGATTTGAAGTAATCAGGAAATTTACAAAAAAAAAATCCTAATTCGATTTGAGTTAGTATGTCTTATTTTAATAATAGATAAAGATGGATAATATTAAGGATGTTAAAATATGTTATAAGTCCCTACACATTTTAAAATTTTGAAATTTAGTCCTTTTATTTTTTTAGATTTCAAAATTTAGGTCTAATTGTCAATACAATTAATTTTTTGTTAAATTTATAGATGTGACATTTTGAAATAAAAAAATAGTCACTTAGTAGTCATGTAACTAAAAATGACATTGTAATGAACATGAATTTTAAAAATGTTAACAATTGGACTTGAATTTAAAAAAAAATGAAAAGTAGGGCTAAATTCCAATAAAAAAAGTATAAGGATTCAATTCTAAATTTGTGATGAGTATAGAAACTCATGGCATATTGTATATTAAACAATAATGGATAAATTTTGTTTTTAGTTTTTGTTTTATGTGTAAGTTACGCATTTAATTTGGTCACTTTTAGTCATTGTACGTTTTGAATTTTGAAATTTTAGTTTTAACTTAATTGTATTTGTTAAATTCATTACATTTTGTTATTTTCAAGATGTTATGTAGAAAACATAACAAATATAGTTTGGTCAATACTGAAATTTTAACTTTAGAAAAGTAGGAAGATTAAAAGTGACCTAATTAGTCCATAAATTATGCATAATATAGGAACTAACTGGAGAATTTGACCTAAATTTTAAGTTAAAATTTGGATAAAGCAATATTTAGTCTTTGAGTTTTGTATTTTTTCTAATTTGGTCCTTGAAAATGGATTGTATTAATAGTAAAATGATGTGACACTCTGAAATTATGCCATATCATCATCTAAAAATTAAAAAAAATTCTAAGTTATGATGTGGCGCAATCTTATAATGCTGCATCATCCTACCTTAATGAAAAATAAGTTCAATGACTAAATTAGACAAAACTACCAAATTTTGGAATTAATGTCAACAATGAAAATATTCAAAGACCAATATAAAAAGACCATCCAAAAAAGTCTTAACCAGCTTCGAACTGGTTATATTATAAGAAAAAAAAAAAAGGGTGTCTGAACTCAAGTTCTAACTAGGGACCTTTGGTGTATGAGACTGACATGATAACCAACTACACCACCCAGACACCGTTCTAGATACTTGTGACTATTAAAATTATTTTTATTTTTATTTTTTTTTTCTTTGATGAATAATATAAATAAAAAACTTTTGCTATTTGCCAATTTGTGATATTAGATTAATATTATATATTTATTTAAAAATATAATGGCCGACTTTAATAGAGAGGAAGGAAGAGTATAAAAAAGGTTAACATATTATTTCTTAAGTTTTTTTTTTTTAATTTGGTACTTAAGTTTAGTTTTAATGTTCAGTTTGGTACTTAGATCAAATGGAATCATGTAACTCAATGAATGTTTGACATGTATACCCAAGTAAAAAATATAGATACTTAATTGAGACAAAAAAAGCCTACAGTACCAAATTGAATGCTAACGCCAAACTCTTAGATACTTAACTAGGACAAAAAAAAAATCAAATTGAAAAAACTCAGTTACCAAAGTGAACATTGAATTCAAACTTAGATACCAAATTGAGACAAAAAAAATTCAAGTACGAAATTGAACATTGGAGCCAAACTCACTGCTGAAATTTCAAAATTCGAAAAGTGTGGAGACTAAAAATGACCAAACTAAAACATAAGGACTAAATCCAGTTTGTATAGCCAATGAATGTTTAACACCTACGTATGCTCTAGTAAAAAACAACATAGATACTTAATTGAGAAAAAAAAAAGGCTAAAGTACCAAATTGAACATTAAAATCAAACTTAGGTACTTAATTGGGACAAAAAGAAACTGAAGTATCAAATTGAAAAAACTCAGGTAACAAAGTGAACATTGAATCCAAACTCAAGTGCTAGATTGGGATAAAAGAACTCAGGTGCAAAATTGAAATATTAAAGCAAAACTAAAGACTGGAATTTCAAAAATTGAAAAGCCTGATGACTGAAAATGATCAAACTAAAATATAATGACTAAATCCACGTCGTATAACCCAATGAATGTTTGACACGTGTGCTCTAGTAAAAAGTCACATATACTTAATTCGGACAAAAAAAACCTCAAGTATCAAATTGAAAAGCTTAGGTACCAAAGTGACCATTGAATCTAAACTTAAGTACAAATTAGGACAAAAAAAACTCAGGTACAAAATTGAATATTGAAATTAAACTCAAGACTAAAATTTTTAAAAAATGTCTAGAGACGAAAAATGATCAAAAGTATAAAGGCAAAATCCATAAGTTATACGTAATACAAGGACTATTTGCAGAAATTTAACATAAAATCTAAGTTAAAAAAAGTATGAGCCGGGGTTCAAACCGGTCGGTATCAATAAAGAAAAAGAATAGAAATTGACTGAGCCCGGGTTTGAACCGGGGACCTCTAGTGTGTGAGACTAGCGTGATAACCAACTACACCACCCAGACACCAATTCAGATGCTTCTAAGCGATAAAATAATTTTAATAGAGTTTAATTTATTTTTTTGCTTTTATTTGACGAAATACATTCAAAATTACCGCTCAAATTTTTTAGGGATATATAAAATCTCTGCGCTTCAACGAAAATAATATCAAAATTAAGAACAAATTTTTCTTTGAAAATTCTTTTTCTATTTTGTTTTCATGTGGACGCTCATCGTGCTTCACTCGATCGACAAACGGTAAAGATAATTTGATTAATAGTGTTTATAGATTTGTAATCTTTTTAGATGAATAATATTTAACGCAAATTTGATAGTATTTATTGATTTTTGATTTCTCCTAGTGTTTTGTTTATTGTTGTTGGCGATGATTTTGAATAGCTAATGGAGATTTCGTAAGAGAGAGCCGCAAAAAGAATCTGCGAAGCTTCTTCTGGATCTGATCTTATACCAAAGCTCCGATATTTGTTCCATATTTTCTAATTTATTCATAATTTGAGTTTTTCCTTAAAAAAAATTATGCTTGTAGATATTCCGGTCATGAAGAAATCAGAGAAATCGACTCTCCGAGGTATTTTTTAGTCATAATTTTTCCGAATCGGTAATTTTATTCAAATGTGGGATTTGTTTAAGTTATTGGCTGAAATCGGTAATTTTATTCAAATGTGGGATTTGTTTAAGTTATTGGCTGAAAAGAACTATGTAAACTTTTTTAAATTTTTATACAGTAATCTGTTTGGATATTGCAGGAATTTGTTTATTTATTGATTGACTGATTTTTGCCTGTGCTGCCTGAAGTTTGATTACTAATTCTTCACTGTCATCGAAGCTTAGCATTCAAATTCTCATGCATAATTCAATGTGGAAAAATATAGTGAATTCTTTTAGTCTGTTTCAACAAATTATGGGGCCTTTTGAATTATAATTTTTTAGCATATTATTATAGTAAACATATAACTGGTAATGCATGCGAATGTTGGTGATTTAGCATCTCAGCTACAAGACTTTTGCAGAAGAAAAAAAAATGCAGAATTAATTGAAAACAACAAGATATTATACTTGAAGTTATTGTAATGGTGTTATTTTTGGGCATTATGTTGGAAATTAGAGGTAAAAGAAGCTATTGGGAACCTGCAAATATGTGCTGAATTTGTTGTTGTTTCTCATGATTCAGCTTCAAGAAAAGGAAATTGTTGAAACAAATTTTGGGTATGGCGGTCGGAGCCAGTTGACTGAGAGGTAGAGCATTAATGGAATAGTAATGAAGGTTACTTGGTTTTGGTGGGAAGGAGTGGAGTTGCTTGGCCTCTTTTATCCGGGTCCTAGTTTATATCATGAGAGAGCCACGTGTCACACTGTGATTGAGTCTAGATGAGCAGGTGGACTGTACTGATAGGTCTAAGTAGAGTGACTTCACAGTGAGGTGTTTGAGATTTGAGGGGGTTCGACGATGGTTGAATAAGATGGTAAACTGGAGCACCTAGAATTTTTGTTTGTTTATATGGTAAACTGGAGCACCTAGAATTTTTGTTTGTTTACTTTTTTATGGCATTGCTTATTAGTTTTCTCTTTTGCATATTATTACATTTTCTACTGAATATTGTTGGAGGAGCTTCTTACTGTGCTTTTTCAAGAGAAATCTTCAAAATCTTTTTCTTTGAGCATCTGATGAACCCTCAAACAATAAAGGTATTTTATCTGGAATGTCTATGTTGGATATAAAAACAATCTTTCACACAGGAATTAGAAACCTTGCCACAGTTCATGTTCCCATACTCTTTCACACGAATCTAACACCCCCTCCCCCCCATCCACCAACCACCAAATTCGGTATTAGCAATTTTCAAAGAGGTTTATACCTTTTTTTTTTTTAAGAGAATCCTCTTCCATTTCACAGGATGGTAAAAACATTCGAGGAACAGCTGCATGCTATGGTCTAGCAGTGGAGAGACTTGAACATATCCTTTAGTTAGTCGTAAGGTACTAATATATTTCGTTTTCTTTACAAAATATTTGCATTATGTATAAAAAATAAAAATTCAGAGTCTTAAATATAAGACCATATTTAAAATTTATCATTTCAGATTTATTTAAGTTTTATATAATTTTTTATGAACATTATTTATTTCGGTTGTATCATAATCTAGGTATATATATGTTACATATGTTAAAATTATATTGAATATTATATTTGTACTTCTATTATTAAAAATATATTTTTCTTACAAAATAATAAATATCATTATAAAAATATTTTTTTTATCTTTTTACTAGAAATAAAATGCATTGAATTTCAACTTAAACACCATCGCCTTTGATGTCTCAGTTTACCCTTTTTTTAACCACATCATCCACGGCTGGCTTTATCCATCTTACCGTGTTGAAGTAAACCTAATACCCAAACATCCGGCGTGAAAATCACGCTCGCCGAACGAGATCATTCTAAATCCGAACTCCAGTAAAATCCATAGATGTAAGAACAATATATATATATATATATAACCTTTTAGTACCGATTTAGAAGTTTCCATTCCCGATTAAAGCCATCATCGGCCCGAAGAGCTTTACAGCCCAAAATCTTATTTTCCGGGAAATCCACCGATAATCGACGAACTCTCTCTCGATCTCACCTAAGATTCGCCGATAATCGAAATTTTAAAAATAACCCGACAACAACAAAGATGAAGAAAGAAGACACAGTGAAACTCATTAGTGCTGAAGGAATGGAATTCGTTATCGACAAAGAAGCTGCTATGGTTTCTCAAACAATCCGTAACATGCTTACTTCTCCAGGTCTAATTCTTTTTTTTTTTTTATTAATTTGATCTTTTGTGGGGGCAATTGGGTTTTTTTGGGTTCTTAATTGTTTATTGATATGAAAGGTCTTTTTTTTTTTTTTTAATTTTGAACTTCGGGTATTGATGATGAAGGTGGTTTCGCTGAGGCGGAGCATGGGGAAGTGACTTTCCCGGAGATAAGTGCTGTGATTCTTGAGAAGATTTGTCAGTATTTTTATTGGTCTCTTCAATATTCCAGGTTTGATTTTTTTTTTTTAATTTTCTAGTTTCTGTGAGCTGTTTTTTTTTAATGAATTGATGTTTGTTTTGGTTTGATTGTGGGAAGAAATTCCATGTATCGTAGCTTCTGGAGGATCGATATGTTGATAAACGGTGGTTTAATTATGGTTTTAGTCCTTCTATTATGATGAAAGTTTGGGATTTTATCCCTCTACTATTTTGTTATTGGTAGGTTCAAATTGATACTACTGTTAGTTGCTTCCATTGAAGTGATGGTGTGAAAATTTTGTATTGTTATTTGATCTTACAATCACGGACACATGGATCATATTCAATAAATAATAAATTTTCATGTCAGACGAATGTGAACTGATAATTAGTATGCCAGTGGATCTCATATTGTTGTTTTCTTCTAAGAGCTCATTGTCTTGATTATGTTGTAAGTGAATTATCAAAAACAGTGTGTCTAATTATGGTTTTAGTCCCTCTACTATGCTGAAAGTTTGGGATTTGATCCCTCTACTGTTTTGTTATTAGTAGTTTCTAATTGGTATCATTGTTAGTTGCTTCCATTAAAGTGTTGATATGAAAATTTTGTACTGTTATTTGATCACAGAATCATGGTCACATGGGAATCTAGCTAACCATATTCGACAAATAATAAATTTGCGGGCTAAAATGCTCAAATTGGGACCTATCCTTTAAGGGATTGCTAGCTATAACTTTCAAAATGGTCAAATAAGGGCTTTTCAAATGCCGTATATCAGGTTTCAAAGTTTTTTTTTCTTTCCTCTTCAAGTAATATTTGGTTTAAAGCGCTTTCTAATCTAAACATGTCCGCATTCACTTACTTTTTACAAACTAGGTTGAAGTATGCAAAATGTCCTTATTTGAGCACTTTCATAAAAGTTTGGCCCTTATATGATTATTTTGAAGGGTTTGACCCTTATGTGTGTAACCTGTAGAGATTGTTTCCTGATTTGAGCATTAGCCTAAATTTGCATATGAGTCGAATGCTTAAAAGTTAAAAAATAGAAAAGAAAGATAAATGGTATGCCAATGAATCTATTATGAGAGTTCTTTTTCTTGATTATGTTCTAAGTGAATTATCAAATTGTATGGCGGGAAGACTTTTTTTGTTCTAATTTAGAACTAAATGTTAAGTGTTTTTAATGATGTCTTTGACTATATTCATAGTGGCTTCTTTTGTTTGATAGGAGTTGTTTTAGTTAAAGTGGAAATCAAAATTACAAAGATTTCCTCTCTATGTAAATTTGCATAATGTATTTCTCAGTGATAGCTTAACATACTTATCTGATGATTTATCGTGTTTTCTCGAGATATGAATGAGCCATGATACTTTTCTTTTGAAATATTCCAGTTGTTTCACGTATTGTAGTTGGATTTTCTATGAAAATATCATCTGAATATAAGCACTAATTTCTAGGTGAATCCAATTCATTTTGGAGTGAAATTATGGAATTTGCTATGAGTGTGGGATCATTGAGCATTTTATCATCTTGGACTGATTGTTTGACGAAATTAAATATTTTCCAAAGATAAGAAAATTCTTTGTATATCCCCTTTATGTATGGTGTGGTTTTTTAACAACATTGAAATTCTCAACCTCATCGAACTTATTCTCTTATGCAAGAACCATCATTGTTTACTTTTGTTGCTCGCTTGAATCAGCTCCATTTCTCTGTGTTTTTAACTTCGAGTTATGTTTTTGAGCTTTTCCTGTTTTTGTTTTACGCTATTAAAAACGGTTACGATTTTGTCAGGGGCAAAGAGACTGAGTTCCACATTGAACCTGAACTGACTCTGGAGCTGATGATGGCTGCGAATTATCTCCATACTTAGCCAATTACTTCCTTTTCGTATTTTAGGTAAGATCTTCATTTCGACATTGCAAAACTTTTCAATGCACAAATGTCATCACTTGATAAAAGTACCATAGAGGCTATTGTTTTAGGAGTCAGATTGCATTTTATCCCCTCTACCAAAAAAAAGAGCAACTTAGCTCCTGTATGTTAGATCAAAGAGTAAATTGGTTTTTCTTTTAAAAATTTCATCCATTTCTACCGTTAAAAACTAGTCCTTGTATGGTAGTATGTGGCACACCATGTGTCATTGCTTGGTTATTCTATTAGCCATACCAATTTTTAACAGAAAGGACCAATTTGCTCTTTGATCTAACATATAGGAACTAATTTGCTCATTTTCTGAGTAAAGGGGGGCAAAATGCAATCTTACTCTTAGTATAGGGGCCTTTATGGTACGTTTACCTCATCATTTTTTATTGTTTTTTCGTATTCTGGTCTTTGGATTCAGCAATAAATTGGCAATTATTATTTCCGTGTTTCAGCCATTTTTCTCTTTCGTGCAGAAAGTACACCAGGTCTGTTTTCTTGCCCGAGAGGATTATGTATGTCGTGTGCCTTTTAGCTTCTCTGCTCCAATGCATAGTGGTCTATTTACGATTATCTTATGTGATTGTTTTGACTTAGAACATAGACTTATATGTAGGTAAATGAATGCACTTATTGTGAGACTTATGATTGATTCTAATACACCAAAATAACTCGAACACGGTTTTAGAACGTGACTGTTTATGCAATGTTAATCGGATATCTTTCCTTGCACGATTATAGCCTCATGTTTTGTCTGTAAGACACCTTTATGATGCAAGGTTCCCGGGGACACATACCACTTTGAGACCCCCTTTTTTTTTTTTTTAATTATGAACCTTCCAACACAATTGCGCCATGATGCACGACTTAGTTGGTGCTTGGATTATGGGGTAAGCGTTTTGAAAGGCTATGTTACTCCGACTTTTCATTTTTCTTGAAGTTTCTATGTCGGACATATATGGATATGGGTACCGTTAAGATCCTTCAAAGAACCCTCAAATACACAGAAATCTTGAATATACTCGTGTTCGACACTTGAGTTTGAGTAATATAGTTGAAAGGTTCTCGAGGGTCGAGCAACTTTGTGCTAATGATCTTTATGGAATATCCGAAATAGGCATTGTTTTTGAATCTTTCGTATGATTTTTCGATATTAAAGAAGCCGCGGTATAGAAGGGTTCCAACGTGGGGATCGAATCTCAGTCTTGCTAGAACTTACCTTTTAAAGAGTTAAAAGTTTCGGGATTAGAATATCTTTGTATGATTATTGTTGAAAGAAATCGTAGCAGTTGAAGATGTACTTTGATATTGCATGAATTGTGATGAATAGGCCTAGCTTAGTTTGAAAGTAAAATAAAAATGTGGATTATGATAGTTAAAACATGACACAATGCGATTGCAAAATGAACACAAAAAACATGTCAAAATCTAAATAAAAGAAATACGTCAAAAGTCATAAAAATATAATATCTTAAAATGATTATAAATTTTAGAGGTGAGCTTAGTTTGGCTTAATCGGATCAGGTTTGTTTAAATTTTTCAACTGTTTTTCGTAACGTATACAAAATATTAAAAATTATAAGTTTTTTTTTAATCTTATGTAGAATATTTGTTTTTACATTATTAAGTGTTGGACCAATGATAAGGCACATTTTATTCCTAAGAGAGACTTAAGTTTAAACTTTGAAAACGATATTATTAAGAAGAATAGACATAAGTTCTGAATATGAATTGTAAAATGGATGAGAAAATATAAAAAATATTTATTTTTACTTCCTTGAATAGAAAGGTAAACACGCTTTAGTATGCTTGAATTGATTAACTCTTGTATTGGTAATAATGTATATGCCAATCGATTTAAGAATAAACAATAAAATTGAATTTAGTTTAAGCATTTATTTTATAAAACTACAAATATCATAATAATAGTTAGGTACCATATTGAATGTTTTTAAAGTGTAAGTGTTACTTTGATTATTTTATGAAAATAGTGGTACGGAATATGATATTATCCTTTTGTTTAAAATACTTCAATTCAAATGGATTTCTCGATTTTTAAGGCAAACCTATAAATCTCGACCGTGAAAGCCATCAAGGTTTCATATGCACTTAAAACTGGCGCCAAACCCCATTCCCTGTGCTGTCCGCCATGTCTTTGCTATATTTTGCTTATTTTCATGGCTTAGATCAATGGCTGATGCAATGAGGCTAGAGGAGGCGAAAAGGGGTAAACGATTACACGCTGCATGCTACAAGGTTCCAGGCGATGTTGGAGCCAGCGGCGCAGAGGGGAGCGAGAGCTGACGGCTACGCATGTGGTGGTGGGTCAAAGAATAAAGTGAAGGTGAAGAGTTAGTTGACGTTTTGACTGTCCCGTCTACTACTTATTATGTAGCGGCGGAGTCGGCAGAGGAAGTAAATAAAAAAAAGACTGAAACCGCCGTTGCCGGGGATCGAACCCGGGTCGCCCGCGTGACAGGCGGGAATACTCACCACTATACTACAACGACTTTTGTTAATGATCGCCTCTAATTATACCTATAAATTTTTTTATGGGTTATTATACAATTTGGTACCTAACTTTAGATTTAATATTTTATTTGACTTCGGCATTCAAATTAGTATCTGAGTTTTTTCGGTTTATTTTTTTCTCAATTAAGAACCTAAGTTTGGCTTCAATGTTTAAATTGGTATTTTTTTTTCTCAATTAAGTACTTATGTTATTTTTAGCAGAGCACATGTGTCAATTTTTCATTTAACCATATTATGTCGCTTGCTCTAAGTACTATATTGAATATTGAAATCAAATTGATATACCAAAATAAAGACAAAGAAAAAATCGGACACCAAATGGCATATTAAACTTTTAGAGAATTGTCGCTTTCACTAGATCTTGCTATTAGTGCTTAAATTGTGGCCTAAGTTTCTGTTGAACCGTAATCAAAGTTGTTTGAACTGAATAGAATTTGTCGAGATACTAGTTTTGAAAAGGGCATTAAAGCAATTAAAGAGAATCGATATAGATTGATTTTACCTGACAAAAAATCGATTGAATCAAGCGATTGAACCAAAATTTTAATATTTTAATAATTTATTTAATCGAACCGGTTAAACCAATCAATTCAATGAAAACCTTGACTGTAACACTATTAACATAAATGCAAAACAGCACAAGAATTTGTAAGTACTTTGATTTCTTAAATCTGTTTTTCAAAGGCTTTTGAACAATAATACAATCCCTTTTGCTTCATATTGAAACTGGCCATTACCATGAAACTCCATAAACATCAAAATAACTAATTTCTTTCGCAATAATTTTTTTTTTTTTTAAAAGAACAGAAACTGGAAATTATATTTAATATTTCAAATATTAATTTTCTCATTCATATTCAGCTCCTTCTTCTTCATACTCTTCTTCTTCATCAACTGTTGCATCTTGATACTGTTGATACTCTGATACCAAATCATTCATATTACTCTCTGCTTCAGTAAATTCCATTTCATCCATGCCTTCACCTGTATACCAATGCAAGAAAGCCTTCCTTCGAAACATAGCCGTAAATTGTTCGCTCACGCGCCTAAACATCTCTTGTATTGACGTTGAGTTCCCGATGAATGTTGATGCCATCTTGAGACTGGTTGGTGGGATGTCACACACGGTTGATTTCACGTTGTTGGGAATCCATTCAACGAAGTAGGATGAGTTCTTGTTTTGAACGTTTAGCATTTGTTCATCTACTTCCTTAGTGCTCATTTTACCACGGAACATAGCTGATGCGGTTAAGTACCGGCCGTGTCGAGGATCGGCTGCGCACATCATGTTCTTTGCGTCCCACATTTGTTGAGTGAGTTCGGGGACAGTTAGAGCTTGGTATTGTTGGGAGCCTCTTGAAGTGAGTGGAGCGAAACCGACCATGAAGAAGTGAAGACGAGGGAATGGGATGAGATTTACGGCAAGTTTTCGAAGATCGGAGTTGAGTTGGCCAGGGAAACGTAAGCAGCAAGTAACTCCAGACATTGTTGCAGATATTAGATGATTCAGATCACCAACTGCAAATAGATAAAAAAGAATATCACAATGATGCAAATGACGCTATTAATGCCTACAATCATATCGGAAAATTATGAAGACTCAAACCTGCGATTTTTAACACAAAACCGTGAGACTTCCGAATCAAAGCAAGACAAACATGGCACGATAGTTCACAAATGTGGTTTTACAAATTACACCAAACAAAAGGTTTCTTTCCCAAACCAATTACCAGATTGCAAAAGGTTTCCTAGTTCAAACTAACTCGATTTTAGCCTTTTGGAAATTATTATCTTTTATAAATCGGCTCATATAGCAAAAGCCATAACCCAGCACAATGATCATTACTAAAAGTTCGAAATAAAGGAAATTGTAATGCTTCCAATCTCATATCAAAAATTTGTGAGGATCCACTACGATTCAATGTATGTAGAGACTCAAACCGACATTCATTTTAAGAAAAGAGAAACCGTGAAACTTTTTGAGATTAAAACAGGCTAATACCGCGCAAAATACTCGAAAAAGATATTTTGACAGATTACTCCAAACAACAATGGGCTTCTTCCCCATACCAACCATTTTATATAGCAATAGCCACAACAGCATGCAATTATAATGCCTCCAATCTCATATTGGAGAATTGTGAGAATCTTCTACGAAGTTATAATATATTACGTATGAACCTGTTATTGTAGATAAAACTGAGACTTTTGGATCAAGAAATGGCAATACCTCACTCGATAGTCCACTAGGGTTTTTTTTACAAATTAAAGAAACAACAGGCTTCATTCCTATACCAACTAACATGCTGAATCCTAGCTACTACGAGGAGGGATGGAAGGATGGAGTAGAAAAGTGGAAAGAAAATAAATTTTGAGTGTGTTTGGTAAGGAAGAAAAGTGAGAGGAAAGAAAATAGGAGGGATGATCATTTTCCAACCTAAATGTATAAAAATCAATCCTTCCAATTTGGAATGATTAGAGGGTAGAAAATGAGAGAGAAGTGTATGTTAAAAAATATGCATTTTTCAAATGTTTTATTTTCTTTCTTTTAATTTTTCAACTCTAACAAGCAATGAATGGAAAGAAAATGTAATTTTCTTTCCATTTTTCCATCCTTCTAGTATTCTACCCTTTCAATTTTCCATCCTTCCAATTTTTGTTCCACTCTACCAAGCAAAGCCTTAGCAATGGTGTATCAAAGTTTAAATCAGCAATCCAATGCAAAACCAATGATTCCTATTCATACAAAAAACAAAGTATATAAGTCAATGGGAATACTTACAGCTGGGATTGGAGAGCTTAAGTGTACGGAAACAAATGTCATACAAGGCTTCATTGTCAAGAACCATACACTCATCTGCATTTTCAACCAGTTGATGAACAGATAATGTAGCATTGTAAGGCTCCACAACCGTATCAGAGACCTTAGGAGATGGGAAAACCGAGAAAGTTAGCATCATCCGATCTGGGTATTCTTCCCTTATCTTCGAAATCAAAAGTGTTCCCATTCCAGATCCAGTTCCACCTCCCAATGAATGACAAACCTGAAATCCTAATGAAAAGGAAAAAAACAAACAATAATCCAGCAGAGCTTAAAACAAGCTTTTCTTAGATCAATAGGTTCTTCTTCATAAGCAATATTTTATTTGAGAATTTGTGAGCAAGAACATAAACAACAGGAGATCAACATAAATTTTTATGTGTTCGACCCTTCTAGCCCTCATTTACGATTCCAAGGCTACAACACAAATAAAGCTACAAGTCCTCATATAAAAATTTCCTACAAAGATTAGATATCTCCTCTTCTTCTTAATCCTACAAGGAAACCGTACTCTAACTATTACTTGATCGCCAAGAAAACTTATGTTGAGAGTTTTATACTAAAAAAACAACTAATTTATTAATAAACCTTATTATCAAACAATCTCCGGTCAATAAAATTATATTAAAATCTCAATTGAATATTACCAAATAGAATTTATGTGACAAAATCTAACAATCTTACGTACCTTGAAGACAATCGCAATTTTCAGCTTCTTTCCGTACAACATCAAGAACAGAATCAATCAACTCAGCACCTTCAGTATAATGCCCTTTAGCCCAGTTATTACCGGCACCGGACTGACCAAAAACGAAGTTGTCCGGTCTGAAAATCTGACCAACCGGACCAGATCTAATGCTATCCATGGTCCCAGGCTCAAGATCCATAAGAACAGCACGAGGAACGAACCTACCACAACTGGATTCATTGTAGTAAACATTGATCCTCTCGAGTTGAAGATCCAAATCTCCATTGTAACGCCCCGTTGGATCTATGCCGTGTTCCGCACATATAACTTCCCAGAACTTGGCGCCGATTTGGTTGCCGCATTGGCCGCCTTGAATATGAAGGATTTCACGCATTTTGCTTTGGTGACTGAGAAGGATTGTTTGAGGTTGAAGATGGGATGATTTAGGGTTTGCATTATTAGGGAAGGGTTTTATAGTGGGATTCAAATGGAATTAGCTAAGCTGTTCTTTGCTGTATTCTGTTATTATTATATGTTATATATAATGGCTTTGCTGGCGGGTTACCACTGGCTTTGTAACGGCTAGGTAAGAGAAAAATGTAGGTGGAATTCACTATGAGGTCCCTCTATTGTAGGAATTTTATTAAATTAGTCTCTATATTATTAAATTAAGGGTAAAGTCACCCAACTATGATTTTTTTTTTTTGGTCATCCAACTATGAAAAGTTACAAAATAGTCACCCAACTATCCAATTTTGTCTATTATGGTCACCAGTAGACTAACATAAAAATAGAAATACCCAAAAATCTAAGATAGTTTGGTGACAAAAATAGATAAAATTGGATAGTTGGGTGGTCATTTTGTAACTTTTTATAATTGGTGACCAAAAGAGAAAATTACTAATAGTTGGGTGACCATTTTATAACTTTTTATAATTGAGTGACAAAAAAAAAAAAAGTTGGGTGACTACTAATATAGTTTGCCCTTAAATTAATCAATTTATTGTTAATAGATTTAATATTTAGTTAAAATATGCTTCAAGCCCCTATACTTATTACATGCTTAGAATTTAGTCTCCCTATTTTTATTTCAAGGAATTTAGTCACTCTACTTCTTCAATTTAAAAATACAAGTCCAATTATTAACACTGTTAAAATACTTTTGTTAAATTTAGGTCCATTGCAACTTCATTTTTTTTTGTTGTTGTATGCCTATCGATTGAGTTTCTTTTTATTTCAAAATGTCAAGTGAGTGAATTTAATAGAAGGATTTTAATAGAGTTAACAATTATACATTATTTTGAAATCTAAAAGATAAATGGACTAAATTCTAAATTTTAAATGTGCAAAGAGTGCGAGGATTTTGAGCAATTTTAACTTTTATATTTACAACTTTTATAGTTTAGCAAATGAAATATCATATTTGGAGTTACACTGTAAATAAATAAAATAATTTTCATTTCATATATTAAACAATAAATTCTAGGTTTGTTAAAAATTGGTCTATTTTATTATTTTTAATAGTATAAAAATTAAAATTGTCCGGACCCTATAATGGAGGAACATTAAAATACTTTCACAAAAAAAATATAATAATTAAGTTATTTAAAAATATTTATTAATTTATTTGTTAACCTCGATTTTGGAGGAGGATGAGTTGCATGTTGTTTCAAGGTTAATATAAATCGATTAGTTGGCAAGATAACGGAAAATTATATTATTTTAATAGTTTGTGCTTCAAGATACTTTTTGATGTTTAAATCATGTGCGAGTTGTATATAAATTTACTTTGGCTTACATCTCACTATGTGTGGGTCATTTTCAGAACTATTTTGATTTGTCTCCATATATTGCTTCGATTATGCTTTATAATACTTGATTTTGATTATAATTTATTCGGATTTGTATTGCTTGTAACCATATCTATAATTGTTGTTATGCCCCTACTTGGTGTGAACACTGTGACATCATGAGAGGATACTTAAAAGGTATCCAGACACCTCATCCTTCAAATCACTTGTTTTTAATAGGAACACACTCGCCTCAAAGAGGAGACAAATAAGGGACCACTAAGCTCAATAACCTCGTACTATATCAAAGTTGTACCACACGCAGCGACAACCCATGTATAATGACTTTGTCACTTGACTGATCACATGATCATTATGTCTCGAAATTGTTGGTGACGTGACATTACTAGGCATGAGACTTTCCTCTTTATAAATACCCTGTAGAATAATGGAGGGATATTTGGTCTCCCTTATATTCTTCAACCCTTATAATTTTAATGAGCCTGGCCCAGATTTTGCCAAAACCCTAAGACGGGCTAAAATGACAGTGAAATCCAGTTCATATTGGCCCAAAAAACCCAAAATCGATATGGAAAATTTTCCCTGAAAACTGGAGTTTTCAATTGTTCGGAGGAGAAAATGATGCGGGAGAAGGAAATACAGTGAAAAAGAGAGGTGTTTTTTTCTTTTTGAAAATTTTGAAATTTGAGATTACAAAAACACGAAGTGAGCTAAGCTTCTGATTATTTCGAAATCAAGTGGAGTTCAGCTCTCTTTGAAGACTCGAATATCGCAATAAACTGTGAAGATTTGGGGATCAAAGCTCAAAGGGTAAAGTATCTCCATTAGATCTTTACCGTCAAACGAGAGAATTTAAAAAAAAAAATGTCGGTTCAAGAGTACCTCGACAAGCATATGCTCTCTCGCAAAATCGAAGACGCCGTCAATGCCGCTGTTCGAGCTAAAACTCCGGATCCCGTCCTCTTCATCGTAAATTTGTTTTTTTCTTCCTTTTTCGATTGCAGATTTTCGATTTCCTTTTCTTTTCGTTTTGACAATGATTTTTTTTTTGTTTTCAATGGATATCGCAGTCTAATCATATGAAAAAAGCGGTTTCTTCAGTGATAACGAAGGTAAAAGCTCGGCAGATTCTCGATAGTAGAGGGATTCCTACTGTTGAAGTTGAGTTGTTCACTAACAAAGGGGTGTTCCGTGCTTCTGTTCCTTGCGGCGACTCTACTGGAATGTAATTTTCGTTTTAGCTTGTTTTCAGAATGTATAAAATTATCTTAACTGAACAATTTAATTTTAGTTCATATGGAAATGCATGATTATGAATTGACTCATTTTATTGGTTATTATTTAACCCTTTTTTCTGTTGTTTAATGCTTAAACTCTCTTATTTATCATTTTTGGAAAATTATCAACGCCATGATAACGTTTTGGTTTTGACAATTTCATCTCAGGTATGAGGCTGTTGAACTGAGAGATGGAGATAAGGGAACATACCTTGGAAATGCTGTAACAAAAGCTGTTAAGAACATCAATGAGAAAATATCTGAAGCATTGGTTGGTATGGATCCAACAGTTCAGCTTCAGATCGATCAGGCCATGATAGACTTGGACAAGACAGAAAAGAAGGTGCATTTCTTTATTTCTTTCTCAAAATTCGGGTCTAGTTAGCTGTTGTTCACTTTATATATGGTTTTAAAAACCAAACCATTTTAATAGTTGGTTTAGGTTGGGACCTAGAGATTGTTTTACAAGTCTGCCAACTGACATCTGGTCTAGGTGGCGTGGATAGAAAGTGGGATAATTTTTCATTGTGTGAAATCCTAGATGAGAAGAATAAATAGAATAGGCAGAAATTATTGTGCCAATCTTTTCCTTACCAATTTTTAGATATTTTTGTTTTTAACTTTTAGGTTGGATGATTCACATTATAATGGAATTTACAGAATTTGTTGCATTCTGGTTCTTTGTTTGAATATAATTATCGCAGAGTGAACTTGGAGCAAATGCTATATTAGCTGTGTCTATTGCTGCATGCAGAGCTGGGGCTGCTGAAAAGGAGGTATCATTTCCCAATATATTTTTCCATTTATATTCTAGAATTATTGACTTCTATTCAAAATGTTCTAATCAAAGTAAAAATCAGGTTCCACTTTACAAACACATAGCTGATCTTTCTGGTAAAACGAATGCAATCCTTCCAGTCCCTGCCTTCACAGTTATCAGTGGCGGAAAACATTCTGGAAATAGTCTGCCCGTTCAGGTAGAGAATCATCTTTAGGTTTAAATTCTAATATTGGCTTATAGCATTTTGTGAATGATCTTTTACTCCGATTCCCCACAATTTAGCATTTTTTATGATTTTGATTCCTGGAATTTATCTCCTTCCTTTGCTTCTTTTGAAATGCCTCATATCTGTATGACTTGATTTGAGTTATTTTGCTATCAGGACATCATGATTCTCCCAACAGGAGCAGGCAGATTTGAGGAAGCTTTACAAATGGGCTCTGAGACCTATCATCACTTGAAGGTGATTTTGTTAAACCAAATTGTGTAGCCTTTGGATTTAGTTTTAAGTTGCCCATCACAAACATATTATTTGTCTCATCGGGTATAAAGCAAGTAAAGTTTGCCATGTGAAAAGTCATGAGTCGTAGAACAGCTTTGGAAATTTAATTTGGTAAACTGAGTATAAAAATAAATCTTCATTGAGAAATTTGGTGTGGTTTAGCCTCCATTTCTATGTCTGGCCTGTTATTTTTTATTGCTCATCATTTGATCTTACGGTTGTTCTTCTTTCATTGTAAATGAGTTGACATACTGTAGTTTAAGTATCTTATGACTTGATTTTTTGACATGTTTCGAATAGACATTCATGATTCTTCTTGAACTTTTCCATCTGCCCTGTTTCCAGAAATTGTTGTATTAATGGAATGCCTCATTTGTCTTGAACTCTGTGACACTGCTAGTGTGATAAAGTAAGGTGCAGTCTATACATTTAGGAGATTCAGTAAATTCAATAGAAAAAAAAATGGATTTATTTGGGTAAGTAATATGGACCTGCCTGTAATGTTGCCATTGACAGCTAGTTTTTTGACTGTCTAGCTGTCACCTCTCTTAAAGGTTTTTGGCTTGCTGATTGGTTTGTGCCTATAATTTTCTAAAAGATTCTGATTGAGAATGGATCTGATTACATATACATAAACAAACACCTATACTTTTTGGGGGAATACCGATTAACCATCAGTTTATGGGTAGACATTAACAATAGAAAATCATTTAACCTAACTCTGTGAAGAAACTCTAAATTGCTCAACCTTAATATTTTTGTTGTATACTCTCTTACAAGTAATCTGCACTGGAAATGTCATGCATATACTCATTAGTTTATTGTAAAGAAGAGCAGGCTGTTATTACAGAAAAATACGGTGCAAATGGGTGTAATGTTGGTGAAGATGGTGGCTTTGTTCCTGACATATCCAGGCAAGTGCTACCATTATGTCTGACTATCCTTGTTTTTCACATTATTGATCAACGCACTCTGCCCCTAACCCCGTAAGGGGAATGAAGTTTATCTTGTGTTATTTCAGGAAACTGGCTGGAATTTTTGTTTGATTTTCTCATATGTCTGGCAGTGTAAGAGAAGGATTGGATATTGTCCGAGAAGCTATTGGCAGAACAGGGTATAATGACAAAATAAAGATAGGAATTGGTGTTGCAGCTACTGAATTTTGCATAGGTGATGCATGTTCTCTTATTAATTAGTCATTTCTCATTTTGAAGCATGTAAGACCAGGGACAAGTTTTGGGTAGAACCTGCTATTCTACTGTTCATAAGATATGTTGGCATGGCCGTGCAATGCCATTGCATTATAATCACTAGTGGCCTAGTAGGATATAAAGATCTTTAACTGAATATATGATCTAGGTGTCTTAAAAGCTTATTTTACCCTAGTTGGGTTGCTTGTTTATTCAGAATCTAATTTTCATATGTAGATGCGGCTTGCTCATAATAAATAGGAGCTGCTTTTCTTTCATTTTCATACAGGTACGAAGTATGATTTAGAATTCAAATCTCCAAATAAATCCGGGCAAAATTTCAAGTCAGGAGAGGATATGATTCAGATGTACAAAGACCTTTGCATTGGTATCTCCGTTTTTCCGTAGAGGCTTCTGTTTGTTTTTTCTGCTTTGTTCTTTCAATTAAAAATTAACGCTATCCCGTTCCTTTTTCTTCTTTTCTGGTGTCTTAGATTACCCAATTGCTTCTATTGAAGATCCCTTTGACAAGGAAGATTGGGAACACAGCAAACGTTTTTGCGGTCTTGGACTATGTCAGGTTTGTTTTCCTGTTAACATATTGCTTATGTTTAGGTCCGTTGAATGATGTTTTATGCAATTTAACATACACAACAAGAGGCAAGAACATAGAATGGTTTAATTGTTGGTTTTTGGTGCACCTAAACATAAACAGCATCCAAATTTGCAAATTTATTGGGTACTTTTAGCTTTTTGTTTGAATCTTGTACGTCTTCCCTATGTTGGACCTGTCGTAACTTAAGGTAAGATGGTTTTGCAGGTGGTGGGGGATGACTTATTGATGTCAAATCCAAAGCGCATCGAGAGAGCAATACATGAATCTGCTTGCAACTCTCTTCTTCTCAAGGTACCTACTGGATTATTGTATGGAACACGAGTACTTTTATTTGATGATAATGATGTCGAATTAGCTGAATCACCATCTTTTTACTTAGTCTGAAGCTGAAAAAAAGGAGAGGTCGTGCGCCAAAAGAATATGTTGATACTTTTTGTTGTTAAATATGCTGCTGGAACTCCGTGTTCTACTAATTCGATGTTCTGAATCAGATAAATCAGATCGGAACCGTGACAGAGGCTGTTGACGTGGTAAAAATGGCAAAGGAAGCCCACTGGGGAGTGGTGGTATCTCAAAGGTTTGGGGAAACTAATGATTCTTTCATTGCGGATTTAGCAGTCGCACTTGGTGCAGGTCAGATCAAAGGAGGGGCTCCTTGCCGAGGAGAGCGAGTGGCTAAGTACAACCAGGTCTGTATTCCTATCCTGTGAAGTGCTAGCTTTTATAATTTTTTGCTTTTCGAACAATCACATAGCTCACATTTACAGAATAATAATAAGATACTAATTATACCGAAAACAAGATTTCATTAAGACAGATCTTATAGGTTTTGCTAATAAATACCATAGTTCATAAATTCTTGTTTTTGGTACGCCTTGTATTCTCACTAATGCACATCACCAAACTAGTTTAAGGACAAGATATATATACACGCATTGATATAGTAAATTTAAATATTCAGCTAGGACCTTCACCATGCAATTTTCCAGACAGCACGCACATGGCTGCTGTGGTGATAGTAGTCTTGTTACCGAGTCATCTTGTAGTACCTTATTTAGTAATCCCTTGATCTCCTTCTGCATTCCTGAACATTCATCGGTGTAGGTAGTATATTTGGTGGTTCCCATAATTTCTCCTTCCTTTCTCTTTGGCTGATGAGTTAGCCTAAGATAAGCACAACGGTATATGTCTATTGTTGTTAACCTACTCGATTCATATTGTTGCTCTTAGAAGGCGGTATCAGCTAATTCAGGATTTGAATTTTAATATCCACAATCCTCTCCTCTAACCTAATGCTACAGCCAGACCGGTGGTTGAACCAGCTAGGTCACCGGTTCGCCAATCCAACTGGTTCAATTAAAAAATTATTCAAAATTCACCCAAAAAACTGATTCAGCCGGTTGGTCCGATACCATTCTTAGGACCAGTACCCCGGCCGATCTGGTCCAGTTCAAACATAATTGGCTATGACCTCTTTTATACCAAAAAATGAAAGTCTTGTAGTCTAGTTGTAATCAATAGATTGCCAGTTAGCCATTTTCTTGATCTAGAAACCATAAATACAATCTATAGATGAAACTAAAGGTCTAGAAAAAGGCCATAGATGATATTAATGGGGGAAAATAAAAATATTTTTGCAGTTGCTTCGTATCGAACAAGAACTCGGTGATCAAGCGGTGTACGCAGGCGAAGACTGGAGATTATAATGTGAGTTTCCTATGGGGGATTATAGTTGCCATTTTCTTCTTTTCCCTCAATTGTTTTGAGACCTAGAAATAGTTTGTTGAAATGTATTAAACAATTTGTTGAATTTTCCAGATTTCTGCAATTTTTTTGGTTTTTTCTTTTGACTTTTTCATATAATTCACTAATAAATCTTTTCATGTCTTTAGTCTTAGTGTTTTTTGGTTTTTTTTTCTTTGTTTTTCTTTTCGTGAATTAGGTATTTTATAAAGACTGTTATGCTCGGTGAGCAAAATTAGAAGTTTATATGATTACCTTTTTTAAATATTTTTGGATTTAAGTTTATTATTTTATTTTTAAATGATACTTTAAAGGTTTGATGTGATATGGAAAAATTGAGACCCAAGAAATTAATTGGAACCAAATTGATAATTGAATTACAACTAAGTCATTGATTTTTTATTTAACTAAATAATTTGTTAAAAAATTATAAAATTCAATTATCAATTCATGAGCTAATAATTCTCTTTTTTCAAAACCGATTCTTAATCCAATATAATTTAAACAACTATAATTAAAAATATAAAATTATACCCTATACAGATCTAGTATGTCATAATTTTTATATATTTTATCAAAATAAAATAATAATTTTTTATTATATTTTAATGATACCATTAATTATTTTCTAATCATAATAAAAGATTATTGTTTATCTAAATAATTTATTTTAAATGCAACCATTAAAGAGAAAGTATTAAGTTGCAATAGAAGTAAAGACAAACAAGATTAAAAAAATCCAACAAATATAGCTTATCATCCATCAAAATCCTAAACTACTTTATGTTCAGCTACAAACTTGAAAACCTAAAGTAGAAAAACCCTAATGAAAACCATTAATGGCATAAACATCAAATACCCATTTTCAGTGTACCAAGAAAACTAAATCCACCCCCAAAAATCTTTTTTAAATCAAGTTAACCTTGTGGGTTAGTCTCATCTTCATCCTCTTCAATCTTGGGTGCCAAGTAAAACCTAATATGACCCATCTCAGCTATCTTGTACTCTACCACAACCGGCAATTCCGAAGATAAGCTAATCGTCACTGTACTTGACAATGGAGTTGCTTTTGTAAATGAATTCATGTACCTCAATGCAAATGTCAATGAAACCGGCTCGTTCATCTCTATGATCGTCGCTTCTTCAGGCTGCAAAAGCATTAATTCCAGAAAAACCAACTTACATCATATCTTGGAAATAGGCATAACATTTTACAAGATAACTACATTCAAGCAAATCACAGTGCTGAAAATATTATAGGCCTAAAGGGCAAAGAACATACTTTATCTACCGTGGTATTTTGCCTGAGAACGATATTAGCAGTTCCGATATCACCTCTTGTGGAAAATTTCACACCTTCCTTGGTTACAGAGATAACAACTGCAGATCACATCAAACAGAGACTTAACCTTAGAAACAAGCACATGAAACTATGATCGAGCAAGGATTCAAAATTGCAATGGCATCAAAGTTTTTGGTCATCACAATTGTTGTGGTAACAAAAATAATTAGAGAAGTCAAGCTAGTTTTGAGTGGAATTAATTTGAATTGGATCAATTCATGATCATCTAGGTTCAAAATAATTCAAGTTTGGGCCATTTCAAATCCTAATTCAACTTTATTTCAAATAATGTGGAGTTCAAATACTCTGAGTTTGAGCTCAAAGTCTTCAGATCAAGTCACTACATCACTTCATTCAAGTTATTTCAAGTTCAAATCAATTTCACTCTCAAATTGAGAATTTTTTGAATTTGGGTCAGTCAAACTTTTTTATAGTCAAATTAGATCGTATCAGGTTAAAATTTTTGATAGCTTTAACCTAATGAATAATACCACGATCAATTTCATTCATGAATTTCAACAGCAAAAACAAAATAACACACACACACATATAAATATAAATATAAATATAAATATAAATATATATATATATATATATATATATATATAAAGCTAAAGGTTTCAGTAGGATACCAGTATCACCAATGCTAGCAAGATCTTTACAAATCCTAGCAAACTCAGCTGAAGGCATCCTCACAATAGATTGATACTCTGCCTCTGGAATCCCAAGGTGTTCACTGTCAATATCCATCAGCTTCATCTCAAAATCCGATATCTTGTCTTGTGCTTTAATCCATCCATCAATACACAAAAATAATGTCAGTTCCATCTTTATATTGACAAAAGAAAAAAAGAAAAACTACCAAATCTTTTAAGAAACATCAAAACCCTTTACAATTTATACAGATTCCATTAAATCCCAAAAAAAACCCCAAAATAAAACACTTACTGGGACTTTCGAACATGAAAGTAACAGTATCGCCGCCATCATCAGCCTTGATTGTGATGATATCATCATTACCAGCACATTTCATCATCTTAGACATGTTATTGAGATTCATCCCCATGGAAAGGTTCCTATCGCAACGATAGTGCTCGAAACCTTCCGATCTGAGCAGCAGAGCCACCAAAGCAACGTGGCTTGAATCCATGGCTTGCAATGAGAATCCGGTCGCCGAACAGTCGAAGTTCGCATCGTTGACCAAGTCCTTAATCGCTTCCAATACTTTCTTCAGAAGCGAACCTTGAACTAGCCTAAGCTCTAGCATTTTTGGGGTTTTCTTTCTTTTTCCTTTTTTTTTTCCCTTCGATTGAAGTACAGAGATTGAAATTTTTGGGGTTAGGGTTTTATAGATAAAAAAGCTGGGAAGAATTTGAATCGTGATGGGATTCAATTAGCGGGAAAGGGAAGTGTTTTGGTTCCCGCCAATGATTTCAGCAAAAAGGAGACGCGGGGGAAAGGATTAGATGGCTTTGTTGTAGAGTCTTTGTCAAGCAACTTAGACTATTCAGGTGAAAATGAGACATTAGTATTTGTAAATTATTCGAGTTCTCGAAAATTTTGAATTTTGTTTGATAATTATTGAGTTTAACTTTAGCAATTCAAACTATTGATCGAAATTAAATTTGAGCACTAGAATGCTCGATTTAAACTACTTGTGCGCCTAATTGAACTTTTTAAAATATATTTTTATATTATGAAATTACATTTTTACTCTTATTTTATAGAAATAGTTTAATTATGAACGAACCCAAATGTGAATGAGCCTATTTGAACTCAAGTTTAAGTATGAAATTTAGTACACAAGTTGAATTAACCTCGAGTTTGAGTAGCTTGATTATGTTCCGAGCCAAGCTAGGCTCAATTCAATTACACCTCTATAAACAATTCAACTTAAATTAAATCTTAATATTCAATGCCCAAGCTTAATTTATCCCGGTTTACCTCAAGTTTAAACTATACAAATGCCACAAGATGCATTTTGTTAGGCTGACATTGTTAACTTTAGAGATTAAAACAAAATTAAATTTTAAGTAACAAAATAAGTCAAAAAATTAAATACAAAAGTAGTAAATTACTATAATTCAAGGTCAATTTGTAAAATAATAATATTAAGATTAAAATATGCTGATAGTCCTTACACCAAAATTAAATTTTGGTTCATATAATTAAAATTTTAAAAATTAAGTTTTTACTTTTTTATTTAGAAATCTCAATTTAATCATTAACATTGTTAGTATTTTTCGTCAAATCTTATCAACTTGACATGTTCATTAGACTACACTCATATGACATTATATAATCTTGGCAAAAAATAAATATGTTAAGTTGACAATTTTTGAAAGAAATTACAAACGACAACAATAATTGGACTAGCATTATTAAATTTAAAAAAAAAGAGAAATTTGAATTTTTAATTTTTAAAGTAGAGAGGTTAAATCTAAAATTTTGGATAAGTAGAATGACTAATAACGTATGTTAACCTGATGATGATGATGATGATGATGATGATGATAATAATAATAATTAGGAGTGAGACTTTAATTGAATTGAGTGAAAAATTTTTGAATTAATCGAGTTTACGAGTTCTATTTTATCATCTTAATTCAAATTGGAATTTTTTTTCAAATCGACTTGAGTGAAATGAAATACAAGTCAAGCGAAATGAAATGTGAGTCGAGCCGAATCGAGTGAAATTATTTGAATTAAATTAAAAAATTAAACATGTCAAATAAAAATATTGTTACAGTATGACTAGTTCTATATTTGAGCACTTTGAAATCATATATATTTGAAATTTTTTCAAAGCAAAGAAAAGAAAAGAAAAGAAAAGATAAGTATGATAAATTTGAATCATTAATTAGGTCTCAAAATTATTATTTTAGAATATTTTTAATTTTTTATATAATTTCTAAAATTTTTTAAAATTTTGAAATTTTTATAAATATTTTAAAGTTTTGAAAATGATTTTAATTTTTTTTTGTATGTTTTGTATTGAGAGAGACCAAATTACTTATTTTCAAAATTAACAAGAATCAAAAATATATCTTCTTTAGTCTGTCATTCAAAATATTCAAATTATAAAATTTAAATCAATTCAAACTTAAAACTTAAATCGAGTTATTCAAAACGAATTTTATTCACCTTTCATAACACTAATATGCGTAATGGGTCTGATTAATTGGAATCCTCCAAGTGTTAGTTCATTTATTGCTTGGCGTTCCTTTCACGTAATGCATCCCATTCTCCCCTTTATTGCTTCCAGTAATTCCCAGTCTTCTCCACACACTTCTTAAAATGTTTTAATTGAGGACTCAATTATCATGTTTTGAAATTTAATATCAAATTTAAAGTTTAAATCCATCTTTTAGAGCTAAATTGAACAAGATTAAGACGTTTTTAGTTCATCTATAGTTATTTTATTTTATGTAAATTGTAAATTTATTCCTTATAATATTATTTAAAAATATTTAATCCATGTACTTTTCAAATTATTCAATTTTGGCCTCTATATTTTTTGAATCTTGAAAATTTATCCCTAACACAAGCAAAATAGTTGTTAGCCTTGTATCGTGTAAGTTGTGGATTTAATCAATATTCTCTAATTTATTTATTATTAGTCCCTATTCATTTTAAATTTTAAAATTTCATTCCTAACCAAAACAACAATCATTGAAATCATTAGCTGTTTTTTTGCAAGTAATATTTAGAAATAGCAAACTAACATAACATTACATGTGTGATAATATGTTTTTTTCGTATCAGATATTAGACATGACAAAACTTAATAGGCAAAACTACCATGAAAGCACTTTTGCTACGAGTTGGATTACATTTTGTCCCTACTAAAAAAATGAACAAATTAATCTTTATACATTATATTAAAGAGCAAACTGGTATTTCTATTAAAATTTTCATCTATTTTTACTATTAAAAATTGGTATTGTATGTTAACATAAAGTACACGTGGCACACTACAATAACCATCTAGTCACCGTCAATAACACCAATTATTAACATTAGAAATTGATTAACTTTTTAACAGATAAAACCAATTTACTCTTCAATTAATGTACAAAGATTAATTTGTCAAATTTTTAAATAAAAAATAAAATATAATCTAATTTTTAATACAAGACCTTATGATACATTTATCAATTCAGTACATTAAATGGCTAACATAGTCAGTCAGAACGAAATTTTAAAATTCGAAAAAAATTAAAAATGATGAAATTAAAATAAAATGGTTAAATCCACAAATTACATATAATATATTTTAACCCATTCTGACTCACTCGTACAGGTGTCGTTACTAAACTGAACGACCAAAAAGCCTACGGCTCACGGACTTGAAGGGGAAACATTAGTCCGAATTTTAATGCACTCCTCACGTCCGTATCTCCAGAAACGTCTTTAGTGCGCCTTTTCACCATCTATATATAATTGGTTTTGCCATATTTTAATTCTATTAAAAAAAGAAAAAACGAAATCGTTGCATAAACCAAACAAAGGTGGGATTCAAAAGATTCGATTCTTCAATCGCTTAATTCTTCATTTGTTCGAAGGTAATTAATTCATCGATTTTAATTAATTTATTGATTTGTTATTTAATCATTTATATATATATATTCGTAATTCGATCCGTAATTCTTGGTAGGGGATTAGTTTTATTTTTAATTATTGTAATGTAAATCATGTTTGATGAATTTGATAATTGGCTTTTGTTTATGATGATGAATAGGCTTGGCTCTAAATATAAATCCATTAGCTTAATTGCTTATAGGAGGATTAGATGTTTATTTGATTTTTTTAATTAATAACAAATTTTATGAAAATAATGAAAAATTCAATTCAAAGTTGAATACAATAAGCAGAAACAATTTGTAAATAATATTTTTATCTGTCGTTAATGAAGTTTTTAAATCAAGAGCCTTATACAGTAGCATCTTTTCTATTTTAACAAGGGAAGCAATTCGGAAGGATTCTGTAGATTTTAAAATTTTGATTAAATTGTTATATAAAAGACTAAATCGAAGCTGTTTTTACGGATTATTATTACGGAAAGATATGAATATTATCAGATAATTTATTGTTTTTTTTTATACAATGCTTAGAACTAGTCATATTCCCTCTTTAACCTAAAATTCGATCGACTACTTAGATTTGAACTTAGTCGTGAATGTTGGATATAAGTACGCAATATAGGAACTTACATTTTCCTTAAGATTTATATGCATTTTGAGGGTCCTTTTAAGGGATGTATTGTACCGTAATCCCGATATACATCGTGCATGGGTATCGTGTACGAGTTCATCATGAAAAATAAGGAGTTTAATTAAAATGGGTTCGAATTGTTATTGTTCTTTTAGGAAAATGATAATATGATATAGTATGATTTTGCACTGGAAATACTTTTAAATATAACTTCATTATGCACTTAGGCTTTGTATTAAAAATAAATAAATAAACTAATATTTCCAGTGATTTAGTTTTTTAAGCACGTTAGATAATGCATAACTAAATCTAAATGATATAACTTTTTCAATGAAAAAGTTTAGAAAATAATAAGTAAATATGGATGTAGGGTTTTTTCAATTTATTTTATTTTATTTCATTTAATACTTTTAAAATTTTGAAAATTACATTTATCAAAACAGTGAAAAAATTATCCTTTAATTTTAAGAAATATACCAAACAAATTTTATAATTTTAATTCAGAACCGAGCTGTATATTTTGTTCATATTTCCAGATGTCGTATGCTAAGAGGTCAAGGTATTCAAGTTCTCCTTCCCCGGACAAGCAATACACCCGGTATGTGTTGAGATCCTTGTCGAGCTCAAGGAGTCGGTCCCGGTATTGTTAATTGTTCTAGTACCGCTTTTTTTGCTGTTTATTGTGTTCATATTTGTGTCACAAAAGTTTGATATATATGTTTTCCCCTATTGTTCTTTTTTCGATTTGTAGGAGTAAGAGTAGGAGTGCTGAAAGTGATGTTGAAAATCCTGGGAACAGTTTGTATGTCACTGGCTTGTCACCTCGGATCACCAAGAGGGAGTTGGAGAAGCATTTTGCAAGCGAGGGAAATGTATGGATGAATGCAACTTTTGTTTCATGTATTGTTAAATTGTTATGTTCGAACTCTATGAACTTATGTTTGTTTGAATGACATGTAATATCACGTTTGCATATATGGTTTAAGTGATAATCTTGTTTCAATTATATAGGTGATCGATGTTCACCTTGTGGTTGATCCAAGGACAAGGGACTCGCGCGGATTTGGGTTTGTTACAATGGCTACCAACAAAGAAGCTGATTGTTGCATCAAGTACTTGGACGGCTCTGTTCTTGGGGGACGTGTCATTACAGTTGAGAAGGTAAAAGTTTTCTTGTGTTGATTATAGCCTGCTTTGATAATTATTTTGTGTTTGCTCCGTCAAATATTGCATAACGATTGTATGAATGGTTGGTTTCTAAGAGTTCTTGAAAGTTGTTTTGCTTCTTTCCACTTGAAATTTTTTGTGGCAGCAGCAGGTTTAGCTGTGTGAAGCAGCTTTTCAACAAATTCCAAAAGTAAATCAAACACAACATCAAGAATCAGACTTTTAGGGTTGTATGCCTGGAATTTCTCTCTTTATTTAGCTTTACGTCTCCCTGTCTTTGTTTTGATTTACAGTTTCATACTTATTCCAGAAAAAACCTAGCTGTCTTTCAGCTCGTTTTGTTTGTGGACCTTTAGGTAATTTTAGAATCTTATGTTTTGAGTTCTGTTTATTGCAGGCTAGGAGGCGGAGGGGGAGAACCCCTACACCGGGAAGGTATTTGGGGTTGAGAACTATTCGTGGTATGGTTCCTTTCTATCGATTTTGTTATCTTCAAGGGAACCAGAAAATGTGTTAATATTTTTCTCTGCATACAGAGCGTCATCGTTCGCCGAGTTACTCACCCTGTCGATCTCCTAGCTATTCTCCTTATTCAAGCAGCCGAAGCCCATCATCTTGTTATTCATCTGATAGGAGTAGGAGTAGGAGCAGGCCTTACTCCCCCCAGTATAGGTCTTATTCACGTGCTCATTCCCGGTATAGTAGATCACCTGATGACTGCTATTATAGAAAGAATTATCGTTACTGTTCCTACTCTCCTGAAGGTCGTTACTATCGAAGGCGTGATCAGTCCTACTCGCCTTATGATCGTTATTATCATAGACGGGACCGTTCTTACTCTCCTGATGATAGATACTATAGAAGGCGTGATAGGTTTTACTCTCCCGATGATCGTTACCACTGCAGACGGGATCGTTCTTACTCTCCTGAGGATCGATACTATAGAAGGCGGGACCGTTCTTACTCTCCTCATGATAAATACTATAGAAGGCGTGATAGGTTTTACTCTCCTGATGATCGTTACCACTGCAGATGGGATCGTTCTTACTCCCCTGAGGATCGATACTATAGGAGGCAGGACCGTTCTTACTCACCTGATGGTCGGTACTATAGAATGTCACGTGATAGGTCATACTCGCGATATAACTCTAGATATAGAAGACACCATTATCGTTCTGCTTCTCGAAGCCTTACACCTCCTCGATCAAGGAGAGCTTCAAGGAGAAGCTGCTCATATAGTGTCAGCCCTAAGCGAAGTACCAGTCTGAGGAGGAGCTACTCACGCAGCACTTCCTCAGTAGGGAGGAGGTCAAGGAGCTACTCGCGAAGCGTTTCTCCACCTTCTAACAAAAGCTACTCTAGAAGAAGTGGAAGTCCAGCTCTGAGATCTATATCGAGGTCGGTTTCTCCTAGATCGAATTCATCATCTTGAAAAATGGCAGAGGATTTAGATGCTACTTTTACTATGAATGCACTATAATACTAGTAGTTTCAGGAGTAGTTGTTTACCTTATTAATGGCCTTGTGGCCTAGGCTAGGCTACTTTCTATAAATCTAGGGACATCTGAAAACGACCCCTTTTTTTTTTAAATAATGTTCAATATTGGTTTTAGACGTAGTTTTGAACATTGATACTGCCGATGACAGCATAGTGATTGGTAAATAAATTAACATTTAGTACTTAAATGTCTGTTTTAAGTGGGTTGATCACAAATTATAATCTTTAATCTTTAAGTTGACATTATCAAATGTCAACACTGTCAAAATTATCCAAAATAATTAAATAAATATCAAATAGATTTTTATGAATCTAATATCTATTAAAATGATACTGATATTCAAAGTATCTATAATGGGATTTAAATTTAAACAAGAAGGTGGAGCAAAGTATATGAAAATAATAAAAAAAATAAAAAAATTTAAATTTTAGCATCCGACGAAGGCAGAGTAATGGTGGTGCATTTAACAATATTTACGTGCTTGTCTTACCTTGCGCTATGCTAACTTTGATAAGCATGGCTCAATTGAATATTATTATCTGAGCTCAAGCTTAGCTTAAAATAAAATGAAACTATTTAGGTTTGACTCAACTAAGTCCGTTTACACGACTAGTATACGTAGACGTATACTTTTTTCCGGGTACAACTGAATCAGACTAGTAAACTGTTTGACATGTAGTCTCGGATCATTTAATAGTTCAAATTGCTCAAATCAACTCGAAAATGATAAGATTAAAATCAAACTTTTTTTTCAGGTCGAATTAAACAGCTTACAATCTTATCTCATTTAACCCCTAAGCATGATCTACAAAACTCTATCAAATGAAAAAATATGTAAATATATATACTAACATCTTCTAACAAATATATATATGTATACATGGATTAGGCATATATATACATATATATCTTTCAAGGAGTGAATTCTGCATACTAAAATTAAAAGTTTAATACTCTACTAAAGTTCCACAAACTAGTAAAGGTAATTCAGTAAAACACATTACTTTGTTTATTACATTTAAAGGTGAAATCGAGATGCAGGATTTCTCGCTTATTTTTTGTTTTGGCTAAAGACATATGGTTTTGGAATACTCATTCTTATATATATATATATATATATATATATATCTATATATATGCTTTTCATTATCATAAAACTAGAACCTGATTGCCAAAAGAGATTGGGTCGGAATTACGGCACGCGGCATTCCTCGATATTCCAAATTTCCTTAGCGTACTGGGCTATAGTCCGATCGCTGCTGAACTTGCCGCTGCCAGCAGTGCTTAGTATAGACATCTTTAGCCACTTCTTGCGATCCCTGAAGGAGCAATAATACGACATATAACGTTTTATTAAACATGTTATTATCGTTCATGTAAGTTGGGACATTCAGATTTAAAAAGTAAAGTTTAGGACTTACTTGTAAGCTTCATCCACTCGGGCTTGAGCATCCATGTAATCTGGGAAATCATGACCGACGAGGAAATAATCACCTCGACCATAACCTGAGTTGCCTTCTAGAGAATCGAGAAGTGGATTGTAGTCATAACTTCCAAATGCTCCACTTCTTATGAACTGCTTGGCCTCTTCAAACCGAGGATCGGGTTTGAACTGTTGGGTGAGTTAGAAATAACATTAACCAATGGTAAAAAAAACAATTAAACAAATTCAGTATCTCAAAGGAAGTTGCACTTTACATAATTAACAAGACTAGCCATATTGATCTTAATGGCACCAATTAATTTCAGTTGAAGGCACCAACTCTAAGTTCACAAAGTTGCAATAATAAATTGAGTTCTTACCAATCCGTTCTCTCTGTCCTTCCGCAACTGGGGGACTTCATCAGCTCTTGCACCGAAAAGGAAGAAATTCTCCTCCCCTATTTCCTCGCGGATTTCAACATTAGCGCCATCAAGTGTTCCTATTATGAGGCAGCCATTTAGAGCAAATTTCATGTTGCTCGTCCCACTAGCCTCCATGCCTGCAGTACTAATATGCTGGGAAAGCTCGCTTCCGGGAATAAGCATTTCAGCTACGGACACATTGTAGTTTGGAACAAATACGACCTGAAAATTTCCGATTAGTACAGAACATAATGTTTTGTAGGATGAACCCGACATAGTTTGAAGACATTTACCAAATATTCTGCCCAGTGGTAAAAAATTAAGAACATTATATAAGGAATATCATACAATTGAAGCCTTGGACTTAAGGAATTAAATACCAATTAAGCAATTGTAACTGCACCAATGCTTCAACCTTATCACCAGATATATTGAAGTTTTCAAAATTTCATGTATAAACTTTCTATTTCCATGTCAAGCGAGTTAACTTACGTCAATTCCACTGGTTGCTTTGCTAAATAACAATGCATATGATGCGAAAGTATTATGTAGGACAACCGGTTTCTGATCGAGAAAAACAGGAAAAAGGACTTTCAAACCTACAACAATAAAAGATCTCAAAAAGCCGAAAGTACCAAGTCAAAAATAATTAATTTACCTTCAAATAGCTATTGACTTCAGGATCATTGTTGACTACTGCACCAACATCATTCACCAATTTGACTATACGTTTAGCATTTGTATATGTGGCAAATGCTTTCCCTCCAATCATAATGGTGCGGGAAGTTGTATTTTTTCGCTGCTCAGGACTCATCTCCTACCATAAATTAGTTTCATGAAATTAAATCAGAGCAAATTATTTGATAACCGACTGTGAGTTGATATAAACATTAAAGAACCAAGAAATCAAATATCTAAATCAATGTGATGAATGAAAAGGGACATATGAAAGCTCATAGGGGGTGAAGCAATTCATTTCGAGTTCTTAAGTAGGTAGGTTTAATCTTAAGTTGTTTTAGCTGCATGATTTGATTAATATAAAAGCGTGATGTTAAAAACGGCATTCAGATTGAAAGATTATGCGCGCACACAACAGCAATAACAGTTAAAATACTGATACTAATGATGATGATTTTCAAATTTGGTAGAGAAAAAGTATTATACTGGTTGAAAATGAAATGGCAGTACACAGAACTCCATTAAGCAAACAAACTGCCAAGGCCGATCAGTATGATTTGATACCTTTAACTTCTTGTACCTATAGATCGCACCCAAAATGTTCAGCAGCTGTCTCTTGTATTCATGAATACGCTTAACTTGTATATCGAATAGACTGTTTGGATCGATGCTTACTCCTGTTACACGCAATATGTATTGCGCCAGACGTTGTTTGTTAGCCATCTTAGCAGATGCCCATTCATCTTGAAAATCTGCATTATCAGCAAACTGTTGGAGAAGCATAAGTTCAGTATGCAACATTACTGCAATTATAGTTTTGAAAGAATAAAAGAAAGCATACTCCAGAGAATTATTCTGATACATACTTCTCGAAGACCAGAAAGCAGGTCAAGATTGGTCACCCATTGGTCAGTTTTTAACCACTTAGTGATTATGTTACTGAGCTCTGGACTGCAAAACCGAAGCCATCGACGAGGAGTAATTCCATTAGTCTTGTTTTGGAACTTGGTGGGCCACATAGAAACGTAATCTGCAAACAACTCAGCCTTTAAGATGTCACTGTGCAGCTGGGCTACCCCATTCACCTGAAAAGAGGTCAACAGAACAAGCTCAAAAGTAGTACTTTTCGCTACAATTTTACGAGCCTCGATGATTTTTGTAGAATGATTTACTTACCGTATGTGCAGATACCACACATAAGTTTGCCATCCTCACAACAGGTTTTTGGGGATTATGATCCAAGATGCGCATGGTAGGAAGCTTATGCTCAAGGTCAGGACGGGTGGCATTGATCATTGCAAGAAACTGAAAAAAACTTAAATTTTGCAATTAGAAGACTCTAACAAATAGAAAGTAAAAGACAAGCGAATTACCCTTTTGTCAATTTCTTCTATGATTTCCATGTGGCGAGGAAGAAGCTTCCACATTACAGGTTGTGACCACTTCTCAAGTGCTTCAGGAAGGACAGTATGATTGGTATATGCAATTGTCCTGGTTCAGTTATTTACATTTGATAATATCAAAAAAAGAAAAAAGAAAACAATAGCAATACATGCCATAAAGCAACATGGGCTCCTATAAAACCCTCTTAGAAAAATAGAACTAGGCACCTTGTTGTTACATCCCAAGCCTCATCCCACCCAAGTCCTTCATCATCCATTAACAAGCGCATCAGTTCAGGAATTGCAAGCGTAGGATGAGTATCATTCAGTTGTACAGCTACCTTGCTGGGAAATTCAGACCATTCCCATGAGCCCTTTCCACTTCTTCTCTCCTTGAATCTGAGAATAATGTCCTGTAACAATCCAACATTGAGATTTGAGACCAATATGATAAATTTTAGCAGGAAAAATCAAACAACCATGACACTGTTGAATTGGGAGAAAGTTATGTAATTATAAATATAACTATCACTGGAATTGTCACTACCACTTAAAATGGAATTGATGAAAACTGAAAATTGGATTGGCATTCTTCATTGCAGAAAAGACGTGTACTTTTGTCTATAAAATTCAAATACACTTAAAACTTGCAGATTTGAGCAGAAAACTCTACATGGAACGATGGTCAAGACTATTCTTGAATACAGATCATTTCATACTTATTCTATAAAGCATGCAGCAGTTTTTACGTGCAATAGATCTCTATCATATATTATTTAAAATTGTTCCTTCTCTTTCAAAAGGTAAATTGTACACAAGTAAATAGACTTTGGGGTAAAGAACATGGGAGAATTTCCCTTTTTATGCAACCAACCCATGCAAGAAATAATGGCAAGTCCTCAAGCATATAACAATGCACTACACAAAAGGAGGCCAGTAACAAGAAAAAATGTAATAGAAGAATGAAAGAACCAGGAATCTTATAGAAGGGAAGCAATAACGGTATCAACTAACCTGCAATGATGCACTGCAGAGGAAAAATTGTTGTTTCAGACGTAAAAGCTTCCCATCTTCAGTAGCATCTCCAGGATACAGAACAGCACATATCTGCATGTGAAAAGTTCATAGACCATAAGTGCCAAGAAACATGCAGTGAGATAGGTACATGAAATGTAGACAAAAATTTTCAGAAGCTTATACATACTATTCAACTAAATAAATTCAGAAGCTTGGAGATTAATATCATTTTGTGCCCAAAAACCAACAATTTCATTAATCAAATTTATCTTCCATAATTAACGTAGTTGGTTCATTCTGCAATATGAAGGCTTTCAAGACCAGCTTCTCATTACTGGTATTGATAATCACCTGTTGAGCTCTTGAATGAAGCTGTGCAGCAGATTCATATTGTCCATCATTAAACTCAAAAAGATTGAAATCCTCAGCACGAGCTTTTGCTTCCCAGAGGCGAAGACTTATTGTATTCTTGGTTTTATATCCTGGAATTGGAACATCATAAGCCAGAGCTTGCACTACCTCTCCTCCAACCCATTTTCGACTGCAATGCATTTAAATCATATAACATAAATTAAGAAATTCATATCTATATAGAAATAGAAGCAGTTAGAAATGACATTCAGACCAGAAAACATCAGCATAATACAATACTAAGCCTTCTAGTTGTTTCCTTTGCTACTAGCTTTTGCTCCCAAAAGCTGAATGAAAAGTGCATTGGAAACAATCAAGATAATGAGGAGTTACGAACTAAAATTGATCATTTTCTAATTGAAAACGAGCTAATTAACTTTGCAACTTTTGAGTAAGTTTAAAACAAATACCAGCAAAAAAATCAACCAAAAAGGGCATATTTTGCCTTTGATTATAACACTTACGACCCATCTGGATTAATCTCAACACTTCCAAAGAATCTGACAGGAAACACTATATCATGCCTAACAACCTCCCAGGGACTAAACTTCTGCAAGAATTCCCAATCAAAACAGAAAATCAGTGTTTATTCCAGGGACTATGCTGCAACTTCAAGGTGGAATAAGCTGAACCAACCTCAAGCCAATCTTCCGCAATTTCCTCTTGTCCTAGTTTTGTTATCAGCTGTTTGAAAAGCCCATATTTGTACCTTAAACCATATCCCCAAGAAGGCAAATTCAACGTTGCCATAGAATCGAGAAAACAAGAAGCAAGCCTTCCCAAACCACCATTTCCAAGTGCAGCATCTTTCTCCTACAAAATTTTTAGTCATCAAATTAATGCACATTCAAAACTAGGAATTCAAAAAAGAAAAAAAAAAATGGCGGTGCTACAAGGCTTCTATCAATTATCCTCGCATAAATTATTTGATATGAAAATAACATCATGCATCTTATAAGTAAAAGAAATCACAAATACAGCTATTAAAAAATATTTTTACGAATTAAGAAGTAATTAAACCAAAATTTTTTTTAAAGGATTTACGAATTACCTGCTCGGCAATCTCTTCGAGTTCATGTCCTAACTTATTCAAAGCCTCAGCGTAAGCATTTTTAATGTCAAGATTCCCAATCGCATTAGTTAAAGCTCGTCCTTGAAGATATTCCATTGATAAGTAATAAGTTTGTTTCGGATCAACTTTATGATAGTGAACGAAAGTTTCATTCCATTGCTTCACACACACACACACACAAAAAAAAAAAAAAAAAAACCACAAAAACTTCCATAATCAGCTAACAAACTTTCACACATAAACCGAAGCAAAGACACAAAACAAAAAACAACGAAACCGTTAAATACCTTGACGAGACGATCGCGAACACTCTCAGCCGTAGCGAAGAAAGCTTGTTCTGGCTCAAACTTGAACGGCGAGAAATGAGGACTGAACTGCGCGTGGTAATTGATATTCGATGCGATTTCCGATGGCTGTTCGCTTAACGGATTCGCAACCGCCGGTACTTTCTCCGTCGCAGATTTACCGTTTTCCGCCATTATTTCCAAATCTGCTTAACAAAGACAACAATAATACGCTGAAAAAAAAGCCAAAAAATTGAGTGAAAGTAAAAGAGTGTAGTGTATCAACTGGCAACTCACTATCAAAATCTATTTTTTTTTATATACTTTTTCGAATCGAAAGTTCCAAAAATTTAACAAAGCAAGTGGCAAAATGAAGATATTTTTTTTTGAGGGAATATGCGAAAGAACTGAGATATTTTTGAAGCAAACAAATTAGATTTTTTGAAAAATAAAAAGAAATCAAAGAGAAAATGAGGATGATTTTGAAAGAAAGGAAAAGAAAAGAAATATGGGAGAGATTTTGGAAAAAAAAAAAAGTTTGTTTGTTTTCGCTTTTTAGTTTGTGAGATGACGTGGACAAAGCCATGTTCGTTAGCTTGGAAAAGCGGGGACACGTGGCCGGATTTAAGGGAAAGCGCGCTCAACGAGATACTCAACCGACGGATCTGAGAATAGAACGGGCCAACATCACGGATTTCATGTCTTTTCTTGAATTTTTTCGAGATTAATTGGGATATAAAAAATTTTTATTATTATTTTACTTTACTAAATATTTATATTTATACTACTTAATTAATATCACAATTAACCAAACACTTAATTAAAAATAGATAAAATTTTATACATAAATTATTAAACTACCACTGATTCGAAGTTATAAAATGATAATTAAAAATATTTTTATTTAAATTATTAAATTATTAAATTATTTAAAAATTTTCATTTATATCACTGTTAAATAATTTATAAACATAAATATTTTTATATATTAAAAGTTAAATTTCATTGACTATTTTTACACTATAAATTTTTATTTTAAATTAATTTCTAAATTTTAAAACATAAAATTAGATTTCGAAAATATTAAATTTTTATCAGTTCTAGTTAGTTCCCTCATTAGTTTGGACATTAAATAACAACGCAAAAATGACATCAGAAATATTTAAAACTCGTAGATTAATTTTGATGATTTAAGACTTAATTTTTAAAATTTAAGGATCAAATTAATATATGGATAAACTACATTTAAAGACACTAAATTATTAGTAAGTGTATATTTTGGTATTTAACTTTTAAAAGTTACAAAATGATCACTAAACTATTCAAAAGTCTTCATTTAAGTCATCGCTTTTAAGTTTCTTTTTCTGTTTTTTTTTTTAAATTTGGTTAGTGAGCTCCAAACGTTAATTCGAAAATTGGTATGATAGATCAAACATCCAGCGACGAGTAAAAGAACATATCTTAAATACAAGCTGATTTGACGATTAGTGGAGATAGAAGAAAAAATTATTTGGAATTTGGTTTGTAGATTGTGACGTTCAAAGTTGTTTTATAAAAAAAATAAACGATAGAAGAGAAGGAGAATTAGAGCTTTCAATTGGTGCCGGCGATGCAAACAGAGAAGGCTATACAACAACGATTTTAGCAGCCTAGTGACAACTTAAACGAAAATTTTCAAATAGTTTAATGACAATTTTATAATATCTTTTTGAAGTTGAATGACCAAAATGTAAACTTACTAATAGTTTAGGGACTTTGGCTGTAGTTTACCCTTAAAATAAATGTGATAGCTTGGGCATATTCGATGGAATTAACCCGATACAAAGTGTTGAGAACCTCATCGTTGTAGCCGTCTCGTGTAAATGCTATTAATATCATAAAATGACCCAATTATCCCTTCTTTTATCCAGAAGTACTGAATTATGTTCGTAAATTTGACAAAAGTGTAGGGATAAAATTTGGTAAATTAAAAAACTGTTCAATCTTCTGATATGATCTTATCATCACCTTGAACTATTAGACAAAGTTAAACTTTCTCCTATCATAATTATCATACGATAAGACTCAAATTATTTCTCGATCGTTGGATTGGGTTTCAAACAATGGTTCGTAAACGGTATCAAGAAGCCAAAACAGGTAAATCTCAATGACAAATATTAAACAAATTCATTCAATTTTCACCTCAATTGATTGTATTCAACCTGTTCGATGAAATGCCTAAATGAAACTACTTTTTCTCAAAAATCCCAGGTTTCCAATTGTTAAAATCAATAGACGCAGACAAGTATCTAAAAAAGATAGGATTAGGCAAAGAAGATCATTACTTTTGGAAGCAAGTCGGGAAGGCATTGCTATGCACCTACACACTCTTTGGCGTCGCATGGCTTTACAACGAAACGTCGCCGCTAGGATGGTGGACGTTGAAGCCTAGACCAAAAGAAGAAAGGGAATTAGCCCATTTATATGAACGGCGAGAGTTTCCGTACCCCGGTGATGCTGAGGCCATGGAAGAGTTCGTTGCTAAGGGAGGCATGATCGGAACTACGATTGGGCCGAAAGGGATAATAGAAACCGATAAAGATTCGGTTAATTATCAGAAAGAGATGCAGAACAAGAAGTTCGAACAGGAAGCGATGAAGCTTTGGCTTAGGATGAGGAATGAAGTTATTTCAGAGCTTCAAGAGAAAGGGTATGATGTTGAGTGAATGTTTTTTTCAGCTATGGTGATTATATTGTGAAGGGTCAAATTTCGTTATTAGTCCTTATTATGAATAAGTTGTGGATTTTGGATTTAATTTTTGTACTTTTCAGTTAAGTCTTTGTTTTTATGTGTTAATTATCCTTTGGTGTAATCGATACCCCTTCATGTATGATGCAATTGAACCAAGCTCAAAAGCTCGAGTTAGACTTGAAATTCGAGACTTAAAACTTGAGCTAAATTTGAGATCATATATATTATTAATTTTCATAACATATGTTAATTCATAGCAATGCCTAACATAAATTACAAACCATCATTGTTCACATCACCTTTTACAAACAGAGCTTTTCTTGACCACAACAACCAATGGCAGGCTAGACCTTATTTCATACATTCAAACACCAGGGGATGGTAATAAAACTGATCCATGTTACTTGAACTCTGATATAAATATCGGGTTTGCACCTAAACAGTAGGGTTCTAATGACAATGTGATTGAGCACACTCATTTACATGCATTATACAAAAGATGTATAAATAGAGTACAAGTTGCTTACTCTTGAGGTTTCTTCTACTTATTGTATGTCAATCCAAACCCTAAGGGAAACAAAGGGTCATATGAATTTTGTCCCGGATTCATCGGAAGCTGGTCGCTGCTTCTAAACCACGTCATCGGTAATCGACCCTCAAAGTCAAAATCTCCGAATACAACATCCGTGATTCCCCTCCCTTCAGTTCCAGGCAACCAAGCAGCGATGAAAGCATCAACTTTTTCCAAAACCTGAGGTTCTAAAACCAAGGGTCTTCCGGATATCAAGATTGCCAACGTGGGGATTTTGTCTGCAATGGAACTGATTATATCACTTCCATTAAAGGGGATTACAAGCTCTTTGTTGTCGCCTAAGGTTTCAGCATAAGGTGGTTCACCTACAACTACAATGGCAAAAGAGTACTGCCCTGCTAAGGTGTTTGTTGAGGGGTATTCATCATAGATCACCTCTGTTTTGTCTCCTGCAGATTCTCTAATGGCATCCAAGATGGTGGTGCCTAAAATATAAAAGAAAACCCATCAATCCAAATGCCTACACGAACTCAGGAGTAAGTCCCATCTCTCTTGTTGCAGCAAAGTTATTGGTTATTAGATGTCTATGCATGCATTTTGTTGATAAATGGTATGGTTTTATAAATAAGTGATTGGTTAATTGACTTTCAGAAACAATAGAGAAGCAAAAAAACAGATAAGAAGAAAGGAAACTCGATATATATCCACTTACCAATTGTTATTCTACCACTGCCTCCAAACCAGGTACTGGTCCAACCACCGCACTGGTACCCGAGATTGTCAGCATGTGAGCCAGCAACAAGAATTCTTTTAGCAGTTCGGTCTAATGGAAGAAACGGATTTTCAGGGTTCTTTCCGTTTTTTAACAGAACCAAGGATTTGCGAACTGCTTCACGAGCTAGTTCCCTGTGTAGCTGCAGGAAAATCAGAATATCAGGACCATCCTTTCTCCAGTATAAAATCAACAAGGACTTTGGTTGCCTTTGAAACATTTACCTAATAAAAAGTAGCAAACATGTTTCTCCTAACAAGAAAACATACCGAGTCTCGGAAACTCGGCCGCTTACTGTTGAACTAATCGCAATAAATTCTTGGAAAAATGTTGGAAAAAAAATTTCCTTCAAAAGCATGTTCCAAAAGTTCAGTTATCAGATGCTAAATTCTGCAATATTTACCTTGCATCCAACTATATCCAGCAGAGATCTATCGGAGAAGGGATATTCGAAAAGACCGGCAACAAATTTCACTCTCAATATTCGTTCAACGGCGTCATCTATCCTGGACATCAGTACTTCCCCAGATTCAACCAGAAACATCAAATCATCCATGAACTGTTTATATCTGAGAGCCACCATTACCTGCATTTTTTCTCAATCAAGGAATGAAGATATGAACAAAAGAAAGATTTATTGTAGAATTTGGGAAACATTACCATGTCGATACCAGCATTAACAGCAGTAGAAATACAATAACGATAGTTTGAGCCTCGAGGTTCAGTGAGTCGATCAAGTGCTTCCCAGTCGGAAATTACAAAACCCTGAACAGAACATTCCCCTGAAGTTACATATGCTACATAAAGCATTCGATGGAATGCCTTACTATAATAGGCATTTCACGGTACACCTATAGGCCATTTCAGATGAAAAGAATACGGGGATCCAAACCTTGAAACCTAGTCTATCTTTTAGAATTTCTGTCAAGAGGAAACGATGAGCATGAAGTGGACGGCCGTTCCAACTGGAATATGATGCCATAATGGTGGAAACCCCCCGAGAAATACAGTCCAGATATGGTGCCATATGGATGCTCTCTAAATCATCATATGATAATATGGTATTCCCTTCATTTATACCCTTTTCAGTGCCTCCATCTCCAACAAAATGCTTTGCACATGCAATGACATTGTTTCTGGAATCAAGCAAACTTGATGATAAGAGATTGAAACAAGTTTCTAACGAGGTATACCTGTATATGGTTGTTGATAGTTGATACAGAATCCAACACGAATATATCTACCTGCCAGCTACAAAAGGGTAGCCTTTCGGGTAGTCCGCCGGTGGTTTTCCCTGCAAACCTGTAATAATGGAAGTCATTTTTCGAACAATGTTGGTGTCTTCACTATAACACTCAAAACATCTTCCCCATCTGGGATCCCTGCATACCTGTGATAATACACTAATGTCTTAAAATCTATATAATAGAAAATTTTATAATATATAAAAAAGACCTTAAACATGATTATGACATGAACACAACATGGACGTACGAATTATCAGGTCTAGTATCTCGGTAATTATTTGACTTGGTACAACACGGTAGAATCAAAGCACATTTGGCTAATTATTTTTACAGTACTTACAGCTACGCAGGGAGCAAAGTCATAGTGAATGCCAGTTGCCCTAACTTCAAGAGCAGTTGCAGCCCCAATTCTTTGAGCCAAATCTGCATCTCTATCATATGCATACAATTTTCAATAATTAGAAGATACAACTACTGTATTTGAAATGATACTCCCATGAATCTTTTACTGTAAAAAGTTGTATGAGGAAATGGAGAAGGCTAAATACAAGAGTTATGTTACTCTACCTCTTCATTTTGCTTAAAATATTCATATCACACATAATAAGACTTGGATACACGTTAAGATCCTTTAAATACATAGAAAATTTTAAGCATATTTGTGTTTGACACACTTATATCCAGCACTTGCCTCTGATTTTTAGCAACATAATACAAGAGCCCCTAGTTCTAGTCCAATTCCCTTTTTCACTCTTTCTTAATACCTAGAAAAAAAATGAGCATACTTGTGCTCAACACATACCTATATCCGGCACTTGCCCCCAAGGAGCAACCCCTTATTATACGGGGACACTTAGAAAAAAGAGCACATCTATGTTGAACATGTACATCTAGCACTCGCACTTGTGTTCAAGCAATACAAGGCTTTTGGGTAATTTCAATGAAATGTTTAAAAACACAAGATTATCACGCACAAGAGGAAATCCATTGATTTGCACAACACTGGACTTTGGGGTCCAATTCTCGTGTGCGCGAGCCCATCCTCTCAACTGACTCTATATTATAAGCAAAATTCGAAATTTTTAGAGAAAGTGAGGTGGGATAAGTTCATTTGAAACATCACTTATTTTAACACCTAGTACCAGTCAAAAACTCTATATTTTTTTTCTCTCTAATGGACATGATGTAATATAGGGGAAAATTAATATCACATTATTCATTTATTTTCCTTCATCAACATTGGAATTGATCAAAGAAATATTAGAAATTACCATAAAAAGACTTAAAATCAAAGAAGAAACAAACCTAATAGCTCCAAGTCCAACGTTGTGAGGAAATATAGTGGCACCATAAACACTATTGTTACCATGAACGGCATCAATCCCATAAATAAGCGGTATCCCAAGCCGAGACTCAAGTGCTGCCTGCTGGAACTTATCCACCATATCAGCCCAATCAGCTGGCAATGCTTTCTCAAATGGCACACTTCCACCGGCACTCAGTATACTACCTGCCAAAATTTTAAGGCTAATCAGTGTTCTCTAGTTCTCAAAAATTATCAACACACTGTTCGAGAAAATGCCTAAAAGAGGAAAAAAAATAAGGTACCAATGGAAAAGCTTTTGAGATCAGCAGGAGTGGCGACACTTCGCTCGATTTGGGTCATTTGACCGATCTTTTCTTGTAGAGTCATTCGAGAAAGAAGGTCTTTGACTCGATCCTCTATGGGTGCATTTGGGTTCTTGTAAGTGCAATCCATTGACCAAATTTGAATTGAACAGAGAAAATCTGAAGGAAAAAGAAAATTCGAGCTCAACCCAGAATTTTAATTCGATTAAATCTCACTTCTAAAATTCAAGTTTTGATTCGAAATGATAATCAAATTGTTCGTAGCTCTTCTATTAGCTTGTTCCCTTAAGTAAACCCGACAAAAACAAAAATGGATAAATCAATACTTAATCCATGAGTTGAGAACTTAGATTTCAATAGACACTTTAAAATTGTAACATATAATTATTTAAATATTTTTAAAAAACTTAAAAAGTTTCAAACGATAATGTGACATAAATCAAGTTCAAAGGACAAAGTTTATAGAAAAATTTAATACTAATATAGATAGAAAAAAATCCAAAGGCCACGAAAGAAGTCATCAAATTCAGGAGCTAAATTCAGATAAAACTAGATTTAAAGTTTGGAGGTAGGCTAAAATTTTCAAAAGATATTTTTGGGCTAATTTTTAACTTGGAAAAAATATTTTTTTTCTTAAAAAATAACTTGTTTAGTAATACTTTTGTCTAAAAAATACTTCTTAAAAGTAATGCTAAACATACCTTAATATCAATATGTCATATATTATACCTTAAATCATGAATTAGAGCTTAAACTTAGTAACTCTCTCTCATATTGGGCTTAAATTTTTTCTTCTTTAAATTAGTTTTTAAATTTGATAATTATTCTCGTATTAAGACCTGAACTAAATAATTATTCTCACATTAAAACTTAAATTTAATAATTTTTAAAAAAATATCGTAAACTAACTTTAAAAAAAATCAGACTCGAATGGGAAAGTAATTATCAAATTTAAAAATTAATTTGACAAAAAAATTAACCTCAATATAAAATAATTACCAAATTATTAATATAAAAAAAACCCGAAGTGATTGCCAAGATAAAGTCGAAAAAGTGATTGAATCCAAACATGTGGTTACTAATCAGCAACAAGCATGTGGTGTGAGCTCACCATCCAACCCACTCATTCCACGTGTTATATATCAGAAAATTGATTTTGAACTTTCAAAAACATTTTGATTTGATCCTCTACTTATCAAATTTGAAAATAGAATCCGATTGTTAACCTCGATACAATTAGGCATGTAAATAAGATAGGTGTTCAAAAATTACTCTAACTCGATTTGATAATTATTAAGTCAAGTTTGAGTTTAAGCAACTGATCGAATTAATTTCAAGTTTAGTAATATTTTATTTCGACGGTTTATGAACTTTATCAAAATTTTCATTTTTAACATATATTTAAAATATTTTATATTATTAAATTACGTTATTGTTAATAACATATTATTAATCATATGCTTAATTATAGAGTAGAGTTTAAACTTAAATACTTATGAACTTTATCAAACTCAAGTACAAAACTTAAAATCAAGCTTTAAATTAAAAAATTAATAGAGCTAAATTCTTAAAAAAATTCAAAATGTACTAATAATATAAAATTTTAAAGTATATTTTAATAAAATTATTACACATTATCAACAAAAAAAAAAAGAAACTTAAATTAAATACATTTTAAATTAATAAAGTTTTGGCATGGATGGTAAAAATTGATCAGATCAATTAGCGTTAGGAATTGACCCGATTAAGCAACGAACAAGTAAAATTAGCAGAAGAAATTGAGAAATTAAACGCACAAATTTAACGTGAAAAAACCCCTCTAAAGAGGATAAAAAACCACGGACAAAGATAATTTTACTATAATGGCAAAAGAACGAATAGTACAAAAGATGGAGATAATAACTAAATCCCAAAAACCTGAAAACAAAGAACTCTCAAAACGTAAACACAAAAAATTTCTCTAAATGTGTTATGAGTTCTAATCTCTAATAGATGTACTTTCTAAGGTTATAAAATAGTCTATTTATAGGCTAAATTCAAAGGTCAAATAATAATAAAATAATCTAAACTAATTAGTGTTTGATTGAAACAAATAAACAGAGTTTAACTAGAAGATTACTTCTCAAATTTGACTAAAAATAGAAGTCATATTTAACAATTAGATTGAAAGCTAATTGAGGTATGAGTTTAGAAAGAGATGATAGACCGACTAATTTATAAACTGACACGAACCAATAAAATTAATTTTTTAATATGTTTTATTTTTATAATTTTTTAATAATTCATTTTATCAAACCACATAAACCAATTGGATCGATTCTAAAATTATTAAGACCGAGAGTTATAAGGGTTTAGATACTAAATACTCAAATTTGAGTTTCACCAGATGTAAACGTATGTATATCTTTGACCTCACATGGGTAAATGCACGTATCTATCACATAAACGTCGACGTTTTGAAAAAGACGAAAGCATCTTCGACCGACTACCATTAACCAAAAAAAAAAAAATCCAAATCTAATTCCACATCTCACTCAAAAACACGCCATTTTCCTCTCCCTTTCTTCAAAAAAATGGAGAATCTATGGCGAGCGGCAACGGGTCAGGACCCGAACCCCGATGATTATAAAGGCGTCGAGTTCTGGGCCAACCCGGAACGAGCTGGTTGGTTAACCAAACAAGGTGATTACATCAAGACTTGGCGACGCCGTTGGTTCATTTTGAAACAAGGGAAACTGTTATGGTTCAAGGATCCGGCTTCAGTCAGCCGCCGATCTTCTCCTCGCGGTGTTGTTTCAGTAGGATCTTGCCTTACCGTCAAAGGAGCTGAGGATATCGTCAATAAGGCATTCGCTTTTGAGCTCTCCACTCGAGATTCCACCATGTATTTCATCGCTGATACGGAGAAAGAGAAAGAGGATTGGATCAATTCGATCGGTCGATCTATTGTTCAGCATTCGAGATCCGTTACTGATTCTGAGATCGTCGATTACGATAGCAAAAGCAGGTGATTTTTCTGAATTTTTTGCTCTCTTTTTTAATTTTAATTTTTCGTCTTTTTTTTTTTAATATGTGCTGTAAATTTTGGCTTGTAGAAATAAAGACTAAAAATACTTGTGCTTGCTTTAATTTTATGCACTCTCCTTATATTTAAAAAAAATTAATTGTGTGTTTTAGGAAAAATAGTACTAAATTTCTCAATTTAATTGCAAGTTTAGGGTTAGTAATTATTATAATGAAGAATTTGGTATATAATTTCTTTTCACAATGAACAAGTTAATTATGTCTCTTATGAATAATTCTCCAACTTCTGTATTGATTTGCATAATATGATGTTTAAAATATGCTCTAAGTCTGTCTCTATTTTTTGAATTTAAAAATACAAATCTTATTACAAATATTTTTCTTACATGATTAATTGATTATCAAGTGAAAAAAGTTATTATTTCAAAATATTACATAGCTAATTTGACAAAAGAATTTTGAGACTGTTAACTATTAAATCTCAATTTTGAAATTTTCAAAATTTAAAAAGTAAAGGAATTAAATCTCTTAAAAAAAATAAAGTGATTAAATTTTAAATATACAAAAGGCACAAAGAGTTAAGACTACTTTAAATGGGATTTACGTTTAGTTTTTTTTCCCTCCCGTTACAGTATTTAATTTTATAATCATCATTATTTTTACACTAACTATAAATAAACGCACTAACGATTTAAGTGGGTAATGAATTTTGTTATTTAAAATGTGTTTACTCCTTGGGGTGTGTAGTTCTTCATTATCTTCACAATTTTGTTTTTGGGACACTATCAATCTTATTTAGGTGTTTTACTTTTGAATATATCATATTTCGTTCCTACTAAACGAGTGGAAGAAGACTACCCTGTCGAATTATGTTTTTATAGAAGTAACTAATTGTGTTCTAGTTTTTATTCGTAATTTATTCGCATTCTTAGTAACATTAGTTGTACGTGTCCTTATTTGTTATCGGAAATTGCTATCTTCCTCACGATTTCCGAAAGGGTACATACGTTCAAGGATTTTAGAACTGGCCTGTATCGGTTTCTAAATCAATCGATTCATTACCTTTCTCTGGACAAATATTCCTATCAGTTCTCGGTTTAATCAGTCATCTAATTTAAATAATCTTGCATGTGCTTTTTTAGAGAACACTAGCAATCTAATTTAGTAAAATTAAGGATCACATTAGCATATAGTTTATTATAAGATTATTGAGTAAAACAAGCAGTTTACAAACATCATAGAAGGGTTTCCACATGATTTTATCGGCAACAAGTACTATTAGGATTATAAAAGTTGATTTACCAATTATAGCAGTAGAGAAATTAATTTTCAATATTTCAAATAGTTTATCGGAAATATAGAATGAATTATAAAAATAGCATATCTAATAAATTAGAATTAAAATTAATTCAACACAATGTAATAAAATCAAAATCAAAATATATTTGGATATGATTTACACGTGATGGGACTTGAAACTAAAATAACTTGATATTTGTCAAAACACGACAGTCGAACTTTAACAATTCAAGGTCCTAAAGCTTTAGCATTTGCCAAAATGCCAAAATGTTAACATTATTTGATCCTATAGATGAAACATTATTTGATCCTATAGATGAAGGATTTGTATGAAAGAATTGAATTAAAATAAGAGAACTAAATGTTGAAATTCAAATTTTAAACGGAGCGATGTAAGGAAGGTGATTCTTTTTTTACCTTGGAATTATTAATTACAAGTAACTTGAAGACAAATTTAAGTATCTTAATGCTTCAATCCCACTAATGAAGTTAATCGAGTTTAAAGTTAAACAAGAAAATTAATTTCAATTTTTCAAAATTTGTTTAAACCGGAAATGATCAATCAATTGGACAAGAAATCGGTTGGAATATTAGTCCCAAAAAAAATATTAAATCAAATGACTCGTGAATCGTTCAAAACCGTGGATCAAAAAACTAGTGAAACTTACCATTTATCTATTTAGCATCGTATTTGTATTTATTTATTTGAATAATCTCATTATAAGTTTTAATCAGATATGTTCTTTTTGATATAATGTCTAAAATTACCCGTAGCTCCTCTCTAACCCATAAAGAGGAAGATAATGCGTTTCAGCGCACTCAAACTCACGTCCTACTATATTGACAATAATACCTATGTCAATTAGGCGAAGAGTCAATCAAAAGCATTATATTTATAAATTAATTACAATGTCAAAAGAACTACTATAAATTATTTTAGCATTCGTGCATTTCATTGCCAATAATTTGGCCCCTTTTTTTTAAATAAATTTCTGCTACATCTTAATATCAAAACAATCGTTTACAAATGTCAACATACAAATACGAACAGCTTTGGTAAATTTTCAAATTTGTTTGATCACATCTTTCAAAAATAAACCTGAATTGTTTGACGTTTTACATTGAAATTTAACCTTTTCAAAAAAAAAAAATTTGACTATTGAAGTCGAATTGTTATTTTTAATAAAAATATTAACTAAAATATTAAAATTTTAAATATTATAACTCACGTGAAAATGTACTTTTTTATTCTTTATTTCAAATTTATGAAAATTTTTAATATTTTTTTAAATTATTTGTTGACGTGACATATAAAATCAATAGTGCTACATTGACATAAAGCATACATAGATTGTCATAGATTATCGTATCGATATTATCAAAAATAATATTTTAATTAATATTTTCGTTTAAAAAAATGAGTTGTTAATTGAGTGTTAGCTTCATTGATATGAGCATTGTTGTCAATGAAGGAGGACGTGAGTTTGAGCGCGTTAAAGCGTATTATCCTACTATTTATGAATTGGGGGATTATGATTAGTTTTAGATATTGCATTAAAAAGAGGAGATATGATCAAAATCTATAATGAGATTATTTAAATAAATAAATGAGTTGACTCTCTCAAATTTAACTAAAAAAATAAGAAACAAATTAACAAAAAAAAAAATAAACATGGAAACCATTTAAATCTGTTAAAATATTTAAAAAATAGCGACTTATTTTTTATTTATGAATTATACAGTAAAATATATTTTTAACTAAAAACATGGAAATCATTAAAAAAAACTAAAAAAATGGAATTAAAACAACAACAACGAAGACATCATTTTTTTTTTTTTAAATTTCCAAATAAACATCCATTATTTAAACTCTCATTCTCTCTATTAAGTTTCAGTATGAACTTTTACATCAATAAAAATGAAGAACGTAGAGCTAATATTCGTTCCACAAACGAGCAAAGGCCACTTGATCCCAATTCTCGAATTCGCAAAGCGTCTCGTTGATCACAATAGCCGGATTTTGATCACCGTCGTTTTCGTTAAATCGCCTTTCGATTCTTTCGCCAATGCTTATATCGACTCAGTCAAGGCCTCGAAGCCTGACCGATTCAAATTCATCGATGTTCCTTTGATTGTTGATCATCATCGGCAGTCGTTTGAAGACCACGTCCTTGACCTTGTGGAAACGCACTTGCCGCTTTTGAAAAACGCTGTCACTGACATTTCATCGTCAAAATTGAGTTTAAATTCAACGACTTTTACAGGGTTTGTTTTCGATTTGCTGTTTGTACCACTGGTCGACGTTGCTCATGAATTCAACATCCCTTCGTATATATTTTTAACCGCTAATGCAGGGTTCTTGAGTCTTTTGTTCCACTTGACAACCCGACATGGTGAGACTCGAGATATCCCTCAGTTTAAACGGTCCAATCCGGACGAGTTGATCTCGGGATTTATCAATCCCGTCCCTTCTAATGTTTTGCCTTCTGACTTGTTCGACGAGGATAATGGTTATCCTGCCTATATGATGATTGCTCAAAAGTTCAAGGCTGCCAAAGGGATTATGGTTAATACATTTGAAGAGCTTGAACCTTATGCTATTAGCAATTTCTCCAATGGCAGAAATCCTCCGGTTTACTCCATCGGGCCAGTGCTTGATATCAATTGTAGGCCTCACACTGAGTCGGACTTGGCTCAACACAAAAAAGTGATGAAATGGCTCGATGAGCAGCCTCAATCATCGGTGATATTTCTTTGCTTTGGAAGCTTTGGGCGCTTTCTTGCACCCCAAGTCAAAGAAATAGCGCTTGGACTTGAGCAAAGCGGATACAGGTTCTTATGGTCCTTGTGCGTGCAATCATCGTCACCGCCACAACCATCACAAAACAATGCTCTAGGAGGAGTTCATTACAATGAAGACATGTTTCCAGAAGGGTTCACGGAAAGGATCCAAGGGAAGGGGATGATGATATACGGGTGGGCACCGCAGGTGGAGATTTTAGCTCATGAAGCAGTAGGAGCATTCATATCCCATTGTGGTTGGAACTCAATCCTCGAAAGCTTGTGGTTCGGGGTGCCGATGGTAACATGGCCTATGTACGCTGAACAAAAAATGAACGCATTTAAAATGGTGAAGGAATTAGGGTTAGCGGTGGAGCTAACACTTGACTACGAACAACTTAACATCGACAATGTTGTGACGGCTAACGAGATCGAAAAAGCAGTCAAGCAAGTAATGGATGATTGCAGTGAGGTTAGGAAGAAAGTGAAGGAAATGGCAAAAATTGCTAGGAAAGCAATTGTCAACGGAGGATCTTCGTTTCTTTCTATTCAAAAATTGATTGATGATATGATAGGTAAGAATTGAGTTAGTCTCACGGGTTAACCAGACATTAACTCAGTTAGGAAATAACATAAAAAAAGGTTTTTTTAACCTAAATAATATAAAATAATTAAATAAATACTGAAATGAGATAAAAGCATTAATATTTACAAATATTGGCAGGAGCTACAGTAAAAAATCAGTGTCGCTTGACCAATCGACGGCACCCCTCTCCCCAGCCACAGGTCACATCAGGTTTTGAAAAAAAATTATGGGTGCCGCCTGGTCAATCGTTGATACCGGACTGAAATGTGATGACCTAAAATATTTAGAGACTTGATATGTAAATTTGCCGTTATGATTGAAAAGCCTTAATGACCAAACTTCAAATAGGGTAAATTCCTTCATAAACCCTTCTTGTTTATTATTTCTTTTTATTTTCCTTTAATATAAAAAATAGAGAGACCTCTTATCAATTAGTCAAAAATGTTTTTTCACTAAAAAGTATTTTGGAAAAAAAAGGATTCCAACTAGAAATAAATTTTATTTACTTTTCAAAAAATAAATTTTTTTGTTAAAATTTATTTAATAACATATTTTAATGATTTTATAAATTTATAATTTTATTAATTAATTATATATTATATTATTTTTTATGTAAAATTTTTAAAAGATGTAAGTGGAATGACCAAATTAATTAATTTCACATTAATATATTATTACATCAATTAAGATTACTTTTATTATTATCATATAATAATAAATTATTTTTAATTTAATTTAATAATATAATTAGCAACAATTTAAATTATTTATGAATTATTAGCTGGTATAATTAATGCAGGATATTTTAACTAAAAATATGGAATTCCTACGTGGATCTCATTTATTTATTTTTAAAAAAATTTCCAAATATTTATCTATTATTTATACTCTCATTTTCTATATTCAGTTTCAGTATGAACTTTTGCATCAATAAAAATGAAGAAAGCAGAGCTAATATTCGTTCCACAAACAAGCAAGGGCCACTTGATCCCAATTCTCGATTTCGCAAAACGCCTTGTTGATCACGATGATCGGATTTCGACCACCGTTGTTTTTGTTAAATCACCCTCCGATTCTTCCACCGATGCTTACATCGAATCGGTCAAGATATCGAAACTAGACTAAGTTGAATTCATTGATGTGTCTCAACAAGAAGATCATCATTCTTTGGTTGTTGATCGTCATTCGCAATCAATCAAAGACCTCGTCGATTTTGAAAGACTTTCATCGAGATCGGATTTGGAGACATTTACAGGATTCGTTTTCGATTTGCTGTTTGTGCCACTTGTCGATGTTGCTCGTTAATTTAACATCCCTTCGTATATATTTTTAACTGCTAATGCGGGGTTCTTGAGTCTTTTGTTCCACCTAACGACTCAACATGGTGAGACTCGGAATAGCCCCGAGTTTAAACAGTCCTATCCTGATGAGTTGATCTCGGGATTTATCAATCCCGTCCCTTCCAATGTTTTGCCTTCGGCTTTGCTTGACAAGAATAATGGTTTTCCTTGGTTTATGATGACTGCTCAAAAGTTCAAGGCTGTCATAGGGATTATGGTTAATGCATTTGAAGAGCTTGAACCTTATGCTATTACTGGTTTCTCTGATGGAGGAAGTCCTCCAGTTTATCCTCTCGGGCCAGTGATTGATATCAATTGTGAGTCTTTACACTGAATTGGACTTGGCTTAATGCAAAAAGGTGATTGAAATGGCTCGATGAACAGCCTCGATCATAGGTGATATTTCTTTTTTTTTTTTTTGTTAATTATAAGAGGAGTGTAAAATCTTAACAGTAAGGCGATTTAAACATAAACCATATTTAGAGATAGTAAACAGCCTAACCATTAAATTAACATATAAAATTTTTTATCATTGTCACTTTTCAATGGCTTTTAGAGTAGAGCCTTCTGTATTTCATTAATTCACTTATCACAGATGATTAATATCACCAAAAATATACTCAGGCACTTGCATTTTAACTTTTTATCAGTAAGGTTTTATGGCTATAACTTGATTATATATATATATATATATATATATATATCATTCTACCACTTAAAAACATCTTACTATATCCTCTTTATGATATTAAAAGACATGGCTTGTTACTCTATTGAATAAATTTTCATTTTTATCGCTAGTTTACTTTGTTGCATCAAACTTCCATAATTTGTTCAATCATGACAAGTAATTTCTATTTTTTTAGGGTAAAATGTGTTATAAACCCATGTACTCTTCCCAAATTTAGGATTTAGTCCATTTACTTTTATTTTCAGGAATTTAGTCCCTTAACTTTTTAAATTTCAATATTTGACTTCAATTATTAACATTGTTAATTTTTTTGTTAAATTTATCGGTGTGATATTTTGAAATAAAAAAATTCGCTTGGTAGCAATGTCACTAAAAAAATGATATTATAATGAACCTAAATTTAACAAAATAATCATAACAGTGTTAACAGTTAGACATGAATTTTAAAATTTAAAGAGTAGGACTAAATTCCTAAAAATAAAAGTACATGGATTAAATTCCAAATTAAAAAAAAAAAGCATTGACCTGTAACATATTTTAACATTTTATTTGTTAAGACATTTTTCCTATTATTCCTAAAAATAAAAATATTAATACACATCTTTAATCAACTACCACTAATTACCTCAAATAACTAACCTAGGTGTTGAAGGTGAAATTGAGTTTAACAAGAAAATATTTTAAATTTAAGCAAGGAAATAAATACATAAAATATTTTAAGCATAATAATAGTAAAGTTTATTTTAGTCTCTTTATTAGAAATTGCTCTAGATTAGTTTTTTTTCCATTAAAAATTTATTAAAATCATGACATCGTTACAATTCATAGTTAAATTACTGATATTTTAGATCAAATATATCATACCCAATTGATTTACCCATGATGGCCAAAAATAAATTAATTTACTCATGACTCGACCAGACCCATAAAAAAACTCAACCATCTTTCCTAGAAATATCCATGTATTTTTTAACTAACATGTAATTGAACAAAACCCAGTATGTCTGTATTTATTTTCAGTTACACGATAGCTCAAAAATACATGGAGTTTTTGGGGGATAGTTAAGTTTTTTAAAAGTTAAAGTAGACCATAAGTAAATCAATTGAGTATGATATATTTTATCTAAATGTACAAAGACTAATCTAAAACAATTTTTAGTAAAAAAACTAAGATTAACTTTACATAGTAACAGAGGTCCTCTTAATATACTGTCTAAAACTACCTATAATTCCTCCCAAACCCATAAAAAGAAAAAGAATGCGTTTCAATATACTCGAACTCACGTTCTCTTATCATTAGGCCTAAAATCAATACTTAGAGTTGTTCAAATATTTTTTAAAATATTAAAAAAAATTGACATTACAACCGATCCACCAAACTTTTTTTTCTTCTTCTAATTTTTAATTATTTACTTCCATAAAATTAATATATCATTGAAAGTTGTTGGAATCTTTAGAATTAAATAATACATTCAAACAAGCTATTTATTTTTTTATTTATAATTTGAATTATTTATGAAATATTAACTGGTGTTATTTATAAAGAAACGTGGGTCTCCTTTATTTATTTTTTTTAAAAATAGAATTTTAAAAAAAAACGTGGGTCTCATTTATTTAAAAAAATGAATTTTAAAAAAAGAAACGTGGGTCTCATTTATTTATTTATTTTTTTAAAATTCAAATAAATTATCCATTATTTACACCCTCTTTTTGAACCTTTTGCTTGAAGAAGAATGAAGAAAGCAGAGCTAATATTTGTTCCATCAACAAGTAAAGGCCATTTGATCCCAATTCTTGAATTCGCAAAGCGTCTTGTTGATCACGATGATCGGATTTCGATCAGCGTCGTTTTTGTTAATTTGCCTTTCGATCCTTTTGTCGATGCTTATATCGAATCGGTCAAGTCCTTAAAGCTTGATCGAATCGATTTTATTGATGTTTCTCAACAACAGCAACATTGTCATTCGATTGTTGATAATCATTCACAGTCGATCCAAGATCACGCCAATGTGGTCAGGGAAACACATACGCCGCTTTTGAAAGACTTTGTCGTCGACCTTTTGTCAAGATCAAGATTGGATTCGGCAACGTTTGTAGGATTCATTTTCGATTTGTTGTTTGCATCACTGGTCGATGTTGCTCGTGAATTTAACGTCCCTTCGTATATATTTTTTACTACTAATGCAGGGTGTTTGAGTCTTCTTTTGCACTTAATGACTCTACACAGTGAGATTTGGGGTAGCCCCGAGTTTAAGGAGTCCGATCCCGACCAATTGATCTCGGGATTTATCAATCCCGTTCCTGTCAATGTTTTGCCTTCGGCTTTGTTTGACAAGGATAATGGTTATCCTTTGCTTATGACTACTCAAAAGTTCAAGGCCGTCAAAGGAATTGTGGTTAATACATTTGAGGAGCTTGAACCTTATGCTATTAGTAGTTTCTCCGATCATGGAAATCCCCCGGTTTACCCTGTTGGGCCGGTGCTTGATATAAATTGTAAGCCTCATACTAAATTCGACTTGGCTCAACGTGAAAAGGTGATGAAATGGCTCAATGAACAGCCTCAATCATCAGTGATATTTCTTTGTTTTGGAAGCTTTGGGCGTTTTCTTGCACCCCAAGTCAAAGAAATAGCACTTGGACTCGAGCAAAGCGGATACAAATTCTTATGGTCCTTGCGCGTGCCACCACGAAATGATGATTCAGGAGGTGTTCATTGCAGTGAGGACATGTTGCCGGAAGGGTTCGTAGAAAGGATCCAAGGGAAGGGGATGATGATATATGGGTGGGCACCGCAGGTGGAGATTCTAGCTCATGAAACGATAGGAGGGTTCGTATCCCATTGTGGTTGGAACTCGATCCTCGAAAGCTTGTGGTTTGGGGTGCCGATGGTAACGTGGCCTATGTACGCCGAACAAAAATTGAATGCATTTACGATGGTGAAGGAATTAGGGCTAGCAGTAGAACTAAGACTCGACTACGAACAACTTAATGTCGACGACGTCGTGATGGCTGATGAGATTGAAAAAGCGGTCAAGCAAGTAATGGACGAACTGTAACAGCCTAAAATTTCAGTGGTGTCGGAACAGTGATTCGAGATCACTAAATCCGACAAGTACGATTAGGAAATTAAAATAAAATAGTATTTAGAAGTGAATAAAATATTAGAAATATTTTAATAGGTTAAATTAAAATTCAAAAGAGAAATAAATTAAGTCGAAAATGAAGTATCAAGGCCCAATCTCGTGAAATTGAGCCGTAAATATTTTTATAAATATTTATGGAGTGTTAGTAATGTGGTGTTAAAATTTCGTTAGAAAATTTTATCGTTTGGATGGTTAATTAAATAAAAAGGACTAAATTGTAACAAATGCAAATTTTGCTAGAAGGATTAAATAGCTTAAGTGTTAAAAGAAAGAGGATTTAAAGGGCAATTAAGCCTAAAAGTGACTAGGTTGGACGGCAAGGGCAAGAAAATCAGCAGAAAAATAAGGGAAATAAGGGCAAAATTGGAAATTTTATAATTTTAACATATAAAATAAAGACAAAATTGAGAAATCTAGAGATCTCTTCATATTTTCTCAGAAAAAACGACATAGGAGGTCTGGAGAAGGCTGGTTATTCATATTTTTACATCATGTGAGTTTATTCTTGCTTTTTCTTGATAATTTTTATGTTTTTATGACTTTTACAACTAGGTCCACTTATAGAATTCATTAGTTTTTGATTTGGTGGGTGAAATTGGAAGTTACCCTAGCTGATTAAGGGAATTTTATGATGAATTATTATGAAATTTAAGTTCTAATTTCATATTAAGGTGGTTTTATTAAGTGATTTTGATAGAAAATGGTATTTAGGACCTAATTGTGAAAAAGTTGTGAATTAGAGGTTGGTGTTGAAATTCAGAATATGAAAGGTTGTGAAATAGTTTATAATGATAAAATAAAGTGTTAATTGAGAAAAATTAGTTCAATTGATGGGTGAATTGGGCAGGGACTAAATTGTAAAAACTGTAAATTTTGGGCTAAAAGTGCAATTTCGAAAGTTGAACAGCATAAATTGTGAAGTGAAATAGAAATCAAATAAATGCTAATGAGTGAAAATATTTTACATTATAGATCAAGAATCCAAAGAAGAACGAGGAAAAGAAAAAGTTGCGGAATAGTCCCTGAATTTCAATATCTTCTACCAATCAGCCGGGCAAGTTCATATGGTTGAATGTTCATGCTTAATTGTGAATGATTGAATGATGTAATGTATTATTAAATATGAATTTGTCGTGGAATTGTGGGAATTGTGATAAAATGGAATAACAAAGGCCGTAATCCAAATTAGGAAAAACGCAGGAATTGAGTACGTTCGTATCGTGATATGTGATGAATTGACTGATAAGGCCATGATTGTTCCATGGCAAAGTGTGAAATGTAGGTATGGTATCATCCATACTGAGTTGCGAAATGTAGGTATGGTATTATCAAATCCATACTGAGTTAAGAAATGTAGGTATGGCATTTCCCATACCGAGTTGTAAAACGTAAGTATGGTATTTCAATGAGGAAAACCATACTGAGTTATGAATCGTGGCACTGAACAACGACGTACTCAATTTCATAAGCCGTTCCCTAATTTGATATTAAGAAATACAAGAGAAGTGAATCAAATGAAAGAGATTGAGTAGTTGTTAATGTTGAGCTCAACTATGCAAAGTATTATAACAGAGGTTGTGAATGGTAGGAAACTTTAGTAAATGTTTTGGTATTGTTTGGAATTATTATATTTGGTAAGCATTACTTTAAAACCTATGAACTTACTAAGCTTCAATGAGCTTACTTGTGTGTGGTTGACATTGTTATGTAGATTGAACTGAAGTGAAGTTGGTAGATCGGATCAACACAAGAAGGCACACTATCCAGATCAATTCCGGTAGCTTTTGTTTTATGGTTATAGATTTATATGGCGTGTATAGAGTTTAAATGAAATGAAGTAAGGGTGTTATAAACTAGTTAGCAATATTTTGTACTAAAACAGTTTTTAGTTAGTAGCAGTAGTTCAACTTTGAAAATTCACTATAAATCATGGAAATTGAATTAGAGGTTGAATGAGATATGAAATTAAATCTCATTGAATCTAGTTTCACATAGAAGAAATGGTGTAAGCAAAATACTTTTATATTAGGAGATATTTGAATTTTTGTGAGACAAGATCAGAGTGACTTCGAGCTCCCCTGTTTTGATTTTAGAAATTCACTAAAAATTGTAAAAAAATTATTAGGAGCTATGCTATATATGTACAGATTCCTTATTGAGTCTAGTTTTAACGAAAATAAATGGCATAGTCATTTAAATTCTGTACAGAGAGAAAAGTGATTCATAAGGGACAGAAGTCAAAGCAGTCCAGCACTGAAACAGGGGAGACTTTAACTAATAAATTGTACTAATTGGCCCAACCAAAAATTCTGGAAAAAAATTAGTAGATAGATATATGAGTCTAGTTTCTGGGAAAATTTACGGATTTTAATTCCGAGTTTTGTAACTCGAGATATGATTTTTTTAGCGACTGTGATGCAGATAAATAGCTCATTCTGAAAGCTAAAGTAAATGGTTTGAAAATTGTTTAAGTGATAAATTAAGTTTATTCACACCTCAAACTCGACTCCGGCGACGGTTTCGGGTATGGAGGCGTTACACGAACGCAATGAGGTTCGGAAGAAAGTGAAGGAAATGGCTGAAATTGCTAGGAAATCAATTGTTAGCGAAGGCTCTTTGTTCCTCTCAATTCAAAGATTCATCAACAATATGATAAGTAATAGCTAAATTGGTGTCACGAGTCAATCGGGTTTTAATTTGATTACGAAATCAAAGAAAACTCATTTATTTTATAAAATAAGTTATATTATTGCAAGAGTGTATTTGTCTTTTTCATACTTTTATAAATCAATAAAAAATTATACATTGTGAGATTTAAGTTTAAGACATATATAAAATATCCATTTGTTTTTATATAAACTTTTAATAAATTTATATATGGGTAAATAATTTGTATTCGAAATTGTACTCTTTTTATTCCACAAGCAATATTAAAAAATTGTCACGAATCTCATTTTTTTTAATATTTTACTATAGTCTTATTGGCAGTGGCGAATCCAGGGGGGCAGGCATGGGCCCTGCCCCCCCTAAAAGGTAAAATTTCTATTTAGGCCCTTAATATTTTTTAAAAATTTTAAATTAGTAAATGTAAAATTGCACTTTGGCCCCCTTAAAATTATAAAAATTCAATTTAATCATTTAAAAATTATAAAGATATAGTCTATAAAAAATTAAAATTTCTTCCGGCCCCCCCTTCAAACTTGTTCTGGCTTCGCCCCTGCTTATTGGACACTTGTCAACCCCGACATTGCTTGTGGAGTCTAAAAATTCTATTAATAGTGTTCCAAATATTTTCCTTATATTTATTACACATCGTGAATGAGTTGTAATATAATATATCTAGTATATGTGTGTGCGTGTGAATGTAAGAATAGAATGTAAGAATATTTTATTTGAGATAAAATTACAAAATTTTGGGTGTCAAAGTTAAAAATCATGTTAAAGATTAAAATAACCGACATTGACTGGGCACTAACTCACGAGTCAACTGGGCACTAACTCAGTTAGGGAATAACATAAAAAAGGTTTTTTTTACCTAAAAAATATAAAATAATTAAATAAATACTGAAATGAGATAAAAGCATTAATATTTTCGAATATTGGCAGGAGCTACAGTAAAAAATCAGTGTTGCTTGACTAATCGACGGCACCCCTCTCCCCAGCCACTGGTCACATAAGGTTAAAAAAAAATTATGGGTGCCGCCTGGTCAATCGTCGATACCGGACTGAAATGTGATTACCTAAAATATTTAGAGACCTGATATGTAAATTTGCCGTTATGATTGAAAAGCCTTAAGGGACCAAACTTCAAATAGGGTAAATTTCTTCATAAACCCTTCTTGTTTATTATTTCTTTTTATTTTCCTTCAACATAAAAAATAGAGAGACCTCTTGTCAATTAGTCCAAAATATTTTTTCACTAAAAAGTATTTTGGTAAAAAAGAGGATTCCAACTGGAAATAAATTTTATTTACTTTTCAAAAAATAAAATTTTTTGTTAAAATTTATTTAATAACATATTTTAATGATTTTATAAATTTATAATTTTATTAATTAATTATATATTATGTTATTTTTTATGTAGAATTTTTAAAAGATGTAAGTCAAATGACCAAATTAATTAATTTCACATTAATATATTATTACATCAATTAAGATTACTTTTATTATTATCATATAATAATAAATTATTTTTAATATAAATTAATAATATAATTAGCAATAATTTAAATTATTTATGAATTATTAGCTGGTATAATTAATGCAGGATATTTTAACTAAAAATATGGAATTCCTACGTGGATCTCATTTATTTACTTGTAAAAAATTTCCAAATATTTATCTATTATTTATACTCTCATTCTCTATATTCAGTTTCAGTATGAACTTTTGCATCAATAAAAATGAAGAAAGCAGAGCTAATATTCGTTCCACAAACAAGCAAGGGCCACTTGATCCGAATTCTCGATTTCGCAAAACGCCTCGTTGATCACGATGATCGGATTTCGACCACCGTTGTATTTGTTAAATCATCCTCCGATTCTTCCACCGATGCTTACATCGAATCGGTCAAGACGTCGAAACTAGACTAATTTGAATTCATTGATGTGTCTCAACAGGAAGACCATCATTCTTTGGTTGTTGATCGTCATTCGCAATCAATCAAAGACCTCGTCGATTTTGAAAGACTTTCATCGAGATCGGATTTGGAGACATTTACAGGGTTCGTTTTCGATTTGCTGTTTGTGCCACTTGTCGATGTTGCTCGTTAATTTAACATCCCTTCGTATATATTTTTAACTGCTAATGCAGGGTTCTTGAGTCTTTTGTTCCACCTAACGACTCAACATGGTGAGACTCGGAATAGCCCCGAGTTTAAACAGTCCTATCCTGATGAGTTGATCTCGGGATTTATCAATCCCGTCCCTTCCAATGTTTTGCCTTCGGCTTTGTTTGACAAGAATAATGGTTATCCTTGGTTTATGATGACTGCTCAAAAGTTCAAGGCTGTCAAAGGGATTATGGTTAATGAATTTGAAGAGCTTGAACCTTACGCTATTACTGGTTTCTCTGATGGAGGAAGTCCCCCAGTTTATGCTCTCGGGCCAGTGCTTGATATCAATTGTAAGCCTTACACTGAATTGGACTTGGCTCAATGCAAAAGGTAATGAAATGGCTCGATGAACAGCCTTGATCATCGGCGATATTTCTTTGTTTTGGAAGCTTTGGGTGTTTTCTTGCACCCCAAGTCAAAGAAATAGCTCTTGGACTCGAGCAAAGCGGATATAGGTTCTTATGGTCCTTGCGCGTGCAACCATTGTCACCGCGGCAACCATCACAAAACGATGGATCGGGATGTGTTCGTTACATTGAGGACATGTTGCCAGAAAGGTTCATGGAAAGGATTCAAGGGAAGGGGATTATGATACACGGGTGGGCACCGCAGGTGAAGATTCTAGCCCACGAAGCAATAAGATGGTTCATATCTCATTGCGGTTGGAACTCTATCCTCGAGAGTTTGTGGTTTGGAGTGCCGGTGGTAACATGACCAATGTACGCTGAACAACAACTGAACGCTTTTAAGATGGTGAAGGAATTAGGGTTAGCAGTAGAGTTAAGACTTGACTACGAAAAACTTGTCAACAATGTTGTGACGCCCAACGAGATCAAAAAAGCAGTCAAACAGGTAATGGATGACGGTAGTGAAGTTAGGAAGAAAGTGAAGGAAATGGCTAAAATTGCTAGAAAAGCAATTGTCAATGGAGGATCTTTATTACTCTCAATTGAAAGATTCATTGAGTATATGATAGGTGAGGTTTGAGTTGATTTCAGTGAAGTCAACTGGGAATTAAATCAATTGGAAAATAATAAAAAATATTTTATAAAATAAGTTATATTATTATGAGGATATTTTTATTATTTTTATAAATCAATAAAATATTACATATTGTAAGATTTAAGCTTAAGATTGTAACACTCCTCATCCACACTCACGATCAATATGGATGAATGATATCACACGGATACAATGTTTGCACTGACAAAATTTTTTATGGAAAGTATTTATCATAAAACAAATTTAAAGGATTTAATACATCCATGATTCCATATTTCTAAAACCTTGTGATACATTTCAAACTATGATGAAATTGATTTCCAAGTGTTAAGAAGAGGTGAAATCCTAAAACTAGTTTTCGGGTTTTTCAATCAACTTAATATGCACACTTTTGAAAATGAGACAATAAAGTATTCTTTTAAAAATCAAGTCACTTTTCTCTTGGTTCATTAAAAGATAATTTTCAAGGTTTTAATACAGTACTTTTCAAATCATTTCTATGGTATATCTTTACAAAACTATAACATTAAGACCTGGTTTAGGTTAATTCGAGCTTAAAAAACATAAATTTAGAGGTGTAGGGGTAGAGATATCAATACATGGTCCCTATGTACTGATACCTTGCCCTGATACTATAGCATTACTGACTTGCATGTTTGAAACACATCCTAAATATAAATTCAATCATCATTGTTTAAAACACTTAGCACTTAGTGAACTCTAGTAAAATAAGATTGAGATACTTGGTATTCCAACCGAACACGGTACATTTATAGGACTAAAAATGCAATCCAACCATCACACCAAACACCATGGCCCTCATTATGTACATAAGTGTTATGCAAGACATAAATTGTTGACTTTTAACACAAAGTACTGCCATGCCTATTATATCCTAACTATTTCACTATATTTATAAGGATAATTTAATTCATAGATCAAACAAGTATTTATGAATTTATACACTCACTTTAAAAGGTAGAACACATTTCACTTTAACTCTTATTATTCTTACTTATCATTATCACTTTTTTTTTTTTTTGTGAATTATAAGAGGAGGGCAAAGCCCTAACAATAACGCGACTTAAACATAAACCACACCTAGGGGTGGTAAATATCCTGACTATCAAACCAGCATATAAAATTCTTTATCATTATCACTTTTCAATGGCTTCTAGAGTAGAGCCTTTTATATTTCATTCTCTCCCTCTCCCTCTCCCTCTCCCTCTCCCTCTCCCTCTCAAGTAATTTCGAATTTTTAAGATAAAATATATTATCAAATTTAGAATTTAATCTCTTTATTTTTATTTTAAAAAATTTAGTCTATTTACTTTTTAAATTTCAAAATTCAACTTCAACTGTTAACTTTGTTAATTTTTTTTGTTAAATTTATTGGTGTGATATTTCGAAATTAAAAAAAATATTCATTTGGTAGCAATGTCACTAAAAAAATGATATTATAATGAATTTAAATTTAACAAAATAATCATAACAGTGTTAACAGTTGGACATGAATTTTAAAATTTAAAAAATAGAATTAAATTCCTAAAAATAAAAGTACATAAATTGAATTCCAAATTTGAGAAAAGACATTGACTTGAGACATATTTTAACTTTTTATTTGTCAAGATATTTTTCCCATTATTCCTAAAAATAAAAATATTAATACACATCTTTAATCAATCAACTACCACTAATTACCTCAAATAACTAGCCTAACATGAAAATATTTTAAATTTAAGCAAGGAAATAAGTACATAAAATATTTTAAGCATAATGATAAATTTAACATCAAAATTTATAGGGAGTCTCTATATTATTACATAAAGTTTATTTTAGTCTCTTTATTAAAAATTGCTCTAGATTAGGTTTTTTTACATTAAAAATTTATTAAAATCATGGCACCGTTACAATTCACAGTTAAATTACTGATACTTTAGACAAAGTATATCATACTCAATTGATTTACCCATGATGGCCAAAAATAAATTAATTTACTCATGACTCGACCAGACCCATAAAAAAACTCAACCATCTTTCCTAAAAATATTCATGTATTTTTTAACTAACATGTAATTGAACAAAACCTAGTATGTCTGTATTTATTTTCAGCTACATGACAGCTCAAAAATACATGGAGTTTTTGGGGGATAGTTAAGTTTTTTTAAAAGTCAAGGTAGGCCATAAGTAAATCAATTGAGTATGATATATTTTATCTAAATTACCAGTAATGTAATGACAAATTGTAACGCTGTCATTATTTGAATAATTTTTTAATATACAAAGACTAATCTAAAACAATTTTTAGTAAAAAAACTAAGATTAACTTTACATAGTAACAGAGGTCCTCTTAATATACTGTCTAAAACTGCCTATAATTCCTCCCAAACCCATAAAAAGAAAAAGAATGCGTTTCAATATACTCGAACTCACGTTCTCTTATCATTAGGCCTAAAATCAATACTTAGAGTTGTTCAAATATTTTTTAAAATATTAAAAAAAATTGACATTACAACCGATCCACCAAACTTTTTTTTCTTCTTCTAATTTTTAATTATTTACTTCCATAAAATTAATATATCATTGAAAGTTGTTGGAATCTTTAGAATTAAATAATACATTCAAACAAGCTATTTATTTTTTTATTTATAATTTGAATTATTTATGAAATATTAACTGGTGTTATTTATAAAGAAACGTGGGTCTCCTTTATTTATTTTTTTAAAATAGAATTTTAAAAAAAAACGTGGGTCTCATTTATTTAAAAAAATGAATTTTAAAAAAAGAAACGTGGGTCTCATTTATTTATTTATTTTTTTAAAATTCAAATAAATTATCCATTATTTACACCCTCTTTTTGAACCTTTTGCTTGAAGAAGAATGAAGAAAGCAAAGCTAATATTTGTTCCATCAACAAGTAAAGGCCATTTGATCCCAATTCTTGAATTCGCAAAGCGTCTTGTTGATCACGATGATCGGATTTCGATCAGCGTCGTTTTTGTTAATTTGCCTTTCGATCCTTTCGTCGATGCTTATATCGAATCGGTCAAGTCCTTAAAGCTTGATCGAATCGATTTTATCGATGTTTCTCAACAACAGCAACATTGTCATTCGATTGTTGATAATCATTCACAGTCGATCCAAGATCACGCCAATGTGGTCAGGGAAACACATACGCCGCTTTTGAAAGACTTTGTCGTCGACCTTTTGTCAAGATCAAGATTGGATTCGGCAACGTTTGTAGGATTCATTTTCGATTTGTTGTTTGCATCACTGGTCGATGTTGCTCGTGAATTTAACGTCCCTTCGTATATATTTTTTACTACTAATGTAGGGTGTTTGAGTCTTCTTTTGCACTTAATGACTCTACACAGTGAGATTTGGGGTAGCCCCGAGTTTAAGCAGTCCGATCTCGACCAATTGATCTCGGGATTTATCAATCCCGTTCCTGTCAATGTTTTGCCTTCGGCTTTGTTTAACAAGGATAATGGTTATCCTTTGCTTATGACTGCTCAAAAGTTCAAGGCCGTCAAAGGAATTGTGGTTAATACATTTGAGGAGCTTGAACCTTATGCTATTAGTAGTTTCTCCGATCATGGAAATCCCCCGGTTTACCCTGTTGGGCCGGTGCTTGATATAAATTGTAAGCCTCATACTAAATTCGACTTGGCTCAACGTGAAAAGGTGATGAAATGGCTCAATGAACAGCCTCAATCATCAGTGATATTTCTTTGTTTTGGAAGCTTTGGGCGTTTTCTTGCACCCCAAGTCAAAGAAATAGCACTTGGACTCGAGCAAAGCGGATACAAATTCTTATGGTCCTTGCGCGTGCCACCACGAAATGATGATTCAGGAGGTGTTCATTGCAGTGAGGGCATGTTGCCGGAAGGGTTCGTAGAAAGGATCCAAGGGAAGGGGATGATGATATATGGGTGGGCACCGCAGGTGGAGATTCTAGCTCATGAAGCGATAGGAGGGTTCGTATCCCATTGTGGTTGGAACTCGATCCTCGAAAGCTTGTGGTTTGGGGTGCCGATGGTAACGTGGCCTATGTACGCCGAACAAAAATTGAATGCATTTACGATGGTGAAGGAATTAGGGCTAGCAGTAGAACTAAGACTCGACTACGAACAACTTAATGTCGACGACGTCGTGATGGCTGATGAGATTGAGAAAGCGGTCAAGCAAGTAATGGACGAACGCAATGAGGTTCGGAAGAAAGTGAAGGAAATGGCTGAAATTGCTAGGAAATCAATTGTTAGCGAAGGGTCTTCGTTCCTCTCAATTCAAAGATTCATCAACAATATGATAAGTAATAGCTAAATTGGTGTCACGAGTCAATCGGGTTTTAATTTGATTACGAAATTAAAGAAAACTCATTTATTTTATAAAATAAGTTATATTATTGCAAGAGTGTATTTATCTTTTTCATACTTTTATAAATCAATAAAAAATTATACATTGTGAGATTTAAGTTTAAGACATATATAAAATATCCATTTGTTTTTATATAAACTTTTAATAAATTTATGTATGGGTAAATAATTTGTATTCAAAATTGTACTCTTTTTATTCCACAAGCAATATTAAAAAATTGTCACGAATCTCATTTTTTTTAATATTTTACTATAGTCTTATTGGCAGTGGCGAATCCAGGGGGGCAGGCATGGGCCCCGCCCCCCCTAAAAGGTAAAATTTCTATTTAGGCCCTTAATATTTTTTAAAAATTTTAAATTAGTAAATGTAAAATTGCACTTTGGTCCCACCTAAAATTATAAAAATTCAATTTAATCTTTTAAAAATTATAAAGATATAGTCTATAAAAAATTAAAATTTCTTCCGGCCCCCCCTTCAAACTTGTTCTGGCTTCACCCCTGCTTATTGGACACTTGTCAACCCCGACATTGCTTGTGGAGTCTAAAAATTCTATTAATAGTGTTCCAAATATTTTCCTTATATTTATTACACATCGTGAATGAGTTTATTTGTTAAGATATTTTTCCTATTATTCCTAAAAATAAAAATATTAATACACATCTTTAATCAACTACCACTAATTACCTCAAATAACTAACCTAGGTGTTGAAGGTGAAATTGAGTTTAACAAGAAAATATTTTAAATTTAAGCAAGGAAATAAATACATAAAATATTTTAAGCATAATAATAGTAAAGTTTATTTTAGTCTCTTTATTAGAAATTGCTCTAGATTAGTTTTTTTTCCATTAAAAATTTATTAAAATCATGACATCGTTACAATTCATAGTTAAATTACTGATATTTTAGATCAAATATATCATACCCAATTGATTTACCCATGATGGCCAAAAATAAATTAATTTACTCATGACTCGACCAGACCCATAAAAAAACTCAACCATCTTTCCTAGAAATATCCATGTATTTTTTAACTAACATGTAATTGAACAAAACCCAGTATGTCTGTATTTATTTTCAGTTACACGATAGCTCAAAAATACATGGAGTTTTTGGGGGATAGTTAAGTTTTTTAAAAGTTAAAGTAGACCATAAGTAAATCAATTGAGTATGATATATTTTATCTAAATGTACAAAGACTAATCTAAAACAATTTTTAGTAAAAAAACTAAGATTAACTTTACATAGTAACAGAGGTCCTCTTAATATACTGTCTAAAACTACCTATAATTCCTCCCAAACCCATAAAAAGAAAAAGAATGCGTTTCAATATACTCGAACTCACGTTCTCTTATCATTAGGCCTAAAATCAATACTTAGAGTTGTTCAAATATTTTTTAAAATATTAAAAAAAATTGACATTACAACCGATCCACCAAACTTTTTTTTCTTCTTCTAATTTTTAATTATTTACTTCCATAAAATTAATATATCATTGAAAGTTGTTGGAATCTTTAGAATTAAATAATACATTCAAACAAGCTATTTATTTTTTTATTTATAATTTGAATTATTTATGAAATATTAACGGGTGTTATTTATAAAGAATCGTGGGTCTTATTTATTTTAAAAAAGGAAACTTGGGTCTCATTTATTTATTTTTTTAAAAAATTCAAATAAATTATCCATTATTTACACTCTCTTTTTGAACCTTTTGCTTGAGGAAGAATGAAGAAAGCAAAGCTAATATTTGTTTCATCAACAAGTAAAGGCCATTTGATCCCAATTCTTGAATTTGCAAAGCGTCTTGTTGATCACGATGATCGGATTTCGATCAGCGTCATTTTTGTTAATTTGCCTTCCGATCCTTTCGTCGATGCTTATATCGAATCGGTCAAGGCCTCAAAACTTGATCGAATTGATTTTATCGATGTTTCCCAACAACAACAACAACATTATCATTCGATTGTTGATAATCATTCGCAGTCGATCCAAGATCATGTCAATGTCGTTAGGGAAATACAGAAGCCGCTTTTGAAAGACTTTGTCGTTGACCTTCTGTCAAGATCAAGATTGGATTCGGCAATGTTTGTAGGGTTCATTTTCGATTTGTTGTTTGTATCACTGGTCGATGTTGCTCGTGAATTTAACGTCCCTTCATATATATTTTTAACTGCTAATGCAGGGTGTTTGAGTCTTTTTATCCACTTGATGACTCGACATGGTGAGATTCGGGGTAGCCCCGAGTTTAAGCAGTCCGATCCCGACCAATTGATCCCGGGATTTATCAATCCCGTTCCTCTCAATGTTTTGCCTTCGGCTTTGTTTGACAAGGATAATGGTTATCCTTTGTTTATGATGACTGCTCAAAAGTTCAAGGCTGTCAAAGGAATTGTGGTTAATACATTTGAGGAGCTTGAACCTTATGCTATTAGTAGTTTCTCTGATCATGGAAATCCCCCGGTTTACCCCGTTGGGCCGGTGCTTGATATAAATTGTAAGCCTCATACTAAATTCGACTTGGCTCAACGTGAAAAGGTGATGAAATGGCTCAATGAACAGCCTCAATCATCAGTGATATTCTTTGTTTTGGAAGCTTTGGGCGTTTTCTTGCACCCCAAGTCAAAGAAATAGCACTTGGACTCGAGCAAAGCGGATACAAATTTTTATGGTCCTTGCGTGTGCCACCACGAAATGATGATTCGGGAGGTGTTCATTACAGTGAGGACATGTTGCCGGAAGGGTTCGTAGAAAGGATCCAAGGGAAGGGGATGATGATATATGGGTGGTCACCACAGGTGGAGATTCTAGCTCACGAAGCGATAGGAGGGTTCGTATCTCATTGTGGTTGGAACTCGATCCTCGAAAGCTTGTGGTTTGGGGTGCCGATGGTAACGTGGCCTATGTACGCCGAACAAAAATTGAATGCATTTAAGATGGTGAAGGAATTAGGGCTAGCAGTAGAACTAAGACTCGACTACGAACAACGTAATGTCGACGACTTCGTGATGGCTGATGAGATTGAGAAAGCGGTCAAGCAAGTAATGGACGAACGAAATGAGGTTCGGAAGAAAGTGACGGAAATGGCTGAAATTGCTAGGAAATCAATTGTTAGCGAAGGGTCTTCGTTCCTCTCGATTCAAAGATTGATCAGCGATGTGATAAGTAATAATTAAATTGGTGTTACGAGTCAATTGAGTTTTAATTTGATTACAAAATTAAAGAAAACTCATTTATTTTATAAAATAAGTTGTATTATTGCGAGAGTGTATTTGTCTTTTTCATACTTTTATAAATCAATAAAAAATCATATATTGTAAGATTTAAGCTTAAGACATATATAAAATATCCATTTGTTTTTATATAAACTTTTAATAAATTTATGTATAGGTAAATAATTTGTATTCAACATTGTACTCTTTTTATTCCACAAGCAATATTAAAAAACTGATACGAATCTCCCTGTTTTTTAATATTTTACTATAGTCTTATTGGGTACTTGTCAACAACGACATTACTTGTGGAGTTTAAAAATTCTATTAACAGTATTTCAAATATTTTCCTTATATTTATTACACATGTGAATGAATTGTAATCTAATATATCTAGTATACGTGTGGGAGTGTGAATGCAAGAATATTTTATTCGAGATAAAATTACAAAATTTTGGGAGTCAAAGTTAAAAATCATGTTAAAGATTAAAATAACTGACATTGACTTTAATAATTTTCTAGAGGGTCAAAACTATAATTTCTTTCATTTAAAAGGGTTAAAAATTAAATTGAAACATTAATTTTAAGAGGAACTAAAAAGAATATTATACCACTTACCCAAGGCCCCGACTTATCTACCGTTACGCCCCTTGTGCCATCGTTGTTTACAAGGCTTTGGCCACTCTTGTTTAAGTTGAATGATATAACTGTTAGTCCCTCGTAATTATTAAACATTCAATTTAAGTCCTTTTAAATAAAAGTTTTACCTTTGACTCCTCAAAATTTTAAAATCTCCTTGTTGACACAATCAAATGACTTAATAACTCGAATTTATTCAATTTAAATAGAAATTATATAAACTTAAATTGACTTAAATCCAAAATAGCCTTAACCCAAAATGATTTGAATGCAAGTATAAATTTTAAATTAACAACAACGAACTAGTGGTAGATATCATTAGGAAGAAAATCGACCTCGATTTTACGAGAACAAAAGATCGTCATAAGCTCATCGGCCACTGGAAATCATGGAGGCTTGAACCAGAAACCATTTACATTTTTAAACAGTAAGTATGATAGGGGTATAGATATCATGCTAGTTATTATATACAGGCAGTTTAATCTGCCTCGTATGTATAAGAAGTTGGGTTAACTAATGAACATGGACGTCAAAGGGAGAAAATACAGGATCCGGGACGATGAGGGGCAATCTGTCAATGTACGTGAAGAGCCTCTTACGATTCTCTCTAAGGATCGACGATAACTCAGCGATCTCGCTTTGTTCTATGTAAATCCAAAGGTCACAAGAGTCAACCTTTACGAGACTGTCCCGACAAAACGGACAGGACTGAGAGCGGTCGTGCCTGAAAAACAAGAAAGAAATACAACAACATTAGAACATTTTGAACATGAATCGCGAAGAGCCTCGTGAATGGAAACTGCTTATATAGCTTTCCTTGTCAAACCCGGGTGTGGGTATGGCTCGGAATGTTGCCAGGAAGGGGATTAGATCCTCGAAAAACATAGGAATACCCCTAACCGTATTACCTGAAAAAAGTTTGTACTTGAAAATGTACGATATCATCCCAAATAACAGCTCCGAATAATCGAACTAGTCTACGAGAAGATAAGATGGCTATATATTTACAGACTCGGTTTAGCCTACAAACGCTGTATCAAATAAGCTATACTATGAGAATGAGTAACTTACCAATCCTTGTAACAATTCAAACACATAGAATGGCTGCAATTAGGTAACACGACGAGACCGTTCATCTCCATGCAAATCGAGCACTCGTCTTCCCTTTCACAGTCGATTTCCGAGATCTTCCCCCTTGAGGATTCATCCTTCCTACGGTACCTTACAGTACAAGCTTCTTTCTGTTTTCGATCCTCCAAATCAGTGATTCCTCTTTGAAGTTGCAATAAAGAAGGAAATATTACCACTACACGAAAAAGAAAGCTAATGAGAACCTGGATTTTACTTAAAACGAGCTAAGCAATCCCGTCAGAACTCACCATAAAATTCTCTAATGCTGGCTTTCCTCTCGTAAATGGACATGGTGGTCTTGCCATCAGCATAGGTCTGCGTTGATCCATCAGATTACGATTTTGAAGAATAAAAAGATAATTTTGTCAAAAATTGTATGGCGGGAAGAAACATTACCATATAAATATGTATGTTGAGTAGACCGAGGGCACCGGCGAGTTGAATATCGGTCCATTGAACAAGGAAAAGGAAAAACTGAGCGGCTGGACTGTAGGACAGTCTCATTTGAAGACGTGCTCCGTCTCTTTCCCTTGGATAATCTAAAGCCCTGAAAATGGACCGATAAAAACACAGGGTTAAACATCAAGCTGGGCCGATGATAAAGCAATAAGAATGTCGAAAATGAATGTCATTACTCGTGTTCGGCACCCGTAAATCTTTGACATTAATAGGGATTAATGATGTTTTAGTAATATTCACTTGGTTCGGCATTGTAACAGATACAACTTTAAGGACAACGTCCAATGATGTCCTATCGAGTATATGTGAAACATAATCCTGCATTGTCTTGCCGATTATTGTGTATCCAATATCCATCTTCCAAGCATGTGCATCATATATACACACACACATACACATTCATCGATCCATTCATACACATAAATACATACAGACATATTATCCATGCAGACATACATGCCTAAACAGGGGCGAATCTGAGGGGGGCCATTGGCACCCCTCAAATGGAAAAATTGCTATTTAAGTCCCCTACAAAATGATCAAATTAAAATTAATTTATGGCAAAATTGAACTTTATCCCTCAAAATGAAGAAAATTATTTTTAATCCCTTTAAAAATGATGAAATCATAAATTGATACATTATAAAATTAAATTTTAATCTCTCAAAATTTTATTATTCAATTTCGACCCTTAGAAAAAAAATGGATTCACCCCTGTGCCTAAACCATTGGAATGAAAGAATGATATCCTATACTGGAATAGATGTTGAGAATAACTTCAATAACCTGCTTAGAAACCTTTCACACATACATACATACATACATGCATGCATGTATACGTTTTGGAATGAATGATAAGCTATGCTGGAATAGAATGTTGAGAATAACTTCAATAATCTGCTTTGAAACCTTTTATTGTCAAACACAAAGTGCAGAAACAATCAACCCCACACAAAATCAATAACAATCATTGAAGATTTAGAGAGAAACCCATAATTTTTTATTCAAATTTCGACCTTTTTTTAAATATAAATTCCTTTACATCACCTTTTTGTCCTCTTAAAAAGAAATTGCAAGTCAAAAGTCCTCAAGCAATCACAGTGGCAGAGAAAATACTTAATACATAAATAGAAAATCATAGCAAATAAAAAATATATATAATCACATAAAAAGAGAGGGAAAAAAGGGTTATACAGAGTATTGGCATGTTGAATATCAGCTTCGAGCGCTTTGAGTGAATCCTTGAAAGACGACTTTCTCATGACCGGTTATGTTCCCGGAAAAGAATTTCCCATCAAACAAACACAAAAAAATCAAGTAGCTAAAAGAGAAAGCCCGCTTTCCCAAAGAAAAACTCCAAATAAATTTATAGTTTTGTAATTTCGGATTTTTATTTTTATTTTTTAAAAATTAGTAAACTGAGACAAAGCTTAATTGCAATCTAAGGACACTGTCGGAGTACTAAGATGCCTTAAAAGCGAAGGGGACAGTGGTTGAGAAATTACGGTGTTGTCCTCGTCTGAACCTAATCCACTAATGACTTGGGACGAAGAAAGAAAATGGTGACGTGGGTGATTATTATTGGTTAAATTAACGGAGTTCGCGTGAGGCTGTCAGTAGAGAATCCACTAAAACCCTTGTGGCAGCGCCTTGAGTTTTTCTTTTTTAAAACCAAGGAGGCGCTGAAATAATTAATAAAATTAAATAAAAAGCTTGGGTTTATCCAAATGGTAGATATTATTAGATTTACAGTCATAATTAAGATGTGTATTGAGGAATTAATTATGGTTTAATTATAGATAATCTTTCCACCGCCCATTTTTAAGGAGTTAAATTTTAATAATTATAAGTTCCTATTATATCTGATTTTTTTATATAATGTCTAGAATTAGGTATAACTTATCCGCAACTTATAAATAAGAAGATAATATATTTCAGTGCACTCAAATTCACGTCATTCTGCATTGACAACAATTTTAATCATTATAGTTTCTGATCATATCTAATCTTTTTTATATAGTATCTAGAATTAGGTATAGCTCTTCTGCAACTCATAAATAAGAAGATAATATGCTTCAGTGCACTCGAAATCATATCATTCTACTTTGACAATAATATCATATTAATTAAAATAAGACTCAATCAATTATAAAATTTTTAACTATAATAAAATTCAAACCACAACATACATATGCAAATTATTGAGAAAAAAAAACATTTTTTTATATAAATCTAATTTATAACATATTTTACAATAAAAGTATAACATATTAGGTCATGAAACATGGGGATTATTGCTATGAATCAGCCATATTCTCAACTAAAGTTTGTCCTTTAATGGTCGGTTCTCCTAATCCATTTTAAATAATCGCAAGGGAATCAAAATGCAAATTCAACCCCCTTTTTATAGGTGTATATATATAAAATGGAAGAACTTTTGTGCCTTTAAATGGGAACCAGAGTATAATAATAAATATGAGCTAAATCATTATAGGTAAAATTAGTGTTGAATTTAAATATGATATTAATATATTTTATATTTTTTAATTTTAATTTAATTGAAATATAAATTTAAAATTTTATCTAAATTATTGTATATTTATAAATTATTGATCAAGCCCATTTTAAATTAGTACATATTATTTTTTAAAATTTTAAAACATATATTTATATTTACTTTAATTTAATATATAATAATTATATATTATTAATTTATTATAATTTTATATATAATCATCTTTTTTTTTAATGTTTACATTATATTAATATATAATATTATTATAGATTTTAATTTTTATGTGTTACAAATTATATAATATAAAATATTATAAACTTTAAAAATGAATCGAGTCAAGTTCTAACCATATTTTAAATAGATCTAATTTTTACCTAATTCCATTTTTTAAACTTAATATTTTTATTAAACCTTATTAAATTTTAAGCGAGCCTTTGGACTTAAATAGAGAAGTCTACCACCACACATTGTAACAACTAATTCATGCATTTTTTACATTGATGAGCTAAAAAAGGAGTATTCTATTTTTTCTAAATGTCAAAATTTGTTATTAGTCTTGGTATTATGAATAAGTTGCAGATTTGACCTTTTACACTTTAATTTGGTTATTTTTTTTTAATTTTTGTAATTTTGAAATTTTAATGATAATTCGAATAATAATTATTAAATTTGTAAGGTTAAATATTGTTTTTTTTTAAATTTTATACGCTAAACATATTTTCATACATATAATCTCATACCAACTTATTATATCCATATAATATTAATAAAATATTTTTATTTTAGTTAATTTTAGAAATAAAAAGTATAAATATTAAAAATATTAAATTAAAAAATAAATTAAATCCACAACTTACTCATATTACACTATTAATAGTGTAATTTGACTAGACAAATTTAATTGTTATTATTCGGGTTGAGATTAAAATTTCTAAATTTAAAAAAAAATACGAAAAAGTACATATAGCACAATGATTGTTAGCAAAATTCAATCTATCCTGTAAAAGTATTATAGAGACTCGTGTATTAGGAGTTATATTGCATTTTGCTCATTTTATTCAAAACAATAGGTAAATTAATCATTATACGATAAATCAAAGAAAAAATTAATTATTTCTAATAAAAAATAATCATTTTTATTATTAAAATCTAATTTAATTGACAAAATAATCATATAATTACACGTGACGTATTACTTATATGTCATGCTGCTGAATAGGGATAAGTTTTTAATAGTAAAAATAAATAAAATTAAAAAAAAAACCTATTTGTTTTAAAATCTAACCTTTAAAATGTAACTTATCCATTTTTTTTATTGTAGAGAACGAAATGTAATTTATTATTCGTACTAGGGCCTTCAGTATACCTTTCCCAACCTATTCCAAAAAGGTCACAGGTCTAACGCGGCACCGTTTTGAAAGCTCCACGTGGGAGACACCTAGCGGCATAAAACGAGCCACGTTACTCCCGCCACGAACCCAAACGTAATCCCGAAACTAACCCCAACTTCACAAAACCATTCATCCGTACCATAGTAAGGACAATTCAGTAAAATCAAACAACACGTGTGCGTCGACGTTCCAATTACTCCGAAGCAGAAGTCGGTTCTTTTTCCTTGCATACATTTTCCCTCTTTTTGCCCCAAAAAGATAAAAAAACACTTTGATTTCCTCCTCTCTTTTTTTTTTTTTTTCAATTTCCTCGTATCCGATCACTGTATTGTCTTCATTTACCCTTTTTTGAATTTGGGGTTTCTTTTTGGGATAAAATGGCACCGCAATTAAGAAGAACGGCGTTCCCTAAGGTACTTATTGAGAGAGATACAGACTCTGAACAAAGCTCATCAGATGATGATGATGAAGAAGAAGAACAAGAAAATGAAAACGAAGTGAAAACTGAGGATTTTAATGATACGAAAAAGAAAGGAAAATCACCCATTACTATTAGCCTCAAGAAAGTTTGTAAAGTAAGTACACTATAGTTTTTTTTTTTCATTTAAATGGTTACATTTTTTCTAGAGAAAAATATGTTGAGGGGAGTTCGATTTATTTTCGGAGAAGTTTTTGAAGAGTGGTATGTTCGGGTCCGATAAATCCCTCAATGTATCGTTATTGTCCCCTGTACCTTTTTGTTTTTCGACTCTTTGGACAGCTCTAGTGTTTGAAAAAGCCGCTTAGACTGCAGGTTGATAGAGCTAGCGTCTTTTCGGAATGGACCGTAAGTGGCATGGTCACCTATCAAAGGAATGATGAGCATTTACAGTCGATAGCGTTTGAACTTCCATTGAATTCAGGCTCTTCATAGAGTTGGGGGACAAAACTTTCAAAGAATTCGTCGGTTACGAACCAACTGTACTTTGCATACTTGTTTGAAGTAATCGGCCTCCCCGTAAAGTGTTTACATATATATATATATATATATATGAAATTTGTAAAATTTTGGTGAAGTTTAGGTGATTAAGAAAACGGGTCACGTGGCCGGGTCCGGAGTTGATGAATCTCTCAACGAGTCGGTATTGTCTTTGGGTCGAGTGACCATAGAGTGAGAGCGCGTCATTAGAATGGAGCGTGCTTGTCGTGCGGTTACCATTTACCTACCAAGTAAATGGTGTCAGTTGCCATGGTAGTGTTTGAACCAATATAGTCATTCTGAGTCTTTCCAAAGTCTGGGAACAAAACCCGACTTGACTAAAGATAATACCAATTCATTGAGTGGTCTATAACTTCGAGCAAACTATACCTCATAAGATTTCTCCGAAAAGAGTTGGTTTCCCTCAACAAAGTATGTGTGTATATATGTATATGCAATTTGTAATATTTTGGTGGAGTTTAGGTGTGTAAGAAAACAGGACATGAAGCTGGGTTTAAAGGAGCTACCTATATTGATTGCCCAATGAAGCCTTGTTTTCTTTGCAAAATGCCTGGTAAGTTTCTTAAACAATGTGTAATTTTGTTGTGAAATGATGTTCTTTTGAAAAGTTTCTACTGTATTTATGTTGATGATGTTTTTTTTTGGTTGATTGTCTGTTTTACAACATTTTGTGAAGGTCATACTACAATGACATGTCCGCATAGAGTTGCTACAGAGCATGGTGTTGTCCCTGCACCCCATGTAAATACTCAGAACCCCGTGGAATTTGTGTTTGAGCGACAACTTAAACCTAGAATTACCCCGGTGAGTTCTCTCTTTGGTATCTTTTCGTCGAGTTCCTTTTGGCCTGAATCGGGCAGTTGTGATTTCAAGATTTACCCGTTACTGGCCTTTGCTTGTTGATTTTTTTTTATTTGTTCCATGCATCAAGCTGGCGGAATGTGATCCTGGATCAAGTCAATTGTGCTGTTATTTGATTTGTAATTCAATTGTATTGCGAGAATTGAGTTCGTAAATCCTGTGCGTGTTTGTGTTCGGATTGTGTTATTTGACTATATATTTTGTCATTTTGAAATGTCATTGTAAATTGGGCGTAAATTGGGCTGTTGTGGTTTCGAGGTATATCCGTTACTGGCGCATGCTTGTTGATTGCTTTCTTTTATTCATTACTTAGATCAAGCCGGCATATGTGATCCCGGATCAAGTCGATTGTGCTGTTATCCGATACCACAGTAGAAGAGTAACGTGTTTGGAGTTTCATCCTACTAACAATCACATCCTTTTGTCCGGAGATAAGGTCAACCCAGTCTTAAGCAAGAAGTTCTTACTTTGTTTAAATTTATATTAATTCGAGAATATCTCGATTCTGATTCTCTATTCATGTCTCTCTTTTCTGTTCTAATTCGTTTAATAGAAAGGACAACTCGGAGTTTGGGATTTTGCAAAAGTGCATGAAAAGACGGTTTACGGAAACATACACTCTTGCATACTCAATAATATGAGGTGAACGATCCTTGTCTGAACTCTGTATTTTGTCTTTTGTGTGCTGCTTCGTGTAAGAAAAGATTTTTATGGAAATACCGTATTTATTCTCGAATCCAAACCGTTGCAGGTTCAGTCCCGCAAATGATGGTATGATATATGCTGCATCTTCGGATGGAACCGTCAGTTGCACAGACTTAGAGACCGGGATTTCATCGACTTTAATGAATCTTAATCCAGATGGTTGGCAGGTAATGATTCAAGTTTCTTTAACCAAAGAGACAAAGATTTATGTTTTATGCATTCGAAATATGCTTTTTTCAATATATTATTGAGCATGACTGATAGTTGTACCATTCTAGGGTCCGGGGAGTTGGAGGATGCTGTACGGAATGGATATCAACTTGGAGAGAGGTGTTGTGCTTGTGGCTGATAACTTTGGTTTCCTCTACTTGTGAGTAAATTTCTTACTGGTGCAAAGCCAGGAAGCACCCCGAGTATGAATCTATGAGTTTGTTATGCTCGAATTTCATTGAAATTTTTGTTATGGCATATATAGGGTCGATAGTCGCTCCAACAGCCAAACCGGGAAGGCAATAATGATCCATAAGAAAGGAAGTAAAGTCGTTGGTCTACACTGTAATCCTTTTCAACCAGATCTTTTGTTGAGTTGTGGAAACGATCACTTTGTAAGACTATTAATTACATCACTGTGCTTGGTTTTTGTGTTCTATTTTGCACGGTACTCTCGTGACAACCAAACATCGTTCTTATCATAGGCCCGTTTGTGGGATATGCGTCGATTAGAAGCTGGATCTGTTCTTGCTAATCTCGAGCATAGACGTGTTGTGAACTCCGCCTATTTCTCTCCATTTTCTGGGACCAAAATCCTTACCACGTCTCAAGATAATCGCCTTCGAATATGGGATTCCATCTTCCGGGATTTGGACTCACCGAGTCGGGAAATCGTACATAGTCATGATTTCAATCGGCATTTGACTCCTTTCCGAGCTGAATGGGATCCTAAGGTCATAAAACCGGATACTGTTATTGTTTTACGACACATCTCTTTTATATTTAATAATTCCCTTGTTCATTTTTGTGCAGGATCCATCGGAATCTCTAGCTGTTATCGGTCGTTACATAAGTGAAAATTATAACGGAACTGCTCTACACCCTATCGATTTCATAGACATAAACACGGGGCAATTAGTAGCTGAGGTTATGGACCCGAACATTACTACTATCACTCCCGTGAACAAACTACATCCACGAGACGATGTTTTGGCATCGGGTAGTTCAAGGTCGGAATTCTTTCTCCGTTTTTTTACTCTTATATAAGATTTCTTTCAATCCAATTTTGCAAAGCAACGATTAAACAAAACAATCACACCGAATACTTCAGTCGTCATTGCCATTGGCTATTAGTCCCTTAAGATTTTAGGAAATGAAGTTAGTATAATGATAAAATTGCATTTTGATACCTCAAAAAAACAATTATTTATTTTTTACTCCCTAAAACAATTTCCTGGCTTCACCATTAGCCATCTAACTTCAATCATTTTTCTTTAGGTCTCTTTTTATTTGGAGACCAAAGGAGAAGTTTGACGTTTCGGAACAGTCAGATACGAGGAAAATCATCGTCTTTGGTGGAGATGAGAAAAAGCGGGGCAAGAGGTCGAAAGATGATTACGATGATGATTCTGATGATGATAAATTTAACGTCAAAGGCAAAAATGTAAAGGTCAAGAAACCCGTAAAGCAAATGACTCGTCGAAAGGCGAAGCGCTGAGTCGAGAATGTCATCGTCATAGATGGAAACTAAGCTTCTTTTTGTTTTGGTTTTGTTGATAGCTTCCATCAACTATATATAATCTTCGTATCAGATCACTAATTTTGCCTAACGGTCAGTGATAAAAGTAGTTTTTAAAGTAGCATTTAGCTCGAATCGAATCGGTTGATTGAACCATTTGAACTAAAATCGGTTTATATTCCGATTTAGTGTATATTTGAACTGTTTGAAGTAAAATTGGTTTTGATTTAAAAAAAAAGTTAATATTTATCTTTTAGTATTTTATTATATTTTTATAGAATATTTACTCTTCATCTTGCTTGTAGAATTTAAAATTTTAGTGCAGTAAATATTTTATATATTTGAAGTTAAATTCAGAATTAAGTTTATGTACTTTTATTTTAAAAATAATTACGTAATTAACATGAATTTAATAAAAAAATTTAACAATTATAACATTTAAATTTGAATTTTTAAATTTGAAAAAGTAGAGATTGAATTTTTTTTTAAAAAGTATAAATGTTAAATTTAAAATTTATAAGATGTATAGGGACTTATAATATATTTTAAGTTTTGAAATTTCATCTTTTATTTAAATTTTTAGCGAAAAGTTAGGTTTTTGGCTTGGTATTTTGGTGTGATATTTTAATGATATTAATTATTGGAGTTATATTTTTAAACTTATAAAAGAGAGACTAATTTTTTAAAAATAAAAATTAGAGGATTAAATTTTAAGCTTTCAAAAAGTATAAGCACTTGAGCATATTTTAACCAAAAAAAGAAAGGAAGGATGAAAAAGTGAAAACATATGCATTCACAAATCAATTTAGTTAATTTACTTAAAGCTTTTATCCTTATTAGAAGTACAAGATCTAGCGTATAAAATTTAAAATTCTCGCAAAAAGCGTGAGAAGAAGAAAAAGGAACAGATAGGGACAAAAAAGGAGGTCCAAACCCTACAAAAATGGCGGAGAAATTGGCTCCTGAAAAACGACACAGTTTTCTCCACAACGGTATTCATATCTTTCTTCATATTTCGATGGTTCTTCTCTTAGGTTTTCATAATTTGGAAGCTTACTTTCATTTTTTTGTTGTAATTTTTAGGTGAAAAGGTGTTTGAATGGGATCAAACCTTGGAAGAGGTGAATATTTACATAAACTTACCGCCGAATGTTCACTCCAAACAGTTTTACTGTAAGATTCAGTCCAAACATGTCGAAGTTGGCATCAAAGGCAACCCTCCTTATCTCAATGTTAGTTTATTTTAAAGTTAAATTGTTCATCATTTGTTGAAGTTTGAGATTTTTTTTAAAACTATCTGATTTTTTTTCATTTTCATGTTAGCATGATTTGTTCTCCCCAGTGAAGACGGATTCATCTTTTTGGACGCTAGGTATTTATTGTTTCAGTTTTTTTTTTTTTTGGGGGGGGGGAATTCTTTAAGAACGAGAGCTTAATGATGAAATGGATCTGTTTTTTATTATTTAGTTTAGTATTACTTCCATCAGATGATTGGTAACCCTTGTAGTAGAAGTTGGATTGCATTTTGCTCGCTCTACTTCAAAAAATGGGCAAATAAGTTAGATCAACGAGCAAACTAGTCCCTATACAAATGGATGAAATTTTTATCAGAAAAGACCGATTTGCTCTTTGATTTAAAGTATGGGGACTAATTTGCTCATTTTTTTTAGTAAAGGGGCAAAATACAATCTGACACTTAGTATAGAGGCATTCATGGTACTTTTACCTCAGATGATTATAAGCTATGATCCAACTTTTAAATTAGTGCCTAAGTTTTAAAATGTTAATTAGATGTTTTGAAGTATATTTGAGGTCTTTCTATGAGTCCAACGGCAATTTGGGCATTAAGGGCCAGGTTGAATCTAACATGGAGCAAACATATGGTTAAAATTTTAAGTATGCATGTACTTGCCAATGGTAAAGGCTGAGACCTTGGTATTTTGAGTGTCCAAATTCGTGTCCCACCTTGTGAAAATTATGCTCCTTAGTTGAGTGAGTGAGTTGGAGTAAAGTTATTCTGTTTAGTGCTTGTAATGATTGATTCTTATCTAAACTATTTATATAGTTGTAACTTCGAAAAGAAAAGAAAAAAACATGTATACATATTTCATAGACGGTCTGGATATGTGTTAAAAATAGACTGTCATTAAATTAGAAGCTATATTTAATATCTTAGATCCAAGCTGTTTATGTGATGGGTACAAAATGTATTTAAAATTTGATCCACGTGTTCTAAATATGTTCCGTTTTAGATCCAAACTAATATTTAATTGCCCAAGTTGACAGAAATACTTGATTGATTTGATCTCGATATTTTGAGGACTCAATTGGAACATTTTAAAGTTTGAGACTAATTAGAATCTAGGTCATAATTTGGAGACTTTTGGTGCAATTAACCCTATATTTATTTATATCATTTTCAGTTGACTTCATTATATAGAACGATGAATTAGCACTTAAAACTTTTTAAGTTTTTGGAGTTGAGCTGAAGTGGGGGTTATTTGAATGTGTTTTAGAGGATGATATAATGCACATAACTTTGCAAAAGAGGGACAAGGGTCAGACATGGTCGTCACCGATACTAGGTCAGGGTCAGCTGGACCCGTATGCCACTGATCTCGAGCAGAAGCGGCTCATGCTTCAGAGGTTCCAGGAAGAGGTGAATCATGTGTTTCCCTCTTAAATTTGCTCTTAATGTTATGATTGCAGTTTTACGATCTATAAGAATGATTCCATTGTTACAGTATCAACTCATTTTAATTGCTATCGCCAAACTTAATGTGTTTAGTCATCCATTCTTAAGCTCCGTTAAAAGACGTATATTTCCGTGTATGTGTCTAATAAGTTGTATCTATATCATGAAGCTGCAGTTTGTGAAGTCTTCTCAAGTCTCAATGCCGTATGCCCGTACGGGCTAACTTTGTGGTTCTTCTGTTTTTTGTTGCTTAGCATGCGAGAGAGAGTAAGAACCATGCTAATGACTCTAGACACCAGAGATGTAAAACATCGGTGATATAATCATATACCAGAAATGGATAGGGACATGTAGGTGTGAAGCCAAAAAAAAGTTTAATGGGACCAGATTTGAATTATAAATTGGGGGAATGCAATTTTACCCATTTTTAGGGGATCTAATTGTAATTATACTATTTTGTGGGGGCAAGGCCCCTGTCTGCCCCACTGGCACCGCCCCTAGGGATATGACTTCGTAATTGAACTCTAAATTGATCGCATATAAAGGAAGTGTCTCCCAAAATGCTTGCTCTTGCATTAGAATAAGATGTTTTCTATAAATGCGACTTGAGAAGAATGCCGGTTTTATGTGTTTATTGTGGAATGTCTCGAGTTTTACGTTTTGACATCCGTGAAACATTTTTGAAGTTGTTGATATCTTCAGTTCATGCTTGCATGTATGTAAAAGATGCATTTCATTAGAAACTCGCAATCCCACAATTGTCCATTTTAACGAGCAACTTGGAATCACATTCACATGTATATGTATGGCTTGCACATCACGGTAAACATTTGTTATTTTTGTTTTTGCAGAACCCGGGTTTCGATTTCTCCCAAGCTCAGTTCACGGGAAGCTGTCCCGACCCAAGGACTTTTATGGGTGGCATCAGTTCGGATTGACAGTTATCATATATAATGCTGGTTTGATCACTTACATTGTCCTGTTATTAAGTAAATAAACTATCAAATGTGCTTTCTCTTGCTTGTCGTAAGGCTTTGAATTAACTTATTGACTCGGCAATCAATTAGTGACATAAGACGCCGTTTCATCACCATTGCTCAAATCTAATGTAAGAAAATTGAGTGTCTTATAGACCTTAATTGATCTTCTGTTGGACTTGACCTTAGTTGTTTTTATAGTGTTTGTAGTGGAGAGCAATCGGTCGGTTCAGTTAAAAAATAAAAATAAAATATGACTTAATATTGATTAGTTCAGTCGATTAAATTGATTTGGATTGTATTTGAATTTTGATTGAAAAATTATATATTATGTATTTTAAAAAATTAAAATTATACATAGGAAGTTAGTTAAGTTGGTCGGTTTTAGTTATAAAACGGCTTAATAAATTATTTGGTACTCGAGTTTGATTTTTTTTAATGCGGTATTTGTGTTATTTTTTGCTTCAATTTGGTATTTGTTTTTGACGAAAGTTCTAAATTTTAGTATTTGAAGTGGATGGTATTATTTTTTTAATGTTTAGTTCATGTTTTTAGAGTTGATTTAGTGAAAGTTAAAAGTTAATGATATTAGGTTTGAATTTTTCATGTTTTTGTTAATAGAATAAATTTAATATTAATTGTGAAATTGTGTAATTTGTCAAATATACTTTAGTGGATTTGATTTAATTCGGGTTTTAAAGTTAACTTGGAGGAAGTTAATTGCTAACATTAAACTTGAATTGAACAATAAAAAGTTAACAATGTTTCTTTTAGGTATTAAAATGTATAATTTTTGTAGATGCAGGTATTACATTGGATTAGAAAATAACTCAAGTATCACACAAGAAAATTAAGTTTCACAAGTCCATGTACCTTTTGAAAATCGGGAATTTAATCTCTGTATTTTTATTTCATGAAATTTAATATTTTTACTTTTTAAATTTTAAAATTTAAGTTTAATTGTTCATACTTTGCTAAATCTATGGTTAGCAAAAGAGTTTTTTTTTTTTTTTTTTCAAAAATATTATAGTAATAAATTTAACAAATAAAATTGACAATATTAACTTGTTCATGTAAAGTAAAATGTTTAAATTCGTAATTTTTGAATTTATGCTATATTTTAATCTATATATTAAACCTTACAAAATTCATAACCGACCAATTAGGCTAAATCGAGACCAAAAAGCATTAAATTATTTATTTTATCAAATCATGTCACTTTAATCTTTTGATACAAGTAAGGTATTTTCTTTTGGTCATGACATAAAAAGGTATATCAGGTTGCTTAGTCTCAAAGCATCATCCTAATTCCGACTCTTTATTAATTAGGTGTGTTCAAATAATTAAATTAATAGACGAACTAAATTATTATAAGCTGGATTAATTAAAATGTTTAATATTTTAATTGCCAGCTGATTTTTTTTATAAAAATAATTAATTGAATCGAATTAATAGGAATTTGTAACGTTCGATTTTTGGGTTATGACTTATTGGCTTTTGATTTTTTTTTTTTAATATTTCAATTCATAATATGTTTTGCCCATTCCTTATATTATATTACCAATTGCTTATTGTGTCCCATTCTAATTGGATTTATAAATTTTTATATATACACTAGACTTATATGAATATAACGATGTAAGAATTATATTTATAAAAAAATTAAATGACGTTTCCGTTGAAATAATTAAGTTAAATATCATAGATAAAAAAAATTTCTCAGTATATTTTTTATTCGTAAAATGATTGATTATTTGGTAATTTTCTAAGTGAGTTGGGATTTAGTTTGATAAACTGACATTAACTCAGTAAGTCATTAATATACAATATAGACAGCTCATAATTGGACTTTCACCAAACTTTTTCATTTAAATTCATTTAAGGTACTAGTTGAGTCTTAGCTCGATTGGCATCGACCTTGTTGCCAGTGCAGGGGATGTGGGTTTGAGTATGTTGCAGCGTATTATCCCCTTAATTAAGGGTTGGAGAGGTGCTTTGGGTAGTTTTAGGTATTGTATCAAATAATAGAGCAGATATGATAAGAACTTATAATGAGATTAATGTTAAAAAATATTTAAGGTAAACTACATTTAGAGGTGTACATGGGTCGGGCGGCCCGGCCCGGCCCGAAGGCCCTCCCGAAATGTGGGAGGGTTTGGGCAAAAATATAGGCCCGAAAAAAGGGCTTGGACAAAAAAAATAAAGCCCGTTTAAAAAATGGGCCGGGCTCGGGTAAGATATTTTTGGCCTGGGCCCGGCCCGGCCCAGATTCACTAAATGACAAAAAAAATCTATGAAATGCTACAATATGATAGTCACCCAACTATGTTTTTTTTTTTGCTTTTTTGGTCATCCAACTATGAAATGCTACAAAATGATAAGTCGACTATTCAATTTTGTCTTCTTTGATCACCCAACTATCTTGAATTTTTGGGTGTTTACATTTTTTGTATTAGCCGGATGGTGACTAGAAAAGACAAAATTGAATAATTGGATGACTATTTTAAAACTTTCCATAAGTGGGTATTTTCAAATTATAGGAGTAAGTGAATTTTTTTCAAGCCTTAGTGAGTTTGAATACTTCTCCTATTATTTATATCATAAGTTATTGAGAGTTGTGTCACGAGTTAATTAAGCATAGACCCAATTAAGAAAAAAATTAAAAAAATATTTTTAAAAAAAGTAACAAATAATATTATGATGATGTTCTTGTATTTTCCATAAAATTTATAAAATAAAATAAATTCACGATAAATTTTGGTGTTGTTTGATAAAATGAAAAATTAAGTGTTGAAAATTTAAGTACTAAATTTAAGTTATAAAATTTGTTTGATATATTACTTAAAATTAATTAAGAAATATAATTAGATTATTTGATAAATATATATTTTAAATTATTAAAAAATTATATTCTACATTTTATCCTTAATTTTTAAAAATTTCACTTTATTCTTAAAAAAATTAAAAATTAAAACATAAAATAAATAGCTCTTATTAAATAATTAAAAATTATTTTAATTTTTCCAAATGGTTTATCAAACAAAGCCTTAGACAAAAAATCACTCATGGTAAAATTTGAACATTGGACATCATTAGTTTTTGTAAATATATATTTTTTGCGTAAATTTTTGGGTAAATTATACAAATGTCACAAAACTATAAGAAAGTTCATGTTTTGGTTATTCAATTTTAAAATAAAATGGTCACTAAACTAATTAAAAACTTTCATTTAAGTCACTTTAACTATTCAAATGTTTTTATTTAAGTTACTGAATTATTGAATCTTTTTCTAAGTTTGACTAGCGAACTCCAAATGATAAATTGACGATCATCGAATACGTGCGACAATAATGCTGGCTGTCAACAATTTGTCACATTAGTTACGCTAGATGTCTCTAGAATTTAGCACTAATTTGAACTTGGTCCTAACTACAAAATATCGATATTATATCAACTAGGTGCCTTTATTAGTCAAACCATCATCTAAGGCATTAAATGCTTGAACAAATATAACATTGTGCATATTTAAAAAGAAAAAGGACCAAATTTTAAACATGTCAGTACCTATTGTATAGACTATTTGAATTTTACGTGTTTAAAAAATAAATAATTCTATTAACTTGTTAAATATAAAATTGTCCATGCATTAGATATATACATGTTTTAAATATGTTTCATGTTATATCTAAGCTAGAATTTAATGCCTAAGTTGAGAATTAGGCTAATTGAAAGATTTGATTGAATTTAAATGATTGGAAAATGATAGATTGAGAAGGAATGTTTTGAAGTTTCAGACTAATTTAGAATTTGGATTATTACTTTGGACTTATGATGTAATTAACCCAATATATAATGTAAGAACCGATTCACAAATGTGTGTTTTCTTTTTTTGGGTCTAATTATCGGTTAAGCCCACCCTTTAATCCCTTGTTAAAGTAAGAATGTAGGATAACAAGCCTAGCAATACACGGGGCAAAGATCAGCGCATTCTTTTTACCGAATGGGCAAGTAATCGCAAATCTTTTCATTTCATTACCCGCCAGCCACGGTTTTGGGCAGCCTGAGAATTGAACGGCGGGAAAGTTCTTCCCAAACTGAAGGTAAATGGTTTAAGTCTTAAGCCGACCAAGAAAATTTATTTATTTGTTTGACGAAATTGTGAACATCAACTGTTTGATAAAATGCTTGAATGAAAAAAAGAAGAAAAAGGAACTACATATACCTCTTAATAACGGTTACTATTTTGTATTTGTATTGTTATTCTTAGTTGAAATAATGAATTTGTGATATACTCATCGAGATCAGAAATGTGGATTGCACGAGCAAAGCCTCTGTTGCAATTGCAAACCATTAGAAGAAGATGTTCGAAATCACCATGCTACGTTTTCTCTTTTCTTCCTTACTCGGACGTTCCTCACAAGAAGAGCCCTTTACAGGTTTTTCATATATCTTGTCTCATTTGTTCACTTTCATGGATTTGAACTATATAATGATGACTTGTGTTTGATATTTGGGGTTGTATGGGCCGTTTTTTTTTCTTTTTCATAGGAGACTAGAATGAGAGATAGGTTTAATCTCTATGCCAAAGGAGGTGATGGTGGTAATGGCTCCACCAGTTTTCGCCGTAGTCGTCATGATCGTCGTGGTAAACCTGATGGTCAGTTTTCTCTCAATGTTTCCTTCTCTGTAACCATTCTTTCATATAGTTACATGCTTGTACTTTTTTGTTAATCGGACTCAAGTGTGAATGTTAGATATAAGCCTATTTAGAACATGGGTTTGTTCCATTTTTCCTTTAAAAAAAAATAATGTATTTGGAGGTCTTTGAAAGATCATATTCTTATACTCTTGTTCCTTTGCATGAATATGTGTTGTATCTGACATGAGTACTTCAATTGAAATGATGAGTCGGAGCTTGTAATTGCAACCATTCTTTCATATAGTTGCATGTTAGTACTTTTTTGTTAATCGGACCCGAGCATAAGTGGCAGATGTAAGTCTATTTAGGACAAGGGTATGTTCCATTTTTCTTTAAAGTATTTGGTGGTCTTTGAAAGATCATGTTCCTATACCCTTATACCCGACATGGGTGCTTCAATATATATATGTCATATCAGACATGGGTGCTTCAATTGAAATAACAAGTCGGACAAACACAAGTTCATACTATACATGACTAGTCATGCATACATACATTGAATTTTGTGGCGATTCTTAGTTCATATTATGTTGGCAATAAAGGGTGTTTGAACTTGGTAAATCTATGGAGGGAAAGAGGGTAATATTTTGTTACTACCCTGTTTCTGATGCTTGATGGGCTTAAACGTAGGTGGGAATGGTGGAAGAGGTGGTGATGTGATCCTAGAATGTTCCACTGCAGTTTGGGACTTCAGTGGCCTGCAAAATCATGTCGTATGTTATCTTCTCTTTCCTTTCTTTGTTCAACACCTTTCCCCATCCATGAACGGTGTGATACCTTATGATTCTCTGTAGAATGCAGGTAGAGGTGGACATGGAACCTCGAAGAATAAGATAGGGACTCGAGGAGAAGACAAGGTTAATACTTTGGAGCTCCTTTCTTTACTTTGAACTTCATGTTATTCACTCTTACGTTTGATTGAATCAAATGGGATTTTGAGATACTCATTGTGTGACAGATTCTCCAAGTGCCTATTGGTACTGTAATTCATCTGAAAAAGGGTGAAATACCGTCTATGGTTGAACATTGTTCTTCAGCCGATTTGGATCCTTGGGAACTCCCTGGTTCACTCTCTACGGACCAGTCTGAAGTTGACCAGCTACCTTCCTCAAAGAACACAAGTATGGCTGAGAAAGTAAAATCGACATATGTTGCTGGTCACTTATCGTCTAGTACTGAAATAACTATGGACCAATCAAGTGGCATGAACCAAGCAACCGGGCCTCAATCAGAACCTACGGAAGAAATCAGGTATAATGTGGCAGAATTAACGGAAGAAGGTCAGCGGATGATTGTTGCATATGGAGGGGAAGGTGGTTTAGGTAATGTATGTTATCCAAATGTTTCGATGAAGCCTAAGATGGCAAAGGGTAAAGTCCCGAGGGATAATTCAATCGAGGATGAAGCATCAAATGATGATCGATTCTCCCTTCGTACTGGTTTGCCGGGTTCTGAAGCTGTTCTTGTCCTAGAACTTAAGAGCATTGCTGATGTAGGCCTTGTGGGGATGCCCAATGCTGGTAAAAGTACACTTTTAGGGGCAATATCTCGAGCTAGGCCTGCAATAGGCCACTATGCGTTCACGACTCTAAGGCCTAATTTAGGGAATTTAAACTTTGACGACTTGTCAATTACGGTGGCTGATATTCCAGGATTAATAAAGGGTGCTCACCAGAATCGTGGACTCGGACATGCTTTCCTCCGCCACATAGAACGTACTAAGGTTTTGGCATACGTTGTAGACTTGGCCGCCGCATTAGATGGTAGGAAAGGAATTCCACCATGGGAACAACTGAAAGATTTAGTCTTGGAGCTGGAGCACCATCAGGAAGGTCTCTCGAATAGACCATCATTGGTCGTGGCAAATAAAATCGATGAGACCGGCGCTGAAGACGTGTTTCAAGAGCTCGAGAAAAGGGTCGAAGGCGTTCCTATATATCGTGTATGTGCAGTTCTAGAGGAAGGAATATCAGAGGTAAAAGCTGGTCTTAAAATGCTTGTCAATGGTGATGAAAATTCAAGCTCACTCAATATAGAAAACATTAGGTGTTGATTAGAATCCTGCTTTGGATGATATTTTAGAAATTATTTTAGTCGATTTTTTTAATTTTATTTTTAGAAATATATGCGTTGATGAAAAAATATTATTGTCAGAGAATATTGTGTTGATATCACGAATATATTGTTCTACCCCTTAATGAGCTATAGAATGCGGAAGATTAATTACCGGGCTTGTTCCGGTAAATATCTTGAGAAATAAAAAAAATGTGATTTTATCATTGTATTAATTTATCTTTATAATTTATGATTATTGGAGCGAATAGGAAGTACTTATTATAAAATTATAACTATCAAAACACCATTAACGATTATATTAACACTAATAATAATGTTGCTACTCATAAAAATGATTATAGTTTAATCTTTGATGATTGCTTTTTCTATAAGAGAAATAATTTTGAAGAAAACAAACAAATTCTTAGATTCATCCAAAGGAACTATATGAAAATAATCTATATATAACAAAACCAACTCTTTGTAGACCCATAAGAAGTAAGTAAGGGTAGTTTAAGCATTATAAAAAAATTAGTTAGGGGTAATTTAGGTATTAAAACTTAATGATGATAATGTTTTGAATAATTTCAATATATGTTTTGATAAGATCCGTTCTCTTAGACACAATATCTAGAACTAATCTCCTATAAATAAGAGAATAATACGTTTTAATGCACTTAAACTTATGTCCTTCTGTATTAGTAACAATGTTCATGTCAATCGAGCTAAGATTCAATTGACTAATGATGACAATTTAAATATTTTGTATATATATAAATTTCTTTGTACAAAACTTCAATACAAAAGTTATGTATAACTCTTATATTAATTTATTAAATTTTGATTTCACATCATTAAGATTATATTTTTAATATATAAAAATATGTGTGTATATATTTGTGGAGTGTGTTTTGCATTTCGAATGAAACAAAGCCGATGTTAAGATGAGGAAGAGTCGACGACTTGGCAAGAAAAATCATCGCGTCCCAACGACATAAAGAATGACGTCACGACGTGGTAATGTGTTCCCCACTAAACCGAATTTCTTCTCTTAGTGAAACTCTGCTATCCTTTTCAAGTCGAACTCTAATAACTCTAGAATATTCTAATAGGACTTTTAGCAATAGTTTTGTAGGAATTTCAGGAGAATTTTGTATTATTTTGATTTCGGGTTTGTTTGATTTTTCATCTTATACTAATATTTCAATTTTTTATCGTTTTAGTAAAATTTCTTTTATTTTTAAAATTTTTTTATCTTCTTCGAATGAATTTTTTTACATAAATATTTATATCGAATTATTTTTGTTTTCATTGTTGTTGGTTGCATAGTTTAACCCAAAAATATAGTCTGTATTATATTATAATTACAAATTACAAATAAAATAAAGGGAGAATGTTTCCAAGGTTGCATGATTCATGCCTTTTTATCACTATCTCTTCTCAACTTTATTTATCTATTTATTTAATCAATTTACTTTGTTTTTCTTTCCCCTCATTTATTTTCATCATTATTCTAATCCATCACTTCGTTTCGATGTTACCATAGTTGTTGGATTAAATTTAAAATTTTAATTGCAAAAATTAATTTACGTGTGAAAATGACATTTATTCACTTATTGGCTCACTTTCTTAATTGATTGTGACCCAAAATTATTTAAACTAAGACAGCAGATCTTGGTTTTTGATGGGCATAAAGGATAAAGTATTTTTTTTTAAATATCACATAAATAAATTTAATAAAAAATATCGATATTAATAATTATCTTTAAATTACGAGATTTAGAAAGTAAAAAATCACTCAATTTTAATTTTTGAACTGGTGTGAATTTCTACCATTATTTATTATATTGATGCGTTTCGATAGGTTCCAATTTATATCACTGTAGATTCGTCGTAATTAATAATTTTAAATTTAATATTTTATATAAATATTTTACATGTATGTAATTTAGATATATTTATATGTATGTAATATGTATGAAAAATATTTAAAATATATAATTTTTTTTCAAAATTTGACTTTCTCAAAAAAAAGGATAATTTAATTAATTTATTTATTCTTTTGATTAAATAAAAAAATCTTTTTTTAATGATAATTTCTAACAAGGGAAAGAGCTGATGCACCTGTACAATTCCAAAGACGCAAATCAACCCAGATTATGCCACTTGTACGGTTGGTATTCACTCTCCCTCACTTGAAATCCACTATAAGTACCGATCCATTTTCCGTCTCAAAACTCATCCATAGACTTTTTGAGCTTTCGTGTTTGTCTATTGAATTCTTTCCTTCACTTTCTCGACAAAAAAAAAAAAAAAAATGTCTTCAGGTTGCAATTGCGGATCTAACTGCAGCTGCGGTGACAACTGCTCGTAAGTTACTTTGTAATTAGTGGTTTCTTTGGTTAAATCGTTAAATGAATCGATCTTGAACGAAACGGATCGGATTAATTCTGAATTTATTTTATTTTCGATGTTGAATTTCGGGTTTGGATTGTTGCAGATGCAGCAGGAACCTTAACCTTGGATACTCGGAGAAGACAACCAGTACTCAGACCATCATCTCCGGAGTTGCGCCAGTGAAGATGTTAGTTTCGAACTAAAATTTAAATTCAAATTTTTATGAGTTAATTGCACTGAGCGTTCCCAAACAATTGTTTGGATTTTAAATTGGTCCTCGGTACCATGCTCTCTCGGCCTATAAGTTTATAGGTCAGAGGATGGAGCTGTGCTCAGCGCACACTCGTTAGATTGGCATGGTTTCGCCTTTCGACTATTTGAGCACTCAACATAAGAGTGTAATTGAGTCAAGTTGAGCTTAAATAGCGGTAAATGTGTGCTCCACTCAAAATTTGATGCTTGTTATTCGAATTAAATTTGATTCGAAGATTAATTCTTAAGTTTGAGCTCGATTCAAGATATAATTGAGTTACTCAAACTCAATTAAGTTCGTTTATCAATTTTTATATTAAAGCTCAAACTTGAGCTCGATTAAGCTAGTTTGGAAGAAATTTCATTTACTAGTTTGATTAATAACTCAAGCTTGGCATGATAATTACTGAATCCAATTGAATTTCTTTTTAGTCGAACTCAAATAACTCACGATTCACCAGTGTCTTATTTACACTCCTAATTCAAACTCTCAATAAAGTCAAAAGACAAAATCCCCATTGAAAACAATACAAGACGTGTTGAGAGATCCACTGATATTCCAGTAGATGACACTTTAACTTCTTTTAAAGTAGTCGAAAATCCCTCAACATACTCATTGAGTTGTTCCATCGACTAAGGCATTAATTTAAGTTTTAAACATATATTTGGATATAATGTAGAACATATGTAAAAACATAAACACATATGATTAATTTATTTAAAAAAAAAAAGATAGTAGAGATTATCTTTTAACACTTTAAAAAATTAGACAATTGTTTTAAATATATTTTACCTCAGATTTAAATTTGCATTTTAAAATTCAAACCAAATAATTAGATTAACAAAAGTATCTAATCGACACAATTTCAATATTTAAAAAAATATATTTTAAAATTTGAGATGAATTCAGAATTCAATTGAAATTGTGTTGCAATATATATATAAAAATATATATATTTATTTTAATGTTTTTAATAATAACTTTTATTATTGCAGGACCTTTGAGGGACCAGAGATGAGCACTACTGAATCAGGACATGGATGCAAGTGTGGATCAAACTGCTCTTGTGATCCATGCAACTGTTGAAAAGCTTGATGCAAGCCATAGGTTATGAAAAAAAGAAAGCAGCAAAATAACAGGCCTATGTAATGATATATTTTCAAGGATGGATGCCTGCAAGGTCTATAATTATGTCTCTTCTGTCTGTGTCTTGTGTAATAGAAGCTTTGTTTGTGGTGAAAATAATGTATAAGCCATTTGTTTGGGAGCAAATTTTTCTTTTGTCCAAAGGATTTTTGCTGCTCATTCATGGTGACTTGGTTTATGGTTTTATCTGTTGTTGTTAAAATCTTATAAAAATATATATGGGTTGCTGCTCTTCGTTTGTATCAAATCTTTGTCTGAAAATCTATAGCCTCTTTCATTACTCTTTTCTTTTTCTTTTTTTATATCATGCATGTCTGTTTTATGATTCATATTTGAGATCTGTGATTATTCCTCTCAATGATATTATTTTCGCAAATCCGAATGAATCATCTTTTTCACAGAAGTAAATCCTAAGCAAAAAGATAGCAAGTTACAAATTCTATGTCGGTAGGACATGTATTTCTATTACTATAAAATTCATAAATAAAGTAATTAATCGTGGGATTACCATTATTCTATTTGTAGTGACGAATCTTATATGTGTTTTTAAGAAAAGAAAAGAAATTTGTCAAAATTTCAGGGTCTTAAAAAGGGTTGTGGAAACACATAAGAACTCTTGAATGGAACTAGAAAAGAGATGCAACTCCAGTTCATTCGGAAATGGATACAATATGTCTTATCATTACACCCAACCACTTATTAGTATTTTTTTTTTTAAATTCATGATTTGATTTCTTTAATTTACTATGTACCTATTCAAGTGTTAGATTATATCTTTAGATCCAAAAGGATGTTAATATTTGATGAGTATGGATAAAATTATTAACTTCGAAAAAATAAATTTAAATAAAAAAATTTTAAATTTGGTTTAAAAAGTAAGGCATAATATATTTTATATATAAACTTTGATTATATAATAATTTAATTTGATTTAAGTTCAACAAATTACTAACAAGATTATTGAATTAGCATCATTTTATGATATATACATTGCGTGCACAAATAATTATTTTAATTTAATATGAAAATAAATATATCTATCTATTTTTTTCAAATGTGCATAATTAAATTAAAATCAATATTTCAAATATATATATATATATATGAACCAGAATTCAAGTTTTACATCTATTATTGTACTAAATTAAAATTTATATATCAAATTATACATTAAACTAAAATTTACGTATAAATTTAATATTTATTAATCAATAAGAAAATATTAAGATCGAGATATTATATTAATTTATTTATGTATAAAATAAGAAGTATTACAAAAAGAAAATATACTATCGAAACTAAAAAAAATGTAAATTTAAATAAAATTTAAATCACATTAAAGAATTTATTTTGATTGAAGAAAAGAAAGTCAAACTTTGAGATAATGACTTAAATATCATATCTTATTCGCCATTAGTATTAAAATCTAATTATGGATTAATTCTCAATCATTAATATTTTATGAAAATTGAGCAATTAGCTTTCTTTTTTTTTTTTTAAATTTGTTAGAATTTAATTCAGTTTAGTAATTCTGTTAAATTTAGAGGCAGTAAAATAGCTTCAAGTTTGATTACTCAACTCAAAAAATTCAAGCTTGATTTGATTAAAAATTTTAAAAAACGAACTTGAAAAAATTTAAACAGTTATTTATAAAGAATTAGTAAAAATTAATAATTCAATAATTTATATGCAATAAATTAACAAAAACGATTAAAATTTATATATAAATATATATGGGGAGAGATCCATTTGCATAGTGTAAAAATTAAAGTAATTTTATGAAATTCTTTAATTATTTATATGATTAATATTTTAATGATTAATATAAATATTTATGAAAGTCTGTAAAATTATTTTAATTTTTACACTATGTAAGTGGATCTCTCCCATTTATATATATATATATATATATATATATATACACTAATAATAGAATTAATTTCTCAAAACATTATTTTAATTTTTGGGTAATCTAGTACCTAATGTCACTAAACTATTAGTATATTTATGTTTTGATCACTCAACTTTAAAATTTTACAAAATAGTCACTGAGCTATTTGAAAATTTTTATTTAAATCACTGGATTTGTTCAAAAAATTTTATTTAAATCACTAAATTGTTAAGGTTTTTTAAGATTCGGCTAGTGAGCTTCAAGCAATAATTAAAGAACAATACGATGAATCATTACTCATCAATGAGTAAAAGAATATATCGTAGATCTAAATTGATCTGATGGTTAATTTGTTTGAATTTTAGTTTGTAAATTAGTGATGTTCAAAGTTATTTTATGAAAAAAAATTGTAGAAGGAAAAAGGAACAAGAGTTTTCAATTAGTGTAAGTGGTGCAAGCGGAGAAGGACATACAGTTGCGATTTTAACTAGTGACTTAAATGAAAATTTTTTAATTAACTTAAAGATAAACTAATTAAACTCAAATAAACACGAATACTAAACACGAGTATTTCAAAAAAACCGAAAAATAAAAAAATTCAAAAAATCGAAAAAACATAAATTCTATATAAAAGCCTAGATCAATCTAAGAACGTACAAGGTTTTTTTTCTTTTAAGAAGTCCAGAAGAAAACATCATTTGCTGATATAATCAAAACAACTAATATGATAGTAAATGCAGTGAACTGTTTCATCCAAAACATCAGAAATGGTAGGAGGATACCATAAAACTGGAACTATTCAAGGCTCAAATCTCGGCTCAAGCATCTTTTTCGTCCATAGCGGAAGTCATGTCATCGAAAGCCTCGTATTCATAATCTTTATTATCAACTTCCATTGATCTTCCGAAAACGAATGACTTCGTCCCCATCGTTGTAAATGGCATTAAACCGAACGCTCGAGCAGTCTTGATCTCTCTCGCAACCTTCCTTTGAGCCTTGGCACTAATACCGGTCTATACATTGAACTAAAACAATGTAAATAAAGGAAAATCCATAAGCTACAATAAATAAATCGAATCATCATTAGAAATTACCGAGCTCCGCTTTATAATGATTCCAGCCTCGGTTAAGAACTGCGCCAGGAACTTCACATTCTGTCCAACATGTATCGTTAGAAGTAACAGTAAGTTAATTACAGTACCCGATAACTAACAAAATGATAATCAAGGTTCCCACTACTTATAATGAAAAGTATGCTGTTAGCAGTGAATAATCACATGATATGCACTATTATCCGAACCATCTAGATTTAGGAAGCATTTACAAGAACAAGAATATATGACCAGATGCAACGTTCAGATAGGCTCACCCGGAAATCAGCTTTTCTCAGTACTTCCTCTGTAGTTACTTCAAATGTGGCAGTTTTGGGAGGTTTACGTACTCCCGGTCTTCTAAGATCGAGATCCTGCATTATACCACATAGAAGTCGAACAATAGGATAGTGCTACTGTTAGCATAACAGAAAAATAAAACATCGGAGTAGCAGCACATTTATAATTATAATGTCAAAACTCAATGTTAAGATTTGGCATTGATTAACCATTTCTACGCAAAAGCTTATCAATATCTATAAAAAAACATTTGCTAAACAACGAAAACAAAAAGAAGGTAATCTTCTATAAGGACCAGACATGTTACGATAGAAATACGGGTTTGTGGAGCCTTCTGAGCTAGTTTGTTCGATAAATAGGGTCGGACTATTGTATTCTACCATGCTGACTTTCATCGAGACTTAGAAAGAAAGATGCAATGTGGGTTATACTTCTAAACCTTGGTTTCTTCGGAATTATATTAAGTTCATTCATGAAACGACTCTTTTAAGGCCATTCATACGCTTAAATCAGTCTAAAGTGCTTAAAACATCAACCGTGGAACACATTGAGCTATTAAGGGAAACAATCGGCGGAAAAGTCCGGGAATTACGGATTATGCATGTAAGCATAATGAACCAGAAACTTCTAAAAGTTACACTTACCAATAACTTGGCAAAACACATTTTCGCATCAAATCAATCGATCCTTTGCTTGACTAATTTGGAATCGTAACAAAACACGAATGTCAAATGGATAACAAACACGGAATATCAAATTCCTGGTTCGGTTTCTAATGATCCTTAAAACATGATATTGATAAGAAACAAAGATCAATGTTATTCATACTATGATGTGACACATATATGTTCAAAGTCCATACATAAGTATTCAAGAAAAAATGAAGAATTGAAGCTACGTAGACAAAGATTGCCAAAAGACAAACCTTGGGTTCGTATGTCGATCCGGAATGAAAGGTAACATCGGGTCTAAAAGCATAATCATTTTTGTGAACTTCATTGAGATCAAACTCAAAGTAAGTGGCTGCTTTCTTCAATTTCATATCCATTCCATCCGATAATGTACTGTAACTCTCGTCCGATCCATCCATCATTGGCTCATCTCTATTAGCCATCGAAGGACCAAATCGATATCGAGACTTCTCGAATTTATCAAGCTTTTCGAAAAAAGCTTGAGCTTTTGGACTATCACTGGAAAACTCACCAAATATTCTTCCTTCGAATTCTTCAGTTGATTCAAACGAACCGGAATTCGGAATATTTCCATCAAACTTATTTGCTGTGGAGAAAGATCTAAAAGTTCCAAGATACTGAACTGGACGTGTAAAACCACCACTGAGTGAACTCAACATAGCTCGAGTGATTCTCATTTCTGATAACAATGATAATAATAATAATAATGAGCTAAAAAACAACCTTAAAAACAATTAAAAAAAAAACATTTCGAGTTTCAAATAGCAATGGGTGGTATTTCACAGTAGCGGTGCTGTCCGCCACCGCTAAAAACCTCACGATAGCAGCGCACAACAGCCGCAAATTACGGAAAATAGCGGCGATAACGATCCCCTAATTCAGCTAAATCGATAGCTTTTAAAAAGATTTCTTCTTTTTAACAAAGTAAACAGAGAGAGTAACAAGCAGTAGGATTGAAAACAGAAAAAATCAAATATAGCAGAGCGATGCAGACAACTCAAAATCTCATGAATCAAATAGAAATTAATCTTCAAATATAAAATTAGGGTTTCATAAGTTACCTTATTTAATTTCAGGGTCTGCCGGATACTTGAACGGTGGGAGGCGGAGGAGGAGAGGGAGAGGCTTGTGTGGCGGTGGGGATGTGGGAAAAAGAGAGTTAAGAAGGGGAGTCGGGAAATTTTGAACGAAATCTTAAGAAACTTCTAGGTTAAATTATGCTATTAGTCCTTGTACAATGCATAAGTTATGGATTTAGTCTATGTACTTTAATTTGATCATTTTTTGTCCTTGTATTTTTCTAATTTTAAAATTTTTGTCCTAACCTAATGGTTGTTGTTAATTCGTTAAAATTATCTATTTCCAAAATTTGATGCGGTAAACATATAATCACGAATGTAATGTTTTATCAACTTGTTGTTTGCATACATTATTAACAAAAAGCTAGTTAATGGATTTATCGATTATCATTTTGTATCAATACTGAAGTTTCAAAATCAGAAAAGTAGGGACTAAAAATGATCTAATTGGAGAATATAGACCAAATCTATAACTTAACTCATAATAGTATAATTGAATCAAATTATAGATTAGGTTAAAATTGAAATTTCAAAATTTAAAAAGTATAAAAACTAAAATTAATCAAGTAAAAAAAAAGACTAAAATTAATTAATTAAACTATAAGAACTGAATCCTCAATTTATAAATAGTCTAAATATTAATAGCATAATTTAATCAAAATTCTAGTAATACGAAATTTTAGAAAACCCCTTTTTAATATACAATTTTATTTGGACAAAACATCGAAAAAATTTAGTTAACAGATAGATATGTAAGTATTTGGAATGGGGTGTATTTTTTTTATTTCACAAATAGTTTAATAAAGCCCGAACAACAAACACGATTAATGTGACTCAAACCCAAGCTAAATAACATAGTCGATATTAAAATGTTAAATCGGATTATAAATTTTGGATCACTTTTATTTTGGATCATTTTAAATTTAGGTTATTCAAATGTTTTTAAGTTTGGTCATTACAAATTACTTTTTCAAATAATTTTACGTTTTAGATCATTTTATGTTCGAATTTGAATTGTTAACTTTTATTGATCAAATCAAGTTAGATCTTCGAACAAAAATTAACAAGGTTGATCGGTTTATTATATAAATTACAAATAAATATATAAATATTTTTATTTGACATATATCACAATAATTACTATATCAATGTTATTACACTACAAAACTTTAGCATCATATGCACAATTACTTCAACAAATATTTAGATTATATTCGGCCAATAACACTTCTTTTAAAACAAAATTAAGTACGGTTATCATTAACCCTTTCGACCTCTGCTACGGCGTCGGCCACGGCCATTTCTGACGCCACGTCTAGCCCTTGAGGCAGGATCATGGCCACGATTCGCAATTGGTTCACTGTAATCTTCAATGTTCGCCATTAGAGACCTTTCTTCCGCAGCAATCAATATCTCATCTCCTGTAATATTATACAAACCAGGCAAGAATGTCGATCTCATTATTTATATATTATCTCCTCTACTAACGTAAAATAAAAATAAAAATCAAATCGGAAGTTGAATCTATCGTATTTTTTCTAGACTCTTTTTATACACGTCTTATATTGTATGGTCATAGAATGCTAATAGTAGTCTCGGAATGCTTTACTAGAATGTGATTAAATGAAATCCAACTCTACTTTCATACAATCAACAATAATCCCGTCAATTTTACAAGATATAACGGAGAAAATTTCTAAGTAGATTTTAATATAAATTATAACAGATCGAGAAAATAATAAATTGAGAATACATACCTGATGAAATTGAAATCGCCTTACGAGCCGATGACACTATAGTCAATGTAAACAGAAGAAAGAAGCAAAGCTTAGCTTTAAAACTCATTATTTTGTAAATTCATTTAGGTCCTTTGTATTTTTGCCAATTTTTGGGAAGCCCTATATATAGACACAAAGCTCCCCGTTTAAATATTATTACGTGGCGAATCGTGATTGGGGATTGGGAGTTGACTTTTTACAGATCGTGCATTTCACGTTTTATCATGAAACTGTTTGTTGCTTGATTGAATCTGAGCCGTTCGCTTCATCTTGATAAAAAAAAAGTCAACGAGTTTGATGTTGCCGCTTTCTAAAGCTGCATTATCTTTTTTCTTTTCTTTTTCATGTACACTCTATGCCATATGATATGAATGTATAAAATATTGTAGAAATATAATGATTTAAGTCATTGGACTAACAAGGTTTTGGTTGTGTTGGCAAAGTTAAAATCGAGCTTGATGAATGAAATTCGAGTTTTATCTTAGAAAAACAATATGTTGGGTTTTTTTTTTTAAATTTTAAATATAACAATAAATTTAATTTTCAGTGTTTACATTTTTTATCACTTCGGTCATTTTTTTTAAAATTTGGCAATTGGCTTTTCAGAAATAGTAAAAAATAAAAATGCTAACAAAAACATTAATTTTTTTAACAATGTTGGTATGGTATCCCATGTGTACCTTATATTGAAATGACACTATTTATCTTATAGATCACGTCAACAAATAATTTAAAATTTATAAAAATATTTAAAAAATAAAACTATTCAAATCTAAAAAAAAAAAAAAAGAGTTCATAAATTTTTTTTTAAATGAAGTATATAGATAGTCATATGAGCTGTCATGTTTAAAAAATTGACATTTTACTTTGAATTTCTGTTTAAAAAGCAACAATTCATCTCTTTTTAAAATGTTGATATTAGGGTCAAATTTAACTAAAAAACAAGCACCAAATTGATAAAAAATATAAATATTATGGACTAAATTTATCTTTATATCCAATTTTGTCCCACAATGTCTGATTCTTGCACAGATTGATTTTAGTCAAACTTGTTCATTATTAATTAAGGATTCAAGTTCGTTTCACGAACCAATTAATTAAGATTAAAGTTTAATAATTATATTATTCTAATTAATACGATAAAGTGCTTATTAAAGAAGCTCATAAACACTGGAGTTAATTTATTATTATTATTTTAATAATCTCATTATAAGTTTTGATGGATAATAATGCTCTTTAGCATATTCAAACTTACGTCTTCTTATATTGACAATAATATCTATACCAATCGAGCTAAGACTAAATCGACAATTTATTATTATTTTTTACTATTCATAGTGTTGCCATTATTTAATATTATCATGACATCTAATATATGTTTCCTTACTATATATACTTTTGTGGTAAACTTTTAAGATCTTAATTAAAATTGTAATAATTTTTTCACTTTCTTTTCATTTCACCTCAAAAGATGATATCATCCAATTAAAATGTGGCACATGATAGCTATACTCGACATCATACACTTTTTAAATAAAACAAAACAAAATTAATATTTTAAGTACTACTTTAGATAATAAAAAAAGTACTCAAATGATAAAAATCATATAATTTAAGGCTAACTTTGTAATTTACCTTAAAATAAAAGCATTTTTTTGTCAAAATCTATGATTGTGTATTACTAGTAATTACTTTAAAAGCATTTTTTTTTGTCAAAATCATACAATTTTGCAAATAAAAGTTAGAAAAATAATTTTTTTTAAGGTTTCGAAATTCGAGTTAACATATTTTAATATAAAAAATTGTATTATTTCAACTCAAATATAAATATCGAATATCAAAATTTATTAAGAAAAAAGAAAATAAATTCTTTTTCATAACACATTTTAACCTTTTAATAGGTTTTTTTTAATAACCTTTTAATAGCAATGCATAATGATAAAATAGTAATATCATATAACGGGTGGGACGGAGCTATTTACCATAATCGTTCCATACACATTATCTAAAAATAAATTATCCCCGCATAGCCTCACATTCATTGAAAAAAGTATCCACTCTTTTCAAAGCGAATTGATTTGGAATGCATTGAATGATGGGGATTTTGCCATCCTTAAGACTCAATGGAATAAAAGAGAGCTACTTTCACATTGGACTATATATGATCGAGGATTTATTGATTTAGTACAAGTAGTTCATATGATAACTCGTAAGAGATACAGTCCAATAGGTTCAACACTACTAGTAGTCAAATTACATTTCTCCCATCTACTTAAAAAATATATAAATTAGCTCTTATAATTCATTAGATTAAAAAGTAAACTGATTCTTCTGATAAAAATTCAATCATTTCTATTGTTAGAAATTGCCCCCTGAGATACATGTGGTACATGACGTGTCACCATTTGATTATTCCCTCAACAACGCGAGTTTTAACAATGCAAATTGATGAAATTTTCAATAAAAAAGATTAATTTATTCTTTGATTTAATGTATGCAGGTAAATTTATTTATTTTTTGAATAGAGACGGCAAAAAGCAATCTGACTTCTAGTATAGAGATGTCTATGTTACTTTTATCTCCCATTGACATATAGATGCAAGGCTATGAACACATATCAAATAAAAGAATGCAACTCATTGAATCTAACTCCATAAACAAGACGACAAATTGTTTACATAGCAGATATGTATGTTAATCCGGGCCATCGTACTCGAGATAACGTCATCCAACATACAACAAAGTCGAAACCCGAAGTCTCGATATGCAGTTCCAAGCTACCTAATCCCAACAAGTTATGCAGCAATCATCGTTTCTTAAAATCATATTTCTTATGCTCGTAGTACAAGTCAGTTTTTGTACTCCCGAGGTTAACGATTTTGGGACAACCATCTCGGTCTTTTTCTAGTTGTGTACACTTTTTACAGTAATATGCATCGGATATTCCTACACCTCCACAGATAACACACTTATGTCGAAACGAGCCATAGTTGCATTCATCGCAGATCCGGACGAGCGTGCTTGGATGAACGACGGAGTCGCAGATTACGCATTTTCCTTCATGTTTCTCGCACAGTCGTCCTATCGCAATACCAGGCTGCTTCCGGCACATGATCAAATTGGGCTGATGCTTGGCCATGACTGATGCAAATCCTAGCTTGTTCAACTGAAACAAAAAACACAAAATTACCTTATGTACATACGTACATAACATACCATAACCTGCGTACACATATACATGCATGCATGCGTACATACATACATAACTACACACCCTACAGACACATACATACATACAGCCATGCATAAATATAATCAGACAATGGCAAGCAACATTATCAAGAATCAAGATGAATTAAAAGAACCCAACATCACAAAATGGAAGACATAACTAATTCAAACTAAATTAAAAGAAGTGAATAATTAACTGAAAAAACAATGCTATAATTATAACATGATAATCATTTTTTATATAAAAAGAAAAACCCATAGTGTCATAAAGAAAATCTTCTACAGAGCAAATATGGAGAAAAGAAAACCCAGAAAAAGGAAAAAAGAAACCCTTATTCAGTTATTTGATAATTTTTTTTGAACTGCAACCTTGAGCTAAAAATTATGAACACAAATAGGAAGCAGAAAACAAAAAGTTGACAAAGCAAGAAGTAAAAAGATTAAAACCTGAGAAGGGATAGCAAAGCTCTGGCTATGGCGATTGGCCTGAGAATCTGATAGCAGAGAAATGAGAAAGCGCTGGATTTGAAACAGAACACAAAGTGTTTAATAGAGTTTTTATATAGTTGCTAAGCCGTCGTAGATGAAAATGATGGTCAAAGATATGATATCTTGTCAAGGTTTTCGAGTTTTTTTTTTTTTTTTTAATTTACCAAAAATCAAATTGCTAAGTTAGGGAAAAGTAAAATATTCTACTGTACATAATCGGATAAATCGAAATAATTATGTATGTATTTTTGTATCATTATCGAATGTATTATCGCTTAAACCGAAATAAATATATCATAATCCATCATTTTATGTATTCTAATTAATCCTATAGAGTATTTATTAAAGAAGTTCATAAACATTGGAGTTAATTTATTATTATTATTTTAATAACTTTATTATAGGATTTTTTAGTTCATTCAAATTTACGTTTTCCTGTATTGATAATAATATTTATACCAATTGAGCTAAAATTTAATCGAAAATTTATTAATGTCTTCTTCATTATTAATTAAGGATTCAAATTTATTACACGAACCAATTAATTAAGATTAAAGTTTGATAATTATATTATTCCAATTAATACGATTGTGTGCTTATTAAAGAAGTTATAAACATTGGAGTTAATTTTTTATTATTATTGAAATAATCATATTATAGGTTTTTGATCATACCTGTTCTTTTTTAGAATGCATAATGTTTAGAACTACTCAGAACCCCTCCCCGACTCATAAATAGGAGAATAATGTGCTTTAGCGCATTTAAATCCACGCCCTCCTATATTTATAATAATACACATACCAATCGAGCTAAGACTAAATTAGTAATATATTATTATTTTTTACTATTCATAGTGTTGCCATTATTTAATTTTATAAATAATGTTTCAGATTATCATGACATCAAATATATGTTTCCTTACTTCAAAAATTATATATTATATTTTTCTGGTAAATTTTTAAAATCTTAATTAAAAATGTAATAAAATTTTTTATTAAAAATGATATTTAAATTATCACTTTCTTTTCATTTCACCCCAAAAGATGATATTATCCAATTAAAATGTAACACATGATAGTTTTACTGGATATCATACACTTTTTAAATTGTATTATTTAGACTCAGATATAAATGTCGAATATCAAAATTTACTAGGAAAAAAAAATAATTCTTTTTCATAACACATTTTAACCTTTTAATAGTTATATATAATTATAAAATGGTAATTTCATATAACGGGTAAGACAAAGCAAGTATTTACCATAATTGCTTCGTACACATTATCCAAAAATAAATTATCCCTGCATAGCCTCATATTCACTAAAAAAAATTTCCACTCTTTTCAAAGCGAATTGATTTGAAATCCATTGAACGGGAGGGTTTTGCCATCCTTAATACTCAATGGAATAAAAGAGAGCTACTTTCACATTGGACTATATATGATCGAGGATTTACCAATTTAGTACAATTGGTTCATGTAATAACTCGTAAGAGATATAGTCCAACAAGTTCAACACTTGAATATTTATAAGCCCTTCACTAAAAAACAATTATCCCATGGAAAGTAAGTACTAGTTGTCAGATTACATTTTTCCTCTCTACTCGAAAAATATACAAATTAGCCCCTATACATTAGTTTAAAGAATAAACTGGTCCTTCTGATAAAAATTTCATCTATTTTTATTCTTAAAAATTGCCCCCTAAGATACATGTGACATACAACTTGTTACTATTTGTTTATTCCCTCGATCATGCCAGTTTTGAACTATACGAATTGATGAAATTTTCAATAGAAAACACTGATGTACTCTTTAATTTATCGTATAAAGATTAATTTACTTATTTTTAAGTAGAGGCGGTAAAAGGCAATCTCACTTCTAGCATAGGAATGTCTACAGTACTTTTATCTTCCATTGACGTATAGATGCAAGACTATGAACACATATCAAATAAAAGAATGCAACTCATTGCATCTAACTCCATAAACAATAAGACAAATTGTTTGCATAGCAGATATATATATATATATATATGTTAATCCGGCCATCGTACTCGAGACAACATCATCTAACATACGACAAAGTCCAAACCCAAAGGCTCGATATGCAGTTCCAAGCTACCTAATCCCAACAAGTTATGCAGCAATCATCGTTTCTTAAAACCATATTTCTTACGCTCGTAGTACAAGTCGGTTTTAGCACTCCCGAGGTTAACGATTTTGGGACAACCATCTCGGTCTTTTTCTAGTTGTGTACACTCTTTACAGTAATATGCATCGGATATTCCTACAGCTCCACAGATAACACACTTACTTTGAAACGAGCCATAGTTGCATTCATCGCAGACCCGAACAAGCGTGCAAGGATGAACGAGGGAGTCGCAAACTACGCATTTTCCATCATGTTTCTCGCACAGTCGTCCTATCGCAATACCGGGCTGCTTCCGGCACATGATCAAATCGGGGTGATGCTTGGCCATGACTACTGCAAATCGTTCCTAGCTTGTTCAAGTAACTGAAACAAAAAACACAAAATTACCTTATTTACATACGTACATAATACCCTACATACACACGTACATGCATGCATGCATGCATACATACAAAACTACATACCATGCCATACATTACATACCCTACATACATGCATGCATAAATATAACCAAAAATACAATGCTAATTATAACATAATAATAATTTTTTATATAAAAAGAAAAACCCATAATGTCAACAAAAATCTTTTACAGAGCAAATACTGAGAAAAGAAGACCCAGAAAAAGGAAAAAAGAAACCCTTATTTGTTTTTTTTTTTTTAACTGAAAGCTTGAGCTAAAAATTATGAACACAAATAGGAAGCAGAAAACAAAAAGTTGACAAAGCAAGAAATAGAAAGATTAAAACCTGAGAAAGGGTAGCAAAGCTCTGGCTATGGCGACTGGCCTGAGAATCTGATAGCAGAGAAATGAGAAAGCGTTGGATTTGAAACAGAACACAAAGGGTTTAATAGAGTTTTCATTTGAGTAATAAGCAAGTTGGCTTTCTTGTCAAGGTATGATTGATAAGCCGTCGTAGAAGAAAGTGATGGTCAAAGGTATGATTTCTTGTCAAGGTTTTCGGCTTCTTTTTCTTTTTTAACCAAAAACCAAATTGCTAAGTCAGGGCAAACTACACCAAGTATTATATACTGCATCATAATTCGATAAATCGAATCAGTTATGTTAGTATGTAAGTGCATGTATCAAAGTAAATATACCGGCTAATAAGTAGATCATTGGATTGCCAACGTAATTATAATGTTACGAAAATACATAATCGATTAAACCAAAGTAAATATATTGATACGTAAGTGTATCATTGATTAAACCGAAATATAATCTATACGGTTAATAGAATAACCAATTTTTAATTTCATCACATAACTCAATTCGCATCCCATTATTTTCAATTTAACATGAAAATAATCATTTCATCTTATAATATATCATAATTCAGCTCGATTTCATACGGATTTATTATATAAATTAAGTCATACAACTTTTTATTTTATTTAATCTTGATATTCAATTTCAACCATAACATTTCAACTCAATAATCATTAACAACTTATCTCAATATTATATAATGCAAAATGTCATGAACATGAAATAATTAGATTGATTTTGGGTCATATAGATACAAACCAAAAGCTCGGGTTACTCGTCGTCGGCTCTGATCTTTTCTTTTCTCTCTCAATTGTCGTGCGTTGTCTTTAGCTACAAATAAAAATTCAATAATGATACGGTATCAAATTTCATACCAAATTATATTAAATTTCAAAGTCATACATGTTTTGCAATTTATTAAATTTAGCCCTTAAAACCGGCTCAAACATAACTTTCAATTTAGAGCTTCGGATTAAAATTCAATTCCACCAAAACTCATTAGGGACCCTCTATTTTCTATCTCTACCAACAACTCTTGATAATTTTACATTTTATTCGATTTGATCCCTAAGTATGAAACTAACAACTAAACTTTACAATTTAATCATTTTCATATGCTAAGCTTAATTTATGACAATTTCACACCAATTTCATTCCATTCTCAACAATGGTAACTTTTAAAAACTTTAAAAACTTTGCAAATTGATACATAGACTAATTAAATTAAACTTGTGACCTCAAATTTATAAAAATTATAAAAAAAGACTTAATTGCATTAGCTAATTAATGACCGATTGCTTGAAACCCTTAAAGCTTCTTTTCTTTGGTTCTCACGGCTTGGGGAAAATTTTGGCTTTTATAGTATGGTTAATTTGTTAATTAATATTAATTAAATTAATTAATCAAGTTTAGTTATAATTAGTCAAGTTTAAACTAAATTAATGACATCCAAAATCATTATCCACTATCAGCTATTCAATAGTGGTTTATTAGCCATTTTGGTCCCTTGAATAATTGTTATTTAAGTCTCCAAACTTTACTCTAATTAAAAATCTATAGCGATTAAACTTTTACAATTTAGTTTTTAAATCTTATTAATCATAATTTCGGCTAAATTATTTAGTCGAATTTTAATTTATCTATTCACTAACTATGTATACCTGTTTAATATTTACAAACTCAGTTTACAAAAACGATGTCTCGAAACCGCAATTTTCGACACCACTGGTTTTCGAGTTGTTACAATTCTCCCCCCACTTAAGAAATTTCGTCTTCAAAATTTACCTGAAATGTGATGCGGAAGATGTACTATTGAATCAATTTCTCTTTGCTGACTACCCTTTGCAACTGAACCACCACAGTCAATTCTCCAACCTCTAGCTGTAGGAGTAGGATCTCTGGGTAGCTGCAGGAATATCATTAACATTTCTAAAACAATTCCAAGCAATATGCTCTAATGATTTGCATTGGAAACATGCTTCCGTTTTCTTCCAGCATTCACTTCTATGTTTTTTTCCACAAAGTTCACAATTTGGAATACTTCCATCCTTTTTCGACTTCTCAAGGTTGCCAATAGATATTGACGGTTGTTTAACTCGATATTTCTTGGATTCGACATTCAATGGAATCGATTTCCAAGAACTTCGAGACTCCTTAGCTCGCTTAGGCAGAGGTTGCGAACCGGTAATCTTGACACCCAACTGGAAACTATTTTCTTTTTTGACCACTCAACTATGAAGTTTTTAAAATTGTTTGCTCAACTAATTGAATTTTTTATTAAATATTTCTATTAATTGTCGTTAAATATTGAATGAGAGAGTGACACAGATAATAGATTATCTATAAATTTGAATTGATTAGACCCAGATTTTTTAACATAATAAAAACCAAAGGGAATATTTGCATTTCAAAATATGATTATGAAGTTCAATAACATAAACAACAACTAAATATAACAAAAACAATGATCAAACGATCACAATATACATCCATCCATCCTTCCATACATACATGCATATATACATACATGCATATATATATATATAGTGGTTTTATATATTACCTATATTACACATTATAGCATACTGAAGTTCCATGTATAATATGGCACAAATTATACTAATCAATCATTAAATTTCACACATTTTGCTTCAATTTTCATGGCACTTAACCATGTATGGCAACTCCAGGAATCTCCATCATCAACGGTATTGACTCAATAATCTTGGACGGCTTGTTATCGAGAGGTGTCTCCGCGTCGTAAGCCGAGAGATGGACTCCAAGTGCTGCTCTGCCCGATGGGTCGAGGTTGTTCTTCCAAGTGGCATCCCATTCGACAGCTTTGGCCGTGCTGCATGCTACACTTGCTCCTCCGGGGACGGTCAATCGTGCCGAGTTCTAGTAAAACAAGCAAATATAATCATCATCTTGACTAAGGAAAAATTCAAGGTAAAAGTATTATAAAGGCCTCTGTTCTAAGAGTTAGTTCAAATAGCAAATTGGTCATTTCTATTAAACTTATTTGTACTATTAAAAGATGGCGTTGTTGTCAGAATAACCAGATAGTAACATGTGACGTATTATGCATACCTTATGTTGGCGTGTAGAGACCAATTTTTAATAGTTGAAATTTTTAACAGAATGACTAATTTGCTCTTCAATATAACATCAACGACTAATTTATATTTTTTTAGTAGAGAGAACAAAATGCAATATATATTTTTATCGAAAAACCGAATCTCGTATTCAAATCCGAGTAACATATTTTTAACGGTAATCACCTGAGGGAAGAACCTTTCGAAGATCATCCTATAATAGTATGCTTCTTTCGTGGTCGGAGTGTTGTGAGGGAAGATGTTTGAAGCATTAAGCATCATCTTATCGGTCACCTGAAAATCATACGGTACAGAATCAATCAATGAATCAATTAATCTTCGTGGCAGCCTAATTATTTGATTAATTTACATGTGCAGCAGCATGAGCTTTGAGACCATCGATCCAACTATAACCAACGCCATCACTGAATTGTTCTTTCTGCCTGTATAAGATATGCTGCACAAGTCATCAAACAAGACCATGTTAGTTTGGTTTTAAGTCGGGAAGTTTTGGGTTTAGGTCATTCGAGTTTAAAGGTAGGGTTATTACGGATTTGAATCATTTTAGGCTTTTTATTTTGAAATTTACAAATACAATTACGAGTAATATATATCTGAATCAACTATAGTCAAAATCAAGCAGTACAAAGTGCAATTAAACTAAAATCAAATCAGAATAATTTTAGAGAGGGCCTACACATGTCCGGTCTAGTTCTGAAAACATTATATTTTACACCAAGCAACAGTCGAACCTAAACCATCAAGATCCCAAGACCTCATTGGCAATTATTTCGAGCTTTGATCACCTTAAGTTTAGATAATTTCAGATTATTTGTTTAAGTTTAGATCAGTTTCAAGTTTAAGTCAATTTCAAGATCGAGTCAATTCAAAGTTTAAGTCAATTTCAAGATCGAGTCAATTCAAGTCCGGATTGTTTGACTTTTCATAATCAAATTGAGTAGAATTGAGTTTTTAGAATTGAATTTTCAGAATCAAGCCAAAATTGACAAGTTTATCAAAGAAAAAGAATTAATGTTACTTCACCTTTGGCAAATAGGGATGGTTTTCATCATCAAAGGCTCTTCTAAGAACCCATTTCTCAATGCGTCCTTCATCCTTATTAATCTGATTCATGAAAACAAGAGAAACGATGTTGATAAGACTTTAAATCTCAGCCGTTGATGAACAATAAATCAAGCAATTTCCACACTTTATACCATCTTTGATTCAGGGTCTATAGCCATGGCGACATTGATAAATTCTTTGTCTAAGAATGGTACTCGAGCCTCCAATCCCCATGCAGACGTTGCTTTGTTAGCTCTCAAGCAATCATACAGGTGAAGGGCTTTGATCTGCACAAAGGTGGTATACAGAAAACTTTATGGCTTTGCTTGGTAAGATAGAAAGAAAGTCAGTAAGCCAAAAAATTGAAGAGGTAGAAATTCATAACTTCAAACTACTAACATATACATCTCTCACATTTTCTCTCATCTCACCTTTCCGATTTAAAAGGTTTAGTTTTTATGCATTAAGATGGAATCCTTTTCCCTCACTTTTGCACCCAATTAAGCATACCTTATGTGTCGAATTTTCATTGGCATATTTTGATAGTTCAAGTATCACATTAGACATTTTATGAAAATATGTGTATTGTAATAAAGCACGTAGTGTATATATACCAAAATAAAGCACATAGTGATGACTTAGATACCACATTAGATATTTTCAAAGTACAAGAATCAAATTAAATATTTTATGAAAGTATAGATACCAAATATAACATTATCCCTAAAAAAAAAAACCACGTTCATTATGTCATTCTTATCGTTATGTTGCAACCTAATGTGTCAATTTTGATCCAAATTCGAAAACTAAATTAATTAACTTAAACTAAACTTAACACAACCCAGATTGATTATAAAAAGTCAACAACCAGAACTCATTTAACCCAAATTTGAATTTATCCAAACCCAAAATAGTTTAAACACGAAATTACGTACAGATGAAATGTTTCAAACCCAAAATAATCCCAAGCCAAGAATGTTCAAACCTGAAACAATCCAAATATAGCCTAAAACTTGAATGATTCAAATCCAACAAAAAACAAAACAAAAAACTTAACCCGAAATAATCTAAATCCAAAATGATACAAAAAAATTTAAACTAAAATTAACATTATCCAAAACCGACCCTACGCGCTAGAAAACATAGTCAGAAAATGAGCTTTCAATTTGGGTATTTTAAGAAAAATGAAGAGTCAAAATAACGTAAATTACCTTCCGGCATGTTTCTTGATGGAATTCATCCTTACTTGGTGCTTTGTGGAAATACAAATATCCACCAAAAATCTCGTCGGAGCCTTCACCGGAGATAACCATTTTGACACCAAGTGACTTGATCTTCCGTGACATTAGAAACATAGGAGTACTTGCTCTGATTGTGGTGACATCGTAGGTTTCAATGTGGTAAATAACATCTTCAATGGCATCAATTCCATCCTACATTTTAGACAAGTTTTATTTTTAGCTTTGTTATAGGATTATTAGATTTCAATTATGTTGTTTGAACTAAATTGAATCGATCGGTTGAATCAATTGGACCAAAAATTGATTAAGGTATAAGTTCAGGGAAAGGTATCAAATTAGTTAATTTATTTAATCGAATCAAATGGACCAATCAAACCGATAAACTGATGCTCTCACTATCAATCCGATTTTGAAAATCTTGCTTTTAATTTTTTTGAATTAAAAATATATTTAGAAAGGGATTTTAGTCAATACTTGAACGGTGAAGTGAAACTCGTGATGAACAGTGCCCAAATAGTCTGCCACCTCTCTTGCGGCCTTCAAATCTGGTGAACCCTGCAAGCATATTGAGATTAGATATATCAATTTTGAATCCAACTCAAAATTTTAATATGATTAATCTGAATTTAAATTCGATCTTAATTCAATATAATCATAATAATCAATAATCAAAATTCATTCAATCAGTATTTAAGTCTAAAATAACTTAAACACAAAGTTAACCAAAATTTAAAATAACTTTGAACTCGAAGTTGAAATCACTCAAATTTTTTATATCAAAGAAGCTAAAACTTAGTAATAAAGTGATGGCAGATGTTATAGTAGACATGGAATAAATGAAGGGATTGTAGATTATGTGATTCAAATATCAAATTTTTTAGAGTAAATTATATAAATAATCATCCGATTATTAATATATTTTTATTTTGGTCATATAAATTTAAAATTTTTTATTTTAATCATTAATTCTATTGAAATTTAATATTTTAATCACTTATCTGCGACTTTTTTTATTGACATAATAATAATTTTATCCCTCTAATGGATTAAAAAAAAAAGTTTAATCTAAATTAGCAAAATAGAAACTAGTTCAATTTACCTCTAGGCCAACACAGAAAGAATGGAGCTGACTTCCCCATTGTTTGGCAGCCTTGGTACCAGCCAAATACCGAGCTGTGATGGAAGCAACCAATGATGAATCAAGTCCTCCAGATAACAGAACTCCAAAGGGCACATCAGTCATCAACCTTTTGATCACAGCCTATAAATATACCATATGCAACCCACATAAGCTAAAATTACATTATATATATATATATATATATATATATAGTGTTAAATTATTATTTGGGACTTGAACTTGATAACTATTTTCATATTGGGACCTAAATTTTTTTTGGGTCCAAGTTAGGCCCTGAACTTGGCGATAGTCTTAAAGTGGGAATAGTTTGTCTAGTTCAAGTCCCAAAGTGAGAACAATTGTTAAGTTTAGGGATTAATTGATACAAAAGAAAATTTTAAATCCCAATATAAAAATAATTGATAAATTTAAGCTTGATTTAACCCAAAAGTATAATATATTTCTAAGGTGTTTTTGGGGACAAATTTGTGCTTACATTTTCAAATGCACGTCTAAGAACAAGAGGATCGTATGGAACCGATGGAGTGACCTCTGAAAACCAAGGTGGATTATACCATCTCCTAAAGCCTCCAGATTTACTCGAGTATAAATGACCGGGAGGAAAGCTTTCGAAATGTTCGCAATCATCATTCAATCCTTTCAATTCTGACGCTATCCAAACTGAACCTGAATATATAACGAATAAAAATATGAATTTAGTTAAATCGAAATCGAAATTGAATTAAATAAAAGATAACCGAATTGACTCGGATCGAATTTCAATGGGTTAGAATAATTTAATTCATTAATTTTTTTAAATTAACTGAATACATTCAATTATTATCTAAACCGAATCAATTTCAATAAAAATTTAACCAAAAAATATTATTTGAACCAGTTTTCAATTTTATATTTGCTCTTTTCTTAGCCCTACTAGAAATCCATGCATGCATAATTTCTCTTAATTACCCAATTTAATATTCGTATCTTGTATATATTTGTACGATCCAAAATATATGAAAATTGTTTAAGAAAAATAGATAAATATACTCATATTAGACCTATCCATTGGTCAGGTCGTTCTAAAAAAATTTTATGCCCAAGCTCAAGTCCACGGCTCATTTTCACTATTTACGTATTATAAAATAGGGTTAATGTATTATTTGGTATCTAAGTTTAATTTTAATATTTAATTTGGTACCTAAATTTAGTTTTAATATTCAATTTGATATCTGAGGTTTTACAATTTGATACTTAAGTTTTTTTGTCCCAAATAAATACTTAAGTGTGGCTTCAATGTTTAATATGATACCTGAACTATTTTTTTTCTCGACTACGTACCTATATTTTCTTTACTGGAGTACACGTGTCAAATATTCATTGTGTCACATAATATCATTTGATTTGAAGCTAAACTTAAGTAGCAAATTGAATGTTAAAACTAAACTTAAATATCAAATAATATATTAACCCTATAAAATATTTAAAAAAATATATTAATATTTATATATTTTTATAAAAAAATTTAAATAAAATATTTTTATTATTTAATTTGAATCCAAGCCTAGTTAAAAAAACCTTACTCGTATTCAATACATATTCATAATTGGAAAACCTGAAATTAGTGGAAAAAAAAATTTACCAGAAGTAAGGAAACAAGATAAAAGAGCGTACCATCGAGTCCCCATCCAATATAAAGTGAGGTGACACCAATAGCATCACGAGCGACAATATAGCTATTGTCACGAGTATCCAATAGCACAAATGAGAAGATTCCATCCAACATGTCCACAAAGTCTTCCCCGTACTCCTCATACTATATATATAATATAATATAATATAATATATAGTAGTGTATATATTCAAGCAACAAATTCAGTACTTTGTTAGACCAATAATTCACTTAATAAGTCCAAATAATTCAAAACAATTATATGGTGATGTGTAATTTTTGTATGTCACATGTTATTAACAGTACAAATAGATAAAATACAAAAATTAATTTAATTATTTTTTAAATAATAAAGATAAAATGCGATTAAGCACTTAGTATAAAAGCTTTCATGATATTTTTACCATACTATTATGTATGATTTGCTTGAAGCTTACCAAATGGGCTATAACATCACAATCACTGCCTGTCCTGAACTTGTGGTTCACCAACTTCTTCCTTAGTTCTTCATGGTTATAAATCTCTCCATTCACCTGGATTTTAAAGGAAAAGAAAAGTTGCAAATCTTGCTATTTGAATACTAAAGCTTTTGAATATCATTTACTTCGGTAGCTACGAGTAAAATGTTTATGGGTTAGGTTTAAGTATGATATTAGTGTACTTTATACTTATTCAAATTTAATTCAACACGAAATATAGATTTAAACTTTTACCAAAGTCTACTCATATTTATGAATGATTAACTCAAACTCATTTTAATTCTGTCCATACTTTTTTGTCTAAATCCATTTTTTGAGTCTAATATTTTTACTTAAGCCTCCTCAAATTTTGAACCAATCTTTGAGTTTAAGCAAGTAATTTTACAGATCAAGAGATCTAATTGCAAGTGCAATTAAAACCTACGGTTTGAAAGAAGATGTAAATTACAAAAAAAACCAAATCGAAAATACAAAGAGGCATCATTAATGTTGGCCCTTGAATGTTTGGGAAGCAAATAATAAGATACTAAAATCTTTGTCTTTTTCCAGTTTTTAAGGGGTCTGCCTAAAAGGGAAATAATAATAATAATAAATTAAAAGTAAGAGGGGTACCGTGACGGCGACACTCTTGTCTTCATTAAAGAGAGGTTGGTCGCCGGAGGCAGGGTCGATGATGGCAAGGCGTTGATGAGCCAAATAACAGTCGCCGTGCTGGTAGAGCCCACTCCAGTCTGGACCACGGTGCTTCAGCCTGTACTTGCATCATCAAAATAAAATAGTGGCTATTTATTTATTTATTTCAGCTTTTCCTTTCTTTTTAATAATAAATAAATATTGCTTTCTTGATTTTCTTTTCACCAAATAATTGTGGAATATGGTCCTACATCCCACGTTGATAATCAGCAAATCAGTTACGTAATAATAATTAATAAATCAAATCAAACTTTTTTTTTAAAAAATTTATTTAATTTTTTAAGAACAATTTATTAGATGTTAATTTTTTTAAATAGTTAGATGGAATAATTGGGTGAAATTTGATATTTATGAATATTTTTAATTTTTGTCTTATCTAATGTTTTAACTTCATGATAATACAGTTCGATATTTCTTTTAGGCATTGAATAGAACGATTATGGTAAATGATTGCTCATTTCTAACTCGTTTATTATAAAAATAACTATTAAAAATTTAAAATTTTGTTATAAAGGAACTCTATAATTTTTTTTTTCGTTTGAAAATAGTATAAAGAATTAAAAAAATAAAATTTAAGTAAGATAGATAAAACAGAAAGCTTGTATCTAACATCCACGAAGTCGATAATAGAACAAAGTTAAGGGATAATAGATTTGACAATATTTATCTCGTCACGCTATATTATCATCCATTACAAGACTATACTACTGTTTTTTCACTTTTTTTTTCTTGACATGAGAGCTAATGGGTAAATTTCAATTCCAAACCCTCTACTTCCAGATTACAAGAATGATTAAATTTTAATTTGATCCTTGTATTTTATTTAAATTTAATGTATGTACTTCAATTTTGACATAAATTTTTACCTCAATTTTTATAATATAATTAGTTAAACTAAATACTTTATTCTACTTAAAATGATTATTATGTGAATTTTTAAGAATTGTTATCGCCATTAAAATTCTTTATTAAATTCAAGTTCGTTACCTTACTTTTTTTTACATGAATATCAAGTGAGTTTTTTTATTTATTTCAAAATCTCACACCAGCAAATTTAATAAAATAATTTTAACAATATTAATAAAAAACCTAAATTTTTAAATTCGAAAAGTAAAAAGATTAATTTCTGGAAATAAAAATATAAAAATTAAATTCTAAATATACAAAGAGTATAAAAGTTTTGAATAAATTGTAACTTTTAATTTTTTTACTCTATTATTTAATTAAGAAATAAATATTATCCCAATGCAAAGCATGAGAAAAAATCATACTAATTTAGTAATAAAAAGGTAAGGTGAAATAATACGAAAATTATGTGAAACAATGGTGGATATAATCGATGTTGATGGACCTTAATGTTCAACGACTACATACATGAAATAAAGATAAATAAGTCAAATCCACCCCGCCTCGTCCCGCTCCTCTTATAACTATCTTATATAGGTCCTTCAAAAATTTTAAAATTTTTAATAATGCTCACAAAATTTTTAAAAATTTTAATTAAGCTCCTTAAAAGAATTAAAAATTTTTAATTAAATCCTAACAACTCAACATTGAAATCCAAGATAATAAATTCAACCCTTAACCTCTATATTTTTTATCAGTTTGACATTTTTTCTTCTTTTTAGTTATATTTAGCCTTCATCTTTTTTAAAAACTCGAATTTAATCATCAACGTTTCAAAAATAATTGAATTACTGTTTTATTAAACAGAAATACTAACAAAAACATTAAAATTTTAAACATGACAATCTGTTTCTTACTTTTTATTTTTATTTTTATGAATTTTTAAATATTTTTATATTTTTAAATTATTTATTAACGTGACATATAAAATAAATATATGCTAATATAAAGTACTGGTTAATTATAATGCCAATATCATTAAAAAAATTTATAAATTAATGTTTAATTCATATTTTTGATAGAAAATATCGTTTTAATTATTTTTAAAATATTAATAATTAAATTCAACAAAAATTAAAAAAATAAAAATCAAATTAATAAAAATATAAAATCACGTAAAACAATTATCATAATTGAACAAATAGCAAAAAAGAGAAGAATAAAAAAAGGATTATTTGCCTGCGAGAAAGTTCGAGAACTCGAACCCTTTTTGCCTGCGAATCGGAGCAACCCAAAACAGCTAATATCCCACACATTTTTTCTCTCTCAACAATCAACACTCCCAAACATTGAAGTATAAATTATAATAAAAAAGGGAAGAAAATTTTTGAAGTGAAACTGGGGGGAAACGATGAGCACTTCGATATTTGGGGTGTGCTTGTTTTTTGGAGTTCATCAGAAGCCGCTCTTATTTATAATTGCGAAAGTGTTTTGATACGACGTCGTTTTATTCACTTCTTATATGACCCACTATTTCCCTTAGCCACGTGTTCTCACGTGGGTTCTTTTTTATCCATTTTCTGGTGCAGCATTGAAAATAGTAGTCAAAATCATTGAACTTCTTTCTTCAACCGTCCATCTGTCGTTTTAAATATCTGACGTGTTTTTTTATTTTTTAAAACTCGGTTATTTAATCTAAGCCGTAGAGTCGCTTTGAATTGTGATGTGATTGAGACCTGTCTCTATAATTTAGTTTAGGGTTAATATCAGTTTTGGCCCCTAAACTTGGTAACTATATCCATTTTGGTACTTATACTTTTTTGGCCACTTTAGTACATTAGCAACTAGATTCGTTTTAATCCCTGAAATTGGATTCCGTCGAGATTTAATGGCACGCTATTACATTTTTCAAGTTTAAAGAAGGGGCGAAGCCAGAACAATTTTATAGGGGGCCGGATGAAATTTTAATTTTTTATAGTCTATATCTTTATAATTTTTAAAGGATTAAATTAAATTTTTATAATTTTAAGGCGGCCAAAGTGTAATTTTACCTTTACTAATTTAAAATTTTAAAAAAATCTCATACATTTTACGGGGGCTAGGGCCCCTGCCAGCACTCTTGGATTCACCCCTGTTTCAAAGACAAAATGGACTTAGTTATCAAATTCAGATACTAAAAGATAACTGTTAAACTCATTAATTATTTTTTTCGAAGTAATATGTGAAAATATTAAGTTAACATGGTTTTACATATATGATAATATGTTTGCGACGTCAAATTCTGAAAATAGCATAACTTGATAAATTTACCAACTACCATCTAATAAGGATTGAAATCTCAAATTTTGTGAAGTACAATGACCAAATTAAAGTACAAGATATAAATCCATAACTTATATATAATATTAGAGACTAATAGTAAAAATTAACTTTTATTCATTTAGTACAAGAAATAAAGAATGAGCTACTTCGACTAAGATTCTTACATGCAAAACACGTGAACTATTGTCAAATCAAATCAAAATTCATTTAAAGATTCCTTCAATAATATTCAAGCCAAAATGCAATAAAGACTCTTGTAACTCTACTACCATCTCTTCGGGGATATGTCTGGACACATCTAATCATGTCTTAGAAGAGCTCTTCATAATTATAATATCGACCTTAAACAACTAATATATAGTTATTGACACACCATATGAAGGTAAAAGTACCGTAAATGTCATTGTAAGAGTCAAATTGTATTTTGTCTTATCTACTATAAAAATGGACAAATTAGTCTTTGTATGTTAGATCAAAGAGTAAATCGGTCCTCCTGTTAAAATTTCATGCATTTCTACTGTTAAAAACTAGTCATTGTACATTTGTACACGTGGCACACCAGGTGCCACTATTTGGTTATTTTGTTAGCCATGTCAATTTTTAACAGAAAAGACAAATTTATTCTTTGATCTAATATATAAAGACTAATTTATTCATTTTACAGTAAAAACAAAATATAATCTTTCATCCAATACAAAAACAATAATATCTTCTAATACTCTATTTAAGTTTTTATAATAATTACAATTTGATTTTATTTAAAATTGATGTTAGCTTAAACAATCCAAACAATTGAGAGCAAAAAATGATGACATCATGAAATCAAAAAGAAAAAAGCAATTAGCTTTTGGTACGTTATTATATATATATTTTTTGAATAGTCTGGTAAGCTAATAATTCATTTGCTGGACCATTGGTTTTTTTTTTAATATATTTTATTTTGAAATAATACTATCAACCAATTCATCAACATTAAATATTTTATATTTTTGTATATATTTTTGGTAACAAGAAACTAACAATTTGCAGCAGGAATCGAAAGCACATAGATGCTATTAATCCTTAACCGGTGAAGGACTAAAGAGGAAGTTGTATAGAAAATCTGAACCCCAATGGGAGAATTCTTCATCATTCCAGTCAACATGTGAACGCATAGTTTGCCTCTCTTGATATTTGCTTAAAACCAGACCCATTCTTGACATTTTTGGGCCCTAAGCGAAACAATAAATTGGACCCCTTTTAAAAAATATATATATAAATGTAATACAATAAAAACTGAAGAAATTTTGAGGCTCTAGGAAATAAAGTATTTATGGTGAAAATTAAAAACCCTAAGCATTTAATTCATTTATTTTAGTATGAGAAAAATGTTTTTTTTTTGGTCCTTTCCACCCCTAGGCCTTGGGCAACTACACTTTCAAACAACCTCCATGGATACCTTTAATAGCAAGTGCATAGTTCGTTTCAATAATAACATTACTCCATTTAGCGTCTCACGTCAGCATGAGATTTTCATAAATTACTCATAACTCCACTTGCGCAACACTACACTTGCCGATATTCCTTCCTATCCCACACACCCAACAACCATGTTCATCTCTCACCACTGTTGCTGAGACAGTCAAACCCGAAAACAAACAACGAGCACCATCAATATTCAATTTAATGGACTCTGAAAGTGGTGATACCCACTCTCAATCCCCACTCCATCTCATCACACATCATGTAACCCCAATAACTTTAACATAGTTAACATCACACGTCTCGTAACCCCAATAACTTACATAATTAATTTAGCATTTAGCAATAAAGTGTAATTTCCTGATTAGACTTTAACTTAATCTTTAGGTTAAAATTAATTTTAATTTTGAATTCTAAGTTTTTTTTTGTGTGTAAATTATGTGTGAATTTTATTTTATTTTATTTTTTAAGTCTAGTTATATTTAAAATGTGTTCAAAATATTTTGATTATTAATTTAATTATATTTTGTAGTGATTTATTTTATTTATAATTATACAGATGCATTTTACGTATTTATGTTTGTTAATTTTTCTAAACAAAAATAAAGTGCAATTTAAAGATGCATTAAAATGTAGTCAATTGAGTTTTAGCTCGATTATCATAAACATTATTGTCAATACAGGAAGACGTGAGTTTGAGTGCGCTGAAGTACATTATCTTCCTATTTATGAGTTAGGGTGAGACTATAACTATAAATAATTTTATACATTATATTAAAAAGGTAGATATAATTAAAAACTAGAATGAAATTATTAAAAAAATGCATTAAAATATCTAATTCTGAATTTTATCCCTTTATTTTATCAACAATGAGAAATTGCGTATATTTCATTTGTCTTTCCAATAAAGTGCATTGAGCTCTTTTACAAAAGTGATTGAACCTTGGATCGTTTTATTACGAAACCACTTAGTGGAAATGATTTCATTGGCGTGGGTTGATTTGACAATTAATAGGTGAGAAAGATTAAATGGGATCAATAATTTTAGACTTATTAATTAAGGGATAATGTCATATTCGTCCTCTGTACTTTAGTAAAATTGTCAATGTGGTACCTAAAGTTTTTAAATATCCATTATGTCTCTTATAATTTGCTTTCATATTCCAAAAAGGTATTTGGGTGTAATGGTGTTAATGGTTGACATGTCAAGACACGTGGAGCTCTCTTGTCATGCCATGTGCCACATTTTTGCAAAAATAAATTGCTTAAGTCAAAATAAAGGGCCTACCCCCTCCAAAAAACCATCATTCCTTTATAATTTGTTAATTTAATGGTGAGATTGTATTTCGATCCCTCTTGAAATTTAAAATTTAATTATGACCTCTTAAAAATGAAGATTTTGTAGTTTAAAGTTTAAACTCTTGAATTTTGTAAAATTTTATATTAATACAATGATGAAAATACATTTTAGTTCTTTTAAAAAAATTACAAGTCAAATTCGACCTCTCTAAAAAAAAATATTCTAGCTTCACCCCTGATACTCAATAACTCGAGACCTTAACCTTTGCTAATAACACGAAGACCTTATTGACTAAATTTTAGTATTTTGAATAATTTCTTTTTTTAGTACATAAGATACATACATTGGTAATTTCTTTGTAATTAGTTAATAAATCATTAATTATAATTGTTGATATATGAGTAAGGAAGTAGAGGCTAGAAACGATTCACATAGTGGTGTTGAAATTCATATAAAATGGTTGTTCTAAAGAGTTCTGGAAAATGATAGAAGGTCTTGCGATAAACTGTGGAGAGAATTTTTAAGTTTGAAATGTGCCGCTTTTCCTTTTTACTCAACCATAAAGAGTTTATACTAAGGACAAAGCTAGAAATAGTTTTGAAGTCAAAGATGAATCATAAATTATTGAGGGTTAAAGTGTAATTTTACCATTATACTAACATGTAATTTCATCAAAATTTACAGGGCTAAATAATAAATCTACCATATTAGGGATAAGGTCACTGCCTGCCCCCTTTTGCCTTTATATGTCTTGGAGTGAATCTCGTAGAACAGTTAATTTTCTTAGAGAGAAGAAATTGACTGAGTTATTATGGGCCTTCAACACGTGCATTTATATATAATTGAAAGTCCTGTTGTCCTACTAAACAGTCCCTAGTTAGGTCCAATCAAATTTAGCACTTGTCTATGTGTCACATGCAAAATATGAGTGCATATAAAGGGAATGACCTGCTGTATGAATGTGGCAACCATCTACTGTTTACTTAGTCGACCTGTTTCGGCACAACAACTCCTTAGATAACAAGGCAACTTCTTGATCATTAGTTGATCGAGCTATGGGCTCTCATCCTTAATCGAGACAAATGACTTCGACGAGATGATATCATATAACAATTATCATGGGAGAGAGAGAAAATCTGAGGAAGAAATTAGAATTATTTGGTTGAATTTTTTTTCTTTTAATTTGCCTTTTAGAAAGGAGTTTGAGGTCATCTGCATATTCTGCTCTTAATTTCCATGACTTTTGGGGAGCCAATAGGTCACCTTTGGCATTAATATATATAAATAAAATAATACAATTAATTTCTTTATAAATTATATTTTATCATTTTATTATTTTTATACAACTAAATAAAATGTTTGTTATTTTTTGGAGGGACCAAACTAAATTTCTTTTAATATATATTTATAATTTGATCATTTATAATTTTTCGATTTTTAGGGTTAAGTCCTTGTCTCCCCTCTATATCCGCTTCTGTGTATACCTACTAATTTTCATTTAAATTTGATAAATTAAAAAAAAAAAGCATCATTTAAAAAAATTTTAAGTTCACAAAAAGTTAAATATAGGGTGACGTATTTTCTTATATTATATCATAATAATACTTATAATGTCAACCACATAACTTAAATAAACATTAGAATATACTATGAGATTCTTAATGCTGCAAATTGATAATATTTGGATGAAACAATAATTTTTAATTTTTGAATGGTAGGGAAAAAACTTGGACTAATAATTAAAGACGAAAAAAATATTAATTAATTATGGATTGAGTTTTAACTCGATTAGTATGAGTATTGTTGTCAATACAGGAGGACGTGGATTCGAGTGCGCTGAAGCGCATTATCCTCCTATTTATGGGTTGGAAATGAGCTATGGATAGTTCTAAACATTATGTCAAAAGGAACAGATATGATCAGAACATTGCATTCGCATGTTAATTTTTAATTCAAATATGCTATATTCCCTATACTTCGAGGTAAAAACAAGATTTAGTCTTTATTAAAAAAAAATTAAAAGTTAAAGTTTTTTTTTTAAATCTCCTCTTGATCATTAATATCGTTAAATTTTTTATCAAATTTTGCCAAATTTTAAACGTTGGTTGTGATACCTTTATATAGCGTGACGTATGATTGAACTAAAATTTAAATTTTATAATATAAAGTTTAAATGTCAAATTTCATAAAAATATACAACTAACAACCCAGCTTGACAATAATTGATTAGAATAATCAAGGAATATCAACGGCAACATGCATGATTATTGAATAATTAATTTTCTAAATTGTGACTTAATTGTTTGGAATAAACTAACATTTAGTCCTTAAATTTAGTAATATTTGCAACTTAGGTCCTAAACTTTTATCTAGATTAGCTCTAGAATTTCCCAATTTATCTCTGAATTTGGATTTCATTTAGGAGTAATGATGTGGTATTATGATATGTGTCATGTCCTCACCTGAGAATTAAAAAAACCTAAAAAAAATATTTATTTTTTAAAATTTTAGGTAAAGATCGTGGCATGATTTTAAAGTAATTGGTAGTTATACCTTAATAAAATCCAAGTTCAATGACCAATTTGAGAAAAGCTGCTAAGAACCGAGACTGATGTGGACCCAAAAGAGTTTAAGAATGAATGTGAAAAATTTTGCCAAGTTTAGGGATTAAATATTAATTTATCCCTAGTTGTTTAAATTGGAAGATGACTTAAATATGGCGACAGATATGATGAGAGCAAATTCTCGGTCGGTTTTAGTTTAAGCCCACAAATCACTCTCAACAACCAACATTCATGATTCAACATCAACACACATGATGATGATATCAAAATCTCAGCCGTTCGATTATTTCCCAAAATTGATAATTAGAGCTAAGCATCACTTTTGGTATTTTTTTTAAGGGATAATATATATTTTTAGTCCGAAAATTAAATCTATTTTGGTACCTATATTTTTTTTGTTTACTTTAGTAATTGGATTTGAATTTCATCAAGATTTGATGATATGACCAATGTTCTTGGAATGATTGGACTTGTCGGTTGGATTAATAATTAATCGATATATTATTCCAAACAAATGGGTTGAACTAATTGAATTAAAAACTGCTTGAAACCACTAAAAATTGAAAATAGTTAAACAAGTTGGAATCGGTTTAATAATCTTTAACGATTTTTTTAAATTATTTATCTAAGTATTATCGATCTAGCATTTGAATCAATGAAATTCAACCACTGATTTGGTCATTAGAAAACTGAAGGTGACACGCTGAGATTGTACCATGTCATCACCTTGAATTTATATACTTTTCTTTAATTTTCAAGTGATCATATGGCATAATCACAGTATGTCATGTCATCAAACTCTTATAATTTTCAAGTTTTGGGACCAAAATGAATTTAGTTGTCTAGTTTAGGTACTAAAATGGATAAAAAAAAGTGCATGTACCAAAATAAACTTAGTTTCCAAGTTTAAGAGTAAACAATATTATTTTTAAAATCTTTAAGCGATGATATGAGACAATCTCAAAGTGTTACACCGTCAAATTTTAACAATTTTCAAGTTTAGAAAATGAAATGAATCTAATTGCTAGCTCAGATACCAAAGAGGACAAAAAAAAGTACTGGTACTAAATTGGACCTAGTTACTAAGTTTAGGGACCAAAAATTATATTATCCCTATATTTTAATATTATCCCTAATTAGTATTTAAAAAGGAAAAAGAAAATAAAATGAAAATGATTTGATAATGAAACAGTGAAAAAGTGTGTGATAGTGAAGAAAGATGAAACAAAATTGATTGAATGAAATAATTGAAGTTCCGTTGGGTCCCAAATTTTGTGACGAATGATTGAAAGCCGTTAAATATATATATATATATATATATATATATATTTTTTGCGTGTGTGATTTTTTTTTGCTCTTAAATGGTCCCAAATCCTATCTCGCATGCGGTACTGGATTGGGTTGGGTTAATTAAAATTAAAATTATTTAAAAATTGAGTTATTTGATTAATTTAGTCATATTTGATTAGATGAGTTAATTGGATTAATTGTAGAGAAAATCGATTTAAAAAATGGTACTAGATCGGTTGAACTGCATACTGATTTAGATTTATTGATTTTTTTAATATTTTTATACTTTTTTAGTTAAATTGGTTGGACTGACAAAAAAGTGACATTGTTTAAACTTAAAATCTTATATGATATTTAAAAGGATTTGGACGAAATATTTTAGACCTATTTAGAATATAGATTGAGTTTATGCTTTAATATTTAAATTAAATCTATAATCATACTATAATATAAATATTAAAAAAAATCATTAAAATATTTTTATTTAATTTTTTAATTAAAAAACATATTAAATTTAAAGAAAAAAACAATAATATGGAGGAAGCTTGGGGCACTCACGTTGGCTTTCTTTGCTAAATGGTACATTTTCTCTTTTAATCCTTCTTAAGTATAAACTATTCAGCTTAATCCTTTTTTAGCTTTAGCTAGACGAGAAGTTTTCATTTTTGACCTCCCCAAAATTTTAGTTATTTAAATTAAAAATTTAGCTTTATCCCCATATTTTTTAAAAAATTTTATCTCAACCCGTCACATAAAATTTCCAACGTCATCCCTGACCGGCTTCTTTTCCGATTCTATGTTTATGTTTAATAGCTATTTTTAGTACATTGATTTTTTTGTATAATACCATAATTAAGATTTATATCTAATCAACTTTTTTGTGATTAAACGTCGAATACAAATCTTTTAAAAAAAATCGAGCTCGAATTAGAATAGCTAATTCGAAAAATATCTATAGCTTTTGATGTTGAATTATTGCCACTATAAAACTCTCATCATCTGATTGAAAACAATGAGGATGACATTGGACAATAATTCATTAACTTTTTTCCAATCTTAGTCTTTGATTTTAAGCATTCAATGCAAGGTGAAGTGAAATCATACGTTACCTATATTTATATTTATATGATTTTTAAAAGAAAAAAATCAAAATTATAAAGAATAAATAAAATTTTAAATTTAACTATTTAAAAAAATAAATTTCCTAAAGAGCTTACAAATTTTTCCTATAATATTTTATAGGTTCTGATTATATTTGCTTTGTATGACACAATGCCTAAAATTACCTATAGCTCCTCCTCAATCCATAAATAGTAGGATAATACGCTGAAGCATACTCGAACTTATATCCTCTTGCATTGACAATAATATTCTTACCAATCGAGCTAAAACTAAATCGAAAATTATATTATAATTTTTTATTTCATATATATATATATATATATTTGTTATATTCACAATATATATATATATATATATATATAAAGGAGGCGTGGAATAGTGAACAAGCTTGAGAAAACACTTCTACAAATTTTTTTTACAATTTTTCCTTTTATTTATATATTAAATATTTTTTTTTCAAAAAAAAAATGCAATGGCCTTCAAATTTCTTTAATATATATTTATTCTTGAAAAGGGAAATATATTTTTCGGTACTTAAGTTCGGTTTCAATGTTCAAATTGGTACTTATGTTTTTTTAGGGTTTAGATTGGTATCTAAATTTAACTTCTGTTACACATAATTTAGTAGCCGATCTATTTTAGGAAAAATTTTCATTTAAGCCATTTATAATTTATAAAATTTTAAATTAGTAATGGTAAACTTGCATTTTGCCCTCCAAATGATAAAAAATTTGATTTAATCCTCTAACAATTATAAAAATATAGGCTATTAAAATGACGAAATTACATTTTTACTATTATAAAAATATATAATTTAATTTTGACCCCCAAAAAATTTCTGACATTCGCCCCTGCCCTCTCTAAGTCGTAATTCTAGATTCACCACTATTCGTCCATTGTTGTAAGATGATTGGACAATCAAGTTTAGACACATGATGCACATGCCACCTCATTAGTCGATGTACCTATCACGTGTAGTATTTTGATTGGTCCATATCATTCAATTTTAACGTAATTACAAAATAGACTAGAATGCATGAGGAATGCCAAATTTTAAGAACTAATTTGAACAAAACAAAAATTGAGGTTCTAATTTAAGCATTGAAGCTGAACTCAAGTACCAAAAAATATATTTACCCTTTTTCAACATAATTATGAATTATTTTCTCATAGCTTATCAGAGGAATATAAAAAAAAATCCAATATTTTGTGAATACGTATCGTGTTTGAATATTATTTTTTTGAGGGACGTGATTGAATATTATTATATGAAAATGATGTTTAAAATATTTTATATTTAAATAAAATTTTATATACCAATATTACAATTATTTGTTATATTAACGTGAAATCTTTTAATTTCACAAATGAAATTAAAAAATTATAAATAAATATCAAATGAATAAAAAATAAAAAAATTAAGTACCAATATTTATATTTTTTTCAAATGTAAATCATTTATAAAAATTTGCAAAAAATTTCTTAAAATTCTAAAAAAACAGAAATTTCTAAAATTTTCATAAGTTCTGAAATTTTCTTTTTTAAAAAACACTAAAACTCTAAACCATAAACTTAAAATATTAAATTTTTTAAAAATATTTTATTAAAAATATATATAATTATTAAAAGTACATTTTTAGAATGAAAATGGACGCAAAGACATCAAGGTTCATATCAACAAAAATATTTTTAATATATTGTTTTTTAAATTATTAAAAATATAAATTTATTTAAAAAATGAATAAAAATGAATTTGGACATATGTGTGTCCAAGTTCATCCCAAATAAGATGAATTCAAATGTGCATTTATCTTGGTTCAATCTGAGTGTGTATTTTTTAAAAATATTTGTTAGTTTTTATTTTTAAATGTTTTGATATAATAAAATAAATTTAAATTGTTATATGAAAATTTTCGAAAATCAAAGTTAACAAAATAAATGTTAAATTTTACTATTAGTTTTTGTATTTAGCAAAAGTTGTGGATTTAGTCCTTGCACTTTTATCTCTGTACTTTTCGAATTTTAAAATTTTAGTCCTGACCTAAATAGTAGCAAGTAAATGTGTTCAGTTAAATTCAATTACTATGTCTTATACTATGCATTTATAGATTTAGTCCGTTTTCTCCAATTGGATCATTCTGAGTCCCTAAACTTTTTAAATTTTGAAATTTTAATTTTAACACAAATGAGAATTAGTAATCCATTAATTGAATTTTTAGTGGCTAATATGTGAAAAGAATAAGCTAACATGTCATTACGCATATGATAATATGTTTAGAGCATCAGATTTTGAAAATAGCATAATTTTACTTAATTATTTAACAATTATTGCTTGGTGAGAATTAAAATTTTAAAATTTGTGTGTAATGGTAAGACATATTGTACTTGCAAGAAGAGAATTAGGTTCAAACTTTAGAGACAACATCGTTGGAAAAAACAATTACGATTCCTGAAAATAAACTGTAAAACCAACATGAAAAAAACAAGTACAAAAACAATTTAATCAGTAAAATATAAAATTGAGTCAATAAAAAAACCATTTTACATATTTCAATAAATAAATAAATAAGCCTAGGGCCGAGAAAAGAACAAAAAGTTATCCAAACCATGATATTTGAATAGTTTTTGAAATTAAAAAAAAATCCACTATTACTCAATCGGATCTAGTTTTATTTTTATTTAATTAATAATTATTTTTAAAATTTTAACGATTTAAAATATATTTATATTTAAAATAATGAAAAACCTTAAAATTTTTATATAAAAAATAAAAATAAATCTCAAAATAATATGTGAATTTTGATCTAATGTGCAATGTTATACATAAAATTTTAATTGTAATTTAGATTTATACAAAAATATTTTATTTTGATTCAACTATACACGTTTAAAGAAATAAATATATCAATTTATTTATATATTAAATAAATATAATTATTTGTGTATGTAATATATAAACGTAAAAATGATTCTATATTGATTATTGTATTAGTAACTTGAGAAAAACGAATCAAATAAAATTCCCGTGCATAGAATTGCATGAAACTGAAGTTTATGTATAACATTACTCATTTGATCAAAGTTCATGCTTAGTTTTAAAATTTATCCCTAAAAGTAATTTTCAAAAACATATTATATAAAAATTAATGATAAACATCAAATTTGTATGAGTTAGTATTTGGTATACAAACAGTGTACCAAGTAATTTCCTAATTTATGTATGAACTTTGATCAAATGTGTAATTTAATACATGTACATAAATTTTAATTTGGTACAATTATATATATAAAACTTTGATTTTGATTTAATTATATACATTTAAAAGAAATGAAAACATGTACATTTATTCTCATATTAAATTAAATACAATTGTTTATGCATGCAATATATCAATATAAAATGGTGTTAATTCGATAATGTTTCAAATCAAAATTTTATAAATCGCACAAAATTAAATTTCATGTATTACAAAACATTGCACATTTGATTAAAACTCTTATATAATTGTGATATTTATCCCTAAAAATTATTTTTATATACTTAAAAGTTATTGTTTTTAAATATTTATGGAAAGAAATTTAAAACTTCACTTAATAATGTTCAAAAGTAATAACATAAAATCTATCTTGTCAAAATAAGATAATAAAAAATCCATTTATATGAAAAAATTAAAAATTCTAATCTAATTGGACCCATTTTTCTAATATTTTCAGTAGGGTCAGCTTAGGGATGTGCATCATTCTGCCTGTTTGCACATTTTTTATTCTGAATACCCCTATTTAGACATTGTGTTTTGGGGGTGGAATAAATGAACAGGGGTTTAACACGAGCTTCTATCTTTTCTTTTTCTTTCAGGCAAAATGACAAACATCTTGTCTACAACAATGAAACTCCTCCACCATGACATTTATAGTTTCCTCGAGCATCAAAAACAGGTGCCTGCAACTGGATTTTTTGAAGTTGTTCCATCGTTCCGAGGCCTAGTCTTTGAGCTCGAAAAAAGAAACAAAAAAAAAAACGAGAAATCAATACAGCATGCTTGAAGGCCAAAGACCAATCCAACCACGAAGCTGAAATAAGACTACTTTAAATCAAAGCATGTAATAAACAAAGATATAGTACATGATATCATAGACAACAAGAACGATATAAATACCCTTTTCTAATATTTTAGTTCTCATCATGTGAAAATTGGAAGATAGCATAAGGTGTAAAACAAAAACTAGTTCTGTAATGGCATAATGATAAATTTAGCCCTCAATGTTTATATCTTTTATCAATTTGACGCTTATTCGTTCTTTTTATTAGCTAAATTTGATCATTAACCTTTCAAAAATAATTAAAAAAAATGCTGCCTAAAACATTTTTTTTAACGATGTTAGCAATTCAATTGTACTTCAAAATGACAAGACACTATTTGTCTTATATGGCATGTCAAAAATAATTTAAAACTTATAAAAATATTGAAAAAAATAAAATAAATTCAAAATTAAAAAATATATAAGAAGTCCATAAAAATTAAAATAAAATAAAATGGAAGTACACACGGATGGCCATGTGAGCTGCCATGTTTAAAAATTGAAAGTTTTAGTCAGTATTTTCATTAAAGAAACAATTTGTTTCTTTTTAAAAGGTCAAATTCAAGTATTTTTAAAAGGTTTAAGGTCAAATTTAGCTTCAAAAAAGAACAATGGCCAAATTGAAAAAAGATGTAAATATTAAGGGCTTAATTTATCATTATGCCTTCCCTAATTAATGCAACATCCACCCACCTATGTTGCTTTCTAAGTCTTCATTTTATCCGTGTCCGACATATATTAGAACAATGGTATGGGATATGACTGTCCAAATAAATGGAGGAACTTTAAAAGATGAAAATATCCATGTCGAACACATAACTGTAACTGACAGACTCGAGTATGGGTAACATAGGCATCCATTCCCAATCATCCACTACAACTATACATTATCCATACAATTTCAGCACATTCATGCATTTAAAGAACCAAACTTGATCTAGTTATCTAAAGAAAATCAAGCCATATATATGTGTGTGCGTGTGTGTGTATACTCATCTTTGAAAGTATAGGCAAAAGAAAGGCTAGCAGGGATATAGAGAACATACCGATCACCAGGAAGCTCCACTTGGGAGCACCAGCCACCTACAAGTCCAAGTTACAAGTTTAACATGAAGCTGGACTATTTTAGAATGATAATAATTATCGTTTTCACAATGAAGATGTGTAAATAAATACCTGAGAATGACTAAACATTTGCAATTTACTCTTGCCTTCTTATCAACTTCACCAATTACCAAATGCATGAATATCGTTGCCCTGCAAATACATATCCGAAAATAAATTTCATACACTTAATTGAGATTGTTCTAGAGAAGATATCCGCATTCTACATATTAAGCTCCAATCTTAAGTCTCTAGTACTAACTTAAGGATGTTAAAACCTAGTAAAACTCTCATTAGGTGGAGCCAAACTCAAAACCAAAACATCAACCGGTTATAAGAGAACGACTTTTGGGCCGTTAAAGCTCTAACTTGACAGCACCATCTTCAAAAATAAAAGTAGTTGCAGCGTCGCATTTTTGTTGACGTGCTTTCTAACTCTACGTAGTCATGCTGCTTTAGAAAAATTAGCTCACAAATAAAGAAAACAGAAATCTTTCTTTCGGAAACTTTCAAAAATGAATTGTGAATTAAAGGTTAAAAAATAACAGTTTAGCCAGAATCTTTCTGAATGCCTGAACCTCACCTGAGTCTAGATGCAGGAAGTCATACAACTCCGCCTCGGCAGACTCATCATTGGTTCGTAAATCTCCATTTTAGACATTCTAGATTCTTTGACTTCTGACTACTTATAAAATCCCTCATTGAGACCACTTCCTTTGGACATAAGTTGCAATGTTGTGCCCCTAACAACCCAACCAGTAACTTCGGGTTTATCTTCAAAGGGATTCAGAGAATGCACACTTTTATCATCCAGTTCTACACCATACATAAATGGCAGTCTCAGTATTAGAAAACTCTCAGGTGGTAAGACCACTTTACATCCAAGGCTGAACTGCAACTTTTGCTCATGGTCTGGAACTGCTGTGGGCAAGCAAGATGCCTGCAACAAATTCTTACTATTAATTTAGTGGAAGTAATAGCAACAATATCACTGATAGCTTAGGAAAAGCATATTTAAGCTTAAGATGCTTCATTCGCATGACAAATCCATTCCATAGAAGCTATCAAGCTTCACCGTATTATCATCAAGTTGCTATGATATCAATAAAGGGAAAATCAGCTGACAACATAAATAAGTGCCCCTGTTTAAATCCTTAAGCTCGAAAGGTTTAACCAGGAGTAATAAAAACATCATTTTAATATCATAAACTGTGGAAGTAAAGCTCATTCATGAAAAAGAGAGATATACCTTAAATTGTATAACCGGACAAGTTGCCAGAACAACAGGAAAGGGAGGTGTGACCTGGAGGCAGATTCTACAAATTAGCCACATTGTGATTCAAGGTTACGAAAAAAAAGGGGTAAATTAAACATGTAATCACCTAAAATGTAGAAGAAACTTCTATCAGTTGGGCATAACTTAATTTTAGTTCCAGAATCACAATTAAGAGCAATCATTCCCAGAAAATGAATTAGGCATTAAACGCTCAAAATATAGTATTTACTGAACCCTAAACGTATCCAGAAGCATCTACTTTCTAGCCTAAGTGATGATACTATAAATTTTATCATAGATTATGTCACTAAAACCAAAAAGTTATTACGTCAGTTCGAAATTTTCAAGCATCTGAGAAAACAAATAGCATGCAATTATTAGATTCCATATCAACAGGGCATATAGCCATTACATTGACACACTACTTTTCAAACAAGTTGAAGAAAGTTTTTTAAAGGAAAGCGTGATAGACTTTTGAGCTCATACCACAAAAATTCTCTGAAGCTGTGATATTTTGCCAGCAAACTTAACCTTTGGTGGTTCCTTTTTGTTCCTGGAAGACCTGCAGTGCGGACACTTCAGGTATATTGGTAAATCTCTATTCAACATGGAAAGAGTGGATCCACTATCATCAAGGCTAACAGCATGGAAGCCTTTTTCAAGGTCTTTTCCAGCGACAGGCACACCTGCTGCATTCACAGGTGTCTTACTATGGTCCTCAGGCATAGAAAGCTGTGTCAGCCCATCTTTAAAGACATTACTATTTGCTACCACCTTTTTTGCTTCATCCTTGTTTTTCACCTTGTTTACAGGAGTAGCAGCAGCAATAACACCATTTGTATTCAGATTAACTTTACCCTGCCCACCATTCTTCCTCAACTTTGAAGAATCTGCCAATGTATGGTCTGAAGCTTCCACAGAACAAGCGGTATGAGATTCTTCAAACAATGAATACGGAGGCCCAAGTTGATTGAGATGCTCTGGGTTCAATAAGAAACGATGGCCATGTGGGCATTCGTGCTCAAAACCAACATATGCCATCACATGCTTCGTGTCTGAGTTTGGTTTTGCCTTTTCATCATTGCTCACATTCACAGGAACAAAATTACTGCCTATTCGTAGAAAGGGGTCACTATCTGCAGCTGCGCTACCATCAGAACTTACTTGATTCATGTTTTGCATAACAGACATCTTTACAGGTTTTTTAGATCCTTGAGCAACAGTTGCATGAGCCCCTTCCAAACTCAGAGCACTTGCCTTATTTTTCTTTATTCCTTTTTCTGACCCCGATAAAGGTTGTTTCCTCTGCTGAAGAGGAGGGAATCCTGAATCTGTAGCTGCTGATCCAGCAACAACTTCTGAAAAAGGTTTTTTCATTGTCAAATTGGGAAGGCCTCTACCAAAACTGATCTTGTTACCATTGAACTTGCTGATTTCCAAGGGTTTTCTTGGATTTTCAGCAGCAGTCTCTATTTCTCCAGAACAGAACTCTGTGGAACTAGCCTTCTTTAACTGAACATCAGCATTGAACTCACCCTTAGAATCGCTGCTTGACCTACCCACAGAACCTAGTTGCATAGTTCTTGTTGATAAGCAATTTGGGGTTTTCTGTTTCTCTAATAGTATTTTCCACATTAAAAGGAACTTCTCAGTGGCACTGAACCCACTCTGAAGTAAGCCTTTAGAAGGTTCATAGTACCTTGAACTGCCAATACGAATCAAACTCCAAGAAGATGACTGAATTGGTCCTTTGCTGCTTCCTTCTGGTAGCTGGAGCGCCGACAGAAGCTTATCACAATCAGGAAAGCAATTGGAGGTAATGTTTGCCGATTCAAAATCAAAAGGATCAGACCGCAATCGCCGTGTTCGACCACAAGCACAAGCATGAAGAAAGACATATCCACTTGAATGAGGCTTCGTCAAAGTTCCTGACGGCAACTCATCGGTCTGAAGATCATGTCTTTGGTGCAAACACGGTTTTCCAGTCAAACTAACAGCATCACAAAGTTGCCTTCCAGATTTCCACATTGACGTGCATTCTTCCTCCAGCTTCTTTGCAAAAAGTTCCACTGCAGGTCCCCTGACCATCGAGTGAAAAGCATGCAAAGCCTTTTGTAACTGAGCTTCATGCTGTGATGTGGGATAACAAGCAGGCAAGTCTTTCAAATAAATATCTTTTGCAGCGGGAAGGGCCCTTTCACACCACAAACTAGAGAACTTTGTGTTAAGCCCTTTACCACTTTCCAACCATGATACTGCAATATCTAGAGATTCACTGCTTCTAGAAGCAAGCCCTTCACTCTGCCCAGCAATAGTACCTCGACGAGGTTTTCTTTTACCAATTTCAGTTTCATCTATACACCTACGCTTTGCAGAGAGCAGCCCATGTAGAATAAGCTGACTAGAAGACAGCCATATATCTAAAGTTGGGAGTTCAGGCGTGGTCAAAGTCTTCGCAGAGGTGGCTGAGGCAGTTGAGGCAGCGGCGGCAGCGGCAGCAACAGCCACCATACCAACACCAGCAGCAGGGCCACTGTTGGTGTTAGCAACCAGTCCCCCTCTTCCCCTCAAAATATCCGCCTGCCTGTAGATAAATTCCTTCAAAGATGATAGATCCTCTTTATTTGAACTCTGACTATGAGTTTCGAGCAAAAACGAATCTGACGTTGCTTTTCCATTCAAAACATCTTCCACAAGACCAATGGCGAACTCCAGAGATTCCCTTCTCTTATATGTTGACTTGTCAAGAAGTACAACAGCCCTAGATGCATCAAGAGAAAATAGAGGAGCTGAATTTGAAACGCTCCCACTTCTTGACCCACCATGGCTGCCTTCTGAACCTGAGAGTGTTCGACATTTCTTAATTAAAAAACGGATCTGCGCCTCAAGGGATGACTGCAGTTTCTTCCGAAAACCACCTTCCGATTTACTTGCAGGACGTGCTAACACTACTACAGAAGCAGAACCTTTCATAGGCAAGGTTGGCTTTGCTAAACTGCTTGAACTAGTAGCATGATTAAGTGAGGGTGCCTTTACTGACTCTTCACTACTATTAGCACTAGAATTTGGTACATCAGAGAAGTCATCAACAAAAACAAATAGCATCACTGGAGTACACTGACCTGGAAACAAAGATGTATAGGAACCTAAACCTAACATGAGAGAGATAGCTGAAGCATTTCGTCCCAACATGCTACCACTTCTACCTGGAGAAGTGTTGGCAGCAGTTGCTGTTGTCAAAGGGCGAGAAGACGAAGAAGAATGAGGCCTTGACGGCAATGGTGGTGTTGTTTGAGATTTCACATATGGGATTAATGCATGCTTAGCAGCTTGCAACACCCGAAATTTTTTCAAATTTTGAGTGTCAAAGCAAGATCCCTCCTGAATATATATGATTATATGGCAGACCTGCATTGCTAATCGAGTTAATCACAGACATATCAACTATTAGTAAGCATTCAACAATATGCTTTCTAATAGGGTTTGTAACATAGTATCAAGTTTCCAATTGCCCATACTACTATCATATAAGCCAAATGGTAATCAAATAGACTTCAAAAAGTAAAGCTTTAATGCCAGATAATTAACACACTGATATTGAAATACCACAACAAAATTCCCTTTTTTGGTAAGTATTGCTTGCCTCAATGATCTCAAATTTATGTTCTGAACTCATAATTAAGGAATTTAATGTCAAGATTAAGCTAAAGTTGTGAGTATATTTAATGCAAACACATACAGACACTCAATTTCAACTAATACGAAGTACATAACATTAAAAAGAATGCTTAATCTTGAATTCAGTTAATTCATTACTTGAAACTATATATTCAGTACCACAATCAAATTCTAAAATCTATACTAAAAACTAATATTTTTAATTGAATAAGATACACCAATCTAAAACTTACAGAGAACATAAAAAGCAAGCCTTGAAGATCCCCGAACTCCCGTTCCTCCAAAACCCCATCAAAATCCGACCCGGAACTCAATGACCCATCAAAAACCGGGCACCCACTTGAAGAAAACTGTAAGAACAAAATCCCTTTATCTTCCTCATGAAAGTAACTAATTCTCCTATACTTAAACCAATCCTTACGTTCATCCTTGTCGATAGACAAAACGCGGTCCATCTGACCTGACCCGAACACGTTGGAGTCTACAACCCGGTTAATGAGCTGGGAAGAGTCGTCGGGTCTCCGAGATACGAAACCCACCACCACGACGCCGTCGAGAGAACGGGGAAATGACGGCGTTGGAGGCGGCGGATTCGAAGAAGAAGAAGACGAAGAAGAAGAAGTCGGTACAGGTGACGGAGGTGGGCGGGTCAAAACCCGCATTGAAGGCGGGTTAGGAGAGTCCATTATTGAGAGAACAAAAAAAGGGAATACAAAAAACGGGTTGCTATGTGGGTTTTAGATTTGCCGGACCTCCATTGAAAAGGAATTTACAAAGTAGAAACGGAGGCTTTGGTCTAGGAGCAAGAGAAAATCTCAGGCTTTTTTCTTTTCTTTTTTAATTAAGAAGAATAATTGAAATATAATTATATACCTAAAATAGAAAAACCTGAGTTTCAAATTATAAAAAAATAATACATAATTTTTTTAATTTCTTTAAAGTATCTATAAGAACAAGTCCAATAATTAATTATCTGTATTCTATAAACTCATTAAAGGGATAAATATTAGCACAAATTTTAAAGATGCTCCACACCCAAGACAATGATTGAACATTTGTCATCTCACTTAACTCCCGTGATTAAAATACATAAAAATTTTAAATTAACGATTAAAATATTCATATTATAAGGTTTTTTTTTCTTGAATATGGTGGAATTTTTTTTATTTTTTCAAAGGCTTAATCTATGATTTAACTTGAAGTATATTTATTTTTTAATTTAATATCTATTTTTTTTATTTAGTACTCAAAATTATGGGTTTTTTTCTCTTCTTTTAACAAAAAAAAAAAAGTAGACACTTGGCATTCCTTCAGGAAATATACCATTTTTCTATGATAAAATATATATAAATCATGAAAAGTGGTAGAAAAATGGAAATAAAATATAAAAATATAAAAATAAATATTTTAATTATAAAAATGGAAAGAAATAATAAAAATATAGAAATAATCTAAAAATATATATGAGATACAATTAAATATATAAAAAAATTCAAAAAATGTAAAATCTAAATATATAAATTATAAGATTTATTATAGTGGAAAGAAATTATTAAAATATATAAATATTAGTTTTTATTCCAGTGTGATGCACAGATTAATGATGTGTATATTAATTAAAATATATTTCATTATTTTTTAACTTTTTAAAATGAAATTTTAAAAATTTTAAACAAAATTCCCAAATTTTAATTTAAACAAAGTAAAAAGTGCTTAAAATTTAATACGAAATATAATTATTTTTATAATTTTTTGAATAATTTATCACACAAGTTTTTAAAATTTAAATTAATTTTAGAACAATATTATTTTTATTGAATTTATAAATGTACATAATTTTTTAAAAATTGAAAATTTCATATTTTAATTATAATTTTTAAATAAAAATTTTGAATTTTTATTTGAATAAAGTTAAACATGTTTAAATTTAATATAAAATATATTTTTTTACAATGTTTTATATAATTTATTATACAGGTTTTTTAATTTTTTTTAAATATTTTTATTGAATACTCGTTTAGAAATATAATAATTTCAAAAAATGAAAATGTGGAGTTTTAATTATAATTTTTAAGGGTTTAAAACAAATTGTTTTAAAAATGTTTGTTCAGAAGTTTTAAAAATTTTAAACTTATTTTTGTAGACATTTTTTAGTTTTTTTTAGAAAATTATTATGTAAATACTTTTTTAAATTTAATATAATTTTAAATTTTAAAAATATTCAACAATTTAATAAAGTTAAAATGCAAAAAATTGTAATTAATCATCTTTTCATATCAACATTCTCCTTAAAAAGGATTTACGTGAATAAATAATATAATATAATATAACATATAAATATAACAATATAATAACACTAATAATAATAAATAAATAAATAAAAATACCTTGAAATTGCCCAAATTTCGCTTGGGCCTTGGTGTAAAATTTTGCCCAAACGCATCAATATCTGTAAAAGATTAACTCAAACTCATTTTATATCTGTTCATATTATTTTTTTAATTTAAAAAGTATTTATATTATATTATTTTAATGTTTAATAATTTTATATATTTTATTTGTTGAAAATTTTTATATAGTTACCTTAACATTATTTTAATGTAAATTAAAGTAATATTATATATTTAATATAGGCTTATTTTTTAATATGTTATAAATTACATAATATATAAAAATACATAATATAAATAATTATAAACTTAAAAATGGAATGTTCAAGTCCGAACTCGGTCCTTATTTTAAGTGTGTCTATTTTTTTTTGACCAAGTCCATTTTTCGAGCCTAATATTTTTACTAAACCTTCTCAAATTCCGAGCAAGCCTTCGAACCTAAATGGATAACCCCACTCATGAACATTTCTAATTTAGAATACATCGACCAATCAAAAATATAATTTTATTTTAAGGAGTAGCCACGGATAGGGGTGTGCAAATTTCGGGTAAAACCGAATTAATTTGGTTAACCGACCGAATTTGGTTAATCGATTGGTTAACCAAATTAATTCGTTCGGGGTCGATTAATAATTTTTTGGAAGTTCGGTTAACGGTTAATTTAGTTCGAAATCTGTCGTTTAACCGAATTTAATAAACAATATTATAATATATAAGTATTCGGTCCGGTTCAGTTAATTTTTTGGAAATATAAATTAATCGGTTGGTTAAGTCAGTTAATTTTTATATGTTTTATACTTGTTTTAACCAAAATTAAAAACCGAATTAACCGAAAAAGTTAGATTCAATTAATTTTTTTGAAAAAAAATTGGTTCGGTTAACGGTTAATGGTAGTTTGGATCGATTAACCTATTGAACACCCCTAGCCACTGACAATGGCCAAAATTTATTTTAAGGGGTCGTGATTAAATTATATCTTTTAAAGGATTAAAATATAATTTTATCATTATATTAACATATCTTTTTTGTGATTAGACTGATTTTTTATTATATTGGGGCTAAATTAATCATTGTATTAACTTAAAAAATTGAAAATTTTTAAAGAGATTATATATATAAAAAAAAAAAGTTTCAGCATTTTGAGAGGACCAAAACCCCTACTTGCCTCTTGGTGCTATTCCTAAACGGAGCAGACTTATCTCTCATTGCTCCACTATTATCTTGCATCCGTTTAAAAGTTAAATATACAAGGATGTTGATTGAGTCTTAATTTGATTGGCATCGACATTGTTGTCAATGCAAAATGATGTGGGTTCGACTGTGCTATGAGTAGTTCTAAATATCGTGTAAAAAATAACATATATGATTAAAACATATAATGAGATTATTCAAATATATATATAAATAAAATAATAATTTGGAATAAACAGATATCTTTTTAAAAGTTAATATACTTAATTACCTAGCAAATTAAAATAAATTGTACCAATTAATTATATATTAAAGAAATTATAATTAATGTTTATTAATTTAGTAAAAAATAAATTTCAATATTTATTTCCTGAAAAAGAAAATTGATTAACAACAAAGGAATTTCAAGTCCACAAGAAATTATTTATTTATTTTGAAAAATCTTACATATTTGAAAAGTGTAATAAAAAACTAAAACAAAGCAAAAAGAATCTCAAGATCCCTAAATATAGGATCAATCACTTATTACGGAAGCTAAATAAAGTATTAAAAGTAATAACTTTTTTTTTAATTTAATAATAATAATAATAATAATAATAATAATGCGTAGGAAATACGCACATGATGTGTTAGTTCACCGAGCAAATACTATATATGCTAAAGGGTTAATTTAATTAGGAATCCTCAAACTATGATCTTGATTATAAATTAGTCCTAGATTTCAAAATGTTTTAATTAAATTATCAAAGTATCGATATTATAACAATTAGATCCTTTTGCTAGTCTAAACATCAATTTATGACTTAAATATCGGTTCAGGTACGATGTGAATAAGCATGAATAACTCAAGGATTAAATTGTAAATACATATATCTACTAAATGAATGGTTTGGATTTTACGTGTCTAAATAAAACTAATTGGCCTGAATTTTAATGACATCATCTAATTTTTTTAACACGTAAATTGTTTATGTGATAGGCACATACCCGTTTGCGATTTGATTTGTGTATCTTTAATACACTTCATATCCAAACTTATTTTTATTAACTAAATTCATGTTTAGGCTAACGGAAGGTCCTTGTTATTTGTCCATATTTTAATATCTCAATTAAAATATTTTAAAATTTTAGTGACTGGTTGGGAAAGTTTGATGTAAGCAACCCTAAGATAAATTTAAAAATATGGTACATTAATTTCGTATTTTTTTAATTTTTTAAATCCATATTTATTTTATTTTATGATTATTTGATATTATGAATATAATTTTATTTTTGGTAAATTATACAAAATGTTATTAATTTGTTAGCAAGTTTAAATTTTGGTCACTCAATTTTAAAAAGTTATAAAATAGTCACTGAATAATTCAAATGTTTCCATTTAAATCACAAGGCTGTTAAAATTGTTGTTGTATTTTTTTTTTTACAATTCAGCTTTTTTTTTCTTAAAATGAATTAGAATGTCACGAATTTATGTAACGAAATTTAAATTTCTTTTTTGATTTTTAACATTGACCATCAGATTGACTTAAATCTAAGGTATGTTTTTTTACTCATCAATTGGTATTAATCCATCATACCGATCTCGATTGTCAAATCATCACTTAGACTTCACTAGCCAAGCTTAAAAATATGTATTTAATGATTATTTTGTAACTTTTTGAAGTTAAGTGGACAAAAAATAAATTTACTAATAGTTTAGTGGTATTGGGTGTAGTTTACCCTTTATTTTCTAAATATATACGTAATTTTGTAAATAAATATTATATATAATATGCAACGTAACAAAATCCATGTCTAAAACATCAGTTATGTCTCTGTTGTGTTGTGTGTCTCAGTCTTTATCTCCAAATTCACTTTAGAAAAAATTCAAAATTTAATTCCCATTTTTAGTTTCGAATTTTCCATTGTTTGTTTTTAGAGAGAAGATCAGAAGGAAAGACATATTGTTATATATATATATATATATATATATAAATTTTTTGTAAGGGAAATGGGTAAAACAATGGCGGCAATTTTTCGCGCCTGGGTTGTGATAACGGTGGTGATTACGGAGGCCGCGGTGGTGGGTGGTTTTCCGGCGACTTTCAAACTGGAGAGAAGCATTCCTTTGGCGAGTCATGAACTCGAGCTGAGTGAACTCGTAGAACGTGATAGACTCAGGCATGGAAGGTTGTTGGAGTCCTCGTCGGGTGGTGTCGTGGGTTTTCCAGTTTCAGGAACCTACGATCCGTTTATCGTTGGGTATATATATATATATATATATATATATATATTAAGATTTTACTGAATTTTAAATTAATTTTATTTTGGGTTTTACGGATCATTGGTTTCTAAATTTAGATTCAAAAGTTTGGTTATTTGATTTTTTTTACTGATTAATTTATTTTTATTTTGATTTTTTTTTAGGCTATATTATACAAAATTACAATTAGGTTCTCCTCCAAGGGAATTCAATGTACAGATTGATACAGGGAGTGATGTTTTATGGGTTGGCTGTAATTCCTGCAATGGCTGTCCTAAATCCAGTGGACTTGAAGTATATTTCACTTTTCCTTTTTGTATGTATGTATGCATGCATGTATATATTATATGTGTGTGTATGTATGGTCTTGAATTGGCCTTTTCACGTTCATAATTGATTGAAACAAAGGGACGAGCTACCATGTTTTCCTTTTATATGTGTGAATGCATTATGCATGCATGTATTTATGGTCTTGAATTGGCATTTCCACATTCATAATTGACTGAAACAAAGGGACTTGCGCTACCATGTTTTCCTTGTATATATATGTATGTGTATATGGATGCATGCATGCATGCATGCATGTATGTATGGTCCTGAAGTGGCCTTTTCACATTCATAATTGACTGAAACAAAGGGGTGTGTGTGTGTGCATGAATGTATGGTCTTGAATTGGCCTTTTCGCATTCATAATTGACTGAAACAAAGGGACTTGAGCTACCATGTTTCTTTTTATATGTATGTATGTATGTATGTATGTATGTATGTATGCATGTATGTATGTATGGTCTTGAATTGGCTTTTTCACATTCATAATTTTGTATTAAACGAAGGGACTTGAGCTACCATTTTTTCCTTATATGTGTATTTGCATGCATGCATGCATGCATGTATGGTCTTGAATTGGCTTTTTCACATTCATAATTGGTTGAAACAAAGGGATTGAGCTACCGTGTTTTCCTTGTATGTTTGTATGTATGTATGCTCTTGAATTGGATCTTTTACATTGATAATTGTTGGAAACAAAGGGACTTGAAATACCATTTTGCCTTACAGATTCCACTTAATTTTTTTGATCCTGGAAGCTCATCAACAGCTTCATTAGTCTCATGTTCAGACCAAAGATGTAGTTCTGGCATCCAAGCGTCGGATTCCTCCTGTTCGGGTTCGAGCAATCAATGCAGTTACACATTTCAATACGGAGATGGTAGTGGAACGTCGGGTTATTACGTATCGGATTTGTTGCATTTCAATACAATTCTCCCAGGATCCACGACTGGCAATGCTACAGCTTCCATCATGTTCGGGTGAGTAAAACTGAAACCATCGATATTACAATATAGATCATGTTTTAAACTGGAATTGACTTAAAACAGGTGTAGCATGTTACATACTGGAAAATTGACAGACTCGCATAGAGCGGTTGATGGGATCTTTGGGTTCGGGCGACAGAGTTTGTCTGTAATCTCACAACTTTCATCTCAACGAGTAACACCGAGAACATTTTCCCATTGCCTAAAAGGAGATGATGATGGCGGCGGTATACTTGTTCTCGGCGAGATCGTGGAGCCGAATATGGTTTATACTCCGCTTGTCCCGTCAATGTATGTAATCTCGATTCATCTCATTGAAGCAGTTCTGTTATTCATCTATCGGGCATGTTAAAATTGTTCCCGGAATGATCTTTTCACCTTTTCCGGGTTTTTGAACTGCCAGTTTTTGTCACAAGATATCTTCGGTAATTCGTTGTTATTATATACACTTTCCTTGATATTCTGGATGGTGGTTGTTCCTTATTATTCACAAAACAGAAAACATGTGTTTTCATTGTGGAACTCTGGTAATCAAACGTGATGTTTTTAATCAGTACTATCGTATGAACTTCACAGGAGCACCGTTTTCACTAGGTCCTTACGCCCGAAACTGATGAGAATAAAGTATTTCTGCAGGTTTTCATGTTTTATGGCATAGTTTCCCCGAGAATGAAAGATATTGTTTGATTATTTCGAGTGAAAAAAAAGGAAAAACTGACCCCGTTTTTGCTTGTTTGATAACGTATATTCTTTACTATTGGAATATTTCAGGCCTCACTATAATCTTGATTTGCGGAGCATTTCAGTAGGAGGGCAAGTTTTATCGATCGACGCATCAGTGTTCTCAACATCAATCAACCATGGAGCGATAATTGATTCAGGAACAACTTTATCGTACCTAGCCGATGAAGCTTACAATGCTTTTATCGATGCTGTAAGTACTAAACTAGATTCAATATTGTCCTGCTATACTCATCTTTCCGGTTAATGAAACTTGAGTATGATATGATTACTAAGCTTGAATTTAACGATTTACTATTATTCTCTTGCAGATCGATAATGCTGTTTCAGAACATGTACACCCCGTTCTTTCCCATGGAAACCAATGCTACCTAATAACCGACAGGTTGATTTTGTTTCATCGACATCGAGTGTTAAATTGTATTAAATTATCGTTATTAACATTACATTAACGTTTTATTCAGCATTGATCACATATTTCCTGAAGCTAGTTTGAACTTTGCCGGTGGTGTGTCATTGATTTTACATCCTGAGGATTATCTTATCCAGCAGAATCCTATTGTGAGTCGACTAAAGCTTCAGATATAGATTTCAATTCGACTTGTATCATATTTTCTTCCTATTATATTGTAGTTACCTTAACACGGGCAACTTTGTTTCTTGTAGGGCGGTTCTGCAGTTTGGTGCATTGGCTTTAAGACAATCGAGGGTCAAAAGTTAACAATTTTAGGAGGTAATGTAATGTTCAATTAATTGGAATGTACTTGGTTTCGTGATTTCATGAAATTTGCGCTTTGAAAAGTGTTTTGTTTTCGTAATGTTCCGATGAAATGATTAGTTGTTTATAGCTATAAGATTACCTTGTGCATGAAATTATAATGGTGATTTGATCACTAAATCCACAATACGGATTAATGTTCCGGTTATCTTTCAATTTGCAGATCTTGTTATGAAAGACAAAATCTTTGTTTACGACTTGGAAAAACAACGGATCGGATGGGTGAAGTATGATTGTAAGTGTATATTTTCCCTACTAAAATCAGCCTTAAGAACTGTTGAGGGTCGGTCGACTCCTTCCGGAGAAGTTTTCGAAGTATTGTCTACTGGGCAGCTGACTGGGCCTTCAACAGCCGAAGGTATTGTCCCCTGGTGGAAGGTTTTGTGTCCCGTGCTCTACCAAGAGCCAGCATGTCGTGAATGGTTGCCCTGAGGGCCCGGTTCACAGAGCCAGTGTAGCGTCAGGCCCTCAAGGCAGCTGCTCATGGCACGGTAGCTGTCGGCAGAGCACGGGAGACAAAATGCTCCCCTAGGAGACAATACCTACGGGTTGTTGGGGGTCTGGTCAGCTGCTCGGCGGATGATATTTCAAAGACTTCTCTTGAAGGAGCAGACTGACCCTCAACAAGAACAATAATCTATGCTGCAACGATCTTTCCGATCCCATAAATCGGCCAATTCAGAACCATACGTAGTTTGAACGATAAAGGGGGTTACAAATGTTGAGATTTGAATCCCAGACTTGCTATATGGCATATGCAATCTCTTTCAAGTTACAAACAATTGAATCCACTCCTTTATTTATGATTAGGTTCAGCATCTGTCAATGTCTCCGTAAATAGTGAACCAGGAAAAACCGAATTCCTCAATGCGAGGCCAATAAACAACAGTTCGTCACCAGATAAACTCCAGAACACTGTAGCTTTACTTCTGAATATGCTCATGCTTGCCGGTCTACTCCTTTTGTAGCACATTTACGACAAAGATTTTGGAATTTGCAATTCTCACCAGTTTGTATTATAGCAATCGACATCAACCTGATGAACTGTTTGATCCACGCTAATATCATGGACCGAGACTCGAGCTCAAGCTTCAGTAGCAAAAGCAGACCTAAACTGACACACAAACACAAACCATTGCACTTAGTGTTTGGCTGCTTGGTGTGCAATGCAATTGTGATTTTCATCCCATTGAATATTCATCAGCAATGTGAAGTTAAAAGGTTTTGGGGGTTCACTACGTTGGCTAGTTTCTAGAACTTTATTTATTTTTATTTAAACTTGATTCGTATCTAAATAAAGTTTTTGTTTCAAGTTTAATGTCGAATTTATGTTAAAAGGTTTTGTTTTAGGTATAAATTAAATATTAGGTACTTACTAGAATTTAAGTTAAAAAATAAGGGTTTATTTAAGTGAAGGTAAAAGGTTCTAGATTTATATAGACGTACGAAAAAATAAGGGTTTCTTTTTGCTCTCAATTATCAAATAACATTTAGTTATATTATTATGGTGGAGTGGGATTGGATTAGGGATAAGAATAAAAATTCTCAATTTAATCTTAAACTTGATTTTTAAGATTTTTATATAAATTTTTACAAATTCTCGTAGGATATCTCTACACTTCCCTAAATTAAGTTGGGTGGGCTAAAAAAGTATTTCTTTGTTTAGCCAATTTTTAGTGATGTTTTGGGTTTACTTCTGGAATTTTGACTTCTTTTAGATGGAGAATGTGAGAATACTATAATGGAATCTTAAATTTGTGATTATCAGCATCATTTGAATCTAGCTTTTGTTTAAAAATATTACGGACACTGCATTTTATTTTATTTATTCAAAAATAGTAATTTAATTCATTTAAATTTGTTATAAAAGTAAATTCGTTTTTATACATCATGATATATCATGTATCATTATATGATTATATAATTAATCACACTAGTTTTTAACAACAAAAATGAATAAAATTTTTAATAGAAAGATCAATTTAATTTTTGATTTAATATACAAAAAATAATTTACTCAAATTTTGAGTCAAGACTGGAAAAATAATGTAAAAGCCCCCATGGTAGTTTTATTTGCATGAAAAAATAAAACCTAAAATAAGTATCTCTTTAATTTCCATTAAGTTATGCTTAATGTATTGCTTCAGATAATGTTAAAGTCATGTTTCTAAAATAAGTCAATACTGTATTGTCTTTTTCATTTCAAATATCAAAACCATTAAATCAACCGTAAGGTTTAGCAATGGCCATTTTGCTTCAAATCAAAAGTAGTAGTAGTAGTAGTTTAACATAACAGTAACACACATATATTTGTTTTTGTTTAAAATTTCCTAGTTTAAGTTCTAAAATGGCTAAAAAAACTAGTTTTTAACTTTTTAAGGTAATTCACAACTTACCTAAATTAAAGAATTCTCCTAGCTCTCAGATATGAATAAATGAGAAAAAACGCCACCACACCACCAACAATAATCCCCGCTGTGGTCACCCAAAAGGCGAACTGCAAAAAGAATCGAGTAAGTTAGCATAGCAAAAGTGAAAGTCATGTCGATATGGAATGAATTAATCTGTAAGAAACCGAGCGTTTGAACTTTGTTTTATGAACAAGACATACCATATGATATTCCAGGTAGGACTTCAAGTTCATGCCGAATATACCTAAAAAAACAGCAAGTATAATCTTGAGCCCCCTTGAAATATGCGGAAACTATCACCATATTTCATGTGATAAATCGATGAACTATGCTACAATTGTACTTGAACAAAATGACAATTTTATTGTCACAAGATGATTAAGAATCCTAGTGATTCATGATTCGTGGCATCGTAGATTGTGGACCAGATTGGTTTCGGATAGGATTATTTTGGGTCGTATCAATTTGGATTTTAAAATATATTCAAGATACTTTGAGTTCAGATCATTAAAGGGTTTGGTTTGGGTTAGTTTAGAGTTCGTTTCATTTCAAGGTTCAAGCTGTTTCAGATTTGGGCTGCACAAAATGTAGCAACTAGGCTAACATGCCTTAAGCAATTACTAAATGTCAATCAATAGAGGTTTTGGCTTTTTCTATTTTTCGTGGTGGTGGAATGACAAACCTGCTACTAGAGCCCCAACTGCCACGCAAAATGTCCCAACCTGAAGAAGTAGTTCCACTTTGCTTACCTCAAGCCTTCGAGAGCTGATAGATATAATTAAAAACCCTATTTCATTAGTTAAAAAGGATTGTGGATTCAGATGCAAATGGAAGATAAACTAGATATCGATCTGAAAATTCAAATCCACAAAGATCACACATAAGAGGAACATGGGATTTTGGCGGATAAAGCATTGAGAAAACCCGAAATGAAACGGTGATGCTGAAAACCAAAGAAAATCAAAATTCATTCAGACCTCAAGTTGACAGAAATAGAATCTTCCATTTCTTTTGCAGAATCAAGAAGCCTTTCTGCCTGACCATGGCAAGATTCACATCTGCCAATGCAACAATAAATTGTAATTAGTTATAGCCATTGAAAACACAATGTGCCCACAAACAAATAACAGAAGCAGTTTTGTTAAGATGTAAGCCTTTCTGCCCGGCCGGTGAAAACAAAACAAACAGCCAGGCCACTTCTAAGAAAATATGTTTATTACTTTGTGTTAAACCAAACCTCAAAATACATCTTCCTCATTTAGTTTATGCCCTGTTCATAGCATTGATAAATTCGGACTTTTGAAAAGTTCTTGCAACCAAACTTGGAGACCATCAAGAATAGAAAAACTAAGCATATAAAAGGAACAAAAGGAAAAACCTTTGAAGATAGTTCTCCAAAAGCATCTCGATCTCTTCCTCCTCTTCTGCAAAAATGACCAAACCAAACCAAATTAGAACTTGTGTTAAAGAAGAACACATCATAACTGAGATTGATTAGAAGAGTTTACCTTCAGCAATCAACTTTTCTAAGGGTAGAGAACATTCCACGTCATCAGTTCCCCTTTTCAAAGTACAGTTTCTTCCCATAATACATATTCGACGTATTTCATGGGGGTCCTCCAAAAGATCAAGCAGCATTTGTCTAAGCGCCCCAGCTCTTGAACACAATTCAACCTAGCATGATAAAACGAAAAAAGAAATAATAATAATCTAAAAAAGACATTTAACCATTTATTGTTATGCAACTAGTCAATATTTTTGTAAAGTTAATATACCAAAGTCTGCTTGCTGATACGAAGTTGCTCCAATATGTCAACGGTTAATTTTTTAGGCAACTCTTCAAGCAGAGCTTGAACCTACACATATGAAAGAGCACTAATCATGATTAAACAGGTTCATATTATCAAAAACTATTACATAATGACACTGCAGGTACTCAAGGTACAAACTTGTAACTTCTAGATAAGTCACAGCGAAAAAAGCGAAATGTTTAGGCACATAACCATAAATTCTAGCAAACACATAAATTTTAATTTTATCAAATATACTGTCCGAGAACAGTTAGAACTATAACTTTCTAAGGAATGCTTAGAGTAAAAGATGATAATGCAAAACAAGACATCTGAATGAGCAAGACAACCATCTCATGTGTCAAGCCCTATCTTAATAAGCTTGCTTGTTAAAGCTTTTATCAGGCATGAGTTTGACTCTTTACATAATTAAGCTTTGTAAAATTTGTTTTAAACAGAAATAACAAGCTTCTGCATAAAACTCAAGTCTGAGCTCATTCATGAAATTAAGAAGTTTTACAAGGATCTTAGGCATCCAATACGCACAAATAGGCTCAATAAAAGAATATTTCATTCGTGTATATATAGTCTAAATGAGCCTATAATTTAGTTGTTCACAAGTTAATAATCATTAGCATAAACAAGCTTAATGCTTAACACCCTCTTGCTTAAACTTGCCTTATTTAAAAGAATGATCAAGCTTAAACTTGTTTATTAGATTTCATGATGAACAACAAAAGGCAACATTTGCACCACAATATTCAAGTTGATCAGGAGCAACTTGGTTCATTTGCATCTGTGTGGGAAATAGGACAGTTTGTAACATCTAGAAGGCACCAAAAATGGCTGATAAAGCATATTTCTCAAATGTTTTTGATAGACATTTTAACTAGAAGGCCAATGAGTTTTTAAGTCTGTGAGTGACAAGAGAGAGAAAAGATAAATAAATAAATGACAAAAAAGGCAGGGAGCCTATAAACATGAATCAGCAGTTCTTTTCTAGTATAGGTTCACTTGGAAATTGAAATCATTTGTCACTGAAATTTGCTTGCAACCACAATAGAAAATGTCTAAAAGATTGATGGTCTGCAGCTTCATAAGGACTTTCTCAATTCACCATACAGCTTGAGAAAGAGAAGTGAAAGAAATAAAGAAAAGAAACAAACAAAATACTCACTATGTTTCCATACTCACACGAGGTTCTAAATCCATCAGTCTCTGCTCCAAACGCTGTGTTCTTGAAAGTAATGCTGCTTCAACAACCTAAAAGTACCACACTAAATGTCTCTCAAAAGGTACAGATGTCTAAAATTACAGCTTCAAATCAGTGGCCACCACACAAATCACCTCATTCATCAGCATATAAAAGAAAGGGTCCTCGTAAAGACACAAACCTCAAGCTCGAAAGGCATACATGGCCCTCCATTCATGTTATTCAGTCGAGGCAACAATGTGTCCATAAAAGCCTGCCCGCCTTTACTAAAAAATGGTCAACATGTGCAACAAGTTCATCAATGTCAGTTCGAATAGATGAAACAGTGAAATCGAATTTGCACAGATGAAAAGATTACCGATTATATTCGAATATAAGAACACATTCTCGCATTGCTATTGCTCGTAACGATCCCAGATTAAGTAGAATCGCATGCTCTCGTACCTTAGAGCAAGAATAGGAAAAATGAGGTTGCAAGACCATTTTAGACAGAAATAGAAGCAAACAAAGTAAACGAAATAATACTCAAAGCCAATACTTCGGAACCAAGCATAGCAAATAAAAGAATAAGCTTGAGATAGAATAGCGCAAATGGCAGTTACCAGAATAGATGGCGCCGAGTTTGTCAAAAACAATGATGGATCAACGCTTCGGATATCTCTAGGACGAAGACCTAAAAGGAAAGAAAAAACATAATTAATCCACAATAAAGAAGTCATAAAAGACAGATTTTCTTTTCCCTGCATGTAAAGCTTAACAAGAAGTAATAAAATAAGAAAGGAAAAGTACATTACCACTTGATTTCAGTAATTGACGTCGATTTATCTTCCTTGTAGATACTACTCCATTTGACTTCACTTCTAGCACCTTTAGAGATTAAAAATAATCACCAAATGTTAACCAAAATTAACACATAAAACTTGAACTGCATGCAACTGTCTCTCATAAACAGGCTCACGAATTCCAAGGAAGAGAGAAAAAAGTTAATGAAAAAAGGTAATATTCTACTTATCTTAAAATACATAATTGCATGCACCAGTCGTCTTCTTAGGTTAAAAATTAATGAAAGGGAAAAAAAAAAAAGGGGCAAAATTCTACTTATCTTACAGACTTACAGTAATAAAGGAAAATAAGAAATAGAAACCTAATAAACAGGCTCACGAAGTACAAGAAAGAGAGAAAAACAATAATGAAAGAAAAAGAAAAGAAGTAAAATTCTACTTATCTTACAATACCTAATTGCAAGCAACTGTCTTCTTCTTACTGCTTAGATTAAAAATTAATTTCAAAAAAGTAACACTCTACTTATCTTACAATGATAAAGGAAAATAAGAAATAGAAACCTCAAAAAAGGATCAAGAACTCCAAGCAAAAGCAAGAGCGAGAGAAAAAAAATTAACGAGAAAACGTAGAATTCTACTTATCTTACAATACATAATTGCATGCAACTATCTTCTTCTTCTTAGATTAAAATTTAAATTACAAAAAAAAGGGTAAAATTCTACTTATCCTACAATAATAAATAAAACCCTCATAAACAGGCTCACGAATTACAAGCAAGAGGGAATGAAGAAAAAAAGAGAGTAAATTCTACGTATCTTACGATACATAATTGCTTGTAACTATCTTCTTCTTCTTAGATTAAAATTTAACGGGAAAAAATGTAAAATTCTACTTATCCTACAATAATAAAGAAAAAGGTAAGAAATAAAAACCTCATAAACAGGCTCGCGAATTCCAAGCGAGAGTGAATCACTGGAAGACGAAGCAATCCTCGGCGAGGCAACCGCAGAACCACGGTTTTGCTGCAAGTCCAGATCTTCACTCCCTCCATCTTCATCATCGCCGCCGGCGACATCCTCGGCGGAAAATGTTTCCGGCTCGTTCAAACGGTCTTCTTTCGTGTACGATCTTGTAGTGAAGCACTTGATCTTCCGCTCCAACGAAGAAGGTTTCACCGCCACGGGAAGCAGCGGAAGCCCGCTCTTTTGAAGCAGAAACGGGGAAGCGTTGGAGCATGGAGAACCGAATAGAAGGTAATGTACGGACGGTGATAGACAAGGAGATGATGAAGATTTAACTGAGACTTGGAGAAGATTTGGCGAAGGAGGAGGAGTTAGCGCCATTGGTTTTTTTTTTTTTTTCTCGTTAACAGATAATCTGGTTTTTTAGATTAAACTATAAATCCATTTTTATTTTAATTTTTTTTTTCGTTTTTCTTAAAGCGAAAATGACTTTTTAGTATTTATTTTGTGGCTTAGAATTAGATTCGTGGCTTATTTTATTTTCATTTTTTGTGATGAACTTTGGTCAAATTTCAATTTGGTCATTCTATCACGCTCAAATTTAATATTTAATACTTGTACTTTCTTTTAGAAGATTTAACCCTATATTAATACAATTCTTAAAATAATCATAACTAGACTTGTTTAAGGGTTGGTCTAATCATCTAGGCCCGAAGTCTTATCTGAATTTTTGGAAAATTTTGATAAAATTATATGCTCAAAAAATAAATTTAAGATAAAAAGAATAAGCATATTTAAAATATTGATCAAGCTGAAGTTTAAATATCCAAGGCCCAAGCTCAACTTAAATTGACTTGTTTTTTGAGGTTTAAACAGTAATATAGGTTTTTTGAGCGGGTCGAGTCAAACCTTAGCTCAATGTTGGAAATTTTAAAAATTTTGAGCCTTGATTCAGTTCAACCCATGAACACCTCTATCCAAAATAAGATTGGATTAATCACTTACTAATATAAACAAGATTGAACAATACTTGAAGCGCATATCTCGAGTCAAATTGAACTTAGATGAGCATAAAATATATTAATATTACACATAAACACTACTACTCATAACACACGATATAAAAAATAAAGATATTACGCGTTTGAATACATTTGAACCGTAATAATATTATTAATTAATTAGTATAAATAATTAATATCTATTTCAATTGAAACATTAAAATGGATTTTTCGTAAAAAAAACCATTGTATGATTTTTTTATTTTTATTTTTTGTTAAAAAGAGTGTTCCCATGAAAAATCCGCATTCATATTTTAATAAGAATAATTAATAGTATTAATTATTTAGGTTAATTAAATATATAAAATGAAAGTATAGTTATCAAATTTCAAATTTAAGTATAATAAAAGGATCAAAATCATAATTTCACCTATAAGATTTTCCGATCTATTAAGAAGTCGAAAAAGATGGAAAATAATAAGACTAAGTGCTACATGGCAAGTTTATTGTGGTTAAGGGGTCCTTTTCTTTAATAGGTTTAAGACTTGTGAACAGATAAAAGATAATTTTTTTATTGGAGCTTTCGAGGTTTCCCAAAATTTTCTATTGCTTGAGTTTTTAGGTTTTGAAGCTTGAAAACGACGTCGATACGCAGTCGTTTCATTCAAGGTTGCATTCGAATCACAATTTCAAAACAAAAATAAACAAGGTAAAAATATCATGGAGGAGGAGGTCATTATATTAAGAGTTTGATCGCATTTTATCCCCTCTATTCAAAAAATGAACAAATTAGTCATGACACTTTAGATCAAAGAGTAAACTAATTTTTTTGTTAAAAATTTTATGCATTTCTACGTAGAAATAACAGAGGAAATACGGGGACTTCTTAGGTATTTTAACCCTTTATAATCTATGCAAAGAATGGACATGCTTCAGCTATGTAATTGCAGTCAACAATGGCAGTCTCTAAAATTTGCTACTAATAGCATTAGTATTTGAAGCATTTCCTATTATTAGTCCCCTAGTTCAACAAAAAAACCATGATAGAAAAAGATGATGAAATATTTCAGTTCCATGTTAATGGTCTCGGATTATCGGTTAAGAGAGAATCAAAGTCGATATACCAATGAATCACAAAATGCTATGATCCTTAAATATGATTATAAATGCCAAGAAAATCCATCCTTTCTAATCTATGGAAATGAAAAAGATCTTCAGCTATGTTATAGCAGTCAACAATTGCAGTCTCTAAAATTTGCGACTAATAGCCTTAGAATTTGAACCACTTTCTATTGTTAGTCACATGATTTAACAAAAATCATGCTAGCAGATATTGACAAAGAAGAAGCAACATTTCAGTTCCATGTCCATGGTTCTTGGATTATCGATTAACACAGAATCAAACTCGAAATACCAATGAATCACAAAAATATTATTACAAATGAAAAGAAATTCGTCATTCATAATCTATGGGAACCAGAAAGAACATGTTTCAACCATGTTATCGGAGTCAACAATGGAAGAATCTAAAATTGGCTACAGATAACATGTAAAAACTAGCAGTAGAATTCGTAAAACTTGGTCAAGTTCTCTCATTCAACTAACCTTTTGGGTGATTCTAGCAGGCATAGAAATGAATGGTTCATAAGTTCATATGAATTCTTCAATGAGGGGCTGGTAGAAAAGTTTGTAAGCTTCCAAAACTTCGAGATACCACATCGCTTCTCGATCCGGAAATGGAGATAAATCAACAATCTTATGAACCTATTAACAGCAACGATCAAAGTGTTGAAAGGAGGGGGGAAAAAACGTTTCATCTTAAGATTTACAGCAAACAAGATTGAAGCATAGCTTGAGAATATATTAACTTCCATTTCTAGATTTTTTAATGATTTCAATTGAGATAGATGCAGTAAACAAAAGATTGATCAGATTTGATAGAAGAAACTAGTAAGGGTGTAATTGAGCTGAGCAAACTTCAAGCTATAAGGAAAAACGAGCTCTACTCGAAAATTTTAAGCTTGAAGCTCTGCTTGAGCTTGATCAAGTTTCACAAGCTCAAGCTCCATTTTAAATAAAAAATCAAACTCTTGATTGTGCTCAAACTCAAATTAGGATTCAAGTTTTTCAATACAAGTAAGATATAAGCAAAGATCAATTATACTCAAACATAAAGATACTTGAATTCGATTTGCTCACTAGCTCGTACTCGGACTCCGAATCTTAATATTTTTCGAGTCAAATCCGAGTAATTGGAGAGTACATTGCTCTTTTCCCCTCTTAAGAAACTAGCAATTAACAAAAAGGACAGAAAACAAAAGACATGAAATTGAAGAAATTAAAAGGGAAATTCAAGTACCTTAATAACAGGAATATCACCTGTACGGACAAAGTATCCTCCCACCAACATTACATACATCCCTGCAAAATTTTTAAATTAAAAAACAAAAAAAGAACAAGAAAAAAACGCGCCATTGGAAAAAGAATGGTGAAAACAAAAAACCTGTTTTCCATTGTCGTTGACGGAAATCACCGGAGAGGTTAAGCTCGATGATGCCGGTGCTATCGTCGAGAAGCAGGCGATCTTCGTCGTCGCTCGAAACCAAAACGCCCTAGTTCAAAAAGAGAAAGGTAAAGAAGGAAAGGTAAAAAAAAAAAATATAAGGTAAAATATATATAGGGAATTTGACTGTAAGGGAAAGGGAAAAGGAACCTGAAGCCAGACACGTTGAAAGAGGATGCCGCCAAGGGTTAAGGCGCTTTGTGAAGGTGTTCCCCGAGCATCTTTTAGTTGACCGCAAAGCAGTTTCAGCGCTGCTAAACTGTAGTCCATCTCCGCCGTGTGCGGTTTCTTTTCCCTCCCTGAAGAAATGAGGCTTTATGGTTTTCCCGGGATATTTATTTTAGAAGTTTGGTCAAAATTTTCTATTAGCCCTTGTAGTTTTCGGATTCTTATTTTATGCTTATGTTTTAATTTCGTGTTATAATTTTCAAATCACAGTATCATGGCATAAATTGTAAATTTAATCTTTAGTTTTTAATTTAATTATTTTTAATTCATACACTTTTTAATTTCGAAACTTCAATCTTCACTTGAACAATTATTTTCAGTAAAGTCGTAACTAAGGTCGAGGTGAAGGCAATGTTCCTCAAAGTTCAAATGCTCGATTCAATTTCGGTTAATTTTTACTTAATTTGATTCAATTAAAATTTAGTTATTATTTAAAAGTATTCGAGTTTGGAATTGTAATTATTTGAATCAATTTAAATTTTTTTTTGAAAATGTATAATTAATTTTAAATTTTTTATGATATAAAGAGATCTTTTTTATATCTAAAATATTGAAAAACTTTAAATACGAAATAAAAATATTTATTTTAGTTTTAAAAATAAATAAAATAAAAATATTTGTAATTTTTTTCCAAATTCCGAATCCAACCAAACTGTTACCGTCCCTACAATATCCCGTTATTATTTTACTACATAAGCTACAAGATATTGGACTACCATTTTGTACGCACCCGGCACCTTTCATCAGCCAAAACCTTCCCCGTTGCAATTTCAACTGATCCTGGCCACCATCTATACTCTGTTTTCGCAAGTTCTCGATATTCTTTCGACATTACGGCGACGTCTAATTTGATGACGATAAACGTAATCGAGCTCGCGAAATATACTCACAGCCGGAGATTTATTCTCTCAGACATTCTCAATATATACGAGTAAATCCTATTGCCTCCTATCTCTTCTCCGGTGGCTCCAGCCGCAACACGTAGTATGTCTTCGATGAGAGCAATGTTTCCCATTATGTCAACGTGTGCCGTGCTCTTAATACCACTAGTTGGCGGCTTGCTCTGGTACTCACGTACGTATGTATTGATACCGGACGGATTAAACCGAGTTCTTCCTTTCCAACCTTTAGCACACATGAATCCGGCGCTTAAAACCGGTACACTTTCATCTCCGTCCGCAAAATATACTCCGCTTTTCAAGCAACTACCGTCTTCTCCATTGACTGAGGTATCGATTTGGTAAGGAATATGTTTGCACTTATTGCTTGGTGATAGCTTGTACACGTATGATCTTTCGGTTGGGATTCCAACACCATACGAGCAATATATCTCCATGTTTGGAGCATCGGGTAATCTGAAAAAACACAATGCATATAGTCTATGTTACCCGAAACCGAAAGTATTCATTTTCGACACATACCTATGTCAAAATATACTTATATATCTCCATGTTTGGAGCATCAGGTAATCTGAAAAAACACAATGCATACAGTCTATGTTACCCGAAACCGAAAGTATTCATTTTCGACACATACCTATGTCAAAATATACTTACTTCATTTCAAGTGGATTAGACCAGTATTTGTAATGGTTGTATTTAGGATCATCGAGATTGTCCGCAATTCCGTGCGAAAAATGAGCTTCAGCCCGATTCATCATTTTTGGTGCCACGAATCGTAACAGATCAAAAAGAGTTGTTGCTGTGTAAGCTTTATCTGCTGCCCCGATTTTTCGTATGCTTTCCCGGCTAATCTCGTCATACTCGGTCCATGCTTCCCCGCATGATGAGTTGAAGTTCCGGGACGCACTCATGTGCAAAATTTCCTAATAATGAAATGTTGGTATCCATAAGATCTTTGACACAATGAAAACTGACTCGAGATCCACTATAGAATCGAATACCGTAAATATTATCATACGTTTAAAACAGCAGTGGGAAGCTGTGAAGAGTGTAACACTGAAGCTGCCTTGCCAAAAGAGATAATTCTACCATACTTAACCGGATCTTTCACTCGGAAAACTTGTTTCGCATCGCTGTTATTGACATTATTGTCACTTGGAGATAACCGAAAGTATCTTTTCTTAGAAAAGTCACAAACATGCTCGTCCTCCGGTGACCAGTCCATGTTGCCCCAAATGGTCTCTCCTCCTTTAGGCATCAATGACACAATGGAATCCCATGTTCGAGACACTCGCATGACATGCTCTAATGCTCAAAGCCCTAAAGTACCCGAATCCAAAACTCCCGGCGCCATTGCTCTACAAAATCCAAAACCATAAAAATATGGTGGTTTAACTTTGATTTTATGTGTAATGTCATTTAATAAACCGATATAACTAACCTGAAATAAGCAACGTCTTTGCCCTCGGCGGAAAGTATATTGCTAACGGCCTTTGGAACACCAAGAAATGACGGGCCGATGTTCACAATTGCCTTGATATGTTCAGCGCACCAACCTGGACCGCCACCACCTCCCATCGGAGGTGGCATTACGACCCATTTAAGGAAGTGAAGAAAATAGGCAACTCCCATGGAATGAGGCACAACTACCACTTTTTTATTGCCATTGGCTCGATACATTAACTCAATTTTACTCTTTAACCTACTAAGAGCACGGTCCCGAACCTGTGTATCGTAATCGACAAATATACCGATAAGAACTCGACGATAACAATTGATCAATGAAGAAATAAGGTATGCATAACCATTGCCAAATGATATGATAACCTGACACGAACTAATTCATAAAACAATAAACTAAAACGAAACATGAACACGGCATACCGGAACAAGGAACCACCACATTGAAAATAGCCATTTGTACCTCTGTATTCTGGAAAGAGAGTCTCCAATCATAAGCAGCCATATGCAAATTCTTCCCCTCATAGCCGATTTTCGCCAAATTTTTAACGAGAACGTCCCACACAAAGTATCCCGGAGCTGAATAGTCTGCCCCAAACAGTCCTGGAACAGGACGAATCCGTATTCCTGGTGGGTCGAGGCCGGTTTCGTTGTGCAAAGACAAGTGCTCTAACCAACACAATGGCCTAATAAACATCAACATATTTCAATAAAATTAAATCCAAACAAAAAATATATATAATAAAGCATATAAATTAACCGAAACATAACACGCTATTAGATTATGGTATGCTCAAGACAAAAATATTCTTTCTAAAAACGCCTATCAAATGTTGTATGAATCGTGAATGTAAATAATAGAACGTTTAAATGTCAAACACGTGTCTAAAAACACGACTCTGACATAACAAAATACATTTAAAGACAATTTAGAAAAATAAAAACAAATTTGTACATAATGTCCAAACATGGGTAAAAAAATAAATACATATACACTATAAAGGGAAGAATTATCGTTAAAATTTTAACGATATTAACTGTTGAGGGATAACAACATTTAATAAATTCATGAAAAATTAACTTCATCAAATTAAATTAACTGCAACTTAATATTAATGATTTAAAGTTAAAAAAGATCAAAGCTATCATCAACCGAATTTATGGTGTCTGCAACAGGGGAAGCTAGGAATTTTAGTTAAGGACTACAATAAAATTATAAAATTTAGAAGGGTAAATGCTAAAAAAGAGTTGGTACATTTTCACAAACCAAGGCTAAAAAATTTGTATTTTTTCTGGAGGGCCAAAAATACTTTTTTTTTTTAGTTTGTTTAAGAGATAAGAGACTTAAATTGAAAGATTTATGTTTTGGGAGGGGCTAAAGAGAAAAATTCCCGTCAAAGAAGGCCTCCTTTGAAATGAAATCCTAGATCTTGAGTTTGCGTGGACACCCCTCCTGTCTCATGTAACTTCTAGTCTTTAACTTGCCAAATAGGTACTCTCTGGTACTTCAAATTCGTCTAGGTCCATTTTAGTTCTTGAACTTTGCAATCAAGTCCATTTTAGTCTCTAAATTTAGATTCCATATGATGATGTGGTATTCTAAGATTATACTAGAAAATTTCTAAAATATATTTTTTAACATATTCATTTTAGAATGTCATGTTATCATTTTTTTTCCAAGTCTAAATACCAAATTGGAATTAATTGCCAAATACAAATACTAAAGTGAAAAAAAGTATAGGTATCAAAGTGAACCTAACTGTTAATTGCTAAATTGAGGGACTAAAAATTATATTAACCTTGGAAAAAGTAGAAGAATCCAATTCAAGTTCAAGAAAAATAAAGGGACTAAAACTGTAATTAAAGCAAAAGTACAAGTACCAAAGTAAACCTAATTGTTGAGAGACTAAAAGTTATATAATCCCAGTAAAATAAAAAGAATCTAATTCAAATTCCAGAATAAAAGTGGGACTAAAAGTGAATTTAGACCAAAATTTACTTCCAAGTACCTCTTCAGTAATTGAGTAAAGCCACCACCACCCCAAAGTCGTTTACGAAACAAACCATCAGCACAAGGCTTACCTTCCCACAACTCAAGCCCACCGGTGACAATCCCCGGTACTAAGACCACCGGGTGAATCCCCGTCAACCCTTCACGTTTAAGCCTCGCGGCTGGCATTAGTTCCGGCACCTCATGAACCACCGTGAACGGCAAGCAACAGTGGTACAAAAACAAAAGCAACCACCAAGTGGTGCAGAGGTAACCAGTCACCCAACAACATGAGTCCAAACATGATCTTCTCCCATGATGTTCCTTAGCTTGTCTCTTCTTTGTTTGGTTCCTTGTTTCGTTGATTCCAAAGCTCAAATTTACAAGCTTTTGATCGGAAGAAGATGAACAGTTGATTGTTGATTCAACGTAGTATGGTTTTCTTAGCCGGAGAAAATTAGAAGCCATTTTTTCCGGCGAGAATTACCGGCGAGAACAAAAAGAATAGCTAGCTATGTAAGTGAAACATCGTGTAAGAAGTAAAGTTGGAGGGACTTAAGAAGTGGAACAGAAAATTAGTGGCAGTTACAGAAAGCTTAAAAAAGAAAACAAAATTAAAATAGTAAAAATTTTGCTTTAAGCCCTAAATTCTTTGTATATTTGTAAATTAATAATTTATTTTTATTTCGAGTTTACTTAAAAAAATTCAAGTTCAACACGTTAAATTTTGTCTATTCACAATTTAGGTTCATTAATTGTTTTTTAATTATAGCAAAAAGAATTTAAGGTTGAAATATGCCATTGGTACCTTTACTCTTCACAATTTTAAGATTTAGTCCTTTTATTTTTAAAATTTTAAAATTTATGTTCAACTATTAACATTGTTAATTAAAATCATTTTGTTAAATTCAAATTTATTACAACATCATTTTTTAGCTACATTGCTTTCAAGTGTTTTTTTTAAATGTTATAGCAACAAATTTAACAAAAAAAATTAGCAGTGTTAACAATTTGATTTAAATTTCAAATTTTGAAAAATAGAGAGACTAAAATCCTAGAAATAAAAAAATTTAAATTCCAAATTTGTAAAATAAAATTATAAAAACTTATAGCATATTTTAACCAAATTTAATTCTTAAAAGATAAAAGTAAAAAGGATTAAATTTTAAATATATAAAAACTAAAATGACTTGGACATTAAATATATATATATATACACGTGTGAAAAAGACAAATAATTTCGAATATTGCATTAAGGGAAAAAAAAAAAAAGCAACATAAACTTAACTTTCTCTTCTTGTTCTTGTTTTTATTTTTATTTTTTATTTTTTGTTTTATTTTTGAAGTAAAATTGGAATTTAATGGACACTTGTCTCGGTATTTACATGCATGAAAGGATCACCCTTTAACACCTGTCGTATTCGCCATATATCGAGACGTTACTAATTTATTCTTTCCTTTTTCACATTTAACATATGCACTTTATATTTTAGTCTTTCAATTTTAAAAGATTACAAAATATTTATTAAATTATTTGAAAGATTTCATTTTAAGTCATTAAGCTGTTAAAATCTTTATTGTATGGCTTTTAACCGAAAACCCTATTTTTTTTTATGAAACAACTTTAAACATCACGAATCTGCAAATCAAAATTCAAATAGCTTTCTTCTTCGATCTCCAACATTGACAGTAGATTGATTCTTAGATGGGTATTAATTCACCATATTAATTATCGAATCGTAACTTAAACAAAAATTATTAACATTCCAATGACTTAAATAAAAACATTCGAATACTTCAATAACCATTTTATAACTTTTTGAAGTTAAGTGACCAAAACGTAAACTTTCTAATAATTTAAAGACTTTTTGAAGTTAAGTGACCAAAACGTAAACTTTCTAATAATGTAAAGACTTTGAGTGAAATTTACCCTTTATGTAAAGGGTGAATTTCTAAAATAGTCACTTTGTTTGTCTTAGGTTACATTTTAGTCACTTATATTTGAAATGTTACGTTTTAGTCACTTATGTTATTATTTTGTTATGAAGTGATCACTCATTCGTTAAGTTCCGTTATCTCCCTAACGGTAATCCTACGTGTCAGTCCAACTAGATTTTAAGTGCCAACTTGTATAAATCCTAAATTTTAGTTAAAAAATGTTCATCTCCCCATTTTTTTAGTTTTCTTTTTCAATTGACTAAAAAGGCTATTATCATCAAAAATTTTTATTCACGTACAAAAACAAAAGAAGATTCAATGGAGGGTCTAGGTATGTCTTCTTCACCGACAAATTTATGTTCTAAAACTTAAAATGAAGTGGTTGTCGACAAATAAGAATATGGTAATCGTTTTTGTTCCTAATCATTGTATTTTCCAATTCTTCACATTCTTGAATAATTGGTTTCTCAATCCGATCTTTTCTTATCTGAATTGGCTTGTTTGTTCACAATCCCTTTGTGGGTATCCATTTTTTCTGATCTGAAATTCTTTTGGTTGTTAATTTTTATATCAAGATTTTTAATTTTGGGGTTTTCATTAAACAATAAAAAATTCCTATATTTTATTTTTCAATATTAAATAAAAGAGATAGAGAAATGCAAGGAAGACATACCTGAACCCCCCATTTAATCCATCTTTATGAAGCAGTCAATTTGATTTCAACTATTTTGATCTTAATAATAGTTTTTCCAGTCAAATGAAAAAAAACCATTGAAAAAAAAGAAGAGACTAATGAAAAATTAAAAATAGGAGATGAACAGGTTTTTTAGTTAAGGTTTAGGTTTAAAAATTTTAGTTAATTAAAATTTTTAATTAAAAATCTATTTTCATCCCATTTAGAAATTCAAGTTGGCATTTAAAATCTAGTTGAACTGCCACGTAGGATTACCGTTAGAGAGATAACGGAACTTAACGGTAGAGTGATCATTTCGTAACAAAATAGTAACATAAGTGGCTAAAACGTAACATTTCAAATATAAGTGACTAAAATGTAACCTGAGACAAACAAAAGTAACTATTTTTATAGATTACCCTTATTTAAATATTTTTTCCTTAAGATCCCTTACGATGAAATTATATTTGTTATTAATTCGTCAAAATCATACAAATGTTCAATATTATAGAACCTAAAAATTGATGAAACCGAAGCCACAAATTGACAAATTTGCTAATAGCCCAAAGGAGACAAGAAGGGAGCAACCTCGTCTAAGTCGTCTTCTATTTTCTCTCTCTCTCTGTATATTTTATAATCTTATTATACATTTTCTATCATATCTTCTCTTTGTAATATTATTATTTATTAATTTATAAATAGAAGAATAATACACTTCAATACACTTAAACTCATATCCTATTATATTAACAATAATACTCGTGCATATTCCATACTTTTATTATTATAATTATATTAGATTATTTATATCATATACTATTTTGTATATGCATAGACTAACCTTGATGATCGATTGTTAAAATGTTAAAAATGTTAACAATAATACTATTTTGTATTAAGATAAAATTTTCAAAAAAAATGTTAAATATAATATGTAAATAGATATCTATTTATGAATTAATGTGAAAAATATTAAGTGGATTTATTTTTAAAAATTTTATTTTTAAAATAAATCATTTCATTCAAAAATATATCTTTAAATTTATCTAAAATTATTAAAAATAAAATAAATAATACAATATCAATGAGATTGAAATTGTAAAATAACAAAATTTTAAAAATTATAATTTACTATAATATAAAATACATCCTTCTATAAAACTATTTTGTATTTAAATTTAATTATAAAATGTATAAAAATATATTTATTTTATATTTTTAATATTTCTAAATAATAAAACGGGGTAAATCAAACTTGACCAAATATTTAAAAAAAATAGAAATTAAAACGAACAAATTCAATTAACCCACCGTCTATGGTTGTCAAATTGGAATCTTCGTTGTTTCTATAAGCTTCTTATATCGGAATTTGAGCTTTATTTAGGCCGAAAATTCTAGTGGATAAAAATGAAGGATCTACATCTTTCTCAATCCTTTTTCTTTTAGACAGTGGACTGCTTTATGCTCTATTAGCACTGTATGAAAACTTTTCATTAAGGGTATTAATAGTGTATCAATGAAGATTTCTGGAATAAAATTTTGAGAGATTTAGTAAAATTTTCAAATATTTTAGTAATTTAATTATATATATTTTTTTAAAAGTTAGGGTTTAAATTGGAATTTTTGTGAGATTAATGAGGATTATTTAAAAATTTCGAAAGAGTTTAATTAAAAGTTTCGAAAATTTAAGGGGGCTTAATCAACATTTTTTAAAAATTTCAAGAGAAAAATGAGAAAATTCCAAATTTTGGGAGGCCTTATTCGCTAAAGGATCCGCCTCTGAATGAATGTATCTTTTTTTTTTTTCTTTTAGTATTGGTTATATCTATCCTTGAGTTAGGTTCGACCCAAAAAATAAGTCTAAATTTTTGTCTAAGCTCGGCTTGGATTAGAGATATTAAACTCGGACTCGATCCTGTACGTATTAAATTATTATTTTTTAGATACAATTTAACAAGTAAATATCTTTAAAATAGTAGCAAAATTAACAATAAAAAATGAGATATACAATAACAACTAAATAGTAATAACATAATAATAAAATCATGGCAAAACAATGGGAAACAACAACAAAACAACAAATTTTTTTTTTGCAAATTCAGGCTGGGGCAAGAAAACATTACATGAGGCTTAACCCGTTTTCTAAATATGCCTTATTTTTTTGTCCAAACCTATTTTTGGGTTCCACTTTTTATCCAAACCCTTTCACTTTTTAGGTGAGCCTTCAATCTGGTTGGCATAGCCCATTGACAGGTCTCATTCTAACCTTCCAAATACTTCAGCCCAATAATATTAATATAATATCTAGTACTAGCACAATCCGTTGTCAACCCTTAAATAAGAAGATAAACTCGTTTCAACACGAAATGCATCATAAACTCGTTTCAACACGAGATGCATCGTTTTGAGTTTATTGATATTTATATTTTTTATTTTTTTAAAATAATTAAATATTAATTATAGAATCAAACTAATACAACTTAATTTACATCCAACCTCCGAAGATTTTAAAAACATTAATTATAATTATTTTAGGAGAAAAATGAAAAAAGATTTTGAATTTGATATTTTATTTATACAAATTCATATATATTTATTATATACTTTTTATATAAAAATATTTCTGTTATATTACAAATAAAATTTTGTATTTTAATTTAGACTTAAATAAACTTATGAAGTAATGACGGAAAATAACTATTTTTCTACTTGTTTGATTAATTAAGTTGATTATTAATCAAGACTTTAATTTATTTTGTTTGTAATATAGTAAAAAAAAATCATATATATCTATTAAAATAAATATTATATATTGTAAAATTTGAAGATTAATTAATATTGAAATTTATATTTGTTAAAACTAAAACATGTCAAAACAGTCAAATCACTAATTTTTTATTTATCTAATTTAATTATAGATCATAATAGTTAAAAAATATATTTTTAAAATCCATAAATTTTTTTTTTAATATTTAAAAAATAACAAAGTAGGTTGAACCGTAAAAATTTTGTCTTGATTTTCAATTTTTATTGGTTTACCTAAAGACTGATTCAATCCTTATGTTTGGACCGAAATACTAATTAGTTCCTGGTTGATTAGTCTAGTATGGTTCAAATAACAAGTCAACTAAATTTCAAATTTATATGAAAATGGTTTAGGTACAAGTCTACAGAAGGGCATTGAATTGATTGAAATGGGAAACAATACAAATTGATTGAACCAATTAAAAATTTGATTGAACTTGACAGTTGAACTAATTAAACTTAATTTTTAATATATATTTTTTATTTTTATAATTTTAATAATTTATTTAATTGAACAGAATGAATTGATCAAATCGATTAAATTGATCAAATCGATTAAATCGATCAAATCGACTTAATCGAAAAATTGATGAACAAACCGGTTGAGTTACCCATTTAGTTATGGAAACCTTCCTAATTTTCTATATATTATAAAACTTTGCAAAAATTATTATGTCCAAAATATTAATAACATTATTTAATATATTATGTAATACCGAATAGTATGCAACAATAATCCTTCATTAATTCTTGTATCGAATCTATTTAACGGTCTATCCAGCAATGATCCTCTGTTACAATCACAGTGTGCAACCTTTCAAATCTTCCACGTGTTTCACTATTTAGTCGAGTACAACTAGTAGTTTTATACTCGCGAGTACGCTTATTCCCACCCGCCTGATTTATTGTAGCTCTGTAAGAGGGTCGCATTTCCGTCCTTTTCACCACTTTTTCCCTCCTTTTCACCACTTTTTCCCACTTTATATATTAAAATCTTACGTTGATTTTTTTTTTCTCTCGTTGCTGATTCTTCATTGTCACAGCCGGCGTTCAGAGATCGTAGAAAAATATACCGGCGTTCGTTTTCAAATGGCGGCGAGAATGGATCTGGACGGTAGGCCGATAAAGCCGATGACGATATGCATGATCGGAGCCGGAGGCTTCATTGGCTCTCACCTTTGTGAGAAACTGATGGCGGAGACACCGCATAAAGTGCTTGCATTGGATGTTTACAATGATAAGATCAAACACCTCCTCGAGCCCGACTCTTTGCCTTGGGCTGGCCGTATCGAGTTTCACCGGATTAACATCAAACATGATTCCAGGCTAGAGGGCCTTATCAAGATGGCAGATCTCGTAATTGCTTGCTCTTTCTTTATACATTTTTTATACCATTGCTATTTTTTTCTTTTGCTGGACTTCGTTTGCAGGAGATCATGGATATTTTGAATTTCTCTTTATTTCTATGTAAAATGCTGTAATAAATCTGGTCTTCTTTGGTTTTTATATGTTAGATCTGGTTTTCTTAAGCTAATTTACTCTCATTGTTGTTTAGAAGTTTCAGGTTTTCTGATCTGTTTAAATGTTTTGTTGACTTCAATAAATTTTCTTACTGGATTTACGGAGATTTTTTATGGCAATGTAGACGATAAATCTTGCGGCGATCTGTACTCCGGCAGATTACAATACGCGTCCACTGGACACAATTTATAGCAATTTCATTGATGCACTTCCTGTGGTAAGCATTTTTTTACTTATAACTGGTTTTTTCTCCTTTTTTTTGTGAGTCAATTTTTAATTCCCTTCTCAGTTGATTGATATTGATGTGAGTGAGTTGAGATTTGATTGTTATTGCGCCTTTTCATATCAAAATCGACATTGATTTTTTTTTTTTTTTTTATGTTGATTTGTTGTTTGGTAGGTGAAGTACTGTTCTGAGAACAACAAACGTCTCATTCACTTCTCTACTTGTGAAGTTTATGGCAAAACCATTGGAAGCTTTCTTCCCAAAGATTCTCCTCTCCGTAAGGTAACATTTCGCTATCTATCTTTTAATTATTTAACTGATTAGCTTTTGGAATCCGTAATTTTGCTTTCAACAGTGTAATTTATATGGCTTAGTAAAGATCTGTTGGTTATATAAAGAATCTTTTACACATTCCATAGTTCATGTTATAGGATCCTGCTTACTATGTTCTCAAGGAAGATACTTCGCCTTGCATTTTTGGTTCAATAGAGAAACAGAGGTGGTCGTATGCATGTGCTAAGCAATTGATCGAGAGGCTTATCTACGGTTAGCATCTTATCAGATGACCCAGCCCCCATTGGGAAGCCTCGCACATAGCTTACTGACTGCTTTTATCATTCATTGCAGCTGAGGGTGCGGAGAATGGCCTTGATTTCACCATTGTAAGGCCTTTTAACTGGATTGGACCAAGGATGGATTTCATTCCCGGCATTGATGGTCCAAGTGAAGGAGTTCCAAGAGTTTTGGCATGCTTTAGTAATGTTAGTTGAGCTTTCTTTGAAGCCATTTAGATTTTCTTGTTTGTCTTAGTTCTGATGATGAACTTTCTTCCTCGTGGTTAGAATCTGCTACGTCGTGAGCCACTTAAGCTTGTCGATGGTGGCCAATCCCAGAGAACTTTTGTTTACATTAAGGATGCCATTGAAGCTGTTCTTTTGATGATTGTAAGTATTATTAACTGTTCCCTCATCCCTGTATCCACCACACGAAAACATAGTATCTAAACGAGCTGTGCCATTTATGCAGGAAAACCCAGATAGGGCCAATGGTCATATTTTCAATGTGGGTAACCCAAACAATGAAGTCACAGTTAGGCAACTTGCTGAAATGATGACTCAGGTGAATTACACGATTGACATATTATTGTTTTTGTTCATATCGACATTTTGGTCGCATGTAAGTATAACTGTTTGCCCTCGGATGCTTCAGGTCTATACCAGGGTTAGTGGAGAACCTATGTTGCAGTCACCATCTATCGATGTCAGCTCCAAGGAATTTTATGGTGAGGGATATGATGATAGCGACAAGAGAATCCTGGACATGACCATAATAAATAAACAACTCGGTATTGTCTCTTAATCTTTAGTTTTCTCCATATGTTAATTATATTATCTGACTATGGTTTGAAAACATCGTTAAGGTTGGAACCCCAAGACCTCCCTTTGGGACTTACTCGAATCGACTCTTACCTACCAACACCGGACTTACGCCGAGGCCATTAAGAAGTCCATGGCAAAACCAACTGCATCCTAAAGGGGCAATACTGTTTAGACCACGCACACAAGTAAGGACTCGCGTAAAATATATGCTTTTGTTCTTTTACGTTTCGATTCTTAAAATTCTTTTAGGAAGTCTTATATATATATATATATATATATATATCTTCATTGTTGATTTTGGTTTATATTTTTAGTCTTGTCTGCATCTGTAGTCAAGTTCTTAGTGCGGTACTTTTATATGGAAATATTAGATTTTTATTGTTTTAGCGTTATATGTTATTGTTTCAATAGAAAGCTTTTGGACTCCATTTTCTCATTTCTGGATTGTGCTGTATTTATAAACTCTCTCGGGCTCTTATTTCTTAAATTATATTATTTTATAATTTTCATGTAAGTTGAAGTTCAGCACTACTGAAGGCCTGTTTATTATAATTATTTTTGGGGTTGTCTAAATTAGAATATTAATCTACTTGTTCATTTAAATAGCACTGTACCAATTTCGTTGACATTTCAGCTTTTTTTATTGGATGGACGATCACAAACAAAAACAAATTCCAAGTATTTACTAACATCAATTTTATATTGAAAAACAAAATAAAAGAAAATTTTAATGGACATAATTTTTAGACTTTGAGCTCATTGAAGGGATACATTTATCCGGTTTTAAATTAAAAATAAAACGATATTCATTACAACCCAATTAATACAATTCTATATTGAATTCTTCTTATTTATTTATTTATTTCTCATATTATTTATAATATGTAAAACACATTTTTATACTAAATATATATATATTTTTTAAATACTTATATTTTCAAAGATGATTCGAATTCAATTTTTTTAACACTTTAGTCCTCAATTACAATTTGTGAATGAGATTTTGGTAATGTCCAACATTTTGAGTGATTTGGATTGAATCCTATATTCTAATCTAAGTCTCTCTATAGACATTATTCAAAATTATTTTGACACACGTTAAGTATTTTGATCGTAATCATAATTAAACTTGATAATTATTTTGACGTACTTTTAATATTCAAGTCTCATCTCTTATGTCATATTAAGCTTTTAGCATTCTATAAACATGCTATAAAATCATCGGGAAAAAAAAACATAATATTAGTTATAGAATTAAAAAGGAATAAAGAAAAGAAGAAGTTAATCTTGTCGGTCTTAAATTTCTAGTGGGTAAATTACACTCAAGTTCATTAATTTATTAGTAAGTTTACGTTTTGATTATTCAACTCCAAATTGTTATAAATTAGTCATTGGACAATTCAAAAAATATCATTTGAGTCATTGAGTTGTTGAAATCGTTGTTTTATGGCTTTTTCTATTCGCACTGCTTGCACTAATCAAAAGTTTTCCTTTCCCTTTTATTCTACAGTTCAGTTTTTTTTCATCAAACAATTTTTAACCTCGCGAATCTACAAATCAAAATTTAAATAGCTTTCTTTTCTGATCTCTAACACTAATCGTTAGATGTACTTGGATTTAATGTATGTTTTTCTATTCTTGATGAGTATTGATTTGTCGTATGGATCGTTGAATAGTCACTTAAAGTTTGCTAGCTAGACCTTTTTAAACTTAACAATCTAGTGATTTAAATAAAAAACTTTTGAATAATCCAGTGATTAGTTTATAACTTTTTTAAATTTAATGACTAAAATATAAACTTACTATTAGTTTAGTGACATTCAGTGTAATTTACTCGCTTCTAACATATAGAAAAAGCGAAAAAAAAAAGTAAAATCCACGTCAACACCTTCTTCCCACCAGTGTAGCGGCTGATCAAAACTGACTGTCACTCAGTCCTACTTTGAAGTTCAAAACAAACTAAATTCAATTACCTTTTTATTTATTTATTTTTCTTTGATTTAATTTTCGCTTCCACTTTCTCACCAAAAAAAAAAAGTCGATTTCATCACCGTCATCACGTTTCATGCTGTCCGCTCTTTCCAATGGCGGAGGCAACGGTTCAATGACAATCAATGTGATCGGAACCAGGAATTTCGCTCGTTTCAAAGGGATTATCGAGATCGAATCTCGATTGAAATTAACTTCATCTCGCTTCAAACTCTCCTGTTTTTCCACGCTTCATTGCGTTAGGCCGCCTGATTCCGCGGGTAACACGACAGAAAATGGCGAAATTGATATTGAATCCAGTGTTTCAGACATTGGCATCGGTGATCAAGAAAAGATTCGTGGTGGCTGTGGCGGCGGCGGGCGTGATAATGGAGGTAATGATTTGTTTCGTGGCGGTGGAGGTGAGGATGAAGATAGGAAAGAGTTTGGACCGATATTGAAGTTTGAGGAGGTGAAGAAGGAAGCGGAAGCTAGAGGAGTGAAACTGCCTTCCGATATGATGGATGCTGCGAAAAGTTGCGGAATCCGTAAATTGTTCCTTCTACGGTATTTGGATTTGCAGGTTCGATTATAAATAAAGCTTGAACATTTTTTTTTTCTTTTGTGATCATTGTTTTTTTTTGTTTGGTTGATGAGAAAATGGAGGGAAAATAATGAGCTGAAGGAAAAGTGGGCATATTTGTCTTTTAAGAATATATGGAATACGTAAAAAGGTTAAAATCTTATTAAGTCCCTATACTTATTATTTCTTTAAAATTTAGTCCATTACTTTAATTTACTGTAAGGATAATTATTAATACCGCTGATTCTTTTAATTAAATTTGGGTTTATTGACGTTGTTCTTACCTTCGCTACGGAATGAATTTTTTTTAAATATTATACCAATAAATTTAATAAAAATATTTTAACGGTGAAAACTTTAAAGTGGCTTGGAAGGATATTTGATGTTTTTTCAAGTTTTGCCATTTTTGTTGACAGGGATCGATTTGGCCACTTGGGTTTTTAATGAAACACTGTTCTATGCTTCGAGACCGAATGCTAGCAGATCCTTCATTTCTTTTCAAAGTTGGAACAGAGGTTTGTTGAGAGCAATTTTCTTTATAGTGCATTAGGTAAATAATAATATGCCTTTTTTTCAAGCTTGGTAAAAGTACGATGGAAGTCTTTATATTAAGAGTTGGATTACATTTTGTTCATTTTACTTTAAAACTAGTAAATTAATATCTATACCTTAGATTAAAGAGCCTGTTAAAAAAAATTCATTTATTTTTACTATTAAAAATTTGTCTTTGTATGTTAACATGAGGTGTACGTGAGACGTTATGCGTAACTGTTTGGTTATTTCGTCAATTATGCCAGATTTTAATAATAGAAATGGATGAAAGTTTTAACATTTAAAGATTAATTTACATTTTAATTTAATATATAAGAATTAATTTACTCATTTTTAAATAAATGGGTAAAAATGTATTGTAAATGTATTGACTATTCACATTAGCCATGTATGCTTTAATGTTGTTCTTCAATATCGAAGGAAGTGAAATCCTACATTTAGTTAAGTTGTTAATTAAAAGAACAGTTGAAAAGGTAAAATGTAGATATGAATATAAGATTTGATTACACAGTTTGAAAAACTTTCTACGTGATATTGTTGAAAGAGTAATCTATTATATTAATAATATTAAGATTTTTCCTTGAAAGCTTAGCTACTAATGTAACCTCTTATCAGTTTGATTACAATGTATACGAACTGATAATAAGTTGTTAAGATGAACCAGATTTGTTCTCTCTTCAAGTCCATAAACAAGTAAACAAGCCTTTTTTTAAGTGGGTGATGTAGACTTGTAAATCTTTAGTTAGTGTAAACGTAATAAGGCCTAAAATTTTGCTTCCATACAGAGATTTTTATGAATTTAAATAAATTCAGATAAAGTTATTGCTCAATTGATATTTAACAAGATAAAATTCATGTATTTGTTGATCAAATTACGCCAACCACATATAGTAGGTTGCACAACCGTTCTGTTGCGAAGTGAGTTGCTACTATCGGTGCAATTAGGACGTGCAGCTGTCACTAGCAATTTTATTGTGGTTCTATGTGACTTGCAGTTTATGCTGATTGTTTTACAGGGTTCTTTAAGTTTTGACACTTTTGGTTTCTTCTATGATATAGGTAGGGATCGATTCTTTTTGCTCAACAATTGCAGAAATGAAGAAAAGAGGAGATGCCTTTTGGTCGGAGTTCGAGTTGTATCTTGCCGATGTTTTAGTTGGCTTAGTGATCGATGTTGCTTTGGTTGGCATGTTAGCACCGTATGCTCGTTTCAGTCAACAATCGGCGGCATCCCGAGGTTTATTTGGGAGCTTACAACAGGCTTGTTCTGCTCTTCCTAGCAGGTCATCGTTTCATAGCAACAATTTATGTCCTACGACTCTTATTTTATGGTTTATCAAAAGCATCATTGAACTTTTTTGCTCTTGCAGTGTTTTCGAAGCCGAAAGGCCGGGATGTACATTCTCGGCGAAACAACGGACTGCGACATTCTTTTACAAGGTTCGGGTAGATAAATAGTAATCATTGATTCTTTATTTTTCTTTTAAGCATTAATGTCTGACACATCTAGACACGAGTACGAGGATATGACTACCAAACTCGAAAAGAAATGAACATACCCGTGTTTGATTTGCCTTTGAGCCTGAGTAACATAGACTGTATTATTCTTATCCAGGGAGTATTGTATGGCTCAGTAGGGTTTGGATGTGGTCTTGTTGGCCAAGGCATAGCTAATCTGGTAATGACCACCAAAAGGTATGGTTTTCTCTTCAGACTTTCTCGATTGTTTCTTTCCACCTCCAAACTTTCTAGTCCGATAATTCCAGGAGAATAATTCAGTAGATCGGTGATCTAACTGGCTTTCCCGTTTCGTAGTTCCTAGTGAACTTCGTGTCGTTACTCTTCTATGGACGACAACTGATCATGAATAATGTATTGTCTTAGAAGCAAAAATTTGCATGGTTTAGAATCCTAGTCCATTAGGTATGAGAATTGGTTCAAGGATATCGTATTGTCCGTCTTCCACGAACGCTTGATCCGTCTTGCAGAAGGGTAGTGCGTAGTGACACAATTTTGCATCCATGTAACTTCTTCAAATCCGACTGTTTTTCTTTCTCGTTTTTGCTTCGGCATTTGCTTACTTGTATAAACTTCTAAATGATTAGGAGAATACGAAAATCCGACGAAGACAATATTCCGGTGCCGCCTCTTCTGCGAACTGCATCTCTTTGGGGTATGTTTAAAGCTATTTAGATTACTTTTTGCTTAAATTTCATACTACATGATAAGAGCCAATTGCACTTCGGTTTTTCATTTTTCTCAAAGTACCACGCAGTTAGCTTAAATGTTGTCTTTTTATATTGCTTAATGGTTTGTTTTGCCATCCGCATCATAGGTGTTTTCCTCGCGGTATCTGCCAACGCTCGTTATCAAATAATCAACGGGTTAGAGCAACTCGTGGAAGCATCGCCGGTCACAAAACAAGTCCCACCGGTTGCCATGGCTTTCAAGATCGGGGTCCGGTTCGCGAACAATGTTTACAGTGGAATGCAATTTGTAGACTGGGCCAAATGGAGTGGAGTTCAGTAGGGTGGGAGCCGAATCTCCACAGTCCACCAAGCTTTTCCTCATGGCATGGCTGACCATAAAAATAAAAAATGCAGCATCAAAGGGACAGTTTGGCAAATTGGATAACGGCAATGCCAATTTATAGCTTTGGAGATTTCCATACTCGGATCGGGAACTAGTTAGTCAATTGACTTATAAATTAATATAGATTAAAAAATAGATTTATTTTTTAATTTTTAATAATTTATTTAATGAAACAGGATGAACAGGTTGATTCGGGAAATGATGGTTTGATTGATATCAATTGAATATTTGAATATAAGTTAATGGTTGAATTGAAATAACATTTTGAATACATTGTTATTCTTTTCTTACATGAATACTAAGTTTATTTTCTATTTTAAAATGACACACCAATATAAAATAAGTCTAATTGTGTTTAGGGGTGTGCAAATTCGAGTAAAACCGAATTAATTCAGTTAACTGACCGAATTCGGTTAATAGGTTAGTTAACCGAATTAGTTCGGTCGAGGGTCGGTTAATAATTTTTTAAAAGTTCGGTTAACAGTTAATTCGGTTCGAAATCGGTCGGTTAATTGAATTAACCTAATTTAATAAATAATATTATAATATACAAGTATTCGGTTGGTTTGGTTAATTTTTTGGAAATATAAATTAATCGGTCGGTTAAGTCGGTTAATTTTTTATATGTTTTATACATGTTTTAACCAAAAATAAATATATATATATATATAAATTTCGGTTAATTCGGTTAACGGACCGAATTAACAGAAAAAGTTCTGTTCAGTTAATGTTTTAAAAAAAATCGATTCAATTAATGGTTAAGGGTTTAAAATGGTCGGTTAATTCGGTTAATGGTAGTTTGGGTCGATTAACCGGTCGGTTAACTGATTGAAAACCCCTAATTATGTTAACAAACAAACCTAAATTTAAAAAGTAGAGAAATTAAATTTATGAAAATAGAGGTATAAGGATTAAATTCCACATTTATGAAGAATACACAACTTTAAGCAAATTATAATTTTAAAATATTTACACTATAATTTAGTCAGTAAATAAATATTTAACTCAACGCGAAGTATTGGTTAATAAGATTATAATCTCTACATATTGGTTGTTGTAATTTGATTTGGTTAAAATATGATCCAAGTCGTCGTATTTTTTTGCACATTTGAAATTTAGTCACTTTATTTTTATTTATAGAAAATTAATTAGTAAGTTAATGTTTCGATCACTCAATTTTAAAATGTTACAAAATAGTCATAGAATTGTTCAAAAGTTTTTATTTAAGTTATTGAGCTGTTAAAATCGTTGTTGTATACATTTTTTATTTGCACTACTTGCACCAATTTAAAACTCTCATTTCCCCTTTCTTCTATAATTCATTGTTTTTATAAAACAGTCTTAAATGCCACAAATCAGTGAATCAAAATTCAAACAAATTTTTTCTCCAATCTTTGACGCTAATGGTAAGATCGACTTAGATTTAAGATATGTTCTTCTATTTGTTGATGGATACTGATCCATCGTATCGATAGTCAAATTGCTACTTAGAGCTCATTAGCTACTTGTTAATAATCCAATAACTTAAGTAAAAACATTTGAATAATTTAATAACTTAAAAATTTTTTTTAAATAGTTTAATGACTATTTTGTACCTTATTGGAGTTGAATGACTAACGGTGTGTTTACCTGCGGTTAGTGTAAAAACAGCGATAGCGGTGAGATTAGATACTGTAGCGACACTGTAGCGTGAGACAAAAAGTAGGCTAAACGCACCGCACTCAATCGCCCATCTAAACTCACCCTAAAGTTAGGATCCCTTTTGATAGGCGTTTACTTCTAATACGGTACATTTAATTTTTTTCTCATATTATAATATTATTATAATATTTAATTTTACCACCACCGTCTGATAAACTTTATGCACACCTTTGAGCGGTTAATATCTTTGAGTTCAGTATACATTTTATTATTATTATTTTCGTTAAATTCTGAGCACCGAATAATTATGGATAAGAAAAATAAAAATGGCGGGAAAGGTTAAGACGCGCGTGGACATACGCGCTTCACATCACTATAAAATCTTATTATAGCCTTCCCTTCAAAAATTTTTCCGACACTCTCCCGCCATCTCTGAAACTCACCCGCCAATCCATAAACATGTCTACCCACCTCGCATTTTAGCATTCACCCCCTAGATATTCAAATCACTTCCCCTTTCTCCCTCACCTTCGAATTGAATAATTTCATCGTTAGTACGGAAAATCAGTATCGAATACGTGGGATTAAATTAGGGGCTAGGGTTTAGGGTTTTGTGAGAGCAACCCAATGGGTGGAAACAAGGTGTCGGAGGATCTCATTTCCACCGTCCGATTGATCGTTGGATCCGATTATTCCGAGATGGACATAATTAGAGCGCTTCACTTGGCCAAACACGATGCGACCGCTGCTATCAACATAATTTTTGATTCGCCTCGAAGTTTCAAGCCCAGGGAGAAACAAATTGAACCCGAATCCGAACCCCTAATCCGAATTTCGAGCTCCGATACAGCAACGGTTAGCGTAAAGCCAAAGAAAACAGGGAAAGAGAACAAGGATTGTAGTTTTAGTAGTAATGGAAGTGTTGCATGTGGTGGGAGTGTTTTGGAAGATGAAGGAAATGTTAGGCTTGAAAACGATTGGTGGTTTGTTGGTTCCAGCGAGGTACCTGGGCTTTCGACGAGTAAAGGTAGGAAAATTAAGGTTGGGGAGGAAGTTAGCTTCACGTTTCCGTTGAAGGGTACTGGCTGTAGTCCGGCTGGGTCAATGGGGAAAGGCTTTGGGAGAGTAAGAGCAGCTGCAGCTTGTTCAGAGATTGTTAGATTCTCTACAAAGAACTTTGGGGAGGTGATAAATTTTGAATTTAGTTCTTAGTAATCGTTTGCTTATTATTTTTTGCTAGTTTTAGTTATGGATGCAAAAGTGGAATTTGAATATGAATTAATATGATTACGAAAGCAAATAACGTTTTGGCAGGTTGGTAGAATACCCAATGAATGGGCACGCTGTCTGTTGCCGCTTGTGAGGGATAAGAAGATTAGAGTTGAGGGAAGGTGTAAATCAGCTCCGGATGTGTTGGGTGTAATGGATACTGTTCTCTTATCGTTAAGGTGTGGTTACTTTGAATGGTTATTCTTTCTAAGTTTTTGAAATGGATATTTGTTTTTATTACTAAATTTGGTTTTAATGAGGGTGAATTTTTGGTTTGGTCCAGTGTGTATATTAATAGTTCCATGTTCCATAAGTATCAGCAAACTTCACTCAAGGCAGCAAGCAATTGCAATGATGAATCTATTGTTCATCCTCTTCCAAGTTTGTTCCGGTTGCTTGGCCTAACACCTTTTAAGAAGGTAATTATTTGTCTTAAGTTTATACGTCGTTTTGGTTGTGATTACCTAGTTGATAAAATTATCATGAATTGAGCAAATACTGCAGTTGGTTTTAATACTATTTTGTTTTATTTTACCACTATCAATTCTTTCTGTCGAATATTTTAAAGAGACATATTTTTGTTGTTTTGTGATAATTAGGCAGAACTAGCTCCTGGTGATTTGTACACAAAGAAGCGACCTTTGGACACAAAGGTAGCAAATACAGTTCAGTTAGATTTACTATAATGTGGTTTTTCTTGGTTGAATTACTGAATGTTATTGTGAAAACAGGATGGTTCTGGTATTCATACCCCACTATTAACTGCAAACAAATTTAAGAATCCATCTCAAAACGGAAATGAGGTTGAAAATGAGGAGTCAATCTCTGATGCTGATCTTGAAAATATTGTTGGTGTGGGAGACAACTCTGAATTAGAGGTATTGTCAATTTTGAAAAATGTTTGTAGAATAGACTTCTGCCAATGATTAGGTGAGATCAAAAGACAACTATTGTGTTATAGGAAATGGATCCTCCTAGCACCCTCCAGTGTGAACTTCGGCCTTATCAAAAGCAGGCTCTCCAGTGGATGTTTCAGGTGGAGAAGGGAAATTGCATGGATGAGGCAGCAACAACACTGCACCCTTGCTGGGAAGCATATCGCTTAGCAGATAAGTATGTCAGATTATCATTGTAGCAGACTTCTTCCACTCAATATGTTACAGGGTATTGATGGAGTACGGTTTCTTTTTATGTAGGAGAGAGCCTGTTATCTACTTGAATGCATTTACTGGTGATGCTACAATAGAATTCCCAAGCACTCATCAAATGGCTAGAGGAGGAGTATGATCTTACTATTCCTGATGCATATTTAGCCTAGTTCCTTCTTGTTACATTGTGACTGTATCTTAACTTTCTTTACTTGTGAAGATCTTGGCAGATGCTATGGGGCTTGGGAAGACCATCATGACTATATCCCTCTTAGCAACCCATTCAGAAAGAGGTGGGCTATCAGATAGTCAATCCTCAGATCAGCCTTCTGATCAAGGTGGTGAAGCCATTGATGTATTCGGCCAATCACCGAATTCTGTGAAAAGTGCAACGAAGTTTCCTGGCTTTGATAAGTTGTCAAAGCAAAGGAACAAACTTGCAAATGGTGGCAATCTGATTATATGTCCCATGACTCTTCTTGGCCAATGGAAGGTTTGTCTTTTCAGTTTTGAAGTAGGCTCAGTTCATGGTTTTGCTTATAGTAGCATCTGCATGTTTGGAACTTAGCAGTTCTATTAATATCTATGTTTTATCTGATTAATTCTTCAATTTTTGTTATTGGGTGTGGCTCTAAACATTTGGGTATTGTCAGGCAGAGATTGAAACCCATGTGCAGCCCGGATCTTTGTCCTTATATGTTCATTATGGTCAAAGTAGGCCAAAGGATGCAAAACTTCTTGCCCAGAATGATGTTGTAATCACTACATATGGGGTTCTAGCTTCAGAGTTTTCAGCAGAGGTGGTTAAAGAATATTACTTCTATTTCTGTTTAAACTTAAAATTACTTCATACTTTAACACCAGTAAAAGTGACTCTTCTTCTATTTCCAGAACTCTGAAGATAATGGAGGACTGTACTCGGTGCGTTGGTTCAGGATTGTTCTTGACGAAGCACATACCATAAAATCCTCAAAAAGTCAAATTTCCATGGCTGCAGCTGCTTTAGTTGCTGATCGTCGCTGGTGTCTCACTGGGACTCCGATCCAGGTAATGACATTTTTGAAAAGTGCCTCAAACCCTTTGTTTTAAATGCTTTTTCAATGTTAGTAGCATTTTTTTAGTTTTAGGTTTCTTTTTATCCCATTTTGTTTTGTACTTGGAAGTGAAGCAGAACTCTTGGTATTTATTGGTGCATTTGAAATTTCTTCTGTTTACTTCTTTTTGGTCATGCATTGCTGGTCAATAATCTGTTCTCTTCAAAATTCTGAAGAATTTCTCTCTAATGTATATGAAATCCTTTATGGTGCACTTCATCAATATTAGTATGTGTTCGTTGTTTTGGTATAATTAAATGATAAGTGCACTAATTTGTATTTGTTCGTTGTTTTGTGCTTTAACCAAAGCCTTATTTGATTTATGGCAATTGTTTCTCAAGCTTTTTTTTTTTTTTTTTTTTTACTTTTATAGTTATTGGCAAAGTAGATTTCTGATTATACTGAACAATGTGAATAACAAATACTAATTTTGCATGTGCCTATCAGTGTATGTTTTCTTCATGCTAAGATTTCTTTCTCTACACACACATAATCCTTTTTATCTTAGAATTTCATTTTTTATGTTATGTAAAATTTTTTTTGATGATCTGTTAATTTAACTTTGCAGTTCTCACTTGCTTTCTAACCTATTGATTCCCAAGGTTTTGTATGCTTTCTAATAAGAAAATTTACTGTCACAGAACAAGCTGGAGGATCTATACAGTCTTCTCCGCTTTTTGAAGGTGGAACCTTGGGGAAACTGGCCCTGGTAAGTTTAACAAAATTGTTCGATGGAAAATTTAGGATATAATCACAAGGCTTCTCCTTTATTGGTCTATTGGACCACTAAATTTGGCTTGAATTTCTTTTTTCATGTTGTCAAAAACACGGTTTATTAGATTTAAGTTTTAAATGCTTATCTCTGCCTGCAGCACCTAGACAATTTATTAGGTTCTTGAGGTCACATTTATTTCTCTCTGGATTGAAGAGGGAGCTTCTATTTATCAGTATGGATATATTTGATTCTTTCTTGTTTTGTTATTGAATTAAGTCTAGCGGTTTTACATTTATAGATGCATAAAAAACTTTTTTTTTTTTATGTTATGACTCTATTGTATATGTTTGCTTTGGTTCAAATGGGCATTCTGAAGAAAACTTCAGTTTAGTTTTGCTATCTATTCATGTATGGTTATCTGATGCCATATGGAGGGGCCTACTCCTATTTTGTCTCTTATACATGCTGCCACTATGGTAGCAGTGGATAGCCCACCTTCCTCTTTTCATAGTTATACCTTACATAATGAATCTAATATCTTTGATAGGTATAATAACCGTATTATTAGGGGCTACTTTAGCTCTTGTTCAAAAAAGATGTTTAGAGGGGTTTACCCAATTCAACAATGTCCATCAAAGGTCCTTTCTTATGAGTTAACCTTGAAGGAAATTGATTAGAAAATTTCTGGTAAATCGATGATACATCTGGTGTTTAGCTATATTGATTCATTTACAAGTTTATTAGATTGAAATTTTATGATGTTAAAAAATTTATAGATCCCGGGTCACATTCATTTGTGATACATGTATAGGGTGAACAGTAATACAAATGCATTTTGGAGGCTATATTAGAGCAGCTTCTTTGAATGTTCTGTACCTAGAAATATTCCTTGATTTTTTTTGTTTCTCATAATTTTTAGCTAACTAGCTATGATATAGGTGGAACAAGCTCATCCAAAAACCATTTGAGGAAGGTGATCAGAGAGGGCTAAAGTTGGTTCAGTCAATCTTAAAGCCAATCATGTTAAGGAGGACAAAATGTAGCACAGACCGATATGGCAAGTGAGTATACTGCTTAGGAATCCTTAGTTATCCCATTTGAGCTTTTTATAGATTTTGCTTCTAAAATTGTGTAGGCCGATTCTAGTGCTACCTCCAGCCGATGTTCAGGTGATATACTGTGAGCTCAGTGAAGCTGAAAAGGACTTCTATGAAGCCCTATTTAAAAGATCGAAGGTATAATCTAGTTTGTATCACCTTGCTTCATTGATCTCATGGTTTATTTACATTTGATGTTTCTTTTTTACTTTATAATTGTTACATATTGCTGGGTCTCTGCTCAGGTGAAGTTTGATCAGTTTGTTGAACAAGGTCGTGTTCTTCATAATTATGCTTCTATTTTGGAGTTACTTCTACGTCTACGTCAATGTTGTGATCATCCGTTTCTTGTGATGAGGTCTGCTACTTACCTTTATTCCCTCCTACCTGGTTTTTTATCAGTGTGTCGATGATTATGTGGTAGTGTGGTGATGATGTTGTTTTGGAGAGTCTGGTCAGATAGCTGTCAGTTCTAACTCCTAGTAGCTTATAAAAAATATCTGGTATTCAAATAAAGTGTATATTGTTGAGACAGGATTCATTTTATATAAATTTACTTGAAACAATGTCTCCGGATTGAATATGTAAAGAGTTTGACAGTCATGTCAATTGCTGATCTTTACCTTGAACTTATTACATGATTTGCTTCTGTGTTAATTCAGTTTTGTGCTCCTCATTATTATTAGAATTGTCTTTACTTGGGCTATACTTGAGGGATATTAGTGGTCTCTTGCACTAAAAATGCAACTGTTTGTCGATTCTTATGAGTAAATGTTGATGGGTAATTTGTTGTGTTCTAGCCGAGGAGATACACAAGAATACACAGATCTTAATAAGCTGGCTAAACGGTTCCTTAGAGGCGGGCAGAGTACCCTAGATGGTGAAGCCAAGGATCTACCTTCAAGGGCATATGTCCAGGAAGTGGTTGAAGAGCTGCGGAAGGGAGAACAAGGAGAGTGTCCGATATGTCTTGAAGCATTTGAAGACGCTGTATTGACTCCATGTGCTCACCGCTTATGCCGTGAGTGTCTCTTGGCAAGTTGGCGGAATCCAAATTCTGGTTTATGCCCTGTTTGTAGGTATCTTGAAATCAATTTTCCTTTTTTTTTTTTTTTTGTACTTTTATAGCCTCAGGTTAAAGTTCCAAGACGAACTCACGAAGCTTGGTCTTAGAGTGTTATTGTTTTACCTTGCAGGAAAACTGTTACAAAGCAAGAACTTATTACAGCCCCAACTGAGAGTCGCTTTCAGGTTGATGTTGAGAAAAATTGGGTGGAGTCCACCAAGGTGGTTGTTCTATTACAAGAACTTGAAAATCTTCGCTCATCACGCTCTAAGAGCATTCTCTTCAGCCAGTGGACCGCATTTTTGGACCTCTTGCAGATTCCTCTTTCTCGGTAAGTTATAAATCCGGTTGAAGCTCTATCAGTGTCTTGAGCTAGTATTTCTTTCATAAGAATGCAGTGTTACACATGGTAGCTACAGCACTCTTAGGAATGGTTCGATAATCAGTTGGGCAGAGAACCAGCCAAGGTATCGTTCTGGAATAAGGGGTCAGATTGATTGACCCGTGTACCTGTTGAACCGGTCAGACCAGCTAGTTGGACAGGTTGAACTGGCAGTCGAACTGGATTTTTTCATTTTTTAAATATTTTATTCAACTGAATTGGTTGAACTGGGAACCAGTGGTTTGATTGGTTCAACCACTGGTCCAGTCCAGTTTTGAAAACCTTGCTGGAGTGGCTTTTAAACAACTCGTTTACCATATTGACAAAACTGTGGCGAAAATCCTATTCAACACAGTTTTGTTACAGATCAAATGTGATTTAAAGGCACATCAAATAGGATTTAAACAGTTCGAATCTTGTTCAAGTTGATTTTGTGCAAATAATTTTGATCCAAGTTAAAAATGGCACTGCATACTTTTATTAGCTTTTTTTTTCTCTTCCTCTCCATCCCACTTCTCTTGTTATGCCATTGAAAGTATTGCTCATAGTAGCATATGCTTATGCTTCATTAATGTCCAGGAATAACATTCCGTTTCTTAGACTCGATGGGACTTTGAATCAACAGCAACGCGAAAAAGTAATAAAACAATTTTCAGAAGATAGCAAAATCATGGTTTGTGGCAAAAATTTTCTTCCGGACAAAGATTTTGGTTTAATAGTATTCTAGATGGCTTGAGTCTTATTGTTTGCTCGATATTTTCATATCAGGTGTTGCTAATGTCACTCAAAGCTGGTGGGGTCGGAATAAATCTGACTGCAGCTTCCAATGCCTTTGTTTTGGTATGCAGAAATAACAAGCTTTATCTAATATTAAGTGCAGTGATTAGTAGTGTGTTTTTATGCGTTCATCTGTACGTGTAGTTTTGCATATTCATCGAGGGAATTAGCCTAGGAATAATTCTGTTATTTGGATTCGAGATGAGCATTAAATATGGGTATATTTTCGAAGATGAGTATGCTTTATTCTTATTCTTTTTAGAATTTTCTTACATGAAGGATCATACTTTTTTTCATTGCAGGATCCGTGGTGGAATCCGGCTGTAGAAGAACAAGCTGTGATGCGCATTCATCGTATCGGCCAAACTAAAAGGGTAGCAATCAAACGGTTCATTGTCAAGGTATAGGTTTCTCCCTTAAAAAAGCTATATTGCTTCAATTTATTTATTTGTTTGTTTGTAATATCTATGGAGGTAAAATCTTTCAAAGACTCCAAAAACATGAAAAAGTTTTGAAATGGTGCAAGGTATCAGTGTCGGTCACTCATACCCGAGTCCAAGTAACATGGCTTCAATTCAACTGAATTTGTGCTTTAAGGGGCTCTGATTTTTTTCTCTCCAATTAAGCTTGGTTTTCAAAATCAAATTGGCTACAAACTATACCCCAATTTCTAGATTAGTTCTTAAAATTTTTTTCTTGTCAGAATTGGTATCTAAATTATCAATTTTGTCCCAGTTTACCTTCCCAGTTTACCTTTAAAAAAACATCATGTTGAATATTTTTATTGAATGCCAGTCTTTCTTGGGTAAAATGAAACTAAATTGATAGTTTATATGCCATTTTTTTATATAATAAAAATTTAAGGACCAATCTGAAAATTAGAATATAGTCCAAGAGTCAATTCACTAATAAAGCCAATTAAATTCGATCTAATCTGAACCACAAGTTTGAAGCAGTGAAGTTTTGATTATATGGATGATGTGAAATAACAGGGAACGGTAGAGGAAAGGATGGAAGCAGTGCAAGCACGCAAGCAGAAGATGATATCTGGTGCCTTAACCGATGAAGAAGTTCGAACAGCACGTCTTGAAGAACTCAAAATGCTTTTCACTTAAAATAATAATAATGACTTCTTCAAATTGTATAACAATGTAGGTTTGGATGCACTTATATGGCTCAAACTGATTATTTATTAGTAAAAAATATTATTTTAAATTATTTTTTAAAACTTTTAATTATATTATTATTGTCAAAACTCAAAAACTATTCCTTTGAGTACATGTATGTAAACTTTTCTTTTTTGTACTTGCGAAGGGGCAACGGGTAAATTTTTGTACTGTTGATTTTTGTGGTATGATAGTTATAATGTGAATATCATGCCCATTATTATTGCTAATTTTGAACCATTAATCACTACAGTTGAGATGGCCGAGTTGGTCTAAGGCGCCAGATTAAGGTTCTGGTCCGAAAGGGCGTGGGTTCAAATCCCACTCTCAACATTATTATGTTTTCTGTGTAGTCCTTGAATCTTTTATTCTTAGAATTTGGTACTTTTTTTTGTTTGGTCCAAAAACTTGGAAATTTTTTAAATTTTAATCCTTTAATTCTTTTATTCACATTAGTCTCAGAATTTAAAAATTTTTTTTATTTGGTGCAAAAACTTGGAATTTTTTTAAATTTGGTCTTCATACTTCTTTTTACTGTACTTCAAAACTTTTTTTTATTCACATTAGTCTTAGAATCTACTAATTCTTTTATTAGGTTCCAAATAATTTTTTTTTAAATTGATCTTTGAACTTAGATTTTCTAATATTGTGTCATATCATCCTTTAGAAATTAAAATATATATCAAATAAAAAATACAAAAAATAAAAAATATATATTTATAAATTTAAGTGATGATTTTCAAAGTATCATATACTCTAATCTTAATACAATCCAAATTTAAAGGCTAAATTGAGAAAAGTAAGCAAATTATGAAACAAACATAAATCACAAAAATTTTAAAGACCAAGTTGAGAAGATTTATCAAATTCTAAATGTTGTTTCCTTTGTGCAATGAAATGCTATAATTCATATATTATTTGTCATTTCAAGATGGTTTATGAAGTACACATACAAAAGCTGAAATAATGGGTTTTTTAAATATTCATGTTGGAGTTTTATTATACATATATTCTTATGTGTAAGTTTTATTCGATTATATCTTAATTTTTTTAATTATTTATGATTTGTTCGGTTTTATCTTACTTTTATAATTATTCATACATGTATTTTGTAGTTTTTTTGATTGTATTGTATTTATAATTGTTAATTATCAGAAAGAAAATAATACATATTATCAAATGCAAGGCTAAATATTTAAATTAAAGCTCAATTTTTTAGGAATTAGTTACAGAAGGGCCAAATTAATAATAAACATTAATTAATAAGTATAAATTAAACATTGAGGTCAAATTTAAATATTAAAAAATATATTTAAAATTAATGATGTAATAGTCAATTAAATATTAGCTCAATTTATATGAATATTATTGTCAATGTAGGAGGACATGAGTTCTAATGCGCTGAAGCTTATGAGTTTGTGTTAAAAAAATAGATATAATTAGAACCTATAATAAAATTATTAAAAAAATTAGTGATGTAATAAAAAATAATAAATATGACACGTGTACAAAACACCATATTAAAACCACATCATAATACGAAGTCACATTATTCATGTGAACGTCGGAGGTTGTGATTATTTGTTTTTATATGTAAATGTCTTATCTGTCATATTTATTTTGTAACTGTTGCGTGAGTGGCCCTGCCATACCAGGACTACACTGCCAATTTTAGATTTTTTATTATTCTCAAAAATAAATTAAAAACGTAAAAATATCATTTAAGTCCCTATATTAAATATAAAATTACATATTGTCCCTTTTATATTAAAAAATTGCAAATTGGTCCTTACGTTAAACTTTCTCTGCGGTTAAGTAATGATTTGGCTTATCTGTCATATTGTTTATGTAACTGTTGTTTGAGTGGTCCTCATTGCCATACAAGGACTACGTTGCCAATTTAAGAATTTTTGTTATTATCTAAAAAATAAATAACAATAAATAATAAATAATTTTTTATTATAATATTATCCCATTTTTACCCTTAATATCATAAATACATACATAAAAAAACATAATTTTCTGTTTGATTCCACAAATTCTCTGACAAATAGTGTGAAAGCAAAGCAAAAAGTTAAAAGGAGAGTTGAACCTAACGTTAATCTTTTGGAAGTGAAACGTTTATCCTCACCTCTATTTTTCTTTTTATTTTTATTTTTTTTTCTCTCTATATATACATACACATATACATATAATCTCTGTATCTCTTTGCAAAAACAAGAAAAAAAAAATGGCTGGGAGTAATACTGATCCTACCCAACAACTCAATGACTACATTAGGACCATGCATGATCAGGTTTTGTATTTTTTTTCTTTTTTATGAAGTTAGTTTCAATGTTTATATAAAAAAAATGTGTATATACACATATATAGTGTTACTGATTTTAGTGTTTCGTTGGCTTTTTATTTAAATCTTAACGGTTAACGGATTTGAGATTCGAAACTTAATGATGCGACAAAAAAGCGGTTGAAATGTGTACAATAAAAGGTACACTAATTATTAACTTAAAATTGAAGTGATTTTGGAAAAAAAAAAAAAAAAAGCTTGTGGGTATCGATTGATTATGCATGTTTACTTATATTTTGTCGGATTAATTTTTGTGTTTCATTGGATTTTTTATTCGAATCTTAACGGTTAACGGATTTGAGATTCAAAACTTAACGATCCAACAAAAAAACGGTTGATGTTTGTTAAATAATTGAAGTGTGTGTGATAAAAGAAACTAATTATTAACTTAATTATATAAAAAAATAATTATTAGCTTATTTAAAATTGTCAATTAATTATTAATTTAGGGATATTGATTGATTGTGGATGTATGATTTTCTTTAATTTTATATATATATATATATATATATATATATAATTATTTATTTGTGAATGTAGGGCATATTGGATGATAATTTTGATCAACTGCTAGTGCTGCGACGTGAACAAAATCCTCGGTTTATTAATGAATTGATCTCTATGTTCACCAACGATGCTGAAGCTTACATTGCCGAAATCACTAATGCTCTGTATATTTTAATTTTTAAAAAAAATATATTTTCTATATATAATAATATTTTACATTTTATTTGTTGGATTAATTTATATATATATATATATATATATATATATATATGAACAGGAGCTTAACTGAGGTGGACTTTTCAACCATCATAAGCAAACTCCATCAGCTCAAAGGCAGCACCTCTGGGTAATATTCAATTTATTATATATTTTATGAGTTAAAATTTTGGTTTATTTTTTTATTTTATTTTAAAATTGATTTATCATAATTCTGATATTATTTTTTATATATAAAATAAAACAGCATTGGCGGTCACCGGATGTATCAAGCTTGTTGCGAGTTACGTGTCGCCGCCGACGACGGCGACAAAGACAGGTCCGAATTTCTGATGTTAATTAATTTTTTATTTTATATATTTTCTTTTTATTTATTAAATATTTGTTTATATGTTGTTAGGTGCGATGAATTATTTCTGCGAGTGAAGGAGGAGTTCAATACCTTGAAGCAATGCTTCGATTCGATATCTGAGGTAATCCACACTCATATTTATATATAGAGAGATAGAGGGAGAATTCCCCTCAACGGTTCAATATTGTTTTCTAGTTGAGTTCGGGTTTTATTTTTTCATGATATTTTTAAAATTAAATTGATGGTTGAAACGGTTATTTTTTAATATTTAAATTATGAAAGTTAAAGTATACGTGTTTTCCAATTAAATATTAAAATAAAAAAAACGAGTATATTTTAAGATTTAAAGTGTGAATTAAATTTTTTATTTAACAACAAAGTATCATTGTTACTAATGATGCATGTCTCATGCAATTACTACGTATAGTATATTATATTTAAGCCTAAAAATGTTTTTTTTTTGTGTGTTTGTGTGTGATAGATGCGGAGAAACATCATCAGCAATGGGACCAGACGTCGTCGTCGTCGACCTCTGTAAACTCCTTTTGTTTAGACATGGAAAATAAATCTCGTCTGTTTTACTTTCAAGACTGCTTTGATGCTTTTGGTGTGTGAGACTTTGCCTTTCTATTTATTGCTTTGTGTGTTGTTTGCCATTTGAGCTTTCTCTTTAAACTATAAAGAGACCTCCATAATAAGGATTTGTTGTTGCTTTGGTTATTTTGTGATTTTTTTTTTTCACCATTTTCGTTTTTATTGCTTTGAGTTGAAAACTATTTTTGAAAAGTGCTGTGAAAAATAACTTTTAAAAAGTTTGATAATGTTTACCATTGTTGTCAAAAAGTATTTTTGAGAAGATAAAATGTCAATTTTAGGCATAATGTTATAATTGAAAGATTTAATAGGAGATAAAAAAAAAAGTAACTTCATTGAAAAACATTTTTCCAAAAGCCGAAGGTTAAAATTTTTGACTTTTTGGCTTGGGTTAGAATCACAATTTAAAATCATGGTTTGGTTTGAAGAGCTCTTTGTTTACCAAATTTTTTGTTTACTATTGAGGCTGGAAAGCAGTAAACAACAAAAATTTGGTAAGCAAGCAGCTTTTTAAACCGAACATGATTTTAAACTAAGATTTTAACCAAGCCAAAAATTTTGGAAAAGTATTTTTCAATGAAATTACTTTTTTTAATCTCTCATTAAATCTTTCACTTTATAACATCATGTCTAAAATTGATATTTTATGTTCTCAAAAGCACTTTTTGACAGCAATGATAAACATTATCAAACTTTTCAAAAGCACATGAAAGATTTAATGAGAGATAAAAATGTAACTTTCTTGAAAAATATTTTTCCAAAAGCTGAAGGTTAAAAATTTTGGCTTGGGTTAGAATCACAATTTGAAATCATAGTTTGGGTTGAAGAGCTCTTTGTTTACCAAATTTTTTGTTTACTATTGAGGCTGGAAAGCAGTAAACAATAAAAATTTGGTAAGCAAGCAGCTTTTTAAACCGAACATGATTTTAAACTAAGATTTTAACCAAGCCAGAAATTTTGGAAAAGTATTTTTAAATGAAATTACTTTTTTTTATCTCCCATTAAATCTTTCACTTTATAACATTATGTCTAAAATTGATATTTTATCTTCTTACAAGCACTTTTTGACAGCAATAGTAAATATTATCAAACTTTTCAAAAGCACATGAAAGATTTAATAGGAGATAAAAAGGTAACTTCCATGAAAAATATTTTTCCAAAAGCCGAAGGTTAAAAATTTTGGCTTGGGTTAGAATCACAATTTGAAATCATAGTTTGGGTTGAAGAGCTCTTTGTTTACCAAATTTTTTGTTTACTATTGAGGCTAGAAAGCAGTAAACAACAAAAATTTGGTAAGCAAGCAGCTTTTTAAACCGAATATGATTTCAAACTAAGATTTTAACCAGGCTAAAAATTTTGGAAAAGTATTTTTCAATGAAATTACTTTTTTTTATCTTCCATTAAATCATTCACTTTATAACATCATGTCTAAAATTGATATTTTATCTTCTTAAAAGCACTTTTTAACAGTACTGATAAACATTATTAAACTTTTCAAAAGCACGAAAGATTTAATGGGAGATAAAAAGGTAACTTCCTTGAAAAACATTTTTCCAAAAGCTGTAAGTTAAAATTTTTGACTTGTGTTAGAATCACAATTTGAAATCATAGTTTGGGTTGAAGAGCTCTTTATTTACTAAATTTTTTTACTATTGAGGCTAAAAAGCAATAAACAACAAAAATTTGGTAAGCAGTCAGCTTTTTAAACCGAACATGATTTTAAACTAAGATTTTAACCAAGCCAAAAATTTTGAAAAAGTATTTTTCAATGAAATTTTACTTTTTTTTATCTCCCATTAAATCTTTCACTTTATAACATCATATCTAAAATTGATATTTTATCTTTTCAAAAGCACTTTTTGACAGCAATGGTAAACATTATCAAACTTTTCAAAAGCACGTGAAAATTTTAATGGGAAATAAAAAAGTTACTTCCTTGAAAAACATTTTTCCAAAAGCCGAAGGTTAAAAATTTTGTCTTGGGTTAGAATCACAAATTGAAATCATAGTTTGGGTTGAAGAGCTCTTTGTTTACCAAATATTTTGTTTACTATTGAGGTTGAAAGCAGTAAACAACAAAAATTTGGTAAGCAAGCAGCTTTTTAAACCGAACATGATTTTAAACTAAGATTTTAATCAAGCCAAAAATTTTGGAAAAGTATTTTTCAACGAAATTACGTTTTTTTTATCTCCCATTAAATCTTTCACTTTATAACATCATGTCTAAAATTGACATTTTATCTTCTCAAAAGCACTTTTTGACCGTAATGGTAAACATTATAAAACTTTTCAAAAGCACATGAAAGATTTAATGGGAGATAAAAAGGTAACTTCCTTGAAAAGCATTTTTCCAAAAGTCGAAGGTTAAAAATTTTGGCTTGGGTTAGAATCACAATTTGAAATCATAGTTTGGGTTGAAGAGCTCTTTGTTTAACTAATTTTTTGTTTACTATTGAGGCTGGAAAGCAGTAAACAACAAAAATTTGGTAAGCAAGTAACTTTTTAAATCGAACATGATTTTAAACTAAGATTTTAACCAAGCCAAAAATTTTGGAAATGTATGTTTCAACGAAATTACTTTTTTTTTTTTATCTCCTATTAAATCTTTCACTTTATAACATCATGTCTAAAATTGACATTTTATCTTCTTAAAAGTATTTCTTAACAGTAATGGTAAACATTATCAAACTTTTCAAAAGCACATGAAAGATTTAGGGCTAATTTGACAATACTTTTGAAAAGTGCTATTGAAAAGTGCGGTGGAAAAGTACTTTTGAGAAATAAAATGTCCATTTTAGATATGTTATTATCAAGTAACAAATACGCATTTAAATAATATTTAAATTAGTTAATATTATTATATTTTAGTAAGAATATAAAAATTTTTATTATAACTTGTTGATAATATTTTAATATATGAAATATAAATTTTAAATATTTTTAAGCAATAAATATTAATTATTTATAAAATTTAATTAGAATACATAAACTATATTTTAAATATTTAAATATAACCTTTCAATATTTGTAATTAGTATTTTAAAAAATATTTTTATTTTTAATTAATGATTTTAACACATTTGTAATTAAGCACCAAGAAAAACAAAATGGAAAGTACTATGTTATTGGAGTGGTGAAAAAGTAATTAAGCACTAACAGTGCTTTTTGGATAGGAAAAGCTAAAATATTCTTCTTTTCAGAAGTGTTTTTAAAAATCACTTCTGAAAAGCCAAAAAATTCAGTCAAAATTAGCTTGTTTGGCAAAGCTTTTCTTCCAAAAGTGCTTTTAGAGCCAAAAATGTTTTTTTTTTTAAGTACTGCAGAACAGGCCCTTAATGGGAGATAAAAATGTAACTTCCTTGAAAAACATTTTTCCAAAAGTCGAAGGTTAAAAATTTTGGCTTGGGTTAGAATCACAATTTGAAATCATAGTTTGGGTTGAAGAGCTCTTTGTTTACCAAATTTTTTGTTTACTATTAAGGCTCGAAAGCAATAAACAATAAAAATTTGGTAAGCAGGCAGTTTTTTAAACTGAACATGATTTTAACCAAGCCAAAAATTTTGGAAAAGTATTTTTCAACGAAGTTACCTTTTTATACCCCAAGTAAATCTTTCACTTTACAACACCATGTTTAAAATTAACACTTTATTATTTTCAAAAGCACTTTCTGGCATCAATGGTAAACACTATCAAACATTTTAAAAGTTCTTTTTTCATAGTATTTTTCAGAAACAGTTTTAAACTTCAAAGGTAAACTAGCCCTTAGACAACCATGTATGGTTCTAAACGGTAAACTAGTCCTAATGGCACAAAATACGGATCAAATTTTACTCAAATCCACTCTTGTTTGTAAATGAGTATGTCGAATTTATTTAGGATTAGGTCGAGTTGGGCTTAGGCTTTAAATATTGGAACTTGAGTCTCATTCATATTTTAAATAAACATAAAATTTTCACTAAATTTATTTCTTGATTTTAATATTTTTATTCAAATCCACTCAAATTTCGAGCAAGAGTTTAAACTTGGGTGGATGCTCGACCCTTGAAAATATTAACTTTTAATATAGTTACACATAATATCATTTAATACACATTCACAATCACAATATTATAATATGATCGTAAATGCATCCATAACCACAATTTAAATTTAATAGTTAAAGTTGTTGATTGACCGATTCATGTACGATAACAATATCATAAATAGTTACCTCAACCTAATTTTAATGAATATATAGGCATGAAATTTTGGTTAAATTTGTCTTAATTATAAATACTTATAAGTGAGTTTTAAAGGCGGACCCTCGTTAGGTCCTATAAGCTTTGCTTTTAAAGTTTTTGAAAATTTTAATTATACATTAATTTTTAAAAATTTTTAACTAGGTCCACAAAATTTATTAAATTTATTATTAAACCTTTTAACTTAAAAAAAATTCAATTAGACTCTTTAAATTTGTTTGTAAGTTTTCATAAAATATCAAAAAATTTTTAATGTTTGAATTAGACTTATCAAAATTTTTAAATTTTTTCACTAAAACTTAAAAAAAAGTAGTTTAGCCCCAAACTTAGTGCCATCTGCCACTGGTGAGTTTAGAATTGCACCTATTATTATTTTAATTTTTTAAAATAATATAATATTTTTATTTGATACAGAGCAATTTTATATAATTTTCTTTTGCTAACATTATATATATATATATATATATATATATTTCACGGGACTAGAATTTTAGTTTGGCGAAATATGTAACTTTAAGTAAAAATTTAGCTTTAAATTTGTCTAAGTTAGTTTAACTCTCAAAAGTGAGAATTCATAATAAAAATTCTCTAAAACACTGAAACAAAGCAAAAGCAAACTCAAAGCGAATAAACAACGAAATAACAAAAAAAAAACACACACAATAAAATAAAACACACAAGGTGTTTGAGCAAATATTCTTAAATGTATTCATTAACTTTAACTAAACCTACAACTAATGTATAGTACGGGGACTAATAATAAAATTTGGCCTAGCAACTTAACTACCATCGTTTTGATTCAGTATCGAATTTTCAAAATTCGAAAACACAATGACTAAAATTGATGAAAGGGCAAAGGCATCTCAAAATTATTGCAATTGAATTTAGGTTAACTATTGTTATTAATCATGTATTACGTGTAAGTTGCAGATTTAGTGAATGTATTCTAATTTGGTCACTTTTAATTTTGTATTTTTTAAAATTTGAAATTTTTATCCAGACCCAAACAATAGCTATTAAATTCTAAGATTTAAAAAAAAAAAAAATCTGATGTAACAAATACCATTATCATGTGTGTAATGATATGTCAACTTACTATTTTTATATAATAATCACAAAAGACATTGTTACTTTAGCTAATAGATTTACCAAATATTGGCTCAATCAATATTAAGATTTCAAAATTAGGAAAAAAAATACAAGAACTATAACTATCAAAATAACAGACAAGGTTGTTTGAATCGAACTGAATTGAGAATTGAATGGGCTACCGATTCATAGAAGGACATTGAACCAGTTGATCTGGAAACCAGTATGAATCGAGTAAAAACTTGATTCAATCGAGTTTTAATTTTTTTATTTTTAAAAATTTTTAATGATTTATTTAATCAAATCTAATGGATTGATCGAACTAGTCGGATCAATTGAACTAACGAATCGATAGCTTGATTGGTTCGATTTTAAAAACCTTGTTAGAAAGCATGAACTAAACCTACAACTTATATACAATATGAAACTAATAGAAAAATTTGACCTAATGAATTAACTTGCATCGTTTGATTCAGAACTAAAATTTTAAAAATGAAAAATACAAAGATTAAAATTGTAACTTATGCAAAATACAGGGACTAATATCAAAATTTAGCCTTTAATTTATATATATTAGTAAAATTCAATTCAAACCGCTTATAAAGATGAAAGAGTATGGAAATTTCAATCATGACCACGAATCCCCTCAACCTCTTATATTTTTAGGAAGAAACTGAATTTTAATTTCTGATTTTAAAAGGGGAATTAGATTTGGGGTTTCATTTCTGATTTCTCATTTCGATTCCCATTTCCCACCTCTTTGAAACTCTTGGCTCTGGTAAATTTTCTTCTAATTTTTTGAATTTTTTTTCATGCAAATTATCATTTTAAATTGTTTTCTTCAATGATTTCTTTTTTCAGGTTTGAAAGAAAAAAATTGAAAAAAAAAATGGCGGAAGAACATAGATGTCAAGCACCGAAGCTGTGTGCGAACAATTGTGGATTAATCGGCAGTCCCGCGACGCAAAATCTTTGTTCAAAATGTCACCGTGATCTTCAGCTTAAGCAACATCGATCTTCCTCCGCCAAACACGCCGTTAATCAAACCTCGATCCCTTCGCCGTCGTGTTTTCTGTCGGTTTCGTCGTCCTTGCCCGCGTATAAGGACGGTGGATCGGTAGCGGAGACGAAGGCGGCGGAGGTGGTGGAGGTTGAGGTTAGACCTAAACGATGCTTGAGTTGTAACAAGCGCGTGGGGCTCACGGGGTTCAAGTGCAGGTGTGGGATGGTGTTTTGTGGGATCCATAGGTACCCTGAAGAACATGGTTGTAAATTTGATTTCAAAGCAATGGGGAAACAACAGATTGCTCAAGCTAATCCCGTTGTTAAGGCTATCAAGCTTCATAAAATCTGATTTGAAGTGAAATGATCGGAAAAAAAACAAGAAAAAAAAGGATTTGTTTTGTTTTGTGATTGTGTCATTTGATAAAAAAAAAAGTGATGAAATTATATTGACCGTCGAGTCTCGCCGGTCGGTTGGCCGGCCGCCCGGCCGTTCAAATTGTAGGGTGTGTGACTTTAGACGGTGGTTTTATGGTCCGGCTGTTGATGTTTGTTTGATGGGTCTATTAAAGGTAAAAACAAAAGAGCACAATAATGTGATATTTTTTTTTTGAAATATATTATATGAATATAGATTATTTAAATAGAAATATTTTTTATACCATTATTTATTTTAACAATGATGCAAATTTTTATATATAAAAAAGATTAACAATTTAAATTTCGGAATAATATTATTGGAAGAGGTAAACCTCGAACATATATTATATTATACTTTAATTGATGTGAAATAAAAATTATTATAGTTTTGGTAAAAAAATTATATTTTTCTATATTTGTTATAAAAATATAATTTTTAACCCTAAATGTTGATTCTTAAGAAAAAAAAATATCTAAAATTTGAACTCAAAATTTAATATAAAATTTGATTTTGATTTGATTTGATTTGACAATTTAAATTACTTGCTTTTAGTTTAAATTTAAAACTTAATATATATATATATATATATAACATGAGTATTTTGTAAATATTTCGAGACGGGCGGGATTGTTGAAGTTAGGGCTCTCGATCCCTCTTAAAATTAAAAAATATTAATTTAAATTCTTTAATAAGTTATAAAATTTTAAATTAGTAATGATAAAATTACACTTTTACCTCCAAAAAATAATAAGAATTTGACTTAGTTCTTTAAAAATTATAAAAATATGGTAATTAAAATAGTGGCATTGTATTTTTACTATTGTAAAAATATGTAATTTGATTTCGATTCTTAAAAATTTTTTTTGGCTTCGCACTTGACGGGCAGAATGAATTTACTTCTAACCTAATCTTGACTCGATTAGATTGTTTTTCTAATTTCACTAAACCTAATTCGCCTCAAACTTGGTTTTCAAAGAAAAATATTAACATTAATGAATCGAGTCGAAATCCATCAAATTCAACTTTTTTCTATTTCTATATATAAGTTATTGTAACGAGTTAATCATATTTCCATTCAGGATGGAGTAAAGCGCTGGAGGGTCCCCTAAAAAATAAAATTTCACTTTTAGTATTTTTATAATTTTAAAAATTTTAAATTAATATATGACAAAATTGTACTTTAATCACTTTAAAAATATATAATATTTAAAAATTATAAAATATAATTATTAAAAAAATAAAATTTTACTTTTAATATATTAAAATATACCACTTAATTCCCTCCCTCCCTCCAAAAAAATTCGGGCATCGTTCCCATTAAAAGGTCACCCGAATAACAAGCATACTCCAATACAGTAAAATCTTGAGAAAAACTGCGGCTTGAAAGCTGTTGGCGACTCAAAAACCCAAGCCCCCATAAAAAACCTATACAAACAACGAGCGTTGAACAGAACCAAAATCGACTTAACCGAATCCCTTGACACGCAAAAGTGGTGGCGCGTGTCATCCAGAGCGTCGAGAATTTTGGCAATTTTTTGACATCCAAGTCAAAAGGTGTACCTGAAAAAACTGGACTTCCATTTTCCACAAAAAAAAAAGCTATTTTTTTCCTTTCAGAAAACCGATAGACACGTGGCAGAAACGTGTCGAAAGCTATTCCACAGAGTGGGGACCACACCCGCACCCCTGTTTGCATTGTTTTTTAAGCTTGGCCATGGCAGTTACACTTCACTGCTTCATCTTCATCATCTTCTTCTTCTTCAAATTCAAAGCCAACTAAACAATCCTTTCTTTATATATATATATATATATATAGTCGAAATTACTCATCAAAGTGAATAAAATGAAGTGAAGTTTACTTCTTCTCGCCTCTCATCGCATTTTTTCAAGGTAATTTTTCTTCTCGCAGATCTCATTTGCTTTGCTTATTATTTCGGTTTTTCTTCGAGTTTTTTTATGGTTAATTTCTTCTTCTTCATCTTCTTTGTTTGGTTTTTATCTACAGAGTTGCATGTTGATGTTTTGCTCTTTTTTTCCATTGTTACGAAGCTTAAACTGTGATTTGCTAGCTGCTCCTATTTGATCTTTTCTTTTATATGTATTCTTAAATCGAAATGCATGCTTAAAAAATTTGACATTCTTCTCTTTGTTTTCAAGTACAAGATTAAAATGTCATATTTTGAAAAAAAAATCAAGAACAATTTGTTTAATTTCTTGTTATTTAATCACAAGAAATAGGCAAAATGTTACATTACACAGAACTACGAATAAAAGTAAATTTTAAATTAACACTGACAGTCAGAATTTTCATTAGTCTGCAAGAGAATTTAAAAACTGATAATTACAGGGATTGTAATAATCTCGTCTCCGGGCATATAATGGCGCTTTCCGAATCGGAAAGTGTTGCCTATGGGGCCAACAAGAAAACAGGATCACCGACTCAAGCACCGGAATCGCCACATGAAGAATCAATGCCGGATCGGTTGAATTCTTCCCCCAACAAACAGAATTCCATCTTCTCACTTACCCTCGACGAAATTCAACTCAAGAGTGGGAAGACTTTTGGGTCCATGAACATGGATGAATTCCTTGCGAATTTGTGGAACGTCGAGGAAAACCAGCAAGTTCTGTCGCAACCCGAACCTATTGATGGTGACAAAGGTATAGGATGCCAACCGACTTTAGCACGACAAGGCTCGTTCACCGTTCCTACCCCACTTTGCAAGAAAACGGTTGATGAGGTGTGGTTCGAGATACAAAAAGAGTTACCGCAACCACGAGAAGCTAACGATGTGACGGATCATGAACCTCCTCAACGTCAACAAACACTAGGCGAGATTACTTTGGAGGATTTTCTCATCAAAGCGGGAGTCGTTCAAGAACCATCGGGATCTTCGCAACAAAACAAGGCATCCCCTATTAGGATCAACGGCGCGAGCTTGGATGCAAACTATATAATGGATGCACCTATTCGAAATAACAATGCAAGCATGGATGCAAACTTCGGAATGGGACATATGATAGGTCTCGGATTCCCCGGACATCAAATTGTTAGCAACGGCTATGCCGCAGGGTACTCGATTTTTGCACAAACTGTTATGGGGGAATCTTCTAATGGTACCGAAAATGGAAACCGGACTAACAGTTTGTTACAGCCAGCTGTGGCTCCTCAGAACAAGAAGAGGATCGTAGACGGTCCACCGGAGGTGGTGGTGGAAAGGAGGCAGCGCCGCATGATTAAGAACCGAGAGTCTGCCGCAAGATCTCGAGCAAGGAGACAGGCATACACAGTGGAGCTTGAATTAGAGTTGAATCAACTCAAACAGGAGAATGCAAAGCTGAAACAACTTGTGGTAAACAAATATTTTCCCTGTAAAAGTGAAAATTGAATTTTTACATAAGAGTAACCATGGTCAATAAATAACAACATTTTTTCTGTCGATTTTAATTTTGAGCAGGAGGAAAACGATAAAAGGCGAAAGGAAGAGGTAAATATATATATGGTCAATTTGTTTTCAAATTTTTGTGTTATTTTGATTTGGGTAAATTTTCACCCTCTCTAAATAAATGTCTATATTTACTCTCTTGGAGGGTGGTACTCGAGTGGTTTTATGGATGAACAGTCATTAATTTTTTAACTGCCTATGTTGTATGTTTAGATTTACAAATGGGTTAAAGTGTTAATATACATTTAGTCTCAATATTTAAGTTAATTTTTAAGGGTTTTTTTTTCAATTTAATTACCGAGTATGGGTTTAATTCAATTTGTTATCTAGATTTTTTATTTCAATTAAATATTTTTTTATTAAAATATACGTGTTAAATATTTCGAGTTCAAGACATTTTCATAAACATTGAAACTAAATTTAAGTCTAAATGATATGTTACATATGCTAGATCATTATGGCATTAATTTTCTTTTGATGATGAACCCTTTAAACAGGTTTTGAAGAGGAAGAAGGAATTGACATGTGCAAAAAAGAAGGTTGATAAGATGATGACATTAAGGAGGACAGTGAGCTTGGGATGGTGAACTAAGAATATTAATAGAAAATCATAAATTAATGTTATATACATATGCATATGCATATGTATACATCTAAATAATAATATGTCCAAATCAATTATAATTTTAGTATGGTGAAGGGTGTATGTGAGCAAGTTATAGAGTGTGTAATAATCACTTATAGTAATGTTAAACTTCTCCAATAATAAAAATCAATTTTAATCCTTGTATTTTACCAAATCACATTGATGCCTTTTTTTCAACACCACCGGTGGTGAGTACTAATTTTTAGTTTAATCAATTTGATCATCGATCTATCAATAATTAAAAAATAATAATTTAATTAGTTAAACCAATGATCTTTTTATCTCAATTTTCAGTTTTTTACAGGTTTCGAGTAGTTCTCTTAGAGATTGATTTTATTCCTTTGTCTAAATCGTTATTCCTTTGTCTAAGTCGTTATATCAACCGATTCTCGTCTAGTCTAGTTCAGTTCCAGCAACACTGATGTCTGTATGAATGAAGTATTGGGAATATGGGCTAGCTTAGCCTAAACCATAAACCAATTTTGGTCTAGACCTATTCTTGGCCCAATGAAAAGCTGGCCAGGATCTTTTATTAGTTCCATACTACTTGATATCCAAATTTTCCTCCTCGGCTGCATTAGGGTTTCTCTCTTCAGGTTTCTCCTTTGCCGCTAAACTCTCCATTACTTAAACTCTTGTTTTCTTCTGAGACCTAACATTCAATCATTGACTTGAAAGTTTTGTTTTACAGGTAAAATCTTGGTAGTTTCGTTCGTTTTAAGAACAGAGATTCGAAGATGAGGTAATTTCAATTCTTTGTTTTTGTTTTTCTTAATGTGATTATCCAGCTTAATATATTGGGTTCTATTTATTTATGAGGTTTTTAATTCTATTGATTTGCTTCACTTGAGCTAGAAGAGATTGGTTCCTTTGGGTCATTTGTTGTTTTTGTAGGATAATCTATTGGGTGCTCTCACCTAGGAGGCAGGCAATGATTTTTTTTTGGTTATATGTAATTAATTCTTTTTTTTTAACTTTATTTTTTTGGGTTCATTGATTGGTCTGTTTTGTGAAACTAGATGTCTTATGTGTTTGTAAAATTTGAACTTAAAGAGTGTAAAATTTGAACTTTAAGTTGTGAATTTGGATTTTCATTTGTGTCAGGTAATTGTTTGTTCTGTATCTGGGTTGATATGGTCTTGCCCCTTTGACTCACTGAGTCGAACTATGATTTGGCTTTTGGTGCTTGTGTTGTGATGATTATGGATTTATACTTCATTATGGTAGTGTATGAATAATGTGATTGTTTCTTATCTACTCAGTTATAGTTTTCTTAAAGGATTTTGGGTTTTTTTTTTTTTTTGCAGTAAGCTTCAGAGTGATGCCCTTAGAGAAGCTATTTCAACCATTGTGGCTAGTTCCAAGGAGAAAAATCGCAAGTTCACTGAGACCATTGAACTCCAGATTGGGCTGAAAAACTATGATCCCCAAAAAGACAAGCGTTTCAGTGGTTCTGTGAAGCTGCCACACATTCCTCGTCCCAAGATGAAGATTTGCATGCTTGGAGATGCTCAACATGTTGAAGAGGTAATTTTTGCAGCCTTCCTTAGGTGAAACTTGCTTGCTTGCTTTGCTTTGAAGAATATTTTGTTTCTTGGTTCATGTTAAAACAGACTTGGGTGTGAGTGTTGGATACAGGTATATACCTGACACAGTATGATTAGATTTTTAAAATTTTTTAATATATGTGGAGGATTTTTAGTGGTCATATCCCCCTATCCACATGGGTACATGAAAAAAAAAAAAAAAAGAATCCCAGAAACATAGGAAGAATGTTCTTGTAATGCTTGAGTGTTTTGTTGGATTGTTTTGATTTGTATTGCAGGCTGAGAAGATTGGCTTGGATTATATGGATGTTGAAGCATTGAAGAAGCTAAACAAGAACAAGAAGTTGGTCAAGAAGCTTGCTAAGAAATATCATGCATTTTTGGCCTCTGAATCTGTCATCAAGCAGATCCCCCGTCTCTTGGGTCCTGGTCTCAACAAAGCAGGCAAGTTTTACATACGAGTATCAGTATTGCACCAATTTTCAACAATTTTATGTTGTACATTATTAGGCATTTGCAAAGGTACTACTTGTATATAGACCTGTCAGTTGGGATGGTTTTGGGTCAGGCCAATATGGATTGTGTCAACTTGTGTTTTAAAATTTGAGTCCGTTCAGTTTTGTTCAATTTTGGCTTTGAGCCATTGTGTGTTAAATCTTTTCAAATTTGGTTTGAGGCATGATTTTTTAGGTCTGGTCATGATGGTTATGGATCATTTTCAGATTTGAATATTTTCGAGTTACTTGTTTGGGTCATTTTAGGTTCAGGTATTTTTGTGTCTGGGCTATTTCGGTTTGTGTCAGTTTGCATTCAGGATCAAAGAGTTTGGGTTAACTTTTCATGGTTAAACTGGATTGAGTTTGCTTTGGGTTTTTAAGTTCAGTTCATAATAGACTGGTCTACGTCAGTTGTGATTTTAGATTATGCAGCTAATATTTTTGCACGAATGCAGGGAAATTCCCAACCCTTGTTACTCACCAGGAATCTTTGGAGTCCAAAGTGAATGAGACAAAGGCAATGGTGAAGTTCCAATTGAAGAAAGTTCTTTGCATGGGAGTCGCCGTCGGGAATGTAGCAATGGAGGAGAAGCAGATCTTCCAAAACGTGCAAATGAGCGTCAATTTCCTTGTTTCCTTGTTGAAGAAAAACTGGCAAAATGTGAGTTACCTCTACTTTGTCGATTTCATTGATGGTATGTTATATGTGGGATTTTTGGGATCACTTTTACTGGGATTGAATGTGTTGATTTGCAGGTGAGGTGCCTTTACTTGAAGAGTACCATGGGACCTTCAAACAGGATCTTTTGAGTTATGCATGGAGTGAAATCATTTTTTAATTGAGAATGTTTCAAAAATTATGTTATTTGATGTTGGAAATCATGAATTTTTGAGACATTGAAAAGTTTTTGTTTTGCATTTCAACTGAACTTTCCATGAATTTCAAATTTCCATTTTTTTTTTTCCTTTTAAATTATGGCCTCAACTAGAATGATGAAAAGAAACTCGCTTTGTCAAAATGGTTAAGAATCATTACGGGCATGCATGACTCTTTCAATTTGGGGCTTTAAATTTTCGGATTAAAGAATGGAATTTAGTAGTTAATATTGTTATCTTGCTTAAAAATATAAAAAATAATTTTTTAGTTTATATTTTATATTAATTAAATTTTAAAATATTTTTATTATTTAAATTGAGTTTGGGTCAGTTTGGACTGTGTTAAGGCATAATTTTTCTGTGTTACCAACCTTAGCTCAAGTCGGACCGAACAGATTATTTAACCCTTGGACAAATCTAGTTCACTAGAAATTAAATTTTTGTAGTGTTAATAAATATACAAAATTTGAAAAATAAAAAGTACATTTTTAAATTTTTAAAAATAAAAATATAAAAGATAAATTACAGAATAAAATACAAATATACAAATAATACAATGATTATTACTATACATTTTTTGGTATAAGAAGAAAAATTCAATACTTACACCGGCTCCATTCTAGCCATTGTATACCCTTCCGAGTCTTCATGAATAATCTCGAGTACTTCATTGATATTATGTTAAATTATAATTTAACATAATATTAATAAAAATTTATGCTTGCTTAAATTTGGATTGCTTTAAAATATGGGCGAAACATTTTGCTCAAATCTGTTAATATTTTTAAATGGTTAATTCAAACTCATTTTAATACTATTTATATTATTTTTAAAATTTTGAAAAATATTATATTGTTTTTAATTTGATATTTAATTGTTAGTACAATTAAAAAAAAAGATTCAATTGATAGCCACAAAATGAAACAAAACAAATGATGTAGTACTAAGTATAAATTTACCAGATGAGTTTGTCTTGCATTTTTAAATTTGAGAAAATAAAGTGACTAAGTTCCTTAAAATAAAAGTAGGAAACTAAATTTTAAGAGACGAAGGGTAGAACGATTTAGAATATATTTTAAATATTAATCTTTATATTTTTATTACTATTTGTAACGAGTTTAGTTATTGATATTCAAATAGCGGATTTGGTCATTAGACGGAAATTTAATTAAATTGGATTTAAAATTCGATAGTAGCGTTTAGATTTAATAGAAATGAAAACGGATTAGGATTTTAAATAAAAATTTGTGTAAAAACACTTCAATTCCTCTCAAATTAGGAATTGAGCAAATTGGTTCTTCTAAAAATTTAGGCCAATTTATTCCTCTTTAAATTTGAAAGTAAGTAACTAAGGACAATTAATCACAAAAAATAATCTTTTTCGTCATTTGTACATAATTTGATTTATATAATAACAAATTAAGTCTTCAATGTATACATATTTTTATCAATTTGGTCTTGATTTGGAAAAGATATTTGAAAATTTTATAAAATTAAAAAAAAACCTTTTAGTTTCAAATATATATAAATAGTTAGAATTGTAAAATGAATTTATTATTATACTAATTAAAATTATTTAAAATTTAAAAAATAAACATTAATGTTATGATTAATTGTCTCACTTTTGAAATTGACCGTAATTAGATAGCTTTTAAATTATTTTAAGGACTAATTTGCTCAATATCAAAATTGAGAGGGACTAAAGACATAAATTTTGCCAATCTTTTAATCAAATTTTATAAAAAATTACAAATTTCCTACCGCTATTATCCTTAGCCGCACCGGGATGGCGGCAAAGAACAACAACAAAAAAAGTGAACCAGGCTTGACAGCAGCCCAAAGCTGGTAATGAATGAGAATGTCGTTGAAGATAGCTACTGATTTCAAAGCACAGGAATGGGTTTTACAAAAGAGAGAAAATGATAGAAGTCCACTTAATTTGTTTGAATGTTGGGGGTTTCAATTCAACGAAAATGAACGCCATTGTTTCTTCACTGGAAGGTTTCTGCTTAAGCCATTATCTATCCACATTGCTGAAGCAATGGACTGCCAATGTTGTTCTTCTGGTATTGGTGAAGTAAGTAATTTTCTTACCCGGTTTGAAATTATGTCAAAATTTTGATGTTTTGAAAATCGAATAGCTATGGTGATCGATTGAGTTGGTCTTGGTTTACGGGAGAATATATTGAAATCCTTTTGATTCGGTTTACTTTTTGTAGTTCAAAATTTGTGATGTGGTATTAGTTTAAGGACCTTTGTGGGATTCTTTGGAAGAGACACTAGGTCCATTGATGAGGGAAATTAGCTTCACTTGATTAAAACCCTTTACATTACTGGATAATTAGACTTAGTTGTGTAAAATGGAAAAACGATTTAAGGAACCCCAGAGAAACAAATTCGTGCTCCTTTTCTTTATGCTTACCATAATTTAAGCCGGACATTCTAGTGACAAAATAATTTGATTCTTATTTTGATAGATGGTCTCATAGTTGTGTATTTGTGATTTGGTGAAGCAGAACACCCAATGCTTGTATATTTGATATCTTTGTTTTACATTTTTTTTTTCTTTTCTGACTCAAATACATGTAAAGTCCACTAGGATATACAGATAAATGCTTGTTAATAGTACTATTAAACGTGAGTTCAAGCGCACTAATGAAATACATGGTATCTTATTCTTAGTTCATCAGTGACATGTGACTACTAGGGAACGGCTTATGATATAGAGATAAATGACTGTTAATAGTAGGTTGATGGAATACATGGTATCTTATCTTAGTTCATCAATGACATATGAGGCTACTAGGGAATGGCTTAGATATATAGATAAATGTATGAAGATAAATGCTTGTTAATAATACAATTAAATTTGGCTAATTGAATACACAATATCTTATTCTTAGTTCATCTATGACATATGAGGCTACTAGGGAATGACTTAGAGAATGGTAAAGGCAAAGGGGTAAACTCTTAGAAGAGCTATTTTACTAGCAATTCTGAAATTGACCCATCATTCATTCATGAAGCAGATTGATGATGATGAAGTGTTTTCACCTTCATTGATGTTTCCATCTTTGCCAGTGTCAGTGTGGGAGGATGATGAAGGAGAATAAAATGCTACAATTGCATATAAAACCTCCAACCTCTTCTACATCTTCCTCTTTGGCCTGCACTTGCTTGTCCCTCTCAGGCAATCCTGAGACCATTGGAAATGCTAACAATGGTCTAATTTTCATGATGAAGACCACGTTGCTTTCACCAACTACACTCATTGCTCTCCATAAGAAGAGCTTGGAGTGGAAGGTTTATCTGGTAAATCACTAATTCGATATTTATGTCCTTGCTAGAAGCAAGGTAGTTTGGACTCCATAAATCGTACACAAACCATTTCTGCTAACTTGAGGAAATTGTATCTGTTTGACAGGAAGATACTAACCATTATGATGCCAATTTATTGAAACTCTGGTACAAGGAGAGTTGCATAATCTCTTATTTATAGCGCTGTTTGAGACCAACTATTCTTAATATTTAATACAAATTTGGAAGGTATTTTCAAATATAGGAGGTATTATCAAATATGGAATATTTCTAATATGGAAGGTATACCTTCCATATTTGATTTTATCTTTTATATTTGAAAATACCTTCCAAATTTGTATTAAATGTATAATATATATCTTCCATATTTGATTATATTTTCTATATATGGATTATATTTTCTATGTTTGAAAATACATTCCAAATTTGTATTAAATTTATACAAACATGGAAAGTCTATTAAATATAGAAAGCTTATTCAAATATAGAATGTATTAAATTCTCAAATATAGAAGGTATATTCATGTATATCTTGATGTTTGAATGCTTCCACGCGTGGTATATCTATTTGTAGCACATAATTGGTCTCAAACAGCTTTACAAATACAAGATTGTGCTACTCTCCTTGTATCACATTTCTAGTCAATTGACTTTCATAAATGGATTTTTATGTGAAGATGCATGAATTAAATATTCAAATATCAGGATATACATAAATATACTTTCTATATTTGAATATTTAATACTAGTATCTTTACATAAAAATCATATAAGCATAGCATAAAAACAAATCATATAAAAGACATTTAGGAATACAGCAAAGTTTCCATACATAGAAGATGTATTAATACCTAAAACACTGCATTTGTACCCAAAAGATAGAAAAGCATGGATAAAATGCTTGGTCTGTCTTTTAAGGCAACTTGTTCTGTATGTCTATTTTCTTTTATGCCTAATATGGTATGTCTATAATGATTCGTAGGCATGCCATATAGGCATATAACACCTTTAAACATAAAATTGCAAGTCATAAATTAGATATTAGCTGGCATAGACGAACTCTAGTCTGCTTGGAACTATCCTGTGTGCTAATTTCAATTTATCTGGTCTAAGTAGATGGGGGCATTGTTTGGTTCCCTATCCGAGCATGTCAGCATTTTTTAATCCTTGCATAATTACTTTTCCTACATAATATAAATATATTTCTGTTTGTTTTACTACCAGTCTAGAGAACAGGACCCATAGGGAGGGGAAACAAATTATTATGGTAAAAACACCTTTATGATCCCTTTCAATAAAATCAGAGCAATTTAATCCCTATCAATTTTGAAAGTGAGCAACTAAGGACAATTAATAATGATGTTAATGTTTTTTTGCCAATCATACATAACTTTTATAGGTATAATAACAAATTTAGCCCCCAGTGTTTGTTATTATGCATAAATGTTAGAATCTATAAATGTTGTGGGTTAAATTTATTAATTAAGATCAAATTAAGAGAATGCATAAACTTTGAGGGTTAAATTGCTATTATGTCAATAAAAATATATACAATTGACGAAAAACATTAACATTTTTGAAATTGACAGAGATTAAATTGCTCTGATTTTTTAGAGGGACCAAATTACTCAATATTGAAATTGAGAGCGATCAAAGAGGTCTTTTTACCAATTACTTCTCTTTGGTTTTGGAGTTAAATAGACACCCTGAAAACTTATGTGTAAAGTTTGAAATCCTAATGCTAACATCAAAGACAACACTTTATCCCAATTCAACAACTTTTTCCATTCATATTTTACACCAAATTGTAGCAAGTGAAGGACAATAATAGTTTATTACTTTCAAGAAATCTATTAGAAATGGCATAAGTCTAGTTTCCATCATTTCGAGGCATCAAAGAATTAGTTAAATGCATAATCTAATTGGTAATAAATCTATCATCATTTGACAATCTGGTTGACTGAGAATTGTTTTCTGGCGAATTCTATGAATCAATTCAGGCAGTGTGTGCAAAGAGAACCGATACTAGGAACTAGTAGAGAGTTAGAGGCAGAGATTCAACCAGAATGTACTTAGAGATAGAAAAAACACGAAGAATATGTATTCTAATTCTCTATAAATGACATGACCAGATTTTTATGTGTTGTTACCACTAACCAATCAAGTTAAGCATAGGCATGAATGGATTTTTTCTTATGTTGTCTAGCTTTCTATGTTCTTGTGTTATTTTTATTTTAAAACAAGAAAAACAAAAAGAGACTCGGAGCTACAAACGAGAATGCTTTTGAAGGGCCATTTTCATGAAAGGAAGATCCAATTTAGTACCTCTTATATATTGTTGATATGCTTTAGTAAACTAGGTGGAGCTTGATAGAAAAATAAGTTAGCTTTACTGACCTTGTTGGATTCAGTAACTTTATGAGCAGAGCTGATCTGCTTAAATTCGGGATTATGCAGCCCAATCTTTGTGGTATTTTCTCATTTGCCTGCGCTAGAACCCGTAGGTGCACAAGTGCAAAATTTCTTGAGAAGTAAGAAATCCGGCCGACAAATAACACCTGCCAAAATTCTTATTAGTAGAGTCGGTCATAACATTTATGGAAAGCTGCATCTGTGGATTGTGTTAACACGTCGACACTACGAAGTCTTCTATCCACATGTAATTGTTTAGTTTACATATTGAAATGATTTATATGGTCTAGGTAAGTGGTAGAATAATTTAGGTAATCGCTCTTTTTTGCACCATAAGTTATTACTCTCACTAATTACACTTTTATTATTATATTTATAGATAAAAGTGTTACTTGGGCCTTGCATATTACTTGTGCATACTACATAGGCACTGCCATGATGCATTAAGTGTCATGACAAAGTTATCTGTGTGTTGTAAGGTTTGACTGACTATTTGCTCATGTTTTTTGCATTTCTATTTAAATTAGTTACTTCAAATAGAAATTGCTATGCCATGCTTTCCTTCCTGCAATAGCTTTAAATAGACTATATTGTTGAATCAAATGTTGGACTATGGAGTTATTGGAATCCAAGGCATTTTAACCTTACTTTATTTGAAACCAATAATGTAGAAATTTGTTGCACAATTTTCATGCTCTAATACTATGTCTAAAGAGGTCCAATTTATCATAATTGAGCCTACATATGTTGATATGGATGTGCACGGAACAGGATCGTAAGTTTTTCCAAGTCACGGATTTGGCCTAAGGCTCTAGATGAATGAAGGAGAACTTGGAGTTTGACACAACTTGAAATACTAAAAAAATCCAAGTCAGATTTAAGAATTAAAAAGGACAGCAATTAAAACAAGTAATAAAAGATAGAAAAAGAATAAGGAATCCAAATTAAATATTAAAAATAATTAAATAAGATCAAAACAGAATAACAAAGAAACGAAACAAGATAGATTGGAAGTGGCGTGTAGAAGTCCTAAGGAGGCTTGGAAACCAGATGATTGCAGAACCCCCTTCAAACGGCTCTAATTTTCCCTCCAAGAAAGAAAACTTGACAAGAAAAAACTTGAAGATAATCCCATAATCTGAAAAGATTGTTAAAACTCTTTTAAAAGAATGTTAGGTTTAATTCTACAAAAAAAAAAAAAAAAAACCTGTTTGATGTTGGCCATTCTTTATTCACAGGGAAGTTTCCAGTGAAGCCTTGTTAGACAGTTGTGTCATTACGAAGTATCTACATTGACATCAGTTGGCTAACCATGGACAGCCAGTGTTGATCATATGATCTTCCTAAATCAAGTAATCTTCTTATCCTATTTGAAATTGTGTGAAATTTTTATGTTTATATAAACAAATAACTTAACTAAAAAGCTGGAGGAAAAGTATCTTAACATACAAGATATCATCATCTACTGAATTGGTCTTGGTTTATGGCATAATATATTGAATTCTTTTGAGTTGATTAATGCTGTTGTATCTTTATTTTGGTTTACCTTTTTCTGGTTTAAAAATTTTGATGTGCTATTATGCATACCTTTGTGATTCTTTTTGGAAGAGATAATAGCTCCATTGACCTTGATAAGAGAGAATTAGATTCATTTATTATCCCTTTACTTGACTTGATAATAAGACATTGAATGTAAAGTGAGAAAGCAATTTGAGTTCAAGGAAACCCAAAGAAGACTTGTTGTCAATTCCTTTTTACACATAATGTTTTTGCATAAAGAACTGATTTGTCCACTGTAATATGGTTTTGCTAAAAACAACATAAATGGTCTGGAATTGTTTGTATTGAGTGCAATGGCTTCTACAAAGTTGTTTGTAACTTTATCAGACAACTCAAATTATCATCTTGGACTGGATTTTTTAACAAATTTCATGCCCCTTTTCTTGCCCTTTTTTTTTTTTGCTTACCATATTATTAGACTGTCATTTAAGTAGAAAAAGGATTTGATTCTATTTTATAAATGTTCTCACATTTGTGGTTCCACGATTTTGCGAAGCAGAATACTCAATGCTTGGATATTTGTTGAATTTATTTGGTTACATATTTTCTTCAATGATTCAAATATTTGTAAAGTCCCTTCGTCAACGATATGACATCTTAGTTCATCAATGACAAATAAGGCTACTAGGGAATGGCTGAGAGAATGTTAAAGACAAAAGCTAAACTCTTGGAGGAGCTGTTTTATGGTATCTGATCCATCATTCTTTCATGAAGCAACTTGGTGAAGCTGTGAACGTATTGTCACCTTCATTGATGTTTCAATCTCGACTGCAGAGGGCTGAAGCTGCAGAAGATGAAGAAAAATATGCTATAGCTAGCCTCTTCCACGTCTTCCTCTTTGACCTTTACATGGTAGCCTTCACCATGTAATTCTGGGTTTATTGGGAACAATAGCAATGGTCTTGTTTTCGTGATGAAGCTTACATGCCTTCACTAACTACACTCATTGTTCTCCATTAGAAATGCTTGGAGTGGTAGGTTTATCTGGTAAATCATTGATCTGATATTGATGTCATTTCAAGAAGTGATGCAGTATCTTGGACTCCATAACTTGTACCCTGAATCATTTCTACCATCTTGAGGAAATAATATCTGTATGACAGGAAGAAACTGGCTATTGTGATGCCAATCGAATAGAACTTTGATACAAGAAGAGCAGAACAATGTCTTACTTATAAATAAGGCCGTTTGAAACCAACTATTTCATGATTGTATCAATTTTCAGTCAGAAATGAACTGTTAGTTTAGCATAAATAAATTTTCCATACATGGATTCTTAAGTAAAGATGTAAGTATTAAATATTCAAATATCACATAAGAATCCATTTACGGAAGATTTATTTCAGTTCATTTCTAGCTGAAAATCGATGCAATCATGAAATAGTTGGTCACAAAAAGCCCTATAAATAAGAGATTGTGCTGCTCTCCTTGTATCTAAGTTCTTATCAGATGGCATCACAATGGCCAATTTCTTCCTGCCATACAGATACTATTTCCTCAAGATGGATGTAGCGAAGAAATAGTTGATCTCAAACAACCTTATAAATAAGAGATTGTGTTGCTCTCCTTGTATCGAATTTCCATTCAGTTGGCATCACAATATTTGGATAGTTAATACTTGCATCTTTAAATAAAAATTCATATATGGAAAATATATTTGCTCCAAATTAACTGCCTTTTCTGACAGATAGTGCATTCACTGTATCCTAATATTTAAATTCTGACAGGAATATGCCAAAAACACTGCATTTTGTGACCCAAAAGGTAAGAAAAGCATGTGTAGTATGCTTGGTCTGTCTTTTAAGGCAACTTGTGGTGTATGTCTATTTCTTTTATGCCAAGTATGGTATGTCTATAATGATTCATATTACCTTCCATATAGTCATATAACACCAAAACCATATGTGTATTGCATACCATACTTATGACGCTATAAACATTAAATGGTAAGTCATAAATTAGATATTAGCTGGCATATACCAACTCTAGTCTGGTTTGAACAATCCTGTGTGCTAATTTCAATATATCTGGTCTGAGCAGGTGGGAACATTATTCAGTTCCCTATCTGAGTCTCAAAAACTTAATTTATGCTGCACTTCGGTTTGAAATGGACACTGAAAATTTATCTGTAAGGTTTAAATCCTGGTACTAACATCCAACGACAAAGACATTTTACCCCCAATTTGACAATAACTTTTCCCATTAGTAATAGTTTATTTCTTTCAAGAAATCAAATAGAAATGGCATAAGTTTAGTTTCCATTGTTTTATGGTTTCAAAGAATTATTTATATACACCATCATTTGGCACTCTAGTTGACTGAGAATTGTTGTCTATGGAATTCTATGAATAAACCCATGAAGAGTGTGGAAAGACAACCAGTGCTAGGAAACCGGTAGAGTGTTAAGGCTGAGATCGACCATAATATACTTAATAAACACAAAGAATATGTATTCAAGTTCTATATTAGTGACATGATTAGGTTAGATTTTCTGCTCGTTTGCTTTCTTTGTTTATTTTTCCTCTTAAACAAGAAAAACAAAGAAAGGGCTCGGAGCTGTGAAAGAGAATGCTTACCATTTTCATGAACCAGTTAGTACCTCTTATATATTGTCCATATACTTAATTAAACTAAGTGGAGCTTCATAGAAAAATAAGTTAGCGTGACTGATCTTGTTGGATTCAGTGTAAAATGTTATGAGTTTGAGCTGATCTGCTTAAATTTGGACTATTTTTCCCATTTGTTTGGACTACACTAGTGCAGAATTTCTTGAAACCTAGATTACTTATCTAGGATCATAAAGATTGAAGTAAAGGTTGTTTGGTTGAGAAGAAAGTAAGAACTCGAACAAGCGAATTAGCACCTGCGAAAGATCTCATTTATATGGAGCTGGTCGTAACGCTAATGGACTATTGCTTCTGTGGATTGTGTTAACATGTCGACATTACGAGTTGTTTTATTCACGTGTAATTGTTTAGTTTATTTCTATATTAAAACAATTTACGCGCTCTCGATAATTGCTTAGTTTTGTTGACCAGTTTGTGCACTAGTTTTTTACAATTGGCAGTGTCTCTTGGGCAATGCATACTTATGCCTAAGGCATTGCCATGATGCATTGTTTTGAGTCTTGTGACAAGCCGAAAAGTCAACTGCAGTTTCGGATTAATCTTTTTGATTCGTGAACTTGTTCATGTGCAATCCGGTTGAATGAACAATGATTAAAAGATTTAGAGTGAAGTGATATGAAACATATTTTTATTAGTGGATTTAGATATTGATATTCGTATAATGGATATCATAATATACTTGGATTTTCACTTTTTATTTTTTATATAATAAATATGGATATTTAACAGTTTTGGATATTAGATAGAATTTAATTGATTCGGATTTATAATTAGAAAATAATACATAAATAAACAGATTAGAATTTTGGATCAAATTTGTGTAAAGCTATCTTTTTAGTCCCTCTCAATTTAGACATTGAGCAATTTAATCCTTCTAAAAACGAGTAATTTAATCTTTTTAATTTCAAAAGTAAGCAATTAAGGATAATTTATTACTACTATTAATGTTTTCTGTTAATTGTACATAATTTTGATTGACATAATAACAAATTAAACCTTCAATGTTTACATATTTTGTTAATTTGATCCTTATTTTAGAAAATAATTGCAAAATGTATAAAACCTCAAAAAATATAATAAAAAAATTAGTTTCAAATATATATATAAATAGACAAAATGTGTAAACTTTAATAGATAAATTTGTTATTTTTCTAATCAAAATTATGTAAAACTGATGAAAAAAATTAATGTTGTGATTGATTGTATTTACATACTCGGTTTTTAAAATTGATAAGATTAAATTACTCTGATTTTTTAAAGATATCAAATTTGAGAGAAGCTATTTTTACCCATTTTTTAATTCCAAATTTATAAAATTTACAAATTTCCCACCCGCTATTATCCTTGGCCAATGGCGGCAAAGAACAAAAAAGGGTAAACCGGGCTTAACAGCAGCCCAAAGCTGGCAAATAATTGAGAATGTCGTTGAGGACAGCTACGGATTGCAAATTACAAAAATGGGTTTTACAAAAGAGAGAAAATGATAGAAGCCCATTTAATTTGTTTGAATGTTGGGTGTTTCAATTCAACGAAAATGAATCGCCATTGTTGCTTCACGGGGAAGTTTCTGCTGAAGTCATTGCCAAGTATATCTACATTGCTATTGGTCTGCTAAAACCATGGACGGCCAATTTTGTTCTTCTGATCTTGCTGAAGCAAGTAATTTTCTTATCCTGTCTGAAATTATGTGAAATTTTTTATGTTTCGAAAACTTAAAAGCTATGGCCGTCTATGGGTTGGTCTTCGTTTATGGAAGAATATATTGTTGAACTCTTTAATTTGATTAATGCTGTTATCTGCTTTTGGTTTACCTTTTTAGCAGTTGAAAATTTATGATGTGTTATTAGTGCAAGGACCTTTGTGGGTTTCATTGGAAGAAGTAATAGGTCCATTGATAAGAGAAATTAGCTTCACTTGATTAAAACCCTTAACATGACAAGATAATTAGACTTTGTTGTGTAAAATGAAAAAACAATTTAAGGAACACAAGAAAAACAAATTCATGCTCCTTTCCTTCCCTTTTTATTATTACGCTTTTAATAATTTTAGTCCATCATTTAAGAGAAAAAGGAATTTGATTATTATCTTGATAGATGGTTTATATTTGTGTATTTGTGATTTGGTGAAGCAGAATACTGAATGCTTGGATATTTGATGAATTTCTTTGCAAGTACATGTAAAGTCCATTAGGATATACAGATAATGCTTGTTAATGGTACAACCAAATTAGCTGACGGAATATGTGGTATCTTTTTCTTAGTTCATCTATGTCATATGAGGCTACAAGGGAATGGCTTAAGATATACAGATAAATGTATATAGATAAATGCTTGTTAATAATACAATTAAATTTGGCTGATGGAATACATGGTATCTTATTCTTAGTTCATCTATGACATATGAGGCTACTAGGGAATGGTTTAGAGAATGGTATCAAACCATTCATTCATGAAGATAAAAGGTGGCATAAAATGCTATGATTGCATATGAAACCTCATGCCTCTCCTATATCTTCCTCTTTGACCTACCCTTCTTTGACTCTCTCACGCAATCCTGAGACCATTGGAAATACTAACAATGGTCTAATTTTCATGATGAGGCCAACTCTTACTCCATCGGCTTCTTCCATTTCTTCAAGTTAAAAGTGCCTGGAGTGGTAGGTTTATCTGGTAAATCACTGGTTCGATATCAATTTCCTTGCTAGAAGCAAGGTAGTATCTTGGTCTCCATAAATCGTACCCAAACCATTTCTGCTAACTTGAGAAAATTGTATCTGTTTGGCAGAAGGAGATTGGCCATTTTAATGCCTACTGAGTGTAACTCTGGTACAAGGAGAGTTGCATAATCTCTTATTTATAGGGCCATTTGAGACCAACTATTCTTAATATTTAGTACAAATTTGGAAGGCATTTTCAAATATAGAAGGTATAATCAAATTTATACCTTCTATATTTGAAAATACCTTCTATATTTGAAAATACCTTCCAAATTTGTATTAAATTTATACAAATATAGAAAGCTTATTCAGATATAGAAGGTATATCTTTGTGGAAGGTATTAAATTATGGAAAGTATTAAACAATCAAATATTCAAGTATGTCCATATTTGATTTTACCTTCTATATTTGAAAATACCTTCCAAATTTTTATGGAAGCATGTAATTGGTCTCAAACAGCTCTACAAATACAAGATTGTGCTACTTTCCTTGTATCACAGTTCCAGTCAATTGACTTTCATATATGGATTTTTATGTGAAGGTGCATGAATTAAATATACTTTCTATATTTGAATATTTAATACTTGTATCTTTGCATAAAAGTTCATATAAGCATACCTACTATACTAAGCAGTTACCATAAAAGACATTTAGAATTACAACAAATTTTCGTACATAGAAAATTTATTAATACCAAAAATACTGCATTTTTTATCTTTGCATAAATACTTTTCCTACATAATATAAATTGTATTTCTATTTGTTTTACTACCAGTCTAGAAAGCAGGATCCGTAGGGAGGGCAAACAATTGGAAACAAATTAGTTTGGTAAAAACACTTTTATGGTCGCTCTCAATTAAATATTAAGCAAACCGGTTGCTCTCAATAAAATTGGAGCAATTTAACCCCTATCAATTCCGAAAGTGAGCAACTAAGGACAATTAATAATGATATTAATTTTTTTTTGTCAATAGTTCATAATTTTTATTGGTTTAATAATAAATTTAGCCCTTGATGTTTGTTATTCCACATAAATGTTAGAATATGTAAATGTTGCAGGCTAAATTTATTAAGACCAAATTGACAAAATGCGTAAACTTTGACAGCTAAGTTTTCTATTATGCCAATAAAAAATATGTACAATTGATGCAAACATTAACTTTGTGATTAATTGTTCTTAATTGCTCATTTTTTAAATTGACAATGATTAAATTGGTCTGATTTTTTAGAGGGACCAGATTACTTAATATCGAAATTGAGAGGGACCAAAGAGGTCTTTTTACCAATTACTTCTCTTTGGTTTTGGAGTTAAATGGACACCCTGAAAACTTATGTGTAAAGTTTGAAATCCTAATACTAACATCAAAGACAATGTCACTTTATCCAAATTCGGGAAGAACTTTTCCCATTTGTATTTTTAACCAAATTGAAGCAAACTATTAGAAATGGCATAAGCCTAGTTTCCATTGTTTTGTAGTATCAAAGAATTAGTCAAATACATAATCTAATTGATAATAACACTATCATCATTTGACAATCTGGTTGACTGAGAATTGTTTTCTAGGGAATTCTATGAATCAATTCAAGCAGAGTGTACGAAGACAACCAATGCAAGGAAACTAGTAGAGAGTAGAGGCAGAGTTCCGACCATAATGTACTTAGAGATTGAATAAACACGAAGAATATGTATTCTAATTCTCTATAAAAGACATGACCAGATTTTTATGTGTTGTTACCACTTACCAATCAAGTTAAGTATAGGCATGAATACATTTTTTCTTATGTTGTCTTGCTTTCTATTTTCTTGTGTTCATTTTTATTTTAAAACAAGAAAAACAAAAAGAGACTTGGAGCTGCGAACTAAAATGCTTTTGAAGGGTCATTTTCATGAAAGGAAGATCCAATTTAGTACCTCTTATATATTGTTGATATACTTTAGTAAACTAGGAGGAACTTGATAGAAAAATAAGTTAGCTTTACTGACCTTGTTGGATTCAGTAACATTATGAGCAGAGCTGATCTGCTAAAATTCAGGATAATGCAGCCCAATCTTTGTGGTATTTTCCCATTTGCTTGCGCTAGAACCCATAGGTGCACAAGTGCAAAATTTCTTGAGAAGAAAGTAAGAACTCGAGCTGGCAAATAACACCTGCCAAAATTCTTATTTATAGAGTCGGTTATAACTTTTATAGAAAGTTGCATCTGTGGATTGTGTTAACACGTCGACACTACGAAATCATCTATCCACGTGTATTTGCTTAGTTTACATATTGAAATGATTTATACGGTCTAGGTTATTGGTGGAATAATTTGGGTAACCGTTCTGTTTTGCACCATAAGTTATTACTCTCGTTAATTACACTTTTATTACTATATTTATATATATAGGTGTTACGTGGGCCTTGTATATTACCTGTGCATACTGCATAGGCACTGCCATGATGTGTGGTCATGACAAAGTAACCATTACGTTGCCATGTTTAGCCAACTATTTGCTTACGATTTTTCGCATTTCTATTTTATTAGTTACATCAAATAGAAATTGCTATGCCATGTTTTCCATCCTGTAATAGTTTTAAGTGGACTATATTGTTGGATCAAATGTTGGACTATGAGTTATTGGAATGCAAGACATTTTAACCTTACTTTGTTTGAAACCGATATTGAAAACATTTGTTATACAATTTTTTATGCTGTAATACTATGTCTAAAGAGGTCCAATTTATCATTATTGAGACTACATATGTGTTACTGATTGACTGAACCTTTTACACATGATAATACCTTATTTATTTAATTTCTTTTCATGTCTTATAGATGTTTGGCTCCCCTCCATTACTTACTTTTGTGTCTATTACTATCCAATATAAGGTTAATCACCATTTACAAATATCACTTCCACAATTCATTGATGGTCTTACAAATTTGAATGGTGATGATTAGTGTATTTGATAGTTTTAGATTAAAAAAACAATTGACTGGATCTCAACCCGTTCTATTCTTATTAACCTCAGTCCAACCCTGAGCATTCCTAAGTCTAGTTGCACAAGTTCATCTTCTTGTAGTTAACTTCAACATGGTGTGCAACTTTCTAAATATTGGTATACATATACATATATATGCCCTCTAGTGTTTGTATTGAGTTTAGCATTCTGAAATTACTGCATGTGGCTGCACCATTTAATCAGTATCCAGATATTAACAATGGCACTTTGACATCTGCCATGTTCTTCGTGACACTTTATCCAACCATTAATTCTTGTATTTATTTCTACAGTTAGCAATAACATTAAGATTGGAATTTTGTGTTATTTTTTTATTGTTTTAGAAAGTAGTAAGAACAACGTCATTAATAACTTATATTGTGAGATTACAAGGTAGAACTTTTGCAATATCATGTGACAATCAATTCTAATTTGTTTAAGGTTGGCAAAGACTATTATTTAGACCATTAATGTGTTTCAAATATGGGTACCGATCAATATAACTGTTCTAATTTGTTTTCTAAATTCTTTTTCTTGATTTGAAGAATATACCCTTCATATCCATGTTTGGTTATATGTCAGATATAGATTTTGAATATATATACTTTTAAGGAAAAGGGAAAACTGAAAAGTCCAAAAGCAAAATAGGGTGTAGATGGAGTATATTTGTCTAGGTTGATTGCAGTGCTTTGAGTGACTTGGGAGAGTTACATTCTATCTACCATGTTAGCAATTATCTCCAAGGGCAACCATAGCTACCCAGAGTAGCTATTGAAAAATATGGACCATGATGAATAAGTGTGTGTTGGAAGAGCTTCGCATTAATTGTATATGTCAAATCTAGATTCAACAATACTGTGTACTAAAATAACATGAACATGACTTGAAAAAATAGTTAAAACATAATACGAAATAGTAAAAAATTGAACAGAGTACGGATAAATGAATATATTAAAATCGATATAAAACAGTCTTTCTTCCGGTACTTATATTGGTGCATATGTATATAAGCATGTTTCAGTCTATATTTTACATTTATTAGATAAGTTACTATTAAAGAAAATCTAATTCTCAAAATTCAAACTTGAAAAATTTTGATATAATGTTTAAATTCACAACTTTATATATTAGTTCTTTTATTATATATAGTTTTGGATGTAGTGAGTCAAACTATGAATTGTTTTTTAGCGCTCATGTTGTGATGAGTATGAATTGTTTAAGTTGCCTGGATTAATACTTCATTATACTAGTTTCTGAATTATGTGGTTGCTTCTTATCTACTCATTTATAGTTTTCTACCCTGAGGGAATTTGGCTTTTTTTATCTGCACTAAGCTTTGGAGTGATTCCCTTAGAGAAGCTACTTCAACCAATATGGCTAACTCCTAGGAGGAAAATCATAAGTTGACTGAGACCGTTGAATTCCAAATTGGGCTGAAAAACAATGATCCCTTAAAAGACAAGTGTTTCAGTGTTTGTGAAGCTGCCACACATTGCTTGGAGATGATCAACTTGTTGAAGAGGTAAATTTGTGTCTTTCTGAGGTGAACTTGGTTTGCCTACATTGCTAAGAAGAACATTTTATTTCTTGACCTGAGCATAAGACAGATATGGGTATGCATTTTAAATGTGCATGGGTACTTCAAGAAGAATGACTAATCTGGGCAACATAAAAACTATGTACTTGTAACTTTTGAGTGTTTCCTTTTATGCGGTTCGATTTATATTGCAAGCTGAGAAGATTGGTTTGGATTAAATGGATGTAGAAGCATTGAAGACGCTAAACAAGAACAATAAGTTGCGCATTGAATGGGTTGATCGTAGGTAAGGTGCCTTTGCTTGAAGAGTACCACGGCCCTTCAAACAGGATCTTTTGAGTTATGCGTAGAGGGAAAGTAGTTGTGGAGATTAATACTGAATCCCTTTTTTTTACTCAGAATGTTTCAAAATATATGCTCTTTGATGTTGGAATTCCTAGAAATCATGAATATTTGATACATTAGGAGTTTTCGTTTTGAAATGGACACCCTGAAAATAAGTTACTTCTCTTTGGTTTTGGACTTAAATAAACACCCTGAAAATTTATCTGTAGGGTTTGAGATCCTCATACTTACATCCAAGGACAAAGACACTTTACCCCAATTTGACAAGAACTTTTCCTTTTAGTAATAGTTTATTTCTTTCAAGAAATCAAATAGAAATGGCATAAGTTTTGTTGCCATTGTTTTATGGTTTCAAAGTATTAGTTGTATACATAATCATTTGACACTCTAGTTGACCAGTGGTAGGAAACTTGTAGAGAGATTGAATAAACACATAGAATAAAGTATTCAAGTTCTATATTAGTGACATGATTAGATTTTCTTTTCTGCTTCTTTGCTTTCTTTGTTTATTTTTCCTCTTAAACAAGAAAAGCAAAGATATAAAAGAGAATGCTTGCCATTTTCATGAACCAATTTAGTACCTCTTATATATTGTTGAGGTAGTGCTTCATAGAAAAATAAGTTACCTTGTTGGATTCAGTGTAAAATGTTATGCGTTCAGCTGATCTGCTTAAATATGGGATTATGCAGCACAATTATTGTACTATTTTCCCATTTGCCTGTACTAGATCCTGTAGGTGCTCTTAGAAAGATTGAAGTAAAGGCTGTTTGGTTGAGAAGAAAGTAAGAATTCGTACCATTGTAAGATGGTTTTCGGCAATTAACATCAGCCAAAGATCTTATTTGTATAGAGCCGGTTTAACTCTTATGGACAATTGCATTTGTGGATCGTGTTAACACGTCGACACTATGAATTCTTCTATCCACGTGTAATTGCTTAGTTTATTTCCATATTAAAATCATTTACGCGCTTTAGGTAATCGCTTAGTTTGGTTAACCGGTTTGTGCATCGTAAGTTAGTATCCTCTCTAATTTTATTACAACTAGAGTTGTTTCTGGACCATGCGTTTTGAGTACTTATGTCTAAGGCATTGCCATGATACGTTGTTTCGAGTTGTGTTGATATTTCAACTGTAGTTTCAGATTAATGATCTTGATTCATGAACTTGTTCCTATTACAATCCTGTTGAATGACATTTTTTTTCAAGAATGGATAAAAGATTTAGATGTCTAATCAAGAGATGCTCGTATCTGCAGTGTACTATTGATCTGCAAATAATTTGCTGTTGTTTCGGCAAGGCAGAGGAATCGGTACGTTTTTGTTACCAACATGATGTTTAGCCCTTCGCTACAGAACATCTCGAAGCGTCCATTGTCTGGATTTCGCTAGCAAAATTATCCCCTTAAATGATATCCATTAAGAGTAGGAGCTTGTTCAAGGTGCTAGAAATTTTGTACTTTGACCACTTTAAACAGACCCCAAGGTGTTGTCTGGAAATTTGCCTATGGAGTTTCTGTCTGAAAGTGAGTGCAAGTTCATTGGAAGGTATGTTTTACACATGTATGTTGTAGTTTTTGTGTTGAGTTATCATACTAAGGTGTTGTCTGGAAATTTGCCTATGGAGTCTCTGTCTGAATGTGAGTGCAAGTTCATTGGAAGGTATGTTTTACACATGTATATTGTAGTTTTTGTGTTGAGTTATCATACTAACATATTTTTTTTATACAATATAAGTTCAAACTCACACATCTCCACACTACACTAGTATACAAGTGAATCTGTTGATCGAACCCTAGTCACCCTAGTCACGGACATAGATAATCTCACTTCAGCCATTACTGTGTGCGGCTATACACTATTTAGTCACTTGCTTTCAATATCCAAGTATATTGATACTGGCACTTCTGAGTGTTTTTTAATTAAAATACTATAAAAAATAATTTGTAATTAATTACAAAAATAGGGTGGTTTTTTATAAGTAGCACCACCCTAAATTCTTTCCCACCATCAGCTAATCATACAGTTTTAAAATATATATTTTTTTAGGCGATACCAGCGTATATTTTTTAAAAATATCTATATTTCTTTCTAAAAACAATACAAATGATATATAAGTAACAAAAACTATATTTTTATTTCATTTGAAAGGCAGTATTGATAATTTTTTTTAAAAAAAGTCTGACAGGAAATAAATTAAAAAAAGAAGTTGAAGCTATTATAAAAAAAAATGTCTTGTCTTCTCATATTAAATCATGTTACTGTTTTTTTCTTTTTCTTTTTTTGGTTTGAAATAATATTAAATCTGTGTGTTAGTCCTTGGATGTCAGAAAACCTTTTTTTTTTTTTTCCGAAACTCATATGGAAATGAATTGAAATAGCTGATGGTTGGGTTAGATATATGTTTTTAGGGAAATAATTGCATCATAAACTCTTTTTAATTATTATTTTAAGGTTTTTTTTTTTTTTTATAACATCTTCTTTTAAATTTAAACCAGTATCTCTTGACACATTAATGGTATCATCTTAATACCACATTAAAAATTTTTTTTTTCTTCTCAAATGGTATTTATTCTGTATTTAGGGAGAATATTCGTATATTTTTTAGTTACATCCAATATGTTGGCGGCACTACTTAAAAAAGATTTTTTTTCTTTCAGTAATAATTGAAAGGTGAGTGAAATTTAAGGTGGCACATCTTATATAATTTTTGCATTTAATTTGTTTTTTATATTATTTTGATAAAAGGATATCTGCCATTTTTTTCTTCTTGGAACTGTGAATGTTAACATAGTTTTAAGTTTTAACCATTTTAATAGAATGATTCTTGTTCTTGATTTGTTTGAATAGTTAGCAAATACATTAAGAATTAATGAACTTCTTGAGTTTGTATTATTAATAGCTTTTGTGTTGTGAGACTGTAAGGAATTACATTTGTAATACCATGTGTCTATCAATTCTAAATTAAGGTTGGTGAAGACTATGTTATTTAGTTTATGTGTTGGATATGGTTAGGTGGTTGAATATTTTATTCTTTTTAAGTTTTTTCATATATATATATATAAAGAATTATATCTTTCATATTTATTCTCACATATACATGGGTAGATAGTAGCTTTGATCCTCCAAAAAATAGTAAAATTTACCTTTAAACTTTTTAGGTTTTATGAAATAATAAGTTAATATAAAGTCAAAATATACTATAAATCTGTGTATTTTCATAAATTTGAAATTTAATTATTATACTTTTATTTTTAGGAATGTAGTTATTTTATTTTTTAGATTTTAAAGTTTATGTCCAATTATTAATACTATTAAATTTATTGGTGTGACATTTTAAAATTTTAAAAAATTTACTTATTAGGTAATTGTGTAACTAAAAAAAATAATGTTGTAATGAATTTAAATTTAACAAAATAATTTTAATAATGTTAATAATTAGATATGAATTTTGAAATCTGAAAATTAGATGAATTAAATTCCTAAAGTTAGAAGTATTAAGGTTAAGTTCTAACTTTAGGAAGAGTATAGGGAATTATGATATTTTTTTAATATACTATTTAAAACTACCTATAGCTCTTCTTCAACACTTAAATAGGAGATAAGCGCGATTCAAAGCACTCAAACTTACATCTTTCTAACAAACATTAGAAATTATGAGTATAACTAAAAAAATTATAATTTTTTTCCTGAGAAAGCTTTTGGGTTTGATTATATGTCACAGCATATTCCGATTTAAATTCTTTGGGGGAAAATCGACTTTTTAAAATAAGAACTAAAATGATCTTAGCCATTGAACTTTAAACCCGTGTTACCATCACTACCCTCAAAATCAAACTTTGAACTCCAAAATCATTCAACCTTAAACTCCCTCTATCATCACATTTCATCAAGACACAACCGAAACAATCATACTAAAACCCCACGTTATCCGTTCTTTCTTCCTTTCCCTCATCATTTCTTTGATTTTCTTCAACAACTCATCTATTTGGGTATGGATGAAATGTGATGATAAAAGGAGTTTAGAATTCAATGATTTTGAAGTGTAAGGTTATCGAGCTTAGAGATAGTGATGAGAGGTTTAGAGTTGAAAGATTTTAGGATTTAAGGGTTGATTTTGAGGTTCAATTATTTTGGAATTTAGGGTTTGATTCCAAAATTAGGAATGATAAAAAAAGTTTATAATTAATGTTTAAATTACTTCGTTACATGCACAATTAGCAAATCAGTCAACAATACAGTGATATCCTAATTGTCTTTCTATTTGGACTTTAATAGAACAATGATCAAAACAAAAATACTTATTAACGATAGTACTATATTTGATAAGAGAAAAATTAGAGTGACGAAAATAAAAATAAAATAATTTTAGAATAATTATCTGAATAATTTATCCAAATATAAAATATATATATTTAAATTTTATTTTAGTGCAATAAAATATTTAATTCATTGCATAATTACATTTAAGAAATTTGAAAAAAACCATGGGCGTATCGTACGGCTGATTTGGAAGAATACTTCTTTATTTAATACTTAACTTTTTTTTTTTTTAACTAAATGCCAAAATGACAAATCTTTACAAACTCATCACAGCACCTTGCCATTTGCCAAGTAGCGAACATCACGTGATATAATTTAATAATTAATCCTTAATATTTATTATTATTATTTAAATATTTTTTCAATAATTTTTAAATTTCAAAACATTTTAAATGACGTATTTATTATATGATTGTTAATTTTATTGATTTGTTACGTTATAGTCACTAAATTATTATATATCATTAATACTATAATGATAATCTCACACAAATAAAATTATCATTTAATTGTATTTGAAATTCAACTAATTTATTAGATTTTAATTAAAAGAAAATATAAAATCAAATTTAAAATTTAAGGTTTACAATTTTTTTTGCTAAATTTGGTATTAATGATTTTTTTAAATAATAATACTAATTAAAATGTAAAATTTTTAACAATTACTACATCATGCTAATTTTTTAAATTTGTATAAATATTTTTATAATTTTGATTTTTTAAATATTTTTACAATTTTTATAATAACGTGAATTATTATAATTAAAAAATTAATATTTTAGTAAAAAAATGTAATTTCTTTTAAATATATCAGTCTAAAAGAGAAAATCTTTTTGGGGTTGATCTAAAGTTCTAAATTGAAAGAGAAAGTGCATTAATTGCACTGCAATAATGCAAGCAGTGTGGAATCTTAAACCTCGAAATGGAACAAGTCTACGAAATTTTTCACATTTTTAAAATTCTCAAACCCCCACCTACCACCATATTATTATATATTCATTGAAATCAGAGAATTTTAATATTATATATACTTGTTTGTGATTGTGTTTGCCGTGTTGTGGATTTGTGGATGAAATTTGTAAATTATTTTATTGGATTCTTAAAATTTAATAATCAGATTTTGATACCGCTATTTTAAGGATATAAACAGGGAGGAAAAAAAGAATTGTGATCATCGTCATCATCACGGTCACTGTGTTACTGTTTAGTGCTTATTTAGGGTTTAAAGGCTTTTAAAGCTTAGATCTTTTGTTTTCTCCGCTTCCCAAATTCCTTCTGTAAGTTCTCTCTCTTTTCCTCTAGCTCTAGTTTGGGTTTTATTTTTTTCTTGTTCATCATTTCTTTTTTAGGTTTGATTTTGCGTTACATTTATGTATAATTTTGTGGATTTTGTGTTTATGATCTGTTGTTTTCAGCTTTTGTTCCTTGTTTTCGGTGTTGGGTTTTTGTCTTTTTTGCTTGTTTTGGCCTTTTTCAAAGTGATTTTTGGTTGAATTCTATGTTTTGCTTGTTTTTTTGGTATGGTTGAGCTGTGATTTTTCAGGTTTCTTATTTGGAAACCAAGAGAAAATTAAACAAACAAAAGAACAGGAATAGCTTTAGCTTTTTGTTCTTTGGATTATGAACGGTAAACTTGTCCCCCAAAGTTTAGATTTTTTTTTTTATTTGGACCAATCGTGGAGTCATCATTGTTGGAAGAGTTTTACTTGAATACCACGTTGCAAGATACCTTTGATTATATCAAGAAATAGTTAACTTGTTTGAGGCAATGCCTCATTTATGGCAATTTATGAATGCCATTTATGAATTCTGGCCCTTTGTTGATAGGAACAAGAGATGAGTTCAAGTACACATTTTTTCTTGTAATTTAGTCATTTATGCATCTTGGGAACCTTCCACATGTGTATTTTGTCATGCATGTTGATTCTTTGTGCCTTTTCTGCCAAGTGTTAGAATGTGGTTCTTTGATATTTGCTTCTGGTCCTGCACAAAATGGGATAAATGAATTTGGCAATAAATAAGATCAATAAGCATGTAAGAAGATGCCATGCATGGTTGTTTCTACGTTGTTTTTGGTATAATCAAGTTGTCTATGTCTGTTTTACGATCCATGGAGACTAATTCTTTTGGTAGCTGTCCCTCTTGATTAGGGGCGGAGGGGGGCAAAGAAAAATTGTTTATATAGTCCCTTTAGTTTTTAGAAATCACAAGTTAGTATAATGGTAAAATTGCATTTTGGCTCTTCCTAAAAAGGTTTATTTAGTTTTGGCCTTCTTAAAACAATTTCGTGGCTTTACTCCTGCTCTTGATAATGCTATCTTCAGAATTCAATCTACATAATGTCTAACCCCTCTTTCGAACACAAGAAAAAATATTAAGCTGAGTTCAGGAATTCGTTTTTTCTTAGCCTATAGGGTTTAGGGCTGCTTGCTTGATTTGTCTGGTTTTAGTTGCCGCCTTTCAACTTTTGTCATTCGTTAAATGCTTGTATGGTGCAAACTGCAAAGCCCTTTTATCATTTTCCAATCTTTATCTAGGAGTCAAACCGCAACAAAGGAAGAAAACGAAGATGACAACCGTCAGGAGCCTCACTTCCCCATCTATTGTTAAAGCTGCAACCCCAAACCGATTTACAAGTCCCATCGCCAAGGCCCCAACATCTATTGGATCTGTTAAAACCATCTCCAGATCTTTCGGCTTGAAATGTTCCTCAAATCACCGAACATCGATGGCAATGTACAAGATTAAGCTCGTAGGACCAAAGGGTGAAGTGAATGAGTTCGAAGTCTCCGAAAACCAGTACATCTTAGAGGCAGCCGAGGCAGCAGGAGTAGAGTTGCCTTATTGTTGCAGAGCTGGTGCTTGCTCTATATGTACCGCGAAGGTCGTTTCGGGTACGGTACATCAACCAGAAGCCATCTACCTTGAGGACGACCAAATTAAGGATGGGTATATGTTGACTTGTGTTTCAAAGCCAACCTCAGATTGTGAGATTCACACTCACAAAGAACTTGATCTTTACTCTCCATCAAAATAAAAAGTTAAATATTGTTATTAGTATTTTGGGGTTCCAAAAAAACTGAAATTAGGGTCTGGGGAGTTGTCTGAAACTTCTTTTTTTGTCCGAGTTTAGGGTTTGGGAAGTTGAGGGTATTGTAGGGGCTGTCGTGGGCAATAAGTTTGACTGGTGTTTGTTTGCAATGTTCTGTTTATGAATGCCATTTTATCAGTAGTTTTAATGTTCCTTGTTGATTGACTGATTGGTTCGAAAAAGGACATTCAGTTAAATTGAGAATTGTTTGTTGAATTATATTTTTTTTATTTTTCATGAATTTTTAATTGATTTTTTCATGAATTTTTTAATTGATTTCTTTAATTGAATGTATATTTGCATTTGTAAGAAAAAAGAAAGTGTATCGGTGAAAGAATTAAATGAACCCAAGAATTTAGTGCAAAAAAATTCATAAATAAAACAAAAAACATTGGGAGTGTAAAACTAGAGAGTTAGATTTATTTAAAATTTAATATTAAATTGGTATAATATAAATATTAAATTTTAATTTTAAAAATTGTCTTATAAAATAAAATAATTGAATGATAGAAATTGTTTTATTAATAATCGAATAATATTTTGTAATTTTTTTATAATTAAGCGTTTACTGATGTAAAACTTCAATTTCTTTGCCCCCACAAAATAGGTACCACCACTTTTTTTTATTCAAACAAGATACAATAAATTCTAGTGTTTTGAAGGAACCACGATTTACATGAGACCAATGGTTTCGGTTTTGGATTAATATTTTCTCTGGCTTTATGGTTAAAGATTATTTCAATCCAATGAGATTTGTAACTTGATTTCTTGGTTTAAATTGGTACCTGAATTTAGTTTTTTTTTTTTTTTAATTTAAATTAGTTCTTGTTATTTGAACCAATTTGGACAAAAAACCCAAGTTCATATACCAAATTGAATGTTGAGACCAAGTTTAAGTGCCTAATTAGACCAAAAAGCAACCCTTTAAGTAGTAATTTGAACCTTGAACTCAAGTTCAGATACCAAAATGTATATTTAGCCTTTTTCTTCCACATTCTCTATGGTTAGGTTTGGTCTAGACTTTAGAGAATATATAACACGTTGATTAATTAAACAATTAATCATCATTTGAATGATTATTTTGATTTAACTTCAAATATATTAATAACTCAGCTCAGTCTCTTCACAACTTACAACAACACCTATGACATGAACAAAAATGGAACAAATTCAATCCTAAACCAAATTCTTAACTCTATGGTCACTGGAAATTAACATCAACACTGTTACCTTGTCCAAGTTTGAGCCCAATGAAAGGGGTGAGGAAGGATGGCAGTAAAAAATTGAACTCTCCTAAAAACTACAAACCAAGTATATCAGGAAGTACTTTGAAGTCCTCGAAACATGACAAACTTGTATATACCGTGTTTCGGTTTATATCATCTGCTGATGAAGATCGGCAGCCTGCTGAGCTAGCTCCACCACCATAGCCTCGTCAAAGAACTTGTTGATGCTCACATCTTCACTCATTCCCTAAAAGTTGACAGAAAATTAACACTCATTAATTTTTTTTGGAGGATCTTTGTCCATTATACAGATGGAATGCCTGCATGGCTGTGTGCATGCATATGTAGCGTGCATAGGCAGAGAGAAGTAGCAATACCTTTCTACGCCTTGTCTTCACCATGAACTCCCGAGCAAGGTGCTGTATTGGTGCGGGTTCAAGAGGTCGCAAAACAATGCTCTTGTCCAAAGGGTCTCCAGGAACTATGGCCCAGTGGTCGAATACTGAAAGACAAAAGGCTTGACCTTGTGTGTGGTACCTCAGGTCTGTCTCAAATCCGAATGACTCTATCACAGGTAAAAAAGCCTATATGGAAAAAGCAATAAGTTGAACTTGTAAGCATATAAATGGGATCAGTAGTAAGCTATTAGGCAACTTCATGAATGATAGAACTTGCCAGAAAATATCGCCTTACTAGTCAATGAAATTACGAAAGTAAAGCATGTATAATTCATGTTTTGCCACTAACTTTGATCCCTCAGTCATGCAAATATTTCTAAAGGATTTCAAGCTTAGCTTCCAAACCTTCACAATATAGGCCGGGGTTCCTGGCTGTGGCACATCAGCTGTAACATGACCACGCCTACGAGACAACACCGTGTAGATAGCAGAGACACAGTCGATTGGTGTTTGTATCTGAACATAATGTCAAGAGAAACAAGTTTGTCAACTGAGGCAGTTGCATATGATTCAAAAGATGCCAGAATAATGAAACTTTCTTTAACTTTCCAGTTTCCCTTTACTGGGCCAAATTAAGCTTGCTTCCAGGTAGTATTGGAACCTCTGCATAGCCTTTTCCTCATCCTAGCAGGGAGAGGATACCATTTGCTGAAGACCATAGCAACCAGAGCAAGATTTTACTTAAAATTTTAGAATTATATTCAGTTTGTCATATGCCAAGGCAAATTAAATTATGGTTTTTATTCTTTTGTCATTAGAAGAACCACTGCATCCAGTCTACCTTGTTTTGCAACATTATTACTGTTGGTCTCTCTTGCATGTTTAATGGGGACAAGCCCCTATGTAATCGCTGAAGTGAGGGATTGATCCCTAGTTCTGGAGGATAACCCCCCCCCCTTTTTTTCCTCTTCTATTCTCTTAAAAAAAATTATGTGAGGGCATATGATTGAAGGAATATACCTCCACATAATATACAGGTTCCATAAGCCGTGGGGTCGCCATAAGGAAAGCTGAATAGGCCACACGTCGAGCTGTGGGGATGATCTGTCCAGATCCTCGATGCAATGGTTCAGATGCAATCCTTGCATCAACTATTTTGAACTTCACATTTCTAATAGGTTCATCACAGAGAGGTCCTTCTCGAGCACCCCACTGAAATCTGGCCAACAAAATATGAAATCCTCAATCACAGGCAGTAGATTAACTGCTTAGAAGACAAGTAAAGAAGATATAATCTTACCCTTGGACAATAGAATCCCTGACAGATCCCAACAATCCCTTGTCAACCTCAGTAGGGAGTGTATCATCTAACAAAATGTTAGGTCCCTGCAAAACAATATTTGAATCAGCAGAAATTCACCAGAGAAGCAAGGAGCCAGATATTATCAACAGGTATATAAACAAAATTACACTTTGGTACCTGCTTATCAGGGCCAAATGCCCAGATGGAACGTGCAGCTAGCAAATCCCAGTCATATTTTGTCTTGAAGAAGTCACCAAGTTGCTTCCGACTCCAGTCAATACTTACAACACCACTCTCAATGTCCTCTGCAAGACCTCTCTCCAATGGCTCTGCAATCTTTAAAATCATAGAAAGGTATATGATACATCCTGAGAGCAAGTATACTTGTATTAAACGCATCTAGGTTGGAAAAAATGATGGTTGTCTTTACCATGGTTATTTTATTCTTCTTGTTGGGTGTTTCAGCAAAGCATTTCATGGACGAAGACTCCACCACTGTTTCACAGAATGAAACAACAGGATCTGCCACCTATATTTAGGAGAAGCATAAGCGAAAACACACAAAAATGAAGTCGAGCAAAGCAAATATAAAAGAAAAATGATTTTCAGAATGGAATAAAACTAGGACAGAACAAAGGGTATCACAAACTAGATACCTTAACTTCCACCTCTGAATAAAGCTCCCTAAGGTCCTTCATAATTGAGTCCAAGTACAACTCTCCAGTACCTAATATAGTGTGCTCACCAGATTCCTCAACTTTAGTAATTGCTAGAGGATAGCTTTTGCTGATCTTCCGAAGCCCCTCCACCATTTTGGGCAACTCACTAGGATTTAAAGGCTCAGTAGCTGTTTTTACAACAGGAAGAGTATTAAACTGTAACGGCCGGAAAATGTATACATCTTCATCAAGATCCATATTACAGAGGGTGGCAGTTTTCATAATTGAAGCATCAACACCTTCAATAAGAACCCAAGAACCAGGAGGAGCACTGCTTATTGGTATTCTGTATCGAGCTTGGTAGATCCATAATTTGGTTACTTCTTTTAATGTCATGTCCTCCTCGTCATCTGGTGAATAGCCTTCTCCCAGTACTCTCAAAGACTGCCCAGTTTGAATTCTGCCACTGTAAACCCTACCAAAAGCATCGAAAACACTACAATCGGACTTGGGATATAGTTTGGTCACATTGACCATAAGGGGACCAGATGGATCACATTCTACCATGGCCTTGTAAATCATAGAATGTTTAGGTCCTGTGTAAGTGTGATCAACCTTCTTAGCTGCGGCATCCTTTGGAGATGGTATGTGTTGAACCAGCAAATCAGTGAAGCCTGAGGCTGAACCAAAAACTGTGCTGCAAGCCAGCCTTAGCAAAGGCCTAACATTTAACTTGTAAGCAGCATTGCTAAGAGTGACACCCAACTCTGCGAGAGTCGTCTCTACACTCTTCCTATGTTCACCGATCACCTGGCTATATATCTTATAAAGGGGTTCAAGCACAAATTCAACAAATGATCGTTCTCCTCCGCCAGCAGGGGGTTTCCTTTTAAAAGCCCTGGTATCAGGATGATAATAAATATCACCCCAAAGACGAGATGCAAACTTCTCAGCATCAAATGGAATTCCATGTAGTTTGACATATAATTTTGCAAATGACTGCAAAGTGAAGGACCATCCTGCACTTGCACTAGCAAAACAAACATTTCCAGCAGTAGGATCAATAACTGGAACATTACCAGCGGTTGTAGAGGCTGCAGATATATGGTTATTAATTACTTCCAGGGTATGCCTTAGTTTATGATAAGCATCCTTGGGGGGCAACTTAAGTTCTGTTATCAGCCGGTCAACCTACAAAAATGAATAACATATGAGCACAAGCAAGATGCGGAAGTATGGAACATCATTTTCATCAAAGGCTTCCAATATACAATATAACTTGATGAAAAGTGTTTACCTTGTTTATAACAACTACAATAGGTATGCGTTCCTGTATTGCATGGCGTATAGCCCTCTCAGTATTTACCTGTTTACAACATGAAAGCATAAGCATCATTCTCAACAACCTTACATAGTTCATAAATTCTACAAAGAGCAGCAATCACTAAACTCAAATTCAAAGATCAGTAATAAGCATCATTCTCAACAACCTTACATAGTTCATAAATTCTACAAAGAGCAGCAATCACTAAACTCAAATTCAAAGATCGGTAAAGCAGTGAATTTGGAGAAGATTTGACTAGCACAACTAAATTTAACTACAACAGATATCAGAATACTCATTTTCTTAGGATATCACATTTTACTATTACGCTTACCCATAAAGTTTGATAAAACGTTTCTACTTCCAACTATAGTTCAGGCTGCTCTCAAGCATAGGCATAACCAGAAGGCTAAAATAAAGGGAGCCTTAATGTATAAGCTACTGGAATATGCATAAAAAGATATGCTTACCATCACTCCTTCAGCTGCATCAACAATCAGCACGGCACCGTCAGCAAGCCTAAGAGCAGCAGTCATTTCATCAGAAAAATTCACATGACCAGGAGTGTCCATGATATTACAGAGATAGGATTTCCCATTACTGTCCTCAAGAACAAGTGACATCGGGATTGCCTTAATAGATATCCTTCTTTCTTGCTCATCAATTCTTGTATCAGTGTATCTCATGTGCTTCTCACTATTTTGATCAAACGTGTTCATATGGTGGGTTTGCTCAACCAACATGTCCATAAACACCGTCTTCCCATGCTGCAAGTGTCCAACGAGGGCAACATTGCGGATCAAACCCGGGTTTGACATCAAACCAATAAGAAACTGGGTCGACACATAAGTCGAAGAATCCTTAACTCCGACCTCAAACTTGATATTCTTAACAGGCTTGATAATAGGTTGCTCAAGAGGCTGCTCATCTTCATCCATAACCAAGGTCTCAACATCCTCACCATAAACCTCTTCCGCAGTTGGGTAATACTTCTTGTCCTCAGCAAGAACAATCTGATTATCCATATCAACATCATTAGCAGCTGTAATCCATCCATTGGACACCCCATCTGGAGCCTCCCCATCAGATTGCTCTCCCTCCTCTTGGACATGCCTGTCAGGAAGGTCTTCATCTTCTTCTTCCTCACCTTCACTCCCTTGGTCTGACTCGATATCAGGTCCAATATAGTTACCAAATTCATCATACAAGTTATCATCCATCGCTTAAAATCCAAAGTCTGCACCCAAACATATCAATTAAATCATTTAACAATTTAAACCCAAAACCAATCTTTAGTCTACTAAGATTTGGATACAAATGGACCCAAAAGGAACTTATAGTCTAAGCTGTTCGCATGCTTCAACATCAAAATCTATTAACATATATGAAATGCACAGATTCTTAAGCTTATTGGCCAAATTCAATAACAGTGTAGTCCAATATTGAAGCCTATATTCAACATATCTACATAAAATGCTCATATAATCCAAACCCAAAATTTTTATCCAGCTAAAGATCTCGTAAGCTCATAATTATGTTATTCCATTTTCTGAATTTAATTAACAAAGTTTTCAGTTTCTTTTTTTCTTATAAGAGAGGCAATAAAGAAACGCAAAATCAATTTTTTTTCAGCAGAGATAAGTCGCGAATGACAAAAATGAAAGGGAAAAAATTACACTAATTACAAAGAGTTAAGTGACAACAAATCAACGCAGGTGAAAAGAAAAATAGAGAGAGAAGAAGGTACATCGAAACACTGAAGAAACAAGAAGAAAGTAGTAGAAAGAAGAAGAAAATGTATGCAAAAGCAAAGCAAGGGTTTACAGTGATAGATTCTCGATACTTCAACTCAGTGAAGGCGAAAGGCGGGCGAGGGAGGGAACCAACATTTTGTGTAGTAATTGTAATGTAGTTTAATTGGAAATGGGCTTCTTTTTCTTCTCAATTTGGGCACTCTTAGTTCATTATGGATTTGGGTTTCAAAATTTATATTTATGGGTTATAAAAATATGGGATAATGTAACAATTAGTCCCTAAACTTGATGAATTTTCTTAACTTGATCCCTAAATTTGGTAATTTTTCTCAATTTTGATTCATGTGATGATGCGACACTTTGAGATTGAGCCCAGCTAATGAAATAGCACAATTTCAGAGTGTCGCATTATCATATGGATCAAAATTAAAAACTTTTTTTGTCAAATTCAATAACTATTATGGACCAAAAATAAGTTGAATGACTAAATTGAAAAAAATTATCAAATATAAGAGTTAACTTTTTCTGTAAAAGTATTTATTTTCGATGCTTAGAGCTCTGGACTAGTCACTCGTATATTTTAATTTTAAAAAATTGTTTAATTCTTTAAAAAAATTAAATTATTTAAAAACATAAACACTCTTATAATAAAATAAAATAAGTTGGTGTTAAAATTTTATATTTTTTATCAATTGAATTGATTTCTAATTAAACCAAGTCTCATCATTTATGAATAAATATTATCTGTTTATTTATAGATTCAAATATTAAATTTATTATTCGCAGAAAATTCAAATATTGACTTTATTGTCCTTTTCTTATACCCTTTTATCTATTTAAAAATCATTTTATTTTGTATCTTATTTGTGTATGTGTATATATATATATATATTCAGATATTAAATCATTTTATTTATGACATGCATGTAATGAAAATGTTAGAAAGTTAAATTTTATTATTAATGTTATGAAAATTTTAAATTTAATTTAATCATTTTTAATCTCTATATTTTTTAAAATTTAAAATTTTAATCCTCATCAAATGATAATTATTAAATTTATTGAACTAAATTCTTTTATTTTCAAAATCTAATGCGTCAAATATATTATCACGTATAATATCGTAACAGCTTTAGCTTGTCATTTTCACATATAATTAAATTAACCAATTGGATTTAATTGTTTGGGTCGAGACTAAAATTTCAAAATTCAAAAAATAAGACTAAACTGATCAAATAAACGTATAGTGACTAAATCCATAGAAAATATTATCAATGTGAAGAGCTAGTCAAGGACTAAACAATGCTCAATGATGTCAATTGTGTTATACACAAATTCTTCCATAATGCCAAAACATGAACATAGACTAGTGAATGACATTCTCATGAAAGAACTTCTCATTAAGTTCTTTCAACCACTTATAGGACTCGGAATTAGTCGTCGTAATCTGATTCATCTTCATCATCGTATTCTATATAAGAATTGAGGACCCTGCGGTACTTGTCGGGGCTATCGTACCATGTCGGGGTAGTGATGATTGCTTTTTCTAACCAAAACTTATCATATTCCTTCTTCTCTGTCAGCTTCTCAAAGAACTTGCTCCATTTGTACATGGTGCGCTTCAATCGGACACTTTTGCTTCCTCCGAAGAGATATTTGATGTAGTCCTTTGCCAACCGAGCAAGTTCCTCACCGGTAATGATATATACATACTGTAGCAAGTACCGTCATGTCACAAGCTTTAGAAAGATAAAGGATCAGTTGAAAACAAGAACTGAAAATTTTATCATGTCTGAGTTCAGAACATCACAGTTGCAAGATAGTAAATCGATAATTTCAAAACTTATTAATGCATGCACGGAAGCAAAGAACTTTTTACCAGGAATATGAAGCCAAGGGTTGCTAAAATCACTTGCACTGTCTCGTCTAAGATCCCAGAGAGGCCTTCATCCTCTGATTCTCCAAATCCATCGCCACCACCGCTACCGCCGCCACCTCCACCACGCGGCGGATTTTGCCCACTGCCTTCATCATAGTAATCTTGCTTCTCAATCTGCTGCCTTAACACATCTTCAATTGATTGTTTCTTCCCAAAGTTTCCAATAGCTTTCTCGATAGATTTCCATGGTGAACCCTGTAAACAATAATACAATATTCGATCATATTCTTTTAGGTTTCCATATCAAAGTACTAAAACTGTACTACACACCTCAAAAATTGCAACAATCTAGTTTTCTATCAACCCTTTCCCTCTACTTTTAAATTAAAATTCTAGAACTACATGCACCCATCATATTATCACCAGTACTAAAGATCTGTTCTTCGAGTTGACGAACGAATTGCAAAGACACCGTGAAATCAAAGGGAAGAAACTACAAGTGCATCGTAAAAGGCAGTTTCAGACAGCCGTAATAACTGGACAAAAAGTACTTACCAAGATATCATCAATCACTAAACCAAAAGAAAATCTAAAGCTTTAAAAGAGAAAGGAAGCTACAATATAAGGTGTGTGGAGCACATGTATAAGGTTTTTTAGTACAATCCAAGGAGTGTAAGCAAATAAACCTGTAAAGGGATTGTCGACTCTTTGGAGAAAAGTCTGCAAAGTACCGGTAAAAGTATCATAGTGGCCCTTTTACTAAAATTCAGATTACATTTTGCCCTTTCTACTCAAAAAATAGGCAAATTAATCCTTGTACATTAAATCAAAGAGCAAAATGACTCTTCTATTGAAAATTACATCCATTTCTTCAGTTAAAAACTGATCACTATACATTAGAATGAGGTACATATACACATGATATGCCACGTGTAACTTTATAATTATTTTACCAGTCACACCAGTTTTTAACAGGAAAAAATAGATAATTTTTTTACAGAAAAGACCACTCTTTGATCTAACGTACAAGAACTAGGTGTCAAAATGCAATCCGACTCTTAGTATAAGAGGCTCCATGATACTCTCCCGCAAAGTACTATCCACCTGAAACCAACAATCGGACCCTTAATACGTTCGGGATTGTCCCTGATAGGGTTTTATCCCTCTACTTCATTCAGAACCCGAATAACAATGGCGGGTTCACGAACCTGGAGCTTCTCAGGAACTACCACATTGATTTGAACCTATGCCACATGGTGCGGGTGAGTCGCTCCACTTTGTGAACCCGTACAATCTCTTTAGTAACTCGAGCTTTCGTACTAAAACCAATACCGAATGTATTGGAGGATCCGTTTAAAAACGCTAAACAAAACCTATAGCTCAACTTGGCAATAACTAAAAAACACAAAAGGAATCATTCTCAAAGTTCAAATGAATACTCAAGTAACAATTCAATCTAACTTCTTAAAAAACTAAACCCACTCAAATTAATGCTCAACAAGCAACAAATTCGAACCCCAAAAAGAAAACAGAACAAGAAAACACAAAATTGCAGCTTACATACATAAACAGAACATATTTGAAGCACCAAATGCTTACCTCATTGTCACCAGCAGGCTTATCTTGGCCTCCAAATTTGCAAACAGTAGTCCCTTGCCGGCATTGCGAAACCGAAACACATCTCCTGTGCTTCAATAAAGGAGCAAACTGTTGAGAACATAGTGATGAACTCGCGATCAATTTCTTGGTGACCGGAACCTTAGCGTTGAAGCAGACAAGATAAGGATAGGAAGGGAATAAGAGCTCCGGTTTTCTTGGGTTGGAGCCATTGATACGAGGTAAGACGAATGTATTATTAGCTTGAATCGACTTCATTTTTTTTGCTTTTGGGGTCGCTTTTCCTTGATTTACCTCATTCAAGCTTTTTCATTGATAAAGAAGAAGCAATGAAGGGTGAGTGAGTTTGGGTTGGGTCGTGAGTCACGAGGAATTTGATGAAATGATCGGAGAAATGGTGGGTTTAAAAGCGGTGGAGGATAAGGCGGCTGGTGACGATGGGTCTCGAAGGCGCCGTAGAAACAAATGAAATTGGGTAGGCTAGTGGGCTGCCTCCATTTTAAAAGCTTGTTTTACTATGTATTTGGGTTTTGATCTTTTAATTGCTTAGAAGCCCAAATTTGAAGGAAATTATTTTTGGGTTAATTTATATTTTAGCTCCTCCACTTAACAACATGTACTTACTCAGTACTTGGGACTTAGTTGATACTTAAACTTGAAAATCATTAGTTAAGGTTATACTTTATTTAGGTATCTCATTAACGTTGTTAGATTTTTTTCAATTTCAACTTATCATCTTGCCCCGCTACTTCCTCTCCCCTTTAATGAAATTTAGTACTTCAAAAGTTGGATTTCATTTTGCTTCATCTGCTAAAAAAATGGACAAATTAAGTTATACACGTTAGATCAAATAGCAAATAGGTCATTTTGTTTAAAGATCCATCAATTTTTGCTGTTAAAAATCAGCCCATGTACATCAACATGAGAGTTATAATTGTTTGGGTATCTCATCATCCATGTCAATTTTTAGCAATACAAATAGATGAAAATTTTAACAAAAAAGACCAGTTTGTTGCTTGAGCTAACATGCAATGACTAAATTGTCAATTTTTTAAGTAAATGAAGCATAATGCAAATTTACTCCTAGTACGATATCTCTATGGTACTTTTGTCTATGAAATTAAAAATACTTAAACTCGGAGGGGCTATTGAGTTCCTATCTCTATTAGTAATCATTTATGAAACAATTTGATCAATAGAAAATAATTTAAAAACTCGGAAAGTATAAAGCTAAAATTGATTATTTCAGTTTATGCTATTATTGTGTTCTTTACCCCCTTCATACAAGTCTTTCAAGGAGACCCTGATTTATGGTAGAGACAAACTCTCATTCTAGGATGTGAAAGGTCATTTGTTGAGTAAAGACAAACTCAACAATAAGTTTGATTCAAATATTAAGGCAGATAGGCAAGCTTCCGTTTTGATAACATCAAAAAAGCGAGACAAAAGGTGTCGCTATTGTAAGAAGTTAGGTCACACCAAAGCAAACTGTTATAAACTGTTAAATAAAAGGGTTGCTGAGAGTAATGAAAAAGATGTAGTTGGTGCTAATTTGGCTGAAAAAATGGTGATGATTTCTTGTTAGTGTCAATGAGTGAAAGCTCCGAGCTTACGTCCGAGTGGATCCTAAATTCAGGATGTTCTTTCCACATGTGTCCCAACAAAGAATGATTCTCTACATACAGTTCGGTTGAAGGTGGAGTTGTGCACATGAAAAACAATTCAGCCAGTAAGATAATCGGTATTGGTACTATTAAAATTATGATGCACGATGGGACAATTAGGAAATTCTCAGATGTCAGGTATGTACCTAATTTACGAAATAATCTCATCTCATTGAGTATTTTAGACTTGAAAGGTTGCAGGATCAACATCGAGTCTAGTGACATTAATGTGTCTCCTAGGGCTCTCATTTTGTTAAAAGGTAAAATGACTGACAGTCTTTATATTCTGAAAGGTTCTATAGTGACCGATGAAATCAGACGTCCCTTGTCCGTTATGGAGTTGAAGTCAACTTGTTTTTAGCGAAGGCAACTTGGTCCTAGGAGGGGAAAAGGTATGACCATTTCGTTGAAGAGATGTTCTCTTTTGGATGCATGTTTTGAAAAGTTAGGGCACTGTGTTCATGAAAATCAAACTGGAGTTAGTTTTAATGATTTGATAGTCAATTAAGAAAAAAAGATTAAATTGTAAAAATAGTAAAAGTTAATCGCTATAAAATTTTAATTAGTTAAAAGAACCAATTGAATATTTTGACGCGTGGACAACTTTTATCCACCAAATTGATTAATCGAGATTAAAGTTAATTAAATATTAGTTAAATTTAGTGTATATATATATTAAGTTAAAAGAAAAATATGATTGTGACCATTAGTTGGGTTTGGTTTCAATTTATTTTATTAAAATATGGTTTTTTATAGTTTTAATGTATTTTTCTTAAATATTTTTTAAATAAAGTAAATTAAAAATAATTAATATCTCTTGTTTATAAATATTTTAAAGTATTTCCATTGTTTTAAATTTAAATATTTTTCTTTTACATCTGATTCTAATTTGTGAACCATCCAATATGGTAATATTTTGCTTGAAAAAGGACCAATATGGTACTGTTTTGTTGTTAAGTCTTGAAAAGTTGCATACAGAAGCCGAACTGATCAGTGTGGTTTGTCACATTGTTTCATTTCATGTTTTAGCTCTATTATTTATCTGACCGTTCATCGTACAGTGGTGCTGCTAGAGGACATGTATCATCATCACCTATCATGTAAGCCAGTTCGAAACTATGCATGCAAAAATCATGGATGTAATGACCCAAATTCCGCGGGCACTGAAAAAACGAGTCATAGGGCCTCTGTCTTAGGAAAATAAGTCCGTAAATATTTATTAAAAATATTTATGAAATTAGTTATAAGTTGAATTAGATTTTGGTGAAGTGAATTTAGCTTAATTAGGAATAATTAGTAGAAAGGATTAAATTGAATAGAATGCAAAAGTTAAATTATAGAATACAAAATATTAAAGGATTAAATTAGTAATTAGACCATAAAAGTGACATGTGTGAATGATGGATAAAATACATGTGTATTAATTTTATTGGTACAAATGTATGTTATATGTATTTGCTTAATTATTAAGTAAATATTATTTAATTATTTATTTATTATAATTATTATTAATTATGCAAATATTATTTTATTAAATTGTTGTGATAAAGACAAGTGTATGGCAAGGATTTGTGCATGTGTCATAATATATATGTATACAAATGTAATTTATATATTAGTTAATATATAGATATTTATAATAATTAATTAAAGAAAACAAATAAAAGAAATTAAAAAGAAATAACAAAAGAAGAAAAGAAAAGAAAGAACAAGAGAGTACAGAGAAAAACGTGAAAGGAAAAGAAAGAAAGAAAGAAAGAAGGAAAAAGGGAAAATTGAAGGATTAAAGCTTGGGGATTAATTTGGTAAGTCAATTAAGTAAATTTCTTTGCAATTTTGATGTTTTTGGGACTTTAGAGTTGTATACTTTTAAGTTGTTGTGAAGATATTGGAAGTTAATAGGTATTTGAGTAGGGTTCATGTTGAGGAAATGATGAAATTGAGGATTAAGTTGATAAAGTTATTGATTAGAATTGATTTAAGGACTTAATTGTAAAATAGGGTATAAGTTTTGAGTTTTAGGGGCTAATTTGAAAGAAATTCGAAATTATGGAAAAATGATGAAATTTTGATAGTTATATGAAAGTTTTAATGGAAATTGAATAAGAAAATGAGATAAATTGCTAAAGAAGAGAAGATAACAAAGTTTAGGACATAAGTGGGAATATGATAAAAGTTATATAGAAACTTAGAAATTTGTATGAATTATGTGCATAGTTAATTAATTGTAAATTTGCTAATTTTCGTAGCAAACAAGGAAACCGAGCCATCAAATACGAAAGGAAAGGAAAAAGTGGTCGAGGAGTAGCTCGGGGGAAATATCGGTTTGTATTATCATAATTTGAATTACTTCTTATTATGTGTTTAATTTAATATATGTGTATGGAATTGGAATTGGAATAATTTGAATTGTAATTTGAGTGTGATTGGATATGGATGATGATTATATATATGTATGTGAAATTGAATAGCATGATTGAATTGAGTAATATGGGTATGTATATGAATTTGAAATTTGAAATTGTACTATTAATGTGATTGCATTGAATTTGAATGATTTTGACCAATTGGAAATGGAAATGAATTGAAAATATATGAAAATGTGGAATTGAAGCAAGTTATGCTTGAATTGAAAAACATATGAGAAAATGTGGCCAAAGAGCAAATGATGTGAATTTGATTGAAAATACGAGAAAGTGATTGAAATTGATACGTGTTTCCGATACCCTATTAACTAGTCGGGCTTAGTGGATATAGTTGGCATGCCATAGGATTGGAAGTGTTAAGGGTTACTTCGACCTCGAGTCGATGAGACACTTGGAGTGTCATATTGCTTCGGATAGATTCGATGAGGTACTGGATACTACTTTACTTCGGCTAGGCCGATGAGACGCTGGGTGTCAAATTTACTTCGAACTATCCGATGAGGCACTGGGTGCCAATATGGTGTGTTTGGTTGGATCTGTGTATCCGCCAAAATCCGAGTCAAGTTAATAGGGAAAAATAAGTGAAGTGATAAATTCCGAATAAATGTGATTGAGTTATTGAAATGAGATGTATGATATGTGATTGAAAGCATAAATCAAAGTGTTATAAAACATTCATATGTGAAATGTGGATTGAGTGTTTGTATATGACTTAAATGCGAACCCAAGATTCATGAATTATTAGAAATGATATTGATTGAATATGGATTCAAATATTGGAAATGATGTATTGTAATATGATAACTTGGTATGTGATTATATGCAATGATTTGTGATTATCCATGTACATGTATGCCACTTGATTGTTGCTTTAGTTTGAATTATGATAATACCACTGAGTATTTTCAATACTCAGCGTACGGTTGTTTTCCGTGCGCAGGTTAGGTAAAGTTGAGGTTCCGTCAAGCATCCAAGTCAATCCCGATCTCAACTCAAATTTGTGGTGATGTACTTATCTTTTGGTAATGTGGCATGTACTAGGTTTAGAATTTGTTACTTGTAAATGTTAAATATTTTGAATGTAAATATGGTTTATAAACCTTAAGAAGTTTTATGAGTGAATGAATGAGTTCTTGTTAAATTTGAAATTGATTTGAATGATTCTAGATTGTCATTTATATGCCAATTAATTGGGTATGTACTTGGTATGTTTAGTGGGTAAAAATAGCTTTAAATTAGTGAAACATGCAGTTTTCACACGGCCAAAACACATGGGCGTGTGCCCTGGCCGTGTGGGGGAAGTCAGAAACTTCCACGGGCTAGTCACACGGTCGTGTGTGGCAAGTTAGTCTGCCCACGGCTTGGCCCTACGGCCTTGTGATTCCACACGGGCTGTCCACACGGGCATGTCCCAAGCCACACGGCCATGTGCCCCTGTTTTTCATGAAAATTTTTTAAAGTTCCCGGTTTGATCCCGAATCAATTTCTAAACTTATTTTGGGCCCCGTAGGCCTATATTAAGGTCTAATTAATGGAAATTAGAGTGTTTAAAATTGAAACTCAAATTTATGCCTCGTTTTATTTCGTAAATTAGTGTATGGCTCCGGTAATACCTCGTGACCTTGTTCCGGCGACGGTGTGGGGTTAGGGGGTGTTACAATGGAAATGTTGGATTTCATATCATTTTTTTTTTACATCACAGGTCGTTACCATCCAAGATCCCTATCGGAAAACTACATATCCCACGACCTCTAGAGGGTGTTGAATATCCCAAAAAGGTAATATAAACATCCTAAATCTTCTTCAAAAATTATTTATTCGATAATAATCATTGTAACATTTATATTGTATATAGGTCATAACAGAAGCTGATATTAAAAAAACTTAGCTATGACATGAATACCCTGGAACCAAACTACCCTATAACAGGTTCAGGTTTATTGAAAAAAACCCAAAATTATCTTCACTTATCAAACCAGACATCAAATACAAGGTTGCCATGGAATCCAAGGTTTGACACATGCAAAGTGGGTGGTGCTGGTTCAAGCTCAAACACGGCTAAAGCCTAACATGTTGCAATTCAAAATACATTTATGGAAATGAGGTAAATATTATAGTTATTTTTTAAAAATAACATTATATCTTTGTTTAGGCTTTGGCCTGTTTCTAAGGGTGAAGTTGGAAAAATTTTGAAGGGGAAACCGAAATTAAATTGTGATTTTTACGATAGAAAATATTTAAAATTTGAAGGATTAAATTAAAAATTTATCATTTTTAGGTGGTCAAAGTGTAATTTTACTTTTTCTAATTTTAAATTTTAAAAGGCTTAAATAGAAAATTTTTCATTTTAGGAAGACTAGGCCCTTGCAAACCCCTGGGCCCCTGCCAACCCTAGATTCGCCTTTGTCTGTTTTTGTGATTCATCAAAAAGAAAAAAAAAGTGATATATGAATGAAAAATATATTGAATGTAGTTTTTTTTCAAGTTTTAGAATTATAATTAAAAAAAAATTGTGTCAAATACTGAATTAAATTTGAATAATTATGTTTATATTACTTGTTAGGGTCATTGACCCTTTTATTAATGCAGATGATATCAGTTGCACCATGCATATTCAAATTTCAAAAAATTATTATAGCCGAAGAAGAAAAAAATTGCTTTGAAGATAAAGAAAAAAATTTAGTGGAAGAACTTGTTCGTTGAGAATTCATGATAAATAACTTGTTTGTTGATAATTCGTGTCAAAGTAGATATTGTTAGAATTATGTAACCCAAATTCTTGTTAAAATAAAATATAAGTGGCAAGATAATGGGATTTACAAGTGGCATCCATATAAAAGTTTATTTCATCTATTTGATATTGATTATAATAAGGTGTTTTAATCTCATTGCATTACTTCTATTCTTTTTTTGGTGTTGCACCAATTCTTTGTTCCACTTTTCATTTTCTTGGCACTTCAAAATCATTTTCAAAATCATCATTTGTTAACAATTAGTTCTTGCTCAATTTTAAAGTAAGCAAAATATTAACGAAAACTAAATGGATGAAATATAATCTTACAATTCCTATAGACTCTTACTCAACATAAAAATAGGGCTTGATACAGTGATGCATTGGTTTCTTCCATTGTCTTCTTTCTGTTCGCGTCATATCAATGTTGCATGTGCCAATAAAAGTTGGTCTCTTAATGTCATTGAACTTCTTACTGTCACCTTAAAACACTTTCTTTCCTCAATGTTGCTAAAATTTAACACATCTGGTTCAACCGATATGTTAATATACTCTAGAAATGCTTCTTGTACTTCTTCCCCTAACCTTCTAAATGTTCTCCCATGCAACCTTATTTTAGCCTTGTAGGTGCACTTGGGACAACCTGCATTTGTCAGTGTTCTATTAAATATGTATTTTGAAGCTTTATCCAACACCAAACTAAAATTTAGTAAGTTAAGATCCATCCCTAAGATCTTTCTCCTTCAATGTTTTCCTCCATTAACGTTAAATATTCCAATTCACTATCACGGCTCAACAAATATCTTTAATACTCTTTAGGAGATATTTCATATAGTAAGCTTGGATTCATTGCTTTCAATGGATTAATACATCCACTTTCCATTGCTAGCACAACTGCATTAGGTGACTTTATTATTAGATTTGCTGCAATTATTAAAAGAAAGTTTGTCTTAAAGCTCCATAAGAATTAAAGAAAATTTCATACCATAAACTTAAACAAACTTGTAATAGTTAAAAATGTTCTGCTAAAAACTAATGAATGAGAAATAAATGTTCAATTACCACTAGTCATTATAGCTAATTTAATTCTTGCTATCCCCCAATCCTTGTGAAATGTCTTAATGTAAGATAGCATGCCAACAACAACTACATTAGCCATTGAAGTACCATTCATCACCTGGTAATAAGCACACATATTTTGAGGATCGTATTTGTTAGTGTAATAGGCCCAATCTGCCCGGGCCCGTTAAAACTAAAAACTAAGAAAATTATTAATTAAAATAATTTTATAAGTCCAATGTCCATTACAACCCAAAATTGAGCCCAAATTACAAATTAACCCCTACCCAAGCCAAAACCCAATAGCCCAATTCTAAACCTAAGCCCAAATATATATTTTTATTATAAACCTTATTTTATTTTATTTTAAAATCCTCTTTTGTATTTTTATTTTATTTTTAAATTATTTTAGTATTATATAATTATTTCATTTTTATTAGGTTTTTATTAAATCCTATATTATTTATACATTACATATTATTTTAAAATCTATATATTATTATTATGTATGATATATTATTTTAAAATTGGTATATTGTATAAACATTTAAATTGTTTCATTATTAATACAAATTTTCTCCCATATATTATCTATTTCAAAAATGTATATTATTTATATATATATATATATATATATATATTAGATGATCATATTATATTGTTTTCCCTTATATATTTCTTCATAGATAAATTTTACATATTATATTTATTTATTTTAAAAAATCTATATATTTATATTATATTATTATATATTTTCCCCTATATATATTTCTTTATAGTTAAAGTTTTTATAAATTCTTTTTTTTATAAAATATATATATTACTTATTTTATCATGTACATATATTATCCATCTTAATTTTTGGCCATATCATTTTTATTTTGATTGTTCTAAAAATTGTTATAGTATTTATTAATTATTTTGTATATATTACTTACCTTATATTATTTTTTATATATGTATTTAATCTAGTATGTAAATTTTTATATATATTTATTTTTATATATATTTCTTAAGTTTTCATAAATTTTGGAATTGTTATTATCTACTATTATATCTTCTATTTGATCGTTCATACTATTAAGATTAGCATCTGTTATCTTTATTTACCTTTGACTTGTTATTATATTGCCCACATTATCAGATATGCTATGTCATTTTTTAACTTAGTTGTCTACATTAGTACTAATTGTTTATATTTTGTAATTTTAGTGAATCGTTTTTTGATATTTATATTTTGCAATGCATTAATGTGTAATTTCTAACTATTGTTTTTTTGAATACATTTCATTTAATTGTAGCTTCTTATCCAAAAATTTGTTTCTTAAGGCAATATTTGACATTTGGAAATTTTGAGGGAATCGTGCCCTAACTTACTGGGCTTCGATTTTTCTCATTGAGTCTAAATGATCAAGTATCCTTTTTTCAAATTAAAACGTATGATTTTCAAATTAAAAACTGTCTTTATGAATTTAAGATGTTACATCCTAACTTATTGGATGTGATATTTTGATATTTCGAGATAGGATTTCTAAAAAAATAAAAGATATTTGGTGTTTGGGGAATTCGAAAAGTCGTGCTCTAATTTATTGAGATTCGGTCTTTTCTTTTATCCAAAAAATTGAATTTTTTTTTAAACGTCATAAGTTTTGAAAAAACCAAAAGGATCATTTAAAAAAAAAACCTTTTCAAATTTTCGATATTAGGACATTAAAATGACCAATTAGGTACCAATTTTTGGGCGTTACGAGGGTACTAACCCTTCCTCGTGCGTAACCAACTCCCAACCCCGTTTTCTCAAATTTTATAGACCAGAATCCTTTTTTTTTAAAAAAAAGATGCAAAATATTTTATAAGGTGATCCAATCGCACCCAAATAAAAAAAGATTGGTGGCGACTCCGTTTTTGTTTTTTAAAAGTCGACCCCATTTTTTCAAAAACTTAAAAATGATTTCGACAGTTAGCATATAAAATATCTTCTTCCTAAGCACATTTATCGGGTTACGAAAGTAGAAATCAAAATATTAATTGTATGAACAATTTCAACATATAATTAAATATTGATACAAAATTGGATAATAAACAATAAGTTATGTATTCTATTAAGAGATAAAAAAAATATAATTACCTTTAGTACATATGGATCATATGAATTTGGGCCTTTTCCAGATATGAGGCTAACTTTACTAAGGTCTCCATCTTGTTCCTTATAAATATTCTGGTAAACTTTTGCTTTTTATTTTCTCTCAAAAAATAATATGATAAAAACAATATTAATATTTAATAGACATACATATAAATTATCCAAAATAATGGAACAACTTTAAAAAGTATACCTTCTGTTACTGTTGTCTATATACTTTTGACTTTTGGTGCAATCTTTTTGCGTCACGTAAACAACAGCTTTATAAAGCTTATATGATCGAGAATTACGACATCATTTCCCCTCATAAATTACTTATATGTAATCACTAATCCCCTGTTGAGATCTAATTTGATCTTCACAGATTTCGCGAGATATTTTCTTATGAAGTATTTTTATAACATCTATAACTCCATCAAGTTTAGGGGGACAGCCCGACTAATATACATCCACAAGAATTAGCTCATCAACCTCCCGAATAGTACTATAAGAATCAATACTGAACATCCCTCCTATAATTGTACGCGCACCCAAAGTAATAACATATTTAGGTTCAAGCATTTGTTTATATAATCTCACTAAAGAGGACGCCATTTTCATTGTTACTGTTCCAATTGTTAAAATTAGGTCTGCCTGTCTAGAACGCGATCTTGGTATCGGCACATAAAGACCAAAGTCGAATCGTGAGCCTATTAATGAAGCAAATCCAATAAAGCAACAACTGGTACTATAAAGAAGCAGCCATAAACTCGAGAGTTTTGACCAATTTGAAAGATCATTTAATGTAATTGAAATAATCGAATTTTGGGGACAACCATTGATGAAGGTTTTTCTCAAAAAGTTAAGGAATAGTAATCCGTTTTAGAAATCAAATGGGTTCGATCTTATACATACGCGAGGAAGCTAATAAAAAAAAGAATGAAGATAAGTTCTTTACTTTTATCACTTAGGAGTCGTGCGAGATTCGTGTGAGATGAAAGTCTCATGCACAGTTTTGAATGAGAGAAAGAAGTGAGGAATCTTTTTTGTTTATCGAGTTAAGTTCTATCCTACACAAACTCTTTAGTTTATCATGGTTTCGCATGTTTAGCATTTTAAGATACTTTCACTTGTGAACTTGCTAAAGCTTTTTGTAGTATTGGAAGTCAAAATCTAACCAAAAAACAACTTTCTAATTGTTATTGCCAAGTGATCAGGCGACACTAAAAAATATCAATATTTTGTAAATACAAACATAAACTATACGGATACAATAAAAATATTTTTTTTATAGTGGTTCCTAGTGAATGCTTCATATTTCAATCAAATTTGAAAGATAATCTCGTAGTTGAATTCTGTTTATTTGTTTTAGTCGAACTCTAATTAGTCTAAATTTACTGTTATTTGACCTACAAATTTAGCTTTTACATCTTTAGAAAATACGCCCATTAAAGATTAGAACTCGTAGCACTTTTGGAGAATTTTGTGTTTACGTTTTAAGGATCTTTTGTTTTTAAGTTTCAAGGTTTAGTTTTTAATTACATCTTTTGTACTTTTTGTTCTTTTGCCGTTATAGTAAAATTATCTTTTTCCGTGGTTTTTTATCCTCTTTGGAGGGGTTTTTCCAAGTTAAATTTGTGTGTTCAATTTCTTAATTTCTTTCGTTATTTTTACTTGTTAATTGCTTAATCGGGTCAATCCCCTACGAGTGGTATCAGAGATAGTTTGATTTTTATATATTAGCACGTTCAGATGTGGCAGCAACAAGGTTTAACATTTAGAAGTTCGTTGGTGTCACAAATTTCAATATGTGGCAAGTTCAGATGATGACAATTCTAGTTCACACTGGCTTGAAAAATGTTATTACCAGGAAAAAACTTGAGAATCTAGATCAGACAAAATGGGAAGATCTTGATAAAAAAGTCCTGTCTGCAATCAATTGTGCCTCACGAATAGGATATTGCAAGAGGTATTAATGTAGAAAATTCCATCCGCATTGTGGAAAACGTTAGAAACTGTTTATGTGACTAAGTCTCTAGCTAACCGTTTAGTGTAGAAACAACATTTATTTACGTTTCGCATGAACGAAGGTGAGCTTCTTAGAGATCACATTAGTCAATTTATTACTTTTCTGAATAATTTAAAGAATTTTGAGGTTAAGGTTGATGATAAAGATCAGGTTATGCTATTATTATGTTCTTTACCCCCTCCATACAAATCTTTCAGGGAGACCTTGATTTATGGTAGAGACAAACTCTCATTCAAGGATGTAAAGTGTCATTTGTTGAGTAAAGACAAATTCGACAATGAGTTTGATTCAAATAGTAAGGCAGATAGGTAAGCTTCCGTTTTGGTAGTATCAAAAAAGTGAGACAAAATGTGTCGCTATTACAAGAAGTTAGGTCACATCAAAGTAGATTGTTATAAACTGTTAAATAAAAGGGTTGCTGAGAGTAACAAGGAAGATGTAGCTGGTGCTAATTTGACAGACAAAAATGGTGATGATTTCTTGTTAGTGTTAATGAGTGAAAGCTCCGAGCTTACATCCGAGTGGATCCTAAATTCAGGATGTTCTTTCCACATGTGTCCCAACAGAGAATGATTCTCCACATACAGTTCAGTTGAAGGTGGATTTGTGCGCATGAAAAACAATTCAGCCAGTAAGATAATCGATATTGGTACTATTAAAATTATGATGCACGATAGGACGATTAAGAAATTCTCAAATGTCAGGTATGTACCTGATTTACTAAATAATCTCATCTTATTGAGTATTTTAGACTTGAAAGGTTGCAGGATCAACATCGAGTCTAGTGACATTAAGGTGCCTCATGGGGACTTCATTTTGTTAAAAGGTAAAAAGACCGACAGTCTTTATATTCTGAAAGGTTCTATAGTGGCTGGTGAAATTAGACGTCCCTTGTCCATTGTGGAGTCGAGTCAACTCATTTTTATCGGAGGCAACTTGGTCGTAGGGGGGAAAAGGTATGACCATTTCGTTGAAGAGATGTTCTCTTTTGGATGCAGGTTTTGAAAAGTTAGGGCACTATGTTTGTGAAAATCAGACTCGAGTTCTTTTTAGTGATTTGATAGTTAATTAAGAAAAAAGATTAAATTGTAAAAATAGTAAAAGTTAATCGCTACAAAATTTTAATTAGTTAAAAGGACCAATTGAATATTTTGACGTGCGGACAACTTTTATCTTAAAGTGTGCATGGGCCGGGCCGGGTCCAACTAAAAATTTAGGCCCATTTGCTAGGTTCGGGCCGGACCTGGGCCGAAAAATAGGCCTAAAATTTTTTCCGAGCCCGACTTGAATAAAAATGTTAAAACTTGGGCCCAACCCGACCTGCCCATATTAAATTTTATATAATTTTAAAATATATATAAACCATAAAAAAAACTAAAAAATCAAAATAAATATTTCTCAACAAATTAAAAATAAATTTTAAAAAATATGTATACTTATATAACACTAAAATAGATACAACTTAACAAGCAAATGCATCTAAAATAATAACAAAATTAACAAATGTCTTTAAAATAATAACAAAATTAACAATAAAATAAGTTTTATACAATATCTAAAGAATAACAACAGAAGAGTAACAACATAATAATAAAATGGTAGCAAAATAGGGAGAAAATAATAAGAAAATAATATTTAAAAAAATATTTTTTGTCTTTTAGTGAATTCGGGTAGGCCCAGACCAAAAATATTTTTTGTCCAAGCCCATTATTCGAGCCTGTATTTTTGCCCAAACCCTCTCACATTTTGGGCGAGCCCTCAGGCCGCTCGATCATGCACACCTCTACTTTTATCCACCAAATTGATTAATCAAGATTAATGTTAATTAAATATTAGTTAAATTTAGTATATATATTAAGTTAAAAGAAAAATGACCATTAGTTGGGCTTAGAGGTGTACATGGGCCAGGCCCGACCCGGCTCGAAGGCCCGCCCGAAATGTGGGAGGGTCTGGGCAAAACTATAAGACCGAAAAATGGGCTTGAACAAAAAACGAGACCCATTTAAAAAACAGGCCGGGCCTCGAGTATGATTTTTTTGCCTGGACCCTACCCAGCCCGAATTATTTTAATATTATTTTTATTTTTTATTAATAAATTTTTAACTTTAGTACTTTACAGTTTACACTACAGTTTACCCTTTGCCTTTCTCTTCTAATTTTTCTCCCCTTTTTTCCATTTCTAATCAAAATCTCTTTTTTCCGCTCGCAGTCCAACTGCCAGTTTGCTAATTGCTACCCATCATTTATATTTTGCATTAGCTAGTTAAATTTTGCTATTGGTCCCTATACTTTGTGAGGTTTTTGGATTTAATCCTTCTATTTTAATTGGTATTTTTAGTTTTATATTTTTTAATTTTTAAAATTTTAATTCTCTCCAAATTATAACTGCTAAATTCATCAATTTGATGTTAAATTTCATGGTAGTCTTTACACTAATTAAAAAAATTAATGAATAGATTAATTGATTATAATTTACGTTGAGATTTAAAATAATAAAATATCCATAAAATTTATAATTATATACATATTATTATTTTAATTAGGATTAAAATTTTAAATTCCAATCAGTATAAAGATTAACGTGAAAGAATATAAAATCAAGTTTATAAATTCTAGGAAGTATAGGTATTAATGACAGAGTTTAACCTTTTTATTTTATGGTCCAATTTAATTAAAATATCATTACAAAGCAATTTATTGTTTAAATTTTTAAAATTTGATCCTTTTACTTTTAATTTCATTTTTTTTTATTTTTTAAATGTATTTGATTTATTATTTATTAAAATAAACAAAAAAATTAATACAGGTCGGGCTGGGCCTGGATCGGGCTTACCAATTCCATGTCGGGCCGGGCCTGGGCAAATTTTCAGGCCCATATTTTGGGCCAGGCAGGGCCGGGCCGGGCCCGAGCCTAAAAAATGAGCCTAGATTTTTAATCGAGCCCGGCCCAACCCGGCCCATGTGCACCTCTAGTTGGGCCTTGGGCTTGGTTTCAATTTATTTTATTGAAATATGGTTTTTTATATTTTTAATGTATTTTTCGTAAATATTTTTTAAATAAAGTAAATAAAAAATAATTAATATCTCTTGCTTATAAATATTTTAAAGTATTTTCATTGTTCTAAATTTAAAATATTTGTCTTTTACATCTGATTCTAATTTATGAACCATCCAATATTATAGTTTGATTTTTTTATAAACAACAAAAAATTTTCTTAATAGCGGAGAGTGTCATTGGTGAAAGCTCCCTGTAAACACCCAATTTTGCCCTGGCTACTAAAGGCCCAAAAACAGAATAAAAGCAAAAAGTAAATAATAAATGTCCATTTTTAACAGTCCTTTTACAAACCAATTACATGAACCCGTGACCCAAGTACCAGACCCAGAACTGAATCCACTACCCAATTACAACAGTAGCCCAATTAACCCTTACCTATTGCTTTAACCCAAATATTTAAACCCATATAAACTTAACCCAAAACATTCAGACCCAATTAGCCCATTCCCGAATCAGGCCTAAGATGCCCATCTGACCCAACACAAACAGAGGCCCAAAACTAAAAGCTTTTGGCTAGAGTTAGAAACCTTAGCCTTCTCCTCGCGCCGCAAGTAGCAACCTTAGCCCTCTTCTCGTGCAACAGCTATCACGGTCCCCATGCACAGCCTTCATCAACGCCCTCATCGCGCCATCATCAGCGCATGTTCGCCACCAATCTCACACTACTCACCTGCAAGGGAAAAGGAAACCAGCAGCAAAAATGGCAAAATATATTCGTACATTTCTTTCCATATCTGTAATCGGCTATAAAAGCCCGAACTGAAACGATTTTAAGGGAGGATGTAATACCCACATACACAGAGATATATACAAGCAATACAAGAGAAAAAAAGTAGATTTTTTTTAAAGGTTATATTCGTTTTAGATTTCGAATTTTCAAGTTTTATTTTGTTTTTTTATTTATCTTCGAATGAATAAAAGGGAATACGAAAACTTTCCTTGCGTAATCTCCTCATCGGAGGTACCTCTGTTTGGCGTTAAAATCAACCCGAGGAGGAGTGGGGAGGACCTCTTTTCGGCGTTCGCAGGGATTTGGGTATAGGGCCTTCGAGTGTACCTTGAAATAGGGCTCAAAACCCATTTCCGTGCCTCGTCGTCCACCTTGCATGGTGGTGGTGCAGCGAAGTATCGGGGGAAGTTTAATTGCCGGAGAAACGAAAAGGGAGAAGAGGTTTTAGGCTTTTGTTTTTAATCTGTTTTTAAGTAATTAAATGTTAATTTTAGGTTTTAACCTTGTTTTAATACAAAAGAAACGGCGCCGTTTTACATTGGAGAGCCTTGTGCAATGACCCAATGGGTAAATTCCACGATTGGTCCTCCCTCCTTGCGCTGCTATTTGATTACATCCTATGCTTTTAATTTATAATTTTTCCCTGAATTTTACGTCCCATTTCAATTTAACTCATATGCAGGTATTGCGTTTAAGCACTTGGGATATTTTCACTTTTGATCCCTATTTATTAATGCGCCACGCAATTCATTTTTTTTCCCCTTCTTCTTTATTTAAAATCTGCCCCAAGGGTTCCGTTTGGGTTCTAATTAGGTCCTCTTCCATTATTTTTGCCATTTATTTTCAAAGATTTATTATTATTATATATTTATATTAGTTTTATATTATATTATTTATCATTATATTTTACTATGTTATTTATTATACTATTTTTTTCATTTTATATTATTTATTATATTTGATACTATTATGTTATGTAAATTTTTATTGTATATTACTCATCATATTAGTTATTATATTATTTTATATATACATTGTTATTATTTTATATTATTTTATTTATATATTATTGTTATTTAATATTATAGTTTTAACTTGTACTATATACTTATTTTATTAACTATTTATATATATATGTACTACTTTATTTCAACCTACATACTTTTATAACATATATTATAATTATTTTATATATCATTTTATAAATTACTATTCTTGTTATACATTATTTATTTTGGAAATTATTATTCGTATTATATGTTTATTTTATTATTAGTTACTTATTTTTACATTATATATTATTTTATTCTAAATTCATATCCTTATATAATTATTTTTATTATATATTAATCCTCTTATATATTATTATTTATTATGTACACTAAATACCATTTTAAAATTGTTATTAAATATTATATTTTATTAATTATATATTTTATATTATATAAATTACTTTAAACCTATATATTTTTATAATTATTTTTTTTCCTTTTGTATATTATTCTTATTATATATTCTTTATTATATATGTTAAATATCATTTTGAAATTATCGAATATTATGTTTTAATCTGTGTTATTATTTATATTTTAGATTTGGTGTATTAGTATTATATTACATATGTTTTTATATACTAAATGCTAGTTTAAAAATTGTCATTGTACGTTGTTTTCTTAATTAGTATTATTACATTTTAAAATCGGTATATTGTTATTACATTATGTATTATTTTTATAGTTTATTTTGAAATACATATTTTATATACATGTATATTAATATATTGTATTATATGCATCACTTTATTCACTAACCCATTCGTATGTATATTAAGTTATTGGATTGTATGTTTTATATTTTATGCAAATTCTACTTATCCATTTTTTTTGCATGTCATCTATTTATATCCATATACGTTTTCCACATTAATATTTGCCATGTCTTATGTTTTATATATTTATTTGTTTAATGTTTTATTTATGATATATTATTATATAAATCATTATATTTATTATGTCTTCTTTTTACTATATTCCTATTTGCTTAGCATAATTGTTTTTATTATTTTATTTTGCCTTTTTACATGTAGTGATTGCATTTGTATGAAACGTTATAATATTTAGCAATATATATTGTTTTAATACCTATGTCATGAAATGTCATTCTAAAATGTCATTTAAAACAATATTCAAAAGTTTTCAAAAATAAAAAGGCAATGCTTGGTACTTGGAAGCTTCGAGAAAGGTAGTGCCCTAACTTACTGGGTTGCAACTTTTCTCGTTGAGTTCGAATTGTCAAGCACCCTTCTAAGTTTTTAAGGTTTTCAAAATACGAGCAACTGTCTTGGAATTTCAAAGTGTTATGTCCTAACTTACTGGATATGACGTTTTGACATCTCGAGATAGAGATTTAAAAAAAAAAATGGTTAGCTTAGCCTCGAATGTCTTAAAAATCTTACGTCCTAACTCGTTGAACGTAATATTTTGATACGTTTGATACAAGCAAGCCCTAATTTTCAAAAATCAAAATATTTTAAAGAGGATTGCATTTTAAAATTTTCAAATTTCTGACATAAAAGACGTCAAATAGTCAATTAGGTACCAATTTTTGGGCGTTACGAGGGTGCTAACCCTTTCTCGTACATAACTGACTCCCGAACCCGTTTTCTGATTTCGTAGACCAAAACTAATGATTTAAAACAAAATGTTTTAAAGGTGATCCAATCACACCTAAAAAGATTGGTGGCGACTCCCGTTTTTGTTTTCATTTTAAAGTTGACCCCGTTTTTTCAAAACCGCTAAAAAATGGTTTCGACACTCCCAATTCTAGTGTGGTGCCTTGATTGTAGCAAAAACAATGCATGGAAGCAAATTTGTTCGGGCGTTGGACAATGTTTTGTATGTTTTGGGTTTTCCCAAATTCAATTTAAATATAATTATAAAAAATATATAAAATATTAATACTTAAATATATTTTTAATATTTTATTAAAAATTAAACACGAGTTTTTTTGGTCAAACAATGTCGAAAATGGACCTATTTGGATAAACAATGTCGAAAATGGACTTAAGCTTAAAATTTTTTTTTAGAATCGAACCATAATTCGACCCATGGATAGATCTTAATCAAATGTTGTTGGATGTTCGAAAAAGTTTGTGTAAAGAATTAATATATGTAACACATAATTTCTCAAAATTATCCTTATGGTATTTTAAAATAAAATTTGAAAATTCTTCTCTGTCGTAAATATAATTCTCTTCTAAACAAATGGGATTAAGCATTTAATCCCCAAACGTGTCACTTTTTCCACCTTGGTCCCCAAATATTTTTTTGTCCATATTAGTTTTGAAATTTTGTAGTTTTTCTTAATTTGGTCCATGAACTTGGATTCCATTAAGGAATGATGGCATGACATTCAAAGATTGTGCTACATAATCACCTACATTTTTTTAAAGAAATTAATTTTTAATAATTTATTAATAAAATTTTAATATATATATTTTTTATTTTTTAAGATTATATGTATTTAAAATTTTTAAGTAATGACATGTCACAATCTCAAATTGCCAAATCATCATGCCTTAACAAAAACCACGTTCATGGATCAAATTAACAAAAGCTATCAAATTCGTAGAAAAATAGTTTAAGGATCATGTTGAAAAAAAATCAAGTTGAGGCACCAAACATTATTTTATCCAAATTAACCATTATTATAGTTATAAATACAAGGGAAAAAAAACTTACATATTATTTATGAGTTTATGATCAATCGCCATGCAGTTTTTCGGACGTGAGAAATAATTAAACGTATTCACATAATTTCCGATGCCAGATCCCCATGAAAGCTTCGACGATAACACGGTGGTGGCATGGTGAATTCAGCTCCAAAAAACATTGAAGAAGCTCTTGTAGTTCATCGGCGGAGTAGATATGCTTTTCCTCAATCATTTGCAGCATCGAGTGTCAAAAATCCAGGTACGGATCATGGGAATCCTTCACCACCGCGATGCTGTCCATGATTTTAGGGTTTACCATAACATTGGATGACGATGATGACGATGATGACGATGATATTGTATCCATATTGAAATTTGATGATGGTGATGACGGCGGCGGCGGTGGTGAAGCTTTGAGTTTTGGTTCATATACATCACAGAACTTTTGACACCCACATCTTGCATTGGCTGTTAAGAGGGATTTCAACGGCTTTTTCTTGTTGGAAGACATTAATGAAAATATGCATAGAAAATGGTGGAATTTTGGTTTATAGGGTTGATGGTAATAACAAGGTTAAAATATGCTATAAGTCCTTATACTTTTTAAAAATTTACAAATTTATCCTCATTATTTTTTTTTCAATAAATTAATTCATTCACTTTCCAAATTTTAACAATTCAAATCCAGCTGTCTACTAATTTTAAAATATCATAATAACAAATTTAACAATATGAACAATTGAATCTAAATTTTAAAATCAGAAAAAATGAACAGATTAAATTTCAAATTTTAACCCCAAAACAAAGAGGATTCTTGGTATAAGTCACTTTCAACATATTTTTTTATTCTATTGGAAAATATAGCTTTTAATAGTGGCTACAAAGATTGATTTGGATGAGAGGAATGTGATTTTGAGTAAGATTCATTTTAGTTTTTTCTCTTGAATTTAAATAAATTATATATATATATATATATTATATTCTTTGAGGGACTTGGCTTAACTTCGAGGATAAGATTTTTTTTCAATTATTTTATCTAGTTATTTTATTTTTCAATAAAAAAAAAGAAAAGAAAAACCTTTTTTGGATTTATTTTTCGTTCTCAAGCAGTGCTCTATGCGGTAGTAATTTGGTGATAACGAATAATGATTCTAAACAAGTAATTTTATTAGTAGAAATCCTTAAAAACTATTATTTACTATTTAGATATTTATCAACGTCAAAATTCACCTCTAAAAGTACAAAATATATATTTTCTTCCAGCTTAAAAAAATTGACAATTATCAAACTAAATAGACATATATGATCAAAACTTTAAATCTCATTTCTTCGATTATTATATTAATAAAATTAAGGTAAATTACACTAATAATCGTCCAACCATTAATAAATTTCTTTTTTTCCTATCCAATTATACAGAATTTTAAAATGATCATTTAACTATTTAATTTTATTTTTTTATCACCTATCTTGGATTTTTGAGTTTTGAATGTTTAGATTTTTATGTTAACTAATTTGTGACAAAAAAAAGACTAATTGAATAGTTGGATGACAAGAAAAAAAAAAATCTTATAATTGGGTTTGTAATTTACCCATAAAATTATTATTTGTGTGCTCATTTTATTCATAATATAATTATTAATATTTATATCTAAAATAATAAGATATTTTTTTGTTGTTGGCGTATGTTTATGAACATGTTTGCGAACATTTTGTTTAACTTAAACAAATAAATATGAACATATACAAGATTTTGATATACTTAATGAACACGAACAAATTTAAAAATAAACAAACATAAATAAATGTCCATTCATTCAAGCACGATTCGCTTACGGTCCTATCCGAAATCACCTCTAAAACTCAAATTTCAATATTTGCAAAAAAAACTTTAGCACAATACGGTAAAAACAAGGTACCATCAGATCATTTGTTTGACATCACATGATGTATTTATGCCAGTGAAAATATTATGACCTTACCTATGTTAGATCATTCGTGTTTACTGTACAATGATTGTGCTACCTACTTCCTATTCGAGGTATTCAAAGTATAAGGAACGATCTCAGCGGGAAATATAAGCCAAGGACTCTTTACCTACCGGTTGAATTACCTGGAGGCAGTACTTGAGCTGCATTTAATGGAGGTGTTTGGGGTTGTGTCGTGCTACCAGCAGCCATGCCAGTGTATTGGGTGTACCAAAATTGTTCAATTCGATGCCAGCTATATAGTCAAAAGAGTCAGGGAATAAGCTAAATAAAATAGTTTTATGTATCTGAGTGTGTCTACATTGAGAGGATACATTCGGTTCGCCATATGTCAGTGATGCTAACACTAGGATCCGATAAAAGCCAATAATCAGCATCACTCTGCATAAAGAAATCAGGAAATGAGTACTCTGTTACCGATTTATTGGAAGAGTGTATGAATTAAAAACATCATCATAGGAGTATTTTGAGACGATCAAAGGAATATGATATCTGAAGGACAAACGTGTTTGTTTTTTGATCTTACATCAAGATCTGAGGGAACAATCTTCATGATCCCGCTTACAAAGTCCTGTGAGACATGATGATCTAAGCACATTCCATTAATATATTGGCCCTGTGTTTCGACCTCTCTGCTCTCTTCCGTTACCATACTTGCTGCTGGGTTCTCATCCAAGCCTGAAGTAGACGGTAAGTTTGATGGCAGACCAATACCTTGTATCTCTTCAAATTTCTCCTCAATTTGACTAGAATAGCACAGAGAGATAAGAGGAATTATCAGGAAAGTTTACCGCTTTAGTGCTAGGATGAACATTTATCATGCCATACGACAATATTTATATCATACCAAACTTTAATCGACAAGACGCTGTGGTTACCTGACAAGGTAATCATCTATAGGACCCATTGAGCTTCTAAGGATAATCCGGTATCTCCTTTGGAGAGAATCATCATCCTGCTATAAAAAGAAGGGTTTGCAATTATGATCGAGCATGGACATGTAAACTGTCCATTAATTCTTCAAGCCTTTGAGAATACCTCGTCAGGATCAGGGAATTCCAAAGTGGTTCCGTGCGGAGCTTTAATGGCAATCAACATTTCGTTCTAAACAAGGCAACAAAAACAAATAGTTAACAACCGAAAGTAGAAAGCATCCCTAGCAATGGCATTAGCAATGCCAGGTGACCTTATACCAACTCGAAAACATTAATGAAACATTCAAGCAATAAAAAAAAACCTGGAAACAGGGTAAGCTCTTGATTTCTTCCTCGGTAACAAAAAGCCACCTGAGACGGGGAAAGATGAAATTAAGTTGCTCTTCTGAAATCATGCAAAAACTGTAAAAATAATATCTCGAGGGTAAGTAAAGATTTACTTGTTATTAATTTTCGTCTTCACTCGAGGGTAAGTAAAGATTTACTTGTTATTAATTTTCGTCTTCACTTAGGTCCCTCAATCTTTCTTGCATCTCTCTGTACGGTATAGAAAAATCGGTAATAATTTAGCAAACGAATTCGATTTAACTGAGGTAAGAATAACAAAAGCCGTAATCACTTTAACCTTATTTGTCCATTTAATATGTGTTCCTGATTATGAAGGTTTTCAACCTCTGCCTGCAAGGAATGTTACCGTTATGAAGCTCCCACGACAAACTTAACTGATACAAAACACGAGATGTTTAATCCGCCATGTTCAGGTTTTGTATTATTAGTCACGTAAATTAATATGACTCAACAAAGCTGTATTCCGATAAGCTAAATGGCACAAGGCTGCAAGGTGAAAACAGCACACAGATCAAACCATAACAGCTAAACCACAATCATTAAAAGATCTGAATTTCATTAACAATTTATTCACAGTTTCACAAATCATACCTGCAAAGTAGCAACATTCTCATCAACCTCCCCTGGCCTCGAGACATCAAGCTAGAGGTGTGCATGGGCCGGGCGGCCCGGCCAGGCCCGAAGGCCCGCCCGAAATGTGGGAGGGTTTGGGCAAAAATATAGGCCCGAAAAATGGGCTTGGACAAAAAAATACGGCCCGTTTAAAAAATGGGCCGGGCTCGAGTAAGATATTTTCGGCCCGGGCCCGACCCGGCCCGGCCCGGCCCGAATTCACTAAAGACAAAAAATAATTTATTTTTTAATATTATTTTCTTATTATTTTCTCCCTATTTTGCTATCATTTTACTATTATATTGCTACTATTTTGTTGTTATTGTTTAGATATTGTATAAAACTTATTTTATTGTTAATTTTGTTATTATTTTAAAGACATTTGTTAATTTTGTTATTATTTTAGAGGCATTTGTTTGTTAAGTTACATCTATTTTATTGTTATTTAAGTATACATATTTTTTAAAATTTATTTTTTATTTATTGAGAAATATTTATTTTGGTTTTTTAGTATTTTTTATGGTTTATATATATTTTAAAATTATATAAAAAATAGTGTAAAAATTAATATAGGCGAGCCGGGCCGGGCCCGGGTTTTAATATTTTTATTCGGGTCGGGCTTGGGCAAAATTTTAGGCCCATTTTCCGGGCCCGGCCCGGCCCGAGCCCGACGAACGGGCCTAAATTTTTAATTGAGCCCGGCCCGAACCCGGCCCGGCCCGGCCCATGCACACCTCTACATCAAGCCCCCTGACATTAATTAAAAGATTTGTGTTTTCTTAAGTAGGAAACCGTTCAATGCCAATGAGTAGATTAGCAAGGATACAGATCATACTTCCACTGAATTCTGTCCTTGAGTTTCTTTTCTATAAGACCAACTCCTTCAAGGACATTGGTTATATCATATATCCTCCTCTTCTGGACCTAGAAGAATGAAAAACCATCAAGAAACGGAATTGTCCAACTCAATTGAGCAAATAATGAAACAGTTACCTCTATGGTACCAGCGGCTTTGTTTAAATCTAGAATACCATCTTCAGCTTGTTTGATCAAATTTATGAACTTCTTTGTCAAAAGTCCCGAGTTTAAATTCAAGAATAACGTATCAGTTTCATACAGCCACTTAACTTTTCTATAATAGTTTCATAATAAACACCTGAAAAAGAATACTCAAGGGCAATTAAGCTAATGGGAGGAATTGCCATAACTGGTGGCGGTTTAAGCAATTTCATAGAGCTTGGACCAAGCAATGTTTGTGTTGTTTTATCTGTTTATTGTTTTGGTTGGATGTATATGTGTAATTTGCATGTATATTACTCTTTTTCATGACTTGATGGAATGAGCTAATTTGTTCCTACATCACCAATGGCCATGACAAGAAAAGTTGTGTAGAATCTATAAATTTTCTCTAACTTGTCATGTTCTATCTTGTAATTCATTTAGGAGTAGTGGATTGTTTTTCAATGAATCATTGGATACCATGTCACCAAAATCTAGGTATCTGGTTGAATCTATTTTTGGGTTTTATTTTATAATTTTTGGATGAATCGAAGGACAAAATACCTTGCTTCAAGGACCAAATTCATATGATCCATATGTACTAAAGGTAATTATATCTTTTTTATCTCTTGATAGAATACATAATTTATTATTTATTATCCATTTTTGTATCAATAGTTAATTATATATTGAAATTGTTCATACAATTGATATTTTGGTTTCTACTTTTGCATCACGATATATGTACTCCAAGAGAAGATATTTTATGTGCTAACAAATACGATGCTCAAGTGGCACTTCAATGGCTAATGCAGTTGTTGCTGGTATGCTATCCTACATTAAGACATTTCACAAGGATTGGGGATAGCAAGAATTAAATCAGCTATAATGACTAGTGGTAATTGAACATTTATTTCCAATCCATTAGTTTTATTAAAACCTTTTTAACTATTACAAGTTTGTTGGTATGAAATTTTATTTTATTCTTATGGAGCTTTAAATAAAATTTCTTTTAATAATTGCTGCAAATCCAGTGATAAAGTCATCTAATGTAACTGTGCTAGCAATAGGAAATGGGCATATTAATTCATTGAAAGGAATGAATCCATACTTAGTATATGATATATCTCTCGAAGAGTATAGAAGATATTTGTTGAGCCGTGAGGGTGAATTGGAATATTTAGCATTAATGAAGGAAATCATTGAAGGAGAAAAAAATCTTAGGGATGGATCTTTAACTTCTCGAATTTCAGTTTGGTATTAGATAAAGCTTCAGAATACATATTTAATAAAACACTGACAAATGTAGGTTGGTTGTCCTAAGTGCACCTACAAGGTTGAAATAAGATTGCATGGTAAAACTGATTTTTTTGGCACTTCAAAATCATCCTTTATCTTAGGTCTCCTACAAACACAAGTATCTTAACAATTAGGTCTTGCTCAATTTTAAAGTAAGCAAAAGATATTAATGAAAAATAAATGGATGAAATACAGATCTTACATTTCTAATAAAATCTCACACAAAATAACAATACGGCTTGATACAGTGATGTATTGATTTCTTCCATTGTATTCCCTCTGTTCGCGCCATATCGATGTTACATGTGCCAATAAAGGTTGGCCTCTCAATTCCATTGAACTTCTTACTATCACCTTAAAACACTTTTTCCCTTAATATTACTAAAGTTTAACACATCTAGTTCAATCGATTTGTTAATATACCCTGAGAATGCTTCTCGTACTTCTTCCCCTAAACTTCTAAATGTTTTACCATGCAACCTTATTTCAGCCTTGTAGGTGCACTTAGGACAATCTACATTTGTCAGTGTTCTATTAAATATATATTCTGAAGCTTTATCTAACACCAAACTAAAATTTGGTAAGTTAAAGATCCATCCCTAAGATTTTTTTCTCCTTCAATGTTTTCCTCCACTAATGCTAAATATTCTAATTCACCTCACGGTTCAACAAATATCTTCTATACTCTTCGGGAGATATATCATATACTAAGTCCGGATTCATTGCTTTCAATAGATTAATACATCCACTTCCCATTGCTAGCACAACTGCATTAGATGACTTTATCACTGGATTTGTTGTAATTATTAAAAGAAAGCTTATCTTAAAGCTCCATAAAAATAAAAGAAAATTTCATACCAACAAACTAGTAATAATTAAAAAGGTTTTAATAAAACTAATGGATGAGAAATAAATGTTCAATTACCACTAGTCATTATAGCTGATTTAATTCTTGCTATCCCCCAATCCTTGTGAAATGTCTTAATGTAAGATAGCATGCCAACAACAACTGCATTAGCCATTTAAGTGTCACCCATCACCTGGTAATGAGCATACATATTTTGAGTATCATATTTGTTAGCACATAAAATATCTTCTCCCAGAGCACATATATCGTGCTGCGAAAGTAGAACCAAAAATATCAATTGTATGAACAATTCTAATATATAATTAAATATTGATACAGAAATGGATAATAAATAGTAAATTATGTACTCTATTAAAAGATAAAAAAATATAATTGCCTTTAGTACATATGGAACATATGGATTTGGGCCCTTTCCGGATATAAGGCTAACTTTCTAAAAGCCTCCATCTTATTCCTTATAAACAGTTTGATAAATTTTTACTTTTTTTTTCTCTTAAAAAATAATATGATAAAAATAATATTCATAATTAATAGACATACATATAAATTATCCAAAATAATGAAACAATCATAAACAGTATACCTTTTGTTACTATTGTTTATATACTTCTAAATTTTAATGCCATCTTCTAGCGTCACGTAAACAATAGGTCTATAAAGCTCATATGATCGAGAATCATGTGTTGGAGAAGAGCATAATATTCTAACAATATTTGCATTTAAAAGCTCTTTTATTCTCCCTTTTTTCTCTCTATCATCATAAATAATTTTCCCCTTCACATCTTTTTGAATCTCTATTTTTTTCTTTTTTAGGACTGATGTTTTAGATTTGGATTCAATTTCTTTTCCTTTGCTTGTTCTTACAACTTTAACAGTGCTTTTAACAGATAAACAAATATTTTGTTAGTGTAATTGTTATATACTAATATTAAAATTACAATATAATCTAAATAGAAATTTATAGAACACATACTCGAACCAATGAATTAGTTCACAATAATCTACATCTTTATCCAGAAATGAACCGAGCCCCTAAATTAAAAAATATATAATAAGTTAGTACCTTATCATTAAGCTATTAATTTAATTAGATAATGATGATGTACCTTGATTTGTGTTCCACATTGTAGCTCAACTTGTATTATGAATCTTCCACCAGAATTACATGATCTAACCTCAAAATCTCAAGAAGCTAACACTCCCGATAGAGTGTAATAATCGTCACCATGATTACCCAAATATGTACAAACAACTATATTTTTTTTCATTGCCAAATATCCTCACATATTAACTGGATCACATAGATATGAGGAAATATTTGACAAAGTATTAGTGCTCAAAGATATTATTATTATATCTACCTTATCCAAAGTAACTTTCTTCATAGCATCAAGCAAATAATTTTTTATAACTTTAACACTTCTATCAACTGTCGTTACCAGAAACTTTGTAGGAAGCTATTCTAGCAAAAAAAGTTTTCACCTCGTCTTTTAGAATCGAAAATTCCAGAAATATCTTTGAGCCATTTTAATTCTGTTAAAACTCTAGCGGCAATGGAAGCACATGCAGTGCCATGACCATTGAGGTCTTCCGAAAAATTAAAATCAACAAATCCTGTCGCTTTAGTTAAAATCTTGCCTCTGGTATAAATTTTTTTTTGCAACAAAAGAATGATATTCATTAATAGACAAGGCTCGAGGCCGCTAAAACAAAATAAAGCAGCAAATGAACGAAAAGACAAAAAATAAAAAAGAATCCCAAACATAATACAAAGCATACAGGAAAGAAATAAAAACCACTAACGCATTAAGCCCACTCTTCATCAAATACGAAAAGTCACCAAAAGATACCAGCCAAAAAATTCAACATCCCCAAAGCAATTGTTATCTTCTAGTGACTTTTCGTGTGGATCTACTTTGAGGATGTTAAATTTTTTGGTTGTTATCTTCTACTGACTTTTCAGATTTGGTGAGGGGTGGGTTTAATGCGTTAGTGGTTTTTGTTTCTTTCCTGTGTGCTTTGTATTTTATTTAGGTTTCTTTTTTATTTTTTATCTTTTTATTCTCCTGTTGCTTTATTTTGTTTTAGCCGCCTCGAGCTTTGTTTTTTAATGAATATCGGCCTTTTGTTGTAAAAAAAAAAAGGGTACTAGATGTAAGATTTTAACTAAAGCGACAGGATTTGTTGATTTTAATTTTCCGAAAGTCCTCAATGGTCATGGCACTGCATATGCTTCCATTGTCGTAGGAGCTTTAACAGAACTAAAATGACTCAAAGATATTTCTGTAATTTTTGATTCTAAAATACAGGGCAAACTCATTTGTTGGAATAGCATTTTACAAAGTTTCTGGTGACAATGTGACAGTTGATAGAAGTGTTAAAGTTTTAAAAATTCTTTGCTTGATGCTATGAAGAAAGCTACTTTGGATAAGGTGGTTATAATAATGGTATCTTTGAGTACTAATACTTTGTCAAATATTTCTTCGTATATATGTGATCTAGTTAATATGGGAGGATATTTGGCAATGAAAAAAATACAGTTGTTTGTACATCTTCAGGTAATCATGATGATGATTATTACACTCTATCGGGAGTGTTAGCTCCTTGAGATTTTGAGGTCAAATCATGTAATTCTGGTGGAAGATTCATAATACAAGTTGAGCTACAAGATGGAACACAAACCAAGGTACATCATCATTATCTAATTAAATTACTAGCTTAATAATAAGGTACTAATTTATTATACATTTTTTAATTTAGGTGTTCGGTTCATTTATGGATAAAGATGTAGATTATTGCGAACTAATTCATTGGACCAAGTATGTGCTTTATAAATTTCTATTTAGATTATATTATAATTTTAATATTGATATATAACAATTACGCTAACAAAATATTTGTTTATATGTTAAAAACGCTGTTAAAGTTGTAAGAATAAACAAAGGAAAAGAAATTGAATCCAAATCTAAAACATCTGTCCTACAAAAGAAAAAAATTGAGATTCAAAAAGATGTGAAGGGGAAAATTAATTATGATTGTCATCACTCAATTTTGCCCGAGGCCCGTTGGAAGCCCATATCAGTTTTAAAAGAAAAATTAAAAAACAGGAAAATAAATAAATGGATATTTATGACCATTAAACAGTCCCTTTTACAAAACCTTAAGCCCAAAACAAATTAAACCCACTATCCCTTAACCCATTTAACCTCGGCCAAATAGTAGACATAATACCTAATTACCCTTGACCCATTACACCCATTTAGCCCAAACTAGCTAAACACTAAAACCCAAATAACCCGGGGCCCAAAAGGCCCAAATCCTTAACAGAAACTTAGGGCTTCTGAAACCCTAGATTCCTGTTTGCGCCGCAAGCACTCACTGGCTCCATCAATGCGCCGCAGTCTTCATTAGGCCTCCATCAGCGCCTCCGATCAGGGGCCTCGTCGAGCCACGTCACACCACGCCTTCAGAGCCTTCATCTCCGCCCGTGATTCCCGCATTTATCTGCAAAGAAAAAGGAACCAGCAGCAAGAGCAAATAGGATAGAATATATTTTATATTTATTTCCATATTTGTAATCGGTTATAAAACCGAACTCAAATACTGTAAAAGGGGATCAGATACATACATACGAAAATACAAAGAAAAATTAGAAAATTATTTTTTATATCTTTTTATTTTTCCATTTTCATTTGTTTTTCCGAAACAGAAGAAATCGAAGCAAAAAGGTTAAAACAAATACCGAAATTTAAGTTTTCTTGTTTAGATTTTACTTGTTTATCTTTTTTTGTTTTTTACTCTGTTTTGAGAAATAAAAGGAGGATCGAATGCTTACCTGAGCCTTCCCGTCGTCGGAAGGGCCCGTTTTCTGTAACCTAAGCCACTGTTCACGGTGAGGCGCGGTGGGTTACCGGGTTTAGGCCGATTGCTTGAGGGAGAGGGTAAGAGGAAAATATTTTCGACTAGGGTTTTCTTTGTAGAGGAAAAGGGGTAAAAATGGGGGTAAAAAGGGTTTTAATAACCCAAAGGAAACGGCGCCGTTCGGTAGGGAAGGTGACCCGCGTGCCGACCCGCTTGGGGACTCGGATTCGTTTTTTATTTTGAAAGGTCAAATTGCATTTTTGGTCCCCCTGGTTTCGCGGTCATTCGATTAAATCCGTTTGAATTTCTTTGGTTTTCTTTAAAATTTTCCCTGGGATTTCCGCATTGTTGCAGTTGGGTCAACGCTCAAAATGCAGCGTTTAGGGGATGGGGATATTTTCATTTTAAACCCCTGATCGTTGGTGCGCGTTTTAAAATGACCCTTTCTTTTAAATTATTTTAAAATTTGCCCAAGGGTTCTGTTTTGGTTCTAATTCGATCCTTTTCCATTATTTTTGCTATTTATCTTCAAAAATTCGTTTGTATTATATTATTTTATTATTTTCATATTTACATTATTTTTATACCATTTATCATTATATACTATCTTCTATCTATTTATATTATATTGTTATATGATTTTATATCTTATTATATATTATTTATATTATTTGTTACTTATATTTTATTATTTATTATCTATACTTTATATTATAGCTTTTTATTATAAAATATTTATTATATTATATTATTTATTATATTATCTTATTTTTTATACATATTATCTATTTTATTATATGTTTTAAAATTTATAAATTATTATTAAATATTTAAACTTAATTTATCATTATTATATTATTTTATACTTTAAATTATATATTATATTATTTTATATTTTATATAGTGTTTTATATCTTATTATATTATTATGCATAATTTGTAAATTTGTAAATCATTAGTTAAATACTATATTTTATATTTAATATGCATGTTATATTCTAAAACTTATTATAAAATTTTAAAAAATAATATTATGTTTATGAAAACATACATATTAGGTTATTATATTAGAAGATTGTGTCCTATAATGCTGGATGTGATATTCGTATTCTTTTGAACAAAGGAATCTCGATTCTTAAATTTGAATTATTCTAATTTCAAAAGGGATCATACTTTTAAATACTTTTAAATTTTAGCATTAAAAGACAGAAAGTTATTCAATTTGGTACCAATTTTTGGGCGTTATGAGGGTGCTAACCCTTCCTCGTACGTAACCGACTCCCGAACCTGTTTTCTGGATTTTGTAGACCAAAACAAATGATTTCAAACAAAAGTGGTTTGAAAGTGGTTCAATCACACTTAAACTGATTGGTGGCGACTCCCGTTTTCAATTTTAAAGTCGAGACCCCGTTTTCTAAACCCGTTTTAAAAAATGGTTTCGACAGCTTGGCGACTCCACTGGGGACCAATAAGAGAGTCAAGCCGTAAAATTGATTAATTTCTGTCTTTTTGTCGAAAAATTGAAAATTCTGTTTTAAAATATGATCCCTTTACATGTGTTTGCTACATATGTTTGTTATTTTTCTCGCACACATTGCATTTGCATGACCGTTGGTCACACCTTTTAAGTGGGAGTAAGAAACTAAGCTTTCGTGAGGTTTTCACCTTCGTATGGGTTAGTGGATTGCTTCCGGGAAACATCTGTACCTATAGACTTCGTGAGATTTTCATCTCCGTATGGTCGTAGGGAAATGAATCTCCCTAAACCGAACTTGGTCCATATGAGCCTATAATGGGTGAGGATCGAGGAATCTGCTGGTTTGGGTACCCTTTACTTTAGTGCCGAACTACATATAGTGACTTTAAGTGCTTGCCCTAGGTAGTATGGTGACGACCTTTAGTACCTACCTTTATATGTGCTTGTTTATTACATCTTTTTATATGATACTGACTTATTTTTTTATTTTGTCATCATTGCATGTCATTCATCATTAAAAAGTATCGATTCATGGTTCGATTTCTGAGTTAGGAAGTTTTGTAATGAGGAATGAATGTCTTAATGAAGTGGATAACAACTCTTTCGTTTGTGCGTGGTCAGAGAAAACCTAGTTAGAGAAAGGAGATAGTGTCACCAGGGGATATACATCAGAGTTGTGGGATTTCACTCGCACCACCTCAGCACAAAATGAGTTTCAAGGATTGAAGGATATTTGGGCCCATTAGGATAACAGAATTAAGCAGATATTCTACTTGAATTATGATCGACCTTACTTATTTAACATGAAGATAAACGAGTAACTATTTCAGGCCATCACTCGATATTCGAATCCTTGCCTCTTCCGCCACTTAATGTTGCAAAGAAGATTGTTTAACACTCCATGACAAGGCGTAGGTTACTTTAAGGTAAGTATGAGGAGTTGATGGACACTTCTTCTATTTGAAAATGGTCGCCCTGGGGATGATACGGGTTTTAGGAGGAAAATGATTGACAAAATGTAAACAAACGATTGGGATGGAAAGAATTTTGCCTATAGAAAGGTTCATTTGCTATAAGGCAGCTACCAAACAATAAGCTTGAGTTTATTGTTGTACTTTAGGATGTTACACCTATTAGAAATAATGGAAATGCAAGCTTTGATGGTCGGGATAGCTCAGATGGATGTGAGGGACAGAAGTTAAAGAAGATCGAATCATTCAAAAACCTTTAAAGTAGAGATTAGCCATGCTGCGAAGATACGCAATTCAAATGCTCTGCAGGGGCAGAAATTTGAAGACTTTCAAGAAGCACTAAGAATGTTGGATATCATTTTAAGGCAGCATGCTGCGAAGCAGGAATGCCTACTTGTTCACCAATCTTTCAAGATAATTAGAACAACTTCACAGGCATTAAAGATAATGTGCTCTTGGCTGTAAGGATTACCTCAGGGGTGAAGTCTTAGCTCAAATTCAAGAGGTAGCTGATTATTTATAGACTCTGGCGGTACAAGCTGACGCATTGAGCACCAATATAAGTTTCAGTCCGATAGAGGTCGAGAGTTAGCGTTGTTATTAGATAGGGTTAAGACTCTAGGCCTACGAGCGAAAGCGAATTTGTCATCCGTTTTATGAAAAGACTTTTGTTCCTTAAATAACGTTTTCTAAAATGAAACTGAATCAGAATCGATACCTTTTTGCATTCATGCATTACATTACATCAAAGAAAAGAAGGTGTTGATTCGAAATTCGATTCCTAAATAGAATAGTTTGTCATAAGGAAACGAATTTCTTGATAAAGTAGATTATTGTGTGGTCGCCTGAATATAGTCCAAGTAAACACAACGAGAGAAAGTTGGTAGTCCACAGAGGAATACATGATTCAAGCCAATGAAGGTTATCCAAGAGCATGATGAGAGAAAGCCGAAAGTCCACGAAGGAATACATGACTTGATTCAAGCCAATGAAGATAATCCAAGAGCCGACACTTTTGATGAGTATCATGGAGATAAGCAAGCAAGAAATCGTGGCTCAGATCAAGCAGCAAGAAAAGGCATCTTTTGGAGAATTTACAGGATTTGACCATGAAGAGAAGATCCGTGTTTCCACTTGGACTATGAAGGGTAAGACTGCATATGTAATCTATTTTCATGTAAAGAAATTTGTTTTCTAGAAAAGTTATTCTAATGGAATTGAATTCACAATCAACGTCTCCTTTTCTTTTGCATTCATGCATTTGCATTGCATCATTTCATCACATGCATTTAAATTCATAAAAAAAAAACCCTAATTAGTTAAGGTTAAAAAGAGAAAGGAAGAGAAAAGAGGGTCACGGCTGAGTAAAGAAGACGTTCCCTTACATATCCCAGACTTTTTTATCCGGAGGGATAGCTTACCCGGAGACGGGGGTGTTTTGAAATGAAAATCGTTCCATCAATGCCACACATGAAGAAGGGACTGGTTAAGGTCTAGAGGGCATCCGTTCTTACTAACCTGGAAAGTCCTTAAACAATTGGACTGCGGAAGAACTTCGTGTAGTCTTTAGAAATTATACAGAGTAATCTGCAGAACACTCTTGTTACTCTAAAGCCTAGGAGTAACAAGATTTCATTTGTGAAATAGGCTCGTGTTCAGACGTTTTTGTTTCAATAAAACATACTTTTGTTATCAATACAAGCGAATATTCTTTCATTCTTTTATATAGATAAATATTCTTTTGACCTTCAAAATTCTTTCTAAATTTTCATTGTATTCATAACATGTAAATAGTCATTCTTGAATTCATTCCTTGTATATTCCTTTATGCCTATAGTAGATCTCTAGATATCAATGACAGGGGCAACGATATTACAGATTCAGATTTCCTTTTTGAGCGCGACATGTGTTTAAAGGAATCTCAGTACTTTGAAGATAATAAAGATTGTAACATATCTCCTGATTTGTTGGAAATGGTAAAGTAAGGAGAAAAACAGATTTTACCCCATGAAGAAGGTATAACCTTAAAAAAGGAAAGGTTGTGAAATTGGAACATACATAGCCAAGGAGCCAAGACGAGACCTCGTGGAGGCTATTTCAAAAAATGTTGTCAAGGTAAAAGAAGCCTAGAATGTTAGAGGAGTGCATGATGACCAGGAAAAGCATGAGGTTTGGACACTGTTGGACCATCTTGAAAATGGATCGTGTCAAAAATGCCGAATTTAAGGAGTCAAGACTTATGGGGCATGTCTGTTATGGGCCCGTGTTCGTCAAAAGTTTCGAGCTAGTAATGGATCATCTTTGTGGCTGTTGACTGCTCCATTAAGAGGGAGAGAGTAGCTTCATATGCCAATATTACAAAGTCAATAGTCATCGATTCAAAAACAAAAAAGGAAAAAAGAGAAAAAAGAAAAAGAAAAAAGGAAAAATGAGAAATAAAAGAGGGTCCCGAAAAATCATCCTCAACTGCACAAAGATTAGCAATCTATTCAAAGATTAGGCACCCTATCATAGTACATCAAAGGTGGCCAAAAGGACAAATCAACAAAAGAATACAGAAGATGACCGAGACTTTGTAAAAATTGGCATAAAAAGCTACTACTTGCTCTTATGCTGGAGCAAACACCTTCAATTTCAGTTGTTTCAAAGGTTCCAACCATCATTCTTGGCATGGATGCGTCTCATGGCTCTTCTGAGCAGCGTGGTATTCCATCAACCGCGGTGTTGATTTACTTTAGGCAATGGCTTTTGATTTCCCGCTATAGGGCATCAGTTCGTACACAGTCTTCAAAGCTTGAAATGATAGATTCATTTCTCAAACCAGTATCTGACAAAGTGGATGAGGGTATACTGAAGAAAGCTTTATTAGACTCCTATGCAAGTTCAGGGAAGAGGAAGCCTGATCAGATAATTATTTTCAGGGATGAGGTTAGTGAGTCTCAGTTCAATCAAGTTTTGAACAAAGAGCTTGATCAAGTTATTGAGGCTTGTAAGTTCCTTGATGAGGATTGGAACCCTAAGTTTGTGGTTATTATTGCACAAAAGAACCATCATACCAAGTTTTTTTAGCAAGGATCTTCCGACGATGTACTACCTGGTACTGTCATTGACAACAAAATATGCAATCTGAAGAATAATAATTTTTACCTTTGTGCTCATGCTGGACCACAAGGCCGACCTACTATCATGTTCTCTTAGACTAGGTTGGGCTTTCAGCTGATGATCTACATGAACTGGTTCATTCTCTATCTTATGTGTATCAAAGGAGCACCACAGCCATATCAGTCGTGGCCCCTATTTACTACGCTCATTTGACAGCCTTACAACTAGGGCAATTTATGAAGTTTGTGGATGCTTCAGAGACATCATTGAAGCTATATGTTTGTCAAATGACAGCTAGGATTACTGCTGGGACAATCCCTTTCTTATGAGTTTATGAATACCTCCAGTGAGCTTAATTGGAAAATTTTCATCCTAATCAAATGGACGACACAGGCTTATGGCAAAGAGGGTTCCTCCACAAAAATTTCTCACAGAAGCCAAGGTGAAAACCCACAAAGGGCGCTTTGAGACTTCTATTCCAAAAATAAAAAAAAAAGAAAGGAAAAGAAAAGAAAAAGAAAAAGAAGAAAAAAGAAAAAAGAAAAAAGAAAAAAGAAAATGGAGAGGCCAAGGTGAAAACCCGCAAAGGGTGCCTTGAGACCAAATGGGTTTTGAGTTGAAAACCCGAAAGGGCGGCTCAAATTTTGAAAGGAATGTAGTGACCTTGTTATACCTGATTCGATAAGAAGCGGAGTATGTTACATACCGGGGCATCTACAAAGTACTTTGGGTCTTCTAAACACATGTTAAACTCAAAGCAGTCTTCATGGAATTTGTATATAGAAGCCCAAGCTGCGATATCTAGGGCATCTGATTTTTTGTGTTGTTCACTATCTTTGAATTCTCTTTCCTCACAAAGATAGATTCCTAGATTAACCTCCATTTTTTTTTGATAAATCTTTCAAACTCTAATTATCCTCAAAGATCAATTTATCTGTTGTCCATTATTCATAAAGCATATTGCATTGAAACGATGATTGATGAACTAAAATATTTTCACAAACGAAGTTTTACATATTACTCTGGAAATTTCTAGATAATACAAGAAACTAAAACATAACAATTGTTTAAGGAATTCCTATTGAGTAAGGATCGGAGGTCCTCGAAAGAATTTCTTCTTCAGTCCAAATGGTGATTGGACAATTCAGACGATTCGATCCTAGGAGGGGATCATCTTTTTAAAACATCTCCAGTTGGTCGTAACATTCAGAGGATGGTACAATAGAACCTAATTGATCCAAAGCATACAAATGGAGTTTGATTGACATTGAGAAGGGCAAGCGATGAAACTTTGAGTAATGACATCTGAAATAGAAATCATTCTCATAACATCTTGCATTATAACATGTCTAATTAGGAGCATTTGACTCATTTCGATCAGGGCATCCTAATCATTAGGCATAAACACATACGCATTCTACAGGTTATGTCCTCTAGGGGTAATGTAGATCCAAGATGACAGATCTTATCTCTCTGTAATGGACGGGGAGCAGATCGAAGATAGCAGATCTTATCTCTCTGTAATGGACAGGGAGCAGATCCAAGATAGCAGATCTTATCTCTCTATAATGGATGGAGAGCAGATCCAAGATGGTTTGGCGTCCTTGTACTGGTGAGGAGCAAATCGAAGACATAGCTGATTTGGCTTTCGCGTGTTTACGTTGAGGCAAATCTAAGATGATTTGGCGTCTCTGTACTGGCGGAGAGCAAATCGAAGTCTGGCATCTCCATATTCGACAGAGGGCAGACACACAGCAGATCTGGCATTCAGATGTTTATACTGAAGCAGATCCAAGATGGTTTGGCGTCCTTGTACTGGCGAGGAGCAAATCGAAGACATAGCTGATTTGGCTTTCGCGTGTTTACGTTGAAGCAAATCTAAGATGATTTGGCGTCTCTGTACTTGCGGAGAGCAAATCGAAGTCTGGCATCTCCGTATTCGATGGAGGGCAGACACATTGCAGATCTGGCATTCAGATGTTTATACTGAAGCAGATCCAAGATGGTTTGGCATCCTTGTACTGGCGAGGAGCAAATTGAAGACATAGCTGATTTGGCTTTCGCGTGTTTACGTTGAAGCAAATCTAAGATGATTTGGCGTCTCTGTACTGGCGGAGAGCAAGTCAAAGTTTGGCATCTCTGTATTTGGCAGAGAGTAAACACACAGCAGATCTGGCATTCCGGAGTCAGCAGCGAAGCAGATCCAAGATGATTTGGCATCCCTGTGCTTACAGGGAACAGATCGAAGAAATGACAGATTTGACTTTCATCAAAACAGATCTAAGTAGATTTGGCATCTCCGTATTCGACGGGGAGCAGATCGAAAAATTCAAGACCCGGCAAGCCCGGGCAAAATTAGTTCTTTTTAGTCTTTGCTCTATTCCTGTTACACAGCAATGAGCAAAGAGGGGCAGCTGTCATCACTCAATTTTGCCTGGGGCTCGTTGGAAGCCCATATCAGTTTTAAAAGAAAAATTAAAAAACAGGAAAATAAATAAATGGATATTTATGACCATTAAACAGTCCCTTTTACAAAACCTTAAGCCCAAAACAAATTAAACCCACTATCCCTTAACCCATTTAACCTCGGCCAAATAGTAGACATAATACCTAATTACCCTTGACCCATTACACCCATTTAGCCCAAACTAGCTAAACACTAAAACCCAAATAACCCGGGGCCCAAAAGGCCCAAATCCTTAACAGAAACTTAGGGCTTCTGAAACCTTAGATTCCTGTTTGCGCCGCAAGCACTCACTGGCTCCATCAATGCGCCGCAGTCTTCATTAGGCCTCCATCAGCGCCTTCGATCAGGGGCCTCGTCGAGCCACGTCACACCACGCCTTCAGAGCCTTCATCTCTGCCCGTGATTCCCGCATTTATCTGCAAAGAAAAAGGAACCAGTAGCAAGAGCAAATAGGATAGAATATATTTTATATTTATTTCCATATTTGTAATCGGTTATAAAACCGAACTCAAATACTGTAAAAGGGGATCAGATACATACATACGAAAATACAAAGAAAAATCAGAAAATTATTTTTTATATCTTTTTATTTTTTCATTTTCATTTGTTTTTCCGAAACAGAAGAAATCGAAGCAAAAAGGTTAAAACAAATACCGAAATCTAAGTTTTCTTGTTTAGATTTTGCTTGTTTATCTTTTTTTTGTTTTTTACTCTGTTTTGAGAAATAAAAGGAGGATCGAATGCTTACCTGAGCCTTCCCGTCGTCGGAAGGGCCCGTTTTCTGTAACCTAAGCCACTGTTCACGGTGAGGCGCGGTGGGTTACCGGGTTTAGGCCGATTGCTTGAGGGAGAGGGTGAGAGGAAAATATTTTCGACTAGGGTTTTCTTTGTAGAGGAAAAGGGGTAAAAATGGGGGTAAAAAGGGTTTTAATAACCCAAAGGAAACGGCGCCGTTCGGTAGGGAAGGTGACCCGCGTGCCGACCCGCTTGGGGACTCGGATTCGTTTTTTATTTTGAAAGGTCAAATTGCATTTTTGGTCCCCCTGGTTTCGCGGTCATTCGATTAAATCCGTTTGAATTTCTTTGGTTTTCTTTAAAATTTTCCCTGGGATTTCCGCATTGTTGCAGTTGGGTCAACGCTCAAAATGCAGCGTTTAGGGGATGGGGATATTTTCATTTTAAACCCCTGATCATTGGTGCGCGTTTTAAAATGACCCTTTCTTTTAAATTATTTTAAAATTTGCCCAAGGGTTCTGTTTTGGTTCTAATTCGATCCTTTTCCATTATTTTTGCTATTTATCTTCAAAAATTCGTTTGTATTATATTATTTTATTATTTTCATATTTACATTATTTTTATACCATTTATCATTATATACTATCTTCTATCTATTTATATAATATTGTTATATGATTTTATATCTTATTCTATATTATTTATATTATTTGTTACTTATATTTTATTATTTATTATCTATACTTTATATTATAGCTTTTTATTATAAAATATTTATTATATTATATTATTTATTATATTATCTTATTTTTTATACATATTATCTATTTTATTATATGTTTTAAAATTTATAAATTATTATTAAATATTTAAACTTAATTTATCATTATTATATTATTTTATACTTTAAATTATATATTATATTATTTTATATTTTATATAGTGTTTTATATCTTATTATATTATTATGCATAATTTGTAAATTTGTAAATCATTAGTTAAATACTATATTTTATATTTAATATGCATGTTATATTCTAAAACTTATTATAAAATTTTAAAAAATAATATTATGTTTATGAAAACATACATATTAGGTTATTATATTATAGTATATTTAGATGTAATTGATTATACTAGTTTTTTTATTTCTCCTTTATTATTTATGTGTTTTTAAATTTTCTTTAATACTTTATTTATTCATCAATTGAATCCATTTTTATCTTCATTTTTATGAATATTCATGATTCGTTAATTCATTTCACATTTACTAAGTATTATTTTAGTGTATTGACTTATGTTTGTAAATTATCTTTATGCCATCTATTGTTATACTTATTTGCTTGTATATTGAAGAGCTTCGTTTTTATTTTAGGTGATACTTGTATGAAATAGTGTTGAATATACCTTATAATGCATGTTTTATATTTATTATTTTTATGATCAACTATAGTATGTAAATACGTATGTTGCATTTTATTATTTGCTATGAAATATTAATGTGATTTATATAGTTTAACTTTGATATCTTATAATGTGATTTCTAATTGCATAATATTAAAATAAAATAAATGTACAAATGTTTTAAAATAAAGGCAATGTTTTTCGTATTTAGAAAATCGGGAAATAGTGCCCTATCATGCTGGGTTGCAATTTCCTGTCTGTCCAAATACCTAAAATACCCTTCTAAATGGTTTTATAAATTACGAGATGATTTTAGTCACAAAAGTATTAGAAGATTGTGTCCTATCATGCTGGATGTGATATTCGTATTCTTTTGAACAAAGGAATCTCGATTCTTAAATTTGAATTATTCTAATTTCAAAAGGGATCATACTTTTAAATACTTTTAAATTTTAGCATTAAAAGACAGAAAGTTATTCAATTTGGTACCAATTTTTGGGCGTTATGAGGGTGCTAACCCTTCCTCGTACGTAACCAACTCCCGAACCTGTTTTCTGGATTTTGTAGACCAAAACAAATGATTTCAAACAAAAATGGTTTGAAAGTGGTTCAATCACACTTAAACTGATTGGTGGCGACTCCCGTTTTCAATTTTAAAGTCGAGACCCCGTTTTCTAAACCCGTTTTAAAAAATGGTTTCGACAATGATAATAGAGAAAAAAAGAGAGAATAAAAGAGCTTTTATGTAACACCCCTTAACCCCGAACCATTGCCGGAACAGGGTTACGGAGCATTACCGGAATCACTGGACAATTTACAATTAATACACAATTATTAACAACATAATATAAATTATCCTTATAGTCCCATGTAAGGATCTTCGAGATCCAAAAATACGAGTTAAAAGTATTCGGGACTAATTCGAATACTCAGGAAATTTTACGAACATTTTAAAATTTTTCTCAAATACTGGGCTCACACGCCCGTGTAGATTTAGGGACATGCCCGTGTGACCCCATGACATGCCCATGTTGATGAACCGTGTAGTTCAACACAGCCGTGGTGGTTTGGGACATGCCCGTGTCCTTTACCCATGAAGCATTCTGATTTTTCACACACGGCCAATCCACACACCTGTGTGCGAGGCCGTGTGGACTCAATTATGAGTCTTAGACACTAAATTAACCTTCCTGCACATTTTAACCCAAAATCAATGTACAATTTATGTAGCAACCAATATATTTACATATATAAACATATCTAACCATTTTTAAACAATTTATTTATCTATTTGTTCATTAATCATACATACACTAATTAAATTCATAAAAATAAACCTTAGTTAATTCCATTTCATACTTATATTTAATATGTCATATTAGTTTACAAATAATAATTTAAATCATCATTTCACAACCATAATCACAAGACTCATTTACTCAACCTATTCGTTACCTAGGTACATGCCACCATTACTAACGCTAAAATACATTATTAATAATACTCTGAAGTCGGGGTTGATCTGGATGCTGGACCAAACACTGCATTCATTTAACCTGCGCACGGAAACAACCGTACGCTGAGTATAGATATACTCAGTGGTATTACCATAATTCAAATCTATTACATTAATCGATAATTTCTATACAATCAAATTATGCTTAAAATTTTTCAGAATTTATCCCATACTTCAAACTAGCTAGATCAATACTAACAATAAGTAGTATTTCAAATCTTGTATTTAATTGTATTCATATCTTGCTTCATTAACTCTATTTCTTTAGATTTTTTTCACATTTTATTCCAATAATTCATTTCATCTTATAAACAATTTATTGTAATTTATCACTTTATTCAATATCATTTCTATATCAACTTGTATCCACTAATATCATATATCAGAAATTCAATCTTAATCAAATTGTGAACCTTAGGTTCATATTCTCAAATCCCATTCACAATTTCACTTTCTCATTTCTTCCATAGTTCAATTAATCATATTTATTTAAGTTTTATTAATAATCATATAACAACTGAATTTCTTATACATTTCTGCTTAAAGCTTAAACCATCTTAACAATAATATCATACTTTAATTATGTATCAATTTTATCTATATGTCATAACATCAATTACATTTGCTACCTGAACATTTAGTTCATGTTTTTTTTTAATTCCAACCACAATTTCGATTCACATTTTAATTTCTCATTCATTTCAGTATTCAATAGTACAATTAACCAATCAAGTTTTTATAAATTTCTCATTTCAATTATACACCCTATTAACAAGGCTCGGACTCTGACAGATGCGCGGATTCCACCGAAACACACCAGAATATCCAACCCAAACACACCCAGAATAATATAAATCCTCCATAACACACCAGTACAATATAGCCTCCCAAACACACCAGTATATCATATCCTCCCAAACACACCAATAAGGCATTAAATGCCTCTTCGGATAAACCGAAGCATATAATAACAGAATCATCTTCTCGGCCAAGCTACAAATCTCCTCATCACATCACAAATCCAATGGCATGCCATTTGTATCAAATCTAGTCCGACAAGTTAATAGGGTACCGAAATCACATATCCATATCATTTTCACTTTCGATTGATCACAATCATTCGGATTCAAGTTCAAATTCACATATTCACATTATTTACTTCCAAGTCATATTCGAGGATGAAAATTCTTAAAGGGAGGGAGAGTTGTAATAGCCCAAATTTTAGTAATGTTGGGAATTGTGGTTCGAGACCACTGCATTCGATAAATGAACTCGTATATAATATTATTTACTATTTACGAACCGAATGTAGTTTTTTAAAAGATTTTTGAAAAAGTAAATTATGTTTGTAAAGATTTATTTGGTCAAGATATTGAGAAAAAGAGGTATTGAGATCTCGGTGTTATAAACCGAGCCATAAATATTTTTATGAATATTTAAGGAGTGTCAATAAGGTAATATTAAAGTTCCGTTAAGAAATTTTAAGGTTTTAGTGGTCAATTGAGTAAAAAGGACTAAATTGAATAAAGTGCAAAATTGTGAAAAGTGATGAAATAGCTCAATTGTCAAATGAGGAAGTATTTAAAGTGCAAATAAGCCCAAAGGAGATATTTTGGGCGGCAATAGCTGAGAAAAATAAGGAAATGAGTGAAATAAGGGCAAAATTGGAAAATTGCCAAAATTAGTTAAATAAAAATGGGACCAAATTGGGAATATCTAGAATTCTCTTCATTTTTCTTCATTCTTTTCAGCTGAGAAACAGCCATGGAAGAGGTTTCAAGCTGGTTTTTCATACTCTAGCTTCATGTAAGTTTAATTCTTGCTCTCTCCTTGAAATTTCTATGTTTTTGGACTTTTACAATTGGGTCCAACTTATTAATTCATTAGTTTTTGATTCCATGGCTAATTTTTAAAGTTGAAGTGGATTAGTGTTGAAAGAATGTGATGAATAAATATTGAATTGAAGCTTTAATTTTGTTATATGATGATTTTATCAAGTAAAATTGATGGAAATTGGTTTTAGGACCTAATTGTGAAATAGTTGAAATTAAGGCTTATTGTTAAAATTTTGATTTTCAAAAGTTATGAAGTAGTTCAGAATGATAGAGAAAGGTAGTAAATGAGAAAATTAGCTCAATGGAGGGGTTAATTAAACAAGGACTGAATTGTATGAATTGTGGAAATTGGGACAAATTGGAAATCAAGATGTCACACTAAAGCAGTATTGGACAGCAGCAATTGTCTAACTTGAAAAATCACCAAAAATGGTAGGAATTGAATTAGAAGTTGAATAAGATATGTAATTAAATCTTGTTGAGTCTATTTTCATATAAAAGAAACATAGAAGGCAAAGGAATTCTGTATCTTGAGATATTTACATTTTTGTGAGACTGGTTTAGATTGATTTCGTGATCCCCTGTTCTGATTTGTAAAAATCATTAAAAATCGTAAAAAAATATTTATGGAACATGATTTATATGGTTGGAATCCTTATTGAGTGTATTTTTATAAGAAATAAACATGAACATCTTTTGAATTTGGTATAAAGAGAAATTAAAATTTTAGTGAAGAGAGGTCAGAGCTGTCGGACTGTGTAACAGGGGAGACTTTAATGAATAAACTGTACAAATTGGCCACACCAAAAATTCTGGAAAAATTATGGTAAGAAGATATGTGAGTCTAGTTTCAAGGAAAATTTACGGATCTTAATTTGGAATTCTGTAGCTCAAGATAAAAATAATTTAGTGACTATGACACGGATGGACAGCCTGAAAATGTACATAAGTAAATAGTAAAAGTTATAGATAATGTTACTTACAAGTGTGTTATTTATACTAAGGATGTGGAATGGAGCGGAGGAGGAGGAAAATATATGAATGATTTGTATTTAAATTAATTATATGCTTGATTATAATCGATAAATTTTGAATTAGAAATGGTATATTGTTTTATTTTGAATATTTATTTTGGAATAAAGATTACGGCTATGGTATAAAAATAGAATTTGTATGTTTATATGGCTAAATTTTAGTGACCATTTGTTAGTCTTATGAATTTCATGATGTGTTATTACATATGTATTGTGATAAAATTTTGACTAATGTAAAAGCATGAAAATTTACTAAATGCTCAAATTGAGTGCTCCTATCTTGTGATAATCGACGAATTGACGGAAAAAGACCATGGTTGAACCATGGTAACGAGCGATAAGTGATAGCTTCGGCTACACTTATTTGATAAATGAAAGTGACAAGTCATAGCTTCCGCTACACTTATCTGATCAAGGACAAGTGACAAGTGAAAAGTGGTGGCTTCGGCTACCTGATCAAGTGAAAAGTGGTAGCTCCGGCTACCTGATCAGTGAAAAGTGGTAGCTCCGGCTACCTGATCAATGAATAATGGTAGCTCCGGCTACAAGTGATAAGTGATTTCCGTGTAAGACCATATCTGGGATATGGCATCGGTGTGATACGTGTTGAAGATATAAGACCATAGCTGGGCTATGGCATTCTATCGAAAGTGATGAATTGACGGATAAATGAAAAGACCGTAACTATGCTATGGCATCAGTGATCATCAGTGAAATTCAATGCGTATCGGCGCACATCAAAGAACGCGAGACTATGATTGTACCGGGCAGAAAGTGAATAAGTAAAAGACCATAGTTGGATGAGACTATGGCATCAGTGAAAAATGACGATTTCCAAATCGGTAAAGTTTTGGTAAGTATCATTTGAAATCATGCAATAGAATTTAATTGAGCATCGAGATTAGGCTCAATAAATGATTTGTTATTTTAAATCATAATTGGAATAATAGCTAGTAAATTACATGTTTATGAATTGATATTTAAAGTTTGGTAAGTGATATGTGATTATTATTGGCATTGATTCTGATGTTTGTGTACTCTTCGACGTTGAAATGATTCAACGTATAAATTTAGCATAAGAATGAGAATGAGACTAATATGAATATCTAATATATTTGTATTGATTCAATGGAAAAATATGGTAATACAAGGACAAATAGTAATATGGAGTCATATGAGCTCAACGAGTAACTGATTTTTAGTACTATGAGTTTATGACATGAATAGGAGTCTAAATGATTAAGTGTGTGACATCTGTTTTATCCAAATGTAATGACTTATATTAGCTATTGTGACTATAAATCTGATTATATATACATGCATGTGCTATAGATTTTATATAATTGGTTGAGTTTAAGTCCGGTAGCACCTCGAACCCTATCACGGTGTCAGATACGGGCGAAGGGTGTTACACTTTATCATTGGAGTTGCTGCAATTCTTAAAAGAAACTTTATCTTATAGCTCCATAAGAATAAAAGAAAATTTCATGCCAACAAACTTGTAATAGTTAAAAAGGTTTTAAAAAAAACTAATGGATGGAAATAAATGTTCAATTACCACTAGTCATTATAACTGATTTAATTCCTTCTATCCCCCAATCCTTGTGAAATGTCTAAATGTAGGATAGCATGCCAACAACAATTGCGTTAGCCATTGAAGTGCCACTCATCACCTGGTAATGAGCGTACATATTTTGAGCATCGAATTGGTTAGCACATAAAATATCTTCACCCAGAGCACATATATCATGCTGCGAAAGTAGAAACCAAAATATCAATTGTATAAACAATTCCAATATATAATTAAATATTGATACATAAATAGAAAATAAAATATAAATTATGTATTCTATCAAGAGATAAAAAAGATATAATTACCTTTAGTACATATGGATTTTGGCCTTTTTCGGATATAGACTAGCTTTACAAAGGTCTCCATCTTGTTCCTTATAAAAAGTCTGGAAAATTTTTGCTTTGTTTTCTTTTGAAAAATAACATGATAAAAATAATATTAATATTTAATAGACATACATATAAATTATCTAAAATAATGAAACAATCCAAAATAGAGTGTAATAATCGTCACCATGATTATCCGAAGATGTACAAACAACTACATTATCTTTCATTGCCAAATATCCTCTCATATTAACTAGATCACATAGAGACAAAAAAATATTTAACAAAGTATTAGTGCTCAAAGATACCATTATTATATTCACCTTATCCGGAGTAGCTTTCTTCATAACATTAAGCAAAGAATTTTTAAAACTTTAACACTTCTATCAACTCTCACCTCGTCACTAGAAACTTTGTAAGATGTTATTCTGGCAAATGAGCTTGCCCCTTGTATTTTAGAATCAAAAATTTCAAAAATATCTTTGAGCTATTTTAGTTCTGTTAAAGCTCCAGCGGCAATGGAAGCATATGCAATGCCATGACCATTGAGGTCTTACAAAAAATTAAAATCAACAAATCATATCGCTTTAGTTAAAATCTTGCCTTTGGTATATATATATTGCAACAAAAGACTGATATTCATTAATAAACAAGGCTCGAGGCGGTTGAACCAAAATAAAACAGTAGAAGAATGAAAAGACAAAATAACAATAAATTAAAAAGAAATCTCAAAAAGAATACAAAGCACATAGGAAAGAAACAAAAACCACTAACGCATTAAACTCACCCCTCACCAAATACGAAAAGTCATCAGAAGATAACAGCTAAAAAATTCAACATACCCAAAGTAGATCCACACGAAAAGTTACTAGAAGATAACAGCTGCTTTGGGGATGTTGAATTTTTTGGCTGGTATCTTCTGGTGACTTTTCGTAATTGGTGAAGGGTGAGTTTAATGCGTTAGGGATTTTTGTTTATTTCTTGTGTGCTTTGTATTCTATTTGGGATTCTATTTTATTTTTTTGTCTTTTCATTCTTTTTCTACTTTATTTTAATTCAGCAGCCTTGAGCCTTATTTTTCAAATGAACATCAATCTTTTGTTGCAAAAAAAAAAAAATTATACTAAAGGTAAGATTTTAACTAAGGCGACAAGATTTGTTGATTATAATTTTTCGGAAGACCTCAACAGTCATGGCACTACATGTGTTTCCATTGCTATTGAAGCTTTAACAGAACTAAACTAGCTCAAAGATATTTCTGGAATTTCCGTTTCTAAAATACAAGTGGCAAACTCATTTGCCAAAATAGCATCCTACAAAGTTTCTGGTGACGAGGTGACAGTTGATAGAAGTGTTAAAAGTTTTAAAATTTTTTTTTCTTGATGCTATGAAAATAGTTACTTTGGATAAGGTGGATATAATAATGATATCTTTGAGCACTAATATTTTATCAAATATTTCTTCGTATCTATATGATCCAATTAATATGGGAGGATATTTGGCAATGAAAGAAAATGTAGGTGTTCGTACATCTTCGGGTAATCATGGTGACAATTATTACACTCTATAGGAACGGTTAGCTCCTTGGGTTATTGAGGTCGGATTATGTAATTCTGGTGCAAGATTCATAACACGAGCTAAGAGGTGGAACACAAATCAAGGTACATTATCATTATCTAATTAAATTACTAGCTTAATGATAAAGTACTAACTTATTATATATTTTTAATTTAAGGGTTCGATTCATTTACTGATAAAGAATTAGATTATTGCGAACTAATTCCTTGGTTTGAGTATGTGCTCTATAAATTTCTACTTAGATTATATTGTAATTTTAATATTGTTATATAACAATTACACTAACAAAATATTTGTTTATACGTTAAAAGCGATGTTAAGGCTGTAGGAACAAGCAAAAGAAAAGAAATTAAATCCAAAGCTGAAACATCTCAGCTACAATAGAAAAAAATGGAGATTTGAAAAAATGTAAAGGGGAAAATTATTTATGATGATAGAAAAAAAAAAAGAGAATAAAAGAGCTTTTAAATGCAAATGTTGCTAGAATATTGTGCTCTTCTCTTATACATGATTCTCTATCATATAAGCTTCATAGACCTATTGTTTACGTGACGCCAAAAGATGGCATTAAAATTTAGAAGTATATAGACAACAATAACAGAAGGTATACTTTTTAAGATTGTTTCATTATTTTGGATAATTTATATGTATGTCTATTAAATATAAATATTCTTTTTATCATATTTTTTTTAAGAAAAAAAAGTAAAAAATTACCAAACTGTTTATAAGGAGCAAGATGGAGAAGTTTGTAAAGTTAGCCTCCTATTTGGAAAAGGCCCAAATTCATATGATCTATAGTTACTAAAGGTAATTATATCTTTTTTATCTCTTAATAGAATACTTAATTTACTATTTATTATCCATTTCTGTATCAATATTTAATTATATATTAGAATTGTTCATACAGTTGATATTTTTTGTTCTACTTTCGCAGCACGATATATGTGCTCCGGGAGAAGATATTTTATGTGCTGACAAATACGATGCTCAAAATATGTATGCTCATTACTAGGTGATGAGTGGCACTTTAATGGCTTATGCAGTTGTTGTTGGCATGCTATCCTACATTAAGAGATTTCACAAGGATTAGGGGATAGCAAGAATTAAATCAGCTATAATGACTAGTGGTAATTGAAAATTTATTTCCCATCCATTAGTTTTATTAAAACTTTTTTAACTATTGCTAGTTTGTTGATATGAAAGTTTCTTTTATTCTTATGGAGCTTTAAAATAAACTTTCTTTTAATAATTGCCGCAAATTCAATGATAAAATCATCTAATGCAACTATACTAGTAATGGGAATTGGATGTATTAATCCATTGAAAGCAATGAATCCAGGCTTAGTATATAATATATCTCCCAAAGAGTATAGAAGATATTTGTTGAGCCATGAGGGTGAATTGAAATATTTAGCATTAATAGAGGAAAACATTGAAGAAGAAAAATCGTAGGGATGGATCTTAACTTACCGAATTTCAGTTTGGTGTTAGATAAAGCTTTAGAATACATATTTAATAGAACACTAACAAATGTAGGTTGTCCCAAGTGCACCTAAAAGGCTGAAATAAGATTGCATGGTAAAACATTTAGAAGGTCAGAGGAAGAAGTACGAGAAGCATTTCCAAGGTATACTAACATATCGGTTGAACCAGATGTGTTACACTTTAGTAATATTGAGGAAAGAAAGTGTTTTAAGGCGATAGTAAGAAGTTAAATGGAATTGAGAGACCAACCTTTATTGACACATGCAACATTGATATGGCAGAAATAGAGGAAAGATAATGGAAGAAATTAATGCATCACTGTATCAAGCCCTATTGTTATTTTGAGTGAGATTCTATGCGAAATGTAAGATATATATTTTATCAATTTATTTTTCATTAATATCTTTTGCTTACTTTAAAATTGAGTAAGGAAAAGTACGAGAAGCATTTCTAGGGTATATTAACATACTTGTTGAACCAGATGTGTTAAACTTTAATAATATTGAGACAAAAAAAGTGTTTTAAGGTGATAATAAGAAGTTAAATGGAATTGAGAGACCAACTTTTATTGGCACATGCAACATTGATATGGCGCGACAGAGGGAAGATAATGGAAGAAATCAATGCATCACTCTATCAAGCTCTATTGTTATTTTGAATGAGATTTTATGGGAAATAAGATCTATATTTCATTCATTTTATTTTTCATTAATATCTTTTGCTTACTTTAAATTTGAGGAAGACCTAATTGTTAATATACTTGTGTTTGTAGCAAACCTAAGATAAAGGATGATTTTGGAAATAATTTTGAAGTGCCAAGAAAACGAAAGGTGGAACAGAGAATTGGTGGAACAAAAAAAAAAAGAAGCAAATTTAATTAGGTTAGACATGTGATAGCAAATGCTAAGGTTTTTTTATTTTTTATTTCTTTTTGCTTTCAGCTTTTCTTTCATTTGACCATTAAACTGATTTTTGAGAAGGGAAGATATTACTTGTATTTGATTGCAGAGACATTAGCTGAATTGTTTTTGGGAACTGAATATATTACTAATGGATCTTCGATTTTAGCTTAAGTGTTTAAGCTTTACGTATTAAGTTTTCAATAACTCTATATGCCTTGATCAATGATGTCCAAGAATTATCTACAATTGAGCCTGTAAAGTATTTCAGTAACAGTTAATTACCTTTTGCTTGAAGCAAGGTATTTCCCCTTCCGCTTTCTTTCTCCCTTGTTGCATTCAGTTTGCTTCATCAAACTGGAATCTGTTTCAATTGCATTTTCATATGTGAAAGTATTCAATCAATTGAAGAAAATAGAAAACCTAAGTCGATGGAACTAAATACATAAATAAATAAAATGATAATTCAAAACTTCCATTTTGGGGAATTTACATTCCATTAGTCCACCAAAATCCAAACTAGATGATTTGAAATTAAATTTATTAGAAACATGGTCAGGGGTAAAAGGTAATGTTGTTCTAATTGTCCATATTTTTTAAAGTATCCTTTACATACACATCCGATGCATATAGGTATATGTAGATATGACCCTCTAAAATTCCAACAAATACATGAAAATGCTTAGAAGAAAATTGAAAATACCCATGTCCATCCATCTCAGACACTCACACCTGAGTCAAAGTAAGGGTAAAGGCTAAAGCCAAATAAAATTCGTGCCAACCCAAAAGAAAAAGCTAAACACTGATTCCAAATGCGCCCCCCTTTTTCATCTTATCTTTCCTTAGCAAATAGAAAAGAAAAGAAAAAAAAAAGGAAAAGATGACTACAGAAATAAAGAAGAGTTCCTTATTTTCCCCTTCGTTTTGCATTCAGGTTTCTTGATCAAGCTGGAGTCTGTCTCAATTGCATTCCATCTTTACTTCATGACGGAAACTCAACAGACCAAAAAGTTCTTAATCCAAATCCAAATGTATATCAACATCCAAGAACTTGAGGCTTTTCAAAACTACCTTGAATTCGTTCCTTTCAAACAATAATTTTTTAGATCTCGTAAAGTCCTCCAATTCGAAACTCAGCAATGAAACTCCCACAATGCGAAATTCAACCAAGAAATCTTTTATAGAGCGAGAAACCCTAAAACCAGAAAGTAGCACATTCCGCTAATCGAACGAGGTCAAAAACTCAAAATGAAACGAAAATCAAGAAAGAAAGCTGTTATCGTCGGCAACTTAAGTGAAGAAGTAAGAGGTGAGGGAGGAAGAAGAAGAAGAAGTTGAAGAGAAGAAGGAGGTTGAGAGAAGAAACCAACAGAGGAGAATAACCACATTTTTCATAATCCCTCTCCTATCTGTCATAGGAGGCTAAAAGAGTGTAGCAAAACAGAAAAACAGCTGTCAATTTAGCAAAAGAAATCAATTTAACTGAGGTAAGAATAACAGAAGCCGTAGTTGCTTTAACCTTATTTGTCCTGATTATGAAGGTTTTCAACCTCTGCCTGTAAGGAATATTACCGTTATTAAGCTCACACTCAGAGGCGTAGCTGGGGGGGAGGCAGTGGCCTCGGCCCCCCTAAATTGAAAATTTATTATTTAGCCCCTTTAAAAATTTTTAAAATTTTAAGTTAGTAAAGGTAAAATTTCACTTTGGCCCCCCTTAAAATTATAAAAATTTGATTTAATCTTTTAAAAATTATAAAGATGTAAACCGCTGCTCACACTGCAAACTTAACCGATACAAAACACAAGACGTTTAATCCGCTATGTTCAGGTTTTTTATTATTAGGCACGTAAATTAATATGACTCAACAAAGCTATATTCTGATAAGATAAATAGCAAAAGACTGCAAGGTGAAAACGGCACACAGATCAATCCATAACAGCTGAAGCACAATCATTAAAGGATCTGAATTTCATTAACAATTTGTTCACAGTTTCACAAATCATACCTGCAAATTAGCAACATTCTCATCAACCTCCCCTGACCTCGAGACATCAAGCCCCCTGACATTAATTAAAAGATTTGAGTGTTCTCTTAAGTAGGAAACCGTTCAATGCCAATGAGTAGATTAGCAAGGATACGTATCATACTTCCACTAAATTCTGTTCTTGAGTTTCTTTTCTATAAGACCAATTCCTTCAAGGACATTGGTTATATCATATATCCTCCTCTTTTGCACCTAGAAGAACAAAAAACCACCAAGAAACAGAATTGTACGACTCAATTGAGCAAATAATGAAACAGTTACCTCTAAGGTACCAGCAGCTTTGTTTAAATCTAGAATACCATCTTCAGCTTGTTTAATCAAATTTATGAACTTCTTTGTCAAAAGTCCTGAGTTTAAATTCAAGAATAGTGTATCAGTTTCATACAGCCACTTAACTTTTCTATAATGGTTTCATAATAAACACCTGAAAAGAATACTCGGGCAAAAACAATACCTAAGGAGCTATCATAACGACAAGGACCTGCAGGAGTGAGATTATTGCCAGGAGAAGCTGCAAACTTTCGTAAGTTCTCACTATCTATTATGCGCCTTTTATTCATTTAGCTTCACTAGAACTTGGCTACATTGATACTTACCAAGATTTGAAGGAGTTTGAGGGCCAAATTTGCTGCTTTTCGCTAGCCTTGATGTTTTTTGAGCCTCTCTCTCTTTTCCAGAAACAGGTGTTTGGGTAACAAACTCTCAGACAACAAAATGTTAAATCTTTGAGAATAAGTTTGTCTTTTTTTATATTTAAAATCTTATGTATTTTGATTTTAAAAGTATATTCAGTTATTTAGGTCCATCTGAGGAAAATCAAAACCTATAACCTAGGATAAGATTTCTCAAATTTCCAAATATAAAACATTGCCTTATTTTAAAAGTATTCTTTTTTTTTGAATAATATCAAATGTTATATTTAAACGATGTGTATTTAACTTATTCGGGGTATAATATAAAACGGTCTATTATGGATATGTCGAAACCATTTTCAAGGGGTTTGAAAAATGGGGTCTCGACTTTAAAAATTGAAAATGGGAGTCGCCACCAATCTTTTTAGGTGTGATTGGATCACCTTTAAAACATTGTGTTTTAAAATCATCAGTTTTGGTCTACGAAATTTCGAGAAAACGAGTTCGGGAGTCGGTTACGTGTGAGGAAGGGTTAGCACCCTCACAACGCCCGAAATTGGTACCAAATTGAATAACTTTCTGTCTTTAATGCTAAAATTTAGAAATATTTGAAAATATGATCCCTTTTGAAATTAGAGTAATTCAAGTTTAAAACCGAGATTCCTTCATTCAAAAGAATACGAATATCACATCCAGCATGATAGGACACGATATTCTAAAACTTTTGTAACTAAAATCATCTCGTAATTTACAAAACCGTTTAGAAGGGTATTTTAGGCATTTAGTCAAACGGGAAATCGCAACCCAGCATGTTAGGGCACTATTTCCCAAATTCCTAAATACGTAAATCATTGCCTTTATTTTAAAACTCTTTTTGGTTTAAAGTAATATAAGTTTTAAAACAATGATGCAAGTAATATATTACAAAATATCAAAATTGAAGCAATATAAATTACAAAATACATACCAACATTTTATGCAAACATAACTTAAAATAATATAATAATCAATAACTTTTGCGAAGAAATTTACATACTAAAACAGTAATAGGTAAACGTGAATAACTTAACAAAATATGAACATATGTGAAATAAGTCAAAAAATGCAAAAACATGAAAATATTTATTAATAATATATAAAAATATATAATATTTAATAATATGAAAAATTTTAAAAGTAAACTTAATAAATAGTATATAATAAAGTAAAGATATAAATAACATAATGCATAACATATATAAATAAATATATAAAAAAATATGATAAATAATTTATAATAAAATATAAAATGATAAATAAAATTTTATACATATATAATAACATGCTAAATAATTAATAATATTATGTAAAAATATAATGTTTAATAATAATTTACATACTTTAAAATGCAATATGATAGGTAACATATAATAAAGCAAAATAATATAATAAATAAAATAAAATATAGATAATAAATAATAAAATATAAATAATTGATATAAAATATAAAATAATGTAATATAATATAATATGATAAAGTATAATATAATAATAAGAAACCCAAATTTTATTTTCATAATAAAATATTTTTAGAGTATAATATAAAATAGAAATAAAATATACAAAAATAACATGTAATAATAAGTGATAAAAATACTTATATATATATATATATATTTATATATGCAAATAATAATATATAATAGATAATTTTTATAGTAAAATAATAAAAAAATATGTTATAAAAAGGATTAAAATTAAAACGAAATAAAATTTTAGGGTTAATTTAAAAATAAAACATGAATTTTGGGCCTTATGGAACGCGCATGAAAAGTTGAGGGACTCACTGGGTGATTAACCCTAATCCCTAAAACGGTGCCGTTCCAAGTACAGGCCTTTGAAATAGCTTTAAGGACCAAATTAAAAACAAAAAATAATTAGCAGGCAAAATTAAAAACTAAGTGAATTTATTTTAAAAGTTAAAAAAAAAACAGAAAGGTTGAATAGGGAAATAACCCATTTTATCGGTAAAACGCGCGGATCTTTTGACATGCGGGTCGGGTAATTGGGTCAGAGACCTAAACGGCGCCGTTTTGATGCTTATTAAGTTAAGCCAAAACGACGTCGTTTTGAAAAGGCTATATAAGCCAATTTTACTTCAAAAAAACCATTTTAATCCAGTTTCTAAAAAAAACAAAAAAACTCTCTCTCTCTCTCTCCACTGAGCCGATTTTCGGCCACCGCTCAGGCCACTGGCCACCGCTGCACGCACCTCACGCGCCACCGTACACGGTGGTCGGAGGGTCAAAATCGCTCCCTTTCCAGTAGTTTCTTCCCCTTTTTTGTATTTCAACAATATTTTACGCAAAAACTCAAGTATGAACTGTTTTCTTTTCTAAAAATCTATTTTTTTTTAAACTGTTCTAATATATACTTTGCATGTATAAAAATAAAGAAAAATAAAAAAACTTAAACAGTAGAGAAACGAAATAGAGAAGTCAGAAAACCTTTGAAATTTTATTGCTTGTGTTTTCTCTGTTCTTATCGTACTGTTTGTACTTGTGCAATCGTATCTATGTGGTAAAAATCGTGTACAAATCCTTTTTTATCCCCCCATTTACAATAAGTGATTTGGGCTTTATATAGCCACTGTTTGTTTACATTTTGGAAAGAAATCTTCGATTTCTTTCCATATTTGTTTAGCTTGTCTACTGCTGCTATTTTTTCCCTTTTTGTTTGCAGGTAAACCGTGACTATTCTGGCGCGATTCGCGCACTGATGGTGGTGAGACGAGACTGAGGTGTAGCGCGCTGATGAAGGCGACGGTCTCGGTGTTGTTCGCACAAAAATGATGACGCGCCATCGAATGGCTGAGATTAAGGAGAAAGCTGTGGCGCTGATGGAGCCTTGACGTGAGGCCAACAGACGCTCCTCGAAGGCTCTGGAGTTTCGTGAAACGAAAGGGCGCTGATTGGTCACGACGTTTGAGGTGCCTGAAGCTTCCAGAATCCTTTGCGGCGCGAGGAGAGAAAAAAGCTAGGGTTTTTGCTTGGGGGTTTAGAACCTAGGCCCTGTTGGGCTGCTGTTTATTGGATCTGGGTAGGCTTAGGTCAGGGTGTAAATGGACAGCCGGGTTAATTGGCTGAAAGGTTTGGGTCAGATGGGTTTAGGCTGTTTGGACTAAGGGAATTGTAAAAGGGACTGTTTAAATGGACACTTTTGATTTTAAACCTTTGGTTTATTTATTTCTTTTGGTTTAATTCTGATGGGCCGGGCAAAATTATGTTATTACAGGATAAATACGTTAAAACGTGATTTTTGACTTGCTTTGAACGAAATGAGATAAAATAATGATGTAGAAAACATAACGTAATATACGAATGAAATATCACATTAATAAATGACAGTAATATAAATTACTAATAAAAAATTTCATAATGCACCTCATGGTGATAATCACATAATACATACTATTTTAATACTAATATGAACAATCAACTATTTTAATACTAATATGAACAATCAAAGAAAAATAAAGTAAATAGTAAAATGATAATAACAATGATAAAAAAAAATAGTAAAAGTAATGACAAAATATGCACATAAAAAAGACAATATCAATTTTTAAATATAATAAAGGCAAATAAATAAATACATAAATAAATATTGAGAAAAATAGTTTATAAAATATTGAAAATAAAGTATCAAATTAAAATGTAAATGAACTTTTGGGTGTAAATTGTAATAAAATAGGTAAATAGATAATAAATATAATAATGGATAATAAAATAAAATAAAAAAAATAGATACATGATGAAAAATAAAATAAAACAAAAAAATAAAGAAATAATAAACAGGCAGTTAAATAAATAAACAAATAAATTTATAAAAAAGGGACTTAATCGTAACCCAAATTAAATCAAAAGGATAAATCAAGATAAAAAAAATAAAAGAAGGACTAATTCGAAATGCGAGAAAACAAGCGAGGACTAAACGAGGAAATATCGCAATTCCTGGGACACATGTCCCTTCATCAAACAGGGGACCAAACTGAAAGCGGTGAAAACAATCAGTGGCAAAATTTATAAAAATAAAAAAAAATGAAAATAGGACTAAACTGAAGCGCACTGCAAAAGCGTAAGGACTGATCGCAAAAATATACCATTATCTGAAACACGCGGATCCTCTGAGTGGATCGGGTGAAGATGCCGGTCACGGGCTTAAAACGACGTCGTTTTAGGGCTTCAGAAGCCTGCCCTAAACGACATCGTACAGAGGCTGTATAAATACAAAAAAAATCTACAAATCTTCATTTCTGCCACCTTTTAAAAAAAACTCCTCCTTTTCTCTGTTCTCTCTCTTCCTCCGGCCATAGCTCCAGCCGTTTGCCACCGTAGCGGCCGCTCGATGCTGGGGACGGCGTCACCGTTCGCGATTGCCGGAGATAAAAAAGCCATTTTTTGGCTTTTTAACTCCCCGATCTTAAAAATGCCATCTTTCATCGGAGATGGCGGCCTCATTCCCCCACGACGGCGCAAACTCGAAAAAAAAAGGGTAAGATTTCGGCCTTTTTATTTTTATTTTTATATCTTTAAATAATAAGTAAAAATGGATGAAAAATAAAAAGATATAAATAAAAAATCACATTTGTTAGACTTTGTTTTCGATTTGCTTTTTCTTTTTTTGTATTTGGATCACTGTTTTTTTTATTGCTCTCGTGTCCAAAAAAAATACAAATAGATTATTGTGACTTTTATAGCCAAATAACAAGATTCTTTGTTTTTTGTTTGTTTTTGCTTTTGTCTGCTACTATCCTTTTGTTTTTTCTTTATTGTTTTCTACTGCTTGCATGTTTTTTTGCTGTTGCGTGTTCCTTCCTCTTTGCAGGTGACAGTGGAGTGGCTGATGGTGGTAGCAGAGGAGTCAGACGCGTGGGAGGAGGCTTAGGCATGAAGAAGCATGCGGCTGGGGTTTGTTGCCTCTTTTTTTTTTTTTGCCAAAAACTGTTTAGGTTTTGGGCTTGTTGGGCCACTAGGGTTTTTGTTTAATTTGAGTTTTGTAATTGTAAAATTGGGCCAACATATTTTATTGGACTTGTAATTATTTTATTTTTATTTTTGTTTGTAATTATTTTATTTTTATTTTGTCTGGTTTTTGTTTGGGCGAGAAGATTTGGGCCTCTACATTTGCTATTTTTCATGACATGAACAATAAATTGACAAAATTACATTACACAAGTACATGAGTAAAAAATTATTTATTATTTGTAAGAATTTCAATATGAATGCCTACTGTCAAATGTATCATAATTTCCATATAAATTTCGTATAATCAAACAATTATTTACAAGAATTTATTCAAATAAACTATTATAATTTAGGCTTTTCAAAACTACCTTGAATTCGTTCCTTTCAAACAATAATTCTTCAGATCTCGTAAAGTCCCCCAATTCGAAACTCAGCAATGAAACTCCCACAATGAGAAATTCAACCAAGAAATCTTTTAAAGAGCGAGAAACCCTAAAACCAGAAAGTAGCACATTCCGCTAATCGAACGAGGTCAAAAACTCAAAATGAAACGAAAATCAAGAAAGAAAGCTGGTATCGTCGGTAACTTAGTGAATAAGTAAGAGGTGAGGGAGGAAGAAGAAGAAGAAGTTGAAGAGAGGAAGGAGGTTGAGAGAAGAAACCAACAGAGGAGAATAACCACATTTTTCAAAATCCCCCTCCTATCTGTCATAGGAGGCTAAAAGAGTGTAGCAAAACAGAAAAACAGCTGTCAATTTAGCAAAAGAAATCAATTTAACTGAGGTAAGAATAACAGAAGCCGTAGTTGCTTTAACCTTATTTGTCCTGATTATGAAGGTTTTCAACCTCTGCCTGCAAGGATATTACCGTTATTAAGCACACACTCAGAGGCGTAGCTGGGGGGGGCAGCGGCCCCGGCCCCCCTAAATTGAAAATTTATTATTTAGCCCCTTTAAAAAAGCCATTTTTTGGCTTTTTAACTCCTCGATCTTAAAAATGCCATCTTTCATCGGAGATGGTGGCCTCATTCCCCCACGACGGCGCAAACTCGAGAAAAAAAAGGGTAAGATTTCGGCCTTTTTAATTTTTTTGTTTATTTCTTTAAATAACAAGTAAAAAGGGATGAAAAATAAAAAGATATAAATGAAAAATCACATTTGTTAGACTTTGTTTTCGATTTGCTTTTTCTTTTTTTGTATTTGGATCACTGTTTTTTTTATTGCTCTCGTGTCCAAAAAAAATACAAATAGATTGTTGTGACTTTTATAGCCAAATAACAAGATTCTTTGTTTTTTGTTTGTTTTTGCTTTTGTCTGCTACTATCCTTTTGTTTTTTCTTTATTGTTTTCTACTGCTTGCTTGTTTTTTTGCTGTTGCGTGTTCCTTCCTCTTTGCAGGTGACAGTGGAGTGGCTGATGGTGGTAGCAGAGGAGTCAGACGCGTGGGAGGAGGCTTAGGCATGAAGAAGCATGCGGCTGGGGTTTGTTGCCTCTTTTTTTTTTGCCAAAAACTGTTTAGGTTTTGGGCTTGTTGGGCCACTAGGGTTTTGTTTAATTTGAGTTTTGTAATTGTAAAATTGGGCCAACATATTTTATTGGACTTGTAATTATTTTATTTTTATTTTTGTTTGTAATTATTTTATTTTTATTGTGTCTGGTTTTTGTTTGGGCGAGAAGATTTGGGCCTCTACATTTGCTATTTTTCATGACATGAACAATAAATTGACAAAATTACATTACACAAGTACATGAGTAAAAAATTATTTATTATTTGTAAGAATTTCAATATGAATGCCTACTGTCAAATGTATCATAATTTCCATATAAATTTCGTGTAATCAAACAATTATTTACAAGAATTTATTCAAATAAACTATTATAATTTAGGCTTTTCAAAACTACCTTGAATTCGTTCCTTTCAAACAATAATTCTTCAGATCTTGTAAAGTCCCCCAATTCGAAACTCAGCAATGAAACTCCCACAATGCGAAATTCAACCAAGAAATCTTTTATAGAGCGAGAAACCCTAAAACCAGAAAGTAGCACATTCCGCTAATCGAACGAGGTCAAAAACTCAAAATGAAACGAAAATCAAGAAAGAAAGCTGGTATCTTCGGCAACTTAAGTGAAGAAGTAAGAGGTGAGGGAGGAAGAAGAAGAAAAAGTTGAAGAGAGGAAGGAGGTTGAGAGAAGAAACCAACAGAGGAGAATAACCACATTTTTCAAAATCCCCCTCCTATCTGTCATAGTAGGCTAAAAGAGTGTAGCAAAACAGAAAAACAGCTGTCAATTTAGCAAAAGAAATCAATTTAACTGAGGTAAGAATAACAAAAGCCGTAGTTGCTTTAACCTTATTTGTCCTGATTATGAAGGTTTTCAACCTCTGCCTGCAAGGAATATTACCGTTATTAAGCTCACACTCAGAGGCGTAGCTGGGGGGGGCAGCGGCCCCAGCCCCCCTAAATTGAAAATTTATTATTTAGCCCCTTTAAAAAAGCCATTTTTTGGCTTTTTAACTCCTCGATCTTAAAAATGCCATCTTTCATCGGAGATGGCGGCCTCATTCCCCCACGACGGCGCAAACTCGAGAAAAAAAAGGGTAAGATTTCGGCCTTTTTAATTTTTTTGTTTATTTCTTTAAATAACAAGTAAAAAGGGATGAAAAATAAAAAGATATAAATAAAAAATCACATTTGTTAGACTTTGTTTTCGATTTGCTTTTTCTTTTTTTGTATTTGGATCCCTGTTTTTTTTATTGCTCTCGTGTCCAAAAAAAATACAAATAGATTGTTGTGACTTTTATAGCCAAATAACAAGATTCTTTGTTTTTTGTTTGTTTTTGCTTTTGTCTGCTACTATCCTTTTGTTTTTTCTTTATTGTTTTCTACTGCTTGCTTGTTTTTTTGCTGTTGCGTGTTCCTTCCTCTTTGCAGGTGACAGTGGAGTGGCTGATGGTGGTAGCAGAGGAGTCAGACGCGTGGGAGGAGGCTTAGGCATGAAGAAGCATGCGGCTGGGGTTTGTTGCCTCTTTTTTTTTTGCCAAAAACTGTTTAGGTTTTGGGCTTGTTGGGCCACTAGGGTTTTGTTTAATTTGAGTTTTGTAATTGTAAAATTGGGCCAACATATTTTATTGGACTTGTAATTATTTTATTTTTATTTTTGTTTGTAATTATTTTATTTTTATTTTGTCTGGTTTTTGTTTGGGCGAGAAGATTTGGGCCTCTACATTTGCTATTTTTCATGACATGAACAATAAATTGACAAAATTACATTACACAAGTACATGAGTAAAAAATTATTTATTATTTGTAAGAATTTCAATATGAATGCCTACTGTCAAATGTATCATAATTTCCATATAAATTTCGTATAATCAAACAATTATTTACAAGAATTTATTCAAATAAACTATTATAATTTAGGCTTTTCAAAACTACCTTGAATTCGTTCCTTTCAAACAATAATTCTTCAGATCTCGTAAAGTCCCCCAATTCGAAACTCAGCAATGAAACTCCCACAATGCGAAATTCAACCAAGAAATCTTTTATAGAGCGAGAAACCCTAAAACCAGAAAGTAGCACATTCCGCTAATCGAACGAGGTCAAAAACTCAAAATGAAACGAAAATCAAGAAAGAAAGCTGGTATCTTCGGCAACTTAAGTGAAGAAGTAAGAGGTGAGGGAGGAAGAAGAAGAAGAAGTTGAAGAGAGGAAGGAGGTTGAGAGAAGAAACCAACAGAGGAGAATAACCACATTTTTCAAAATCCCCCTCCTATCTGTCATAGTAGGCTAAAAGAGTGTAGCAAAACAGAAAAACAGCTGTCAATTTAGCAAAAGAAATCAATTTAACTGAGGTAAGAATAACAAAAGCCGTAGTTGCTTTAACCTTATTTGTCCTGATTATGAAGGTTTTCAACCTCTGCCTGCAAGGAATATTACCGTTATTAAGCTCACACTCAGAGGCGTAGCTGGGGGGGGGGGGCAGCGGCCCCGGCCCCCCTAAATTGAAAATTTATTATTTAGCCCCTTTAAAAAAGCCATTTTTTGGCTTTTTAACTCCTCGATCTTAAAAATGCCATCTTTCCTCGGAGATGGCGGTCTCATTCCCCCACGACGACGCAAACTCGAAAAAAAAAGGGTAAGATTTCGGCCTTTTTATTTTTTTTGTTTATTTCTTTAAATAACAAGTAAAAAGGGATGAAAAATAAAAAGATATAAATAAAAAATATTCTTGCTGATTTTCTTAGCAGGCCTTATGGATAGAGGTAAAAAACCTCTAATGGGAGAATGGAATACTGTTCATAAACCCAACAAAGGGAAAATAACAAAATCCAACCAAGGATTTGTTCCTATGCCTCCACAAGTACAATTTTATCCTAATCAGGGATATTATGTACCATATCCAATGGTAAGACAACCAATTGGAACTCAATTTTCATTGACACCAAACCCGGTATGTCAATCTCAATGGTCACAAGACCCTAATTCGGCATTTCAAACCAGTTATGCTGAAATTATTAAGGGAGCAGAAAACTTTTTATCCCAACAATCGCTCTCTGAAATAAATGATTTTTATAATCCAGGATTACCACTGGAATATTATAATTATATTAATAAAATATGGAAAACCCATGTTTTAGAACAAAGAGCAAATTTTCGAAGAGCTCTTACTAATTTTTCTCAATTTTTAGTTGAAAAAACAACTAAAGAAAATAAAGCCCATGATCTTTTATTAAAATCAGTTTTATATAGAGAATGGGAAGATTGTTATGTAGATTATATGGATATTAAGGAGATAAATAATCTTCTTGATATATTTCAATATTTTATTGATAATGGGACAAACAGTCCTGTTATAAATAAAATGTTTAGAAGATGTTTATTTAATAAAGCTAGAAAAATTTTACCTGTAGAAATTTTTACAAAAATAAACAGTATAATTTGCAACCAGCAAATTCAATTTAGAAAAACTTTTTCTGAATACTTTTTACAAGCCTATGTTTTTACAAATCATTTAGGAGAAAAATTCCCTACTATAAAATTTAGGCTTAATCATGAACCATTTGATATAACAAGTATTGAATGGGGATTTGTTAAAGAAATAACAGTCCAAAATCTTTCTTTTGATTTACTAAAAGATTTTCCGGCTATCGTAAAATCACGATTAGCAAGTTTTCCAAATATGGATTTCTTTTACTATTTTCATATAGAAATTAGTAGTTTTATTGGTATTGCTGAATATGAAAGATTTTTTCAGCCATATCAAATTTGGACTATTCAAACGATGTTTGGAGGAATAAACCTCTCATCGGTTGATGAAGATAAAGATCACTTGTCAAAAACCATTGACATGTGTTATAATAATTTTTCAAATTATCAAGTCCAAGCCGGAATTGATTTAATGCTTAAAGCTCAGTATTTACTCCAACATAATACTTATGTCCTCTGGACTGATGGAAGAAGAATACTGGCGTACAATACTGAAAGACCTCATCAAAACCGTGATGAAGATTCTCTACAGCTGTTAAAAAAGATAGCTGAAATGGAGATTGATGATTATCCATTAACGATGGAAATCAAGGACACGTGGGAAAGTTGGAACTCACCACCAGTCTCACCGGATTCATTACATCTAGATGAAATAGAAGAAATGAATCTGACAAATATCCAAGAAGGATAATCCCGAGACTAGACACGTGTAAAAATCCAAAAAAGGAGCATTTAATTATTGATGGAGACTTGCAACTATCTCATTAAAAAGATGTTGATGGAAGATGATGCAAGCCATGATGCAGAGATGATGGAAGCAACCATTAATGCACGCAACCATCAAGAAAGCGACAAATAAAAATGACTACGTGGAAGAAACCATCGAGTCAATATTTATTACGTCCTTATCAGGATATTTTCGGATTTGAATTGTAAATAAATTAGAGTTCAATTCTTACACTATAAATAGGCATTGTTGTAGCCTAAATAAGGCATCGATTCCTATACCAATTCAGAATATAGTTTTCTTAGATTTTGCCTTTTGTAAACTTTCTTTCAATAGCCTTTTGTAAAATCCTTTACTATCAATAAAACTCTTTGTAAAAATTATATTCCGCTGTATTGAGCCACCATAGTCCCCCGTTATTACAATTATATATATTGATAGTAAAAACTATACTTGCAAAGAACAACAAAATTATAAAGAGTTTTATTGAACTATAAACATGTTCTAAATTGCTCTGATACCAATAACGGGGGACTATGGTGGCTCAATACAGCGGAATATGGTTTTTACAAAGAGTTTTATTGATAGTAAAGGATTTTACAAAAGGCTATTGAAAGAAAGTTTACAAAAGGCAAAATCTAAGAAAACTATACTATGAAATGGTGTAGGAATCGATGCCTTATTTAGGCTACAACAATGCCTATTTATAGTGTAAGAATTGAACTCTAATTTATTTACAATTCAAATCCGAAAATATCCTGATAAGGACGTAATAAATATTGACTCGATGGTTTCTTCCACGTAGTCATTTTTATTTGTCGCTTTCTTGATGGTTGCGTGCATTAATGGTTGCTTCCATCATCTCTGCATCATGGCTTGCATCATCTTCCATCAACATCTTTTTAATGAGATAGTTGCAAGTCTCCATCAATAATTAAATGCTCCTTTTTTGGATTTTTACACGTGTCTAGTCTCGGGATTATCCTTCTTGGATATTTGTCAGATTCATTTCTTCTATTTCATCTAGATGTAATGAATCCGGTGAGACTGGTGGTGAGTTCCAACTTTCCCACGTGTCCTTGATTTCCATTGTTAATGGATAATCATCAATCTCCATTTCAGCTATCTTTTTTAACAGCTGTAGAGAATCTTCATCACGGTTTTGATGAGGTCTTTCAGTATTGTACGCCAGTATTCTTCTTCCATCAGTCCAGAGGACATAAGTATTATGTTGGAGTAAATACTGAGCTTTAAGCATTAAATCAATTCCGGCTTGGACTTGATAATTATTATAACACATGTCAATGGTTTTTGACAAGTGATCTTTATCTTCATCAACCGATGAGAGGTTTATTCCTCCAAACATCGTTTGAATAGTCCAAATTTGATATGGCTGAAAAAATCTTTCATATTCAGCAATACCAATAAAACTACTAATTTCTATATGAAAATAGTAAAAGAAATCCATATTTGGAAAACTTGCTAATCGTGATTTTACGATAGCCGGAAAATCTTTTAGTAAATCAAAAGAAAGATTTTGGACTGTTATTTCTTTAACAAATCCCCATTCAATACTTGTTATATCAAATGGTTCATGATTAAGCCTAAATTTTATAGTAGGGAATTTTTCTCCTAAATGATTTGTAAAAACATAGGCTTGTAAAAAGTATTCAGAAAAAGTTTTTCTAAATTGAATTTGCTGGTTGCAAATTATACTGTTTATTTTTGTAAAAATTTCTACAGGTAAAATTTTTCTAGCTTTATTAAATAAACATCTTCTAAACATTTTATTTATAACAGGACTGTTTGTCCCATTATCAATAAAATATTGAAATATATCAAGAAGATTATTTATCTCCTTAATATCCATATAATCTACATAACAATCTTCCCATTCTCTATATAAAACTGATTTTAATAAAAGATCATGGGCTTTATTTTCTTTAGTTGTTTTTTCAACTAAAAATTGAGAAAAATTAGTAAGAGCTCTTCGAAAATTTGCTCTTTGTTCTAAAACATGGGTTTTCCATATTTTATTAATATAATTATAATATTCCAGTGGTAATCCTGGATTATAAAAATCATTTATTTCAGAGAGCGATTGTTGGGATAAAAAGTTTTCTGCTCCCTTAATAATTTCAGCATAACTGGTTTGAAATGCCGAATTAGGGTCTTGTGACCATTGAGATTGACATACCGGGTTTGGTGTCAATGAAAATTGAGTTCCAATTGGTTGTCTTACCATTGGATATGGTACATAATATCCCTGATTAGGATAAAATTGTACTTGTGGAGGCATAGGAACAAATCCTTGGTTGGATTTTGTTATTTTCCCTTTGTTGGGTTTATGAACAGTATTCCATTCTCCCATTAGAGGTTGTTTACCTCTATCCATAAGGCCTGCTAAGAAAATCAGCAAGAATATTTTCATCACTTTTTATATTTATGACTTGAAAATTAAAATTACATAACTCATTATACCATCGTATCCGTCTTGGTACTGTTTCTAAACTGTTATTAGTAAGAAATTGTTTAACAGCCTGATTGTCTGTTCTAATAATAAAATATTCGGATGCTAAATATATCAAGAATTTCTTTATTCCTTTCTTTATTGCTAATAACTCTTTTTCATATATAATATAATTAATTTCATTTGGTTTAAATTTTCCTGAACTATAACCACAAATTAATTCTTCATTTTTTGTTTTGGCTTTTAATATACAACCCCAATGTTTATCAGAAGCATCTGTTTCTAAAATTAATTTATCACCCTGTTTAGGTAAATAAACTTTTGGAATATAATTTATTTCTTCTTTTATTTCTTTAATAATTTCTGAATCTCTTTCAGTCCAATCAAATGTTATTCCTTTCTTTAGTTTTTCATATAACTTATCTAATTTTTTAGATAAATTAGGAAAAAAGGTTCTTCCATAATTAACAATTCCTATAAATTGCTGAAGTTGTTTTAGATCTTTAATATTATCAGGAAATTCCTTGATTTTTATTATAATATGATCCTGTAATTTAAGACCATCTTCAGATAATATTAATCCCAAAAATTCTATTTCAGTTTTTTCTAATTCTATCTTTTTAGGACTTAGTATTATTCCATGTTTTATGAATTCTCTAGAAATGATGTTTAGATGTTTTCTATGTCTTTCTAGAGTGTCTGAAAAAATTAATATATCATCAATATAGACTACACAAAATTTCTTATATTTCTTAAAAATAGAATCCATCCATCTTTGAAAAATCTGTGGTGCATTACACAGACCAAAAGGCATTACATTCCATTGAAAATGTCCATTAGGTGCACTAAATGCTGTTAAAGGCCTAGAAGCTTCTGTTAGCATAATTTGCCAAAAACCTGATTTACAATCAAATTTACTAAAATATTTAGCATGTTTTGCTTGATTTATGAGTACCTCCTTTCTTGGAATAAAATACCCATCAAAAATAATATTTTGATTTAATCTTTTATAGTTAATAACCATTCTAGCTTTTCCTCGTTTTATTTCTGCATGGTTTCTTACCATAAAAGCAGGACTAGAATGTGGACTAGTAGTTTCTTCTATTAATCCTTTTTCCATTAATTCATTTATTTGAATATCAAACTCATCTATATCTTGTTTAGTATAGATCATTGGTTTTACCCTGATAATCTTTTTAGGATTTTCTAACTTGATTTCGCAATATCGAGGGCTATTCTTCCATAATTTTAATGGTTCTTCACTAAAATTATTTTCTAATATTTTAAACAGCCAATGGGTTATTTCGATCTGTTTAAAATGATCTTTCCTTGGTGGATTAAAATCTTTATTACAAATATACTTATGATTTTCTATTAATGGTACTTCCACATAAGTGTTTTCTGTGGTTAATGTAATCATATTTCTATCAATTGAAAAAGGCAAATGTTGATATATAAAATTATTACCTAATAAAATATCACCATGCATATCAGGGAAACATAAAATTTTTGGAATTACAAATCTTACATTATTTATGTAGACTGGTATATTCTTAGCTTTATGAACAATTAAGGTTTCTTTACCATCTACCCCTACCGCCATTATGGGATTATTCATTAATTCCCATTTTTCTGATGGAATAGCATTTTGTCTACAGCTACTTGTTGTAGCTCCTGTGTCTAATAGAGCGTGTAAAGAATATGTTTTATACTCTCTAAATTGAAAGGTAACTTCTATATAAGTATAATATTTTTTTGGTTGAAATTTTGAAAAAGTGATAATATCATTTTTTCCCAATTTCATTTGTTGAATTATTATTGTATTTTTTGTCTTTTTTATTCTAGTGTTTCTAGAATTTTTATATAATAATTCTGGTTTATGTTTTAATATTAATATTTCTTCTTTCTTATCCTTTTCCTTAGGTTTTGGTATATATGGATCTGTGTTGTCAGTATCCATAGGTTCCGGTATTTCTATATTTTCTTCTGTTGAAGTGTTTTCTTCATCAGAATTATAGCTAGTTGCATTAATTTCTTCTGAAATCATAGAATTATTATCTTCTGATTTATTATCATCATTAGAACTACTACTACTTTCTGTAGTATCATAATTTAACATATAATGATAATTAAATATTTTAAACAGACCTTTATGTTTTTCATAAAGTTCTTCTATTAATTTTAAATATTCTACTCTTTCATAACTATCATTAGTAGTAGAAAATTTTATTTTCCAATGTTCTATTAATTCTTTATAACACTGGAAATCATGTTTTTGTTGTTTTGAATTTTCTCCTTTTTGTTTTTCTTTTTTAATATTATTATTAGTATTAGACTCGTCCGAAGAAGTTTGGTCTTCCTCAGATAAAGCTAAAATAACATTACTATTACCATAGTATAATGGACCTAAATCCATTTCTTGGTCTTCACTTTTGTTAGTGAAAACATTATCTAATTTATTATTAATATCTGTTAAAAGTTCCTTAGACTCGTTGTTCAAGTCTAACTCTGTTACTTTACTAATATTATCAATTTTACTTTCAATATTATTAACCTTATTATATAACTTATTAAAATAAACAGAAGTTATATCCACAAGACTATTGATACCTTTACTAAGAGCCGAAATGTTGTTTTCTTTTTTGGGTTCTATATGCATAGTATGATTACAAGTTTTATCTTTATATAAACAATCTATCTCTTCCATATTATTTATCTTTGGTACCTAAAACCGTCCGTTATCTTAATATGTCTTTAACAAAGGCCTTAAACACGTCCTCCCTGGACTTAAACAGGCAACAAAGACACAACAACAGATATATGGGTTTTAAGATAAATAACTATGAAATAAACAGAATTGAGAACAAAAGATAGAAACTTACAATATTACTATGATATATTTGCTTCCAAGTATCGTTACTCCGGCCCTCTGATACCAATAACGATACTTGATAAGGATTTAACTTCTGGTTTATTTTAATATTATATTTTCATAGCCATAATCCCTGTATCATATTTTATTGGTATAATATTTTATTATATAATATTTTATATATAAATATAGTATATAATATTTACCGTACTAATATCACTCGTTTATTTTCCAATATATTGGTATTATATAACAATTATATATTTCAATAAAATCATGTTTTTACCAATAACGGGGGACTATGGTGGCTCAATACAGCGGAATATAATTTTTACAAAGAGTTTTATTGATAGTAAAGGATTTTACAAAAGGCTATTGAAAGAAAGTTTACAAAAGGCAAAATCTAAGAAAACTATACTATGAAATGGTGTAGGAATCGATGCCTTATTTAGGCTACAACAATGCCTATTTATAGTGTAAGAATTGAACTCTAATTTATTTACAATTCAAATCCGAAAATATCCTGATAAGGACGTAATAAATATTGACTCGATGGTTTCTTCCACGTAGTCATTTTTATTTGTCGCTTTCTTGATGGTTGCGTGCATTAATGGTTGCTTCCATCATCTCTGCATCATGGCTTGCATCATCTTCCATCAACATCTTTTTAATGAGATAGTTGCAAGTCTCCATCAATAATTAAATGCTCCTTTTTTGGATTTTTACACGTGTCTAGTCTCGGGATTATCCTTCTTGGATATTTGTCAGATTCATTTCTTCTATTTCATCTAGATGTAATGAATCCGGTGAGACTGGTGGTGAGTTCCAACTTTCCCACGTGTCCTTGATTTCCATTGTTAATGGATAATCATCAATCTCCATTTCAGCTATCTTTTTTAACAGCTGTAGAGAATCTTCATCACGGTTTTGATGAGGTCTTTCAGTATTGTACGCCAGTATTCTTCTTCCATCAGTCCAGAGGACATAAGTATTATGTTGGAGTAAATACTGAGCTTTAAGCATTAAATCAATTCCGGCTTGGACTTGATAATTTGAAAAATTATTATAACACATGTCAATGGTTTTTGACAAGTGATCTTTATCTTCATCAACCGATGAGAGGTTTATTCCTCCAAACATCGTTTGAATAGTCCAAATTTGATATGGCTGAAAAAATCTTTCATATTCAGCAATACCAATAAAACTACTAATTTCTATATGAAAATAGTAAAAGAAATCCATATTTGGAAAACTTGCTAATCGTGATTTTACGATAGCTGGAAAATCTTTTAGTAAATCAAAAGAAAGATTTTGGACTGTTATTTCTTTAACAAATCCCCATTCAATACTTGTTATATCAAATGGTTCATGATTAAGCCTAAATTTTATAGTAGGGAATTTTTCTCCTAAATGATTTGTAAAAACATAGGCTTGTAAAAAGTATTCAGAAAAAGTTTTTCTAAATTGAATTTGCTGGTTGCAAATTATACTGTTTATTTTTGTAAAAATTTCTACAGGTAAAATTTTTCTAGCTTTATTAAATAAACATCTTCTAAACATTTTATTTATAACAGGACTGTTTGTCCCATTATCAATAAAATATTGAAATATATCAAGAAGATTATTTATCTCCTTAATATCCATATAATCTACATAACAATCTTCCCATTCTCTATATAAAACTGATTTTAATAAAAGATCATGGGCTTTATTTTCTTTAGTTGTTTTTTCAACTAAAAATTGAGAAAAATTAGTAAGAGCTCTTCGAAAATTTGCTCTTTGTTCTAAAACATGGGTTTTCCATATTTTATTAATATAATTATAATATTCCAGTGGTAATCCTGGATTATAAAAATCATTTATTTCAGAGAGCGATTGTTGGGATAAAAAGTTTTCTGCTCCCTTAATAATTTCAGCATAACTGGTTTGAAATGCCGAATTAGGGTCTTGTGACCATTGAGATTGACATACCGGGTTTGGTGTCAATGAAAATTGAGTTCCAATTGGTTGTCTTACCATTGGATATGGTACATAATATCCCTGATTAGGATAAAATTGTACTTGTGGAGGCATAGGAACAAATCCTTGGTTGGATTTTGTTATTTTCCCTTTGTTGGGTTTATGAACAGTATTCCATTCTCCCATTAGAGGTTTTTTACCTCTATCCATAAGGCCTGCTAAGAAAATCAGCAAATAAAGTTAGGATTTTGAACAATAGGTATTTCTATAGAATTCTTTTCTATAGATAGTATAACTGATTTTTTATAAATAGAAAATGGTAAATATTGTTTTATGAAATCATTGCCTAATAATATATCTCCCTTCATTTCGGGGAATCCTAATAATTTTGGAATTACAAATTTTACATTATTTATGTAAATTGGTATATTCCTAGCTTTATAATATACTAAAGTCTTATTGTTATCTATACCACTAACCTTTATTGGCCTTTTTACAGGTTTCCAATATTTTCTAGGAATAGCATTCATCTTACAGCTACTTGTTGTAGCACCTGTATCTATTAAAGCATGTAAAAGAAATTTTTCTTTTAATATTATTTCAATATAAATACTATTTTTTGTATTTTTTACCAAAGTTTGTATATCTTCTATTCTAGTATTTCTACTAGGTTCAGTAGGAAAGATAGGGATATGAACTGTTTTCATACCTATCGGTGTAGAGGATGTTGTACTTTTATTATCTTCTTCTTCCTCTATTTGAGAAGTTGAAGGTAGAACTAAATTATCATCTGTATTTGTTAACAGATTATTTTTAAAATATAACTTATCACCTGAGGCTATATACTCTATAGTACTTACAGGTTTTGAAGTACTCGCATTATTTATATCTCCTATTATCCAGTCTTTTGGAATAGAAAGATCTTTTAAATGTAATAATTTAGGTTGTATTTCTGTAGTAATTTTATTTGGTTCAAAAAGTTCAATAATTTTATTATTGACTTCTTTTATTTCTACCTCTGCAGTATTAGTATATTCATTAATAGCAGTCCAGCTTATTGCAAGATCCTCTGCTAAATCCTTAATATCAGAATTTTTTGTCTGAATTCTTAAACAAAGACACTCTTCTATTAGAGGGTCTGTAATGGATATAAAATAATTCGGTTTTACCTTAAATCCTATTACTCCATTATATAAATTTGATTGAATACCTCCAATAAGTGCTTTTATTGGATTTTCAAATCTTTTATCTAATAAAACTGCTATTATAGGTACATCATGACCCCTTCTAAATAAAGCTCTAATCGTGATCATAATTATACCTAGATGTATATATCTTACCTGAGGATATTTCTTTCTAATCCTCTTAATTTTTTCTTTAGTAAATAAAGGGATTTCAGTTAATCCACCTTTTGTATCTTTAGCGACTGTATTACCGCTAATTTTTTCAATATGTCTTTGTGACCATATTTTAAACTTAGATATTTTATATATTTCTTCTTTAGAAATATGATTTTTAGTTATCTTTTCTATCATTTCTTCTGAGAAGTCTTTTTCTTCTCCTATTAAATTCCCTAATTTTATATCCTGTTGTTCAGTTTTAGGAATTTCTTCTAATTGATTATTATGTCCTAACATAAAGATATATTCTTCATTATCAGTATCAGATTCAGTTTCTGATATTATTTCATATAAGATTTCAGTAGGATTTATTTCCTCACTAAAACATATTTCTAAATCTTGTTCTTCAAGATTTTTAATCATTTTTCTAGCATTTTTTCCCTTATTAGGACAATTTGTAGCTATATGACCTTCTTCATCACATATAAAACATTTACAAAGTTGCTTTATAGGTTTTTTAGAAGTTTTTCTTCTTACAAATTTTTTCTTTTTGTTATTATCATTTTTATTACCAGTATATTTTTTATTTCCTGGTTTCCACCTTATCATCCTATATTTTTTATTTTTATAATTTTTATAAGGTTTGGATTGTATAGGTTTACAACCAAACTCCCATTTGCCTTCTAATAATTTTGTACAATACCTATGACTTAATTTATTTTTAACTTGTTTAGCAGCTTTACTCTGTAAACAGTGTAAAGTAATTCTTTCTTTAGCGAAATTAATCCTATTTCCTATACTGTCTATATTTTCTTTATCTATACCAGCTGCTTTACTGTGTTTATCTAGATAAGAAGCATATTTATTTATACAAATTTCATCCCAAGGTGGGGGTAATTTATGGAAATATTGGTTTTTCCAAAATTCTATGTTATTATTTTTTAACTTTTGATATTCATGAAGAAATTTTTTAGAAAATTCTTCTAAATATCTAATATCACATAATTTTATTTTTGATAAAATATAACTAGATTGACCGTCCTGATCTTTTTTATCAGTATAGCCACAAAATTCTGTTTTTAGAATTAAAGTTAAACCTTTTAATAGTTCCTTAGGAGTACCTATCTGATTAATAAGTTGTTCCTTTTGTTGTTTCCCTTTTTCAGATTCTTCCCAACGACGGAGAAATTGCAAAACATCTCCTTGGAAAGTTCCTACAAAATAATTTAAAAATTTTTCTTTTGTCCAACTACTGCTATTATTATTAACAACAATAGTCATAGACTGTGCCCAATCATCTATAGTTTTTTCATAGTCTGATAAAGGTATTTTAGTTAAATCTAAATATATACCTCCTTGAGCAACATTTCTTTTATTTAAATCATCAATCCTATATGGTATAGGTTGAGTAGATGTTTCTCCTGGGTTTTCAGGCTTGACATCATTAGTAGCTATAGTTTCAAATATTCTAGTCGTTTCTTCGACTAGTTCATTATCTTTATTAAAAGATCTCAGATAATCATCTTTTTGAATATCTGATTCTAATTTTCTTTTACCATAAGGATCTTTTTTATCCTTTTCCTTAGGTTTCGGTATATATGGATCTGTGTTGTCAGTATCCATGGGTTCCGGTATTTCTATATTTTCTTCTGTTGAAGTGTTTTCTTCATCAGAATTATAGCTAGTTGCATTAATTTCTTCTGAAATCATAGAATTATTATCTTCTGATTTATTATCATTAGAGCTACTACTACTTTCTGTAGTATCATAATTTAACATATAATGATAATTAAATATTTTAAACAGACCTTTATGTTTTTCATAAAGTTCCTCTATTAATTTTAAATATTCTACTCTTTCATAACTATCATTAGTAGTAGAAAATTTTATTTTCCAATGTTCTATTAATTCTTTATAACACTGGAAATCATGTTTTTGTTGTTTTGAATTTTCTCCTTTTTGTTTTTCTTTTTTAATATTATTATTAGTATTAGACTCGTCCGAAGAAGTTTGGTCTTCCTCAGATAAAGCTAAAATAACATTACTATTACCATAGTATAATGGACCTAAATCCATTTCTTGGTCTTCACTTTTGTTAGTGAAAACATTATCTAATTTATTATTAATATCTGTTAAAAGTTCCTTAGACTCGTTGTTCAAGTCTAACTCTGTTACTTTACTAATATTATCAATTTTACTTTCAATATTATTAACCTTATTATATAACTTATTAAAATAAACAGAAGTTATATCCACAAGACTATTGATACCATTACTAAGAGCCGAAATGTTGTTTTCATTTTTGGGTTCTATATGCATAGTATGATTACAAGTTTTATCTTTATATAAACAATCTATCTCTTCCATATTATTAAAAATTATATTACTATGAAATATACTTATGTCCTCTGGACTGATGGAAGAAGAATACTGGCGTACAATACTGAAAGACCTCATCAAAACCGTGATGAAGATTCTCTACAGCTGTTAAAAAAGATAGCTGAAATGGAGATTGATGATTATCCATTAACAATGGAAATCAAGGACACGTGGGAAAGTTGGAACTCACCACCAGTCTCACCGGATTCATTACATCTAGATGAAATAGAAGAAATGAATCTGACAAATATCCAAGAAGGATAATCCCGAGACTAGACACGTGTAAAAATCCAAAAAAGGAGCATTTAATTATTGATGGAGACTTGCAACTATCTCATTAAAAAGATGTTGATGGAAGATGATGCAAGCCATGATGCAGAGATGATGGAAGCAACCATTAATGCACGCAACCATCAAGAAAGCGACAAATAAAAATGACTACGTGGAAGAAACCATCGAGTCAATATTTATTACGTCCTTATCAGGATATTTTCGGATTTGAATTGTAAATAAATTAGAGTTCAATTCTTACACTATAAATAGGCATTGTTGTAGCCTAAATAAGGCATCGATTCCTATACCAATTCAGAATATAGTTTTCTTAGATTTTGCCTTTTGTAAACTTTCTTTCAATAGCCTTTTGTAAAATCCTTTACTATCAATAAAACTCTTTGTAAAAATTATATTCCGCTGTATTGAGCCACCATAGTCCCCCGTTATTGGTATCAGAGGGCCGGAGTAACGATACTTGGAAGCAAATATATCATAGTAATATTGTAAGTTTCTATCTTTTGTTCTCAATTCTGTTTATTTCATAGTTATTTATCTTAAAACCCATATATCTGTTGTTGTGTCTTTGTTGCCTGTTTAAGTCCAGGGAGGACGTGTTTAAGGCCTTTGTTAAAGACATATTAAGATAACGGACGGTTTTAGGTACCAAAGATAAATAATATGGAAGAGATAGATTGTTTATATAAAGATAAAACTTGTAATCATACTATGCATATAGAACCCAAAAAAGAAAACAACATTTCGGCTCTTAGTAAAGGTATCAATAGTCTTGTGGATATAACTTCTGTTTATTTTAATAAGTTATATAATAAGGTTAATAATATTGAAAGTAAAATTGATAATATTAGTAAAGTAACAGAGTTAGACTTGAACAACGAGTCTAAGGAACTTTTAACAGATATTAATAATAAATTAGATAATGTTTTCACTAACAAAAGTGAAGACCAAGAAATGGATTTAGGTCCATTATACTATGGTAATAGTAATGTTATTTTAGCTTTATCTGAGGAAGACCAAACTTCTTCGGACGAGTCTAATACTAATAATAATATTAAAAAAGAAAAACAAAAAGGAGAAAATTCAAAACAACAAAAACATGATTTCCAGTGTTATAAAGAATTAATAGAACATTGGAAAATAAAATTTTCTACTACTAATGATAGTTATGAAAGAGTAGAATATTTAAAATTAATAGAGGAACTTTATGAAAAACATAAAGGTCTGTTTAAAATATTTAATTATCATTATATGTTAAATTATGATACTACAGAAAGTAGTAGTAGCTCTAATGATGATAATAAATCAGAAGATAATAATTCTATGATTTCAGAAGAAATTAATGCAACTAGCTATAATTCTGATGAAGAAAACACTTCAACAGAAGAAAATATAGAAATACCGGAACCTATGGATACTGACAACACAGATCCATATATACCGAAACCTAAGGAAAAGGATAAAAAAGATCCTTATGGTAAAAGAAAATTAGAATCAGATATTCAAAAAGATGATTATCTGAGATCTTTTAATAAAGATAATGAACTAGTCGAAGAAACGACTAGAATATTTGAAACTATAGCTACTAATGATGTCAAGCCTGAAAACCCAGGAGAAACATCTACTCAACCTATACCATATAGGATTGATGATTTAAATAAAAGAAATGTTGCTCAAGGAGGTATATATTTAGATTTAACTAAAATACCTTTATCAGACTATGAAAAAACTATAGATGATTGGGCACAGTCTATGACTATTGTTGTTAATAATAATAGCAGTAGTTGGACAAAAGAAAAATTTTTAAATTATTTTGTAGGAACTTTCCAAGGAGATGTTTTGCAATTTCTCCGTCGTTGGGAAGAATCTGAAAAAGGGAAACAACAAAAGGAACAACTTATTAATCAGATAGGTACTCCTAAGGAACTATTAAAAGGTTTAACTTTAACTCTAAAAACAGAATTTTGTGGCTATACTGATAAAAAAGATCAGGACGGTCAATCTAGTTATATTTTATCAAAAATAAAATTATGTGATATTAGATATTTAGAAGAATTTTCTAAAAAATTTCTTCATGAATATCAAAAGTTAAAAAATAATAACATAGAATTTTGGAAAAACCAATATTTCCATAAATTACCCCCACCTTGGGATGAAATTTGTATAAATAAATATGCTTCTTATCTAGATAAACACAGTAAAGCAGCTGGTATAGATAAAGAAAATATAGACAGTATAGGAAATAGGATTAATTTCGCTAAAGAAAGAATTACTTTACACTGTTTACAGAGTAAAGCTGCTAAACAAGTTAAAAATAAATTAAGTCATAGGTATTGTACAAAATTATTAGAAGGCGAATGGGAGTTTGGTTGTAAACCTATACAATCCAAACCTTATAAAAATTATAAAAATAAAAAATATAGGATGATAAGGTGGAAACCAGGAAATAAAAAATATACTGGTAATAAAAATGATAATAACAAAAAGAAAAAATTTGTAAGAAGAAAAACTTCTAAAAAACCTATAAAGCAACTTTGTAAATGTTTTATATGTGATGAAGAAGGTCATATAGCTACAAATTGTCCTAATAAGGGAAAAAATGCTAGAAAAATGATTAAAAATCTTGAAGAACAAGATTTAGAAATATGTTTTAGTGAGGAAATAAATCCTACTGAAATCTTATATGAAATAATATCAGAAACTGAATCTGATACTGATAATGAAGAATATATCTTTATGTTAGGACATAATAATCAATTAGAAGAAATTCCTAAAACTGAACAACAGGATATAAAATTAGGGAATTTAATAGGAGAAGAAAAAGACTTCTCAGAAGAAATGATAGAAAAGATAACTAAAAATCATATTTCTAAAGAAGAAATATATAAAATATCTAAGTTTAAAATATGGTCACAAAGACATATTGAAAAAATTAGCGGTAATACAGTCGCTAAAGATACAAAAGGTGGATTAACTGAAATCCCTTTATTTACTAAAGAAAAAATTAAGAGGATTAGAAAGAAATATCCTCAGGTAAGATATATACATCTAGGTATAATTATGATCACGATTAGAGCTTTATTTAGAAGGGGTCATGATGTACCTATAATAGCAGTTTTATTAGATAAAAGATTTGAAAATCCAATAAAAGCACTTATTGGAGGTATTCAATCAAATTTATATAATGGAGTAATAGGATTTAAGGTAAAACCGAATTATTTTATATCCATTACAGACCCTCTAATAGAAGAGTGTCTTTGTTTAAGAATTCAGACAAAAAATTCTGATATTAAGGATTTAGCAGAGGATCTTGCAATAAGCTGGACTGCTATTAATGAATATACTAATACTGCAGAGGTAGAAATAAAAGAAGTCAATAATAAAATTATTGAACTTTTTGAACCAAATAAAATTACTACAGAAATACAACCTAAATTATTACATTTAAAAGATCTTTCTATTCCAAAAGACTGGATAATAGGAGATATAAATAATGCGAGTACTTCAAAACCTGTAAGTACTATAGAGTATATAGCCTCAGGTGATAAGTTATATTTTAAAAATAATCTGTTAACAAATACAGATGATAATTTAGTTCTACCTTCAACTTCTCAAATAGAGGAAGAAGAAGATAATAAAAGTACAACATCCTCTACACCGATAGGTATGAAAACAGTTCATATCCCTATCTTTCCTACTGAACCTAGTAGAAATACTAGAATAGAAGATATACAAACTTTGGTAAAAAATACAAAAAATAGTATTTATATTGAAATAATATTAAAAGAAAAATTTCTTTTACATGCTTTAATAGATACAGGTGCTACAACAAGTAGCTGTAAGATGAATGCTATTCCTAGAAAATATTGGAAACCTGTAAAAAGGCCAATAAAGGTTAGTGGTATAGATAACAATAAGACTTTAGTATATTATAAAGCTAGGAATATACCAATTTACATAAATAATGTAAAATTTGTAATTCCAAAATTATTAGGATTCCCCGAAATGAAGGGAGATATATTATTAGGCAATGATTTCATAAAACAATATTTACCATTTTCTATTTATAAAAAATCAGTTATACTATCTATAGAAAAGAATTCTATAGAAATACCTATTGTTCAAAATCCTAACTTTATTTGCTGATTTTCTTAGCAGGCCTTATGGATAGAGGTAAAAAACCTCTAATGGGAGAATGGAATACTGTTCATAAACCCAACAAAGGGAAAATAACAAAATCCAACCAAGGATTTGTTCCTATGCCTCCACAAGTACAATTTTATCCTAATCAGGGATATTATGTACCATATCCAATGGTAAGACAACCAATTGGAACTCAATTTTCATTGACACCAAACCCGGTATGTCAATCTCAATGGTCACAAGACCCTAATTCGGCATTTCAAACCAGTTATGCTGAAATTATTAAGGGAGCAGAAAACTTTTTATCCCAACAATCGCTCTCTGAAATAAATGATTTTTATAATCCAGGATTACCACTGGAATATTATAATTATATTAATAAAATATGGAAAACCCATGTTTTAGAACAAAGAGCAAATTTTCGAAGAGCTCTTACTAATTTTTCTCAATTTTTAGTTGAAAAAACAACTAAAGAAAATAAAGCCCATGATCTTTTATTAAAATCAGTTTTATATAGAGAATGGGAAGATTGTTATGTAGATTATATGGATATTAAGGAGATAAATAATCTTCTTGATATATTTCAATATTTTATTGATAATGGGACAAACAGTCCTGTTATAAATAAAATGTTTAGAAGATGTTTATTTAATAAAGCTAGAAAAATTTTACCTGTAGAAATTTTTACAAAAATAAACAGTATAATTTGCAACCAGCAAATTCAATTTAGAAAAACTTTTTCTGAATACTTTTTACAAGCCTATGTTTTTACAAATCATTTAGGAGAAAAATTCCCTACTATAAAATTTAGGCTTAATCATGAACCATTTGATATAACAAGTATTGAATGGGGATTTGTTAAAGAAATAACAGTCCAAAATCTTTCTTTTGATTTACTAAAAGATTTTCCAGCTATCGTAAAATCACGATTAGCAAGTTTTCCAAATATGGATTTCTTTTACTATTTTCATATAGAAATTAGTAGTTTTATTGGTATTGCTGAATATGAAAGATTTTTTCAGCCATATCAAATTTGGACTATTCAAACGATGTTTGGAGGAATAAACCTCTCATCGGTTGATGAAGATAAAGATCACTTGTCAAAAACCATTGACATGTGTTATAATAATTTTTCAAATTATCAAGTCCAAGCCGGAATTGATTTAATGCTTAAAGCTCAGTATTTACTCCAACATAATACTTATGTCCTCTGGACTGATGGAAGAAGAATACTGGCGTACAATACTGAAAGACCTCATCAAAACCGTGATGAAGATTCTCTACAGCTGTTAAAAAAGATAGCTGAAATGGAGATTGATGATTATCCATTAACAATGGAAATCAAGGACACGTGGGAAAGTTGGAACTCACCACCAGTCTCACCGGATTCATTACATCTAGATGAAATAGAAGAAATGAATCTGACAAATATCCAAGAAGGATAATCCCGAGACTAGACACGTGTAAAAATCCAAAAAAGGAGCATTTAATTATTGATGGAGACTTGCAACTATCTCATTAAAAAGATGTTGATGGAAGATGATGCAAGCCATGATGCAGAGATGATGGAAGCAACCATTAATGCACGCAACCATCAAGAAAGCGACAAATAAAAATGACTACGTGGAAGAAACCATCGAGTCAATATTTATTACGTCCTTATCAGGATATTTTCGGATTTGAATTGTAAATAAATTAGAGTTCAATTCTTACACTATAAATAGGCATTGTTGTAGCCTAAATAAGGCATCGATTCCTACACCATTTCATAGTATAGTTTTCTTAGATTTTGCCTTTTGTAAACTTTCTTTCAATAGCCTTTTGTAAAATCCTTTACTATCAATAAAACTCTTTGTAAAAATTATATTCCGCTGTATTGAGCCACCATAGTCCCCCGTTATTGGTATCAGAGGGCCGGAGTAACGATACTTGGAAGCAAATATATCATAGTAATATTGTAAGTTTCTATCTTTTGTTCTCAATTCTGTTTATTTCATAGTTATTTATCTTAAAACCCATATATCTGTTGTTGTGTCTTTGTTGCCTGTTTAAGTCCAGGGAGGACGTGTTTAAGGCCTTTGTTAAAGACATATTAAGATAACGGACGGTTTTAGGTACCAAAGATAAATAATATGGAAGAGATAGATTGTTTATATAAAGATAAAACTTGTAATCATACTATGCATATAGAACCCAAAAATGAAAACAACATTTCGGCTCTTAGTAAAGGTATCAATAGTCTTGTGGATATAACTTCTGTTTATTTTAATAAGTTATATAATAAGGTTAATAATATTGAAAGTAAAATTGATAATATTAGTAAAGTAACAGAGTTAGACTTGAACAACGAGTCTAAGGAACTTTTAACAGATATTAATAATAAATTAGATAATGTTTTCACTAACAAAAGTGAAGACCAAGAAATGGATTTAGGTCCATTATACTATGGTAATAGTAATGTTATTTTAGCTTTATCTGAGGAAGACCAAACTTCTTCGGACGAGTCTAATACTAATAATAATATTAAAAAAGAAAAACAAAAAGGAGAAAATTCAAAACAACAAAAACATGATTTCCAGTGTTATAAAGAATTAATAGAACATTGGAAAATAAAATTTTCTACTACTAATGATAGTTATGAAAGAGTAGAATATTTAAAATTAATAGAGGAACTTTATGAAAAACATAAAGGTCTGTTTAAAATATTTAATTATCATTATATGTTAAATTATGATACTACAGAAAGTAGTAGTAGCTCTAATGATGATAATAAATCAGAAGATAATAATTCTATGATTTCAGAAGAAATTAATGCAACTAGCTATAATTCTGATGAAGAAAACACTTCAACAGAAGAAAATATAGAAATACCGGAACCTATGGATACTGACAACACAGATCCATATATACCAAAACCTAAGGAAAAGGATAAGAAAGAAGAAATATTAATATTAAAACATAAACCAGAATTATTATATAAAAATTCTAGAAACACTAGAATAAAAAAGACAAAAAATACAATAATAATTCAACAAATGAAATTGGGAAAAAATGATATTATCACTTTTTCAAAATTTCAACCAAAAAAATATTATACTTATATAGAAGTTACCTTTCAATTTAGAGAGTATAAAACATATTCTTTACACGCTCTATTAGACACAGGAGCTACAACAAGTAGCTGTAGACAAAATGCTATTCCATCAGAAAAATGGGAATTAATGAATAATCCCATAATGGCGGTAGGGGTAGATGGTAAAGAAACCTTAATTGTTCATAAAGCTAAGAATATACCAGTCTACATAAATAATGTAAGATTTGTAATTCCAAAAATTTTATGTTTCCCTGATATGCATGGTGATATTTTATTAGGTAATAATTTTATATATCAACATTTGCCTTTTTCAATTGATAGAAATATGATTACATTAACCACAGAAAACACTTATGTGGAAGTACCATTAATAGAAAATCATAAGTATATTTGTAATAAAGATTTTAATCCACCAAGGAAAGATCATTTTAAACAGATCGAAATAACCCATTGGCTGTTTAAAATATTAGAAAATAATTTTAGTGAAGAACCATTAAAATTATGGAAGAATAGCCCTCGATATTGCGAAATCAAGTTAGAAAATCCTAAAAAGATTATCAGGGTAAAACCAATGATCTATACTAAACAAGATATAGATGAGTTTGATATTCAAATAAATGAATTAATGGAAAAAGGATTAATAGAAGAAACTACTAGTCCACATTCTAGTCCTGCTTTTATGGTAAGAAACCATGCAGAAATAAAACGAGGAAAAGCTAGAATGGTTATTAACTATAAAAGATTAAATCAAAATATTATTTTTGATGGGTATTTTATTCCAAGAAAGGAGGTACTCATAAATCAAGCAAAACATGCTAAATATTTTAGTAAATTTGATTGTAAATCAGGTTTTTGGCAAATTATGCTAACAGAAGCTTCTAGGCCTTTAACAGCATTTAGTGCACCTAATGGACATTTTCAATGGAATGTAATGCCTTTTGGTCTGTGTAATGCACCACAGATTTTTCAAAGATGGATGGATTCTATTTTTAAGAAATATAAGAAATTTTGTGTAGTCTATATTGATGATATATTAATTTTTTCAGACACTCTAGAAAGACATAGAAAACATCTAAACATCATTTCTAGAGAATTCATAAAACATGGAATAATACTAAGTCCTAAAAAGATAGAATTAGAAAAAACTGAAATAGAATTTTTGGGATTAATATTATCTGAAGATGGTCTTAAATTACAGGATCATATTATAATAAAAATCAAGGAATTTCCTGATAATATTAAAGATCTAAAACAACTTCAGCAATTTATAGGAATTGTTAATTATGGAAGAACCTTTTTTCCTAATTTATCTAAAAAATTAGATAAGTTATATGAAAAACTAAAGAAAGGAATAACATTTGATTGGACTGAAAGAGATTCAGAAATTATTAAAGAAATAAAAGAAGAAATAAATTATATTCCAAAAGTTTATTTACCTAAACAGGGTGATAAATTAATTTTAGAAACAGATGCTTCTGATAAACATTGGGGTTGTATATTAAAAGCCAAAACAAAAAATGAAGAATTAATTTGTGGTTATAGTTCAGGAAAATTTAAACCAAATGAAATTAATTATATTATATATGAAAAAGAGTTATTAGCAATAAAGAAAGGAATAAAGAAATTCTTGATATATTTAGCATCCGAATATTTTATTATTAGAACAGACAATCAGGCTGTTAAACAATTTCTTACTAATAACAGTTTAGAAACAGTACCAAGACGGATACGATGGTATAATGAGTTATGTAATTTTAATTTTCAAGTCATAAATATAAAAAGTGATGAAAATATTCTTGCTGATTTTCTTAGCAGGCCTTATGGATAGAGGTAAACAACCTCTAATGGGAGAATGGAATACTGTTCATAAACCCAACAAAGGGAAAATAACAAAATCCAACCAAGGATTTGTTCCTATGCCTCCACAAGTACAATTTTATCCTAATCAGGGATATTATGTACCATATCCAATGGTAAGACAACCAATTGGAACTCAATTTTCATTGACACCAAACCCGGTATGTCAATCTCAATGGTCACAAGACCCTAATTCGGCATTTCAAACCAGTTATGCTGAAATTATTAAGGGAGCAGAAAACTTTTTATCCCAACAATCGCTCTCTGAAATAAATGATTTTTATAATCCAGGATTACCACTGGAATATTATAATTATATTAATAAAATATGGAAAACCCATGTTTTAGAACAAAGAGCAAATTTTCGAAGAGCTCTTACTAATTTTTCTCAATTTTTAGTTGAAAAAACAACTAAAGAAAATAAAGCCCATGATCTTTTATTAAAATCAGTTTTATATAGAGAATGGGAAGATTGTTATGTAGATTATATGGATATTAAGGAGATAAATAATCTTCTTGATATATTTCAATATTTTATTGATAATGGGACAAACAGTCCTGTTATAAATAAAATGTTTAGAAGATGTTTATTTAATAAAGCTAGAAAAATTTTACCTGTAGAAATTTTTACAAAAATAAACAGTATAATTTGCAACCAGCAAATTCAATTTAGAAAAACTTTTTCTGAATACTTTTTACAAGCCTATGTTTTTACAAATCATTTAGGAGAAAAATTCCCTACTATAAAATTTAGGCTTAATCATGAACCATTTGATATAACAAGTATTGAATGGGGATTTGTTAAAGAAATAACAGTCCAAAATCTTTCTTTTGATTTACTAAAAGATTTTCCGGCTATCGTAAAATCACGATTAGCAAGTTTTCCAAATATGGATTTCTTTTACTATTTTCATATAGAAATTAGTAGTTTTATTGGTATTGCTGAATATGAAAGATTTTTTCAGCCATATCAAATTTGGACTATTCAAACGATGTTTGGAGGAATAAACCTCTCATCGGTTGATGAAGATAAAGATCACTTGTCAAAAACCATTGACATGTGTTATAATAATTATCAAGTCCAAGCCGGAATTGATTTAATGCTTAAAGCTCAGTATTTACTCCAACATAATACTTATGTCCTCTGGACTGATGGAAGAAGAATACTGGCGTACAATACTGAAAGACCTCATCAAAACCGTGATGAAGATTCTCTACAGCTGTTAAAAAAGATAGCTGAAATGGAGATTGATGATTATCCATTAACAATGGAAATCAAGGACACGTGGGAAAGTTGGAACTCACCACCAGTCTCACCGGATTCATTACATCTAGATGAAATAGAAGAAATGAATCTGACAAATATCCAAGAAGGATAATCCCGAGACTAGACACGTGTAAAAATCCAAAAAAGGAGCATTTAATTATTGATGGAGACTTGCAACTATCTCATTAAAAAGATGTTGATGGAAGATGATGCAAGCCATGATGCAGAGATGATGGAAGCAACCATTAATGCACGCAACCATCAAGAAAGCGACAAATAAAAATGACTACGTGGAAGAAACCATCGAGTCAATATTTATTACGTCCTTATCAGGATATTTTCGGATTTGAATTGTAAATAAATTAGAGTTCAATTCTTACACTATAAATAGGCATTGTTGTAGCCTAAATAAGGCATCGATTCCTACACCATTTCATAGTATAGTTTTCTTAGATTTTGCCTTTTGTAAACTTTCTTTCAATAGCCTTTTGTAAAATCCTTTACTATCAATAAAACTCTTTGTAAAAACCATATTCCGCTGTATTGAGCCACCATAGTCCCCCGTTATTGGTATCAGAGGGCCGGAGTAACGATACTTGGAAGCAAATATATCATAGTAATATTGTAAGTTTCTATCTTTTGTTCTCAATTCTGTTTATTTCATAGTTATTTATCTTAAAACCCATATATCTGTTGTTGTGTCTTTGTTGCCTGTTTAAGTCCAGGGAGGACGTGTTTAAGGCCTTTGTTAAAGACATATTAAGATAACGGACGGTTTTAGGTACCAAAGATAAATAATATGGAAGAGATAGATTGTTTATATAAAGATAAAACTTGTAATCATACTATGCATATAGAACCCAAAAAAGAAAACAACATTTCGGCTCTTAGTAAAGGTATCAATAGTCTTGTGGATATAACTTCTGTTTATTTTAATAAGTTATATAATAAGGTTAATAATATTGAAAGTAAAATTGATAATATTAGTAAAGTAACAGAGTTAGACTTGAACAACGAGTCTAAGGAACTTTTAACAGATATTAATAATAAATTAGATAATGTTTTCACTAACAAAAGTGAAGACCAAGAAATGGATTTAGGTCCATTATACTATGGTAATAGTAATGTTATTTTAGCTTTATCTGAGGAAGACCAAACTTCTTCGGACGAGTCTAATACTAATAATAATATTAAAAAAGAAAAACAAAAAGGAGAAAATTCAAAACAACAAAAACATGATTTCCAGTGTTATAAAGAATTAATAGAACATTGGAAAATAAAATTCTCTACTACTAATGATAGTTATGAAAGAGTAGAATATTTAAAATTAATAGAAGAACTTTATGAAAAACATAAAGGTCTGTTTAAAATATTTAATTATCATTATATGTTAAATTATGATACTACAGAAAGTAGTAGTAGTTCTAATGATGATAATAAATCAGAAGATAATAATTCTATGATTTCAGAAGAAATTAATGCAACTAGCTATAATTCTGATGAAGAAAACACTTCAACAGAAGAAAATATAGAAATACCGGAACCTATGGATACTGACAACACAGATCCATATATACCAAAACCTAAGGAAAAGGATAAGAAAGAAGAAATATTAATATTAAAACATAAACCAGAATTATTATATAAAAATTCTAGAAACACTAGAATAAAAAAGACAAAAAATACAATAATAATTCAACAAATGAAATTGGGAAAAAATGATATTATCACTTTTTCAAAATTTCAACCAAAAAAATATTATACTTATATAGAAGTTACCTTTCAATTTAGAGAGTATAAAACATATTCTTTACACGCTCTATTAGACACAGGAGCTACAACAAGTAGCTGTAGACAAAATGCTATTCCATCAGAAAAATGGGAATTAATGAATAATCCCATAATGGCGGTAGGGGTAGATGGTAAAGAAACCTTAATTGTTCATAAAGCTAAGAATATACCAGTCTACATAAATAATGTAAGATTTGTAATTCCAAAAATTTTATGTTTCCCTGATATGCATGGTGATATTTTATTAGGTAATAATTTTATATATCAACATTTGCCTTTTTCAATTGATAGAAATATGATTACATTAACCACAGAAAACACTTATGTGGAAGTACCATTAATAGAAAATCATAAGTATATTTGTAATAAAGATTTTAATCCACCAAGGAAAGATCATTTTAAACAGATCGAAATAACCCATTGGCTGTTTAAAATATTAGAAAATAATTTTAGTGAAGAACCATTAAAATTATGGAAGAATAGCCCTCGATATTGCGAAATCAAGTTAGAAAATCCTAAAAAGATTATCAGGGTAAAACCAATGATCTATACTAAACAAGATATAGATGAGTTTGATATTCAAATAAATGAATTAATGGAAAAAGGATTAATAGAAGAAACTACTAGTCCACATTCTAGTCCTGCTTTTATGGTAAGAAACCATGCAGAAATAAAACGAGGAAAAGCTAGAATGGTTATTAACTATAAAAGATTAAATCAAAATATTATTTTTGATGGGTATTTTATTCCAAGAAAGGAGGTACTCATAAATCAAGCAAAACATGCTAAATATTTTAGTAAATTTGATTGTAAATCAGGTTTTTGGCAAATTATGCTAACAGAAGCTTCTAGGCCTTTAACAGCATTTAGTGCACCTAATGGACATTTTCAATGGAATGTAATGCCTTTTGGTCTGTGTAATGCACCACAGATTTTTCAAAGATGGATGGATTCTATTTTTAAGAAATATAAGAAATTTTGTGTAGTCTATATTGATGATATATTAATTTTTTCAGACACTCTAGAAAGACATAGAAAACATCTAAACATCATTTCTAGAGAATTCATAAAACATGGAATAATACTAAGTCCTAAAAAGATAGAATTAGAAAAAACTGAAATAGAATTTTTGGGATTAATATTATCTGAAGATGGTCTTAAATTACAGGATCATATTATAATAAAAATCAAGGAATTTCCTGATAATATTAAAGATCTAAAACAACTTCAGCAATTTATAGGAATTGTTAATTATGGAAGAACCTTTTTTCCTAATTTATCTAAAAAATTAGATAAGTTATATGAAAAACTAAAGAAAGGAATAACATTTGATTGGACTGAAAGAGATTCAGAAATTATTAAAGAAATAAAAGAAGAAATAAATTATATTCCAAAAGTTTATTTACCTAAACAGGGTGATAAATTAATTTTAGAAACAGATGCTTCTGATAAACATTGGGGTTGTATATTAAAAGCCAAAACAAAAAATGAAGAATTAATTTGTGGTTATAGTTCAGGAAAATTTAAACCAAATGAAATTAATTATATTATATATGAAAAAGAGTTATTAGCAATAAAGAAAGGAATAAAGAAATTCTTGATATATTTAGCATCCGAATATTTTATTATTAGAACAGACAATCAGGCTGTTAAACAATTTCTTACTAATAACAGTTTAGAAACAGTACCAAGACGGATACGATGGTATAATGAGTTATGTAATTTTAATTTTCAAGTCATAAATATAAAAAGTGATGAAAATATTCTTGCTGATTTTCTTAGCAGGCCTTATGGATAGAGGTAAACAACCTCTAATGGGAGAATGGAATACTGTTCATAAACCCAACAAAGGGAAAATAACAAAATCCAACCAAGGATTTGTTCCTATGCCTCCACAAGTACAATTTTATCCTAATCAGGGATATTATGTACCATATCCAATGGTAAGACAACCAATTGGAACTCAATTTTCATTGACACCAAACCCGGTATGTCAATCTCAATGGTCACAAGACCCTAATTCGGCATTTCAAACCAGTTATGCTGAAATTATTAAGGGAGCAGAAAACTTTTTATCCCAACAATCGCTCTCTGAAATAAATGATTTTTATAATCCAGGATTACCACTGGAATATTATAATTATATTAATAAAATATGGAAAACCCATGTTTTAGAACAAAGAGCAAATTTTCGAAGAGCTCTTACTAATTTTTCTCAATTTTTAGTTGAAAAAACAACTAAAGAAAATAAAGCCCATGATCTTTTATTAAAATCAGTTTTATATAGAGAATGGGAAGATTGTTATGTAGATTATATGGATATTAAGGAGATAAATAATCTTCTTGATATATTTCAATATTTTATTGATAATGGGACAAACAGTCCTGTTATAAATAAAATGTTTAGAAGATGTTTATTTAATAAAGCTAGAAAAATTTTACCTGTAGAAATTTTTACAAAAATAAACAGTATAATTTGCAACCAGCAAATTCAATTTAGAAAAACTTTTTCTGAATACTTTTTACAAGCCTATGTTTTTACAAATCATTTAGGAGAAAAATTCCCTACTATAAAATTTAGGCTTAATCATGAACCATTTGATATAACAAGTATTGAATGGGGATTTGTTAAAGAAATAACAGTCCAAAATCTTTCTTTTGATTTACTAAAAGATTTTCCGGCTATCGTAAAATCACGATTAGCAAGTTTTCCAAATATGGATTTCTTTTACTATTTTCATATAAAAATTAGTAGTTTTATTGGTATTGCTGAATATGAAAGATTTTTTCAGCCATATCAAATTTGGACTATTCAAACGATGTTTGGAGGAATAAACCTCTCATCGGTTGATGAAGATAAAGATCACTTGTCAAAAACCATTGACATGTGTTATAATAATTATCAAGTCCAAGCCGGAATTGATTTAATGCTTAAAGCTCAGTATTTACTCCAACATAATACTTATGTCCTCTGGACTGATGGAAGAAGAATACTGGCGTACAATACTGAAAGACCTCATCAAAACCGTGATGAAGATTCTCTACAGCTGTTAAAAAAGATAGCTGAAATGGAGATTGATGATTATCCATTAACGATGGAAATCAAGGACACGTGGGAAAGTTGGAACTCACCACCAGTCTCACCGGATTCATTACATCTAGATGAAATAGAAGAAATGAATCTGACAAATATCCAAGAAGGATAATCCCGAGACTAGACACGTGTAAAAATCCAAAAAAGGAGCATTTAATTATTGATGGAGACTTGCAACTATCTCATTAAAAAGATGTTGATGGAAGATGATGCAAGCCATGATGCAGAGATGATGGAAGCAACCATTAATGCACGCAACCATCAAGAAAGCGACAAATAAAAATGACTACGTGGAAGAAACCATCGAGTCAATATTTATTACGTCCTTATCAGGATATTTTCGGATTTGAATTGTAAATAAATTAGAGTTCAATTCTTACACTATAAATAGGCATTGTTGTAGCCTAAATAAGGCATCGATTCCTACACCATTTCATAGTATAGTTTTCTTAGATTTTGCCTTTTGTAAACTTTCTTTCAATAGCCTTTTGTAAAATCCTTTACTATCAATAAAACTCTTTGTAAAAACCATATTCCGCTGTATTGAGCCACCATAGTCCCCCGTTATTGGTATCAGAGGGCCGGAGTAACGATACTTGGAAGCAAATATATCATAGTAATATTGTAAGTTTCTATCTTTTGTTCTCAATTCTGTTTATTTCATAGTTATTTATCTTAAAACCCATATATCTGTTGTTGTGTCTTTGTTGCCTGTTTAAGTCCAGGGAGGACGTGTTTAAGGCCTTTGTTAAAGACATATTAAGATAACGGACGGTTTTAGGTACCAAAGATAAATAATATGGAAGAGATAGATTGTTTATATAAAGATAAAACTTGTAATCATACTATGCATATAGAACCCAAAAAAGAAAACAACATTTCGGCTCTTAGTAAAGGTATCAATAGTCTTGTGGATATAACTTCTGTTTATTTTAATAAGTTATATAATAAGGTTAATAATATTGAAAGTAAAATTGATAATATTAGTAAAGTAACAGAGTTAGACTTGAACAACGAGTCTAAGGAACTTTTAACAGATATTAATAATAAATTAGATAATGTTTTCACTAACAAAAGTGAAGACCAAGAAATGGATTTAGGTCCATTATACTATGGTAATAGTAATGTTATTTTAGCTTTATCTGAGGAAGACCAAACTTCTTCGGACGAGTCTAATACTAATAATAATATTAAAAAAGAAAAACAAAAAGGAGAAAATTCAAAACAACAAAAACATGATTTCCAGTGTTATAAAGAATTAATAGAACATTGGAAAATAAAATTTTCTACTACTAATGATAGTTATGAAAGAGTAGAATATTTAAAATTAATAGAGGAACTTTATGAAAAACATAAAGGTCTGTTTAAAATATTTAATTATCATTATATGTTAAATTATGATACTACAGAAAGTAGTAGTAGTTCTAATGATGATAATAAATCAGAAGATAATAATTCTATGATTTCAGAAGAAATTAATGCAACTAGCTATAATTCTGATGAAGAAAACACTTCAACAGAAGAAAATATAGAAATACCGGAACCTATGGATACTGACAACACAGATCCATATATACCAAAACCTAAGGAAAAGAAATAAAAGAAGAAATAAATTATATTCCAAAAGTTTATTTACCTAAACAGGGTGATAAATTAATTTTAGAAACAGATGCTTCTGATAAACATTGGGGTTGTATATTAAAAGCCAAAACAAAAAATGAAGAATTAATTTGTGGTTATAGTTCAGGAAAATTTAAACCAAATGAAATTAATTATATTATATATGAAAAAGAGTTATTAGCAATAAAGAAAGGAATAAAGAAATTCTTGATATATTTAGCATCCGAATATTTTATTATTAGAACAGACAATCAGGCTGTTAAACAATTTCTTACTAATAACAGTTTAGAAACAGTACCAAGACGGATACGATGGTATAATGAGTTATGTAATTTTAATTTTCAAGTCATAAATATAAAAAGTGATGAAAATATTCTTGCTGATTTTCTTAGCAGGCCTTATGGATAGAGGTAAACAACCTCTAATGGGAGAATGGAATACTGTTCATAAACCCAACAAAGGGAAAATAACAAAATCCAACCAAGGATTTGTTCCTATGCCTCCACAAGTACAATTTTATCCTAATCAGGGATATTATGTACCATATCCAATGGTAAGACAACCAATTGGAACTCAATTTTCATTGACACCAAACCCGGTATGTCAATCTCAATGGTCACAAGACCCTAATTCGGCATTTCAAACCAGTTATGCTGAAATTATTAAGGGAGCAGAAAACTTTTTATCCCAACAATCGCTCTCTGAAATAAATGATTTTTATAATCCAGGATTACCACTGGAATATTATAATTATATTAATAAAATATGGAAAACCCATGTTTTAGAACAAAGAGCAAATTTTCGAAGAGCTCTTACTAATTTTTCTCAATTTTTAGTTGAAAAAACAACTAAAGAAAATAAAGCCCATGATCTTTTATTAAAATCAGTTTTATATAGAGAATGGGAAGATTGTTATGTAGATTATATGGATATTAAGGAGATAAATAATCTTCTTGATATATTTCAATATTTTATTGATAATGGGACAAACAGTCCTGTTATAAATAAAATGTTTAGAAGATGTTTATTTAATAAAGCTAGAAAAATTTTACCTGTAGAAATTTTTACAAAAATAAACAGTATAATTTGCAACCAGCAAATTCAATTTAGAAAAACTTTTTCTGAATACTTTTTACAAGCCTATGTTTTTACAAATCATTTAGGAGAAAAATTCCCTACTATAAAATTTAGGCTTAATCATGAACCATTTGATATAACAAGTATTGAATGGGGATTTGTTAAAGAAATAACAGTCCAAAATCTTTCTTTTGATTTACTAAAAGATTTTCCGGCTATCGTAAAATCACGATTAGCAAGTTTTCCAAATATGGATTTCTTTTACTATTTTCATATAAAAATTAGTAGTTTTATTGGTATTGCTGAATATGAAAGATTTTTTCAGCCATATCAAATTTGGACTATTCAAACGATGTTTGGAGGAATAAACCTCTCATCGGTTGATGAAGATAAAGATCACTTGTCAAAAACCATTGACATGTGTTATAATAATTATCAAGTCCAAGCCGGAATTGATTTAATGCTTAAAGCTCAGTATTTACTCCAACATAATACTTATGTCCTCTGGACTGATGGAAGAAGAATACTGGCGTACAATACTGAAAGACCTCATCAAAACCGTGATGAAGATTCTCTACAGCTGTTAAAAAAGATAGCTGAAATGGAGATTGATGATTATCCATTAACGATGGAAATCAAGGACACGTGGGAAAGTTGGAACTCACCACCAGTCTCACCGGATTCATTACATCTAGATGAAATAGAAGAAATGAATCTGACAAATATCCAAGAAGGATAATCCCGAGACTAGACACGTGTAAAAATCCAAAAAAGGAGCATTTAATTATTGATGGAGACTTGCAACTATCTCATTAAAAAGATGTTGATGGAAGATGATGCAAGCCATGATGCAGAGATGATGGAAGCAACCATTAATGCACGCAACCATCAAGAAAGCGACAAATAAAAATGACTACGTGGAAGAAACCATCGAGTCAATATTTATTACGTCCTTATCAGGATATTTTCGGATTTGAATTGTAAATAAATTAGAGTTCAATTCTTACACTATAAATAGGCATTGTTGTAGCCTAAATAAGGCATCGATTCCTATACCAATTCAGAATATAGTTTTCTTAGATTTTGCCTTTTGTAAACTTTCTTTCAATAGCCTTTTGTAAAATCCTTTACTATCAATAAAACTCTTTGTAAAAATTATATTCCGCTGTATTGAGCCACCATAGTCCCCCGTTATTGGTATCAGAGGGCCGGAGTAACGATACTTGGAAGCAAATATATCATAGTAATATTGTAAGTTTCTATCTTTTGTTCTCAATTCTGTTTATTTCATAGTTATTTATCTTAAAACCCATATATCTGTTGTTGTGTCTTTGTTGCCTGTTTAAGTCCAGGGAGGACGTGTTTAAGGCCTTTGTTAAAGACATATTAAGATAACGGACGGTTTTAGGTACCAAAGATAAATAATATGGAAGAGATAGATTGTTTATATAAAGATAAAACTTGTAATCATACTATGCATATAGAACCCAAAAAAGAAAACAACATTTCGGCTCTTAGTAAAGGTATCAATAGTCTTGTGGATATAGCTTCTGTTTATTTTAATAAGTTATATAATAAGGTTAATAATATTGAAAGTAAAATTGATAATATTAGTAAAGTAACAGAGTTAGACTTGAACAACGAGTCTAAGGAACTTTTAACAGATATTAATAATAAATTAGATAATGTTTTCACTAACAAAAGTGAAGACCAAGAAATGGATTTAGGTCCATTATACTATGGTAATAGTAATGATATTTTAGCTTTATCTGAGGAAGACCAAACTTCTTCGGACGAGTCTAATACTAATAATAATATTAAAAAAGAAAAACAAAAAGGAGAAAATTTAAAACAACAAAAACATGATTTCCAGTGTTATAAAGAATTAATAGAACATTGGAAAATAAAATTCTCTACTACTAATGATAGTTATGAAAGAGTAGAATATTTAAAATTAATAGAAGAACTTTATGAAAAACATAAAGGTCTGTTTAAAATATTTAATTATCATTATATGTTAAATTATGATACTACAGAAAGTAGTAGTAGTTCTAATGATGATAATAAATCAGAAGATAATAATTCTATGATTTCAGAAGAAATTAATGCAACTAGCTATAATTCTGATGAAGAAAACACTTCAACAGAAGAAAATATAGAAATACCGGAACCTATGGATACTGACAACACAGATCCATATATACCAAAACCTAAGGAAAAGGATAAGAAAGAAGAAATATTAATATTAAAACATAAACCAGAATTATTATATAAAAATTCTAGAAACACTAGAATAAAAAAGACAAAAAATACAATAATAATTCAACAAATGAAATTGGGAAAAAATGATATTATCACTTTTTCAAAATTTCAACCAAAAAAATATTATACTTATATAGAAGTTACCTTTCAATTTAGAGAGTATAAAACATATTCTTTACACGCTCTATTAGACACAGGAGCTACAACAAGTAGCTGTAGACAAAATGCTATTCCATCAGAAAAATGGGAATTAATGAATAATCCCATAATGGCGGTAGGGGTAGATGGTAAAGAAACCTTAATTGTTCATAAAGCTAAGAATATACCAGTCTACATAAATAATGTAAGATTTGTAATTCCAAAAATTTTATGTTTCCCTGATATGCATGGTGATATTTTATTAGGTAATAATTTTATATATCAACATTTGCCTTTTTCAATTGATAGAAATATGATTACATTAACCACAGAAAACACTTATGTGGAAGTACCATTAATAGAAAATCATAAGTATATTTGTAATAAAGATTTTAATCCACCAAGGAAAGATCATTTTAAACAGATCGAAATAACCCATTGGCTGTTTAAAATATTAGAAAATAATTTTAGTGAAGAACCATTAAAATTATGGAAGAATAGCCCTCGATATTGCGAAATCAAGTTAGAAAATCCTAAAAAGATTATCAGGGTAAAACCAATGATCTATACTAAACAATATATAGATGAGTTTGATATTCAAATAAATGAATTAATGGAAAAAGGATTAATAGAAGAAACTACTAGTCCACATTCTAGTCCTGCTTTTATGGTAAGAAACCATGCAGAAATAAAACGAGGAAAAGCTAGAATGGTTATTAACTATAAAAGATTAAATCAAAATATTATTTTTGATGGGTATTTTATTCCAAGAAAGGAGGTACTCATAAATCAAGCAAAACATGCTAAATATTTTAGTAAATTTGATTGTAAATCAGGTTTTTGGCAAATTATGCTAACAGAAGCTTCTAGGCCTTTAACAGCATTTAGTGCACCTAATGGACATTTTCAATGGAATGTAATGCCTTTTGGTCTGTGTAATGCACCACAGATTTTTCAAAGATGGATGGATTCTATTTTTAAGAAATATAAGAAATTTTGTGTAGTCTATATTGATGATATATTAATTTTTTCAGACACTCTAGAAAGACATAGAAAACATCTAAACATCATTTCTAGAGAATTCATAAAACATGGAATAATACTAAGTCCTAAAAAGATAGAATTAGAAAAAACTGAAATAGAATTTTTGGGATTAATATTATCTGAAGATGGTCTTAAATTACAGGATCATATTATAATAAAAATCAAGGAATTTCCTGATAATATTAAAGATCTAAAACAACTTCAGCAATTTATAGGAATTGTTAATTATGGAAGAACCTTTTTTCCTAATTTATCTAAAAAATTAGATAAGTTATATGAAAAACTAAAGAAAGGAATAACATTTGATTGGACTGAAAGAGATTCAGAAATTATTAAAGAAATAAAAGAAGAAATAAATTATATTCCAAAAGTTTATTTACCTAAACAGGGTGATAAATTAATTTTAGAAACAGATGCTTCTGATAAACATTGGGGTTGTATATTAAAAGCCAAAACAAAAAATGAAGAATTAATTTGTGGTTATAGTTCAGGAAAATTTAAACCAAATGAAATTAATTATATTATATATGAAAAAGAGTTATTAGCAATAAAGAAAGGAATAAAGAAATTCTTGATATATTTAGCATCCGAATATTTTATTATTAGAACAGACAATCAGGCTGTTAAACAATTTCTTACTAATAACAGTTTAGAAACAGTACCAAGACGGATACGATGGTATAATGAGTTATGTAATTTTAATTTTCAAGTCATAAATATAAAAAGTGATGAAAATATTCTTGCTGATTTTCTTAGCAGGCCTTATGGATAGAGGTAAACAACCTCTAATGGGAGAATGGAATACTGTTCATAAACCCAACAAAGGGAAAATAACAAAATCCAACCAAGGATTTGTTCCTATGCCTCCACAAGTACAATTTTATCCTAATCAGGGATATTATGTACCATATCCAATGGTAAGACAACCAATTGGAACTCAATTTTCATTGACACCAAACCCGGTATGTCAATCTCAATGGTCACAAGACCCTAATTCGGCATTTCAAACCAGTTATGCTGAAATTATTAAGGGAGCAGAAAACTTTTTATCCCAACAATCGCTCTCTGAAATAAATGATTTTTATAATCCAGGATTACCACTGGAATATTATAATTATATTAATAAAATATGGAAAACCCATGTTTTAGAACAAAGAGCAAATTTTCGAAGAGCTCTTACTAATTTTTCTCAATTTTTAGTTGAAAAAACAACTAAAGAAAATAAAGCCCATGATCTTTTATTAAAATCAGTTTTATATAGAGAATGGGAAGATTGTTATGTAGATTATATGGATATTAAGGAGATAAATAATCTTCTTGATATATTTCAATATTTTATTGATAATGGGACAAACAGTCCTGTTATAAATAAAATGTTTAGAAGATGTTTATTTAATAAAGCTAGAAAAATTTTACCTGTAGAAATTTTTACAAAAATAAACAGTATAATTTGCAACCAGCAAATTCAATTTAGAAAAACTTTTTCTGAATACTTTTTACAAGCCTATGTTTTTACAAATCATTTAGGAGAAAAATTCCCTACTATAAAATTTAGGCTTAATCATGAACCATTTGATATAACAAGTATTGAATGGGGATTTGTTAAAGAAATAACAGTCCAAAATCTTTCTTTTGATTTACTAAAAGATTTTCCGGCTATCGTAAAATCACGATTAGCAAGTTTTCCAAATATGGATTTCTTTTACTATTTTCATATAAAAATTAGTAGTTTTATTGGTATTGCTGAATATGAAAGATTTTTTCAGCCATATCAAATTTGGACTATTCAAACGATGTTTGGAGGAATAAACCTCTCATCGGTTGATGAAGATAAAGATCACTTGTCAAAAACCATTGACATGTGTTATAATAATTATCAAGTCCAAGCCGGAATTGATTTAATGCTTAAAGCTCAGTATTTACTCCAACATAATACTTATGTCCTCTGGACTGATGGAAGAAGAATACTGGCGTACAATACTGAAAGACCTCATCAAAACCGTGATGAAGATTCTCTACAGCTGTTAAAAAAGATAGCTGAAATGGAGATTGATGATTATCCATTAACGATGGAAATCAAGGACACGTGGGAAAGTTGGAACTCACCACCAGTCTCACCGGATTCATTACATCTAGATGAAATAGAAGAAATGAATCTGACAAATATCCAAGAAGGATAATCCCGAGACTAGACACGTGTAAAAATCCAAAAAAGGAGCATTTAATTATTGATGGAGACTTGCAACTATCTCATTAAAAAGATGTTGATGGAAGATGATGCAAGCCATGATGCAGAGATGATGGAAGCAACCATTAATGCACGCAACCATCAAGAAAGCGACAAATAAAAATGACTACGTGGAAGAAACCATCGAGTCAATATTTATTACGTCCTTATCAGGATATTTTCGGATTTGAATTGTAAATAAATTAGAGTTCAATTCTTACACTATAAATAGGCATTGTTGTAGCCTAAATAAGGCATCGATTCCTACACCATTTCATAGTATAGTTTTCTTAGATTTTGCCTTTTGTAAACTTTCTTTCAATAGCCTTTTGTAAAATCCTTTACTATCAATAACGGGGGACTATGGTGGCTCAATACAGCGGAATATGGTTTTTACAAAGAGTTTTATTGATAGTAAAGGATTTTACAAAAGGCTATTGAAAGAAAGTTTACAAAAGGCAAAATCTAAGAAAACTATACTATGAAATGGTGTAGGAATCGATGCCTTATTTAGGCTACAACAATGCCTATTTATAGTGTAAGAATTGAACTCTAATTTATTTACAATTCAAATCCGAAAATATCCTGATAAGGACGTAATAAATATTGACTCGATGGTTTCTTCCACGTAGTCATTTTTATTTGTCGCTTTCTTGATGGTTGCGTGCATTAATGGTTGCTTCCATCATCTCTGCATCATGGCTTGCATCATCTTCCATCAACATCTTTTTAATGAGATAGTTGCAAGTCTCCATCAATAATTAAATGCTCCTTTTTTGGATTTTTACACGTGTCTAGTCTCGGGATTATCCTTCTTGGATATTTGTCAGATTCATTTCTTCTATTTCATCTAGATGTAATGAATCCGGTGAGACTGGTGGTGAGTTCCAACTTTCCCACGTGTCCTTGATTTCCATCGTTAATGGATAATCATCAATCTCCATTTCAGCTATCTTTTTTAACAGCTGTAGAGAATCTTCATCACGGTTTTGATGAGGTCTTTCAGTATTGTACGCCAGTATTCTTCTTCCATCAGTCCAGAGGACATAAGTATTATGTTGGAGTAAATACTGAGCTTTAAGCATTAAATCAATTCCGGCTTGGACTTGATAATTTGAAAAATTATTATAACACATGTCAATGGTTTTTGACAAGTGATCTTTATCTTCATCAACCGATGAGAGGTTTATTCCTCCAAACATCGTTTGAATAGTCCAAATTTGATATGGCTGAAAAAATCTTTCATATTCAGCAATACCAATAAAACTACTAATTTCTATATGAAAATAGTAAAAGAAATCCATATTTGGAAAACTTGCTAATCGTGATTTTACGATAGCCGGAAAATCTTTTAGTAAATCAAAAGAAAGATTTTGGACTGTTATTTCTTTAACAAATCCCCATTCAATACTTGTTATATCAAATGGTTCATGATTAAGCCTAAATTTTATAGTAGGGAATTTTTCTCCTAAATGATTTGTAAAAACATAGGCTTGTAAAAAGTATTCAGAAAAAGTTTTTCTAAATTGAATTTGCTGGTTGCAAATTATACTGTTTATTTTTGTAAAAATTTCTACAGGTAAAATTTTTCTAGCTTTATTAAATAAACATCTTCTAAACATTTTATTTATAACAGGACTGTTTGTCCCATTATCAATAAAATATTGAAATATATCAAGAAGATTATTTATCTCCTTAATATCCATATAATCTACATAACAATCTTCCCATTCTCTATATAAAACTGATTTTAATAAAAGATCATGGGCTTTATTTTCTTTAGTTGTTTTTTCAACTAAAAATTGAGAAAAATTAGTAAGAGCTCTTCGAAAATTTGCTCTTTGTTCTAAAACATGGGTTTTCCATATTTTATTAATATAATTATAATATTCCAGTGGTAATCCTGGATTATAAAAATCATTTATTTCAGAGAGCGATTGTTGGGATAAAAAGTTTTCTGCTCCCTTAATAATTTCAGCATAACTGGTTTGGAATGCCGAATTAGGGTCTTGTGACCATTGAGATTGACATACCGGGTTTGGTGTCAATGAAAATTGAGTTCCAATTGGTTGTCTTACCATTGGATATGGTACATAATATCCCTGATTAGGATAAAATTGTACTTGTGGAGGCATAGGAACAAATCCTTGGTTGGATTTTGTTATTTTCCCTTTGTTGGGTTTATGAACAGTATTCCATTCTCCCATTAGAGGTTTTTTACCTCTATCCATAAGGCCTGCTAAGAAAATCAGCAAATAAAGTTAGGATTTTGAACAATAGGTATTTCTATAGAATTCTTTTCTATAGATAGTATAACTGATTTTTTATAAATAGAAAATGGTAAATATTGTTTTATGAAATCATTGCCTAATAATATATCTCCCTTCATTTCGGGGAATCCTAATAATTTTGGAATTACAAATTTTACATTATTTATGTAAATTGGTATATTCCTAGCTTTATAATATACTAAAGTCTTATTGTTATCTATACCACTAACCTTTATTGGCCTTTTTACAGGTTTCCAATATTTTCTAGGAATAGCATTCATCTTACAGCTACTTGTTGTAGCACCTGTATCTATTAAAGCATGTAAAAGAAATTTTTCTTTTAATATTATTTCAATATAAATACTATTTTTTGTATTTTTTACCAAAGTTTGTATATCTTCTATTCTAGTATTTCTACTAGGTTCAGTAGGAAAGATAGGGATATGAACTGTTTTCATACCTATCGGTGTAGAGGATGTTGTACTTTTATTATCTTCTTCTTCCTCTATTTGAGAAGTTGAAGGTAGAACTAAATTATCATCTGTATTTGTTAACAGATTATTTTTAAAATATAACTTATCACCTGAGGCTATATACTCTATAGTACTTACAGGTTTTGAAGTACTCGCATTATTTATATCTCCTATTATCCAGTCTTTTGGAATAGAAAGATCTTTTAAATGTAATAATTTAGGTTGTATTTCTGTAGTAATTTTATTTGGTTCAAAAAGTTCAATAATTTTATTATTGACTTCTTTTATTTCTACCTCTGCAGTATTAGTATATTCATTAATAGCAGTCCAGCTTATTGCAAGATCCTCTGCTAAATCCTTAATATCAGAATTTTTTGTCTGAATTCTTAAACAAAGACACTCTTCTATTAGAGGGTCTGTAATGGATATAAAATAATTCGGTTTTACCTTAAATCCTATTACTCCATTATATAAATTTGATTGAATACCTCCAATAAGTGCTTTTATTGGATTTTCAAATCTTTTATCTAATAAAACTGCTATTATAGGTACATCATGACCCCTTCTAAATAAAGCTCTAATCGTGATCATAATTATACCTAGATGTATATATCTTACCTGAGGATATTTCTTTCTAATCCTCTTAATTTTTTCTTTAGTAAATAAAGGGATTTCAGTTAATCCACCTTTTGTATCTTTAGCGACTGTATTACCGCTAATTTTTTCAATATGTCTTTGTGACCATATTTTAAACTTAGATATTTTATATATTTCTTCTTTAGAAATATGATTTTTAGTTATCTTTTCTATCATTTCTTCTGAGAAGTCTTTTTCTTCTCCTATTAAATTCCCTAATTTTATATCCTGTTGTTCAGTTTTAGGAATTTCTTCTAATTGATTATTATGTCCTAACATAAAGATATATTCTTCATTATCAGTATCAGATTCAGTTTCTGATATTATTTCATATAAGATTTCAGTAGGATTTATTTCCTCACTAAAACATATTTCTAAATCTTGTTCTTCAAGATTTTTAATCATTTTTCTAGCATTTTTTCCCTTATTAGGACAATTTGTAGCTATATGACCTTCTTCATCACATATAAAACATTTACAAAGTTGCTTTATAGGTTTTTTAGAAGTTTTTCTTCTTACAAATTTTTTCTTTTTGTTATTATCATTTTTATTACCAGTATATTTTTTATTTCCTGGTTTCCACCTTATCATCCTATATTTTTTATTTTTATAATTTTTATAAGGTTTGGATTGTATAGGTTTACAACCAAACTCCCATTCGCCTTCTAATAATTTTGTACAATACCTATGACTTAATTTATTTTTAACTTGTTTAGCAGCTTTACTCTGTAAACAGTGTAAAGTAATTCTTTCTTTAGCGAAATTAATCCTATTTCCTATACTGTCTATATTTTCTTTATCTATACCAGCTGCTTTACTGTGTTTATCTAGATAAGAAGCATATTTATTTATACAAATTTCATCCCAAGGTGGGGGTAATTTATGGAAATATTGGTTTTTTCCAAAATTCTATGTTATTATTTTTTAACTTTTGATATTCATGAAGAAATTTTTTAGAAAATTCTTCTAAATATCTAATATCACATAATTTTATTTTTGATAAAATATAACTAGATTGACCGTCCTGATCTTTTTTATCAGTATAGCCACAAAATTCTGTTTTTAGAATTAAAGTTAAACCTTTTAATAGTTCCTTAGGAGTACCTATCTGATTAATAAGTTGTTCCTTTTGTTGTTTCCCTTTTTCAGATTCTTCCCAACGACGGAGAAATTGCAAAACATCTCCTTGGAAAGTTCCTACAAAATAATTTAAAAATTTTTCTTTTGTCCAACTACTGCTATTATTATTAACAACAATAGTCATAGACTGTGCCCAATCATCTATAGTTTTTTCATAGTCTGATAAAGGTATTTTAGTTAAATCTAAATATATACCTCCTTGAGCAACATTTCTTTTATTTAAATCATCAATCCTATATGGTATAGGTTGAGTAGATGTTTCTCCTGGGTTTTCAGGCTTGACATCATTAGTAGCTATAGTTTCAAATATTCTAGTATTTGTAAAAAAGAATATGTTTTATACTCTCTAAATTGAAAGGTAACTTCTATATAAGTATAATATTTTTTTGGTTGAAATTTTGAAAAAGTGATAATATCATTTTTTCCCAATTTCATTTGTTGAATTATTATTGTATTTTTTGTCTTTTTTATTCTAGTGTTTCTAGAATTTTTATATAATAATTCTGGTTTATGTTTTAATATTAATATTTCTTCTTTCTTATCCTTTTCCTTAGGTTTTGGTATATATGGATCTGTGTTGTCAGTATCCATAGGTTCCGGTATTTCTATATTTTCTTCTGTTGAAGTGTTTTCTTCATCAGAATTATAGCTAGTTGCATTAATTTCTTCTGAAATCATAGAATTATTATCTTCTGATTTATTATCATCATTAGAACTACTACTACTTTCTGTAGTATCATAATTTAACATATAATGATAATTAAATATTTTAAACAGACCTTTATGTTTTTCATAAAGTTCTTCTATTAATTTTAAATATTCTACTCTTTCATAACTATCATTAGTAGTAGAAAATTTTATTTTCCAATGTTCTATTAATTCTTTATAACACTGGAAATCATGTTTTTGTTGTTTTGAATTTTCTCCTTTTTGTTTTTCTTTTTTAATATTATTATTAGTATTAGACTCGTCCGAAGAAGTTTGGTCTTCCTCAGATAAAGCTAAAATAACATTACTATTACCATAGTATAATGGACCTAAATCCATTTCTTGGTCTTCACTTTTGTTAGTGAAAACATTATCTAATTTATTATTAATATCTGTTAAAAGTTCCTTAGACTCGTTGTTCAAGTCTAACTCTGTTACTTTACCTAATATATCAAATTATCAATAAAGATTTTATGTAAAAATTATCATACCATAGCTTTAATAGATACAGGTGCTACAACAAGTAGCTGTAAGATGAATGCTATTCCTAGAAAATATTGGAAACCTGTAAAAAGGCCAATAAAGGTTAGTGGTATAGATAACAATAAGACTTTAGTATATTATAAAGCTAGGAATATACCAATTTACATAAATAATGTAAAATTTGTAATTCCAAAATTATTAGGATTCCCCGAAATGAAGGGAGATATATTATTAGGCAATGATTTCATAAAACAATATTTACCATTTTCTATTTATAAAAAATCAGTTATACTATCTATAGAAAAGAATTCTATAGAAATACCTATTGTTCAAAATCCTAACTTTATTTGCTGATTTTCTTAGCAGGCCTTATGGATAGAGGTAAAAAACCTCTAATGGGAGAATGGAATACTGTTCATAAACCCAACAAAGGGAAAATAACAAAATCCAACCAAGGATTTGTTCCTATGCCTCCACAAGTACAATTTTATCCTAATCAGGGATATTATGTACCATATCCAATGGTAAGACAACCAATTGGAACTCAATTTTCATTGACACCAAACCCGGTATGTTAATCTCAATGGTCACAAGACCCTAATTCGGCATTTCAAACCAGTTATGCTGAAATTATTAAGGGAGCAGAAAACTTTTTATCCCAACAATCGCTCTCTGAAATAAATGATTTTTATAATCCAGGATTACCACTGGAATATTATAATTATATTAATAAAATATGGAAAACCCATGTTTTAGAACAAAGAGCAAATTTTCGAAGAGCTCTTACTAATTTTTCTCAATTTTTAGTTGAAAAAACAACTAAAGAAAATAAAGCCCATGATCTTTTATTAAAATCAGTTTTATATAGAGAATGGGAAGATTGTTATGTAGATTATATGGATATTAAGGAGATAAATAATCTTCTTGATATATTTCAATATTTTATTGATAATGGGACAAACAGTCCTGTTATAAATAAAATGTTTAGAAGATGTTTATTTAATAAAGCTAGAAAAATTTTACCTGTAGAAATTTTTACAAAAATAAACAGTATAATTTGCAACCAGCAAATTCAATTTAGAAAAACTTTTTCTGAATACTTTTTACAAGCCTATGTTTTTACAAATCATTTAGGAGAAAAATTCCCTACTATAAAATTTAGGCTTAATCATGAACCATTTGATATAACAAGTATTGAATGGGGATTTGTTAAAGAAATAACAGTCCAAAATCTTTCTTTTGATTTACTAAAAGATTTTCCGGCTATCGTAAAATCACGATTAGCAAGTTTTCCAAATATGGATTTCTTTTACTATTTTCATATAGAAATTAGTAGTTTTATTGGTATTGCTGAATATGAAAGATTTTTTCAGCCATATCAAATTTGGACTATTCAAACGATGTTTGGAGGAATAAACCTCTCATCGGTTGATGAAGATAAAGATCACTTGTCAAAAACCATTGACATGTGTTATAATAATTTTTCAAATTATCAAGTCCAAGCCGGAATTGATTTAATGCTTAAAGCTCAGTATTTACTCCAACATAATACTTATGTCCTCTGGACTGATGGAAGAAGAATACTGGCGTACAATACTGAACTATGAATAATAGATACAGGCTATTGATAGTAAAGGATTTTACAAAAGGCTATTGAAAGAAAGTTTACAAAAGGCAAAATCTAAGAAAACTATACTATGAAATGGTGTAGGAATCGATGCCTTATTTAGGCTACAACAATGCCTATTTATAGTGTAAGAATTGAACTCTAATTTATTTACAATTCAAATCCGAAAATATCCTGATAAGGACGTAATAAATATTGACTCGATGGTTTCTTCCACGTAGTCATTTTTATTTGTCGCTTTCTTGATGGTTGCGTGCATTAATGGTTGCTTCCATCATCTCTGCATCATGGCTTGCATCATCTTCCATCAACATCTTTTTAATGAGATAGTTGCAAGTCTCCATCAATAATTAAATGCTCCTTTTTTGGATTTTTACACGTGTCTAGTCTCGGGATTATCCTTCTTGGATATTTGTCAGATTCATTTCTTCTATTTCATCTAGATGTAATGAATCCGGTGAGACTGGTGGTGAGTTCCAACTTTCCCACGTGTCCTTGATTTCCATCGTTAATGGATAATCATCAATCTCCATTTCAGCTATCTTTTTTAACAGCTGTAGAGAATCTTCATCACGGTTTTGATGAGGTCTTTCAGTATTGTACGCCAGTATTCTTCTTCCATCAGTCCAGAGGACATAAGTATTATGTTGGAGTAAATACTGAGCTTTAAGCATTAAATCAATTCCGGCTTGGACTTGATAATTTGAAAAATTATTATAACACATGTCAATGGTTTTTGACAAGTGATCTTTATCTTCATCAACCGATGAGAGGTTTATTCCTCCAAACATCGTTTGAATAGTCCAAATTTGATATGGCTGAAAAAATCTTTCATATTCAGCAATACCAATAAAACTACTAATTTCTATATGAAAATAGTAAAAGAAATCCATATTTGGAAAACTTGCTAATCGTGATTTTACGATAGCCGGAAAATCTTTTAGTAAATCAAAAGAAAGATTTTGGACTGTTATTTCTTTAACAAATCCCCATTCAATACTTGTTATATCAAATGGTTCATGATTAAGCCTAAATTTTATAGTAGGGAATTTTTCTCCTAAATGATTTGTAAAAACATAGGCTTGTAAAAAGTATTCAGAAAAAGTTTTTCTAAATTGAATTTGCTGGTTGCAAATTATACTGTTTATTTTTGTAAAAATTTCTACAGGTAAAATTTTTCTAGCTTTATTAAATAAACATCTTCTAAACATTTTATTTATAACAGGACTGTTTGTCCCATTATCAATAAAATATTGAAATATATCAAGAAGATTATTTATCTCCTTAATATCCATATAATCTACATAACAATCTTCCCATTCTCTATATAAAACTGATTTTAATAAAAGATCATGGGCTTTATTTTCTTTAGTTGTTTTTTCAACTAAAAATTGAGAAAAATTAGTAAGAGCTCTTCGAAAATTTGCTCTTTGTTCTAAAACATGGGTTTTCCATATTTTATTAATATAATTATAATATTCCAGTGGTAATCCTGGATTATAAAAATCATTTATTTCAGAGAGCGATTGTTGGGATAAAAAGTTTTCTGCTCCCTTAATAATTTCAGCATAACTGGTTTGAAATGCCGAATTAGGGTCTTGTGACCATTGAGATTGACATACCGGGTTTGGTGTCAATGAAAATTGAGTTCCAATTGGTTGTCTTACCATTGGATATGGTACATAATATCCCTGATTAGGATAAAATTGTACTTGTGGAGGCATAGGAACAAATCCTTGGTTGGATTTTGTTATTTTCCCTTTGTTGGGTTTATGAACAGTATTCCATTCTCCCATTAGAGGTTGTTTACCTCTATCCATAAGGCCTGCTAAGAAAATCAGCAAGAATATTTTCATCACTTTTTATATTTATGACTTGAAAATTAAAATTACATAACTCATTATACCATCGTATCCGTCTTGGTACTGTTTCTAAACTGTTATTAGTAAGAAATTGTTTAACAGCCTGATTGTCTGTTCTAATAATAAAATATTCGGATGCTAAATATATCAAGAATTTCTTTATTCCTTTCTTTATTGCTAATAACTCTTTTTCATATATAATATAATTAATTTCATTTGGTTTAAATTTTCCTGAACTATAACCACAAATTAATTCTTCATTTTTTGTTTTGGCTTTTAATATACAACCCCAATGTTTATCAGAAGCATCTGTTTCTAAAATTAATTTATCACCCTGTTTAGGTAAATAAACTTTTGGAATATAATTTATTTCTTCTTTTATTTCTTTAATAATTTCTGAATCTCTTTCAGTCCAATCAAATGTTATTCCTTTCTTTAGTTTTTCATATAACTTATCTAATTTTTTAGATAAATTAGGAAAAAAGGTTCTTCCATAATTAACAATTCCTATAAATTGCTGAAGTTGTTTTAGATCTTTAATATTATCAGGAAATTCCTTGATTTTTATTATAATATGATCCTGTAATTTAAGACCATCTTCAGATAATATTAATCCCAAAAATTCTATTTCAGTTTTTTCTAATTCTATCTTTTTAGGACTTAGTATTATTCCATGTTTTATGAATTCTCTAGAAATGATGTTTAGATGTTTTCTATGTCTTTCTAGAGTGTCTGAAAAAATTAATATATCATCAATATAGACTACACAAAATTTCTTATATTTCTTAAAAATAGAATCCATCCATCTTTGAAAAATCTGTGGTGCATTACACAGACCAAAAGGCATTACATTCCATTGAAAATGTCCATTAGGTGCACTAAATGCTGTTAAAGGCCTAGAAGCTTCTGTTAGCATAATTTGCCAAAAACCTGATTTACAATCAAATTTACTAAAATATTTAGCATGTTTTGCTTGATTTATGAGTACCTCCTTTCTTGGAATAAAATACCCATCAAAAATAATATTTTGATTTAATCTTTTATAGTTAATAACCATTCTAGCTTTTCCTCGTTTTATTTCTGCATGGTTTCTTACCATAAAAGCAGGACTAGAATGTGGACTAGTAGTTTCTTCTATTAATCCTTTTTCCATTAATTCATTTATTTGAATATCAAACTCATCTATATCTTGTTTAGTATAGATCATTGGTTTTACCCTGATAATCTTTTTAGGATTTTCTAACTTGATTTCGCAATATCGAGGGCTATTCTTCCATAATTTTAATGGTTCTTCACTAAAATTATTTTCTAATATTTTAAACAGCCAATGGGTTATTTCGATCTGTTTAAAATGATCTTTCCTTGGTGGATTAAAATCTTTATTACAAATATACTTATGATTTTCTATTAATGGTACTTCCACATAAGTGTTTTCTGTGGTTAATGTAATCATATTTCTATCAATTGAAAAAGGCAAATGTTGATATATAAAATTATTACCTAATAAAATATCACCATGCATATCAGGGAAACATAAAATTTTTGGAATTACAAATCTTACATTATTTATGTAGACTGGTATATTCTTAGCTTTATGAACAATTAAGGTTTCTTTACCATCTACCCCTACCGCCATTATGGGATTATTCATTAATTCCCATTTTTCTGATGGAATAGCATTTTGTCTACAGCTACTTGTTGTAGCTCCTGTGTCTAATAGAGCGTGTAAAGAATATGTTTTATACTCTCTAAATTGAAAGGTAACTTCTATATAAGTATAATATTTTTTTGGTTGAAATTTTGAAAAAGTGATAATATCATTTTTTCCCAATTTCATTTGTTGAATTATTATTGTATTTTTTGTCTTTTTTATTCTAGTGTTTCTAGAATTTTTATATAATAATTCTGGTTTATGTTTTAATATTAATATTTCTTCTTTCTTATCCTTTTCCTTAGGTTTTGGTATATATGGATCTGTGTTGTCAGTATCCATAGGTTCCGGTATTTCTATATTTTCTTCTGTTGAAGTGTTTTCTTCATCAGAATTATAGCTAGTTGCATTAATTTCTTCTGAAATCATAGAATTATTATCTTCTGATTTATTATCATCATTAGAGCTACTACTACTTTCTGTAGTATCATAATTTAACATATAATGATAATTAAATATTTTAAACAGACCTTTATGTTTTTCATAAAGTTCCTCTATTAATTTTAAATATTCTACTCTTTCATAACTATCATTAGTAGTAGAAAATTTTATTTTCCAATGTTCTATTAATTCTTTATAACACTGGAAATCATGTTTTTGTTGTTTTGAATTTTCTCCTTTTTGTTTTTCTTTTTTAATATTATTATTAGTATTAGACTCGTCCGAAGAAGTTTGGTCTTCCTCAGATAAAGCTAAAATAACATTACTATTACCATAGTATAATGGACCTAAATCCATTTCTTGGTCTTCACTTTTGTTAGTGAAAACATTATCTAATTTATTATTAATATCTGTTAAAAGTTCCTTAGACTCGTTGTTCAAGTCTAACTCTGTTACTTTACTAATATTATCAATTTTACTTTCAATATTATTAACCTTATTATATAACTTATTAAAATAAACAGAAGTTATATCCACAAGACTATTGATACCTTTACTAAGAGCCGAAATGTTGTTTTCATTTTTGGGTTCTATATGCATAGTATGATTACAAGTTTTATCTTTATATAAACAATCTATCTCTTCCATATTATTTATCTTTGGTACCTAAAACCGTCCGTTATCTTAATATGTCTTTAACAAAGGCCTTAAACACGTCCTCCCTGGACTTAAACAGGCAACAAAGACACAACAACAGATATATGGGTTTTAAGATAAATAACTATGAAATAAACAGAATTGAGAACAAAAGATAGAAACTTACAATATTACTATGATATATTTGCTTCCAAGTATCGTTACTCCGGCCCTCTGATACCAATAACGGGGGACTATGGTGGCTCAATACAGCGGAATATAATTTTTACAAAGAGTTTTATTGATAGTAAAGGATTTTACAAAAGGCTATTGAAAGAAAGTTTACAAAAGGCAAAATCTAAGAAAACTATATTCTGAATTGGTATAGGAATCGATGCCTTATTTAGGCTACAACAATGCCTATTTATAGTGTAAGAATTGAACTCTAATTTATTTACAATTCAAATCCGAAAATATCCTGATAAGGACGTAATAAATATTGACTCGATGGTTTCTTCCACGTAGTCATTTTTATTTGTCGCTTTCTTGATGGTTGCGTGCATTAATGGTTGCTTCCATCATCTCTGCATCATGGCTTGCATCATCTTCCATCAACATCTTTTTAATGAGATAGTTGCAAGTCTCCATCAATAATTAAATGCTCCTTTTTTGGATTTTTACACGTGTCTAGTCTCGGGATTATCCTTCTTGGATATTTGTCAGATTCATTTCTTCTATTTCATCTAGATGTAATGAATCCGGTGAGACTGGTGGTGAGTTCCAACTTTCCCACGTGTCCTTGATTTCCATCGTTAATGGATAATCATCAATCTCCATTTCAGCTATCTTTTTTAACAGCTGTAGAGAATCTTCATCACGGTTTTGATGAGGTCTTTCAGTATTGTACGCCAGTATTCTTCTTCCATCAGTCCAGAGGACATAAGTATTATGTTGGAGTAAATACTGAGCTTTAAGCATTAAATCAATTCCGGCTTGGACTTGATAATTTGAAAAATTATTATAACACATGTCAATGGTTTTTGACAAGTGATCTTTATCTTCATCAACCGATGAGAGGTTTATTCCTCCAAACATCGTTTGAATAGTCCAAATTTGATATGGCTGAAAAAATCTTTCATATTCAGCAATACCAATAAAACTACTAATTTCTATATGAAAATAGTAAAAGAAATCCATATTTGGAAAACTTGCTAATCGTGATTTTACGATAGCCGGAAAATCTTTTAGTAAATCAAAAGAAAGATTTTGGACTGTTATTTCTTTAACAAATCCCCATTCAATACTTGTTATATCAAATGGTTCATGATTAAGCCTAAATTTTATAGTAGGGAATTTTTCTCCTAAATGATTTGTAAAAACATAGGCTTGTAAAAAGTATTCAGAAAAAGTTTTTCTAAATTGAATTTGCTGGTTGCAAATTATACTGTTTATTTTTGTAAAAATTTCTACAGGTAAAATTTTTCTAGCTTTATTAAATAAACATCTTCTAAACATTTTATTTATAACAGGACTGTTTGTCCCATTATCAATAAAATATTGAAATATATCAAGAAGATTATTTATCTCCTTAATATCCATATAATCTACATAACAATCTTCCCATTCTCTATATAAAACTGATTTTAATAAAAGATCATGGGCTTTATTTTCTTTAGTTGTTTTTTCAACTAAAAATTGAGAAAAATTAGTAAGAGCTCTTCGAAAATTTGCTCTTTGTTCTAAAACATGGGTTTTCCATATTTTATTAATATAATTATAATATTCCAGTGGTAATCCTGGATTATAAAAATCATTTATTTCAGAGAGCGATTGTTGGGATAAAAAGTTTTCTGCTCCCTTAATAATTTCAGCATAACTGGTTTGAAATGCCGAATTAGGGTCTTGTGACCATTGAGATTGACATACCGGGTTTGGTGTCAATGAAAATTGAGTTCCAATTGGTTGTCTTACCATTGGATATGGTACATAATATCCCTGATTAGGATAAAATTGTACTTGTGGAGGCATAGGAACAAATCCTTGGTTGGATTTTGTTATTTTCCCTTTGTTGGGTTTATGAACAGTATTCCATTCTCCCATTAGAGGTTGTTTACCTCTATCCATAAGGCCTGCTAAGAAAATCAGCAAGAATATTTTCATCACTTTTTATATTTATGACTTGAAAATTAAAATTACATAACTCATTATACCATCGTATCCGTCTTGGTACTGTTTCTAAACTGTTATTAGTAAGAAATTGTTTAACAGCCTGATTGTCTGTTCTAATAATAAAATATTCGGATGCTAAATATATCAAGAATTTCTTTATTCCTTTCTTTATTGCTAATAACTCTTTTTCATATATAATATAATTAATTTCATTTGGTTTAAATTTTCCTGAACTATAACCACAAATTAATTCTTCATTTTTTGTTTTGGCTTTTAATATACAACCCCAATGTTTATCAGAAGCATCTGTTTCTAAAATTAATTTATCACCCTGTTTAGGTAAATAAACTTTTGGAATATAATTTATTTCTTCTTTTATTTCTTTAATAATTTCTGAATCTCTTTCAGTCCAATCAAATGTTATTCCTTTCTTTAGTTTTTCATATAACTTATCTAATTTTTTAGATAAATTAGGAAAAAAGGTTCTTCCATAATTAACAATTCCTATAAATTGCTGAAGTTGTTTTAGATCTTTAATATTATCAGGAAATTCCTTGATTTTTATTATAATATGATCCTGTAATTTAAGACCATCTTCAGATAATATTAATCCCAAAAATTCTATTTCAGTTTTTTCTAATTCTATCTTTTTAGGACTTAGTATTATTCCATGTTTTATGAATTCTCTAGAAATGATGTTTAGATGTTTTCTATGTCTTTCTAGAGTGTCTGAAAAAATTAATATATCATCAATATAGACTACACAAAATTTCTTATATTTCTTAAAAATAGAATCCATCCATCTTTGAAAAATCTGTGGTGCATTACACAGACCAAAAGGCATTACATTCCATTGAAAATGTCCATTAGGTGCACTAAATGCTGTTAAAGGCCTAGAAGCTTCTGTTAGCATAATTTGCCAAAAACCTGATTTACAATCAAATTTACTAAAATATTTAGCATGTTTTGCTTGATTTATGAGTACCTCCTTTCTTGGAATAAAATACCCATCAAAAATAATATTTTGATTTAATCTTTTATAGTTAATAACCATTCTAGCTTTTCCTCGTTTTATTTCTGCATGGTTTCTTACCATAAAAGCAGGACTAGAATGTGGACTAGTAGTTTCTTCTATTAATCCTTTTTCCATTAATTCATTTATTTGAATATCAAACTCATCTATATCTTGTTTAGTATAGATCATTGGTTTTACCCTGATAATCTTTTTAGGATTTTCTAACTTGATTTCGCAATATCGAGGGCTATTCTTCCATAATTTTAATGGTTCTTCACTAAAATTATTTTCTAATATTTTAAACAGCCAATGGGTTATTTCGATCTGTTTAAAATGATCTTTCCTTGGTGGATTAAAATCTTTATTACAAATATACTTATGATTTTCTATTAATGGTACTTCCACATAAGTGTTTTCTATGGTTAATGTAATCATATTTCTATCAATTGAAAAAGGCAAATGTTGATATATAAAATTATTACCTAATAAAATATCACCATGCATATCAGGGAAACATAAAATTTTTGGAATTACAAATCTTACATTATTTATGTAGACTGGTATATTCTTAGCTTTATGAACAATTAAGGTTTCTTTACCATCTACCCCTACCGCCATTATGGGATTATTCATTAATTCCCATTTTTCTGATGGAATAGCATTTTGTCTACAGCTACTTGTTGTAGCTCCTGTGTCTAATAGAGCGTGTAAAGAATATGTTTTATACTCTCTAAATTGAAAGGTAACTTCTATATAAGTATAATATTTTTTTGGTTGAAATTTTGAAAAAGTGATAATATCATTTTTTCCCAATTTCATTTGTTGAATTATTATTGTATTTTTTGTCTTTTTTATTCTAGTGTTTCTAGAATTTTTATATAATAATTCTGGTTTATGTTTTAATATTAATATTTCTTCTTTCTTATCCTTTTCCTTAGGTTTTGGTATATATGGATCTGTGTTGTCAGTATCCATAGGTTCCGGTATTTCTATATTTTCTTCTGTTGAAGTGTTTTCTTCATCAGAATTATAGCTAGTTGCATTAATTTCTTCTGAAATCATAGAATTATTATCTTCTGATTTATTATCATCATTAGAGCTACTACTACTTTCTGTAGTATCATAATTTAACATATAATGATAATTAAATATTTTAAACAGACCTTTATGTTTTTCATAAAGTTCCTCTATTAATTTTAAATATTCTACTCTTTCATAACTATCATTAGTAGTAGAAAATTTTATTTTCCAATGTTCTATTAATTCTTTATAACACTGGAAATCATGTTTTTGTTGTTTTGAATTTTCTCCTTTTTGTTTTTCTTTTTTAATATTATTATTAGTATTAGACTCGTCCGAAGAAGTTTGGTCTTCCTCAGATAAAGCTAAAATAACATTACTATTACCATAGTATAATGGACCTAAATCCATTTCTTGGTCTTCACTTTTGTTAGTGAAAACATTATCTAATTTATTATTAATATCTGTTAAAAGTTCCTTAGACTCGTTGTTCAAGTCTAACTCTGTTACTTTACTAATATTATCAATTTTACTTTCAATATTATTAACCTTATTATATAACTTATTAAAATAAACAGAAGTTATATCCACAAGACTATTGATACCTTTACTAAGAGCCGAAATGTTGTTTTCATTTTTGGGTTCTATATGCATAGTATGATTACAAGTTTTATCTTTATATAAACAATCTATCTCTTCCATATTATTTATCTTTGGTACCTAAAACCGTCCGTTATCTTAATATGTCTTTAACAAAGGCCTTAAACACGTCCTCCCTGGACTTAAACAGGCAACAAAGACACAACAACAGATATATGGGTTTTAAGATAAATAACTATGAAATAAACAGAATTGAGAACAAAAGATAGAAACTTACAATATTACTATGATATATTTGCTTCCAAGTATCGTTACTCCGGCCCTCTGATACCAATAACGGGGGACTATGGTGGCTCAATACAGCGGAATATAATTTTTACAAAGAGTTTTATTGATAGTAAAGGATTTTACAAAAGGCTATTGAAAGAAAGTTTACAAAAGGCAAAATCTAAGAAAACTATATTCTGAATTGGTATAGGAATCGATGCCTTATTTAGGCTACAACAATGCCTATTTATAGTGTAAGAATTGAACTCTAATTTATTTACAATTCAAATCCGAAAATATCCTGATAAGGACGTAATAAATATTGACTCGATGGTTTCTTCCACGTAGTCATTTTTATTTGTCGCTTTCTTGATGGTTGCGTGCATTAATGGTTGCTTCCATCATCTCTGCATCATGGCTTGCATCATCTTCCATCAACATCTTTTTAATGAGATAGTTGCAAGTCTCCATCAATAATTAAATGCTCCTTTTTTGGATTTTTACACGTGTCTAGTCTCGGGATTATCCTTCTTGGATATTTGTCAGATTCATTTCTTCTATTTCATCTAGATGTAATGAATCCGGTGAGACTGGTGGTGAGTTCCAACTTTCCCACGTGTCCTTGATTTCCATCGTTAATGGATAATCATCAATCTCCATTTCAGCTATCTTTTTTAACAGCTGTAGAGAATCTTCATCACGGTTTTGATGAGGTCTTTCAGTATTGTACGCCAGTATTCTTCTTCCATCAGTCCAGAGGACATAAGTATTATGTTGGAGTAAATACTGAGCTTTAAGCATTAAATCAATTCCGGCTTGGACTTGATAATTTGAAAAATTATTATAACACATGTCAATGGTTTTTGACAAGTGATCTTTATCTTCATCAACCGATGAGAGGTTTATTCCTCCAAACATCGTTTGAATAGTCCAAATTTGATATGGCTGAAAAAATCTTTCATATTCAGCAATACCAATAAAACTACTAATTTCTATATGAAAATAGTAAAAGAAATCCATATTTGGAAAACTTGCTAATCGTGATTTTACGATAGCCGGAAAATCTTTTAGTAAATCAAAAGAAAGATTTTGGACTGTTATTTCTTTAACAAATCCCCATTCAATACTTGTTATATCAAATGGTTCATGATTAAGCCTAAATTTTATAGTAGGGAATTTTTCTCCTAAATGATTTGTAAAAACATAGGCTTGTAAAAAGTATTCAGAAAAAGTTTTTCTAAATTGAATTTGCTGGTTGCAAATTATACTGTTTATTTTTGTAAAAATTTCTACAGGTAAAATTTTTCTAGCTTTATTAAATAAACATCTTCTAAACATTTTATTTATAACAGGACTGTTTGTCCCATTATCAATAAAATATTGAAATATATCAAGAAGATTATTTATCTCCTTAATATCCATATAATCTACATAACAATCTTCCCATTCTCTATATAAAACTGATTTTAATAAAAGATCATGGGCTTTATTTTCTTTAGTTGTTTTTTCAACTAAAAATTGAGAAAAATTAGTAAGAGCTCTTCGAAAATTTGCTCTTTGTTCTAAAACATGGGTTTTCCATATTTTATTAATATAATTATAATATTCCAGTGGTAATCCTGGATTATAAAAATCATTTATTTCAGAGAGCGATTGTTGGGATAAAAAGTTTTCTGCTCCCTTAATAATTTCAGCATAACTGGTTTGAAATGCCGAATTAGGGTCTTGTGACCATTGAGATTGACATACCGGGTTTGGTGTCAATGAAAATTGAGTTCCAATTGGTTGTCTTACCATTGGATATGGTACATAATATCCCTGATTAGGATAAAATTGTACTTGTGGAGGCATAGGAACAAATCCTTGGTTGGATTTTGTTATTTTCCCTTTGTTGGGTTTATGAACAGTATTCCATTCTCCCATTAGAGGTTGTTTACCTCTATCCATAAGGCCTGCTAAGAAAATCAGCAAGAATATTTTCATCACTTTTTATATTTATGACTTGAAAATTAAAATTACATAACTCATTATACCATCGTATCCGTCTTGGTACTGTTTCTAAACTGTTATTAGTAAGAAATTGTTTAACAGCCTGATTGTCTGTTCTAATAATAAAATATTCGGATGCTAAATATATCAAGAATTTCTTTATTCCTTTCTTTATTGCTAATAACTCTTTTTCATATATAATATAATTAATTTCATTTGGTTTAAATTTTCCTGAACTATAACCACAAATTAATTCTTCATTTTTTGTTTTGGCTTTTAATATACAACCCCAATGTTTATCAGAAGCATCTGTTTCTAAAATTAATTTATCACCCTGTTTAGGTAAATAAACTTTTGGAATATAATTTATTTCTTCTTTTATTTCTTTAATAATTTCTGAATCTCTTTCAGTCCAATCAAATGTTATTCCTTTCTTTAGTTTTTCATATAACTTATCTAATTTTTTAGATAAATTAGGAAAAAAGGTTCTTCCATAATTAACAATTCCTATAAATTGCTGAAGTTGTTTTAGATCTTTAATATTATCAGGAAATTCCTTGATTTTTATTATAATATGATCCTGTAATTTAAGACCATCTTCAGATAATATTAATCCCAAAAATTCTATTTCAGTTTTTTCTAATTCTATCTTTTTAGGACTTAGTATTATTCCATGTTTTATGAATTCTCTAGAAATGATGTTTAGATGTTTTCTATGTCTTTCTAGAGTGTCTGAAAAAATTAATATATCATCAATATAGACTACACAAAATTTCTTATATTTCTTAAAAATAGAATCCATCCATCTTTGAAAAATCTGTGGTGCATTACACAGACCAAAAGGCATTACATTCCATTGAAAATGTCCATTAGGTGCACTAAATGCTGTTAAAGGCCTAGAAGCTTCTGTTAGCATAATTTGCCAAAAACCTGATTTACAATCAAATTTACTAAAATATTTAGCATGTTTTGCTTGATTTATGAGTACCTCCTTTCTTGGAATAAAATACCCATCAAAAATAATATTTTGATTTAATCTTTTATAGTTAATAACCATTCTAGCTTTTCCTCGTTTTATTTCTGCATGGTTTCTTACCATAAAAGCAGGACTAGAATGTGGACTAGTAGTTTCTTCTATTAATCCTTTTTCCATTAATTCATTTATTTGAATATCAAACTCATCTATATCTTGTTTAGTATAGATCATTGGTTTTACCCTGATAATCTTTTTAGGATTTTCTAACTTGATTTCGCAATATCGAGGGCTATTCTTCCATAATTTTAATGGTTCTTCACTAAAATTATTTTCTAATATTTTAAACAGCCAATGGGTTATTTCGATCTGTTTAAAATGATCTTTCCTTGGTGGATTAAAATCTTTATTACAAATATACTTATGATTTTCTATTAATGGTACTTCCACATAAGTGTTTTCTGTGGTTAATGTAATCATATTTCTATCAATTGAAAAAGGCAAATGTTGATATATAAAATTATTACCTAATAAAATATCACCATGCATATCAGGGAAACATAAAATTTTTGGAATTACAAATCTTACATTATTTATGTAGACTGGTATATTCTTAGCTTTATGAACAATTAAGGTTTCTTTACCATCTACCCCTACCGCCATTATGGGATTATTCATTAATTCCCATTTTTCTGATGGAATAGCATTTTGTCTACAGCTACTTGTTGTAGCTCCTGTGTCTAATAGAGCGTGTAAAGAATATGTTTTATACTCTCTAAATTGAAAGGTAACTTCTATATAAGTATAATATTTTTTTGGTTGAAATTTTGAAAAAGTGATAATATCATTTTTTCCCAATTTCATTTGTTGAATTATTATTGTATTTTTTGTCTTTTTTATTCTAGTGTTTCTAGAATTTTTATATAATAATTCTGGTTTATGTTTTAATATTAATATTTCTTCTTTCTTATCCTTTTCCTTAGGTTTTGGTATATATGGATCTGTGTTGTCAGTATCCATAGGTTCCGGTATTTCTATATTTTCTTCTGTTGAAGTGTTTTCTTCATCAGAATTATAGCTAGTTGCATTAATTTCTTCTGAAATCATAGAATTATTATCTTCTGATTTATTATCATCATTAGAACTACTACTACTTTCTGTAGTATCATAATTTAACATATAATGATAATTAAATATTTTAAACAGACCTTTATGTTTTTCATAAAGTTCTTCTATTAATTTTAAATATTCTACTCTTTCATAACTATCATTAGTAGTAGAGAATTTTATTTTCCAATGTTCTATTAATTCTTTATAACACTGGAAATCATGTTTTTGTTGTTTTGAATTTTCTCCTTTTTGTTTTTCTTTTTTAATATTATTATTAGTATTAGACTCGTCCGAAGAAGTTTGGTCTTCCTCAGATAAAGCTAAAATAACATTACTATTACCATAGTATAATGGACCTAAATCCATTTCTTGGTCTTCACTTTTGTTAGTGAAAACATTATCTAATTTATTATTAATATCTGTTAAAAGTTCCTTAGACTCGTTGTTCAAGTCTAACTCTGTTACTTTACTAATATTATCAATTTTACTTTCAATATTATTAACCTTATTATATAACTTATTAAAATAAACAGAAGTTATATCCACAAGACTATTGATACCTTTACTAAGAGCCGAAATGTTGTTTTCATTTTTGGGTTCTATATGCATAGTATGATTACAAGTTTTATCTTTATATAAACAATCTATCTCTTCCATATTATTTATCTTTGGTACCTAAAACCGTCCGTTATCTTAATATGTCTTTAACAAAGGCCTTAAACACGTCCTCCCTGGACTTAAACAGGCAACAAAGACACAACAACAGATATATGGGTTTTAAGATAAATAACTATGAAATAAACAGAATTGAGAACAAAAGATAGAAACTTACAATATTACTATGATATATTTGCTTCCAAGTATCGTTACTCCGGCCCTCTGATACCAATAACGGGGGACTATGGTGGCTCAATACAGCGGAATATAATTTTTACAAAGAGTTTTATTGATAGTAAAGGATTTTACAAAAGGCTATTGAAAGAAAGTTTACAAAAGGCAAAATCTAAGAAAACTATATTCTGAATTGGTATAGGAATCGATGCCTTATTTAGGCTACAACAATGCCTATTTATAGTGTAAGAATTGAACTCTAATTTATTTACAATTCAAATCCGAAAATATCCTGATAAGGACGTAATAAATATTGACTCGATGGTTTCTTCCACGTAGTCATTTTTATTTGTCGCTTTCTTGATGGTTGCGTGCATTAATGGTTGCTTCCATCATCTCTGCATCATGGCTTGCATCATCTTCCATCAACATCTTTTTAATGAGATAGTTGCAAGTCTCCATCAATAATTAAATGCTCCTTTTTTGGATTTTTACACGTGTCTAGTCTCGGGATTATCCTTCTTGGATATTTGTCAGATTCATTTCTTCTATTTCATCTAGATGTAATGAATCCGGTGAGACTGGTGGTGAGTTCCAACTTTCCCACGTGTCCTTGATTTCCATCGTTAATGGATAATCATCAATCTCCATTTCAGCTATCTTTTTTAACAGCTGTAGAGAATCTTCATCACGGTTTTGATGAGGTCTTTCAGTATTGTACGCCAGTATTCTTCTTCCATCAGTCCAGAGGACATAAGTATTATGTTGGAGTAAATACTGAGCTTTAAGCATTAAATCAATTCCGGCTTGGACTTGATAATTTGAAAAATTATTATAACACATGTCAATGGTTTTTGACAAGTGATCTTTATCTTCATCAACCGATGAGAGGTTTATTCCTCCAAACATCGTTTGAATAGTCCAAATTTGATATGGCTGAAAAAATCTTTCATATTCAGCAATACCAATAAAACTACTAATTTCTATATGAAAATAGTAAAAGAAATCCATATTTGGAAAACTTGCTAATCGTGATTTTACGATAGCCGGAAAATCTTTTAGTAAATCAAAAGAAAGATTTTGGACTGTTATTTCTTTAACAAATCCCCATTCAATACTTGTTATATCAAATGGTTCATGATTAAGCCTAAATTTTATAGTAGGGAATTTTTCTCCTAAATGATTTGTAAAAACATAGGCTTGTAAAAAGTATTCAGAAAAAGTTTTTCTAAATTGAATTTGCTGGTTGCAAATTATACTGTTTATTTTTGTAAAAATTTCTACAGGTAAAATTTTTCTAGCTTTATTAAATAAACATCTTCTAAACATTTTATTTATAACAGGACTGTTTGTCCCATTATCAATAAAATATTGAAATATATCAAGAAGATTATTTATCTCCTTAATATCCATATAATCTACATAACAATCTTCCCATTCTCTATATAAAACTGATTTTAATAAAAGATCATGGGCTTTATTTTCTTTAGTTGTTTTTTCAACTAAAAATTGAGAAAAATTAGTAAGAGCTCTTCGAAAATTTGCTCTTTGTTCTAAAACATGGGTTTTCCATATTTTATTAATATAATTATAATATTCCAGTGGTAATCCTGGATTATAAAAATCATTTATTTCAGAGAGCGATTGTTGGGATAAAAAGTTTTCTGCTCCCTTAATAATTTCAGCATAACTGGTTTGAAATGCCGAATTAGGGTCTTGTGACCATTGAGATTGACATACCGGGTTTGGTGTCAATGAAAATTGAGTTCCAATTGGTTGTCTTACCATTGGATATGGTACATAATATCCCTGATTAGGATAAAATTGTACTTGTGGAGGCATAGGAACAAATCCTTGGTTGGATTTTGTTATTTTCCCTTTGTTGGGTTTATGAACAGTATTCCATTCTCCCATTAGAGGTTTTTTACCTCTATCCATAAGGCCTGCTAAGAAAATCAGCAAATAAAGTTAGGATTTTGAACAATAGGTATTTCTATAGAATTCTTTTCTATAGATAGTATAACTGATTTTTTATAAATAGAAAATGGTAAATATTGTTTTATGAAATCATTGCCTAATAATATATCTCCCTTCATTTCGGGGAATCCTAATAATTTTGGAATTACAAATTTTACATTATTTATGTAAATTGGTATATTCCTAGCTTTATAATATACTAAAGTCTTATTGTTATCTATACCACTAACCTTTATTGGCCTTTTTACAGGTTTCCAATATTTTCTAGGAATAGCATTCATCTTACAGCTACTTGTTGTAGCACCTGTATCTATTAAAGCATGTAAAAGAAATTTTTCTTTTAATATTATTTCAATATAAATACTATTTTTTGTATTTTTTACCAAAGTTTGTATATCTTCTATTCTAGTATTTCTACTAGGTTCAGTAGGAAAGATAGGGATATGAACTGTTTTCATACCTATCGGTGTAGAGGATGTTGTACTTTTATTATCTTCTTCTTCCTCTATTTGAGAAGTTGAAGGTAGAACTAAATTATCATCTGTATTTGTTAACAGATTATTTTTAAAATATAACTTATCACCTGAGGCTATATACTCTATAGTACTTACAGGTTTTGAAGTACTCGCATTATTTATATCTCCTATTATCCAGTCTTTTGGAATAGAAAGATCTTTTAAATGTAATAATTTAGGTTGTATTTCTGTAGTAATTTTATTTGGTTCAAAAAGTTCAATAATTTTATTATTGACTTCTTTTATTTCTACCTCTGCAGTATTAGTATATTCATTAATAGCAGTCCAGCTTATTGCAAGATCCTCTGCTAAATCCTTAATATCAGAATTTTTTGTCTGAATTCTTAAACAAAGACACTCTTCTATTAGAGGGTCTGTAATGGATATAAAATAATTCGGTTTTACCTTAAATCCTATTACTCCATTATATAAATTTGATTGAATACCTCCAATAAGTGCTTTTATTGGATTTTCAAATCTTTTATCTAATAAAACTGCTATTATAGGTACATCATGACCCCTTCTAAATAAAGCTCTAATCGTGATCATAATTATACCTAGATGTATATATCTTACCTGAGGATATTTCTTTCTAATCCTCTTAATTTTTTCTTTAGTAAATAAAGGGATTTCAGTTAATCCACCTTTTGTATCTTTAGCGACTGTATTACCGCTAATTTTTTCAATATGTCTTTGTGACCATATTTTAAACTTAGATATTTTATATATTTCTTCTTTAGAAATATGATTTTTAGTTATCTTTTCTATCATTTCTTCTGAGAAGTCTTTTTCTTCTCCTATTAAATTCCCTAATTTTATATCCTGTTGTTCAGTTTTAGGAATTTCTTCTAATTGATTATTATGTCCTAACATAAAGATATATTCTTCATTATCAGTATCAGATTCAGTTTCTGATATTATTTCATATAAGATTTCAGTAGGATTTATTTCCTCACTAAAACATATTTCTAAATCTTGTTCTTCAAGATTTTTAATCATTTTTCTAGCATTTTTTCCCTTATTAGGACAATTTGTAGCTATATGACCTTCTTCATCACATATAAAACATTTACAAAGTTGCTTTATAGGTTTTTTAGAAGTTTTTCTTCTTACAAATTTTTTCTTTTTGTTATTATCATTTTTATTACCAGTATATTTTTTATTTCCTGGTTTCCACCTTATCATCCTATATTTTTTATTTTTATAATTTTTATAAGGTTTGGATTGTATAGGTTTACAACCAAACTCCCATTCGCCTTCTAATAATTTTGTACAATACCTATGACTTAATTTATTTTTAACTTGTTTAGCAGCTTTACTCTGTGAACAGTGTAAAGTAATTCTTTCTTTAGCGAAATTAATCCTATTTCCTATACTGTCTATATTTTCTTTATCTATACCAGCTGCTTTACTGTGTTTATCTAGATAAGAAGCATATTTATTTATACAAATTTCATCCCAAGGTGGGGGTAATTTATGGAAATATTGGTTTTTCCAAAATTCTATGTTATTATTTTTTAACTTTTGATATTCATGAAGAAATTTTTTAGAAAATTCTTCTAAATATCTAATATCACATAATTTTATTTTTGATAAAATATAACTAGATTGACCGTCCTGATCTTTTTTATCAGTATAGCCACAAAATTCTGTTTTTAGAATTAAAGTTAAACCTTTTAATAGTTCCTTAGGAGTACCTATCTGATTAATAAGTTGTTCCTTTTGTTGTTTCCCTTTTTCAGATTCTTCCCAACGACGGAGAAATTGCAAAACATCTCCTTGGAAAGTTCCTACAAAATAATTTAAAAATTTTTCTTTTGTCCAACTACTGCTATTATTATTAACAACAATAGTCATAGACTGTGCCCAATCATCTATAGTTTTTTCATAGTCTGATAAAGGTATTTTAGTTAAATCTAAATATATACCTCCTTGAGCAACATTTCTTTTATTTAAATCATCTTCTATGATTATCACCATTTGTTATTGATGAGGTATATAAATTATTAGGCTATTATTAGGTATTATTATATAAATTAATAGTTAAACAGGATATAGAGTACTGTTATAATTTACAATAAGTCTCTTCCATATTATTTATCTTTGGTACCTAAAACCGTCCGTTATCTTAATATGTCTTTAACAAAGGCCTTAAACACGTCCTCCCTGGACTTAAACAGGCAACAAAGACACAACAACAGATATATGGGTTTTAAGATAAATAACTATGAAATAAACAGAATTGAGAACAAAAGATAGAAACTTACAATATTACTATGATATATTTGCTTCCAAGTATCGTTACTCCGGCCCTCTGATACCAATAACGGGGGACTATGGTGGCTCAATACAGCGGAATATGGTTTTTACAAAGAGTTTTATTGATAGTAAAGGATTTTACAAAAGGCTATTGAAAGAAAGTTTACAAAAGGCAAAATCTAAGAAAACTATACTATGAAATGGTGTAGGAATCGATGCCTTATTTAGGCTACAACAATGCCTATTTATAGTGTAAGAATTGAACTCTAATTTATTTACAATTCAAATCCGAAAATATCCTGATAAGGACGTAATAAATATTGACTCGATGGTTTCTTCCACGTAGTCATTTTTATTTGTCGCTTTCTTGATGGTTGCGTGCATTAATGGTTGCTTCCATCATCTCTGCATCATGGCTTGCATCATCTTCCATCAACATCTTTTTAATGAGATAGTTGCAAGTCTCCATCAATAATTAAATGCTCCTTTTTTGGATTTTTACACGTGTCTAGTCTCGGGATTATCCTTCTTGGATATTTGTCAGATTCATTTCTTCTATTTCATCTAGATGTAATGAATCCGGTGAGACTGGTGGTGAGTTCCAACTTTCCCACGTGTCCTTGATTTCCATCGTTAATGGATAATCATCAATCTCCATTTCAGCTATCTTTTTTAACAGCTGTAGAGAATCTTCATCACGGTTTTGATGAGGTCTTTCAGTATTGTACGCCAGTATTCTTCTTCCATCAGTCCAGAGGACATAAGTATTATGTTGGAGTAAATACTGAGCTTTAAGCATTAAATCAATTCCGGCTTGGACTTGATAATTTGAAAAATTATTATAACACATGTCAATGGTTTTTGACAAGTGATCTTTATCTTCATCAACCGATGAGAGGTTTATTCCTCCAAACATCGTTTGAATAGTCCAAATTTGATATGGCTGAAAAAATCTTTCATATTCAGCAATACCAATAAAACTACTAATTTCTATATGAAAATAGTAAAAGAAATCCATATTTGGAAAACTTGCTAATCGTGATTTTACGATAGCCGGAAAATCTTTTAGTAAATCAAAAGAAAGATTTTGGACTGTTATTTCTTTAACAAATCCCCATTCAATACTTGTTATATCAAATGGTTCATGATTAAGCCTAAATTTTATAGTAGGGAATTTTTCTCCTAAATGATTTGTAAAAACATAGGCTTGTAAAAAGTATTCAGAAAAAGTTTTTCTAAATTGAATTTGCTGGTTGCAAATTATACTGTTTATTTTTGTAAAAATTTCTACAGGTAAAATTTTTCTAGCTTTATTAAATAAACATCTTCTAAACATTTTATTTATAACAGGACTGTTTGTCCCATTATCAATAAAATATTGAAATATATCAAGAAGATTATTTATCTCCTTAATATCCATATAATCTACATAACAATCTTCCCATTCTCTATATAAAACTGATTTTAATAAAAGATCATGGGCTTTATTTTCTTTAGTTGTTTTTTCAACTAAAAATTGAGAAAAATTAGTAAGAGCTCTTCGAAAATTTGCTCTTTGTTCTAAAACATGGGTTTTCCATATTTTATTAATATAATTATAATATTCCAGTGGTAATCCTGGATTATAAAAATCATTTATTTCAGAGAGCGATTGTTGGGATAAAAAGTTTTCTGCTCCCTTAATAATTTCAGCATAACTGGTTTGAAATGCCGAATTAGGGTCTTGTGACCATTGAGATTGACATACCGGGTTTGGTGTCAATGAAAATTGAGTTCCAATTGGTTGTCTTACCATTGGATATGGTACATAATATCCCTGATTAGGATAAAATTGTACTTGTGGAGGCATAGGAACAAATCCTTGGTTGGATTTTGTTATTTTCCCTTTGTTGGGTTTATGAACAGTATTCCATTCTCCCATTAGAGGTTTTTTACCTCTATCCATAAGGCCTGCTAAGAAAATCAGCAAATAAAGTTAGGATTTTGAACAATAGGTATTTCTATAGAATTCTTTTCTATAGATAGTATAACTGATTTTTTATAAATAGAAAATGGTAAATATTGTTTTATGAAATCATTGCCTAATAATATATCTCCCTTCATTTCGGGGAATCCTAATAATTTTGGAATTACAAATTTTACATTATTTATGTAAATTGGTATATTCCTAGCTTTATAATATACTAAAGTCTTATTGTTATCTATACCACTAACCTTTATTGGCCTTTTTACAGGTTTCCAATATTTTCTAGGAATAGCATTCATCTTACAGCTACTTGTTGTAGCACCTGTATCTATTAAAGCATGTAAAAGAAATTTTTCTTTTAATATTATTTCAATATAAATACTATTTTTTGTATTTTTTACCAAAGTTTGTATATCTTCTATTCTAGTATTTCTACTAGGTTCAGTAGGAAAGATAGGGATATGAACTGTTTTCATACCTATCGGTGTAGAGGATGTTGTACTTTTATTATCTTCTTCTTCCTCTATTTGAGAAGTTGAAGGTAGAACTAAATTATCATCTGTATTTGTTAACAGATTATTTTTAAAATATAACTTATCACCTGAGGCTATATACTCTATAGTACTTACAGGTTTTGAAGTATTGAGCTTTACAAATCATTATATTAATAGTAAAACTAGTATATGAAATAAATTGTAACTTATATGGTGGACTATGGTTTAATATAGTAACGATTAAATATAGCTATAATTTAATATTATATAATAATTATATTTTATAACATTATTATATAATAATATATCAATAACATATATAATTAATATATATAATACTATATACAATATAAGAGTTATGAAAATAACCATTTAATATAATTATATAAAAATTATCTATTTATATAGTATACAAAAATACTAATTTATCGTTATATTATGGTAAACAGCCTATTTATTATAATATTTTACATAAGAGTTATACTACACCGATAGGTATGAAAACAGTTCATATCCCTATCTTTCCTACTGAACCTAGTAGAAATACTAGAATAGAAGATATACAAACTTTGGTAAAAAATACAAAAAATAGTATTTATATTGAAATAATATTAAAAGAAAAATTTCTTTTACATGCTTTAATAGATACAGGTGCTACAACAAGTAGCTGTAAGATGAATGCTATTCCTAGAAAATATTGGAAACCTGTAAAAAGGCCAATAAAGGTTAGTGGTATAGATAACAATAAGACTTTAGTATATTATAAAGCTAGGAATATACCAATTTACATAAATAATGTAAAATTTGTAATTCCAAAATTATTAGGATTCCCCGAAATGAAGGGAGATATATTATTAGGCAATGATTTCATAAAACAATATTTACCATTTTCTATTTATAAAAAATCAGTTATACTATCTATAGAAAAGAATTCTATAGAAATACCTATTGTTCAAAATCCTAACTTTATTTGCTGATTTTCTTAGCAGGCCTTATGGATAGAGGTAAAAAACCTCTAATGGGAGAATGGAATACTGTTCATAAACCCAACAAAGGGAAAATAACAAAATCCAACCAAGGATTTGTTCCTATGCCTCCACAAGTACAATTTTATCCTAATCAGGGATATTATGTACCATATCCAATGGTAAGACAACCAATTGGAACTCAATTTTCATTGACACCAAACCCGGTATGTCAATCTCAATGGTCACAAGACCCTAATTCGGCATTTCAAACCAGTTATGCTGAAATTATTAAGGGAGCAGAAAACTTTTTATCCCAACAATCGCTCTCTGAAATAAATGATTTTTATAATCCAGGATTACCACTGGAATATTATAATTATATTAATAAAATATGGAAAACCCATGTTTTAGAACAAAGAGCAAATTTTCGAAGAGCTCTTACTAATTTTTCTCAATTTTTAGTTGAAAAAACAACTAAAGAAAATAAAGCCCATGATCTTTTATTAAAATCAGTTTTATATAGAGAATGGGAAGATTGTTATGTAGATTATATGGATATTAAGGAGATAAATAATCTTCTTGATATATTTCAATATTTTATTGATAATGGGACAAACAGTCCTGTTATAAATAAAATGTTTAGAAGATGTTTATTTAATAAAGCTAGAAAAATTTTACCTGTAGAAATTTTTACAAAAATAAACAGTATAATTTGCAACCAGCAAATTCAATTTAGAAAAACTTTTTCTGAATACTTTTTACAAGCCTATGTTTTTACAAATCATTTAGGAGAAAAATTCCCTACTATAAAATTTAGGCTTAATCATGAACCATTTGATATAACAAGTATTGAATGGGGATTTGTTAAAGAAATAACAGTCCAAAATCTTTCTTTTGATTTACTAAAAGATTTTCCGGCTATCGTAAAATCACGATTAGCAAGTTTTCCAAATATGGATTTCTTTTACTATTTTCATATAGAAATTAGTAGTTTTATTGGTATTGCTGAATATGAAAGATTTTTTCAGCCATATCAAATTTGGACTATTCAAACGATGTTTGGAGGAATAAACCTCTCATCGGTTGATGAAGATAAAGATCACTTGTCAAAAACCATTGACATGTGTTATAATAATTTTTCAAATTATCAAGTCCAAGCCGGAATTGATTTAATGCTTAAAGCTCAGTATTTACTCCAACATAATACTTATGTCCTCTGGACTGATGGAAGAAGAATACTGGCGTACAATACTGAAAGACCTCATCAAAACCGTGATGAAGATTCTCTACAGCTGTTAAAAAAGATAGCTGAAATGGAGATTGATGATTATCCATTAACGATGGAAATCAAGGACACGTGGGAAAGTTGGAACTCACCACCAGTCTCACCGGATTCATTACATCTAGATGAAATAGAAGAAATGAATCTGACAAATATCCAAGAAGGATAATCCCGAGACTAGACACGTGTAAAAATCCAAAAAAGGAGCATTTAATTATTGATGGAGACTTGCAACTATCTCATTAAAAAGATGTTGATGGAAGATGATGCAAGCCATGATGCAGAGATGATGGAAGCAACCATTAATGCACGCAACCATCAAGAAAGCGACAAATAAAAATGACTACGTGGAAGAAACCATCGAGTCAATATTTATTACGTCCTTATCAGGATATTTTCGGATTTGAATTGTAAATAAATTAGAGTTCAATTCTTACACTATAAATAGGCATTGTTGTAGCCTAAATAAGGCATCGATTCCTATACCAATTCAGAATATAGTTTTCTTAGATTTTGCCTTTTGTAAACTTTCTTTCAATAGCCTTTTGTAAAATCCTTTACTATCAATAAAACTCTTTGTAAAAATTATATTCCGCTGTATTGAGCCACCATAGTCCCCCGTTATTGGTATCAGAGGGCCGGAGTAACGATACTTGGAAGCAAATATATCATAGTAATATTGTAAGTTTCTATCTTTTGTTCTCAATTCTGTTTATTTCATAGTTATTTATCTTAAAACCCATATATCTGTTGTTGTGTCTTTGTTGCCTGTTTAAGTCCAGGGAGGACGTGTTTAAGGCCTTTGTTAAAGACATATTAAGATAACGGACGGTTTTAGGTACCAAAGATAAATAATATGGAAGAGATAGATTGTTTATATAAAGATAAAACTTGTAATCATACTATGCATATAGAACCCAAAAATGAAAACAACATTTCGGCTCTTAGTAAAGGTATCAATAGTCTTGTGGATATAACTTCTGTTTATTTTAATAAGTTATATAATAAGGTTAATAATATTGAAAGTAAAATTGATAATATTAGTAAAGTGACAGAGTTAGACTTGAACAACGAGTCTAAGGAACTTTTAACAGATATTAATAATAAATTAGATAATGTTTTCACTAACAAAAGTGAAGACCAAGAAATGGATTTAGGTCCATTATACTATGGTAATAGTAATGTTATTTTAGCTTTATCTGAGGAAGACCAAACTTCTTCGGACGAGTCTAATACTAATAATAATATTAAAAAAGAAAAACAAAAAGGAGAAAATTCAAAACAACAAAAACATGATTTCCAGTGTTATAAAGAATTAATAGAACATTGGAAAATAAAATTTTCTACTACTAATGATAGTTATGAAAGAGTAGAATATTTAAAATTAATAGAAGAACTTTATGAAAAACATAAAGGTCTGTTTAAAATATTTAATTATCATTATATGTTAAATTATGATACTACAGAAAGTAGTAGTAGTTCTAATGATGATAATAAATCAGAAGATAATAATTCTATGATTTCAGAAGAAATTAATGCAACTAGCTATAATTCTGATGAAGAAAACACTTCAACAGAAGAAAATATAGAAATACCGGAACCTATGGATACTGACAACACAGATCCATATATACCAAAACCTAAGGAAAAGGATAAGAAAGAAGAAATATTAATATTAAAACATAAACCAGAATTATTATATAAAAATTCTAGAAACACTAGAATAAAAAAGACAAAAAATACAATAATAATTCAACAAATGAAATTGGGAAAAAATGATATTATCACTTTTTCAAAATTTCAACCAAAAAAATATTATACTTATATAGAAGTTACCTTTCAATTTAGAGAGTATAAAACATATTCTTTACACGCTCTATTAGACACAGGAGCTACAACAAGTAGCTGTAGACAAAATGCTATTCCATCAGAAAAATGGGAATTAATGAATAATCCCATAATGGCGGTAGGGGTAGATGGTAAAGAAACCTTAATTGTTCATAAAGCTAAGAATATACCAGTCTACATAAATAATGTAAGATTTGTAATTCCAAAAATTTTATGTTTCCCTGATATGCATGGTGATATTTTATTAGGTAATAATTTTATATATCAACATTTGCCTTTTTCAATTGATAGAAATATGATTACATTAACCACAGAAAACACTTATGTGGAAGTACCATTAATAGAAAATCATAAGTATATTTGTAATAAAGATTTTAATCCACCAAGGAAAGATCATTTTAAACAGATCGAAATAACCCATTGGCTGTTTAAAATATTAGAAAATAATTTTAGTGAAGAACCATTAAAATTATGGAAGAATAGCCCTCGATATTGCGAAATCAAGTTAGAAAATCCTAAAAAGATTATCAGGGTAAAACCAATGATCTATACTAAACAAGATATAGATGAGTTTGATATTCAAATAAATGAATTAATGGAAAAAGGATTAATAGAAGAAACTACTAGTCCACATTCTAGTCCTGCTTTTATGGTAAGAAACCATGCAGAAATAAAACGAGGAAAAGCTAGAATGGTTATTAACTATAAAAGATTAAATCAAAATATTATTTTTGATGGGTATTTTATTCCAAGAAAGGAGGTACTCATAAATATAATTTGTATATATTGTAAGTTTGAGATTAGTTTAATTTTGACAATCAGTATGTTATAAATATAATATTATGTTTTATATAAACATCTATAGCCACCAAAAAAGATCCTTATGGTAAAAGAAAATTAGAATCAGATATTCAAAAAGATGATTATCTGAGATCTTTTAATAAAGATAATGAACTAGTCGAAGAAACGACTAGAATATTTGAAACTATAGCTACTAATGATGTCAAGCCTGAAAACCCAGGAGAAACATCTACTCAACCTATACCATATAGGATTGATGATTTAAATAAAAGAAATGTTGCTCAAGGAGGTATATATTTAGATTTAACTAAAATACCTTTATCAGACTATGAAAAAACTATAGATGATTGGGCACAGTCTATGACTATTGTTGTTAATAATAATAGCAGTAGTTGGACAAAAGAAAAATTTTTAAATTATTTTGTAGGAACTTTCCAAGGAGATGTTTTGCAATTTCTCCGTCGTTGGGAAGAATCTGAAAAAGGGAAACAACAAAAGGAACAACTTATTAATCAGATAGGTACTCCTAAGGAACTATTAAAAGGTTTAACTTTAACTCTAAAAACAGAATTTTGTGGCTATACTGATAAAAAAGATCAGGACGGTCAATCTAGTTATATTTTATCAAAAATAAAATTATGTGATATTAGATATTTAGAAGAATTTTCTAAAAAATTTCTTCATGAATATCAAAAGTTAAAAAATAATAACATAGAATTTTGGAAAAACCATATTCCGCTGTATTGAGCCACCATAGTCCCCCGTTATTGGTATCAGAGGGCCGGAGTAACGATACTTGGAAGCAAATATATCATAGTAATATTGTAAGTTTCTATCTTTTGTTCTCAATTCTGTTTATTTCATAGTTATTTATCTTAAAACCCATATATCTGTTGTTGTGTCTTTGTTGCCTGTTTAAGTCCAGGGAGGACGTGTTTAAGGCCTTTGTTAAAGACATATTAAGATAACGGACGGTTTTAGGTACCAAAGATAAATAATATGGAAGAGATAGATTGTTTATATAAAGATAAAACTTGTAATCATACTATGCATATAGAACCCAAAAAAGAAAACAACATTTCGGCTCTTAGTAAAGGTATCAATAGTCTTGTGGATATAACTTCTGTTTATTTTAATAAGTTATATAATAAGGTTAATAATATTGAAAGTAAAATTGATAATATTAGTAAAGTAACAGAGTTAGACTTGAACAACGAGTCTAAGGAACTTTTAACAGATATTAATAATAAATTAGATAATGTTTTCACTAACAAAAGTGAAGACCAAGAAATGGATTTAGGTCCATTATACTATGGTAATAGTAATGTTATTTTAGCTTTATCTGAGGAAGACCAAACTTCTTCGGACGAGTCTAATACTAATAATAATATTAAAAAAGAAAAACAAAAAGGAGAAAATTCAAAACAACAAAAACATGATTTCCAGTGTTATAAAGAATTAATAGAACATTGGAAAATAAAATTTTCTACTACTAATGATAGTTATGAAAGAGTAGAATATTTAAAATTAATAGAGGAACTTTATGAAAAACATAAAGGTCTGTTTAAAATATTTAATTATCATTATATGTTAAATTATGATACTACAGAAAGTAGTAGTAGCTCTAATGATGATAATAAATCAGAAGATAATAATTCTATGATTTCAGAAGAAATTAATGCAACTAGCTATAATTCTGATGAAGAAAACACTTCAACAGAAGAAAATATAGAAATACCGGAACCTATGGATACTGACAACACAGATCCATATATACCGAAACCTAAGGAAAAGGATAAAAAAGATCCTTATGGTAAAAGAAAATTAGAATCAGATATTCAAAAAGATGATTATCTGAGATCTTTTAATAAAGATAATGAACTAGTCGAAGAAACGACTAGAATATTTGAAACTATAGCTACTAATGATGTCAAGCCTGAAAACCCAGGAGAAACATCTACTCAACCTATACCATATAGGATTGATGATTTAAATAAAAGAAATGTTGCTCAAGGAGGTATATATTTAGATTTAACTAAAATACCTTTATCAGACTATGAAAAAACTATAGATGATTGGGCACAGTCTATGACTATTGTTGTTAATAATAATAGCAGTAGTTGGACAAAAGAAAAATTTTTAAATTATTTTGTAGGAACTTTCCAAGGAGATGTTTTGCAATTTCTCCGTCGTTGGGAAGAATCTGAAAAAGGGAAACAACAAAAGGAACAACTTATTAATCAGATAGGTACTCCTAAGGAACTATTAAAAGGTTTAACTTTAACTCTAAAAACAGAATTTTGTGGCTATACTGATAAAAAAGATCAGGACGGTCAATCTAGTTATATTTTATCAAAAATAAAATTATGTGATATTAGATATTTAGAAGAATTTTCTAAAAAATTTCTTCATGAATATCAAAAGTTAAAAAATAATAACATAGAATTTTGGAAAAACCATATTCCGCTGTATTGAGCCACCATAGTCCCCCGTTATTGGTATCAGAGGGCCGGAGTAACGATACTTGGAAGCAAATATATCATAGTAATATTGTAAGTTTCTATCTTTTGTTCTCAATTCTGTTTATTTCATAGTTATTTATCTTAAAACCCATATATCTGTTGTTGTGTCTTTGTTGCCTGTTTAAGTCCAGGGAGGACGTGTTTAAGGCCTTTGTTAAAGACATATTAAGATAACGGACGGTTTTAGGTACCAAAGATAAATAATATGGAAGAGATAGATTGTTTATATAAAGATAAAACTTGTAATCATACTATGCATATAGAACCCAAAAAAGAAAACAACATTTCGGCTCTTAGTAAAGGTATCAATAGTCTTGTGGATATAACTTCTGTTTATTTTAATAAGTTATATAATAAGGTTAATAATATTGAAAGTAAAATTGATAATATTAGTAAAGTAACAGAGTTAGACTTGAACAACGAGTCTAAGGAACTTTTAACAGATATTAATAATAAATTAGATAATGTTTTCACTAACAAAAGTGAAGACCAAGAAATGGATTTAGGTCCATTATACTATGGTAATAGTAATGTTATTTTAGCTTTATCTGAGGAAGACCAAACTTCTTCGGACGAGTCTAATACTAATAATAATATTAAAAAAGAAAAACAAAAAGGAGAAAATTCAAAACAACAAAAACATGATTTCCAGTGTTATAAAGAATTAATAGAACATTGGAAAATAAAATTTTCTACTACTAATGATAGTTATGAAAGAGTAGAATATTTAAAATTAATAGAGGAACTTTATGAAAAACATAAAGGTCTGTTTAAAATATTTAATTATCATTATATGTTAAATTATGATACTACAGAAAGTAGTAGTAGCTCTAATGATGATAATAAATCAGAAGATAATAATTCTATGATTTCAGAAGAAATTAATGCAACTAGCTATAATTCTGATGAAGAAAACACTTCAACAGAAGAAAATATAGAAATACCGGAACCTATGGATACTGACAACACAGATCCATATATACCGAAACCTAAGGAAAAGGATAAAAAAGATCCTTATGGTAAAAGAAAATTAGAATCAGATATTCAAAAAGATGATTATCTGAGATCTTTTAATAAAGATAATGAACTAGTCGAAGAAACGACTAGAATATTTGAAACTATAGCTACTAATGATGTCAAGCCTGAAAACCCAGGAGAAACATCTACTCAACCTATACCATATAGGATTGATGATTTAAATAAAAGAAATGTTGCTCAAGGAGGTATATATTTAGATTTAACTAAAATACCTTTATCAGACTATGAAAAAACTATAGATGATTGGGCACAGTCTATGACTATTGTTGTTAATAATAATAGCAGTAGTTGGACAAAAGAAAAATTTTTAAATTATTTTGTAGGAACTTTCCAAGGAGATGTTTTGCAATTTCTCCGTCGTTGGGAAGAATCTGAAAAAGGGAAACAACAAAAGGAACAACTTATTAATCAGATAGGTACTCCTAAGGAACTATTAAAAGGTTTAACTTTAACTCTAAAAACAGAATTTTGTGGCTATACTGATAAAAAAGATCAGGACGGTCAATCTAGTTATATTTTATCAAAAATAAAATTATGTGATATTAGATATTTAGAAGAATTTTCTAAAAAATTTCTTCATGAATATCAAAAGTTAAAAAATAATAACATAGAATTTTGGAAAAACCAATATTTCCATAAATTACCCCCACCTTGGGATGAAATTTGTATAAATAAATATGCTTCTTATCTAGATAAACACAGTAAAGCAGCTAGTATAGATAAAGAAAATATAGACAGTATAGGAAATAGGATTAATTTCGCTAAAGAAAGAATTACTTTACACTGTTTACAGAGTAAAGCTGCTAAACAAGTTAAAAATAAATTAAGTCATAGGTATTGTACAAAATTATTAGAAGGCGAATGGGAGTTTGGTTGTAAACCTATACAATCCAAACCTTATAAAAATTATAAAAATAAAAAATATAGGATGATAAGGTGGAAACCAGGAAATAAAAAATATACTGGTAATAAAAATGATAATAACAAAAAGAAAAAATTTGTAAGAAGAAAAACTTCTAAAAAACCTATAAAGCAACTTTGTAAATGTTTTATATGTGATGAAGAAGGTCATATAGCTACAAATTGTCCTAATAAGGGAAAAAATGCTAGAAAAATGATTAAAAATCTTGAAGAACAAGATTTAGAAATATGTTTTAGTGAGGAAATAAATCCTACTGAAATCTTATATGAAATAATATCAGAAACTGAATCTGATACTGATAATGAAGAATATATCTTTATGTTAGGACATAATAATCAATTAGAAGAAATTCCTAAAACTAAACAACAGGATATAAAATTAGGGAATTTAATAGGAGAAGAAAAAGACTTCTCAGAAGAAATGATAGAAAAGATAACTAAAAATCATATTTCTAAAGAAGAAATATATAAAATATCTAAGTTTAAAATATGGTCACAAAGACATATTGAAAAAATTAGCGGTAATACAGTCGCTAAAGATACAAAAGGTGGATTAACTGAAATCCCTTTATTTACTAAAGAAAAAATTAAGAGGATTAGAAAGAAATATCCTCAGGTAAGATATATACATCTAGGTATAATTATGATCACGATTAGAGCTTTATTTAGAAGGGGTCATGATGTACCTATAATAGCAGTTTTATTAGATAAAAGATTTGAAAATCCAATAAAAGCACTTATTGGAGGTATTCAATCAAATTTATATAATGGAGTAATAGGATTTAAGGTAAAACCGAATTATTTTATATCCATTACAGACCCTCTAATAGAAGAGTGTCTTTGTTTAAGAATTCAGACAAAAAATTCTGATATTAAGGATTTAGCAGAGGATCTTGCAATAAGCTGGACTGCTATTAATGAATATACTAATACTGCAGAGGTAGAAATAAAAGAAGTCAATAATAAAATTATTGAACTTTTTGAACCAAATAAAATTACTACAGAAATACAACCTAAATTATTACATTTAAAAGATCTTTCTATTCCAAAAGACTGGATAATAGGAGATATAAATAATGCGAGTACTTCAAAACCTGTAAGTACTATAGAGTATATAGCCTCAGGTGATAAGTTATATTTTAAAAATAATCTGTTAACAAATACAGATGATAATTTAGTTCTACCTTCAACTTCTCAAATAGAGGAAGAAGAAGATAATAAAAGTACAACATCCTCTACACCGATAGGTATGAAAACAGTTCATATCCCTATCTTTCCTACTGAACCTAGTAGAAATACTAGAATAGAAGATATACAAACTTTGGTAAAAAATACAAAAAATAGTATTTATATTGAAATAATATTAAAAGAAAAATTTCTTTTACATGCTTTAATAGATACAGGTGCTACAACAAGTAGCTGTAAGATGAATGCTATTCCTAGAAAATATTGGAAACCTGTAAAAAGGCCAATAAAGGTTAGTGGTATAAATAACAATAAGACTTTAGTATATTATAAAGCTAGGAATATACCAATTTACATAAATAATGTAAAATTTGTAATTCCAAAATTATTAGGATTCCCCGAAATGAAGGGAGATATATTATTAGGCAATGATTTCATAAAACAATATTTACCATTTTCTATTTATAAAAAATCAGTTATACTATCTATAGAAAAGAATTCTATAGAAATACCTATTGTTCAAAATCCTAACTTTATTTGCTGATTTTCTTAGCAGGCCTTATGGATAGAGGTAAAAAACCTCTAATGGGAGAATGGAATACTGTTCATAAACCCAACAAAGGGAAAATAACAAAATCCAACCAAGGATTTGTTCCTATGCCTCCACAAGTACAATTTTATCCTAATCAGGGATATTATGTACCATATCCAATGGTAAGACAACCAATTGGAACTCAATTTTCATTGACACCAAACCCGGTATGTCAATCTCAATGGTCACAAGACCCTAATTCGGCATTTCAAACCAGTTATGCTGAAATTATTAAGGGAGCAGAAAACTTTTTATCCCAACAATCGCTCTCTGAAATAAATGATTTTTATAATCCAGGATTACCACTGGAATATTATAATTATATTAATAAAATATGGAAAACCCATGTTTTAGAACAAAGAGCAAATTTTCGAAGAGCTCTTACTAATTTTTCTCAATTTTTAGTTGAAAAAACAACTAAAGAAAATAAAGCCCATGATCTTTTATTAAAATCAGTTTTATATAGAGAATGGGAAGATTGTTATGTAGATTATATGGATATTAAGGAGATAAATAATCTTCTTGATATATTTCAATATTTTATTGATAATGGGACAAACAGTCCTGTTATAAATAAAATGTTTAGAAGATGTTTATTTAATAAAGCTAGAAAAATTTTACCTGTAGAAATTTTTACAAAAATAAACAGTATAATTTGCAACCAGCAAATTCAATTTAGAAAAACTTTTTCTGAATACTTTTTACAAGCCTATGTTTTTACAAATCATTTAGGAGAAAAATTCCCTACTATAAAATTTAGGCTTAATCATGAACCATTTGATATAACAAGTATTGAATGGGGATTTGTTAAAGAAATAACAGTCCAAAATCTTTCTTTTGATTTACTAAAAGATTTTCCGGCTATCGTAAAATCACGATTAGCAAGTTTTCCAAATATGGATTTCTTTTACTATTTTCATATAGAAATTAGTAGTTTTATTGGTATTGCTGAATATGAAAGATTTTTTCAGCCATATCAAATTTGGACTATTCAAACGATGTTTGGAGGAATAAACCTCTCATCGGTTGATGAAGATAAAGATCACTTGTCAAAAACCATTGACATGTGTTATAATAATTTTTCAAATTATCAAGTCCAAGCCGGAATTGATTTAATGCTTAAAGCTCAGTATTTACTCCAACATAATACTTATGTCCTCTGGACTGATGGAAGAAGAATACTGGCGTACAATACTGAAAGACCTCATCAAAACCGTGATGAAGATTCTCTACAGCTGTTAAAAAAGATAGCTGAAATGGAGATTGATGATTATCCATTAACGATGGAAATCAAGGACACGTGGGAAAGTTGGAACTCACCACCAGTCTCACCGGATTCATTACATCTAGATGAAATAGAAGAAATGAATCTGACAAATATCCAAGAAGGATAATCCCGAGACTAGACACGTGTAAAAATCCAAAAAAGGAGCATTTAATTATTGATGGAGACTTGCAACTATCTCATTAAAAAGATGTTGATGGAAGATGATGCAAGCCATGATGCAGAGATGATGGAAGCAACCATTAATGCACGCAACCATCAAGAAAGCGACAAATAAAAATGACTACGTGGAAGAAACCATCGAGTCAATATTTATTACGTCCTTATCAGGATATTTTCGGATTTGAATTGTAAATAAATTAGAGTTCAATTCTTACACTATAAATAGGCATTGTTGTAGCCTAAATAAGGCATCGATTCCTACACCATTTCATAGTATAGTTTTCTTAGATTTTGCCTTTTGTAAACTTTCTTTCAATAGCCTTTTGTAAAATCCTTTACTATCAATAAAACTCTTTGTAAAAACCATATTCCGCTGTATTGAGCCACCATAGTCCCCCGTTATTGGTATCAGAGGGCCGGAGTAACGATACTTGGAAGCAAATATATCATAGTAATATTGTAAGTTTCTATCTTTTGTTCTCAATTCTGTTTATTTCATAGTTATTTATCTTAAAACCCATATATCTGTTGTTGTGTCTTTGTTGCCTGTTTAAGTCCAGGGAGGACGTGTTTAAGGCCTTTGTTAAAGACATATTAAGATAACGGACGGTTTTAGGTACCAAAGATAAATAATATGGAAGAGATAGATTGTTTATATAAAGATAAAACTTGTAATCATACTATGCATATAGAACCCAAAAATGAAAACAACATTTCGGCTCTTAGTAAAGGTATCAATAGTCTTGTGGATATAACTTCTGTTTATTTTAATAAGTTATATAATAAGGTTAATAATATTGAAAGTAAAATTGATAATATTAGTAAAGTAACAGAGTTAGACTTGAACAACGAGTCTAAGGAACTTTTAACAGATATTAATAATAAATTAGATAATGTTTTCACTAACAAAAGTGAAGACCAAGAAATGGATTTAGGTCCATTATACTATGGTAATAGTAATGTTATTTTAGCTTTATCTGAGGAAGACCAAACTTCTTCGGACGAGTCTAATACTAATAATAATATTAAAAAAGAAAAACAAAAAGGAGAAAATTCAAAACAACAAAAACATGATTTCCAGTGTTATAAAGAATTAATAGAACATTGGAAAATAAAATTTTCTACTACTAATGATAGTTATGAAAGAGTAGAATATTTAAAATTAATAGAGGAACTTTATGAAAAACATAAAGGTCTGTTTAAAATATTTAATTATCATTATATGTTAAATTATGATACTACAGAAAGTAGTAGTAGCTCTAATGATGATAATAAATCAGAAGATAATAATTCTATGATTTCAGAAGAAATTAATGCAACTAGCTATAATTCTGATGAAGAAAACACTTCAACAGAAGAAAATATAGAAATACCGGAACCCATGGATACTGACAACACAGATCCATATATACCGAAACCTAAGGAAAAGGATAAAAAAGATCCTTATGGTAAAAGAAAATTAGAATCAGATATTCAAAAAGATGATTATCTGAGATCTTTTAATAAAGATAATGAACTAGTCGAAGAAACGACTAGAATATTTGAAACTATAGCTACTAATGATGTCAAGCCTGAAAACCCAGGAGAAACATCTACTCAACCTATACCATATAGGATTGATGATTTAAATAAAAGAAATGTTGCTCAAGGAGGTATATATTTAGATTTAACTAAAATACCTTTATCAGACTATGAAAAAACTATAGATGATTGGGCACAGTCTATGACTATTGTTGTTAATAATAATAGCAGTAGTTGGACAAAAGAAAAATTTTTAAATTATTTTGTAGGAACTTTCCAAGGAGATGTTTTGCAATTTCTCCGTCGTTGGGAAGAATCTGAAAAAGGGAAACAACAAAAGGAACAACTTATTAATCAGATAGGTACTCCTAAGGAACTATTAAAAGGTTTAACTTTAATTCTAAAAACAGAATTTTGTGGCTATACTGATAAAAAAGATCAGGACGGTCAATCTAGTTATATTTTATCAAAAATAAAATTATGTGATATTAGATATTTAGAAGAATTTTCTAAAAAATTTCTTCATGAATATCAAAAGTTAAAAAATAATAACATAGAATTTTGGAAAAACCAATATTTCCATAAATTACCCCCACCTTGGGATGAAATTTGTATAAATAAATATGCTTCTTATCTAGATAAACACAGTAAAGCAGCTGGTATAGATAAAGAAAATATAGACAGTATAGGAAATAGGATTAATTTCGCTAAAGAAAGAATTACTTTACACTGTTTACAGAGTAAAGCTGCTAAACAAGTTAAAAATAAATTAAGTCATAGGTATTGTACAAAATTATTAGAAGGCGAATGGGAGTTTGGTTGTAAACCTATACAATCCAAACCTTATAAAAATTATAAAAATAAAAAATATAGGATGATAAGGTGGAAACCAGGAAATAAAAAATATACTGGTAATAAAAATGATAATAACAAAAAGAAAAAATTTGTAAGAAGAAAAACTTCTAAAAAACCTATAAAGCAACTTTGTAAATGTTTTATATGTGATGAAGAAGGTCATATAGCTACAAATTGTCCTAATAAGGGAAAAAATGCTAGAAAAATGATTAAAAATCTTGAAGAACAAGATTTAGAAATATGTTTTAGTGAGGAAATAAATCCTACTGAAATCTTATATGAAATAATATCAGAAACTGAATCTGATACTGATAATGAAGAATATATCTTTATGTTAGGACATAATAATCAATTAGAAGAAATTCCTAAAACTGAACAACAGGATATAAAATTAGGGAATTTAATAGGAGAAGAAAAAGACTTCTCAGAAGAAATGATAGAAAAGATAACTAAAAATCATATTTCTAAAGAAGAAATATATAAAATATCTAAGTTTAAAATATGGTCACAAAGACATATTGAAAAAATTAGCGGTAATACAGTCGCTAAAGATACAAAAGGTGGATTAACTGAAATCCCTTTATTTACTAAAGAAAAAATTAAGAGGATTAGAAAGAAATATCCTCAGGTAAGATATATACATCTAGGTATAATTATGATCACGATTAGAGCTTTATTTAGAAGGGGTCATGATGTACCTATAATAGCAGTTTTATTAGATAAAAGATTTGAAAATCCAATAAAAGCACTTATTGGAGGTATTCAATCAAATTTATATAATGGAGTAATAGGATTTAAGGTAAAACCGAATTATTTTATATCCATTACAGACCCTCTAATAGAAGAGTGTCTTTGTTTAAGAATTCAGACAAAAAATTCTGATATTAAGGATTTAGCAGAGGATCTTGCAATAAGCTGGACTGCTATTAATGAATATACTAATACTGCAGAGGTAGAAATAAAAGAAGTCAATAATAAAATTATTGAACTTTTTGAACCAAATAAAATTACTACAGAAATACAACCTAAATTATTACATTTAAAAGATCTTTCTATTCCAAAAGACTGGATAATAGGAGATATAAATAATGCGAGTACTTCAAAACCTGTAAGTACTATAGAGTATATAGCCTCAGGTGATAAGTTATATTTTAAAAATAATCTGTTAACAAATACAGATGATAATTTAGTTCTACCTTCAACTTCTCAAATAGAGGAAGAAGAAGATAATAAAAGTACAACATCCTCTACACCGATAGGTATGAAAACAGTTCATATCCCTATCTTTCCTACTGAACCTAGTAGAAATACTAGAATAGAAGATATACAAACTTTGGTAAAAAATACAAAAAATAGTATTTATATTGAAATAATATTAAAAGAAAAATTTCTTTTACATGCTTTAATAGATACAGGTGCTACAACAAGTAGCTGTAAGATGAATGCTATTCCTAGAAAATATTGGAAACCTGTAAAAAGGCCAATAAAGGTTAGTGGTATAAATAACAATAAGACTTTAGTATATTATAAAGCTAGGAATATACCAATTTACATAAATAATGTAAAATTTGTAATTCCAAAATTATTAGGATTCCCCGAAATGAAGGGAGATATATTATTAGGCAATGATTTCATAAAACAATATTTACCATTTTCTATTTATAAAAAATCAGTTATACTATCTATAGAAAAGAATTCTATAGAAATACCTATTGTTCAAAATCCTAACTTTATTTGCTGATTTTCTTAGCAGGCCTTATGGATAGAGGTAAAAAACCTCTAATGGGAGAATGGAATACTGTTCATAAACCCAACAAAGGGAAAATAACAAAATCCAACCAAGGATTTGTTCCTATGCCTCCACAAGTACAATTTTATCCTAATCAGGGATATTATGTACCATATCCAATGGTAAGACAACCAATTGGAACTCAATTTTCATTGACACCAAACCCGGTATGTCAATCTCAATGGTCACAAGACCCTAATTCGGCATTTCAAACCAGTTATGCTGAAATTATTAAGGGAGCAGAAAACTTTTTATCCCAACAATCGCTCTCTGAAATAAATGATTTTTATAATCCAGGATTACCACTGGAATATTATAATTATATTAATAAAATATGGAAAACCCATGTTTTAGAACAAAGAGCAAATTTTCGAAGAGCTCTTACTAATTTTTCTCAATTTTTAGTTGAAAAAACAACTAAAGAAAATAAAGCCCATGATCTTTTATTAAAATCAGTTTTATATAGAGAATGGGAAGATTGTTATGTAGATTATATGGATATTAAGGAGATAAATAATCTTCTTGATATATTTCAATATTTTATTGATAATGGGACAAACAGTCCTGTTATAAATAAAATGTTTAGAAGATGTTTATTTAATAAAGCTAGAAAAATTTTACCTGTAGAAATTTTTACAAAAATAAACAGTATAATTTGCAACCAGCAAATTCAATTTAGAAAAACTTTTTCTGAATACTTTTTACAAGCCTATGTTTTTACAAATCATTTAGGAGAAAAATTCCCTACTATAAAATTTAGGCTTAATCATGAACCATTTGATATAACAAGTATTGAATGGGGATTTGTTAAAGAAATAACAGTCCAAAATCTTTCTTTTGATTTACTAAAAGATTTTCCGGCTATCGTAAAATCACGATTAGCAAGTTTTCCAAATATGGATTTCTTTTACTATTTTCATATAGAAATTAGTAGTTTTATTGGTATTGCTGAATATGAAAGATTTTTTCAGCCATATCAAATTTGGACTATTCAAACGATGTTTGGAGGAATAAACCTCTCATCGGTTGATGAAGATAAAGATCACTTGTCAAAAACCATTGACATGTGTTATAATAATTTTTCAAATTATCAAGTCCAAGCCGGAATTGATTTAATGCTTAAAGCTCAATTATATCAATACCAATTATATACCAAGAATAACAATAAATTATAATACCATGGTGGGCTAAAATATTATAATTTATGAAATATACCAATACTTTTGTGTATTCTTCTTCCATCAGTCCAGAGGACATAAGTATTATGTTGGAGTAAATACTGAGCTTTAAGCATTAAATCAATTCCGGCTTGGACTTGATAATTTGAAAAATTATTATAACACATGTCAATGGTTTTTGACAAGTGATCTTTATCTTCATCAACCGATGAGAGGTTTATTCCTCCAAACATCGTTTGAATAGTCCAAATTTGATATGGCTGAAAAAATCTTTCATATTCAGCAATACCAATAAAACTACTAATTTCTATATGAAAATAGTAAAAGAAATCCATATTTGGAAAACTTGCTAATCGTGATTTTACGATAGCCGGAAAATCTTTTAGTAAATCAAAAGAAAGATTTTGGACTGTTATTTCTTTAACAAATCCCCATTCAATACTTGTTATATCAAATGGTTCATGATTAAGCCTAAATTTTATAGTAGGGAATTTTTCTCCTAAATGATTTGTAAAAACATAGGCTTGTAAAAAGTATTCAGAAAAAGTTTTTCTAAATTGAATTTGCTGGTTGCAAATTATACTGTTTATTTTTGTAAAAATTTCTACAGGTAAAATTTTTCTAGCTTTATTAAATAAACATCTTCTAAACATTTTATTTATAACAGGACTGTTTGTCCCATTATCAATAAAATATTGAAATATATCAAGAAGATTATTTATCTCCTTAATATCCATATAATCTACATAACAATCTTCCCATTCTCTATATAAAACTGATTTTAATAAAAGATCATGGGCTTTATTTTCTTTAGTTGTTTTTTCAACTAAAAATTGAGAAAAATTAGTAAGAGCTCTTCGAAAATTTGCTCTTTGTTCTAAAACATGGGTTTTCCATATTTTATTAATATAATTATAATATTCCAGTGGTAATCCTGGATTATAAAAATCATTTATTTCAGAGAGCGATTGTTGGGATAAAAAGTTTTCTGCTCCCTTAATAATTTCAGCATAACTGGTTTGAAATGCCGAATTAGGGTCTTGTGACCATTGAGATTGACATACCGGGTTTGGTGTCAATGAAAATTGAGTTCCAATTGGTTGTCTTACCATTGGATATGGTACATAATATCCCTGATTAGGATAAAATTGTACTTGTGGAGGCATAGGAACAAATCCTTGGTTGGATTTTGTTATTTTCCCTTTGTTGGGTTTATGAACAGTATTCCATTCTCCCATTAGAGGTTGTTTACCTCTATCCATAAGGCCTGCTAAGAAAATCAGCAAGAATATTTTCATCACTTTTTATATTTATGACTTGAAAATTAAAATTACATAACTCATTATACCATCGTATCCGTCTTGGTACTGTTTCTAAACTGTTATTAGTAAGAAATTGTTTAACAGCCTGATTGTCTGTTCTAATAATAAAATATTCGGATGCTAAATATATCAAGAATTTCTTTATTCCTTTCTTTATTGCTAATAACTCTTTTTCATATATAATATAATTAATTTCATTTGGTTTAAATTTTCCTGAACTATAACCACAAATTAATTCTTCATTTTTTGTTTTGGCTTTTAATATACAGCCCCAATGTTTATCAGAAGCATCTGTTTCTAAAATTAATTTATCACCCTGTTTAGGTAAATAAACTTTTGGAATATAATTTATTTCTTCTTTTATTTCTTTAATAATTTCTGAATCTCTTTCAGTCCAATCAAATGTTATTCCTTTCTTTAGTTTTTCATATAACTTATCTAATTTTTTAGATAAATTAGGAAAAAAGGTTCTTCCATAATTAACAATTCCTATAAATTGCTGAAGTTGTTTTAGATCTTTAATATTATCAGGAAATTCCTTGATTTTTATTATACAATATTTATAACGATACTTGGAAGCAAATATATCATAGTAATATTGTAAGTTTCTATCTTTTGTTCTCAATTCTGTTTATTTCATAGTTATTTATCTTAAAACCCATATATCTGTTGTTGTGTCTTTGTTGCCTGTTTAAGTCCAGGGAGGACGTGTTTAAGGCCTTTGTTAAAGACATATTAAGATAACGGACGGTTTTAGGTACCAAAGATAAATAATATGGAAGAGATAGATTGTTTATATAAAGATAAAACTTGTAATCATACTATGCATATAGAACCCAAAAAAGAAAACAACATTTCGGCTCTTAGTAAAGGTATCAATAGTCTTGTGGATATAACTTCTGTTTATTTTAATAAGTTATATAATAAGGTTAATAATATTGAAAGTAAAATTGATAATATTAGTAAAGTAACAGAGTTAGACTTGAACAACGAGTCTAAGGAACTTTTAACAGATATTAATAATAAATTAGATAATGTTTTCACTAACAAAAGTGAAGACCAAGAAATGGATTTAGGTCCATTATACTATGGTAATAGTAATGATATTTTAGCTTTATCTGAGGAAGACCAAACTTCTTCGGACGAGTCTAATACTAATAATAATATTAAAAAAGAAAAACAAAAAGGAGAAAATTTAAAACAACAAAAACATGATTTCCAGTGTTATAAAGAATTAATAGAACATTGGAAAATAAAATTCTCTACTACTAATGATAGTTATGAAAGAGTAGAATATTTAAAATTAATAGAAGAACTTTATGAAAAACATAAAGGTCTGTTTAAAATATTTAATTATCATTATATGTTAAATTATGATACTACAGAAAGTAGTAGTAGTTCTAATGATGATAATAAATCAGAAGATAATAATTCTATGATTTCAGAAGAAATTAATGCAACTAGCTATAATTCTGATGAAGAAAACACTTCAACAGAAGAAAATATAGAAATACCGGAACCTATGGATACTGACAACACAGATCCATATATACCAAAACCTAAGGAAAAGGATAAGAAAGAAGAAATATTAATATTAAAACATAAACCAGAATTATTATATAAAAATTCTAGAAACACTAGAATAAAAAAGACAAAAAATACAATAATAATTCAACAAATGAAATTGGGAAAAAATGATATTATCACTTTTTCAAAATTTCAACCAAAAAAATATTATACTTATATAGAAGTTACCTTTCAATTTAGAGAGTATAAAACATATTCTTTACACGCTCTATTAGACACAGGAGCTACAACAAGTAGCTGTAGACAAAATGCTATTCCATCAGAAAAATGGGAATTAATGAATAATCCCATAATGGCGGTAGGGGTAGATGGTAAAGAAACCTTAATTGTTCATAAAGCTAAGAATATACCAGTCTACATAAATAATGTAAGATTTGTAATTCCAAAAATTTTATGTTTCCCTGATATGCATGGTGATATTTTATTAGGTAATAATTTTATATATCAACATTTGCCTTTTTCAATTGATAGAAATATGATTACATTAACCACAGAAAACACTTATGTGGAAGTACCATTAATAGAAAATCATAAGTATATTTGTAATAAAGATTTTAATCCACCAAGGAAAGATCATTTTAAACAGATCGAAATAACCCATTGGCTGTTTAAAATATTAGAAAATAATTTTAGTGAAGAACCATTAAAATTATGGAAGAATAGCCCTCGATATTGCGAAATCAAGTTAGAAAATCCTAAAAAGATTATCAGGGTAAAACCAATGATCTATACTAAACAAGATATAGATGAGTTTGATATTCAAATAAATGAATTAATGGAAAAAGGATTAATAGAAGAAACTACTAGTCCACATTCTAGTCCTGCTTTTATGGTAAGAAACCATGCAGAAATAAAACGAGGAAAAGCTAGAATGGTTATTAACTATAAAAGATTAAATCAAAATATTATTTTTGATGGGTATTTTATTCCAAGAAAGGAGGTACTCATAAATCAAGCAAAACATGCTAAATATTTTAGTAAATTTGATTGTAAATCAGGTTTTTGGCAAATTATGCTAACAGAAGCTTCTAGGCCTTTAACAGCATTTAGTGCACCTAATGGACATTTTCAATGGAATGTAATGCCTTTTGGTCTGTGTAATGCACCACAGATTTTTCAAAGATGGATGGATTCTATTTTTAAGAAATATAAGAAATTTTGTGTAGTCTATATTGATGATATATTAATTTTTTCAGACACTCTAGAAAGACATAGAAAACATCTAAACATCATTTCTAGAGAATTCATAAAACATGGAATAATACTAAGTCCTAAAAAGATAGAATTAGAAAAAACTGAAATAGAATTTTTGGGATTAATATTATCTGAAGATGGTCTTAAATTACAGGATCATATTATAATAAAAATCAAGGAATTTCCTGATAATATTAAAGATCTAAAACAACTTCAGCAATTTATAGGAATTGTTAATTATGGAAGAACCTTTTTTCCTAATTTATCTAAAAAATTAGATAAGTTATATGAAAAACTAAAGAAAGGAATAACATTTGATTGGACTGAAAGAGATTCAGAAATTATTAAAGAAATAAAAGAAGAAATAAATTATATTCCAAAAGTTTATTTACCTAAACAGGGTGATAAATTAATTTTAGAAACAGATGCTTCTGATAAACATTGGGGTTGTATATTAAAAGCCAAAACAAAAAATGAAGAATTAATTTGTGGTTATAGTTCAGGAAAATTTAAACCAAATGAAATTAATTATATTATATATGAAAAAGAGTTATTAGCAATAAAGAAAGGAATAAAGAAATTCTTGATATATTTAGCATCCGAATATTTTATTATTAGAACAGACAATCAGGCTGTTAAACAATTTCTTACTAATAACAGTTTAGAAACAGTACCAAGACGGATACGATGGTATAATGAGTTATGTAATTTTAATTTTCAAGTCATAAATATAAAAAGTGATGAAAATATTCTTGCTGATTTTCTTAGCAGGCCTTATGGATAGAGGTAAACAACCTCTAATGGGAGAATGGAATACTGTTCATAAACCCAACAAAGGGAAAATAACAAAATCCAACCAAGGATTTGTTCCTATGCCTCCACAAGTACAATTTTATCCTAATCAGGGATATTATGTACCATATCCAATGGTAAGACAACCAATTGGAACTCAATTTTCATTGACACCAAACCCGGTATGTCAATCTCAATGGTCACAAGACCCTAATTCGGCATTTCAAACCAGTTATGCTGAAATTATTAAGGGAGCAGAAAACTTTTTATCCCAACAATCGCTCTCTGAAATAAATGATTTTTATAATCCAGGATTACCACTGGAATATTATAATTATATTAATAAAATATGGAAAACCCATGTTTTAGAACAAAGAGCAAATTTTCGAAGAGCTCTTACTAATTTTTCTCAATTTTTAGTTGAAAAAACAACTAAAGAAAATAAAGCCCATGATCTTTTATTAAAATCAGTTTTATATAGAGAATGGGAAGATTGTTATGTAGATTATATGGATATTAAGGAGATAAATAATCTTCTTGATATATTTCAATATTTTATTGATAATGGGACAAACAGTCCTGTTATAAATAAAATGTTTAGAAGATGTTTATTTAATAAAGCTAGAAAAATTTTACCTGTAGAAATTTTTACAAAAATAAACAGTATAATTTGCAACCAGCAAATTCAATTTAGAAAAACTTTTTCTGAATACTTTTTACAAGCCTATGTTTTTACAAATCATTTAGGAGAAAAATTCCCTACTATAAAATTTAGGCTTAATCATGAACCATTTGATATAACAAGTATTGAATGGGGATTTGTTAAAGAAATAACAGTCCAAAATCTTTCTTTTGATTTACTAAAAGATTTTCCGGCTATCGTAAAATCACGATTAGCAAGTTTTCCAAATATGGATTTCTTTTACTATTTTCATATAAAAATTAGTAGTTTTATTGGTATTGCTGAATATGAAAGATTTTTTCAGCCATATCAAATTTGGACTATTCAAACGATGTTTGGAGGAATAAACCTCTCATCGGTTGATGAAGATAAAGATCACTTGTCAAAAACCATTGACATGTGTTATAATAATTATCAAGTCCAAGCCGGAATTGATTTAATGCTTAAAGCTCAGTATTTACTCCAACATAATACTTATGTCCTCTGGACTGATGGAAGAAGAATACTGGCGTACAATACTGAAAGACCTCATCAAAACCGTGATGAAGATTCTCTACAGCTGTTAAAAAAGATAGCTGAAATGGAGATTGATGATTATCCATTAACAATGGAAATCAAGGACACGTGGGAAAGTTGGAACTCACCACCAGTCTCACCGGATTCATTACATCTAGATGAAATAGAAGAAATGAATCTGACAAATATCCAAGAAGGATAATCCCGAGACTAGACACGTGTAAAAATCCAAAAAAGGAGCATTTAATTATTGATGGAGACTTGCAACTATCTCATTAAAAAGATGTTGATGGAAGATGATGCAAGCCATGATGCAGAGATGATGGAAGCAACCATTAATGCACGCAACCATCAAGAAAGCGACAAATAAAAATGACTACGTGGAAGAAACCATCGAGTCAATATTTATTACGTCCTTATCAGGATATTTTCGGATTTGAATTGTAAATAAATTAGAGTTCAATTCTTACACTATAAATAGGCATTGTTGTAGCCTAAATAAGGCATCGATTCCTACACCATTTCATAGTATAGTTTTCTTAGATTTTGCCTTTTGTAAACTTTCTTTCAATAGCCTTTTGTAAAATCCTTTACTATCAATAAAACTCTTTGTAAAAACCATATTCCGCTGTATTGAGCCACCATAGTCCCCCGTTATTGGTATCAGAGGGCCGGAGTAACGATACTTGGAAGCAAATATATCATAGTAATATTGTAAGTTTCTATCTTTTGTTCTCAATTCTGTTTATTTCATAGTTATTTATCTTAAAACCCATATATCTGTTGTTGTGTCTTTGTTGCCTATTTAAGTCCAGGGAGGACGTGTTTAAGGCCTTTGTTAAAGACATATTAAGATAACGGACGGTTTTAGGTACCAAAGATAAATAATATGGAAGAGATAGATTGTTTATATAAAGATAAAACTTGTAATCATACTATGCATATAGAACCCAAAAAAGAAAACAACATTTCGGCTCTTAGTAAAGGTATCAATAGTCTTGTGGATATAACTTCTGTTTATTTTAATAAGTTATATAATAAGGTTAATAATATTGAAAGTAAAATTGATAATATTAGTAAAGTAACAGAGTTAGACTTGAACAACGAGTCTAAGGAACTTTTAACAGATATTAATAATAAATTAGATAATGTTTTCACTAACAAAAGTGAAGACCAAGAAATGGATTTAGGTCCATTATACTATGGTAATAGTAATGATATTTTAGCTTTATCTGAGGAAGACCAAACTTCTTCGGACGAGTCTAATACTAATAATAATATTAAAAAAGAAAAACAAAAAGGAGAAAATTTAAAACAACAAAAACATGATTTCCAGTGTTATAAAGAATTAATAGAACATTGGAAAATAAAATTCTCTACTACTAATGATAGTTATGAAAGAGTAGAATATTTAAAATTAATAGAAGAACTTTATGAAAAACATAAAGGTCTGTTTAAAATATTTAATTATCATTATATGTTAAATTATGATACTACAGAAAGTAGTAGTAGTTCTAATGATGATAATAAATCAGAAGATAATAATTCTATGATTTCAGAAGAAATTAATGCAACTAGCTATAATTCTGATGAAGAAAACACTTCAACAGAAGAAAATATAGAAATACCGGAACCTATGGATACTGACAACACAGATCCATATATACCAAAACCTAAGGAAAAGGATAAGAAAGAAGAAATATTAATATTAAAACATAAACCAGAATTATTATATAAAAATTCTAGAAACACTAGAATAAAAAAGACAAAAAATACAATAATAATTCAACAAATGAAATTGGGAAAAAATGATATTATCACTTTTTCAAAATTTCAACCAAAAAAATATTATACTTATATAGAAGTTACCTTTCAATTTAGAGAGTATAAAACATATTCTTTACACGCTCTATTAGACACAGGAGCTACAACAAGTAGCTGTAGACAAAATGCTATTCCATCAGAAAAATGGGAATTAATGAATAATCCCATAATGGCGGTAGGGGTAGATGGTAAAGAAACCTTAATTGTTCATAAAGCTAAGAATATACCAGTCTACATAAATAATGTAAGATTTGTAATTCCAAAAATTTTATGTTTCCCTGATATGCATGGTGATATTTTATTAGGTAATAATTTTATATATCAACATTTGCCTTTTTCAATTGATAGAAATATGATTACATTAACCACAGAAAACACTTATGTGGAAGTACCATTAATAGAAAATCATAAGTATATTTGTAATAAAGATTTTAATCCACCAAGGAAAGATCATTTTAAACAGATCGAAATAACCCATTGGCTGTTTAAAATATTAGAAAATAATTTTAGTGAAGAACCATTAAAATTATGGAAGAATAGCCCTCGATATTGCGAAATCAAGTTAGAAAATCCTAAAAAGATTATCAGGGTAAAACCAATGATCTATACTAAACAAGATATAGATGAGTTTGATATTCAAATAAATGAATTAATGGAAAAAGGATTAATAGAAGAAACTACTAGTCCACATTCTAGTCCTGCTTTTATGGTAAGAAACCATGCAGAAATAAAACGAGGAAAAGCTAGAATGGTTATTAACTATAAAAGATTAAATCAAAATATTATTTTTGATGGGTATTTTATTCCAAGAAAGGAGGTACTCATAAATCAAGCAAAACATGCTAAATATTTTAGTAAATTTGATTGTAAATCAGGTTTTTGGCAAATTATGCTAACAGAAGCTTCTAGGCCTTTAACAGCATTTAGTGCACCTAATGGACATTTTCAATGGAATGTAATGCCTTTTGGTCTGTGTAATGCACCACAGATTTTTCAAAGATGGATGGATTCTATTTTTAAGAAATATAAGAAATTTTGTGTAGTCTATATTGATGATATATTAATTTTTTCAGACACTCTAGAAAGACATAGAAAACATCTAAACATCATTTCTAGAGAATTCATAAAACATGGAATAATACTAAGTCCTAAAAAGATAGAATTAGAAAAAACTGAAATAGAATTTTTGGGATTAATATTATCTGAAGATGGTCTTAAATTACAGGATCATATTATAATAAAAATCAAGGAATTTCCTGATAATATTAAAGATCTAAAACAACTTCAGCAATTTATAGGAATTGTTAATTATGGAAGAACCTTTTTTCCTAATTTATCTAAAAAATTAGATAAGTTATATGAAAAACTAAAGAAAGGAATAACATTTGATTGGACTGAAAGAGATTCAGAAATTATTAAAGAAATAAAAGAAGAAATAAATTATATTCCAAAAGTTTATTTACCTAAACAGGGTGATAAATTAATTTTAGAAACAGATGCTTCTGATAAACATTGGGGTTGTATATTAAAAGCCAAAACAAAAAATGAAGAATTAATTTGTGGTTATAGTTCAGGAAAATTTAAACCAAATGAAATTAATTATATTATATATGAAAAAGAGTTATTAGCAATAAAGAAAGGAATAAAGAAATTCTTGATATATTTAGCATCCGAATATTTTATTATTAGAACAGACAATCAGGCTGTTAAACAATTTCTTACTAATAACAGTTTAGAAACAGTACCAAGACGGATACGATGGTATAATGAGTTATGTAATTTTAATTTTCAAGTCATAAATATAAAAAGTGATGAAAATATTCTTGCTGATTTTCTTAGCAGGCCTTATGGATAGAGGTAAACAACCTCTAATGGGAGAATGGAATACTGTTCATAAACCCAACAAAGGGAAAATAACAAAATCCAACCAAGGATTTGTTCCTATGCCTCCACAAGTACAATTTTATCCTAATCAGGGATATTATGTACCATATCCAATGGTAAGACAACCAATTGGAACTCAATTTTCATTGACACCAAACCCGGTATGTCAATCTCAATGGTCACAAGACCCTAATTCGGCATTTCAAACCAGTTATGCTGAAATTATTAAGGGAGCAGAAAACTTTTTATCCCAACAATCGCTCTCTGAAATAAATGATTTTTATAATCCAGGATTACCACTGGAATATTATAATTATATTAATAAAATATGGAAAACCCATGTTTTAGAACAAAGAGCAAATTTTCGAAGAGCTCTTACTAATTTTTCTCAATTTTTAGTTGAAAAAACAACTAAAGAAAATAAAGCCCATGATCTTTTATTAAAATCAGTTTTATATAGAGAATGGGAAGATTGTTATGTAGATTATATGGATATTAAGGAGATAAATAATCTTCTTGATATATTTCAATATTTTATTGATAATGGGACAAACAGTCCTGTTATAAATAAAATGTTTAGAAGATGTTTATTTAATAAAGCTAGAAAAATTTTACCTGTAGAAATTTTTACAAAAATAAACAGTATAATTTGCAACCAGCAAATTCAATTTAGAAAAACTTTTTCTGAATACTTTTTACAAGCCTATGTTTTTACAAATCATTTAGGAGAAAAATTCCCTACTATAAAATTTAGGCTTAATCATGAACCATTTGATATAACAAGTATTGAATGGGGATTTGTTAAAGAAATAACAGTCCAAAATCTTTCTTTTGATTTACTAAAAGATTTTCCGGCTATCGTAAAATCACGATTAGCAAGTTTTCCAAATATGGATTTCTTTTACTATTTTCATATAAAAATTAGTAGTTTTATTGGTATTGCTGAATATGAAAGATTTTTTCAGCCATATCAAATTTGGACTATTCAAACGATGTTTGGAGGAATAAACCTCTCATCGGTTGATGAAGATAAAGATCACTTGTCAAAAACCATTGACATGTGTTATAATAATTATCAAGTCCAAGCCGGAATTGATTTAATGCTTAAAGCTCAGTATTTACTCCAACATAATACTTATGTCCTCTGGACTGATGGAAGAAGAATACTGGCGTACAATACTGAAAGACCTCATCAAAACCGTGATGAAGATTCTCTACAGCTGTTAAAAAAGATAGCTGAAATGGAGATTGATGATTATCCATTAACAATGGAAATCAAGGACACGTGGGAAAGTTGGAACTCACCACCAGTCTCACCGGATTCATTACATCTAGATGAAATAGAAGAAATGAATCTGACAAATATCCAAGAAGGATAATCCCGAGACTAGACACGTGTAAAAATCCAAAAAAGGAGCATTTAATTATTGATGGAGACTTGCAACTATCTCATTAAAAAGATGTTGATGGAAGATGATGCAAGCCATGATGCAGAGATGATGGAAGCAACCATTAATGCACGCAACCATCAAGAAAGCGACAAATAAAAATGACTACGTGGAAGAAACCATCGAGTCAATATTTATTACGTCCTTATCAGGATATTTTCGGATTTGAATTGTAAATAAATTAGAGTTCAATTCTTACACTATAAATAGGCATTGTTGTAGCCTAAATAAGGCATCGATTCCTACACCATTTCATAGTATAGTTTTCTTAGATTTTGCCTTTTGTAAACTTTCTTTCAATAGCCTTTTGTAAAATCCTTTACTATCAATAAAACTCTTTGTAAAAACCATATTCCGCTGTATTGAGCCACCATAGTCCCCCGTTATTGGTATCAGAGGGCCGGAGTAACGATACTTGGAAGCAAATATATCATAGTAATATTGTAAGTTTCTATCTTTTGTTCTCAATTCTGTTTATTTCATAGTTATTTATCTTAAAACCCATATATCTGTTGTTGTGTCTTTGTTGCCTGTTTAAGTCCAGGGAGGACGTGTTTAAGGCCTTTGTTAAAGACATATTAAGATAACGGACGGTTTTAGGTACCAAAGATAAATAATATGGAAGAGATAGATTGTTTATATAAAGATAAAACTTGTAATCATACTATGCATATAGAACCCAAAAATGAAAACAACATTTCGGCTCTTAGTAAAGGTATCAATAGTCTTGTGGATATAACTTCTGTTTATTTTAATAAGTTATATAATAAGGTTAATAATATTGAAAGTAAAATTGATAATATTAGTAAAGTAACAGAGTTAGACTTGAACAACGAGTCTAAGGAACTTTTAACAGATATTAATAATAAATTAGATAATGTTTTCACTAACAAAAGTGAAGACCAAGAAATGGATTTAGGTCCATTATACTATGGTAATAGTAATGTTATTTTAGCTTTATCTGAGGAAGACCAAACTTCTTCGGACGAGTCTAATACTAATAATAATATTAAAAAAGAAAAACAAAAAGGAGAAAATTCAAAACAACAAAAACATGATTTCCAGTGTTATAAAGAATTAATAGAACATTGGAAAATAAAATTTTCTACTACTAATGATAGTTATGAAAGAGTAGAATATTTAAAATTAATAGAGGAACTTTATGAAAAACATAAAGGTCTGTTTAAAATATTTAATTATCATTATATGTTAAATTATGATACTACAGAAAGTAGTAGTAGCTCTAATGATGATAATAAATCAGAAGATAATAATTCTATGATTTCAGAAGAAATTAATGCAACTAGCTATAATTCTGATGAAGAAAACACTTCAACAGAAGAAAATATAGAAATACCGGAACCCATGGATACTGACAACACAGATCCATATATACCGAAACCTAAGGAAAAGGATAAAAAAGATCCTTATGGTAAAAGAAAATTAGAATCAGATATTCAAAAAGATGATTATCTGAGATCTTTTAATAAAGATAATGAACTAGTCGAAGAAACGACTAGAATATTTGAAACTATAGCTACTAATGATGTCAAGCCTGAAAACCCAGGAGAAACATCTACTCAACCTATACCATATAGGATTGATGATTTAAATAAAAGAAATGTTGCTCAAGGAGGTATATATTTAGATTTAACTAAAATACCTTTATCAGACTATGAAAAAACTATAGATGATTGGGCACAGTCTATGACTATTGTTGTTAATAATAATAGCAGTAGTTGGACAAAAGAAAAATTTTTAAATTATTTTGTAGGAACTTTCCAAGGAGATGTTTTGCAATTTCTCCGTCGTTGGGAAGAATCTGAAAAAGGGAAACAACAAAAGGAACAACTTATTAATCAGATAGGTACTCCTAAGGAACTATTAAAAGGTTTAACTTTAACTCTAAAAACAGAATTTTGTGGCTATACTGATAAAAAAGATCAGGACGGTCAATCTAGTTATATTTTATCAAAAATAAAATTATGTGATATTAGATATTTAGAAGAATTTTCTAAAAAATTTCTTCATGAATATCAAAAGTTAAAAAATAATAACATAGAATTTTGGAAAAACCAATATTTCCATAAATTACCCCCACCTTGGGATGAAATTTGTATAAATAAATATGCTTCTTATCTAGATAAACACAGTAAAGCAGCTGGTATAGATAAAGAAAATATAGACAGTATAGGAAATAGGATTAATTTCGCTAAAGAAAGAATTACTTTACACTGTTTACAGAGTAAAGCTGCTAAACAAGTTAAAAATAAATTAAGTCATAGGTATTGTACAAAATTATTAGAAGGCGAATGGGAGTTTGGTTGTAAACCTATACAATCCAAACCTTATAAAAATTATAAAAATAAAAAATATAGGATGATAAGGTGGAAACCAGGAAATAAAAAATATACTGGTAATAAAAATGATAATAACAAAAAGAAAAAATTTGTAAGAAGAAAAACTTCTAAAAAACCTATAAAGCAACTTTGTAAATGTTTTATATGTGATGAAGAAGGTCATATAGCTACAAATTGTCCTAATAAGGGAAAAAATGCTAGAAAAATGATTAAAAATCTTGAAGAACAAGATTTAGAAATATGTTTTAGTGAGGAAATAAATCCTACTGAAATCTTATATGAAATAATATCAGAAACTGAATCTGATACTGATAATGAAGAATATATCTTTATGTTAGGACATAATAATCAATTAGAAGAAATTCCTAAAACTGAACAACAGGATATAAAATTAGGGAATTTAATAGGAGAAGAAAAAGACTTCTCAGAAGAAATGATAGAAAAGATAACTAAAAATCATATTTCTAAAGAAGAAATATATAAAATATCTAAGTTTAAAATATGGTCACAAAGACATATTGAAAAAATTAGCGGTAATACAGTCGCTAAAGATACAAAAGGTGGATTAACTGAAATCCCTTTATTTACTAAAGAAAAAATTAAGAGGATTAGAAAGAAATATCCTCAGGTAAGATATATACATCTAGGTATAATTATGATCACGATTAGAGCTTTATTTAGAAGGGGTCATGATGTACCTATAATAGCAGTTTTATTAGATAAAAGATTTGAAAATCCAATAAAAGCACTTATTGGAGGTATTCAATCAAATTTATATAATGGAGTAATAGGATTTAAGGTAAAACCGAATTATTTTATATCCATTACAGACCCTCTAATAGAAGAGTGTCTTTGTTTAAGAATTCAGACAAAAAATTCTGATATTAAGGATTTAGCAGAGGATCTTGCAATAAGCTGGACTGCTATTAATGAATATACTAATACTGCAGAGGTAGAAATAAAAGAAGTCAATAATAAAATTATTGAACTTTTTGAACCAAATAAAATTACTACAGAAATACAACCTAAATTATTACATTTAAAAGATCTTTCTATTCCAAAAGACTGGATAATAGGAGATATAAATAATGCGAGTACTTCAAAACCTGTAAGTACTATAGAGTATATAGCCTCAGGTGATAAGTTATATTTTAAAAATAATCTGTTAACAAATACAGATGATAATTTAGTTCTACCTTCAACTTCTCAAATAGAGGAAGAAGAAGATAATAAAAGTACAACATCCTCTACACCGATAGGTATGAAAACAGTTCATATCCCTATCTTTCCTACTGAACCTAGTAGAAATACTAGAATAGAAGATATACAAACTTTGGTAAAAAATACAAAAAATAGTATTTATATTGAAATAATATTAAAAGAAAAATTTCTTTTACATGCTTTAATAGATACAGGTGCTACAACAAGTAGCTGTAAGATGAATGCTATTCCTAGAAAATATTGGAAACCTGTAAAAAGGCCAATAAAGGTTAGTGGTATAGATAACAATAAGACTTTAGTATATTATAAAGCTAGGAATATACCAATTTACATAAATAATGTAAAATTTGTAATTCCAAAATTATTAGGATTCCCCGAAATGAAGGGAGATATATTATTAGGCAATGATTTCATAAAACAATATTTACCATTTTCTATTTATAAAAAATCAGTTATACTATCTATAGAAAAGAATTCTATAGAAATACCTATTGTTCAAAATCCTAACTTTATTTGCTGATTTTCTTAGCAGGCCTTATGGATAGAGGTAAAAAACCTCTAATGGGAGAATGGAATACTGTTCATAAACCCAACAAAGGGAAAATAACAAAATCCAACCAAGGATTTGTTCCTATGCCTCCACAAGTACAATTTTATCCTAATCAGGGATATTATGTACCATATCCAATGGTAAGACAACCAATTGGAACTCAATTTTCATTGACACCAAACCCGGTATGTCAATCTCAATGGTCACAAGACCCTAATTCGGCATTTCAAACCAGTTATGCTGAAATTATTAAGGGAGCAGAAAACTTTTTATCCCAACAATCGCTCTCTGAAATAAATGATTTTTATAATCCAGGATTACCACTGGAATATTATAATTATATTAATAAAATATGGAAAACCCATGTTTTAGAACAAAGAGCAAATTTTCGAAGAGCTCTTACTAATTTTTCTCAATTTTTAGTTGAAAAAACAACTAAAGAAAATAAAGCCCATGATCTTTTATTAAAATCAGTTTTATATAGAGAATGGGAAGATTGTTATGTAGATTATATGGATATTAAGGAGATAAATAATCTTCTTGATATATTTCAATATTTTATTGATAATGGGACAAACAGTCCTGTTATAAATAAAATGTTTAGAAGATGTTTATTTAATAAAGCTAGAAAAATTTTACCTATAGAAATTTTTACAAAAATAAACAGTATAATTTGCAACCAGCAAATTCAATTTAGAAAAACTTTTTCTGAATACTTTTTACAAGCCTATGTTTTTACAAATCATTTAGGAGAAAAATTCCCTACTATAAAATTTAGGCTTAATCATGAACCATTTGATATAACAAGTATTGAATGGGGATTTGTTAAAGAAATAACAGTCCAAAATCTTTCTTTTGATTTACTAAAAGATTTTCCGGCTATCGTAAAATCACGATTAGCAAGTTTTCCAAATATGGATTTCTTTTACTATTTTCATATAAAAATTAGTAGTTTTATTGGTATTGCTGAATATGAAAGATTTTTTCAGCCATATCAAATTTGGACTATTCAAACGATGTTTGGAGGAATAAACCTCTCATCGGTTGATGAAGATAAAGATCACTTGTCAAAAACCATTGACATGTGTTATAATAATTATCAAGTCCAAGCCGGAATTGATTTAATGCTTAAAGCTCAGTATTTACTCCAACATAATACTTATGTCCTCTGGACTGATGGAAGAAGAATACTGGCGTACAATACTGAAAGACCTCATCAAAACCGTGATGAAGATTCTCTACAGCTGTTAAAAAAGATAGCTGAAATGGAGATTGATGATTATCCATTAACGATGGAAATCAAGGACACGTGGGAAAGTTGGAACTCACCACCAGTCTCACCGGATTCATTACATCTAGATGAAATAGAAGAAATGAATCTGACAAATATCCAAGAAGGATAATCCCGAGACTAGACACGTGTAAAAATCCAAAAAAGGAGCATTTAATTATTGATGGAGACTTGCAACTATCTCATTAAAAAGATGTTGATGGAAGATGATGCAAGCCATGATGCAGAGATGATGGAAGCAACCATTAATGCACGCAACCATCAAGAAAGCGACAAATAAAAATGACTACGTGGAAGAAACCATCGAGTCAATATTTATTACGTCCTTATCAGGATATTTTCGGATTTGAATTGTAAATAAATTAGAGTTCAATTCTTACACTATAAATAGGCATTGTTGTAGCCTAAATAAGGCATCGATTCCTACACCATTTCATAGTATAGTTTTCTTAGATTTTGCCTTTTGTAAACTTTCTTTCAATAGCCTTTTGTAAAATCCTTTACTATCAATAAAACTCTTTGTAAAAATTATATTCTGTTTATATTTAATATTAAAATAAAAATTTTTACCTAGATAAAACTCTTTTTTATCAGTATAGCCACAAAATTCTGTTTTTAAAATTATATTCCGCTGTATAATATGGTTATAACAGATAGTAAATATTGATATATGGATAATATCAAATGGTTCATGATTAAGCCTAAATTTTATAGTAGGGAATTTTTCTCCTAAATGATTTGTAAAAACATAGGCTTGTAAAAAGTATTCAGAAAAAGTTTTTCTAAATTGAATTTGCTGGTTGCAAATTATACTGTTTATTTTTGTAAAAATTTCTACAGGTAAAATTTTTCTAGCTTTATTAAATAAACATCTTCTAAACATTTTATTTATAACAGGACTGTTTGTCCCATTATCAATAAAATATTGAAATATATCAAGAAGATTATTTATCTCCTTAATATCCATATAATCTACATAACAATCTTCCCATTCTCTATATAAAACTGATTTTAATAAAAGATCATGGGCTTTATTTTCTTTAGTTGTTTTTTCAACTAAAAATTGAGAAAAATTAGTAAGAGCTCTTCGAAAATTTGCTCTTTGATCTAAAACATGGGTTTTCCATATTTTATTAATATAATTATAATATTCCAGTGGTAATCCTGGATTATAAAAATCATTTATTTCAGAGAGCGATTGTTGGGATAAAAAGTTTTCTGCTCCCTTAATAATTTCAGCATAACTGGTTTGAAATGCCGAATTAGGGTCTTGTGACCATTGAGATTGACATACCGGGTTTGGTGTCAATGAAAATTGAGTTCCAATTGGTTGTCTTACCATTGGATATGGTACATAATATCCCTGATTAGGATAAAATTGTACTTGTGGAGGCATAGGAACAAATCCTTGGTTGGATTTTGTTATTTTCCCTTTGTTGGGTTTATGAACAGTATTCCATTCTCCCATTAGAGGTTGTTTACCTCTATCCATAAGGCCTGCTAAGAAAATCAGCAAGAATATTTTCATCACTTTTTATATTTATGACTTGAAAATTAAAATTACATAACTCATTATACCATCGTATCCGTCTTGGTACTGTTTCTAAACTGTTATTAGTAAGAAATTGTTTAACAGCCTGATTGTCTGTTCTAATAATAAAATATTCGGATGCTAAATATATCAAGAATTTCTTTATTCCTTTCTTTATTGCTAATAACTCTTTTTCATATATAATATAATTAATTTCATTTGGTTTAAATTTTCCTGAACTATAACCACAAATTAATTCTTCATTTTTTGTTTTGGCTTTTAATATACAACCCCAATGTTTATCAGAAGCATCTGTTTCTAAAATTAATTTATCACCCTGTTTAGGTAAATAAACTTTTGGAATATAATTTATTTCTTCTTTTATTTCTTTAATAATTTCTGAATCTCTTTCAGTCCAATCAAATGTTATTCCTTTCTTTAGTTTTTCATATAACTTATCTAATTTTTTAGATAAATTAGGAAAAAAGGTTCTTCCATAATTAACAATTCCTATAAATTGCTGAAGTTGTTTTAGATCTTTAATATTATCAGGAAATTCCTTGATTTTTATTATAATATGATCCTGTAATTTAAGACCATCTTCAGATAATATTAATCCCAAAAATTCTATTTCAGTTTTTTCTAATTCTATCTTTTTAGGACTTAGTATTATTCCATGTTTTATGAATTCTCTAGAAATGATGTTTAGATGTTTTCTATGTCTTTCTAGAGTGTCTGAAAAAATTAATATATCATCAATATAGACTACACAAAATTTCTTATATTTCTTAAAAATAGAATCCATCCATCTTTGAAAAATCTGTGGTGCATTACACAGACCAAAAGGCATTACATTCCATTGAAAATGTCCATTAGGTGCACTAAATGCTGTTAAAGGCCTAGAAGCTTCTGTTAGCATAATTTGCCAAAAACCTGATTTACAATCAAATTTACTAAAATATTTAGCATGTTTTGCTTGATTTATGAGTACCTCCTTTCTTGGAATAAAATACCCATCAAAAATAATATTTTGATTTAATCTTTTATAGTTAATAACCATTCTAGCTTTTCCTCGTTTTATTTCTGCATGGTTTCTTACCATAAAAGCAGGACTAGAATGTGGACTAGTAGTTTCTTCTATTAATCCTTTTTCCATTAATTCATTTATTTGAATATCAAACTCATCTATATCTTGTTTAGTATAGATCATTGGTTTTACCCTGATAATCTTTTTAGGATTTTCTAACTTGATTTCGCAATATCGAGGGCTATTCTTCCATAATTTTAATGGTTCTTCACTAAAATTATTTTCTAATATTTTAAACAGCCAATGGGTTATTTCGATCTGTTTAAAATGATCTTTCCTTGGTGGATTAAAATCTTTATTACAAATATACTTATGATTTTCTATTAATGGTACTTCCACATAAGTGTTTTCTGTGGTTAATGTAATCATATTTCTATCAATTGAAAAAGGCAAATGTTGATATATAAAATTATTACCTAATAAAATATCACCATGCATATCAGGGAAACATAAAATTTTTGGAATTACAAATCTTACATTATTTATGTAGACTGGTATTATTGCTAAATATTGTAAAAACCATATATACCGAAACCTAAGGAAAAGGATAAAAAAGATCCTTATGGTAAAAGAAAATTAGAATCAGATATTCAAAAAGATGATTATCTGAGATCTTTTAATAAAGATAATGAACTAGTCGAAGAAACGACTAGAATATTTGAAACTATAGCTACTAATGATGTCAAGCCTGAAAACCCAGGAGAAACATCTACTCAACCTATACCATATAGGATTGATGATTTAAATAAAAGAAATGTTGCTCAAGGAGGTATATATTTAGATTTAACTAAAATACCTTTATCAGACTATGAAAAAACTATAGATGATTGGGCACAGTCTATGACTATTGTTGTTAATAATAATAGCAGTAGTTGGACAAAAGAAAAATTTTTAAATTATTTTGTAGGAACTTTCCAAGGAGATGTTTTGCAATTTCTCCGTCGTTGGGAAGAATCTGAAAAAGGGAAACAACAAAAGGAACAACTTATTAATCAGATAGGTACTCCTAAGGAACTATTAAAAGGTTTAACTTTAACTCTAAAAACAGAATTTTGTGGCTATACTGATAAAAAAGATCAGGACGGTCAATCTAGTTATATTTTATCAAAAATAAAATTATGTGATATTAGATATTTAGAAGAATTTTCTAAAAAATTTCTTCATGAATATCAAAAGTTAAAAAATAATAACATAGAATTTTGGAAAAACCAATATTTCCATAAATTACCCCCACCTTGGGATGAAATTTGTATAAATAAATATGCTTCTTATCTAGATAAACACAGTAAAGCAGCTGGTATAGATAAAGAAAATATAGACAGTATAGGAAATAGGATTAATTTCGCTAAAGAAAGAATTACTTTACACTGTTTACAGAGTAAAGCTGCTAAACAAGTTAAAAATAAATTAAGTCATAGGTATTGTACAAAATTATTAGAAGGCGAATGGGAGTTTGGTTGTAAACCTATACAATCCAAACCTTATAAAAATTATAAAAATAAAAAATATAGGATGATAAGGTGGAAACCAGGAAATAAAAAATATACTGGTAATAAAAATGATAATAACAAAAAGAAAAAATTTGTAAGAAGAAAAACTTCTAAAAAACCTATAAAGCAACTTTGTAAATGTTTTATATGTGATGAAGAAGGTCATATAGCTACAAATTGTCCTAATAAGGGAAAAAATGCTAGAAAAATGATTAAAAATCTTGAAGAACAAGATTTAGAAATATGTTTTAGTGAGGAAATAAATCCTACTGAAATCTTATATGAAATAATATCAGAAACTGAATCTGATACTGATAATGAAGAATATATCTTTATGTTAGGACATAATAATCAATTAGAAGAAATTCCTAAAACTGAACAACAGGATATAAAATTAGGGAATTTAATAGGAGAAGAAAAAGACTTCTCAGAAGAAATGATAGAAAAGATAACTAAAAATCATATAAAATATCTAAGTTTAAAATATGGTCACAAAGACATATTGAAAAAATTAGCGGTAATACAGTCGCTAAAGATACAAAAGGTGGATTAACTGAAATCCCTTTATTTACTAAAGAAAAAATTAAGAGGATTAGAAAGAAATATCCTCAGGTAAGATATATACATCTAGGTATAATTATGATCACGATTAGAGCTTTATTTAGAAGGGGTCATGATGTACCTATAATAGCAGTTTTATTAGATAAAAGATTTGAAAATCCAATAAAAGCACTTATTGGAGGTATTCAATCAAATTTATATAATGGAGTAATAGGATTTAAGGTAAAACCGAATTATTTTATATCCATTACAGACCCTCTAATAGAAGAGTGTCTTTGTTTAAGAATTCAGACAAAAAATTCTGATATTAAGGATTTAGCAGAGGATCTTGCAATAAGCTGGACTGCTATTAATGAATATACTAATACTGCAGAGGTAGAAATAAAAGAAGTCAATAATAAAATTATTGAACTTTTTGAACCAAATAAAATTACTACAGAAATACAACCTAAATTATTACATTTAAAAGATCTTTCTATTCCAAAAGACTGGATAATAGGAGATATAAATAATGCGAGTACTTCAAAACCTGTAAGTACTATAGAGTATATAGCCTCAGGTGATAAGTTATATTTTAAAAATAATCTGTTAACAAATACAGATGATAATTTAGTTCTACCTTCAACTTCTCAAATAGAGGAAGAAGAAGATAATAAAAGTACAACATCCTCTACACCGATAGGTATGAAAACAGTTCATATCCCTATCTTTCCTACTGAACCTAGTAGAAATACTAGAATAGAAGATATACAAACTTTGGTAAAAAATACAAAAAATAGTATTTATATTGAAATAATATTAAAAGAAAAATTTCTTTTACATGCTTTAATAGATACAGGTGCTACAACAAGTAGCTGTAAGATGAATGCTATTCCTAGAAAATATTGGAAACCTGTAAAAAGGCCAATAAAGGTTAGTGGTATAGATAACAATAAGACTTTAGTATATTATAAAGCTAGGAATATACCAATTTACATAAATAATGTAAAATTTGTAATTCCAAAATTATTAGGATTCCCCGAAATGAAGGGAGATATATTATTAGGCAATGATTTCATAAAACAATATTTACCATTTTCTATTTATAAAAAATCAGTTATACTATCTATAGAAAAGAATTCTATAGAAATACCTATTGTTCAAAATCCTAACTTTATTTGCTGATTTTCTTAGCAGGCCTTATGGATAGAGGTAAAAAACCTCTAATGGGAGAATGGAATACTGTTCATAAACCCAACAAAGGGAAAATAACAAAATCCAACCAAGGATTTGTTCCTATGCCTCCACAAGTACAATTTTATCCTAATCAGGGATATTATGTACCATATCCAATGGTAAGACAACCAATTGGAACTCAATTTTCATTGACACCAAACCCGGTATGTCAATCTCAATGGTCACAAGACCCTAATTCGGCATTTCAAACCAGTTATGCTGAAATTATTAAGGGAGCAGAAAACTTTTTATCCCAACAATCGCTCTCTGAAATAAATGATTTTTATAATCCAGGATTACCACTGGAATATTATAATTATATTAATAAAATATGGAAAACCCATGTTTTAGAACAAAGAGCAAATTTTCGAAGAGCTCTTACTAATTTTTCTCAATTTTTAGTTGAAAAAACAACTAAAGAAAATAAAGCCCATGATCTTTTATTAAAATCAGTTTTATATAGAGAATGGGAAGATTGTTATGTAGATTATATGGATATTAAGGAGATAAATAATCTTCTTGATATATTTCAATATTTTATTGATAATGGGACAAACAGTCCTGTTATAAATAAAATGTTTAGAAGATGTTTATTTAATAAAGCTAGAAAAATTTTACCTGTAGAAATTTTTACAAAAATAAACAGTATAATTTGCAACCAGCAAATTCAATTTAGAAAAACTTTTTCTGAATACTTTTTACAAGCCTATGTTTTTACAAATCATTTAGGAGAAAAATTCCCTACTATAAAATTTAGGCTTAATCATGAACCATTTGATATAACAAGTATTGAATGGGGATTTGTTAAAGAAATAACAGTCCAAAATCTTTCTTTTGATTTACTAAAAGATTTTCCGGCTATCGTAAAATCACGATTAGCAAGTTTTCCAAATATGGATTTCTTTTACTATTTTCATATAAAAATTAGTAGTTTTATTGGTATTGCTGAATATGAAAGATTTTTTCAGCCATATCAAATTTGGACTATTCAAACGATGTTTGGAGGAATAAACCTCTCATCGGTTGATGAAGATAAAGATCACTTGTCAAAAACCATTGACATGTGTTATAATAATTATCAAGTCCAAGCCGGAATTGATTTAATGCTTAAAGCTCAGTATTTACTCCAACATAATACTTATGTCCTCTGGACTGATGGAAGAAGAATACTGGCGTACAATACTGAAAGACCTCATCAAAACCGTGATGAAGATTCTCTACAGCTGTTAAAAAAGATAGCTGAAATGGAGATTGATGATTATCCATTAACAATGGAAATCAAGGACACGTGGGAAAGTTGGAACTCACCACCAGTCTCACCGGATTCATTACATCTAGATGAAATAGAAGAAATGAATCTGACAAATATCCAAGAAGGATAATCCCGAGACTAGACACGTGTAAAAATCCAAAAAAGGAGCATTTAATTATTGATGGAGACTTGCAACTATCTCATTAAAAAGATGTTGATGGAAGATGATGCAAGCCATGATGCAGAGATGATGGAAGCAACCATTAATGCACGCAACCATCAAGAAAGCGACAAATAAAAATGACTACGTGGAAGAAACCATCGAGTCAATATTTATTACGTCCTTATCAGGATATTTTCGGATTTGAATTGTAAATAAATTAGAGTTCAATTCTTACACTATAAATAGGCATTGTTGTAGCCTAAATAAGGCATCGATTCCTACACCATTTCATAGTATAGTTTTCTTAGATTTTGCCTTTTGTAAACTTTCTTTCAATAGCCTTTTGTAAAATCCTTTACTATCAATAAAACTCTTTGTAAAAACCATATTCCGCTGTATTGAGCCACCATAGTCCCCCGTTATTGGTATCAGAGGGCCGGAGTAACGATACTTGGAAGCAAATATATCATAGTAATATTGTAAGTTTCTATCTTTTGTTCTCAATTCTGTTTATTTCATAGTTATTTATCTTAAAACCCATATATCTGTTGTTGTGTCTTTGTTGCCTGTTTAAGTCCAGGGAGGACGTGTTTAAGGCCTTTGTTAAAGACATATTAAGATAACGGACGGTTTTAGGTACCAAAGATAAATAATATGGAAGAGATAGATTGTTTATATAAAGATAAAACTTGTAATCATACTATGCATATAGAACCCAAAAAAGAAAACAACATTTCGGCTCTTAGTAAAGGTATCAATAGTCTTGTGGATATAACTTCTGTTTATTTTAATAAGTTATATAATAAGGTTAATAATATTGAAAGTAAAATTGATAATATTAGTAAAGTAACAGAGTTAGACTTGAACAACGAGTCTAAGGAACTTTTAACAGATATTAATAATAAATTAGATAATGTTTTCACTAACAAAAGTGAAGACCAAGAAATGGATTTAGGTCCATTATACTATGGTAATAGTAATGTTATTTTAGCTTTATCTGAGGAAGACCAAACTTCTTCGGACGAGTCTAATACTAATAATAATATTAAAAAAGAAAAACAAAAAGGAGAAAATTCAAAACAACAAAAACATGATTTCCAGTGTTATAAAGAATTAATAGAACATTGGAAAATAAAATTCTCTACTACTAATGATAGTTATGAAAGAGTAGAATATTTAAAATTAATAGAAGAACTTTATGAAAAACATAAAGGTCTGTTTAAAATATTTAATTATCATTATATGTTAAATTATGATACTACAGAAAGTAGTAGTAGTTCTAATGATGATAATAAATCAGAAGATAATAATTCTATGATTTCAGAAGAAATTAATGCAACTAGCTATAATTCTGATGAAGAAAACACTTCAACAGAAGAAAATATAGAAATACCGGAACCTATGGATACTGACAACACAGATCCATATATACCAAAACCTAAGGAAAAGGATAAGAAAGAAGAAATATTAATATTAAAACATAAACCAGAATTATTATATAAAAATTCTAGAAACACTAGAATAAAAAAGACAAAAAATACAATAATAATTCAACAAATGAAATTGGGAAAAAATGATATTATCACTTTTTCAAAATTTCAACCAAAAAAATATTATACTTATATAGAAGTTACCTTTCAATTTAGAGAGTATAAAACATATTCTTTACACGCTCTATTAGACACAGGAGCTACAACAAGTAGCTGTAGACAAAATGCTATTCCATCAGAAAAATGGGAATTAATGAATAATCCCATAATGGCGGTAGGGGTAGATGGTAAAGAAACCTTAATTGTTCATAAAGCTAAGAATATACCAGTCTACATAAATAATGTAAGATTTGTAATTCCAAAAATTTTATGTTTCCCTGATATGCATGGTGATATTTTATTAGGTAATAATTTTATATATCAACATTTGCCTTTTTCAATTGATAGAAATATGATTACATTAACCACAGAAAACACTTATGTGGAAGTACCATTAATAGAAAATCATAAGTATATTTGTAATAAAGATTTTAATCCACCAAGGAAAGATCATTTTAAACAGATCGAAATAACCCATTGGCTGTTTAAAATATTAGAAAATAATTTTAGTGAAGAACCATTAAAATTATGGAAGAATAGCCCTCGATATTGCGAAATCAAGTTAGAAAATCCTAAAAAGATTATCAGGGTAAAACCAATGATCTATACTAAACAAGATATAGATGAGTTTGATATTCAAATAAATGAATTAATGGAAAAAGGATTAATAGAAGAAACTACTAGTCCACATTCTAGTCCTGCTTTTATGGTAAGAAACCATGCAGAAATAAAACGAGGAAAAGCTAGAATGGTTATTAACTATAAAAGATTAAATCAAAATATTATTTTTGATGGGTATTTTATTCCAAGAAAGGAGGTACTCATAAATCAAGCAAAACATGCTAAATATTTTAGTAAATTTGATTGTAAATCAGGTTTTTGGCAAATTATGCTAACAGAAGCTTCTAGGCCTTTAACAGCATTTAGTGCACCTAATGGACATTTTCAATGGAATGTAATGCCTTTTGGTCTGTGTAATGCACCACAGATTTTTCAAAGATGGATGGATTCTATTTTTAAGAAATATAAGAAATTTTGTGTAGTCTATATTGATGATATATTAATTTTTTCAGACACTCTAGAAAGACATAGAAAACATCTAAACATCATTTCTAGAGAATTCATAAAACATGGAATAATACTAAGTCCTAAAAAGATAGAATTAGAAAAAACTGAAATAGAATTTTTGGGATTAATATTATCTGAAGATGGTCTTAAATTACAGGATCATATTATAATAAAAATCAAGGAATTTCCTGATAATATTAAAGATCTAAAACAACTTCAGCAATTTATAGGAATTGTTAATTATGGAAGAACCTTTTTTCCTAATTTATCTAAAAAATTAGATAAGTTATATGAAAAACTAAAGAAAGGAATAACATTTGATTGGACTGAAAGAGATTCAGAAATTATTAAAGAAATAAAAGAAGAAATAAATTATATTCCAAAAGTTTATTTACCTAAACAGGGTGATAAATTAATTTTAGAAACAGATGCTTCTGATAAACATTGGGGTTGTATATTAAAAGCCAAAACAAAAAATGAAGAATTAATTTGTGGTTATAGTTCAGGAAAATTTAAACCAAATGAAATTAATTATATTATATATGAAAAAGAGTTATTAACAGCGATTGTTGTGACTTTTATAGCCAAATAACAAGATTCTTTGTTTTTTGTTTGTTTTTGCTTTTGTCTGCTACTATCCTTTTGTTTTTTCTTTATTGTTTTCTACTGCTTGCATGTTTTTTTGCTGTTGCGTGTTCCTTCCTCTTTGCAGGTGACAGTGGAGTGGCTGATGGTGGTAGCAGAAGAGTCAGACGTGTGGGAGGAGGCTTAAGCATGAAGAAGCATGCGGCTGGGGTTTGTTGCGTCTTTTTTTTTTTGCCAAAAACTGTTTAGGTTTTGGGCTTGTTGGGCCACTAGGGTTTTTGTTTAATTTGAGTTTTGTAATTGTAAAATTGGGCCAACATATTTTATTGGACTTGTAATTATTTTATTTTTATTTTGTTTGGTTTTTGTTTGGGCGAGCAGATTTGGGCCTCTACATTTGCTATTTTTCATGAGATGAACAATAAATTGACAAAATTACATTACACAAGTACATAAGTAAAAAATTATTTATTATTTGTAAGAATTTCAATATGAATGCCTACTGTCAAATGTATCATAATTTCCATATAAATTTCGTATAATCAAACAATTATTTACAAGAATTTATTCAAATAAACTATTATAATTTAAGGGTTAATACACAATTTTATGTATACATTTTTATTTTTTTATAATATTTTACATTAAATTTTATTTTACAATTATTAATATTATATCATTTCATGTTTATATTTTATAAACAAACAATTATATTTATCTGCATTATTATTAATATTTTTTTAATCTGTATTATTATTTTTCCAATTTAATACACTAATGTACCAATATTATATATTCCGGTACACTAAAAATCAATCTTTGAATAAAACACTAAAAAAATTATTTTTAATACCAAAATATATATCTTCCATCAAATATAAATTTTGTATTGGACCAAAAAACAGAGTCGGAGAATCAAAAGGCAAACATTAAATAATCTTTCGAGTGACATTCACTTTAAGCCACTTTCAGAATCATTGTTATTAGATTTGCACGGCCCCCTGCGCCATGGATTGTTCGTGTTTGATGTTGATGACCGAAAAGAACTTGACTGCTGCGAGCTCCTTCGCCATGTCTGCCCTCTTCCATAACCAAACATACTGTTATGGCTCGGTTCAGATATTTTCATGTCTGCAATGGCTTTAGCCGTGTTTGAGTTTGAATCAGCAGCACCCACTTTACATGTGTCAAACCTTGGGTTCCATGGCAACCTTGTATTTGATGTCTGGTTCGTTGGGTGAAGATCATTTCTTGTTTTTCGGATCAACTCAAACCTGTTATAGGGCGGTCTGGTTCCAAGGTATTCATGCCATAGCTGAATTTTTTGAATATCAGCTTCAGTTATGGCCTATATATATATAAATGTTACAATGATTATTATAAGTAAAAAATTTTTGAAAAAGATTTAAGATGTTTATATTACCTTTTCGGGATATTCAACACCCTCTAGAGGGCGTGGGATATGTGGTTTTCCAATAGGGATCTGGAATGGCAACAGCCTGTGATGTTAAAAAAAAAAAAACAATATGAAATCCAGCCTTTTCATGATTTCTACATGCATAGGTTCAAACCAGCTTACATGATGGGTGATGATGATACATGTCCTCTAACAGCACCGCTGCATTAGGTACAATGGACGGTCAAATAAATAATATAGCTAAAACATGAAATGAAACAATATGACGGACCAACCTGATCAGTTCGGCTTCTGTATGCAACTTTTCATTATCAGGAAAAAGTGTCAAAATCTTTGATCCTAAATGTCTTGGTATGAAGAGTTTGTCAGTTTTCTCTGCATTCCTTTATGTTTCTTCTGGTTGAAGATATTGTAAAATGCCGTCTCATTGGATGCATATAATATATACAAGTATACGAACCAGTTCTATAGATGAAATGAAGTCTCACCAACAATTCCTTCTCAAGTCTTAGTGTCTCCGATAAAAGCCGTTCCTCATCGATTAAGGGAAGCTTGCATATGCCCTTAACAAGAAGAGTTCATGCAAATTTTTCATGCATTAATAACTGATTCTATAACAATGGGAACCATACTAGCAAGGACATATGTTTTGAGCAACCAACCTGCCATGCGTGGCACTTTCCATCCGTGTCAATTTTGAAATCTAAGAAAAATGTAGGAAAAGAAAAGAGAGAACATGTTGTGAATCTGTAATAGGAACACTTATACCAGCATCACACGATCCATAACCCAGAAAACAGGACTAACCTGTAGGATAGAAGTCAATGATTTGGGAATCAGCATCCGTGATAAGTTTTGCATACAGTTTCGGAAGTGCATGAGCACTGCATAAAGCCAATAAAATATTACGAAAACCGAAATATCGGAAGTTAATATCCAAATCAGAAGAGGTAATAGGGTATACCTTCTGGGTGGCAATACACCCATTAGTTGATCAAAGGGCTTAAAAGGCTGACCCTTCTGGAACTTTACACTCACTCGAGAAAGACCCTTCGTGTCTGACGGAAATGGAGCATAGTAATAGGGATAGTACCTAACATTTTAATGAATCTCTCATCACATAGCAATACTAACTGTAGAACGTATATATGTATGTAATGAATTTACATATGATCACTAATCTCAAAATATTTCATTTAAGTTATTAAATTATTCAAAATCACGTGACTTTTAATTATTTTTTAAATTCGATTAAAAAGCTTCAAATGACAATTACAAGTGACAATTAGTACAGTAGAACATATCATCTAAGTTTATTTAATGGTTAATGTAGAGAATCGAAAAAGAAAGCAACTTTGATTTTGGTTTTCAGGTCTATAACATTCAAAGTTGTTTCAAAATAAATATTTCAATGATTATTTTATAATTTTTTGAAATTAAGTGATTTAAATGTAAATCTACTAATAAGAGAATAAATATGTTTCAAACTTTTATCATCTTACACTGACAATAATACTGATGTCAATTAAACTAATACTCAATTTACTTTATTCTACAATTTAAAGTAAGCTCGAATAAAACTATATATAAATACAATGAGTATAACATAGCCCTACAAAAAAAAAAGTAACTTAAAAACATATAAAATAATGTATACAACAACTCAAACAACAGTGCATTTTGGGACCGCCGGTCATCTTCCCCGATGAACCAATAACCACCACCTTTTTTCTGGTAAAGTATTGAAATGGTTACTATTGCTTGCTATTTTGGTTACTAAATTTTTAATTTTTTCAATTTAGTCACTAAACTAATTGAAATTTAATGATTAGCCACCATCTTAATAATAAAAAAACTTCTAAACTGTTCAATTAAGTCCTTATAATTAAAAGTGAAAGCAGGTAACAATGTCCATACTAGATACTACAATTATTATTAAAAAAAAAAATTCTCTTATTTGTAATAAAGTATTGTCGACTATGTACAACAACAAAATGCATTTGAAAGAATAATAGTATGAGGTGAAAAATATAAGACCTAATTGTTGTATGTTTAAAATATCAAATGGAAGTGAAAGGAGAGGAGCAGCTCTAACAATGTGAATGGACAAGGGAAATGAAAGCTTACCTCATGAAGAAGAAGATTTCATGAACTTCGTCCGCTATCCTCAATCGTCAGTCCTTTAAGACTCTTGGCTAACCAGATAGCAGTCTCCCTTGGGGACACCTTATGTTTCCCGAATGGTTTCAAAACAACCGAGAGCTCTTCCAATCTGTTCTGTTGTAATAACTCTGCGGATAATTCGAGAAGCCCTTCAAGTGCCTCTGCTCTTTGCCTGAAAGACTTGATATCCAACGTTTCCTTTGCTGGTGTCTCTTCTTCTGTCAGAGATGAGCTTGGCTTCGTAGGGTCTGGTGAATCCACTTTTGGAGATGAAGAAATGGAGTTCCTGACATCCATTTCTTTAATGCCAGGATAATCTGGAACATTTGATGACTTGAGGGTCATTGGGCTTGTCACGTTTCTTGTGTCTAATTCATCCCTCAAAACATCTATGAGTTTCCCAACATCCACATTTTGGACACCTGTATCTACTTTTTCCATCAATGGCTGTTCATTGCCAACTCGGAAGCTGCTGTGCCTTATAACATGTATAACATTATCAAATGCTGGAGGACGTGATGTTGTGGTTGGATTTGTTTCTTTATCTCGCTGTGAATTATCCTGGATAGATGAAATTGGTGAGGCAATGCAAGATGTAGATTCTGCCATGGACGAGAGAAGCTCCATTACAGTGAACTTGTCATCACCACTGGATGTTGAAGAAAGATTCGAATGGAGCATTGTATCATGTCGACTACAAGGTCTGCTTGCCACAGTTTCATCCGAGTTCTTAGTAAGCTCGTACAAACTTAAACATAACTTACATTTCATTTATACAATTCATAGATCAAACATAAATCATTACCAATGCCGTAAGCTTAGTATAAGCCTATACAACATCATCAAACTTACAAGTTAGTACACTTTGTCCATGATACAAATGAATTTAACCATAAAATAAGTAGAATTCCATGTATAAACACATCATTTAGTTCATCAATGTTTTCATAAGATCATGATTCTGTAACGCCCCCACGCCACCGTCACCGGAGTCGAGCTTGAGGTGTTACTAAACATAATTTACCATCTTAAACAACTTTACAAAATCTATTTTTATTTTCGGAATAAATTGTTTTCTGCGTCATGGTCGCTCAAAAAATCATATCTCGAGTTACAAAACTCGAAATCATGATCCGTAAATTTTCCCCGAATCTAGACTCATATATCTATTCACTAACTTTTTTCTAGAATTTTTGGCTGGGCCAATTAGTACAGTTTATTAGTTAAAGTTACCCCTGTTTCAGGACTTGACTGCACTGACCTCTACTTACTACGAACCACTTTTCTCCCTGTACAAAATTCATATAACTATACCGTTCATTTCTATTAAAACTAGATTCAATAAGGATTCTGAGAATATAAATTACACCTCCTAATTGTTAGTTTACAATTTATAGTAAATTTTCAAATTTGGAACAGGGGATCCAGAAATCGCTCTGGCCCTGTTTCACTAAAACTCAAATATCTCATAACATATAACTCCTTTACCTATTTTCTTTCTTCCATATGAAAGTAGACACAATAAGCTTCAATTTCATAACTAATCCATCACCAAATTCGCTTTCTATGATTTTTACTGAATTTTCAAACTCACGTCAGTGTTGCTGCAATGTTCTGTTTTATGGCTAATTTCATTTTCCTAAAAGCTTTCATATACTAGATAACCTATTATCCTTCCATGACATCAAATATAATCTATATTAGCCATTTCAATGTCTCATCATTATCAAGCATTTCCTCAACCAAAACATCACCATATCACAAGATTATTTACACAAAGTAGGTATATTGCTATACATGCCATACTAAGTTTTACAAGCCATTTACCAAAGAGTCCTTCGGATAGTGTGATCGAGCCTTCGACCTATCCTGATTCTCAAGCCGGCTTGTCCAAAACTACAATGAATGAAAAGGAGGGAGTAAGCATAAATGCTTAGTAAGTTCACATGCAAATAACAAGTAACATAACAAAGTCATTATGCCAAACAACATTTGCATAGCATCACCAAAATATATGTCACAATTATCATCATACTTCATCTTACCACACTTTGGTTGTTGTGTCGGGCTTTAACTCGAGGGTTAAGTACATACCTGTCCAATATGGCCATTTCTCGACATTACCAAATTGTCACTTACATCTTGAGTGCCTTTCCATTTCACCTGAATTTTTACCCGTTGAACACATTGGAATACAACTCGGATACACGGATCATTTGCACATAAGTGCCATATATGTAATCAAGCAATCATGTAACCCGCCCATAAGCGAACTCGGACTCAACTCAACGAGCTCGGGCGTTCGCATCCATAAGTGAACTCGGACTCAACTCAACGAGCTCGGATGCCTAGTTACATCTCACGAACTCGGACTCAACTCAACAAGTTCGGACATTTGCATCCATAAGTGAACTCGGACTCAACTCAACGAGTTCGGATGCCCAACCATCCTAGTGACATGTCACTTGTATCCTAATCTATTCCTAAGGTTCAAATGGGATTTTCCTCGATCACATATCCTTGTCGTCTTCCACATAATACCGGAACCAATACTCGGTAGTAATTTATATTTAACAAGTAGCACACATAATTTGCATATTATTCGATAATAACCACAAAGCATATTTTTCATGATAAAAATCAGCATATCATATAAATAACATCAATTAACTTAAAAATAAAAATTATGTTACATTATTTACACATGAACTTACCTCGGTACAAAATATAGCAATTTTGCGATTTAGTCCAAAATCTTTTCTTTTCCTCGATCAAGGTTGATTCCATGTCTTTCTTGATCTAAAATAACACATTTAGCTTATTTAATACTCACATTATCAAAATAGTCCTAAATTCAAATTTTGGAAAAATTATCATTTTGCCCCTAAACTTTTGCATATTTACACTTTTGCCCCAAAGTTCAGAAATTTAATTTTATCACAAATTCTTATATTTTAGGACATGCTGATCATTTATTTACCATTAGCAAGCTCAAATTCCCACTAAAATACATACTTATGAACAATATGTACTTTTACCGATTAAGCCGTTTTACTCGTTTTTACTTAAAACCGAGTAGCACAAGTTGTCTAACATAATTTAAAACCTCATATTCTATCATAAAACATCAAAATACACAAATTTCACCTATGGGTATTTTTCCAAATATGGACCCTAACTTAAATTATTGCTAACATAAGCTTTATCGAGTTATCGGGACTACGAAAACGTAAAGAACATTAAAAACGGGGCTTGGAATCACTTACTATAGAGCTTGGAAGCTTGAAACAGACCCTAGCTATGGAGAACCCTTGAAATTTCGTGGTAATGAAGAAGATGACCAATTTTGTGTTATTTTTCCCTTTTTATTTCATGTTAATATCCAAATGACCAAAATGCCCCTCCTTACTAAACTTTCAAAAATTCCATCCATGTCCAAATTTTGTCCATGAACTTAAAATTGGTCAAATTGCTATTTAATACCTCCTAATTAATATTCCAAAGCAATTTCATACTAGAAACTTCTAGAATGCAAGTTTTGCAATTTATTCAATTTAATCCCTAACTTCAAATTAATCACTTTACGCTTAGAATTTCTTCACGAAATTTTCACACCATCATAAAATCATATCATAAACATCAAAATAATTATAAAATAATTATTTCTACCTCGGATTTGTGGTCACGAAACCACTATTCCGATTAGGCCCTAATTCGGGATATTACAGATTCATTCCATTTGCATACATACCTTTTCATTTCCTTTTCTTTCCTGATGAACCGTCTAGAATTTTATCGAATACTTGGGAATGCTCACACAAAATGTGTCTTTACATATAACTGTAACCTTTCCTTTACATCAATGCTCACACGGGCTGTGAAATGGGCCTGCTCACACGAGCTGTGGGTCAGAATGTAAGCTATACGATGCTGCTCACACGAGTTATGGAGAATCTACAACAAATGTAGGACCTCAGCCGTTGGTAGGGCATTCAAGACCAGCACCGGAAACATGAAATCCCCAATGACATGTCATTTGTATCCTAAGAATTCTTAAAGTTCAAATGGGATTCATTATCCGTCAACTATCCGTACATCGATACATTTACAATACCAAGTTCATTTATATTACATAACATAGAAAATAATAAATTTAACTAACATTAATACCATCCTAGTTCATACGAACGTACCTCGATAACTAGGATTGTAGTAGTAGAGTTAAACTAATCCGAAGCTTTAGCTTTTCCTCGATTTAAGTCTGACTGTGGTTTATCTTAATCTAAATAAATAATTTCATTCAATTAAGTACTTCTAGTATTCAATTTAAGCCATAACTCATATTTATGCAAAAATTACAAAATTGCCCTTAATATTTTAACTTTTCACAATTTAGTCCATAAGTTCATAACATGAAATTTAACCATTTTAATCCTCCATACTAGCTAGCCGAATTTCATAGGGACTTATACCAACTCACATAAACCAACATTTCATAATTTTAACATGCAATTTTACTATTTTCACAAATAAATTCCTTAATGCAATTTCATAAAAAATCACTTAACAAAACATGTTTATTTCACAACCAAGATTAACAGTGTATTAAATAAATACAAAAAATATTCAAAGACACCCATAGAAATTCCCTAAATCTTTAACACTTTTGCAAATTAACCCTCGCGCTAGCTAGATAAAGCTAAAATGAACTCAAAAACATAAAAATCATTAAAAACGGGGCTTGAATTCACTCACATGCAACAAAAGGAGCTTGACCGGATGTTTCTTCTTCTTTAATGGCTATTTTAGGGTTTGAAACAAAAATGAAGAAGATTTTATCTTTATTTTGGGTTTTATTTACTTAAAATTTCTTTTATTTACCAAATTACCATATCAACCTTATTACTAATTAAAAATTTCAATAAAACCTTACCCATGCGCATCCACTAACCCTTTAAAATGTATAGTTACTATTAAAGTCCATTACCTTTCATTAGCCATTTGACCCCTTTAACTAATAAAACTCAATTTTTTCACCTTTTTCAATTTAGTCCTTTTTATCTAATTAACCATAGAAACATTAAAATTTCTTAACAAAATTTTAATACGACCTTAATATAAACTTGTAGACATTAAATACATAATAAAATAACAACTCACTCGTTGAAATTGTGGTCCTGGATCCACTGTTTCTGACACCATTAAAAATGGGCTATTACATAGAGTGTTGCGGCAATTCGAATTTTGAAAATTGACTCTCGTGGCACCTAAAGTGTTCGATGATGAACACAAAATTGAATTACGACAATCAGATATTGTAACAGCCTAAAATTTCAGTGGTGTCGGAACAGTGATTCGAGATCACTAAATCCGACAAGTACTATTAGGAAATTAAAATAAAGTAATATTTAGAAGTGAATGAAATATTAGAAATACTTTAATAGGTTAAATTAAAATTTAAAAGAGAAATTATTAAATAAATTAAGTTGAAAATGAGGTATCGAGGCTCGATCTTTAAAATCGAGGCAAAAATATTTTTATAAATATTTATAGAGTGTTAGTAATGTGGTGTTAAAATTTCGTTAGAAAATTTTATCGTTTGGGTGGTTGATTAAATAAAAAGGACTAAATTGTAATAAATGCAAAATTTGCTAAAAGGATTAAATAGCTTAAGTGTTAAAAGAAAGAGGATTTAAAGGGAAATTAAGCCTAAAAGTGAATAGGTTGGACGGCAAGGGCAAGAAAATCAGCAGAAAAATAAGGGAAATAAGGGCAAAATTGGAAATTTTATAATTTTAACATATAAAATAAGGACAAATTTGAGAAATCTAGAGATCTCTTCATATTTCTCAGCCAAAACGCCATAGAAGGTCTGGAGAAAGCTGGTTTTTCATATTTTTACATCATACCAAGAAATCGAAGCAAGTCGCGGAAAGGAGAAAATAACCGAATAATTCCCGAATTTCTACAACTTTTGTGAATTAGCCCAGGTAATTTCATGTGGCTAAATTTTAATGATCATTGTTAATATTATGAATTTTGTAATGTGTTATATGATGTGTATGTGACAAAATTATGTGATAAGATTATAAACAATATAAAAGCATGAAATTGTAGGAAACTATCGGATTGAGTACCTTTGTCTCATGATACGTGACGAATTGACGGAAAAAGACCATGGTTGGACCATGGCAACAAATGATAAGTGATTTTCGTATAAGACCATAGCTGGGCTATGGCATCGGAAACAAATGATAAGTGATTCCCGTATAAGACCATAGCTGGGATATGGCATCGGTGAAGTGTGCCAAGTGATTTCCGTATAAGACCATAGCTGGGCTATGGCATCGGAGAAAAGTGATATGTGACCCGTGTAAGACCATATCCGGGATATGGCCTCGATATGATATGTGATCCGCGTAAGACCATGGCTGGGCTATGGCTTCGGAAAAGGAAATGTGATTATGTGTAAATCCATAGGTCTACTGTGGTATAAAGAAGGCAATGTACTCAATTCCGTATAGTTTCTAATTTGTGAAGAAGTGATAAATGGTAAACGGGCCCAAAAGGATGAATTTTGAGTATGGATATTATTGAATAATACTAAGTAAAATTGATTTGATTTGTGAATGACAGGAGATAGTAGTGAAATGTAGACTATGTGAATGATTTATTAATTTGGTAAGTTTACTTCCCAAGCCTATGAACTTACTAAGCTTTCACAAGCTTACTTGAATGTGTTTGACATGTGTTGTAGATTAACGTGAGTTCGGAGGATCGGATCATCACGAGGAATCACACTATCCTGATTTATTCCGGTAGTTTTTGGGTTATTATCTTTTGGTTTATATGGCATGTATAGCAATATACTCATTTTATGTAATTAATATTGCGATATCGTTGTGGTTGGGTTGAGAAATGCCTGATAATGATTAGTCCTTGGAATGGTTAATTTAGATCATGTATGAGACCATGTATGTTCAAAGTGATAATAGTTTATGAATTTTTATAGAAAAGTGAAAATTTGTCATAAAACAGAATGTTGTAAAGCAGTGATGTGAGTTTAAAAAATCACTAAAAATAGTAGAAACCAAATTAGGTGTGAATTAAATATGAAATAGAATCTTATTGTGTCTACTTTCATATGAAAGAAGCAAAACAGGTAAATGAGTTATATATTATAAGATATTTGAGTTTTAGTGAAACAGGGCCAGAGCGATCTCTGGATCTCCTGTTCCAACTTTGAAAATTCACCATAAATTGTAAAAAGGTAATTAGGAGGTGTAATCTATATGTTTAGAATCCTTACTGAGTCTAGTTTTAAGAGAAACAAACATCATATTCATGTGAATTTTTTACAAAGAGAAAAGTGGTTCGTAGTAAGTAGAGGTCAGTCCAGTCGAGATCTAAAATAGGGGTAACTTTAACTAATAAACTGTACTAATTGGCCCAGCCAAAAATTATAGAAAAAAATTAGTAGATATATATATAAGTCTAGTTTCAGGGAAAATTTACAGATCTTGATTTCGAATTTCGTAACTCGAGATATGATTTTTTAAGTGACTGTGACGCAGACAAACAGCTTATTCTAAAAGGTAAAGTAAATGGTTTGAAAATTGTTTAAGTGATGAAACAAGTTTGGTAACACCTCAAGCTCGACTCCGGCGACGGTCTCGAGTAAGAGGGTGTTACAGATATGCATTGGCCGCTCTTCCACTCAGAATATATCGAAATGTGGGAAAATCAGTACGATAATATACCTATTCGCGAACCGATTATCGTTCCAGATTTATCATGCGATTCAGATTACATGCCATGGTTTAGGATCCATGAAAAGCCATATTTTCTCTCGAAAGAGGAGAGGCGTTAGTAAATCTCTGTCGAAAGGGAACGGCGTAGCCCTTTAAATCCAAAGACAATAGGTGGCAAGACGAACCCATCAACAACGCCCATGCAATCACTGGCCCCAATGGAGCAAGGGATAATGCCCACACCATAGCCCCTTCAGATTATGTTGGGTGCGTATCCTAACCCATTTGTTGCACCACATGTTCATCTTCTTCCATTTGTTTTTCTTCTTCAACTGAAATTGTCTAAGAAGCCACAGTTAGGGTTTGGATACTCTATTTTTGCTTGCATGGTATGTATTTCAATTCTATTTTTAACAATTTTTATGTTTTCGAGATTGTTGTAGGTTAATCTAGCTACCTAGAGACTAATTTGCAAAAATGTTAAAGGTTTAAGGTTTTGCCATGAATTTTATTGCATGATTCTTGAATTTTAATGGAAGAATATGGATCCTTTTTGTTAAATAAACAAGTTTTGTAAAGGGATTTTTGATGAAATATTCATTTAGGGACTTATTTGTAAAAGTAGTAAAATACCATGGTAAATTTGTGAAATTCTGATTTGTATGGATTGATAGAGGTCCTTAGTTCGGCTAGCATGAAATGATGATGAAATTGCTTAAATTTCAATTTACGAGCTTAAGGACTAAATTGTAAAAAGGTTAAAATTTTAGGGGTAAAATTATATTTTTGCAAAAATATGAATTATGGGCTGAATTGAATAATAGAAGTATTAAATGAATTGAATTTATCTATTTAGATCAAGATAGACCTCGAACAAATTTAGATCGGGGAAAAGCAAAAGCCTCGGATTGATTGACTACGTTTTTACATTTTATTTGTCAAGGTAAGTTTGTAGATTAAATAACGTTTTAATGTTAGTTAGATCTATATGTTATTGTGCTATTTACCATGTAAATAAATGATGGAAATCCAATGATGTCAAGATAGTTATCGAGCTCCGTTTGAATCTTAGGAAGACGTAGGATACAAATGACATGTCATTAGAGTTTTCATGTTTTGAGTGCTGGTCTTGAATGTCCTACTAATGGATGAGGTCCTGCATTTGTTGCAAATACTTCACAGCTTGTGTGAACAGCATTGTGTAGCTTACATTCTGACCTACAGTTTGTGTGAGCAGACCTGTTTCATAGGTCGTGTGAGCAACGATGTAAAGGAAATGTTATGACTATATGCTTAGCACACTTCGTGTGAGCTTTCCCGTGTATCTGATGTTATTCTAAATAGTTCAATAAGCATGAAAAGGAAAGGAATGGTAAGTGTTAAAATGACTTATGTCATGAAGCTATGAAAAGGATTGAAAAGGAAATGTACAATGAAAGTATATCTAGGTTCATGAAATTGATGATTTCAAATGATGTTGTTCAAGTATAATGATTTACCTTATGTTAATTCAAGTGAATTATGAGTTGATGCACTAACATGTGTTGTTGATGATGCTTAGGCTTGTGTCAAGCTTATGGTTGGATTGCATCATGTTTAATTTTAAGGTTATGCATTGAAATGGTAAGTTATGCTCATGTTTTACGAACTTACTAAGCATTATATGCTTACGTAGTTTTCTTTCCTATATTTTATAGATAATCGTAAGTTCGATCAGTTTGATAGCACGTCGGAGATCTATCACACTATCCAATGATTATATCGGTAGTTTTTGATGTTTTGGCCAAGGTTATAATGACATGTATAGTTGGACTTGTGTTTGATGTTTAGTTGATATGTTTGGTATGTAAATGTTATTTTGGATTGAAGTACTTTTGGTACTTTTGATACCTAGTTTATATGTGTTAATATGACTAAGTTTGATGCATGTTTGAATGGCCAATATGGTAAGTGAGGAAATAGTTTCAAAATGGTCAAGATATGCTATGCTTTGGAAAGGTATTGAATTAGATGTGTATGAATGAAATATGGTCAATTATGCATATGTTTAAGTATGTTTGATTGATTGTGATAGAGATGTCTTGTATGGCATATTCGTTGTATGATAATAGTCTATTGAATTGGTCATTTTATGCATGTTTTGGTGTGTTTTTGATGCCTTGGTCATGGGTGCAAATTGCTTGTAGGTATATGCTTGTAATAGTAATGGAAATGACATGAATTTGGCCAATTTCATGTCCACACGGCCTAAGACACGAGTGTGTTTCTCAGCCGTGTAGGACATAAGGCCATGCAACATGACCGTGTATCCTCTGTAGGTTGTAAAGGCATACAAGTCAGGCAGTTACATGGCCTAGCACACGGCCTGGCACACGGGCATGTGAGGCCATTTCAAGAGTTGCACGACTTGGCACATGGGCTTGTGGCTTGACCGTGTGACCCAACTTCGAAAGTTACACGAGCTGGGACATAGCCATGAATCCTTATTTTGATTGTTACATGGTCGTATGACCCTTACAGTTCAAATTTTCTAACTTTTTCAATAACTTTCCGATTGATTCTAATTTAGTCCCGAATTTTTCTAAAGTATTTTTAAGGCCTCGAAGGCTCGATTAGGGGATGATATGCATGTATATGAATGACTTATGACATGTTTATGATGAGGTTTGAAAGGTATGTTTTAAAGTTACGTTTTTACGGTAATACTCTGTAACCCTATTCCAGCGACAGATACAAATTAGGGGTGTTACATTATCTCTTTTTTTTCCCATCATCATAAATAAACTTCCCATTCACATCTTTTTGAATCTCCATTTTTTTCTTTTGTAGCTGAGTTGTTTCAGTTTTGGATTCAACGTCTTTTCCTTTGCTTTTCCTTCAACAACTCTTTTAACTTATGAACAAATATTTTGTGAGTGTAATTTTTATATACCAATATTAAAATTACAATATAATCTAAACAAAAATTTATAAAGCACATACTCAGACCTATGAATTAGTTTGCAATAATCTCCATCTTTATCCATAAATGAACCGAACTCCTAAATTAAAAAAATATATAATAAGTTAGTACCTTATCATTGAGCTAGTAATTTAATTAGAGAATGATGATGTACCTTGATTCGTGTTCCACCTCCTAGCTCAACTTGTGTTATGAATCTTTCACCAGAATTACATGATTTGACCTCAATAACCCAAGGAGCTAACCCTCCTGATAGAGTGTAATAATTGTCACCATAATTGCTCGAAGATGTACAAACAACTATATTTTCTTTCATTGCCAAATATCCTCCCATATTAACTGGATCACAGGGATACGAAGAATTGTTTGACAAAGTATCAGTGCTCAAAGATACCATTATTACATTCACCTTGTCCAAAGTAGCTTTCTTTATAGTATCAAGTAAATAATTTTTTAAAACTTCAACACTTTTATCAATTGTCACCTTATCACCAGAAATTTTGCAGGATGCTATTCTGGCAAATGGGTTTGCCCTTTGTATTTTAGAATCGAAAATTCCAAAAATATCCTTGAATCAATTTAGTTCTGTTAAAGTTCTAGCGGCAATGGAAGCACATGCAGTGCCATGACCATTGAGGTCTTCTGGAAAATTAAAATCAACAAATCCTGTTGGTTTAGTTAAAACTTTTCCTTTGGTGTAATTTTCAAAAATCATAATCTTTCTGCATTAAATATAAATTTAAATCATTATTTTTATTATAAAAAAATAAATTAGTAATAACTGAATCAAAATACATACCTTTTTAAAAGGAATATTCAAGTGGTTAGATTCCAAAATAGGAATATGTTTATCTTCAAAACATTCATGATTCACATTTATACTTGAATCAATAATCGTAATTATTGATTTCGAGTTTTCTTCCCCTGAGATTTTTTTTCTTTGTCTTCAAAGCAAATTTTTTCGTCTTCATCTATAATAAATTTTTGGAATTTGAACAAACATGGTGCAGCTAATATCATCTGCATTAAGAGAATGATGAGTGACCCTAACAAGTAAAAATATAATTATTCAAATTTAATTCAATATTTGACGCAACTTTTTGAATTTTAATTCTAAAACTTGAAAAAAATGTATTCAATATAATACTAATAGCACCCGTCTTGAAGACAAGCAGAGCATAAACAACATGCCGGAATTATTCCATGGTAGCAGTTGCCCAAAGCTTTGATAAATCATTCATGCCAAGAAACAAGAATTCCATCTTGAATAGCTTTAAATGAAGGCATCCCAAAGCACCTCAATTAAACGAAAAGATTACACATCCGTATCATATGGTACAAATATGCTATACTACAGTGAGGAAATTTTAAGTTGATATGCTATTTATAGGGTTCAGAGTAAGGATTAGTTGTATCACCACGATCCCAATAGACGCCAGATTCTTTTCTGCCCTCTCAAAATAGTTCTACTAGGCATGTTAGAGTGCTCAGAGTAACTTAGATTTTAACTTGAGGAGTGTTTTGATTAAATTTTTATCACAAAATCTTCCTAATTTCACTTACATCATGGTGAAATTGTAGAATGCAATTTTTTCCTGTTGTCATTTTAAACACCTGGTGTGTTTTCATTCGTTGTTGTCTTGTAACAGACACAAAATATCTATGATAGCGCGTGAGATACACAGACTAAGTCCTATTCGAAAAAGGACAAATATGGTAATGTTTTGTCGTTTAGTCTCGAAATGTGAGCAGTTAGCCTTTCAATCAAGCCTAAACCTAAAGGGACCGCAAGAAGACCAATTTTTAGAGGAAGAAGTTTAACTTGATTCTAAAATATTTAAATCAAGTTAAAAATTAGCCTGACCGACAGCCAGAGATCCCAGAAAGGTTAATTCAAATTAAAATACTTAAATCGCTTCTTTGTTATTTGAATCAAAGAAAATGTTTACAAATGTAAACAAGAACATCCTAAGTCTTCCATCCCAAAAATGGATGACGTTTCACATATTCTTGGACATTCTCTTCTCTTGACCAAATTTTCCGAATAGACCCGAACGGCACCACCTTTTTCTGTGATCAATCGCAAGTACAATAATTAGTAAACAAGAACATTCTAGAGGGTGAGTCGTTTTTCACAACCTGATAGGAGATGGTGGAAATCCCCATACAACCATGCCCGATTGGCCCAAATACCCATTTCACAATTAAAAATAATTATAAACTAATATACTTCCATTGATATTCTTTAATCAAATCATTCTAAACATCTGTACTTTTACAATCAACTCAGTGGATAATATATGAGAATATATTGTAGCATCAAATTTGAAATATGATAAAACTCAATAATTTTACCCTAAAAAGACAAAATAAACAAATTAAAGTAAAATATGAAATTTACAAACATAGTTATTTGGAACTTAGGGAGGGTGGGATCCCATTCTAGTATCATATTTAATTTGGCTTTTTTCAGACCGGATTAGTAAATAAGATTGAAAGACCAGAAACAAAGACGAAGTTCATTACTTTTTCAAGTGAAACGATCACCTAATCGAATTCCAAGATGTACCGACGCGGCTCCACGTACTCAACTTCTTCCAACCCTTAAAAAAAAAAAAAGCGAATACAGTAAACAAAAGATTAAATGTCAAGAAACAGATAGATGTTATTCTGACTTGGTATCAGACATGTCTAACATGTATTGAAATTTTTCCACAAAAAAAAGGACTACTCAAAATTCCTTGTTATTTATTTTTACTGACTCGACCATAGACCAATTCCCTTTTTATTTGGGAGTATTGAATCAATACTCCAATAATTCTGAGCTTTATGTTACTCTTCCCAAGAGACATGTCAGATACGGGGCATCCCAATTCGATTGAATGAGATGACAGTTTCTCATTCCTAATCTGTAATCTGTAAAATAATAATTTCAATCAAATCACACGTCGGAGTATACTAGACCCTCTGACAATCTCAAAAACTCATATCAATGTAGCTATATCCTAAGCAAGGGGAAAATAGAAACGAGAGGGTAGAGAATCAACCAGCAACTTTATCAGCCTCTTCCTCACTCATGCGGGCTTCAAACAGATGATTAGCCTTATACCAATAGATCCTTTTACATGAATCCCTGTCAAGGGAAGCACTTTTCAGTGTATAGCAAGCTAATACTCAATCTTCATTTACGTCCACCAAAGAAAGATGTTTAAATACCATTTAAGCACATCTAGCAGCAAAGCTTTATGATAATCCTCGTTTTTCTCATCTACCAAGCTTACTTCATACCACTGCCATTCCAGAATAAACAAAAAAGAGGCTATTGTTTATCAATATGCCAAGGAGACCTTAATCTAGGAATAGGGGAAAATATTGCAGATATGCGATTCCAACTCCAGATCTGTTGACCCCCTTAAAAAATGGTTGCATGAACTATCTGAGCTAGCCTCTAGGTTCCAGCAACAAACTCTTCAGAAACATGAGAAATGAAAGTGAATGATGTCACAATCCTCATACCGGAGAAATGCTCCATACTCAACCAACTACACCTAAATCAACAACAACCTATAAAAAGTAGTAACATGAAGCTCACATATATTCGGTTTAGAACCTGTCTAAGGACCTTGGAAAAGTTTTATTTTAATTCAAGCCGGCTTGGCTTGAATTTCCAATTAATAATAGAAATATGATTTTATTCAATTTTAATAATAAATTATTAATAAAAAAATATTTTTTTAGTAGTGAAATGGGCTATCAAATTGGCCTCATTCAGGCTAGGGCAAAGAATTTGAAATAGTTTCCCAACGAGGTCCAATCCATGGGAATTTCTAACTTAGTTAGAGCTTCATTATATAGAACACATAAGAGGGAAAAGATAGTAAAAGCCAAGTTTCCAATGCAAGATGAGTATACAAGCATAATCAGATAACCATGCATAACTATTTAGCCCTCAAAAATTTAAAGCAATAAAATCAAGCAACAAACCCTTTTCCCAGATGCATCAAACCCATAATAACCCTCATATCTGCAGGAGGAACCATAATCATCGAGCGAATCATCCTCTGTTCAAGTGTTTATTACGAAAAGCAAAAAAAGAGAGAATCATCAACCAAAGCCAAAACAACAAAAAATGTGAGTTACAAAATAGCAAGGGTCCAAAATTAACAAAATCCACTAACACATAAAACAGAGAGGCAGGACCCAAAAAAAAAAAAAATCAATAATTTTATAAGAAAAGTGGGACCTCATACCTGACAACTCTTCCTCCTCTAAATCCTTAACGTCAGACTCTGGCTCTGGCTCAAAATCTGTTTAAAGTGAGAGAAGAGCAGGAAATCATGAAAGATTTGTGCATCCAAATAGTTATTGTAAAAAGTAGTCCTTAACAAGATGGCATTCACCTATTCTAAAAAAGAAATTGTTAAAAATTGGTTCATTTGACAAAGGGGGAAGTTGGCCTCTTATCCATCTACTAAGACAAATTAGATTGATCAGGCAAGGCACATTTGGTCAGGAGCATTCAAAGCTAGTCCGGACAACAGAAACCCACAGCCTTGTTGGGTAATGCAAATCTGATGGACACACACACACACAAACTCGCTTAATAAAGGTTCTCCTCTTTCTTTTTATTACATATATCATACTAGTTAGAAAGGAAAGAAATTATCAAACTCTCCTCCTCAATATTTGAGTATTTCACAACAACAAAAATATGCATATTGATCAACAAAAGGGATCACTTTTTAGATTCTATTATCATAATTGTATAATACTAATTGTGTGCGTGTGTGTGTATGATAGAGAGAGATACCAAAAACATGCAAATATGGGTTATAGAGTGCACCCTTGACAGCACAATTGGGTTAAGATTTCATTGAGCATTAGAGCAGATCAAAGACTAATAAAAATACTGAGTGACATGAATTTCCACATCATAAGAACATGCCAGCTGAAACAGCACAAACACAGTAAATATTATAGGGCAATGATAAGTGACAATGATATTCACTACCAAGATACCAAACAACCGGCACTTAAACTTTCTTTTCAAAGCAGTCTCTAAGTCATTGTCATTGTTTACTTTAAATCCAACTCAGCTTGACAACATTTCTTTTTTCTCATCTCTTGTTGTCGAAGCATATTGCTCACTAACCCACCCAACTCTCTTCCGATCATGACATACAGAAATGACCGAAGATTTGCAAGGATTCCAAAACATTAGCGATGAAACATATAACACTCCTGGTAGAATGTGAGATACATAACATATCCAAATAATTAAAGTTTAAGTGAGGCATACCTTCATTATACCTCCATTTCTCTTTGTTTTGTCTCTGCTGCGAGAGAATGCTGCCTGCCAACATAATATAGAGCTCATGTCTTCCAAAAACAACATACATGATACATCCATACAAGGTAAATCAAAGTCAAAAAGTCAAGAAGAAGAAAAGCATACCCATACTAGTCTTTTGTTTCTTTGGTTTTAGATGACCATTGGAAGTTCGAGACCTGGTTCGTTTTGCTTTACTAGCAACCTCTGACATTGAAAGCAAACCAATGTCCTCGACTTCTCCTAATTCTTTAACAATAAAAGGAATTGGGAGAAAAAAGGTCAGCTCAAAAGAAATGTATTTCTGCATAAGGAAAACTTAAAAGAGAAGGAGCAGACTGAAGGAACTAACCGCTTAAGTTCTCAGCCTCATCAAACGTCAAGTAAGCGTGAAAATAATAGATGTCACGGAATTCATATATAGATGGGATTAGAGACTTATCACTGTTGAAGAGAACATAAAATTGTTTCATTCAATCTGATACCAAATAATTCAATTAATACCCATGAAAAGCGTTGAGCAAAATAAAAGAGGCTTCGCTTACCATTTAAGCACCTTTAACAACAAAGCTACCTGCTCATTACGCTGACATGTCTTCCGCAAGCATACATAACGCCACTGTAGTTGCATGCGGTGCAATAAAATAATAAAAACCAGATCATAAAGTGTAGAAAAACCTAGTTCCATTTGAAAACTGAAAGCAGCACAAAGAATCATGTGACACACACCCTTTTTGCCTGTTCAGAATTGGACAAACCGGAGAAACAATCGGAGTCTTGGCTGATATCATCCTCTGTTAAAGCATGTAGAAAAAAAAAATGAAAATTAACACAGATATTAAGTTTCCAGATACTTAAAATGATCAGGGGAAAAAGGTTATGTTGTTCTAACTCTTCATATTTCTTAAAGCGCCCCTTACGTTCACATCCAATGCATATATGGATATGTAGATATGACCATCTAAACATCCAACAAATACATTAAAAAGCCTAGAAGAAAACTGGAAATACCCATGTCGATTCATCTCAGACACTCACACCTGAGTCAAAGTAAGGGTAAAGGCAAAAGCCAAATAAAATTCGTGCAAAACAAAAAGAAAAAGCTAAACACTGAATCCAAATGCGTTCACCTTTTTCTTTTTGGACCATCTTATCTTTCCTAGTAAATAGAAAAAAATAAAAATAAAAATAAAAAGAAGAAGAAGAAGATAGACTACAGAATTCAAGAAATACCTTTGAGTTCCGTATCTTCCCCTTCCCCTTCTCCCTTGTTGCATTCAGGTTGCTTCATCAAGCTGGAGTCTGCTTCAATTGCATTTCATATGTGAAAATGTTCAATCAATTGAAGAAAATAAAAACCTAAAGCGATGGAAATAAAAATAAATAAAATGATAATTCAAAACTTCTATTTTGGGGAATTTAAGTTCCGATCAGTCCTCCAAAATCCAAACCAGGTGATTTTAAGTTAAATTTATTAGAAACATGGTCAGGGGTAAAAGGTTATGTTGTTCTAACTCTCCATATTTCTTAAAGTGCCCCTTACATCCACATCCAATGCATATATGGATATGTAGATATGACCCTCTAAAAATCCAACAAATACATGAAAATGCCTAGAAGAAAATTGAAAATACCCATGTCGATCCATCTCAGACACTCACACCTGAGTCAAAATAAGGGTAAAGGCTAAAGCCAAATAAAATTCATGCCAAACCAAAAGAAAAAGCTAAACACTAAATCCAAATGCGTTCCCCTTTTTCTTTTTGGACCATCTTATCTTTCCTAGTAAATAGAAAAGAAAAAGAAAAGAAGATGACTACAAAATTCAAGAAATACCTTTGAGTTCCTTATCTTCCCCTTCCCCTTCCCCTTCTCCCTTGTTGCATTCAGGTTGCTTCATCAAGCTGGAATCTGTTTCAATTGCATATCATATGTGAAAATATTCAATCAATTGAAGAAAATAAAAAACCTAAGGCGATGGAACTAAATACATAAATAAATAAAACGATAATTCAAAACTTCTATTTTGAGGAGTTTACATTCGGATCAGTCCTCCAAAATCCAAACTAGATGATTTGAAATTAAATTTATTAGAAACATGGTCAGGGGTAAAAGGTTATGTTGTTCTGATTTCTTAAAGTATCCCTTACATCCACATCCAATGCATATATGTATATGTAGATATGACCCTCTAAAAATCCAACAAGTACATGAAAATGCCAAGAAGAAAATTGAAAATACCCATGTCGATCCATCTATCAGTCCTCCAAAATCCAAACCAGATGATTTGAAATTAAATTTATTAGAAATCCTCTATTACTAATCCCAACGAAATTAAACATTTAGATCCAGAGTAAACCGCACAAAACAAGAAAGGGGTTGAAACTTTTAATCCATCTTTACTTCAAGATGGAAACTCAACTGACCAAAAAGTTCTTAATCCAAATCCAAATGCATATCAACATCCAAGAACTTGAGACTTTTCAAAACTTCAATCAATAATTCTTCAGATCTTGTAAAGTCCCCCAATTCGAAACCCAGCAATGAGACTCCCACAATGCGAAATTCAACCAAATAAGAAATCTTTTACAGAGCGAGAAACCCTAAAACCAGAAAGTAGCACATTTCGCTGATCAAGCGAGGTCGAACACTCAAAATGAAACGAAAATCAAGAAATAAAACCCTCAAATTGATAAGTAAAAGAAAAGAAAATACCTTTAACCAAGTTGGATCGAAATGGCCAGAACGGGACCTGGGAGAAGAAGAGATTGACCAATGACCGGAGACAGAGAGCCGTTCGAGAAAATGGGGAGTTTTTTTCCTTTAAATTATAGCTTTTTTTTTTTTTGGTAAAAAACCTCTACTTATTAAAAGTCAAAATAAAATTAGTATGAATTATTCTCCATGTTGAATTATAACCAAACCGAATTAGTATATGTACGGCAAATATATTAAAGAAATTATTTTTTTAATATATACGGCACATATATTCTAGATGTTAGAATTATAACCAAACTGAATTAGTAAGAATCAAAATTTTTAATCTATAATACTTAATCGAAGTGAATTTTTTAAAAAATTAATCGAATTAAAATATTTCGATTAACTGAATTAATCGATAATTATATATTTTTTGAGTTAAAATAAGTATAAAACATAAAAAAATAATAATAATATTCATTTGACCAAATTAGCCGAACTAACCAAACTAACTAATACATATAATATATAATATTAATTATTAAGTTCGGTTAATTACCCAATTTCTAGCCGAATTAACCGATAGCCGAACTTCTAAAAAATATTAACCGACATTCGACCAAATTAGATCGGTTAACCAACCAATTAACTGAATTAAATCGGTTCAATCAGTTAATTTAGCTTTAACCGAAATTTGAACACCCTAATATTCGACATGTTCAATATTGTATTTAGTGGAAATTTTACTTTTTAATTATATAGATATTCTAAAAAATTCACATGGTAACACATGCAAAATAATAACAAATTCAAAAGTTTTAATTATATAGATTATATGTATTTAAAACTTTCAAGTGATGACATGTTACAATATCAAAATTGCCACATCATTATGCCTTAACAGAATCTAAGTTTATGGATCAAATTTAAAAAAAAAAAGCTGTCAAATTCGTAGAAAAAGAGTTTTAAGGATCATGTTGAAAAATATTATCAAGTTCAGGCACTGAACATTGATTTATCCTTAAATTAACCATTATTATAGATAGTCAATAACTATAGTTATAAATACAAGGAAAAAAAACTTACATATTATTTATGAGTTTATGATCAATCGCCATGCAGTTTTTCGAACGTGAGAAATAATTAAACGTATTCACATAATTTCCGATGTGTAACACCTCCTATCCGTATTCGTCGCCGAAATAGGGTACGAGGCATTACCAAAGTTTACCGAACAATAGTTTTTTTTTTTTTTAAAACCCAATATATCCCTTTTATAAACATGTAACCTTCCCTGCAAAACTTAACCCGAAACCAATCCAAATCAATCAACCCTATTCAACACATTTCTAGAATAGATTCATTCACATTCATAAGATAATCTCATCGTATACCAAACCAAGGTTTGTTAGCCATACCAATGGCTAACTTTACATTCATTTCGCATCAACATTTGCTTTATTAACTTATACATGCCATTGATTTCCAAAATAAAGTTTCTAGATATACCAAAATATTAAGGTTGATAGTGTGATGTATCCCCGACCGAATCCGACCTCCGAGCTCTTAATACTACAAAACAGGGAAAAAGAAAACTGGGTAAGCACATTGTGCTTAGTAAGCTCATGTAACAAGAATTATACTTACCTAATATTTTCAATGTAATACAATAAACATACATACATCCATTCAATGCATTGTTACCTTAACAAGCACAAACTCAACATTCAAGTTAGTACAATAATTTTAATGTATCAATAATATATACTGAGATTGATGAGCTCATCAATACCATGATTTCCATTCCATTATTATTTTCCCATATTTATCCCGTTGAATTTCTCGGAATTTCGATGGATTTCCAGGGGTACACTTTAGTGTACAAATTCGGGTCCGTCAATTCATATTCATGTGCGCACATTTCCATTCAGAGAGCACACTCCCGCGAACCTCATCCTTACAGCGGGATTACCAGTCCAGGCTAAATCCCCTGCAACGACAATTACTCTAATGAGCTTGGATCTGAATTTCCAGTCCAGGCTAAATTCAGACCCTAATTTGGATTACCCGTCCGGGCTAAATCCATTTTCCACATATTCTTCGGGAGGGCTATATCAGGATAGGATCACCCGTCCGGGCTAGATCCCCTTTTACCGTCAATTCCTTTTCAGAGATCCATCGAATTTTCCTTTCATTCAACCGGAATTTCTTTCACTTTTCGTCAAATATATCATTGTTCCATAAATTTTCATACAATGAACATTCAATGCATATTCACATCAATAACATACATTTCAAGCATTTAAGAATATAATTCAAGTTACATGAACTTACCTCGATACTTGTTTGTATATAAAAATCTACTATTCCCAAACTTTTTCCTTCCCTCGATCTAGCTTCGTGTTTGAGTCTTCAGGATCTAAATAAATAAATTTATTCATCAAATTAACATTTCATGTTCATATGTACCATTTTCTACAATTCCACTACTATTTATTGTTCATCCAAGGCTGTCTACTTGCGTCATAGTCACTAAATTATTTTCATCTTGAGCTACGGGACTCCAAATTAAGATCCGTAAATTTTCCCTAAAACTAGACTCACATATATTCTAACCATAAAATTTTCAGAATTTTTGGTTTAGCCATTTAGTACAGTTTATTCTTTAAAGTTACCCCTGTTCTGTGTATGACAGTTCCGACCTTTCTTCGCGAAAAATTAATTATCTCCTCATACAGAGCTCGAATGATGTTCCCACTTGTTTCTATTGAAAATAGACTCATTAAGGATTTTAAACATATAAATTTAAGTCTCTAATTATTTTTATACAATTTTTTGTGATTTTCCAAAGTCAAAACAGGGGAACCCGAAATCATTCTGACCTTGTCTCACAAAATGAATTATATCTCAAGATTTACAATTCTATTACTTGCACCGTTTCTTCTATGAAAAACTGAACTCAATAAGATTTAATTCCATATTTTGTTCACCCTCTAACTCGATTTCTACAATTTATGGTGATTTTTCAAAGTTGGACTACTGCTGCTGTCCAAAACTGTTTTAGTGCAAGAGGTTTATTACCATTTTTCCCCCAAGCTTTTAATAAGTGATAGTTTCGTCCCTACTCAATTAACCTCTCAATTAAGCTAATTTTTCTCAATTAATACTTTATTCTATCATTTTAAACTACCTTATAACCTTTGGGAATAAGAATTTCAGCACCAAACTTCAATTTCACACTCTTTTACAAATAGGTCCTAAATATCCACTTTCTTTACATTTTATTCCATAAAATCATCATATACTAAGATTAAAGCTTAAATTCCATGCTAAATATTCATATAATTACAGAACTCAACCATGGTGACTTTTAATTTCATCCATAAAATCAAAAACTAATGAATTTAATAGTAGGACCTAGTTGTAAAAGTCTTAAAAACACAAAAATTACAAGAAAAAGGCAAGGATTAACTCACTTGGTGGAAAAGTTATGAATAACCAGCTTAAAGAACCCCTCCTATGGCGTTTTTCTGATGAGAATGAAGAGAAATCTCAAGAAATCTAGATATTTCCATATTAGTCCTAGTTTTATTTAGTTAATAATGCAATATTCCAATTTTACCCTTAATTCATCCACTTTTCTGCTGATTTTATGCCCTTGCCGTCCAGCCCAAATAAATTTTGGGTCTATTTCTTTTTAAATCCTTTCTAATTAAACACTTAAGCTATTTAATCATCCTAACAACTTTTACACTTTTTCTAATTTAGTCCTTTTCATTTAATTGACTGCCCAAACGTTAAAATTTTCTAACGAAATTTTACTATAATATTACTAACATTTCACAAATATTTATAAAAATATTTTTGACTCGGTTTTACGAGATCGAGGTCTCGATAACTTGTCTTTACCTAATTTCTTCAATAATTTCTTTTTCTTAACTAACCACTAAATCGGTAAAAATTTTTTTATCAATATTTTCATAAAAATTTTCCTATCATATCAATATTTATGCAAAAATATTAAAATAAATTTCTCTTTAAATCGGATTTGTGGTTACGAAACCACTGTTCCGATAACCTTGAATTTAGGCCATTACACGATGCTAGATCACCATGAAAGCTTCGACGATAACACGGTGGTGGCATGGTGAATTCAGCTCCAAAAAACATTGAACAAGCTCCAGCAGAGGCAGAGTAGATATGCTTTTCCTCGATCATTTGCGGCATCAAGTGTCGAAAATCCAAATAAGAATTATGGGAATCCTTCACCACCGCAACGCTGTCCATGATTTAAGGGTTTACCATAACATTGGATGACGATGATGATGATGATGATGATATTGTATCCATGTTGAAATTTGATGATGGTGATGGTGATCACGGCAGCGGTGGTGAAGTTTTGAGTTCTGGTTCATGAACATCATAGATTTTTTTACACCCACATCTTGCATTGGCTGCTAAGAGGGATTTCAACAGCTTTTTCTTGTTGGAAGACATTAATGAAAATATGATAGAAAGTAGTGGGATTTTAGTTTATAGGGTTAATGGTAAAAATAGTTATAAGTACTTATACTTTTTAAAATTTTAGAATTTAATCTATGTTTTTTTGTTTTCAATAATTTAATTCATTCACTTTCTAGATTTTAAAAATTCAAATCCAACTTTTAATACTATTAATTTTAAAATATCACACCAATAAATTTAATAATATTAACAATTAAGCTTGAATTTTAAAATTTGAAAAATAAAAATATTAAATTTCAAATTTTCCGAGAGTAAAAAAACTAATAGATATTTTAACCCAAAAACAAAAAGGATTCTTGGTATAAGTACTTTTCAACATATGTTTTTATTCTATTGGAAAATATAGCTTTTAATAGTGGCTACAAAGATCGATTTGGACGAGAGGAATGTGATTTTGAATAAGATTAGAGTCTTTTCTTCAGTAGGAAACCGTCCAATGCCAATGAGTAGATTAGCAAGGATACATATCATACTTCCACTGAATTATGTTCTTGAGTTTCTTTTCTATAAGACCAATTCCTTCAAGGACATTGGTTATATCATATATCCTCCTCTTTTGCACCTAGAAGAACAAAAAACCATCAAACCATAACAGCTGAAGCACAATCATTAAAGGATCTGAATTTCATTAACAATTTGCATCGACTAGCCGATGATCAAATCTACTATTAAAGTAATCCGAGGGCAGAATTAGAGTTTAGATGGCTTTAGTTTTGTGACAATTAAGCCATGGGATTTTTGGATGTGGGGTATTTAGATCATTTCCTAGCAAATTAAAAAAAAAACTGAGGGATGAAGAGAAAAGATTAATTTATATGGTTTATATATTAAATGGTCCCATAAAGTTTAATAGCTTATTCAAATAAGTCCTTATATTTTATATTCCCCTATATAAATTCCTATTCTTTATAAAAACTTTTAGTTTTAATTTGTTTGCTATTTTTCATGACATGTACAATAAATTGACAAAATTACATATAAATAATTTGTTTAATTACACAAATACATAAGTAAAATGTAATGACCCAAATTCCACGGACACCGGAAAAACGAGTCATAGGGCCTCCGTCTTAGGAAGATAAGTCCATAAGTCTTTATTAAAAATATTTATGAAATTAGTTATAAGTTGAATTAGATTTTGGTGAAGTGAATTTAGTTTAATTAGGAATAATTAGTAGAAAGGACTAAATTGAATAGAATGCAAAAGTTTAATTATAGAACATAAAAATATTAAAGGATTAAATTAGCAATTAGACCATAAAAGTGACATGTGTGTATTATGGGATAAATACAAGTGTTTTGAAATTATTGGTACAAATATATGTTATATATGTATTTACTTATTTATTAAGTAAAAGAGATTTACTTATTTATTATAATTATTATTAATTATGTAAATATTATTTTTTATTAAATAGTTGTGATAATGACAAGTGTATGGCATAGATTAAAAAATGTGTCATGATATGTATTGATACAAATGTAATATATGTATAAGTTATCAAATTAGATATTTTATAATAATTAATTAAGTAAGTAAATAAGGTAATAAAATAAGTTAAAAGAAATAAAGAAACAAAAGAAAGAAAAACAAGAGAAACATACCAGGGAAAGAAACGAAATTGGGGGAAAGAAAGAAGAAAAGAAAGGAAAAAGGAGAAATTAGGGTTTGGAAGCTTGGAAGTTAATTTGGTAAGTCAATTAAGTCCATTTCTTTGTAATTTTGATGTTTTTGGAACTTTAGAGTTGTATACTTTTGAGTTTTTGTGGACATATTGAAAGATGATAGACTTTTGAATAGGGTACATGTTGAACAAATGATGAAATTAGGAATTAATTTGATAAAATTATTGATTTGAATTGATTTAAGGACCTAATTGTAAAATAGGGTATAAGTTTTGAGTTTTAGGGACTAATTTGAAAGAAATTCAAAATTACGAAAAATTGATGAAAATTTGATAGTTATATGAAAGTTTTGATGGAAATTGAATAAGAAAATGAGGTGAATTGTCAAAAGGGAGAAGATGAAGTTAGTTAGGACAAATTCGGTATTATGAGAAAAGTTGTATAGAAACTTAGAAATTTGTATGAATTATGTGCATAGTTAATTGATTATAATTATGCTAATCTTCGTAGCCAACAAGGAGACCGAGCCATCAAATACGAAAGGGAAGGAAAAAGTGATCGAGGAGTAACTCGAGAAAAATATCGGTTTGTGTTATCATAATTTGAATTATTTCCTATTATGTGTTTAATTTATTTAATATATGTGTATGGAAATTGAATGTGGGGTAGATATTAATGTTGGATTGAATGTGTATTAGATTTATTTGATGAGCAAAAATATGCAAGTGAGATTGAATTATATGATTGAATTGGGCAATGTTAGTATGCAAATGAATTTGAGTTACTAATATGATTGAATTGATTGAAATGAAGTGAAAATATGTGATAATGTGAAATTGAAGCAAATTATGCTTGAATTGAAAATTATGTGAGAAAATGTGGCCAAAAAGCAAATGATTTGAATTTGATTGAAAATACGAGAAAGTGATTGAAAATGATATGTATTTCTGATACCCTATTAACTAGTCGGGCTTAGTGGATATAGTTGGCATGCCATAGGATTGGAAGTGTTCAGGGTTACTTCGACCTCGAGTCGATGAGACACTTGGAGTGTCATATTGCTTCGGATAGATTCGATGAGGCACTGGGTGCCAATACGGTGTGTTTGGTTGGATCCGTGTATCCGCCAAAGTCCGAGTCATGTTAATAGGGGTAATTAAGTGAAATGATAAAATCAATCGAAATTGTTCATTTGAATTATTGAATGAAGAGTGAAAATGTTAACGTGATATGGAATGGGAAATGAAATTGTGTTATGAAATTGAATACATGAACCAAGGTTCTTGAAAGGTTATTATTGAATATTTGTATGTGAATGAAGGAATGGTGAACCAAATATGGTTATATGGTAGTTTGGTATATAACTATGTGTATGATTTGTATATGACTTGGTATATTGTTGTTGTTGATAAAATTTGAATTATGATAATACCACTGTGTATTTTCAATACTCAGCGTACGGCTGTTTTCCGTGCGCAGGTTAGGTAAAGTTAAGGTTTCGTCAAGCATCCAAGTCACTCCCGATCTTGGCTCAAATTTGTGGTGATGTACCTATCTTTTGGTAATGTGGCATGTACTAGGTTTAGTATTTATTACTTGTAAATGTTAAATATTTTGAATGTAAATATGGTTTATAAACCTTAAGAAGTTTTTAGAATGAATGAATGAGTTTTTGCTAAGTTTGAAATTGATTTTAATGATATTTGATTGTCATTTATAAGTTAATTAATTGGGTATGTATTTGGTATATTTAGTGGGTAAAAATAGCTTTAAAATGGTGAAACATGCAGTTTTCACACGACCAAAACACATGGGCGTGTGCCCAGGCCGTGTGGGGGAAGTCAGAATCTTCCACGGGCTAGTCACACGGCCGTGTGTGGCAAGTCAGAACTGCCTACGGCCATGTGAGCCACACGGGCTGTCCACACAGGTGTGTGCCCCTGTTTTCCAAGAAAAATTTTTAAAGGTCCCAGTTTGATCCCGAATCAATTTCTAAACTTATTTTGGGTCCCATAGGCCTATATTAAGAATTATTTGATGGTAATTAGATGGTTTTAGATTGAAAATCAAATTTATGCCTCGTTTTTATTTCGAATGTTAGTGTATAAGTCCGGTAATACCTCGTGACCCTGTTCCGGCGACGGTTTGGGATTAGGGGGTGTTACATAAAAAAATATTTTTTATTTTATCACAAATTTATTAGTTGTAAGAATTTCAATATGAATGTCTACCACCAAATGTATCATAATATTCACATAAATTTGTGGATTTAAATTTGTAATAAGAAAAATGTCGCTAATTTGGGTAAAAAAAACTACAAGAACTTAAAATAAGCTATAATAATTTAGGGGTAATATGCAATTTTATATATGAATTTTTTTTTTGCAATATTTTCCATTACATTTTAATTTGATCTAATTCTCCTTAATTATATTTATCTATATTATTATTATTACTTTTTTCTATGATATCTGTATTATTATTTTTTTCCAGTTTAATACACATATTATACAAATATTATATATTAAGGTGCACTAAAAATCAATCTTAAAATGTGAATTAAACACTAAAAAAATTACTATACCAAAATATGTAATTTAGATCAAATATAAGTATCATATTAGACAAAAAAAAAAAAAAACACTGTTAGAGAATCAAAAAGCAAACATTGAAGGATCTTTCAAATTACATTCACTGTAAACCACTTCAAAACCATTGTTATTAGATTTGCACGGCCCCCTACGCTATGGATTGTTCGTGTTTTGATGTTGATGATCGAAAAGAACTTGACTGCTGCGAGCTCCTTCGCCATGTCTGCCCTCTTCCATAACCAAACATACTGTTATGGCTAGGTTCAGATATTTTCATGTCTGCAATGGCTTTAGCCGTGTTTGAGCTTGAACCAGCACCACCCACTTTGCATGTGTCAAACCTTGGGTTCCATGGCAACCTTGTATTTGATGTCTGGTTCGATGGGTGAAGATCATTTCTGGTTTTTTTTTTTATTAACTTGAACCTGTTATAGGGCGGTCTGGTTCCAAGGTATTCATGCCATAGCTGAATTTTTTGAATACCAGCTTCCGTTATGGCCTACATTCGATATAAATGTCACAATGATTATTATCAAGTAAATAATTTTTGAAGAAGATTTAGGATGTTTATATTACCTTTTCGGGATATTCAACACCCTCTAGAGAGCGTGAGATATGTAGTTTTCCAATAGGGATCTTGAACGGCAACAACCTGTGATGTAAAAAGAAACGATATAAAATCCAGCCTTTCCATGATTTCTATATGCATAGGTTGGAACCGGCTTACATGATAGGTGATGATGATAAATGTCCTCTAACAGCACCGGTGCATTAGGTACAATGGACGGTCAGATAAATAATATAGTAAAACATGAAATGAAGCAATATGATGGACCAACCCGATTAGTTCGGCTTTTGTATGCAACTTTTGATTATTAGGCAAAAGTGTCAAAATCTTTGGTCCTAAATGTCTTAGTACAAAGAGTTCTGTATAGGTCTTGGACTTTTGGAGACGAAATATGAATCACGGATCATGTTCAATTATAGGCGTAATGACCAGGCCTTGGACCTTAGCAGCCTATCGGTGCCAAGCCAACCAGCTTCGGCTTTCCAATGAAGGCATCTTTAGTTCGAATTTTAAAACCCATTGTCTTTCTTGATTTCAATGAAGGCATCTTTAGTTCGAATTTTAAAGCAATTTATAATGCACACTTAACTAACTTCAACTGCTATTATAACAGTACAACAAATTTACTTCCCTCCTAATAGAAACCTATCAGCGTCAAGTTAAATCAGCAAGGTCAAATTTTGCTATTACACCTTGTATTGTTTAAATTTTAAAATTTTAGTCCTGATTCAATGGTACTAGTTAAATTTACTTGGTTAAATCATGTTATTAATCTTGTATTTTATGTAAAATTATAGATTTAGTCCACGTTCACTAATTGGATCATTCTTAGTGGTAATATTTTTTGAATTTCAAAATTTCAATATTAATGCAAACGATAGTCGTTAAATCTATTACTTTTTTTTTTGAGTGATATGTGAAAATAACAAACATGCATAACGTTACACATGAGATAATATGTCTGACACATCAAATTTTAAAAATAACATCCAATCTGTTCTGTTGTAATAACTATGCGGATAATATCCTCGATCAATGTTTATGAAGATATTCGCAAACATTTCGTTTAACTTAAATAAATGAACATGAACATATACAAAATTTTGATATTTTTAACGAACACGAGCAAACTTAAAAATAAACAAACATGAAAAGATGTCCATTCGTTCAAGCATGATTCAGTTACGGTCCTATTCAAAATCACCTGTAAAACTCGAATTTCAATATTTGCAAAAAAAAAAAACTTTATAGCACAATACAGTAAAAACAAGGTACCATCAGATCGTTTGTTTGACATCACATGATGCCTTTATGCCAGTGAAAATATTATGACCTTACCTTTGTTAGATCATTTGTATTAACTGTACAATGATTGTGCTACCTACTTCCTATTCGAAGTATTCAAAGTATAAGGAACGATATCAAAGGGAAACACAAAGCCAAGGACTCTTTACCTGCCGGTTGAATTACCTGGAGGCGGTACTTCAGCTGCATTTAATGGAGGTGTTTGGGGTTGTGTCGTGCTACCGGCAGCCATGCCAGTGTATTGAAGTGTATCAAAATTGTTCAATTCGATGCCAGCTATATAGTCGAATGAGTCGGGGAATATGCAAAATAATGAGCTAAAGAAAATAGTTTAATGTATCTGAGTGTGTCTCCATAGAGAGGATATATACATTCCGTTCGCCATATGTCGGTGATGCTAACACTAGGATCCCATAAAAGCCAATAATCAGCATCATTCTGCGTAAAGAAATCAGGAATGAGTACTCGTTACCGATTTATTAGAAGAGTGTATGAATTAAAAACTTCATCATATGAGTATTTTGAGAAAATCAAAGGAATATGATATCTGAAAGACAACGTGTTTGTTGTCTGATCTTACATCAAGATCTGAGGGAACAATCTTCATGATCCCGCTTACAAAGTCATCTGAGACATGATGATCTAAGCACATTCCATTAATATATTGGCCCTGTGTTTCGACCTCTCTGCTCTCTTCCGTAACCATTCTTGCTGTTGGGTTCTCATCCAAGCCTGAAGTAGACGGTAAGTTTGATGGCAGAACTACACCTTGTATCTCTTCAAATTTCTCCTCAATTTCACTAGAATAGCACAGAGAGATAAGAGGAATTATCAGGAAAGTTTACCGCTTTAGTGCTAGGACGAGCATTTATCATGCCATACGGCAAGATTTATATCATTCCAAATGTTAATCGACAAGAAGCCGTGGTTACCTGACAAGGTAATCATCTATAGGACCCATTGAGCTTCTAAGGACAATCCGGTATCTCCTTTGGAGATAATCATCATCCTGCTATAAAAAGAAGGGTTTGCAATTATGATCGAGCATGGACATGTCAACTGTACATTAATTCTTCAAGCCTTTGAGAATACCTCGTCAGGATCAGGGACTTCCAAAGTGGTTCCGTGCGGAGCTTTAATGGCAATCAACATTTTGTTCTAAACAGGGCAACAAAAATAAATAGTTAACACCCGAAAGTAGAAAGCATCCCTAGCAATGGCATTAGCAATGCCAGGCGACCTTATACCAACTCGAAAACATTAATGAAACATTCAAGCAATAAAAAAAAACCTGAAAACAAGGTAAGCTCTTGATATCTTCCTTGGTAACAATAAGCCACCTGAGATGGGGAAAGATGAAATTAAGTTGCTCTTCTGAAATCATGCAGAAACTGTAAAAATAATATCTCGAGGGTAAGTAAAGATTTTCGTGTTATTAATTTTTGTCTTCACTTAGGTCCCTCAATCTTTCTTGCATCTCTCTGTACGGTATAGAAAAATCGGTAATAATTTAGCAAACGAAATCGATTTAACTGAGGCAAGAATAACAGAAGCCGTAGTTGCTTTAACCTTTTTTGTCCTTCTAATCTGTGTTCCTGATTATGAAGGTTTTCAACCTCTGCTGCAAGGAATGTTATCGTTATGAAGCTCCCACTACAAATTTAACTGATACAAAACACAAGATGTTTAATCCGCCATGTTCAGGTATTGTATTATTAGTCACGTAAATTAATATGACTCAAGAAAGCTGTATTCCGATAAGCTAAATAGCACAAGGCTGCAAGGTAAAAACAGCACACAGATCAAACCATAACAGCTGAAGCACAATCATTAAAGGATCTGAATTTCATTAACAATTTGTTCACAGTTTCACCAATCATACCTGCAAAGTAGCAACATTCTCATCAACCTCCCCTGGCCTCGAGACATCAAGCCCCCTGACATTAACTAAAAGATTCGAGTGTTTTCTTGAGGAGGAAACCGTCCAATGCCAATGAGTAGATTAGCAAGGATACAAATCATACTTCCACTGAATTCTGTTCTTGAGTTTCTTTTCTATAAGACCAATTCCTTCAAGGACATTGGTTATATCATATATCCTCCTGTTTTGCACCTAGAAGAACAACAAACCATCAAGAAACGGGATTTTACGACTCAATTGAGCAAATAATGAAACAGTTACCTCTAAGGTACCGACAGCTTTGTTTAAATCTAGAATACCATCTTCAGCTTGTTTCATCAAATTTATGAACTTCTTTGTCAAAAGTATCGAGTTTAAATTCAAGAATAATGTATCAGTTTCATACAGCCACATAACTTTTCTATAATAGTTTCATAATAAACACCTGAAAAAGAATACTCAGGGGCAATTAAGCTAATGGGAGGAATTGCCATAACTGGTGGCGGTTTAAGCAATTTCATTCCGAATTCTTGTACATGTTATGCATAGAGCTTGGACCGAGCAATGTTTGTGTTGTTTTATCTGTTTATTATTTTGGTCGGATGTATATGTGTAATTTGCATGTATATTACTATTCTTCATGACTTTGTGGAATGAGGTAATTTGTTTCTACATCACCAATGGCCATGACAAGAAAAGTTGTGTAGCATCTATAAATTTTCTCTAACTTGGCATGTTCTATCTCTGTAATTCATTTAGGAGTGGTGGATTGTTTGTCAATGAATCATTGGATATCATTTCACCAAAATCTAGGTATCTGGTTGAATCTATTTCTAGGTTTTATTTTATAATTTTTGGATGATTGGTAAAAGGTGAATCAAAGGACGAAATACCTTGCTTCAAGGAAAAGGTAATTAACTGCTACTGAAATACTTTGCAGGCTCAATTGTAGATAATTCTTGGACATCATTGATCAAGGCATATACTTGAGTTATTGAAATTACTCATCTGTTCGTAACTATAAGAAAACTTAATACGTAAAGCTTAAACACTTAAGCTAAAATTGAAGATCCATTAGTAATATCTTCGGTTCTCAAAAACAATACAGCTAATGTCTCTGCAATCAAATACAAGTAATATCTTCCCTTCTCAAAAATCAGTTTAATGGTCAAACGAGAGAAAAGCTGAAAGCCAAAAAAAATAAAAAAAACCTTAGCATTTGCTATCACATGTCTAACCTAATTTAATTTGCTTTTCTTTTTTTTGTGTTGCACCAATTCTCTGTTCCACCTTTCGTTTTCTTGGCACTTCAAAATCATTTCCAAAATCATCCTCTATCTTAAGTCTCCTACAAACACAAATATCTTAACAATTAGGTCTTGCTCAATTTTAAAGTAAGCAAAAGTAAATGGATGAAATATAGATCTTACCTTTTCCATAGATTCGTGCTCAATATAACAACAGGGCTTGATACAGTGATGCCATTGTCTTCTTTCTGTTCGCGCCATATTAATGTTGCATGTGCCAATACAAGTTGGTCTCTCAATGCCATTGAACTTTTTACTATCACCTTAAAACACTTTCTTTCCTCAATGTTGCTAAAGTTTAACACATCTGGTTCAACTGATATGTTAATATACTTTGGAAATGCTTCATGTACTTCTTCCCCTAGCCTTAGGTATATTATTTACTATGCAACAATATTTCAGCCTTGTAGGTGCACTCGGGACAACCTACATTTGTCAGTGTTCTATTAAATATGTATTCTGAAGCTTTATCCAACACCAAACTGAAATTTGGTAAGTTAAGGTCCATCCCTAAGATTTTTTCTCCTTCAATGTTTTCCCCCATTAATGCTAAATATTCCATTTCACCCTCACAGCTCAACAAATATCTTCTATACTCTTCGGGAGATATATCATATACTAAGCCTGGATTCATTGCTTTCAATGGATTAATACATCCACTTCCTATTGCTAGCACAGCTTTATCGGATGACTTTATCATTGGATTTGCTGCAATTATTAAAAGAAAGTTTGTCTCAAAGCTCCATGAGAATAATAGTTTAAGAAATAAATGTTCAATTACCACTAGTCATTATAGCTGATTTAATTCTTGCTATTCCCCAATCCTTGTGAAATGACTTAATGTAGGATAGCATGCCAGCAACAACTGCAGTAGCCATTGAAGTACCACTCATCACCTGGTAATGAGCATACATATTCTGAGCATCGTATTTGTTAGCACATAAAATATCTTCTCCCGGAGCACATATATCAGGCTGCGAAAGTAGAAACTAAAATTTCAATTTTTTGAACAATTCCAATATATAATTAAATATTGATACAAAAATGGATAATAAACAATAAATTATGTATTCTATCAAAGAGATAAAAAGGATATAATTACCTTTAGTACATATGGATCATATGGATTTGGGCCTTTTCCGGATGTGAGGCTAACTTTACAAAGGTCTCCATCTTGTTCCTCATAAACAGTCTGGTAAATTTTTGCTTTTTTTTCTCTTGAAAAATAATATGATAAAAATAATATTAATCTTTAATAGACATACATATAAATTATCCAAAATAATGAAACAACTTTAAAAAGTATACCTTCTGCTACTGTTGTCTATATACTTCTGAATTTTAATGCCATCTTTTTCCGTCACGTAAACAACAGGTTTATGAGGCTCATATGATAGAGAATCACGTATCCGAGATAAGCACAATATTCCAGCAACATTTGCATTTAAAAGCTCTTTTATTCTCTCTTTTTCTTTCCCATCATCATAAATAATTTTCCCCTTCACATCTTTTCGAATCTCCATTTTTTTCTTTTGTAGTTGAGATGTTTCAGCTTTGGATTCAACTTCTTTTCCTTTACTTGTTCCTACAACTTCAACAGCTCTTTTAACATATAAACAAATATTTCATTAGTGTAATTTTTATATACCAATATTAAAATTATAATATAATCTAAATAGAAATTTATAGGGCACATACTCAGACCAATGAATTAGTTCGCAATAATCTCCATCTTTATCCATAAATGAACTGAACCCCTAAATTAAAAAATATATAATAAGTTAGTACATTATCATTGAGCTAGTAATTTAATTAGAGAATGATGATTTACCTTAATTTGTGTTCCACTTCCTAGCTCAACTTGTGTTATGAATCTTCCACCAGAATTACATGATCCGACCTCAATAACCCAAGGAGCTAACCCTCCTGATAGAGTGTAATAATTGTCACCATGATTACCCGAAGCTGTACAGACAACTATATTTTCCTTCATTGCCAGATATCCTCCCAAATTTACTGGATCACCGAGATACGAAGAATTGTTTGACAAAGTATTAGTTCTCAAAGGAACCATTATTACATCTACCTTGTCCAAAGTAGCTTTCTTCATAGCATCAAGCAAAGAATTTTTTAAAACTTCAACACTTCCATCAACTATCACTTTATCACCAGAAATTTTGTAGGATGCTATTCTGGCAAAAGGGTTTGCTCCTTGTATTTTAGAATCGAAAATTCCAGAAATATCTTTCAGCCAATTTATTTCTGTTAAAGCTCCAGCGGCAATGGAAGCACATGCAGTGCAATGACCATTGAGGTCTTCCGGAAAATTAAAATCAATAAATCCTGTCGCTTTAGTTAACACTATTCCTTTGGTGTAATTTTCCATACCACAATCTTTCTGTAATAAATATCAATTTAAATTATTATTTTTATTATAAAAATAAATTTGTAATAAAAATTAAATTAGTAATAACTGAATCAAAATACATACCTTTTAAAAGGAATATTCAAGTGGTTAGATTCCAAAATAGGAATATGTTTATCTTCAAAACATTCATGATTCGCAGTTATACCCGAATCGATAATCGCAATTATTGATTTTGACTTTTCTTCCACTGAAATTTTTTCTTTGTCTTCAAAGCAATTTTTTTCTTCTTCATCCATGATAAATTTTCGAAATTTGAACATGCAAGGTGCAACTGATATCATCTGCATTAATAGAATGGTTAGTGATCCTAACAAATTTAATTATTCAAATTCAATTCAATATTTAACACAGTTTTGTGAATTTTAATTCTAAAACTTGAAAAAAACTATATTCAATATATTTTCATTCCTATATCACTTTTCTTTCCTTTTTTGGTGAATTACAAAAGCAGGCATGGCCGAATTTAGGGGTTGGCAGGGGCTCGGTCCCCTCTAAAATGAAAAATTTTCTATGTAAGCCTTTTAAAAATTTTAAATTAGTAAAAGTAAAATTTCACTTTTAACCCCCTAAAAATGATAAAATTTTAATTTAATCATTTAAAAATTGCATTTTTACTATCGTAAAAATTACAATTTAATTTCGGTCCCCCTACAAAAATTTTCCAACTTCGCCCTTGCAAATAGGCCAAAGCCCGAACAAAGATATAATGTTATTTTTAAAAAATAACTGCAATATTTACCTCATTTCCATAAATGTTTGTTAAGCTGCAACATGTTAAATTTTGGTTCCCTTTCTCACTGTCAATGGCTTTAGCCGTATTTGAGCTTGAACCAGCACCACCCACTTTGCATGTGTCAAACCTTGGGTTCCACGGCAACCTTGTATTTGATGTCTGGTTCGATGGGTGAAGATCATTTCTGGTTTTTTGGATTAACTCGAGCCTGTTATAGGGCGATCTGGTTCCAAGGTATTCATGCCATAGCTGAGTTTTTTGAATATCAGCTTCCCTTATGGCCTATATACGATATAAATGTTACAATGATTATTATCGAGCAAATAATTTTTGAAGAAGATTTAGGATGTTTGTATCACCTTTTCGGGATATTCAACACCCTTTAGAGGGCCTGGGATATGTAGTTTTCTGATAGGGATCTTGAACGGCAACGACCTGTGATGTAACAAAAAAAACGACATGAAATCCAACCTTTCCATGATTTCTGCATGCATAGTTTCGAACCGGCTTACAAGATAGGTGATGATGAAACATGTCCTCTAACAGCAGCACTGCATTAGGTACAATGAACGGTCAGATAAATAATATAGCTAAAACATGAAATGAGACAATGTGACGGACCAACCTGATCAGTTCGGCTTCTGTATGCAACTTTTGATTATCAGGCAAAAGTGTTAAAATCTTTGACCCTAAAGTGCTTGGTACAAAGAATTGATCACTTTTCACTTCATTTCTTTCAGTTTCTTCCGGCTGAGGATATTGTAAAATGCCGTCTCATTGAATGCATATAATATATATAAGCTCATGAACCGTGTTCTATAGATGAAATGAAGTCTCACCGTCAATTCCTTCTCAAGTCTTAGTGTCTCCGATAGAAGCCGTTCCTCATCGATAAAGGGAAGCTTGCATATGCCCTTAACAAGAAGAGTTAATGCAAAAAATTCTTGCATTAATAACTGATTCTATAATAATGGGAACCATACTATCAAGGACATATGTTTTGGGCAACCAACCTGCCATGCATGGCGCTTTTCATCCGTGTCGATTTCGAGATCTAAGAAAAATGTAGGAAAAGAAAAGAGAAAACATGTTATGAATCTGTAATAGGAACAATTATACCAGCACCACACGATCCATAACCCAGAAAGCAGGACTAACCTGTAGGATAGAAGTCAATGATTTGGGAATCGGCATCGGTGATGAGTTTTGCATACAGTTTCGGAAGTGCATGAGCACTGCATAAAACCAATAACATATTACGAAAACTGAAATATCAGAAGTTAGTATCCAAAGCAGAAGAGGTAATAGGGTATACCTTCTGGGTGGCAATACACTCATTAGTTGATCAAAGGGCTTAAAAGGCTGACCCTTCTGGAACTTTACACTCACTTGAGAAAGACCCTTCACGTCTGATGAAAATGGAGCATAGTAGTAGGGATAATACCCAACATTTTAATGGACCTCTCATCACGTAGCAATACTAATTCTAGAACATGTGTATGTATGTATGTAATGAATGCCAGTAGAATGGAAATTCCAGATAGCTAACCGGGACCAAGATGGTACACCAAAGAAATCAAAGACACTGTGAAATCAAAGGGAAGAAACTACAAGTGCATCGTAAAAGGCAGTTTCAGACAGCCGTAATAACGGGATAGAAAGTACTTACCAAGATATCATCAATCACTAAACCAAAAGAAAATCTAAAGCTTTAAAAGAGAAAGAAGGAAGCTACAATATAAGGTGTGTGGTTATTTAGTACAATCCAAGGAGTGTAAGCAAATAAACCTGTAGAGGGATGGTCGACTCTTAGGAGAAAAGTCTGCAAAGTACAGGTAAAAAGTTTCACAGTGGCCCTCGTATTAGAAGTCGGATTATATTGTACCCATTCTACTAAAAAATAAGCAAATTAATCTATGTACATTAAATTAAAGAGCAAACTGACTCTTCTATTGAAAATTCCATCTATTTCTACCATTAAAAACTGATCCCTCTATGTGAGAATGAGGTACACATACACATGGCAGGCCAAATGAAATTTTGACAGAAAAGACCACTCTTTAATTTAACTTACACGAACTAAAGAGTAAAATGCTATTTGACTCTTAATATAAAAGCCTCCATAATATTTTCCCACAAAGTACTATCCGCCTGAAACCAACCAACGGCCCCTTAATACATTCGGGATTGTCCCTGATGGGGTTTTATCCCTCTACTACTTCCACAATAAAAAAAAACTAGTCCATAATCAAGGGCGAAGCCAGAACAATTTTATGGGGGGGCTGGAAAAAATTTTAATTTTTTATAGTGTATATCCTTATAATTTTTAAAGGATTAAATTGAATTTTTATAATTTTAGGGGGGCCAAAGTGAAATTTTACCTTTACTAATTTGTAATTTTAAAAAAATCTCAAGGGTCAAAATAGCAAATTTACATTTTAGGGGCCAGGCCCATGCCTGCCCCCTGGATCCGCCTCTGTCCATAATAAAAAAATTTATGCACTACTATTTCCCATAAATATACATAAATTCCATGCATGAAACCTGTGGCCTTTCATAAATAATAATAATAATAAAGGGACAGCACTTGCATATAGGTATAGCTAATTAGAATGGGCAGAAACATCTTATAATAGGATAGGATAATTTTCTAATTCTACAACTGTTGATGAAATGAGGTGGAAAATTGTATTCTCTTGGTTCTACAGCCATAATGTTATAGCAATGCAACACAAGCAAAGCATAAGCAACATGCCGGAATTATTCCATAGTAGCGGTGAATCGAAGCTTTGATAAATCATTAATGTAAGTTAGGTTTGTTTGTTGTTTTTTTCGATTCATCATTGTAAATGAGGGGACATTTCTTCTATACAGATTCCTTGCTAAAGCTTTTTTAGAATTAGAAGCAAAATTTGACCAAAAAATAACAATTGTTGTTTTAATTGTTGTCGCGACATTAAAAAATATCAATATTTTGTAAATAGGAAACATAAATTATACGAATAAGTGGTTTCGTATGACACATTGGAGGCATTGGTGTTATTTTATTAAAAAAATGGCTCAATAGAAAAAAAAAAGGAAGCTAGAAACAAAAGTGGTAAAAAAAGTCCTACTTAATTTGAAATAATAATATTTACATTATACATTTATATTTTAGATTGAATGTTTAAGATTATATTTTTTTTTTTTTTGTAAAAAAATGTGTTTGTGTTCAAGTTTTGGGAGTAAAAAAAGTTGATTTGTGTTAGAGTTTTTTGTTTATTATTATTTTTATATTTGTAATTTATATTTTATTAGATTAGTTATATTTGTGTATGTATATATATATATATATATAATTAAGATACTTAAATTTCACTTCCAAGCATATGGGGTTAAGGAAATCTATTTTATTAAATTTTTTTGTTTAGTTGATGATTAATATTAATATGTGGATATTTTATTTAAATAAAATTATTTTTGAAAATGAGCTATAGCAAATATTATCATGTGTTTATATTTTAAAATGATATGTTTATTCAATTTTGTTTGTGCATATACCAAAATGGGTTCATTGATTAGAGAAACTGATTTCACTGCCATGATGATTAATGTCCCGGTAAAAAAAATTTGCTACTTGCTATCCACGAGTGTTTTATAAATTTGCACATCATAATTTTTTAATTAACATATTTAACTAATATGATAATTTGTTATGGACAGAGTGAGTACCGCGTCTTGAAAGAGCATGTCCATGGTCGGAGCTACTTGCCAGACAAAAGTATTTTTCCTTATTTGGATGCCACAGGATCTAGGATAGCAATATTGATTAGGGTGTTCGAGCTTAGGGTCGACTTGATATCCGTCTTCGTTGAGAGGTGACGTCCAAATACTCACACATTTCATTTACCGTGTTGGGAATGCACTATCACTTTAGAAGATGTTGCATTGCAACTCGGGCTCCTAGTTGATGATGTTACAGTCATGGGTTCAATTAAAGTGATCGAACCTGCATCGCTTTGCTATCAATTGCTTGGACGATTGTTGGGTGATGGTGCTACTGAGTTTACTAGTTTGAAATTTTCCTGATTAAAACAAAATTTACTGAGTAATGTCTTTTAGTAGGAGAAGATGTATGCCGCTTGGGCGTATACATTAGAGCTAAAAGAGGGGTACTCATGCAAAATGTATGTGATAATAAAATCCACCTTATGTACTTGCCTCTGTTGGTTATTTTCAAGTTAGTTCTTCACACAGGTGAAATTCAGTAGTATTAGAAAGATTGTACCATGAACTTTGTCAGACAACAAAGCCTGATACACAAGATATAGGTAGGGTTCACCAACAATATGTTTTCTCACTTGTAAATAGGTAAAACCAAATTTAAAACATCGATTAAGAATTATTTTTTATGAAAATGTTCACAAGTTTTTTTTAGATAGTGTACTTGTTTAGGACTAGGAAGTCCAAAACCCTTGTTGTAAACAGACAAATAATTGAGGCATATGCCGAGGACAAGTAATTTTTTTTAAAAATATAATTATTCATGTCATGTAATTTTACTCTGTGTTGACTTGATAGTCAAGGTCTTCACCACCCCAAGTATGGCTTGAATTTGAGTTACGCTAATTGCCTGTGTGTTGCCCTCCTATTCTAATTCACCGAAAAAATAAAAAGGCTAAACTTAAAATATTAAAAACAACAAATAAAAGTTATGGTTTCACTAAAAAGAGTTATCTTTTTAAGACTTTAAATCACCCAACTTTATTAAAAATATATATTTGATTTGACAAAGGAGCTTATAAGTAAAACTATAAATAATTCATCTCCGATAAACTAAAATTAAAATCTATTGAACCTGTGTGTTAGCCTAATAGCTAGGTTGTTCACCGCCTTGAATGTGGTCCAAATTTGGGTCGCGCTAGTCCAGTTGCCATTAGGAATTTATCCTCCTCTTACAATTCACAAAAAAAAAAAAAAATAAAATAAAAAAATAAAACCTACCAAATATAAAGTATAACGATTGAAAACGAAATGTATCCGAACTTAAACTAAGATAAATCTAAACATCTACACATAATAAAATTTAAATTTAAACTAGGATAAATCTACACACAATCTACACATAATAAAATTTAAATTTGAAATAATTCAAAAGACAACTTACACATAATACTTTAATAAGAATCGGCATCATTTACATACTTAAAAATGAAGATATGATTCACAATTGAGTGCTTCAAAAAACTTTTAAATTTAATACATAACTTTTAAATTTTTTTTTAAATTTTAAATAACAAATTTTATTTCTTAAAACGGTGCAAGAAATTATGGCTAATTTAAAAATATAGAAATTAAAATAAAAACTATTTTTTGTTTATCCTATTAATAAAAAAGGGTTAATAAAAAGAAACAATTAGCCAACCATTTAAACCTTCCATCTCGTTTCACCCAATATCTTTTTGGTAAATTACACCACTAGTCATTAAATACACCACTAGTCATTAAATTATAAATAAGTTCTTATTTTGGTTGCTTAACTAAAAAATTATAAATTCGTTATTGAATTATTTAAAAGTTTTCATTTAAGTCACTGTATTGTTATCTTTGCAACTACGGGTGAGTTTAACCCTCAAGTTGGTTTGAATCATTGTACTTTTCAAATTTTAAAATTTGATCGAAAGACCAGAAACAAAGAATAAGTTCATTAATTTTTCAAGTGAAACGATCACCTAATTGAGGCCCCTGATCTTGATGTACCGACGTGGCTCCACGTACTCAACTTCTTCCAACCCTTTAAAAAAAAAGTGAATACGGTAAACAAAAGATTAAATATAAAGAAACAGATAGATGAAGATATTGGCCATACTTTCAACATACACATGAATGCTATCAGACATGTCTAACATGAATTGAATTTTTTCTTCTCACAAAATGACAAACTCAAATCAATGTAGGCATATTCTAAGCAAAAAGAGAAAATAGAAGCGAGGGTAGAGAACCAACCAGCAACTTTATCAGCCTCTTCCTCATTCGTGCGGGCTTCAAACAGATGATTAGCCTTGTAACTATAGATGCTTTTACATGAATCCCTGTCAAGGGAAGCACTTTTCAGTGTATAGCAAGCTAATACTCAATCTTCATTTACGTCCACCAAAGAAAGATGTTTAAATACCATTTAAGCACATCTAGCAGCAAAGCTTTATGATAATCCTGGTTTTTCTCATCTACCAAGCTTACTTCATACCACTGCCATTCCAGAATAAACAAAAAAGAGGCTATTGTTTATCAATATGCCAAGGAGACCTTAATCTAGGAATAGGGGAAAATATTGCAGATATGCGATTCCAACTTCAGATCCGTTGACCCCCTTAAAAAATGGTTGCATGAACTAACTGAGCTAGCCTCTAGGTTCTAGCAATAAACTCTTCGGAAACATGAGAAATGAAAGTGAATGATGTCACAAACCTCATACTGGACAAATGGTCCATACTCAAGAAACTACACCTAAATCAATAGATTTAAGGCCTACAACAACCTATAAAAAGTAATAAGATGAAGCTCACATATATTCAGTTTAGAACCTGTCTAAGGACCTTGGAAAACTTCTATTTTATTTCAAGCCGGCTTGGCTTAAATTTCCAATTAATAATAGAAATATGATTTTTTTTTCAATTTTAATAAAAAATATTAAAATAAAAATAATTTTTTAACAATGAAATGGGCTATCAAATTGGCATGATTCAGGCTAGGGCAAAGAATTTGAAACATAGTTTCCCAACGAGGTCCAATCCATGGGAACTTCTTAGTTAGAGCTTCATTATATAGAACACATAGAGGGAAAAGATAGTAAAAGCCAAGTTTCCAATGCAAGATGGGTATACAAGCATAATCAGATAACCATACATAACTATTTACCCCTCAGAAATTAAAAGCAATAAAATCAAGCAACAGACCCTTTTCCCAGATGCATCAAACCCATAATAAACCTCTCTGCAAGAATAACCCTTGTATCTGCAGGAGTCTCTGCAGGGGTCATCATAATCATCGATCGAATCATCCTCTGTTTAAGTGTTTATTACAAAATGGAAAAAAGAGAGAATCATCAACCAATGCCATCATCAACCAAAGCCAAAACAACAAAAAATGTAAGTTCCAAAATAGTAAGGGTCCAAAACAAACAAAATCCACGAACACATAAAGCAGAGAGGCAGAACAAAAAAATTCATAATTTTATAAGAAAAGTTGGACCTAATACCTGGCAAGTCATCCTCCTCTAAATCCTTAATGTCAGACTCTGGCTCTGGCTCAAGATCTGTTTAAAGTGAGAGAAGAGCGGGAAATCATGAAAGATCTGAGCACTCAAATAGTTATCGTAAAAAGTAGTCCTTAACAAGACGGCATTCACCAATTCTAGGAAAGAAAATGTTAAAATTGATTCATTTGAGAAAGGGGGAAGTTGGCCTCTTTAAAAATCACGGGCTGAAGCCAGAAAACAAATCCATCTACTAAGACAAATTAGATTGATCAGGCGAGGCACATTTGGTCAGGAGCATTCAAAGCTAGTCTGGACAACAGAAACCCACAGCCTTGTTGGGTAATGCGAATCTGATGAACACACACATACACACAAACTCGCTTAATAGAGGTTCTCCTCGTTTTTTTTTTTCATTACATATACCATACTAGTTAGAAAGGAAAGAAATTATCAAACTCTCCCCCTCAACATTTGAGAATTTCACAACAGCAGAAATATGCATATTGATCAACGAAGGGGATCCCTTTTTAGATTCTATTATCATAATTGTATAATACTGTGCGTGTGTGTGTATGATAGAGAGAGATACCAAAACATGCACATATGGGTTATAGAGTGCACCCTTGACAGCACAATTGGGTTAAGATTTCATTGAGCATTAGAGCATATCAAAGACTAATAAAAAAACTGAGTGACATGAACTTCCACATCATAAGAATTTGCCAGCTGAAAGAGCACAAACACAGTAAATATTATATGAAAATGATATTCACTACCAAGATACCAAACGACCAGCACTTTTAAATTTCTTTCCAAAGCAGTCTCCAAGTCAATTGTCATTGTTTACTTAAAATCCAACTCAACTTGACAACATTTCTTTTTTCTCATCTCTTGTTGTCAAAGCATTTTGCTCACTAACCCACCCACCTCTTTCCCGATCATGACATACAGAAATGACCGTAGATTTGCAAGGATTCCAAAACATGAGCAATGAAACGTATAACACTCCTGGTAGGATGCGAGATACAAAACACATCCAAATAATTAAAATTTAGGTGAGGCATACCTTCATTATATCTCCATTTCTCTTTGTTTTGTCTCCGCTGCGAGAGAATGCTGCCTGCCAATATAATATAGAGCTCATGTCTTCCAAAAACAACATACATGATACATTCATACAAGATAAATCAAACGTCAAAAACTCAAGAAAAAGAAAAGCATACCCATACTAGTCTTTTGTTTCTTTGGTTTTAGTAGACCATTGGAAGTTCGAGACCTGGTTCGTTTTGCTTTACTAGCGACCTCCGACATTGAAAGCCAATCAATATCCTCGACCTCTCCTAATTCTTTAACAATAAAAGGAATTGGGAGAAAAAGGGTCAGCTCAAAAGAAATGTATATCTGCATAAGGAAAACTGAAAAGAGATGGAACAGACTGAAGGAACTAACCACTTAAGTTCTCTGCCTCATCCAACGTCAAGTAAGCGTGAAAATGATAGACGTTACGGAATTCATATATAGATGGGATTTCAGACTTATCACTGTTGAAGAGAACATAAAATTGTATCATTCAATCTGATACCAAATAATTCAATTAATACCCATAAAAAGCGTTGAGCAAAATAAAAGAGGCTTCGCTTACCATTTAAGCACCTTTAACAACAAAGCTACCTGCTCATTACGCTGACATGTCTTCCGCAAGCATACATAACACCACTGTAGTTGCATGCGGTGCAATAAAATATTAAAAACCAGATCATAAAGTGTAAAAAAAACCCAGTTCCATTTGAAAACTGAAAGCTTCACAAAGAATCATGTAACAAACACCCTTTTTGCCTGTTCATAATTGGACAAACCGGAGAAACAATCGGAGTCTTGGCTGACATCATCCTCTGTTAAAGCATGTAGAAAAAAAAATGAAAATTAACACAGATATTAAGTTCCGAGATACTTAACATGATCAGGGGAAAAAGGTTACGTTGTTCTAACTCTTCATATTTCTTAAAGTGCCCCTTACATTCACATCCAATGCATATATGGAAATGTAGATATGACCATCTAAACATCCAAAACATACATTAAAAAGCCTAGAAGAAAACTGAAAATACCCATGTTGATTCATCTCAAACACTCACACCTGAATCAAAGTAAGGGTAAAAGCAAAAGCCAAATAAAATTCGTGCCAAACCAAAAGAAAAAGCTAAACACTGAATCCAAATGCGTTCCCCTTTTTCTTTTTGGACTATCGTATCTTTCCTTAGTGAATAGAAAAAAATAAAAATAATAAAAAGAAGAAGAAGAAGACAGACTACAGAATTCAAGATTTACCTTTGAGTTCCATATCTTCCCCTTCCCCTTCCCCTTCTCCCTTGTTGCATTCAGGTTGCTTCATCAAGCTGTCTGTTTCAATTGCATTTCATACGTGAAATATTCAATCAATTGAAGAAAATAAAAACCTAACGCAATGGAAATAAATATATAAATAAAATGATAATTCAAAGCTTCTATTTTGGGCAATTTAAGTTCCGATCAGTCCTCCACAATCCAAACCAGGTGATTTGAAGTTAAATTTATTAGAAACATGGTCAGGGGTAAAAGGTTATGTTCTAACTCTCCATATTTCTTAAAGTGCCCCTTACATCCACATCCAATGCATATATGGATATGTAGATATGACCCTCTAAAAATCCAACAAATACATGAAAATGCCTAGAAGAAAATTGAAAATACCCATGTCGATCCATCTCAGACACTCACGCCTGAGTCAAAATAAGGGTAAAGGCTAAAGCCAAATAAAATTTGTGCCAAACCAAAAGAAAAAGCCAAACACTGAATCCAAATGCGTTCCCCTTTTTCTTTTTGGACCATCTCATCTTTCCTTAGTAAATAGAAAAAAAAAAAAAAAAAAAAGACTACAGAATTCAAGAAATACCTTTGAGTTCCTTATCTTTCCCTTCCCCTTCCCCTTCTCCCTTGTTGCATTCAGGTTGCTTCATCAAGCTGGAGTCTGTTTCAATTGCATTTCATATGTGAAAATATTCAATCAATTGAAGAAAATAAAAAACCTAAGGCGATAGAGATAAATACGTAAATAAATAAAATGATAATTCAAAACTTCTATTTTGGGGAGTTTACATTCCGACCAGTCCTCCAAAATCCAAACTACATGATTTGAAATTAAATTTATTAGAAACATGGCCAGGGGTAAAAGGTTATGTTGTTCTAACTCTTCATATTTCTTAAAGTATCCCTTACATCCACATTCAATGCATATATGCATATGTAGATATGACCCTCTAAAAATCCAACAAATACATGAAAAAGCCTAGAAAAAAAAAAAAAGATAAGAAAAGAAGATGACTACAGAATTCAAGAAATACCTTTGAGTTCCTTATCTTCCCCTTCCCCCATTTTGCATTCAGGTTGCTTCATTAAGCTGGAGTCTGTCTCAACCGCATTTCATATGTGAAAATATTCAATCAATTGAAGAAAATAATAAACCTAAGGCGATGGAAATAAATAAATAATATGATAATTCAAAACTTTTGGGGAGTTGACCTTCCGATCAGTTCCCCAAAATCCAAACCAGATGATTTGAAATTAAATTAAATTAAATTTATTAGAAATCCTCTATTACTAATTCTAAAATCAACGAAATTAAACATTTAGATCCAGAGTAAACCGCACAAAACAAGAAAGAGGTTGAAACTTTTAATCCATCTTTACTTCATGATGGAAACTCAATTGACAAAAACGTTTTTAATCCAAATGCATATCAACATCCAAGAACTTGAGACTTTTCAAAACCACCTTAAATCCGTTCTTTTCAAACAATAATTCTTCGGATATCGTAAAGTTCCCCAATTCGAAACCCAGCAACGAAACTCCCCTAATGCGGAAATTCAACCAAGTAAGAAATCTTTTATAAAGCGAGAAACCCTAAAACCAGAAAGTAGCACATTTCGCTAATCGAACGATGTCGAAAACTCATAATGAAACGAAAATCAAGAAAGAAAACCTAAAATTGATAAGTAAAAGAAAAGACAATACCTTTAACGAAGATTGGATCGAAATGGCCATAAAGGGCACTGGGAGAATAAGAGATTGACCAATGACCGGAGTCAGAGAGCCGTTCGAGAAATGGGGATTATTTTTTCTTTAAATTATATAGTTTTTTTTTTAGTGAAAAACCTCTCCTTTTTAAAAGTCAAAATAAAATCTAAAGAAATGATTTTTTTATATATACGGCAAATATATTCTACGTGTTCAATATATAATCAATCCAAATTAGTACTAATCAAATTTTTTAATCTTTAATACTTAATCAAATCGAATTTTAAAAAAGAATTAACTGAACTAAAATATTTCGATTAACCTAATTAACCAAAATTGATGTGTTTTATTTTTTGATTAAAATAAGTACAAAACATATCCTACAAAAATGACAATGTTCATTTGACTAAATTAGCCGAACTAACTGAACTATCTAATACATATGATATATAATATTAATTATTAAGTTCGGTTAGTATGGTTAATTACCCGATTTCTAACTGATAACCGAACTTCCAAAAAATCATTCATCGACCTTCGGTTGAATTAGATTGGTTAACCAACTAATTAACTAAATTAAATCGGTTTTGTAATAGCCCATTTTTGGGGTTAGTCAGAACAGTGGTTTCGGTACTAGAATCTAAAGTTAAAATATTTATTTTATTTTTTTAATAAAGTCTACAGTATGATATTAGAGATGTGTGAAAGTTTCGTAAAGAAATTTTACCGTTTGAATGGTTAATTCGATAAAAAAGGACTAAATCGCATAAATTGCAAAAGTTATTTTCTATTAGCTAAAAGTGTTAAATAGCTATGGAACTTAAAGTGGAGGTCCTTATTGAGTAATTAGACCACTATTGGAGATAGTGGATATGCATGGAGTGCAATCATTATGTCTCTTTGGTGTTGGGTATAATCATTAGTAAATAGAATAATAAAATAAAAGAATAAAGGATCATTTTTTTTTTTCATCTTCTTCCTCTCCACTGAAAATATCAGCAAACAAAGAGCTTTGTAAGCTTGATTTTCAGCCACAAAGTCCCTTGCATGTAAGTGAAATTGGTGTTTGTTTCTGTTGATTTTTATATTTTTGAAAACCTTGTGTCTTAATCTAACTAAAGAGAGTATCAATTTGCAAAATGATGGAAAGACTAGGGTTTTGCCATGAAAGCATGATAGTTGCTTGTGAAGTTTAAGGAAGAAAATGAAACCTTGTTGGGTGTTAAACACTTTTTGTTAAGTGATTTTTGATGAAATTATTGATTAGGGATTAAATTGAGAAATATGAAAATTGTAACACCCCCTACCCGTATTTGTCGTCGGAATAGGGTACGAGGCATTATCGAAGCTTATCTAATCATTTTACATTAAACCGAGTCAAGAACTATTTATTTTCTAAGAATATGTTATTACGTCCCTTAAATGAGTCATCAAATTTCAAAACATGTGTTAGAATCAACTCGGGACTAAATCGGGATCATAGGGACTTTTTCACAAAATCCCAAAATTTTTTTCCCATTTATAAAGGTCACACACCCTTGTGACTAGGGACACGCTCATGTGTCATTTTGACATGCCTATGCTAGCAAACCGTGTGGTTCACACTGCCAGGACACGACTGTGTCCTTTACCAGTTAACTCTCTGACTTGTATCTTATGAACAAATTGGGTTCACATGGCCTTAGCACACGCCTGTGTTGCCAGGCCATGTGGAAAAATTAATTTTCCACATTATGTATTCATATAAAATATAACAACCATATCTCCATATATCATATACATTTTCATAACGATTTGTCTTGGTTTCAAACTACTTCATTTTTGAGTTCCACTCATCAAAACATTTGCAACATCATCTTTACACAAATAGCGTATTGGGGGAGCACAATTCTATAATTATGAATGAACACACTTATCAAACATATTTTATGTGCATATACCAATGTTTCATGTCTCAATGTATCAATAACTATCATTTTCTTGTATTCCAGATAAATACATGTAACCATTCATACATATGTAATTTATAGTCTTTCACTTTCTCGTTATATGAATTTATCAAATATCACTTACTTGTCGAACTCATATTAATCAGCACTATTACTTATCCTCGTATTGTCATATTTTTCTATTGAACCAATACAAAAATATATTGAATACTCATTATCTCACACATTAAGTGCCACATATGTAATTAAACCACCTCTATTACATCTTACATTCATTATACATTCATAACTTTATATAATATAATTAAAGCAGTTTATCATTTCGCATTGTAACTCGTAAGGATTCATTAATCCATCCCATGTTCTTTCACATAATTAACTACAAAATTCATAAGTCCTATCCATTCAATGCTCGTAAGGCTCATGTACATTTCTGTACTAACTCGTATTAGTCTCATATTCATATGCCAGATTTATCCGTTGAGTCATTTTGACGTCGAAGAATACACATACATCAGTATCAATACTAATAATAAACATATATCACTTACCGAACTTTAAATATCAATTCACAAACATTTAATTCACTAACTATTGTTGCCAATCACAATTTAAAATGACAAATCACTTATTGAGCTCAATTTCAATGTTCAATTAAAATCTATCATATAAATTCAAATGATACTTACCAAAACTTTATCAATTTGGAAACTGTCATTTTTTACTGGTGCCATAGTCTTATCCAACTATGGTCTTTCACTTATTCACTTATTGCATAGTACAATCATAGTCTCACGTTCATTGGTGTGCATCGGTATGCATTGAATTTCACTGATAATCACTGATGCCATAGCATAGCTATGGTCTTACATTTGCACTATCATTATGCCATTGTGAAACTATGGACTTATCCGTCAATTCATCACTTTTCACTAATCAGGTAGCCGGAGTTACCACTTTTCACTGATCAGGTAGCCAAAGCTACCACTTTTCACTTGATCAGGTAGCCAAAGCCACCATTTTTCACTTGATCGGGTAGCCGAAGCCACCACTTTTCACCACTTTTCACTTGATCAGGTAGCCGAAGCCACCACTTGTCACTTGTCCTTGATCAGATAATTGTATCCCTTGATCAGATAAGTGTAGCTGAAGCTATGACTTATCACTTTCATTTATCAAATAAGTGTAGCCGAAGCTATAACTTATCACTCGTTACCATGGTTCAACCATGGTCTTTTTCCGTTAATACGTCGATTATCACAAGATAGAAGTACTCAATTTGAGCATTTATTAAATTTTCATGCTTTTACATCATTCACAATTTTATCATCAATACATATGGAATAACACATTATGAAATTCATAAAATTAACAAATGACCACAAAAATTTAGCCATATAAACTCACAAGTGTGATTTTTGTATTACAACTATAATCATAATTTCATAATATATATTCCAAATATAACATTATATCATTTCTAGTTCAGCACCAATTATAATCTGGCATATAATCAATTTACACACAAGTCGTTCATATATTTTTCCTCCTCCTCCTCTCCATCCACATCCTTAGTATAAATAACACACTTGTAAGTAACATTATCTATAATTTTCACTATTTACTTATGTGAATATTCAAGCTATCCATCCATGTCATAGTCACTAAATTATTTTTATCTTGAGCTACAGAACTCCAAATTAAGATCCGCTAATTTTTCCTGAAACTAGACTCATATATCTTCTTATTATAAAATTTTTAAAATTTTTTGTTTAGCCAATTAATACAGTTTATTCATTAAAGTCTCCCCTGTTACACAGTCCGACAGTTCTGACCTCTCTTCACTAAAAATCAATTATCTCATAGTATGATTTTCATATAGTGTTTTCGATTGTGTCTAATGAAAATAAACTCACTAAGTAATCTAACCATATAAATTATGTCCCATAAATATTTTTTTTACAATTTTTAATGATTTTTAAAAGTCAAAACAGAGGATCCCGAAGTCATTCTGAATCGGTCTCACAAAAATCTAAATATCTCAAAAAAAAATTCCTTTACTTGGTCTGTTTCTTTTATATGAAAATAGACTCAACGAGCCTTAATTTCATATCTCACTCAATTATAATTCAATTTATACCATTTTTGGTGATTTTTCAAATTTAGACAACTGCTGCTGTCCAAAACTGCTTTAGTGTAACATGTTGATTTCTATTTTGTCCCAAATTTCACAATTCATACAATTCAGTCTTTACTTAATTAACCCCTAAACTGATCTAATTTTCTCATTTAATACTTTTCTCTACTGATCTAATTTTCTCATTTAATACTTTTCTCTTTCATTTTAAACTAATTCATAACCTTTGAAAATTAGAATTTTAATACTAGGCCTTAATTTCAACTCTTTCACAATTAGATCCTAAAACCAATTTCCATCAATTTTACTTGATAAAATCATCATATAGCAAAATTAAAGCTTCAATTCAATATTTATTCATCATATGCTTCCAGCACTAATCCACATCAACTTTAAAAATTAGCCATAGAATCAAAAACTAATGAATTAATAAGCTGGACCCAATTGTAAAAATCTAATAAACATAGAAATTTCAAGGAGAAAGTAAGAATTAAACTTACATAAAGCTTGAGTATTAAAACCAGCTTGAACTCTCTCCCATGGCTGTTTTTCAGCTGAAGAAGAATTAAACTTACATAAAGCTTGAGTATTAAAACCAGCTTGAACTCTCTCCCATGGCTGTTTTTCAGCTGAAGAAAAAAGAAGAGAAATGAAGAGAATTCTAGATATTCCAATTTGGTCCCATTTTTATTTAACTAATTTTGGCAATTTTCCAACTTTGCCCTTATTTCACCAATTCCCTGATTTTTTTTTTCAGCTATTTCCGCCCAAAATATTTCTTTTGGGCTTTTTTTCACTTTAGGTCCTACCTCATTTGACAATTGAGCGATTTAATCCTTCTAGCAACTTTTACACCTTTTTCAATTTAGTCCTTTTTATTTAATTAGCCACCCGACGTCAAAATTTTCTAACGTATTTTTAATACTACCTTATTAACACTCCTTAAATATTCATAAAAATATTTATGCCTTGATTTATAACACTGAGATCTCGATACCTCTCTTTCTCGATTTCTTGATTTAATATATCTTTATAAAACACAATTTACTATTTCAAAAATCTTTTAAAAACTACATTTGACTCATAAATAATAAATAATATAGTCTACGAGTTCATTTGTCAGATTTGGTGGTCTCGAACCACAATTTTTGATATTACTGAAATTTGGGCTATTACAAAAATTGTGTGTTAACAAGTGAAATTATGGAATTTATAGGCTGCTATAGGCTTATAATATATTCGGCTAGGCTTTAGTGTGTTGAAATTTAATGAGTTTCACTTTTATGAGCCCAGGGACTAAATTGTAAAGAAGTTGAAATATTCAAGGCAAAAAGTAATTTTACCATAAAATGAATTATAGGCTGTTTTTTATACCATGAACATTTGGCTAAGCTCAATTCTGGTTAAAAATGGTTAATTTGCATGTTTTGAGCTTAGGGACTAAATTGAATAAAAGTAAAACTTTAGGGGCTAAAGTGCAAAATGCCCATTTATGTGTTCTTGAGTGAATTTGAATGAATAAGTTATTAAGTAAGTTAATTTTGATTTTAATTAGATCAAGAACAAAAGAAATCAGATTTAGATCGGGGGAAAACTAAAGTTATCGAATAGTCGACCCGATTCGTTTATTCCGACTACGAGGTAAGTTCATATGCAAATAAATATCATTACATTGCTATAATTATGTTATATTGCTATTGAATTTCCATGAATATCGAAAGATCAAATACGAGCAAGAATCGACAAAGTTGCGATATCCGAAAGCCTCGTATGAACCTTAGGAATGCTATAGGATACAAATGTCATGATATTAGGTTATCGAGATGTGATTACATGTAAGACCCTGTGTGGGACAGTGGCATCGATATGTGATTACCGAGTATCCTTAACAATTCTGAATGGTTCAACGGGCAAAGTTAAGTCGAGAAAGAAAGTGTAAGTCAATAAAGTGACACTGGTACGTACAAGACTTATATGAGTATTGAAAAGAGAGGTATTTGATGAATTCAATTATGATACTGAAAATGTGCAATATGATGAAGGTTTGTGTACTTGAATGTACATTTATATGTATTGAATCATATCTTGCCAAATTGTGGAAATGATATTGATGCATGAGATGATTTACTTGTATATGACTTACTAAGTTATATAGCTTACTCCCCTTTCTTTCCCATCTCTTATAGGTTTATTTAGCTAGTTCGGGTTGGAGATTGCTGGAGATTCAATCACACTATCAAGCTACCATTTAGGGTATAAGTATTCAAGCACTTGAGTTCATGACATGTATAGGCTAGTGTCATATGGTATATTTTGGCTTGTAAATGAAGTGTGTTGTGGCCATTGTATTTGGCTTAAATGATAAGATTGACCCTTGGTATGTGATGTTTTTATAATGCCTAAGTGATGGCATAGTTTGGCATGTGGTTTAGTTGTTAAATTGAAATGCATGAAGTATGCTTTTTTTTTGTAGTTAGAATTGGTATGGATTAGGCTTGAAAGAGGTTGTTTGATAGCCTAATGTATGTGATATTGTGCCATGTTAATGGCTTGTGAAAGTATGCTTGTGTGATGGAACTTGAGGGTGGCAAATAGGCTTAGAAAATAGCCTTAAGTTGTCTATACGGGTAGGCACACGGGCGTGTGATCTGGTCGTGTGTCCCCTGCATCTTATATTTTAGGTTTGATGTGGCCACACGGGCTGAGACACGGCCGTGTGGGAGACATGGTCTAGGGACATAGGGGTGTGCCCTGGTCGTGTGAAGTTTACACCTTGATTTTGGAATTTAATTCTCCACACGGGCTAAGGACACGGGCGTGTGCCTTGGTCGTGTGCCCCTTATTTGGTTGATGACGTCACAAATAGAATGCTCGATAGTTTTGGCACAGCCTAGCACACGGCCTGAACACGGGAGTGTGCAAGGCATACGGGCTGGACAGATGGGCGTGTGGTCTGGCTGTGTGATACAAGTCAGTAGGTATGCCCTGTGCCCACACAGCCTAAGACACGGGCATGTCTCTTGGCCGTGTGAGGGACATGGCCTGGGCAAACGGGCGTGTGACCCTTGCAGTGATGAAATTTTTAAGGTTCCGTGAATGTTCCTTGAGTTATCAGTTTAGTCTCGAACTTCTTCCAAGCATGTTTTAAGGTCTCATAGAGCCTTATAAGGGACACTATGAATGAATGTTAAAAGTTTTAAATTGTATGCAAGATTGTGATGTGAAATACGTTTAAATGTTACGATGTAAGTTCGGTAATGCCTCATACCCTGTTCCGGCAACGGATACGGCAGGTTTGGGGTATTACAGGTTCAGTCAGTTAATTCGACTTTAACCAAAATTTAAACGCCCCTAATATTTGACATGTTCAATATTATATTTAGTGGAAAATTTACTTGTTAATTATATAGATATTTTAAAAAATTCACATGGTAAAACATGCAAAATAATAACAAATTCAAAAGTTTGAATATTGTAAGACTGACTCCATAACTTACGGTAGCATTTCCCTCATAAATGACTTATATGTCATTAAAACACTGATCCCCCTGTTGATATCTAATTCTATCTTCACAGATTTGGCGGGATATTTTCTTACGAAGTTTTGTTATAGCATATATAACTGCCTCGGGTTTAGGGGGCAGCTCGGCAAATAGGCATCCACAAGAATTAACTTATCAACTCCCTAATAGTACTGTAAGAATCAATACTGAACATCCCTCCGTAATTGTACAAGCGCACAGAGCAGTAACATATTTAGGTTCGGGCATTTGTTCATATAATCTCACTGAAGAGGGCATCATTTTCATTGTTATTGTTCCAACTGTTAAAATTAGGTCTGCCTATCTAGGACTTAATCTTGGTACCAGCACATAACAACCCAAGCCGAATCATGAGCTTATTAATAAAGCAAATTCAATAAAGCAACAATTAATACCATAAAGAAGCAACCATAAACTTGAGAGTCTTGAACAATTTGAAAGATCATTTAACGTAGTTGAAATAACAGAATTCCGAGAATAACCATTAATGAAGGAGTCCTCGAAAAGTTAAGGATTAGTAATCCGTTTTAGAAATCGAATGGGTTCGATTTCATACATACGCGATGAAGGTAAAAAAAAATAAAGAATATAAGTTCTTCTTTACTTTTATCACTTAGGAGTCGTACGAGATTTTAGACTCATGCACAATTTTGAATGATAGAAAGAAGTGAGAAATCCTCTTTGGTTTATGGAGTCAAGTTCTACCCTGCGCAAACTCTTTAGTTTATCATCGTAAACAATTTTCTAATTGTTGTCGCCAAGTGATCAGGCAACACTAAAAAATATCAATATTTTGTAAATACAAAACATAAACTATATTTAATAAAGATATTTAAATTTCAGTTATAAACATACGGGGTTAAGGTAATTTATTTTAATAATTTTTTGTTTAGTTGGTAATTAATATTATTATGTGGGTATTTTATTTAAATTAAATAAAAATAAAAGTATTTATATGAGTTGTGGTAAATATTATTATGTGTAAGTGTTTATGTTTTTTTTCAATTTTTGTGCACATATCGAAATGGGTTCATTGATTAGAGCAACCAATCTTACTACCATGATGATTAATGTGCCGATAAAAAAGTTTTCCTACTTGCTATCCATGGGTGTTTTATAAATTTGCACATCATTAATTTTTTAATTAGCATATTTAACTAATATGGTAATTTGTTATGGACAGGGTGAGTATCGCGTCTTGAGAGAGCATGTCCATGGTCCGAGCTACTAGCCAGAAAAAAGTATTTCCCCCTATTTGGATGTCGCATGATTTGGGATGACAGCATTGATTAAGATGTTTGAGCTTAGGGTCGACTTGATATCCGTCTTCGTTGGGAGGTGACGCCTGAAAACTCATACATTTTATTTACCGTGTTGGGAGTACACCATCACCTTAGAAGATGTTGCATTGTAACTTAGGCTCCCAATTGACGATGTTGTAGTCATTGGTTCAAGTAAAGTGATCCAACTTGCATCACTTTGCTATCAGTTGCTTGGACGATCGTCGGGATGGTGTTGCTAAGTCTACTAGTTTGAAATTTTCCTGGTTAAAGCAAAATTTTGAAACTTTACCGAGTAGCGTCTTTTAGTGGGAGAAGATGTGCATTGCTCGGGCGTATATACTAGAGTTGATAAATGTGTACTTATGCCAAATGCATGTGATAATAAAATCCATCTGATGTTCTTGCCTCTGTTGGTTGACTTTTTATGTTGCCTGTTCATATAGGTGGGGTTCAACAGTATTAGCAACGTTGTACCATAAGATTTGTTAGGCGAAGAAGCACGATACACAATATATAAGCAAGCTTCACCAACAATATGTTTTCTCACTTGTAAATAGGTAAAAACAACTTGAAAACATCGATTAAGAATGATTTTTTATGAAAATGTTGCCTACAAGTTTTCTTTCTTTTTAGATGGTGTACTTGTTTAGGGATCAAGAAGTTCAAAACCCTTGTTGAGTACAGACAAATGATTGAGGCATACGTTGGGGAGGAAGTAATTTTTTTTCAAAATAAAATTATATTCATGTCATGTAAATTTACCCATATAACTATGACTATGTTATTAATTGTGCAATTCTTGTGGATGTTATATGCTGCGTTAGACATTGCAAGTTCAATTCCCCACTTGGCTTTCCACCATTCATACATGTGGTGCATGTAATAACTCGTTTTTTAGTGGTGTCAGAAATAATAATTTTGAGACCACATTTTCAATGAGTGAGGCCATAAATATTATTGAATATTTACGAGTCTATTTTAATGTTTTATTGATTTTTTATCTAATAGATTTTTATAATTGATTAGTTAATCAAAGTACAAGTGGTGTGTACTGAAATTCAATGGTTATGAAAAATGGGGTATCAGGACCTCGTTTTCATAAACCAAGCTCATAAATATTATTTTTGAATATTTATAAAGCGATTCTACAGGTAGATTAAAGTTTGGTTTGGTAATTTTGGTGATTTGATAGTTAATTAAGAAAAAATGACTAAATTATAAAAATCGTAAAAGTTAATCACTATGAAATTTTAATCAATTAAAGGACAAATTGAATATTTTGGCACAACATTTATCCACCAAATTGATTTATCAAGAATAATATTAATTAATTATTAGTTAATTAAAAGTTAAAATTAGTATATATATTCCGTTAAAAGAAAAAGATGACCAACTTATAGTAAATAAATGAATGAAAATAATAAATACATGAAGATTTGGATTATGAAAAGACGTAATTGGGACCATTAGTTGGGTTTGGTTTCATTTGATTTTCAATTTATTTTATTGAAATATGGTTTTTTTATATTATTTAGTATAGTTTTAATGTATTTTTGGTAAATATTTTTTAAATCAAGTAAATAAAAAATCATTAATATCTATTTGTATTGTATTTTTCTATAAATATTTTAAATTATTTCCATTCTTTTAAATTTAAAATATTTATCCTTTACATCATAAAAAAACTAATTATAAATAAATTTTGATCCTATGTTCTCTGTTGTTGTTTTTTAATTAATACTATAGTTTAAATCGGTTTTCAATTGTTTGATTTTTCCATAAAAAGAATTTACTTTTCTTGTTTACAGAGAGTGTCCTTGACGAAAGCTCCCAATTCTAGTGTGGTGGCTTGATTGTAGCAATGGAAGATCTTTTTCTTCCGTCATAGTTTAGGTTGTTTTGGGTGGGTTTGGATGAGCAATGCCTTTATTTGAGGTTAGTGCAAAAGCAACGGTGACGATGAGATTAAATATTGTAGCATAAGACAAAAAGTAAACTAAATGCTTCGCCCTACACTCCACCGTCCATTCAAACCCACCCTTAGTGATAACATGCCACAATCTCAAATTGTCACATCATTATGCCTTAATGCCTTAACAGAATCCAAAATTCAAGTTCATGGATTCAATTAAAAAAAGAGCTATCAAATTCGTTGAAAAAAAAAGTTACCTTAACAAATGATCATGTAGAGAAATATTATCAAATTCAGGCACCGAACATTGATTTATCCTAAAATTAACCATTATTATAGATGGTCAATAACTATAGTTATAAATACAAGGAAAAAAACTTACATATTATTTATGAGTTTATGATCAACTGCCATGCAGTTTTTCGGACGTGAGAAATAATTAAACGTATTTACATAATTTCCGATTCCAGATCCCTATGAAAGCTTCGACGATAACACGGTGGTGGCATGGTGAATTCAGCTCCAAAAAACATTGAAGAAGCTCCTGTAGTTCATCCGATCAACTCATTTCACAGTTAAAAATAATTACAAACTAATATACTTCCATTGAAAGTTTAATCCAAATTCTTTAATCAAATCATTCTAAACATCTATACTTTTACAATCAACTCAGTGGGTAACATATGAGAATATATTGTAGCATCAAATTTTAAAAATAATAAAACTCAATAGTTATAACCTAAAAATTAATTGAAACTTTGGGAGGGTGGGATCCCATTCTAGTATCATATTTAATAATAATCCAACAACCTTCCTAGTATTAATTTGGCCTTTTTCAGACCAGATTAGTAAATAAGATTGAAATACCAAAAACAGAGACGAAGTTCATTAATTTTTCAAGTGAAACGATCACCTAATTGAGCTCCATGATGTATCGACATGGCTTTACGTACTCAACTTCTTCCAACCCTTAAAAACAAAAAAAATGTGAATACAGTAAACAAGAGATTAAATGTCAAGAAACAGACAGATGTTATTCATACTTGGTATCAGACATGTCTAACATGTATTGAAATTTTTCCATAAAAAAAAAAAACTACTCAAAGTTCCTAGTTATTTATTTTTACTGACTTGACCATAGACCAATTCCCTTTTTATTTGGGAGAATTGAATACGCCCATAATTTTGAGCTTCATGTTACTCTTCCTAAGAGACATGTTAGATCCAAGGCATTCCAATTCTATTGAATGGGATGAAAATTCCTCATTCCTAATCTGTAAAATAATAATTTCAATCAAATCACACATCACATTATACTAAATCCTCTGACAATCTCAAAACTCATATCAATGTAGCTATATTCTAAGCAAGGAGAAAATAGAAATGAGAGGGTAGAGAACCAACCAACAACTTTATCAGCCTCTTCCTCACTTATGCGGGCTTCAAACAGATGATTAGCCTTATACCAATAGATCATTTTAGATGAATCCCTGTCAAGGGAAGCACTTTTCAGTGTATAGCAAGCTCATACTCAATCTTCATTTAAGTCCACGAAAGAAACATTTTTAAATACCATTTAAGCACATCTAGCAAAAAAGCTTTATGATAATCCCAGTTATTGTCATCTACCAAGCTTACTTGTCAATCAATATGCATTTTTTTCCCTCTGTGGTACAATGCCAAGGAGACTAATCTCCTTGGCATTTTACCACAAGCTCTTCAGAAACATGAGGAATAAAAGTGAATGATGTCATAATCCTCATAACGAAGAAATGCTCCATACTAAAAAAACTACACCTAAATCAGCCTACAACAACCTATAAGAAGTAGTAAGATGAAGCTCACATATGTTCGGTTTAGAACCTGTCTAAGGACCTTGGAAAAGTTTTATTTTAATCCAAGCCAGCTTGGCTTGAATTTCTAATTAATAATAGAAATATGTTTTTTTTTCAATTTTAATAAAAAATATTAATATAAAAATAAATTTTTAACAATGAAATAGGCTATTGAATTGGCATGATTCAGGCTAGGGCAAAGAATTTGAAAAATAGTTTCCCAACGAGGTCCAATCCATGGGAACTTTTAACTTAGTTAGAGCTTCATTATATAGAACACATAGAGGGAAAATGTAGTAAAAGCCAATTTTCCACTGCAAGATGGGCATACAAGCATAATCAGATAACCATAAATAACTATTTACCCTTCAGAAATTAAAAGTAATAAAATCAAGCAACAAACCCTTTTCCCAGATACATCGAACCCATAATAACCCTCGTATCTGCAGGAGGAACCATAATCATAAGTTCCAAAATAGAAAGGGTCCAAAATTAACAAAATCCACTAACACATAAAGCAAAGAGGCAAAACAAAAAAATCCACCTTATACTTGACAAGTTTTCCTCCTCTAAATCCTTAATGCCAAACCCTGGCTCTAGCTCAAAATCTATTTAAAGTGAGAGAAAAGCGGGAAATCATGAAAGATCTAAGCACTTAAATAAGCCGAAAATCATGGAAGATCTGAGCACTCAAATAGTTATTTTAAAAAGTAGTCCTTAACAAGATGGCATTCACCTATTCTAAAAAAGAAATTGTTAAAAATTAGTTCACTTGAGAAAGGGGGAAATTGGCCTCTTTAAAAATCATGAATTGATGCCAGAAACCAAATCCATCTACTAAGACAAATTATATTTATCAGGCGTGGCACATGTGGTCAGGAGCATTCAAAGCTAGTCCGGAAAATAGAAACCCACAGCTTAACAGAGGTTAATAAAGGTTCTAATCAACACAAAAAAAAAAAAAAAACTCACTTAATAGAGGTTATTCTCGTTTTTTTTTATTACATATACCATACTAGTTAGAAAGGAAATCCTCCGCAATATTTGAGAATTTCACAACAACAAAAATATGCATATTGATCAACAAAAGGGATCATTTTTTAGATCCTATTATCATAATTGTATAATACTAATTGTGTGTGTGTGTGTGTATGATAGAGAGAGATACCAATACATGCACATATTGGTTATAGAGCGCACCCTTGACAGCACAATTGGGTTAAGATTAATTAAGCATTAGAGCATATCAAAGACTAATAAAAATATTGAATGACCTTAATTTCCACATCATAAGAATATGCCAGCTGAAAAAGCAAAAACACAAAAAATATTATAGGACAATGATAAGTGACAATGATATTCACTACCAAGATACCAAACAACCAGCACCTAAACTTTCATTCCAAAGCAGTCTCTAAATCATTGTCATTGTTTACTTAAAATCCAACTCAACTTTACAACATTTCTTTTTTCTTATCTCTTATTGTCAAAGCATATTGCTCACTAACCCACCCACCTCTCTTTCAATCATAACATACAGAAATGACTGAACATTTGCAAGGATTCCAAAACATTAGCAATGAAACGTATAACACTCTTGGTAGAATGTGACATACATAACACATCCAAATAATTAAAATTTAGGTCAGACGTACCTCTATTATACCTCAATTTCTCTTTGTTTTGTCTTAGCTGTGAGAGAATGCTGCCTGCCAACATAATATAGAGCTTATGTCTTCCAAAAATAACATACATGATACATTCATACAAGGTAAATCAAAGTCAAAAAGTTAAGAACAAGAAAAGAATACCTGCAACACCCTTACCCATATCTGATGCCGGAGCAGATTTACGAGGTATTACCGTACTTATCGAATGATTTATCATACATTTTACCAATCAATTTTACATCTCAAGTAATCACTGTTTATATTCAATCATATTGTCCCTAATATGAGTCTACTAGACTCCAAACATGCTTTAGAATTGGTTCGAGACTAAAATGATAACTCAGAAAACTTTTTCGAAACTTAGAAAATTTCTCAAACTGCAGAGATCACACGCCAGTATGTCCCGGCTGTGTGCCTCACATGGCCAAGTGACACTCCTATGTCCTTCAACTGTGTTAGGATCACATGGTTGTGTCCCAATCCTGTGTCCAAACAAGTAAGCTTACTGACTTACCTCACAAGGCCAGATCACACACCCGTGTATCTAGCCCGTGTGGCTCACACGGCCATCAAACATGCCTGTGTCCAAGCTGCATGGAAACAGGGCATATATACTGACTTGCATCACACGACTGGAGACACGCCCGTGTGCATTGGCTATGTGAAAACTGGAGGGTTACTGACCTAGGTCACACAGCCGGCTACACACCCATGTGCCAGCCCGTGTGCTTCGCACGGCCAAGAGACACTCCCATGTGCCTAGGCCGTGCCAAGTCTGTAGGGTATACTGATTTAATTCAAAAGGGCTAACCCAGAGGACACGATTGTGTACCAAGGCTATGTGTCATACACGGTCGAGCCACACGCCCTTTTGCTTGGCCGTGTGGAGTGAAAATAGGCTTGGTTTAAGCCACATTTCTCACCCTCCACAAGCATACCAAAAACACATCATTTCATACCATTTCCATGCATTCATAAACAACTAAAAACATGCCAAATCACACGCAATTCATGCTAAATCCATCACAACCAATTTCAGTACCCAATTCAACTCTAATTACCTATTCAAATAACTATACCATCAACCATCAATTCACAATCATGTAACTTCTCAATTAAACAACTTCGATCATACCATATATTGATCATTTACCAAACTCAAAACATAACCATTAGAGCAATAACGAAACCATAACCACATATCTACCAAAATAAGCCATCACTCATGGCTATACTTACAAAACAAAACATATACATTTACAAGCCAAATCTCATGGCTACTTTCACAACCAAAATACCACAACTAGTCAATACATGACATATACCATATAGACATTACTTAAAAAGTACCAACTTAGGTATTTGATAGTGCGATGACGTTCCCGATAACTCCCAGATCCGAGCTAGCTTCAGTTGTTTATAAAACATAGATAAATAACACACGGTAAACTTCATAGCTGAGTAAGTTTGTAAATGAATAACTCAATTCATCAAAATTAATATAATTCAACTATTTACATAATTACCAAATCGATGAAACCTTTCTTATGTCTTAAAACATGATCAAATATCAACTCATTGATCTTTCTCAACATAGTACTCAAGTAGGTACCGTACATGCCTGTATCACCTCTTACTCACCTCTTTCTTAATCACATGATTCGTTTACCTGTTGAACCATTTAGAATATAATTCGGATACTTAAGGATCACAATCGATTAATACCTATACCATGACCCATTGCCAAATCAAGGTAACTTATCCTGGAGTACCTATACCATGGCTCATAGCCAAATCAAGGTAACTCAACTTTGAATACCTATACCATGGCCCGTACCAACTCAAGGTATCATTCACACCCATAGTACCGATATCTTGAGCCAAAGCCAAACAATAGCCTAATGACATGTCATTAGCATCCTAAACTATTCTTAAGGTTCAACCGGTACGTTTTTTTATTGGCTTCATCGTCGAACAAATCCAAAGATTCGTATTCACACTTCCAATAACATCTGTAATCTCATAATCACAATTAATGCAATACCAAAGCATTTAACATGCATTTATAATGAAATTACCACATACGAACTTACCTCGTGTATGAAAACGGCAAAATGAGTAAATTACTCGATAAGCTTGCCTTCCCCCGATCTAATTCCAAATTCCTTATTTTTTGATCTATATATATCCAAAATTAATTTTTTTAATTCCTACATCATTCAAATTTCACCCAAAAACACATAAATGGGCATTTTGCACTTTAGCCCCTAATATTTCATAGTTTCTCAATTTAGTCCCTATTTCACAATAACACTAAATACCCAAAATTTCCTTACATACATACTTGACCGAATATTTCCTTAGTTCATATAAGCCCATATCTTTCATTTATTTCACATTTTAACCCCTCAAAGTTTCATTTTCACAATTTAGTCATAATTAGCAAATTCATCAAAATCCTAATACAACATAAATTAACCCAACTCATATCCTTTATTTTTCATCAATTGACAACACAAAACTCATGGATTCATCCATGCAATATCTCATAATCATCATCAAATTCAAAAATTCAAGCATGGGTTAACTAGAGTACCAAGCAACAATCACAAAAACATAGAAATCAATAAAAAATGGATAAAAAATCACATACCAATGAGCCAAGATTAGTGCCGAATGTTTGAAGGCTTGGAAACCATATTTCCTTCTTGTATTTTCGGCAAAAATGATGAAAGAATGAAGCAAAAATCATGTTTGTTTTATTACTATTAACTTAATTACTTATTTACCTTTTTAACCTTAATGATTTCATCAAAGTTTCACCTAACACATGCCCTTATATGTCCATCCCCACTATCAATGGTCAAATACCTAAGGTATCCTTCTAAACAATTTTTTTCAAAATTACGAGGTGATTTTAGTTACAAAAGTTTGAGAATATCGTGTCCTATCATGCTGGATGTGATATTCATGTTCTTTTGGAACGAAGGATTCTCGGTTTTCAAACTCGAATTATTCTGATCTTAAAGGGATTTTATTTTAAATTATTTCAAATTTTGACATTAAGACAGAAAGCAATTTAATTCGGTATCAATTTTAGGCGTTGTGGGGGTGCTAACCCTTCCTCACACGTAACCGACTCCCGAACCTATTTTCTCAATTTTTTTCGTAGACTGAAACGTTTTTAAAAGGTGATCCAATCGCACCTAAAAAGATTGGTGGCGACTCTCATTTTCATTTTTTAAGTCGAACCCCGTTTTTCAAACTCGTTCAAAAATGGTTTCGACAATGAGAGTTTTGGAAGAGAGAGAAAATAAAGATTAGACTTGAATATAAATGTTGAGGTAAGAACTATCGACTTCTCTTGAAATACATGTTAGTTTTGATTAGAAAACATGAATTATGATATGTGAGTATGATTTTTATATGAAAATATTGTGTATTTTGATATGGAAAAATGAAGAAAAAATGAAGGAACTTGATAAAAAAAATAGAGAAAAAAAGCAAGGATGTGGGCAAAGGGAGAAAAAGGAGAAGAAAGTTGATTTCAAGCATAAAGTTGTAAGTACAACTAGAATTGATATACGTGATATGAAGTAATAAAATTTATAACAAATGATCATAGCAGAAACTAACTATTATCACGATTTAAGGCAAGCGCACCTATCGAATAGTAGTGTAGTACGACAAGACCGAGATATCATACCCAAAGGAACCAAAAGTACTAGTACTAACTTTCTTTCTATTATTTAACCTAGAAATAAAATAGGGGTTTTATTAAACTAAACTAATTATTAGACTAAGCTAAGAATGCACAAAAAGTGAATTGGGGAAAAACTCTTAGGAAAACTGATTGATTTGGACAATACTCAAGGGAGAATCCACCTAGACTTCACTTGCTATCAACTCTTGAACTAGACGATTTATTCACTTGACTTGATCCGTAGAAATCCCTAACTTATGTTAATATCTCTCTCGAGACTAAAAACAACTAACTCTAGGTTGATTAATTGAAATCTCTTTCTAATTAAAACCCCTAGTGTTGCCTTAACTCGATCTATGGATTCCCTTATTAGGTTGACCCTAATCCGGCAGATTTTCGTCGTCCTATCTGTAGGATTGCAATCAACTCCGCTTGCTGTTTCACACTTTGGTGCTTATCGTTTCGCACTTTGGTGCTTATCCTTCTGCACTTTAGTGGCTACTGTTTTGTACTTCGGTGCTTAGTGATTTGCACTTCGGTGCCTATTGTTCCATTAGTGCACTTTAGTGCACCTCTATATCAGTTCCGTATATCCTAAGTGTTCTGTTTAGTCTACTAGGCATCTCAAAAAGGTACAAAACTATTTTACTGATTATTAAATTATATAGATCATTTGTGTTGAAAAGTTTTGAAATTGAGAAAAAAAAGAAGAAAATATATGGTTGAAATAAATAAAGTAAATTATCAGAGATTTTAGTTAAATGGAGCAAATGAGAATTTAAACAAGACATTCAAAGTAAGCTTTCACAAGCTTAGTAAGTCTTAAGCAATTTAAACAGTTGAACTTTAAAACAACTCGAAATTTCGAAATCACATAACATTTTCTAAGTACATTACTAATCGGTAGATTATGCACAACCGCATATTTCATTTTACTCCGTTTATATTCGAACTCACATACACTTATGCATTTACAAGTTTCCAGATTCACTTTGATTCTACTGAATTCCACTAGTGTATCATTTCTTACTCGCACCTACTATCAACATTCATAATTAAATAGCATGTCTAATACTTTCTTGTAACGTTGCATAATAACTAAATGCACACATATACAGATATACATGTGAACTTACAACACCTTTTCGTATGATTCTCATTACACATTCTCAATTCCCGGCAGATCAATCTCATATTTATAATGTATATATATACATCACATACCTGGTCAACTTAGTATCTCGAACTTATTTCATTACCAATTTAGTACAATATTGTATTATCTCTGACTCTAATTAGTTCACCAGTGTTTAGTCCGTTTAACAAATTTTCTCTTTAAGTCTTACTCACTATGACAAATCAATGCCATCATCTCTAACGAGTTCTTACATGAAACACAGGTGATGCCAGTGTCCTCGACACAATCTTACTCACTATTACAAATCAATACCATCGTCTCTAACGAGGTCTTACATGAAACACAAGTGATGCCAGTGTCCTCGACACGGTCTTACTATCACAAATCAATGCCATCATCTCTAACGAGGTCTTACATGAAACACAAGTGATGCCAGTGTCGTCGACATGGTCTTACTCACTATCACAAATCAATGCCATCGTCTCTAACGAGGTCTTACATGAAACACAAGTGATGCCAATGTCCTCGACACGGTCTTACTCACTATCACAAATCAATGCCATCGTCTCTAACGAGGCCTTACATGAAACACAATTCGCACACACAGTGCTCACTGACCGATCTCGCACACATAGTGCTCGGTTAAGGAATTCGCACACACAGTGCCTCTTTTCATTCATTATTACTCATTGAAATCACTTAGCCAAATGTTTGAAACATCGCAGGTATATAACATTATCAAAGTATACAACCATCTCATAGTCACATTCGGCAATATCATATACATTAGTGTATCTAAGCATTTCCCTATAACATAATTGATACTTCAGAGACATAATTCAACTATTTCAATTCACATAAGACATGACTCATTTCTCCATTACACATTTAGCACATGGTTTTGCCATGTCTATTTCACTCAAACATTTTAAATGTCGGAACCCATTGAATTGTTCTCATGAACATGGCTACTAAAGTACTACCCATTTGGCATAACACATTACATATCAATACTATAAATATCTTTCACACTTCTATTCGGCTAGGTAAACACATATAAATATATATACATATATATATATTTATACACAATCAATTTCAAATATCTTTCTTTCTCCTTTGCTTTGCATCTATTAATCATTTTGAACACTTTCCGCAAGACTTAAGTCAAATCATACTTATCATTCGGCTATACAAGCACACTTCAGCCATCATAATACACCTTCTAACAAACCTCAATTTCATATGTAATACAACTTGCATCAACTAATCATATTCGGCTTATAGCCCTAATTCATTATTTAATTGCCACAAGAAAATACATGTATACAATAGGAAACCTTCTTAGTTATTATGATTCAACCTTTAATCATATAATAAAACCAAATACAAGCATCTAAGACTTTCTTTCTTTTCCACGATATACTATGTTATTAAATAAATATAACACATAATAAATCACTTAAAACTTACCTCTACTGTTGTCGAACTATTATAGATATGTTATTCCACGAGTTTAGCTTTCCCCTTATTTGAATTTGGCTCTTGAGTTTAGTTCAACAAAAATTTAAACTATTTTAATCACCTTGTTATATCATTAAAAACAACAAGGTTAATTTCTCAATGAAACTCATATACCCTCAAGTGCATAAGCATTTGCATCCAAAGGACACTTTAAAAACATATTATGAAAGTAATCCGAATGCACATATATTTATACCAAGACATCACATACTTCAAAACCAACTATCAAGGCATAAAGCCGAACCTTCAAGATCAATTATCAATACACGTTCAAACATACCTTCTGTAAACACCCAAATTTGCCCGGGCCCAAAGTAAATAAACAAAAATAATAAAAGTTCTTAACAGTCTATTTTACATTCAAAACTGACCCAATAACCCAGAAACCCACTACCCGATTAGCCTAATAGCCCGTACTAGGCCTAAACCAAATGCCCTAACCCGATTACAAACCAAAACAGGCCCAATGTCCCATGACCCAAACAAGCGACGGCCCAAAAGGCCCAAAAACTTAAGTCCCTCAGCTAGGGTTTCAAACCCTAGCTCTCTGTGTGCCGTAAGCATCCACTGGTCCCTCGGGTCAAGCTGCCTTCAACGCCCTATAAGTGCACCGTAACCTCCTACGGCGCGAATCAGTAGCCTCGAACACCGGATCCTTGCTGGTACCTGCAGAAAGAGAAAGAAAACAACAGCAAATATAGCAAGAAATCGGCCAATTTTACTTTCTATATATGTATTTTACTATAAAAACAGAACAAAGACAGTGCAAAGGGGTACGAGTTTTGGTTTTAAAAACATATGTACAAACAGTATACGAGAAATAAAAACTCACGGCAGATTCAAAGGTTTTTCTGTTTTTATTCCCTATTACTTTCTTCTGTTCTTTTTATATATGCATGTACTTTTAATACAATAGACGATCTAAAAATAGATCTGAAAACCGAAAAAGAAAACAGTCCACTTCTTGAAGTTGTAATATACAAAATAGTTTTTAAAATAAAGAGGAGAGGTACTACCTGAATTTCGGCTTGAAAGGAGGAGTTTTTGGACTCCTAACCGCCGTATACGGCGGCGCCGGTGACGGCGCGTGCGATAGAGCCCTCGCGGGAAGTGAGCCGGAAATCGGCTCAGGGAAGAAAACCAGAGAGGTTTTTTTTTTCAAAAATCGGTTTTCAAATTTTTTTTTTAAAACGAACTTAACTTATATAGGACCCATAATCCGACCCGATCCGACCCGAAGGGTCCGCGTGTTTTAAGAAAATGGGATATTTATCCCTTTAGTCCTTCCGTCTTTCCCATCTTTAAAATAAGTTTATTGCATTTTTAATTTTTGCTCACTATTTTTGTTCTGGTTTCAATTAGGTCCCAGACCCTTTTAAACACAGAATTAAAACATCGTTGTTTTGGGATTAGGGCATATTTGTCCAGTGAGTCCCTTGTTCCTCATGCACGTTTTAATTAGGTCCTTAATTCAACTTTTTTCTTTTTTAAATTTGCCCCGTAATTTTAGTGAACTCCAAATCTAACCCTATATGTGTATTTTTATTATTATTTTTATATTTTATGTGTATTGTCATTTATTTTATTTTTAACCATATTTTTATATTATATATTATTATAATTATTTTATTATATATTATTTATTTCATATATTGTTATTATTATTATTGACTATATACTATTTTTCCATATTATTATTTTACATTATTATTTATATATTATTATATTTTTACTTGTATTATATATTTATTAATTTCTTATATATTATATATTATTTTTTTAAACCTATATACTTTTATATTATATATTATAAATATAAGTTGTTTATATTTTATATATTATTTTTCTAAACCAATATATTTTATATTTTTATATAATTATTATTCTTATATATACATATAATTTTTTATTATTATATATTATACTTTAAATTTATTATGAAATATCACATGTTTAAATTATATGCTTATCCTATTTATCAATTATTTATATTTATCTTATGCATATATTTTTAAGACTTATGTTTTTCTATTATGCAATATTTGTTTTTTTAGAATTAATGTATTATTGTTATGTTATGTACTTTATATTTTATATAATATCTTGGACTTTTATAATCTATTTTCTAATACCTATTTTTTTATATATACATTGATATATTGTACTTTATGCATCATTTCATTTATTAATCAATTCATGTGTACATTAAGTTATTGGATTATATATTGCCTTTAATTTAAAAAAAACAATGATTTGAGTAAAATTTAAAAAAAACAATAAAAAATAAAAAAATTAAGGAAACATGGATTAAATCAAAATAAAAAAGGTTGAAAAATAAAGATGAACAAAGAATAAAATAAGAACAAACCGCAGAAAATAAGAACGTAAAAGGGAGAGAAATTTGAGTGAAAGCTCTCAAGAATTTTTATTGCTTTTCAAAACTCAAGTGTGTTTACAATGAAGGGGAGACCTCTATTTATAGTTGAGCCTCCTCAAATCCAACGGTACAGATCAATTACATCAACGGTTAAGATTAAAGGGTATCTACAAATTAAATCTCTAAGATTACAAAATCATATCTTCTAAGATTGCAATCATATCTAAGATTGTATCATATCTAAGATTTCATATCATATCTAAGATTGCATATCCTTGAAGATTATATTTCCATATGAGTCAAGCTTGTAGATGGGCCTTAAATCTTTTCAAGTAATGGGCCATTCCGATCGGGCCAAATTATATTTGTAATTCTGGACTAGACTTGGACTTTTTTTTTGGGTTTATTATTTTTGTTTTTGGACTTATTTCTGGGCCCGGGCAAAATTGAGTGTCTATAGCTACCCCTCTTTGCTCATTGCTGTGTAACAGGAATAGAGCAAAGATATAAAAGGACCAATTTTGCCCGGGCTTGCCGAGTCTTGAGTTTTTGATCCTTGATGGCCTCTTGACGGCTTCAATCTGCTTCATTGCAACTCAGGAAGGTGATATCTGCTATCTTTGATCTGCTCTCCGTCTAATACAGAGATGCCAAATCTGCTTCTTCAATTTGCTCCCAGTCTAATACAGAGATGCCAAATCTGTCATCTTGGATCTGCTTCGATGTAAACACATGAAGGTCAGATCTGCTATGTCTTCGATCTGCTCCCCGCCGAACACAGAGACGCCAAATCTGCTTTTTCGATTTGTTCTCTGTCATAGAGATGCCAAATCATCTTAGATTTGCTTCAACGTAAGCACGTGAAAGCCAAATCATCTATGTCTTCGATTTGTTCCTTGTAAGCACAAGGATGCCAAACTATCTTGGATCTGTTTCAGCATAAACATCTGAATGCCAGATCCATCTTAGATTTGCTTTAATGTAAACACGTGAAAGCTAAATCAGCTATGTCTTCGATTTGCTCCTCGCCAGTACAAGAATGCCAAACCATCTTGGATCTGCTTCAGTATAAACATCTGAATGCCAGATCTGCTGTGTGTCTGCCCTCCGTCGAATATGGAGATGCCATACTTCGATTTGCTCTCCGCCAGTACAGAGATGCCAAATCATCTTAGATTTGCTTCAACGTAAACACGCGAAAGCCAAATTAGCTATGTCTTCGATTTGCTCCTCGCCAGTACAAGGATGCCAAACCATCTTGGATCTGCTTCAGTATAAACATCTTAATGCCAGATCTGCTATGTGTCTGCCCTCCGTCAAATATGGAGATGCCAGACTTCGATTTGCTCTCCGCCAATACAGAGATGCCAAATCATCTTAGATTTGCTTCAACGTAAACACGCGAAAGCCAAATCAGCTATGTCTTCGATTTGCTCCTCGCCAGTACAAGGATGCCAAACCATCTTGGATCTGCTTCAGTATAAACATCTAAATGTCAGATCTGCTGTGTGTCTGCCCTCCGTCGAATATAGAGATGCCAGACTTCGATTTGCTCTCCGCTAGGACAGAGATGCCAAATCATCTTAGATTTGCTTCAACGTAAACACGCGAAAGCCAAATCAGCTATGTCTTCGATTTGCTCCTCGCCAGTACAAGGATGCCAAACCATCTTGGATCTGCTTCAGTATAAACATCTGAATGTCAGATCTGCTATGTGTCTACCCTCCATCGAATATGGAGATGCCAGACTTCGATTGGCTCTCCGCCAGTACAGAGACGCCAAATCATCTTAGATTTGCTTCAACGTAAACACGCGAAAGCCAAATCAGCAATGTCTTCGATTTGTTCCTTGCCAATACAGGGATGCCAAATCTGCTATCTTGGATCTGCTCCCTGCCAATACAGGGATGCTAAATCTACTGTTTTTGATTTGCTCCCCGCCAATACAGGGATGCCATGCTAATATCTTCAATCTTCATTGTCCCCTAGAGGACATAACCTATAGAATGTGTATATGCCTATGCCTAATGATTAGGATGCCATGATTGAAATGAGTCAAATGCTCCTAATTAGACATATTTATGATGCAAAATGAAAATGACTCCTATTTCGGACGTCAAGTTTCGTCTCAAAGGACCAATCCTATTTTGCTCGTATGCTTAGAATCTTCTCCATCAATTTGGTCCATTGTACCATTACCAAATGTTACGACCCGCTGGAGATGTTTGTGAAATGATCCTCTCTTAGGATCGAATCGTTTGAATTGTCCAATCATCATTTGGACTGGAAAAAATTTCTCTCAAGGACCTCCGATCCCTACTCAATGGGAATTCCTTAAACAATTGTCATGTTTCAGTTTCTTGTATTATCCAGTAATTTCCAGAGCAATATGTAAAACTTCGTTTGTGAAAATATTTTAGTTCATCAATTATCGTTTCAATGCAACATGCTTTATGAATAATAGACAACTGATAAATTGATCTTTGAGGATAATTAGAGTTTGAAAGATTTATAAAAAAAATGGAGGTTAATCTAGGAATCTATCTTTGTGAAGAAAGAAATTCAAAGATAGTAAACAGCACAAAAAATCAGATGCCCTAGATATCGCAGCTTGGGCTTCCATATACAAATTCCATGAAGACTGCTTTGAGTTTAACATGTGTTTAGAAGACCCAAAGTACTTTGTTGATGCCTCGGTATGTAACATACTCTGCTTCTTGTAGAATCAGGTATAACAAGGTCACTGCATGCCTTTCAAAATTTGAGCCGCCCTTTCGGGTTTTCAACTCAAAACCCCTTTGGTCTCAAGGCGCCCTTTGCGGGTTTTCACCTTGGCCTCTCCATTTTCTTTTTTCTTTTTTATTTTTTCTCTTTTTTTTCTTTTTTCTTTTTTCTTCTTTTTTTTCTTTTTCCTTTTCTTTTTTTTTTTTTGGAATAGAAGTCTCAAAGCGCCCTTTGCGGGTTTTCACCTTGGCTTCCGTGAGAAATTCTTGTGGAGGAATCCTCTTTGTCATAAGCCTTAGTACATTTGATTAGGATGGATACTTTCAAGTTAAGTTCACTGGAGGTATTCACTTCTTGACTCCATTGAAGCTTGGAGGAAAAGATCTTGATTCTTAAACCCATGAGAAAAGTGTTGCCCCAGCAAAAGTCCTAGCTGACGTTTGACAAGCATAGAGAGCATATGGTAGCTAAAATCCAAAAGCTCTACACAAAAAGATGGTTCAATGATTCTCAGTAGATGAAAATAGAGCTGCAGACATTATTCTTCAACTACAAGGCTGAGGTACAGAAACTGCTCTCGGAGTTGTTAATCCATCATGGCTCGATGATGTCTCTGAAGCATCCTCAAACTTTATAAATTGCCCCAACTGTGAAGTTGCCAAATGGGCATTACAAATAGGGGCCACAATAAACATGGCTATGGTGTTCCTTTGACACACGTAAGATAGAGCATGGACTAGTTCCTACAGATCATCGACCAAAAAACCAATCTGATCTAAGAGAACATGATAATAAGTCAGCCTTGTGGTTCCTATCATTCCAGCATGAGCACAAAGGTAGAAGTTGTCGTTCTTAAGATGATAGATTTTGTTGTCTATAATGGTTCCGGGCAAGACTTTGTCAAGAAATCCCCACTGAAAATCTTGGTATAATGGTTTTTCTATGCCACAATGACCATAAACTTTGGGTTCCAATTCTCATCAAGGAACCTGATTAAGTTCTTTGTTCAAAATCTGATTGATTTGAGACTTGTTAACTCCATTCTTGACAATAATGAGCTGATCAGGCTTCCTCTTCCCTAAACTTGTATCGAGGTCTAAGAGAGCTTCCTTCATGATACCCTCATCCATTTTATCAGAAATTGGTTTGGAGAGAGGATCTATCATTTCAAGCTTTAGAGGCTGTATACGGCCATGATGCCCTATAGCTGAAAATCAATAGCCACTATTTAGAGCTAACCACTGCAGCTATTAACGGCGAATCAAACTTACTTGGGAGAACCAAACAATACATCCTTCCAAGGATGGTGGTTGGAACTTTTGAAACAACTGGAATTGAAGGTGTTTGCTCCAACGTAAGCATAGAGAGTAAATGGTAGTTTCTTATGCCAATTCTTACCAGTCTCGGTCATCTTCTATAATTTATTTTTTATTCTATTTTTCTTTTTGGCAACCTTTGTTGCACTGTGGTATGGTGCCTTATCTTTGAACAGACTGCAAACTTTTGACATTGTGCAGTTGTAACACCCTACACCCATGTCTGTCGCCGGAATAGGGTATTAAGGTAGTACATAACTAAATACAACCTACCGAGGTTCATAGCTACATACTAGACATGGATTCATTGAGTTCTATAGTCGAATATGTCACTTGTAAATAGGTTCGGTCAGTATATCATATCTCATTAAAATCGTTCTATAAGTATGCTAGCAATTTCTACCATGAGCTACTAACAATTTGGCTAAATCAAACTTCTCAATAACTGATCACCATATTAGAAACTCGTTGCATATTGGGTACTAACTAAATATCATGCCACAACATCGAATCATATGAATATCATCCAAACATGTAGTCAAATTCGAAGACTAAGCAAGCCATTTTCGCATGGCTAGAATAATTACAACTCAAAAGATAAATTCGGTTCAACAAAAGGAGATTAGCCTATACATGCCATTGATCCAAAATAACTATCAAAAGTACCAAAATAATAGCAATAGTGTAGGTGATTAAGGCTTCAATCCCCGAGTCCGTAGCTTCCAAAATGAGATCTATAAAACAGAGGAAACAAGGGAAACGGAGTAAGCATTACAATGCTTAGTAAGTTTTAAGCAATGACAACAAATAAAGCATCAAATTATAACATAGTTGTTCGTATTTTTGCTTCCCTCTTCTTTTAGGTAAGTCACCCTTTAACCAACCATATACATTCACATCGTATACGAAAGTAGATAGCTTTCACTTATAGTAAACTCATATAAACATATACATGTCACAAAATTTCACATAATATTTTGAATAAACCAATTGTACTTTGACCATATTAATAGTCTCATTTCATTCATACATATGAAATCACATAATGACCTTAGTACTCGGTCCAAAAACCAACTTGCATATAAGCTTAAGGTACATACCTGAATAACTTAACACTTTAAGCGCATTCATTAGCAATCGTTACCTTGAAGACCATTAGTCTTAGGCTTTACTCGCATCATCATCGAGACCTTTAGCTCGGGTAAAATCTCTATACATAGCCATCGGGTCTCTACCCCGGATATAATCTCCGCATATAGCCTTCGGGTCTTAACCCGGACATCATCTCTGCACATAGCCTTCGGGTCTTAACCCGGACATAGTCTCCACATATAGTCAGCGGGACTTACTCCCGGATTCACATCAAAAATTCTCATACATATATATATATATATATTCACATGTTGCCAAGTTTCACATAGCAAGATTTGCACTTGTAATTCAATCAATTCATTGGCATACAAACATATAACATGCTTCTCGACTTTATATCATAAATATATATAATTCAAAACTTATACATGTGTACTCTTCCTTTCTAGACTTTTGGCCCAATGATCAAACATACATAAGTAATGCATTTCAAATCCCAATTTCGGTCCCTTTTCTCTATGAGCTATTCGGCTATATAGCAAACATGAAATAGGTTTCTTTCTCAATGGGATATTGTTCAACAATCAGCATGTATATGATGGCATTTTAAATTAAATACCAAATTCAATTACTCAAAACTTACCTTGAACTTTCCCGAGAATTTATGAATTGGCTATTCGACCACTTTAGCCTTCCCTTTATCCGAACTCGTCCCTCTATGCTCTTGAGCTAAATAAAATATTTAATTTTATTAATCCTTATTCAACCATCTCAATTAATCATTTTCATTTATATTCAATTAATAAATGCATATACTTCTCATAGCAACAAACATACATTCGGCCCTTTTCACATAAACATCACAAGTTACAACAAGCTGATTTTCTGAGCAACATTCAATAAATTACTCATAGCTGGAGCTACGAAACTCCAAATAAAGTGCCGTTAATTTTTCCTGAAAATAGACTCATACATCTTCCATCCATAAAATTTTCATAATTTTTGGTTTGGCCAATCAATACCAGAATTTTCTTAAATTTTACCCTATTTCACTGTTTGACTAGACTGACCACTCTATACTACGAATCGAATTTCTCCTTTTACAGAATTCCAAATATGTCCTCACCTATTTTATTCAAAACTAGACTCATTAAGGAGTCTAAGCATATAAATTTTGCCTCATAAAAATTTTTATGCAATTTATGGTGATTTTCTAAAAACAGAACAGGGGATTTCGGAGTCATTCTGACACTGCCTCACTCAACTTCAAAAATCTTTTTATTGGCAATTCCTTTGCTTATAAGGTTTATTTTATAAGAAACTAGACTCATTAAGCTTTAATTAAATAACTTATTCAGCCTCTAATTCAATTCCCACAATTTATGGTGATTTTTCCAAAACACATTACTGCTGCTGTACCAAGCAGATTTTACACAATTCGCTCTCTAAAGCTCTTATTCACATAATTAAAACACAACATTACAAGGCATCATTTAGAGAAGTCATTAATCTTAACATATTTATACATACATAATTCACATTCATTTTAATCAAAGAGTTCATGCACATGGCCGAATAGGTCATTTTCTTTAACCAAGAGGCTCCCACAAGCACAAATTGATCAATTAGTCGAACTACCATTTCTAATGCATACACACTAAGGCCATTCGGCCATATATCCAAGCATGGAATTTTTATTCAATTCCTTCACATACATAACACATTCATATAACTTATCCTACTAAACAACTAACATCACATCTTATTAGCACTACAATTCAAGAGTACTAAGTCCTTAAGACCACATGAAACAATTGTACATGCACACAAGGTATTTTAGACAACCTAAGCATCATTCTCTAAGCCTCATATTAAGCCTCAACCATCCAAATCAATCAAAATAACACCTACTAAGTTCATGTATAATTTTTCCCATAGCCGAATACTTAGTGAACTTATGAGCAATGTTCAACTAGCTCATGTTACAAAATATGTATCACAATTTGCATAATCAATTTATCAAGTTAAAGATCAAAACACAATCAAAAGCAAAACAACTCAACCATTCAAAGAACCGAAGGTCCCTTAGGCATTAATCCTCACCAAAATTCCAATCTTACTAATTTGAGCTCACAAATCCAATTCTTATGAATTTTAACATCATAGGGTCTATTAACAAGCTTTAATAAGCTCATAAATTCAAAACAAGACTCCTTAACCAATACTTGACATGGCCAAATGCTTACATTCTTCAAGGCTCAAGGAATTTTCACATTAGGCAAAGGAGAGGACCCTTAGACTAGCTCAAACAACACCCATAATCCATTATTTAGCACAAGCATCAAGGAAAGCACAATTTCCCCCCACCCTTGCTCATATGGCCATACATTACATCTTGTCTATCACACAAGGATTTCATGTTTACAAAGCTCAAATTCCCTTAGTAATAATCTTCAAAACAAGGAAAATCTAACCAAACATCACCAAAGAAGACATGCATCCATGGCCGATTTTCCATGGCACAACCAACTCAAATTTTATTCAAGACTAAGTAAATAACTTAGCATCCATCTTTGATTCACCAATTTCAAAAGCAAAAATCATGAACATACCTCCCAATTTGGCCAAGTGATGACCGAATCAACTAGGAAGAATTTTCACTTTCCTTTCCTTGAGGTTCGACTATGGAGAAGAGAAAAAGATGAACATTTTTTTTTAACCAAAAATCCTTATTTTATTAGTTATAATATTTAAATTTTTATGACAACTAATTTCTTATTTCTATTATTATTAATTAGCAACAAACAAAGCACAAAATGACAAACAAAGTCATCATTACCATCCACTAGCATAAAAAGGGGAATTTGACATGCAACTCCCTTATTTTGCATGCATGTAATTATTGGTCATCTCACCTTTGCCTAGCACATTTTCAAAGTTCTTAATTTAGCCCTTTTAGGTGAAATTCAAAATTTTAATACTAAATTGAAGCACCTAGAATATCACACATGATTTGGCATATACAATAGGCATCAAAATAATTATTAAATTATTTTTATGCCTCGGTTTTGTGGTCCCGAAACCACATTCCGACTAGGGCCGTTTTAAGGCTGTCACAGCAGTTGGATATGATTTTTTTTTTTTTTGTGAAATAGATAACTATTGACTTTGTAATATTGGCATATGAAGCTATCTCCACCCTCTTAATGGAGCAGTCGACAACCACAAAGATGAACCATTGTCAGACTGAAATTTTTGACTAGCTCGGGCCCATAACATATATGCCCCATACATAGAAAGCTTGCAAAGAAAAGAAAGAGGCACATAAGTCTCAACTCCTTTAATTCGGCATTTATGGTATAACTGCCACGGTTCCCTTCCATGGTAGACCAACAGTGCCCAAACCTCAAGTTTATCCTAGCCATTATGAATCCTCCTGCATGTGTTCTTCTGACATTCCTTTGGACTTCTTTTAACCTTGACAACTTCTCTGAATTCCCAAAATAGCCTCCACAAGGTCTTATTTTGTGTTCCAACCTTTCCTTTCGCTAAGGCTAAATTCTTTTCCATCTCTTCATGGGGTAAAATTTGCTTCTTCTTGCCTTACTATTTTCAACAAAATCAGAAACAAGGTTACAATTTCTGTCATCTTCAAAGTACTGAGATTCCTTTTAACACATGTCGCACTCAAAAGGAACTCTGAATCTGTAGTATCGTTGCCCTTGTCATTGATATCTAGGGACCTATGATAGGCATAAAAGAATGTACAAGGTATGAATTCAAGAATGACTATTTACAACTTATGAATGAAGAAATTTGATGAGAATCAAAGAATAAAGAATGAGGGAACATTTGCCCAAATTAATCATGAAAGATATGTTTTATTGAAACAATAATGTCTAAACATGAGCCTGTTTCACAAATGAGATCTTGTTACTCCTAGGTTTTAAAGTAACAAGAGTGTTCTGCAGATTACTCTGTATGATTTCTCAAGACTACAGAAAGCTCTTTCACAGTCCAGTTGTTTAAGGACTTTCCTGGTTCGTAAGGACGAATGCCCTCCAGATTTCCTTAAACAGTCCCTTCTTCATATATGGCATTGATGGAATGATTTTCATTTCTAAACACCCCCTTCTCTGGGTAAGCTATCCCTCCTAATACAAAAGTCTGGGATATGTAAAGGAGCGTCTTCTTTTCATTCAGCCGTGACCCTCTTCACTCTCTCTTTCTCCTTAACTAATTAGGGTCTTTTTATGGATCTAAATACAGGTGATGCAATGCGAAATGCATGAATGCAAAAGAAAATGAGATGTTGATCTTGAATTCAATTCCATTAGAATAACTTTTCTAGAAAACAGATTTCTTTACATGAAAATGGATTACATATACGGTCTTGCCCTTCATAGTCCCAGTAAACGCTGATTTTTTTTCTTCATGGTCGAATCCTGTAAATTCTTCAAAAGATGCCTTTGCTAGCTCCTTGCTGCTTGATCTAAGCCTTGATCTCTTGCTTGCTTGTCTCCATGATACACATCAAAAGTGTCGACTCTTGGATAATCTTCGTTGGCTTGAACCTTTGGCAATTAAATCATGTATTCCTCCGTAGACTTCCGGCTTTCTCTCGTCATGCTCTTAGATAACCTTCGTTGGCTTGAATCTCTGGCAATTAAATCATGTATTCCTCCATAAACTACCAGCTTTCTCTTGTCGTGTTTACTTGGACTATATTCAGATGACCGCACTATAATCCACTTTATCAAGAAATTCGTTTTCTTATGACAAACTATTCTATTTAGGAATCGAATTTTGAATCAACACCTTCTTTTCTTTGATGTAATGTAATGCAAATGCATGAATGCAAAAAAGGTATCGATCTCGATTCAATTTCATTTAGAAAACTTTATTTAGAAAAAGAATATCTTTACATATGAATGGATTACAAATACGCCTTTGCCCTATGGCCCAAAGATTAACCCTCCTAAACGACAAAGCTAACTCTTGACCACAATTTGACTGTAGCTCGTATTTCGCGCTCAATGTATCAGCTTATACCTTCAGGGTCTATAAATGATCTACTACCATCTCGAATTTGAGCTATGGCTTCACCCATGAGATAATCCCTATAGCCATGGACACCTCCTCCAATGTCTGTGAAGTTGTGTTGATTATTTTGAAAGAAAGATTGGCGAAAAAAGACGCATTCTTGTTTCACAGCATGCTGCCTTAAAATGATATCCAGCACCTTCAGAGCTTTCAGATTCCTATCCATGCAAAGCATTTTGAAATGCCTACATGTGTATCTTCACAGCATAGCTAATCTCCACTTTAAAGGTCTTTGAACGATACAATCTTCTTTAATCTCTTTCTTTCACGCTTGTTTGGGCTAGCCTGGCCATCATGGCTTGCATTTCCATTATTTCTGATAGGTGCAACATAGTAAACTCATGCTTGTTGTTTGGTAGCGGTAGGCCTAATTTTTCCATCCAACTCACTTTTGCAGGTCTCATGCATTCTGTCAATAACTTTCCTTCCCACACTCTTACCATCGACCATCTTCATATGAAAGAGAATCGCTGTAATGGTAGAAGTGTACATCACTGCTGATAAACGCTAATTTATACATATTTTTACCTCATGTTTAGCCTATATTTTGGATGAATTATTATCAATTTAGTGAGAATTGGTGCTCTTAATTCTTATTTTTCATATCTTATACTCAGGAGAGTATAGGGAAGAGAAAAGAATAGGAAATGGACTGAAAATAAGGAAAATGGCCCAAAAATGACATAACACACGGCCCAAGGAATTACCACACGGCCGTGCCACACGGCCGTGCCACATGAAGATCACACGGTCCAGCTCTCGACAAGCACGGGTAGGCCACACGGCCGTGCCAAATCACACTGCCTTTGTCGAAGTCACACGGGCGTGGCACGCGGGCGTGTGCTAGTCGTGACGAAGAGGAATTTCACTCGAATTGAGATACTTGGAGGCTAAGAAAGGCTCCCCAAAGCTCTATATAAAGACCCTAGGAGGCAACTCTAAGGGGGTGCTTATTTTCCCCACAAAGGGAAGCATTCTTTGCTGCCAACATAGAGAGTGGAAGTAGGGATTACTCGCAGGGAAGCTGATTGATTCATCTCAGAAGCCGGAATTCTACAGCAATATAGAGGATCTCCCTAAATTCCTTCAGGGGTTTTCGGGTTCTTTTATGTTTTGTTATTTTATTTCTTCGGAGATGTTTTCTTTCTTTATTATGAACTAAACCCCTCAAATACTTGAGGGGGATGAAACCTAAGACAGATCTTGTTATTTATTCTTGATTTATATGATAATTACTTGAATTGTTCTTAATTATGTGTTTTTCATTCTTGTTTTAATAGTCTTAGGTATTAATTCAAGAATTAGATGTGCTTAGAGCAGAGGAGCAAAAGTCCCTGTGATAAGAGTAGATCTACCATAATTAAGCGGAGTTGCATGCAACCCTAGACATAGGGCGACATAAATCTGCCGGATTAGGGTCAAACCTAATATGGGGAACCATAAATCGAATTAATGCAACCTAGGGAGTTAATTAATAAGGGAATTTTAATTAACAACTTAGGCCTAGTTGCTCTTCACCTCGACGGAGGGTTTAGCATAAATTAGGGATCTCTACGGATCAAGTCAAGCAAATAACTCATATAATTCAAGAAGATAATAACAAGTGAAGTCTAGGTGGATTCTCCCTTAAGTATTGTCCATATCAATCAGCTTTTCCCTAAAAGTTTTCCCAATTTTACTCTTTGTGCTTTTCTTAGTTAGTTTTAGAATTAGTTTAAACAAACCCCTCTTTTATTCTTAGGCTAGATAATAGAAAGGAAGTAAGTAATAGTACTTTTGGTTCCCTTGGGTACGATAACTCGGTCTTGCCACTAAGCTATACTACTGTTCGATAGGAACGCTTGCCTTAAACATCGTGATATTAGTTAGTTTTGGTGTGATCAAGTTCTTTATAAATTTTATTACTTCATATCACGGATATCAAGTTTTTGGCGTCATTGCCGGGGAACTAAAATATTACGAACACTCGATTTCTATTACTTTAGCCATTAATATATTTATTTATTTATTTTTATTTTTATTTATTTATATTTATATTTATATTTATTTTCCTTTTCTTCTTACTTTTTTTTCTAGGTTTTTCTAAGTTTATTATTTTTATTTTCATTTTATTTTATTCTATTTTATTTTTTATTATTTTATTTTCATTACTTTTTTTAATTTATTTTTCTAGGTTTTTCTAGTTTATGACTAGAAACAACCCAACAGGACCCCTGCTTTTTGACAAAGATTTAGAAGCTACAGTTCGCAGAAATCGCAGAGAGATCAAACAAAGCATACATTATCCAGAACAAGATCACGAACAAAGGCCAGAACCTATAGAAGAGATGGAAGCAAATCAAACCATTCCACCACCTCTCGCAATAGCCGCGCCACTAGCAAATCAAGAAGAAGCTCCTCGAACTATGTATGATTATGCCAAACCTAGTTTGATTGGTACTCATACTAGCATTGTTAGACCTGCTATTGCTGCTAATAATTTTGAACTAAAACCTAACACTATTCAGATGATTCAGCAGTTTGTGTAGTTTGATGGTTTACAGGATGAAGATCCTAACGCTCATTTAGCAAACTTTTTGGAATTGTGCGATACTTTTAAAATTAATGGCGTTTCTGATGATGCTATTCGACTAAGGCTATTTCCTTTCTCTTTGAGAAATAAAGCCAAACAGTGGTTAAACTCTTTACCACAGGGCTCAATCACCACATGGGAACAGATGACAGAAAAATTTTTACTTAAATATTTTCCTCCCACTAAAACAGCTAAATTACGAAACGATATTTCTTCCTTTGTGCAGATGAATTTAGAAACACTCTACGATGCCTGGGAAAGATACAAGGATCTTTTGAGAAGATGTCCTCATCATGGATTACCTTTATGGCTACAAGTTCAAACCTTCCACAACGGTTTGAATCCATCCACACGACAAATGGTTGATGCAGCCGCAGGAGGAACAATTAATAATAAAACGCCAGAAGCAGCTTATAAATTTATTGAAGAAATGTCATTGAATAACTACCAGTGGCAAATCATGAGGACAAAGCCGACAAAAGCTGCAGGAGTTTATAATATTGATACTGTTACTATGCTTACTACTCAGGTAGAACTTTTAAATAAAAAGTTTGATAATTTTGTTGGTTCTACGCAGGTACAGCCAGTTATGCAATGCGACGCAACTTCAGGAAATATGTTCACTCCAGACTATTCGTCTTATGGATACAGCATGGAAACTGAGCAAGCCAACTATATAGGGAATCAAAGACAATAGCCCCCTCAGGGATTTCAGCAGCCACCGCAGCAACAAGAGCAAAAGCCCAATCTTGAAGAGATGTTTACCAAATTCATGGCCATGTTAGAAACCCGTTTCCAAAATACCAAAACGGCACTAAGGAACCAGCAAGCATCTATTCAAGGACTTGAAACTCAAATAGGCCAGCTTGCCAAGCTAATCTCTGAAAGACCGCGAGGTGGGTTATCAAGCAATACTGAGACTAACCCTAAGGAGCAACTCAATGCTGTGGGTACGATAGATGATGAGGGGGTAACCAAAACCAACCCAGAGCCATACAAGGAGCCTGTGGTAAGTAAAGGAAAGGCAAGTCTCAAAGATGAAATCGTCAAAGAATTTAAACCTCGTATCCCACACCCAAACGCGCTAAAGAAAGATCGCACTGATCAGCAATTCGGTAAGTTTCTTAAACTGTTAAACCCACTTACTCCACAAAAAGCCTACCTCCATGAATTAACCCCTAGTAAACCCCATTGAGCCTAACAACCTTTTCCTTGACTCACCCTCTAATTATTAACCAATAACCCATTTTTGTTGAATGTCATTCAATTATTTTGATCCCTATTTTTGTCGAGATTTGAGTTGAATTTTTCATCTAGCTTTTTTTCTCTTTTTCAGATTGTAAAATTTTATTCAATTTATTGTTTTACTTGAATTCTTGAAAAAAAAAGAGAAAAGAAAGAAAAAAAGAAAAAAAGACAAAAAAAAAAGAAAAAGAAAAAAAAAGAAAAGAAAAGAGTACATACAGTAAAATTCGATTGTAAATTGTAAATAGTTTGATAAATTTTTGCATATTTCTATTTTTCAAAGCTATGAAGCCAGAAACGATATTATCATAAGAATTAGCCCTAGAAATATGTTTCAAAGTGATAGCGATTTGTCTAACTAGATAATTTTTCAAGTTTAATCTCGATTCTAACCCTCTCTTGTAGCCTGTGACAACACCCCTAACCAAGCCCCGTTATAACCCTTAAAAGACCTTTTGATCGATGTATCATATTAACCTACAGTGGTGGAGATTTGATTTTCTAGCAAGCCTATGGTAATAACTTTTCAGGTTGACTAGAGAGTGCTTAATTTTTGAACCCTAAACACTTCGAGTGGATAGAGTGAACCTTTAGTGAGGATGTCAACTCCTGTTAATTAAGATGGAGAGATAATTACTTAGGAGGAAGGAGAAAACTTATGTTTCAATGAAAAAAATTTCTCAGCTTAGAGTGATTGAATCTTTAATGTTCTTTTGATTGAATTTTCATTGTACGACTACCTGTAGATTAGTTTGAAACATTATTGATAAAGATTGTAAGTTGAGAAGAATGATTCTTATTTTAGGATTGAGATTTTGCTTGAGGACAAGTAAAGGCTTAAGTGTGGGGGTATTTGATAAACGCTAATTTATACATATTTTTACCTCATGTTTAGCCTATATTTTGGATGAATTATTATCAATTTAGTTAGAATTGGTGCTCTTAATTCTTATTTTTCATATCTTATACTCAGGAGAGTATAGGGAAGAGAAAAGAATAGGAAATGGACTGAAAATGAGGAAAATGGCCCAAAAATGACATAACACACGGTCCAGCCCTCGACAAGCACGGGTAGGCCACACGGCCGTGCCAAATCACACGGCCTTTGTCGAAGTCACACGGGCGTGGCACACGGGCGTGTTCTAGTCATGAGGAAGAGGAATTTCACTCAAATTGAGATACTTGGAGGCTAAGAAAGGCTCCCCAAAGCTCTATATAAAGACCCTAGGAGGCAACTCTAAGGGGGTGCTTACTTTCCCCACAAAGGGAAGCATTCTTTGCTGCCAACACGGAGAGTGGAAGTAGGGATTACTCGCAGGGAAGCTGATTGATTCATCCCAGAAGCCGAAATTCTGCAGCAATATAGAGGATCTCCCTAAATTCCTTCAGGGGTTTTCGGGTTCTTTTATGTTTTGTTATTTTATTTCTTCGAAGATGTTTTCTTTCTTTATTATGAACTAAACCTCTCAAATACTTGAGGGGGATGAAACCTAAGACAGATCTTGTTATTTATTCTTGATTTATATGATAATTACTTGAATTGTTCTTAATTATGTGTTCTTCATTCTTGTTTTAATAGTCCTAGGTATTAATTCAAGAATTAGATGTGCTTAGAGCAGAGGAGCAAAAGTCCCTGTGATAAGAGTAGATCTACCATAATTAAGTGGAGTTGCATGCAACCCTAGACATAGGGCAACATAAATCTGCCGGATTAGGGTCAAACCTAATATGGTGAACCATAAATCGAATTAATGCAACCTAGGGAGTTAATTAATAAGGGAATTTTAATTAACAACTTAGGCCTAGTTGCTCTTCACCTCGACGGAGGGTTTAGCATAAATTAGGGATCTCTACGGATCAAGTCAAGCAAATAACTCATATAATTCAAGAAGATAATAACAAGTGAAGTCTAGGTGGATTCTCCCTTAAGTATTGTCCATATCAATCAGCTTTTCCCTAAAAGTTTTCCCAATTTTACTCTTTGTGCTTTTCTTAGTTAGTTTTAGAATTAGTTTAAACAAACCCCTCTTTTATTCTTAGGCTAGATAATAGAAAGGAAGTAAGTAATAGTACTTTTGGTTCCCTTGGGTACGATAACTCGGTCTTGCCACTAAGCTATACTGCTGTTCGATAGGTACGCTTGCCTTAAACGTCGTGATATTAGTTAGTTTTGGTGTGATCAAGTTCTTTATAAATTTTATTACTTCATATCACGGATATCAACTGCTCTTCTTGTTCACCTTGAAGTGATTAATGAGTACATTACCTTTTGCCCCTTAGCATGCCTTGCCATAGGGTGTAGATCAATTTACCTCATATCCAATTCTGCTTTGATTGGAACAACATTAGGAAGCACCAGTGGCGGAAGAGGCCGGAATTCCAAGGTTGCCCCATTTCCTTTTACTCTTTCCTTTTTAGCTCACTCCCTTTCCCATAAAGTTCATAATTTCCTCACAAAAGTTGGAATACAGTCAGCCCTTGAGTAAACTTTATCAACTTGAGTCTTTCAAAACCAAATATTCCTCCCCACGGCTATCATATTGATTTTTCCAAACGTAAAGCCACTATATACAAGATTCCGATGATGGTCCGAAACAAAATCTTGCCTATTTTTAAGTCAAACAAGTACTGCAAGTTCTCAACTGCTTGGCTTCGCTGCTCCATTGATCCCATATTTCCTTTAACTCATGGTGACTATTCCGTGTGACGATGATACGAAGGTAATTTGACAGTTCTTACACATATTCTAGGGCTAAATTATCTCCCTTTACTAACTGAGTTTGCTCTGACCATATATGGACGTTAGCGTTGCCCCCCACTCTATCAAGAAGTCTGTTCTCCATAATAAAACTCTCTAACTTAGAAACTGACCGAAAATCGATACCTTTTAAATGCGAAATGATATGCAACAAAAGAAAAGAAATAGTTAGTATCACATGATAACAATAAACTCAAAGATAACCTGCAAGGGTAATAACTAAGGTATAATTCTATCTAGGTTAAGCTTTTGCGGTCCTTCTATATGTGGTTCAGTTCTAAAGTTGAGGTACCTGAACCAGCAGATTCCTCGATTCTCACCCATTATAGGCTCATTTGAAACGAGTTCGGTTCAGGGGAATACATTTCCCTATGGCTACACGGAGATGAAAATCTCACAAAACCATAGGTACGGATGTATCCCGAAAGTGATCCACTATCCTGCATGGAGGGAAAAACCTCACGAAGGCGTAGTTTCTCACTCTCACTTAAGGGTGTGACCACAACGGTCATGCAAATGCAATGCGCGCCAAAATATAACAAACATATGCAGTAGTAATTCAAACACATGTAATGAAAGAGGATTGTATTTCAAAATTTTTCAAATTTCCGACATTAAGACAAAAAATAATAAATTATACGGCTTGACTCTCTTATTGATCCCCAGTGGAGTCGCCAAGCTGTCGAAACCATTTTTAACGGTTTTGAAAAAAAGGGGTTTGACTTTAAAAAACTAAAACGGGAGTCGCCACCAATCTTTTTAGGTATGATTGGATCACCTTTAAAACATTTTGTTTTAAAATCATTAGTTTTGGTCTACGAAATTTTGAGAAAACGGGTTCGGGAGTCGGTTACGTACGAGGAAGGGTTAGCACCCTCGTAACGCCCAAAAATTGGTACCTAATTGATTATCTGATGTCTTTTATGTTGGAAATTTGAAGGTTTTAAAATGCAATCCTCTTTTGAAAGAAAACTATTTGAATGCCTTGAACTTGAAAACTAAGACTCACTTATCTCAAACGAATCAAAACATCACATCCAGTAAGTTAGGACACAATATTTCAAAATCTTTGAAGCTAAGCTTGCCTTTGGAAAATTTCTATCTTGAAACAACAAAACGCCATATCCAGTAAGTTAGGACACAACGTTTTGAAATCTCAAGAATAGTTGTTTATATTTTAAAACTCAAAACATTTAGAAGGGTACTTGGATATTCGAATTCGACGAGAAAAATTGCAACCCAGTAAGTTAGGGCACTACTTTTCTCGAAAATCCTAAATGTCAAATATTGCCTTTAATTTAAAAAAAAACAATTTTTGGATAAAAACGACAATTAAATTAAATATATTTTTTAAAACAATGATTTGAGTAAAATTTAAAAAAAAAACAATAAAAAATAAAAAAATTAAGGAAACATGGATTAAATCAAAATAAAAAAGGTTGAAAAACAAAGATGAACAAAGAATAAAATAAGAACAAACCGCAGAAAATAAGAACGTAAAAGGGAGAGAAATTTGAGTGAAAGCTCTCAAGAATTTTTATTGCTTTTCAAAACTCAGGTGTGTTTACAATGAAGGGGGAGACCTCTATTTATAGTTGAGCCTCCTCAAATCCAACACTACAGATCAATTACATCAATGGTTAAGATTAAAGGGTATCTACAAATTAAATCTCTAAGATTACAAAATCATATCTTCTAAGATTGCAATCATATCTAAGATTGTATCATATCTAAGATTTCATATCATATCTAAGATTGCATATCCTTGAAGATTATATTTCCATATGAGTCAAGCTTGTAGATGGGCCTTAAATCTTTTCAAGTAATGGGCCATTTCAATCGGGCCAAATTATATTTGTAATTCTGGACTAGACTTGGACTTTTTTTTTGGGGTTTATTATTTTTGTTTTTGGACTTATTTCTGGGCTCGGGCAAAATTGAGTGTCTACAATACTAAAACATCCATTATAGAAAACATATACATGTCATTATTAACCTTTGCCAAAATACACAAAAACTACCGAAATAATTGTTGGACAGTGTGATAGGTCTCCGACAAGCTTCCAACTCATCGAGCTTTTAATTATCTATAAAATAAAGGAAAGTAACAACGTAAGCAACGAGTGCTTAGTAAGCTCGTACAAACTTAAACATAACTTACATTTCATTTATACAATTCATAGATCAAAAATAAATCATTACCAATGCCGTAAGCTTAGTATAAGCCTATACAACATCATCAAACTTACAAGTTAGTACACTTTGTCCATGATACAAATGAATTTAACCATAAAATAAGTAGATTTTCATGTATAAACACATCATTTAGTTCATCAATGTTTTCATACGATCATGATTCATTCCATTTGCATACATACCTTTTCATTTCCTTTTCTTTCCTAATGAACCGTCTAGAATTTTATCGAATACTTGGGAATGCTCACACAGAGTGTGTCTTTACATATAACTGTAACCTTTCCTTTACATCAATGCTCACACGGGCTGTGAAATGGGCCTGCTCACACGAGCTGTAGGTCAGAATGTAAGCTATACGATGCTGCTTACACGAGTTATGGAGAATCTACAACAAATGCAGGACCTCAGCCATTGGTAGGGCATTCAAGACCAGCACCCGAAACATGAAATCCCCAATGACATGTCATTTGTATCCTAAGAATTCTTAAAGTTCAAATGGGATTCATTATCCGTCAACTATCCGTACATCGATACATTTACAATACCAAGTTCATTTATATTACATAACATAGGAAATAATAAATTTAACTAACATTAATACCATCCTAGTTCATACGAACGTACCTCGATAACTAGGATTGTAGTAGTAGAGTTAAACTAATCCGAAGCTTTAGCTTTTCCTCGATTTAAGTCTGACTGTGGTTTATCTTGATCTAAATAAATAATTTCATTCAATTAAGTACTTCTAGTATTCAATTTAAGTTATAACTCATATTTATGCAAAAATTACAAAATTGCCCTTAATATTTTAACTTTTCACAATTTAGTCCTTAAGTTCATAACATGAAATTTAACCATTTTTATCCTCCATACTAGCTAGCCGAATTTCATAGGGACTTATACCAACTCACTTAAACCAACATTTCATAATTTTAACATGCAATTTTACTATTTTCACAAATAAATTCCTTAATGCAATTTCATAAAAAATCACTTAACAAAACATGTTTATTTCACAACCAAGATTAACAGTGTATTAAATAAATACAAAAAATATTCACACTTTTGCAAATTAACCCTCGCGCTAGCTAGATAAAGCTAAAATGAACTCAAAAACATAAAAATCATTAAAAACCGGGCTTGAATTCACTCACATGCAACAAAAGGAGCTTGACTGGATGTTTCTTCTTCTTTAATGGCTATTTTAGGGTTTGAAACAAAAATGAAAAAGATTTTATCTTTATTTTGTGTTTTATTTACTTAAAATTTCTTTTATTTACCAAATTACCATATCAACCTTATTACTAATTAAAAATTTCAATAAAACCTTGCCCATGCGCATCCACTAACCCTTTAAAATGTATAGTTACTATTAAAGCCCATTACCTTTCATTAGCCATTTGACCCCTTTAACTAATAGAACTCAATTTTTTCACCTTTTTCAATTTAGTCCTTTTTATCTAATTAACCATTGAAACATTAAAATTTCTTAACAAAATTTTAATACGACCTTAATATAAACTTGTAAACATTAAATACATAATAAAATAACAACTCACTCGTTGAAATTGTGGTCCTGGATCCACTGTTTCTGACACCATTAAAAATGGGCTATTACATAAAGTGTTGCGGCAATTCGAATTTTGAAAATTGATGAGGTCCTGCATTTGTTGCAAATACTTCACAGCTTGTGTGAACAGCATTGTGTAGCTTACATTCTGACCTACAGCTTGTGTGAGCAGACCTGTTTCATAGGTTGTGTGAGCAACGATGTAAAGGAAATGTTATGACTATATGCTTAGCACACTTCGTGTGAGCTTTCCCGTGTATCTGATGTTATTCTAAATAGTTTAATAGGCATGAAAAGGAAAGGAATGGTAAGTGTTAAAATGATTTATGTCATGAAGCTATGAAAAGGATTGAAAAGGAAATGTACAATGAAAGTATATCTAGGTTCATGAAATTGATGATTTCAAATGATGTTGTTCAAGTATAATGATTTACCTTATGTTAATTCAAGTGAATAATGAGTTGATGCACTAACATGTGTTGTTGATGATGCTTAGGCTTGTGTCAAGCTTATGGTTGGGTTGCATCATGTTTAATTTTAAGATTATGCATTGAAATGGTAAGTTATGCTCATGTTTTACGAACTTACTAAGCATTATATGCTTACGTAGTTTTCTTTCCTATATTTTATAGATAATCGTAAGTTCGATCAGTTTGATAGCACGTCGGAGATCTATCACACTATCCAATGATTATATCGGTATAGTTGGACTTGTGTTTGATGTTTAGTTGATATGTTTGGTATGTAAATGTTATTTTGGATTGAGGTACTTTTGGTACTTTTGATACCTAGTTTATATGTGTTAATATGACTAAGTTTGATGCATGTTTGAATGGCCAATATGGTAAGTGAGGAAATAGTTTCAAAATGGTCAAGATATGCTATGCTTTGGAAAGGTATTGAATTAGATGTGTATGAATGAAATATGGTCAATTATGCATATGTTTAAGTATGTTTGATTGATTGTGATTGAGATGTCTTGTATGGCATATTCGTTGTATGATAATAGTCTATTGAATTGGTCATTTTATGCATGTTTTGGTGTGTTTTTGATGCCTTGGTCATGGGTGCAAATTGCTTGTAGGTATATGCTTGTAATAGTAATGGAAATGACATGAATTTGGCCAATTTCATGTCCACACGGCCTAAGACACGAGTGTGTTTCTCAGCCGTGTAGGACATAAGGCCATGCAACATGACCGTGTATCCTTTGTAGGTTGTAAAGGCATACAAGTCAGGCAGTTACATGGCCTAGCACACGGCCTGGCACACGGGCATGTGAGGCCATTTCAAGAGTTGCACGACTTGGCACATGGGCTTGTGGCTTGACCGTGTGACCCAACTTCGAAAGTTACACGGGCTGGGACATAGCCATGAATCCTTATTTTGATTGTTACACGGTCGTGTGACCCTTACAGTTCAAATTTTCTAACTTTTTCAAGAACTTTCTGATTGATTCTAATTTAGTCCCGAATTTTTCTAAAGTATTTTTAAGGCCTCGAAGGCTCGATTAGGGGATGATATGCATGTATATGAATGACTTATGACATGTTTATGATGAGGTTTGAAAGGTATGTTTTAAAGTTACGTTTTTACGGTAATACTCTGTAACCCTATTCCAGCGACAGATACAAATTAGGGGTGTTACATTATCTCTTTTTTTTTTCCATCATCATAAATAAACTTCCCATTCACATCTTTTTGAATCTCCATTTTTTTCTTTTGTAGCTGAGTTGTTTCAATTTTGGATTCAACGTCTTTTCCTTTGCTTGTTCCTTCAACAACTCTTTTAACTTATGAACAAATATTTTGTTAGTGTAATTTTTATATACCAATATTAAAATTACAATATAATCTAAACAGAAATTTATAAAGCACATACTCAGACCTATGAATTAGTTTGCAATAATCTCCATCTTTATCCATAAATGAACCGAACTCCTAAATTAAAAAAATATATAATAAGTTAGTACCTTATCATTGAGCTAGTAATTTAATTAGAGAATGATGATGTACCTTGATTTTTGTTCCACCTCCTAGCTCAACTTGTGTTATGAATCTTTCACCAGAATTACATGATTTGACCTCAATAACCCAAGGAGCTAACCCTCCTGATAGAGTGTAATAATTGTCACCATAATTGCTCGAAGATGTACAAACAACTATATTTTCTTTCATTGCCAAATATCCTCCCATATTAACTGGATCATAGGGATACGAAGAATTGTTTGACAAAGTATCAGTGCTCAAAGATACCATTATTACATTCACCTTGTCCAAAGTAGCTTTCTTCATAGTATCAAGCAAATAATTTTTTAAAACTTCAACACTTTTATCAATTGTCACCTTATCACCAGAAATTTTGCAGGATGCTATTCTGGCAAATGGGTTTGCCCTTTGTATTTTAGAATCGAAAATTCCAAAAATATCCTTGAATCAATTTAGTTCTGTTAAAGTTCTAGCGGCAATGGAAGCACATGCAGTGCCATGACCATTGAGGTCTTCTGGAAAATTAAAATCAACAAATCCTGTTGGTTTAGTTAAAACTTTTCCTTTGGTGTAATTTTCAAAAATCATAATCTTTCTGCGTTAAATATAAATTTAAATCATTATTTTTATTATAAAAAAATAAATTAGTAATAACTAAATCAAAATACATACCTTTTTAAAAGGAATATTCAAGTGGTTAGATTCCAAAATAGGAATATGTTTATCTTCAAAACATTCATGATTCACATTTATACTTGAATCAATAATCGCAATTATTGATTTCGACTTTTCTTCCCCTGAGATTTTTTTCTTTGTCTTCAAAGCAAATTTTTTCGTCTTCATCCATAATAAATTTTTGGAATTTGAACAAACATGGTGCAGCTAATATCATCTGCATTAATAGAATGATAAGTGACCCTAACAAGTAATATAAATATAATTATTCAAATTTAATTCAATATTTGACGCAACTTTTTGAATTTTAATTCTAAAACTTGAAAAAAATGTATTCAATATAATACTAATAGCACCCATCTTGAAGACAAGCAAAGCATAGACAACATGCCAGAATTATTCCATGGTAGCAGTTGCCCAAAGCTTTGATAAATCATTCATGCCAAGAAACAAGAATTCCATCTTGAATAGCTTTAAATGAAGGCATCCCAAAGCACCTCAATTAAACGAAAAGATTACACATCCATATCATATGGTACAAATATGCTATACTACAGTGAGGAAATTTTAAGTTGATATGCTATTTATAGGGTTCAGAGTAAGGATTAGTTGTATCACCACGATCCCAATAGACGCCAGATTCTTTTCTGCCCTCTCAAAATAGTTCTACTAGGCATGTTAGAGTGCTCAGAGTAACTTAGATTTAACTTGAGGAGTGTTTTGATTGAATTTTTATCACAAAATCTTCCTAATTTCACTTACATCATGGTGAAATTGTAGAATGCAATTTTTTCCTGTTGTCATTTTAAACACCTGGTGTGTTTTCATTCGTTGTTGTCTTGTAACAGACAAAAAATATCTATGATAGCGCGTGAGATACACAGACTAAGTCCTCTTCGAAAAAGGACAAATATGGTAATGTTTTGTCATTTAGTCTCGAAATGTGAACAGTTAGCCTTTCAATCAAGTTGATATGCTATTTATCTAGGCATGTTAGAGTGCTCAGAGTAACTTAGATTTTAACTTGAGGAGTGTTTTGATTGAATTTTTATCACAAAAATCTTCCTAATTTCACTTACATCATGGTGAAATTGTAGAATGCAATTAAAAATAATTATAAACTAATATACTTCCATTGATATTCTTTAATCAAATCATTCTAAACATCTGTACTTTTACAATCAACTCAGTGGATAATATATGAGAATATATTGTAGCATCAAATTTGAAATATGATAAAACTCAATAATTTACCCTAAAAAGACAAAATAAACAAATTAAAGTAATATATGAAATTTACAAACATAGTTATTTTGAACTTAGGGAGGGTGGGATCCCATTCTAGTATCATATTTAATTTGGCTTTTTTCAGACCGGATTAGTAAATAAGATTGAAAGACCAGAAACAAAGACGAAGTTCATTACTTTTTCAAGTGAAACGATCACCTAATCGAATTCCAAGATGTACCGACGCGGCTCCACGTACTCAACTTCTTCCAACCCTTAAAAAAAAAAAAAAAAAGCGAATACAGTAAACAAAAGATTAAATGTCAAGAAACAGATAGATGTTATTCTGACTTGGTATCAGACATGTCTAACATGTATTGAAATTTTTCCACAAAAAAAAGGACTACTCAAAATTCCTCGTTATTTATTTTTACTGACTCGACCATAGACCAATTCCCTTTTTATTTGGGAGTATTGAATCAATACTCCAATAATTCTGAGCTTCATGTTACTCTTCCCAAGAGACATGTCAGATACGGGGCATCCCAATTCGATTGAATGAGATGACAGTTTCTCATTCCTAATCTGTAATCTGTAAAATAATAATTTCAATCAAATCACACGTCGGAGTATACTAGACCCTCTGACAATCTCAAAAACTCATATCAATGTAGCTATATCCTAAGCAAGGGGAAAATAGAAACGAGAGGGTAGAGAATCAACCAGCAACTTTATCAGCCTCTTCCTCACTCATGCGGGCTTCAAACAGATGATTAGCCTTATACCAATAGATGCTTTTACATGAATCCCTGTCAAGGGAAGCACTTTTCAGTGTATAGCAAGCTAATACTCAATCTTCATTTACGTCCACCAAAGAAAGATGTTTAAATACCATTTAAGCACATCTAGCAGCAAAGCTTTATGATAATCCTGGTTTTTCTCATCTACCAAGCTTACTTCATACCACTGCCATTCCAGAATAAACAAAAAAGAGGCTATTGTTTATCAATATGCCAAGGAGACCTTAATCTAGGAATAGGGGAAAATATTGCAGATATGCGATTCCAACTCCAGATCTGTTGACCCCCTTAAAAAATGGTTGCATGAACTATCTGAGCTAGCCTCTAGGTTCTAGCAACAAACTCTTCAGAAACATGAGAAATGGAAGTGAATGATGTCACAATCCTCATACCGGAGAAATGCTCCATACTCAACCAACTACACCTAAATCAACAACAACCTATAAAAAGTAGTAAGATGAAGCTCACATATATTCGGTTTAGAACCTGTCTAAGGACCTTGGAAAAGTTTTATTTTAATTCAAGCCGGCTTGGCTTGAATTTCCAATTAATAATAGAAATATGATTTTATTCAATTTTAATAATAAATTATTAATAAAAAAATATTTTTTTAGTAGTGAAATGTGCTATCAAATTGGCCTGATTCAGGCTAGGGCAAAGAATTTGAAAAATAGTTTCCCAACGAGGTCCAATCCATGGGAATTTCTAACTTAGTTAGAGCTTCATTATATAGAACACATAAGAGGGAAAAGATAGTAAAAGCCAAGTTTCCAATGCAAGATGAGTATACAAGCATAATCAGATAACCATGCATAACTATTTCCCCCTCAAAAATTTAAAGCAATAAAATCAAGCAACAAACCCTTTTCCCAGATGCATCAAACCCATAATAACCCTCGTATCTGCAGGAGGAACCATAATCATCGAGCGAATCATCCTCTGTTCAAGTGTTTATTACAAAAAGCAAAAAAAGAGAGAATCATCAACCAAAGCCAAAACAACAAAAAATGTGAGTTACAAAATAGCAAGGGTCCAAAATTAACAAAATCCACTAACACATAAAGCAGAGAGGCAGGACCAAAAAAAAAAATCAATAATTTTATAAGAAAAGTGGGACCTCATACCTGACAACTCTTCCTCCTCTAAATCCTTAACGTCAGACTCTGGCTCTGGCTCAAAATCTGTTTAAAGTGAGAGAAGAGCAGGAAATCATGAAAGATTTGTGCATCCAAATAGTTATTGTAAAAAGTAGTCCTTAACAAGATGGCATTCACCTATTCTAAAAAAGAAATTGTTAAAAATTGGTTCATCTGACAAAGGGGGAAGTTGGCCTCTTATCCATCTACTAAGACAAATTAGATTGATCAGGCAAGGCACATTTGGTCAGGAGCATTCAAAGCTAGTCCGGACAACAGAAACCCACAGCCTTGTTGGGTAATGCAAATCTGATGGACACACACACACAAAAACTCGCTTAATAAAGGTTCTCATTTTTTTTTTCTTTCTTTTTATTACATATATCATACTAGTTAGAAAGGAAAGAAATTATCAAACTCTCCTCCTCAATATTTGAGTATTTCACAACAACAAAAATATGCATATTGATCAATAAAAGGGATCACTTTTTAGATTCTATTATCATAATTGTATAATACTAATTGTGTGCGTGTGTGTGTATGATAGAGAGAGATACCAAAAACATGCAAATATGGGTTATAGAGTGCACCCTTGACAGCACAATTGGGTTAAGATTTCATTGAGCATTAGAGCAGATCAAAGACTAATAAAAATACTGAGTGACATGAATTTCCACATCATAAGAATATGCCAGCTGAAACAGCACAAACACAGTAAATATTATAGGGCAATGATAAGTGACAATGATATTCACTACCAAGATACCAAACAACCAGCACTTAAACTTTCTTTTCAAAGCAGTCTCTAAGTCATTGTCATTGTTTACTTAAAATCCAACTCAGCTTGACAACATTTCTTTTTTCTCAGCTCTTGTTGTCGAAGCATATCGCTCACTAACCCACCCAACTCTCTTCCGATCATGACATACAGAAATGACCGAAGATTTGCAAGGATTCCAAAACATTAGCGATGAAACATATAACACTCCTGGTAGAATGTGAGATACATAACATATCCAAATAATTAAAGTTTAGGTGAGGCATACCTTCATTATACCTCCATTTCTCTTTGTTTTGTCTCTGCTGCGAGAGAATGCTGCCTGCCAACATAATATAGAGCTCATGTCTTCCAAAAACAACATACATGATACATCCATACAAGGTAAATCAAAGTCAAAAAGTCAAGAAGAAGAAAAGCATACCCATACTAGTCTTTTGTTTCTTTGGTTTTAGATGACCATTGGAAGTTCGAGACCTGGTTCGTTTTGCTTTACTAGCAACCTCTGACATTGAAAGCAAACCAATGTCCTCGACTTCTCCTAATTCTTTAACAATAAAAGGAATTGGGAGAAAAAAGGTCAGCTCAAAAGAAATGTATTTCTGCATAAGGAAAACTTAAAAGAGAAGGAGCAGACTGAAGGAACTAACCGCTTAAGTTCTCAGCCTCATCAAACGTCAAGTAAGCGTGAAAATAATAGATGTCATGGAATTCATATATAGATGGGATTAGAGACTTATCACTGTTGAAGAGAACATAAAATTGTTTCATTCAATCTGATACCAAATAATTCAATTAATACCCATGAAAAGCGTTGAGCAAAATAAAAGAGGCTTCGCTTACCATTTAAGCACCTTTAACAACAAAGCTACCTGCTCATTACGCTGACATGTCTTCCGCAAGCATACATAACGCCACTGTAGTTGCATGCGGTGCAATAAAATAATAAAAACCAGATCATAAAGTGTAGAAAAACCTAGTTCCATTTGAAAACTGAAAGCAGCACAAAGAATCATGTGACACACACCCTTTTTGCCTGTTCAGAATTGGACAAACCGGAGAAACAATCGGAGTCTTGGCTGATATCATCCTCTGTTAAAGCATGTAGGAAAAAAAAATGAAAATTGACACAGATATTAAGTTTCCAGATACTTAAAATGATCAGGGGAAAAAGGTTATGTTGTTCTAACTCTTCATATTTCTTAAAGCGCCCCTTACATTCACATCCAATGCATATATGGATATGTAGATATGACCATCTAAACATCCAACAAATACATTAAAAAGCCTAGAAGAAAACTGGAAATACCCATGTCGATTCATCTCAGACACTCACACCTGAGTCAAAGTAAGGGTAAAGGCAAAAGCCAAATAAAATTCGTGCAAAACAAAAAGAAAAAGCTAAACACTGAATCCAAATGCGTTCACCTTTTTCTTTTTGGACCATCTTATCTTTCCTAGTAAATAGAAAAAAATAAAAAAATAAAAAAAGAAGAAGAAGAAGATAGACTACAGAATTCAAGAAATACCTTTGAGTTCCGTATCTTCCCCTTCCCCTTCTCCCTTGTTGCATTCAGGTTGCTTCATCAAGCTGGAGTCTGTTTCAATTGCATTTCATATGTGAAAATATTCAATCAATTGAAGAAAATAAAAAACCTAAGGCGATGGAACTAAATACATAAATAAATAAAACGATAATTCAAAACTTCTATTTTGAGGAGTTTACATTCAAGATGGAAACTCAACTGACCAAAAAGTTCTTAATCCAAATCGAAATGCATATCAACATCCAAGAACTTGAGACTTTTCAAAACCACCTTAAACTCGTTCCTTTCAAACAATAATTCTTCAGATCTTGTAAAGTCCCGCAATTCGAAACCAGCAATGAAACTCCCACAATGCGAAATTCAACCAAATAAGAAATCTTTTACAGAGCGAGAAACCCTAAAACCAGAAAGTAGCACATTTCGCTGATCGAGCGAGGTCGAACACTCAAAATGAAACGAAAATCAAGAAATAAAACCCTCAAATTGATAAGTAAAAGAAAAGAAAATACCTTTAACCAAGTTGGATCGAAATGGCCAGAACGGGACCTGGGAGAAGAAGAGATTGACCAATGACCGGAGTCAGAGAGCCGTTCGAGAAAATGGGGAGTTTTTTTTTCTTTAAATTATAGCTTTTTTTTTTTTTGGTAAAAAACCTCTACTTATTAAAAGTCAAAATAAAATTAGTATGAATTATTCTACATGTTGAATTATAACCAAACCGAATTAGTATATATACGGCAAATATATTAAAGAAATTATTTTTTTAATATATACGGCACATATATTCTAGATGTTAGAATTATAACCAAACTGAATTAGTAAGAATCAAAATTTTTAATCTTTAATACTTAATCGAAGTATTAAAATACTTAAATCGCTTCTTTGTTATTTGAATCAAAGAAAATGTTTACAAATGTAAACAAGAACATCCTAAATCTTCCTCCCCTTTTGTGTCATCCCAAAAATGGATGACGTTTCACATATTCTTGGACATTCTCTTCTCTTGACCAAATTTTCCGAATAGACCCGAACGGCACCACCTTTTTCTGTGATCAATCGCAAGTGCAATAATTAGTAAACAAGAACATTCTAGAGGGTGAGTCGTTTTTCACAACCTGATAGGAGATGGTGGAAATCCCCATACAACCATGCCCGATTGGCCCAAATACCCATTTCACAATTAAAAATAATTATAAACTAATATACTTCCATTGATATTCTTTAATCAAATCATTCTAAACATCTGTACTTTTACAATCAACTCAGTGGATAATATATGAGAATATATTGTAGCATCAAATTTGAAATATAATAAAACTCAATAATTTTACCCTAAAAAGACAAAACAAACAAATTAAAGTAAAATATGAAATTTACAAACATAGTTATTTGGAACTTCGGGAGGGTGGGATCCCATTCTAGTATCATATTTAATTTGGCTTTTTTCGAACCGGATTAGTAAATAAGATCGGAAGACCAGAAATAGAGACGAAGTTCATTAATTTTTCAAGTGAAACGATCACCTAATTGAGTTCCATGATGTACCGACGCGGCTCCACGTACTCAACTTCTTCCAACCCTTAAAAAAAAAAAAGCGAATACAATAAACAAAAGATTAAATGTCAAGAAACAGATAGATGTTATTCTGACTTGGTATCAGACATGTCTAACATGTATTGAACTTTTTCCACAAAAAAAAGGACTACTCAAAATTCCTCGTTATTTATTTTTACTGACTCGACCATAGACCAATTCCCTTTTTATTTGGGAGTATTGAATCAATACTCCAATAATTCTGAGCTTCATGTTACCCTTCCCAAGAGACATGTCAGATACGGGGCATCCCAATTCGATTGAATGAGATGACAGTTTCTCATTCCTAATCTGTAATCTGTAAAATAATAATTTCAATCAAATCACACGTCGGAGTATACTAGACCCTCTGACAATCTCAAAAACTCATATCAATGTAGCTATATCCTAAGCAAGGGGAAAATAGAAACGAGAGGGTAGAGAATCAACCAGCAACTTTATCAGCCTCTTCCTCACTCATGCGGGCTTCAAAAAGATGATTAGCCTTATACCAATAGATGCTTTTACATGAATCCCTGTCAAGGGAAGCACTTTTCAGTGTATAGCAAGCTAATACTCAATCTTCATTTACGTCCACCAAAGAAAGATGTTTAAATACCATTTAAGCACATCTAGCAGCAAAGCTTTATGATAATCCTGGTTTTTCTCATCTACCAAGCTTACTTCATACCACTGCCATTCCAGAATAAACAAAAAAGAGGCTATTGTTTATCAATATGCCAAGGAGACCTTAATCTAGGAATAGGGGAAAATATTGCAGATATGCGATTCCAACTCCAGATCTGTTGACCCCCTTAAAAAATGGTTGCATGAACTATCTGAGCTAGCCTCTAGGTTCTAGCAACAAACTCTTCAGAAACATGAGAAATGAAAATGAATGATGTCACAATCCTCATACCGGAGAAATGCTCCATACTCAACCAACTACACCTAAATCAACAACAACCTATAAAAAGTAGTAAGATGAAGCTCACATATATTCGGTTTAGAACCTGTCTAAGGACCTTGGAAAAGTTTTATTTTAATTCAAGCCGGCTTGGCTTGAATTTCCAATTAATAATAGAAATATGATTTTATTCAATTTTAATAATAAATTATTAATAAAAAAATATTTTTTTAGTAGTGAAATGGGCTATCAAATTGGCCTGATTCAGGCTAGGGCAAAGAATTTGAAAAATAGTTTCCCAACGAGGTCCAATCCATGGGAATTTCTAACTTAGTTAGAGCTTCATTATATAGAACACATAAGAGGGAAAAGATAGTAAAAGCCAATTTTCCAATGCAAGATGAGTATACAAGCATAATCAGATAACCATGCATAACTATTTACCCCTCAAAAATTTAAAGCAATAAAATCAAGCAACAAACCCTCTTCCCAGATGCATCAAACCCATAATAACCCTCGTATCTGCAGGAGGAACCATAATCATCGAGCGAATCATCCTCTGTTCAAGTGTTTATTACAAAAAGCAAAAAAAGAGAGAATCATCAACCAAAGCCAAAACAAATAAAAAAGTAAGTTCCAAAATAGCAAGGGTACAAAATTAACAAAATCCACTAACACATAAAGCAGAGAGGCAGAACCAAAAAAAAAAAAAAATCCATAATTTTATAAGAAAAGTAGGACCTCATACCTGACAACTCTTCCTCCTCTAAATACTTAATGTCAGACTCTGGCTCTGGCTCTGGCTCAAAATCTGTTTAAAGTGAGGGAAGAGCAGGAAATCAGCACTCAAACAGTTATTGTAAAAAGTAGTCCTTAACAAGATGGCATTCACTTATTCTAAAAATGAAATTGTTAAAAATTGGTTCATTTGAGAAAGGAGGAAGTTAGCCTCTTATCCATCTACTAAGACAAATTAGATTGATCGGGCAAGGCACATTTGGTCAGGAGCATTCAAAGCTAGTCCGGACAACAGAAACCCACAGCCTTGTTGGGTAATGCAAATCTGATGGACACACACACACATACAAACTCGCTTAATAGAGGTTCACCTCGTTTTTTTTTTTTTTTTTTATTACATATATCATACTAGTTAGAAAGGAAAGAAATTATCAAACTCTCCTCCTCAATATTTGAGTATTTCACAACAACAAAAATATGCATATTGATCAACAAAAGGGATCACTTTTTAGATTCTATTATCATAATTGTATAATAATAATTGTGTGCGTGTGTGTGTATGATAGAGACAGATACCAAAACATGCACATATGGGTTATAGAGTGCACCCTTGACAGCACAACTGGGTTAAGATTTCATTGAGCATTAAAGCAGATCAAAGACTAATAGAAATACTGAGTGACATGAATTTCCACATCATAAGAATATGCCAGCTGAAAAAAGCACAAACACAGAAAATATTATAGGACAATGATAAGTGACAATGATATTCAATACCAAGATACCAAACAACCAGCACCTAAACTTTCTTTCCAAAGCAGTCTCTAAATCATTGTCATTGTTTACTTAAAATCCAACTCAACTTGACAACATTTCTTTTTTCTCATCTCTTGTTGTCAAAGCATATCGCTCACTAACCCACCCACCTCTCTTCCGATCATAACATACAGAATGACCGAAGATTTGCAAGGATTCCAAAACATTAGCAATGAAACGTATAACACTCCTGGTAGAATGTGAGATACATAACACACCCAAATAATTAAAATTTAGGTGAGGCGTACCTTCATTATACCTCCATTTCTCTTTGTTTTGTCTCCGCTGCGAAAGAATGCTGCCTGCCAACATAATATAGATCTCATGTCTTCCAAAAACAACATACATGATACATTCATACAAAATAAATCAAAGTCAAGAAGTCAAGAAGAAGAAAAGCATACCCATACTAGTCTTTTGTTTCTTTGCATTTAGTAGACCATTGGAAGTTCGAGACCTGGTTCGTTTTGCTTTCCTAGCAACCTCCGACATTGAAAGAAAATCAATTTTCTCGACTTCTTCTAATTCTTTAACAATAAAAGGAATTGGCAGAAAAAGGGTCAGCTCAAAAAAAATGTATTTCTGCATAAGGAAAACTTAAAAGAGATCGAGCAGACTGAAGGAACTAACCACTTAAGTTCTCAGCCTCATCCAACATCAAGTAAGCGTGAAAAAACCAGAGTCTATGGAATTCATATATAGATGGGATTACAGACTTATCACTGTTGAAGAGAACATAAAATTCTATCATTCAATCTGATACCAAATAATTCAATTATTAACCATAAAAACCACTGAGCAAAATAAAAGAGGCTTCGCTTACCATTTAAGCACCTTTAACAACAAAGCCACCTGCTCATTACGCTGACATGTCTTCCACAAGCGTACAAGATACCACTGTAGTTGCATGCGGTGCAGCAATAAAATAATAAAAACCAGATAAAAAAGAGTAAAAAAAACTAGTTCCACTTGAAAACTGAAAGCAGAACAAAGAATCATGTGACACACCCATTTTACCGGTTTAGAATTGGATAAACCGGAGAAACAATCGGAGTCTTGGCTGATATCATCCTCTGTTAAAGCATCTAGAAAAAAAAAATTAACACAGATATTAAGTTCCAAGATACTTAACATGGCCAGGGGTAAAAGGTTATGTTGTTCTAACCCTTCATATTTCTTAAAGTATCCCTTACATCCACATGCAATGCATATATGGATATGTAGATATGACCCTCTAAAAATCCAACAAATACATGAAAATGCCCAGAAAAAAATTGAAAATACCCATGTCGATCTATCTCAGACACTCACGCCTGAGTCAAAGTAAGGGTAAAGGCTAAAGCCAAATAAAATTCGTGCCAAACCAAAACAAAAAGCTAAACACTGAATCCAAATACGTCCCCCTTTTTCTTTTTGGACCATCTTATCTTTCCTAGTAAATAGAAAAAAATAAAAAAAATAAAAAAAGAAGAAGAAGAAGATAGACTACAGAATTCAAGAAATACCTTTGAGTTCCGTATCTTCCCCTTCCCCTTCTCCCTTGTTGCATTCAGGTTGCTTCATCAAGCTGGAGTCTGTTTCAATTGCATTTCATATGTGAAAATGTTCAATCAATTGAAGAAAATAAAAACCTAAAGCGATGGAAATAAATACATAAATAAATAAAATGATAATTCAAAACTTCTATTTTGGGGAATTTAAGTTCCGATCAGTCCTCCAAAATCCAAACCAGGTGATTTTAAGTTAAATTTATTAGAAACATGGTCAGGGGTAAAAGGTTATGTTGTTCTAACTCTCCATATTTCTTAAAGTGGCCCTTACATCCACATCCAATGCATATATGGATATGTAGATATGACCCTCTAAAAATCCAACAAATACATGAAAATGCCTAGAAGAAAATTGAAAATACCCATGTCGATCCATCTCAGACACTAACACCTGAGTCAAAATAAGGGTAAAGGCTAAAGCCAAATAAAATTCATGCCAAACCAAAAGAAAAAGCTAAACACTAAATCCAAATGCGTTCCCCTTTTTCTTTTTGGACCATCTTATCTTTCCTAGTAAATAGAAAAGAAAAAGAAAAGAAGATGAATACAAAATTCAAGATATACCTTTGAGTTCCTTATCTTCCCCTTCCCCTTCCCCTTCTCCCTTGTTGCATTCAGGTTGCTTCATCAAGCTGGAATCTGTTTCAATTGCATATCATATGTGAAAATATTCAATCAATTGAAGAAAATAAAAAACCTAAGGCGATGGAACTAAATACATAAATAAATAAAACGATAATTCAAAACTTCTATTTTGAGGAGTTTACATTCGGATCAGTCCGCCAAAATCCAAACTAGATGATTTGAAATTAAATTTATTAGAAACATGGTCAGGGGTAAAAGGTTATGTTGTTCTGATTGTCCATATTTCTTAAAGTATCCCTTACATCCACATCCAATGCATATATGTATATGTAGATATGACCCTCTAAAAATCCAACAAGTACATGAAAATGCCAAGAAGAAAATTGAAAATACCCATGTCGATCCATCTATCAGTCCTCCAAAATCCGAACCAGATGATTTGAAATTAAATTTATTAGAAATCCTCTATTACTAATTCTAAAATCAACGAAATTAAACATTTAGATCCAGAGTAAACCGCACAAAACAAGAAAGGGGTTGAAACTTTTAATCCATCTTTACTTCAAGATGGAAACTCAACTGACCAAAAAGTTCTTTATCCAAATCCAAATGCATATCAACATCCAAGAACTTGAGACTTTTCAAAACTTCAATCAATAATTCTTCAGATCTTGTAAAGTACCCCAATTCGAACCCAGCAATGAAACTCCCACAATGCGAAATTCAACCAAATAAGAAATCTTTTACAGAGCGTGAAACCCTAAAACCAGAAAGTAGCACATTTCGCTGATCGAGCGAGGTCGAACACTCAAAATGAAACGAAAATCAAGAAATAAAACCCTCAAATTGATAAGTAAAAGAAAAGAAAATACCTTTAACCAAGTTGGATCGAAATGGCCAGAACGGGACCTGGGAGAAGAAGAGATTGACCAATGACCGGAGTCAGAGAGCCGTTCGAGAAAATGGGGAGTTTTTTTTCTTTAAATTATAGCTTTTTTTTTTTTTTTTTGGTAAAAAACCTCTACTTATTAAAAGTCAAAATAAAATTAGTATGAATTATTCTACATGTTGAATTATAACCAAACCGAATTAGTATATATACGGCAAATATATTAAAGAAATTATTTTTTTAATATATACGGCACATATATTCTAGATGTTAGAATTATAACCAAACTGAATTAGTAAGAATCAAAATTTTTAATCTTTAATACTTAATCGAAGTGAATTTTTTAAAAATTTAACCGAATTAAAATATTTCGATTAACTGAATTAATCGATAATTATATATTTTTTAAGTTAAAATAAGTATAAAATATAAAAAAATAATAATAATATTCATTTGACCAAATTAGCCGAACTAACCAAACTAACTAATACATATAATATATAATATTAATTATTAAGTTCGGTTAATTACCCAATTTCTAACCGAATTAATCGATAACCGAACTTCTAAAAAATATTAACCGACATTCGACCAAATTAGATCGGTTAACCAACCAATTAACTGAATTAAATCGGTTCAATCGCTTAATTTAGCTTTAACCGAAATTTGAACACCCTAATATTCGACATGTTCAATATTGTATTTAGTGGAAATTTTACTTTTTAATTATATAGATATTCTAAAAAATTCACATGGTAACACATGCAAAATAATAACAAATTCAAAAGTTTTAATTATATAGATTATATGTATTTAAAACTTTCAAGTGATGACATGTTACAATATCAAAATTGCCACATCATTATGCCTTAACCGAATCTAAGTTTATGGATCAAATTTAAAAAAAAAAAAGCTGTCAAATTCGTAGAAAAAGAGTTTTAAGGATCATGTTGAAAAATATTATCAAGTTCAGGCACCGAACATTGATTTATCCTAAAATTAACCATTATTATAGATAGTCAATAACTATAGTTATAAATACAAGGAAAAAAACTTACATATTATTTATGAGTTTATGATCAATCGCCATGCGGTTTTTCGAACGTGAGAAATAATTAAACGTATTCACATAATTTCCGATGCCAGATCACCATGAAAGCTTCGACGATAACACGGTGGTGGCATGGTGAATTCAGCTCCAAAAAACATTGAAGAAGCTCCTGCAGAGGCGGAGTAGATATGCTTTTCCTCGATCATTTGCGGCATCAAGTGTCGAAAATCCAGATAAGAATTATGGGAATCCTTCACCACCGCGACGCTGTCCATGATTTAAGGGTTTACCATAACATTGGATGACGATGATGATGATGATGATATTGTATCCATGTTGAAATTTGATGATGGTGATGGTGATCACGGCAGCGATGGTGAAGTTTTGAGTTCTGGTTCATGAACATCATAGATTTTTTTACACCCACATCTTGCATTGGCTGCTAAGAGGGATTTCAACAGCTTTTTCTTGTTGGAAGACATTAATGAAAATATGATAGAAAGTAGTGGGATTTTAGTTTATAGGGTTAATGGTAAAAATAGTTATAAGTACTTATACTTTTTAAAATTTTAGAATTTAATCTATGTATTTTTGTTTTCAATAATTTAATTCATTCACTTTCTAGATTTTAAAAATTCAAATCCAACTTTTAATACTATTAATTTTAAAATATCACACCAATAAATTTAATAATATTAACAATTAAGCTTGAATTTTAAAATCTGAAAAATAAAAATATTAAATTTCAAATTTTCCGAGAGTAAAAAAACTAATAGATATTTTAACCCAAAAACAAAAAGGATTCTTGGTATAAGTACTTTTCAACATATGTTTTTATTCTATTGGAAAATATAGCTTTTAATAGTGGCTACAAAGATCGATTTGGACGAGAGGAATGTGATTTTGAATAAGATTAGAGTCTTTTCTTCAGTAGGAAACCGTCCAATGCCAATGAGTAGATTAGCAAGGATACATATCATACTTCCACTGAATTATGTTCTTGAGTTTCTTTTCTATAAGACCAATTCCTTCAAGGACATTGGTTATATCATATATCCTCCTCTTTTGCGCCTAGAAGAACAAAAAACCATCAAACCGTAACAGCTGAAGCACAATCATTAAAGGATCTGAATTTCATTAACAATTTGCATCGACTAGCCGATGATCAAATCTACTATTAAAGTAATCCGAGGGCAGAATTAGAGTTTAGATGGCTTTAGTTTTGTGACAATTAAGCCATGGGATTTTTGGATGTGGGGTATTTAGGTCATTTCCTAGCAAATTAAAAAAAAAAACTGAGGGATGAAGAGAAAAGATTAATTTATACGGTTTATATATTAAATGGTCCCATAAAGTTTAATAGCTTATTCAAATAAGTCCTTATATTTTATATTCCCCTATATAAATTCCTATTCTTTATAAAAACTTTTAGTTTTAATTAGTTTGCTATTTTTCATGACATGTACAATAAATTGACAAAATTACATATAAATAATTTGTTTAATTACACAAATACATAAGTAAAATGTAATGACCCAAATTCCACGGACACCGGAAAAACGAGTCGTAGGGCCTCCGTCTTAGGAAAATAAGTCCATAAGTCTTTATTAAAAATATTTATGAAATTAGTTATAAGTTGAATTAGATTTTGGTGAAGTGAATTTAGTTTAATTAGGAATAATTAGTAGAAAGGACTAAATTGAATAGAATGCAAAAGTTTAATTATAGAACATAAAAATATTAAAGGATTAAATTAGCAATTAGACCATAAAAGTGACATGTGTGTATTATGGGATAAATACAAGTGTTTTGAAATTATTGGTACAAATATATGTTATATATGTATTTACTTATTTATTAAGTAAAAGAGATTTACTTATTTATTATAATTATTATTAATTATGTAAATATTATTTTTTATTAAATAGTTGTGATAATGACAAGTGTATGGCATAGATTAAAAAATGTGTCATGATATGTATTGATACAAATGTAATATATGTATAAGTTATCAAATTAGATATTTTATAATAATTAATTAATTAAGTAAATAAGGTAATAAAATAAGTTAAAAGAAATAAAGAAACAAAAGAAAGAAAAACAAGAGAAACATACCAGGGAAAGAAATGAAATTGGGGGAAAGAAAGAAGAAAAGAAAGGAAAAAGGAGAAATTAGGGTTTGGAAGCTTGGAAGTTAATTTGGTAAGTCAATTAAGTCCATTTCTTTGTAATTTTGATGTTTTTAGAACTTTAGAGCTGTATACTTTTGAGTTTTTGTGGACATATTGAAAGATGATAGACTTTTGAATAGGGTACATGTTGAACAAATGATGAAATTAGGAATTAATTTGATAAAATTATTGATTTGAATTGATTTAAGGACCTAATTGTAAAATAGGGTATAAGTTTTGAGTTTTAGGGACTAATTTGAAAGAAATTCGAAATTACGAAAAATTGATGAAAATTTGATAGTTATATGAAAGTTTTGATGGAAATTGAATAAGAAAATGAGGTGAATTGTCAAAAGGGAGAAGATGAAGTTAGTTAGGACAAATTCGGTATTATGAGAAAAGTTGTATAGAAACTTAGAAATTTGTATGAATTATGTGCATAGTTAATTGATTATAATTATGCTAATCTTCGTAGCCAACAAGGAGACCGAGCCATCAAATACGAAAGGGAAGGAAAAAGTGATCGAGGAGTAACTCGAGAAAAATATCGGCTTGTGTTATCATAATTTGAATTATTTCCTATTATGTGTTTAATTTATTTAATATATGTGTATGGAAATTGAATGTGGGGTAAATATTGATGTTGGATTGAATGTGTATTAGATTTATTTGATGAGCAAAAATATGCAAGTGAGATTGAATTATATGATTGAATTGGGCAATGCTAGTATGCAAATGAATTTGAGTTACTAATATGATTGAATTCATTGAAATGAAGTGAAAATATGTGATAATGTGAAATTGAAGCAAGTTATGCTTGAATTGAAAATTATGTGAGAAAATGTGGCCAAAGAGCAAATGATTTGAATTTGATTGAAAATACGAGAAAGTGATTGAAAATGATATGTATTTCTGATACCCTATTAACTAGTCGGGCTTAGTGGATATAGTTGGCATGCCATAGGATTGGAAGTGTTCAGGGTTACTTCGACCTCGAGTCGATGAGACACTTGGAGTGTCATATTGCTTCGGATAGATTCGATGAGGCATTGGGTGCCAATACGGTGTGTTTGGTTGGATCCGTGTATCTGCCAAAGTCCGAGTCATGTTAATAGGGGTAATTAAGTGAAATGATAAAATCAATTGAAATTGTTCATTTGAATTATTGAATGAAGAGTGAAAATGTTAATGTGATATGGAATGGGAAATGAAATTGTGTTATGAAATTGAATACATGAACCAAGGTTCTTGAAAGGTTATTATTGAATGTTTGTATGTGAATGAAGGAATGGTGAACCAAATATGGTTATATGGTAGTTTGGTATATAACTATGTGTATGATTTGTATATGACTTGGTATATTGTTGTTGTTGATAAAATTTGAATTATGATAATACCACTGAGTATTTTCAATACTCAGCGTACGGTTGTTTTCCGTGCGCAGGTTAGGTAAAGTTGAGGTTTCGTCAAGCATCCAAGTCACTCCCGATCTTGGCTCAAATTTGTGGTGATGTACCTATCTTTTGGTAATGTGGCATGTACTAGGTTTAGTATTTATTACTTGTAAATGTTAAATATTTTGAATGTAAATATGGTTTATAAACCTTAAGAAGTTTTTAGAATGAATGAATGAGTTTTTGCTAAGTTTGAAATTGATTTTAATGATATTTGATTGTCATTTATAAGTTAATTAATTGGGTATGTATTTGGTATGTTTAGTGGGTAAAAATAGCTTTAAAATGGTGAAACATGCAGTTTTCACACGACCAAAACACATGGGCGTGTGCCCAGGCCGTGTCGAGGAAGTCAGAATCTTCCACGGGCTAGTCACACGGCCGTGTGTGGCAAGTCAGAACTGCCCACGGCCTGGCCCCACGGCCATGTGAGCCACACGGGCTGTCCACACGGGCGTGTGCCCCTGTTTTCCAAGAAAAATTTTTAAAGTTCCCGGTTTGATCCTGAATCAATTTATAAACTTATTTTGGGTCCCGTAGGCCTATATTAAGAATTATTTGATGGTAATTAGATGGTTTTAGATTGAAAATCAAATTTATGCCTCGTTTTTATTTCGAATGTTAGTGTATAAGTTCGGTAATACCTCGTGACCCTGTTCCGGCGACGGTTTGGGGTTAGGGGGTGTTACATAAAAAAAATATTTTTTATTTTATCACAAATTTATTAGTTGTAAGAATTTAATATGAATGTCTACCACCAAATGTATCATAATATTCACATAAATTTGTGGATTTAAATTTGTAATAAGAAAAATGTCGCTAATTTGGGTAAAAAAAAACTACAAGAACTTAAAATAAGCTATAATAATTTAGGGGTAATATGCAATTTTATATATGAATTTTTTTTTGCAATATTTTCCATTACATTTTAATTTGATCTAATTCTCCTTAATTATATTTATCTATATTATTATTATTACTTTTTTCTATGATATCTGTATTATTATTTTTTTCCAGTTTAATACACATATTATACAAATATTATATATTAAGGTGCACTAAAAATCAATCTTAAAATGTGAATTAAACACTAAAAAAATTACTATACCAAAATATGTAATTTAGATCAAATATAAGTATCATATTAGACAAAAAAAAACACTGTTAGAGAATCAAAAAGCAAACATTGAAGGATCTTTCAAATAACATTCACTTTAAACCACTTCAAAACCATTGTTATTAGATTTGCACGGCCCCCTACGCTATAGATTGTTCGTGTTTTGATGTTGATGACCGAAAAGAACTTGACTGCTGCGAGCTCCTTCGCCATGTCTGCCCTCTTCCATAACCAAACATACTGTTATGGCGAGGTTCAGATATTTTCATGTCTGCAATGGCTTTAGCCGTGTTTGAGCTTGAACCAGCACCACCCACTTTGCATGTGTCAAACCTTGGGTTCCATGGCAACCTTGTATTTGATGTCTGGTTCGATGGGTGAAGATCATTTCTGGTTTTTTTTTTTTTTATTAACTTGAACCTGTTATAGGGCGGTCTGGTTCCAAGGTATTCATGCCATAGCTGAATTTTTTAAATACCAGCTTCCGTTATGGCCTACATTCGATATAAATGTCACAATAATTATTATCAAGTAAATAATTTTTGAAGAAGATTTAGGATGTTTATATTACCTTTTCGGGATATTCAACACCCTCTAGAGAGCGTGAGATATGTAGTTTTCCAATAGGGATCTTGAACGGCAACAACCTGTGATGTAAAAAGAAACGATATAAAATCCAGCCTTTCCATGATTTCTATATGCATAGGTTGGAACCGGCTTACATGATAGGTGATGATGATACATGTCCTCTAACAGCACCGGTGCATTAGGTACAATGGATGATCAGATAAATAATATAGTAAAACATGAAATGAAGCAATATGACGGACCAACCCGATTAGTTCGGCTTCTGTATGCAACTTTTGATTATCAGGCAAAAGTGTCAAAATCTTTGGTCCTAAATGTCTTAGTACAAAGAGTTCTGTATGGGTCTTGGACTTTTGGAGACGAAATAAGAATCACGGATCATGTTCAATTATAGGCGTAATGACCAGGCCTTGGACCTTAGCAGCCTATCGGTGCCAAGCCAACCAGCTTCGGCTTTCCAATGAAGGCATCTTTAGTTCGAATTTTAAAACCCATTGTCTTTCTTGATTTCAATGAAGGCATCTTTAGTTCGAATTTTAAAGCAATTTATAACGCACACTTAACTAACTTCAACTGCTATTATAACAGTACAACAAATTTACTTCCCTCCTAATAGCAACCTATCAGTGTCAAGTTAAATCAGCAAGGTCAAATTTTGCTATTACACCTTGTATTGTCTAAATTTTAAAATTTTAGTCCTGATTTAATGATACAAGTTAAATTTATTTGGTTAAATCATGTTATTAATCTTGTATTTTATGTAAAATTATAGATTTAGTCCACGTTCACTAATTGGATCATTCTTAGTGATAATATTTTTTGAATTTCAAAATTTCAATATTAATGCAAACGATAGTCGTTAAATCTATTACTTTTTTTTTTTAGTGATATGTGAAAATAACAAACATGCATAACATTACACATGAGATAATATGTCTGACACATCAAATTTTAAAAATAACATCCAACCTGTTCTGTTGTAATAACTATGCGGATAATATCCTCGATCAATGTTTATGAAGATATTCGCAAAAATTTCGTTTAACTTAAATAAATGAACATGAACATATACAAAATTTTGATATTTTTAACGAACACGAGCAAACTTAAAAATAAACAAACATGAAAAGATGTCCATTCGTTCAAGCATGATTCAGTTACGGTCCTATTCAAAATTACCTCTAAAACTCGAATTTCAAAATTTGCAAAAAAAAAAAAAAAAAAAACTTTATAGCACAATACAGTAAAAACAAGGTACCATCAGATCATTTGTTTGACATCACATGATGCCTTTATGCCAGTGAAAATATTATGACCTTACCTTTGTTAGATCATTTGCATTAACTGTACAATGATTGTGCTACCTACTTCCTATTCGAAGTATTCAAAGTATCAGGAACGATCTCAAAGGGAAACACAAAGCCAAGGACTCTTTACCTGCCGGTTGAATTACCTGGAGGCGGTACTTCAGCTGCATTTAATGGAGGTGTATGGGGTTGTGTCGTGCTACCGGCAGCCATGCCAGTGTATTGAAGTGTATCAAAATTGTTCAATTCGATGCCAGCTATATAGTCGAATGAGTCGGGGAATATGCAAAATAATGAGCTAAAGAAAATAGTTTAATGTATCTGAGTGTGTCTCCATAGAGAGGATATATACATTCGGTTCGCCATATTTCGGTGATGCTAACACTAGGATCCCATAAAAGCCAATAATCAGCATCATTCTGCGTAAAGAAATCAGGAATGAGTACTCGTTACCGATTTATTAGAAGAGTGTATGAATTAAAAACTTCATCATATGAGTATTTTGAGAAAATCAAAGGAATATGATATCTGAAAGACAACGTGTTTGTTGTCTGATCTTACATCAAGATCTGAGGGAACAATCTTCATGATCCCGCTTACAAAGTCCTCTGAGACATGATGATCTAAGCACATTCCATTAATATATTGGCCCTGTGTTTCGACCTCTCTGCTCTCTTCCGTAACCATTCTTGCTGCTGGGTTCTCATCCAAGCCTGAAGTAGACGGTAAGTTTGATGGCAGAACTACACCTTGTATCTCTTCAAATTTCTCCTCAATTTCACTAGAATAGCACAGAGAGATAAGAGGAATTATCAGGAAAGTTTACCGCTTTAGTGCTAGGACGAGCATTTATCATGCCATACGGCAAGATTTATATCATACCAAATGTTAATCGACAAGAAGCCGTGGTTACCTGACAAGGTAATCATCTATAGGACCCATTGAGCTTCTAAGGACAATCCGGTATCTCCTTTGGAGATAATCATCATCCTGCTATAAAAAGAAGGGTTTGCAATTATGATCGAGCATGGACATGTCAACTGTACATTAATTCTTCAAGCCTTTGAGAATACCTCGTCAGGATCAGGGACTTCCAAAGTGGTTCCGTGCGGAGCTTTAATGGCAATCAACATTTTGTTCTAAACAGGGCAACAAAAATAAATAGTTAACAACCGAAAGTAGAAAGCATCCCTAGCAATGGCATTAGCAATGCCAGGCGACCTTATACCAACTCGAAAACATTAATGAAACATTCAAGCAATAAAAAAAAACCTGGAAACAAGGTAAGCTCTTGATATCTTCCTCGGTAACAATAAGCCACCTGAGATGGGGAAAGATGAAATTAAGTTGCTCTTCTGAAATCATGCAGAAACTGTAAAAATAATATCTCGAGGGTAAGTAAAGATTTTCGTGTTATTAATTTTTGTCTTCACTTAGGTCCCTCAATCTTTCTTGCATCTCTCTGTACGGTATAGAAAAATCGGTAATAATTTAGCAAACGAAATCGATTTAACTGAGGCAAGAATAACAGAAGCCGTTGTTGCTTTAACCTTATTTGTCCATCTAATCTGTGTTCCTGATTATGAAGGTTTTCAACCTCTGCTGCAAGGAATGTTACCGTTATGAAGCTCCCACTACAAATTTAACTGATACAAAACACAAGATGTTTAATCCGCCATGTTCAGGTATTGTATTATTAGTCACGTAAATTAATATGACTCAAGAAAGCTGTATTCCGATAAGCTAAATAGCACAAGGCTGCAAGGTAAAAACAGCACACAGATCAAACCATAACAGCTGAAGCACAATCATTAAAGGATCTGAATCTCATTAACAATTTGTTCACAGTTTCACAAATCATACCTGCAAAGTAGCAACATTCTCATCAACCTCCCCTGGTCTCGAGACATCAAGCCCCCTGACATTAACTAAAAGATTCGAGTGTTTTCTTGAGTAGGAAACCGTCCAATGCCAATGAGTAGATTAGCAAGGATACAAATCATACTTCCACTGAATTCTGTTCTTGAGTTTCTTTTCTATAAGACCAATTCCTTCAAGGACATTGGTTATATCATATATCCTCCTGTTTTGCACCTAGAAGAACAAAAAACCATCAAGAAACGGGATTGTACGACTCAATTGAGCAAATAATGAAACAGTTACCTCTAAGGTACCAACAGCTTTGTTTAAATCTAGAATACCATCTTCAGCTTGTTTAATCAAATTTATGAACTTCTTTGTCAAAAGTATCGAGTTTAAATTCAAGAATAATGTATCAGTTTCATACAGCCACATAACTTTTCTATAATAGTTTCATAATAAACACCTGAAAAAGAATACTCAGGGGCAATTAAGCTAATGGGAGGAATTGCCATAACTGGTGGCGGTTTAAGCAATTTCATTCCGAATTCTTGTACATGTTATGCATAGAGCTTGGACCGAGCAATGTTTGTGTTGTTTTATCTGTTTTTTATTTTGGTCGGATGTATATGTGTAATTTGCATGTATATTACTATTCTTCATGACTTTGTGGAATGAGGTAATTTGTTTCTACATCACCAATGGCCATGACAAGAAAAGTTGTGTAGCATCTATAAATTTTCTCTAACTTGGCATGTTCTATCTCTGTAATTCATTTAGGAGTGGTGGATTGTTTATCAATGAATCATTGGATATCATTTCACCAAAATCTAGGTATCTGGTTGAATCTATTTCTAGGTTTTATTTTATAATTTTTGGATGATTGGTAAAAGGTGAATCAAAGGACGAAATACCTTGCTTCAAGGAAAAGGCAATTAACTGCTACTGAAATACTTTGCAGGCTCAATTGTAGATAATTCTTGGACATCATTGATCAAGGCATATACTTGAGTTATTGAAATTACTCATCTGTTCGTAACTATAAGAAAACTTAATACGTAAAGCTTAAACACTTAAGCTAAAATCGAAGATCCATTAGTAATATCTTCGGTTCTCAAAAACAATACAGCTAATGTCTCTGCAACCAAATACAAGTAATATCTTCCCTTCTCAAAAATCAGTTTAATGGTCAAATGATAGAAAAGCTGAAAGCCAAAAAAAATAAAAAAAACCTTAGCATTTGCTATCACATGTCTAACCTAATTTAATTTGCTTTTCTTTTTTTTGTGTTGCACCAATTCTCTGTTCCACCTTTCGTTTTCTTGGCACTTCAAAATCATTTCCAAAAGCATCCTCTATCTTAGGTCTCCTACAAACACAAATATCTTAACAATTAGGTCTTGCTCAATTTTAAAGTAAGCAAAAGTAAATGGATGAAATATAGATCTTACCTTTTCCATAGATTCGTGCTCAATATAACAACAGGGCTTGATACAGTGATGCCATTGTCTTCTTTCTGTTCCCGCCATATTAATGTTGCATGTGCCAATACAAGTTGGTCTCTTAATGCCATTGAACTTCTTACTATCACCTTAAAACACTTTCTTTCCTCAATGTTGCTAAAGTTTAACACATCTGGTTCAACTGATATGTTAATATACTTTGGAAATGCTTCATGTACTTCTTCCCCTAGCCTTGAGGTATATGATTTACTATGCAACAATATTTCAGCCTTGTAGGTGCACTCGGGACAACCTACATTTGTCAGTGTTCTATTAAATATGTATTCTGAAGCTTTATCCAACACCAAACTGAAATTTGGTAAGTTAAGGTCCATCCCTAAGATTTTTTCTCCTTCAATGTTTTCCTCCATTAATGCTAAATATTCCATTTCACCCTCACGGCTCAACAAATATCTTCTATACTCTTCGGGAGATATATCATATACTAAGCCTGGATTCATTGCTTTCAATGGATTAATACATCCACTTCCTATTGCTAGCACAGCTTTATCGGATGACTTTACCATTGGATTTGCTGCAATTATTAAAAGAAAGTTTGTCTCAAAGTTCCATGAGAATAATAGTTAAAAAGGTTAAGAAATAAATGTTCAATTACCACTAGTCATTATAGCTGATTTAATTCTTGCTATTCCCCAATCCTTGTGAAATGACTTAATGTAGGATAGCATGCCAGCAACAACTGCAGTAGCCATTGAAGTACCACTCATCACCTGGTAATGAGCATACATATTCTGAGCATCGTATTTGTTAGCACATAAAATATCTTCTCCTGGAGCACATATATCAGGCTGCGAAAGTAGAAACTAAAATTTCAATTTTTTGAACAATTCCAATATATAATTAAATATTGATACAAAAATGGATAATAAACAATAAATTATGTATTCTATCAAAGAGATAAAAAGGATATAATTACCTTTAGTACATATGGATCATATGGATTTGGGCCTTTTCCGGATGTGAGGCTAACTTTACAAAGGTCTCCATCTTGTTCCTCATAAACAGTCTGGTAAATTTTTGCTTTTTTTTCTCTTGAAAAATAATATGATAAAAATAATATTAATCTTTAATAGACATACATATAAATTATCCAAAATAATGAAACAACTTTAAAAAGTATACCTTCTGCTACTATTGTCTATATACTTCTGAATTTTAATGCCATCTTTTTCCGTCACGTAAACAACAGGTTTATGAGGCTCATATGATAGAGAATCACGTATCCGAGATAAGCACAATATTCCAACAACATTTGCATTTAAAAGCTCTTTTATTCTCTCTTTTTCTTTCCCATCATCATAAATAATTTTCCCCTTCACATCTTTTCGGATCTTCATTTTTTTCTTTTGTAGTTGAGATGTTTCAGCTTTGGATTCAACTTCTTTTCCTTTACTTGTTCCTACAACTTCAACAGCTCTTTTAACATATAAACAAATATTTCATTAGTGTAATTTTTATATACCAATATTAAAATTATAATATAATCTAAATAGAAATTTATAGGGCACATACTCAGACCAATGAATTAGTTCGCAATAATCTCCATCTTTATCCATAAATGAACCGAACCCCTAAATTAAAAAATATATAATAAGTTAGTACATTATCATTGAGCTAGTAATTTAATTAGAGAATGATGATTTACCTTAATTTGTGTTCCACTTCCTAGCTCAACTTGTGTTATGAATCTTCCACCAGAATTGCATGATCCGACCTCAATAACCCAAGGAGCTAACCCTCCTGATAGAGTGTAATAATTGTCACCATGATTACCCGAAGCTGTACAAACAACTATATTTTCCTTCATTGCCAGATATCCTCCCAAATTTACTGGATCACCGAGATACGAAGAATTGTTTGACAAAGTATTAGTTCTCAAAGGAACCATTATTACATCTACCTTGTCCAAAGTAGCTTTCTTCATAGCATCAAGCAAAGAATTTTTTAAAACTTCAACACTTCCATCAACTATCACTTTATCACCAGAAATTTTGTAGGATGCTATTCTGGCAAAAGGGTTTGCTCCTTGTATTTTAGAATCGGAAATTCCAGAAATATCTTTCAGCCAATTTATTTCTGTTAAAGCTCCAGCGGCAATGGAAGCACATGCAGTGCCATGACCATTGAGGTCTTCCGGAAAATTAAAATCAACAAATCCTATCGCTTTAGTTAACACTATTCCTTTGGTGTAATTTTCCATAGCTACAATCTTTCTGCAATAAATATCAATTTAAATTATTATTTTTATTATAAAAATAAATTAGTAATAAAAATTAAATTAGTAATAACTGAATCAAAATACATACAAATTAAATTAGTAATAACTGAATCAAATACCTTTTAAAAGGAATATTCAAGTGGTTAGATTCCAAAATAGGAATATGTTTATCTTCAAAACATTCATGATTCGCAGTTATACCCGAATCAATAATCGCAATTATTGATTTCGACTTTTCTTCCACTGAAATTTTTTCTTTGTCTTCAAAGCAATTTTTTTCTTCTTCATCCATGATAAATTTTCGAAATTTGAACATGCAAGGTGCAACTGATATCATCTGCATTAATAGAATGGTTAGTGATCCTAACAAATTTAATTATTCAAATTTAATTCAATATTTAACACAATTTTGTGAATTTTAATTCTAAAACTTGAAAAAAACTATATTCAATATATTTTCATTCCTATATCATTTTTCTTTCCTTTTTTGGTGAATTACAAAAGCAGGCACGGCCGAATTCAAGGGTTGGCAGGGGCTCGATCCCCTCTAAAATGAAAAATTTTCTATGTAAGCCTTTTAAAAATTTCAAATTAGTAAAAGTAAAATTTTACTTTTAACCCCCTGAAAATGATAAAATTTTAATTTAATCCTTCAAAAATTGCATTTTTACTATCGTAAAAATTACAATTTAATTTCGGTCCCCCTACAAAAATTTTCCAACTTCGCCCTTGCAAATAGGCCAAAGCCCGAACAAAGATATAATGTTATTTTTAAAAAATAACTGCAATATTTACCTCATTTCCATAAATGTCTGTTGAGCTGCAACATGTTAAATTTTGGTTCCCTTTCTCACTGTCAATGGCTTTAGCCGTATTTGAGCTTGAACCAGCACCACCCACTTTGCATGTGTCAAACCTTGGGTTCCATGGCAACCTTGTATTTGATGTCTGGTTCGATGGGTGAAGATCATTTCTGGTTTTTTGGATTAACTCGAGCCTGTTATAGGGAGATCTGGTTCCAAAGTATTCATGCCATAGTTGAGTTTTTTGAATATCAGCTTCCCTTATGGCCTATATACGATATAAATGTTACAATGATTATTATCGAGCAAATAATTTTTGAAGAAGATTTAGGATGTTTGTATCACCTTTTCGGGATATTCAACACCCTTTAGAGGGCGTGGGATATGTAGTTTTCTGATAGGGATCTTGAACGGCAACGACCTGTGATGTAAAAAAAAAAAACGATATGAAATCCAACCTTTCCATGATTTCTGCATACATAGTTTCGAACCGGCTTACAAGATAGGTGATGATGAAACATGTCCTCTAACAGCAGCACTGCATTAGGTACAATGAACGGTCAGATAAATAATATAGCTAAAACATGAAATGAGACAATGTGACGGACCAACCTGATCAGTTCGGCTTCTGTATGCAACTTTTGATTATCAGGCAAAAGTGTCAAAATCTTTGATCCTAACGTGCTTGGTACAAAGAATTGATCACTTTTCACTTCATTTCTTTCAGTTTCTTCCGGCTGAGGATATTGTAAAATGCCGTCTCATTGAATGCATATAGTATATATAAGCTCATGAACCGAGTTCTATAGATGAAATGAAGTCTCACCGTCACTTCCTTCTCAAGTCTTAGTGTCTCCGATAGAAGCCGTTCCTCATCGATAAAGGGAAGCTTGCATATGCCCTTAACAAGAAGAGTTCATGCAAAAAATTCTTGCATTAATAACTGATTCTATAATAATGGGAACCATACTATCAAGGACATATGTTTTGGGCAACCAACCTGCCATGCATGGCGCTTTCCATCCGTGTCGATTTCGAGATCTAAGAAAAATGTAGGAAAAGAAAAGAGAAAACATGTTATGAATCTGTAATAGGAACACTTATACCAGCACCACACGATCCATAACCCAGAAAGCAGGACTAACCTGTAGGATAGAAGTCAATGATTTGGGAATCGGCATCGGTGATAAGTTTTGCATACGGTTTCGGAAGTGCATGAGCACTGAATAAAACCAATAACATATTACGAAAACTGAAATATCAGAAGTTAGTATCCAAAGCAGAAGAGGTAATAGGGTATACCTTCTGGGTGGCAATGCACTCATTAGTTGATCAAAGGGCTTAAAAGGCTGACCCTTCTGGAACTTTACACTCACTTGAGAAAGACCCTTCATGCCTGATGAAAATGGAGCATAGTAGTAGGGATAATACCTAACATTTTAATGGATCTCTCATCACGTAGCAATACTAATTCTAGAGCATATGTATGTATGTATGCAATGAATTCCAGTAGAATGGAAATTCCAGATAGCTAACCGGGACCAAGATGGTACACCAAAGAAATAGTATAAAAGCAATCATGGAATGGATGTATGTCTGTATGACACCAGAGAAATAGTATAAAAGCAATCAGATAGCTAACTATCAGTGTACTCAGAGCATGTATGTATGTATGGCACCTATGTATGTATGTACTGAATGCCACTAGAATGGAAAATTCAGATAGCTAACCAGGACCAGAATGGCACACCGGGGAAACAGTATAAAAGCACCCATAGTTAGAACCTAAGAGTACTCAGAGCATGTATGAATCTATGTATGACACCATATATGTAGGTATTGAATTCCACTAGAATGGAAAATTCAGATGGCAAACAGGGACTAGGATGATACACCAGAGATAGTATAAAAGCACCCATAGTAGACCCTCAGAGTACTCAGAGCATGTATGGATGACACCATCTATATATGTATGCATGACACTGATTACATATGTATGTATCGAATTCCACTAGAATGGAAAATGGAGATAGCTGACCAGGCCCACGATGGTACACCCGAGAAATAGTACAAAAGCACCCATAGTAGACCCTCAGTGTACTTTTGGACCTGCATAGATAAACCAGATTACAATAACAAATAATGCATGATCCAAATATAAAAGGGTGGATTCAAGGTAAGAACACAAACTATTTCGTTTCTCGTTATTTCACTATCCCAATCGGTTTCTGCAGCGAATTTCAGCTTGTAGTATCTTTTTTTCCATCCAGCAACACCTAATCTTACCTGTAAACAAAGTACAAAATAAGCGAAATGGTAAGATGAAAAGAATAAAATGAAATTCCCAAAGAGATTAATGGTTCGTACCTGATCTCTAATAGTACCATTCTTGAGAAAATCGGATTTGTTCCATAAGTTCTCTTTCAACTTTTCCTTCAATTCTTTCGTGTTTCTCAAAATCTGCAAAAGGCGTTCAAAGAGACCGAAATCGGTAGTGAAATGCAATGCAATTGTATAGGTGAACACAATGCAAGTAACAACTTACATCATTTATATCAGCCAAAGAATTCTTAGTCACGTCCATAGGAGGATTGAAGTTAAAGATCTCCGTTTCATCAGCTTGCTGCTAAAAACAAGATTCAACATTAGCTTAAGGGCTGCAGCGCATACTAATGTCTAAGACCGATACACATACCCTATCCGAATTCTGGCATAGTCTTCTAAGACAACGCTCGTGCAATTCAAGTCGTTCCTTGAAAATCTTTTCTTCGAATGATCCAACTAAAAGGATAAATTTCTCCACCCTTTTTAATTTTATATACCCTCCTTTCTTTTAATTAATCTGCAATGGAAGATGCCAAAAATTGGTTTAAAAAAAATGGATTTGTATTACAAGTAACAATTTAGTGGAGTTATATAAATTATGTATATTATTACCCTTTGCATGTCAACTAAATATCCACCAATGTTCTTGAAATTTTGCTTATAAACTGTCAAGAGTAAATCCATGGCTCCCTGTACGTATAAGAAGAGTAATACCATGTTAAAATGGTTCAATGTAGAAATGGAGGAGATTTCGAGTTGAATGTATGCACCTCATGAATATCCAAAGAGGGCATACGAGGAAGGAAGTCGTTCCCAACAAAAAAGCACATGAAAATGAAATCATCGATTATTCTCTCGAGGTCGAAAGTTATGTTCTGAGGAACATCTGCGATTTGCATGTCGAGTTCGATGTATTCCCTTAAGACCCAAACACGGAGGAACTGCAAATCATAACAGAAATGATAGCAGATCATGTTAGTCATTAAAGATTCTGATGTGATATTGTCATGTACTATGTAACAACAACAGAGAAATGGAATGGTTACCTCATAGGGCCTCTTTGCTACAGGTGCATGTTTAAAAGACTCCGTTGAATACGGCTCGGTTTCTCTATTGCTTGTTGTTGAACAAGATCGGAAAGCTGGCTGTTGTTCTTCAAAGAGCACATCCTAGTAAAACAGGATTCGATTCAAAGGTTTATTTGTACTGCAAGAAATTCAGGGATTCATTTTGGAAAAGGTAAAAAACTCCACCTCTCTCAAAATCGGAAAATGAACTTCATGTGTTGCTATAGCAAGCATTATTAAATCTGCATCCTGCAAAAGAGCAACATGAATGACGAAAATGTGTCATGACCCAAAAAATGAACATGAATTAAGTTCACAAGGCATAGTGTACCAGCCCGTATAAGCAATGGCGAGTATTGCAGTTGTATCCGGGGAGACATCGTTGGTACCGGATGAACGACATAATCTTGAGTTCGCCTTCACCAGGTACATTTGCATCAGAAACTATAACCTGATTGAATACAACAGAGAATTCAGTTCATGCATACATGCAAGTAGTAGGACATTAAATTCAAACTGGAATTCGCTTCCAGCCTGAATTACAAATTCAGTTCATCCATACTTACATACACACACATGCATGCAAGTAGTAGTAGGACATTAAATTCAAACCTGGATTCCCTTCCAGCTCGAATCACCATTCATTCGTGACTCAATATAATCTGCGGGCTTCTTAGACAACCTATACATAAACCCTGTTCCAGGTGTAATGACATTTGAATCAAAAACTTCACACTCCTCTTTCGAAAATGCCAGTTTGCCTTCCATATCAAATTGCTTCCGTAATCGATCCTCTTCAGCTTCCTACAATGAACACAAACTTGTAAACCATATCTAGATTCTATGCAATCAAACCATTGTAAAAACAAACATACCACAATCTCATCGTTGTTCGCTGCGCCAAACTGTCTTGATCTCAGTTGATTCATCTTAGCTCGTGGAGCTACACCATCTACAAAATCCAATAAGATCAACTTCTAATATACTATTCATCGGCAAAAGTACCATGGAGGCTCTATACTAGAAGTCAAATTGCATTTTGTCTTCTCTATCAAAAATTTGAGGAAATTAGTCCCTGAATGTTAGATCAAAAGCAAATCAATCCTTACCACTAAAAATTTTATCCATTTTTACTATTAAAAATAGCATTGCTGACAAAATAACCCGAGAGTAATAACAATGACGTGTTGTGTGTCGTGCTACCTACTCTTTTATCTAAGGGACTAATTTACCTCATTTTTAGTAGAACGAGTAAGGCCTCCACTCTTTTTCCACTATTTATCCAATTTTATTCAAAAATAAAAAAAAGCTTTACCAATTGCCATATATAACAGCTTCCTCGGTCTAACAATGTATTCAAAGATACTGGTGAATACATCTTCATATGTACTTGGACGTATTACAGACTGCATTTAAACAAACACAAAGTAAACACTTTTTCTTATACGTATTACAGACTGCATTTAAACAAACACAAAGTAAACACTTTTTCTGATATGTGCATGTGAGATTTTGAGATATATACATGGATGAACATACCTGATCTTCAGGTTGAATGATACCATGCATATCAAGATAAAGGTTATCAAACTCAATACCATTTGGATTTAAAGAGCTTGTATCGACACAATGACCATGTATATGTTCTTCAATGGCTTTTACCCTTATGTTAGGGTACTTATTCACTAACCAACGATAAAAAGATGGAACACCCATTACTTCTTTTTGTTTTTTTTTTTTTTTTGGATGACAAGCTAAGGTGTTTGATAACAGGGAAGGAAAATGATAGTAGCTTGTTGCAGTTTTGCAGACGTTTAATAAAGGGAGAAGAATTGACTTGATTTGATTGAGGGTCCGAAAAATTTAATTCAAATGTTTGTTTTTATTAGATTTTAATTCAAATCACATGTTTATATATGTTTTTTTATTATAAGTTTTTAATTTGATGGTAAGCATTTATTTTAATATTTTTAATTTATTTTGTGTAATATATTTTTTATATTTGTTAAAATATTATTATGGTCGGACTGGATTGGGTTTGAGTTTATTACTTTTAATATGAATCGGACTTGGATAAAATTATAAGTTCATTTTTTTAGATTGAATTAAATCTAAAAAGTGAGCCTAAAATTTTGCATCGACTCACCGATGATCAAGTTTACTATTAAAATAATCCGAGGACAGAATTAGAGTTTAGATGGCTTTAGTTTTGTGGCAATTTAGCCATGGGATTTTTGGATGTGATGGGGTAATTAGGTCATTTCCTTGCAAAATTAAAAGAAATAAAAAAGTTAATTTATATGGCTTATATATTAAATGGTTCCATAAAGTTTAATAGCTTATTCAAATAAGTCCTTATATTTTATATTCACCTATATAAATTCCTCTTCTTTATAAAAACTTTTAATTTTAATTAGTTTGTTATTTTTCATGATAAGAACAATAAATTGACAAAATTACATATTTGTTTAATTACATATTTCTTCTATACAGATTCCTTCCTAAAGCTTTTTTAGAATTAGAAGCAAAATTTGACCAAAAAATAACAATTGTTATTTTAATTGTTGTCGCGACATTAAAAAATATCAATATTTTGTAAATAGGAAACATAAATTATACGAATAAGTGGTTTCGTATGACACATTGAAGGCATTGGTGTTATTTTATTAAAAAAATGGCTTAATAGAAAAAAAAAAAAGAAGCTAGAAACAAAAGTGGTAAAAAAAGTCCTACTTAGTTTGCAATAAAAATATTTACATTATACATTTATATTTTAGATTGAATGTTTAAGATTATATTTTTTTTTTTTTGTAAAAAAATTTGTTTGTGTTCAAGTTTTGGGAGAAAAAAAAGTTGGTTTGTGTTAGAGTTTTTTGTTTATTATTATTTTTATATTTGTAATTTATATTTTATTAGATTAGTTATATTTGTGTACATATATATATATATATATATATATAATTAAGATACTTAAATTTCACTTCCAAGCATATGGGGTTAAGGAAATCTATTTTATTAAATTTTTTTGTTTAGTTGGTGATTAATATTAATATGTGGATATTTTATTTAAATAAAATTATTTTTGAAAATGAGCTATGGCAAATATTATCATGTGGAAGTGTTTATATTTTAAAATGATATGTTTATTCAATTTTATTTGTGCATATACCAAAATGGGTTCATTGATTAGAGAAACTGATTTCACTACCATGATGATTAATGTCCCGGTAAAAAAAATTTGCTACTTGCTATCCACGAGTGTTTTATAAATTTGCACATCATAATTTTTTAATTAACATATTTAACTAATATGGTAATTTGTTATGGACAGAGTGAGTACCGCGTCTTGAGAGAACATATCCATGGTCGGAGCTACTTGCCAGACAAAAGTATTTTCCCTTATTTGGATGCCACAGGATTTGGGATAGCAATATTGATTAGGGTGTTCGAGCTTAGGGTCGACTTGATATCCGTCTTCGTTGAGAGGTGATGCCCAAATACTCACACATTTCATTTACCGTGTTGGGAGTGCACCATCACTTTAGAAGATGTTGCATTGCAACTCGGGCTCCTAGTTGATGATGCTACAGTCATGGGTTCAATTAAAGTGATCGAACCTGCATCGTTTTGCCATCAATTGCTTGGACGATTGTTGGGTGATGGTGCTACTGAGTTTACTAGTTTGAAATTTTCCTGATTAAAACAAAATTTTGAAACTTTACTGAGTAATATCTTTTAGTGGGAGAAGATGTATGCTGCTTGGGCGTATATATTAGAGCTAAAAAAGGGGTACTCATGTAAAATGTATGTGATAATAAAATCCACCTGATGTACTTGCCTCTGTTGGTTATTTTTAAGTTGGTTCTTCATACAGGTGAGATTCAGCAGTATTAGAAAGATTGTACCATGAACTTTGTCAGACAACAAAGCCTAATATACAAGATATAGGTAAGGTTCACCAACAATATGTTTTCTCACTTGTAAATAGGTAAAACCAAATGTAAAACATCGATTAAGAATTACTTTTTATGAAAATGTTTACAAGTTTTCTTTTTTTTTAGATAGTGTACTTGTTTAGGACTGGGAAGTCCAAAACCCTCATTGCATACAGACAAATAATTGAGGCATATGCCGAGGACAAGTAAATTTTTTTAAAAATATAATTATTCATGTCATGTAATTTTACTCTATGTGTTGACTTGATAGTCAAGGTCTTCACCACTCCAAGAATGGCTTGAATTTGAGTTATGCTAATTGCCTGTGTGTTGCCCTCCTATTCTAATTCACCAAAAAAATAAAAAGGCTAAACTTAAAATATTAAAAACAACAAATAAAAGTTATGGTTTCACTAAAAAGAGTTATCTTTTTAAGACTTTAAATCACCCAACTTTATTAAAAATATATATTTGATTTGACAAAGGAGCTTATAAGTAAAACTATAAATAATTCATCTCCGATAAACTAAAATTAAAATCTATTGAACCTGCGTGTTAGCCTAATAGCTAGGTTGTTCACCGCCTTGAATGTGGTCCAAATTTGGGTCGCGCTCGTCAAGTTGCTATTAGGAATTTATCCTCCTCTTACAATTCACAAAAAAAAAAAAAAAAATTAAAACCTACCAAATATAAAGTTAACCAATTGAAAACGAAATGTATCCGAACTTAAACTAAGATAAATCTAAACACAATCTACACATAATAAAATTTAAATTTAAACTAAGATAAATCTACACACAATCTACACATAATAAAATTTAAATTTGAAATAATTCAAAAGAGAACTTACACATAATACTTTAATAAGAATCGGCATCATTTACATACTTAAAAATGAAGATATGATTCATAATTGAGTGCTTTAAAAAACATACCAAAGTGTGGAAAATGTAAAATGAAAATGTGAGGGACAAATCACATCAATTAAGCACACGGCATTTTCTAGAATAGTGTTGTCATGACATGGCATTTTATAATTGGAAAACCCAATTTCAATCATTGAAAAATAAAAATAAAAACCAAAATATATTAATTATTGTCCTCTCAAGTTAGCATTTTAGATTGATTTTAGTTTAAAAGCTCAAAGACGGTGGTGAAGTCAAAAAAAAATTTTGGGATCAAAATTAAATTATATATTTTTACGATAATAAAAATATAATTTTATCATTTTAATAGTTTATACTTTCATAATTTTTAAATGATTAAATTAATTTTTTATCATTTTTGAAAGGACCAAAATGTAATTTAATCATGTTACAAAAATATTTAAATAAATTTTTTTCTATTTTAAGAGAGACCGAGACTCTTGCCGGCCCCTATATACCTTAGATAAGTTTTAACCTTGGAACCCCTAGTTCAATTTTAGTTTTTATTTTTCATAATTTATACATAACTTTTTTTTAAAAATAATTTTAAATTTTAAATAACAAATTTTATTTCTTAAAACGGTGCAAGAAATTATGGCTAATTTAAAAATATAGAAATTAAAATAAAAACTATTTTTTGTTTATCCTATTAATAAAAAAGGGTTAATAAAAAGAAACAATTAGCCAACCATTTAAACCTTCCATCTCGTTTCACCCAATATCTTTTTGGTAAATTACACCACTAGTCATTAAATACACCACTAGTCATTAAATTATAAATAAGTTCTTATTTTGGTTGCTTAACTAAAAAATTATAAATTCGTTATTGAATTATTTAAAAGTTTTCATTTAAGTCACTGTATTGTTATCTTTGCAACTACGGGTGAGTTTAACCCTCAAGTTGGTTTGAATCATTGTACTTTTCAAATTTTAAAATTTGATCGAAAGACCAGAAACAAAGAATAAGTTCATTAATTTTTCAAGTGAAACGATCACCTAATTGAGGCCCCTGATCTTGATGTACCGACGTGGCTCCACGTACTCAACTTCTTCCAACCCTTTAAAAAACAAGTGAATACGGTAAACAAAAGATTAAATATAAAGAAACAGATAGATGAAGATATTGGCCATACTTTCAACATACACATGAATGCTATCAGACATGTCTAACATGAATTGAATTTTTTCTTCTCACAAAATGACAAACTCAAATCAATGTAGGCATATTCTAAGCAAAAAGAGAAAATAGAAGCGAGGGTAGAGAACCAACCAGCAACTTTATCAGCCTCTTCCTCATTCGTGCGGGCTTCAAACAGATGATTAGCCTTGTAACTATAGATGCTTTTACATGAATCCCTGTCAAGGGAAGCACTTTTCAGTGTATAGCAAGCTAATACTCAATCTTCATTTACGTCCACCAAAGAAAGATGTTTAAATACCATTTAAGCACATCTAGCAGCAAAGCTTTATGATAATCCTGGTTTTTCTCATCTACCAAGCTTACTTCATACCACTGCCATTCCAGAATAAACAAAAAAGAGGCTATTGTTTATCAATATGCCAAGGAGACCTTAATCTAGGAATAGGGGAAAATATTGCAGATATGCGATTCCAACTTCAGATCCGTTGACCCCCTTAAAAAATGGTTGCATGAACTAACTGAGCTAGCCTCTAGGTTCTAGCAATAAACTCTTCGGAAACATGAGAAATGAAAGTGAATGATGTCACAAACCTCATACTGGACAAATGGTCCATACTCAAGAAACTACACCTAAATCAATAGATTTAAGGCCTACAACAACCTATAAAAAGTAATAAGATGAAGCTCACATATATTCAGTTTAGAACCTGTCTAAGGACCTTGGAAAACTTTTATTTTATTTCAAGCCGGCTTGGCTTAAATTTCCAATTAATAATAGAAATATGATTTTTTTTTCAATTTTAATAAAAAATATTAAAATAAAAATAATTTTTTAACAATGAAATGGGCTATCAAATTGGCATGATTCAGGCTAGGGCAAAGAATTTGAAACATAGTTTCCCAACGAGGTCCAATCCATGGGAACTTCTTAGTTAGAGCTTCATTATATAGAACACATAGAGGGAAAAGATAGCAAAAGCCAAGTTTCCAATGCAAGATGGGTATACAAGCATAATCAGATAACCATACATAACTATTTACCCCTCAGAAATTAAAAGCAATAAAATCAAGCAACAGACCCTTTTCCCAGATGCATCAAACCCATAATAAACCTCTCTGCAAGAATAACCCTCGTATCTGCAGGAGTCTCTGCAGGGGTCATCATAATCATCGATCGAATCATCCTCTGTTTAAGTGTTTATTACAAAATGGAAAAAAGAGAGAATCATCAACCAATGCCATCATCAACCAAAGCCAAAACAACAAAAAATGTAAGTTCCAAAATAGTAAGGGTCCAAAACAAACAAAATCCACGAACACATAAAGCAGAGAGGCAGAACAAAAAAATTCATAATTTTATAAGAAAAGTTGGACCTAATACCTGGCAAGTCATCCTCCTCTAAATCCTTAATGTCAGACTCTGGCTCTGGCTCAAGATCTGTTTAAAGTGAGAGAAGAGCGGGAAATCATGAAAGATCTGAGCACTCAAATAGTTATCGTAAAAAGTAGTCCTTAACAAGATGGCATTCACCAATTCTAGGAAAGAAAATGTTAAAATTGATTCATTTGAGAAAGGGGGAAGTTGGCCTCTTTAAAAATCACGGGCTGAAGCCAGAAAACAAATCCATCTACTAAGACAAATTAGATTGATCAGGCGAGGCACATTTGGTCAGGAGCATTCAAAGCTAGTCTGGACAACAGAAACCCACAGCCTTGTTGGGTAATGCGAATCTGATGAACACACACATACACACAAACTCGCTTAATAGAGGTTCTCCTCGTTTTTTTTTTTCATTACATATACCATACTAGTTAGAAAGGAAAGAAATTATCAAACTCTCCCCCTCAACATTTGAGAATTTCACAACAGCAGAAATATGCATATTGATCAACGAAGGGGATCCCTTTTTAGATTCTATTATCATAATTGTATAATACTGTGCGTGTGTGTGTATGATAGAGATACCAAAACATGCACATATGGGTTATAGAGTGCACCCTTGACAGCACAATTGGGTTAAGATTTCATTGAGCATTAGAGCATATCAAAGACTAATAAAAATACTGAGTGACATGAACTTCCACATCATAAGAATTTGCCAGCTGAAAGAGCACAAACACAGTAAATATTATATGAAAATGATATTCACTACCAAGATACCAAACGACCAGCACTTTTAACTTTCTTTCCAAAGCAGTCTCCGAGTCAATTGTCATTGTTTACTTAAAATCCAACTCAACTTGACAACATTTCTTTTTTCTCATCTCTTGTTGTCAAAGCATATTGCTCACTAACCCACCCACCTCTCTCCCGATCATGACATACAGAAATGACCGTAGATTTGCAAGGATTCCAAAACATGAGCAATGAAACGTATAACACTCCTGGTAGAATGCGAGATACATAACACATCCAAATAATTAAAATTTAGGTGAGGCATACCTTCATTATATCTCCATTTCTCTTTGTTTTGTCTCCGCTGCGAGAGAATGCTGCCTGCCAACATAATATAGAGCTCATGTCTACCAAAAACAACATACATGATACATTCATACAAGATAAATCAAACGTCAAAAAGTCAAGAAAAAGAAAAGCATACCCATACTAGTCTTTTGTTTCTTTCGTTTTAGTAGACCATTGGAAGTTCGACACCTGGTTCGTTTTGCTTTACTAGCGACCTCCGACATTGAAAGCCAATCAATATCCTCGACCTCTCCTAATTCTTTAACAACAAAAGGAATTGGGAGAAAAAGGGTCAGCTAAAAAGAAATGTATATCTGCATAAGGAAAACTGAAAAGAGATGGAACAGACTGAAGGAACTAACCACTTAAGTTCTCTGCCTCATCCAACGTCAAGTAAGCGTGAAAATGATAGACGTTACGGAATTCATATATAGATGGGATTTCAGACTTATCACTGTTGAAGAGAACATAAAATTGTATCATTCAATCTGATACCAAATAATTCAATTAATACCCATAAAAAGCGTTGAGCAAAATTTACCATTTAAGCACCTTTAACAACAAAGCTACCTGCTCTTTACGCTGACATGTCTTCCGCAAGCATACATAACGCCACTGTAGTTGCATGCGGTGCAATAAAATATTAAAAACCAGATCATAAAGTGTAAAAAAAACCCAGTTCCATTTGAAAACTGAAAGCTTCACAAAGAATCATGTAACACACACCCCTTTTGCCTGTTCATAATTGGACAAACCGGAGAAACAATTGGAGTCTTGGCTGACATCATCCTCTGTTAAAGCATGTAGAAAAAAAAAATGAAAATTAACACAGATATTAAGTTCCGAGATACTTAACATGATCAGGGGAAAAAGGTTATGTTGTTCTAACTCTTCATATTTCTTAAAGTGCCCCTTACATTCACATCCAATGCATATATGGATATGTAGATATGACCATCTAAACATCCAAAAAATACATTAAAAAGCCTAGAAGAAAACTGAAAATACCCATGTCGATTCATCTCAGACACTCACACCTGAGTCAAAGTAAGGGTAAAAGCAAAAGCCAAATAAAATTCGTGCCAAACCAAAAGAAAAAGCTAAACACTGAATCCAAATGCGTTCCCCTTTTTCTTTTTGGACCATCGTATCTTTCCTTAGTAAATAGAAAAAAATAAAAATAATAAAAAGAAGAAGAAGAAGACAGACTACAGAATTCAAGATTTACCTTTGAGTTCCATATCTTCCCCTTCCCCTTCCCCTTCTCCCTTGTTGCATTCAGGTTGCTTCATCAAGCTGGAGTCTGTTTCAATTGCATTTCATACGTGAAAATATTCAATCAATTGAAGAAAATAAAAACCTAACGCAATGGAAATAAATAAATAAATAAAATGATAATTCAAAGCTTCTATTTTGGGGAATTTAAGTTCCAATCAGTCCTCCACAATCCAAACCAGGTGATTTGAAGTTAAATTTATTAGAAACATGGTCAGGGGTAAAAGGTTATGTTCTAACTCTCCATATTTCTTAAAGTGCCCCTTACATCCACATCCAATGCATATATGGATATGTAGATATGACCCTCTAAAAATCCAACAAATACATGAAAATGCCTAGAAGAAAATTGAAAATACCCATGTCGATCCATCTCAGACACTCAAGCCTGAGTCAAAATAAGGGTAAAGGCTAAAGCCAAATAAAATTTGTGCCAAACCAAAAGAAAAAGCCAAACACTGAATCCAAATGCGTTCCCCTTTTTCTTTTTGGACCATCTCATCTTTCCTTCGTAAATAGAAAAAAAAAAAAAAAAAGACTACAGAATTCAAGAAATACCTTTGAGTTCCTTATCTTTCCCTTCCCCTTCCCCTTCTCCCTTGTTGCATTCAGGTTGCTTCATCAAGCTGGAGTCTGTTTCAATTGCATTTCATATGTGAAAATATTCAATCAATTGAAGAAAATAAAAAACCTAAGGCGATGGAGATGAATACGTAAATAAATAAAATGATAATTCAAAACTTCTATTTTGGGGAGTTTACATTCCGACCAATCCTCCAAAATCCAAACTACATGATTTGAAATTAAATTTATTAGAAACATGGCCAGGGGTAAAAGGTTATGTTGTTCTAACTCTTCATATTTCTTAAAGTATCCCTTACATCCACATTCAATGCATATATGCACATGTAGATATGACCCTCTAAAAATCCAACAAATACATGAAAAAGCCTAGAAAAAAAAAAAGATAAGAAAAGAAGATGACTACAGAATTCAAGAAATACCTTTGAGTTCCTTATCTTCCCCTTCCCCCATATTGCATTCAGGTTGCTTCATTAAGCTGGAGTCTGTCTCAACCGCATTTCATATGTGAAAATATTCAATCAATTGAAGAAAATAATAGACCTAAGGCGATGGAAATAAATAAATAATATGATAATTCAAAACTTTTGGGGAGTTGACCTTCCGATCAGTTCCCCAAAATCCAAACCAGATGATTTGAAATTAAATTAAATTAAATTTATTAGAAATCCTCTATTACTAATTCTAAAATCAACGAAATTAAACATTTAGATCCAGAGTAAACCGCACAAAACAAGAAAGAGGTTGAAACTTTTAATCCATCTTTACTTCATGATGGAAACTCAATTGACAAAAACGTTTTAATCCAAATGCATATCAACATCCAATAACTTGAGACTTTTCAAAACCACCTTAAATCCGTTCTTTTCAAACAATAATTCTTCGGATATCGTAAAGTCCCCCAATTCGAAACCCAGCAATGAAACTCCCCTAATACGAAAATTCAACCAAGTAAGAAATCTTTTATAAAGCGAGAAACCCTAAAACCAGAAAGTAGCACATTTCGCTAATCGAACGATGTCGAAAACTCATAATGAAACGAAAATCAAGAAAGAAAACCTAAAATTGATAAGTAAAAGAAAAGACAATACCTTTAACGAAGATTGGATCGAAATGGCCATAAAGGGGACTGGGAGAATAAGAGATTGACCAATGACCGTCAGAGAGCCGTTCGAGAAATGGGGATTTTTTTTTTCTTTAAATTATATAGTTTTTTTTTTTAGTAAAAAACCTCTCCTTTTTAAAAGTCAAAATAAAATCTAAAGAAATGATTTTTTTATATATACGGCAAATATATTCTACGTGTTCAATATATAATCAATCCAAATTAGTACTAATCAAATTTTTTAATCTTTAATACTTAATCAAATCGAATTTTAAAAAAGAATTAACTGAACTAAAATATTTCGATTAACCTAATTAACCAAAATTGATGTGTTTTATTTTTTGATTAAAATAAGTACAAAACATATCCTACAAAAATGACAATGTTCATTTGACTAAATTAGCCGAACTAACTGAACTATCTAATACATATGATATTATTAAGTTCGGTTAGTATGGTTAATTACCCGATTTCTAACCGATAACCGAACTTTCAAAAAATCATTCATCGACCTTCGGTTGAATTAGATTGGCTAACCAACTAATTAACTAAATTAAATCGGTTTTGTAACAGCCCGTTTTTGGGGTTAGTCAGAACAGTGGTTTCGGTACCAGAATCTAAAGTTAAAATATTTATTTTATTTTTTTAATAAAGTCAGTATGATATTAGAGATGTGTGAAAGTTTCGTAAAGAAATTTTACCGTTTGAATGATTAATTCGATAAAAAAGGACTAAATCGCATAAATTGCAAAAGTTGTTTTCTATTAGCTAAAAGTATTAAATAGCTATGGAACTTAAAGTGGAGGTCCTTATTGAGTAATTAGACCACTATTGGAGATAGTGGATGTGCATGGAGTGCAATCATTATGTCTCTTTGGTGTTGGGTATAATCATTAGTAAATAGAATAATAAAATAAAAGGAATAAAAGATCTTTTTTTTTTTATTTTCATCTTCTTCCTCTCCACCGAAAATATCAGCAAACAAAGAGCTTTGTAAGCTTGAGTTTTTCAGCCACAAAGTCCCTTGCATGTAAGTGAAATTGGTGTTTGTTTCTGTTGATTTTTATATTTTTGAAAACCCTGTGTCTTAATCTAACTAAAGAGAGTATCAATTTGCAAAATGATGGAAAGACTAGGGTTTTGCCATGAAAGCATGATAGTTGCTTATGAAGTTTAATAGAAGAAAATGAAACTTTGTTGGGTGTTAAACACTTTTTGTTAAGTGATTTTTGATGAAATTATTGATTAGGGATTAAATTAAGAAATATGAAAATTGTAACACCCCCTACCCGTGTTTGTCACCGGAATAGGGTACGAGGCATTACCAAAGCTTATCTAATCATTTTACATTAAACCGAGTCAAGAACTATTTATTTTCTAAGAAAATGTTATTACGTCCCTTAAATGAGTCATCAAATTTCAAAACATGTGTTAGAATCAACTCGGGACTAAATCGGGATCATAGGGACTTTTTCGCAAAATCCCAAATTTTTTTTCCCATTTATAAGGGTCACACACCCTTGTGACTAGGGACACGCTCATGTGTCATTTTGACATGCCTATGCTAGCAAACCGTGTGGTTCACGCTGCCAGGACACGACCGTGTCCTTTACCCGTTAACTCTCTAACTTGTATCTTATAAACAAATTGGGTTCACATGGCCTTAGCACACTCCCGTGTTGCCAGGCCATGTGGAAAAATTAATTTTCCACATTATGTATTCATATAACATATAACAACTATATCTCCGTATATCATATACATTTTCATAACGATTTGTCTTGGTTTCAAACTACTTCATTTTTGAGTTCCACTCATCAAAACATTTGCAACATCATCTTTACACAAATAGCGCATTGGGGGAGCACAATTCTATAATTATGAATGAACACACTTATCAAACATATTTTATATGCATATACCAATGTCTCATGTCTCAATGTATCAATAACTATCATTTTCTTGTATTCCAGATAAATACATGTAACCATTCATACATATGTAATTTATAGTCTTTCACTTTCTCGTTATATGAATTTATCAAATATCACTTACTTGTCGAACTCATATTAATCAGTACTATTACTTATCCTCGTATTGTCATATTTTTCTATTGAACCAATACAAAAATATATTGAATACTCATTATCTCGCACATTAAGTGCCACACATGTAATTAAACCACCTCTATTACATCTTACATTCATTATACATTTCATAACTTAATATAATATAATTAAAGCAGTTTATCATTTCACATTTTAACTCGTAAGGATTCATTAATCCATCCCATGTTCTTTCACATAATTAACTACATAATTCATAAGTCCTACCCATTCAATGCTCGTAAGGCTCATGTACATATCTGTACTAACTCGTATTAGTCTCATATTCATATGCCAGATTTATTCGTTGAGTCATTTTGACGTCGAAGAATACACATACATCAGTATCAATACTAATAATAAACATATATCACTTACCGAACTTTAAATATCAATTCACAAACATTTAATTCACTAACTATTGTTGCCAATCACAATTTAAAATGACAAATCACTTATTGAGCTCAATTTCAATGTTCAATTAAAATCTATCATATAAATTCAAATGATACTTACCAAAACTTTATCAATTTGGAAACTGTCATTTTTTACTGGTGCCATAGTCTTATCCAATTATGGTCTTTCACTTATTCACTTATTGCATAGTACAATCATAGTCTCACGTTCATTGGTGTGCACCGGTATGCATTGAATTTCACTGATAATCACTGATGCCATAGCATAGCTATGATCTTATGTTTTCACTATCATTATGCCATGGTGAAACTAAGGACTTATCCGTCAATTCATCACTTTTCACTAATCAGGTAGCCGGAGTTACCACTTTTCACTGATCAGGTAGCCAGAGCTACCACTTTTCACTTGATCAGGTAGCCAAAGCCACCATTTTTCACTTGATCGGGTAGCCAAAGCCACCACTTTTCACCACTTTTCACTTGATCAGGTAGCCGAAGCCACCACTTGTCACTTGTCACTTGTCCTTGATCAGATAAGTGTAGCCCTTGATCAGATAAGTGCAGCCGAAGCTATGACTTATCACTTTCATTTATCAAATAAGTGTAGCCGAAGCTATAACTTATCGCTCGTTACCATAGTTCAACCATGGTCTTTTTCCGTCAATACGTCGATTATCACAGGATAGAAGTACTCAATTTGAGCATTTATTAAATTTTCATGCTTTTACATCATTCACGATTTTATCATCAATACATATGGAATAACACATTATGAAATTCATAAAATTAACAAATGACCACTAAAATTTAGCCATATAAACTCACAAGTGTGATTTTTGTATTACAACTATAATTATAATTTCATAATATATATTCCAAATATAACATTATATCATTTCTAGTTCAACACCAATTATAATCCGGCATATAGTCAATTTACACACAAGTCGTTCATATATTTTTCCTCCTCCTCCTCTCCATCCACATCCTTAGTATAAATAACACACTTGTAAGTAACATTATCTATAATTTTTACTATTTACTTATGTGAATATTCAAGCTATCCATCCATGTCATAGTAACTAAATTATTTTTATCTTGAGCTACAGAACTCCAAATTAAGATCTGTTAATTTTCCCTGAAACTAGACTCATATATCTTCTTACCATAAAATTTTTAGAATTTTTTATTTAGCCAATTAATACAGTTTATTCATTAAAGTCTCCCCTATTACACAGTCTGACAGTTTTGACCTCTCTTCACTAAAAATCAGTTATCTCATAGTATGATTTTCATATAGCATTTTTGACTGTTTCTAATGAAAATAAACTCACTAAGTAATCTAAACATATAAATTATGTCCCATAAATATTTTTTTACAATTTTTAATGATTTTTACAAGTCAGAACAGAGGATCTCGAAGTCATTCTGAGCCGATCTCACAAAAATCTAAATATCTCAAAAAAAAATTCCTTTACTTGGTTTGTTTCTTTTATATGAAAATAGACTCAACGAGCTTTAATTTCATATCTCACTCAATTCTAATTCAATTTATACCATTTTTGGTGATTTTTCAAATTTAGACAACTGCTGCTGTCCAAAACTGCTTTAGTGTAACATGTTGATTTCTATTTTGTCCCAAATTTCATAATTCATACAATGCAGTCCTTACTCAATTAACCCCTAAACTGAGCTAATTTTCTCATTTAATACTTTTCTCTATCATTTTAAACTACTTCATAACCTTTGAAAATTAGAATGTTAATACTAGGCCTTAATTTCAACTCTTTCACAATTAGATCCTAAAACCAATCTCCATCAATTTTACTTGATAAAATCATCATATAGCAAAATTAAAGCTTCAATTCAATATTTATTCATCATATGCTTGCAGCACTAATCCACATCAACTTTAAAAATTAGTCATAGAATCAAAAACTAATGAATTAATAAGCTGGACCCAATTGTAAAAATCTAATAAACATAGAAATTTCAAGGAGAAAGTAAGAATTAAACTTACATGAAGCTTGAGTATTAAAACCAGCTTGAACTCTCTCCCATGGCTGTTTTTCAGCTGAAGAAAAATGAAGAGAAATGAAGAGAATTCTAGATATTCCAATTTGGTCCCATTTTTATTTAACTAATTTTGGTAATTTTCCAATTTTACCCTTATTTCACCAATTCCCTGATTTTTTCCAGCTATTTCGGCCCAAAATATTTCTTTTGGGCTTATTTTCACTTTAGGTCCTACCTCGTTTGACAATTAAGCGATTTAATCCTTCTAGCAACTTTTGCACCTTTTTCAATTTAGTCCTTTTTATTTAATTAGCCACCCGACGTCAAAATTTTCTAACGAATTTTTAATACTACCTTATTAACACTCCGTAAATATTCATAAAAATATTTATGCCTTGATTTATAACACCGAGATCTCGATACCTCCCTTTCTCGATTTCTTGATTAAATATATCTTTATAAAACACAATTTACTATTTCAAAAATATTTTAAAAACTACATTTGACTCATAAATATTAAATAATATAGTCTACGAGTTCATTTGTTAGATTTGGTGGTCTTGAACCATAATTTTTGACATTACTGAAATTTGGGCTATTACAAAAATTGTGTGTTAACAAGTGAAATTGTGAAATTTATAGGCTACTATAGGCTTATAATATATTCGGCTAGGCTTGAGTGTGTTGAAATTTAATGAGTTTCACTTTTATGAGCTGAGGGACTAAATTGTAAAGAAGTTGAAATATTCGAGGCAAAAAGTAATTTTACCATAAAATGAATTATAGGCTGTTTTTGATACCATGAACATTTGGCTAAGCTCAATTCTGGTTAAAAATGGTTAATTTGCATGTTTTGAGCTCAGGGACTAAATTGAATAAAAGTAAAACTTTAGGGGCTAAAGTGCAAAATGCCCATTTATGTGTTCTTGAGTGAATTTGAATCAATAAGTGATTAAGTAAGTTAATTTTGATTGTAATTAGATCAAGAACAAAAGAAATCAGATTTAAATCGGGGGAAAACTAAAGTTATCGAATAGTCGACCCGATTCGTTTATTCCGACTACGAGGTAAGTTCATATGCAAATAAATATCATTACATTGATATAATTATGTTATATTGCTATTGAATTTCCATGAATATCGAAAGATCAAATACGAGCAATCGACAAAGTTGCGACATCCGAAAGCCCCGTATGAACCTTAGGAATGGTATAGGATACAAATGTCATGATATTAGGTTATCGAGATGTGATTACATGTAAGACCCTGTGTGGGAGAGTGGCATCGATATGTGATTACCGAGTATCCTTAACAATTCTGAATGGTTCAACGGGCAAAGTTAAGTCGAGAAAGAAAGTGTAAGCGAATGAAGTGACACTGGTACGTACAAGGCTTATATGAGTATTGAAAGAGAGGTATTTGATGAATTCAATTATGATACTGAAAATGTGCAATATGATGAAGGTTTGTACTTGAATGTACATTTATATGTATTGAATCATATTTTGCTAAATTGTGGAAATGATATTGATGCATGAGATGATTTACTTGTATATGACTTACTTAGCTATATAGCTTACTCCCCTTCCTTTCCCATCTCTTATAGGTTTATTTAGCTAGTTCGGGTTGGAGATTGCCGGAGATTCAATCACATTATCAAGCTACAATTTGGGGTATAAGTATTCAAGCACTTGAGTTCATGGCATGTATAGGCTAGTGTCATATGGTATATTTTGGCTTGTAAATGAAGTGTGTTGTGGCCATTGTATTTGGCTTAAATGATAAGATTGGCCCTTGGTATGTGATGTTTTTATAATGCCTAAGTGATGGCATAGTTTGGCATGTGGTTTAGTTGTTAAATTGAAATTCATGAAGCATGTTTTTTTTGTAGTTAGAATTGGTATGGATTAGGCTTGAAAGAGGTTGTTTGATAGCCTAATGTATGTGATATTGTGCCATGTTAATGGCTTGTGAAAGTATGCTTGTGTGATGGAACTTGAGGGTGGCAAATAGGCTTGGAAAATAGCCTTAAGTTGTCTATACGGGTAGGCACATGGGCGTGTGATCTGGCCGTGTGTCCCCTGCATCTTATATTTTAGGTTCGATGTGGCCACACGGGCTGAGATACGGCTATGTGGGAGGCATGGTCTAGGGACATAGGCGTGTGCCCTGGTCGTGTGAAGTTTGCACATTGATTTTGGAATTTAATTCGCCACACGGGCTAAGGACACGGGCGTGTGCCTTGGTCGTGTGCCCCTTATTTGGTTGATGACGTCACAAACAGAATGCTCGATAGTTTTGGCATGGCCTAGCACACGGCCTGGACACGGGCGTGTGCAAGGCATATGGGCTGGACAGATGGGCGTGTGGTCTGGCTGTGTGATACAAGTCAGTAGGTATGCCCTGTGCCTACACGACCTGAGACACAGGCGTGTCTCTTGGCCGTGTGAGTGACATGGCCTGGGCAAACGGGCGTGTGACCCTTGCAGTGATGAAATTTTTAAGGTTCCGTGAATGTTCCTTGAGTTATTAGTTTAGTCCCGAACTTCTTCCAAGCATGTTTTAAGGTCTCATAGAGCCTTATAAGGGACACTATGAATGAATGTTAAAAGTTTTAAATTGTACGGAAGATTGTGATGTGAAATGTGTTTAAATGTTACGATGTAAGTTCGGTAATGCCTCGTACCCTGTTCTGGCAACGGATACGGCAGGTTTGGGGTGTTACAAGTTCAGTCAGTTAATTTGACTTTAACCAAAATTTAAATGCCCCTAATATTTGACATGTTCAATATTATATTTAGTGGAAAATTTACTTGTTAATTATATAAACATTCTAAAAAATTCACATGGTAAAACATGCAAAATAATAACAAATTCAAAAGTTTGAATATTATAAGACTGACTCCATAACTTACGGTAGCATTTCCCTCATAAATGACTTATATGTCATTAAAACACTGATCCCCCTGTTGAGATCTAATTCTATCTTCACAGATTTCGCGGGATATTTTCTTACGAAGTTTTGTTATAGCATCTATAACTGCCTCGGGTTTAGGGGGCAGCTCGGCAAATAGGCATCCACAAGAATTAACTTATCAACCCCCTTAATAGTACTGTAAGAATCAATACTAAACATCCCTCAGTAATTGTACACGCGCCCAGAGCAATAACATATTTAGGTTCGGGCATTTGTTCATATAATCTCACTAAAGAGGGCATCATTTTCATTGTTATTGTTCCAACTGTTAAAATTAGGTCTGCCTATCTAAGACTTAATCTTGGTACCAGCACATAACAACCCAAGCCGAATCATGAGCTTATTAATAAAGTAAATTCAATAAAGCAACAACTAATACCATAAAGAAGCAACCATAAACTTGAGAGTCTTGAACAATTTGAAAGATCATTTAACGTAGTTGAAATAACAGAATTCCGAGGACAACCATTAATGAAGGAGTCCTCGAAAAGTTAAGGATTAGTAATCAGTTTTAGAAATCGAATGGGTTCGATTTTATACATACGCGATGAAGGTAAAAAAAAATAAAGAATATAAGTTCTTCTTTACTTTTATCACTTAGGAGTCGTACGAGATGAAAGTCTCATGCACAATTTTGAATGAGAGAAAGAAGTGAGAAATCCTCTTTGGTTTATGGAGTCAAGTTCTACCCTGCGCAAACTCTTTAGTTTATCATCGTAAACGATTTTCTAATTGTTGTCGCCAAGTGATCAGGCAACACTAAAAAATATCAATATTTTGTAAATACAAAACATAAACTATATTTAATAAAGATATTTAAATTTCAGTTATAAACATACAGGGTTAAGGTAATTTATTTTAATAATTTTTTGTTTAGTTGGTAATTAATATTATTATGTGGATATTTTATTTAAATTGAATAAAAATAAAAGTATTTATGAAAATGAGTTGTGGTAAATATTATTATGTGTAAGTGTTTATGTTTTTTTCAATTTTTGTGCACATATCGAAATGGGTTCATTGATTAGAGCAACCAATCTTACTACCATGATGATTAATGTGCCGATAAAAAAGTTTTCCTACTTGCTATCCATGGGTGTTTTATAAATTTGCACATCATTAATTTTTTAATTAGCATATTTAACTAATATGGTAATTTGTTATGGACAGGGTAAGTATCCCGTCTTGAGAGAGCATGTCCATGGTCTGAGCTACTAGCCAGATAAAAGTATTTCTTCCTATTTGGATGTCGCATGTTTTGGGATGACATCATTGATTAAGATGTTTGAGCTTAGGGTCGACTTGATATCCGTCTTCGTTGGGAGGTGACGCCCGAAGACTTATACATTTTATTTACCGTGTTGGGAGTGCACCATCACCTTAGAAGATGTTGCATTGCAACTTAGGCTTCCAATTGACGATGTTGTAGTCATTGGTTCAAGTAAAGTGATCCAACTTGCATCACTTTGCTATCAGTTGCTTGGACGATCGTCGGGATGGTGTTGCTAAGTCTACTAGTTTGAAAATTTTCCTGGTTAAAGCAAAATTTTGAAACTTTACCGAGTAATGTCTTTTAGTAGGAGAAGATGTGCATTGCTCGGGCGTATATACTGGAGTTGATAAATGTGTACTTATGCCGAATGCATGTGATAATAAAATCCATCTGATGTTCTTGCCTCTGTTGGTTGACTTTTTATGTTGCCTGTTCATATAGGTGGGGTTCAACAGTATTAGCAACGTTGTACCATAAGATTTGTTAGGCAAAGAAGCACGATACACAATATATAAGCAAGCTTCACCAACAATATGTTTTCTCACTTGTAAATAGGTAAAAACAACTTGAAAACATCGATTAAGAATGATTTTTATGAAAATGTTGCCTCCAAGCTTTCTTTCTTTTTAAATGGTGTACTTGTTTAGGGATCAGGAAGTCCAAAACCCTCGTTGAGTACAGACAAATGATTGAGGCATACGTTGGGGAAGAAGTAATTTTTTTTCAAAATAAAATTATATTCATGTCATGTAAATTTACCCATATAACTTTGACTATGTTATTAATTGTGCAATTCTTGTGGATGTTATATGCTGCGTTAGACATTGCAAGTTCAATTCCCCACTTGGCTTTCCACCATTCATACGTGTGGTGCATGTAATAACTCGTTTTTTGTGGTGTCAGAAATAATAGTTTTGAGACCACATTTTCAATGAGTTAGACCATAAATATTATTGAATATTTACGAGTCTATTTTAATGCTTTATTGATTTTTTATCTAATAGATTTTTATAATTGATTAGTTAATCAAGGTACAAGTGGTGTGTACTGAAAGTCAATGGTTATGAAAAATGGGGTATCAGGACCTCGTTTTCATAAACCAAGCTCATAAATATTATTTTTGAATATTTATAAAGCGATTATATAAATAGATTAAAGTTTGGTTTGGTAATTTTGGTGATTTGATAGTTAATTAAGAAAAAATGACTAAATTATAAAAATCGTAAAAGTTAATCACTATGAAATTTTAATCAATTAAAGGACAAATTGAATATTTTGGCACAACATTTATCCACGAAATTGATTAATCAAGAATAATATTAATTAATTATTAGTTAATTAAAAGTTAAAATTAGTATATATATTCGGTTAAAAGAAAAAGATGACCAACTTATAGTAAATAAATGAATGAAAATAATAAATATATGAAGATTTGGATTATGAAAAGACGTAATTGGGACCATTAGTTGGGTTTGGTTTCATATGATTTTCAATTTATTTTATTGAAATATGGTTTTTTTATATTATTTAGTATAGTTTTAATGTATTTTTGGTAAATATTTTTTAAATCAAGTAAATAAAAAATAATTAATATCTATTTGTATTGTATTTTTTATAAATATTTTAAATTATTTCCATTCTTTTAAATTTAAAATATTTATCCTTTACATCATAAAAAAATTAATTATAAATAGATTTTGATCCTACGTTCTCTGTTGCGGTTTTTTAATTAATATTATAGTTTAAATTGATTTTCGATTGTTTGATTTTTTCATAAAAAGAATTTACTTTTCTTGCTTACAGAGAGTGTCCTTGACGAAAGCTCCCAATTCTAGTGTGGTGGCTTGATTGTAGCAATGGAAGTTCTTTTCTTCCGTCATAGTTTAAGTTGTTTAGGCTGGGTTTGAATGAGCAATGCCTTTATTTGCGATTAGTGCAAAAACAACAGTAACCATGAGATTAAATATTGTAGCATAAGACAAAAAGTAAACTAAACGCTTCGCACTACACTCCACCATCCATTCAAACCCACCCTTAGTGATAACATGCCATAATCTCAAATTGTCACATCATTATGCCTTAATGCCTTAACAGAATCCAGAATTCAAGTTCATGGATTAGATTAAAAAAAGAGCTGTCAAATTCGTTGAAAAAAAAAAGTTACCTTAACAAAGGATCATGTAGAGAAATATTATCAAATTCAGGCACTGAACATTGATTTATCCTAAAATTAACCATTATTATAGATGGTCAATAACTATAGTTATAAATACAAGGAAAAAAAATTACATATTATTTGTGAGTTTATGATCAACCGCCATGCAGTTTTTCAGACGTGAGAAATAATTAAACGTATTTACATAATTTCCGATGCCAGATCCCCATGAAAGCTTCGACGATAACACGGTGGTGGCATGGTGAATTCAGCTCCAAAAAACATTGAAGAAGCTCCTGTAGTTCATCCGATCAGCTCATTTCATAATTAAAAATAATTATAAACTAATACACTTCTATTGAAAGTTTAATCCAAATTCTTTAATCAAATCATTCTAAGCATCTATACTTTTTACAATCAACTCAGTGGGTAATATATGAGAATATATTATAGCATCAAATTTTAAAAATAATAAAACTCAATAGTTTTAACCTAAAAATTAATTGGAACTTTGGGAGGGTGGGATCCCATTTTAGTATCATATTTAATAATAATCCAACAATCTTCCTAGTATTAACTTGGCCTTTTTCAGACCAGATTAGTGAATAAGATTGAAAGACCAGAAACAGAGACGAAGTTCATTAATTTTTCAAGTGAAACAATCACCTAATTGAGCTCCACGATGTATTGACATGGCTCCACGTACTCAACTTCTTTCAACCCTTAAAAACAAAAAAATGTGAATACAGTAAACAAAAGATTAAATGACAAGAAACAGGTAGATGTTATTCATACTTGGTATCAGACATGTATAACATGTATTGAAATTTTTCCACAAAAAAAAGACTACTCAAAATTCCTAGTTATTTATTTTTACTGACTTGACCATAGACCAATTCCTTTTTTATTTGGGAGAATTGAATACGCCCATAATTCTGAGCTTCATGTTACTCTTCCTAAGAGACATGTTAGATCCAGGGCATTCCAATTCGATTGAATCGAATGAAAATTTCTCATTCCTAATCTTTAAAATAATAATTTCGATCAAATCACACATCGCACTATTCTAAACCCTCTGACAATCTCAAAACTCATATCAATGTAGCTATATTCTAAGTAAGGAGAAAATAGAAACGAGAGGGTAGAGAACCGACCAGCAACTTCATCAGTCTCTTCCTCACTTATGCGGGCTTCAAACAGATGATTAGCCTTATACCAATAGATCATTTTAGATGAATCCTTGTCAAGGGAAGCACTTTTCATTGTATAGCAAGCTCATACTCAATCTTCATTTAAGTCCACCAAAGAGACATGTTTAAATACCATTTAAGCACATCTAGCAGCAAAGCTTTATAATAATCCCGGTTTTTGTCATCTACCAAGCTTACTTGTCAATCAATATGCATTTTTTTCCTTCTGTGGTACAATGCCAAGGAGACTAATCTCCTTGGCATTGTACCACAAACTCTTCAGAAACATGAGGAATAAAAGTGAATGATGTCACAATCCTTATAATGGAGAAATGCTCCATACTCAAGAAACTACACCTAAATTAGCCTACAACAACCTATAAGAAGTAGTAAGATGAAGCTCACATATGTTCGGTTTAGAACCTGTCTAAGGACCTTGGAAAAGTTTTATTTTAATCCAAGCCCGCTTGGCTTGAATTTCCAATTAATAATAGAAATATGATTTTTTTTTCAATTTTAATAAAAAATATTAATATAAAAATAATTTTTAACAATGAAATAGGCTATAAAATTGGCATGATTCAGGCTAGGGCAAAGAATTTGAAAAATAGTTTCCCAACGAGGTCCAATCCATGGGAATTTCTAACTTAGTTAGAGCTTCATTATATAGAACACATAGAGGGAAAAGATAGTAAAAGCCAATTTTCTAATGCAAGATAGGTATACAAGCATAATCAGATAACCATACATAACTATTTACCCTTTGGAAATTAAAAGCAATAAAATCAAGCAACAAACCCTTTTCCCAGATGTATCAAACCCATAATAACCCTCGTATCTGCAGGAGGAACCATAATCATAAGTTCCAAAATAGAAAGGGTCCAAAATTAACAAAATCCACTAACACATAAAGCAGAGAGGCAGAACAAAAAATTCCACCTCATACCTGACAAGTTTTCCTCCTCTAAATCCTTAATGTCAAACCCTGGCTCTGGCTCAAAATCTGTTTAAACTAGGGGTGAGCATTCGATCGAATCGAATAAAAAATTTTCGAGTTAATCGAGTTTTCGAATCATATTTTATCATTCAAACTTTATTTGAAATTTTCTCGAATCGAGTCGAGTGAGATAGAATTCGAATCAAATCGAATATATTTGTTCGAGTTAAATTTTAAAAAATAATTTTGGGTTCTTGTAACCGCTATCACCCATCGTAATAAAATTTTTCCATTGTAATCAAATTTTTTATTAACTTTGATCACCTCATAATTTACTTATTAATCTTTTATATACGGGTTAGCTTTTTTGTTTGCTTAGTTGTTTCAATTATCTTCAGATTCTTGTCACTATGTATTTTGGAATTAAAAAATATATTAAATGTAATAATGTGACTTTTTAATAAAAGTTATTTTAAAGATAAAATGTGAAATTAATACCAATATAAAATTTTAACACGAATAATTTATGGCATCATTAATTATTCAATTTTAATATAAATATTCAATATGAATAAACAATTCAATAATATAAATAATATAAAATGTGAAATTTAATTTAATAATATAAATAGCAGATATAAATAAAATTATTACTATTTATGTTTATGGCTTTTTTTTTGGGGATAATTTTAATTTTTTATTTAGGAGTAAATAGTGAGAAGTAAAAGTTTAAAGGGAAAATAAAAAGTTTTGGGAGTAAAAGTTTGACCGAAAGTAAATAGGGAGAGTATAATTTTGGAGGGAAAATATTAAAAAAATTTTAGGGAGATGAGTTTGGGGTAGATGGGGGGTAAGATGAAAATGGAGTAAAAGTTTTAAAGGGAAAGTGGGAGCGAGTAAAAATTTTGGGAGAAAATAAAAAGTTTTAAGGGGTTTTGGGAGTAAAATTTTGAGGAAAAATAAATAGGAGAGTAAAATTTTGGTGGGAAATGGATTTTGGGTAGATAGGGGATTGGGATGAGAGGGGAGTAAAAGTTTTGAGGAGAAAGTGGGAAGTAGTAAAAGTTTTGAGGAAAAAGTAAAAAGGTTTGGAAGTTTGGGGTAAAAAAATATAAAATATTATAGTTTGATATTTGAATTATTCGAATTATTTGAGTTATTCGAATTTAAAAACTCAACTCGATTCGAACTCGAAATTTGAAAAAAAATTCGACTGATTTATCATACATTTTATCAATCAATTTCACATCTGAAGTAATCATCGTTTATATTCAACCATATTGTCCCTAATATGAGTCTACTAGACTCCAAACATGCTTTAGAATTGGTCCAGGACTAAACCGATAACTCAAAAAACTTTTTCGAAACTTAGAAAATTTCTCAAACTGCAGGGATCACACACCCGTGTGCCCCGACCGTGTGCCTCACACAGCCAAGTAACACGCCTATGTCCCTTAATCGTGTTACGATCACATGGTCGTGTCCTAACCCCGTGTCCAAACAAGTAAGCTTACTGACTTACCTTACAAGGCCAAACCTCACAGCCGTGTGTCTAGCCCGTTTGGCTCACACGGCCATCAGACATGCTTGTGTCCAAGTCGCATGGAAACAGGGCATATATACTACTTGCATCACAAGACCGAAGACACGCCCGTGTGCATTGGCTGTGTGAAAGCTAGAGGGTTACTGACCTAGGTTACACGGCCGGCCACACGCCCATGTGCCAGCCCGTGTGCTTCGCACGGCCAATAGACACTCCCATGTGTCTAGGCCGTGCCAAGTCTGTGGGGTATACTGATTTAATTCGAAAGGGCTACCCTAGGGGACACGGCCGTGTACCAAGGCCATGTGTCACACATGGTCGAGCCACACGCCCTTGTGCTCGGCCGTGTGGAGTGAAAATAGGTTTGGTTTAAGCCACATTTCTCGCCCTCCACAAGCATACCAAAAATACATCATTTCATACCATTTCCATGCATTCATAAGCAACAAAAAACATGCCAAATCACACACAATTCATGCTAAATCCATCACAACCAATTTCAATACCCAATTCAACTCCAATTACCTATTCAAATACCTATACCATCAACCATCAATTCACAATCATGTAACTTCTCAATTAAACAACTTCAATCATACCATATATTGATCATTTACCAAACTCAAAACATAACCATTAGAGCAATAAGGAAACCATAACCACATATCTACCAAAATAAGCCATCATTCATGGCTATACTTACAAAACAAGACATATACATTTACAAGCCAAATCTCATGGCTACTTTCACAACCAAAATACCATAACTAGTCTATACATGACATATACCATGTAGATATTACTCAAAAAGTACCAACTTAGGTATTTGATAGTGCGATGATGTTCCCGACGACTCCCAGATCTGAGCTAGCTTTAGTTATCTATAAAACATAGACAAATAACACACAGTAAGCTTCATAGCTGAGTAAGTTTATAACTGAATTCATCAAAATTAATGTCATTCAACTATTTACACAATTACCAAATCGATTAAACCTTTCCCATGTCTCAAAACATGATCAAATATCAACTCATTGATCTTTCTCAACATAGTACTCGAGTAGGTACCGTACATAACTGTATCACCTCTTACTCAGCTCTTTCTTAATCACATCATTTGTTTACCTGTTGAACCATTCGGAATAGAAGTCGGATACTTAAGGATCACAATCGATTAATACCTATACCATGGCCCATAGCCAAATCAAGGTAACTTATCTTTGAGTACCTATACCATGGCCCGTAGCCAAATCAATGTAGCTCCACTTTTAATACCTATACCATGGCCCGTAGCCAACTCAAGGTATCATTCGTACCCGTAGTGCCGATATCATGGGTCGAAGCCAAACAATAGCGTAATGACATGTCATTAGCATCCTAAACTATTCTTAAGGTTCAACCGGGACGTTTTTTTATCGGTTTCATCATCGAACACATCCGAAGATTCGTATTCACACTTCCAACAACATCTGTAATCTCATAATCACAATTAATGCAATATCAAAGCATTTAACATGCATTTATAATGAAATTACCACGTACGAACTTACCTCCGGTATGAAAACGGCGAAATGAGTAAATTACTTGATAAGCTTGCCTTTCCCTTGATCTAATTTCGAATTCTTTATTTCTTGATCTATATATATCAAAAATTAATTTTTTTAATTCCTAAATCATTCAATTTCACCCAAAAACACATAAATGGGCATTTTGTACTTTAGCCCCTAATATTTCATATTTTTTCAATTTAGTCCCTATTTCACAATAACACCAAATACCCAAAATTTCCTTACACACATGCTTGACTGAATATTTCCTTTGTTCATATAACCCATATCTTTCATTTATTTCACATTTTAACCCCTCAAAGTTTCATTTTCACAAGTTAGTCATAATTAGCAAATTCATCAAAATCCTAATACAACATATATTAACCCGACTCATATCCTTTATTTTTCATCAATTAACAACACAAAATTCATGGATTCATCCACGACATATCTCATAATCATCATCAAATTCAAAAATTCAAGCATGGGTTAACTAGAATACTAAGCAACAATCATAAAAACATAGAAATCATAAAAAATGGATCAAAAATCACATACTAATGAGCCAAGATTAGTGCCGAATCTTTTTATAGCTACTTAGTACCTTTAACAAATAGAATGCAACTTTTTCATTTTATGCGATTAAGTCCTTTTATCAAATTAAGCTATTAAACGATAAAATTAGCTCACGAAATTTTCACACATAATAATTAACATGCCGTAAGCACCAAAAATAATATTAAAATAATTTTAAGACCTCGGATTTTTGGTTCCAAAACCACTATTTTGACATAGCTAAAACCGGGCTGTTACAATACCCATACTAATCTTTTGTTTCTTTGGTTTTAGTAGACCATTAAAAGTTCGAGACCTGGTTCGTTTTGCTTTACTAGCAACCTTTGACATTGAAAGCAAACCAATATCCTTGACTTCTCCTAATTCTTTAACAATAAAAGGAATTGGAAGAAAAAGTGTTAGCTCATACAAAATGTATTTCTGCATAAGGAAAACTTAAAAGAGATGGAGCAGACTGAAGGAACTGACCACTTAAGTTCGCAGCCTCATCTAGCGTCAAGTAAGCGTGAAAATGACAGAGGTTTCGAAATTCATATATTGATGGGATTACAGACTTATCAATATTGAAGAGAACATAAAATTGTATCATTCAATCTGATACCAAATAATTCAATTAATGACCATGAAAAGCATTAAGCAAAATAAAAAAGGCTTCGCTTACCATTTAAGCGCATGTAATAACAAAGCTACCTACTCATTACGCTGACATGTCTTCCCCAAACATACATAACACTGCTGTAGTTGCATGCGGTGCAGCAATAAAATATTAAAAACCAAATAAAAAAGAGTAGAAAAAACTAGTTCCACTTGAAAACTGAAAGCAGCACAAAGAATCATGTGGCACACACCCTTTTTACCAGTTTATAATTGGATAAACAAGAGGAACAGCTGGAGCCTTAGTTGATATCATCCTCTGTTGAAGCATGTAGGAAAAAAAAACAATGAAAATTAACACAAATATTAAGTTCCAAGATACTTAACATGATTAGGGGTAAAAAGTTATGATGTTCTAACTCTTCATATTTCTTAAAGTGCCCCTTACATCCACATCCAATGGATATATGGATATGTACCCTCTAAAAATCCAACAAATACATGAAAAAGCTTAGAAGAATATTGAAAATACCTATGTTGATCTATCTCAGACACTCACACCTGAGACAAAGTAAGGGCAAAGGCAAAAGCCAAATAGAACTTGCGCCAAACCAAAAGAAAAAGTTAAACACGAATCCAATTGCGTCTCCATTTTTCTTTCCTTATTAAATAAAAAAAAAAGACGACTACAGAATTCAAGAAATACCTTTCAGTTCCTTATCTTCCCCTTCCCCCATTTTGCTGGAATCTGTCTCAATCGCACTTCATATGTGAAAATATTCAACCAATTGAAGAAAATAATAAACCTAAGGGGATGGAAATAAATAAATAATATGATAATTCAAAACTTTTGGGGAGTTTATGTTCCGATCAGTCCTCCAAAATCCAAACCAGATGATTTGAAATTAAATTAAATTTATTAGAAATCTTCTATCACTAATTCTAAAATCAATGAAATTAAACATTTAGATCCAGAGCAAACCGCACAAAACAAGAAAGAGGTTGAAACTTTTAATCCATCTTTACTTCATGATGGAAACTTAATTGACCAAAAATTTTTGAATCCAAATACATATCAACATCCAAGAACTTGAGACTTTTCAAAACCACCTTAAATCCGTTCCTTTCAAACAATAATTCTTCGAATATTGTAAAGTGCCCCAATTTGAAACCCAATAATGAAACTCCCCCAATGCGGAAATTCAACCAAGTAAGAAATCTTTTATAAAGCGTGAAAACCTAAGACCAGAAAGTAGCACATTTCGCTAATCGAACGATGTCGAAACTCATAATGAAACGAAAATCAGGAAAGAAAACCCTAAAATTGATAAGTAAAAGAAAAGAAAATACCTTTAGCGAAGATTGGATCGAAATTGTCAAAACGGAGACTAGGAGAAGAAGAGATTGAGCAATGACCGGAGTCATAGAGCCGTTAAAGAAAATGGGGATGTTGTTTTTCTTTAAATTATATAGCTTTTCTTTTGTAATATTGTTTCCAAGATATGCAAAGGTGATGCAAAATTTATTTATTTATTTATTTATTTATTTTTATTTTTAATTTTTATTTTTAATTTTTTATTTTTATTTATTTTTCCTTAATTCTTTTATTTTATTTTATTTTCTTTTTAGGTTTTTCTAGTTTATAACTAGAAACAACCCGTCAGAGCCACTACTTTTTGACGAAGATTTGGAAGCTACAGTCCGTAGAAATCGTAGAGAAATTAGACGAAGTTTACATTATCTAGAATAGGAACTTGAGCAAGAACCAGAACCTATTGAAGAGATGGCCGCAAATCAACCTCCAGCACTACCCGCCGAACCAGAAGAAGCTCCGCGTACTATGTATGATTATGCTAAACCTAGTGTGATTGGTACTCAAACTAGTATTGTTAGACCTGCTATTGCTGCTAATAATTTTGAATTAAAACCTAGTACTATTCAGATGATTCAGCAATTTGTGCAGTTTGACGGTTTACAGGATGAAGATCCCAACTCACATCTAGCCAATTTTTTGGAATTGTGCGACACTTTTAAAATCAATAGCGTTACTGATGATGCCATTCGCCTAAGGCTATTTCTATTTTCTCTAAGAAATAAGGCAAAATAGTGGTTAAACTCTTTACCACGAGGCTCAATTACTACATGGGACCAAATGTCTAAAAAATTTTTGCTTAAATATTTTCCCCTGCTAAAACTGCTAAATTACGAAACGATATTTCTTCTTTTGTGCAGATGGATTTAGAAACGCTTTATGATGCCTGGGAAAGGTACAAAGATCTTTTAAGAAGATGCTCTCACCACGGTTTACCTTTGTAGTTACAGGTTCAAACTTTCCATAATGGGTTAAACCCGTCAACTAGACAAATAATCGATGCCGCCGCAGGCGGAACCATCAATAATAAAACACCTGAAGAAGCTTACGAATTTATTGAGGAAATGTCATTGAATAACTATCAATGGCAAGTCATGAGGACAAAGCTGACGAAAGCCACAGAAGTTTATAATATTGATGCTGTTACTATGCTCACTAACCAAGTAGAACTTTTAAATAAGAAATTTGATAACTTTGTTGGTTCTACGCAGGCTCAACCAGTGATGCAATGTGATGCAGCCCCAGGAAATATGTTTAATTCAGACCATCTACACAATATGGAAGCCGAACAAGCCAATTATATGGGTAATAATTCTCGACCTCAAAATAATCCTTATAGTAATACTTATAATGCAGGTTGGAGAAATCACCCAAATTTTTCATGGGGAGGACAAGGAAATCAAAGACATCAGCCTCCGGTATTTCAGCAGCCACCACCTCAACAAGAAAAGAAGCTGAATCTTGAGGACATGTTCACCAAATTCATAGCCGCTTCAGAAACTCGCTTCCAAAGCACTGAAACAGCATTGAAGAATCAACAGGCTTCGATTCAAGGACTTGAGAACCAAATCGGTCAGCTTGCAAAATTAATCTCAGAAAGGCCTCAAGGTGGGCTTCCAAGCAATAGTGAACCAAATCCCAGAGAACACGTGAAAGCAATCACCCTAAGAGATGGCAAAGTGCTAGCAGAACCAGAAAAGAAGCATGCTCACGAACTGCCGAAAGATAGAGTAGAGGAATTTAAGGATGACGCCCCTCCTACACTCAAGGAATACAAACCGCGCATCCCATACCCAGCAAGGTTAAAGAAAGACCAAACAGACGCCCAATTCGGTAAGTTTCTTGAACTTTTCAAACAATTACATATCTTTAGATTGCTTTCACGTAGGAGTGTAGGAGGGGCGTCATCCTTAGATTCCTCTACTCTATCTTTCGGCAGTTCGTGAGCATACTTCTTTTCTGGTTCTGCTAGCACTTTGCCATCTCTTAGGGTGATTGCTTTCACGTGTTCTCTGGGATTTGGTTCAGTGTTGCTTGGAAGCCCACCCTGAGGCCTTTCTGAGATTAATTTTGCAAGCTGACCGATTTAGTTCTCGAGTCCTTGAATCGAAGCCTGTTGATTCTTCAATGCTGTTTCAGTACTTTGGAAGCGAGTTTCTGAAGCGGCCATGAATTTGGTGAACATGTCCTTAAGATTCGGCTTCTTTTCTTGTTAAGGTGGTGGCTGCTGAAATACCGGAGGCTGATGTCTTTGATTTCCTTGTCCTCCCCATGAAAAATTTGGGTGATTTCTCCAACCTGCATTATAAGTATTACTATAAGGATTATTTTGAGGTCGAGAATTATTACCCATATAATTGGCTTGTTCGGCTTCCATGTTGTGTAGATGGTCTGAATTAAACATATTTCCTGGGGCTGCATCACACTGCATCACTGGTTGAGCCTGCGTAGAACCAATAAAGTTATCAAATTTCTTATTTAAAAGTTCTACTTGGTTAGTGAGCATAGTAACAGCATCAATATTATAAACTCCTGCGGCTTTCGTTGGCTTTGTCCTCATGACTTGCCATTGATAGTTATTTAATGACATTTCCTCAATAAATTCGTAAGCTTCTTCAGGTGTTTTATTATTGATGGTTCCGCTTGCGGCGGCATTAATCATTTGTCTAGTTGACGGGTTTAACCCATTATGGAAAGTTTGAACCTGTAACCACAAAGGTAAACCGTGGTGAGAGCATCTTCTTAAAAGATCTTTGTACCTTTCTCAGGCATCATAAAGCGTTTCTAAATCCATCTGCACAAAAGAAGAAATATCATTTCGTAATTTAGCAGTTTTAGCAGGGGGAAAATATTTAAGCAAAAATTTTTCAGACATTTGGTCCCATGTAGTAATTGAGCCTCGTGGTAAAGAGTTTAACCACTGTTTTGCCTTATTTCTTAGAGAAAATGGAAATAGCCTTAGGCGAATGGCATCATCAGTAACGCCATTGATTTTAAAAGTGTCGCACAATTCCAAAAAATTGGCTAGATGTGAGTTGGGATCTTCATCCTGTAAACCGTCAAACTGCACAAATTGCTGAATCATCTGAATAGTACTAGGTTTTAATTCAAAATTATTAGCAGCAATAGCAGGTCTAACAATACTAGTTTGAGTACCAATCATACTAGGTTTAGCATAATTATACATAGTACGCGGAGCTTCTTCTGGTTCTGCGGGTAGTGCTGGAGGTTGATTTGCGGCCATCTCTTCAATAGGTTCTGGTTCTTGCTCAAGTTCCTGTTCTGGATAATGTAAACTTCGTCTAATTTCTCTACGATTTCTACGGACTGTAGCTTCCAAATCTTCGTCAAAAAGTAGTGGCCCTGACGGGTTGTTTCTAGTCATAAACTAGAAAAACCTAAAAAGAAAATAAAATAAAATAAAAGAATTAAGGAAAAATAAATAAAAATAAAAAAATAAAAATAAAAATTAAAAATAAAAATAAATAAATAAATAAATATATATATATGGCTAAAGTAATAGAAATCGAGCTTTCGTAATATTTCAGCTAATTCCCCGGCAACGGCGCCAAAAACTTGATATGCGTGATATGAAGTAATAAAATTTATAAAGAACTTGATCAAATTTGAACTGACTAATATCACGACGTTTTAAGGCAAGCGCACCTGTCGACAGTAGTATAGTCTAGTGATAAGATCGGGTATCGTACCCAAGGGAACCGAAAGTACTATTACTCACTTCCTTTCTATTATTTAGCCTAAAAATAATTGATTGGGGGTTTATCTAAAACTAATTCTAAAATTAACTAAGAAAAGCAAGGAAAATAAATTAGGAAAAACTTTTTAGGGAAAAGATAATTGATATGGTCAATACTTAAGGGAGAATCCACCTAGACTTCACTTGTTATTATTTTCTTGAATTATATGAGTTATTTACTTGACTTGATCCGTAGAGATCCCTAATCTATGCTAAACCCTCTGTCGAGGTGAAGAGCAACTAGGCCTAAATTGTTAATTAAAGTTCCTTTATTAATTAATTCCCTAGGTTGCATTAATTCAATCTATGGTTCCCCATATTAGGTTTGACCCTAATCCGGCAGATTTATGCCGCCCTATGTCTAGGGTTGCATGCAACTCCGCTTAATTATGGTAGATCTACTCTTATCGCAGGGACTTTTGCTCCTCTGCTCTAAGCACATCCAATTCTTGAATTAATACCTAGGACTATTAAATCAAGGATTAAAACACATAATTAAGAACAATTCAAATAATTCTCATAAAAATCAAGAGTAAATAACAAGATCTGTCTTAGGTTTCATCCCCCTCAAGTATTTGAGGGGTTTAGTTCATAATAATAAAAGAAAACATCTCAGAAGATATAAAATGACAAAGCATAAAAGAAACCAAAAACCCCTGAAGGAATTTAAGAGGATCCTCTATGTTGATGCAGAACTTCGGCTTCTGAGATGAATCAATTGGCTTCTCCCTTCGAGTAATCCCTTGCTTCTACCTGTGATGTGGCAGAAAGACGAGAGGAAAAGAATATAGAGGGTGTGAAAAAGGTGGTAGGAGCCCCCCTCTATGTTGCCTCATGAGGTCTTTATATTGAGAAGTTTTGGGGACCCTTTCTTAGCCCCTAAGCATCCCAATTCGAGTAAAATTCGTCTTTCCCGCGACTAGAACACGCCCGTGTGCCACGCCCTTGTGGGTTTCGACAGAGGCCGTGTGATTCAGCACGCCCGTGTGCAGTGGCCGTGCTTGTCGGGGCTTTGTCCGTGTGATCTTTGTGAGGTACGCCCGTGTGGCACGGCCGTGTGGCACGGCTTGGCCCGTGTGATTCGTGTATTTTGGCCTATTTTTCACCGTTTTGGGCCCGTTTTCTGTTCTTTTATCTTCCCTAGGCTCTCCTGAGTATAAGATATGAAAAAGAAAGATTAATAACACAAATTCTCATTAAATTGATAATAATTCATCCAAAATATAGGCTAAACATGAGGTAAAAATATGTATAAATTAGCGTTTATCAAATACCCCCACACTTAAGCCTTTGCTTGTCCTCAAGCAAAAATCTTAATCCCTAAAGGGAACCATTCTTCTTAGTCTACAATCCTTATCAATAATATTTCAAATTAATCCACAGGTAGTCATATAATGGAAATTCAATCTAAAGAACATTAAAGACTCAATCACTCTAAGTTGAGAATTTTATCATTGAAAACATAAGTCCCTTCCTTCCTTTTAAGTAGTTATCTCTCCATCTTAATTTATAGGAGTTGACATCCTCACTAAAGGTTCACTCTATCCACTCGAAGTGTTTAGGGTTCAAAATTTAAGCACTCCTTAGTCAACCTGAAAAGTTATTACCATAGGCTTGCAAGAAAATCAAATCTCTACCACTATAGTTTGATATGATACATTGATCAAAAGGTCTTTTAATGGTTGTAACGGGGCTTGTTTAGGGGTGTTGTCACAGGCTGCAAAAAGAAGGTTAGAATCGAGATTGAACTAAAAAAAATATCTAGCTAGAAAAATCTCTATCTCTGGAACATATTTCTCAGCTAATTCTTGTGATACTATCATTTCTGCCTTGGTAGCCTTAAAATAGAAATATGCAAAAACTTGACGAACTATTTACAATCTATAATTTACAATTGAGTTTCACTGTATATACTTCATTCATTTTTTTTTAAGAACAATTCAAATAATTACAATAAATTGAACAAAACTTTACAATCTGAAAAAGAGAATAAAGCTAGATGAAAAATTCAACTCAAATCTCGACAAAAATAGGGGTCAAAATAATTGAATGAAATTTAACAAAAATGGGTTATTGGTTAATAATTAGAGGGTGAGTTAAGGAAAAGGTTGTTAGGCTTAACGAGGTTCACTAGGGGTTAGATTTATGTAGGTAGGCTTTTTCTGTGGAGTAAGTGGGTTAAATCCTAGGTGCCTTTATCATTTCAGTATATCAAATCAATGATGTGGTCTCGACATGTATAATCGAAGCAAGTTCTAGAATAACAATTCAGTATTGACTCACTCAAAGCAATAATAAAAGTGAGCACAAAGAAAATGTATGCTCAATAGGCTCAAAATTTCACCAGAATTACGGCTTTTGATGTCAATCCTGCGAATTTCAAATCTCAAGATAATGCTTAAAATTAGGGAAAATAACTTATGCAAAAATTGGGGGTTCTCAAAAATTTCAACTTATCATGCTTGATTCCCTAATGTTTTAAAGTTTGAATCATCAAAGTACAAGCACCTATATCTTAATTCTCAATATATCGATAGAAATCATAAACTAATCAGAATAAATTCCTAATAGGAGACTGAAGATATTGCTATTAGGAAAAGTTCAGGGATTTCAAAGATAGTATAAATAGTAAGTTACCCCCCCACACTTAAGATGTACATTGCCCCCAATGTACAAGGAAAATATTAATAGTAATAAAAGCATAAAATCATAAGATAGGGGAGGGTATGAAACTCCCTATTTTGGATGGATTAGTGGGAGAGCTGGTCGGTTTGGCACTGTGTTCCCTTTTTCGTAGAGATTTGAGCTGTAGAGCTCCTTTGAAACTGCGAAGGGGTTTATTAGTCGTGGGAGGTTAAGATGAAGAGGGATTATTTCGTTAGGAGATAACCGTTATGATAATAAAATAAAATAAAAAGAAAATTTACTAAAATTCAAAATAAAAAAATTATAAGAAAATTAAAAGCTGCAAGAAGGAAAAAGAAAAACTAATATTAAGGGTTAAGATTAGTGTTTACTTAAGTAAAAAGAAAAAAATAGAAGATAAAATAAAATAAAATAAAACAAAAAGAAAAATAAAAATAAAATAAGAATAAAAAATTACAAAGAGGATCTAATCCTCTGGTGGGTGTCGTGGTGGTGGGACGATGCCAAGGTGTTGACATATGTACGCTAAGGTGGCGTCGATGTAATCGAGGCGCTGCTCAAAGTGGTTCAGACGCTCGGATATGTCAACACTAGAAGCTGCCATCTGCTGTGATCGTGTAGGGCGTGGTGGCTCAGCTGGCGCATCCTTGGCTGGTAGTGGCGATGGGACATTATCAGGAATGTCCTCTGGATCCTCGCCTTCTTGGATAAGGCAGAAGTGAAAGTGGTCGCCACCGAGTCGTCTCTCGACCATCCTCATCGATAGCATGCTCTGGATGCCCTGGAGGACATCTGGCCATGTAAAGTGTAGGAGGAGGTCTGGGCTGTGGTGTTAAATAGGCCGAAGTAATGGCCTAGTCGAGTGATATACGGGCCCATGGATACGACTCCTTTACGGTGCCTCTCGGTCTGATGCTGCATGGCGAAGGCGATGAAGTAGGCAAGGTCGATAGGGCGGCCATTCGCCATGCACCATAAAAAGTAGACGTCGTGTGTGTTGACGACGCCTATGCTCTCTCGGCGACCTGTAATAGTATGAGCAAGAAGTGCGTGGATATACCTGAGAGAGGGAGGGAGAGCGGAGGCTTTGCTGATGCTAGGGTTGTAAATTTGTCTTCCTGGCGCAATTTCTTTCCAGCAGTCAACGGGTCGGATATGGATGCGCCTAGAGAGGGTGGGGAAGCTCTCCTCAGCCATAAACTGCGCGGTGTAAAGCCCGAGTGCCACACCGAACTCTAGGACACTAAGCTGTCGAACGAGTCCTCCCAAGCAAAACTGGACCGTCCCAGGATCGTCGAACCGTGTCATCACCTTCTGAAGGTGGAATGTCGCACAGAACTCGAGAGTAAGTTCAAGGTATGTGGGCTCTACGATCTGGAAGAACTGGTCCCATGGGTCGGTGGCTAGTAGAGCCCGGACATCATCAACCAAGCGTACCTGCTCGAGGGCACTCTAGTCAATGCATCAGCCCATCGTCATATTGTGCGCACGCAGCAGCTAGTAGCGCTCTTCCTGAGAGTCTTGTGGAAATTGAAGGAATGGATGGCGCACCTCGGAAGTGGGCCTAGTCGAAGAGCTCCCTAGCCCTTTTCGTTTCTTAGAGGCGGGGACGGCGGCTTTCCTGGCTCTGGATGATGACATGGGATCTACAAAAATAATTAGGAAAGACAATAATTGATTTAAAAAAAAAAAGAGATGCAAATATTAAGAATAAAATAAACATTTTTCTAATTTGAATGAAAATTTACCTTGGTAGTAGAATCTAATCATTTTTAAGGTTGGGATAAAAATTCTCTTTATGAATGGATATATATATATACTAAACTAAATAACAAATGGCATAATTATGTGTGTTTAAGTGGCATATTTACAAGGTGTATTAAGTGGCAACTAACTATGATGTTTAAATGGCATGAAATTGTGAAATGGAATCTAAATGACAAGCCAAATTAGAATTCTAAACTATTCTAGATTATTCTCTATTTCCTAGTTCTCTAATAGCCTAAATCAATAAAATTAATAAATAAATAAATTAATAAAAGAATGTAATGTAAAAAAAATTTGCAGGAAAAATTAAAATAAATGAGAAAAAAGGTAGAAAATAGAACCAAATTTGGTGTCACACGGTCGTGGGTACTGTTGCATGGGCGTGTGGATCGTGGAACTCTAGTATGGTGGCATTTTGAGGGCTGGGATGGTGTTTGGGGAGGTTTTTGGAAGGTTTTGGGAGAAAATCTTAGGGTTTGGGTGAAAGGGAAAGTGAGAAATGGCCCTGTATATATACATTTTAGGTCACACGGGCATGTCGCACGCCCGTGTGAGTCGTGTTTAGCCCTTGTTTTTCAAAAATCGGACGTTTTGGCTTGCCACGCTTGATGAGTACGCCCGTGTATAGTTTGAGCACGGCCGTGGAGATCGGTCCTTCGTTAAACGCACGGGCGTGGTGCTGTTCACACGGCCGTGGAGATTGGTCGTTCGTCAAAAGCACGGGCGTGTAATAAGGTGCACGGGCGTGTCTGAATTGACAGTAGCTTCCACGGGCTTAGGGCACGGGCGTGTGACTCTATGGTTGCCGGTGTGGAAGGTGCAGGGGTGCCACGGCCATGGCGTACGGCCATGCGTCTTCCTGTCTTACCCGTGTGGATGTCGAAGGGTCGCCACGGCCATATCGCACGGCCGTGGGAATTTATCGGAAGCCCGTGTTTTGGGGAAACCTTACCCTGTTTACGTACGGTCATTTCACACGACCATGTCTCTGCTTTTTGGTATGCGCACGGCCTTAGGCACGCCCGTGTTCCTGGCCTTGTGGTCCATATTTTCTGCAGGAAAAATGTTAGTTTTATGCAATAAAACATGAAAAATTTTTAAAAAAGAGGATGAAGGTACTATGTTAGTGCTCGGGTTACCTCCCGAGAAGCGCTTATTTAGAGTCTAAGCTCGACTCTTCCTAGAGATGTCAAGAAGAAACTGGATGGAGCCTAAGCTCCTCCCTGTTTTCTGTAAAATTCTCAGTTTTATAATGTTTTAGCCTATGGCCATTTACTTTGAAAGTACCATGGTTGGGGTATGTTACCTCGACAGTGCCGTATGGAAAGACTTTGAGAATGGTAAACGGACCTGACCACCTTAATTTGAGTTTTCTAGGGAATAGTTTCAACCTTGAGTTGTAGAGCAGGACGAGATCGCCTGCTTCAAATTGCTTAGGTTGTTTTATCCTTTTGTCATGTCGTCGCTTTACGGCTTCCTGATATAATCGTGAGCTTTCATACGCGTTGTAGCGCCATTCATCTAGCTCATTTAGCTGTATAAGTCGCTTTTCACCTGCACTTTTAAGATCGAGGTTAAGAAATTTTATAGCCCAAAATGCTTTATGCTCGAGTTCAAATGGTAGATGACAGTTTTTCCCATAAACGAGTTTATATAGAGATGTTCCTATGGGTGTTTTAAATGCAGTTCTGTAAGCCCATAATGCATCATCTAATTTTCTGGACCAGTCCTTCCTATTTGATTCTATGGTTTTTTCTAAGATGCGTTTCAGCTCTCTGTTTGTCACTTCGACTTGGCCACTAGTTTGTGGGTGATAAGGGGTGGCTGTTCTATGATATACTCCATACCTTCTCAAGATCTTTTCAAATTGGGCATTACAAAAATGTGTACCCCTATCACTTATGATTATCCTAGGTGTTCCAAATCGAGAAAAAATCTTTTTCAGAAATCGTACTACCATTCTAGCATCATTTGTAGGTAAGGCTTGTGCTTCTACCCATTTTGACATGTAATCTACTGCCTCTAGTATGTACTTATTTCCGAATGAATTAGGAAAGGGTCCCATAAAATCTATACCCCATACATCAAATATTTCACATGAAAGTATATAGTTTTGAGGCATTTCATTAAGTTGGGAGATATTACCTGTTCGTTGGCATTTATCACAAGAGGTCACATACCTATTGGCATCTCTGAAAAGCGTAGGCCAGTAAAAACCTGATTCGAGTACTTTATGGGCGGTTCTGGTTCCACTGTGGTGTCCTCCTGTGGGTCCTGAGCGGCAGTGTTCCAAGATTTGATATGCCTCTATGTCATCAACGCATTTTTGTATGACCTGATCTGCGCAAATTCGAAAAAGAAAAGGGTCTTCCCAAAAGTAGTTTTTCACATTAGCAAAGAATCGCTTCTTTTGCTGATGGGTTAGCCCTTTTGGAGTTATGTTGGCTGCTAAATAATTTGCAAAATCGGCAAACCAAGGAAGTGTTGTACCTGTTAAATTTAGGAGTTGTTCCTCAGAGAACATATCGTTTATATTTTCAAGGTACCTGGGCTGTGTATTTTCTAATCTCAAGAGGTGATCTGCCGCTAAATTTTCAGCTCCTTTCTTGTCTTTAATTTCCAAGTCGAATTCAGCTAATAATTCTTTCTCTGTGGTGGTGTAATTGGCTTGAGTGGCTGTCAATGTTCTGCTAGCATAGTAGATCGGTTGGAAGTGCTTGTCCCTTCGCTGTCCTAAAACTGCACCTACGGCAAAATCACTTGCATCGCACATTAGTTCAAAAGGCAAATTCCAATCCGGTGAAATCATAATTGTGGCGTTAACTAACTTGTCTTTGAGGGTGCTAAAAGACTCTAAGCATTCTTGGTCAAAGTTGAAAGGTATGTCTTTTTCTAGCAATTTAGTTAAAGGCTTAGCTATTTTAGAAAAGTCCTTAATGAATTTACGATAAAAACCCGCATGTCCTAAGAAACTTCTTATAGCCTTAACTGAACTGGGAGGGGGTAGTTTTTCAATAGTTTCAACTTTAGCTTTTTCTACCTCTATCCCTCTGTTAGAGATTTTATGTCCTAGTACAATACCTTCCTGAACCATGAAATGACATTTTTCCCAATTTAGCACTAGATTTGTCTCTTCACATCTTATCAAAACAAGTTTTAAATTATTTAGACAGTGTTGGAAAGAGTTACCGAAAACGGAGAAGTCGTCCATGAATACCTCCATGATATCTTCCACAAATTCGTTAAAAATAGCTAGCATGCATCGCTGAAAAGTAGCAGGAGCATTACATAAACCAAAAGGCATTCTACGATATGCAAACGTAGGATACATATATAATTTTTAAAAGTTTTGACCGTTTCTTCTACTCTCTTTTTTTTTAGTAAAAAACCTAACTTTTTAAGAGCCAAAATAAAATAAAAAGAATTTTTTTAAAAATATATTTCTTATGTTTAATTTATAATCGAACCAAACTAGTATTAATCAAATTTTTTAATTATTTAATTCGAATCAAATTTTTTCAATAAAAATTAATCAAACCAAAATATTCCGGTTAACTAAATTAACTGAAATTTATATGTTTTTTTGTTTTTTCAGTTAAAATAAGTATAAAAACATATCAAAAAATAAATAAATTGATAATGTTTATTTGACCGAATTATATGAATTAGTCAAACTAACCGAATTATCTAATACATATAATATGTAATATTAATTATTAAGTTCTGTTAATTACTCGATTTCGAACCGAATTAACCGATAACTAAACTTCCAAAAATCATTAATCGACCTCCAATCGAATTAGATCGATTGACTGACTGATTAACCAAATTAGGCCAATTCAGTTGGTTAATTCAATTTTAATCGAAATTTGAACACCCCTAATATTCGACATGCTCAATATTGTATTTAGTGGAAGTTTTTTTTAATTATATAGATATTCTAAAAAATTCGGGGTTTAGTACCAACAAAGGCCCATTTCTAAAATTATTCATGGAAATGGACCGTTTTAGAAAATAATAATGAATATGGACCGAAAACACAAAAACATGCTGACCGACGGCATTTTCAGGGGATACACCAGAAAAACGCGTCCACGTCAGCGCTTTTTTCCTTGTGTTAAATAAAAGCACGCTGACATGGAAGCGCTTTTCTAAAAAGCGTTGACATGGATGTGCTTTTGGCCGTGTTATCCCCCAATGGTCACCTTCAACGGCTGTTTTAAAATCTGACTATTGGGCCTCCAACGGTCAGGAATAAAAAAGGATAAACCCCCTAACCCCTTTTTTCATACCAAAATTTATTATTCTTCCAAAATTTCTCTCTAAAATTCTCAAAAAAAGCTCTCAAAGCTCTCTAAATTTTTGAATTTTTTCTAAATTATTATTATTTTATAATTTCTCTATAATTCTCTAAATTTCTTAAAATTACTAAGAAATTTGATCGTGTTAGCAGTGGCCCAACAATTTATTCATCTCGATAATAAACATATCTTCGTCGACAAAATGCAAATGGTAAGAGTTAATTTTATTTTTTAAAATATTATTTAAATTTTTATTTTATTTTTATAATTTAATTAATATTTTTTATAATTTTTATGTGAATAGCCGGTAGATTGAGTGCTATAATGTTTTATTCGTAATCTACTCAGTCCTCCATCACCGTTGATTGAAAATTACTTGAGCAAAGCAGGTTTTTGGCACGTAGCCAGTATAGGCCGGGGTGCAAGTTGGATCCGAAACTCATCAGTGCGTTTGTGAAGAGGTGGAGACCCGAGATGGACATATTCCATCTTCCATGAGAGGAGTGTACCATCACTATGGAGGACATGTAATTACATTTTAGGTTACCGGTGGATGGATCCGTACTGACCGGGTCCGCTTAATCTATTGATTGGAGAGTCATATGTGATGATCTTTTAGGTACGATTCCGAATAATATTTACAGAGGTCGGATCAATATGGGCTGGTTACGAGAGACATTCCCGATGCCACGGGATGATTCGACTGAAGTACAAAGAGTACGATACGCTCAAGCGTACATCTTTCAGATTATCGGAGGTTATCTAATGCCAGAAAAGTTACGAAACCTCCTATATCTAAGGTGACTAATGAAACTCATAGATTTTAAAGCAGTTGGCGAACTCAATTGGGGATCTGCCGTGTTGGCGACATTGTACCGGGAGATGTGTCAGACGACGCAACCAAGTAAAATCAAAATCAGAGGTTGCCTCACACTGCTACAATTTTGGGCTTGGTTTTGCTTCCCACTTTTACGTCCTCGAGTGGACCACCCGTATTGTACCACCCCTAACCCGTATCCGTCGCTAGAATAGGGTTACAGAGCATTACCAGAGTTTACGCTTCAAAACCATTAAAAATTTTAATTATTTAATAACTCAACATCAATCATAGCAAAATCAATATCATACATAGTACAGTTCATACAAACTTACATGGCTAAATTGTAGAAATACCAAAGTTCAGGGGTATTTTGGTAATTTTTTATTTTTCTCGATTTTCCACCCGATCATGATCTAAATTAATAATTTCATTCAATATATTAAATAATAAAACAATTCGTTTCATGCAATTTGGTCATTTTTGACATTTTTACAGAATTGCCACTAAAGTTTTACTTTTATCCAATTTAGTCCCTGAGCCCAAAACATGGAAATTGACCATTTTACCCAAAATTAAGCTTAGAAGAATATTCATGGTATCTAAAACGGCCCATTTATGCAACAATTTCACTTTAAGTCCTTTTACTTTTATTAATTTAACAATTTAGTCCCTAAACGGTAAATTCATCAAAAATCACTTAATAAAATACTTTTAAATATCAATCAAGATTCTAAATTCATCATTTTACATCTAAAATCATAATTTTAATCAATGAAAACATTCAAAATCTTTAACAGTTTCAAAATCGAAGGTACAGGCTAGTTGGACCTAGTTGCAACAATCTCAAAAAAGTAAAAATTACTGAAAATGGGGCTAAAACGGACTTACATGCATCATCACAAGGCAAGCCAAAGCTTCAAGGTGTTCTTTGGAGTTTTTATCCATTCCTAATCAGTGAAGAAAACATTAGGATGATAATAAACATTTTATTTTAATTATCCAATTACCATTTTACCCTTGGTTAAATAATAAATAAAACACCAATTTCATGACCATAATTGTCCATCACATAAATATATGGCATAATTACCATAAAAGGAAGGTTTAATTTCACAATTGGTCCTTCAATTAAATTAAATTCTAACTAAATAAACTTATTTACAATTTAATCATAAACTAATTAGGACTAAAAGAATAATTAATCTAAAAGCTAGTGGATTCAATCACAACACCATCGCTTGGAAACTTTGGCCATAGTTTAATTACCATTTAAGTCCCTTTTCCTTTATTGAATTAACCATTTAGTCACTCAAATCAAATAGTGATTAAATTTTACATCTTTTACAATTTTATCCGTTTTAATTAATTAATCACCGAAACGTTAAAATTTTTCAACGAAACTTTAATACCACCTTATTGACACTCCGTAAATATTTTTAAAAATATTTATAGCTCGTTTTATAGAAACAAGGTCCCGATATCTCATTTTCTAAAACCACTTGACCTTAGGGTCTTACCACTTGAACTTAATAAATCGCTTATATAACATAAATTACCAAATCAAAAACCTTTTTAAAACCATATTTGTAACACCCCTAACCCGTATCCATCGTCGGAACAGGGTTATAGAGTATTTCCAATAAAAACAGAACTTTTACAGAATAATCATATCATTTACTATTCCTTTTCCGTAAACATACATAATGTCCCTTGAATAAGCCCTCGAGGCCTAATAAGAACATTACAATCGAGTCGGGACTAAATCAGAAGTTCAAAAAAAATTTCGCAAAATTTTAAAATTTCCTTATGAATAGTACCACAAACGCCCGTGTGTCAGGTCGTGTAGTCACACACGCCCGTGTAGCTTGGGACACTCCTGTGTCCGTAGCCCGTGTAACTCTCTGATTTGTAAATATTAAGGTGCAGTTGTCACACGGTCAAGCCACAGGCCCATGTGCTTAGGCCGTGTGGTCAATTAATTTTCAAAAATTAGGTGCAGACTTCACACGGTGTCTCTGCCATGTACTCAATTTTGAGCATTTTTGTTTTGAAATCTTGAAATATAGAGGACATGCGGCCGGATTACATGCCCATGTACCCAAGCCGTGTGTCACACACGGCCTAGACACATGCCCGCGTGTCTACCCATGTGGACAAAATATGGCCTTTCCTAGTCTTATTTCTCACCCAAATTTTACCATTTCACCTGCACCAATATTTTCAAGTATAATCAACCAACTCAAGCTCAATTCAAACCAATATCCATCAACCAATTTATTTCATGACCTCATATAACCACACTTATAAACTTACCTTTACATTTCCTTATATAAATTGCATCATTGATTATCACATTTCACTTAGTTAACATGTATTAGTCATTATATTATGAACTCTTAACATACCAAAACATTCATTACTAGCCATTCCAATGGCTAGATTACAAGTCAACATTTCAAACCATCATTTAGACTATTTAGCCTATACATGCCATTATATCAAAAACAAATTTTGTCATTAATACCAAAATGAAAGGAAGGATAGTGTGATGATTTCCTCCGACTAATCTCCAACCTTCGTGAGCTTTAAAGCATTATAAAACCTAGAAATAAAACCTAATAAGCATTATATGCTTAGTAAGCTCGTATAACCGAAACTATACTTATCAGTCATATTTAACCAATAAAACACACACAAAGCATACTATCCATCAACTTGGCAAACTTAACAAATTTTGCCTAATCACAAGCATTCAATCAACCAAGTTAGTTACAATAACACTAATATGCATAGATGAGCTCATCATGCCACATTTTCTCATATTACTTGTTTTACTATTTTCGTTGAATCATTGAATTTCCGAGGGATATTCCCTTTTCCAGTTGAACACTCGAAGTGCACATTTCCTTTTCTAGTTTTACACTCATGGTGTACATTTCCTTTTCAAGTAGTACATTCGTGGTGTACATTTCCTTTTCAAGTAGTACACTCGTAATGTACATTTTCTTTTCAAGTATCACCCTTTCGAGCTAAATCTTTTTCAAGGTGAGATCAATATATTACCCTTCCGGGCTAAATGTTTTTTGCAACACATACAAGATCTCATTTCACATCGGTAATCACCTATCCAATTGGAATTCAATATTCAAACGGATTTCCTACCTTTTCATTAATTACACATTTCATATTTTATGATATTCATGCTTCATGTACACATATAATTCACAATTCAGAAATTCACACACTTCAACAATCAAATCCACATTTTCATGCTTGTTTAAGTTATACGAACTTACCTCGATAATTGTTCGTATCTCTATTCCGAAACTTTTTCTTTTCCTCGATCTTTTTCTTTGTTCGGTAATTCTGGATCTATATAAATACATTCAATCATCAATTCTACATTTTTCACATTCAATTGAGCCCATTTCACATTCTCGGCAAAAGTACCATTTTGCCCCTAACATTTTAATTAATTCCAATTTCGTCCCTAGGCTCGAAAATTAAAATTCATGCAATTTATTCCTTTTTCCAAGTCTATTAAAAATTCTAATACGAATTTTACAGCACATGTATTTCATAAATTTTAGAATTTTCCAAGAATTTTATCACTTTTCAATTTAGTCCTTACACATGTTTTCATTAAAAATCACTTTGTAAAAGTTGTTTAATTATCAACAACCTTTCATTTTCCAGCATATCCATCCATGGAAAATTTTCCATACTTTGATTTCTTTTCAAATTAAACCCCCAAATAGAGAAATTAAGCTTTCCCAATTCCAAAAATATGAAAATTACTAAAAACAGCACATAGAAACTTACCAATTTATGCCTTGAGAGCTTCTTTTGCCTCTTCTAGGGTTTCCATGTATTTTATGAAGAAGATGATATAAAATGAGTTTTTATTTCTATTTTAATTCTTTATTATCTTTTAATTATTTCAATTTCCAATTTAGTCCTTGTCTTTTTTCAAATTTTCCATGGATGATTCACCAAAAATATCTACATAGTTTTCATCAATGGTCTAATTTCCATATCGGGACCTCACATTTTCAATTTCATAGCTATTCAATCCTTATAGCTACTAGAATTCAACTTTGGCATTTTATTCAATTTAGTCCTTTTTACAATTAGACACATAATCGATAAAATTTTTCTATAAATATTTTCATGCAATATTCCTATCATGCTACCAATCATTTTATGAGATTTAAATAATTTTATTTTTCAGACTCGGATTTGTGATCCTGAAACCACTATTCTGATTTTACTGAAATTGGGCTGTTACAACTCTCCCCCTTTAAGGATTTTCGTCCTCAAAAATCTTATCAGTAAAGAGATTTGGGTACTGTTTTCTCATTGTATCTTCAGGCTCTCAGGTAGCTTCTTCAATTCTATGTTTCTACCATAGAACTTTTACCAATGCTACCTTTTTATTTCTTAACTCTTTTATTTCTCGGGCCAAAATCTTGATTGGTTATTCATTATATGTCTTATCAGACTGAATCTGAATTTCTGTCGGAGAAATAACATGTGAAGGATCCAATCGATATTTCTTAGCATGGATACATGAAAAACATTGTAAATCTTTTCAAGTTCCGGTGGTAATGCCAACTGATAGGAAACTGGCCCAATTCTTTCAACGACTTCATGTGGTACTATGAACCAAGAACTCAATTTTCCTTTTCGGCCAAACTGGAGAATTTTTTGACAAGGTGACACTTTCAAGAACACTTTATCACCAATCTCAAATTCTATTTCTTTTCTCTTAAGATTAGCATAAGACTTTTGTCTATTTGAAGTTGCTTTCAAGTTTTCTCGTATCACCTTTACTTACTCTTCGGTTTCTCAAATTAAATCAGCCCCATGAATCTTCTTTACACTGAGCTCTGTCTAGTATAAAGGTGTTCTACACTTCCGACCATATAAAGCTTCATAATGTGCCATTCTAATACTGGATTGATAGCTATTATTATAAGCAAATTCAATCAAAGGCAAATATTTTTCCCAGTTATTTTCAAACTCAATGTAATATCCCGAAAATTTCTATCCTTGATATAGTAAAATAAAGAAATAAAGAAATAAAAAGAGAAATTTTGAGCTATATCAACAAAATCTATGTAGGAAGTGATTATGATGTATTAATCCAAGAAAGGACTAAATCGTAAAAGTGAGAAAAGTCTTGTGGCCCAAGAGTAAATACTTAAAATTTAAGGGGTTAAAATGTAAATATGGAAAAGTTGAAGGACCAATAGTAAAAATATTTTAAGGATGGAATAATCTAGAAGCTAAGGAAAATGGATGAATTAGGACCAAATTGAATAGGAGAAAGAATTATGAGGGATTAAATCGCAATTTTACCAAATTAAGTGATGACTCAAGGATGGAATTTTAAAAGATCATGAAGGGCAAAATGGTCAATTAGAAGGAGAGAGAAATCTAGAAGATAATGATGATGTGATGATATTTTATAATTATTTAATAAGATAAATATTACTTTATTAATATTTTAATAAGATATTTGATTATTTTATTATTTTATTTAGTGTATATATATGTGTGTGTGTGTGTGTGTGTGTGTGGAAAAAAAAAAGGAGAAGAAACCACCATTTTTCATGCACCAACGTGAAAGGAATAGAGAAAGAAAGAAAGTTTTGCTTTCTTTACAATTTGGTCCTTCCACCAAAAATTCACCATTTTCACCTAGAAATCAAAAGAATTTCCATAGCTACCGAAGGAGAAAAATGTTAAGAAGGCTATGAGGAGTTAGAATATCAAGTTGGATTCAAGAAATAGAAGCTGGAGGAGAGAGAAAGTGAAGTTAAAGTTTGGAAACAATAAAACAAGGTAAGAACATTAAGATTTCCATGTATTTTTAAGTTTAATATTATTGAAAAAAAAAAGCATGTAAATGATGTTAATGTACAGTTTTATTATATATGATTCTATGTTCTTGATATGATAGTGAAGAGAAAATAAGATAAAGTGATGGGAAATGGTGTAGAGAAAGAAAATAAGGGTGATATAAACTTAATAATTAATATCTTGCACCAAAATAGTTTTGGACAGCAGCAGTAAGCTAAATTTGAAAAATCACCAAAAATGGTAGAAACTGAATTAGGAGTTGAGTGAGATATGGAATTTAAGCTTGTTGAGTCTATTTTCATATAAAAGAAACAGAACAAGTAAATGAATTTTGTATTATGAGATATTTATATTTTTGTGAAACTGGTTCAGAATGATTTCGGGATCCTATGTTTTGACTTCGGAAAATCACCAAAAATTTTATAAAAATAATTAGGGACTTAAATTTATATTTTTGAAATCCTTAATGAGTCTATTTTCAAGAGAAACAAGCGGTAACATCATCCGAGTCCCGTACAAGGAGATAATTAAATTTTAGTGAATAAATGTCAGAACTGTCATACAGCAGAACAGGGGTAACTTTAAAGAATAAACTGTACTTATTGGATAAACCAAAAATTATGAAAATTTTATGGTAAGAATATATGTGAGTCTAGTTTCAGGGAAAATTAACGGATCTTAATTTGGAGTTCTGTAGCTCAAGATATAAATAATTTAGTGACTATGACGCAGGTGGACAGCTTGAATGTTCACATATAAGTAAATAGTGAAATTATTGATAATGTTACTTATAAGCATATTATATATTAAGGATGTGGAATGGAGAGGAGGAGGAGGAAAATCTGTATGGATATTCAATTAGCATGGCTAATTTGTATGTTTTAGGCTCAGGGACTAAATTGAATAAAGGTAAAACTTTACAGGTAATTTTGTAAAAATGTTAGAAATGATCAAATTACATGAAATGGATTATTATATTATTATTTAAATTGAAAATTTTAAATGAAAACTGTTAATTTAGTTCAAGATCGAGGGAAAACATGTTTTAAGGATTAAATTGAAAAGTGTTGAAATTATGGAAAATTTTGATATTTTATAGAATTTATGGAATGTTATTAATATGTATAATGATAATGGCTGGAAATAAGGATTAAATCACAAGAATTTATTTTTCTGAGCCTAAGGGTAAAATCGTCATTAATTAAAAGTTTGGGGGCCAAATGGTAATTTTGCCTAGAGCATTAATTGAATGTATTAGAATATGGAATTAATGAAAACAATGGTCAAATTTATTTATAAAGTTCTGAACGACTCAAATGCGAGACCTGAACGTGGAAAAGAAAAGATATCGGATTAATGAATTTATAAACACGAACAAGCAACGAGGTAAGTTCGTGTAACTTGAATTGTATTTTTAAATACTTGAAAGATGTGATTATATGATGAAAATATGATTTGAATGATCAATGCATAATAACTGATGAAATATTGATAATACTCGATAAAAAGGGGAAGAAATCCCGGTTAAATGAAAGGAAAATTCGATGGATCTCTGAAAAGGAATTGACGGTAAAAAGGGATCTAGCCCGGACGGGTGATCCTATCTTGATATAGCCCTCCCGAAGAATATGTGGACAATGGATTTAGCCCGGACGGGTAATCCAAATTAGGGTCTGAATTTAGCCTGGACTGGTAATTCAGATCCAAGCTCGTTAGAGTAATTGTCGTTGCAGGGGATTTAGCCTGGACTGGTAATCCCGACAATACTCGATGAGTTTATATTACAGGGGATTTAGCCTGGGCTGGTAATCCCACTGTAAGGATGAGGTTCGCGGGAGTGTGCTTACTGAAATGAAATGACCATGGTTGAAAGATACCATGGCAATGAATAAGACCATGGTTGAAAGATACCATGGCAACAAATTGAGAAAATGAGTAAGACCATGGTTGAAAGATACCATGGCAATGAATAAGACCATGGTTGAAAGATACCATGGCAATACATGCATATGAATTGACAGACTCGGAATTGTACACTCAAAGTGTACTTCTGTATGAATTAACGGTTAGTGAGATTGTACACCAGGAGTGTACTATCGGAAATCCATCGAAATTCCGAGAAACTCAACGAGATAAATATAGAAGATGGTAAAAACACATAGCTAAAAAGGGTAAATGTGAATCGATGGATTACGAATTTGCATATTTTAAGTATACTATATGATTTTAACTATCGATATTCCAATAAATTCAGTAGGTAAGAATCCTAACCAAAAAAGGAATATGTATATAAAAAGATTCGTACATATATATTCCTGAAGTACACGAAAAATAATAGTGATACTGGACATATGGAAATATAAGATGATAATATTTGTACATAGAATTTATTGATGAATATATGCATTCATGATTATAGATCCGTATACCTTAAATACGATGATATTTCGAATGAATTAATGAATAAAGTTCCGACATGGAATAATTCGAGCACGAAACAATAATCATGAAATTGAACTTGAAATACACGAAAACGATATTTATTCGATATTTTAAAAATATGACATGGAAAATACATGTATATGAGACTTACCTGATAATTATGCATGTTCAAGATTATGAATTGTCCCGGAATAAATATATACAAAATTCATGAAAACAATGATACATGAAATTTTGGTATAATGAATGATTTATGTTTTTGAAGAAATGGCAAGAGAATAATATGTATCATATTATATGAATATGTGGCTATCTTTAATATACTGATACATGGAAATTGGGTAAGCCGTAATAAGTAATAATCTCAAGTATGATATGTTGATACAATGAGTTTATCGATTCTAAAATTATATGAAATATATTCAAGCATACTAATAACTGTTGTTGTTGACGCTTAGACAAGTGCCAAGCTATCGGTTAAATGGTAATATGTTTATTATTTGATACGTCGAAAGGGTAAATGATCAAATGAAAATATACATGTGTTTATGGAAGAGTGGTAAAATTTAAGTTGTACAATTTCTTATAAAATGAGTTATCATGTGATAAAAAAAAAAGTTCTATAAACTCCGGTAATACCTCGTGACCCTATTCCAATGATGGATACGGGTTGGGGTGTTACAATCAAGAACACAGCATCGGTGTAATGACCCAAATTTATGGACATCGAAAAAGAGTATTGTCGGGCCTCCGTTTTAATAAAACAAATTAGTAAATATTTATTAAAAATATTTATGAATTTAGTTGAGTGGTCCAATAGGTTTTGGATAGTGAATTAGCTCGAATTATGAGTAATTAGGAAAAAGAACTAAATTGAATAAAGGGTGAAAGTTGAATTGTAGATTAAAAGAAAGTAAAAAGGACCAAAATGGCAAATATGCCATTTAGCACAAATGAGGCGGCAAACTTAGAAAAATCTAAGATTTTCTTAGATTTTATATGTTATAAAATGATAATAATTATTAATTATTATTATATTACAAATAAATAAAATAATGACAAATGTATGGTGATAAAATTATACATGTGTAATGGTAATAATATATATGTACACTTGTATTATAAATATGTATTTACTTATAATTTAAGTAAAAAGATATTATATTATATTATTAATTAAATAATAAACAAAAGACACAAAATGGAAAAGAAAGAACAAAGAAGCAGAGAAGCAAACGAAATAGGGAGAAAGAAAGAAGAAAAGAAAAGAAAAAGGAAAAACTAGGGTTTTAAGGCTTTAAGTTTAAATTGGTAAGTCAATTTAGTCTCTTTTCTTATAATTTTGATGTTTTTGAAATCTTAGAACAAAGTATCATTGGATTTATGTTGAAATTTTGTTGATTGAAAGATTTTTAGACATATTTCATGATAGGAAAATTGATGAATTAGGGATTTATTTGATAGAATATCTCATTAGAATTGGTTAAAGGATTAAATTGTAAAATAAGTTATAAGTTTTGTGCTAGAGGGACTAAATTTCAAGAATTTTGAAATTAAGAATTTATGATGAAAAGTAGTTGGTTAAGTTTAAGTTTAGTAGGAAAATGAATGGAAATAAAGTATGAATTGTGATAGGAATATAAATGAATTTAGTTAAGACTAAATTGGAATTATAGTAAAAGTTGAATAGAAAATTCAATTATTTAATATAAATTAGTAAATCTATCATAAAACATCTAAATAATCAAGCATTCAATAATGGCATCATTCCAAATCTATAACAATTTTGAAAACAAAGATATGAGCTAGCTAGATTAAGTTGCAATGATCTCAAAAACGTAAAAATAATTAAAAACCAAACACAATTGCACTTACATGCATGAAATTATGTTGGCCGAACCTTGAAAACTCCCATGGCTTCTTTCTATTTTTGTTTTCGGTGAAGATGAAGTAAAAAATTGATGATATGCATGTTTGGTTTCATTAAAATAATCTTTAATAAGTAACTTACTATTTTATCCTTAAAATAAAACCATTAAACATGCATAAATAATACCCATAAATGTCCATTCACACTTCAAATGGTTTAATTACCATTTGAGGACCCCCACTTAAAAAGCCAAGGCCAAATAACACCTTTTACTAATAGCATGCAACTTTTGCATTTTTCACGATTAAATCCTTTTAATTAAATTGAGCACACAAACGCTAAACTTTTCACACGCAATTTTCAAACGTATAATTTAATATGTTGTAGATACCAAAAATAGTATAAAATATTTTTTTGACTAGGATTTGTGGTCCCGAAACTACTATTCTGACTAGGGTTTAAACCGGGTTGTTACAACTCTCCCCCCTTTAGAGATTTTCGTCCCCGAAAATCTTACTACTGAATAAATTAGAGATTTGCTTTCACTAGCCTCATTAATTTCTCACATAGCCTCAGGTTTCTCAACTTTTCAATCTCATGAGCTAAGATTCTGATCTATTCTTTGCTAAATGTGATAACAAGCTGAGTTTCTACTCCTGAAAGAGATACTATAGATAAAGGATCGTATCTGTATCATCACATTATATATATAAGAAACACATTACGGGTCTTCTCAAGTCCTGATAATAATCTCATTCAGTCTGATGAATTGCGAACTCAACTTCTCTTTATAACTAAATCGACAAATTCTATTCCCACAATAATACTTTCACAAATACTGAGTTTCTAATTGAAATTCAATGCTTTTACGTATCAAACCCACATATGTTTCTGCCAATCTAAAACTGCTTTTAGACTGTCACGAATTACTTTCATTTCCCCTCAACCTTCCTAATCATATCGACACCGGAATTCTTTTTATCAAAATTCGATTCAATACAACGAAGTTCAGTAACCGTACTCATACAATGCTATATTAATATTCATCTCATAACTATTATTATACACAAAATTAACCAACAATAAATGTCTTTCTCAGTTGCTTTCAAATTCTAGAATACAGTAGCAAAATATATTTTCGAAAATCAGAATCACTTCTGCTATTAACTAACACATTAAGGATAGAAACAGTGTTACAAAGCAATTCCATACCCAAAGCTCACATTAGTTTACTTCAGTAACATGATATGAACCTCCTGATTCTAATTGAACAATGAAAAAACTGGCACTCTGTAGACAAATTAACCATCTCAGGAATGTGTAACTCAATTAATCTATCAAGAGAGAAATTCGTACATACGGAGATAAAATATGCAGACTTCCTCAAGTATTCAACAATAGTTCAATTAACATCTGTCTTTTTTGGTGATAAGAATAATCCCATCACAAAAATTCATCAAAATTCTATTTCATTTCTACTCAGATATTAATACATGTTGTAAAAGTTTCGAAAACACTCGATAATCGGTTTTAGCCATCAGACATTTTGATATAAAGTTAGAGGTATCACTTTTCATACTCATGCACTAATACAACTGTCTCAGATTATTGTACATTTTAGTACTCCCAGAACGGATAGACAATTAACACTGTGCGAGATGTCACAATTTTTGTAAAATTTTTGGATTTCTCGGCACACGAACTTTATCTCGACACAACGAACGATTGCCTGTTCCAATCTGAAATTTTAAATCAGAAATCAATTTATGTTGTACCCTTTTTAACATGTAATTTGTAACACCTTAATTTTGCCCCGGCCCATTGGAAGCCCGTACAAAACCAAAAATAAATAAATAAATTGTCCTTTTACAGTCTGTTTACAAACCAATACCAGGCCTAAAAACTATCCAAGCCCAAATTTAGACCCTTTAACCCGACTACCTACAAACTAACCCATTACATTTTACTCAAACCCAAATTCCCTATATACCCCTTTTACCCCGAAACGCAACCCGTGGCCCAAAAATCTAAACCCTTGCCCAAACAGTATAACCCAACTCCTGACCCAAACCAAACTGAGCCCAAGGAGCCCAACACCTTAATATTTTCCAGAAACCCTAGGGGAATCTGGAAAGTATCACACCGCAAGCCTCATCAGCACTCCCGTCGAGCCTCCATCAGTGCATGTTCACCGCCGTCAATTTCGCTACAGACATTCAAAAAGGAAAGAAAGGCCAAACAGATTAAGAAATAAATCAAAAATTATACTTTCTATATATATATTCGAGCTATAAAATCAACCCAAAGAACACAGTGTAAAGATACAAAAAATACAACAAAATACCCAATAAAGAGATTTTTTTTAACAGAGGTGATTATTTGTTCTTTACTACGCTCTTATTTTTTATATATTTGTTTTTTTATTTTAATCGCACAAAACAGAAGCACCAGAAAACGTATCGTTCGTTTCATTTTTTTATACAAAATACTGTTTTAAAATAAAAGGAGGGAGTTTTACCTGAAGAGGGGAAGGTTTTGACCTTCCGGCCACCGTGAGAAGTGGCGTGTGAGGCGGCGTGTGAGGCGGCGTGTGAGGCGGCGTGTGAGGCGGCGCGTGAGGCGGCCGGTCGGCGGAGCTCCCACAGGAATCTGGGCAGAGGAGAGGGTTTTCAGAGAATTTTTGGAGTGTTTTTTTTAAGAAGCAGGGTTGTAAATGATTTTTGAACTTAAAATTTAGCTTATATAGCCTAATGAAAACGGCGCCGTTTTGGCCTAATCTAAATAGGCATGAAACGACGTCGTTTCAAGGTTGAGACCCTATTAACCCGACCCGTGCTTGAAAGATCCGCTTGTTTTACCATTAAATTGGGTTATTTTTCTATTTAACCCTCCCGCATTTTTAAACTTTAAAATTAAATTTATTTAGTACTCTAATTTTGCCCAATAATTATTTTTTGGTTTTAATTTGGTCCCTAAAACCATTTTAAGGCTAATTTCAGAACGCTGCCGTATTAAGGAATAGGGCAATTTTCCCAGTGTGTCCCTCTGATTTAGCACGCGTTTCATTTGGGTTTAAATTAGATTTTTTTTATTTTTAAAATTAACCATATATTTTATTTAATTTTAATTTTAATCCTTTTACATTTTTTCATTTTTTTAAATTTATTTATTTAAAATATTTTATATATTATTTATTTTACTATAAATATTATTATATATGCAAATTTTATTATTTTTATATATATATTTTATATTTGTTCTATATATATTATTTATTTAAACTCATTTTTTATATAAAAAAATTATTTTATTATAAATAATTCTTATATTATTATTTTTTATATCTTATTTTTGTATATTATGTATTATATCTTATTTTGTTTATTATATTATATTTTAAAATACTTTATTATGAAAGTAAATTTTGTTCCTTATTATCATATTATTGTTTTTATAAATATATGTATTAAATTATTATATGTTGAAAATTTCTTACGAATATATTAATTTTATATATATATATCATTTAAAAAATTTATTCTTTATAGCATTTTAATATCTTATTTTTACTTCATTTATTTTATTATAAAAGTTTTATATTTATTTTTATTTGATATATTCTCAAAAATTGTGTTGAGTTAATTTTTTATCACTTTCTGTATTTACTTATTGTTTTGGTACGTCAATCTTATCTCACAAATTATTTGTTATTTTATTTATTATGTTGTATTTGTATGAGTATGTTGTATATTTTAAAAATTGTTCAGTATTGATACTTTGTAATTGGTTAATGTTATATTTTGCCAAGCATCATTGTTTCGTTAAAATATATTTCATTAAAAATCCTTTTTTTTTTTAAAAAGACAATGTCTTTCGTATTTAAGAATTCGGGAAAGAGTGCCTTAACATGCTGGGTTACGATTTCCCGTTTGTCTAAATACCTAAGGTATCCTTCTAAACAATTCTTTAAAAATTACGAGATGATTTTAGTTACAAAAGTCTGAGAATATCGTGTCCTATCATGCTGGATGTGATATTCATGTTCTTTTGGAACAAAGAATTCTCGGTTTTTAAACTCAAAGTATTCCAATTTTAAAAGGATCTTATTTTGAATTATTTCAAATTTTGACATTAAGACGGAAAGCAATTTAATTCGGTACCAATTTTGGGCGTTGTGAGGGTGCTAACCCTTCCTCACACGTAACCGACTCCCGAACCTATTTTCTCAATTTTTCGTAGACCAAAACGTTTTTAAAAGGTGATCCAATCGCTCCTAAAAAGATTGGTGGCGACTCCCGTTTTCATTTTTTAAAGTCAAACCCTGTTTTTTCAAAACCTCGTTCAAAAATGGTTTCGACATAATTCACTGACACACTTCTTAACCTCACAAATTTGCTGATTAAACATCAATTTAGCTTCTAGCTCAGCCAATAACTACTCATCATCTGATAAGATTAATCGCATGATTATCGGTTGTAAGACACACAAAGGGTTTTGGCTCAGAACATCCAAGACTATAATCGTTTGCCCAGAGTGATAATCAATCATTGACTTATAATCTTTCAATAGTTTAAACCATCTTTACTGTAACACCCTAAATCTGAACTCATCGTAGAAATGGGGTTACGAGATATTACCTAACATAACACAACATCTAGACATTCATAGATACACATAGGAAATAATTATCAATTTCGCATATAACCATTATGATTTCTTTATAACATGAATTACTATACACTTGGTCATTTTCCAATTACTAATGCCAAATTTTGATCGTACTAAATATATATGACTTAACAATTACCCACTTTCATTTATCCATCTTATTACACATAAAACACATTACACATAATTCATGTCATTTAAAAAACATATCCGAGTCATCAAACCACATACAAATATATCAAACATATTATTAAGTCAAGACGTAAATTCTAACACAACAGAATAGTGAGCCATTATTGCATGGCCAAAATCGTACAAACCGAATTACTGCATCTCAATTCACACTCCAACCTATACATGCCATAGGTTCAAACCGTAACTTATATAATTACCAAGGGTGGTCGATAGTGTGATAAACTCCTCTGGCGATTCTCGAACTCATAAGTTAGGTACAATATCTACAAAATAAAGACAATTATACACACAGTAATTTAACATAGCTTAGTAAGTCTTAAGCAAATACACAACTGAGTAATATTATCAAATTAATTAAATTAGTTCCAAATTAAACTATTATAACACATTTAGACCAAACATGTATAAGCTCATAGTCTAAATTTATATACATATTTGTTCGCAAATGTCACCTTGATTGAATATGTCCACATAATCACATTGATATAATGCCATATAATTTCCAAAATCGTGTAATCATTATAAACCAAATCCACATACACACAAGATACATACACTCACGTATCGAACCTTTATACCTCGTAATTATACTTAACTATTAACCGAATGTACTTCATAATTTCTTACCTAAGTTGGATACTCGCATAGCTTTTCTAACATAAATTATTTAATTCTCGAACTAAATTAACATTATCATAGTTAATACGTATATAAATACATAGTCAAACGCACACACATGTGCAAATAAAATATGTCTTCTACTTCAAGGTTAAGTACTATTATAAAACACATGTATTTATACTTATTGCTCACATTGTAATATCATATGCACATTTATAGTAAGGGCTGAATGTTCCTATGGCCAAATTAACATATTATGGTTTAACTTCTAAAGCCAAATAGTTATTAAATCTAGTTCACATACATTCAAGTATATATATATATTCATGTAGCACTATATATCTTCATATACATGAATTAGCTACATAACCGGATATACATTATCACATATGCACACAAATAAAATTCATTCAATACTATTCACCAGGCTGAATATACTTATTTAGTTTGCACATAATCTTTATTTGCTTTACACATGATTTGTAGTAAGAATTTAGTTGCTCACTTACATTACTTTAAGTAAACATCAACCTGATTCATACCCGCCATGTGGCTCGTTTTATACACTCGAACATGGCTTAACATTTCCCGATGAACCATTCGGAAACTTTGTAGTTTAACTTACTCACATTCGGCTATAGGATATAGTAAGTCATACTTTTCATTTTAGCATGTATAAACAACATTTAATGGAATTTAAGTACGTATACTTACTTATGAACTTACCTCAGACGAAGAAAAACGGGACGGGATGACTAGTCGAAAATTTTAACCTTTCTTCGATCCAATTTTGATATCTTTATTTCTCAATCTTGAATTGAGCTTGGAAGTAAGGCCGAACCCAAGCTTCTCCATTTCTTTTCTTTTATTTCTTGTTTTAGTGAAGAGAATAATAAACATGACTTATTTTATGTTTTAATATAACATCCACATAATATAAGTCTTAACCATCCCTCTTATATATCTATGGGATATTTACCACATAAATGCTCCAACTTAGAAAACCACTAACTATTGGCGCTTATACTTTAATCTGTCAAATTTTCAGTTCATACTTCTTATTCGGTAATATATACATTTCATCTAATCACTTTCATTTCATACTTGTCATTCGACAACATAAACATATCACTATCATATTTCGATTTCATAGTTCATTGCTAAGATTACGCACATTATGAGTCACATACAACCACTTTAATACATATAAAATTTAATTGTTCATTTCATTTAAGACATACGTTCGACAATTTATATTATCATGTCTATGTCAACTCAAACAATCTAGCCGCATTCGACTCAATTTATTCCTTCAAACAAACCTACAGCATATTGCATTACCATGTCCATTTCGAATTAAACACTTTAGCCACATTCGTCTCAATTCACTTCTAACACCAAGCTACAATCAGCTACCACATTTAACTATTTCAAATATCATGCACATTATAAGTTAGCTTCGGCCTTTCCATAAACAGCAAAATCAACCATTAAGCACTTGCCGAAGCATGAATAAAATCATTGCTAAACTAGTTCTTCAAACTCATCATAATCGGCAATACAAAATTAACGTAATTAGTTTAATTTACTAATCCAACAATCATTCAATAAATTCCAACACACCATCGCTAAAACATTTTCAATTGTTCAACTCACAATCGGCAATTTCAATTAAATCAAGGCAACTATCATTCTCCATTATAGTCACATTCGGAAATGGTGTAATAAGTTCCAAAAGTTCAAATAAACACTTATACTTAATCTTTATTAAAATTTAATGCATATAATAGCTTAAGAACTTACCTCGAACATTTGTACTCGGTGAGTCAAATATTCGATTAACTTCGCTTTTTCCCCGATTCATCTCCGATCTCTTTTATTCTTGAGCTTGAATAAATTTCAATTCGAATTCATTAAATTGAATTTCATCCAATTCAATCTTAACTATAAACATATTCGAATAAATTTCCCCTTTTTCCTTTACACTATATATTTTTATAACCTAGTCCAATATGAATATATCATAACATACATTCAATGCTTCCGAAATTTACAAAAGCCGAATGCTCACCTAGCTTATTCAAGCTCTTACAATTTGCACATTAACCATTTGGTCCCCAAAATTCATAAAATACACATCAATGAAATTTACTCAAGCCATGCATAAACCGAATATGCCCCCTCTTTCATACAAGTCATTTTAAATCATTTAGTTTAAAATTAGCCATTCAATTCACTATTTTCACAAATTATCCCTACAAATTCAAAATTATATAAAATCACATATAAGAGATATTCATATAACACCTATTTTTGGTTTCTAAATTTCAACTCAATAACACTATTCAATTATGACCGAATATGCATTTTGTCACCATTTCAAAAATTTCAAGATGGGCTTTAACTCTAATTAAACAAAGATCACACATCTATTAAAAAATTAACAAAAACTTCATGGGATTACCTTGAATTTTAGATTGTTAAAATGCCGAAATCCACAAAGCACATTTCTTCTTTTCTTTCTCAAGCATTCGACAAAAACAAGGTATGAATGCATGGCTCTTTTATTTATATTTTATTATAACATATATATTAAAGTATTATTATTATTATAACATGTTTTTCTATTTCACCCCCCTTTACAAAACATAAATAAAAGCTTATGCACAAGGACATATTTGTCCACCTTATTTACACATGGTTTCCACTCATGACTTATCATGTACACTTATATATATATATATTATCATTAATATTTGTATGAAAATAAAAGAAAACATATTTTGTTTTATATAATTACCTCATGCCGTCCATTTGCATAAATGAAAAAGTGTCATTTACAACATTGGTGCTTCCAATTATAAAGCCACTATCAATTCAATCCTCACAACTAATACTATCAAATTTTCAATTTATGCGATTTAGCACATTTTATTTAATTAAGCACACAAACAATCAAATTTCTCGTACGAAGCTTTCACACATGCTAATTCACATATAATAACACGGAAAATAATATTTAATTATTTTTTTGACTCGGATTCGTGGTCCCGAAACCACTATCCCGATTAGGGTCTAAATTAGGGTTGTCACATTTACTGTCTCAAATTTAGATCTTTCAGAAACATCAAATATTTTTAAACTCTTGCAGTCTTCAAAAAGTTACATTACTTACCAAAAAATTAATGTCGTTAACTATTGAACACAAATACCATGTCAACCATCTCTAATTCTTGTGTCGAATAACTCTTTACCCGATGCAGGCTAAACCAGAACTGATGTTTTAGTTAACAATGTCTTCAACTGTTTACCACTTTAATAATGAATATCATATCATGTAGACTTCACAAGCGCGATCTACAAAAACATTTCTCAATAAAACTGTTCTGATGGATATAATTCGGTATCATGTCTTCCAGAATATAAATCCTGCATTCAAAATATTCATCTATTTACCCGGGAACATTCAAAGTTTATTTCCACACTATGGATAGATTCAGATACAAGTAACTAGATTATTCCTTCCAGCAATTAATCCAATCAAACTAGACAACTGAATTGATCTCGACTGTCAAATAATAACTTTTCAATTATTAATCAACAAAGCTTGAATCATATTGAAGCCACAACCATAAGATAGATTAAAATCATAGTGTCATAATAAGGCCGACATCTCAATTGTATAGATATATATTGTCCTGGTTATCAATACTGCATTTTGAACACAAGAGAAATTTTGAATATGATTTCAGTAGCAACTAGTGCAGAAACACAACCTTTATAAATCTAATAAATATACCATTGTACTCCCAAATCGAACCAGAAATTTTAAATCATATTAGATATGGTCATATCTGTTAAAAGAATATCCCTTGCAGAAAATCACATAGAATCGTAAGAAAACCGAGATAGTGTAATCCCAAATATAATATTATACTGAACTTTTTAAGAAAACACCCATATCAGATGGTAAATATCTCGATGATGTCTCAGAGAAAGATCCAGAAGTAAAGCATCATTCATATGCACTGGAATCAATGGTAACAAAAGCGTTGTAATCTTCATGTATATTCAACAGAACAATAACTAATAGAAACATAATACTAACATCATACAGATTTTACCGTTGACCTTCTATCGACACAATGGAATAAAATACCATAGAAAGATAGAGCAATGCCGATCATAACTCAAACAGACCAACAATGTTTTCATCTACAGTATGTTCCGCTAATGTTCTCATACAATAAGAATTTTCATCTGAAAATATACAATTACACATACCTCTGAGGATAAATGTACACATAGAATGCCCAGAAGAAACCATAGTAACTACCCAACTATAACCACTGCACTCAGCTATCATTTCATAGCAGCATTTAATTTTGGCCAAACCCAAGCCTAGCCGAAATTTAATACAACTTCATAGCAGCCCATATTTTCATTTACTTCACACTTTTAACCACAACATTTCACATTTTCTCAATTTAATACCTAATTGACATTTTTGTCAAAAAATCACTTTACAAAACTTGTTAGTCTAGCTTCAAATATTAATAATCTATCATAAAACATCTAAATAACCAAGCATTCAACAATGACATCATTCCCAATCTATAACAATTTCGAAAATAGAGATACGGGCTAGCTAGATTAAGTTATAACGATCTCAAAAACGTAGAAGTAATTAAAAACCGAACACAATTGCACTTACATGCATGAAATTATGGTGGCCGAACCTTGAAAACTCCCATGGCTTCTTTCTCTTTTTGATTTCGGTGAAGATGAAGTAAAAAATTGATTATATGCATGTTTGGTTTCATTAAAATAATCTTTAATAAATTTATCCTTAAAATAAAACTATTAAAAATGCATAAATAATACCTATAAATCTCCATTCACACTTCAAATGGTTTAATTACCATTTGAGGACCCTCACTTAAAAAGCCAAGGCCAAATAACACCTTTTACTAATAGCATGCAACTTTTGCATTTTTCACGATTAAATTCTTTTAATTAAATCGAACACACAATCGCTAAAATTTTCACACGAAATTTTCACACATATAATTTAATATGCTGTAGACATCAAAAATAATATTAAAATATTTTTCTGACTCGAATTTGTGGTCCTGAAACCACTGTTCCGGCTAGGGTTTAAACGGGGCTATTACACCAAAACCATTGTTTTCGACACCACTGAAAAACGGTTTGTTACATGTATACATCCCACTCAGAACAAGGTAAAATTTATATTAGATTTTGCAATTATTAAATAGATTTAAAATAAAATATTATGCTAAAATTTTGTTTAAATAGGTGGAACCGTTCTCCTTGCTACGAGGGTATACCTACCGCTCTTGAAGATATACGGCTTCTATTAGACTAACAATCGAAAGCGCATGTAAGTATTTATTTCATTTTAAACTATATATACATAACATAGTCAATTTCGTATTTAGTATTATGTATATAACTAATATTTTTATTACATTCTTATAGTTTCAATGGACACCATACGAGGATCTGGCAATTCAGGCAGAAATTCCAGTGGAATTCCTACAGAATCCGAACATCTGGCTCGTTAGGGTCCCATTGGTCAACTACACTACTGTTGAGATGTATTATCGTACAATCGTGATACATTTAACATCATAACATTTAAATAAATTAAAAATATTATAAACCATTCAATTATATACGTTTTATCTCTAAATCGAGCCTTCGAGACCCTAAAAATAGCTTAGAAGTAATTCAGGACTAATTTGAAATAAAACAAAAATTTTAAGAAAAAGTTGCAAAAATTGGGAACCAGGGGTCACACAGCTATGTGGCCAGGCCGTGTGACATAGCCCAGGCCGTGTAACACTCGAACAAAGGGACACACGGCTGTGTCGCACGCCGCGTGCCAAACCGTGTAACTCTCTGAGTTGCCACACACAGTCGTGTGCTAGACCCTATAACTTTTTGAGTTGCCACACACGACTGTGTGCTAGGCTGTTTAATTCACTGACTTGAAATACTATGAAATTTCAAATGACATACGGTCGTGTCGTTAGGCTGTGTGTGTCACACGGCGTGTGATAGCCCGTGTCCCAAGCCGTGTGATCCATAATTTAACCCTAAATTCATACCATTTCAAGTCCAATTCATACCAAACCATTCTTACTATTTGGGCATACATCTAAGGGACTTAAACATCATTCAAACACATCAAAACTGTAACATCCCCAAAAATTTTTGAAGTCTTGAACAATGATAAATATAAATAAAATAGTCAAAATTTTTAGAAAAGTCAGAAATTGGAAATATGAAGAGTTATGAGACATAAAAGATAGGTGATTTAGATATTTAGAAAAGTAAAAATATTAATATAATATTTTTTTGGAACCAATTAAATTAATGAAAAGTATTAGGACAAGGTGAGAAAATTGGGTATTGAAGGATTAAATTAAATTGATGAAAAAGGAGGAGGGACTAGATGTGAAAATATACCAAAGGAAATAGGACACATGAGTGTTATTATAGAAAAAGTGAAAGGGTAAAATGGTAAAGGAATTGAAAAGATAGTTATGAAAAAGTAATGGCTTAATTGTAATTAAGTAAAAAGGGCAAGATGGTAAATAGCATAAAAAATATTTTTGGTATAGATAAATTTATGGAGAAGTCTAGAAAAATAGAGAAAGAAAAGGATAAAAAACAAGAAGAGAAGAAGCTATAAATGGTGATGGTGCTTCACGTCAGCCACCATTTTTCCACCATTTTAATATTTATTTTTCTTTCAATTTAGTCCCTCTCACCAAATACAAATCAATTAAGCTAGTTTTTCCTAAATTTCTTCATGCTTTGTGAGTGAGATCAATGGAGAGAGATAATAGTTACATTAATTTCATGAGAAGAGCATTCATGGGTGTAATACTCTAATTTTGCCCGGGCCATAAAATAAATAAACCAAAAATAAATTGTTTTTTAACAGTTCTTTTACAATTTACAATGAACACCACTACCCAACACCGATTTAACCCACTACCCTTTTACCCAAATAAATTAAACCAAATGTTACCCCAAACTTAAACCAATTAACTAAACTAACCTAATGCCTATGATCCACACCAGAATCTAGCCCACTTACAATTTTAACAGCCCAAATTCTAAAAAATCCTAAACCCAACAAACTGGGCCCAAATGCCCAAAACACCGAATCAGAAACTTAGGGTTTTTGAAACCCTAGCCTCACTTTGCGCCGCAGCCCCCAGCAGACTCCTCCTTTTGCGCCCTTCATCATGCCTCCGTCTACGCCTGATTGTCGCCACAATCTTCGCCATTACCTGCAAAAGGAAACAAAGACAATAGATATGGCAAGAAGCAAGATTGTAGCATTATTTTTGATTTACAGTGGCTATAAAGCCTAAGCTCAAACAATGTAAAAGGGGGACGCATGTATACAGATCTAAAACAGAAATATGAACTTTTTTGAAAGGTGATCTTATGATAGTTATTTTATTTTATTTATTTCGTCTTTATTTCTCTTCTGTTAATATGTATATACAAAGTTTTTTTTTAAAAAAATAAAATTTTACTAAAATAAAGAGAGCAAGAGAGAGTACCTTCGATTCGGCTGAGAAAGGTGAGATTTTTAGCTCACAGACCGCCGTGCATGACGGCGCGTGGAACGGCACGTGAGGCGACCTATCGCCGGAGCTCTCGCCGGATGTCGGGCTGAGGAGAGGATTTGAGAGAGGGTTTTAGATTTTTTTTTAAAAGGGGCACAGTTCAAATGAATTTGCAATACGGCACCGTTTTGGCTTAAAACAATAAGCCTTAAAACGGCGCCGTTTAGACGTATAACCCGATTACCCGACCCGATGTCCATAAGATCCGCGTGTTTTGCCGCTAAATTGGGATATTTTTCCTTAGGTCCTTCCGCTTTTTTAGTTTATTTAATTTCATTCAATTCAAATTTTATATTTTAATTTGGCCCTAGAAATTTATTTGTGTTTCAATTTAGTCCCCATAGCCCCATAAAGGTCTATTCTGGTGAGCGACGTCGTTTTGGGATTAGGGCATTTTGCCCAGTGAGTCCTTCGAATTTAAACGCGCCCAGTGAGTCCTTCGAATTTAAACGCGTGTTCCAATTGGGCCCTAAATTCTGTTTTCTTATTTTAAATTTACCCCCAAAGTCCTTTTAAACTCAATTTTGATCCCAATTTTTTTTTAATTTATTTATTTTAAGTATTATGTATATATTATTTATTTTATAAATCCCTTTTTTATATGATTATTTTTATTTCAAATTATATTATAGGTTATGTCATATATGTTTTATCCTATTTTATATATTATCTATTATATTACTTTTATATGTTATTATAATTAGTTATTATTATTTTTATATTATTTATTATTATGTATAATTTATAAATTATTATTAATATTATGTTTTTTTATATGTAATTATTAAATATTTGAAATTCATTTAAAATTATTTTTATTACTATATTATTTCTTATATTTTATTATATATTATATTTATTGTATTATATTTTAATATATTATTTTATATTTTTATAATTATTTATTATACTATTTTCGTTATATATAATTTATTATAATGTACAATTTTAAAACTTGTAAATTATTATTAAATTTGATATTTTTTATATGTTCAGTATTATTATTAAAATTACTTTCCTTTTTAATTTTTTTTAAAATATATGTTAAATTATTGTACTAACCATTTTTCTTAACCTTTTTTATTTTGTTTTTAATACTTCATTTTTTTATTTTTTTATTTTTTTAAAATGTGTCAATTTATTTTGTGTATATATGTTAAATATGCATTTTTTTAAATTTTATTTTATTGTTTATGAAATTGATTATGAAACATCATTGTATTTGTAACTTATATTCATTGTTTTTGCATGAAATATTAATGTATTCATATATATGTTATTTTCTAGTATGTTTGCACGAAATGCTAAAGTATATAGTGTGTAGTTTGTATCTTTTGAACGTATTAAATTCATCATCGTTTTAAAATGTCAAACCAAAAAAAGTTTTAAAATTAAGGCAATGTTTTTCGTATTTAGGAATTCGGGAAGTAGTGCCCTAACATGCTGGGTTGCGACTTCCCGTTTGTCTAAATACCTAAGGTATCCTTCTAAACAATTTTTTTTCAAAATTACGAGGTGATTTTAGTTACAAAAGTTTGAGAATATCGTGTCCTATCATGCTGGGTGTGATATTCATGTTCTTTTGGAACGAAGGATTCTCGGTTTTGAAACTCGAATTATTCTGATTTTAAAGGGATTTTATTTTAAATTATTTCAAATTTTGACATTAAGACAGAAAGCAATTTAATTCGGTACCAATTTTAGGCGTTGTGGGGGTGCTAACCCTTCCTCACACGTAACCGGCTCCCGAACCTGTTTTCTCAATTTTTTTGGTAGACCGAAACGTTTTTAAAAGGTGATCCAATCGCACCTAAAAAGATTGGTGACAACTCCCATTTTCATTTTTTAAGTCGAACCCCGTTTTTCAAACTCGTTCAAAAATGGTTTCGACAATGGGAGTTTTGGAAGAGAGAGAAAATAAAGATTAGACTTGAATATAAATGTTGAGGTAAGAACTATCGACTTCTCTTGAAATACATGTTAGTTTTGATTAGAAAACATGAATTATGATATGTGAGTATGATTTTTATATGAAAATATTGTGTATTTTGATATGGAAAAATGAAGAAAAAATGAAGGAACTTGATAAAAAAAATAGAGAAAAAAAGCAAGGATGTGGGCAAAGGGAGAAAAAGGAGAAGAAAGTTGATTTCAAGCATAAAGTTGTAAGTACAACTAGAATTGATATACGTGATATGAAGTAATAAAATTTATAACAAATGATCATAGCAGAAACTAACTATTATCACGATTTAAGGCAAGCGCACCTATCGAATAGTAGTGTAGTACGACAAGACCGAGATATCATACCCAAAGGAACCAAAAGTACTAGTACTAACTTTCTTTCTATTATTTAACCTAGAAATAAAATAGGGGTTTTATTAAACTAAACTAATTATTAGACTAAGCTAAGAATGCACAAAAAGTGAATTGGGGAAAAACTCTTAGGAAAACTGATTGATTTGGACAATACTCAAGGGAGAATCCACCTAGACTTCACTTGCTATCAACTCTTGAACTAGACGATTTATTCACTTGACTTGATCCGTAGAAATCCCTAACTTATGTTAATATCTCTCTCGAGACTAAAAACAACTAACTCTAGGTTGATTAATTGAAATCTCTTTCTAATTAAAACCCCTAGTGTTGCCTTAACTCGATCTATGGATTCCCTTATTAGGTTGGCCCTAATCCGGCAGATTTTTGTTGTCCTATCTGTAGGATTGCAATCAACTCCGCTTAATTGTGTTGGATTTACTCCTATGCAGGAACTTTTGCTCCTCTACATAAGCACATTTGACTTAAGTCAATATCCCAGAAATATCAATTTAAGAGTTAAAAACACAATTAAGAACAAATCAAATATTTATCATATAATTCAAGAGAAAATAATAACAAGATCTGTCTTAGGTTTCATCCCCCTCAAGTATTTAGGGGATTTAGTTCATGATTATAAAAGAAAACATCTCAGAAGAAATAAAATAACAAAACATAAAGAACCCAAAAACCCTTGGAGGTAATTGAAGGGAGATATTCAGTCTTGAGGAAGAATTCAGCTTCTGAGATGGATCAATCGGCTTCCCTTGAAGTAAATCCTTGCTTCTACTCTCTGTATTGGCAGAAATAAGGCACTCTTCTGTGGGACAAAAAGCACACCCTTGAAGTTTCCTCCTAGGGTCTTTATATAGAGTTTTAGAATGTCTTTCTTAGCCTCTAAGTAGCTTTTTCCGAGTAAAATTGAACTTCCTCACAACAGGGGTATGCCCGTGTGACATAGCCGTGTAGATTGAGGCCCAGGCCGTGCTTGGGCCTGTTAAGGTGGCACTGCCATGTGGTCGGACCGTGTAAGACGGGGTTGGGTCGTGTTCATGCTCAAAGTAGCATGGTCGTGTGGCGATCCTCCAGGCCGTGTTATTTTCAAACTTTGGTCCATTTTCTCTGTTTTCGACCCGTTTCTTGTTCTTTTCACTTCCCTATGCTCACCTGAGTATAGAACATGAAATTAAAGGTTTAAGAGCATCAATTTACACAAATCAAGGGTTAATTCATCCAGAAATTAGGCTAAGCATGAGGTAAAAACATGTATAATTTATCGTTTATCAAGAATCTTATTTTGATTATGAAGTTAATTGTTAGAATCAATATAATTTTAATATGATATTTAATTACGAATTTATATGTTGAATAAGTGAAGAATAAGGCTTGATAATGATTAAATATAATAAATAATGAATTGACTGTATTTATTAAGTAATATGTGATAAAGAAATTGAAAGAGATGTGAGAAAAGATTTAGAGTGCATAAAAAAAATTGTAGAGGATGTATGAAGAGAAATATGTGAAATAATGTACATATGTTTGATGAAAAAAAAATGAAAGACAAGGATTAGTGTGTTAAAAACGTAAAATAACATGGAAAAAAATTAATAAGATTAGTGATGAATTATGAAAATTATATTAATTGGTGAAATATGTTACATGTATTAAAAAGAATTGTAAATTTTATTTGTGGATTTGATGTCTCAAGGACAAAATTTAGAATAAAAAAATGAAAATGACATGTGAATGTGATAAGAAATTATGGTGGAATATGGAAATTAAATAGAGAAATGAAATATGTTATACACGAAACTAAAAGAAAAAGATATTGTTACATGAAATGACATGATGAGGTTTACATTGTAAAATAAGTAAAAGTGATAGGTGAAATGTATAATAAAAATTGTTAGGGAAATTATGGAAGATTATTAAATATTGAGACAAGTTACATGTGTTAATGAAAGAGGAAGATATAATTATACGAAGTATTGTTAAAAGGATTAAATGGTAGAAAATGTAAAAGCATTATGTGAAAGTGTAAAAGTGATATGTGTGCTTGATATAATTTGCCCAAGTAAACGAGATTAGAACTATTGGGATATAGATGGCATGCCATTAAGGAAATTTTAGTGCGCTTATTGTCTTGAGCTTTGGCGCTTGCTGTTTCACACTTTGGTGCTTATCGTTTCGCACTTCGGTGCTTATCCTTCTGCACTTTAGTGGCTACTGTTTTGTACTTTGGTGCTTAGTGATTTGCACTTCGGTGCCTATTGTTCCATTAGTGCACTTTAGTGCACCTCTATATCAGTTCCGTATATCCTAAGTGTTCTGTTTAGTCTACTAGGCATCTCAAAAAGGTACAAAACTATTTTACTGATTATTAAATTATATAGATCATATGTGTTGAAAAGTTTTGAAATTGAGAAAAAAAAGAAGAAAATATATGGTTGAAATAAGTAAAGTAAATTATCAGAGATTTTAGTTAAATGGAGTAAATGAGAATTTAAACAAGACATTCAAAGTAAGCTTTCACAAGCTTAGTAAGTCTTAAGCAATTTAAACAGTTGAACTTTAAAACAATCCGAAATTTCGAAATCACATAACATTTTCTAAGTACATTACTAATCGGTAGATTATGCACAACCGCATATTTCATTTTACTCCGTTTATATTCGAACTCACATACACTTATGCATTTACAAGTTTGCAGATTCACTTTGATTCTACCGAATTCCACTAGTGTATCATTTCTTACTCGCAACATTCATAATTAAACAGCATGTCTAATACTTTCTTGTAACGTTGCATAATAACTAAATGCACACATACACAGATATACATGTGAACTTACAACACCTTTTCGTATGATTCTCATTACACATTCTCAATTCCCGGCAGATCAATCTCATATTTATAATGTATATATATATACATCACATACCTGGTCAACTTAGTATCTCGAACTTATTTTATTACCAATTTAGTACAATATTGTATTATCTCTGACTCTAATTAGTTCACCAGTGTTTAGTCCGTTTAACAAATTTTCTCTTTAAGTCTTACTCACTATCACAAATCAATGCCATCGTCTCTAACGAGGTCTTACATGAAACACAAGTGATGCCAGTATCCTCGACACGGTCTTACTATCACAAATCAATGCCATACTATCCCAAATCAATGCCATCGTCTCTAACGAGGTCTTACATGAAACACAAGTGATGCCAGTGTCCTCGACATGGTCTTACTCACTATCACAAATCAATGCCATCGTCTCTAACGAGGTCTTACATGAAATACAAGTGATGCCAGTGTCCTCGACACGGTCTTACTCACTATCACAAATCAATGCCATCGTCTCTAACGAGGTCTTACATGAAACACAATTCGCACACACAGTGCCCACTGACCGATCTCGCACATATAGTGCTCGGTTAAGGAATTCGCACACACAGTGCCTCTTTTCATTCATTATTACTCATTGAAATCACTTAGCCAAATGTTTGAAACATCGTAGGTATATAACATTATCAAAGTATACAACCATCTCATAGTCACATTCGGCAATATCATATACATTAGTGTATCTAAGCATTTCTCTATAACATAATTGATACTTCAGAGACATAATTCAACTATTTCAATTCACATAAGGCATGACTCATTTCTCCATTACACATTCGGCACATGGTTTTGTCATGTCTATTTCACTCAAACATTTTAAATGTCAGAACCCATTGAATTGTTCTCATGAACATGGCTACTAAAGTACTACCCATTTGGCATAACACATTACATATCAATACTATAAATATCTTTCACACTTCTATTCGGCTAGGTAAACACATATAAATATATATACATATATATATTTATACATAATCAATTTCAAATATCTTTCTTTCTCCTTTGCTTTGCATCTATTAATCATTTTGAACACTTTCCGCAAGACTTAACTCAAATCATACTTATCATTCGGCTATACAAGCACACTTCACCCATCATAATACACCTTCTAACAAACCTCAATTTCATATGTAATACAACTTGCATCAACTAATCACATTCGGCTTATAGCCCTAATTCATTATTTAATTGCCACAAGAAAATACATATATACATGTATACAATAGGAAACCTTCTTAGTTATTATGATCCAACCTTTAATCATATAATAAAACCAAATACAAGCATCTAAGACTTTCTTTCTTTTCCACGATATACTATGTTATTAAATAAATATAACACATAATAAATCACTTAAAACTTACCTCTACTGTTGTCGAACTATTATAGATATGTTATTCCACGAGTTTAGCTTTCCCCTGATTCGAATTTGGCTCTTGAGCTTAGTTCAACAAAAATTTAAACTATTTTAATCACCTTGTTATATCATTAAAAACAACAAGGTTAATTTCTCAATGAAACTCATATACCCTCAAGTGCATAAGCATTTGCATCCAAAGGACACTTTAAAAACATATTATGAAAGTAATCTGAATGCACATATATTTATACCAAGACATCACATACTTCAAAACCAACTATCAAGGCATAAAGCTGAACCTTCAAGATCAATTATCAATACACGTTCAAACATACCTTCTGTAAACACCCAAATTTGCCCGGGCCCAAAGTAAATAAACAAAAATAATAAAAGTCCTTAACAGTCCATTTTACATTCAAAACTGACCCAAAAACCCATAAACCCACTACCCGATTAGCCTAATAGCCCGTACCAGGCCTAAACCAAATGCCCTAACCCGATTACAAACCAAAACAGGCCCAATGTCCCATGACCCAAACAAACGACGGCCCAAAAGGCCCAAAAACTTAAGTCCCTCAGCTAGGGTTTCAAACCCTAGCTCTCTGTGCGCCGTAAGCATCCACTGGTCCCTCGGGTCAAGCTACCTTCAACGCCCTATAGGTGCACTGTAACCTCGTATCGCGCCGCAATCGGCGCGAATCAGTAGCCTCGAACACTGGATCCTTGCTGGTACCTGCAGAAAGAGAAAGAAAACAACAACAAATATAGCAAGAAATCGGCCTATTTTACTTTCTATATATGTATTTTACTATAAAAATAGAACAAAGACAGTGCAAAGGGGTACGAGTTTTGGTTTTAAAAACATATGTACAAACAGTATACGAGAAATAAAAACTCACGGCAGATTCAAAGGTTTTTCTGTTTTTATTCCATATTACTTTCTTTTGTTCTTTTTATATATGCGTGTACTTTTAATACAATAGACGATCCAAAAATAGATCTGAAAACCGAAAAAGAAAACAGCCACTTCTTGAAGTTGTAATATACAAAATAGTTTTTAAAATAAAGAGGAAAGGTACTACCTGAATTTCGGCTTGAAAGGAGGAGTTTTTGGACTCCTAACCGCCGTATACGGCGGCGCTGGTGACGACGCATGCGATAGAGCCCTCGCCGGAGGTGAGCCGGAAATCGGCTCAGGGAAGAAAACCAAAGAGATTTTTTGTTTTCTTTTAAAAATCGGTTTTCAAATGTTTTTTTTTAAAACGAACTTAACTTATATAGGACCCATAATCCGACCCGATCCGACCCGAAGGGTCCGCGTGTTTTAAGAAAATGGGATATTTATCCCTTTAGTCCTTCCGTCTTTCCCATCTTTAAAATAAGTTTATTGCATTTTTAATTTTTGCCCACTATTTTTGTTCTGGTTTCAATTAGGTCCCAGACCCTTTTAAACACAGAATTAAAACGTCGTCGTTTTGGGATTAGGGCATATTTGTCCAGTGAGTCCCTTGTTCCTCATGCGCGTTTTAATTAGGTCCTTAATTCAACTTTATTCTTTTTTAAATTTGCCCCGTAATTTTAGTGAACTCCAAATCTAACCCTATATGTGTATTTTTATTATTATTTTTATATTTTATGTGTATTGTCATTTATTTTATTTTTAACCATATTTTTATATTATATATTATTATAATTATTTTATTATATATTATTTATTTCATATATTGTTATTATTATTATTGACTATATACTATTTTTCCATATTATTATTTTACATTATTATTTATATATTGTTATATTTTTACTTGTATTATATATTTATTAATTTCTTATATATTATATATTATTTTTTTAAACCTATATACTTTTATATTATATATTATAAATATAAGTTGTTTATATTTTATATATTATTTTTCTAAACCAATATATTTTATATTTTTATATAATTATTATTCTTATATATACATATAATTTTTTATTATTATATATTATACTTTAAATTTATTATGAAATATCACATCTTTAAATTATATGCTTATCCTATTTATCAATTATTTATATTTATCTTATGCATATATTTTTAAGACTTATGTTTTTCTATTATGCAATATTTGTTTTTTTAGAATTAATGTATTATTGTTATGTTATGTACTTTATATTTTATATAATATCTTGGACTTTTATAATCTATTTTCAAATACCTATTTTTTTATATATACATTGATATATTGTACTTTATGCATCATTTCATTTATTAATCAATTCATGTGTACATTAAGTTATTGGATTATATATTTTATATTTTATGTAGATTCTATTTATCCATTTTTATTCATGTCATCTATTTTTACCCATACATATCTTACACATTATTATTTATCATGTTTCTTTTATATTTATTATTTAATGTTTTATTTATAACATATTGTATATAATCGTTGCATTCATTATGTTTTCTTTTTACTATTTTATTTAGGTGTATTCCTATTTGCTTAGCATGATTATTTTTATTATTCTATTTTGCCTTCTATATAGTGATTGCCTTTGTATAAAGTGTTATAATATTTTGTAATATATGTTGTTTGAATATCTATACAAAATGTCACTTTAAAATGTCATTTAAAACAACATTTAAGGATTTTATAAAAATAAAGGCAATGCTTGGTGTTTGGAAACTTCGAGAAAGGTAGTGCCCTAACTTACTGAGTTGCAACTTTTCTCGATGAATTCGAATGGTTAAGCACCCTTCTAAGTTTTTTAAGGTTTTCAAAATACAACAATTGTCTTGAAATTTCAAAGCGTTGTGTCCTAACTTATTGGATATGGCGTTTTGTCGTCTCGAGATAGGGATTTTCAAAAAATGGTTAGCTTAGCCTCGAATGTCTTATAAATATCGCATCCTAACTCATTGGATGTAATATTTTGATACATTTGATACAAGTGAGCCCTAATTTTCAAAATCAAAATAATCTTAAAGAGGATTGCATCTTAAAACTTTCAAAATTCCGACATTGAAGACATTTGATAATCAATTAGGTACCAATTTTTGGGCGTTACGAGGGTGCTAACCCTTCCTCGTACGTAACCGACTCCCGAACCCGTTTTTTGATTTCGTAGACCAAAACTAATGATTTTAAAACAAAATGTTTTAAAGGTGATCCAATCACACCTAAACAGATTGGTGGCGACTCCTGTTTTTGTTTTTAAAGTCGAATCCCATTTTTTCAAAACCCGTTAAAAAATGGTTTTGACACCTTCCTACAAATATACAAGTTCACCAACTAAGTTTTATCCCTATATATATAAACATTATTCATATGGCCGAGTACACAAGTGGTTAATAACATAATTGACTTTCTCATTTAAAGCTACAGTCATGCTCTTGATCAAGTGCATTTAGTTAAACATACATAAACTTATAATAATTCACCTTAGCCGACTACTATTGGTCACTTAACATGATTAACTTCCATTTTCAATAGCATAGAAATCTAGGTTGGCCGAATGTATTCCTTTCTCTTTGTATGCATTTTATTCACATTTCATTTAGCTTACTTACCCATTTAAAAACCTTATAACCGAATATACATAGACTCATATACATATTTTCATAGGTCAACTTTAATATGTCATACTTATAATATCAAGTAGTCGAATAAACATATGCTCATACCAAACCTTTATGCATTTGTTCACCAAAAGCTCAAGTATCAAATTCTTAATACTACATAGCCGAATGCATATACATAACCTAACCATATGAACATAGCTCTCACTCAACCAAACTTGACTTAACATTTTCATATTGGATAGTATATAAAATCTCAATCGAACATATAGGTAATTAAATTCAAGTCAAAACAATTTCTCTTCCTACTATCACCTATACGGCAAACTCAACTCCTTATATCCCACATGATTCAAAATTCAATTTAAAACCATGCATCAATCATAATTTCATTGGGCCATTATATTAAACAAATTCATCAATTAGCTAATGCTCCAAATCTCATACGCATAACCAAGTGTTTGAACATTCACATATCACAAACAACAACATCATTTCCTCTATTTATTAGCATTCATACAGCCATCTTGTACTTTCAATTACTTAAATAATCAACAAATTTCTCAATTAATGTCTTAAATTTTCAAGAAGACCGAATATCCTAAAACCCTTAGTACTCAAGCAAATTTACAATTTGATAATTACTCAAGTACTAATAAACCAAATACCATCATCTCAACTTATTCATTTCATTAATTAGAATCACATTCGGCACTCTTGCATACCAAAGTTAACAATTATGCATTCATTTCCAAAATCAAGCACCAATTTTTATAATTTCTATAGTACATGAATCATATCACTCTCATCATCACAACAATCAAAATTCACCATGCTTATACACCTTAATAGCTCAAATCCATGTTCGGCCACTATATGCATTTACTTACACTCTCAAGCAGATTCTAACCTATTATTTAATCCACATATATGGACATTTATCAAGCTCAAACTTTATTCATCCACCATTATAATTCAAAAACATTAACACACTATCCATGAAGTATAAAACTTCCATGGCCGAATATAGCATCACCAAAACCTTCATACCCGAACATGCTTTCATCAACCACATCCAAATTTCTAACTTGAGTTGCATAGAAGACTTAGATATTACCTCAAAATACACAAGAATTTCAAGAAAATATATGAACATACCTTTCAACTTGGCTAAGTAAATGACCGAATTATTTAGCTTCAATTCTCTATTTCTTTCTTTGAGTTTCGGCTAGGGAGAAGAAAAGATGAACACCTTGTTCTTTTCCCCTTTCTTTTTTCCTTTTTTTCATACGGCAATGAGAAAGAAATGTTTCTTTTTCTTTGTTTTTATCACCCTCTCATGATATATTCCAACATATATTATAATATAACATAATTTTAAGTATTATTATTATTATGACACCAATCACATGATGCATTACCAACCCCCACTACCGTCCATTCAATTTCAATGGTAAATTAGACATGCAAATCCACAACTTTTGTAGTTTAACATTTTAATCACTTGAACATTTACCTATCACATTTTTAAAGTTTCTCAAACATGTCCTTTTTAGCTAATTTCACATCCAAATGAAAAAATTAGAGCATGAAATTTTCACACATACATATTCACAAATAATAAGCATAGAATATAACATTTAATTATTTTTGTGACTCGGTTTTGTGGTCCCAAAACCACTTCCCGACTAGGGTCAAATTAGGGCTGTCACAAACCAAATTAGCACAACTTGATAAAGCACTAAAGTTCACCAAATCAACCATAATTTCCAAAAGCCTAAACATACTAAAACATCCATTACAGAAAACATATACATGTCATTATTAACCTTTGCCAAAATACACAAAAACTACCGAAATAATTGTTGGACAGTGTGATAGGTCTCTGACAAGCTTCCAACTCATCGAGCTTTTAATTATCTATAAAACAAAGGAAAGTAACAACGTAAGCAACGAGTGCTTAGTAAGCTCGTACAAACTTAAACATAACTTACGTTTCATTTATACAATTCATAGATCAAACATAAATCATTACCAATGCCGTAAGCTTAGTATAAGCCTATACAATATCATCAAACTTACAAGTTAGTACACTTTGTCCATGATACAAATGAATTTAACCATAAAATAAGTAGATTTCCATGTATAAACACATCATTTAGTTCATCAATGTTTTCATAAGATCATGATTCATTCCATTTGCATACATACCTTTTCATTTCCTTTTCTTTCCTGATGAACCGTCTAGAATTTTATCGAATACTTGGAAATGCTCACACAAAGTGTGTCTTTACATATAACTGTAACCTTTCCTTTACATCAATGCTCACACGGGCTGTGAAATGGGCCTGCTCACACGAGCTGTGGGTCAGAATGTAAGCTATACGATGCTGCTCACACGAGTTATGGAGAATCTACAACAAATGCAGGACCTCAGCCATTGGTAGGGCATTCAAGACCAGCACCCGAAACATGAAATCCCCAATGACATGTCATTTGTATCCTAAGAATTCTTAAAGTTCAAATGGGATTCATTATCCGTCAACTATCCGTACATCGATACATTTACAATACCAAGTTCATTTATATTACATAACATAGGAAATAATAAATTTAACTAACATTAATACCATCCTAGCTCATACGAACGTACCTCGATAACTAGGATTGTAGTAGTAGAGTTAAACTAATCCGAAGCTTTAGCTTTTCCTCGATTTAAGTCTGACTGTGGTTTATCTTGATCTAAATAAATAATTTCATTCAATTAAGTACTTCTAGTATTCAATTTAAGCCATAACTCATATTTATTCAAAAATTACAAAATTGCCCTTAATATTTTAACTTTTCACAATTTAGTCCTTAAGTTCATAACATGAAATTTAACCATTTTAATCCTCCATACTAGCTAGCCGAATTTCATAAGGACTTATACCAACTCACTTAAACCAACATTTCATAATTTTAACATGCAATTTTACTAATTTCACAAATAAATTCCTTAATGCAATTTCATAAAAAATCACTTAACAAAACATGTTTATTTCACAACCAAGATTAACAGTGTATTAAATAAATACAAAAAAATTCAAAAACACCCATAGAAATTCCCTAAATCTTGAACACTTTTGCAAATTAACCCTCGCGCTAGCTAGATGAAGCTAAAATAAACTCAAAAACATAAAAATCATTAAAAACGGGGCTTGAATTCACTCACATGCAACAAAAGGAGCTTGACCGGATGTTTCTTCTTCTTTAATGGCTATTTTAGGGTTTGAAACAAAAATGAAGAAGATTTTATCTTTATTTTGTGTTTTATTTACTTAAAATTTCTTTTATTTACCAAATTACCATATCAACCTTACTACTAATTAAAAATTTCAATAAAACCTTACCCATGCGCATCCACTAACCCTTTAAAATGCATAGTTACTATTAAAGTCCATTACCTTTCATTAGCCATTTGACCCCTTTAACTAATAGAACTCAATTTTTTCACCTTTTTCAATTTAGTCCTTCTTATCTAATTAACCATTGAAACATTAAAATTTCTTAACAAAATTTTAATACGACCTTAATATAAACTTGTAGACATTAAATACATAATAAAATAACAACTCACTCGTTGAAATTGTGGTCCTGGATCCACTGTTTCTGACACCATTAAAAATGCGCTATTACATAAAGTGTTGCGGCAATTCGAATTTTGAAAATTGATTCTCGTGGCACCTAAAGTGTTCGATGATGAACACAAAATTGAATTTCGACAATCAGATATTGTAACAGCCTAAAATTTCAGTGGTGTCGGAACAGTGATTCGAGATCACTAAATCTGACAAGTAGGATTAGGAAATTAAAATAAAGTAATATTTAGAAGTGAATGAAATATTAGAAATACTTTAATAGGTTAAATTAAAATTTAAAAGAGAAATTATTAAATAAATTAAGTTGAAAATGAGGTATCGAGGCTCGACCTCTAAAATCGAGCCAAAAATATTTTTATGAATATTTATAGAGTGTTAGTAATGTGGTGTTAAAATTTCGTTAGAAAATTTTATCGTTTGGGTGGTTGATTAAATAAAAAGGACTAAATTGTAATAAATGCAAAATTTGCTAGAAGGATTAAATAGCTTAAGTGTTAAAAGAAAGAGGATTTAAAGGGAAATTAAGCCTAAAAGTGAATAGGTTGGACGGCAAGGGCAAGAAAATCAGCAGAAAAATAAGGGAAATAAGGGCAAAATTGGAAATTTTATAATTTTAACATATAAAATAAGGACAAAATTGAGAAATCTAGAGATCTCTTCATATTTCTCAGCCAAAATGCCATACAAGGTCTGGAGAAAGCTGGTTTTTCATATTTTTACATCATACCAAGAAATCGAAGCAAGTCGCGAAAAGGAGAAAATAACCGAATAATTCCCGAATTTCTACAACTTTTGTGAATTAGCCCAGGTAAGTTCATGTGGCTAAATTTTAATGATCATTGTTAATATTATGAATTTTGTAATGTGTTATATGATGTGTATGTGACAAAATTATGTGACAAGATTATAAACAATGTAAAAGCATGAAATTGTAGGAAACTATCGGATTGAGTACCTTTGTCTCATGATACGTGACGAATTGACGGAAAAAGACTATGGTTGGACCATGGCAACAAATGATAAGTGATTTTCGTATAAGACCATAGCTGGGCTGTGGCATCGGAAACAAATGATAAGTGATTCCCGTATAAGACCATAGCTGGGATATGGCATCGGTGAAGTGTGCCAAGTGATTTCCGTATAAGACCATAGCTGGGCTATGGCATCGGAGAAAAGTGATATGTGACCCATGTAAGACCATATCCGGGATATAGCCTCGGTATGATATGTGATCCGTGTAAGACCATGGCTGGGCTATGGCTTCGGAAAAGGAAATGTGATTATGTGTAAATCCATAGTTCTACTATGGTATAAAGAAGGCAATGTACTCAATTCTGTATAGTTCGTAATTTGTGAAGAAGTGATAAATGGTAAACGGGCCCAAAAGGATGAATTTCGAGTATGGATATTATTGAATAATACTCAGTAAAATTGATTTGATTTGTGAATGACAGGAGATAGTAGTGAAATGTAGACTATGTGAATGATTTATTAATTTGGTAAGTTTACTTCCCAAGCCTATGAACTTACTAAGCTTTCATAAGCTTACTTGAATGTGTTTGACATGTGTTGTAGATTAACGTGAGTTCGGAGGATCGGATCATCACGAGGAATCACCCTATCCTGATTTATTCCGGTAGTTTTTGGGTTATTATCTTTTGGTTTATATGGCATGTATAGCAATATACTCATTTTATGTAATTAATCTTGCGATATGGTTGTGGTTGGGTTGAGAAATGCCTGATAATGATTAGTCCTTGGAATGGTTAATTTAGATCATGTATGAGACCATGTATGTTCAAAGTGATAATAGTTTATGAATTTTTATAGAAAAGTGAAAATTTGTCATAAAATAGAATGTTGTAAAGCAGTGATGTGAGTTTGAAAAATCACTAAAAATAGTAGAAACCGAATTAGGTGATGAATTAAATATGGAATAGAATCTTATTGTGTCTACTTTCATATGAAAGAAGCAAAACAGGTAAAGGAGTTATATGTTATGAGATATTTGAGTTTTAGTGAAACAGGGCTAGAGCGATCTCTGGATCCCCTGTTCTAACTTTGAAAATTCACCATAAATTGTAAAAAGGTAATTAGGAGGTGTACTCTATATGTTTAGAATCCTTACTGAGTCTAGTTTTAAGAGAAACAAACATCATATTCATGTGAATTTTGTACAGAGAGAAAAGTGGTTCGTAGTAAGTAGAGGTCAGTCCAGTCGAGATCTGAAACAGGGGTAACTTTAACTAATAAACTGTACTAATTGGCCCAGCAAAAAATTATAGAAAAAAATTACTAGATAGATATATGAGTCTAGTTTCAGGAAAAATTTATGAATCTTGATTTCGAGTTTCGTAACTTGAGATATGATTTTTTAAGTGACTGTGACGCAGACAAACAGCTTATTCTGAAAGGTAAAGTAAATGGTTTGAAAATTGTTTAAGTGATGAAACAAGTTTGGTAACACCTCAAGCTCGACTCCGGCGACGGTCTCAGGTAAGAGGGTGTTACAGATATGCATTGGCCGCTCTTCCACTCAGAATATATCAAAATGTGGGAAAATCAGTATGATAATATACCTATTCGCGAACCGATTATCGTTCCAGATTTATCATGCGATTCAGATTACATGCCATGGTTTAGGATCCATGAAAAGCCATATTTTCTCTCGAAAGAGGAGAGGCGTTAGTAAATCTCTGTCGAAAGGGAACGGCGTAGCCCTTTAAATCCAAAGACAATAGGTGGCAAGACGAACCCATCAACAACGCCCATGCAATCATCGGCCCCAATGGAGCAAGGGATGATGCCCACACCATAGCCCCTTCAGATTATGTTGGGTGCGTATCCTAACCCATTTGTTGCACCACATGTTCATCTTCTTCCATTTGTTTTTCTTCTTCAACTGAAATTGTCTAAGAAGCCACAGTTAGGGTTTGGATACTCCATTTTTGCTTGCATGGTATGTATTTCAATTCTATTTTTAACAATTTTTATGTTTTCGAGATTGTTGTAGGTTAATCTAGCTACCTAGGGACTAATTTGCAAAAATTTTAAAGGTTTAAGGTTTTCCATGAATTTTATTGCATGATTCTTGAATTTTAATGGAAGAATATGGATCCTTTTTGTTAAATAAACAAGTTTTGTAAAGGGATTTTTTATGAAATATTCATTCAGGGACTTATTTGTAAAAGTAGTAAAATACCATGGTAAATTTGTGAAATTCTGATTTGTATGGATTGATAGAGGTCCTTAGTTCGGCTAGCATGAAATAATGATGAAATTGCTTAAATTTCAATTTACGAGCTTAAGGACTAAATTGTAAAAAGGTTAAAATTTTAGGGGTAAAATTATATTTTTGCAAAAATATGAATTATGGGTTGAATTGAATAATAGAAGTATTAAATGAATTGAATTTATCTATTTAGATCAAGATAGACCTCGAACAAATTTAGATCGGGGAAAAGCAAAAGCCTCGGATTGATTGACTACGTTTTTACATTTTATTTGTCAAGGTAAGTTTGTAGATTAAATAACGTTTTAATGTTATTTAGATCTATATGTTATTGTGTTATTTACCATGTAAATAAATGATGGAAATCCAATGATGTCAAGATAGTTATCGAGCTCCGTTTGAATCTTAGGAAGACGTAGGATACAAATGACATGTCATTAGAGTTTTCATGTTTCGAGTGCTGGTCTTGAATGTCCTACTAATGGATGAGGTCCTGCATTTATTGCAAATACTTCACAGCTTGTGTGAACAGCATTGTGTAGCTTACATTCTGACCTACAGCTTGTGTGAGCAGACCTGTTTCATAGGTCGTGTGAGCAACGATGTAAATGAAATGTTATGACTATATGCTTAGCACACTTCGTGTGAGCTTTCCCATGTATCTGATGTTATTCTAAATAGTTCAATAGGCATGAAAAGGAAAGGAATGGTAAGTGTTAAAATGACTTATGTCATGAAGCTATGAAAAGGATTGAAAAGGAAATGTACAATGAAAGTATATCTAGGTTCATGAAATTGATGATTTCAAATGATGTTGTTCAAGTATAATGATTTACCTTATGTTAATTCAAGTGAATTATGAGTTGATGTGTAACACCCTCTAACCCCAAACCGATCCCGGAATAGGGTTACAAGGCATTACCAGACAAATCAGACAATTTATAGATAATTCTTAATAAATAAATAAACAAGAAAATTATTATTTGACAATAAATTATAGTATAATCATAAATGCATATAAATTATATTTTACTTTACTAATTGATTTCATTCATAAAATTTTTATTTTTATTTTTATAAAAATTTCGGCAGCATTTTTGCTTATTTTTACATAAACCTCTTGCAAGTTCAAACCAGAAATAAACCATTCCAATTCACTTCCACATAACATATAACTATATACCATTCATTTCATAAACTTAGGAATCATCCATTCATACGTCAAACTCTTTAAAGTTGATACATCATCTTTCACATTCAAAGCATTAAATATGTACAAGTGACAACTTAAAACCTAGTACATGCCATATTACCAGAAGATAAGATTTTCACCACAAAATGAGCTAGAGTCGGAGATGATTTTGAATGCAGAACCGGACTCTACTTTACCTAACCTGCGCACGGAGAACAATCGTACGCTGAGTATTGGAAATACTCAGTGGTATTATCATAATTCAATTCATAGCATCAAATCAAGTTCAAAGCATAAATGTAAAAGTAGTCAATTGAATATGCCAATTCATGTCACATTAATGTCATTCAAATGATTATAAAATTTTCACCAACATGTAAACGCTTAATTCATAACACTTTCATGTATACATAATTCATAAACATAAAGTTCATGCTTTCAACTTCATAGCACAATTTCTTTTCACATTTCGTATCATCATTTTCTTTCACCTTTCATTCGATAATTCAGATAATCAGATTCAGATAATTTTGCTCATTTCACTTATAGGCCCTATTAACCTGACTCGGACCAAGGTGGATACGCGGATCCAACCAAACACACCAGAGTGGCGACCAACGCCTCATCGGATAGTTCGAAGTAAATCAGATCTATGGCACACCAAGTACCTCATTGGCCAAGCCGAAGCAATGTGGCTACCAAAGCCTCATCGAAACTATCCGAAGTAAATCTATGGCACACCTAGTGCCTCATCGACTCGAGGTCGAAGAATCCCTGAACACTTCCAATCCTATGGTATGCCAATTATATCCACTAAGCCCGACTAGTTAATAGGGTTTCGATCACATTTCCATTTCCGAAACATTTTCACATTTCAACCAATTCTCTTATATTTCTCAATGTAATCACAAATAATCAACAATTCACATTCAAGTCATTTTCATGCACATTCATATATATATAAACAATTAAATATACAATAATAAATACTTTGAATTATGATAATACAAACCGATTTCTCCGAGCTATTCCTCGACCACTTTCTCTTTCCCCTTCGTATTGGATGTCTCGGTTTCTTTGTTTGCTACGAAAATTAGCATAATTATAATTAATTAATATAATACAATTCAATTTAATTCATAAGCCTAAACATGCAAATTTGACCATTTTTAGGATATATATACTTTCACCATTAAGCTGTCTATTTGAGTCATTGTTACTAAATTATTTATAACTTGAGCTACGAAACTCCAAATTAATATCCGTAAATTTTCCTTGAAACTAGACTCATATATCTTCTCACCATAAAATTTTCAGAATTTTTGGTCTAGCCAATTAGTACAGTTTATTCATTAAATACTCCCCTGTTACTCCATTCGACAGTTCTGACCTCTCTCTACTAAAAATCAATTATCTCATTTTACAGAACTCTAATAAGGTACTTGTTTATTTCTTTTGAAACTAGATTCATTAAGGAGTTCACAGATATAAATTACACTCCATAATAATTTTTTTACAATTTTTAATGATTTTCCAAAGTCAAAACAGAGTGTCTCAAAATCACCCTGAACCAGTCTTACAAAATTTCAAATATCTTTGATTCATAAATTCATTGCTTACACTGTTTCTACTATAAGAAACTAGACTCAATAAGCTTTAATTTAATATCTTATTCATCTTCTAATTCAATTCCTACAATTTTTAGTGAATTTTCAAAGTCAGACCATTGCTACTTTCCAAAACTGTTTTGATGTGAAATGCTAATAACCAAATTTGTAACATCAATTCACACCTTATTTCTATTCAATTTCCATCAAAATATTCATATAACTATCAAACTTTCATCATTTTTCCATAATTCCGAATTTCTTTCAATTTAATCCCTAAAACTCAAAACTTATGGCTTGTTTTACAATTAAGTCCCTAATTCAATTCAAATTCATAATTCTATTAAATTAATCCCTAATTTCATCATTTCTTCAACATAAACCCTAATCAAACCTCCATTAATTTTCAATATTTTCTCATGAATTCAAGAAAATCTTTCTCTAAAGCTTCAAAAATACCAAAATTAGAAAGGAAAGGGCTTAATTAACTTACCAAATTAACTTTCAAGCTTCAATCCTTCAATTTTCCCTTTTTCTTTCTTTCTTTCCTTTTTCTTTCTTTCTCACGTTTCTTCTCTGTTCTTTTTCTATCTTTCTTTTTCTTTTATTTCTTTTATTTAGTTTATTAATTAATTAATATAAAATATCTAATTATAACTAATTATACCTATACATTTGTATAAATACATATTATGACACATGTACAAAATCCTTGCCATACACTTGTCTCCATTAATTTATTAAATAAATTACAATATACATATAATTAATAATAATTAAATAATTAAATAATATATATATTACTTAAATAATAAGTAAATATACACATTTAATACATTTGTACCATTAATACAAATACACAATGTGTATTTATCCATCATCAAACACATGTCACTTTTATGGTTTAATTACTAATTTAATCCCTTAACAATTTTCTATTCTATAATTAAACTTTTGCACTTTATTCAATTTAGTCTTATCTACTAATTGTTTCTAATTAAATTAGACTCACTTGATCAAAATCTAATTTAATTCATAATTATCCTCATAAATATTTTTAATAAATATTTACGGACTTAATTTCCTAAGACGGAGGCCTTACGACTCGTTTTTCCGATGCCTGGGAATTTGGGTCATTACATGATGCACTAACATGTGTTGTTGATGATGCTTAGGCTTGTGTCAAGCTTATGGTTGGATTGCATCATGTTTAATTTTAAGATTATGCATTGAAATGGTAAGTTATGCTCATGTTTTACGAACTTACTAAGCATTATATGCTTACGTAGTTTTCTTTCCTATATTTTATAGATAATTGTAAGTTCGATCAGTTTGATAGCACGTCGGAGATCTATCACACTATCCAATGATTAAATCGGTAGTTTTTGATGTTTTGGCCAAGGTTATAATGACATGTATAGTTGGACTTGTGTTTGATGTTTAGTTGATATGTTTGGTATGTAAATGTTATTTTGGATTGAGGTACTTTTGGTACTTTTGATACCTAGTTTATATGTGTTAATATGACTAAAGTTTGATGCATGTTTGAATGGCCAATATGGTAAGTGAGGAAATAGTTTCAAAATGGTCAAGATATGCTATGCTTTGGAAAGGTATTGAATTAGATGTGTATGAATGAAATATGGTCAATTATGCATATGTTTAAGTATGTTTGATTGATTGTGATTGAGATGTCTTGTATGGCATATTCGTTGTATGATAATAGTCTATTGAATTGGTCATTTTATGCATGTTTTGGTGTGTTTTTGATGCCTTGGTCATGGTTGCAAATTGCTTGTAGGTATATGCTTGTAATAGTAATGGAAATGACATGAATTTGGCCAATTTCATGTCCACACGGCCTAAGACACGAGTGTGTTTCTCAGCCGTGTAGGACATAAGGCCATGCAACATGACCGTGTATCCTTTGTAGGTTGTAAAGGCATACAAGTCAGGCAGTTACATGGCCTAGCACACGGCCTGGCACACGGGCATGTGAGGCCATTTCAAGAGTTGCACGACTTGGCACATGGGCGTGTGGCTTGACCGTGTGACCCAACTTCGAAAGTTACACGGGCTGGGACATAGCCATGAATCCTTATTTTGATTGTTACACGGTCGTGTGACCCTTACAGTTCAAATTTTCTAACTTTTTCAAGAACTTTCTGATTGATACTAATTTAGTCCCGAATTTTTCTAAAGTATTTTTAAGGCCTCGAAGGCTCGATTAGGGGATGATATGCATGTATATGAATGACTTATGACATGTTTATGATGAGGTTTGAAAGGTATGTTTTAAAGTTACGTTTTTACGGTAATACTCTGTAACCCTATTCCAGCGACAGATACAAATTAGGGGTGTTACATTATCTCTTTTTTTTTTCCATCATCATAAATAAACTTCCCATTCACATCTTTTTGAATCTCCATTTTTTTCTTTTGTAGCTGAGTTGTTTCAATTTTGGATTCAACGTCTTTTCCTTTGCTTGTTCCTTCAACAACTCTTTTAACTTATGAACAAATATTTTGTTAGTGTAATTTTTATATACCAATATTAAAATTACAATATAATCTAAACAGAAATTTATAAAGCACATACTCAGACCTATGAATTAGTTTGCAATAATCTCCATCTTTATCCATAAATGAACCGAACTCCTAAATTAAAAAAATATATAATAAGTTAGTACCTTATCATTGAGCTAGTAATTTAATTAGAGAATGATGATGTACCTTGATTTTTGTTCCACCTCCTAGCTCAACTTGTGTTATGAATCTTTCACCAGAATTACATGATTTGACCTCAATAACCCAAGGAGCTAACCCTCCTGATAGAGTGTAATAATTGTCACCATAATTGCTCGAAGATGTACAAACAACTATATTTTCTTTCATTGCCAAATATCCTCCCATATTAACTGGATCATAGGGATACGAAGAATTGTTTGACAAAGTATCAGTGCTCAAAGATACCATTATTACATTCACCTTGTCCAAAGTAGCTTTCTTCATAGTATCAAGCAAATAATTTTTTAAAACTTCAACACTTTTATCAATTGTCACCTTATCACCAGAAATTTTGCAGGATGCTATTCTGGCAAATGGGTTTGCCCTTTGTATTTTAGAATCGAAAATTCCAAAAATATCCTTGAATCAATTTAGTTCTGTTAAAGTTCTAGCGGCAATGGAAGCACATGCAGTGCCATGACCATTGAGGTCTTCTGGAAAATTAAAATCAACAAATCCTGTTGGTTTAGTTAAAACTTTTCCTTTGGTGTAATTTTCAAAAATCATAATCTTTCTGCGTTAAATATAAATTTAAATCATTATTTTTATTATAAAAAAATAAATTAGTAATAACTGAATCAAAATACATACCTTTTTAAAAGGAATATTCAAGTGGTTAGATTCCAAAATAGGAATATGTTTATCTTCAAAACATTCATGATTCACATTTATACTTGAATCAATAATCGCAATTATTGATTTCGACTTTTCTTCCCCTGAGATTTTTTTCTTTGTCTTCAAAGCAAATTTTTTCGTCTTCATCCATAATAAATTTTTGGAATTTGAACAAACATGGTGCAGCTAATATCATCTGCATTAATAGAATGATAAGTGACCCTAACAAGTAATATAAATATAATTATTCAAATTTAATTCAATATTTGACGCAACTTTTTGAATTTTAATTCTAAAACTTGAAAAAAATGTATTCAATATAATACTAATAGCACCCATCTTGAAGACAAGCAAAGCATAGACAACATGCCAGAATTATTCCATGGTAGCAGTTGCCCAAAGCTTTGATAAATCATTCATGCCAAGAAACAAGAATTCCATCTTGAATAGCTTTAAATGAAGGCATCCCAAAGCACCTCAATTAAACGAAAAGATTACACATCCATATCATATGGTACAAATATGCTATACTATAGTGAGGAAATTTTAAGTTGATATGCTATTTATAGGGTTCAGAGTAAGGATTAGTTGTATCACCACGATCCCAATAGACGCCAGATTCTTTTCTGCCCTCTCAAAATAGTTCTACTAGGCATGTTAGAGTGCTCAGAGTAACTTAGATTTAACTTGAGGAGTGTTTTTATTGAATTTTTATCACAAAATCTTCCTAATTTCACTTACATCATGGTGAAATTGTAGAATGCAATTTTTTCCTGTTGTCATTTTAAACACCTGGTGTGTTTTCATTCGTTGTTGTCTTGTAACAGACAAAAAATATCTATGATAGCGCGTGAGATACACAGACTAAGTCCTCTTCGAAAAAGGACAAATATGGTAATGTTTTGTCATTTAGTCTCGAAATGTGAACAGTTAGCCTTTCAATCAAGCCTAAACCTAAAGGGACCGAAAGAAGACCAATTTTTAGAGGAAGAAGTTTAACTTGATTCTAAAATATTTAAATCAAGTTAAAAATTAGCATGACAGACAGCCAGAGATCCCAGAAAGGTTAATTCAAATTAAAATACTTAAATCGCTTCTTTGTTATTTGAATCAAAGAAAATGTTTACAAATGTAAACAAGAACATCCTAAGTCTTCCATCCCAAAAATGGATGACGTTTCACATATTCTTGGACATTCTCTTCTCTTGACCAAATTTTCCGAATAGACCCGAACGGCACCACCTTTTTCTGTGATCAATCGCAAGTACAATAATTAGTAAACAAGAACATTCTAGAGGGTGAGTCGTTTTCACAACCTGATAGGAGATGGTGGAAATCCCCATACAACCATGCCCGATTGGCCCAAATACCCATTTCACAATTAAAAATAATTATAAACTAATATACTTCCATTGATATTTTTTAATCAAATCATTCTAAACATCTGTACTTTTACAATCAACTCAGTGGATAATATATGAGAATATATTGTAGCATCAAATTTGAAATATAATAAAACTCAATAATTTTACCCTAAAAAGACAAAATAAACAAATTAAAGTAAAATATGAAATTTACAAACATAGTTATTTGGAACTTCGGGAGGGTGGGATCCCATTCTAGTATCATATTTAATTTGGCTTTTTTCGAACCGGATTAGTAAATAAGATCGGAAGACCAGAAACAGAGACGAAGTTCATTTATTTTTCAAGTGAAACGATCACCTAATTGAGTTCCATGATGTACCGACGCGGCTCCACGTACTCAACTTCTTCCAACCCTTAAAAAAAAAAAGCGAATACAGTAAACAAAAGATTAAATGTCAAGAAACAGATAGATGTTATTCTGACTTGGTATCAGACATGTCTAACATGAATTGAAATTTTTCCACAAAAAAAAGGACTACTCAAAATTCCTCGTTATTTATTTTTACTGACTCGACCATAGACCAATTCCCTTTTTATTTGGGAGCATTGAATCAATACTCCAATAATTCTGAGCTTCATGTTACTCTTCCCAAGAGACATGTCAGATACGGGGCATCCCAATTCGATTGAATGAGATGACAGTTTCTCATTCCTAATCTGTAATCTGTAAAATAATAATTTCAATCAAATCACACGTCGGAGTATACTAGACCCTCTGACAATCTGAAAAACTCATATCAATGTAGCTATATCCTAAGCAAGGGGAAAATAGAAACGAGAGGGTAGAGAATCAACCAGCAACTTTATCAGCCTCTTCCTCACTCATGCGGGCTTCAAACAGATGATTAGCCTTATACCAATAGATGCTTTTACATGAATCCCTGTCAAGGGAAGCACTTTTCAGTGTATAGCAAGCTAATACTCAATCTTCATTTACGTCCACCAAAGAAAGATGTTTAAATACCATTTAAGCACATCTAGCAGCAAAGCTTTATGATAATCCTGGTTTTTCTCATCTACCAAGCTTACTTCATACCACTGCCATTCCAGAATAAACAAAAAAGAGGCTATTGTTTATCAATATGCCAAGGAGACCTTAATCTAGGAATAGGGGAAAATATTGCAGATATGCGATTCCAACTCCAGATCTGTTGACCCCCTTAAAAAATGGTTGCATGAACTATCTGAGCTAGCCTCTAGGTTCTAGCAACAAACTCTTCAGAAACATGAGAAATGAAAGTGAATGATGTCACAATCCTCATACCGGAGAAATGCTCCATACTCAACCAACTACACCTAAATCAACAACAACCTATATAAAGTAGTAAGATGAAGCTCACATATATTCGGTTTAGAACCTGTCTAAGGACCATGGAAAAGTTTTATTTTAATTCAAGCCGGCTTGGCTTGAATTTCCAATTAATAATAGAAATATGATTTTATTCAATTTTAATAATAAATTATTAATAAAAAAATATTTTTTTAGTAGTGAAATGGGCTATCAAATTGGCCTGATTCAGGCTAGGGCAAAGAATTTGAAAAATAGTTTCCCAACGAGGTCCAATCCATGGGAATTTCTAACTTAGTTAGAGCTTCATTATATAGAACACATAAGAGGGAAAAGATAGTAAAAGCCAAGTTTCCAATGCAAGATGAGTATACAAGCATAATCAGATAACCATGCATAACTATTTACCCCTCAAAAATTTAAAGCAATAAAATCAAGCAACAAACCCTCTTCCCAGATGCATCAAACCCATAATAACCCTCGTATCTGCAGGAGGAACCATAATCATCGAGCGAATCATCCTCTGTTCAAGTGTTTATTACAAAAAGCAAAAAAAGAGAGAATCATCAACCAAAGCCAAAACAAATAAAAAAGTAAGTTCCAAAATAGCAAGGGTACAAAATTAACAAAATCCACTAACACATAAAGCAGAGAGGCAGAACCAAAAAAAAAAATCCATAATTTTATAAGAAAAGTAGGACCTCATACCTGACAACTCTTCCTCCTCTAAATACTTAATGTCAGACTCTGGCTCAGGCTCAAAATCTGTTTAAAGTGAGAGAAGAGCAGGAAATCAGCACTCAAACAGTTATTGTAAAAAGTAGTCCTTAACAAGATGGCATTCACTTATTCTAAAAATGAACTTCTTAAAAATTGGTTCATTTGAGAAAGGAGGAAGTTAGCCTCTTATCCATCTACTAAGACAAATTAGATTGATCGGGCAAGGCACATTTGGTCAGGAGCATTCAAAGCTAGTCCGGACAACAGAAACCCACAGCCTTGTTGGGTAATGCAAATCTGATGGACACACACACACATACAAACTCGCTTAATAGAGGTTCACCTCGTTTTTTTTTTTTTTTTATTACATATATCATACTAGTTAGAAAGGAAAGAAATTATCAAACTCTCCTCCTCAATATTTGAGTATTTCACAACAACAAAAATATGCATATTGATCAACAAAAGGGATCACTTTTTAGATTCTATTATCATAATTGTATAATAATAATTGTGTGCGTGTGTGTGTATGATAGAGACAGATACCAAAACATGCACATATGGGTTATAGAGTGCACCCTTGACAGCACAACTGGGTTAAGATTTCATTGAGCATTAAAGCAGATCAAAGACTAATAGAAATACTGAGTGACATGAATTTCCACATCATAAGAATATGCCAGCTGAAAAAAGCACAAACACAGAAAATATTATAGGACAATGATAAGTGACAATGATATTCAATACCAAGATACCAAACAACCAGCACCTAAACTTTCTTTCCAAAGCAGTCTCTAAATCATTGTCATTGTTTACTTAAAATCCAACTCAACTTGACAACATTTCTTTTTTCTCATCTCTTGTTGTCAAAGCATATCGCTCACTAACCCACCCACCTCTCTTCCGATCATAACATACAGAATGACCGAAGATTTGCAAGGATTCCAAAACATTAGCAATGAAACGTATAACACTCCTGGTAGAATGTGAGATACATAACACACCCAAATAATTAAAATTTAGGTGAGGCGTACCTTCATTATACCTCCATTTCTCTTTGTTTTGTCTCCGCTGCGAAAGAATGCTGCCTGCCAACATAATATAGATCTCATGTCTTCCAAAAACAACATACATGATACATTCATACAAAATAAATCAAAGTCAAGAAGTCAAGAAGAAGAAAAGCATACCCATACTAGTCTTTTGTTTCTTTTCATTTAGTAGACCATTGGAAGTTCGAGACCTGGTTCGTTTTGCTTTCCTAGCAACCTCCGACATTGAAAGAAAATCAGTTTCCTCGACTTCTTCTAATTCTTTAACAATAAAAGGAATTGGCAGAAAAAGGGTCAGCTCAAAAAAAATGTATTTCTGCATAAGGAAAACTTAAAAGAGATGGAGCAGACTGAAGGAACTAACCACTTAAGTTCTCAGCCTCATCCAACGTCAAGTAAGCGTGAAAAAACCAGAGGCTATGGAATTCATATATAGATGGGATTACAGACTTATCACTGTTGAAGAGAACATAAAATTCTATCATTCAATCTGATACCAAATAATTCAATTATTAACCATAAAAACCACTGAGCAAAATAAAAGAGGCTTCGCTTACCATTTAAGCACCTTTAACAACAAAGCTACCTGCTCATTACGCTGACATGTCTTCCACAAGCGTACAAAATACCACTGTAGTTGCATGCGGTGCAGCAATAAAATAATAAAAACCAGATAAAAAAGAGTAAAAAAACTAGTTCCACTTGAAAACTGAAAGCAGAACAAAGAATCATGTGACACACCCATTTTACCGGTTTAGAATTGGATAAACCGGAGAAACAATCGGAGTCTTGGCTGATATCATCCTCTGTTAAAGCATCTAGAAAAAAAAAAATTAACACAGATATTAAGTTCCAAGATACTTAACATGGCCAGGGGTAAAAGGTTATGTTGTTCTAACCCTTCATATTTCTTAAAGTATCCCTTACATCCACATGCAATGCATATATGGATATGTAGATATGACCCTCTAAAAATCCAACAAATACATGAAAATGCCCAGAAAAAAATTGAAAATACCCATGTCGATCTATCTCAGACACTCACGCCTGAGTCAAAGTAAGGGTAAAGGCAAAAGCCAAATAAAATTCGTGCCAAACCAAAAGAAAAAGCTAACCACTGTATCCAAATACGTCCCCCTTTTTCTTTTTGGACCATCTTATCTTTCCTAGTAAATAGAAAAAAATAAAAAAAAATAAAAAGAAGAAGAAGAAGATAGACTACAGAATTCAAGAAATACCTTTGAGTTCCGTATCTTCCCCTTCCCCTTCTCCCTTGTTGCATTCAGGTTGCTTCATCAAGCTGGAGTCTGTTTCAATTGCATTTCATATGTGAAAATGTTCAATCAATTGAAGAAAATAAAAACCCAAAGCGATGGAAATAAATACATAAATAAATAAAATGATAATTCAAAACTTCTATTTTGGGGAATTTAAGTTCCGATCAGTCCTCCAAAATCCAAACCAGGTGATTTTAAGTTAAATTTATTAGAAACATGGTCAGGGGTAAAAGGTTATGTTGTTCTAACTCTCCATATTTCTTAAAGTGCCCCTCACATCCACATCCAATGCATATATGGATATGTAGATATGACCCTCTAAAAATCCAACAAATACATGAAAATGCCTAGAAGAAAATTGAAAATACCCATGTCGATCCATCTCAGACACTCACACCTGAGTCAAAATAAGGGTAAAGGCTAAAGCCAAATAAAATTCATGCCAAACCAAAAGAAAAAGCTAAACACTAAATCCAAATGCGTTCCCCTTTTTCTTTTTGGACCATCTTATCTTTCCTAGTAAATAGAAAAGAAAAAGAAAAGAAGATGACTACAAAATTCAAGAAATACCTTTGAGTTCCTTATCTTCCCCTTCCCCTTCCCCTTCTCCCTTGTTGCATTCAGGTTGCTTCATCAAGCTGGAATCTGTTTCAATTGCATATCATATGTGAAAATATTCAATCAATTGAAGAAAATAAAAAACCTAAGGCGATGGAACTAAATACATAAATAAATAAAACGATAATTCAAAACTTCTATTTTGAGGAGTTTACATTCGGATCAGTCCTCCAAAATCCAAACTAGATGATTTGAAATTAAATTTATTAGAAACATGGTCAGGGGTAAAAGGTTATGTTGTTCTGATTGTCCATATTTCTTAAAGTATCCCTTACATCCACATCCAATGCATATATGTATATGTAGATATGACCCTCTAAAAATCCAACAAGTACATGAAAATGCCAAGAAGAAAATTGAAAATACCCATGTCGATCCATCTATCAGTCCTCCAAAATCCGAACCAGATGATTTGAAATTAAATTTATTAGAAATCCTCTATTACTAATTCTAAAATCAACGAAATTAAACATTTAGATCCAGAGTAAACCGCACAAAACAAGAAAGGGGTTGAAACTTTTAATCCATCTTTACTTCAAGATGGAAACTCAACTGACCAAAAAGTTCTTTATCCAAATCCAAATGCATATCAACATCCAAGAACTTGAGACTTTTCAAAACTTCAATCAATAATTCTTCAGATCTTGTAAAGTACCCCAATTCGAACCCAGCAATGAAACTCCCACAATGCGAAATTCAACCAAATAAGAAATCTTTTACAGAGCGTGAAACCCTAAAACCAGAAAGTAGCACATTTCGCTGATCGAGCGAGGTCGAACACTCAAAATGAAACGAAAATCAAGAAATAAAACCCTCAAATTGATAAGTAAAAGAAAAGAAAATACCTTTAACCAAGTTGGATCGAAATGGCCAGAACGGGACCTGGGAGAAGAAGAGATTGACCAATGACCGGAGTCAGAGAGCCGTTCGAGAAAATGGGGAGTTTTTTTTCTTTAAATTATAGCTTTTTTTTTTTTTTTTTGGTAAAAAACCTCTACTTATTAAAAGTCAAAATAAAATTAGTATGAATTATTCTACATGTTGAATTATAACCAAACCGAATTAGTATATATACGGCAAATATATTAAAGAAATTATTTTTTTAATATATACGGCACATATATTCTAGATGTTAGAATTATAACCAAACTGAATTAGTAAGAATCAAAATTTTTAATCTTTAATACTTAATCGAAGTGAATTTTTTAAAAATTTAACCGAATTAAAATATTTCGATTAACTGAATTAATCGATAATTATATATTTTTTAAGTTAAAATAAGTATAAAATATAAAAAAATAATAATAATATTCATTTGACCAAATTAGCCGAACTAACCAAACTAACTAATACATATAATATATAATATTAATTATTAAGTTCGGTTAATTACCCAATTTCTAACCGAATTAATCGATAACCGAACTTCTAAAAAATATTAACCGACATTCGACCAAATTAGATCGGTTAACCAACCAATTAACTGAATTAAATCGGTTCAATCGCTTAATTTAGCTTTAACCGAAATTTGAACACCCTAATATTCGACATGTTCAATATTGTATTTAGTGGAAATTTTACTTTTTAATTATATAGATATTCTAAAAAATTCACATGGTAACACATGCAAAATAATAACAAATTCAAAAGTTTTAATTATATAGATTATATGTATTTAAAACTTTCAAGTGATGACATGTTACAATATCAAAATTGCCACATCATTATGCCTTAACCGAATCTAAGTTTATGGATCAAATTTAAAAAAAAAAAAAGCTGTCAAATTCGTAGAAAAAGAGTTTTAAGGATCATGTTGAAAAATATTATCAAGTTCAGGCACCGAACATTGATTTATCCTAAAATTAACCATTATTATAGATAGTCAATAACTATAGTTATAAATACAAGGAAAAAAGACTTACATATTATTTATGAGTTTATGATCAATCGCCATGCGGTTTTTCGAACGTGAGAAATAATTAAACGTATTCACATAATTTCCGATGCCAGATCACCATGAAAGCTTCGACGATAACACGGTGGTGGCATGGTGAATTCAGCTCCAAAAAACATTGAAGAAGCTCCTGCAGAGGCGGAGTAGATATGCTTTTCCTCGATCATTTGCGGCATCAAGTGTCGAAAATCCAGATAAGAATTATGGGAATCCTTCACCACCGCGACGCTGTCCATGATTTAAGGGTTTACCATAACATTGGATGACGATGATGATGATGATGATATTGTATCCATGTTGAAATTTGATGATGGTGATGGTGATCACGGCAGCGGTGGTGAAGTTTTGAGTTCTGGTTCATGAACATCATAGATTTTTTTACACCCACATCTTGCATTGGCTGCTAAGAGGGATTTCAACAGCTTTTTTTTGTTGGAAGACATTAATGAAAATATGATAGAAAGTAGTGGGATTTTAGTTTATAGGGTTAATGGTAAAAATAGTTATAAGTACTTATACTTTTTAAAATTTTAGAATTTAATCTATGTATTTTTGTTTTCAATAATTTAATTCATTCACTTTCTAGATTTTAAAAATTCAAATCCAACTTTTAATACTATTAATTTTAAAATATCACACCAATAAATTTAATAATATTAACAATTAAGCTTGAATTTTAAAATCTGAAAAATAAAAATATTAAATTTCAAATTTTCCGAGAGTAAAAAAACTAATAGATATTTTAACCCAAAAACATAAAGGATTCTTGGTATAAGTACTTTTCAACATATTTTTTTATTCTATTGGAAAATATAGCTTTTAATAGTGGCTACAAAGATCGATTTGGACGAGAGGAATGTGATTTTGAATAAGATTAGAGTCTTTTCTTGAGTAGGAAACCGTCCAATGCCAATGAATAGATTAGCAAGGATACATATCATACTTCCACTGAATTCTGTTCTTGAGTTTCTTTTCTATAAGACCAATTCCTTCAAGGACATTGGTTATATCATATATCCTCCTCTTTTGCACCTAGAAGAACAAAAAACCATCAAACCATAACAGCTGAAGCACAATCATTAAAGGATCTGAATTTCATTAACAATTTGCATCGACTAGCCGATGATCAAATCTACTATTAAAGTAATCCGAGTGCAGAATTAGAGTTTAGATGGCTTTAGTTTTGTGACAATTAAGCCATGGGATTTTTGGATGTGGGGTATTTAGGTCATTTCCTAGCAAATTAAAAAAAACTGAGGGATGAAGAGAAAAGATTAATTTATATGGTTTATATATTAAATGGTCCCATAAAGTTTAATAGCTTATTCAAATAAGTCCTTATATTTTATATTCCCCTATATAAATTCCTATTCTTTATAAAAACTTTTAGTTTTAATTAGTTTGCTATTTTTCATGACATGTACAATAAATTGACAAAATTACATATAAATAATTTGTTTAATTACACAAATACATAAGTAAAATGTAATGACCCAAATTCTACGGACACCGGAAAAACGAGTCGTAGGGCCTCCGTCTTAGGAAAATAAGTCCGTAAGTCTTTATTAAAAATATTTATGAAATTAGTTATAAGTTGAATTAGATTTTGGTGAAGTGAATTTAGTTTAATTAGGAATAATTAGTAGAAATGACTAAATTGAATAGAACGCAAAAGTTTAATTATAGAACATAAAAATATTAAAGGATTAAATTAGTAATTAGACCATAAAAGTGACATGTGTGTATTATGGGATAAATACAAGTGTTTTGAAATTATTGGTACAAATGTATGTTATATATGTATTTACTTATTTATTAAGTAAAAGAGATTTACTTATTTATTATAATTATTATTAATTATGTAAATATTATTTTTTATTAAATAGTTGTGATAATGACAAGTGTATGGCATAGATTAAAAAATGTGTCATGATATGTATTGATACAAATGTAATATATGTAAATAAGGATTGTCTACTTTTTTTTATGATATCTGTATTATTATTTTTTTCCAGTTTAATACACATATTATACAAATATTATATATTAAGGTGCACTAAAAATCAATCTTAAAATGTGAATTAAACACTAAAAAAATTACTATACCAAAATATGTAATTTAGATCAAATATAAGTATCATATTAGACAAAAAAAAAATACTGTTAGAGAATCAAAATGCAAACATTGAAGGATCTTTCAAATAACATTCACTTTAAACCACTTCAAAACCATTGTTATTAGATTTGCACTTGCCCCTACGCTATGGATTGTTTGTGTTTTGATGTTGATGACCGAAAAGAACTTGACTGCTGCGAGCTCCTTCGCCATGTCTGCCCTCTTCCATAACCAAACATATTGTTATGGCTAGGTTCAGATATTTTCATGTCTGCAATGGCTTTAGCCGTGTTTGAGCTTGAACCAGCACCACCCACTTTGCATGTGTCAAACCTTGGGTTCCATGGCAACCTTGTATTTGATGTCTGGTTCGATGGGTGAAGATCATTTCTGGTTTTTTTTTTTTTTTTTATTAACTTGAACCTGTTATAGGGCGGTCTGGTTCCAAGGTATTCATGCCATAGCTGAATTTTTCGAATACCAGCTTCCGTTATGGCCTACATTCGATATAAATGTCACAATGATTATTATCAAGTAAATAATTTTTGAAGAAGATTTAGGATGTTTATATTACCTCTTCGGGATATTCAACACCCTCTAGAGAGCGTGAGATATGTAGTTTTTCAATAGGGATCTTGAACGGCAACAACCTGTGATGTAAAAAGAAACGATATAAAGTCCAGCCTTTCCATGATTTCTATATGCATAGGTTGGAACCGGCTTACATGATAGGTGATGATGATACATGTCCTCTAACAGCACCGGGGCATTAGGTACAATGGACGGTCAGATAAATAATATAGTAAAACATGAAATGAAGCAATATGACGGACCAACCCGATTAGTTCAGCTTCTGTATGCAACTTTTGATTATCAGGCAAAAGTGTCAAAATCTTTGGTCCTAAATGTCTTAGTACAAAGAGTTCTGTATGGGTCTTGAACTTTTGGAGACGAAATAAGAATCACGGATCATGTTCAATTATAGGCGTAATGACCAGGCCTTGGACCTTAGCAGCCTATCGATGCCAAGCCAACCAGCTTCGGCTTTCCAATGAAGGCATCTTTAGTTCGAATTTTAAAACCCATTGTCTTTCTTGATTTCAATGAAGGCATCTTTAGTTCGAATTTTAAAGCAATTTATAATGCACACTTAACTAACTTCAACTGCTATTATAACAGTACAACAAATTTACTTCCCTCCTAATAGCAACCTATCAGCGTCAAGTTAAATCAGCAAGGTCAAATTTTGCTATTACACCTTGTATTGTCTAAATTTTAAAATTTTAGTCCTGATTCAATGGTACTAGTTAAATTTATTTGGTTAAATCATGTTATTAATCTTGTATTTTATGTAAAATTATAGATTTAGTCCACGTTCACTAATTGGATCATTCTTAGTGGTAATATTTTTTGAATTTCAAAATTTCAATATTAATGCAAACGATAGTCGTTAAATCTATTACTTTTTTTTTTGAGTAATATGTGAAAATAACAAACATGCATAACGTTACACATGAGATAATATGTCTGACACATCAAATTTTAAAAATAACATCCAATCTGTTCTGTTGTAATAACTATGCGGATAATATCCTCGATCAATGTTTATGAAGATATTCGCAAACATTTCGTTTAACTTAAATAAATGAACATGAACATATACAAAATTTTGATATTTTTAACGAACACGAGCAAACTTAAAAATAAACAAACATGAAAAGATGTCCATTCGTTCAAGCATGATTCAGTTACGGTCCTATTCAAAATCACCTGTAAAACTCGAATTTCAATATTTGCAAAAAAAAAAAAAAAAACTTTATAGCACAATACAGTAAAAACAAGGTACCATCAGATCATTTGTTTGACATCACATGATGCCTTTATGCCAGTGAAAATATTATGACCTTACCTTTGTTAGATCATTTGTATTAACTGTACAATGATTGTGCTACCTACTTCCTATTCGAAGTATTCAAAGTATAAGGAACGATCTCAAAGGGAAACACAAAGCCAAGGACTCTTTACCTGCCGGTTGAATTACCTGGAGGCGGTACTTCAGCTGCATTTAATGGAGGTATTTGGGGTTGTGTCGTGCTACCAGCAGCCATGCCAGTGTATTGAAGTGTATCAAAATTGTTCAATTCGATGCCAGCTATATAGTCGAATGAGTCGGGGAATATGCAAAATAATGAGCTAAAGAAAATAGTTTAATGTATCTGAGTGTGTCTCCATAGAGAGGATATATACATTCGGTTCGCCATATGTCGGTGATGCTAACACTAGGATCCCATAAAAGCCAATAATCAGCATCATTCTGCGTAAAGAAATCAGGAATCAGTACTCGTTACCGATTTATTAGAAGAGTGTATGGATTAAAAACTTCATCATATGAGTATTTTGAGAAAATCAAAGGAATATGATATCTGAAAGACAACGTGTCTGTTGTCTGATCTTACATCAAGATCTGAGGGAACAATCTTCATGATCCCGCTTACAAAGTCCTCTGAGACATGATGATCTAAGCACATTCCATTAATATATTGGCCCTGTGTTTCGACCTCTCTGCTCTCTTCCGTAACCATTCTTGCTGCTGGGTTCTCATCCAAGCCTGAAGTAGACGGTAAGTTTGATGGCAGAACTACACCTTGTATCTCTTCAAATTTCTCCTCAATTTCACTAGAATAGCACAGAGAGATAAGAGGAATTATCAGGAAAGTTTACCGCTTTAGTGCTAGGACGAGCATTTATCATGCCATACGGCAAGATTTATATCATGCCAAATGTTAATCGACAAGAAGCCGTGGTTACCTGACAAGGTAATCATCTATAGGACCCATTGAGCTTCTAAGGACAATCCGGTATCTCCTTTGGAGATAATCATCATCCTGCTATAAAAAGAAGGGTTTGCAATTATGATCGAGCATGGACATGTCAACTGTACATTAATTCTTCAAGCCTTTGAGAATACCTCGTCAGGATCAGGGACTTCCAAAGTGGTTCCGTGCGGAGCTTTAATGGCAATCAACATTTTGTTCTAAACAGGGCAACAAAAATAAATAGTTAACAACCGAAAGTAGAAAGCATCCCTAGCAATGGCATTAGCAATGCCAGGCGACCTTATGCCAACTCGAAAACATTAATGAAACATTCAAGCAATAAAAAAAAACCTGGAAACAAGGTAAGCTCTTGATATCTTCCTCGGTAACAATAAGCCACCTGAGATGGGGAAAGATGAAATTAAGTTGCTCTTCTGAAATCATGCAGAAACTGTAAAAATAATATCTCGAGGGTAAGTAAAGATTTTCGTGTTATTAATTTTTGTCTTCACTTAGGTCCCTCAATCTTTCTTGCATCTCTCTGTACGGTATAGAAAAATCGGTAATAATTTAGCAAACGAAATCGATTTAACTGAGGCAAGAATAACAGAAGCCGTAGTTGCTTTAACCTTATTTGTCCATCTAATCTGTGTTCCTGATTATGAAGGTTTTCAACCTCTGCTGCAAGGAATGTTACCGTTATGAAGCTCCCACTACAAATTTAACTGATACAAAACACAAGATGTTTAATCCGCCATGTTCAGGTATTGTATTATTAGTCACGTAAATTAATATGACTCAAGAAAGCTGTATTCCGATAAGCTAAATAGCACAAGGCTGCAAGGTAAAAACAGCACACAGATCAAACCATAACAGCTGAAGCACAATCATTAAAGGATCTGAATTTCATTAACAATTTGTTCACAGTTTCACAAATCATACCAGCAAAGTAGCAACATTCTCATCAACCTCCCCTGGCCTCGAGACATCAAGCCCCCTGACATTAACTAAAAGATTCGAGTGTTTTCTTGAGTAGGAAACCGTCCAATGCCAATGAGTAGATTAGCAAGGATACAAATCATACTTCCACTGAATTCTGTTCTTGAGTTTCTTTTCTATAAGACCAATTCCTTCAAGGACATTGGTTATATCATATATCCTCCTGTTTTGCACCTAGAAGAACAAAAAACCATCAAGAAACGGGATTGTACGACTCAATTGAGCAAATAATGAAACAGTTACCTCTAAGGTACCAACAGCTTTGTTTAAATCTAGAATACCATCTTCAGCTTGTTTAATCAAATTTATGAACTTCTTTGTCAAAAGTATCGAGTTTAAATTCAAGAATAATGTATCAGTTTCATACAGCCACATAACTTTTCTATAATAGTTTCATAATAAACACCTGAAAAAGAATACTCAGGGGCAATTAAGCTAATGGGAGGAATTGCCATAACTGGTGGCGGTTTAAGCAATTTCATTCCGAATTCTTGTACATGTTATGCATAGAGCTTGGACCGAGCAATGTTTGTGTTGTTTTATCTGTTTATTATTTTGGTCGGATGTATATGTGTAATTTGCATGTATATTACTATTCTTCATGACTTTGTGGAATGAGGTAATTTGTTTCTACATCACCAATGGCCATGACAAGAAAAGTTGTGTAGCATCTATAAATTTTCTCTAACTTGGCATGTTCTATCTCTGTAATTCATTTAGGAGTGGTGGATTGTTTGTCAATGAATCATTGGATATCATTTCACCAAAATCTAGGTATCTGGTTGAATCTATTTCTAGGTTTTATTTTATAATTTTTGGATGATTGGTAAAAGGTGAATCAAAGGACGAAATACCTTGCTTCAAGGAAAAGGCAATTAACTGCTACTGAAATACTTTGCAGGCTCAATTGTAGATAATTCTTGGACATCATTGATCAAGGCATATACTTGAGTTATTGAAATTACTCATCTGTTCGTAACTATAAGAAAACTTAATACGTAAAGCTTAAACACTTAAGCTAAAATCGAAGATCCATTAGTAATATCTTCGGTTCTCAAAAACAATACAGCTAATGTCTCTGCAATCAAATACAAGTAATATCTTCCCTTCTCAAAAATCAGTTTAATGGTCAAATGATAGAAAAGCTGAAAGCCAAAAAAAATAAAAAAACCTTAGCATTTGCTATCACATGTCTAACCTAATTTAATTTGCTTTTCTTTTTTTTGTGTTGCACCAATTCTCTGTTCCACCTTTCGTTTTCTTGGCACTTCAAAATCATTTCCAAAAGCATCCTCTATCTTAGGTCTCCTACAAACACAAATATCTTAACAATTAGGTCTTGCTCAATTTTAAAGTAAGCAAAAGTAAATGGATGAAATATAGATCTTACCTTTTCCATAGATTCGTGCTCAATATAACAACAGGGCTTGATACAGTGATGCCATTGTCTTCTTTCTGTTCCCGCCATATTAATGTTGCATGTGCCAATACAAGTTGGTCTCTTAATGCCATTGAACTTCTTACTATCACCTTAAAACACTTTCTTTCCTCAATGTTGCTAAAGTTTAACACATCTGGTTCAACTGATATGTTAATATACTTTGGAAATGCTTCATGTACTTCTTCCCCTAGCCTTGAGGTATATGATTTACTATGCAACAATATTTCAGCCTTGTAGGTGCACTCGGGACAACCTACATTTGTCAGTGTTCTATTAAATATGTATTCTGAAGCTTTATCCAACACCAAACTGAAATTTGGTAAGTTAAGGTCCATCCCTAAGATTTTTTCTCCTTCAATGTTTTCCTCCATTAATGCTAAATATTCCATTTCACCCTCACGGCTCAACAAATATCTTCTATACTCTTCGGGAGATATATCATATACTAAGCCTGGATTCATTGCTTTCAATGGATTAATACATCCACTTCCTATTGCTAGCACAGCTTTATCGGATGACTTTATCATTGGATTTGCTGCAATTATTAAAAGAAAGTTTGTCTCAAAGTTCCATGAGAATAATAGTTAAAAAGGTTAAGAAATAAATGTTCAATTACCACTAGTCATTATAGCTGATTTAATTCTTGCTATTCCCCAATCCTTGTGAAATGACTTAATGTAGGATAGCATGCCAGCAACAACTGCAGTAGCCATTGAAGTACCACTCATCACCTGGTAATGAGCATACATATTCTGAGCATCGTATTTGTTAGCACATAAAATATCTTCTCCTGGAGCACATATATCAGGCTGCGAAAGTAGAAACTAAAATTTCAATTTTTTGAACAATTCCAATATATAATTAAATATTGATACAAAAATGGATAATAAACAATAAATTATGTATTCTATCAAAGAGATAAAAAGGATATAATTACCTTTAGTACATATGGATCATATGGATTTGGGCCTTTTCCGGATGTGAGGCTAACTTTACAAAGGTCTCCATCTTGTTCCTCATAAACAGTCTGGTAAATTTTTGCTTTTTTTTCTCTTGAAAAATAATATGATAAAAATAATATTAATCTTTAATAGACATACATATAAATTATCCAAAATAATGAAACAACTTTAAAAAGTATACCTTCTGCTACTATTGTCTATATACTTCTGAATTTTAATGCCATCTTTTTCCGTCACGTAAACAACAGGTTTATGAGGCTCATATGATAGAGAATCACGTATCCGAGATAAGCACAATATTCCAACAACATTTGCATTTAAAAGCTCTTTTATTCTCTCTTTTTCTTTCCCATCATCATAAATAATTTTCCCCTTCACATCTTTTCGGATCTTCATTTTTTTCTTTTGTAGTTGAGATGTTTCAGCTTTGGATTCAACTTCTTTTCCTTTACTTGTTCCTACAACTTCAACAGCTCTTTTAACATATAAACAAATATTTCATTAGTGTAATTTTTATATACCAATATTAAAATTATAATATAATCTAAATAGAAATTTATAGGGCACATACTCAGACCAATGAATTAGTTCGCAATAATCTCCATCTTTATCCATAAATGAACCGAACCCCTAAATTAAAAAATATATAATAAGTTAGTACATTATCATTGAGCTAGTAATTTAATTAGAGAATGATGATTTACCTTAATTTGTGTTCCACTTCCTAGCTCAACTTGTGTTATGAATCTTCCACCAGAATTGCATGATCTGACCTCAATAACCCAAGGAGCTAACCCTCCTGATAGAGTGTAATAATTGTCACCATGATTACCCGAAGCTGTACAAACAACTATATTTTCCTTCATTGCCAGATATCCTCCCAAATTTACTGGATCACCAAGATACGAAGAATTGTTTGACAAAGTATTAATTCTCAAAGGAACCATTATTACATCTACCTTGTCCAAAGTAGCTTTCTTCATAGCATCAAGCAAAGAATTTTTTAAAACTTCAACACTTCCATCAACTATCACTTTATCACCAGAAATTTTGTAGGATGCTATTCTGGCAAAAGGGTTTGCTCCTTGTATTTTAGAATCGGAAATTCCAGAAATATCTTTCAGCCAATTTATTTCTGTTAAAGCTCCAGCGGCAATGGAAGCACATGCAGTGCCATGACCATTGAGGTCTTCCGGAAAATTAAAATCAACAAATCCTATCGCTTTAGTTAACACTATTCCTTTGGTGTAATTTTCCATAGCTACAATCTTTCTGCAATAAATATCAATTTAAATTATTATTTTTATTATAAAAATAAATTAGTAATAAAAATTAAATTAGTAATAACTGAATCAAAATACATACAAATTAAATTAGTAATAACTGAATCAAATACCTTTTAAAAGGAATATTCAAGTGGTTAGATTCCAAAATAGGAATATGTTTATCTTCAAAACATTCATGATTCGCAGTTATACCCGAATCAATAATCGCAATTATTGATTTCGACTTTTCTTCCGCTGAAATTTTTTCTTTGTCTTCAAAGCAATTTTTTTCTTCTTCATCCATGATAAATTTTCGAAATTTGAACATGCAAGGTGCAACTGATATCATCTGCATTAATAGAATGGTTAGTGATCCTAACAAATTTAATTATTCAAATTTAATTCAATATTTAACACAATTTTGTGAATTTTAATTCTAAAACTTGAAAAAAACTATATTCAATATATTTTCATTCCTATATCATTTTTCTTTCCTTTTTTGGTGAATTACAAAAGCAGGCACGGCCGAATTCAAGGGTTGGCAGGGGCTCGGTCCCTCTAAAATGAAAAATTTTCTATGTAAGCCTTTTAAAAATTTCAAATTAGTAAAAGTAAAATTTCACTTTTAACCCCCTGAAAATGATAAAATTTTAATTTAATCCTTTAAAAATTGCATTTTTACTATCGTAAAAATTACAATTTAATTTCGGTCCCCCTACAAAAATTTTCCAACTTCTCCCTTGCAAATAGGCCAAAGCCCGAACAAAGATATAATGTTATTTTTAAAAAATAACTGCAATATTTACCTCATTTCCATAAATGTCTGTTGAGCTGCAACATGTTAAATTTTGGTTCCCTTTCTCACTGTCAATGGCTTTAGCCGTATTTGAGCTTGAACCAGCACCACCCACTTTGCATGTGTCAAACCTTGGGTTCCATGGCAACCTTGTATTTGATGTTTGGTTCGATGGGTGAAGATCATTTCTGGTTTTTTGGATTAACTCGAGCCTGTTATAGGGCGATCTGGTTCCAAGGTATTCATGCCATAGCTGAGTTTTTTGAACATCAACTTCCCTTATGGCCTATATACGATATAAATGTTACAATGATTATTATCGAGCAAATAATTTTTGAAGAAGATTTAGGATGTTTGTATCACCTTTTCGGGATATTCAACACCCTTTAGAGGGCGTGGGATATGTAGTTTTCTGATAGGGATCTTGAACGGCAACGACCTGTGATGTAAAAAAAAAAACGATATGAAATCCAACCTTTCCATGATTTCTGCATACATAGTTTCGAACCGGCTTACAAGATAGGTGATGATGAAACATGTCCTCTAACAGCAGCACTGCATTAGGTACAATGAACGGTCAGATAAATAATATAGCTAAAACATGAAATGAGACAATGTGACGGACCAACCTGATCAGTTCGGCTTCTGTATGCAACTTTTGATTATCAGGCAAAAGTGTCAAAATCTTTGATCCTAAAGTGCTTGGTACAAAGAATTGATCACTTTTCACTTCATTTCTTTCAATTTCTTCCGGCTGAAGATATTGTAAAATGCCGTCTCATTGAATGCATATAATATATATAAGTTCATGAACCGAGTTCTATAGATGAAATGAAGTCTCACCGTCAATTCCTTCTCAAGTCTTAGTGCCTCCGATAGAAGTCGTTCCTCATCGATAAAGGGAAGCTTGCATATGCCCTTAACAAGAAGAGTTAATGCAAAAAATTCTTGCATTAATAACTGATTCTATAATAATGGGAACCATACTAGCAAGGACATATGTTTTGAGCAACCAACCTGCCATGCATGGCGCTTTAAGAAAAATGTAGGAAAAGAAAAGAGAAAACATGTGAATCTGTAATAGGAACACTTATAGCAGCACCACACGATCCATAACCCAGAAAACAGGACTAACCTGTAGGATATAGAAGTCAATGATTTGGGAATCGGCATCGGTGATAAGTTTTGCATACAGCTTCGGAAGTGCATGAGCACTGCATAAAACCAGTAACATATTACGAAAACCGAAATATCGGAAGTTAGTATCCAAAGCAGAAGAGGTAATAAGGTATACCTTCTGGGTAGCAATACACTCATTAGTTGATCTAAGGGCTTAAAAGGCTGACCCTTCTGGAACTTTACACTCACTTGAGAAAGACCCTTCACGTCTGATGAAAATGGAGCATAGTAGTAGGGATAATACCCAACATTTTAATGGACCTCTCATCACGTAGCAATACTAATTCTAGAACATATGTATGTATGTATGTAATGAATGCCAGTAGAATGGAAATTCCAGATAGCTAACCGGGACCAAGATGGTACACCAAAGAAATCAAAGACACTGTGAAATCAAAGGGAAGAAACTACAAGTGCATCGTAAAAGGCAGTTTCAGACAGCCGTAATAACGGGATAGAAAGTACTTACCAAGATATCATCAATCACTAAACCAAAAGAAAATCTAAAGCTTTAAAAGAGAAAGAAGGAAGCTACAATATAAGGTGTGTGGTTATTTAGTACAATCCAAGGAGTGTAAGCAAATAAACCTGTAGACGGATGGTCGACTCTTAGGAGAAAAGTCTGCAAAGTACAGGTAAAAAGTTTCACAGTGGCCCTCGTATTAGAAGTCGGATTATATTTTACCCCTTCTACTAAAAAATAAGCAAATTAATCCATGTACATTAAATTAAAGAGCAAACTGACTCTTCTATTGAAAATTCCATCTATTTCTACCATTAAAAACTGATCCCTCTATGTTAGAATGAGGTACACATACACATGGCAGGCCAAATGAAATTTTGACAGAAAAGACCACTCTTTAATTTAACTTACACGAACTAAAGAGCAAAATGCTATTTGACTCTTAATATAAAAGCCTCCATAATATTTTCCCACAAAGTACTATCCGCCTGAAACCAACCAACGACCCCTTAATACATTCGGGATTGTCCCTGATGGGGTTTTATCCATCTACTACTTCCACAATAAAAAAAACCTAGTCCATAATCAAGGGCGAAGCCAGAACAATTTTATTGGGGGGCTGGAAAAAATTTTAATTTTTTATAGTGTATATCCTTATAATTTTTAAATGATTAAATTGAATTTTTATAATTTTAGGGGGGCCAAAGTGAAATTTTACCTTTACTAATTTGAAATTTTAAAAAAATCTCAAGGGTCAAAATAGTAAATTTACATTTTAGGGGGCCGGGCCCATGCCTGCCCTGGATCCGCCTCTGTACATAATAAAAAAATTTATGCACTACTATTTCCCATAGATATACATAAATTCCATGCATGAAACCTGTGGCCTTTCATAAATAATAATAATAATAAAGGGACAACACCTGCATATAGGTATAGCTAATTAGAATGGGCAGAAACATCTTATAATAGGATAGGATAATTTTCTAATTCTACAACTGTTGATGAAATGAGGTGGAAAATTGTATTCTCTTGGTTCCACAGCCATAATGTTATAGCAATGCAACACAAGCAAAGCATAAGCAACATGCCGGAATTATTCCATAGTAGCGATGAATCGAAGCTTTGATAAATCATTCATGTAAGTTAGGTTTGTTTGTTGTTTTTTTCGATTCATTATTGTAAATGAGGGGGCATTAAAAAATAACAATTGTTATTTTAATTGTTGTCGCGACATTAAAAAATATCAATATTTTGTAAATAGGAAACATAAATTATATGAATAAGTGGTTTCGTATGACACATTGAAGGCATTGGTGTTATTTTATTAAAAAAATGGCTTAATAGAAAAAAAAAAAAAAAAAGGAGGTAGAAACAAAAGTGGTAAAAAAAGTCCTACTTAGTTTGTAATAAAAATATTTACATTATACATTTATATTTTAGATTGAATGTTTAAGATTATATATATATATTTTTTTTTAAAAATTTGTTTGTGTTCAAGTTTTGGGAGAAAAAAAAGTTGGTTTGTGTTAGAGTTTTTTGTTTATTATTATTTTTATATTTGTAATTTATATTTTATTAGATTAGTTATATTTGTGTGTGTATATATATATATATATATATATATATAATTAAGATACTTAAATTTCACTTCCAAGCATATGGGGTTAAGGAAATCTATTTTATTAAATTTTTTTGTTTAGTTGGTGATTAATATTAATATGTGGATATTTTATTTAAATAAAATTATTTTTGAAAATGAGCTATGGCAAATATTATCATGTGGAAGTGTTTATATTTTAAAATGATATGTTTATTCAATTTTATTTGTGCATATACCAAAATGGGTTCATTGATTAGAGAAACTGATTTCACTACCATGATGATTAATGTCCCGGTAAAAAAAATTTGCTACTTGCTATCCACGAGTGTTTTATAAATTTGCACATCATAATTTTTTAATTAACATATTTAACTAATATGGTAATTTGTTATGGACAGAGTGAGTACCGCGTCTTGAGAGAACATATCCATGGTCGGAGCTACTTGCCAGACAAAAGTATTTTCCCTTATTTGGATGCCACAGGATTTGGGATAGCAATATTGATTAGGGTGTTCGAGCTTAGGGTCGACTTGATATCCGTCTTCGTTGAGAGGTGATGCCCAAATACTCACACATTTCATTTACCGTGTTGGGAGTGCACCATCACTTTAGAAGATGTTGCATTGCAACTCGGGCTCCTAGTTGATGATGCTACAGTCATGGGTTCAATTAAAGTGATCGAACCTGCATCGTTTTGCCATCAATTGCTTGGACGATTGTTGGGTGATGGTGCTACTGAGTTTACTAGTTTGAAATTTTCCTGATTAAAACAAAATTTTGAAACTTTACTGAGTAATATCTTTTAGTGGGAGAAGATGTATGCTGCTTGGGCGTATATATTAGAGCTAAAAAAGGGGTACTCATGTAAAATGTATGTGATAATAAAATCCACCTGATGTACTTGCCTCTGTTGGTTATTTTTAAGTTGGTTCTTCATACAGGTGAGATTCAGCAGTATTAGAAAGATTGTACCATGAACTTTGTCAGACAACAAAGCCTAATATACAAGATATAGGTAAGGTTCACCAACAATATGTTTTCTCACTTGTAAATAGGTAAAACCAAATGTAAAACATCGATTAAGAATTACTTTTTATGAAAATGTTTACAAGTTTTCTTTTTTTTTAGATAGTGTACTTGTTTAGGACTGGGAAGTCCAAAACCCTCATTGCATACAGACAAATAATTGAGGCATATGCCGAGGACAAGTAAATTTTTTTAAAAATATAATTATTCATGTCATGTAATTTTACTCTATGTGTTGACTTGATAGTCAAGGTCTTCACCACTCCAAGAATGGCTTGAATTTGAGTTATGCTAATTGCCTGTGTGTTGCCCTCCTATTCTAATTCACCAAAAAAATAAAAAGGCTAAACTTAAAATATTAAAAACAACAAATAAAAGTTATGGTTTCACTAAAAAGAGTTATCTTTTTAAGACTTTAAATCACCCAACTTTATTAAAAATATATATTTGATTTGACAAAGGAGCTTATAAGTAAAACTATAAATAATTCATCTCCGATAAACTAAAATTAAAATCTATTGAACCTGCGTGTTAGCCTAATAGCTAGGTTGTTCACCGCCTTGAATGTGGTCCAAATTTGGGTCGCGCTCGTCAAGTTGCTATTAGGAATTTATCCTCCTCTTACAATTCACAAAAAAAAAAAAAAAATTAAAACCTACCAAATATAAAGTTAACCAATTGAAAACGAAATGTATCCGAACTTAAACTAAGATAAATCTAAACACAATCTACACATAATAAAATTTAAATTTAAACTAAGATAAATCTACACACAATCTACACATAATAAAATTTAAATTTGAAATAATTCAAAAGAGAACTTACACATAATACTTTAATAAGAATCGGCATCATTTACATACTTAAAAATGAAGATATGATTCATAATTGAGTGCTTTAAAAAACATACCAAAGTGTGGAAAATGTAAAATGAAAATGTGAGGGACAAATCACATCAATTAAGCACACGGCATTTTCTAGAATAGTGTTGTCATGACATGGCATTTTATAATTGGAAAACCCAATTTCAATCATTGAAAAATAAAAATAAAAACCAAAATATATTAATTATTGTCCTCTCAAGTTAGCATTTTAGATTGATTTTAGTTTAAAAGCTCAAAGACGGTGGTGAAGTCAAAAAAAAATTTTGGGATCAAAATTAAATTATATATTTTTACGATAATAAAAATATAATTTTATCATTTTAATAGTTTATACTTTCATAATTTTTAAATGATTAAATTAATTTTTTATCATTTTTGAAAGGACCAAAATGTAATTTAATCATGTTACAAAAATATTTAAATAAATTTTTTTCTATTTTAAGAGAGACCGAGACTCTTGCCGGCCCCTATATACCTTAGATAAGTTTTAACCTTGGAACCCCTAGTTCAATTTTAGTTTTTATTTTTCATAATTTATACATAACTTTTTTTTAAAAATAATTTTAAATTTTAAATAACAAATTTTATTTCTTAAAACGGTGCAAGAAATTATGGCTAATTTAAAAATATAGAAATTAAAATAAAAACTATTTTTTGTTTATCCTATTAATAAAAAAGGGTTAATAAAAAGAAACAATTAGCCAACCATTTAATCCTTCCATCTCGTTTCACCCAATATCTTTTTGGTAAATTACACCACTAGTCATTAAATTATAAATAAGTTTTTATTTTAGTTGCTTAACTAAAAAATTATAAATTCGTTATTGAATTATTCAAAAGTTTTCATTTAAGTCACTGTATTGTTATCTCTGCAACTACGGGTGAGTTTCACCCTCAAGTTAGTTTGAATCATTGTACTTTTCAAATTTTAAAATTTGATCGAAAGACCAGAAACAAAGAATAAGTTCATTAATTTTTCAAGTGAAACGATCACCTAATTGAGGCCCCTGATCTTGATGTACCGACGTGGCTCCACGTACTCAACTTCTTCCAACCCTTTAAAAAAAAAGTGAATACGGTAAACAAAAGATTAAATATAAAGAAACAGATAGATGAAGATATTGGCCATACTTTCAACATACACATGAATGCTATCAGACATGTCTAACATGAATTGAATTTTTTCTTCTCACAAAATGACAAACTCAAATCAATGTAGGCATATTCTAAGCAAAAAGAGAAAATAGAAGCGAGGGTAGAGAACCAACCAGCAACTTTATCAGCCTCTTCCTCACTCATGCGGGCTTCAAACAGATGATTAGCCTTGTAACTATAGATGCTTTCACATGAATCCCTGTCAAGGGAAGCACTTTTCAGTGTATAGCAAGCTAATACTCAATCTTCATTTACGTCCACCAAAGAAAGATGTTTAAATACCATTTAAGCACATCTAGCAGCAAAGCTTTATGATAATCCTTGTTTTTCTCATCTACCAAGCTTACTTCATACCACTGCCATTCCAGAATAAACAAAAAAGAGGCTATTGTTTATCAATATGCCAAGGAGACCTTAATCGAGGAATAGGGGAAAATATTGCAGATATGCGATTCCAACTCCAGATCCGTTGACCCCCTTAAAAAATGGTTGCATGAACTAACTGAGCTAGCCTCTAGGTTCTAGCAATAAACTCTTCGGAAACATGAGAAATGAAAGTGAATGATGTCACAAACCTCATACTGGACAAATGGTCCATACTCAAGAAACTACACCTAAATCAATAGATTTAAGGCCTACAACAACCTATAAAAAGTAATAAGATGAAGCTCACAGATATTCAGTTTAGAACCTGTCTAAGGACCTTGGAAAAGTTTTATTTTATTTCAAGCCGGCTTGGCTTGAATTTCCAATTAATAATAGAAATATGATTTTTTTTTTTCAATTTTAATAAAAAATATTAAAATAAAAATAATTTTTTAACAATGAAATGGGCTATCAAATTGGCATGATTCAGGCTAGGGCAAAGAATTTGAAAAATAGTTTCCCAACGAGGTCCAATCCATGGGAACTTCTTAGTTAGAGCTTCATTATATAGAACACATAGAGGGAAAAGATAGTAAAAGCCAAGTTTCCAATGCAAGATGGGTATACAAGCATAATCAGATAACCATACATAACTATTTACCCCTCAGAAATTAAAAGCAATAAACCAAGCAACAAACCCTTTTCCCAGATGCATCAAACCCATAATAAACCTCTCTGCAAGAATAACCCTCGTATCTGCAGGAGTCTCTGCAGGGGTCACCATAATCATCGATCGAATCATCCTCTGTTTAAGTGTTTATTACAAAATGAAAAAAAGAGAGAATCATCAACCAATGCCATCATCAACCAAAGCCAAAACAACAAAAAATGTAAGTTCCAAAATAGTAAGGGTCCAAAACAAACAAAATCCACGAACACATAAAGCAGAGAGGCAGAACAAAAAAATTCATAATTTTATAAGAAAAGTTGGACCTCATACCTGGCAAGTCATCCTCCTCTAAATCCTTAATGTCAGACTCTGGCTCTGGCTCAAGATCTGTTTAAAGTGAGAGAAGAGCGGGAAATCATGAAAGATCTGAGCACTCAAATAGTTATTGTAAAAAGTAGTCCTTAACAAGATGGCATTCACCAATTCTAGGAAAGAAAATGTTAAAATTGGTTCATTTGAGAAAGGGGGAAGTTGGCCTCTTTAAAAATCACGGGTTGAAGCCAGAAAACAAATCCATCTACTAAGACAAATTAGATTGATCAGGCGAGGCACATTTGGTCAGGAGCATTCAAAGCTAGTCTGGACAACAGAAACCCACAGCCTTGTTGGGTAATGCGAATCTGATGAACACACACACACACACACAAACTCGCTTAATAGAGGTTCTCCTCGTTTTTTTTTTCATTACATATACCATACTAGTTAGAAAGGAAAGAAATTATCAAACTCTCCCCCTCAACATTTGAGAATTTCACAACAGCAGAAATATGCATATTGATCAACAAAGGGGATCCCTTTTTAGATTCTATTATCATAATTGTATAATACTGTGCGTGTGTGTGTATGATAGAGAGAGATACCAAAACATGCACATATGGGTTATAGAGTGCACCCTTGACAGCACAATTGGGTTAAGATTTCATTGAGCATTAGAGCATATCAAAGACTAATAAAAATACTGAGTGACATGAACTTCCACATCATAAGAATTTGCCAGCTGAAAGAGCACAAACACAGTAAATATTATATGAAAATGATATTCACTACCAAGATACCAAACGACCAGCACTTTTAACTTTCTTTCCAAAGCAGTCTCCGAGTCAATTGTCATTGTTTACTTAAAATCCAACTCAACTTGACAACATTTCTTTTTTCTCATCTCTTGTTGTCAAAGCATATTGCTCACTAACCCACCCACCTCTCTCCCGATCATGACATACAGAAATGACCGTAGATTTGCAAGGATTCCAAAACATGAGCAATGAAACGTATAACACTCCTGGTAGAATGCGAGATACATAACACATCCAAATAATTAAAATTTAGGTGAGGCATACCTTCATTATATCTCCATTTCTCTTTGTTTTGTCTCCGCTGCGAGAGAATGCTGCCTGCCAACATAATATAGAGCTCATGTCTTCCAAAAACAACATACATGATACATTCATACAAGATAAATCAAACGTCAAAAAGTCAAGAAAAAGAAAAGCATACCCATACTAGTCTTTTGTTTCTTTGGTTTTAGTAGACCATTGGAAGTTCGAGACCTGGTTCGTTTTGCTTTACTAGCGACCTCCGACATTGAAAGCCAATCAATATCCTCGACCTCTCCTAATTCTTTAACAATAAAAGGAATTGGGAGAAAAAGGGTCAGCTCAAAAGAAATGTATATCTGCATAAGGAAAACTGAAAAGAGATGGAACAGACTGAAGGAACTAACCACTTAAGTTCTCTGCCTCATCCAACGTCAAGTAAGCGTGAAAATGATAGACATTACGGAATTCATATATAGATGGGATTTCAGACTTATCACTGTTGAAGAGAACATAAAATTGTATCATTCAATCTGATACCAAATAATTCAATTAATACCCATAAAAAGCGTTGAGCACAATAAAAGAGGCTTCGCTTACCATTTAAGCACCTTTAACAACAAAGCTACCTGCTCATTACGCTGACATGTCTTCCGCAAGCATACATAACGCCACTGCAGTTGCATGCGGTGCAATAAAATATTAAAAACCAGATCATAAAGTGTAAAAAAAACCCAGTTCCATTTGAAAACTGAAAGCTTCACAAAGAATCATGTAACACACACCCTTTTTGCCTGTTCATAATTGGACAAACCGGAGAAACAATCGGAGTCTTGGCTGACATCATCCTCTGTTAAAGCATGTAGAAAAAAAAAATTGAAAATTAACACAGATATTAAGTTCCGAGATACTTAACATGATCAGGGGAAAAAGGTTATGTTGTTCTAACTCTTCATATTTCTTAAAGTGCCCCTTACATTCACATCCAATGCATATATGGATATGTAGATATGACCATCTAAACATCCAAAAAATACATTAAAAAGCCTAGAAGAAAACTGAAAATACCCATGTCGATTCATCTCAGACACTCACACCTGAGTCAAAGTAAGGGTAAAAGCAAAAGCCAAATAAAATTCGTGCCAAACCAAAAGAAAAAGCTAAACACTGAATCCAAATGCGTTCCCCTTTTTCTTTTTGGACCATCGTATCTTTCCTTAGTAAATAGAAAAAAATAAAAATAATAAAAAGAAGAAGAAGAAGACAGACTATAGAATTCAAGATTTACCTTTGGGTTCCATATCTTCCCCTTCCCCTTCCCCTTCTCCCTTGTTGCATTCAGGTTGCTTCATCAAGCTGGAGTCTGTTTCAATTGCATTTCATACGTGAAAATATTCAATCAATTGAAGAAAATAAAAACCTAACGCAATGGAAATAAATAAATAAATAAAATGATAATTCAAAGCTTCTATTTTGGGGAATTTAAGTTCCGATCAGTCCTCCACAATCCAAACCAGGTGATTTGAAGTTAAATTTATTAGAAACATGGTCAGGGGTAAAAGGTTATGTTCTAACTCTCCATATTTCTTAAAGTGCCCCTTACATCCACATCCAATGCATATATGGATATGTAGATATGACCCTCTAAAAATCCAACAAATACATGAAAATGCCTAGAAGAAAATTGAAAATACCCATGTCGATCCATCTCAGACACTCACGCCTGAGTCAAAATAAGGCTAAAGGCTAAAGCCAAATAAAATTTGTGCCAAACCAAAAGAAAAAGCCAAACACTGAATCCAAATGTGAAAATATTCAATTGCATTTCATATGTGAAAATATTCAATCAATTGAAGAAAATAAAAAACCTAAGGCGATGGAGATAAATACGTAAATAAATAAAATGATAATTCAAAACTTCTATTTTGGGGAGTTTACATTCCGACCAGTCCTCCAAAATCCAAACTACATGATTTGAAATTAAATTTATTGGAAACATGGCCAGGGGTAAAAGGTTATGTTGTTCTAACTCTTCATATTTCTTAAAGTATCCCTTACATCCACATTCAATGCATATATGCATATGTAGATATGACCCTCTAAAAATCCAACAAATACATGAAAAAGTCTAGAAAAAAAAAAAGATAAGAAAAGAAAATTCAAGAAATACCTTTGAGTTCCTTATCTTCCCCTTCCCCCATTTTGCATTCAGGTTGCTTCATTAAGCTGGAGTCTGTCTCAACCGCATTCCATATGTGAAAATATTCAATCAATTGAAGAAAATAATAAACCTAAGGCGATGGAAATAAATAAATAATATGATAATTCAAAACTTTTGGGGAGTTGACCTTCCGATCAGTTCCCCAAAATCCAAACCAGATGATTTGAAATTAAATTAAATTAAATTTATTAGAAATCCTCTATTACTAATTCTAAAATCAACGAAATTAAACATTTAGATCCAGAGTAAACCGCACAAAACAAGAAAGAGGTTGAAACTTTTAATCCGTCTTTACTTCATGATGGAAACTCAATTGACAAAAACGTTTTAATCCAAATGCATATCAACATCCAAGAACTTGAGACTTTTCAAAACCACCTTAAATCCGTTCTTTTCAAACAATAATTCTTCGGATATCGTAAAGTCCCCCAATTCGAAACCCAGCAATGAAACTCCCCCAATACGGAAATTCAACCAAGTAAGAAATCTTTATAAAGCGAGAAACCCTAAAACCAGAAAGTAGCACGAACGATGTCGAAAACTCATAATGAAACGAAAATCAAGAAAGAAAACCTAAAATTGATAAGTAAAAGAAAAGACAATACCTTTAACGAAGATTGGATCGAAATGGCCATAAAGGGAACTGGGAGAATAAGAGATTGACCAATGACCGGAGTCAGAGAGCCGTTCGAGAAATGGGGATTATTTTTTCTTTAAATTATATAGTTTTTTTTTAGTAAAAAACCTCTCCTTTTTAAAAGTCAAAATAAAATCTAAAGAAATGATTTTTTTATAAATACGGCAAATATATTCTACGTGTTCAATATATAATCAATCCAAATTAGTACTAATCAAATTTTTTAATATTTAATACTTAATCAAATCGAATTTTAAAAAGAATTAACTGAACTAAAATATTTCGGTTAACCTAATTAACCGAAATTTATATGTTTTGTTTTTTGATTAATATAAGTACAAAACATATCCTACAAAAATGACAATGTTCATTTGACTAAATTAGCCGAACTAACTGAACTATCTAATACATATGATATTATTAAGTTCGGTTAGTATGGTTAATTACCCGATTTCTAACCGATAACCAAACTTCCAAAAAATCATTCATCGACCTTCGGTTGAATTAGATTGGTTAACCAACTAATTAACTAAATTAAATCGGTTTTGTAACAGCCTGTTTTTGGGGTTAGTTAGAACAGTGGTTTCGGTACCAGAATCTAAAGTTAAAATATTTATTTTATTTTTTTAATAAAGTCTACAGTATGATATTAGAGATGTGTGAAAGTTTCGTAAAGAAATTTTACCGTTTGAATGGTTAATTCGATAAAAAAGGACTAAATCGCATAAATTGCAAAAGTTGTTTTCTATTAGCTAAAAGTGTTAAATAGCTATGGAACTTAAAGTGGAGGTCCTTATTGAGTAATTAGACCACTATTGGAGATAGTGGATGTGCATGGAGTGCAATCATTATGTCTCTTTGGTGTTGGGTATAATCATTAGTAAATAGAATAATAAAATAAAAGGAATAAAAGATCTTTTTTTTTTATTTTCATCTTCTTCTTCTCCACCGAAAATATCAGCAAACAAAGAGCTTTGTAAGCTTGAGTTTTTCAGCCACAAAGTCCCTTGCATGTAAGTGAAATTAGTGTTTGTTTCTGTTGATTGTTATATTTTTGAAAACCTTGTGTCTTAATCTAACTAAAGAGAGTATCAATTTGCAAAATGATGGAAAGACTAGGGTTTTGCCATGAAAGCATGATAGTTGCTTATGAAGTTTAATGGAAGAAAATGAAACCTTGTTGGGTGTTAAACACTTTTTGTTAAGTGATTTTTGATGAAATTATTGATTAGGGATTAAATTGAGAAATATGAAAATTGTAACACCCCCTACCCGTATTTGTCGCCGGAATAGGGTACGAGGCATTACCGAAGCTTATCTAATCATTTTACATTAAACCGAGTCAAGAATTATTTATTTTCTGAGAATATGTTATTACGTCCCTTAAATGAGTCATCAAATTTCAAAACATGTGTTAGAATCAACTCGGGACTAAATCGGGATCATAGGGACTTTTTCGCAAAATCCTAAATTTTTTTTCCCATTTATAAGGGTCACACACCCTTGTGACTAGGGACACGCTCATGTGTCATTTTGACATGCCTATGCTAGCAAACCGTGTGGTTCACACTGCCAGGACACGACCGTGTCCTTTACCCGTTAACTCTCTGACTTGTATCTTATGAACAAATTGGGTTCACATGGCCTTAGCACACGCCCGTGTTGCCAGGCCATGTGGAAAAATTAATTTTCCACATTATGTATTCATATAACATATAACAACCATATCTCCGTATATCATATACATTTTCATAACGATTTGTCTTGGTTTCAAACTACTTCATTTTTTAGTTCCACTCATCAAAACATTTGCAACATCATCTTTACACAAATAGCGCATTGGGGGAGCACAATTCTATAATTATGAATGAACACACTTATCAAACATATTTTATGTGCATATACCAATGTCTCATGTCTCAATGTATCAATAACTATCATTTTCTTGTATTCCAGATAAATACATGTAACCATTCATACATATGTAATTTATAGTCTTTCACTTTCTCGTTATATGAATTTATCAAATATCACTTACTTGTCGAACTCATATTAATCAGTACTATTACTTATCCTCGTATTGTCATATTTTTCTATTGAACCAATACAAAAATATATTGAATACTCATTATCTCGCACATTAAGTGCCACACATGTAATTAAACCACCTCTATTACATTTTACATTCATTATACATTTCATAACTTAATATAATATAATTAAAGCAGTTTATCATTTCGCATTGTAACTCGTAAGGATTCATTAATCCATCCCATGTTCTTTCACATAATTAACTACATAATTCATAAGTCCTATCCATTCAATGCTCGTAAGGCTCATGTACATATCTGTACTAACTCGTATTAGTCTCATATTCATATGCCAGATTTATCCGTTGAGTCATTTTGACGTCGAAGAATACACATACATCAGTATCAATACTAATAATAAACATATATCACTTACCGAACTTTAAATATCAATTCACAAACATTTAATTCACTAACTATTGTTGCCAATCACAATTTAAAATGACAAATCACTTATTGAGCTCAATTTCAATGTTCAATTAAAATCTATCATATAAATTCAAATGATACTTACCAAAACTTTATCAATTTGGAAACTGTCATTTTTTACTGGTGCCATAGTCTTATCCAACCATGGTCTTTCACTTATTCACTTATTGCATAGTACAATCATAGTCTCACGTTCATTGGTGTGCACCGGTATGCATTGAATTTCACTGATAATCACTGATGCCATAGCATAGCTATGGTCTTACATTTTCACTATCATTATGCCATGGTGAAACTATGGACTTATCCGTCAATTCATCACTTTTCACGAATCAGGTAGCTGGAGTTACCACTTTTCACTGATCAGGTAGCCAGAGCTACCACTTTTCACTTGATCAGGTAGCCAAAGCCACCATTTTTCACTTGATCAGGTAGCCGAAGCCACCACTTTTCACCACTTTTCACTTGATCAGGTAGCCGAAGCCACGACTTGTCACTTGTCACTTGTCCTTGATCAGATAATTGTAGCCCTTGATCAGATAAGTGTAGCCGAAGCTATGACTTATCACTTTCATTTATCAAATAAGTGTAGCCGAAGCTATAACTTATCGCTCGTTACCATGGTTCAACATGGTTTTTTTCCATCAATACGTCGATTATCACAAGATAGAAGTACTCAATTTGAGCATTTATTAAATTTTCATGCTTTTACATCATTCACGATTTTATCATCAATACATATGGAATAACACATTATGAAATTCATAAAATTAACAAATGACCACTAAAATTTAGCCATATAAACTCACAAGTGTGATTTTTGTATTACAACTATAATCATAATTTCATAATATATATCCCAAATATAACATTATATCATTTCTAGTTCAACACCAATTATAATCCGGCATATAATCAATTTACACACAAGTCGTTCATATATTTTCCTCCTCCTCCTCTCCATCCACATCCTTAGTATAAATAACACACTTGTAAGTAACATTATCTATAATTTTCACTATTTACTTATGTGAATATTCAAGCTGTCCATCCATGTCATAGTCACTAAATTATTTTTATCTTGAGCTACAGAACTCCAAATTAAGATCTGTTAATTTTCCCTGAAACTAGACTCATATATCTTCTTACCATAAAATTTTCAGAATTTTTTGTTTAGCCAATTAATACAGTTTATTCATTAAAGTCTCCCCTGTTACACAGTCTGACAGTTCTGACCTCTCTTCACTAAAAATCAATTATCTCATAGTATGATTTTCATATAGTGTTTTCGATTGTTTCTAATGAAAATAAACTCACTAAGTAATCTAACCATATAAATTATGTCCCATAAATATTTTTTTACAATTTTTAATGATTTTTACAAGTCAGAATAGAGGATCCCGAAGTCATTCTGAACCGGTCCCACAAAAATCTAAATATCTCAAAAAAAAAAATTCCTTTACTTGGTCTGTTTTTTTATATGAATAAAGACTCAACGAGCTTTAATTTCATATCTCACTCAATTCTAATTCAATTTATACCATTTTTGGTAATTTTGCAAAGTTAGACAACTGCTGCTGTCCAAAACTGCTTTAGTGTAACATGTTGATTTCTATTTTGTCCCAAATTTCACAATTCATACAATTCAATCCTTACTCAATTAACCCCTAAACTGAGCTAATTTTCTCATTTAATACTTTTTCTCTATCATTTTAAATTACTTCATAACCTTTGAGAATCAGAATTTTAATACTAGGCCTTAATTTCAACTCTTTCACAATTAAATCCTAAAACCAATTTCCATCAATTTTACTTGATAAAATCATCATATAGCAAAATTAAAGCTTCAATTCAATATTTATTCATCATATGCTTCCAGCACTAATCCACATCAACTTTAAAAATTAGCCATAGAATCAAAAACTAATGAATTAATAAGCTGGACCCAATTGTAAAAATCTAATAAACATAGAAATTTCAAGGAGAAAGTAAGAATTAAACTTACATGAAGCTTGAGTATTAAAACCAGCTTGAAGTAAGAATTAAACTTACATGAAGCTTGAGTATTAAAACCAGCTTGAACTCTCTCCCATGGCTGTTTTTCAGCTAAAGAAAAATGAAGAGAAATTAAGAGAATTCTAGATATTCCAATTTGGTCCCATTTTTATTTAACTAATTTTGGCAATTTTCTAATTTTGCCCTTATTTCACCAATTCCCTAAATTTTTTTTCAGCTATTTCGGCCCAAAATATTTATTTTGGGCTTATTTTCAGTTTAGGTCCTACCTCATTTGACAATTGAGTGATTTAATCCTTCTAGCAATTTTTACACCTTTTTCAATTTAGTCCTTTTTATTTAATTAGCCACTCGACATCAAAATTTTCTAACGAATTTTTAATACTACCTTATTAACACTCCGTAAATATTCATAAAAATATTTATGCCTTGATTTATAACACCGAGATCTCGATACCTCCCTTTCTTGATTTCTTGATTAAATATATCTTTATAAAACACAATTTACTATTTCAAAAATCTTTTAAAAACTACATTTGACTCATAAATATTAAATAATATAGTCTACGAGTTCATTTGTCGGATTTGGTGGTCTCGAACCACAATTTTTTACATTACTGAAATTTGGGCTATTATAAAAATTATGTGTTAACAAGTGAAGTTGTGAAATTTATAGGCTGCTATAGGCTTATAATATATTCGGCTAGGCTTGAGTGTGTTGAAATTTAATGAGTTTCACTTTTATGAGCCCAGGGACTAAATTGAAAAGAAGTTGAAATATTCGAAGCAAAAAGTAATTTTACCATAAAATGAATTATAGGCTGTTTTTGATACCATGAACATTTGGCTAAGCTCAATTCTGGTTAAAAATGGTTAATTTGCATGTTTTGAGCTCAGGGACTAAATTGAATAAAAGTAAAACTTTAGGGGCTAAAGTGCAAAATGCCCATTTATGTGTTCTTGAGTGAATTTGAATGAATAAGTGATTAAGTAAGTTAATTTTGATTGTAATTAGATCAAGAACAAAAGAAATCAGATTTAGATCGGGGGAAAACTAAAGTTATCGAATAGTCGACCCGATTCGTTTATTCCGACTACGAGGTAAGTTCATATGCAAATAAATATCATTACATTGATATAATTATGTTATATCGCTATTGAATTTCCATGAATATCGAAAGGTCAAATACGAGCAAGAATCGAAAAAGTTGCGACATCCGAAAGCCCTATATAAACCTTAGGAATGGTATAGGATACAAATGTCATGATATTAGGTTATCGAGATGTGATTACATTTAAGACCCTGTGTGAGACAGTGGCATCGATATGTGATTACCGAGTATCCTTAACAATTCTGAATGGTTCAACGGGCAAAGTTAAGTCGAGAAAGAAAGTGTAAGTGAATGAAGTGACACTGGTACGTACAAGACTTATATGAGTATTGAAAAGAGAGGTATTTGATTAATTCAATTATGATACTGAAAATGTGCAATATGATGAAGGTTTGTGTACTTGAATGTACATTTATATGTATTGAATCATATCTTGCTAAATTGTGGAAATGATATTGATACATGAGATGATTTACTTGTATATGACTTACTAAGCTATATAGCTTACTTCCCTTCCTTTCCCATCTCTTATAGGTTTATTTAGCTAGTTCGAGTTGGAGATTGCCGGAGATTCAATCACACTATCAAGCTACCATTTGGGGTATAAGTATTCAAGCACTTGAATTCATGGCATGTATAGGCTAGTGTCATATGGTATATTTTGGCTTGTAAATGAAATGTGTTGTGGCCATTGTATTTGGCTTAACTGATAAGATTGGCCCTTGGTATGTGATGTTTTTATAGTGCCTAAGTGATGGCATAGTTTGGCATGTGGTTTAGTTGTTAAATTGAAATGCATGAAACATGCTTTTTTTGTAGTTAGAATTGGTATGGATTAGGCTTGAAAGAGGTTGTTTGATACGTGATATTGTGCCATGTTAATGGCTTGTGAAAGTATGCTTGTGTGATGGAACTTGAGGGTGGCAAATAGGCTTGGAAAATAACCTTAAGTTGTCTATAAGGGTAGGTACACGGGCATGTGATCTGGCCGTGTGTCCCCTGCATCTTATATTTTAGGTTCGATGTGGCCACACGGGCTGAGACACGGCCGTGTGGGAGGCATGGTCTAGGGACATAGGCGTGTGCCCTGGTCGTGTGAAGTTTGCACCTTGATTTTGGAATTTAATTCGCCACACAGGCTAAGGACACGGGCGTGTGCCTTGGTCGTGTGCCCCTTATTTGGTTGATGACGTCACAAACAGAATGCTCGATAGTTTTGGTACGGCCTAGCACACGGCTTGGACACGGGCGTGTGCAATGCATACGGGCTGGACAGATGGGCGTGTGGTCTGGCTGTGTGATACAAGTCAGTAGGTATGCCCTGTGCCCACACGGCCTAAGACACGGGCGTGTTTCTTGGCCGTGTGAGTGACATGGCCTAGGCAAATGGGCGTGTGACCCTTGCAGTGATGAAATTTTTCAGGTTCCGTGAATGTTCCTTGAGTTATCAGTTTAGTCCCGAACTTCTTCCAAGCATGTTTAAGGTCTCATAGAGCCTTATAAGGGACACTATGAATGAATGTTAAAAGTTTTAAATTGTACGCAAGATTGTGATGTGAAATGTGTTTAAATGTTACGATGTAAGTTCGGTAATGCCTCATATCCTGTTCTGGCAACGGATACGGCGGGTTTGGGGTGTTACAAGTTCAGTCAGTTAATTCGACTTTAACCAAAATTTAAACGCCCCTAATATTTGACATGTTCAATATTATATTTAGTGGAAAATTTACTTGTTAATTATATAGATATTCTAAAAAATTCACATGGTAAAACATGCAAAATAATAACAAATTCAAAAGTTTGAATATTGTAAGACTGACTCCATAACTTACGGTAGCATTTCCTTCATAAATGACTTATATGTCATTAAAACATTGATCCCCCTGTTGAGATCTAATTCTATCTTCACAGATTTTGCGGGATATTTTCTTACGAAGTTTTGTTATAGTATCTATAACTGCCTCGGGTTTAGGGGGCAGCTCGGCAAATAGGCATCCACAAGAATTAACTTATCAACCCCCCTAATAGTACTGTAAGAATCAATACTGAACATCCCTCTGTAATTGTACACGTGCCCAGAGCAATAACATATTTAGGTTCGGGCATTTGTTCATATAATCTCACGAAAGAGGGCATCATTTTCATTGTTATTGTTCCAACTGTTAAAATTAGGTCTGCCTATCTAGGACTTAATCTTGGTACCAGCACATAACAACCCGAGCCATATCATGAGCTTATTAATAAAGCAAATTCAATAAAGCAACAACTAATACCATAAAGAAGCAACCATAAACTTGAGAGTCTTGAACAATTTGAAAGATCATTTAACGTAGTTGAAATAACTGAATTCCGAGGACAACCATTAATGAATGAGTCCTCGAAAAGTTAAGGATTAGTAATCCGTTTTAGAAATCGAATGGGTTCGATTTTATACATACGCGATGAAGGTAAAAAAAATAAAGAATATAAGTTCTTCTTTACTTTTATCACTTAGGAGTAGTACGAGATGAAAGTCTCATGCACAATTTTGAATGAGAGAAAGAAGTGAGAAATCCTCTTTGGTTTATGGAGTCAAGTTCTACCCTGCGCAAACTCTTTAGTTTATCATTGTAAACAATTTTCTAATTGTTATCGCCAAGTGATCAGGCAACACTAAAAAATATCAATATTTTGTAAATACAAAACATAAACTATATTTAATAAAGATATTTAAATTTCAGTTATAAACATACGGGGTTAAGGTAATTTATTTTAATAATTTTTTGTTTAGTTGGTAATTAATATTATTATGTGGGTATTTTATTTAAATTAAATAAAAATAAAAGTATTTATGAAAATGAGTTGTGGTAAATATTATTATGTGTAAGTGTTTATGTTTTTTTCAATTTTTGTGCACATATCGAAATGGGTTCATTGATTAGAGCAACCAATCTTACTACCATAATGATTAATGTGCCGATAAAAAAGTTTTCCTACTTGTTATCCATGGGTGTTTTATAAATTTGCACATCATTAATTTTTTAATTAGCATATTTAACTAATATGGTAATTTGTTATGGACAGGGTGAGTATCGCGTCTTGAGAGAGCATGTCCATGGTCCGAGCTACTAGCCAGATAAAAGTATTTCCCCCTATTTAGATGTCGCATAATTTGGGATGACAGCATTGATTAAGATGTTTGAGCATGTCCACCGTCCATTCAAACCCACCCTTAGTGATAACATGCTACAATCTCAAATTGTCACATCATTATGCCTTAATGCCTTAACAGAATCCAGAATTCAAGTTCATGGATCAGATTAAAAAAAGAGCTATCAAATTCGTTGAAAAAAAAAAGTTACCTTAACAAATGATCATGTAGAGAAATATTATCAAATTCAAGCACCGAACATTGATTTATCCTAAAATTAACCATTATTATAGATGGTCAATAACTATAGTTATAAATACAAGGAAAAAAACTTACATATTATTTATGAGTTTATGATCAACCGCCATGCAGTTTTTCGGACGTGAGAAATAATTAAACGTATTTACATAATTTCCGATGCTAGATCCCCATGAAAGCTTCGACGATAACATGGTGGTGGCATGGTGAATTCAGCTCCAAAAAACATTGAAGAAGCTCCTGTAGTTCATCCGATCAACTCATTTCACAATTAAAAATAATTATAAACTAATATACTTCCATTGAAAGTTTAATCCAAATTCTTTAATCAAATCATTCTAAACATCTATACTTTTACAATCAACTCAGTGGGTAACATATGAGAATATATTGTAGCATCAAATTTTAAAAATAATAAAACTCAATAGTTATAATCTAAAAATTAATTGGAACTTTGGGAGGGTGGGATCCCATTCTAGTATCATATTTAATAATAATCCAACAACCTTCCTAGTATTAATTTGGCCTTTTTCAGACCAGATTAGTAAATAAGATTGAAAGACCAAAAACAGAGACGAAGTTCATTAATTTTTCAAGTGAAACGATCACCTAATTGAGCTCCATGATGTATCGACGTGGCTCTACGTAGTCAACTTCTTCCAACCCTTAAAAACAAAAAAAATATGAATATAGTAAACAAAAGATTAAATGTTAAGAAACAGATAAATGTTATTCATACTTGGTATCAGACATGTCTAACATGTATTGAAATTTTTCCACAAAAAAAAAAGACTACTCAAAATTCCTAGTTATTTATTTTTACTGACTTGACCATAGACCAATTCCCTTTTTATTTGAGAGAATTGAATACGCCTATAATTTTGAGCTTCATGTTGCTCTTCCTAAGAGACATGTTAGATCCAGGGCATTCCGATTCGATTGAATGGGATGAAAATTCCTCATTCCTAATCTGTAAAATAATAATTTCAATCAAATCACACATCACATTATACTAAACCCTCTGACAATCTCAAAACTCATATCAATGTAGCCATATTCTAAGCAAGGAGAAAATAGAAATGAGAGGGTAGAGAACCAACCAACAACTTTATCATCCTCTTCCTCACTTATGCGGGCTTCAAACAGATGATTAGCCTTATACCAATAGATCATTTTAGATGAATCCCTGTCAAGAGAAGCAGTTTTCAGTGTATAGCAAGCTCGTACTCAATCTTCATTTAAGTCCACCAAAGAAACATGTTTAAGCATATCTAGCAGCAAAGCTTTATGATAATCCCAGTTATTGTCATCTACCAAGCTTACTTGTCAATCAATATGCATTTTTTTCCCTCTATGGTACAATGCCAAGGAGATTAGTCTCCTTGGCATTGTACCACAAGCTCTTCAGAAACATGAGGAATAAAAGTGAATGATGTCACAATCCTCATAATGAAGAAATGCTCTATACTCAGAAAACTACACCTAAATTAGCCTACAACAACCTATAAGAAGTAGTAAGATGAAGCTCACATATGTTCGGTTTAGAACCTGTCTAAGGACCTTGGAAAAGTTTTATTTTAATCCAAGCCAGCTTGGCTTGAATTTCTAATTAATAATAGAAATATGATTTTTTTCAATTTTAATAAAAAATATTAATATAAAAATAAATTTTTAACAATGAAATAGGCTATCGAATTGGCATGATTCAGGCTAGGGCAAAAAATTTGAAAAATAGTTTCCCAACGAGGTCCAATCCATGGGAACTTTTAACTTAGTTAGAGCTTCATTATATAGAACACATAGAGGGAAAATGTAGTAAAAGCCAATTTTCCACTGCAGGATGGGTATACAAGCATAATCAGATAACCATACATAACTATTTACCCTTCAGAAATTAAAAGCAATAAAATCAAGCAACAAACCCTTTTCCCAGATAAATCAAACCCATAATAACCCTCGTATCTGCAGGAGGAACCATAATCATAAGTTCCAAAACAGAAAGGGTCCAAAATTAACAAAATCCACTAACACATAAAGCAGAGAGGCAAAACAAAAAAATCCACCTCATACTTGACAAGTTTTCCTCCTCTAAATCCTTAATGTCAAACCTTGGCTCTTTAAAAATCATGAATTGAAGCCAGAAACCAAATCCATCTACTAAGACAAATTATATTTATCAGGCGTGGCACATTTGGTCAGGAGCATTCAAAGCTAGTCCGGAAAACAGAAACCCACAGCTTAATAGAGGTTAATAAAGGTTCTAATCAACACAAAAAAAAACCTCACTTAATAGAGGTTATTCTCGTTTTTTTTTTCATTACATATACCATACTAGTTAGAAAGGAAATCCTCCGCAATATTTGAGAATTTCACAACAATAAAAATATGCATATTGATCAACAAAAGGGATCACTTTTTAGATTCTATTATCATAATTGTATAATACTAATTGTGTGCGTGTGTGTGCATGATAGAGAGAGATACCAAAACATGCACATATGGGTTATAGGGTGCACCCTTGACAGCACAATTGGGTTAAGATTAATTAAGCATTAGAGCATATCAAAGACTAACAAAAATACTGAATGACCTTAATTTCCATATATAAGAATATGCCAGCTGAAAAAGCAAAAACAGAAAAAATATTATAGGACAATGATAAGTGACAATGATATTCAATACCAAGATACCAAACAACCAGCACCTAAACTTTCATTCCAAAGCAATCTTTAAATCATTGTCATTATTTACTTAAAATCCAACTCAACTTTACAACATTTTTTTTTTCTCATATTTTATTGTCAAAGCATATCGCTCACTAACCCACCCACCTCTCTTTCAATCATAACATACAGAAATGACTGAACATTTGCAAGGGTTCCAAAACATTAGCAATGAAACGTATAACACTCCTGGTAGAATGTGACATACATAACACATCCAAATAATTAAAATTTAGGTGAGGCGTACCTTTATTATACCTCAATTTCTCTTTGTTTTGTGTTCGCTGCTAGAGAATGCTGCCTGCTAACATAATATAGAGCTTATGTCTTCCAAAAATAACATACATGATACATTCATACAAGGTAAATCAAAGTAAAAAAGTTAAGAAGAAGAAAAGAATACCTGTAACACCCTTATCCATATCTGACGCCGGAATAGAGTTACGAGGCATTACCGTACTTATCAAATGATTTATCATACATTTTACCAATCAATTTTACATCTCAAGTAATCATTGTTTATATTCAATCATATTGTCCCTAATATGAGTCTACTAGACTCCAAACATGCTTTAGAATTGGTTCGGGACTGAACTGATAACTCAGAAAACTTTTTCGAAACTTAGAAAATTTCTCAAACTGCAGGGATCACACGCCCGTGTGGCCTAGCTGTGTGCCTCACACGGCCAAGTAACACGCCTGTTTCCTTCAACCGTGTTAGGATCACATGGTTGTGTCCCAACCCTGTGTCTAAACAAGTAAGCTTACTGACTTACCTCACAAGGCCAGACCACACACCCGTGTGTCTAGCCCGTGTGGCTCACACGGCCATCAGGCATGCCTGTGTCCAAGCTGCATAGAAACAGGGCATATATACTGACTAGCATCACACGACTGGAGACATGCCCGTGTGCATTGGCTGTATGAAAACTGGAGGGTTACTGACCTAGGTCACACGGCCGGCTACACCCCCATGTGCCAGCCCGTGTGCTTCGCACAGCTAGGAGACACTCACATGTGTCTAGGCCATGCCAAGTCTATAGGGTATATTGATTTAATTCGAAAGAGCTACCCTAGGGGACACGATCGTGTACCAAGGCCATGTGTCATACACAGTCGAGTCACACGCCCTTGTGCTTGGCCGTGTGGAGTGAAAATAGGCTTGGTTTAAGCCACATTTCTCACCCTCCACAAGCATACCAAAAACACATCATTTCATACCATTTCCATGCATTCATAAGCAACCAAAAACATGCCAAATCACACACAATTCATGCTAAATCCATCACAACCAATTTCAATACCCAATTCAACTCTAATTACATATTCAAATACCTATACCATCAACCATCAATTCACAATCATGGAACTTCTCAATTAAACAACTTCTATCATACTATTTATTGATCATTTACCAAACTCAAAACATAACCATTAGAGCAATAACGAAACCATAACCACATATCTACTAAAATAAGCCATCACTCATGGCTATACTTACAAAACAAAACATATACATTTACAAGCCAAATCTCATGGCTACTTTCACAACCAAAATACCACAACTAGTCTATGCATGACATAAACCATATAGACATTACTTAATAAATACCAACTTAGGTATTTGATAGTGCGATCACATTCCCAATGACTCCCAGATCTGAGCTAGCTTTAGTTGTTTATAAAACATAGACAAATAACACACAGTAAACTTCATAGCTAAGTAAGTTTGTAAATGAATAACTCAATTCATCAAAATTAATATAATTCAACTATTTACATAATTACCAAATCGATGAAACCTTTCCTATGTCTTAAAGCATGATCAAATATCAACTCATTGATCTTTCTTAACATAGTACTCAAGTAGGTACCGTACATGCCTGTATCACCTCTTACTCACCTCTTTCTTAATCACATGATTCGTTTACCTGTTGAACCATTTAGAATATAAGTCGGATACTTAAGGATCACAATCGATTAATACCTATACCATGACCCATTGCCAAATCAAGGTAACTTATCCTGGAGTACCTATACCATGGCTCATAGCCAAATCAATGTAACTCCACTTTGAATACCTATACCATGGCCCGTAGCTAACTTAAGGTATCATTCACACCCATAGTACCGATATCATGAGCCAAAGCCAAACAATAGCATTATGACATGTCATTAGCATCCTAAACTATTCTTAAGGTTCAACTGGGACCTTTTTTTATTGGTTTCATCGTCGAACACATCCAAAGATTCGTATTCACACTTCCAACAACATCTGTAATCTCATAATCACAATTAATGCAATATCGAAGCAATTAACATGCATTTATAACAAAATTACCACATACGAACTTACCTCGTGTATGAAAATGGCAAAATGAGTAAATTACTCGATAAGCTTGCCTTTCCCCCGATCTAATTCCAAATTCCTTATTTTTCGATCTATATATATCCAAAATTAATTTTTTTACTTCCTAAATCATTCAATTTCACCCAAAAACACATAAATGGGCATTTTTCACTTTAGCCCCTAATATTTCATATTTTCTCAATTTAGTCCCTATTTCACAATAACACTAAATACCGAAAATTTCCTTACACACATACTTGACCGAATATTTCCTTAGTTCATATAAGCCCATATCTTTCATTTATTTCACATTTTAACCCCTCAAAGTTTCATTTTCACAATTTAGTCATAATTAGCAAATTCATCAAAATCCTAATACAACATATATTAACCCAACTCATATCCTTTATTTTTCATCAATTGACAACACAAAACTCATGGATTCATCTATGGAATATCTCATAATCATCATCAAATTGAAAAATTCAAGCATGGGTTAGCTAGAGTACCAAGTAACAATCACAAAAACATAGAAATCATAAAAAATAGATAAAAAATCACATACCAATGAGCCAAGATTAGTGCCGAATGTTTGAAGGCTTGGAAACCATATTTCCTTCTTGTATTTTCGGCAAAAATGATGAAAGAATGAAGCAAAAATCATGTTTGTTTTGTTACTATTAACTTAATTACTTATTTACCTTTTTAACCTTAATGATTTCATCAAAGTTTCACCTAACACATGCCCTTATATGTCCATCCCCACTATCAATGGTTAAATTGACATGCAAGTGCCCCATTTTTCTTTTTATAGCTAATTAGTACCTTTAACAAATAGAATGCAACTTTTACATTTTACGCGATTAAGTCATTTTATCAAATTAAGCTATTAAACGATAAAATTAGCTCACGAAATTTTCACGCATAATAATTAACATGCCGTAAGCATAAAAAATAATATTAAAATAATTTTAAGACCTCAGATTCGTGGTTCCAAAACCACTATCCCAATATAGTTAAAACCGAGCTGGTACAATACCCATACTAATCTTTTGGTTCTTTAGTTTTAGTAGACCATTAGAAGTTCGAGACCTGGTTCGTTTTGCTTTACTAGCAACCTCTGACATTGAAAGCAAACCAATATCCTCGACTTCTCCTAATTCTTTAACAATAAAATGAATTGGGAGAAAAAGGGTCAGTTCAAACAAAATGTATTTCTGCATAAAGAAAACTAAAAAGAGATGGAGCAGACTGAAGGAACTGACCACTTAAGTTCGCAGCCTCATCCAATGTCAAGTAAGCATGAAAATGGCAGAGGTTTCGGAATTCATATATTGATGGGATTACAGACTTATCACTATTGAAGAGAACATAAAATTGTATCATTCAATCTGATACCAAATAATTCAATTAATGACCATGAAAAGCGTTAAGAAAAATAAAAGAGGTTTCGCTTACCATTTAAGTACCTGTAACAATAAAGCTACCTGTTCATTATGCTGACATGTCTTCTCCGAGCATACATAACACTACTGTAGTTGCATGCGGTGCAACAATAAAATATTAAAAACCAGATAAAAAAAGAGTAGAAAAAACTAGTTCCACTTGAAAACTGAAAGCAGCATAAAGAATCATGTGGCACACACTATTTTCACTGGTTTATAATTGGATAAACCAGAGGAATAGCCAAAGCCTTAGCTGATATCATCCTCTGTTGAAGCATGTAGGGAAAAAAACAATAAAAATTAACACAAATATTAAGTTCCAAGATACTTAACATGATTAGGGGTAAAAAGTTATGTTGTTCTAACTCTTCATATTTCTTAAAGTGCTTCTTACATCCACATCCAATGGATATATGGATATGTACCCTCTAAAAATCCAACAAATACATGAAAAAGCCTAGAAGAATATTGAAAATACCTATGTTGATCTATATCAGACACTCACACCTGAGACAAAGTAAGGGCAAAGGCAAAAGCCAAATAGAACTTGCGCCAAACCAAAAGAAAAAGCTAAACACGAATCCAATTGCGTCCCCCTTTTTCTTTCCTTAATAAATAGAAAAAAAAAGACGACTACAGAATTCAAGAAATACCTTTGAGTTCCTTATCTTCCCCTTCCCCCATTTTGCTGGAGTCTGTCTCAATCGCATTTCATATGTGAAAATATTGAACCAATTGAAGAAAATAATAAACCTAAGGGGATGGAAATAAATAAATAATATGATAATTCAAAACTTTTGGGGAGTTTATGTTCTGATCAGTCCTCCAAAATCCAAACCAGATGATTTGAAATTAAATTAAATTTATTAGAAATCCTCTGTCACTAATTCTAAAATCAATGAAATTAAACATTTAGATCCAGAGTAAACCGCAAAAAGCAAGAAAGAGGTTGAAACTTCTAATCCATCTTTACTTCATGATGGAAACTCAATTGACCAAAAAGTTTTGAATCCAAATACATATCAACATCCAAGAACTTGAAACTTTTCAAAACCACCTTAAATCCTTTCCTTTCAAACAATAATTCTTCGAATATCGTAAAGTCCCCTAATTTGAAACCCAGTAATGAAACTCCTCTAATGCGGAAATTCAACCAAGTAAGAAATCTTTTATAAAGCGAGAAAACTTAAAACTAGAAAGTAGCACATTTTGCTAATCGAACGATGTCGAAAACTCATAATGAAACAAAAATCAAGATAGAAAACCCTAAAATTTTTAAGTAAAAGAAAAGAAAATACCTTTAACAAAGATTGGATCGAAATTGTTAAAACGGAGACTGGGAGAAGAAGAGATTGAGCAATGACCAGAGTCATAGAGCCGTTAGAGAAAATAGGGATGTTGTTTTTCTTTAAATTATATACCTTTTCTTTTTTTTTAGGGTAAACTAAAAAAAGTCACTTTTGTTTGCCTCAAGTTACATTTTAGTCACTTATGTTTGAAATGTTACGTTTTAGTCACTTATGCTATTATTTTGTTACGAAGTGATCACTCTTCCGTTAAGTTTCGTTATCTCCCTAACGTTAATCCTACGTGGCAGTCCAACTAGATTTTAAGTGCCAACTTGAATTTCCTAATGGGATGAGAATAGATTTTTTATTAAATAAATTTATTTAATTAAAAATTTTAAACCCTAAATCATAGTTAAAAAGCCATTCATCTACCCATTTTTTTAGTTTTCTTTTTCAATTGACTAAAAAACTATTATCATCAAAACTTTTTATTCACATACAAAAACAAAAGAAGATTCAATCGAGGATCTAGGTATGTCTTCTTCACCGACAAATTTATGTTCTAGGACTTAAAATGAAGTGGTTGTCAACAAATAAGAAAATGGTAATCGTTTTTGTTCCTAATCATTGTATTTCCCAATTCTTCACGTTCTTGAATAATTGGTTTCTGAATCTAATTTTTTTAATCTGAATCGGCTTGTTTGTTCACAATCCCTTTGTGGGTATCCTTTTTTTTATCTGAAATTCTTTTAGTTGTTAATATTCATATCAAGAATTTTAATTTAGGGTTTTCATTAAACAATAAAAAACCCAATCTTTTGTTTTTCAGTATTGAATAAAAGAGATAGATGAATGTAAAGAAGACATACCTAAACCCTCCATTGAATCCATCTTTATGAAGTAGTCAATTTGATTTCAACTATTTTGATCTTAATAATAGTTTTTCCAGTCAAATGAAAAAAAAAACCATTGAAAAAAAGAAGAGAATGAAGAAAAATTAAAAAGAGGAGATGAACAGTTTTTTAAGTTAAGGTTTAGGTTTAAAAATTTTAATTAATTAAAATTTTTAATTAAAAATATATTTTCATCCCATTTAGAAATCCAAGTTGGCATCTAAAATCTAGTTGGACTGCCATGTAGGATTGCCGTTAGAGAGATAACGAAACTTAACGGTAGAGTGATCACTTCGTAACAAAATAGTAACATAAGTGACTAAAACGTAACATTTCAAATGTAAGTGACTAAAATGTAACTTGAGGCAAACAAAAGTGACTATTTTTGTAGATTACCCTTCTTTTTATATTGTTTCCAAGATATGCAAAGGTGATGCCGTTTTGGGATACAGATATAATTTTTAAAAGTTTTGACTGTTTCTTCTGCTCTTTCCTTTTTTTGAGTAAAAAACATAACTTTTTAAGAGTCAAAATAAAATAAAATGAATTTTTTTAAAAATATATTTCTTATGTTTAATTTATAATCGAACCGTACTAGTATTAATCAAAATTTTTAATTATTTAATTTGAATCAAAATTTTTCAATAAAAATTAATCAAACCAAAATATTCCGGTTAACGGAATTAACTGAAATTTATATTTTTTTTTTGTTTTTTGGTTAAAATAAATATAAAACATATCAAAAAATAAATAAATTGATTATGGTCATTTGACCGAATTATATGAATTAGTCGAACTAACCAAATTATCTAATACATATAATATGTAATATTAATTATTAAGTTTTGTTAATTACTCGATTTCGAACCGAATTAACCAATAACTGAACTTCCAAAAAACATTAATCGACCTCCAATCGAATTAGATCGATTAACTGACCGATTAACCAAATTAGGCCAATTCAGTTGGTTAATTTAATTTTAACCGAAATTTGAACACCCCTAATATTCGACATGTTCAATATTGTATTTAGTGGAAGTTTTATTTTTTAATTATATAGATATTCTAAAAAATTCGGGGTTTAGTACCAATAAAGGCCTATTTCTAAAATTATTTACGGAAATGGACCGTTTTAGAAAATAATAATGAATATGGACCGAAAACACAAAAACGCATTGACCTGACGGCATTTTCAGGGGATACACAAAAAAAACGCGTCCACGTCAACGCTTTTTTCATTCTGTTAAGCAAAAGCACACTGACATGGACGCGCTTTACTAAAAAGCACTGACGTGGACGCGCTTTTGGCCGTGTTATCCTCCAACGGTCACCTTCAACTGCTGTTTTAAAATCTGACTATTGGGCCTCCAACGGTCAGGAAAAAAAAGTATAAACCCCCTAACCCCTTTTTTCATACCAAAATTTATTATTCTTCTAAATTTCTCTCTAAAATTCTTAAAAAAAGCTCTCAAAGCTCTCTAAATTTTTGAATTTTTTCTAAATTATTATTATTTTATAATTTCTCTATAATTCTCTAAATTTCTTAAAATTACTAAGAAATTTGATCGTGTTAGCAATGGCCCAACAATTTATTCATCTCGATAATAAACATATCTCTGTCGACAAAATGCAAATGGTAAGAGTTAATTTTATTTTTAAAAATATTATTTAAATTTTTTATTTGATTTTTATAATTTAATTGATATTTTTTTTATAATTTTTATGTGGATAGCCGGTAGATTGAGTGCTAGAACGTTTTATTCGTAATCTACTCGGTCGTTCATCACCATTGATTGAAAATTACTTGAGGAAAGCAAGTTTTTGGCACGTAGCCAATATAGGCCGGGGGTGCAAGTTGGATCCAAAACTCATCAGTGCATTTGTGGAGAGGTGGAGACCCGAGATGCGCATATTCCATCTTCCATGCGAGGAGTGTACCATCACTATGGAGGACGTATAATTACATTTCGGGTTACTGGTGGATGAATCCGTACTTGCCCGGTCCACGTAATTTTTTGATTGGAGAGTCATATATGATGATCTTTTAGGTGTGATTCTGAATAATATTTACGGAGGTCGGATCAATATGGGCTGGTTACGAGAGACATTCCTGATGCCACGGGATGATTCGACTGAAGTACAAAGAGTACGATACGCTCGAGTGTACATCTTTCAGATTATTAGAGGTTACCTAATGCTAGACAAGTCATGAAACCTCATACATCTAAGGTGACTATTGAAACTCATAGATTTTAAAGCAGTTGGCGAACTCAATTGAGGATCTACCGTGTTGGCGACATTGTATCAGGAGATGGGTAAGACGATGCAACCAAATAAAATCAAAATCAGAAGTTGCCTCACACTGCTACAATTGTGGGTTAGGTTTCGCTTCCCACTTTTATGTCCTCGAGTGGACCACCCGTATTGTAACACCCCTAACCCGTATCTGTCGCTAGAATAGGGTTACGGAGCATTACCAGAGTTTACGCTTCAAAACCATTAAAAATTTTAATCATTTAATAACTCAACATCAATCATAGCAAAATCAATATCATACATAGTGCAGTTCATACAAACTTACATGGCTAAATTGCAGAAATACAAAGTTCAGGGGTATTTTGGTAATTTTTTATTTTTCTTGATTTTCCGCCCGATCATGATCTAAATTAATAATTTCACTCAATGTATTAATTTAGATAATAAAACAATTTGTTTCATGATATTTGGTCATTTTTGACATTTTTACAGAATTGCCACTAAAGTTTTACTTTTATTCAATTTAGTCCTTGAGCCCAAAACATGCAAATTAACCATTTTTACCCAAAATTAAGCTTAGAAGAATATCATGGTATCCAAAATGGCCCATTAATGCAACAATTTCACTTTAAGTCCTTGTACTTTTATTAATTTAACAATTTAGTCCCTAAACGGTAAATTCATCAAGAATCACTTAATAAAATACTTTTAAATATCAATCAACATTCTAAATTCATCATTTTACATCTAAAATCATAATTTTCATCAATGGAAACATTCAAAATCTTTAACAGTTTCAAAATCAAAGGTACAGGCTAGTTGGACATAGTTGCAACAATCTTAAAAACATAAAAATTACTGAAAATAGGGCTAAAACGGACTTACATGCATCATCAGAAGGCAAGCCAAAGCTTCAAGGTGTTCCATGGAGTTTTTATCCATTCCTAATCAGTGAAGAAAACATTAGGATGATAATAAACATTTTGATTTTATTTTATTTTAATTATCCAATTACCATTTTACCCTTGGTTAAATAATAAATAAAAAAATAATTTCATGACCATAATCGCCCATCACTTAAATATATGGCATAATTACCATCAAATGAAGGTTTAATTTCACAATTGGTCCTTCAATTAAATTAAATTATAACTAAATAAACTTATTTACAATTTAATCATAAACTAATTAGGACTAAAAGAATAATTAATCTAAAAGCTAGTGGGTTCAATCATAGCACCATCGCTTGGAAACTTTGGCCATGGTTTAATTACCATTTAAGTCCCTTTTCCTTTAGTCAATTAACCATTTAGTCACTCAAATCAAATAGTGATTAAATTTTACATCTTTTACAATTTTATTCGTTTTAATTAATTAACCACTGGAACGTTAAAATTTTTCAACGAAACTTTAATACCACCTTAATGACACTCCGTAAATATTTTTAAAAATATTTACAGCTCATTTTATAGAAACGAGGTCCCGATACCTCATTTTCTAAAACCACTTGACATTAGGGTCTTCCCACTTGAACTTAATAAATCGCTTATATAACATAAATTACCAAATCAAAAACCTTTTGAAAACCATATTTGTAACACCCCTAACCTGTATCCATTGCCGGAACAGGGTTATAGAGTATTTTCAATAAATACAGAACTTTTACAGAATAATCATATCATTTACTATTCCTTTTTCCGTAAACATACATAATGTCCCTTGAATAAGCCCTCGAGGCCTAATAAGAACATTACAATCGAGTCGGGACTAAATCAAAAGTTCAAAAAAAAATTTCACGAAATTTTAAAATTTCTTTATGAACAGTCCCACACACGCCCGTATGTCAGGTCGTGTAGTCACACACGCTCGTGTGGCTTGGGACACGCCCGTGTCCATAGCCCGTGTAACTCTCTGATTTGTAAATATTAAGGTGCAGTTGTCACACAGTCAAGCCATAAGCACATGTGCTTAGGCCGTGTGGTCGATTAATTTTCAAAAATTCGGTGCAGACTTCACACGGCCGGGTCACATGCCCATGTTCCAAGGCCGTGTCATCTACACGGCTGAGGCACACGCTCGTGTCTTTGCCATGTACTCAATTTTGAGCATTTTTATTTTGAAATCTTGAAATATAGGGGACACACGGCCGGATTACATGCCCATGTACCCAAGCCGTGTGTCACACATGGCCTAGACATACACCCATGTGTCTACCCGTGTGGACAAAATATGGCCTTTCCTAGTCTTATTTGTAACAGCCCATTTTAGATCCTAATCAGAACGAGTGGTTTCGGGACCACTTAACTTAGTCAAAATATTATTTTCATTGTTTTAATATGTTTTACAGCATGATAGATTTATGATGTGAAAATTTTGTCAGGAAATTTTATCGTTTAAATAGTTAATTCGGTAAAAAGGATTAAATTGCATAAAGTGATAAATAGGAGTTCTATTCCATAAATATTTTTTTAATCATGGCTTTATAAAATGAAGTCCTTGAATGGTAATTATACCATTTTTAGTGTGAGTGGTTGGTAGTGGACAATTATGTCAATATTTTATATGGTTTTATAATGGTTTTATGAGGTTAAAGTTGTCATTTGATTATTATATGTTATAATAGTTAAATAAAACATGAAAATGTCTTAATTTTTATCACCTTCCACCGATTCTTCAAGCAAAAATAAGGGTTTAAGGCTTGCTTTCATTCAGCTAGCATTTTGCAAAATAAAGGTATGTTTTGACTCCGGTTTTTATTGATTTTTATGTTTTTGTGATCGTTGCTTCGTATATTAGCCGACCCATACATCAATTTCTGAAATTTGTTGTGTTTTTGAAAATTTCATGGATAAATACATGGTTATTTTGATAGTTTTTGATGAATTATTGAATGTTATTTGGAAATATACAAGTTGTACAAGGTAATTTTTGATGAAAATGAGTTTAAGGATTTAATTAAAAAAGGTAGAGTTTTTGCGGTTAGAATTGTGAATAGATGAAATATATGTGTTTAAATGTGGTACATGAATATTCGACCATAATGAATTGAGGGCCTTATTATGTAATTTGCTATTTTGTAATAAAAGGGATTAAATTGCAAAGTAGTTGAAAGTATAGGGGATAAATTGCAAATATGCAAAAATACATGTTTTTGGATTAAATTGAATATGTTGGTGATTAAGTAGCTAAATTTGTATTAATATAAATAATGACGATCAAATTTGGAACTTGATCGGGGAAAACGAAAGGTGGACGAATAGAGATCGGGAAGTCGAGGTAAGTTCGTATAATTAGAATCAAATTGTAAATGCTTATAATTGTGTTAAAATTGTCATGTAAATGTATAATACTTATTAGAAATGAAATTTGCCTATTAATTTTATATATATGAATGGATATGGAAATGCTTAAATAGTACAAGTACAAGCTGAATACCGAGCCCCGTTAGAACCGTAGAAGTCGTAAGATACAAGTGACATGTCACTAGGGCTACAGGGTAGTTCGAGCTCCTGCATTTGTTGCGAACTCAACACAGCTCATGAGCTATATGTTTATCCTTCGGGATTACATGTTTAGTCTTCGGACTTACCGTTTAGCCTGCGGGCTTACCGTTCATCCTTCGGAATTACATGTTCAGCCTTCGGGCTTATCGCTACAGGCTCAAAAGAGCATACATGATGCATTGATGGATTACAGGTTATACGTATATACACTGTGTGTGTATCACCCGAGTATCCCTCGATGTTCTTAAAGGTTCAATGGGCAATTACAGATATAAGTTACATGAAGTTCTAGAGATATATGAATTACATGTTATACTAGATTTACACGGATTATATGAATTGATTTACATGAATTACATGTTATAAGTATTGAGATTATGCTTATAATACATGAATGTTGTATCTTATACATGAATGGTTTATGAAATCACGTGTACTAACAAGTGTATGATGTGAGATAGGCAACTTGAACATATGAATTGACTTGGCATTAGTTATGTGTTAATGTATTGATTTGGTAAGTTTAATTTCTATGTTATACGATCTTACTAAACTTTTAAAGCTTACTCCGTTTACTTTTTCCTTGTTTTTAGATTCAGAAGCTAGCTCGATTTTCGGATGAGTCGGAGACTTGTTATCACACTATCCATCAAGCTTTTGGTACTTTTGAACCTTTGTAAATGAAGTGGTCATGGCATGTATAGGCTATTTGTTAAGTTTTTGAATTGGCTATTTTGATGATGAATGTGTTATGTTTTGGGTGCCTATTCAAGCTAGAAGAGATGGCTTGCTTTGTAAATGTTTTAATCTATCTTGAATGCCTTATGTGATGGGTTCTATATGCTTAAAGTTGATTTTAAATGTGTGATTATTGGTAGGAATTAGTATATATATATATATGGTTGATATAAATGGTATGTATTTGACATATGTTTAAGTAGTGTTGATTGGCTGCAAATTTTGTAAGAATTGCTATAGTTTCATGCTTGTAGGATTTGACCTAAATTTGTGTGGCAAATATGGCTTAAACCAAGCCTACATTGTGCCACACGGTCTGAGCACACGGGCATGTGACTCAGCCGTGTACCTCTGCACCTAAGAGATTTTAGGTAGTTTTGCACACGACCTAGACACACGGGCGTGTCTGGTAACCGTGTGGCATTTGACAGTGTTGGCCATGAGCTAGACACACGGGCGTGTCGGGTGACCGTGTGGGGATAGTTAGTTTCAACCACGGGCCATGGTTTTAGGGTGTCTCTAGTAAGGCACGACCGTGTAGGTATACACGGGCTAGGGGCACGGCCGTGTGTCCCTAACTTGGAAGATTTCTCAATGTTTCCCCTTTAACTTTCACATGTTTTCAATTTGATCCTAAATGAATGTATGTGTCATTACATGAGCTTTAAAGCATGATTGGGTGAATGATTATAGAACTATTTTATTGATAATAAAGTTAAAAAATTTGTCTGTTCTAATCTGTATTACAAGTCCGATAATGCCCCCTACCTATTCCGGCGACGGTTACGGGATAGGGGTGTTACATTATTTCTCACCCAAATTTTACCATTTCACCTGCACCAATATTTTCAAGTATAATCAACCAACTCAAGCTCAATTCAAACCAATATCCATCAACCAATTTATTTCATGACCTCATATAACCACAATTATAAACTTACCTTTACATTTCCTTATATAAATTGCATCATTGATTATCACATTTCACTTAGTTAACATGTATTACTCATTATATTATGAACTCTTAACATACCAAAACATTCATTACTAGCCATTCCAATGGCTAGATTACAAGTCAACATTTCAAACCATCATTTAGACTATTTAGCCTATACATGCCATTATATCAAAAACAAATTTTGTCATTAATACAAAAATCAAAGGAAGGATAGTGTGATGATTTCCTCTGACTGATCTCTAACCTTCGCGAGCCTCAGAGCACTATAAAACCTGGAAATAAAACCTAATAAGCATTATATGCTTAGTAAGCTCGTATAACCAAAACTATACTTATCGGTCACATTTAACCAATAAAACACACACAAAGCATACTATCCATAACAAATTTTGCCTAATCACAAGCATTCAACCAACCAAGTTAGTTACAATAACACTAATATGCATTGATGAGCTCATCATGCCACATTTTTTCATATTACTTGTTTTACTATTTTTGTTGAATCATTGAATTTCCAATGGATATTCCCTTTTCCAATTGTACAGTCAAAGTGCACATTTCCTTTTCCAGTTTTACACTCATGGTGTACATTTCCTTTTCAAGTAGTACACTCGTGGTGTACATTTCCTTTTCAAGTATCACCCCTTCGAGCTAAATCCTTTTCAAGATGAGATCAATAGATTACCCTTCCGGGCTAAATCTTTTCTGCAACACATACAAGATCTCATTTCACATCAGTAATCACCTATCCAATTGGAATTCAATATTCAAACGGATTTCCTACGTTTTCATTAATTACGCATTTCATATTTTATGATATTCATGCTTCATGTACACATATAATTCACAATTCATAAATTCACACACTTCAACAATCAAATCCACATTTTCATGCTTGTTTAAGTTATACGAACTTACTTGGATAATTGTTCGTATCTCTATTCCGAAACTTTTTCTTTTCCTCGATCTTTTTCTTTGTTCAGTAATTCCGGATCTATATAAATACATTCAATCATCAATTCTACATTTTTCACATTCAATTGAGCCCATTTCACATTCTAGGAAAAAGTACCATTTTGCCCTTAACATTTTAATTAATTCCAATTTCGTCCCTAGGCTCGAAAATTAAAATTCATGCAATTTATTCCGTTTTCAAAGTCTATTAAGAATTCTAATACAACTTTTATAGCACATGTATTTCATAAATTTTAGCATTTTCCAAGAATTTTATCACTTTTCAATTTAGTCCCTACACATGTTTTCATTAAAAATCACATTGTAAAAGTTGTTTAATTATTAACAACCTTTCATTTTCCAGCATATCCATCCATGGAAAATTTTCCATACTTTGATTTCTTTTCAAATTAAACCCCCAAATAGAGAAATTAAGCTTTCCCGATTCCAAAAATATGAAAATTACTAAAAACGGGACATAGAAACTTACCAATTTATGCCTTGAGAGCTTCTTTTCTCTCTTCTAGGGTTTCCATGTATTTTATGAAGAAGATGATATAGAATGAGTTTTTATTTCTATTTTAATTCTTTATTATCTTTTAATTATTTCAATTTTCAATTTAGTCCTTGTCCTTTTTCAAATTTTCCATGGATGATTCACCAAAAATATCTACATGGTTTCATCAAGGGTCTAATTGTCATATAGGGACCTCGCATTTTCAATTTCATAGCTATTTAATCCTTATAGCTACTAGAATTCAACTTTGGCATTTTATTCAATTTAGTCCTTTTTGCAATTAGACACATAATCGATAAAATTTTTCTATAAAAATTTTCATGCAATATTCCTATCATTCTACCAATCATTTTATGAGATTTAAATAAATTTATTTTTCGGACTTGGATTTGTAGTCCCGAAACCACTATTCCAATTTCACTGAAATTGGGCAATTACAACTCTTCCCCTTTAAGGATTATCGTCCTCGAAAATCTTATCAGTAAAGAGATTCGGGTACTGCTTTCTCATTATATCTTCAGGCTCCCAGGTAGCTTCTTCAATTCCATGTTTCTGTCATAGAACTTTTACCAATGCTACCTTTTTATTTCTTAACTCTTTTATTTCTCGGGCCAAAATCTTAATTGGTTCTTCATTATATGTCATATCAGACTGAATCTGAATTTCTGTAGGAGAAATAACATGTGAAGGATCCAATCGATATTTCTTAGCATGGATACATGAAAAACATTGTAAATCTTTTCAAGTTCCGGTGGTAATGCCAACCGATAAATAACTGGCCCAATTCTTTCAACGACTTCATGTGGTACTATGAACCAAGAACTCAATTTTCCTTTTCGGCCAAACCGGAGAATTTTTTGCCAAGGTGACACTTTCAAGAACACTTTATCACCAATCTCAAATTCTATTTCTTTTCTCTTAAGATTAGCATAAGACTTTTGTCTATCTGAAGTTGCTTTCAAGTTTTCTAGTATCACCTTTACCTTCTCTTCGGTTTCTCAAATTAAATCAGCCCTATGAATCTGCTTTACACTGAGCTCTGTCCAGTATAAGGGTGTTTTACACTTCCGACCATATAAAGCTTCATAACGTGCCATTCTAATACTGGACTGATAGCTATTATTATAAGCAAATTCAATCAAAGGCAAATATTTTTCCCAGTTATTTTCAAACTCAAGAACACAACATCGGTGTAATGACCCAAAATTCACGGATATCGAAAAAAAGTATTGTCAGGCCTCCGTCTTAATAAAACGAATTAGTAAATATTTGCTAAAAATATTTACAAATTTAGTTGAGTGGTCCAATAGGTTTTGGATAGGTGAATTAGCTCGAATTAGGAGTAATTAGGAAAAAGGACTAAATTGAATAAATGGTGAAAGTTGAGTTGTAGATTAAAAGAAAGTAAAAAGGTCCAAAAGGGCGAATATGCCATTTAGCACAAATGAGGCGGCAAACTTAGAAAAATCTAAGATTTTCTTAGATTTTATATGTTATATAATAATAATAATAATTATTATTATTAATTATTATTATATTACAAATAAATAAAATAATGACAAATGTATGGTGATAAAATTATACATGTGTTATGGTAATAATATATATGTACACTTGTATTATAAATATGTATTTACTTATAATTTAAGTAAAAAGATATTTTATATTTTATATTATATATTGATATCCGTGATATGAAGTAATAAAATTTATAAAGAACTTGGTCACACCAAAACTAACTAATATCACGACGTTTAAGGCAAGCGCACCTATCGAATAGTAGTATAGCTTAGTGGCAAGACCGAGTTATCGTACCCAAGGGAACCAAAAGTACTATTACTTACTTCCTTTCTATTATCTAGCCTAAGAATAAAAGAGGGGTTTGTTTAAACTAATTCTAAAACGAACTAAGAAAAGCACAAAGAGTAAAATTGGGAAAACTTTTAGGGAAAAGTTGATTGATATGGACAATACTTAAGGGAGAATCCACTTAGACTTCACTTGTTATTGGTTCTTGAGCTAGACGATTTATTCACTTGACTTGATCCGTAGAGATCCCTAATTTATGCTAAACCCTCCGTCGAGGCGTAAAGTTGTTAATTAAAGTTCCCTTATTAATTAACTCCCTAGGTTGCATTAATTCGATCTATGGTTCCCCATATTAGGTTTGATCCTAATCCGGCAGATTTATGTCGCCCTATGTCTAGGGTTGCATGCAACTTCGCTTAATTATGGTAGATCTACTCTTATCACAGGGACTTTTGCTCCTCTGCTCTAAGCATATCTAGTTCTTGAAATAATACCTAGGACTATTAAATCAAGGATGAAGAACACATAATTAAGAACAATTCAAGTATTTATCATATAACTCAAGAATAAATAATAAGAAGATTCGTCTTAGGTTTCATCCCCCTCAAGTATTTGAGGGGTTTAGTTCATAATAAAGAAAGAAAACATCTCAGAAGAAATAAAATAACAAAACATAAAAGAACCCGAAAACCCCTGAAGGAATTTAGGGAGATCCTCTATATTGCTGCAGAATTCCGGCTTCTGGGATGAATCAATCAGGCTTCCCTACGAGTAATCCCTACTTCTACTCTCTGTGTTGGCAGCAAAGAATGCTTCCCTTTGTGGGGAAAATAAGCACACCCTTAGAGTTGCCTCCTAGAGTCTTTATATAGAGCTTTGGGGAGCCTTTCTTAGCCTCCAAGTATCCAAATTCGAGTGAAATTCCTCTTCCTCACGACTAGAACATGCCCGTGTGCCACGCCCGTGTGACTTCGACAAAGGCCGTGTGATTTGGCACGGCTGTGTGACCTGCCCGTGCTTGTCGAGGGTTGGACCGTGTGATCTTCATGTGGCACGGCCGTGTGGTAATTCCTTGGGCCGTGTGTTATGTCATTTTTGGCCTATTTTCCTCATTTTCGGTCCATTTCCTATTCTTTTCTCTTCCCTATGCTCTCCTGAGTATAAGATATGAAAAATAAGGATTAAGAGCACCAATTCTTACTAAATTGATAGTAATTCATCCAAAATATAGGTTAAATATGGGGTAAAAATATGTATAATTTAGCGTTTATCATATATTATATTATATTATATTATATTATATTATATTATATTATTAATTAAATAATAAACAAAACACATAAAATGGAAAAGAAAGAACAAAGAAACAGAGAAGCAAACGAAATAGGGAGAAAGAAAGAAGAAAAGAAAAGAAAAAGGAAAAACTAGGGTTTTAAGGCTTCAAGTTTAAATTGGTAAGTCAACTTAGTCTCTTTTCTTATAATTTTGATGTTTTTGGAATCTTAGAACAAAGTATCATTGGATTTATGTTGAAATTTGGTGGATTGATAGATTTTTAGACAAATTTCATGATAGGAAAATTAATGAATTAGGGATTTATTTGATAGAATATCTAGTTAGAATTGGTTAAAGGATTAAATTGTAAAATAAGTTATAAGTTTTGTGCTAAAGGGACTAAATTTCAAGAATTTTGAAATTAAGAATTTGTGATGAAAATTAGTTGGTTAAGTTTAAGTTTAGTAGGAAATTAAATGGAAATAAAGCATGAATTGTGATAGGAATATAAATGAATTTAGTTAAGACTAAATTGGAATTATCGTAAAAGTTGAATAGAAAATTCAATTATTTAATATGAATTAGTAAATCTATCATAAAACATCTAAATAACCAAGCATTCAACAATGGCATCATTCCAAATCTATTACAATTTTGAAAACAAAGATATGGGCTAGCTAGATTAAGTTGCAACGATCTCAAAAACGTAAAAATAATTAAAAACCAAACACAATTGCACTTACATGCATGAAATTATGTTGGCCGAACCTTGAAAACTCCCATGGCTTCTTTCTATTTTTGTTTTCGGTGAAGATGAAGTAAAAAATTGATGATATGCATGTTTGGTTTCATTAAAATAATCTTTAACAAGTAACTTACTATTTTGTCCTTAAAATAAAACCATTAAACATGCATAAATAATACCCATAAATGTCCATTCACACTTCAAATGGTTTAATTACCATTTGAGGACCCTCACTTAAAGAGCCAAGGCCAAATAACACCTTTTACTAATAGCATGTAACTTTTGCATTTTTCGCGATTAAATCCTTTTAATTAAATTGAGCACACAAACGCTAAAATTTTCACACGAAATTTTCACACATATAATTTAATATGCTGTAGACACCAAAAATAATAGAAAATATTTTTTTGACTAGGATTTGTGGTCCCGAAACTACTGTTCTGACTAGGGTTTAAACCGGGCTGTTACAACTCTCCCATTGACGAAAATCTTACTAGTGAAAAATTAGAGATTTGTTTTCACTAGCCTCATTAATTTCTCACATAGCCTCAGGTTTCTCAACTTTTCAATCTCATGAGCTAAGATTCTGATTTATTCTTTGCTAAACGTCATAACGAGCTGAGTTTCTACTCCTGAAAGAGATACTATAGATAAATGATCTTATCTGTATCATCACATTATATATATAAGAAACACATTACGGGTCTTGTCAAGTTCTGATAATAATCTTATTCAGTCCAATGAATTGCGAACTCAACTTCTCTTTATAGCTAAATCGAGAAATTCTATTCCCACAACAATACTTTCACAAATACTCAGTTTCTAATTGAAATTCAATGCTTTTACGTATCAAATCTACATATGTTTCTGCCAATCTGAAACTACTTTTAGACTGTCACGAATTACTTTCATTTCCCCTCAGCCTTTCTAATTATATTGACATCAGAATTCTTTTTATCAAAATTCGATTCAATACAATGAAGTTTAGTAACCGTACTCATGCAATGCTATCTTAATATTCATCTCATAACTATTATTATACACAAAATTAACCAACAATAAATGTCTTTCTCAGTTGCTTTCAAGTTCTAGAATACAGTAGCAAAATATATTTTCGAAAATTAGAATCACTTCTGCTATTAACTAACACATTAAGGATAGTAACAATGTTACAAAGAAATTCCACACCCAAAGCTCACATTAGTTTACTTCAGTAACACGATATGAACCTCCTATTTCTAATTGAACAATGAAAAAACTGGCACTCTGTAGACAAATTAACCATCTCAGGAATGTGTAACTCAATTAATCTATCAAGAGAGAAATTCGTACATATGGAGATAAAATATGTAGACTTCCTCTAGTATTCAACAATATTTCAATTAACATCTGTCTTTTTTGGTGATAAGAATACTCCCATCACAAAAAATTCATCAAAATTCTATTTCATTTCTACTCAGATTTTAACACATGTTGTAACAGTTTCGAAAACACTCGATAATCGATTTCAACCATCAGACATTTGAATATAAAGTTAGAGGTATCACTTTTCATACTCATTCACTAATACAACAGTCTCAGATTATTGTACATTTTAGTACTCCCTGAATGGATAGACAATTAACACTGTGCGATATGTCACAATTTTTGTAAAATTTCTAGATTTCTCGGCACACGAACTTTATCTCGACACAACGAATGATTGCCTATTTCAATCTGAAATTTGAAATTAGAAATCAATTTATGTTGTACCCTTTTTAACATGTAATTCACTGACACACTTATTAACCTCACAAATTTGCTGATTAAACATCAATTTAGTTCTAGCTCAGCCAATAACTACTCATCATCTGATAAGATTAATCACATGATTATCAGTTGTAAGACACACAAAGGTTTCTGGCTTAGAACATCCAAGGCTATAATCGTTTGCCCAGAGTGATGATCAATCATTGACTTATAATCTTTCAACAGTTGAAACCATCTTTAGTGTCTCAAATTCAAATCTTTCAGAAACATCAAATATTTTTAAACTCTTGCAGTCTTCAAAAAGTTACATTACTTACCAAAAAATTAATGTCGTTGACTATTGAACATAAATACCAAGTCAACCATCTCTAATTTTTGTGTCGAATAACTCTTTACCCGATGCAAGCTAAACCAGAACTGATGTTTCAATTAACAATGTCTTCAACTGTTTACCACTTTAATAATGAATATCATATCATGTAGACTTCACGAGCGCGATCTACAAAAACATTTCTCAATAAAACTGTTCTGATGGATATAATTCTATATCATGTCTTCTAGAATATAAATCCTGCATTCAAAATATTCATCTATTTGCCCAATAACATTCAAAGTTTATATCATGTCTTCTAGAGTATAAATCCTGCATTCAAAATATTCATCTATTTGCCCGAGAACATTCAAAGTTTATTTCCATCCTATGGATAGATTTAGATACAAGTAACTCAATTAATCCTTCCAGCAATTAATCCAATCAAACTAGACAACTAAATCGATCTCGACTGTCAAATAATAACTTTTCAATTATTAATCAACAAAGCTTGAATCATACTGAAGCCACAACCATCAGATAAATTAAAATCATAGTGCCATAATAAGGCCGACGTCTCAACTGTATAGATATATAATGTCCTGGTTATCAATAATGCATTTTGAACACAAGAGAAATTTTGAATATGATTTCAGTAACAACTAGTGCAGAAACACAACTAGTACAGAAATACAACCTTTATAAATCTAATAAATATACCACTGTACTCCCAAAATCGAACCAAAAATTTTAAATCATATTAGATATGGTCATCTCTGTTAAAAGAATATCCCTTGCAGAAAATCACATAGAATCGTAAGAAAACTGAGATAGTGTAATCCCAAATATAATACTATACTAAACTTTTTAAGAAAACACTCATATCAGATGGTAAATATCTCGATGATGTCTCAGAGAAAGATCCAGAATTAAAGCATCATTCATAAGCATTGGGATCAACAGTAACAGAAGCGTTATAATCTTCATGTATATTCAACAGAACAATAACCAATAGAAACATAATACTAACATCATACAGATTTTACCGTTGACCTTCTATCGACACAATGGAATAGAATACCATAGAAAGATAGAGCAATGTCAATCATAACTCAAACAGACCAACAATGTTTTCGTCTACAGTATGTTTCTCTAATGTTCTCATATGATAAGAATTTTCATCTGAAAATATACAGTTACGCATACCTCTGAGGATAAATGTACACATAGAATGCCCAGAAGAAACCATGGTAACTACCTAACTATAACCACTGCACTCAGCTATTATTTCATAGCAGCATTTAATTTTGGCCAAACACAAGCATAACCGAATTTAATACAACTTCATAGCAGCCCATATTTTCATTTACTTCACACTTTTAACCATAACATTTCACATTTTCTTAATTTAATACCTAATTGACATTTTTGTCAAAAAATCACTTTACAAAACTTGTTAATCTAGCTTCAAATATTAATAATCTATCATAAAACATCTAAATAACCAAGCATTCAACAATGGCATCATTCCAAATCTATAACAATTTCGAAAACAGAGATACGGGCTGGCTAGATTAAGTTGTAACGATCTCAAAAACATAGAAATAATTAAAAACTGAACACAATTGCACTTGCATGCATGAAATTATGTTGGCCGAACCTTGAAAACTCCCATGGCTTCTTTCTCTTTTTGATTTTGGTGAAGATGAAGTAAAAAATTGATGATATGCATGTTTGGTTTCATTAAAATAATCTTTAATAAATTTATCCTTAAAATAAAACTATTAAAAATGCATAAATAATACCTATAAATGTCCATTCACACTTCAAATGGTTTAATTACCATTTGAGGACCCTCACTTAAAAAGCCAAGGCCAAATAACACCTTTTACTAATAGCATGCAACTTTTGCATTTTTCGCGATTAAATCCTTTTAATTAAATCGAGCACACAAACGCTAAAATTTTCACACGAAATTTTCACACATATAATTTAATATGCTGTAGACATCAAAAATGATATTAAAATATTTTTCTGACTCGAATTTGTGGTCCTGAAACCATTGTTCTGACTAGGGTTTAAACCAAGCTATTACACCAAAACCATTGTTTCCGACACCACTGAAAAACGGTTTGTTACATGTGTACATCCCACTCAGAACAAGGTAAAATTTATATTAGATTTTGAAATTATTAAATATATTTAAAATAAAATATTACGCTAAAATTTTGTTTAAATAGATGGAACCATTCTCCTTGATACGAGGGTATACCTACCGCTCTCAAAGATATACGACTTCTATTAGACTAACAATCGGAAGCGCATGTAAGTATTTATTTCATTTTAAACTATATATACATAATATAGTCGATTTTGTATTTAGTATTATGTATATAACTAATATTTTTATTACATTCATATAGTTTCAATGGACACCATATGAGGATCTGGCAATTCAGGCAGAAATTCCAGTGGAATTCCTACAGAATCTGAACATCTGGCTTGTTAGGGTCCCATTGGTCAACTACACTACCGTTGAGATGCATTATCGTACAATCATGATACATTTAACATCATAACATTTAAATAAATTAAACATATTATAAACCATTCAATTATATACGTTTTATCTCTAAATTGAGCCTTCGAGACCCTAAAAATAGCTTAGAAGCAAGTTAGGACTAATTTGAAATAAAACAAAAATTTTAAGAAAAAGTTGCAAAAATTGGGAACCAGGGGTCACACAGCTATGTGGCCAGGCCGTGTGACATAGCCCAGGCCATGTAACACCTAAACAAAGGGACACACGGCTGTGTCGCACGCCGTGTGCCAAATCGTTTAACTCTCTAAGTTACCACACACGGCCGTGTGCCAGACCCTGTAACTTTTTGAGTTGCCACACACGTGTAACGGCCCAAATTTCAGTGGTGTCGGAACAGTGATTCGAGGTCACTAAATCCGACAAATTATTAGAAAATATTATTAACTTGATGAGTATAAGTTAAATGTGAAGTTAGGAAAATAACCGAAATAGTGAATAGTATTTTAGAAATAAATACTGAATAATTTAGAAGTGAAAACGAGGTATCGAGACCTCGAGATATGAAATCGAGCCATAAATATTTTTATAAATATTTATGAAGTGTTAATACGTTAGTATTAAAGTTTCGTTAAGAAATTTTAAGGTTTTGATGGTTGATTGAGTAAAAAGGACTAAATTGTAATATGTGCAAAACTGTGAGAAATGATTAAATAGCATGAAGGCTCAATGAAGAGGGATTTAAAGTGTAATTAGGCCCAAAGTTAAATGGGCTGCACGGTTGGGTTAAAAATTGGGTGAAATATAGTGTAAACTAATGGCAATTTTGTAAATAAGTAGAAATTAAATAGTATTTTATGGATTAAATTAGAAGAAATATCTAGATTTTTCATTTTCTTTCATCTTCTCCAGCAAAAACACCATAGAGGGGTTTCTAAGAGCTGGTTTTTCTTATTTTTACTGCAAGTAAGTTCATATCTTGATTATTCCTTGAAATTTTTGTATTTTTATGACTTTTATAACTAGGTCCTCTTGTCTAAGTTAATAGTTTTTGACTTTATGGTGGATATTTCAAGTTGCTATGAATATGTGCTGGATATATGTGATGATTTAGCCTGTAATTAAGGCTTTAATTTGTTTATATGTTGATTTTATTGAAAGAAGTGATTAGAAATGAGTGTTTAGGGACCTATTTGTAAAAGGGATTGAAGTTAGGGTTTTATGTGGAAATTTTGTGCATCAATGGTTGTGAAATAGTTCAAATTGATAAGATAAGATTTTAATTGAGAAGGAATAGCTCAATTGGTTGGTAAAATGATTAGGGATTAAATTGCAAAAATGGTAAAGTTTGGGTAAAAGTGTAATTTCGGGAATGATAGTGCATAAATTGTGGAAAATGATAAAAATTGAAATAAATGCTAATGAAGGAATGGTTTTGCTTTTATAGACCAAGAAATTGAAGCAAATCGTGGAAAGGCGAAAATAATCGAATAATTCCCGAATTTCTACAACTTTTATGAATTAGCCCAGGTAAGTTCATGTGGCTAAATTTTAATGATCATTGTTAGTATTATGAATTTTGTAATGTGTTATATGATGTGTATGTGACAAAATTATGTGATAAGATTATAAACAAATTAAAAGCATGAAATTGTAGGAAACTATCGGATTGAGTACTTTGTCTCATGATACGTGACGAATTGACGGAGAAAGACCATGGTTGGACCATGGCAACAAATGATAAGTGATTTTCGTATAAGACCATAGCTGGGCTATGGCATCAGAAATAAATGATAAGCGATTCCCGTATAAGACCATAGCTGGGCTATGGCATCGGTGAAGTGTGCCAAGTGATTTCCGTATAAGACCATAGCTGGGCTATGGCATCGGAGAAAGGTGATATGTGACCCGTGTAAGGCCATATCCGGGATATGGCCTCGGTATGATATGTGATCTGTGTAAGACCATGGCTGGGCTATGGCTTCGGAAAAGGAAATATGATATGTGATTATGTGTAAATCCATAGTTCTACTATGGTATAAAGAAGGCAATGTACTCAATTCCGTATAGTTCCTAATTTGAGAAGAAATGATAAATGGTAAATGGGCCCAAAAAGATGAAGTTCGAGTATGAATATTATTGAATGATACGAAATAAAATTGATTTGATTTGTGAATGACAGGTGATAGTAGTGTAATGTGTATTATATGAATGAATTATCATTTTGGTAAGTTTTCTTCCCAAGCCTATGGACTTACTAAGCTTTCGTAAGCTTACTTGAGTGTGTTTAATATGTTTTGTAGATTAACGTGAGTTGGAGGATCGGATCATCACTAAGAATCACACTATCCTGACATTCTCCGGTAGTTTGGATTATTATCTTTTGGTTTATATGGCATGTATAAATTAATTAGTTGGATGAAGTTATTACTGGTTGTGTTATGTGTATAATGATGATATGTATATGTGTATGAAACTTAGTTTGTTGGTAAAAGATTAAATTTCCATTACAAAGGTGGTATATACATTAGGTTTGTTCAAATCATTTACATGTGAATGAATATGAAGTCTTGGGTAAAATGTGATATTTATGAAGTGTATGAAATGAATAAGTGAATATTTATTAAGATAATAAATGAAAGAAATGTTATTTGTTCAATAAGTATAAGTAAATTAGTTATGAATGAGTTTTTGTTAAGTTTGAAAGTGATTTGAATGATTTTTTATTGTCATTTATAAGTTAATTAATTGGGTATGTATTTGGTATGTTAGGTGGGTAAAAATAGCTTTAAATTAGTGAAACATGCAGTTTTCACACGGCCAAAACACATGGGCGTGTGCCTTGGCCATGTGGGGGAAGTCAGTAGCTTCCACGGGCAAGTCACACGGCCGTGTGTGGCAAGTTAGTCTGCCCACGTCCTGGCCCCACGGCCATGTGATTTCACACGGGCTGTCCACACGGGCATGTCCCAATCCACACGGGCGTGTGCCCTGTTTTTCATGAAAAAAATTTTAAAGTTCCCGATTTGATCCCGAATCAACTTCTAAACTTATTTTGGGCCCCGTAGGCCTATATTAAGGTTTAATTAATGGAAATTAGAGGGTTTTAGATTGGAAACTCGAAATTATGTCTCGTTTTTATTTGGAATGTTAGTGTATAAGTCCGGTAATGCCTTGTAACCCTGTTCCGGCGACGGTGTGGGGTTAGGGGTGTTACAACACGACTGTGTGGTAGGCCGTGTAATTCACCGACTTGAAATACTATGAAATTTCAAATGACATACGGTCATGTCGTTAGGCTGTGTATGTCACACGGCGTGTGATAACCCTAAATTTATACCATTTCAAGTCCAATTCATACAAAACAATTCTTACTATTTGGGCATACATCTAAGGGACTTAAACATCATTCAAACACATCAAAACTGTAACATCCCCAAAAATTTTCGGAGTCTTGAACAATGATAAATATGCAATAAATTAGTCGAAATTTTTAGAAAAGTCAAAAATTGGAAATTTGAAGAGTTATGAGACATAAAAGATAGGTGCTTAAGATATTTAGAAAAGTAAAAATATTAATATAATTTTTTTTTGGAACCAATTAAATTAATGGAAAGTATTGGGACAAGGTGAGAAAATTGGGTATTGAAGGATTAAATTAAATTGATGAAAAAAGAGGAGGGACTGAAGGTGAAAATATACCAAAGGAAATAGGACACATGGGTATTATTATAGAAAAAGTGAAAGGTTAAAATGTAAAAGAATTGAAAAGATAGTTATGAAAAAGTAATGGCTTAATTGTAATTAAGTAAAAAGGGCAAGATGGTAAATAGCATAAAAATATATTTTTTGTATAGATAAATTGATGGAGAAGTCTAGAAAAATAAAGAAAGAAAAGGATAAAAAACAAGAAGAGAAGAAGCTATAAATGGTGATGGTGCTTCACATCAGCCACCATTTTTCCACCATTTTAATATTTATTTTTCTTTCAATTTAGTCCCTCTCACCAAATACAAATCAATTAAGCTAATTTTTCCTAAATTTCTTCATGATTTGCGAGTGAGATCAATGGAGAGAGATAATAGTTACATTAATTTCATGAGAAGAGCATTCATGGGAGTTTTAGAGGAGAGAGAAAACAAAGATTAGACTTTAATATAAATGTTGAGGTAAGAACTATCGACTTCTCTTGAAATACATGTTAGTTTTGATTAGAAAACATGAATTATGATATGTGAGTATGATTTTTAATATGAAAATATTGTGTATTTTGATATGGAAAAATGAAGAAAAAGTGAAGGAACTTGATAAACAAATAACGAAATCACAGCACGCTTTATTTCCAAGTGTGTACATACACTGCACACACAATAGATTGATAAATCCCGAAATGCCGAAAAGCCGAAATGCCGAAAAGCTGAAAGTTTGGTTGTGGTAGTCTTGCGAGTGCACGAACACTCGTAAGAGGGTATTCGATACGATACCAGAAACCCCATGAGTGATCTCATGGTCTTGGGTCACGTTTTGGCCAACTGGGCCAGAATGAGCCAAATGGGCCCAACGGGCTCGTGGGCCCAAATAAGCAAAAGTTGATAAATTGGAAATATGGGATGAGTTGATTAAGTATGTTGAATGATTTGGCATGGATTTGGGCTTGATGGGCCATATGAATGTGATTGGGCTTGATGGGCCACATAAGTGTGATTGAGCCTAATGGGCTGTATAAATGTGGTTGGGCCTAATGGGCCATATAAGTGTGATTGGGCCAGATTGGGCTATATGATTGTTTGAAAGCATGTTGACTTGTTAGGGTTTATAATGGACTTTTAGGCCTAGTTTCTGATAAACTCCTAAACGGGCATAAGACTTAATTAATTTATCAAGTGCGTCAGTGAACAAGTCATAGGGTTAGAGTGTGGCAATGGGCATATGCATGTCTAGGATTGGATCTAGGGAGAGCTTGGTACTTAAGTGGTCTCAATGACGCACCTCTTGTTCTTTAGAATCCTATCTGGTGCATAGTGTCTATTCACTTTAGCCAACGAGGACTTGTTGACAGGCCAAATTTCATAATTAAAACCCGTACTATTAAGAAATTACTGAAATACCCCTATAGGGCAGAATTACTGAAATACCCCTGTAGGGTAGAATTACTGAAATACCCCTGTAGAGTAGAACTACTGAAATACCCCTGTAGGGTAGAATTACTGAAATACCCTTATAGGGTAGAACTATTGAAATACCCCTGTAGGGTAGAATCACTGAGATACCCTTGACCTACAAAATTATAGAAAAACCTTAAGTTGGCTAATTACCAAAATACTCCTATGTGCCATGAGTATGACTTATGCATGCTATATGTTATCTGTTACATTCATGTGTTAATAGATTGCATATGGGCCAGGATTATGATTGGGGGAAGTGTATATAAGGGTCGGACTATTGCTTGACGACTGTGGATCCATTGAAGGCTTTATAGCCACTGAAGGCTTTTTAGCCATCGAGCAGCTATGTTGCACCATCAAGTAGGGCCGCACTGGTTCCACACTGAGTTGTAATAAGGATGGGTAGGTCAAGTATCTCCCCACAGTAAGTGTTGGTTGGAAAGGTAGTGTACGGGTTGGATGGGATATATATACATATATATATATATAAGCATTGCATACATGTGTTATGATTGAATTTGAAAACGGCTTTGGCCTAGTTAATATGATATAAGAAACTTAATATGGGCTCAGGCCCTACCAGGGCTAATGTGGGCTAAGGCCTAAAGGTCACCGTATTTGAATTGGGTTCAAGCCCAAACTGATTTGTTTAATGCATGTTATTTTTTGACGAGGGTCTTACACACTGGGTTTTCGCAAACTCACCCCCTCTTTATTTTAATTTTTTAGGTGATCCTCAATAGGCTGTTCAACGGATTGAGGGACTCGGAGGAGGCCAACTCGTAGGACATTTTGGACTTAGTTTTAATTCAATTTCTTTTCAGTACTATAAAATTATTTTGCATTGGGTTGTAATAAGGCCTATCCTCTGGATATTATTTCAAAAATTGGGACGATTGGTATTATGTTTTATGCTCTAGACACAGAATATGGTTTACTTTTAAAAATTTAACTTAAGCTTCCGCAACGGAAAAAGATTTTACTAAGTAATTAATAATGTTTTTTTTAAAGGGATTAACTTTTTAATTAACCACGTTTTGACAAACACAAGTTTTAGTTGGCAACAAGTTTTTTTTCAAGAAGGGTTTTCAATGAAAACATGGTTTTTGAAAAAAACACTTCAATGTGACATGCCAGATTTGGGCCTAACTTCTAGGTCCGGTTTGGGGTGTTACAAACACCAACACCCACATAACACAAGTCATAAAAATAATCCCTTGCTTGAGCAAGTACTCGAACCCCAGACCTCCTACTCATTTGCACTCCAGTTAACCACTAGACCAACAGGCCCATTCTGACAACTTTTACTAAGCTAAGGCTTGAACTTAGGACCTCCTAAACACACCCAGAACACTTAAGTACTGAAGCAGACAGATATTTGTGTTATAAACATACGAGAATAAAATAAAAGATTTTTTCGGGGTGTTACAATGACCAATTGAGCCTCTAAGAACATAAAAAAAATTGAGAAAATAATGAATATACCCATGTTGGACATATGTCTATACATAACACTCATTCTTTCTCCCTTGTAACATAAGTTTGCTCTTTTTATTTGTAATAGGCCTATTTTGCCTGGGCCCAGCCTTAACAGAAACCAAACAAAAACCAAAAAAAATAATAATAAGTCCATTTACAAAAAGGCCCAAATGACCCAAAATTAAAAAACCCTAAAGCGCAAATGGCCCACAACCTAAACTAAGTTTCAGTAAAATAAAAAAACCCTAGCCTCTAGTGCCACTGCCCTCCATGTGAACGCGTGCCGCTTGAGGCGCGTCGTCTCGAGGCCTGACCCCCTCTACTTAGCCTTACGCCAGAATAGCTTTCCAACCTTGTTGACCAAGCCTCACAAGCTTGCAAACAGAGCAAAAAAAAAAAAAAAAGGGGACAAACATAGAGAAAGCACAGAAGCAAGGCAACATGCAAAAATTGTAATAGAATAGTGCAATGAACACTGTAATGAGGGCTATAAAAGCCACAAAAATCGATTGTAATGTTTACACGCAGAAATATATAAAAATAAGATTTCAAGAAAAGATTTTTATTACTTATTTCTATTTTTATTTTTATTTTATAAAAACACAAAAAAGGGAGATAAAGGTTTTAAAAAAAACTTATAGAAAGTTTGTACTCCGCCGCCGTGGGTGAAGGATTTATTTTCCTTTGTTAGGGTTTTTGAAACCCAAAAGCCAAGAGTTTTGGACTTTTTTTGTTTTATAAGGGTTTTCAGGGAATATTCCTTCAGATTCAGACTACAGAGGTCAGAGAGCTCAAAACGGTGTCTTTTGACATTTTTCGGCCACCGTAGACGACGGCACCGTTACCGGTGATCAGCTGCCATCAAGGTGGCCCTACGAGAGAAGCCTTCGCCGGAGTTAGACCGAACCTGGGGCTTTGAGAGAGAGAGAGGAGAGCTTTTTGAAGTTTTTTTTAAAACAAGGTGGAATGATTTTTTTATTTGAAAAAAAATATGACTTAAATAGGGCCTAGAAATGGCTGCATTTTGACCCGTCTCCTCAGGCATCAAAACGACACCATTTTGCTCAAGACCCGAAACCCGACCCGATTTTAAGCTAGGATCCGCATGTTTTTCCCTCAAAAGGATATTTATGTGGTTGGTCCTTCTACTTTTTTGCCTATTTTCAATTTAATCATGTTTCCTGTTTTTGCCTTTTAATTTTACCCTGTAATTTTTGCACTATTTCATTTTAGTCCTCCTCGAAATGGTGCGCATATGGATAAGGGGACTATTGCCTAATTGGTCCCTGTCCTTCCCTCGTGCATTCGATTTTAATCCCTTAATCCATTTTACCTTACTTTTATTTTATGATTTGTACTTTAAATTCTTTTTAGATCACGATTTAGTCCCTTGCTTTCAATCTTTCATATTTTATTTTCTTTTGTATTTATTTATTTATTTACTCATTTATCTACTTATTTCTTTTTTGTCTTTTTTTTTTGTTTCTTCTTCTTCTTCTTCTTATTAGTATTATTATTATTGTCCATTCATGCATTTTATTTACAAATTGCACCCTTAATTCCATTTATATTTTAATTTTGTCCTTTATCTTCAATATTTTATAAATTATTTTCTTCAATCATTTTGCAATTTATAATTTGTTTTTATTCAGATTTCAATTTAATTCTTTATTTATTTATTTTCAACTTTTCATTAGTTTTTTTGTGTTTTTCTTTAATTAGTCATTTATATATTTATTATTGCGACTTTGACTTCTCATGCTTCTTATTTCGCTATTGTTTATTTATTATTGATGCATTTATTATCGCTTTATTTTTATTTTTATTTTAAAGTTTATATTATTCATATTTACACATTTCTTATTCATTATTTGTATAGATTTCATTCATTATCTATTTATATTTTTACATGTTATTTACATTTATCATAGTTACTTAGTATCTTTCACTTCTATCTTTTTTACTTATTTTAAATTTACTCATTTATTTTTATTATGATGCGATTACTAATACTAACCAAATTTATATTATTATCGTATTTTCTATTTATTTACAGTATCCTTATATCAAATATTAGGTTTTAAAATCATCCATTTGTACATTAAGTTCAAATAAACTAAATATATATCGTTTAAATACTATGTTCGATTTTATTCAAAAAAGGAAAGTTTTCAAAATAAGGCAATATTTCGCATTTGGAGATACAAGAAGTCGTACCCTAACATACTAGATTTCGATTTGTCTCGTTGAATCTAAATAACTGAACATCCTTTTAAATTAAAATACATGAGTTTTTAAGTAAAAATTAAAGGCAAGCTTATTCTCGGGATTCAAAGTGTCGTATCTTAACTTACGGGATGTGACATTTTGTTATCTCGAAACGAGAGGGCCTTTAATGCTTGTTTCAATATATTCAAGCGTCTTTTAAAATTAACATTAATAAAGAAGGGATCGTATTTTAAATTCGTTTCGAGTTTTCAACTTTTGGCACTAAGACATTAATTAATCAATTAGGTACCAATTTTGGGCATTCAGAGGGTGCTAATCCTTCCTCGTACGTAACCGACTCTCGAACTCGTTTCTTGAACTTTGTAGACCAAAAATTATAGTTTTAGTAAATTTAGACTTTTATTAAAATGATTAAATTACGAGGTGATCCGATCACACCTTATAAAAGAGATTGGTGGTGACTCCTTTTTTTTGTTTTTAATTTTTATAATAAAAGTTGACCCTTTTTTCAAAAAAAAAGGGTTTTGACAGCTTGGTGACTCCACTAGGGACTAAAAAAAGAGAGTCAAGCCACAAGTTGATTACTTTTTGTCTTTTTGTCGAAAACTGAAATTTCATTTAAATCTATGATCCTTTTGGTTGCATTTCATTTTTGTGGTTTTTATTTTGATATGTTGCTTTATTAGTTCAAGTCTTTTGGTATGTTTCTGCATATTGCATTGCATGACCGCTCAGTTATACCCTTTTAAGTGGGAGTGAGAAACTACTCCTTCGTGAGGTTTTCACCTGCACATGAGATAGTGGATCACTTTTGGGATACATCCGTACCTATGTCTTCGTAAGATTTTCATCTCCGTACAGCCATAGGGAAATGTATTCCCCTTAACTAAACTCGGTCTATATGAGCCTATAATGGGTGAGGATCGATGAATCTGTCGGTTCGGGTACCTTTACTTTAGAACCAAACCGCATATAGCTAGCCTTAAGAGCTCACCTTAGGTAGAACCATACCAAACCCTAGTTGTCTGATAAACCGTAAATTATACATATTTTTACCTCATACTTAGCCTAAATTTTGGATGAATTATCATTGAATTTGTGGAATTTGATGCTCCTAATCCTTTAATTTCATGTTTTATACTTAGGGGAGCATAAGGAAGAGAAAAGAGCAAGGAACGGGCCAAAAACGAGCAAATTAGGTCCAAATCAACATTCAACACGGCCTGAAAGTTCACCACAAAGGGCGTGGCACACGGCCGTGCCACATTAACAGGCTCGAACATGGCCTGGAAGTCGACTCAAGCAGGCGTAGCACACGGGCCTGTCCCTGTCGTGAGAAAGTTTAATTTCTTTCTGAAAAAGCTACTTAGGGGCTAAGAAAGACATTCTAAACTCTATATAAAAATCCTAGAAGGAAACTACAAGGGTGTACATTATTCCCGCCAAGACGGAGTGTTAAAGACAGGGAATTACTCGAAGGAAAGCTGATTGATCCATCTCAAAAGTCAATATCTACATTAAGACAGAGGATCTCCCTTCTATCCTTTCAGTGGTTTTTGGATTTCCTTATGTTTTGTTATTTTATATATTCTGAGATGTTTCTTTTTACAATTATAAGCTAAAACCCCAAATATCTAAGGGGGATGAAACCTAAGATGGATCTTGTTATTGTTATCTGAACTGTGTGATAAATATTTAATTTGTTCTTAATTGTGTTTTTAATTCTTAAATTGATATTTCCAGGATATTAATTTAAGTCAAATGTGCTTATGTAGAGGAGCAAAAGTCCTTGCATAGGAATAGATACAACACAATTAAGCGGAGTTGATCACAATCCTAGACATAGGACGACAAAAATCTGCTAGATTAGAGTCAAATCTAATATGGGGAGCCATAGGTCGAGTTAATGCGAGACTAGGGGTTTTAATTAGAAAGAGATTTCAATTAATCAACCTAAGATTAGTTGTTCTTATCCTCGACAGAGGTAACATAATTTAGGGATCTCTAAGGATCAAGTCAAATGAAGAAATCATCTGGTTCAGAGTTAGATAACAAGTGGAGTCTAGGTGGATTTTTCCTTAGATATTGCCATCATCAATCAGTTTTCCCAAAAGCTATCTCCCTCTTTACTCTTTGTCTTTTCTTTAGTTTAGTTTAGAATAATTTACAACCAAACTCCTTTTATTTCTTAGGCTAAATAATAGGAAGGAAGTCATTACTAGTACTTTTAGTTCCTTGGATTCGATATTCCGGTCTTGCCACTAACTATACTACTATTCGATAGGTGCACTTGCCTTTTATCGTGATAATAGTTAGTTTCTAGGTACGATCAGATTTTATTACTTCATCTCATCACTATCAAGTTTTTGGCGCTATTGCCGGAGAGCTGAAATGTTAGAAACACTCGATTTCTATTACTTTAGCCATTTTTTTATTATTGCAATTTATTTCTTATTTTTATTTTAGGTTTTATTTACTAAAATTTTCTTTTTCTTTTTCCCTTCTAGGTGCCTCTAGTTTATGACTAGAAGAAAACCAGGAAGACCATTATTGTTTGACGACGATTTAGAAGCTACAGTCCGTCAAACTCACAGAGAGATAAGAAGAAGCTTGCAATATCTAGAACAAACTCAAGAAGAAGAATCTGAACCTACGAAAGAGATGGAGGCAAATCACGATAATCAGCTACCTCCTGTAGTAGCTGCAAATCCTGTTGAACAAAATCCTGCTCCGCGTACTATGTATGATTATGCTAAACCTAATTTAGCAGGCACTGAATCTAGTATTGTTAGACCTACTATTGCTGCAAAGAATTTTGAACTGAAGCCTAACACTATTCAGATGATACAACAGTTTGTCCAGTTTGATGGTTTGCAGGATGAGGATCTTAATGCTCATTTAGCCAATTTCTTGGAATTCTGTGACACATTTAAAATAAATGGCGTTTCTGATGATACCATTCGTCTTCAGTTATTCCCATTCTCCTTAAGAAATAAAGCTAAATAGTGGTTAAATTCTTTACCACGAGGGTTTATACTATATAGGAACAAATAACAGAAAAATTTTTGCTCAAATATTTTCCACTGGCTAAAACAGCTAAATTAAGGAATGATATCTCTTCTTTTGTTTAGATGGTTTTAGAAATACTTTACGATGCTTGGGAGAGATACAAGGACTTATTGAGAAGGTGCCCTCACCATGAGTTACCTTTGTGGTTACAAGTTCAAACTTTTCACAATAGTTTGAATCCTTCGACGAGATAAATGATCGATGCAGCTGCCGGTGGAACAATCAACAATAAAACACCAGAAGCAGCTTATGAGTTTATAGAAGAGATGTCACTGAATAATTATCAGTGGCAAGTCATGAGAACAAAGCCACAGAAAGCTGCTGGAGTTTTCAATATTGATGCAGTCACTATGCTTTCGAATCAAGTAGAACTTCTTAATAAAAAGATTGATAACTTTGTTGGTTCTACGCAGGTACACCCAGTGATGCAATGCTACTCGAACCAACGAAACATGTATAATCCTAACTACTCCTCCTATGGATATGGTATGGAAACCGAGCAAGCCAACGATATGGGTAATAATTTTAGATCCCAAAATAACCCTTATAGTAATACTTACAATGCAGGTTGGAGAAAACACCTAAATTTTTCATGGGGTGGACAAGGAAATCAAAGGCAACCACCTCCTCCGGATTTTAACAACTGTCTTATCAGTAAGAGAAAAAGCTGAACCTTGAACAGATACTCACAAAATTTATCGCCGTGTCAGAAACCCATTTCCAGAACACCGAAACGACACTGAAAAATCAACAAGCATCCATTCAAGGACTTGAAACTCAAATAGGCCAGCTCGCTAAGCTAATTTCTGAAAGACCACAAGGTGGGTTACCAAGTAACACAGAGACTAACCTAAGGAGCAACTTAATGCCGTGAATACAATAGATGAGGAAGGGTTAACCAAAACTAACCTAGAGCCATGTAAGGAGACTATGGTAAGTAAAGGTAAGGATGAGGTAAGTTCCAAAGATGCAATTGTCAAAGAGTATAAACCTCGTATCCCATACCCAAATGCGATAAGGAAAGACCGCACAGATGAACAATTCAGTAAATTCCTTAAGCTTTTAAAGAAATTACATATTAACTTACCGTTTATTGAAGCCCTTTCGTAGAAGCCAAATGCCGTTAAATTTTTAAGAAAGCTACTGACGAATAAACGAAAGCTATACGAGACATCACATGTGGAACTGGATGCAGTGTACTCAGCTATTTTACAAAATAAGCTGCCCAACAAACTAAAAGATCTAGGGAGTTTTACAATTCCTTGTTTACTTGGTAGTTTAGACGTCAAAAATACTTTAGCTGATTTAGGGGATAGTATTAATGTAATGCCTTATAAATTGTTTAAACAACTAGGTCTTACGAAACCTAAATAAACTAAGATGAGCATCCAATTAGTTGATAAAACCATTAGATTTCCAAAGGGCATTGATAAACGCTAATTTATACATATTTTTACATCATGTTTAGCCTATATTTTGGATGAATTATTATCAATTTAGTGAGAATTTGTGCTCTTAATCTTTCCTTTTTATGTCTTACATTCAGGAGAGCATAGGGAAGAGAAAAAAAGGGAAAATGGGCCAAAAACCAGAGAGAATGAGCCAAAATTATGAAAACGCACAGGCCAAGAGATGCCACATGGCCGTGCCACACGGGCGTGCCACATGAAGATCACACGGTCAAAGCCCCGACAAGCACAGGCAGGCCACACGTTCGTGCCAAATCACACGGCCTTTGTCAAAGTCACACGGGCGTGGTATACGGGCGTGTTCTAGTTGTGAGGAAGAGGAATTTCACTCCAATTGGGATACTTGGAGGCTAAGAAAGGCTCGCCAAAGCTCTATATAAAAACCCTAGGAGGCAACTCTAAGGGTGTGCTTATTTCCCCACAAAGGGAAGTATTCTTTGCTGCCAACACAGAGAGTAGAAGTAGGGATTACTTGCAGGGAAGCTGATTGGTTCATCCCAGAAGCCAGAATTCTGCAGCAACATAGAGGATCTCCCTAAATTCTTTCAAGGGTTTTTAGTTTCTTTTATGTTTTGTTATTTTATATCTTCTGAGATGTTTTCTTTCTTTATTATGAACTAAACCCCTTAAATACTTGAGGGGGATGAAACCTAAGACAGATCTTGTTATTTATTCTTGATTTATTTGATAAATACTTGAATTGTTCTTAATTATACATTCTTCATTCTTGATTTAATAATCCTAGTTATTATTTCAAAAAATAGATGTGCTTAGAGCAGAGGAGCAAAAGTCCCTGTGATAAGAGTAGATCTACCATTATTAAGCGGAGTTACATGCAACCCTAGACATAGAGAGACATAAATTTGCCAGATTAGGGTCAAACCTAATATGGGGAGCCATAGATCGAATTAATGCAACCTAGGGAGTTAATTAATAAAGGAACTTTAATTAACAACTTAGGCCTAGTTGCTCTACGCCTCGACGGAGGGTTTAGCATAAGTTAGGGATCTCTACGGATCAAGTCAAGTAAATAAATCATATAGTTCAAGGAAACAATAACAAGTAAAGTCTAGGTGGATTCTTCCTTAAGTATTGTCCATATTAATCAGCTTTTCCCTAAAAGTTTTCCCAAATTACTCTTTGTGCTTTCTTAGTTTAGATTTAGAATTAGTTTAAACAAACCTCTCTTATTTTTAGGCTAGATAATAGAAAGGAAGTAAGTAATAGTACTTTTGGTTCCCTTGGGTACGATAACTCGGTCTTGCCACTAAGCTATACTACTGTTCGATAGGTGCGCTTGCCTTAACGTCGTGATATTAGTTAGTTTTGGTGTGATCAAGTTCTTTATAAATTTTATTACTTCATATCACGCATATCAGGCATAATTGAAGATGTGCTTGTAAAAATTGATAAGTTTATATTCCCAGTCGACTTTTTTGTTCTAGACATTGATAAGGATATCAATGTACCCTTAATTCTAGAGCGACCCTTTTTAGCAACTGCTTGAACCATAATTGATATAGGCACAGGTGAGCTTACACTTCGTATAGGTAATAACAAAGTTACTTTACAAGCTAGAAACTTGAATAAGATTGTTGATGATAAAAATATTGTTACGAGTCCCTGTAATAAAAATGATCTCACCATCCAACCTTATTTGCAGGATACACTTCACATAAGGGCGACCCAACCACAGACGAATCCATCCAAAGGAGACGTGCATGAAAAACTAATGCTCCAAATTGAGGAACTAGATGAGTGGCTGAACTATCAACAAGAAAAGCCCAAAATATGCCACACCAACCCAAAGCATCACCAAGACGACCCTAAGGTAAAAGTGAATCAATTTAAGGTAGGGGATAAGGTATTTTTAGAGGAGGAAGATCCTCGAATTTTGAATGCAAAACTTCATACAAGTGACACACCTCCCTTCACGGTAATGAAAATCTTTCCTTATGGTACAGTTAAGATAACACACAAGACACTCGGCACTTTCAAGGTAAACGGTCATCGACTCAAACTATATTATGGTGACGACTTTAAGAATGATAGAGAGGAGCTTAGGCTCCACAATCCCTCATAAAGGTGCAAGTAAGAAGTCGAGCTTAGACTATAAACAAGCGTTTCTCGGGAGGTAACCTGAGCACTAACAAGTTTGATTTTCTTAGATTCATAACTAACTCCTTAAAACGCAGATCCCCTAGGACCACACGACCAGGCACACGGGCGTGCGTAAGGCCGTGGGAACCCTACGGCTAGGAACACGCCTATGCCAATGAGCCGTGGGTGAAACTAAGAAATTAACATGGGCATAAGAGACGCCCGTGCTAACCACCTGTGGCCGCACTGATAGGATCACAAACATACGGCCAAACCATATGTCACACGGGCGCGTGCCACGACCGTGGGGCCAAATTCCTATTATTTTAATTTTAATTTTAATTTTAATTTTCTTTACTATATATTGCCTTTTTCCTTTTATTTTTGTGCTCCAATTTTTATTGAGTAATACTTAAATTTTAAACATAATTGTGTTACTCTCTTTTGTCACCCAGAATCATGAACTCCAAATAGCCCCTTCTCCAAATCAGCTTTAACTACTCAAGGAATTCATCCAATATTCAGGGAGTTTCACATCTCTCCCTATCTTATGATTTAATTGCTACTAGCTTTATCTTTGTACATTGAGGACTGATAAACAATAAATTATACATATTTTTACCCCATGCTTAGCCTATATTTTGGATGAATTATCATTAAAATTATGAGAATTGGTGCTCTTAACCCTTCTATTTTATGTTTTATACTCAAGAGAGCATATGGAAGAGAAAAGAATGAAAAACGGGCCGAAAATAAAAAAAATGGGCCAAAGTACAAAAACGACACAGCCCAAGGGTTCACCACACGGCCGTGGCACACGGCTGTGTCACATGAAGTCTAACATGGCCCAGCCCCGACAAATACCGCCAGGCCACACGACCGTGCCACCATCAACAGGCCCGACCACGGTCTAGGCCTCGACCTACACGGGCGTGGCACACGGGCTTGTCCCTGTCTTGGGAAAGTACAATTTCATTCGGATTTGGATGCTTAGATTGTAAAAGAGGCCATAAGTTTTAGATAGTAGGGATTGAATTGGAAGAAGTTTTAAATTTGAGTTCTAATATGAACTTTGGATGGTTAAGTTAAATATAAGAAGAGATTAAGTAGAAATGAAGTATGAATTGAGTTGTAAAAGTAAGTAAACTTAGTTAGGATTTAATTGAGAAATAAGTTATAAGAAACAATTTTGGACAGAAGCAGTAGCCTAAATTTGAAAAATCACCAAAAATGATAAAAATTGAATTAGAAGTTGACTGAGATATAGAATTAAAGCTTATTGAGTCTATTTTCACATAAAAGAAACATAGAAAGTAAAACAATTCTGTAGTCTGAGATATTTATATTTTTGTGAGACTGGTTCAGAATGACTTCGAGGTCCCCTGTTCTAACTTGTAAAAATCATTAAAATTTATATAAAAATAATTTTGAGACATAATTTATATGGTTAGATTCCTGAATGAGTCTATTTTCAATAGAAATAAATGGGAACATCATCCAAATACTGTACAAGGAGATACTTGATTTTTAGTGAGGAAGGGTCAGAACTGTCAGACAACAGAATAGGGGTGATTTTAAAGAATAAACTGTACTTATTGGATAAACCAAAAATTCTGAAAATTTTATGGTAAGACGATATGTGAGTCTATTTTCAAGAAAAATTTACAGATATTAATTTCGAGTTCTTTAGCTCAAGATATAAATAATTTAGTGACCATGACGCAAATGGACAGTTTGAATATACATATAAGTAAATAGTGAATTTATTGATAATGTTACTTATAGCATGTTATATAAATTAAGGATGTGGAATGGAGAGGAGGAGGAGGAAAATATGTATGAATATTCAACTAGCATGGCTAATTTGCATGTTTTAGGCTCAGGGACTAAATTGAATAAAAGTAGAACTTTATGGGTGATTTTGTAAAAATGTCAAAAATGATCAAATTGCATGTAATGGATTATTTTATTATTTAAATTACAAAATTGAATGAAAATATTAATTTAGATCAAGATCAGACGAAAACATGTTTTAGGGATTAAATTGAAAAGTGTTGAAATTATGAAAAATTCTGATATTTCATAAAATTCATGGGCTTTTATCAATATGTATAAGAATAATGGTTGTAAATAAGGATTAAATGACAATAATTTTATTTTTCTGAATTAAGGATGAAATTGTAATTAATTAAAAGTTCTAAGGGTAAAATGGAAATTTTGCCTAGAGCAATAATTAAATGTATTAGAATATAAAATGAATGAAAATGATGATTAAATTTATTTATAAAGATCTGTGCAACTAAAATACGAGACTTAAACGTGAAAAAAAAAGATATCGGATTAGTGAAATTATAAATATAAACAAGCAACGAGGTAAATTAGTGTAGCTTGAATTGTACTTTTAAATACACGAAATTTTGATATAATGAATTACTTGATTTAAGTTTATGAAAAAATGGCAAGAAAATGATATTCATCTTGACATGTAAATATGTGATTATTTTTGATACAATGATACAAGAAAAAAATTAAGCATGCTGAGACGAGTAATAAAATTCAAGTAAAACATGTTGAGAAAAATAAGTACGTTTAGGGACAATATGTTTAATTTTAATTGGTTCCAAATATGAATGTTATATAAATAAAATATTTGATAAATAAATTAGTAACCCCGGTAATGCTCCATAACTCTATTCCAGTAACGGATTCGGGTTGGGGGCGTTACACACGTTGAGATTTGATGATAGTGATGGTGATGGTGATGACGAAGGCGGTGGTGAAGTTTTGAGTTTTGGTTCATGAACATCAAAGAGTTTTTTACACCTACATCTTGCTTTGGCTGTTAAGAGGGATTTCAACAACTTTTTCTTGTTGGAAGACATTAATGAAAATATGATAGAAAATGGTGAGATTTTAGTTTATAGGGTTGATGGTAAAAAGAAGGTTAAAATATGCTATAAGTGGTTATTAAACATTTAAAATTTAATCTATATAGTTTTGTTTTTAATAATTTAATTCATTCACTTTCTAGATTTTAAAAATTCAAATTTAACTAATACTATTAATTTTAAAATATCACACCAACAAATTTAACAATATTAACAATTAAGTTTTAATTTTAAAATCTAAAAAATAAAGAGATTAAATTTTAAATTTTCCGAAAGTAAAAAATTTAGTAGATATTTTAACTCAAAAACAAAGAGGATTCTTGGTATAAATACTTTTCAATATATATGTATATATATATATATATATATTTGAATGGATCGACTGGATTAAAAAAGAAACATAATAAAACATAATACAAGTGAAAGTTCTTCTACTGAGTTGGGTTCACTCAAACACTATAGGCCTAATAAAACAAATAAAAGTACCAGGCCTTTATCAGAACAGCCCAAAATAAAATAGACTTAAAATAAAATAAATAAAGAAACAGAAAAGGAAATCTAGTTAAAATCCAGTCGTCAGAAACAGCTGGTCACCATCATCTTCTGTAGATTCACGTCATCTACATATTTTTTTATTCTATTGGAAAATATAGCTTTTAATAGTAGCTACAAAGATTGATTTGAATAAGAGAAATGTAATTTTGAGTAAGATTCATTTTAGTTTTCTCTCTTAAATTTAAATAAATTATATATATTATATTCTTCGAGGGACTTGGCTTAATTTCGAGGATAAGATTTTTTTTTATTATTTTATCTAATTATTTTTTTCAATAAAAGAAATTTGGGTTTAGTTTTCATTTCTAAGCAATGCTCTATGTGGTAGTAATTTGGTGATAATGAATAATGATTCTAAACAGGTACTTTTATTAGTAGAAATCCTTAAAACAATTATTTACTGTTCAGATATTTATTAACATTAAAATTGTCCCTATTTTAAGTAATATATATTTTTCTTCTAGCTTAAAAGAAATTGTTGATTATCAAATTAAATAAATAAATATGATCAAAACTTTACGTCTCATTTCTTAAATGAATCAAAAGTGATTTGTTCGATTATTATATGTTTATAAAATTAAGGTAAACTACACTAATAGTCATCCAACCATTAATAAATTTTATTTTTTACCATCCAGTTATGCAAAGTTTCAAAATGATCACTCAACTATCTAATTTTATTTTTTTTAATCACTTAACTATTTTGGATTTTTGAGTTTTGAATGTTTAGATTTTTATGTTAACCAATTTGTGACCAAAAAAGACAATTGAATAGTTGGATGACAAGAAAAAAAATTATAATTGGGTTTGTAATTTACCCATAAAATTATTATTTGTGTGCTTATTTTATTTAAAATATATTTATTAATATTTATATCTAAAATAATAAGATATATGTTTGTTTATTGTTCGTGTATGTTTATGAATATGTTCACAAACATTTCGTTTAACTTAAACAAATGAACATGAACATAAACATTTCGTTTAAAAATTTTGATATTTTTAGTGAACACAAACAAATTCAAAAATAAACAAATATGAACAGATGTCCATTCGTTCAAGCACGATTCACTTACGGTCCTATCCAAAATCACCTCTAAAACTCAACTTCAATATTTGCAGAAAGAACTTTATAGCACAATACACTAAAAACAAGATACCATCAGATCATTTGTTTGACATTACATGATGTCTTTATGCCAGTGAAAATATTATGACCTTACCTATGTTAGATCATTTGTATTAACTGTACAGTGATTGTGCTTCCTACTTCCTATTCGAACTATTTAAAGTACAAGGAACGATCTCAACGGGAAATATAAGCCAAGGACTCTACCGGTAGAATTACCTGGAGGCGGTACTTTAGCTGCATTTAATGGAGGTGTTTGGGGTTGTGTCGTGCTAGCAGCAGCCATGCCAGTGTATTGAAGTGCATCAAAATTGTTCAATTCGATGCCAGCTATATAGTCGAAAGAGTCGGGGAATATGCAAAACAATGAGCTAAAGAAAATAGTTTAATATATCTGAGTGTGTCTCCATAGAGAGGATATATACATTCGGTTCGCCATATGTCGGTGATGCTAACACTAGGATCCCATAAAAGCCAATAATCAGCATCATTCTGCGTAAAGAAATCAGGAATGAGTACTCGTTACCGATTTATTGGAAGAATGTATGGATTAAAAACGTCATCGTATGAGTATTTTGAGACGATCAAAGGAATATGATATCTGAAAGACAACGTGTTTGTTTTCTGATCTTACATCAAGATCTCAGGGAACAATCTTCATGATCCCGCTTACAAAGTCCTGTGAGACATGATGATCTAAGCACATTCCATTAATGTATTGGCCCTGTGTTTCGACCTCTCTGCTCTCTTCCGTTACCATACTTGCTGCTGAAGTAGACCGTAAGTTTGATGGCAGGCCAACACCCCGTATCTCTTCAAATTTCTCCTCAATTTGACTAGAATAGCACAGAGAGATAAGAGGAATTATCAGGAAAGTTTACCGCTTTAGTGCTAGGACGAACATTTATCATGCCATACGACAGGATTTATATCATACCAAACTTTAATCGACAAGAAGCCGTGGTTACCTGACAAGGTAATCATCTATAGGACCCATTGAGCTTCTAAGGACAATCCGGTATCTCCTTTGGAGAGAATCATCTTCCTGATATAAAAAGAAGGGTTTGCAATTACGATCGAGCATGGACATGTAAACTGTACATTAATTCTTCAAGCCTTTGAGAATACCTCGTCAGGATTAGGGACTTCCAAAGTGGTTCCGTGCGGAGCTTTAATGGCAATCAACAGTTCGTTCTAAACAAGGCAACAAAAACAAATAGTTAACAACCGAAAGTAGAAAGCATCCCTAGCAATGGCATTCGCAATGCCAGGCGACCTTATACCAACTTGAAAACATTAATGAAACATTCAAGCAACAAAAAAAAACCTGGAAACAGGCTAAGCTCTTGATATTTTCCTCGGTAACAAAAAGCCACCTGAGACGTGAAAAGATGAAATTAAGTTGCTCTTCTGAAATCATGCAAAAACTGTAAAAATAATATCTCGAGGGTAGGTAAAGATTTACTTGTTATTAGTTTTCGTCTTCACTTAGGTCCCTCAATCTTTCTTGCATCTCTCTGTACGGTATAAAAAAATGGGTAATAATTTAGCAAACAAAATCGATTTAACTGAGGTAAGAATAACAGAAGCCGTAATCGCTTTAACCTTATTTGTCCATCTAATCTGTGTTCCTGATTATGAAGGTTTTCAACCTCTGCCTGCAAGGAATGTTACCATCATCACATGTCTAACCTAATTTAATTTGCTTTTCTTTTTTTTGTGTTGCACCAATTCTCTGTTCCACCTTTCGTTTTCTTGGCACTTCAAAATCATTTCCAAAATCATCCTTTATCTTAGGTCTCCTACAAACACAAATATCTTAACAATTAGCTCTTGCCCAATTTTAAAGTAAGTAAAAGATTAATGAAAAATAAATAGATGAAATATAGATCTTACCTTTCCCATAGAACCTTACTCAAAATAACAATAGGGCTTGAAACAGTAATGCACTGATTTCTTCCATTGTCTTCCTTCTGCTCGTGCCATATCAATGTTGCATGTGCCAATAAAAGTTCGTCTCTCAATTCCATTGAACTTCTTACTATCACCTTAAAACACTTTCTTTCCTCAATATTACTAAAGTTTAACATATCTGGTTCAACCGATATGTTAACATACTCTGGAAATGCTTCTCGTACTTCTTCCCCTGACCTTCTAAATGTTCTATCATGCAACCTTATTTCAGCCTTGTAGGTGCACTTGGGACAACCTACATTTGTCAGTGTTCTATTAAAAATGTATTCTAAAGCTTTATCCAACACCAAATTGAAATTCGGTAAGTTAAGATCCATCCCTAAGATTTTTTCTCCTTCAATGTTTTCCTCCATTAATGCTAAATATTTTAATTCACCCTCACGACTCAACAAATATCTTCTATACTCTTCGGGAGATATATCATATACTAAGCCCGGATTCATTGCTTTCAATGGATTAATACATCCACTTCCCATTGCTAGCACATCTGCATAAGATGATTTTATCACTGGATTTGCTGCAATTATTGAAAGAAAGTTTATCTTAAAGCTCCGTAAGAATAAAAGAAAATTTCATACCAACGAACTTGTAATAGTTAAAAAGGTTTTAATAAAACTAATGGATGGGAAAAATGTTCAATTACCACTAGTCATTATAGCTGATTTAATTCTTGCTATCCCCCAATCCTTGTGAAATGTCTTAATGTAGGATAGCATGCCAGCAACAATTGCATTAGCCATTGAAGTGCCACTCATCACCTGGTAATGAGCATACATATTTTGAGCATCGTATTTGTTAGCACATAAAATATCTTCTCCCGGAGCGCATATATCAGGCTGCGAAAGTAGAAACCAAAATATCAATTGTATGAAAAATTCTAATATATAATTAAATATTGATACATAAATGGATAATAAAAAATAAATTATAATTTCTATCAAGAGATAAAAAAGATATAATTACCTTTAGTACATATGGATCATATGGATTTGGGCCTTTTCCGGATATGAGGCTAACTTTACAAAGGTCTCCATCTTGTTCCTCATAAACAGTCTGGTAAATTTTTGCTTTTTTTTCTCTTGAAAAATAATATGATAATAACAATATTAATATTTAATGGACATACATATAAATTATCCAAAATAATGAAACAATACCTGCTGTTACTGTTGCCTATATACTTCTGAATTTTAGTGCCATCTTGTTGCGTCACTAAAACAACAGGTCTATGAAGCTCATATGATCGAGAATCAAGCATCCGAGAACAGCACAATATTCCAGCAACATTTGCATTTAAAAGCTTTTTTATTATCCCTTTTTTTTTCCCATCATCATAAATAATTTTCCCCCTCACATCTTTTCGAATCTCCGTTTTTTCCTTTTGTAGCTGAGATGTTTCAATTTGGGGTTCAACTTCTTTTTCTTTGCTTGTTCCTGCAACTTTAATAGCGCTTTTAACATATAAACAAATATTTTGTTAGCGTAATTGTTATATATCAATATTAAAATTACAATATAATCTAAATAGAAATTTATAGAGCACATACTCGGACCAATGAATTAGTTCGCAATAATCTACATCTTTATCCATAAATGAACCGAACCCCTAAATTAAAAAATATATAATAAGTTAATACATTATCATTGAGCTAGTAATTTAATTAGAGAATGATGATTTACCTTAATTTGTGTTCCACTTCCTAGCTCAACTTGTGTTATGAATCTTCCACCAGAATTACATGATCCGACCTCAATAACCCAAGGAGCTAATCCTCCCGATAGAGTGTAATAATTATTACCTTGATTACCCGAAGATGTACAAACAACTATATTTTCCTTCATTGCCAGATATCCTCCCAAATTCACTGGATCATAGAGATACGAAGAAATGTTTGACAAAGTATCAGTGCTCAAAGATACCATTATTACATCCACCTTGTCCAAAGTAGCTTTCCTCATAGCATCAAGCAAAGAATTTTTTAAAACTTTAACACTTTGATCAACTGTCACTTTATCACCAAAAACTTTGTATGATGCTATTCTAGCAAATGGGTTTGCTCCTTGTATTTTAGAATCGGAAATTCCAGAAACATCTTTCAGCCAATTTATTTCTGTTAAAGTTCCAGCAGCAATGGAAGCACATGCAGTGCCATGACCATTGAGGTCTTCCGGAAAATTGAAATCAACAAATCCTGTTGCTTTAGTTAACACCTTTCCTTTGGTGTAATTTTCAATAGTCACAATCTTTCTGCATTAAATATCAATTTAAGTCATTATTTTTATTATAAAAATTAAATTAGTAATAACTGAATCAGAATACATACCTTTTAAAAGGAATATTCAAGTGGTTGGATTCCAAAATAGGAATATGTTTATCTTCAAAACATTCATGATTCACATTTATACCCGAATCAATAACCGCAATTATTGATTTCCACTTTTCTTCCACTGAAATTTTTTCTTTGTCTTCAAAGCAATTTTTTTCTTCTTCATCCATGATAAATTTTTGGAATTTGAACATGCATGGTGTAACTGATATCATCTGCATTAATAGAATGGTTAGTGATCCTAACGAGTAATATAAACATAATTATTCAAATTTAATTCAATATTTAACACAATTTTTTAAATTTTAATCCTAAAACTTGGAAAAACTGTATTCAATATACTATTCATTCCTATATCACTTTTTCTTTCCTTTTTTTGGTGAATTACAAAAGCAGGAAGGGGCGAATTCAGGGATTGGAAGGGGCTCAGTCCCCTCTAAAATGAAAAATTTTCTATTTAAGCTTTTTAAAAAATTTAAATTAGTAAAAGTAAAATTACACTTTAACCCCCTAAAAATGATAAAATTTCAATTTAATCCTTCAAAAATTGCATTTTTACTGTCGTAAAAATTACAATTTAATTTCGGTCCCCCTACAAAAATTTTCCAACTTCACCCCTGGAAATAGGCTAAAGCCCGAACAAAGATATAATGTTATTTTTTAAAAAAAACTACAATATTTACCTCATTTCCATAAATGTCTGTTGAGCTGCAACATGTTAAATTTTGGTTCCCCTTCTCACTGTCAATGGCTTTAGCCGTGTTTGAGCTTGAACCAGCAACACCCACTTTGCATGTGTCAAACCTTGGGTTCCATGGCAACGTCCTTGTATTTGATGTCTGGTTCGATGGGTGAAGATCATTTCTAGTTTTTTGGATTAACTCAAACCTGTTATAGGTCGGTCTGGTTTCAAGGTATTCATGCCATAGCTGAGTTTTTTGAATATCAGCTTCCGTTATGGCCTATATACGATATAAATGTTACAATGATTATTATCGAGTAAATAATTTTTGAAGAAGATTTAGGATGTTTATATTACCTTTTCGGGATATTCAACACCCTCTAGAGGGCGTGGGATATGTAGTTTTCCGATAGGGATCTTGAATGGCAACGACCTGTGATGTAAACAAAAATGATATGAAATCCAACCTTTCCATGATTTCTGCATGTATAGTTTCGAATCAGCTTACATGATAGGTGACAATGATACATGTCCTCTAACAGCACCACTACATTAGGTACGATGAACGGTCAGATAAATAATATAGCTAAAACATGAAATGAAACAATGTGATGGACTAACCTGATCAGTTCGGCTTCTGTATTCAACTTTTGATTATCAGGCAAAAGTATCAAAATCTTTGATCCTAAAGTGCTTGGTACAAAGCGTTGATCACTTTTCACTGCATTTCTTTCAGTTTCTTCCGGCTGAAGATATTGTAAAATGCCGTCTCATTGAATGCATATAATATTATACAAGTTCATGAACCGAGTTCTATAGATGAAATGAAGTCTCACCGTCAATTCCTTCTCAAGTCTTAGGGTCTCCGATAGAAGCCGTTCGTCATCAATAAAGGGAAGCTTGCATATGCCCTTAACAAGAAGAGTTCATGCAAAAAAATCATCCATCAATAACTGATTCTATAATAATGGGAACCATATTAGCAAGGACATATGTTTTGAGCAACCAACCTGCCATGCATGGTGCTTTCCATCCGTGTCAATTCCGAGATCTAAGAAAAATGTAGGGTAAGAAAAGAGAAAACATGTTGTGAATCTGTAATAGGAACACTTATACCAGCACCACACGATCCATAACCCAGAAAACAGGACTAACCTGTAGGATAGAAGTCAATGATTTGGGAATCGGCATCGGTGATAAGTTTTGTATACAGTTTCGGAAGTGCATGAGCACTGCATAAAACCAATAACATATTACGAAAACCGAAATATCGGAAGTTAGTATCCAAATAAGAAGAGGTAATAGGGCATACCTTCTGGGTGGCAATACACTCATTAGTTGATCAAAGGGCTTAAAAGGCTGAACCTTCTGGAACTTTACACTCACTTGAGAAAGACCCTTCATGTCTGATGAAAATGGAGCGTAGTAATAGGGATAATACCTAACATTTTAATGGATCTCTCATCACGTAGCAATACTATTCTAGAACATATGTATGTATGTATGTATGTATGTATGTATGTATGTATGTAATGAATTCCGGTAGAATGGAAATTCCAGATAGCTAACCGGAACCAAGATGGTACACCAAAGAAATAGTATAAAAGCAATCATGGATTGGATGTATGTATGATTGACACCAAATAAATAGTATAAAAGCAATCAGATAGCTAACTATCAGTGTACTCAGAGCATGTATGTATGTATGACACCTATGTATGTATGTAATGAATGCCACTAGAATGGAAAATTCAGATAGCTAACCAGGACCAGAATGGCACACCAGGGAAATAGTATAAAAGCACCCATAGTTAGAACCTAAGAGTACTCAGAGCATGTATGATATGAATCTATGTATGACACCATATATGTATGTCTTGAATTCCACTAGAACGGAAAATTCAGATGGCAAACAGGGACTAGGATGGTACACCAGAGATAGTATAAAAGCACCCATAGTAGACCCTCAAAGTACTCAGAGCATGTATGTATGACACCATCTATACATGTATGCATGACACCGATTACAAATGTACGTATTGAATTCCACTAGAATGGAAAATGGAGATAGCTGACCAGGACCATGATGGTACACCAGAGAAATAGTACAAAAGCACCCATAGTAGACCCTCAATGTACTTTTGGACCTGCATAGATAAACCAGATTACAATAACAAAATAATGCATGATCCAAATATAAAAGTGTGGATTTCATGGTAAGAACACACACAATTTCCTTTCTCATTATTTCAATATCCCGATCGGTTCCTGCAGAGAATTTTAGCATGTAGTATCTTCTTTTCCATCCAGCAACACCCAATCTTACCTGTAAACGAAGTACAAAATAAGCAAAATTGTAAGATCAAAAGAATAAAATGAAATTCCCAAAGAGATTAATGGTTCATACCTGATCTCTAATAGTACCATTCTTGAGAAAATCGGATTTGTTCCATAAGTTCTCTTTCAATTTTCCCTTTAATTCTTTTGCATTTCTCAAAATCTGAGAAAGCCATTCAAAGAGACCGAAATCGATAGTGAAATGCAATGCAAGTGTATAGATGAACACAATGCAAGTAACAACTAACGTCATTTATAACAGCCAAGGAATTCTTACTCACGTCCAGGGGAGGATCCAAGTTAAAGATCTCCGTTTCATCATCTTGCTGCTATAAACAAGATTCAACATTAGCTTAAGGGCTGCAGTGCATACTAATGTATAAGACCGATACACATACCCTATCTGAATTCTGGCATAGTCTTCTAAGCCAACGCTCGTGCAATTCAAGTCGTTTCTTGAAAATCTTTTCTTCGAATGATCCAACTAAAAGGTTAAATTTCTCCACCCTTTTTAATTTTATATACCCTCCTTTCTTATCATTATTCTGTAATATAACATGCCAAAAATTGGTTTTCAAAAAATGGATTTGTATTACAAGTAACAATTAAGTGCAGTTATATAAATTATGTATATGATTACCCTTTGCATGTCAACTAAATATCCACCAATGTTCTTGAAATTTTGCTCGTAAACTGTCAATAGTAAATCCATGGCTCCCTGTACGTATAAGAAGAGCAATACCATGTTAAAATGGTTCGATGTAGAAATGGAGGAGATTTCGAGTTGAATGTATGTACCTCAAGAATATCCAAAGAGGGCATACGAGGAAGGAAGTCATTCCCAACAAAAAAGCACATGAAAATGAAATCATTGATTATTCTCTCAAGGTCGAAAGTTATGTTCTGAGGAACATCTGCGATTTTCATGTCGAGTTCGATGTATTCCCTTAAGATCCAAACATGGAGGAACTGCAAATCGTAACAGAAATGATAGCAGATCATGTTACTCATTAAAGATTCTGCTATCATATTGTCATGTAATATGTAACAACAACGGAGAAATGGAATGGTTACCTCATAGGGCCTCTTTGCTACAGGTGCATGTTTAAGAGACTCCGTTGAATACGGCTCGGTTTCTCTATTGCTTGTTGTTGAACAAAATCGGAAAGCTGGCTGTTGTTCTTGAAAGAGCACATCCTAGTAAAACAGGATTCGATTCAAAGGTTTACTTGTACTGCAAGAAATTCAGGGATTCATTTTGGAAAAGGTAAAAAACTCAACCTCTCTCAAAATCGAAAAATGAACTTCATGTGTTGCTAAAGCAAGCATTACAAGATCTGCATCCTGCAAAAGAGCAACATGAATGACGAAAATGTGTCGTGACCCCAAAAAATGAACATGAATTAAGTTCACAAGGCATAGTGTACCAGCCCGTATAAACAATGGCGAGTAATGCAGACATATCCAGGGAGACATCGTTGGTACCGGATGAATGACATAATCTTGTGCTCGCCTTCACCAGGTAAATTTGCATCAGAAACTATAACCTGATTGAATACAACAGAGAATTCAGTTCACGCATACATACAAGTAGTAGGACATTAAATTCAAACTGGAATTCGCTTCCGGCTTGAATTACAAATTCAGTTCATTCATACGTACACACACACACATGCATGCAAGTAGGACTAGGACATTAAATTCAAACCTGGATTCCCTTCCAGCTCGATTCACCATTCATTTGTGACTCAATATAATCTTCGGGCTTCTTAGCCAACCTATACATAAACCCTGTTCCTGGTGTAATGACATTTAAATCAAAAACTTCCCACTCCTCTTTCGAAAATACCAGTTTGCCTTCCATCTCAAATTGCTTCCGTAATCGATCCTCTTCAGCTTCCTACAATGAACACAAACTTGTAAACCATATCTAGATTCTATGAAATCAAACCATTATAAAAACAAACATACCACAATCTCATCGTTGTTCGCTGCTCCAAACCGTCTTGATCTCTGTTGATTCATCTTAGCTCGTGGAGCTACACCATCTACAAAATCCAATAAGATCAACTTCTAATATACTATTTAGTGGTAAAAGTAACACGGAGGCTCTATCCTAGAAGTCAAATTGCTTTTTGTCTTCTCTATCAAAAAATTGAGCAAATTAGTCCCTGAATATTAAATCAAAAGCAAATCAATCCTTACCACTAAAAATTTTATCCGTTTTTACTATTATAAAATAGCATTGCTGACAAAATAACCCGAGAGTAATAACAATGACGTGTTGTGTCTTGTTCTACCCTACTCTTTTATCTAAGGGACTAATTTACCTCATTTGTAGTAGAACGCGTAAGGCCTCCACGCTTTTACCACTATTTATCCAATTTTATTCAAAAATAAAAAAAGCTTTACCAATTGCCATATATAACAGCTTCCTCGGTCTAACAATGTATTCAAAGATACTGACAAATACATCTTCATATGTACTTGGATGTATTACAGACTGCATTTAAACAAACACAAAGTAAACACTTATTACAGACTGCATTTAAACAAACACATAGTAAACACTTTTTCTTATATGTGCATGTATGTGAGATTTTGAGATATATACATGGATGAACATACCTGATCTTCAGGATGAATGATACCATTCATATCAAGATAAAGGTTACCAAACTCAATAGCATTTAGATTTAAAGAGCTTGTATCGACAAAATGACTATGTATATGTTCTTCAATGGCTTTTACCTTTATGTTAGGATACTTATTCACTAACCAACGATGAAAAGATGGAACACCCATTGTCTCTTTTTGTTTTTTTTTTTTTTGGATGACAAGCTAAGGTGTTTGATAATAGGGAAGGGAAATGATAGTAGCTTGTTGCAGTTTCGCAGATGTTTAATGAAAGGAGAAGATTGATGGTCATAGCACGGACACGATTTGATTGAGGGTACAAAAAATAATGTTTGTTCTTATTAGATTTTAATTCAAATCACATGTTTTTATTTTTTTTTAATTTGTTGGTAAATATTTATTTTAATATTTTTAGTGTATTATATTTTTTAAATTTATTTTATATAAAAAATAAGCTAAAAAATTTATTACGATTGAGCCGAATCAAGCTCAAGTTTATCATTTTTAATATGGATCGATTTTGAATAAAATTATAAGCTCATTTTTCGGATCGAATTAAACTTAAAAAGTGAGCCTAAAATTTTGCTTCGACTCGCCGATGATCAAGTCTACTATTAAAGTAATCCAAGAGCAGAATTAGAGTTTAGATGGCTTTAGTTTTGTGACAATTTAGCCATGAGATTTTTGGATGTGATGGGGTTAATTAGGTCATTTCCTTGCAAAATTAAAAGAAATAAAAAAGATAATTTATATGGTTTATATATTAAATGGTTCCATAAAGTTTAATAGCTTATTCAAATAACTCTTCATATATTATATTCACCTATATAAATTCCTATTCTTTATAAAAACTTTTAGTTTTAATTAGTTTGCTATTTTTCATGACATGAACAAATAAATTGACAAAATTACATATAAATAATTTGTTTAATTACACAAATACGTAAGTATAAAAAAAATCATTTTTTATTTTATCACAAATTTATTAGTTGTAAGAATTTCAATATGAATGTCTACTATCAAATGTATCATAATTTTCATATAAATTTATGGATTTAAATTTTGTATAAACAAACAATTATTTACAAGAATTTATTCAAATGAACTATTATATATACATTTTTATTTTTTTTCTAATATTTTACATTAAATTTTATTTTGATCTAATTCTCATAAATTATTAACACATTTCATGTTTATATTTTATACACAAATAATATATATTTATCTGTATTATTATTATAAACTAATATACTTCCATTGAAAGTTTAATCCATATTCTAAACATCTATACTTTTACAATCAACTCAGCGGATAATATATGAGAATATATTGTAGCATCAAATTTTAAAAATAATAAAACCCTAATAATTTTACCCCCTAAAAAGACTAAAAATAAACAAATTAAAGTAAAATATTAAATTTACTATCATATTTAATTGGGACTTTGGGAGGGTGGGATCCCATTCTAGTATCATAATAATCCAACAACCTTCCAAGTATTAATTCGGCTTTTTTCAGACCGGATTAGTAAATAAGATTGAAAGACCAGAAACAGAGACGAAGTTCATTAGTTTTTCAAGTGAAATGATCATCTAATAGAGTTCCAAGACGTACCGACGTGGCTCCACGTACTCAACTTCTTCCAAACCTAAAAAGCAAAAAAAAAAAAAAAAAAAAGTGAATATAGTAAACAAAATATTAAATTTCAAGAAACAGATAGATGTTATTCTGACTTGGTATCAGACATGTCTAACATGTATTGAAATTTTTCCACAAAAGAAAAGACTACTCAAAATTCCTAGTTATTTATTTTTACCGACTCGACCATAGACCAATTCCCTTTTTATTTGGGAGTATTGAATCAATACTCCCATAATTCTGAGCTTCATGTTACTCTTCTCAAGAGACATGTCAGATACAGGGCATCCCAATTCGATTGAATGAGACGACAGTTTCTCATTCCTAATCTATAATCTGTAAAATAATAATTTCAATCAAATCACACGTCGCAATATACTAGACCCTCTGACAATCTCAAAAACTCATATCAATTTAGCCATATTCTAAGCAAGGAGAAAATAGAAACGAGAGGGTAGAGAACCAACCAGCAACTTTATCAGCCTCTTCCTCACTCATGCGGGCTTCAAACAGATGATTAGCCTTATACCAATAGATGCTTGTACATGAATCCCTGTCAAGGGAAACACTTTTCAGTGTATAGCAAGCTAATACTCAATCTTCATTTAGGTCCACCAAAGAAAGATGTTTAAATACCATTTAAGCACATCTAGCAGCAAAGTTTTATGATAATCCTGGTTTTTGTCATCTACCAAGCTTACTTCATACCACTGCCATTCCAGAATAAACAAAAAAGAGGCTATTGTTTATCAATATGCCAAGGAGGGGAAAATATTGCAGATATGCGATTCCAACTCCAGATCTGTTGACCCCCTTAAAAAAATGGCTAGCCTCTAGGTTTTAGCAACAAACTCTTCAGAAACATGAGAAATGAAAGTGAATGATGTCCCAATCCTCATACTGGAGAAATGCTCCATACTCAAGAAACTACACCTAGATCAATAGATGTAAGGCCTACAGCAACCTATAAAAAGTATTAAGATGAAGCTCACATATATTCGGTTTAGAACCTGTCTAAGGACCTTGGAAAAGTTTTATTTTAATTCAAGCCGGCTTGGCTTGAATTTCCAATTAATAATAGAAATATGATTTTATTCAATTTCAATAATAAATTATTAATAAAAAAATATTTTTTTAGTAGTGAAACGGGCCATCAAATGGGCCTGATTCAGGCTAGGGCAAAGAATTTGAAAAATAGTTTCCCAATGAGGTCCAATCCATGGGAATTTCTTAGTTAGAGCTTCATTATATAGAACACATAGAGGGAAAAGACAGTAGAAAGCCAAATTTCCAATGCAAGATGGGTATACAAGCATAATCAGGTAACCATGCATAACTATTTACCCCTCAGAAATTAAAAGCAATAAAACCAAGCAACAAACCCTTTTCCCAGATGCATCAAACCTATAATAGCCCTCGTATCTGCAGGAGGAACCATAATCATCGAGCGAATCGTCCTCTGTTCAAGTGTTTATTACAAAAAGCAAAAAAAGAGAGAATCATCAACCAAAGCCAAAACAACAAAAAATGTAAGCTCCAAAATAGCAAAGGTCCAAAATTAACAAAATCCACTAGCACATAAAGCAGAAAGGCAGAACAAAAAAAAAAAATCCATAATTTTATAAGAGAAGTGGGACCTCATACCTGACAAGTCTTCCTCTAAATCCTCAATGTCAGACTCTGGCTCCGTCTCAAAATCTGTTTAAAGTGAGAAGAGCGGGAAATCATGAAAGATCTGAGCATCCAAATAGTTGTTGTAAAAGGTAGTCCTTAACAAGATGGCATTCACCTATTCTAAAAAAGAAATTGTTAAAAATTGGTTCATTTGAGAAAGGGGGAAGTTGGCCTCTTTATCCATCTACTAAGACAAATTAGACTGATTGGGCGAGGCAAATTTCGTAAGGAGTATTCAAAGCTAGTCCGGACAACAGAAACCCACAGCCTTGTTGGGTAAAGCAAATCTGATGAACACACTCACACAAACTTACTTAATAGAGGTTCTCGTTTTTTTTTTTTTTTTTTTTTTTTTAATTACATATATCATACTAGTTAGGAAGGAAAGAAATTATCAAACTCTCCTCCTCAATATGTGTGTATTTCACAACAACAAAAATATGCATATTGATCAACAAAAGGGATCACTTTTTGGATTCTATTGTCATAATTGTATAATACTGATTGTGTGCGTGTGTGTGATAGAGAGGGATACCAAAACATGCACATATGGGTTATAGAGTGCACCCTTGACAGCACAATTGGGTTAAGATTTCATTGAGCATTAGAGCCCACTCACCTCTCTTCCGATCATAACATACAGAAATGAACGAAGATTTGCAAGGATTCCAAAACATTAGCAATGAAACATATAACAATCCTGGTAGAATGTGAGAAACATAACATATCCAAATAATTAAAATTTAGGTGAGGCATACCTTCATTATACCTCCATTTCTCTTTGTTTTGTCTCCGCTGCGAGAGAATGCTGCCTGCCAACATAATACAGATCTCATGTCTTCCAAAAACAACATACATGATACATCCATACAAGATAAATCAAAATCAAAAAGTCAAGAAAAAGAAAAGCATACCCATGCTAGTCTTTTGTTTCTTTGCTTTTAGTAGACCATTGGAAGTTCGAGACCTGGTTCGTTTTGCTTTACTAGCAACCTCCGACATTGAAAGAAGACCAATATAGTCGACTTCATCTAATTCTTTAACAATAAAAGGAATTGGCAGAAAAAGGGTCAGCTCAAAAGAAATGTATTTCTGCATAAGGAAAACTTAAAAGAGATGGAGCAGACTGAAGGAACTAACCACTTAAGTTCTCAGCCTCATCCAATGTCAAGTACGCGTGAAAATGAAGGAGGTTACTGAATTCATATATAGATGGGATTACAGACTTATCACTGTTGAAGAGAACATAAAATTGTATGATTCAATCTGATACAAAAGAATTCAATTAATAACCATAAAAACCATTGAGAAAAATAAAAGAGGCTTCACTTACCATTTAAGCACCTTTAACAACAAAGCTACCTGCTCATTACGCTGACATGCCTTCTCCAAGCGTACATAATGCCACTGTAGTTGCATGCGGTGCAGCAATAAAATAATAAAAACCAATAAAAAAAAGAGTAGAAAAAACTAGTTCCACTTGAAAACTGAAAGCAGCACAAAGAATCATGTGACACACCCATTTTGCCGGTTCAGAATTGGATAAACCGGAGAAACAATTGGAGTATTTGCTGATATCATCCTCTGTTAAAGCAAGTAGAAAAGAAAAATGAAAATTAGCACAGATATTAAGTTCCAAGATACTTAACATGGCCAGGGGTAAAAGGTTATGTTGTTCTAACACTTCATATTTCTTAAAGCATCCCTTACATCCACATCCAATGCATATATGGATATGTAGATATGACCCTCTAAAAATCCAACAAATACATCAAAATGCCTAGAAGAAACTTGAAAATACCCATGTCAATCCATCTCAGACACTCACACCTGAGTCAAAGTAAGGGTAAAGGCTAAAGCCAGATAATATTCGTGCCAAACCAAAAGATAAAGCTAAACACTGAATCCAAATGCGTCCCCATGTTTCTTTTTGGACATCTTTATCTTTCCTTAGCAAATAGAAAAGAAAAGAAGATGACTATAGAATTCAAGAAATACCTTTGAGTTCCTTATCTTCCCTTTCCCCTTCCCCTTCTCCCTTGTTGCATTCAGGTTGCTTCATCAAGCTGGAATCTGTTTCAATTGCATTTCATATGTGAAAATATACAATCAATTGAAGAAAATAAAAAACCTAAGGCGATGGAACTAAGTACATAAATAAATAAAATGATAATTCAAAACTTCTATTTCAGGGTGTTTACATTCCGATCAGTCCTCCAAAATCCAAACTAGATGATTTGAAATTAAATTTATTAGAAACATGGTCAGGAGTAAATAGTTATGTTGTTCTAATTGTGCATATTTCTTAAAATATCCCTTACATCCACATCCAATGCATCTATGTATATGTAGATATGACCCTCTAAAAGTCCAACAAATAAATGAAAATGCCTAGAAGAAAATCAAAAATACCCATGTCGATCCATCTCAGACACTCACACCTGAGTCAAAGTAAGGGTAAAGGCTAAAGCCAAATAAAATTCGTGCCAAACCAAAAGATAAAGCTAAACACTGAATCCAAATGCATCCACCTTTTTCTTTTTGGACCATCTTTATCTTTCCTTAGCAAATAGAAAAGAAAAAGAAGATGACTACAGAATTCAAGAAATACCTTTGAGTTCCTTATCTTCCCCTTCCCCTTCTCCCTTGTTGCATTCAAGTTTCTTCATCAAGCTGGAATCTGTTTCAATTGCATTTCATATGTGAAAATATACAATCAATTGAAGAAAATAAAAAACCTAAGGCGATGGAACTAAATACATAAATAAATAAAATGATAATTCAAAACTTCTACTTTGGGGAGTTTACGTTCTGATCAGTCCTCCAAAATCCAAACTACATGATTTGAAATTAAATTTATTAGAAACCTGGTCAGGGGTAAAAAGTTATGTTGTTCTTATTGTCCATATTTCTTAAAGTATCCCTTACATCCACATGCAATGCATCTATGTATATGTAGATATGACCCTCTAAAAATCCAACAAATACATGAAAATGCCTAGAAGAAAATCTAAAATACCCATGTCGATCCATCTCAGACACTCACACCTGAGTCAAAGTAAGGGTAAAGGCTAAAGCCAAATAAAATTCGTGCCAACCGAAAGAAAAAGCTAAACACCGAATCCACATGCGTCCCCCTTTTTCTTTTTGGACCATCTTTATCTTTCCTTAGCAAATAGAAAAGAAAAGAAGATGACTACAGAGTTCAAGAAATACCTTTGAGTTCCTTATCTTCCCCTTCCCCTTCCACTTCTCCCTTGTTGCATTCAGGTTGCTTCATCAAGCTGGAATCTGTTTCAATTGTATTTCATATGTGAAAATATTCAATCAATTGAAGAAAATAAAAAACCTAAGGCGATGGAACTAAATACATAAATAAATAAAATGATAATTCAAAACTTCTATTCTGGGGAGTTTACATTCCGATCAGTTCTCCAAAATCCAACTAGATAATTTGAAATTAATTTATTAGAAACGGGTAAAAGGGTTTGTTGTTCTAATTGTCCATATTTCTTAAAGTATCCCTTACATCCACATCAATGCATATATATATGTAGATATGGCCCTCCAAAAATCCAACAAATACATGAAAATTCCAAGAAGAAAATCAAAAATACCCATGTCGATCCATCTCAGACACTCACACCTGAGTCAAAGTAAGGGTAAAGGCTAAAGCCAAATAAAATTCATGCCAAACCAAAAGAAAAAGCTAAACACTGAATCCAAATGCGTCCCCCTTTTTCTTTTTGGACCATCTTTATCTTTCCTTAGCAAATAGAAAAGAAAAGAAGATGACTACAGAATTCAAGAAATACCTTTGAGTTCCTTATATTCCCCTTCCCCTTCTCCCTTGTTGCATTCAGGTTGCTTCATCAAGCTGGAATCTGTTGCAATTGCATTTCATATGTGAAAATATTCAATCAATTGAAGAAAATAAAAAACCTAAGGCGATGGAACTAAATACATAAATGAATAAAATGATAATTCAAAACTTCTATTTTGGGGAGTTTACATTCCGATTAGTCCTCCAAAATCCAAACTAGATGATTTGAAATTAAATTTATTAGAAACATAGTCAGGGTCAAAGGCTATGTTGTCCTAATTGTCCATATTTCTTAAAGTATCCCTTACATCCACATCCAATTCATATATGTATATGTAGATATGACCCTCTAAAAATCCAACAAATACATGAAAATGCCTAGAAGAAAATTAATACCCATGTCGGTCCATCTCAGACACTCACACCTGAGTCAAAGTAACGGTAAAGGGAAAAAGCCAAATAAAATTCGTGCCAAACCAAAAGAAAAAGCTAAACACTGAATCCATATGCGTCCCTCTTTTTCTTTTGGACCATCTTATCTTTCCTTAATAAATAGAAAAGGAAAAAAAAAGAAAAAGAAAAGAAGATGACTACAGAATTCGAGAAATACCTTTGAGTTCCTTATATTCCCCTTCCCCTTCTCCCTTGTTGCATTCAGGTTGCTTCATCAAGCTGGAGTCTGTTTCAATTGCATTTCATATATGAAAATATTCCATCAATTGAAGAAAATGAAAAACCTAAGGCGATGGGAATAAATACAGAAGTAAATAAAATCATAATTCAAAGCTTCTATTTTGGGGAGTTTACATTCCGACCAGTCCTCCAAAATCCAAACTAGATGATTTGAGATTAAATTTATTAGAAACATGGCCCGGGGGAAAAGGCTATGTTGTTCTAACTCTTCATATTTCTTAAAGTATCCATTACATCCACATTCAATGCATATATGTATATGTAGATATGACCCTCTAAAAATCCAACAAATACATGAAAATGCCTAGAAGAAAATTGAAAATACCTCCATCTCAGACACTCACACCTGAGCCAAAGTAAGGGTAAAGGCAAGAGCCAAATAAAACTCGTGCCAAACCAAAAGAAAAAGGTGAACACTGAATCCAAACGCGTCCCCCTTTTTCTTTTTGGACCATTTTATCTTTTCTTAGTAAATAGAAAAAAAAAAGAAAAAAAATTTGACCACATATTTCAAGAAATACCCTTGAGATCCTTATCTTCCCCTTCCCCCATTTTGCATTCAGGTTGCTTCATTAAGCTGGAGTCTGTCTCAATCGCATTTCATATGTGAAAATATTCAATCAAGTGAAGAAAATAATAAACCTAAGGCGATGGAAATAGATAAATAATATGATAATTCATGGAAATAGATAAATAATATGATAATTCAAAACTTTTGGGGAGTTTACCTTCCTATCAGTCCTCCAAAATCCAAACCAGATGATTTGAAATTAAATTTATTAGAAATCCTCTATTACTAATTCTAAAATCAACGAAATTAAACATTTAGATCCAGAGTAAACCGCACAAAACAAGAAAGGGGTTGAAACATTTAATCCATCTTTACGTCAAGATGGAAACACAACTGACCAAAAAGTTCTTAATCCAAATCCAAATGCATATCAACATCCAAGAACTTGAGACTTTTCAAAACCACCTTAAACTCGTTCCTTTCAAACAATAATTCTTCAGATCTTGTAAAGTCCCCCAATTGGAAACCAGCAATGAAACTCCCACAATACGAAATTCAACCAATTAAGAAATCTTTTATAGAGCGAGAAACCCTAAAACCAGAAAGTAGTACATTTCGCTAATCGAGCGAGGTCGAAAACTCAAAATGAAACGAAAATTAAGAAAGAAAACCCCAAAATTGATAAATAAAAGAAAAGCAAATACCTTTAACGAAGTTGGATTGAAATGGCCAGGACGGGGACTGGGAGAAGAAGAGATTGACCAATGACCGGAGCCAGAGAGGCGTTCGAGAAAATGGGGAGTTTTTTTGTTTTTTTTTTTTTTGCCTTTTGGTGGTAAAAAACCTCTACTTTTTTAAAGTCGAAATAAAATTAGTATGAATTATTCTACATGTTGAATTATAACCAAACCATATTAAAGAAATTATTTTTTTAATATATACGGCAAATATATTCTAGATGTTAGAATTATAACCAAACTGAATTAGTAAATTTTTTTTTTCTTCACTCAATTAATTTGGGGGTATTTTACTAAAATAACCTGAAAAAAATTGATATTTATAAAAATAACCTAAGATCTAAAACAATCACCAAAATAACCTAAAATGAATAGTAAAAAGGCACTATGGGATATTATTGGCCGGCATCACTGTAGCTGTCAGCCCCCAGAGTATTTTTTTTTAAAATTGTATAATATTTTATACGAGTATTTAGAAAAAAAAATTTTGGGTGCTGGTCTTCTCATGGCCGGCACCCGTACACGAGTTTTTCAAAAAAAACTTTTTTTTTTATATTGGCCTTCTAATGGTCGGAAACACTGTAGAAAAATTTTTTTTGAATTTTTTTAGGTATTGGTCTTCTAATGGCCGGCACTCATACACGAGTTTTTCAAAAAAAAATTTTGGGTGCTGGCCTTCTAATGGCTGGCACCACTGTTGTAAAAAAAATTTTGAATTTTTTTGGGTGTTGGTCTTCTAATGGCAGGTATCTGTACGCGAGTTTTTCAGTTTTTCAAAAAAAATTTGTTATATATGTAAATTTAATGTAGTTGTTTAAGAATTAAGGTTTCAATTTATAATTATTTTTGTATATTAATTTCTTTGGATGTTTTTATTTTTTGGTATCTGTAAATTTAATTAAGTCCGCATTATATGTAGTTTGAATTGTTTAGGAATTAAGGTTTCAATTTATATTTATTTTCGTATATTAATTTCTTTGAATGTTTTTATTTTTTGGTATCTGTAAATTTAATTAAGTTCATATTATACGTAGTTTGAATTTACAATTTTTATGTATTAATTTTACCCATATGTTTGTAGTTTGTTGGGTGTTTAAATTTAATTTAATGTGTAATGGCCTTGCTTGAAATTTATATCTTTTTTTATTAATATTTTAGAATATTTGTATTTTATTGTGTTTGTAAATTTAATCTCTTAATTTCTATTACTTATTCGAATTAGAATTTTTAAATTAAATATTTTAAACTGATTTATTAAAACATATAATTAATTTAGAGAAATTAAAGTAATATAAAAAATAAAATAATTACAAAATAAATGAAATTTTTATAGATAAAAACTAAAATTGCTGTGATCTCGGTGACGTTCCCAGCGCTAGCGTGTCACGATCCGGACGCCTTCGCCGACATCTTTCACCTTGCTGAGGTGTTTGATAATTGCTCGGTCCAGCCTCCAGTGTCCCCTCCGGTGTACTTAGAAAAGTAGAATAATCATATACACCATAATCGGGAGTTAATGGGTATTGCGTGGCCAGAGGAATAATCATAAATATCCTCAGTGGTAGCTGTACATTGTTCGGGATAGAACGTCGGGTGGTACGAGGACGATCCGGACTGTGTTGAATGTTGAGGGTCGATGTCGTCACCAAAAATATCCTCAAATGATGGAGGAATTTCTTGTTTAGGTTCGGGCTCCGGGTGGTATGATGATGAACCGGATGCTTCATGTTGGGGCTCGAGATCAAGGTTCGAGGCAGTATCAGAATCAATGGCGGAACTCGGTTACGGCGCGGTCGTGCGTTCCTTTGTTGCCATCGGGAAGATTCCGGTTGCGCTTCTCTTTGGATCAGCATGTAACGACCCTGGTATATAAAGGGTTTCCCGTATGCCATGTACCATGTTGCGTATTCATGCGTAGAAGAGAACCCTCCCTCTAAGACAAATAATGGAGGGCGCCTCGAATGTCGGTCATTCCATAGAAATATATACGATTCATGTTTTTGGGCCAATTTATAGAGTCTTGACCTGAATTTCATTTGTCTATTCCGTGAACTTCACTAATGTTGACGGAAGGGTTCGGGATAGGTTGTGCGCAACTGAACTGCCTCAAAACCCAACCTCCATTGTGCCACTCAACCATATGAAAATTAATCAATGGCACATTTGACACGAACAGCTGTTGCTGCTCGAAAACTGATAAATGCTAAATTATACATATTTTTACCTCATATTTAGCCTATATTTTGGATGGATTCTTATCAATTTTGTGAGAATTGGTGCTCCTATTCTATCTTTTTCATATCTTATACTCAGGAGAGCATAGGGAAGAGAAAAGAATAGAAAACGGGCCAAAAACGGTGAAAAATAGACTGAAAAGCATGAACAACACGGGCCAAGAGATATCACACAGCCGTGCCACACGGGCGTGCCACATGAAGATCACACAGTCAAAGCCCCGACAAGCACGGCCAGGTCACACGGGGCTTGCCAAATCACACGGTCTCTATTGAACCCACACAGGCGTGGCACACAGGCATGTTCTAGTCGTGAGAAAGACGGATTTCACTCAAATTAGGATACTTGGAGGCTAAGAAAGGCACCCCAAAAGCTCTCTATATAAAGACCCCATGAGCCAACATAGAAGGAGCCTCTCTCTCTCTATTTTTACACTCCTTTAGATACTTTTCTTCTCGTCTTTCTGCCGCACTGAAGGTAGAAGCAAGGGATTACTCCAAGGGAGAAGCCGATTGATTCATCCCAGAAGCCGGAATTCTGCAACAACATAGAGGATCTTCCTAAATTTTTTCAGGGGTTTTTGGTTTCTTTTATGTTTTGTTATTTATTATCTTCTAAGATGTTTCTTTTCTTTATTATGAACTAAACCCCTCAAATACTTGAGGGGGATGAAACCTAAGACAGATCTTGTTATTTATTCTGGATTTATTTGATAAATACTTGAATTGTTCTTAATTATGTGTTCTTCATTCTTGATTTAATAAACCTAGGTATTACTTCAAGAACTAGATGTGCTTAGAGCAGAGGAGCAAAAGTCCCTGTGATAAGAGTAGATCTACCATAATTAAGCAGAGTTGCATGCAACCCTGGACATAGGGTGCCATAAATTTGCCGGATTAGGGTCAAACCTAATATGGGGAACCATAGATCGAATTAATTCAACCTAGGAAGTTAATTAATAAGGGAACTTTAATTAACAACTTAGGCCTAGTTGTTCTACGCCTCGACGGAGGGTTTAGCATAGATTAGGGATCTCTACGGATCAAGTCAAGTAAACAAATCATATACTTCAAGAAAATAATAACAAGTGAAGTCTAGGTAGATTCTTCCTCAAGTATTGCTCATATCAATTAGCTTTCCCCTAAAAAGTTTTCCCAATTTACTTTTTCTGCTTTTCTTAGTTTAGATTTAGAATTTAGTTTTAAACAAATTTCTCTTATCTTTAGGTTAGATAATAGAAAGGAAGTGAGTAATAGTACTTTCGGTTCCCTTGGGTACGATACTCGATCTTACTACTAGACTATACTACTGCCGACAGGTGCGCTTACCTTTAAAAAAACGTCGCAATATTAGTCAACCGGTTTGACCAAGTTCTTTATAAATTTTATTACTTAAGTATCGCGAACGCATACATCAAAAGCCCATGCTGGTATGAGCGCCGCGATATCATCCTCAACATATGGCATCCATATAAACTGCATAATATAGACAACATGTTATTATTTAAAATTTTCTTGTGCAATAATTGTAATTAAAAAAGAAAGATTCAGAATCGTATTTTACTCCCCCGGAATGAGTCTCTATCATCATACGGTACATAGGTACCGTAAACGATCGTTCGATTCCTAGTACAGTTGCCCATCTATGCGAAAAACAAATGAATATATCAGAATATTATTTCCATGCAAAAAAAATAGTATATTATACGATGCAATTAAAAAATAGATAGAAAAATTGAACTATATATTTACCTATTAACTAATGGCCACACGTACGGTTGGTGGCTCACTGATGCCAGAAATGGGATTCGGTATAATGCCTAGGACTGCAATAGAAGGTAGCAACCGCCCATTGTTTTCGCAGGCGGATTTGTAGCTCGACAAAGCTCGCGGTATAAGCATGCCAACACTGCAGAACCCTAACTAAATGTTCCAGCAACCTCGAGGTCCTCTAATAAGGGAAGATACATTATTGGGACTTTATTTTGATTGACGTCCGGCAATAGTATCCCGCCTATAAGTTGAAGAATGAATGCTCTTGCAGCATAGATAATGTCCATCTGCGTTGGACTGCTCGGAAGATGCTGGAAATTTTCTTTTAACCATTTAAATTTAATATCGTTTAATCGGCCTTCCTCGTCATTAGGGGGCACCATTCCAAGTAACCGCTCGCAAGTGCCCCACGGGTCGGGTAGTCTTCCAAGCCCAATCACTGCTTGGCCGTTTATAGACAGCCCCAGTTGGACTGCTACATCTTGCAATGTAATAGTAACCTCCCCACACGGGAGGTGGAATGTATGTGTCTTCGGGCGCCATCTTTCAACTAAGGCCGATATTAAATCGGCCCGAAGCTCAAATATTTGAATGTACGCGGCTACCCCAAAACCCGCAACATTTAAATAAGGTAAAACCCTACTATCGGGAAACTAACCTGGATCATGCAACCAGGGTCTAACAACTCGGTATGTTTCCTGCGTTTATAGTAAATATAGAATGTTATATTTATCGTTTAAAAAAAAATTTAAAAGTATATTTAAAATTAAATAAAAAATTTGAGAGTCGTTTACCTTATGGACATTGGCTGCAATGTGGTTGTTGTTGTTTATCTTATCCATGGAATGGTCGGTGGGGGTCAGCGGTGGTTAATGGTGAACAACGATTGTTGGAGGTGTTTGGAGGGCTCGGTGGTGCTTGGTGGTCCTTAGTGATCATCGGAGTTCCCTTTTTATAGTGAGGGACCATTTGGCTGAAGGGTAAAATGGGAAAAAAATTATAAAATTTAAAAAAAAAAGCCTTCACATAGGCTTGCATGGTAGTGTCACTTCAATATTATTACATTTTCTTTTTCATCTTCTTTCCCTGTAATGTCATTTCATAATGTAGGCTATGTCAGACTTACTATTACTTGTCACTTCAGTTTCTTTAACTTTTTTTTTCATTTTCTTTCCCTCCAATTTTATTTCATTTCATTTCTTTCCCTCCAATTTAATTTCATTGCATTTCATTTCTATTTGCATTTCATTTAACTTCAAATTTGATTTCCAATTCTTTCTTTTTCATTGAATACTATGCAATTAAAAAAATTATTTTATAAATTATTTTCATTACAATTTTCGTATCATTTTTTTTAGTTATATTACATTTCAAATTCATAACCCTTATATTTTCATTTCATTTCATTCACATTTCTATTTTTTTTAATTTCCATTATATTTTCATTTCATTTCCCTTATATCTTTCCATTTATATTTAATAATTTAAAAATTCTAATTTTTTTTCAGTATTTGTTTTAGTTTTAATTTTAAAATTTCCATTATATTTTCAATTCATTTCCCTTATAGCTTTTCATTTATATTTAATAATTTAAAAATTCTAATTTTTTTATTTCATTTTAGTTTTAATTTTAAAATTTCCATTCAATTCATTTCCCTTATATCTTTCCATTTATATATAATAATTTAAAAATTCTAATTTTTTTTATTTCAGTATTTGTTTTAGTTTTAATTTTAAAATTTCTATTATATTTTCAATTCATTTCCCTTATATCTTTCCATTTATATTTAATAATTTAAAAATTCTAATTTTTTTATTTCAGTATTTGTTTTAGTTTTAATTTTAAAATTTCCATTATATTTTCAATTCATTTCTGTTATATCTTTCCATTTATATTTAATAATTTAAAAATTCCAATTTTTTTATTTCAATATTTGTTTTAGTTTTAATTTTAAAATTTCCATTATATTTTCAATTCATTTCCCTTATATATTTCCATTTATATTTAATAATTTTAAAATTCTAAGTTTTTTATTTTAGTATTTGTTTTAGTTTTAATTTTAAAATTTCTATTATATTTTCAATTCATTTCTGTTATATCTTTCCATTTATATTTATAAGTTTTTTTATTTTAGTATTTATTTTAGTTTTAATTTTAAAATTTTAATTTCTAAATATTTATGTATATTGTATTATATCTAATCAAGTGTGTAATTTGAATAAATTATATTATTGTTCTAACTTTTCGAATATTTTACAGTGCACAATTTATATCATTACTCTACAATTGACCGGTCATTAATATATTATTCGTCATCTTTGAGTCATGCATTACGAGACGATTGATCGGAGACATAGACACGATGCGGGCATGTTGATCGGTTATGTCCGGATGTTCGATACACAGTGCACAGTTTAAGTTCACCCGTCTCCCTAACATCCATGTCATTTCGAATTCTCATCGATTGTGGTCGACCTTTAGGATGTCTACGGAGACTACGGTCAGGCACAATCTCAAAAGCAGGCAGTGGAACTTCCCAGTTTGGGACATCGGGCATTACAGAAAATTCGTTCCCCCATATACACAAGGTGCGTTGCAACGTGTATATCTCGTCTATGAATTGTTCAACATTTAAGTTTGCTCTCGCACACGGTGCATGAACATGCGCACATGGATATCAAAGAGTCTGAAATATCCCACACTCGCATCGCCTATTACGTAGATCAACTACGTACGACCTAGGTGGAAGACCCGAACGACGGCCGATGTACTATTGAACTCGAAAAGTCTCCAAGTTGCGTGAATACAATTTTGCCTTCATTGTTTGTGCCCTTTTCTATTTACCGCCATGGCCTTTCGGACGCCCTCAACGTACACGTGCCCGGCCTCGATCTGCTTAGCTTGTCTCAATCCCATCTTAGGCATCAATGTGGCCAACCTATAAAATGTTGCCGAAAAAATAGCAGAAATCGGCAGATGATGTGTGCGCCTCAATACAGAGTTAATCGCCTCTACCAGGTTGGTCGTCATTTGCCCATACCGAAACCCATCATCTTGACTTTGAGTCCATTGCCAGTTTTCCATGCTACCTAACCATGTCCGGAGATCTGTTGGTAAAGATGACATCTGAGCTTCAAGTCTCGCGAACCTCTGCCTAAATCTTCGAGGTTCTAACTCATAAGCTGCATATTTAATTTGAAATCATCATTTTAAAGACAAATTCTAATTTGATAAATAATTTTTAAACTAAATACAAATAATATTTTTTACCCATGTTCACGGGTTCTTTTTTCCAATCTTTATTTTTATAATCTCTGTGGAAGTTTGCTGCAATATGCCGGATGCAATAAACAGACCTCCACGGAACCTCCGATCTTCTTATCGCAGCAAGTAATCCTTTCGATCTATCTGATATCAGGCAAATGTTGTCTTCTCTGACAACGTGCCTCCGCAAATTCCCAAGACTCGAAGCACTCACGCTCTACGATTGCGAAAGTGATCGGAAGTACATTTCGATTGCCGTCTTATACAACAATAATAAGGAGTATTTGCGTGTATTTGCTATACAACCATGTCCCGTCTACTTGCACCATCGGCTTGTAGTGAGCGAAGGCCCTAACACACGGCTCGAACATCTAAAATAATTGATGAAAAACTCGTTTCCCCGATTGTATCTCCCCGTCCGGGCCTTTGTATGGTAATGTTTGCAAATCAGTCACTGTTCCAGGCACATACTTCTACATCCCGGTTATCCACCCTTGAAGCTCGTTGTATGGCACATCCTAGTCACCATACAACTCTCGCATTGCCATTTGCTTTGCCCACCATGCCTTTCGATACGACACTTTATACTTGAATCGAGCTTACATGTCCGCAATAAGGACCGACACTTGAATGGTAGGCGACTCTTTCACCAATAGGATGATGCAGTTGCATATAGTTTTTGCATCTAACTTTCTATGGTTTTGCGACATACGAGCAGACGTACATGTGTATGGACCTTCTAGCTTCCTTATCATCCATATCTGTGTCCGCTGTATTAACGCGGCTCGAACACGTCATTTACAACCACTTGACGCTTTCCAATATTTTCCTACGTACAAAGACTGCGTTGACTTTGTCACTTTATAATCTACACCTAATCTCAAGATAAGTTGTTTTATGGCATGTAAATAATCTTTTTTGTTATCAAATTATTGTCCTACAAACAACTGTTCATCGCTGAATTCATCATCAAGTAGGTGAGCCGGCACAATATTTGTATATTTCGGGAACTCGCGTGCAAGAGCCGCATCGGGATCCACGTCTATCATGAAGAACTCTGGATTATTTCTTAAAATTATACTAGGGCCCGTGTTTCCTACCAAATGGGGGTTTGCAATTTCAACCTGTACCGGCCCCTCCTCATCTATGTCTTCAGGGATGTCATCCAAATCGGGGTCACTGAAATCGTTGTTCGGATCACGGTGGGACTGATCATCATTATCGAAATCTTCATCACCATCTTCTGTAGTGGCCAGCACCTCCGGATGGATTTCTAGACGAGGACACGAGTTCAGGATGTTATACGAACATCCACCGGTGTTTAGATTTTTGGCAGTTGGCATTGACCGTCTAAAACTCGACTGATCTTCCCAGGAGACGTTAAGATCAAAATCAATTCTAGCACGCTGGCTTGCTAGAATTACAACTTGAATGGGATCTGGTATTTGGTTCAGCTATCTTTGCGAACAACTCAACCGGACTAGGATTTTCTATCTCAGTGGGGCAATAAATTGCTATCATTGTCCCTAAATCATCATCATCTTCAAGCTCCATTTCTGAGAACTTGATCGGATCATTTGAAATAGGAAATTTGTAAAACAGTCTCAGCATTTGCTTTCCGCAACGGGTTGCTATATTTGTACTGATTTTTCCTTTAAATCTACCAGCGCAACCCGCTTGTTGAATCTCATTGCTATTTTTTGCCGACTTTGAAATATACATCCTTCTTCAGTTGTATTTATGATTTCTCCATCGAAATTAACATAAACAAACAAAATTTGAGAATTCATCTTCAAAATGTTTTGCTTATTTCTCAACAAAGATGAAACTAAAACCTTTAAAGCAAATAAAAACTCAATTGAAAGATAAAATACATATATATATCTGATAAATTTGGTGCCGGCCATTAGAAGGCCAGCACCAAAAAAAATTATTTTTTTGAAAAACTCGTGTATGGCTACCGGCCATTAGAAGACCAATACCAAAAAAATTTTTAAAAAAACTCGGGTACGGGTGCCGGCCATTAGAAGACCACACCTAAAAAATTCAATTGTTTTACTACAGTGGTGTCGGCCATTAGAAGGCCAGCACCCAAAAAAATTTAAAAAAAAAATTTTTCTACAGTGTTGCCAGCTATTAGAAGGCAAATACAAGAAAATTTTTTTTGAAAAACTCGTGTACGAGTGCCGGCCATTAGAAGACCAAAACCCAAAAAATTTAATTATTTTTTACTACAGTGGTGCCGGCCATTAGCACGCCAATACTAAAAATTTTTTTTTTGAAAAACTCATGTACGAGTGCTGACAATTAGAAGACCAACACCCAAAAATTTTAAAAATTTTTTTCTACAGTGTTGCCGGCCATTAGAAGGCCAATACCAAAAAAAAAATTTTTTTTTGAAAAACTCGTGTACGGGTGCTAGCCATTAGAAGACCAACACCCAAAAAAATTCAAATTTTTTTTTTACTACAGTGGTGCCGGCCATTAGAAGGCCAACACCCAAAATTTTTTTTTTGAAAAACTCGTGTACGGGTGCCGGCCATTAGAAGACTAACACCTAAAAAAATTCAAAAAAAAAATTTCTACAGTGGTGCCGGCCATTAGAATGCCAACACCCAAAAAAATATTTTTTTTGAAAAACTCGTGTACGGGTGCCAGCCATTAGAAGATCAACACCCAAAAAAATTCAAATTTTTTTTTTACTACAGTGGTGCCGGCCATTAGAAGGCCAGCACCTAAAATTTTTTTTAAATACTCGTATTTTTATACCAATATTATACGATTTAAAAAAAATACTCTGGGGGCTGACAGCTATAGTGGTGCCGGCCAATAATATCCTATAGTGCCTTTTTACTATTCATTTTATGTTATTTTGGTGATTGTTGTAGATCTTGGGTTATTTTTGTAAACATCAACTTTTTTTAGGTTATTTTAGTAAAATACCCTTAATTTGGTTTTAACCGAAATTTAAAAACCCCTAATATTCGACACGTTTAATATTGTATTTAGTGGAAATTTTACTTTTTAATTATATAGATATTCTAAAAAATTCACTTGGTAACACATGCAAAATAATAACAAATTCAAAAGTTTTAATTATATAGATTATATGTATTTAAAACTTTCAAGTGATGACATGTTACAATATCAAAATTTCCACATCATTATGCCTTAATCGAATCTAAGTTTATAGATCAAATTTAAAAAAAAAAGGCTCTCAAATTCATAGAAAAAAAGTTTTAAGAATCATGTTGAAAAATATTATCAAGTTCAGGCACCAAACATTGATTTATCCTAAAATTAACCATTATTATAGATGGTCAATAACTATAGTTATAAATACAAGGGAAAAAAAACTTACATATTATTTACGAGTTTATGATCAATCGCCATGCAGTTTTTTGGACGGGAGAAATAATTAAACGTATTCACATAATTTCTGATGCCAAATCCCCATGAAAGCTTCGACGATAACACGATGGTGGCATGGTGAATTCAGCTCAAAAAAATTGAAGAAGCTCCTGTAGTTCATCGGCGGACTAGATATGCTTTTCCTCGATCATTTGCAACATAAAGTGTCGAAAATCCAGGCACGGATCATGGGAATCCTTCACCACCGCAATGCTGTCCATGATTTTAAGGTTTACCATAACATTGGATGACGATGATGATGATGATGATGATGATATTGTATCCATGTTGAAATTTGATGATGCTGATGGTGATGACGGCGGCGGTGGTGAAGGTTTGAGTTTTGGTTTATGAACATCACAGATTTTTCTTACACCCACATCTTGCATTGGCTGTTAAGAGAGATTTCAACAGCTTTTTCTTGTTAGAAGACACTAATGAAAATATGATAGAAAATGGTGGGATTTTAGTTTATAAGATTGATGGTAAAAAACAAGGTTAAAATATGCTATAACTACTTATACTTTTTAAAAATTTAGAATTTAATGTTTTCAATAATTTAATTCATTCAATTTCCAGATTTTAAAAATTCAAATCCAACTTTTAATACTATTAATTTTAAAATATCACACCAATAAATTTAACAATATTAACAATTAAGTTTTAATTTTAAAATCTAAAAAATAAAGAGATTAAATTTCAAATTTTCCGAAAGTAAAAAAACTAATAGATATTTTAACCCAAAAACAAAGAGGATTCTTGGTATTAGTAGTTTTCAACCTTTTTTTTATTCTATTGGAAAATATAGCTTTTAACAGTGGCTACAAAGATGGATTTGGATGAGAGGACGTAATTTTGAGTAAGATTCATTTTAATTTTATCTCTTGAATTTAAATAAATTGTATATATATTATATTCTTTGAGGGACTTGGTTTAACTTCGAGGATAAGATTTTTTTCAATTATTTTATTTAATTATTTTTTTCAAAAAAAAAAAAACCTTTTTGGGTTTAGGTTTCATTCTTAAGTAATGCTCTATGTGGTAGTAATTTGGTGATAATGAATAATGATTCTAAACAAGTAATTTTATTAGTAGAAATCCTCAAAACAATTATTTACTATTCAGATATTTATTAACATTAAAATTACCCCTAATTTAAGTAATATATATTTTTCTTCCAGCTTAAAAAAAATTATTGATTATCAAATTAAATAAATAAATATGATCAAAACTTTAAGTCTCATTTCTTAAATGAACCAAACGTGATTTGTTCTATTATTATATATTAATAAAATTAAGGTAAACTACACTAATAGTCATCCAACCATTAATAAATTTTATTTTTTTACCATCCAGTTATGTAAAGTTTCAAAATAATCACTCAACTATCTAATTTTATTTTTTTGATCACCTAACTATCTTGGATTTTTGAGTTGAATGTTTAGATTTTTATGTTAACCAATTTGTGACCAAAAAAGACAATTGAATAGTTGGATGACAAGAAAAAAAAACTTATAATTGGGTTTGTAATTTACCCATAAAATTATTATTTGTGTGCTTATTTTATTTATAATGTAATTATTAATATTTATATCTAAAATAATAAGATATGTGTTTGTTTATTGTTCGTGTATGTTTATGTATATGTTCGCGAATATTTCGTTTAACTTAAACAAATGAACATGAACATTTCGTTTAAAAATTTTGATATTTTTAACGAACACGAACAAATTTAAAAATAAACAAACATGAACAGATGTCCATTGGTTCAAGCACGATTCACTTACGGTCTTACCCAAAATCACCTCTAAAAATCGAATTTCAATATTTGCAAAAAGAACTAAAGCACAATACAGTAAAAAGAAGGTACCATCAGATCATTTGTTTGACATCACATGATTCTTTATGCCAGTGAAAATATTATGACCTTACCTATGTTAGATCATTTGTATTAACTATACAATGATTGTGCTACCTACTTCCTATTCGAAGCATTCAAAGTATAAGGAACGATCTCAACGGGAAATGTAAGCCAAGGACTCTTTACCTGTCGGTTGAATTACCTAGAGGAGGTACTTCAGCTGTATTTAATGGAGGTGCTTGGGGTTGTGTCGTTCTACTAGCAGCGATGCCAGTGTATTGAAGTGTATCAAACTTGTTCAATTCGATGCCAGCTATATAGTCGAAAAAAGTAGGGGAATATGCAAAATAATGAGCTAAAGAAAATAGTTTAATGTATCTGTATGTGTCTCTGTAGAGAGGATATATACATTCGGTTCGCCATATGTCGATGATGCTAACACTAGGATCCGATAAAAGTCAATAATCAACACCATTCTACGTAAAGAAATCAGGAATGAGTACTCTTTACCGATTTATTGGAAGAGTGTATGGATTAAAAACGTCATCGTATGAGTATTTTGAGACGATCAAAGTAATATGATATCTGAAAGACAACGTGTTTGTTTTCTGATCTTACATCAAGATCTGAGAGAACAATCTTCATGATCCCGCTTACAAAGTCCTGTGAGACATGATGATCTAAGCATATTCCATTAATATATTGGCCCTGTGTTTCGACCTCCCTGCTCTCTTCCGTTACCATACTTGCTGCGGGGTTCTCATCCAAGCCTGAAGTAGACGGTAAGTTTGATGGCAGACCAACACCTTGTATCTCTTCAAATTTCTCCTCAATTTGACTAGAAGAGCACAGAGAGATAAGAGGAATTACCAAAAAAGTTTACCGCTTTAGTGCTAGGACGAACATTTATCATGCCATACGACAAGATTTATATCATACCAAACTTTAATCAACAGGAAGCTGTGGTTACCTGACAAGACAATCATCTATAGGACCCATTGAGCTTCTAAGGACAATCCGGTATCTCCTTTGGAGAGAATCATCATCCTGCTATAAAAAGAAGGGTTTGCAATTATGATCGAGCATGGACATGTAAACTGTACATTAATTCTTCAAGCCTTTGAGAATACCTCGTCAGGATCAGGGGCTTCCAAAGTGGTTCCGTGCGAAGCTTTAATGGCAATCAACATTTCGTTCTAAACAAGGCAACAAAAACAAATAGTTAACAACCGAAAGTAGAAAGCATCCCTAGCAATGGCATTAACAATGCCAGACGACCTTATACCAACTCGAAAACATTAATGAAACATTCAAGCCAAAAAAAAAAAACCTGGAAACAGGGTAAGCTCTTAATATCTTCATCGGTAACAAAAAGCCACCTGAGACGTGGAAAGATGAAATTAAGTTGCTCTTCTGAAATCATGCAAAAACCGTAAAAATAATATCTCGAGGGTAAGTGAAGATTTACTTGTTATTAATTTTCGTCTTCGCTTAGGTCCCTCAATCTTTCTTGCATATCTCTGTACGGTATAGAAAAATGGGTAATAATTTAGCAAACGAAATCGATTTAACTGAGGTAAGAATAACAGAAGCCGTAATCGCTTTAACCTTATTTGTCCATCTAATCTGTGTTCCTGATTATGAAGGTTTTCAACCTCTTCCTGCAAGGAATGTTACCGTTATGAAGCTCCCACGACAAACTTAACTGAACACAAGATGTTTAATCCGCCATGTTCAGGTATTGTATTATTAGTTACGTAAATTAATATGACTCAACAAAGCTGTATTCCGATAAGCTAAATAGCACAAGGCTGCAAGGTGAAAACAGCACACGGATCAAACCACAACAGCTGAAGCACAATCATTAAAGGATCTAATTTTCATTAACAATTTGTTTACAGTTTCACAAATCATACCTGCAAAGTAGCAACATTCACATCAACCTCCCCTGGCCTCGAGACATCAAGTCCCCTGACATTAACTAAAAGATTTGAGTGTTTTCTTAAGTACGAAACCTTTCAATGCCAATGAGTAGATTAGCAAGGATACATATCATACTTCCACTGAATTCTGTTCTTGAGTTTCTTTTCTATCTGACCAATTCCTTCAAGGATATTAGTCATATCATATATCCTCCTGTTTTGCACCTAGAAGAACAAAAAACCATCAAGAAACGGAACTGTAAGACTCAATTGAGCAAATAATGAAACAGTTACCTCTAAGGTACCAGCAGTTTTGTTTAAATCTAGAATACCACCTTCAGCCTGTTTAATCAAATTTATGAACTTCTTTGTCAAAAGTTCCAAGTTTAAATTCAAGAATAATGTATCAGTTTCATACAGCCACTTAACTTTTCTATGATGGTTTCATAATAAACACTTGAAAAAGAACAGGGGCAACTAAGCTAATGGGGAGGAATTGCCATAACTGGTGGCAGTTTAAGCAATTTCATTCCGATTTCTTGTACATGTTATGCATAGAGCTTGGACCGAGCAATGGTTGTGTTGTTTTATCTGTTTATTATTTTGGTCGGATGTATATTTGTAATTTGCATGTATATTACTCTTTTTCATGACTTTGTGGAATGATGTAATTTGTTCCTACATCACCAATGGCCATGACAAGAAAAGTTGTGTAGCATCTATAAATTTTCTCTAACTTGGCATGTTCTATCTCTGTAATTCATTTAGGAGTGGTGGATTGTTTGTCAATGAATCATTGGATACCATTTCACCAAAATCTAGGTATCTGGTTGAATCTATTTTTGGCTTTTATTTTATAATTTTTGGATGATTGGTAAAAGGTGAACCAAAGGACGAAATACCTTGCTTCAAGGAAAAGGTAATTAACTGGTACTGAAATACTTTGCAGACTCAATTGTAGATAATTCTTGGACATCATTGATCAAGGCATATATTGAGTTATTGTAATTACTCAACTGTTCATAACTATAAGAAAACTTAATACGTAAAGCTTAAACACTTAAGCTAAAATCGAAGATCCATTAGTAATATCTTCGGTTCTCAAAAACAATACAGCTAATGTCTCCGCAATCAAATACAAGTAATATCTTTCATTCTCAAAAATTAGTTTAATGGTCAAATGATAGAAAAGCTGAAAGCCAAAAAAAAAAAAAAACCCTTAGCATTTGCTATCACACCTCTAACCGAATTTAATTTGCTCTTCTTTTTTTTTTTTTGTGTTGCACCAATTCTCTGTTCCATCTTTCGTTTTCTTGGCACTTTAAAATCATTTTCAGAATCATCTTCTATCTCAGGTTTCCTACAAACAAAAGTATCTTAACAATTAGGTCTTGCTCAATTTTAAAGTAAGCAAAAGATATTAATGAAAAATAAATGGATGAAATATAGATCTTACATTTCCCATAGATGCTCACTCAAAATAACAATAGGGCTTGATACAGTGATGCATTGATTTCTTCCATTCTCTTCCTTCTGTTCGCGCCATATCAATGTTGCATGTGCTAATAAAGGTTGGTCTCTTAATTTCATTGAACTTCTCACTATCACCTTAAAACACTTTCTTTCCTAAATATTACTAAAGTTCAACACATCTGGTTCAACCGATATGTTTATATACCCTGGAAATGCTTCTCGTACTTCTTCCCCAAACCTTCTAAATGTTGTATCATGCAATCTTATTTCTGCCTTGTAGGTGCACTTGGGACAGCCAACATTTGTCAGTGTTCTATTAAATATGTATTCTGAAGCTTTATCCAACACCAAACTAAAATTCGGTAAGTTAAGATCTATCCCTAAAATTTTTTCTCCTTCAATGTTTTCTTCCATTCATGCTAAATATTCCAATTGACCCTCACGGCTCAACAAATATATTCTATACTCTTCAGGAGATATATCATATACTAAGCCAGGATTCATTGCTTTCAATGGATTAATACATCCACTTCCCATTAATAGCACAGCTGCGTAAGATGACTTTATCACTGGATTTGCTGCAATTATTAAAAGAAAGTTTATCTTAAAGCTCCATAAGAATAAAAGAAAATTTCATACCAACAAACTTGTAATAGTTAAAAAGGTTTTAATAAAACTAATGGATGGGAAAGAAATGTTCAATTACCACTGGTCATTATAGCTGATTTAATTCTTGCTATCCTCCAATCCTTGTGAAATGTCTTAATGTAGGATAGCATGCCAGCAACAATTGCATTAGCCATTGAAGTGCCACTCATCACCTGGTAATGAGCATACATATTTTGAGCATCTTATTTATTAGCACGTAAAATATCTTCTCCCGGAGTACATATATCGGGCTGCAAAAGTAGAAACCAAAATATCAATTGTATGAACACAATAAATTATGTATTCTATCAAAAGATAAAAAAAATATATAATTACCTTTAATAAATATGGATCATATGGATTTGGGCCTTTTCCGTATATGAGGCTAACTTTACAAAGGTCTCCATATTGTTCCTCATAAACAGTCTGGTAAATTTTTGCTTTTGGTAAATTTTTACTTTTTTTTCTCTTGAAAAATAATATGATAAAAACAATATTAATATTTAATAGACATACATATAAATTATCCAAAATAATGAAACAATCTCAAAAAGTATACCTTCTGTTACTGTTGTCTATATACTTCTGAATTTTAATGCCATCTTTTTCCGTCACATAAACAACAGGTATATGAAGCTCATGTGATCGAGAATCATGTATCCGAGATGAGCACAATATTCCAGCAATATTTGCATTTAAAAGCTCTTTTATTCTCCCTTTTATTCCCCTATCATCATAAATAATTTTTCCCTTCACATCTTTTCGAATTTGAGATGTTTCAGCTTTGGATTCAACTTCTTTTCCTTTGCTTGTTCCTATAGCTTTAACATCGCTTTTAACATATAAACAAATATTTTGTTAGCGTAATTGTTATATACCAATATTAAAATTACAATATAATCTAAATAGAAATTTATAAAGCACATACTCGGACCAATGAATTAGTTCGCAATAATCTACATCTTTATCCATAAATGAACCGAACCCCTAAATTAAAAAATATATAATGAGTTAGTACCTTATCATTAAGCTAGTAATTTAATTAGATAACGATGATGTACCTTGATTTGTGTTCCACCTCCTAGCTCAACTTGTGTTATGAATCTTCCACCAGAATTACATGATTTGACCTCAATAACCTAAGGAGCTAACCCTCCCGATAAAGTGTAGTAATTGCCACCATGATTACCCCGAAGATATACAAACAACTACATTTTCTTTCATTGCCAAATATCCTCCCATATTAACTGGATCACATAGATACGAAGAAATATTTGACAAATTATCAGTGCTTAAAGATACCATTATTACATCCACCTTATCCAAAGTAGCTTTCTTCATAACATCAAGCAAATAATTTTTTAAAACTTTAACACTTCTATCAACTGTCACCTCGTCACCAGAAACTTTGTAGGATGTTATTTTGGCAAATGAGTTTGCCCTTTATATTTTATAATCGGAAATTCCAGAAATATCTTTGAGCCATTTTAGTTCTGTTAAAGCTCTGGCGGCAATAGAAGCACATGCAGTGCCATGACGATTGAGGTCTTCCAGAAAGTTATAATCAACAAATCCTGTCGCTTTAGTTAAAACCTTGCCTTTGGTATAATTTTCAATAGCCACCATCTTTCTGCATTAAATATCAATTTAAATCATCATTTTTATTATAAAAATAAATTAGTAATAACTAAATCAAAATACATACCGTTTAAAAGGGATATTCAAGTGATTGGACTCCAAAATTGGAATATGTTTATCTTCAAAACATTCAGATTCACTTTTATACCTGAATCAATAATCACAATTATTGATTTTGACTTTTATTCTACTCAAATTTCTTCTTTGTCTTCAAAGTAATTTTTTTCTTCTTCATCCATAATAATTTTTTCTCTGAATGGGTCCGCAAGACCGAAAGAAAGGGCTTTCCTCCTTCCCCTTTTGGTCTGATTCCAACACGGAGGAGACCTCCAACGCCAGACCAAGGAGCGACAATGCAGTCACAGAGTACTCAGGTAAGCTCCTTCCCTTTCTCTTTTTATTTTCGAAAGCAAAACTAAAGTAAAAAGAAAAAGGATGAAATAAAGCTTGAAAGCACAAAATGAAAAAAATCAAAAAAATCAAACGAATATCACCTTGAAAGTATAAGTTCAAGTCTTTTTTTTTTCTATTCGAAAATCCGGAAGTAGAAGAAAAATACAATCTGTTGATATGGCTTCAAGATTTTTTATTTATTATTTTTGTCTGTTTCCTTCTCGTCTGCTACTGTTTGCGTGTTGGTTTTGATTTGCAAGTGTTAGAGACCATCAGAGGCGTGGAGAAGGTGGCGTGTGAGGAGGTTCTGCAGACGTAAGGCACACGTGGGAAGGGCAGCGGTGGCATAGAGCTAGGGTTAGGGTTTCCAAATGTTTAAACATTTTGGGCCACTTGGGCCTTCAAATTTTGGGTCATTTGGTTTAATATGTAATAGGTTTTAGTTGGGAATTGGGTTTTGATGTGGGTAGGATTTGGTTTTAGTGTTTTGTAATTTGGACCTTTTTTAAAATTTGGACTTTTTATTTATTTTATTATTTTTTTGGATTTTATTTTAATAGTTGGGCCCCGGGCAAAAATGGGCTTGTACATTTATATTCTTTTATGTATTTTTAATTTTTTGATAAATATTTATTTTAATATTTTTAGTGTATTTAGTGTATTGTATTTTTTAAATTTATTTTTATATAAAATATAAGCTAAAAAATTTATTATGATCGGGCCAAATCAAGCTCGAGTTTATCATTTTCAATATGGATCATGGACAGGGGTAAAAGGTTATGTTGTTCGAACTCTTCATATATCCCTTACATCTACATCAAATGCATATATGTATATGTAGATATGACCATCTAAAAATCTAACATATATGTATATGTAGATATGCAGACACTCACACCTGAGTCAAATTAATATGTTTGGTTGGCTGTAATGTTAAACCATTACAGCCTTATTCAGTGGGCCCAACCTTATTACATTGTTTGGTTGGCCGAATGGGCTATTACAGCCCTTTGCATTACAGCCTTATTCAAGACAAAATCACCGTTTACAATTCATACCTCCCCCCACGGAATACCAATTCAGCGTTAAAAGTTTTCATCTTTACCCTTTTCATTTCTTTTTCATCTGAGCATCTTCTTCTTTTTTTTTTCACGTCTGGTTCCCATTTCCTTCCAACAGTCCTCTTGGCCGCCACAAATTCATCCTCAAGCTCCTGTTGAAATCAAGGTCAACAGTTTCAATTTCCTCTCAACAAAAAACGCAGCTTGAAATCCAGATTTCCTCTCACCATCTCGGCCTCCGCCGTCATAGCTTCCTTGGAGACCACCATATCGGCCGCTTCTTCCACCGCTGTTGTACCCACCGTTTCCTACTCGAAGTACACCGCCGTTTCCCACGGTATGTTCCTTCCGCCAATATTCTGACCTGTGATTCCTTCGGTAGTATCCCTCGTAGCTTTCTTATCACGGAAAGCAACGAATGCGAAGCCTCGGGATCTTGTAGTCCCGTTAGATTTTTTTATTTGCCCTAATTTGATTCGTTCCCCCTTAACTTTGTTCTTTAAATTTATTTAAAACGCTATTCATCACTTGGATTTGATTTCGATTGCTCTGATCTGCAATTTTTTTTTCATATTTTTTTTCTTATCATCTTCTTTTATAAAAGGCAATATATGAAGTTCCTGGATTTTTTTTTTTTTGCAGATTTCTTTTAAATAATCGGAAGCTGGGAGTTAACTTAAAATTTTGAAGGGAGAAAAATGGTACGCCGATGATCTTTCTCTCTTTCTCTCGTTTTAGTTCATGTGCTGATGCATTTTAATGTAAATTTAGTGGCAATTTTTTTCCCAATTTCTTAGTAATTTAGCCTGGTTGAGCATAAAGGATTTGAGATATAGCTGCAGTTGGTGGAATTGGATGAATTGTGATGGACTTGATAGCTTATAGTTACCGTAAATTATTATTAAAAGGGATGAAAGTGCTATGAGAAAATGAAAACAATTTGTAGATGAAATTAGTTTTAGTTGCAGTATTTGATGATTGATGACTTCAAGCTCTAGCTGAAGGAGAGTGAAATAGGCGAAAGGCTTGACCTGCGGGGGACTTCGTAGTGGTGAATGGAACCGAGAACACAACTTTGTGCTTAAATTTTAAAAAGTTAAAAACTTATGTCACTCGAATTCAGATGCGAGTGTCGGATATTGGAATGTGTTCAACATGAGTAGGTTAACTTTTTTCTTATGTTTTTCCGTGTAATTGGAGGATTCTATATCTCATATCCATTTTTGTAGATGTTTTGGACATAGGTACTTAAAAGAAAAAATGAAGAGTTAGATAAACATAGTTAAAAACTGGTTTTGTTACTCCTCGTTAGGCGGAGACCAAATGTTTCTAGACTACATAGCCTAGTCCCAATGTTTATTCACTTGTTCAGGTGTTACTTACAAAGAAAGATGTAGTTCCAATCTGTCTGGTTTTTTATCTGAAAAGTCTGTCTAGTTGGACTGTGGGATTTACTTAAATTCAGGATTGTTTGCTTGAATCCTTGTGGTTGATTTTGGCTTGTTAAAATAGCAATTAACATTTATCATCTTGTCAAACAGTGATTATATCCAACAGCAGCTTTCTTGTGGTTGGTAGTGACTACTGAAAAGTGTCGTGAGCTGGACTGTCTTGTGAACATAATGTTCAGATCATTAGATAAAGGATTTATTTGTGTTGTTTAAAAGCTTTGAAGCAAAATAGATTTGTTTGAAAACTTCCACAACTGCTCTTTTATGCATCGAATAACCAATTCCATCATTTCTAATTAAAAGAATCAGAGCTGAGGAACGCTAACAGTTCTATGCAAATACTGGAGCAGTAAGTGTAATACAATCAAATGAGTCATAAAAGCAAAGTCAATGATAGTTTTTTTTTCTCAGGCCAATGATTTATGTGTGGAAGACGTTGAATATATCGTCAATGGTCATTCCTATTTAGCTTATTTTTCTATTTTATAAGCAACTTGAAGCATTTTTCTGTTATATTCAAGTATAGCCTTTGAACTTTGGATTGATTGCCACAACTTTTATAGGCTATGTACATCCGTGTGAAGCGTAGCAAGACAACATACTTTATCCAGTGTGATCCAACTGAAACTACCCTAGACATTAAGCAAAAGTTGCATACCCTCATTGATCAACCTGTTAATGATCAGCGTTTGATCCTTATGAATACTGGGGATATATTAGAGGATTCAAAAACTTTGGCAGATCAGAAGGTATAAGTTACATTCTCTTTTCCCTCATCCTATGCTGAAAAATCTTTCTGGCTGCATTTTGATATCTTATCACTGATTTTTTTTTTCTCCGTATGACACTCTAATTTCAGGTTGAAAATGATGCTGTTGTGGTACTGACCTTGAGAAAAGGTTGTTCTTACAAAAGTGTACATTTGAAATTTTCTCCTTTTATTTCATTTCCTTATCAACAGACCTTAATTCAAATGTTCATAATAACTAACACCAGCTGTATTCAATTGTTGGAGGAGTTAAGTTTCGCTTTTGAGTATATGCTTGTGACAATTGCCTCATGTGACAGGAAAACCAGAGTTGTATGTCGTATTATGTTTAGCTTCTGAAAATGAAACACAATTCAATAGAATGCCACCAGATGTGGAAGACATCGTCAATTCGTACCACTTGACTCCTTTCATTACTGAAGTGGGTTATCTTCTTTTATTATTTTGTAACACTATTTTCTCTAATACTCATCTTATTTCTGACCAGTGGGTCATCTAATACAAAATCAAAAGAGTTTTAAAGTTTGTGTGTAACAACAAATAATAGCCATGGCTTACTTGTTTGTTCCCCTTTCATTCTGCTTATTTGTTCCCGCTTTCTAGTCACTTGTTTGAAACATGTATGACCAGTGTGCTATTTCTAGTGGACTTATCCTTCTGTTTTTATTGCAATTAGAAGCATATTCCACCCTTTACTTTTTTCAAATCAAAGCCTTCTTTTGAATCCCTGCTTGGTCCATACCTAAACTATGAAGTTTGAACGACTGTACTTCAAAAATTATTATGTTCTATTTCTGCAGAAAATAATATAGTTTGGGAAATGAGAATTGAATGATTCTAGTAATTATTTTCAGCTTCAACAAGGAAGCTCCACCTCCCATAAATGGTTCTTTTTTATTTTTGTGGTTACTAGTTCAATTTTGAAGAATCTGCAAATTTCTCCACAACTTATTTTTGCTGCACAAAATCATAATGATTCTTAAGCTTGTAGAAATGTGATTGCTTAATATTACTCTTTACTAGAGTCTAGGATTAATTTTTTAATTTAAAGATTTAATTCATATATGTTGGTGAAAATTGTGTTTTTGCTGTCATTTACGAGCATTCAAATTCTGTTGGTGTTCTGCGAACATATCATTTACAATACCTTGGTCATAATTCATGTACTCGAATTTCATGTTCTTGTCAGTCTGACTTCATGCTTCAATTATGGAATTCTCTATCATCTGATAGTTACATATCTTTTAATACATATTTCCTACAGGAATATGCAGCTGCAGGCACACTGAACCAAAATTATGCAAATATTCTGTTGATGCTTTTGCGCCTACGTCAGGCTTGTGATCACCCGCTTCTTGTCAAAGGATTCAACAATGATTCCATTCGGAACTCTGACTCTGTTGAAAACTCTAACCCTGTTGGACAAGTTTCTGTAGAAATGGCCAAGACACTTCCTAGAGAATTGCTGATTAATCTACTGAACTCCTTGGAAACTTCCTTTGCCATCTGTCTTGTATGCCAAGTGAGTTTTTCTTGAACATAATATTTTATCTGAATATGGCTCTATTGCACTTCTGAATGTTGTTACAGTAGCAATGACTTAGCTTTGATTTTTATATATGATGGTATTTTGAGGAATATAAGCAAAGCTCCCTCTCATGATAATTTTTAATATATTAAGGCCAAAGGTGACAATTGCATTTCAATGTGTTTAACATGTGAAAGGTTAACACAACTTTTAAATTATCAAATGAGTAGTGTGGCTTTCTGGAAGATTTTTTTTTGCTACTAATTTATGACCTTTTTTCATTTTAGTCGTCTTTGGTATAGGCATTAGATGTGAAATATTTTTCAATTCCAATTCTCATAGAATCCGGCTAGCATGCTGAAAAAGTTTATCATTTAGAAGGAATCTGTATGATTAGTATGATGCTTAATGTACTTTTCTTTTTCCAGGATACACCTGATGAACCTGTTGTTACCATGTGCGGTCATGTGCGGTCATGTTGTTACCATGTGCGGTCATGTTGTTACCTGTTGTCTAAAATTTATCTTTTCATTTAACCTCTATGTAGGATGAAAAAAGAAAAATGGTTGCTTCTGCTTTCGGTGAAGATCAAAGCGAGGGATCAGCAACTCGATTAACAGTGGAAGATCTCAGATATCTGTTTATAGGAAATTAGCCAAATCTCATTTCATTGCTTTCTTCTGGCCTTATATATTCATACTTGAAGTTCCCATCATGAAAGTTTGATATTTTGAAATTTTCATTCAGAATCAGAAATTGCACACATCTGGTGCCAGCATGTTTTGCAAATTAAGAAGCTGACTTATATGAGATTTTTTAAAGCCAAGCCATTTTTTTGTCCATCAGGTGCAGAAATAGGAAAGCAAGGGTGCCTGTAAATTCTAACTAGTTTTTAATCTACATATAAAAATAAAAAAAAATGTTTTAATATAATTTAATATAAAATAATTATATTAAGTTTCAATGGTTAATTAATTAAAAAGGACCAAATTGGAAAAAAAATGCATTCTCGGGATTCTGTTTCGGTAAATCAGACTTATAAATATTTTTAATAAATATTTACGAAATTAGTTTTATGTTTATTTAGATATTAGCTAGGTGAATTTAACTTAATTAAAAGTAATTATGAAAAAGGACTAAATAGCAATAGAGATGAAAGTTTAGTTATAGATTAAAAAAAAACTAAAAGGACTAAAGAGGAAATTAAACCATTTTCTATAGTTGAGGCGGTTTACCGTGACAAATAATAGATTTTTATTGATTATTTAAATAATTAAATATATTATTATTATATTATTATTATATTATTATTATATTATTATATTATTATATTATATATAAAGAAACAAATGAGGAACAGAATTAAAACAAAAACAGAGAAGAAACAGGGAAGAAGGAAAGAAAAAAAGGAAAAGGGCAAATTGGTGTATTGAGGTTTCAAACTCAATTGGTAAGTCAATTTAAGTCCTATTCTTGTAATTTTTGAGTTTTTAGAAACCTAGAACAAAATATTTCATGGTTTATGTTGAAATTTTGGAAGTTAATAGATTTTTTAATAGGGTTTATGTTAAAAAAATGATGGAATTAGGGGTTTATTTGATACAAATTTTAATTGGAATTGAATAAAGGATTGAATTGTAAACTAAGCTATAAGTTTTGAGTTTTAGGGATTAAATTGAAATAAATTCGAAATTATGAAAATATGATAAAAATTTGATAGCTAAATGTGAGTTTGACAAGAAATTGAGTAGCAAAAAGGTATGAATTGAGAAAGAAAAATATATAGGTTTAGTTAGGATTAAATTGGAATTAAAGTAAAAGTTAGATAAAAATTTCAGCAATTAAACTGTATTGTGCTAATGATTGTGAAATTATTTTAATTATTCGTAGTTAATATCGATTTGAAGATATGTAACACTATAATATCTTGCAGTAATGGCTCGTCTACCTTTAATTGTACAAAGTGTGAGGCGTAAAATAATTGGCCTTGCTGTTACAATATGGTTGCAAATGTGTACAGTTGCGAGTTGGTTCTTAGTTGCATTGGGTGCCATACATAGCCTACATACTTATAGACCAAAGATTAGATCATATGTTTTAGATTTTTATGCAAAACGAGATTATGTGAAAAGACTTGTATATGCTAGTGACGAGACCTGTATTGAACAAGTTAGGATGAATAGAATTGCCTTTTTTAAACTATGTGAGATGTTACAAACTTTAGGGGGATTGAAGTCGTCAAGGAACATGCTTGTTGACGAGCAAGTGGCAAGTTATGTCAGGTTTTTCAGAATCAAATGCTTCTTCCCAAAGTTCTCGAGGAACCAAAAGGAAATGGGTTCCAGAAGAAGATGCTGCATTGGTTGCATATATGGTTGACTTGCACAATGCTGGAACGTATAATGCGGATACAGGATTCAAAGCCGGCTATTTAAACGAGTTGGAAAAAATGTTAGAAAAAGTTTTACCGAATGCCATGTTGAAGGCTAAACCTAATCTTGAATCGAGGATTAGGACATTAAAAGGGGACTGGTCAATCGTTTATGATATGCTCAGTGGAAAAAATAATAGCGGCTTTGGTTGGGATGAGCATAGGCAAATTGTTGTTGCTGAAGATGCAGTGTGGAACTCATATATAAGTGTAATAAATTTTTTTCAAGTCTTTATTATCTTATTTTGACCAAATTTATATCTAATATGAATTTCTCATTTTTATAGAGTCATAAAGAAGCAGCTCAATTCAGACATCGGAGTTTCCCTTATTATGACCAACTTACTGCCATCTATGCAAAAGATCGAGCCACTGGAAAAGATGCTCAAACAGCAGCTGATATTATTGAAGAAATAAATGCTGAAGATGTAGCTGCTACAAATACTCGTGAAGAAAGAGACGATTTCCATGGATCTGAAGCTGATGTTTCTTTGGATGACATGGATCTTTCAGCTACACAACCGCAACCAGCTAGAAACGAAGGTGATCCCACATTTTCAAAGAAGAAAAAAAAGATTTCTGATGCAAGTGATTTTTCTACTTCATTTAATGATGCTGCCACTTTATTGGCGGAAAATATACGGACTGTTGGCCTTGATATCAGTAAGAGTATTACCTCCGAAGTGCTTATTCAATAAAAGTCAGAAATGACCATTCAAGAAAGTGCTCTGAAATTATATCCAACATTATGTGAAGTGGAAGGTTTAACTGAGGATGAGCGCTATCAAGCATTGAGCAAAATTCCAGATCATCCAACGCAAATGCTCATTTTTTTTAGTTTACCTTCTGTTGTGCGATTGGAATGGGTCAGAAGATTTCTTGCTAACCATTAAAAATCATAGTTGTGTTGATAGTTTGGTAACTTTTTGTGTGCAATATTTGGATGGTATAATGACATGATAGAATGTCATTATAATGTTGTAACTTTTTGATGTTGTAAAATTTTAAAACATACAGATTATGACATATAAACTAATGAAATCATGTAACTTTTGGTTAATATGTGAATATTATGCTTGGATGTGAAATATAATTCTCAAGTTATTTATTACCTTTTTAGCAATGAGTTATTTATTACTTATAATATTTAATTTTTTTATTATGGAATAATTAAATTATTTGTTTCAGTAATGATATTTTAGCACATTAAATATGTATTGCAATTTAAAAATAATAAAGTAGATTATATAGTTTTTTATAGTATTATATATTTTGATTTTTTAATTCATATAATAATAATTATATTAAGAATATTATTAAATTATATTTTTTATTAAATTATATTTAATAATAATTATGTTAAAATATGGTTAAATTATTTATTATTTTTATTAAATTATTTTCAGTAATAATCTTATTAAAATTTAATAACAATAACAATAATCATCTACCTTAAAAAAAATTCTGCTAAGGGTATTCTGGTCATTTTAATTTTTTTTCTTATGCTATTACAACATCATTCCATTCAACCAAACACAAGAATGCTATTACAGTTCTATTCTATTCCATTCAACCAAACAGTTGAATTACTTATTACAGCTCTATTCCATTACAGCTCTATTCAATTACAGCCCTATTCCATTACAGCCAACCAAACGTGAAGGTTAAAGGCAAAAGCCAAATAAAATTCGTGCCAAACCAAAAGAAAAAGCTAAACACTGAATCCAAATGCGTCCTACTTTTACTTTTTAGACCATCTTATCTTTCCTTAGTAAATAGAAAAGAAAAAGAGAAAAGAAAGGAAGATGACTACAGAATTCAAGAAATACCTTTGAGTTCCTCATCTGCCCCTTCCCCCATTTTGCATTCAGGTTTCTTCATCAAGCTGGAGTCTGTCTCAATTGCATTTCATACGTGAAAATTTAATATTCGACATGTTCAATAATTTAAATTTAAAATTTATATATTAAATTTTAAAATAATATATAAAATAGAAATTTAAAATGTGTGGCATACAAAACGGTTTTAAAAGAACAATATATATAAAATTTAGAAAAGCAATATATACACAATATGAGAAAAGAATCTAAAATAAATAATATATATGAAATAGTTTAGAAATAAATATATATATATATATATATATATCTAAATCTATTTAAAATACCTAATAAAACAATTTTGAATAAAGCTAAAATAAATAATATATATGAAATAGTTTAGAAATAAATAAATAAATAAATATATATATATATAAGTCTATTTAAAATACCTAATAAAACAATTTTGAATAAAGCAGTGCATGAAACAAGTTAAAATAAATATATAAAAATAATCTAAAGTAAATAGTATATAAATATTTTAAAAGAACATATAATAAATAGTAAAAAATGAATAAAATAGGTTTAGGACGTGATTGAAAATGGACCAGAATTTGGGGTACAAATCTGAAATAACAAAAATGGCATGATGGGCCAATTCGCAACAAACCGAACATAAAAGGGGGAGAAATGGAAAATACCCCAGACCCCTCAATGCGCCGCCTTCAGCCTGGGCTCAAATGAAATGAGACGCAAATTTCGGGGTAAAATAAAAAATCAAAAGAAACAAAATAGGGCTTAATCGAATGGCAATGCAAAAGCAGGGGGTATCCGCTGAAATTTCTCAATAGTCTGGAACGCGCGGATCCTGGGCCCTGCGGGTCGGGTCAATACGCGGACCCCGTCCCCAAAACGGCGTCGTTTTACTTTTAATATATAAGATCCAAATTTAAAAAAAAAAACTCATTTTAACCCTAAACTTAAAAAAAATCTAAAAAGCCATTCAAAGCTCTCTTTTCTTCTCATCTCCTCTGGCCTCATACCTAGATTAGGCCGAGATTTGTAGCCGTTCACCGCACCACCACTATATCCAGTGGTCGATCACGCGCAAACATGGGTTGTTCAACCCCACCCCGAATGGGTCCGCAAGACCGTCGTCCCCTTTTGGTCTGATTCCAACACGGAGGAGACCTCCAACGCCGGACCAAGGAGCGACAATGCAGTCGCAGGGTACTCAGGTAAGCTCCTTCCCGTTCTCTTTTTATTTTCGATAGCAAAACTAAAGTAAAAAAAAAAGACGAAATAAAGCTTGAAAGCACAAAATAAAAAAAAATCAAAAAATTCAAACGAATATCACCTTGAAAGTATAAGTTCAAGTCTTTTTTATTTTTCTCTTCGAAAATCCGGAAGAAGAAGAAAAATACAATCTGTTGATATGCCTTCAAGATTTTTTATTTATGATTTTTGTCTGTTTCCTTCTCGTCTGCTATTGTTTGCGTGTTGGTTTTGATTTGCAGGTGTTAGAGAGCATCAGACGCGTGGAGAAGGTGGCGTGTGAGGAGGTTCTGCAGACGTACGGCGCACGTGGGAAGGGTAGCGGCAGCATAGAGCTAGGGTTAGGGTTTCCAAATATTTAAACATTTTGGGCCGCTTGGGACTTCAAATTTTGGCTCATTTGGTTTAATATGTAATAGGTTTTAGTTGGGAATTGGGTTTTTATGTGGGTAGGATTTGGTTTTAGTGTTTTGTAATTTGGACCTTTTTTAAAATTTGGACTTTTTATTTATTTTATTACTATTTTGGATTTTATTTTAATAGTTGGGCCCCGGGCAAAAATGGGCTTGTGCATTTATATTCTTTTATGTATTTTTAATTTTTTGATAAATATTTAATTTATATTTTTAGTGTATTTACTGTATTATATTTTTTAAATTTATTTTTATATAAAAATAAGATAAAAAATTTATTATGATCGGGCCGAATCAAGCTCGAGTTTATCATTTTTAATATGGATCGAATTTGAATAAAATTATAAGCTAATTTTTTTGGATCGAATTAAACCTAAAAAGTGAGCTTGAAATTTTGCATCGACGAGTCGATGATCAAGTCTACTATTAAAGTAATCCTAAAGGCAGAATTAGAGTTTAGATGGCTTTAGTTTTGTGACAATTAAGCCATGGGGTTTTTTAATGTGGTGGGGGTAATTAGGTCATTTCCTTGCAAAATTAAAAGAAATAAAAAAAGTTAATTTATATGGTTTATATATTAAATGGTTCCATAAAGTTCAATAGCTTATTCAAATAAGTCCTTATATTTTATATTCACCTATATAAATTCCTATTCTTTATATAATATTTTAGTTTTGATTAGTTTGCTATTTTTCATGACATGAACAATAAATTAATAAATTTACATATAAATAATTTGTTTAATTACACAAATACATAAGTAAAAAAATTATTTATTATTAGTAAGAATTTCAGTATGAATGTCTTCTGTTAAATGTATCATAATTTCCATATAAATTTTGTATAATCAAACAATTATTTACAAGAATTTATTCAAATAAACTATCATAGTTTAGGGGTTAATATGCAATTTTATATATATTTTTATTTTTATGATATTTTACATTAAATTTTATTTTAATCTAATTCTCATTAATTATTAACACAATTATTAATATTATATCATTTCATGTTTATATTTTATAAACAAATAATTATATTTATCTGCATTATTATTAATATTTTTCTAATCTGTATTATTTTTTTTTCCAATTTAATACACTAATGTACAAATAATATATATTCCGGTACGTTAAAAATCAATCCTTGAATTAAACACTAAAAAAATTATTTTTAATACCAAAATATATATCTTCCATCAAATATAAATTTTGTATTGGACCAAAAAATAGAGTTGGAGAATCAAAAGGAAAACATTAAATAATCTTTCGAATAAAATTCACTTTACACCACTTCCAGAATCATTGTTATTAGATTTGCACGGCCCTCTGCGCCTTGGATTGTTCGTGTTTGATGTTGATGATTGAAAAGAACTTTACTGCTGCGAGCTCCTTCGCCATGTCTGCCCTCTTCCATAACCAAACATACTGTTATGGCTAGGTTCAGATATCTTCATGTCTGCAATGGCTTTAGCCATGTTTGAGTTTGAATCAGCACCACCCACTTTGCATGTGTCAAACCTTGGGTTCCATGGCAACCTTGTATTTGATGTCTGGTTCAATGTGTGAAGATCATTTCTAGTTTTTTGGATCAACTCGAGCCTGTTATAGGGCAGTCTGGTTCCAAGGTATTCATGCCGTAGCTGAGTTTTTTGAATATCAACTTCAGTTATGGCCTATATACTATATATGTTGAAGCTGATCTCCATGCAGCTAGTATGAAGCACGTGTCACTGAAAGTTGGCCATGCAAGCTCATGACAAGCATGCAGCAACTATGGTTTCTTGTTGTTATTAGATTTGAACCAATGTTTTGTTATTTTGTAATCTAGTTTCTCTCCAACTTAGTTGGTAATATTTTGATGTAATCCATTGATTGATTGACTGAAATTTCAGCAATACAACATGGACAAGTTAATTTAGCTATTTTCAATGTAATGTAGTGGGGCTAGGTATATGATTTGGTAGTCATTTTGACTTGTACACTTCATATTGTGTTTTGATATTTGTAATGGCTGAATGCCAATGTTCCAATGAATGAAAAACACTTGAATTGATTTAATACTTCTAACTTTTCTTTGCTTTTCTTTTTTTTCTCTCATTATTGTTGCTCTATTTCTGCTTGCTTGCTTGGCAAGCATCGAGGCTTGCTGTCCATGCTAAGTCAACATTAACTGCTTGTTTGCTCGATAGCACCAACAATTGGTATCTAGAGCCTTTGTCTTAGAGGACCTGTTGTGTGTGAACGATAACTTAGATGGCTTCTTCAAGTTTTCCTCCTGCAGCTCCACCAGTCTTCAATGGAGAAGGCTTCCACATTTGGCTGGTTAAGCATTCGATTTGTGGGAAGTAGTGAACACAGATATGGAGCCAGCTCTACTGAGGGCCAATCCCATAGTGGCTCAGATCAGGCAGCATGCAGATGAGAGGACCAAGAGGCACAAGGCCATGTCCTATATTCAGAACTGTGTTTCTGATGTAATTCACCAGAGTCATAGCCTGTGAGACTCCAAAACAGGCATGGGACAAGCTTAAGGAAGAGTTCTAAGGCATCAAGAGGACTAGGCAGCAGCAGCTTCTAAACTTGAGAAGGGATTTCAAGAATCTAAAAATGAGAGAAGAAAAAAATGTCAAGCAATACTCTGACAGGACAATGGCTATTGTAAACAGCATAAGGCTACTTGGTGAGCAATTTGATAAAGCAAGGATAGTTGAGAAGGTCCTGTCTACCCTACCAGAGAGGTATGAAGCCAAGATATCCTCCTTAGAGGACTCAAGGGACTTGGCAAGCATCTCCCTGACTGAGCTTATCAATGCTCTCTATGCTCAGGAGTAAAGAAGAGCCAACAGAATAGAAGAGCACCAAGAGGGTGCATTTCAAGCCAAAGCTAATACTAGCTTGAGCAATACTACCTATAAAGATAAGAAGACTTGGAGAGACAAGCCAAAGTCAGATGCTTCAAGAAAATAGGGTAGACCATGCAGGCATTGCAAGAGGCTTGGTCATCCAGAGGCTAAATGCTAGTTTAGACCAGATGCCACATGCCAATATTGTAAAAGGAAGGGGCATGTTGAAAGCGTCTGCAAAGAAAAAGGCAGACCTAGCCGAAATCAAGCACAATTGAAGATCGAAAAAGCTCGAGTGGTTGAAGACAGTAGTGACCATGAAGAGCAGGTATTTACTGTATCATGTTTAGCTGGTCAAAATAAAGATTCAAAAGGATGGTTGCTGGATAGTGGCTGTACTAACCATATGACACCAAATGCAAGCATCTTTAAAACCTTGGATAGAAGCTACAAGACCAAGGTGAAAATAGGCAACGGACATTTTATTAAAGCTGAAGGAAAGGGAAATGTACTAATAGGCACCTCCATAGGAGACAAGGTCATCACAAATGTGCTGTTGGTACCTGAGATTGATAGGAACCTTTTTAGCATTGCTCAATTGCTTGAAAAGAGGTATTCAGTTGTGTTCAAAGACCAAGAGTGTACAATTGCTGACTCAAGTGGCTCGAGTCTCATGACAGTCAGAATGACTGATAAAACCTTTAAAGTCAACTGGCCAAACGATGCACATTCAGCATGTGTTGTCTCAACTGAAGAGACCAAGCTCTGGCATCAAAGACTGGGGCATATAAATTTTAGATCAATGAATCAGATGGCTAATGAAGATTTGGTCAAAAATTTCACCAATTCAGTGAAGCATGATGATGTTTGTGAAGTATGCCAGAGAGGAAAACAGACTAGACAACCATTTCCCTCGAATCAAGCTTGGAGAGTATCAAAAAAACTTCAGCTTGTACACACAGATGTTTGTAGCCTCATGAGAACTGATTCACTTAATGGAAGCAGGTATTTCATCCTTTTCATTGATGATTATAGTAGATATTGCTGGATTTATTTTTTGAAACACAAGTCAGAAGTTGCACAAGTGTTTTTAAAGTTCAAAACAGTAGCTGAAATAGAAACAGATTGTAAGCTCAAATCTATAAGATCAGATAATGGAGCTGAATACACCTCAACTCAGTTTCAAGCCATTTGTACTGATGCAGGAATCAAACATCAGCTGACCAATGTGTATACACCTCAACAAAATGGGGTAAGTGAAAGAAAAAATAGAAGTCTTCTTGATATGGCTAGGTGCTTGTTATTTGAGAAAAATATGCCTAAAAACTTGTGGGCTAAAGTAGTGAACACTGCAGTCTATCTTCAAAATAGACTTCCAACAAGAGCCTTGGCTTATAAGACCCCTTTTGAAGCTTAGTTCGGCTTTAAGCCTTCACTGGCTCATTTGAGAATCTTTGGATACTTGTGTTATGCTCATGTATCTGCTGTGAAGAGCGATAAGCTGTCAGAAAGGGCACAAGCTAGTGTTCTGGTAGGTTATAGTGTAGTTAAGAAGGGGTACAGAATCTTGGATCCTTTGACAAGTAGAATTCAAGTAAGTAGAGATGTAATCTTTGATGAACATGCTTGTTGGAACTGGGACAAGGGTGAACCAGAGGCTACTACTGAGAATTTGTTGGTGGATCAGACTGAAAGTGTTCAAGGTGGTCCAGATATGAACATTGATGATGTTCAGTCAGAGGTACCAAGCCCTTAGATGAGATTTATAAGAGGGTACAGATAGCCATAACCGAGCCAACTTGTTTTGAAGATGCTCAAGCCAATGATGACTGGAAGCAAGCCATGGCTGATAAAATCAGTATGATTGAAAAGAATAACATTTGGGAACTAGTTGAAAGACCTGTCAAAAAGAAAGTGATAGGAATGAAATGGGTTTATAAGGCCAAACAGAATGCTAATAGAAGTTTGAATAAACTGAAGCCTAGACTGGTAGTAAAAGGGTTTAGTCAAAAATATGGCCTAGATTATTTTGAAACATATGCAGCAGTTACCAGATTAGACACCATCAGGCTGATTGTTGCTTTTGTAGCTCAAATGAATTGGAATATTTATTAGCTTGATGTAAAGTTAGCCTTTCTAAATGGAATCCTTGAAGAGGAGCTATATGTCAAGCAACCATAAGGCTTTGAAGTTGTTGGCAAAGAGGACATAGTGTACAGACCTAGCAAGGCCCTGTATGGCCTAAAACAGGCTCCTAGAGCTTGGTATGCTCGGATTGATAGCTATCTAATCAGTTTGGGATTTGAAAGAAGTGCTAGCGAGCCTACACTTTATGTCAAGAAGAAAGAAACTAAAACTCAGCTTGTAGTGTCATTGTATGTTGATGACTTATTGGTAACAGGAGGAGAAGAAGCTGTTTTGACAGAATTCAAAACAAAGATGATGCAGATGTTCGAAATGACTGACTTAGGGCTAATGAAATACTTCCTAGGAATGGAAGTGAGCCAAATGCAAGGAGGAATCTTCTTAAAACAAAAGTCATTTGCCTTGAAGGTCTTGACAAAATTTTCAATGTTGAATTGCAAGCCTGCTGCCACACCTATTGTTGCTGGACTGAAGCTGTCAAGCCAAGAAGGTCAGAAAAAGATTTGTGAAACCATATACAGAAGCTTGATCGGTTGTCTTCTTTACCTGACTACAACGAGGCCAGATATTATGTTTGCAGTAAATCTACTCTCCAGATTTATGCATTGCAGCAATCTAGAGCATTTTCAAGCAGCAAAAAGAGTATTTAGATATAACAAAGGTACTCTAAATCATGGTCTGTTGTTTAACAATGCTAAAGGTTTGAAGCTAAAAGGGTATACAGATAGTGATTGGGCTAGTTCTAAGGATGACATGAAGAGCACATCCAGCTATGCATTCACTTTGGGCTCAGTAATGGTTTGTTGGAGTTCGAAAAAGTAGTTTTAGTGGCTCAATCAATAGCAGAAGCTGAGTATGTAGCTGCTGCTAGTGCAGTGAATCAAGCCATTTGGCTAAGAAAGATTTTAGCTGATTTGAATTTATGTCAAGATGAAGCAACAGAGATACATTGTGATAACAAGCCTACTATTGCAATTGCAAAGAACCCTGTCTTCCATGGCAGAACTAAGCACTTTGATATAAAGTTGTATGTGATAAGGGAGATGGAGCAAGCTTGTGAAATAAAGCTGGTTCATTGTAATTCGGAGGATCAAACAGCTGATATTTTGACAAAGGGTCTTGGTGCATCGAGATTCAACAAGTTGAGAAAGCTTATGGGAATTTGCAGCATGGAGCTCAAGGAGGAGTGTTGAAGCTAATCTCCATGCAGCTGGTATGAAGCATGTGTAGCTGAAAGTTGGCCATGCAAGCTCATGACAAGCATGCAGCAACTATGGTTTCTTGTTGCTGTTAGATTTGAACCAATGTTTTGATATTTTGTAATCTAGTTTTTCTCTAACTTAGTTGGTAATATTTTGATGTAATCCATTGATTGATTGACTGAAATTTCAGCAATACAACATGGACAAGTTAATTTAGCTATTTTCAATGTAATGTAGTGGGGTTAGGTATATGATTTGGTAGTCATTTTGACTTGTACACTTCATATTGTGTTTTGATATTTGTAATGGCTGAATGCCAATGTTCCAATGAATGAAAAACACTTGAATTGCTTCAATATTGTTAACTCTTCTTTGCTTTTCTTTTTTTTCTCTCATTATTGTTGCTTGATTTCTGCTTGTTTGCTTGGCAAGCATCGAGGCTTGCTGTCCAAGCTAAGTCAACATCAGCTGCTTGTTTGCTCGATAGCACCAACAATATAGATGTTACAATGATTATTATGAAGTAAATAATTTTTGAAGAAGATATAGGATGTTTATATTACCTTTTCAGGATATTCAACACCCTTAAGAGGGCGTGGGATATGTGGTTTTCTGATAGGGATCTTGAACAGCAAGAACCTATGATATAAAAAAAAATAATATGAAATCTAGCCTTTTCATGATTTCTACATGCATAGGTTCAAACTAGCTTACATGATAGATGATGATGACACATGTCCTCTAACAGTATCGCTGCATTAGGTACTGATACTCGCGATATTAAGTAATAAAATTTATAAAAACTAATCGTACCAAAAACTAACTAATATCACGATTTTAAAGGCAAGCGCACCTATCGAACAGTAGTATAGTTTAGCGGTAAGACCGAGTTATCGTACCCAAGGGAACCAAAAGTATTAGTACTTACTTCCTTTCTATTATCTAACCTAAAAACTAAAAGAGGGTTGTTGAAGCTAATTCTAAACTAACTAAAAGTGCACAAAAAGTAAATTGGGGAAAGACTCTTTTGGGAAAGCCTGATTGATATGAGCAATACTCAAGGGAGAATCCACCTAGACTTCACTTGTTATTAGTTTCTTGAACTAAATGATTTATTCACTTGACTTGATCCGTAGAGATCCCTAATTTATGTTAATCCCTCTGTCGAGGCTAAGAACAACTAGGCCTAGGCTATTAATTAAAGTTTCTTTATTAATTAACACCTTAGGTTGCATTAATTCGATCTATGGATCCCCCTATTAGGTTTGACCCTAATCCGGCAGATTTATGTCACCCTATGTCTAGGGTTGCATGCAACTCCGCTTAATTATTGTAGATCTACTCTTAAAATAGGGACTTTTGCTCCTCTGCTTAAGCATATCAGTTTCTTGAAGTAATACCTAGGATTATTAAATCAAGAACGAAGAACACATAATTAAGAACAATTCAAGTATTTATCATATAATTCAAGAATAAATAATAACAAGATCTGTCTTAGGTTTTATCCCCCTCAAGTATTTGAGAGGTTTAGTTCATAATCAAGAAAGAAAACATCTCAGAAGATATAAAATAACAAAATATAAAGAACCTAAAAAAAACTGAAGGAATTTAGGGAGATCTTTTATCTTGATGTAGAATTCTGGTTTCTGGGATGAATCAATCGGCTTTCCTTAAAGTAATTCCTTACTTCACTCTTTGTGATGGCAAAAATACGGCGCTCCTTCTTGAGAGAAAAGAGTACACCTCTAGAGTTGCCTCATAGGATCTTTATATAGAGCTTTGGGGAGCCTTTTTTAGCCTCTAAACATTCCAATTCGAGTGAAATTCCTCTTCCTCACGACTAGAACATGCCCGTATGCCACCCCCATATGACTTTGACAAGAGGCCGTGTGTGAATCTGTCGATGGAGGCACGGTCGTGTGGCCTGGCCGTGCTTGTCGGGGCTTAGACCGTGTGGACTTTTTGAGGCACGGTCGTGTGGTGACTTCCTGGGCCGTGTCGTTTTCACACTTTGGCCTATTTTTATCATTTTTGGCCCGTTTTTTGTTCTTTTCTATTCCCTATGCTCTCCTGAGTACAAGATATGAAAAAGAAAGATTAAAAGCACAAATTCTCACAAAATTACTAATAATTCATCCAAAATATAGGCTAAACATGAGGTACAAATATGTATAATTTATCATTTATCAAATACCCCCACACTTAAGCCTTTGCTTGTCCTCAAGCGAAATCTCAATCCCTAATAAAGAATTATTCTTCTCAATTTACGATCGTTATCAATAACATTTCAAACTAATCCACAGGTAAATATAATGAAAATTCAATGAAAAGAACATTAAAGACTCAATCACTTTAAGTTGAGAATTTTAACATTGAAACATAAGTTTTCTGTCTTCTCCTAAGTAATTATCTCTCCATCTTAATTAACAGGAGGTGACATCCTCACTAAAGGTTCACTCTATCCACTCGAAGTGTTTAGGGTTTAAGAATTAAGCACTCTTTAGTCAACCTGAAAAGTTATTACCATAAGCTTGTAAGAAAATCAAATCTCCACCACTGTAGATTGATATGATACATCGATCAAAAGGTCTTTCAATGGTTGTAATGGGGCTTGGTTAGGGGTGTTATCACAGGCTGCAAAAGAAGGTTAGAATCGAGATTGAATTGAAAAATTATCTAGCTAGAAAAATCTCTATCACTGGAACATATTTAATAATATTATTTTCTCCTTGGTAGCCTCAAAATAGAAATATGAAAAAACTATTGAACTATTACAAATTACAACCGAATTTCACAGTATGTATACCCATTTTTTTAAGAACAATTCAATAACTTGAATATTTACAACTTTTACATGCTGGAAAAAAGAATAAAGGTAGATAATAGTTTCAACTCAAATCTCGACAAAAATAGGGATCAAATTAATTGAATGGAATTCAACAAAAATGAGTTATTGGTTAAAAATTAGAGGGTAAGTCAAAGAATGGATTGTTAGGCTCAACGGGGTTCACTAGGGGTTAATTTATGGGGGTAGGCATTTTGTGGAGTAAGTGGGTTAAATCCTAGGTGCCTTTATCATTTTGGTATATCAAATCAATGATGTGGTCTCGACATGTATAATCAAAGCAAGTTCTAAAATAACAATTCAGTATTGACTCAATCAAAGCAATAATAGAAGTGAGCACGAAAGAATGTTTGCTCAAAAGGCTCAAAAATCTCACCAGAATTAAGGCTTTTGATGTCAATCCTGTGAATTTCAAATCTCAAGATAATGCTTAGAATTAGGGAAAAGAACTTATGAAAAAAAATTAGGATTCTCAAAAATTTGAACTTATCATGCTTGATTCCCTAATGTTTTAAAGTTTGAATATTCAAAATACAAGCACCTTTGTCTTCGTTCTCAACATATCAATAAAAATCATAAATCAATTAGAATAAATTCCTAATAGGAAACTGAAGATTAATGCAGTTGAGGACAATGCATCAGATTTCAGGGTTTTCACAACAGATATAATAATTGAAAGCACATTTCCCCCCCACACTTAAGATGTACATTGCCCTCAATGCACAAAGATAGCATTAGTAGCAATAGAAGCATAAGATCATAAGAGAGAGAGAGAATTGAAACTCCCTGAATTTTGGATGAATTTGTGAGACGGAGATTGGACTTGGAAGAGTCGGTAGTTGTGGTACGGTGTTCCCATTTTCGTAGAGATTTAAGCTGTAAAGCTCTTTTGAAACTGCGAAGGGATTTATTAGTCGTTGGGAATTTGGATCAATAGAAATTACTCGTTAAGGGTTGGCCGTTATGAAAAATAAATAAATAAAACAAAAAAATACTAAAAATACTAATATTCAAATAATTAAAAGGATGAAATGAAAGAAAATAAAAATAAACTGAAAAAGGAAAACAAAGTTAGTAGAAAAGGTGAAAATAAAGATTAGTGTTCAAAGATTAGAATAAAGTAAAAATAAGAATAAAAAGATAGAAGAAAATTAAAATAAAAAAAACATAAGAGGAATAGATATATCTAATCCTTGGATGGATCACGCGGTGGTGGAGTGATGGCCAAGTGCTGGCATATCTGTGCTAAAGTGGCGTCGATGTAATCAAAGCACCGAAAGCATTGCTACTCGAACTATACGAAGTGCTCAGATAAGTCAGCATGTGCAGCTGCCGCCTGGGTGGGTCGTCGGGCTCGTGGTGGCTTGGCTGGTTCATCATCTTCTAGTGGTGGGACATCATCAGAATGTCCTCTGGATCCTCGCATTCTTGAATAAGGCGGAATTGAAGTGGGCCGCCTCTGGGCCTCCGCTCGATCATCCTCATGTGAAGCATAGTCTGGATGTCTTGTGGAGACATCTGATCGACGAGAGTGTAGGAGGATGTTTGGGCTGTGGAATTAAGAAGCCCGAAGTGGCGAGCCAGGCATCTAATGTAGGGCCCCATAGATAAGACGCCTCTGCGGTGCCTCTCTTTCTGATGCTGCACGGCAAGCGCGATGAAGTAGGCAAGGTCGATAGTGCGTCCGTTGGCCATGCACCATAAGAGATAGGCATCGTGGGTATTGAAGACGCCTGTGCTCTCCAGTCTACCTGTCAAAGTGTGTGCAAGGAGAGCATGAATATACCTCAAAGCGAGGACGAGGGTGGTCGCCTTACTGACGCTGGGGTTATAAATTTGATGCCCCTGAGCGATCTCGCGCCAACAATCGACGGGCCGAATGTGGATGCGACGAGAGAGGGTGGGAAAGTCCTCTTCCTCCATGAACTGCTCCGTGTAAAGCCCCAGTGCAGAGCCGAACTCTGGGACGCTGAGATGGCGCACATGTCCTCCTAGGCGGAATTGGATTGTGCCGGGATCATTAAACTGACTCATGACTATTTGGAGATGGAAGGTGGTGCAGAACTCTAAGGTAAGTTCGAGGTATGTGGGTCGATGATTCGAATGAACTACACCCAAGGCTCTATCATAAGTAGGGTTTGGACAGAATCTGCTAGGTTGACTTGTTCTAGCGCGTCCCAGTCAATGCATCGACCAGTGCTCAATAGTCGTTCCTGTAATATCTGAAATAATTCCTCTTGCGAGGTTTGAGAGAATGTTATCTACGGGTGGTGAACTTCGGAGGTCGGCCTTGATGATGAACCACCGGGTTCCTTTTGTTTCTTTGAGGCGGGGGCGGCAGCCTTCCTACCGCGTGAGGACGACATAGTATCTGAAATAAAATAACAAGTATTAGTCCTAAAAAATACTAGATAGATAATAATAATAAAAATGTGGATTAGGGTGACAATATTTCTAAGAAAAATTAAAAAATAAGGATGAACTTCAATAGTAGAAATTAATCATTTTGAATTATATGGCAAAGCTAAGAAATATGGGTATGTATATATACAAAATTTATGACAAAAATGGCAAGCAAATGTGAACCTAAATGGCATTCAATCCTAATATGTTCTATAATATTCTAGATTCTCTATTCTAATGTAACTAATTTCATGTTTGAATTTAAAACTAAATAAATAAATATGATAATGAACAAATAAAAAAATAGAAAAATGAAAGAAAATGAAGGAATAGAACCAAATAAAGGGATGCACGGTCGTGGGCAGGGTGCTAAACGATCGTGGGGTGTGTTGTACGGGCGTGGGATGGCTGATTGTGGTCGTGGGGGTGGTTTTAAGGTCGGTGGCGGTGCTTACGGTGGTTAGGGAGAGTTTGGATGAGAGAATTTTAGGGTTTAGAGTGAGGAAGGAAATGAATAGTGTCTCCTGTTTATAGTTTTTGGGTCACACGGGCATGTCACACGCCCGTGTGACTCGGAGGTTGCCCGTGTGACTCAGGGGTTGCCCGTGTCTTTTGAAATTCGGTGGTTATGGCGTGCCTGGTTAGATGAACACGCTCGTGTTGGCCATCTCGCACGGCTGTTTGCGAATTCGTTCATTTTTTACACGGTCGTGGGGTAGGTCGCACGTCCGTGTGCGATGGGGTTTCGTTTCTCACACGGGGGTGTAGGTAGTCACACGACCGTGTCTAAATTGACAGTGTTGGCCACGGTCTGAGAACACGGGTATGGAGTTTTGTGCAAGCCCATGTTGATACTGCAGGGTTGCCACGGCCATGTCGCACGGCCGTAGGGTTTAGTAGGTGGCCCGTGTTGAAGTTAAAAGATCGCCACGGCCATATCGCACAGCTGTGGGTATTTGTCCACAGCCCATGTTTTTTAGAAAAGTTTTCTCTATTTGTACACGGTTTGGGTACACGACCGTGTCCCTGTTTTAAAAGTTCGCACGGCCTTAGGCACGCCCGTGTGCCAAGCCGTGTGGTCCAAAACTTCTGAATTTGAAAAGTTAGTTTATGCATGAAAAAATACTAAAAATTGTAAAGAAAGAAAAGTTACTAAGTTAGTGCTCGGGTTGCCTCCCGATAAGCGCTTATTTAGAGTCTAAGCTTGACTCTACCTGGATGTATCATGAAGGGATTTCATGAGCCGAAGCCCCTCATTGTTATCTTTAAAATTCTCACCTGTGTAATGTTTAAGCCTATGGCAATTTACCTTGAAAGTATCGTGGTTGGGGTGAGTTACCTCAATCGTGCCGTATGGAAGGACAGTTCTCACAGTGAATGGACCTGACCACATTGACTTGAACTTTCCAGGGAATAGTTTTAGCCTTGAGTTGTAGAGTAAGATAAGATCACCTGTTTTAAACTGCTTCGGTTGTTTCAGTCGTTTGTCATAACGTCGCTTCATGGCTTCCTTATATAGTCGTGAGTTTTTGTAGGCATTGCAGCGACATTCATCTAGTTCATTTAATTACATTAGTCTTTTCTCACCTGCAAGCTTGAAATTAAAGTTTAAAAATTTGATAGCCCAATATGCTTTATGTTCAAGTTCAAATGGCAGATGACAACTTTTTCCATAGACAAGTTTATAGGGAGATGTACCTATAAGTGTTTTAAAAGCAGTTCTATAAGCTCATAATGCATTGTCTATCTTTCTTGACCAATCTTTTCTATTTGTTTCTATTGTTTTCTCTAAAATGCATTTTAGTTCCCTATTTGATACCTCAACTTGGCCACTGGTTTGTGGATGATAAGGGGTAGCTATTCTATGGTGTACTTCATACCTTTTCAGAACTTTTTCAAATTGGGTATTGCAAAAATGGGTGCCCCTATCACTAATAATTATCCTAGGTGTTCCAAATCGAGAGAAAGGTTTCTTCAAAAATCGTACTACCATTCTAGCATCATTAGTAGGTAAGGCTTGGGCTTCTACCCATTTTGACATGTAGTCTACTGCTACTAGTATGTACTTATTCCCAAACGAATTAAGGTATGGACCCATAAAATTAATACCCCATATGTCAAAAATTTCACATGCAAGTATATAGTTCTAAGGCATTTCATTATGCTGAGAGATATTACCTGTTCGTTGGTATCTATCACAAAAGGTCACATACCTGTTGGCATCTCTGAAAAGTGTAAGCCAGTAAAAGCCTAATTCGAGTACCTTATGAGGGGTTTTAGCTCCACTGTGATGACCTCCTGTGGATCCTAAATGGCAGTGATTCAAAATGTGGTATGCTTCTGTGTCATCAACGCATCTTCGAATGGCCTGATCTGCATAAATTCGAAAAAGAAAAGGATCCTCCTAAAAGTAGTTTTTCATATCAGCGAAGAATCGCTTCTTTTACTGATGGGTTAGCCTTTTTGAGGTTATGTTAGCTGCTAAATAATTTGCAAAATCAGCAAACCAAGGAACTATCGTATCTGCTAAGGCTAAGAGTTGTTCCTTAGAAAATAAATCGTTTATCTTATTGAGGTACTTAGGCTGTGCGTTTTCCAGTCTTGAAAGGTGATCTGCTACCAAGTTTTTAGCTCATTTCTTATCTTTTATTTCTAAGTCAAATTCCTCCATGATATCTTCCACGAATTTATTAAAGATAGCTAGCATACATCGCTGAAAAGTAGCAAGAGCATTACATAAACTAAAAGGCATTCTACGATAAGCGAACGTACCATATGAGCATGTGAATGTCATTTTCTCTTGATCTTCTAGAGCTATTAGGATTTGGAAGTAACCAGAGAAGCCATCTAGGAAACAATAATACATGTGACCTGATAGTCTTTCCAACATCTGATCAATAAAAGGTAAGAGAAAATGATCTTTTCGAGTTGCATCATTCAGCTTCCTATAATCAATGCAAACTCTCCATCCAGTGACTGTTCTTGTAGGTATTGACTCTTTTTTGTCATTAAACATCACGGTTATGCCTCCCTTTTTAAGAACAGCCTGCACAGGACTTACCCAAGAACTGTCAGAAATAGGATAAATAATTCTTGCATCTAGAAGTTTAATTACCTCGGCTTTTACGAGTTCCTTCATGTTGGGATTCAATCGTCTCTGAGCTTGCACCGATGGTTTATATTCATCTTCTATTAAAGTTTTGTGGGTACAAAAAGAAGGATTAATTCCTTTAATATCTGAAATTTTTCGAGCTATGGCCTACTTGTGCTCCCTTAATACCTGGAGAAGTTCTTCTTTTTCTGCAATACTCAAATCTGATGCGATAATAACTAGTAGAGTTGAATCTTCCCCTAAAAAGGCATATTCTAAATGATTTGACAGTTGTTTTAACTCTAATTTAGGGGTTACATCAATGGAAGGTTTCTGTTTCAACTCGTCATCCATCTTTATACTTTCATAACTTATGTGCCTAGTGATGGTTTCACTAGAATCTAACTCTTTTCTTACTTCCTCAATTTTAGTGGTGGTATCATCTTTCCCCCCACCTTGAACAAGACACAGTTCCAACGTGTCTGCGAGAGAAAGTTTCTGAAAGCTGTCTTGAACAAAGTAATCAATAATATCAACAAAATAATATGAATCATCTTGTCCTTTAGAAAATCTCATGGGATCATAGATTTTAAAAACAACTTCTTCCTCACCAACTCTAAGTACTAATTTACCATCCCCTACATCAATAATAGCTCTAGCAGTGGCTAAGAATGGACATCCCATAATTAAAGGCACCTCAATATCCTCATCCATGTCAACAACACAAAATCAATAGGGAATATAAATTTATCTACGTTTACTAGCGCATTTAACAGATCTGTCGGCTAATTGAATGCTCATCCTAGTGGGCTTTGGTTCCCCTAGTGTAACAGCCCAAATTTCAGTGGTGTCGGAACAGTGATTCGAGATCACTAAATCCGACAAATTAGTATAAAATATTATTAATTTAATGAGTATAAGTTAAATGTGAAGTTAGGGAAATAATTGAAATAGTGAATAGTGTTTTAGAAATAAATATTAAAAAAATTGAGAAGTGAAAACGAGGTATCGAGACCTCAGGATATTAAAACGAGCCATAAATATTTTTATAAATATTTATGGAGTGTTAGTATGTTAGTATTAAAGTTTCGTTAAGAAATTTTAAGGTTTTGATGGTCAATTGAGTAAAAAGGACTGAATTGTAATAAATGCAAAATTTGCTAGAAGGATTAAATAGCTTAAGTGTTAAAAGAAAGAGGATTTAAAGGGAAATTAAGCCTAAAAGTGAATAGGTTGGACGGCAAGGGCAAGAAAATCAGCAGAAAAATAAGGGAAATAAGGGCAAAATTGGAAATTTTATAATTTTAACATATAAAATAAGGACAAAATTGAGAAATCTAGAGATCTCTTCATATTTCTCAGCCAAAACGCCATAGACGGTCTGGAGAAAGCTGGTTTTTCATATTTTTACATCATGTGAGTTTGATTCTTGCTTTTTCTTGATAATTTTTATGTTTTTATGACTTTTACAACTAGGTCCACTTATAGAATTCATTAGTTTTTGATTTGGTGGGTGAAATTGGAAGTTACCCTAGATGATTAAGGGAAGTTTATGATGAATTATTATGAAATTTAAGTTCTAATTTCATATTAAGGTGGCTTTATTAAGTGATTTTGATAGAAAATGGTATTTAGGACCTAATTGTGAAAAAGTTGTGAATTAGAGGTTGGTGTTGAAATTCAGAATATAAAAGGTTGTGAAATAGTTTATAATGATAAAATAAAGTGTTAATTGAGAAAAATTAGTTCAATTGATGGGTGAATTGAGCAGGGACTAAATTGTAAAAACTGTAAATTTTGGGGTAAAAGTGCAATTTCGAAAGTTGAACAGCATAAATTGTGAAGTGAAATAGAAATAAAATAAATGCTAATGAGTGAAAATATTTTGCATTTATAGACCAAGAAATCGAAGCAAGTCGTGGAAAGGAGAAAATAACCGAATAATTCCCGAATTTCTACAACTTTTGTGAATTAGCCCAGGTAAGTTCATGTGGCTAAATTTTAATGATCATTGTTAATATTATGAATTTTGTAATGTGTTATATGATGTGTATGTGACAAAATTATGTGATAAGATTATAAACAGTGTAAAAGCATGAAATTGTATGAAACTATCGGATTGAGTACTTTTGTCTCATGATACGTGACGAATTGACGGAAAAAGACCATGGTTGGACCATGGCAACAAATGATAAGTGATTTTCGTATAAGACCATAGCTGGGCTATGGCATCGGAAACAAATGATAAGCGATTCCCGTATAAGACCATAGCTGGGCTATGGCATCGGTGAAGTGTGCCAAGTGATTTCCGTATAAGACCATAGCTGGGCTATGGCATCGGAGAAAAGTGATATGTGACCCGTGTAAGACCATATCCGGGATATGGCCTCGGTATGATATGTGATCCGTGTAAGACCATGGCTGGGCTATGGCTTCGGAAAAGGAAATGTGATTATGTGTAAATCCATAGTTCTACTATGGTATAAAGAAGGCAATGTACTCAATTCCGTATAGTTCCTAATTTGTGAAGAAGTGATAAATGGTAAACGGGCCCAAAAGGATGAATTTCGAGTATGGATATTAATGAATGATACTAAGTAAAATTGATTTGATTTGTGAATGACAGGAGATAGTAGTGAAATGTAAACTATGTGAATGATTTGTTAATTTGGTAAGTTTACTTCCCAAGCCTATGAACTTACTAAGCTTTCATAAGCTTACTTAAATGTGTTTGACATGTGTTGTAGATTAACGTGAATTCGGAGGATCAGATCATCACGAGGAATCACACTATCCTGACTTGTTCCGGTAGTTTTTGGGTTATTATCTTTTGGTTTATATGGCATGTATAGCAATATACTCATGTTGTGTAATTAATCTTGCGATATGGTTGTGGTTGGATTGAGAAAATGCTTGATAATGATTAGTCCTTGGAAGGGTTAGTTTAGATCATGTATGAGACCATGTATGTTCAAAGTGATAATAGTTCATGAATTTTCATAGTAAAGTGAAAATTTGTCATAAAACAGAATGTTGTAACAGCAGTGATGTGAGTTTGAAAAATCACTAAAAATAGTAGAAAACAAATTAGGCGATGAATTAAATATGGAATGGAAGCTTATTGTGTCTACTTTCATATGAAAGAAGCGAAACAGGTAAAGGAGCTATATGTTATGTGATATTTGAGTTTTAGTGAAACAGGGTCAGAGTGATCTCTGGATCCCCTGTTCCAACTTTGAAAATTCACCATAAATTGTAAAAAAATAATTATGAGGTGTACTTTATATGTTTAGAATCCTTATTGAGTCTAGTTTTAAGAGAAACAAAAATCATATTCATGTGAATTTTTTTCAGAGAGAAAAGTGGTTCGTAGTAAGTAGAGGTCAGTCCAGTCGAGATCTGAAACAGGGGTAACTTTAACTAATAAACTGTACTAATTGGCCCAGCCAAAAATTCTAGAAAAAAATTAGTAGATAGATATATGAGTCTAGTTTCAGGGAAAATTTACAGATATTGATTTCGAGTTTCGTAACTCGAGATATGATTTTTTAAGCGACCATGACGCAGAAAGACAGTTTGCTACGAAAATGAAATTAGTTGTTATAAAATTCAAAAAAGTGATGAAACAAGTTTGGTAACACCTCAAGCTCGACTCCGACGACGGTCTCGGGTAAGAGGGTGTTACACCTAGACCTAGTTGCTTGAACATTTTGTAAGGCATGAGAATAATGCTTGCACCTAAATCAGCTAAGGCTTTATCAATAATTAAACTACTAATTAAACAAGGAATAGTAAAACTCCTTGGATCTTTTAGTTTTGCCGACAGTTTATTCTGGAGAATAGCTGAGCATTCCTCGTTGAGTTCCACAATGGCTAACTCTTCCAACTTCCTTTTATTTGTCAAAAGTTCCTTAAGAAACTTCGCATACTTCGGCATCTGTGAAATTGCTTCAACAAAAGGTAAGTTAATATGTAATAGTTTAAAAAGTTCAAAAAATTTACCGAATTGGGCATCTGTGCGGTTTGTATTCTTTGAGTGTTAGTGGAGTGTTTTCCTTGGGTTCCTCTTCCTTTTCTCCTGGAGATTCTTGAACATATTTCTTTTCTAGTTCTGCTAGTATTTTCCCATCTCTTAAGGTAATTGCTTTGACATGTTCTCTGGGATTTGGCTCAGTGTTGCTTGGTAGTCCACCTTGTCGTCTTTCTGATATTAATTTTGCAAGTTGACTGATTTGATTCTCAAGCCCTTGCATTGACGCTTGTTGGTTCTTTAGTGCTGTTTCTGTGTTTTGAAAACGGGTTTCTAAAGCGGCCATAAATTTGGTGAACATTTCTTCAAGATTCGGCTTTTTCTCCTATTGTTGTGATGGTTGCTGAAATCCCAGAGGAGGCTGTTGTCTTTGATTTCCTTGTCTTCCCCATGAAAAATTGGGGTAATTTCTCCAACCTGCATTATAAGTATTACTATAAGGATTATTTTGAGGTCTAGAATTATTACCCATATAGTTGGCTTGCTCAGTTTCTATGCTGTGGCCGTAGGATAAATAGTCTGAAATGAACATATTTCTTGGAGTTGTGTCACACTGCATCACTGGCTGTGCTTCTGTAGAACCAACAAAATTATCAATCTTTTTATTTAAAAGCTCTACTTAGTTAGTAAGCATAGCAACAACATCCATATTATAAACTCATACGGCTTTTGACGGCTTTGTCCTCATGACTTGCCACTGATAGTTATTCAATGACATTTCTTTGATGAATTCATAAGCTGCTTCAGGTGTTTTATTATTGATTGTTCCTCCTGCGGCTACATCGATCATTTGCCTTGTTGAAAGATTCAAACCATTGTGGAAGGTTTGAACTTACAGCCATAAAGGTAGTCCATGATGATGACACCTTCTCAAAAGGTCCTTGTATCTCTCCCATGCATCGTAAAGTTTTTCTAAATTCATCTGTACAAAAGAAGAGATATCGTTTCGTAAATTAGTTGTCTTGGCTAGAGGAAAATATTTGAGTAAAAATTTTTCAGTCATCTGCTCCCATGTAGTGATTGAGCCTCGTGGTAAAGAATTCAACCATTGTTTGGCTTTATTCCTTAACGAGAATGGAAATAATAAGAGGCGAATGGCATCATCAGAAACGCCATTAATTTTAAATGTCTCACATAATTCCAAAAAATTGGCTAAATGTGAATTAGAATCTTCATGCTGTAAACCATCAAACTGCAGAAATTACTGTATCATCTGAATAGTGCTAGGTTTCAATTCAAAATTATTCGCAGTAATAGCAGGTCTAATAATGCTAGTTTGAGTACCAACCAAACTAGGTTCAGCATAATCATACATAGTACGAGGTGCTTCATTCGGTTCTGCAGGTAATGCTGGAGGTGGTTGAATATTTTGATTTGTGTCCATCTCTATAGTAGGTTCTGCTTCTTGTTCTGGATAATGTAAGCTTTGTCTGATCTCTCTGCGAGTTCTGCGAACTGTCGCTTCCAAATCTTCATCAAAAAGTAATGGTCCTGCTGGGTTATTTCTATTCATAAACTAGAAATACCTAGAAGGAAAGAGCAAAGAAAATTTAAAAATAAAAATAAAAATAAATAAAAACTGAAAATAAATAAATATAGTAATGGTTAAAGTAATAGACATCGATTTTTCGTAATATTTTAGTTCCCCGACAACGGCGCCAAAAACTTGACACTTGTGATATTAAGTAATAAAATTTATAAAAACTGATCGCACCAAAAACTAACTAATATCACGATTTTAAAGGCAAGCGCACCTATCAAATAGTAGTATAGTTTAGCGGTAAGACCGAGTTATCGTACCCAAGGGAACCAAAAGTACTAGTACTTACTTCCTTTCTATTATCTAAGCTAAAAATAAAAGAGGGTTGTTGAAGCTAATTCTAAACTAACTAAAAGTGCACAAAAAGTAAATTGGGGAAAGACTCTTTTAGGAAAACCTGATTGATATGAGCAATACTCAAGGGAGAATCCACCTAGACTTCACTTGTTATTAGTTTCTTGAACTAGATGATTTATTCACTTGAGTTGATCTGTAGAGATCCCTAATTTATGTTAATCCCTCCGTCGAGGCTAAGAACAACTAGGCCTAGGCTATTAATTAAAGTTTCTTTATTAAGTAACACCCTAGGTTGCATTAATTCGATCTATGGATCCCCCATTAGGTTTGACTCTAATCCGGTAGATTTCTGTCGCCCTATGTTTAGGGTTGTATGCAACTCTGCTTAATTATGGTAGATCTACTCTTAAAACAGGGACTTTTGCTTATCTGCCTATGCACATCACTTTCTTGAAGTAATACCTAGGATTATTAAATCAAGAATGAAGAACACATAATTAAGAACAATTCAAGTATTTATCATATAATTAAAGAATAAATAACAACAAGATCTGTCTTAGGTTTCATCCCCCTCAAGTATTTGAGAGGTTTAGTTCATAATTAAGAAAGAAAATATCTCAGAAGATATAAAATAACAAAACATAAAGAACCCAAAAAAAACCTTGAAGGAATTTAGGGAGATCTTTTGTCTTGATGTAGAATTCTGGCTTCTAGGATGAATCAATCGGCTTCCCTTGGAGTAATTCCTTGCTTCACACTTTGTGATGGCAGAAATACGGCGCTCCTTCTTAAGAGAAAAGAGTACACCTCTAGAGTTGCCTTATAGGGTCTTTATATAGAGCTTTGGGGAGCCTTTCTTAGCCTCTAAGCATCCCAATTCGAGTGAAATTTCTCTTCCTCACAACTAGAACACGCCTGTGTGCTACGCCTGTGTGAGTTCGACAAGAGGCCGTGTGTGAATCTGTCGATGGAGGCACCGCCGTGTGGCCTAGCCGTGCTTGTCGGGGCTTAGACCGTGTGGACTTTGTGAGGCACGGCCGTGTGGCACAGTCGTGTGGTGACTTCCTGGGCCATGTTGTTTTCACACTTTGTGTAATATCCCGAATTAGGGCCTAATCGGAATAGTGGTTTCATGACCACAAATCCGAGGTAGAAATAATTATTTTATAATTATTTTGATGTTTATGATATGATTTTATGATGGTGTGAAAATTTCGTGAAGAAATTCTAAGCGTAAAGTGCTTAATTTGAAATTAGGGACTAAATCGAATAAGTTGCAAAACTTGCATTCTAGAAGTTTCTAGTATGAAATTGCTTTGGAATATTAATTATGAGGTCTTAAATAGAAATTTGACCAATTTTAAGTTCATGGACAAAATTTGGACACGGATGGAATTTTTGAAAGTTTAGTAAGGAGGGGCATTTTGGTCATTTGGATATTAACATGAAATAAAAAGGGAAAAATAACACAAAATTGGTCATCTTCTTCATTACCACAAAATTTCAAGGGTTCTCCATAGCTAGGGTTTGTTTCAAGCTTCCAAGCTCCATAGTAAGTGATTCGAAGCCCCGTTTTTAATGTTCTTTACGTTTTCGTAGTCCCGGTAACTCGATAAAGCTTATGTTAGCAATAATTTAAGTTAGGGTTCATATTTGGAAAAATACCCATAGGTGAAATTTGTTTATTTTGATGTTTTATGATAGAATATGAGGTTTTAAATTATGTTAGACAACTTGTGCTACTTGGTTTTAAGTAAAAACGAGTAAAACAGCTTAATCGGTAAAAGTACATATTGTTCATAAGTATGTGTTTTAGTGGGAATTTGAGCTTGCTAATGGTAAATAAATGATCAGCATGTCCTAAAACATAAGAATTTGTGATAAAATTAAATTTCCGAACTTTGGGGCAAAAGTGTAAATATGCAAAAGTTTAGGGGAAAAATTGTAATTTTGCCAAAACTTGAATTTAGGACTATTTTGATAATGTGAGTATTAAATAAGCTAAATGTGTTATTTTAGATCAAGAAAGACGTGGAATCAACCTTGATGGAGGAAAAGAAAAGATTTTGGACTAAATCGCAAAATTGCTATATTTTGTACCGAGGTAAGTTCATGTGTAAATAATGTAACATAATTATTATTTTTAAGTTAATTGATGTTATTTATATGATATGCTGATTTTTATCATGAAATATATGCTTTGTGGTTATTATCGAATAATATGCAAATTATGTGTGCTACTTGTTAAATATAAATTGCTACCGAGTATTGGTTTCGGTATTCTGTGGAAGACGGCAAGGATATGTGATTGAGGAAAATCCCGTTTGAACCTTAGGAATAGATTAGGATACAAGTGACATGTCACTAGGGTGGTTGGGCATCCGAACTCGTTGAGTTGAGTCCGAGTTCACTTATGGATGCAAATGTCTGAATTCGTTGAGTTGAGTCCGAGTTCGTGAGATGTAACTAGGCATCCGAGCTCGTTGAGTTGAGTCCGAGTTCACGTATGGATGCGAACGCTCGAGCACGTTGAGTTGAGTCCGAGTTCACTTATGGGCGAGTTACATGATTGATTGATTACATATGTGGCACTTATGTGCAAATGATCCGTGTATCCGAGTTATATTCCGATGTGTTCAACGGGTAAAATTCTAGCGGAATGGAAGAATACTCAAGATGAAAATGATATTTTGGTAAGTGTTGTGAAATGGACAATTTGGACAGGTATGTACTTAACCCTCGGGTTGAAACTTGATACAACAGAAATAAGGTGGTAAGATGATACACGATAGCTAGAAATGTGGTTTGTATCTTGGTGATATCATGCTATTGTTGTTGATATAATTGCTTTGTTATGTTACTTGTTATTTGCATGTGAACTTACTAAGCATTTATGCTTACTCCCTCCTTTACATTCATTGTCGTTTTTAGCGAGCCAACTTGGATATCGGGAAGGTCGAAGAAAATCTCACACTATCCGAGGAAGAATTGGTATAATGACTTGTATTTTGAATATGGCATGTATAGCAATATACTTGTTTTGTGTAAATAATCTTGTGATATGGTTGTGGTTTGGTTGAGAAAATGCTTGATAATGATTAATCATTGGTATGGCTAGCCTAGATGATGTTGGATGCCTTGTGAGTTTAATATGTTATATAGTTCATGAGAATTCATAAAAAGATGAAACTTGCCATAAAACAGAACACTACAGCAACAATGACGTGAGTTTGAAAAATCACCAAAAATAGTAGAAAACGAGTTAGGTGAAGAATTAACTATGAAATTGAAGCTTATTGTGTCTAATTTAATATGGAAGAAGAAAAATAGGTAAAGAAGTTATATGTTATGAGATATTTGAGTTTTAGTGAAATAGGGCCAGAGCAATTTCTGGATCCCCTGTTCTAACTTTGAAAATTCACTATAAATTGTAAAACAATAATTAGGAGGTGTAATTTATATGCTCAGAATACTTATTGAATCTAGTTTTAATATAAATTAATGGTATAGTTATATGAATTTTGTACAGGGAGAAAAGTGGTTCGAAGTAAGTAGAGGTCAGTGCAGTCAAGTCCTGAAACAGGGGTAACTTTAACTAATAAACTGTACTAATTGGCCCAGCAAAAAATTGTATAAAAAAATTAGTAGATATATATGTGAGTCTAGATTCAGGAAAAATTTACGGATCTTGATTTTGAGTTTTGTAACTCGAGATATGATTTTTTTAGCGACCATGACGCAGAAAAACTGCTTATTTCGAAAATCAAAATAAATGATGTAAAGTTGTTTAAATGATAAATTATGTTCAGTAACACCTCAATCTCGACTCCGGCGACGGTCTCGGGCGTGGGGGCGTTACATTTGGTGGTATCAGAGTAGGTTTAGTCGGTTCTTGGGCTAACGTATTTTGTGCACGGATTTTGCTATACATGCCGTATATGTATATTGTGATAGTGTGACGACTTCTGACCTTTTAAATGATTTTTTTTATAGTAAATGGATCTCGATCCAACCGTGGCCGATGATGCAGAAAGTAATGCACCAGCTCCGGCTGAAGGGGCGGTGCCGACTGAAAATCCACCTCCCACTATTGGTCAAGGAGGAGGAGAAAGGGGTCGAGAAGCCTTTCTCCAGATGATGAGTGCTTGGTATACTGAGTTCGTTCGTACGAACCCGAATGTACAACCTCCCCCACCTCCCCCAATTCCTCAATCTGTACCCCCGATGCCTCAAGATATGGGTATGATGAAATTCCAAAGAACTCCAGTTGATAAAATCCGTAAGCTAGGGGCCGAAGAATTCAGAGCTAATGTAGATGATGATGCCGAGAAAGCAGAGTTCTGGCTTGAGAATTCTATCCGGGTATTTGATGAACTGTCTTGCACACCTGAGGAATGCTTGAAATATGCTATAGCTTTGTTGAGGGATTCATCTTATAATTGGTGGAAGACACTGATTTCGGTGGTACCGAAAGAGAGGGTAACTTGGGAATTCTTTCAAGAAGAGTTTCGGAAGAAATACATCAGTGAAAGATTTATTGATCAGAAGCGCAAGGAATTTCTCGAGTTGAAACAAGGTAACATGACCGTTACAGAATATGAAAGAGAGTTTGTTCAACTGAGTAAGTATGCCAGAGAATATGTTCCTACAGAGGCCAAAATGTGCAGGTGATTTGAAGATGGGCTCAATGAAGAAATTAAGGTATTTGTTGGGATTCTTGAATTAAAAGAAATGGTGGTACTTGTCGATCGAGCTTGCAAGGCTGAAGAACTACTGAAAGAGAAGAAAAAGGTAGAATTTGAGACACGAAATTGGAAGAAAAGACCAATGAGTAATGCACCCTCACAGTAACCCGGAAATCAAGAAATATGAATCCTCGTTCCCAAGTTTCAGCTGGACAATCATATGGGAATTCTAGGAAGCAGAATATGGGTCCTAAGTCCCAGACTACTTCAGCAGCTAGTGTAGGGAACTCGAGATTTGTTAAACCCGAGTGCCAGCTGTGTGGTAGAAATCATTTTGGTCCGTGCAGAGCAAATGCATGTTTCCGATGTGGTTCTCCGGATCATTTTATTAGAGACTGCCCAAAGTGGATTCAAAAAGAAAAATTTCAGAGTACAAAAGTTGGTGGTGCAGATTTGTAGAGGAAGGTATCCAAGAAAAGCTGGGAGTGAAGCAAGCAGCAAGAATGTAGCTAGAGATTCAACAGTTAAATCTGAAGGAAGGGCTCCAGCTAGAACTTATGCCATTAAAGCGCGTGAAGATGCTTCCTCACCTGATGTGATTACCGGTATATTTTCTCTCTATGATGTTAATGTTACTGCTTTGATTGACCCCGGTTCTACTCATTCATATGTGTGCATGAAATTAATATCTAGCATGAATATACCTGTTGAGAAAATAGAATTTATGATTAAAGTGTCAAACCCGTTAGGTCAATGTGTTATAGTTGATAAAGTATGCAAGAACTGTCCTTTAATAATTCGGGGTTATTACTTTTCGGCCGACTTGATGTTGTTGCCGTTTGATAAATTTGATGTTATTTTGGGCATGGATTGGTTGACATTGCATGATGCTATAGTAAATTGTAAACAAAAAGTTATTGAATTAAAGTGTGAAAATGGCAAAACTCTGCGGGTTGAATCAGATAAATCAGAGGCATTGTCTAGTGTGATTTCTTCAATGTCGGCTCAGAGATATTTGAGAAAGGGTTATGAAGCTTATTTAGCGTATGTGTTGAATACAAAGGAAATTGAAAAGAAAGTGGAATCAGTGCCGATTGTATGTGAGTTTACAGATGTATTTCCAGAAGAATTGCCGGGTTTGCCTCCAGTTAGAGAAGTAGAGTTTGGTATTGATTTAATGCCGGGAACAGCTCCGATCTCAATTGCTCCGTATAGAATGGCACCAATAGAGTTGAAAGAATTAAAGTCGCAGTTGCAAGAGTTAACCGACAAAGGCTTTGTGAGACCGAGTTTTTCGCCTTGGGGTGCTCCGGTATTGTTTGTGAAGAAGAAGGATGGTTCGATGAGATTGTGTGTAGACTATCGGCAATTAAACAAAGTTACAATTAAGAATAAGTATCCGTTGCCGAGAATTGATGATTTGTTTGATCAGCTGAAAGGAGCAACATGGTTTTCAAAGATTGATTTGAGATCTGGGTACTATCAGCTGCGGGTAAAAGAGTCAGATGTGGCTAAAACTGCTTTTAGGACAAGGTATGGTCATTATGAATTTTTAGTTATGCCGTTTGGATTAACAAATGCTCCTGCCGTGTTTATGGATTTGATGAATCGAATATTTCGACCATACTTAGACAAGTTTGTTGTGGTATTTATAGATGATATCTTGATTTATTCGAAAGATGAGATAGAGCATGCTGAACACTTGAGGATAGTTTTGCAAACTTTGCGAGATAAGCAGTTATATGCCAAGTTTAGTAAAAGTGAATTTTGGCTTCAGGAAGTTGGATTTTTGGGTCATATTGTTTCGGGTGATGGTATACGAGTTGATCCCAGTAAAATTTCAGCTATTGTTGATTAGAAGCCACCGAAGAATGTAACCGAGGTTAGGAGTTTCTTGGGACTAGCTGGATATTATCGACGGTTCGTAAATGGATTTTCTATAATTGCTGCTCCTATGACTAGATTACTTCGCAAGGATGTTAAATTTGAGTGGACGAAAGAATGTCAACAAAGTTTTGAAGAATTGAAAAAGTTATTAACAGAGGCACCAGTGTTAGTACAGCCCGAGTCAGGTAAAGGATTTGTGGTATATAGCGATGCTTCTCTAAATGATTTGGGATGTGTACTGATGCAAGAAGGAAAGGTTGTGGCTTATGCTTCGAGGCAGTTAAAACCTCATGAGAGGAATTATCCGGCCCATGATTTAGAATTGGCTGTAGTGGTGTTTGCTTTGAAGATTTGGCGACATTATCTATATGGTGAAAAGTGTCAAGTATATACCGACCACAAGAGTCTTAAATACTTGATGTCACAAAATGACTTGAATTTGAGACAGCGAAGATGGTTGGAGTTATTAAAAGATTACGAGCTTGTGATTGACTATCATCCAGAAAAAGCAAATATAGTTGCTGATGCTTTCAGTAGAAAACTGTTGTTTACTTTGAGAGTTATGAACACTCAGTTGGAAATGTCAGATGATGGCTCCATTCTGGCCGAGCTAAAAGTAAGACCGATGTTTTTACAAGAGATTTGTGAAGCTCAGAAAAGCGATGAAGACTTGCAAGCCAAAAGAAAGCAATGTGAGGTTGATACAGAGTCAGATTTCAGAATTGGTCCTGATGGTTGCTTGATGTTTAAAGATCGGATTTGTGTACCGAAGAATGAGGAGTTAATTCAAAAGATTTTGCAGGAAGCACATAGTGGTTATTTGTCGATTCATTCAGGCAGTACGAAAATGTATAATGATTTGCAGAAAATGTACTGGTGGAAAGGAATGAAAAGGGATATATCGGAATTTGTATCGAAATGCTTAATTTGTCAATAGGTGAAAGCTGAACACCAAGTGCCTTCAGGATTACTTCAGCCTATTATGGTTCCTGAATGGAAATGGGATCGGATTACTATGGATTTTGTTTTAGGGTTGCCGTTGACTCTAGGAAAGAAAGATGCCATTTGGGTAATAGTTGACAGATTGACTAAATCGGCTCATTTCATTCCAGTACGTATGGATTATTCTCTTAACAAGTTGGCTGAATTGTATGTTAGAGAAATTGTTAGACTACATGGAATACCATTGTCAATCATTTCAGACAGAGATCCAAGATTTACTTCGCGGTTTTGGCAAAAGTTGCAAGAAGCATTAGGTACAAGATTAAATTTCAGTACTGCTTTTCATCCACAAACTGGTGGGCAACCAGAAAGGGTAATTCAGATTCTTGAAGACATGCTTCGATGTTGTGTATTAGAATTTCAAGGAAGTTGGGAAAGATATTTATCGTTGGTGGAATTTGCTTACAATAACAGTTATCAGACGAGTTTGAAAATGGCACCTTATGAAGCATTGTATGGTCGTAAGTGTCGGACGCCTTTGTATTAGACCGAACTTAAGGAAAAATTAGATCTATGGGGTTGATCTAATAAAAGAAACCGAAGAAAAAGTGAAGGTAATTTGAAATTGTTTGAAAGCTGCTTCGGATAGACAGAAATCTTATGCAGATTTGAAACGAAAAGAAATTGAGTTTCAAGTTGGTGATAAGGTATTTTTAAAGGTGTTTCCGTGGAAGAAAGTCCACAGATTTGGACGGAAAGATAAATTAAGTCCGCGTTTTATCGGGCCGTATGAAATAATTGAAAGAGTTAGACCTGTAGCTTATCGGTTAGCATTACCATCTGAGTTGGAGAAAATTCATGATGTGTTCCATGTATCTATGCTACGTCGGTATCGTTCGGATCCTTCACATGTGGTTTCACCGACAGAAATTGAATTACAACCAGATATGACCTACGAAGAAGAACCGATTAAAATTTTAGCTCGAGAGGTTAAACAATTAAGAAACAAAAGTATTGCTCTTGTGAAAGTGTTGTGGCAAAAGCATGGAATAGAATAGGCTATGGGAACCCGAGGAAACTATAAGAAAACAATACCCACACCTATTTACCGGTAAGATTTTCGAGGACGAAAATCCTTAAAAGGGGGGAGAGTTGTAATATCCCGAATTAGGGCCTAATCGGAAAAGTGGTTTTGTGACCACAAATCCGAGGTAGAAATAATTATTTTATAATTATTTTGATGTTTATGATATGATTTTATGACGGTGTGAATATTTCGTGAAGAAATTCTAAGCGTAAAGTGCTTAATTTGAAATTAGGGACTAAATTGAATAAGTTGCAAAACTTGCATTCTAGAAGTTTCTAGTATGAAATTGCTTTGGAATATTAATTATGAGGTCTTAAATAGAAATTTGACCAATTTTAAGTTCATGGACAAAATTTGGACATGGATGGAATTTTTAAAAGTTTAGTAAGGAGGGGCATTTTGGTCATTTGGATATTAACATGAAATAAAAAGGGAAAAATAACACAAAATTGGTCATCTTCTTCATTACCACGAAATTTCAAGGGTTCTCCATAGCTAGGGTTTGTTTCAAGCTTCCAAGCTCCATAGTAAGTGATTCGAATCCCCGTTTTTAATGTTCTTTACGTTTTCGTAGTCCCGGTAACTCGATAAAGCTTATGTTAGCAATAATTTAAGTTAGGGTTCATATTTGGAAAAATACCCATAGGTGAAATTTGGCCCATTTTCATCGTTTTTGGCCTGTTTTCTGTTCTTTTCTCTTCCCTATGCTCTCCTGAGCACAAGATATGAAAAAGAAAGATTAAGAGCACCAATTCTCACAAAATTAATAATAATTCATCCAAAATATAGGCTAAGCATGAGGTAAAAATATGTATAATTTATCATTTCTCAGGTACAATAGACGCTCAGATAAATAATATAGCTAAAACATGAAATGAAACAATATGACGGACCAACCTGATAAGTTCAGCTTCTGTATGCAACTTTTGATTATCAGGCAAAAGTGTCAAAATCTTTGATCCTAAATGTCTTGGTACAAAGAGTTTGTCAGTTTTCTCTGCGTTTCTTTCTGTTTCTTCCAGCTGAAGATATTGTAAAATGTCATCTCATTGGATGCATATAATATATACAAGTGCATGAACCAGTTCTATAGATGAAATGAAGTCTCACCATCAATTCCTTCTCAAGTCTTAGTGTCTCAAATAGAAGCCATTCCTTATCGATAAAGGGAAGTTTGCATATGCCCTTAACAAGAAGAGTTCATGCAAAATTTTCATGCATTAATAACTGATTCTATAATAATGGGAACCATACTAGGAAGGACATATGATTTGAGCAACCAACCTGCCATGCGTGGTGCTTTCCATCCGTGTCGATTTCGAAATCTAAGAAAAATGTAGGAAAAGAAAAGAGAAAACATGTTGTGAATCTGTAATAGGAACACTTATACCAGGACCACATGATCCATAACCCAGAAAACAGGACTAACCTATAGGATAGAAGTCAATGATTTGGGAATCAGCATCGGTGATAAGTTTTGCATACAGTTTCGGAAGTGCATGAGCACTGCATAAAACCAATAAAATATTACGAAAATAGAAATATCGAAAGTTAATATCCAAATCAGAAGAGGTAATAGGGTATACCTTTTGGGTGGCAATACACTCATTAGTTGATCAAAGGGCTTAAAAGGCTAACCCTTCTGGAACTTTACACTCACTTGAGAAAGACCCTTCATGTCTGACGGAAATGGAGCATACTAATAGGGATAGTACCTAACATTTTAATGAATCTCTCATCACGTAGCAATACTAATTGTAGAACGTATGTATGTAATGTATTCCACTAGAATGGAAAATTTAGATAGCTAACCATGACCAGAATGGTACACCAGAGAAATACTATAAAAGCACCCATAGTTAGAACCTAAGATTACTCAGAGCATGTATGAATGTATGTATGACACCATATATATACGTATGAAACTCTCTATGTATGTATGACACCATCTATGTATGTATTGAATTCCACTAGAATGGAAAATTCAGATGGCAAACAGGGACTAGGATGGCACCAGAGATGGTATAAAAGCAGCCATAGTAGACCCTCAGAGTACTCAGAGTATGTATGTATGACGCCATCTATATATGTATGCATGACACCGATTACATATGTATTGAATTCCACTAGAATGGAAAATAGAGATAGCTGACCAAACCCACGATGGTATACCCGAGAAATAGTACAAAAGCACCCATAGTAGACCCTCAGTGTACTTTTGGCCATGCATAGATAAACTAGATTACAATAACAAAATAATGCATGATCCAAATATAAAAGTGTGGATTTCATGGTAAGAACATACACCTTTCTCCTTATTTCAATATCTCGATCAGTTTCTGCAAAGAATTTCAGCTTGTAGTATCTATTTTTCTATCCAGCAACACCTAATCTTACCTGTAAACAAAGTAAGATTAAAAGAACAAAATGAAATTCAAAAGAATAAAATGAAATTACCGAAAGATTAATGGTTCATACCTGATCTCTAATAGTACCATTCATGAGAAAATCGGATTTGTTCCATAAGTTCTCTTTCAATTTTTCCTTTAATTCTTTCGTGTTTCTCAAAATCTGCAAAAGCCATTCAAAGAGACCGAAATCAGTAGTGAAATGCAATGCAAGTGTATAGAAGAACAGAATGCAAGTAACAACTTACATCATTCATATCAGCCAAGGAATTCTTAGTCATGTCCACGAGAGGATCCAAGTTAAAGATCTCTGTTTCATCAACTTGTTGCTATAAACAAGATTCAACATTAGCTTAAGGGCTGCAGTGCATACTAATGTATAAGACTGATAGACATACCCTATTTGAATTCTGGCATAGTCTTCTAAGATAACGCTTGTGCAATTCAAGTCGTTTCTTAAAAATCTTTTCTTCGAATGATCCAACTAAAAGGATAAATTTCTTCACCCTTTTTAATTTTATATACCCTCCTTTCTTATCATCAATCTGCAATAGAACATGCCAAATTTTGGTTTAAAAAAATGGATTTGTATTACAAGTAACAATTAAGTAAAGTTATATAAATTATATATATTATTACCCTTTTCATGTCAATTAAATATCCACCTATGTTATTGAAATTTTGCTTATAAACTGTCAATAGTAAATCTATGGCTCCCTGTACGTATAAGAGTAATACTATGTTAATATGGTTCAATGTAGAAATCGAGGAGATTTCGGGTTGAATGTATGTACCTCATGAATATCCAAAAAGGGCAAACGAGGAAGGAAGTCGTTCCCAACAAAAAAGCATATGAAAATGAAATCATCGATTATTCTCTCAAGGTCGAAAGTCATGTTCTGAGGAACATCTGTAATTTTTATGTCGAGTTTGATGTATTCCCTTAAGATCCAAACATAGAGGAACTGCAAATCATAACAGAAATGATAGTAGATCATGTTAGTCATTAAAGATTCTGCTATGATATTGTCATGTAATATGTAACAACAAAGACGAAATGGAATGGTTACCTCATAAGGCCTTTTAGCTACCAGTGCATGTTTAAAAGACCCCGATGAATACGGCTCAGTTTTTCTATTGCTTGTTGTTGAACAAGATCGGAAAGCTGGCTGTTGTTCTTGAAAGAGCACATCCTAGTAAAACAGGATTCGATTCAAAGGTTTACTTGTACTGCAAGAAATTCAGGTATTCATTTTGGAAAAGGTAAAAAACTCAAAACCTCTCTCAAAATCGAAAAATGAACTTCATGTGTTGCTAAAGCAAACACTATTAGATCTGCATCCTGCAAAAAGAACAACATGAATAACGAAAATGTGTCATGACCCCAAAAAATGAACATGAATTAAGTTCACAAGGCATAGTGTACCAGCCCGTATAAGCAATGGCGAGTATTGCAGTTGTATCCAGGGAGACATTGTTGGTACCGGATGCACAACATAATCTTGTGTTCATCTTCACCAGGTACATTTGCATCAGAAATATAACCTGATTGAATACAACAGAGCATTCAGTTCATGCATACATACAAGTAGTAGGACATTAAATTCAAACTTGAATTCCCTTCCAGCCCAAATTACAAATTCAGTTCTGTGAAAATATATAATTTCGGTAATGACAAAATATCGCAAGAATAAAAAATAAAAAAATAAAAATAAAAACACGCAGATTTTACGTGGAAACCCTTTCGGGAAAAAACCACGGGCAGAGGAGAAGAAAATTTACTATATCGAATTCGAATCAATACAAGAGGAATAGACTATGTCTATTTATAGACTTGTAAAGCCATATTCTAGTAGGATTGAAACACTTTATCCTAATCAATATAAAATAGATGGAGTTTAATAAGGTTTAAAAAACTTTATTCTAAAATAAAATAAAAGAAGTCTAGTTCTATTTGGACATTACTTTTATTTTATTTTCCATCTTATTTTATTTAAATAAGAATTTGGGTCACTTAATTCTAATATTCTCCACCTTGACACGAATTCTCAACGAACAAGTTCTTCATCGCGAACTTTCAACGAACAGGTTCTCCACCTCTTCCATAAAACCCCTTAAGGGTTTCACTTCAACAATGAACACCAACCAAGTCTAAGCAATACTCAAACCTGGTTATAGGAAGTGACTTAGTCATCATATCTACAGGATTTTCATGAGTACTAATTTTGCTCACAACAATATCACCACGAGCAATAATATCAAGAACAAAATGATACCGAACATCAATGTGTTTTGTTCTTTCATGAAACATTTGATCTTTTGTAAGGAAGATGGCACTCTGACTGTCACAAAATACTGTACTGATTTGAAAGTCTTCATTAAGTTCACTAAATAGTCCTTCAACCAAATAGCTTCTTTACAAGCCTCAGTAATCGCTATGTACTCAGCTTCAATGGTAGACAAAGTGACTATAAGTGGCTTTCCAACTGGTTGCACAACCTCTAATTGTAAAGACATAACCTATGAGAGATCTTCTTCTATCAAGGTCTTTAGCAAAATCAGCATCAACATACCCAATGACTCCACCTTTAGTTCTTCCAAACTGTAAGCAAACATCAGTAGTACCTCGTAAGTATCTTAAAATCCACTGAATTGCTTTTCAGTGTTCTTTACCGGGATTCGCCATGTATCTGCTAACTGCACTGACTGCATATGATAAATCTGGACGTGAACAAACCATAGCATACATGAGAGACCCCACTGCACTAGAGCATGGAACATGTGACATGTACTCAATCTCATCATCTGATTGTGGAGACAAAGCTGATGAAAGTCTAAAATGAGCTGCTAAAGGAGTACTGACAGACTTAGTACTCTGCATATTGAACCTGCAAAGAACTTTCTCAATGTACCCTTTCTGACTTAGGTTCAATTTATTTTCTTTTCTATATCTGAGAATTTCCATACCAAGTATCTTCTTTGCTGGACCCAAATCTTTCATCTCAAATTCTTCATTTAGTTGGGCTTTGACTTTTCTTATCTCTCATTTATCTTTTGCTGCTATCAACATGTCATCAACATAAAGGAGTAGATATACAAACGAACCATCATTGTTTTTCTTATAGTAAACACAACTATCAAAACTACTTCTTTTGAAATCATGAGAAGTCATAAAGGAATCAAACCTCTTGTACCACTATCTTGGTGATTGTTTCAAACCGTAAAGGGACTTTTTCAGCAAGCAAACACAATCCTCCTTTTCTAAGACTGTAAAACCCTCTGGTTGTTGCATGTAAATATCCTCTTCAAGTTCTTCATGCAAAACTACAGTTTTAACATTTAACTGCTCAAGCTCCAAATCATACATGGCCACAATACCAAGCAAAACTTGAATCGAACTATGCTTTACAACTGGGGAGAATACATCTGTGAAGTCCACTCCTGGAATTTGACTGTAACTCTTTGTAACAAGCCTTGCTTTATATCTGAGTTCTTCAACTCCTGGAATCTCTTCTTCTTGTTATACATCCATTTACAACGAACAACCTTTTTACCTTTTGGAAGTTTTACAAGATCCTATGTTTTGTTTTTGTGGAGTGATTCCATCTCCTCTTGCATAGCAAACATCTACTTCTCTGAGCCTTCACAACTAACCGCCTCAGAATAATTAGATGGCTCTTGATTTGGATCTATATCTTCAGCCACATTTAAAGCATAAGCAACTAGATCAGCCTCAGCATACTTCTTTGGAGGTTTAATTTCTTTTCTAGTTCTATTTTTGGCGATAGAGTGTTGTGGTGAAGAAGCAACTTTATTCTCAATTTTTGTACTGGCTTGAGGAGTCGACTCTGTATTAATCTAATGCTCTACCTGCTTTTGATTTTCTTTATTGCAAGAATCTTTAAGAGATAAGTTAGGTGGCATAGCAGTTTCATCAAAAACAACATCTCTGCTAATCACAACTTTTCTATATTTAGGACACCATAACTTATACCCTTTAACACCAGTTTTATAACCAAGAAAAATACATTTAATGGATCTTGGTTCCAATTTTCCATTATCAACATGAGCATACGTAGGACACCTAAAAATCTTTAAATTAAAATAGTCAGCAGGGTTACCAGACCATACTTCTTATGGAGTCTTTTTCTTAATGGCAATGGATGGAGATCAGTTGATCAAAAAACATGTAGTAGGGGCTGCTTCAGCCCAAAATGACTTTGGTAAGTTGGCATTTGACAACATACATCGAACATTCTCCATGATCATTCTATTCATTCGTTCTGCAATGCCATTTTGCTGTGGAGCATGACGAACTGTCAAGTGTCTCATGATCCCTTCTGACTTGCATAGTTTATTAAACTCATCAGAATAGAACTCTAAGCCATTGTCTGTGCGAAGGTGTTTTATTTGTTTTCTTGTCTATTTTTCAATCATAGTTCTCCAAGACTTAAATGTGGAAAACACATCGCTTTTCTGCTTCAAGAAGAACGCCCAAACTTTTCTGGAAACATCATCAATAAAAATTAGCATATAATTAGCTCAACCTCTCGAATGCACTCTGGATGGCCCCCACAGATCAGAATGAATATACTCCAATGTTCCCTTCATGTTATGGATTCCTCTAGTAAATTGAACTGTCTTTTGCTTCCCAAAAATGCAGTGCTCATAGAACTTCAGTTTGCAAATTCCTTGCCCATTAAGAAGTCCTCTTTTGCACAATTCTGCCATACCATTCTCACTCATATGCCCTAGACGCATATGCCAAAGCTTAGTAATATCATCATCTGACAAGGAAGAGGAAGTAACAGCTGCATCACCAGTAACAATAGAACCTTACAGAACATATAATTTGGCAGTCTTTCTTTGCCCTTTCATTACAACGAGGGAACCTTTAGAAATCTTCAAAACCCCACTTTCAGTTGTGTATTTGTACCCTTTTGAATCAAGAGTACTTAACGAAATTAAATTTCTCTTCAATTCTGGAACATCTCGTATGTCACTAAGTGTTCTGACAACTCCATCAAACATCTTAACTTTAATCGTTCCAACACCTACGATTTTACACGAAGCATTATTTCTCATCAAAACAACACCTTCAGACACTGTTTCGTAATTTATAAACCAGTCTCTATTGGGACTCATGTGGAAGGTGCAGCCCGAATCAAGGATCCACTCCTCGCTCACTTTAGAATTGATGACTGAAGCGACAAGAAGTTCACCATCGCTGTAGTCTTCTACAACATCAGCTTCACCAGAATTTTCTAGTTGTTTTCCCTTTTGATTCGCAGCCTCCCTTTTGAGCTTATTCTGTAGCTTATAGCACTCAGATTTAATATGCCCTTTCTTATTACAGAAGTTACAAGTTTTACCTCTGTTTGAAGACTTCGATCTACCCTTAGATTTATCGCGAGGATTCCGTTCTTGTGTCCTTCTACGATCATCATCAGCATTCCGATCTTGCCTCCCACGAACAATGAGACCCTCACCCTAGGAGTTGGTTTTAACCACAAGATGCTTCATCTTATCATAAGAGGTTAAAGAATTATAAACCTCATCGACTGTGAGAGACTCGCGGCTGTATCAAATCGTGTCTCTAAAGGTTGAATAAGACGGGGGCAACGAATAAAGTAGAATCAACCCTAGATCTTCCTTATCATATTGAACCTCCATGGCCTCCAAGTTTGAGAGAATTTCTTTAAACACTGTTAAGTGTTCGTGCACAAATGCACCTTCCTCCAAACGATGAGCATAAAGACATTGGTTCATATGCAGCTTGCTGGTTAGAGTTTTTGACATGCATATTTGTTCCAGCTTTTTCCATAATCCAGCGATCTTCTCCTTCATCACCATCTTGCAAAATTTCGTTAGAAAAATACAGATGTAACTGTGTTAATGCCTTTCGATCCTTACGCTTCTTCTCTTCATCCGTTAATGTTGAAGGCATCTTATCTATCTCTAGCAGGACTTCCTCTAGATCTATCTGCATAAGAACTGCTTGCATCTTAATCTGCCACAACGTAAATTTGGTGTTGCGATCCAACAACGGAATTTTATACTTCAAAGATGCCATTACCGTGATCGAGATGAAAAAAACCTGGAAGCTCGGATACCATTTTGTGAAAATATATAATTTTGGTAATGACAAAATATCGCAAGAATAAAAAAATAAAAAAATAAAAATAAAGAACACGCAGATTATACGTGGAAACCCTTTTGGGAAAAAACCACAGGCAGAGGAGAAGAAAATTCACTATGTCAAATTCGAATCAATACAAGAGGAATAGACTATCTCTATTTATAGGATTGTAAAGCCATATTCTAGTAGGATTGAAACATTATCTTAATCAATATAAAATAGATGGAGTTTAATAAGGTTTAAAAAACCTTATTCTAAAATAAAATAAAAGAAGTCTAGTTCTATTTGGATATTACTTTTATTTTATTTTCCATCTTATTTTATTTAAATAAGAATTTGGGTCACTTAATTCTAACAAGTTCATACATACACACATACACACACATGCATACATGAATGCAAGTAGGAGTAGGACATTAAATTCAAACCTGGATTCCCTTCCAGCTCGAATCACCATTCATTCGTGACTCGATATAACCTTCAAGCTTCTTAGACAACCGGTACCAGGTGTAACGACATTCGAATCATAAACTTCACAATCCTTTTTTGGAAGGACCAGTTTACCTTCCAACTCAAATTCTCTCTGTAATCGATCCTCTTCAGCTTCCTACAATGAACACAAACTTGTAAACCATAACTAGGTTCTATGAAATCAAATCATTATAAAAACAAACATACCGCAATCTCATCGTTCTTCCTAGTGAAAAACCGTCTTGATCTCTGTTGATTCATCTTAGCTCGTGGAGCTACACCATCTACAAAATCCAACCAAGATCAACTTCTGATATACTATTTTTCGGTAAAAGTACCATGGAGGCTCTATATATTACATTTTGTTCTCTTTATTAAAAAATTGAGCAAATCAGTCCCTGAATGTTAGATAAAAAGCAAACCAATCCTTACTACTAAAAATTTCATCCATATTTACTATTAAAAAATAGCGTTACGGACAAAATAAACCTAAAGAAATAACACTGATGTGTTGTGTCTCGTGCTAACCTACAATGACCAGTTCCTATCAAATTTTTAATAAAAGAACCAATTTACTCTTTTATTTAAGGGACTAATTTACCTCATTTTTAGTAGAGCGAGTAAGGCCTCCACACTTTTACCACTAGTTAGCTAATTTTATTCAAAAATAAAAAAGCTTTACCAACTGCCATATATAATAGTTTCCTCGGTCTAACAATGTTAAAAAGGGAATCTATGTATTCAATGATACTGGTAAATACATCTTCATAGGTTATTGGTTATATTACAGACTGCATTTAAACAAGCACAAAGTAAACACTTTTTCTTATATGTGCATGTATGCGAGATTTTGAGATATATACATGGATGAACATACCTGATCTTCAGGATGAAAACATGAATGAATGATACCATTCATATTAAGATAAAGGTTATCAAACTCAATACCATTTGGATTTAAAGAGCTTGTATCAACACAATGACCATGTATATGTTCTTCAATGGCTTTTACCCTTATGTTAGGGTACTTATTCAGTAACCAACAATAAAAAGATGAAACACCCATTGTTTCTTTTTGTTTTTTTTAGATGACAAGCTACGGTGTTTGATAATAGGGAAGGGAAATGATAGTAGCTTGTTGCAGTTTTGCAGACGTTTAATAAAGGAAGAAGATTGAGTCACTGACAGGGGTGAAGCCAGAACAATTTTATGGGGGGCCGAAAAAAATTTTAATTTTTTATAGTCTATATCCTTATAATTTTCATCTTTTCCAAAACACAATCTTAAAGAATAATGACTTATTTCGTTTCTAATTTCATAAAAAATTTATTTGTTACTTTGTTAATTAGTATATATATAGAATTTTTTAAAATAAATTTTTTTAATATTTTTAAAAAAATTTAAAAAAATTATATTTTTATATCTAATTACCAACATGGTAATACATTTTATATGCCACATCAATAAAAATAATAAAAAAATTAATATTTTTATTAAGTTTAAAATGATTTGATAAATAACTTAATTTTAGAAATCCAATAAATACAAGAAATAAATAAATCTCTACATACACTTCCAAGTTCCAATCAAACTAATCCAACTAAAAGATTTTCTTTTTCGAATCTCCCTTTGCATGTCCACCCTACGTTCCCTATTACTCCACGTGGCAGTTCATCAGCTTTTCCTTATTCGTCCCTGCACCCGAAAACACACTCCTACCCTTCCTGCTATATGTAGTTTACGAATTTAATTTTTTTTTAAAAATTAAGGTGGTACCGCCTCGCTACACTCATAAATCTTTTTTGTGTTTTATATATATATATTTAAAAATACAAATGTTTTTAAAAAAAATTTACCGCGGATTTATTAAAAGAAATTTTTTTTCTTCATAGCAAATATTTGCTCAGATTTTAAAAAAATATATACGGGTGAGGATATAAAAAAAATTATATTTTAAAAAATTAAGGGAAAAAATGAGTGATACCATCAACTGATCAAGTAACACCGAATTTAACTGTAAAGCACAGATTATTTTTTAAAATAATTCTTTGTTCAGATTTTTTTTAATTAATTTGTCTTTTAAAGTTATTTGTATAAAAAAGAGACCCTATTGGCTTTTCATCTTTTCCAATGGTTGATGATTCAAGCATAGAATGGATTCTTATTACGATTTGATATGATGTTATGAAGATACAAAAGATTTGAGAATGTATAGTTTACATTGTGACAGTATCAATTATGAAGTTATAAAAATTTAATTTCTTTTTATCTAAATTTTAACTAAAAATTAAATATATAGATCTGAATTACACATGAAAAATGAATCGATTATAAGGTATGATTTTGATGGGCACTAATATTATAAGGGAAAATTACACCGTTAGTAAATTTATATTTTCGTTATTTAACTTTAAAAGTTTATAAAATATCACTAATCTTGAAATATTTTATTTAAGTTATTGAATTATTTAAAAGTTTTTATTCAAGTCACATGACTGTTAAGTTTTTTTTTTAATTCGATTAAAGAGCTCCAAGTGACAATTAGTACAGTAGAACATATCATCTAAGTTGATTTAATGGTCAATGTAGAGAATCGAAAAAGAAAGCTACTTTGATTTTGGTTTTCAGGTCTATAACATTCAAAGTTGTTTCAAAATGAATATTTCAATAATCATTTTATAATTTTTTGAAGTTAAATGATTTAAATGTAAATCTACTAATAAGAGGATAAATATGTTCCAAACTTTTGTCATCTAACACTGACAACAATACTGATGTCAATCAAACTGATACTCAATTTATTTTATTTTACAATTTAAAGTAAGCTCGAATAAAACTATATCTAAATACAATGAGTATCAATTTAAAAAAACTATAAAACATAGTGTAATAACCCATTTTTGCCCAAGCTTAATAAACAAAACAGAAAACCAAAAATAAATAAATAAAAGTCCTGTTACAGTCCTTTTACAAAAGACCCAAGTACCAGACTTAAACCCGAAGCCCAGTTACATTACAAAACCCAAATACCTAAACCTACCCAGTAAACCCAAACCCACAACATTCAGACCCAATTAGCCCATTCCCGAATTAGGCCTAATATGCCCATTTGACCCAACATAAACAGAGGCCCAAAACTAAAGCTTTCGACTAGGGTTAGAAACCGTAGCCCTCTCTTCGCGCCATCAGCAGACAACCTTAGCCCTCTCTTCGTGCAACAGCTATCACGGCCCCGTGTCATGCCGCAATCGGTGCATCCATCAACGCTCCCCCACCGTTGAATCCGCATCGTTAACCTGCAAGAAAAGGAAACAGAAGCAAACAATCAGCCACAATAATCAGAATCAGAATCAGAATCAATATTTATTTTTTAGATTCATCTACAAACAGTATAAATGGATGTAAAAAACAGTGTCATTTGGGGGGAAGATTTTTTGGACCACTACGAACACACACATACAAATAGAGATATATACAAACAGATACGTGTACAAAAAATACGAAAAGAGAAATAAAAAATAGTTTTTATTCCAACGAAAGGTGATTTTCCGTTTAGTTTTATTATTTCATTTTCTTTATTCTGATTTGAATATATACAAGATTTTTAGTACACAAAATACTTTTTAAAACAAAGAAGAGAAAGATTACCTACGTTGCGGCTTGAAAGGAGGTGGTTTTGGGCCTTTCGGCCGCTGTATGCGACCGCGCGTGTGACGGCGCGTGTGATGGAGAGCCACCGGAATCCAGGCCAAATTCGGACCTGAGGGAGAGCATTTCAGAGGCTCTTTCAATTGTTTTTTTAATACTATTTTAAAATAATTTTAAAATTGTTTTTTTTTTTTTGCTTTTATAGCCCTCTTGAAATGGTGCCGTTTTGGCTTAATGCAATAAGCCTAAAACGACGTCGTTTCAACCCAAGGATCCGCGCATTGACCCGAGACCCGAGAAGGATCCGCGCGTTTTTGTTTAAAGGGTTAATTACCCAATTGGTCCTTCCGTATTTTTGATATTTGTAACTTCATTTTATTTATATTAAAATCCGGCCCTAATCTTTTATTCTTGTTTCAATTTAGTCCAAATAGTCCCTTTAAGGCCAATTCTGTGAACGACGTCGTTCTAGGGAATAGGAAAATTTTCCCAGTGAGTCCCTCTGATCTAGTGCGTGTTTCAATTGGGTCCCAATTCAGTTTTTTATATTTTTAAAATTAGCCCCATAATTTTATTAAGTTTTAATTTGAAATCCTTTCGTATGTTTTTATGTTTAAAATTCTTTATATTATGTATTATTTATAGGTGTAAATAATACAAATTTATTTATTTTATATTCTATATTTCATAATTTATTGTATCATTTTATTATATATTATGTATATATTTTTTTAAAAAATCTTTATTAAATATTGTCGAAACCATTTTTAAGTTTTAAAAACGGGGGTCGACTTTTAAAATGTAAATGGAGCCGCCACCAATCCTTTTTGAGGTGTGATTGGGCCACCCTAAGATTGATCTTTTTAATAAAACATTTGGGCCTATTAAAACAATGATTTTTGGTCTGCTAAGTTTGAGAAAACGGGCTCGGGAGTCGGTTACGTACGAGGAAGGATTAGCACCCTCGTAACGCCCAAAAATTGGTACCTATTTGATTAGTTAATGTCTTGATGTCAAAACTTAAAAAGATTTCAGAGTACAATCCTCTCAAAAAAGAATAAATTGGATAAAATGTAAAGACCCACTTATTTCGAAGGAGAAAAATGCCATACCCAGTAAGTTAGGGTCTAACACTTCAGACTTTCGGAACAAAGTTAATCTTTGATTTTTAAAATTCATGTATGAAGGTTCAGGAGTAGGGTATTTGGTCATTCAGGACTCATGAAAGATTAGAACTCAGTAATTAGAGTTCAATCTTTCAAAACTCCCAAGTGCCAGGTATTGCCTTGGTTTTAGAAATCCCCATCCTCAAAACCACAATGCTACACCCAGTAAGTTAGGGTGCAACATCCTAAATTTCAAGAATAGGTTTTTATTCGAACTCCATACGAATAAATTTGAGAAGGGTACTCGGTTATTTAGGCTCAATGAGGAAAATTGGAACCCAGTAAGTTAGGGCACAATCTTCCCGAGGATCCTAAATATCGAACATTGCCTTTCTTTTGAAAACAATCAAGGATAAATCTTCGAATAAAATGAATTTGAGTAAAATGTAATGTTTAAAGTTATGCGTAACATAAATTAAATGGACGTGAAAACGTAAACAATGATAATAAGAACAAAATAATCACAGAGAAACAAATAAAAAATTTCGACAATACAATGAGTAAATAAGTGACAATTAATAAAAAATTTTAAATAATCAAATAAAGGGAAAAGTTGAAAAAAATAAGAAAAAAATAAGGAAAAAAATAAAATAAAAGAAATAAAAATAAAAAAGTAATAATATTAGTAGAAATATAAATAGATAACTAAAAATTAGGTAAATAATAATAATATTAGAATAACAAAATAAATATAAATAGAAACATAATAATAATAGCAATAATATATTAAATTAATTAATTTGAAAATAAAATAGCGAAAATAAAAAAAAGGATTAAATCGAACCTTAAAACAAAATTTTAGGGCAAATAAAAAATAAATAAAAGGAAATGGACCAATTTGAATGTGCGAATAACAAGGAGGGACCAAAAGGGAAATGGTCTCTACCTCCAAAACGCACAGCTTCAAGGAGGATCAAATGCAGTCAAAACAAATATTAGGGCCAACAAAATAATGAAAACTTAATTGCAAAATAATAAAAAACGGAAGAGCTAAAAATAATTGGACGAATTTAGAAAAAACAAAGAAATCAAAATGAAATGGACAGAATTCCCACGTAATTGAAAGAGAAAAGAAAACAATTCAATTTCAATAGAAATAGGAAAAGAGAGAATAATCTAATTCCAAATGAAAGTAAGAACACTAAAAGTAACTCCCCTTTTAAGGAACAAGATACCCCTATTTATATACATGGGGTTTACTAAAAATAGCCTAACTAATTTAATAATAAAATAAAATAAAATAAAATCTTTCTATTTTTAGCCTTTTACCAAGTCAACAAAATTGGATAATCCCTTGGTTTTCTCCATCTTTTTGATTTGGCCACAATTTAATGATTGTCTTTCAATTTGGCCCTTTTTTGCTTCGATTATTATTTTTTCAGGGCCCAGGCCAAAATTGGCCTATTACAGCTGCCCCTCTTTGCTTATTTTCGTGTAACGAGAATGGAGCAAAGACTTTAGAAAAAGGCCAAATTTGCCTGGGCCGGCCGAGTCTTGACTTCTTAGCGCTTCTTCTCTTCAAGTAACATCGCTCTAACCCACTGCATCTTCAAGGGTAAAGAAATTGTTGCTTCAAAACGCTCTATTACTACCTCACTGAGATAAGATTCGTTTAGATTTGATTTGCTCTACTCCTGATCAGCGAAGATAAGATCTGGTATATTTTGCCTGCTTCACTCCTGCTCAGTGAAGATAAGGCTGATGATTGGAATCTGCTCCATCGCCGGTACGTGGAGATAAGATTCACCAAAATTTGATCTGCTTCACTCCTGCTCAGCGAAGATAAGATCTGGTATGTTTAGCCTGCTTCACTCCTACTCAGTGAAGATAAGGCTGATGATTGGAATCTGCTCCATCGCCGGTACGTGGAGATAAGATTCACCAAAATTCGATCTGCTCCGCTCCTGCTCAGCGAAGATAAGATCTGGTATGTTTAGCCTGCTTCACTCCTGCTCAGTGAAGATAAGGCTGATGATTGGAATCTGCTCCATCGCCGGTAGGTGGAGATAAGATTCACCAAAATTAGATCTGCTCCGCTCCTGCTCAGCGAAGATAAAATCTGGTATGTTTAGCCTGCTTCACTCCTGCTCAGTGAAGATAAGGCTGATGATTGGAATCTGCTCCATCGCCGGTACGTGGAGATAAGATTCACCAAAATTCGATCTGCTTCACTCCTGCTCAGTGAAGATAAGATCTGGTATGTTTAGCATGCTTCACTCCTGCTCAGTGAAGATAAGGCTGATGATTGGAATCTGCTCTATCGCCGGTACGTGGAGATAAGATTCACCAAAATTCGATCTGCTTCACTCCTGCTCAGTGAAGATAAGATCTGGTATGTTTAGCCTGCTTCACTCCTGCTCAGTGAAGATAAGGCTGATGATTGGAATCTGCTCCATCGTCGGTACGTGGAGATAAGATTCACCAAAATTCGATCTGCTTCACTCCTGCTTAGTGAAGACAAGATCTGGTATGTTTAGCCTGCTTCACTCCTGCTCAGTGAAGATAAGGCTGGTGACTAAAATCTGCTCCATTGCCGATACATAGAGATAAGATTCGCCAAAAATTGATTTGCTCCGCTCCTGCTCAGCGAAGAGAAGATCTAGTATGCTTAGCCTGCTTCACTCCTGCTCAGTGAAGATAAGGCTGATGATATCCGTAATCTTGGTCAATCCTACTACATTGTCCACTGGGGAATCCATCTATAGAAGAATGATATGCTTATGCTAGATGAGTAGGATGCTATGATTAATATGAATCAAATGCTCCTAACTACATGTATTATGGATGTTAAATGCACAAATGCAAAATGTCATGAGAATGATCCACTTTTTAGGTTGTCATTATTTTTTGTGTGTTAAGGTTATCATTTCTTTGGCGTGAGTCTTCTTGCTTAGTTGATATCTTCTGACAGAGAACTCGTAAAACCAATCCCATTTTGTTCGACTGGTTTGCCCCACTATAACTTCAAGGTCTAGTCCACTGTACTTCTAGGACAAAAAGCTTGCACTATCTTCAAACTCTCCCACTGCAACTTAGGGGAAATCTATTCCCACCATAATTCAAGGATATAGGATTTGACTCTTCTTCCATCAATTTGGTCTGTTGCACCATTCCTTGGGTGTCATGACCGGATGTATATGCCTGATATTTGCATGGATGCAGAATATCATTTTTCTCTCGAGAATGATCCCTTTTAAAGCTTGGGTTGATATTGCTCGTTATTTGTCAAGATTGTGCTACCAACGCAATATTTGTCTTTAACAGAAAATCTTAAGGGGTAGTCTCTCAGACAGTTCCAACCCTTAGGTTTGGCAAGTTCTAAACAATAGTTTTGTTTCAGATTCCCGTATTTATTTAGAAACTTCTAGAGTAATAAGTAGAACTCCTTTTGTGATAGTATTGTTAGCCCATTAATCATTATTTCAATGCAAAATGCTTGAAAGAGATCACAGCCTGAGTAATTAAGAGCATAGCTCGAAATAATTAAATTAATCAAAGATAGTCAATGTAATAAAACAAAATTGATAGGGGCATATTTGAAAAAGAATAAGGTAATCAAAGATAGCAAACATGGGTAAGATAGAAAACTAGGTGCCCTAGATATCACAGCCTGAGCTCTTTTGTACAAACTTTTTGCTGATCATTTTGAGCTTAATATGTGTTTAGGGGTCCCGAAGTACTTTGTCAATGCCTCATTATTTAGCATACTTCCTCATTGTTAACTCAGGAATAGTAAGACTACCGCATGCCTCACTTTCGATGCGCCTTCAATGATAAGGTCATTCTCAATTTGACATCCATTTTCTCTGAGATCCTTTTGTATGGGAATGACCCTTCTCAAAACTAAGTTTCCTTGATGAAATTTTCTAAAACGATCTTTTCGATATCACTCCGTATCATCTTGGCATATTTGATCGTAACAGATAATTTCCGATCTCTTTTCTTCAATCAGGTTCACTTGATAATCAGGATTGGATTTATTCTACTCCTACTCTGTCAAAACTCGCGGGGAAGAAAACTTTACTTCAAAAGACAAAATTACATTCATTTCATAAATCAACGAGGAAAGCATTGCCCTGGTAGAGGTTCTAATAGAGGCTCCCATTATCTTTTTTTTTGCACCGTTCATTTCCGGGCAATATGGATCGCAAACTTTTGATATCGTGGTGCCATTCAAGTTTAATACATCGTTAAATATGATCTTTTTTGGCATTTCATACTGTCATAGAATCTGCTAACTATCGACCCCATAACATCGACATATGAAGTAGCTTCTGTCCACTCGAAAAAGTAAGTAACAGCCACAGAAATATTTAGAAGCTTTTGGCGAAATCGGCCTGACGACATACATGCCCCATATAGAAGAAGATTATGGGTTTGATATCCGTGATATGAAGTAATAAAATTTATAAAGAACTTAATCACACCAAAACTAACTAATATCACGACATTTAAGGCAAGCGCACCTATCGAACAGTAGTATAGCTTAGTGGCAAGACCGAGTTATCGTACCCAAGGGAACCAAAAGTACTATTACTTACTTTCTTTTTATTATCTAGCCTAAGAATAAAAGAAGTGTTTGTTTAAACTAATTCTAAAACTAACTAAGAAAAGCACAAAGAGTAAAATTGGGAAAACTTTTAGGGAAAAGCTGATTGATATGGACAATACTTAATGGAGAATCCACCTAGACTTCACTTATTATTGGTTCTTGAGCTAGATGATTTATTCACTTGACTTGATCCGTAGAGATCCCTAATTTATGCTAAACCCTCCGTCGAGGCATAGAGCAACTAGGCCTAAGTTGTTAATTAAAGTTCCTTTATTAATTAACTCCATAGGTTGCATTAATTTGATCTATGGTTCCCCATATTAGGTTTGACCCTAATCCGGCAGATTTATGTCGCCCTATGTCTAGGGTTGCATGCAACTCCGCTTAATTATGGTAGATCTACTCTTATCACAGGGACTTTTGCTCCTCTGCTCTAAGCACATCTATTTCTTAAATTAATACCTAGGTTTATTAACACAAGAATTAAGCACACATAATTAAGAACAACTCAAGTATTTATCATATAACTCAAGAATAAATAATAACAAGATTCGTCTTAGGTTTCATCCCCCTCAAGTATTTGAGGGGTTTAGTTCATAATAAAGAAAGAAAACATCTCAGAAGAAATAAAATAACAAAACATAAAAGAACCCGAAAACCCCTGAAGGAATTTAGGGAGATCCTCTATATTGCTGCAGAATTCCGGTTTCTGGGATGAATCAATCAGCTTCCCTGCGAGTAATCCCTACTTCCACTCTCTGTGTTGGCAGTAAAGAATGCTTCTCTTTGTGGGGAAATAAGCACACCCTAAGAGTTGCCTCCTAGGGTCTTTATATAGAGCTTTGGGGAGCCTTTCTTAGCCTCCAAGTATCCCAATTCGAGTGAAATTCCTCTTCCTCACGACTAGAACACGCCCGCGTGCCACGCCCGTGTGACTTCGACAAAGGCCGTATGATTTGGCACGGCCGTGTGGCCTACCCGTGCTTATCGAGGGCTGGGTCGTGTGATCTTCATGTGGCACGACCGTGTGGCACGGCCGTGTGGTGACTCTTTGGGCCGTGTGTTATGTCATTTTTGGCCCATTTTCCTCATTTTCGGTCCATTTCCTATTCTTTTCTCTTCCCTATGCTCTCCTGAGTATAAGATATGAAAAAGAAGGATTAAGAGCACCAATTCTCACTAAATTGATAATAATTCATCTAAAATATAGGTTAAACATGGGGTAAGAATATGTATAATTTAGCGTTTATCAAATACCCCCACACTTAAACCTTTGCTTGTCCTCAAGCAAAATCTCAATCCCTAAATAAGAATCATTCTTCTCAACTTACAACCTTTATCAATAATGTTTCAAACTAATCCACAGGTAGTCATACAATGAATAATTCAATCAGAAGAACATTAAAGATTCAATCAATCTAAGTTGAGAATTTTATCATTAAAAACATAAGCTTTCTCTCTTCTCCTAAGTAATTATCTCTCCATCTTAATTAACAGAAGTTGACATCCTCACTAAAGGTTCACTCTATCCACTCAAAGTGTTTAGGGTTCAAGAATTAAGCACTCTCTAGTCAATCTGAAAAGTATTTACCATAGGCTTGCAAGAAAATCACATCTCTACCACTATAGATTGATATGATACATCGATCAAAAGGTCTTTACTGGTTGTAACGGGGCTTGGTTATAGGTGTTGTTACAGGCTGCAAGAGAGGGTTAGAATCGAGATTGAACTTGAAAAATTATCTAGCTAGACAAATCTCTATCACTTTGAAACATATTTCTAGGGCTAATTCTTATGATAATATCGTTTCTGGCTTCATAGCTTTGAAAGATAGACATATGCAAAAATTTATCGAACTATTTACAATTTACAATCGAATTTTACTGTATGTACTCTTTTTTCTTCTTTTTTTTCTTTTCTTTTTTTCTTTTTCTTTTTCTTTTTTTTTGTCTCTCTTTTTTTTCTTTTTTTTCTTTCTTTTCTCTTTTTTTTTCAAGAATTCAAGTAATACAATAAATTGAATAAAACTTTACAATCTGGAAAAGAGAATAAAGCTAGATGAAAAATTCAACTCAAATCTCGACAAAAATAGGGATCAAAATAATTGAATGAAATTCAACAAAAATGGGTTATTGGTTAATAATTAGAGGGTGAGTCAAGGAAAATATTGTTAGGCTCAATGGGATTTACTAGGGGTTAATTCATGGAGGCAGGCTTTTTGTGAAGTAAGTGGGTTAAATCCTAAGTGCCTTTATCATTTCGGTATATCAAATCAATGATGTGGTCTCGACATGTATAATCGAAGCAAGTTCTAGAATAACAATTCAGTATTGACTCACTCAAAGCAATAATAAAAGTGAGCATGAAAGAATGTATGCTCAAAAAGGGCTCAAGATCTCACCAGAATTATGGCTTTTGATGTCAATCCTGTGAATTTCAATTCTCAAGATAATACTTAGAATTAAAGAAAACGTCTTATGCAAAAAATTGGGGTTCTCAAAAATTTTAACTTATCATGCTTGATTCCCTAATGTTTTAAAGTTTGAATAATCAGAGTATAAGCACCTATATCTTAATTCTCAACATATCGATAGAAATCATAAATCAATCAGAATAAATTCCTAATAGGAGATAGAGAATTAGTTAAGAACAATGCATGAAGTACAATTTCAGGGATTTTCATAGATAATGTAAAGATTTCAAGTAAGCTTCCCCCCCACACTTAAGATGTACATTGCCCTCAATGTACAAAGATATATAAATAACAAGAGAAGTAAAAAAAAAAAACATAAGATAGGGAGAGAATTGAAACTCCCTGAATTCAGGATGAAATTGTAAGGAAGAGTCGGCAATTGTGGCAGGGTGTTTCCATTTCCGTTTGAATATGAGCTGTAGAGCTCCTTTTTGAAACTGCGAAAATATTAATTAGTCGTGGGAATTTTCGATTGATAGAGATTACTTGTTAGGGATTAGCAGAAAAAAATAAATAACAGGAAAAATAAAAAACTAAGTTCTAGAAATACTAATACTGTAATGAATTAAAAGGATTAAGTATAATAAAAATAAAATTCGAAATAAAAGGAAGACTAATAAAGGGAAAAAAATTAAAAATGAAAAATGAGAAAAATAGAACCGTATGGGAGAATAGAGACATACGCCCGTGTGTCTCGGGGTTAGCCCATGTTGATACTGCAAGGTTGCCACGGCCATGTCGCATGGTCGTGGGAATTTGTTAATAGCCCGTGTAGAATTCGTAAAGTTGCCACGGCCATATCACACGGCCGTGGTGATTTGTCGACCTCCCATGCTTTTGGGAAACTTCTGCTCTGTTTGTACACAGTCTGGGTGCACGACCGTGTCTCTGTTTTAAGATGTCACACGGCCTTAGGCACGCCCGTGTGGCTGGCCGTGTGGTCTAAATTTCTACATAAAAAATGTTAGTTGCTGCATAAAAATACTAGAAAAATTTTAAACAAAGAAAAGTTACTAAGTTATTGCTCGGGTTGCCTCCCGAGAAGCGCTTGTTTATAGTCTAAGCTCGACTTTTCTTAAGCTTGTTCGTTCATGGTGGTTTGAAGAGTTGATACTCTTCTATCCTGCTTGCATAAGATTTGAGTCGAGTATGGTTTACCTTGAAAGTGCCAAGTGACTCATGTTTTATTTCTACTGTACTATAAGGGAAGATTTTCATTACCGTAAAGTGGGGTATGTCATTTGTATGTTCTTTCGAGTTCAAGATTCGAAGGTCGTCTTCCCCTAGAAGTACCTTATCCCCTACCTTGATTTGACACATTTTTACCTGAGGGTCGTCTTGATGATGCTCTGGGTTGGTGTGACATGTTTTGGGTTTTCATGATAGTTCAGCCACTCATCTAGTTCCTCGATCTGAAGCATTCGCTTTTCAGGTGCATCTCCATTGGATGGACTTGTCTATGATTGGGTTGCCTTTATGTGAAATGTATCCTGCACAGAAGGTTGAGTGGTGAGTTCAATGTTTTTACAAGGACTCATGACTATATTATTATCAACAGTTTTAATTGCATTTTGAGCTTGTAAAGTAACTTTGTCATCACCTACACGTAGTGTAAGTTCACCTGTTCCTAAATCAATTATTGTTCTGGCAGTTGTTAAGAAGGGTCGCCCTAGAATTAAGGGTATATTGCTATCCTCATCAATGGCTAAAACAACAAAGTCAACTGGGAATATAAATTTATCAATTTTGACAAGCACATCTTCAATTATTCCCTTAGGAAACCTAATAGTTTTATCAGTTAGTTGAATGTTCATCTTAGTTTGCTTAGGCTTTCCAAGACCTAGTTGTTTAAACAGTTTATAAGGCATGACATTTATACTAGCTCCTAAATCAGCTAAAGCATTTTTGGTGTCTAGGCTACCAAATAAACAAGGAATAGTAAAACTCCTTGGATCTTTCAGTTTGGTTGGCAGTTTATTTTGAAGAATAGCTGAGCATTCCTCGTTGAGTTCCACTATGGACAATTCTTCTAACTTCTTTTTATTTGTGAGAAGTTCCTTTAAAAATTTCGTGTACTCCGGCATCTGCATAATTGCTTCAACAAAAGGTAAGTTAATATGTAATTTCTTTAATAGTTTAAGAAACTTACCGAATTGCTGATCTGTGCAGTCCTTCTTTAGCGCGTTTGGGTATGGGATACGAGGTTTAAATTCTTTGACAATTTCATCTTTGGGACTTACCTCATCCTTTCCTTTACTTACCACAGGCTCCTTGTATGGCTTTAGGTTGGTTTTGGTTTACCCCTCATCATCTATCATACCCACGGCATTGAGTTGCTCCTTAGGGTTAGTCACAATGTTGCTTGGTAACCCACCTTGCGGTCTTTCAGAGATTAGCTTAGCAAGCTGGCTTATTTGAGTTTCAAGCCCTTGAATAGATGCTTGCTGGTTCCTTAGTACGGTTTCGGTATTTTGAAAACGGTTTTCTGACATGGCCATGAATTTGGTAAACATTTCTTTAAGATTGGGTTTTTTCTCTTGCTGTGATGGTGACTGCTGAAATCCCTCAGGGGGTTGTTGTCTTTGATTCCCTTGTCTTCCCCAAGAAAAACTGGGGTGACTCTGCCAACCTGCATTATAAGTATTATTATAAGGGTTATTTTGAAGTCTAGAATTATTACCCATATAGTTGGCTTGCTGAGTTTCCATGCCATGTCCATAAGAGGAGTAATCTGGATTAAACATATTTCCTGGTGTTGTGTCGCATTGCATAACTGGCTGCATCTGCGTAGAACCAACAAAATTATCAAACTTTTTATTTAAAAGTTCTACCTGATTAGTAAGCATAGTAACAGCATCAATATTATAAACTCTTGCAGCTTTTGTCGGCTTTGTCCTAATGATTTGCCACTAGTAGTTATTCAATGACATTTCTTCAATAAATTCATAAGCTGCTTCTGGCGTTTTATTATTAATTGTTCCTCCTGCGGCTGCATCAACCATTTGTCGTGTGGATGAATTCAAACCGTTGTGGAATGTTTGAACTTGTAGCCATAAAGGTAGTCCATGATGAGGACATCTTCTCAAAAGACCCTTGTATCTCTCCCAGGCATCGTAGAGTGTTTCTAAATCAATCTGCACAAAGGAAGAAATATCGTTTCGTAATTTAGCTATTTTAGCGGGAGGAAAATATTTAAGTAAAAATTTTTCTGTCATCTGTTCCCATGTGGTGATTGAGCCTCGTGGTAGAGAATTTAACCACTGTTTGGCTTTATTCCTTAAAGAGAATGGAAATAGCCTTAGTCGAATGGCATCATCAGAAACGCCATTTATTTTAAAGGTATCACAAAATTCCAAGAAATTTGCTAGATGTGAATTTGGATCTTCATCCTGCAAACCATCAAACTGCACAAATTGCTGTATCATCTGAATAGTGTTAGGTTTTAGTTCAAAATTATTAGCAGCAATAGCAGGTCTAACAATGCTAGTTTGAGTACCAATCAAACTAAGTTTAGCATAATCATACATAGTTCGAAGAGCTTCATCCTGGTTTATTGGTTCTGCTAGTAGTGCTGGAGGAGGTGGAACATTTTGATTTGCTTCCATCTCTTCTGTAGGTTCTGGCTCGTGCTCAGGTTCTTGCTCTGGATAATATAGGTTTCGTCTGATCTCTCTGCGATTTCTGCGAACTGTAGCTTCTAAATCTTCGTCAAAAAGTAATGGTCCTGTTGGGTTGTTTCTAGTCATAAACAAGAAAAACCTAGAAAAATAAAAAAAAAGAAACGAAAATAAAAAAAATAAATTGAAAATAATAAACTTAGAAAAACCTAGAAAAAAATAAAATAAAATAAAATAAAATAAAATAAGAAGAAAAGAGAAAAGAAAAAAAATAAAAATAAAAAAATAAAAATATAAATAAATAAATAAATAACTAAATAAAAATAAATAAATAAATAAATATATTAATGGCTAAAGTAATAGAAATCGAGTGTTTGTAATATTTTAGTTCCCCGGCAACGGCGCCAAAAACTTGATATTCGTGATATGAAGTAATAAAATTTATAAAGAACTTGATCACACCAAAACTAACTAATATCACGACATTTAAGGCAAGCGCACCTATCGAACAGTAGTATAGCTTAGTGGCAAGACCGAGTTATCGTACCCAAGGGAACCAAAATTACTATTACTTACTTCCTTTCTATTATCTAGCCTAAGAATAAAAGAAGGGTTTGTTTAAACTAATTCTAAAACTAACTAAGAAAAGTACAAAGAGTAAAATTGGGAAAACTTTTAGGGAAAAGCTGATTGATATGGACAATACTTAAGGGAGAATCCACCTAGACTTCACTTATTATTGGTTCTTGAGCTAGATGATTTATTCACTTGACTTGATCCATAGAGATCCCTAATTTATGCTAAACCCTCCGTCGAGGCGTAGAGCAACTAGGCCTAAGTTGTTAATTAAAGTTCCTTTATTAATTAACTCCCTAGGTTGCATTAATTCGATCTATGGTTCCCCATATTAGGTTTGACCCTAATCCGGCAGATTTATGTCGCCCTATGTCTAGGGTTGCATGAACTCCGCTTAATTATGGTAGATCTACTCTTATCACAGGGACTTTTGCTCCTCTGCTCTAAGCACATCTATTTCTTAAATTAATATCTAGGTTTATTAACACAAGAATTAAGCACACATAATTAAGAACAACTCAAGTATTTATCATATAACTCAAGAATAAATAATAACAAGAATCGTCTTAGGTTTCATTCCCCTCAAGTATTTGAGGGGTTTAGTTCATAATAAAGAAAGAAAACATCTCAGAAGAAATAAAATAACAAAACATAAAAGAACCCGAAAACCCCTGAAGGAATTTAGGGAGATCCTCTATATTGCTGCAGAATTCCGGCTTCTGGGATGAATCAATCAGCTTCCTTGCGAGTAATCCCTACTTCCACTCTCTGTGTTGGTAGTAAAGAATGCTTCCCTTTATGGGGAAATAAGCACACCCTAAGAGTTGCCTCCTAGGGTCTTTATATAGAGCTTTGGGGAGCCTTTCTTAGCCTCCAAGTATCCTAATTCGAGTGAAATTCCTCTTCCTCACGACTAGAACACGCCCGTGTGCCACGCCTATGTGACTTTGACAAAGGCCGTGTGATTTGGCACGGCCGTGTGGCCTACCCGTGCTTGTCGAGGGCTGGGCCGTGTGATCTTCATGTGGCACGGCCGTGTGGTGACTCTTTGGGCCGTGTGTTATGTCATTTTTTGCCCATTTTCCTTATTTTTGGTCTATTTCCTATTCTTTTCTCTTCTCTATGCTCTCCTGAGTATAAGATATGAAAAAGAAGGATTAAGAGCACCAATTCTCACTAAATTGATAATAATTCATCTAAAATATAGGTTAAACATGGGGTAAGAATATGTATAATTTAGCGTTTATCAGGGTTCCACTGATTCTTTGCAACATGAGGTTTGTTTCTTATCTTGTTCACTGTCATTAACAGATCAGGAGATAAGCTACAATCTTAGTCATCTTCAAAGTCCTGAGATCCCACTAAACACATATCTCGCTCAAAAGGAGATTCTAAGTTAGTAGCAGCGTCACCCATATCATTGATATCTGGAAACCTGTTATAAGGAAGAAAGAAAATTTGAAGAACAAGAGAAACCAAGAATATTTACTCGTGTGGTATGATCATGAATGAAATGGAGAGTACAGTTGCTTGAAATGAGAAACAAAAGATGCATTTCATTGAATTAAAGATGCTGAACATAAGCCTATTTCATAAAAGGTCCCTTATTGCCTCTAGGCTTCAAGCAACAAGTGTGTTTTGAATATTACTCTAGATTAGTCCTACAAAATATAGGGATCTCTTCCACAGTCCCATTGTTCAAAACACTCCCAAGTATGTAAGGGTGAATGCCTGTTAAATTCTCTTCCCTACATCCTCGATTATCGCGTTTACCCCCTTATCAGCATAGTTAGGTAACGAATTTTCTACACCAGACTGATTGTCAAACTTCATAATGCCCATTTCAACTAGCCTTTCGACTCTTCTTAAAAGGGATACAATTTTCTATCGAGTGCCCCGTAATTCCCGCATGGTATTCGCATTGGGCATTTGCGTCATACCACTTACGGTATGGGGCCGCAACGGTTCCAAGTGGAAAGGGGTCACAACGTGCGCATTGAATAGACTTTTGTACAACTCTCCATACGTCACTGGTATGGGAGTGAACTGGAACTTTTCTGTATTCTGCCTCGTGTTTGGCTCTTGCCTTGGTAAGGCCTGCTGGCCTGCAACTACCGTTCTTGACTGATTAACCATGACAAGCTTTGAGTAGCCTGAGCTCACATTACCAACTTCATTCTCTCTTTTCTTCGGGGCTGACCTTCTTGCGCTCTCCCCTGCCTTGATCTTACCAGCCCTTATGGCATTTTCTATCATTTCGTCAGACATCACTATGTCTGCGAAACTCTTGGTTGCATTACCTAACATGTGAGTAATGAAAGGTGCCTTCAATGTATTGATGAAGAGCATGGTTGTTTCTTTTTCTAGCAACGGTGGTTGGACCTGTGTAGCGACCTCTCTCCATCTCTGAGCATACTGCTAGAAGCTTTCGCTTGGCTTCTTCTCCATATTCTGGAGCGTGATCCGGTCAGGTGCTATATCCGTTATATAGCCGTACTGCTTCATGAAGGCCTGAGCTAGGTCCTTCCATGACTTGACCGGGGTCCTACTCAATTGGTTGTGCCATTTTGTTGCAGCCCCACTCAAACTATCCTGAAAACAGTGGACCAACAACTGATCATTGTTGACATACCCCGTCATCCTTCGATAAAACATTGTAATATGAGCCTCAGGGTAACTAGTTCCGTTATATCTTTCAAATTCTGGCATTTTAAACTTCGGGGAAGTACTAAGTCCAGGACTAAACTCAGTTCCTTTGCATCGACTCCGCAGTAGTGATCAGTATTCTCTAACTCCTTGAATTTCTCTTCCAACCATTTTTATCGGTCCTCAAACTGTTTTGGAAGCTCAGCCTTTGCCTTTTCCACCTCTGCCATGTCGTCAAAGTCAGGGACCTGAGGGTTTACCAGATTATCTCCAGGATTAGTACTCGATCCTATTGGGAAATTCGCTGGTGCTGAGGTACTAGTTTGATAGAGAGGTTGGACATTAACGGACACCTTTGGTGGTTGTGTTTGCGTGTTCACTGGCGTAAAACTTGTAGGACAAGCGGAATCTTCATTGTCATTTCCTTTGTCAACCATAGGGCCTTTTCCTTTGTCAGCCCCTCCTTTAAACAGCTGCGTCAACTGACTTATCATGTTGTTCTGTGATTCCAACATGTTTTTCTCGGACTCCAACATTTGGTCCCTCATCTCCTGCTGGATCTTAGCTAGCTGTTCTTGCATCTGAGCCTGCAGTTGCTCCTGCATCTCCTTTTGCATTTGCTCAAACCTCTGATCCATATCCTTTGTTTTCCATCGTGTAGAATACTGGTATTCCAGGGTAACTAAAATATGATCTTTGATTAATAAGGCTCTTTTGTGAAAATTTAATGCAGATGATGCAATGTAATGCAATGCAATGATATGAATGTAAAAAGGCGTCAATTCTAATTCAATTTCATTTAGAATAACTTGACTAAAAGACAAAATCCTTTACACAAAATAGACTACATATACGACCTAGCCCTTAGGCCCAGAGCTTTAACTTTAGTAAGAAGCTCAGCCAGCTCTTGACCTCGACCTGACACTGACTCATACTTTATACTCAACACGTCTGCTTGAATTGCCAGGGTTTGTAGATGCTCCGCCACTTCTCGGATCTGAGCCACGGCTTCGCCCATTATGTAATATCTTTTCCTGACCTGGTCTTGAGATAGATGGAACCGTTCTTTCCATTGCTCACTATTCGACTCAAGGAATTCAATTCGAAGTTCACAATTCTGTAGAGCAGTTTCAAGTTCTCCCACTTTTCCCTTTAAATTCTCGATCTCACTCAAGCTAGCTTTTAACTCTATTACAGAGTTGCGTCTGTGATGGTGATGCAAAGCTTTCTCTAATTCTGCTACTCGAGCCTTTAACATCTCCTTTTCACTTTGGCTATCATCTAAACTCTCTTTAAAAGTAATTTCTCGAGCCTGAACAGCATGGAACTTCCTTTCCCACCAATCGGCCTTAGCTTTCTCCTCTTGGACTTCTTACCTCTATTGTTCAGACGTTTTACCCAAACCAGCATTTCTCATTGACTTATGCAGCTGCGTATAATCAGTCTTCAGCTTCTCTAGGTCCTCTTCAGCCTTCCTTTTCCACTTTCTCAGTTTCTCGGCCTCTAGTTTCTGGACGTCAATATCCAACTTTAGATATACCTTTTCCTCCTCGAGCTGCTTTATCCTTTTCCCCAACTCTGAACTTCTTTGCTTAAAATCCTATTTTATGATTTCAAATTCAGAGGGAACTACTCATAGATACTCCTCTATCGGTTGAACACCCTCTGAACTCGGCCTAGGGATATTGTCGTTGACTCGTCTACTGAACCGTCCATTATACTCAGGGGTCATCATCAGATCTGCAGCCAAACTTTCTATTCGACGAGTCTGATTTCAAGCATTAGAAATCTCTTTAACTCTCTTTTTGTAGTCTCCCTTATACGCAAACTCGCATTTAGCAAGTCCATGGGTTGCCGGTATAAATTGTCTTGCCTCATATTGCCTAAGCACGAGTAATGGAGCATATCCAATGGCCCCCCAGATCCCAAGCAAAGGGACCCAATCAAAATCGAAAAAGAATTTTGTTAGGTATCCACCAAGGTGCTTTCCACTCAATGTCTTCTTCCTGAAGATTCTGAAGGAGCGCGATCCAGTTTTCTTCCGATATGTCATCTCCCCTGGGTGTAGCTGCTATCTCCTTCAGTGGGGAGTAATTCTCAAAGAAAGCCCGATAATGACCTTTATCCACCTTCCAAAAATGACCGTGGAACCATGTTAACAGTAACTGCGCACGTCCTATAAACCTGCCATCGCCGGACCTTCTACATGCATTCAAAGACCGAAATGTTTCAGCTAAAATCAAAAGAACCGGTGTGACCCCTTTGCTAAGTCGGTCGAAGAGATCTGTAACCGCCTCATCAACATACCCCAACGCCCTAGGGAAAAGCATCAACCCGTAAATACTTAAAGCAAAGACGTCAACCTTCTTCTTCGCATCAGGATGTGCTAGGATCAAATCTCGCAAATTCTTCTATGGGATGCACTCACACTCTCCCTTCTGCTTGATTATTGCCGTAACCCACTGCTCACTCATTCTTGTAATATTTATTAGTTTCTTCCAAAATACCGAAACATAAGCAGCTCTCGAATAGGCCTTGTCAACTTGAACCTTTGGACAATTTAACAAGGCAGTATATTCCTCCACCGTGGGTACCAAATCTACCTTCCCAAACGTGAAGTAGCTATATGCAGGGCTCCAATACTGAGCAAGGGCCTGGAACAAGTGTGCATCCACTTTGATATCAAGTAAGTATGGTAGATCTCCATAGTTGCAGTAGAACAACTATTTATCCTCATCGTTCTACTGATCCCATATCTCCTTCAACTCTTTGAGGTTATCTTGGGTCACGCTGATGCGAGTGTAATCCCATAACTCAGATTTGTATCCCTCGGCTAGACTGTCTCCTTTCTCTAATTGTGTTATCTTTGACCATTCACGGACAGCCGCATTATTTTCTACTTTATCAAGGAATTTGTCCCCCATGCCGAGCTTTTCTAATTCAAGAAATGGAATATGAATTGACACCTTTTGAATATGCAATAACATGCAAATATGTCAAAAACAAAACATAGCAGGTTAGTATCATACATCAGAAACATAACTTAAAGTAAAGAAAACATCTATAGGGGTAATCACTAGGGTTTCGCGTAGTCCTTCTAAGGGTGGGCCCTTAGGGTTTCCTTATATGTGGTTTGGTTCTAAAGAAAGGGTACCTGAACCAGCAGATTCCTCGATCCTCACCCATTATAGGCTCATATGGACCGAGTTTAGTTCAGGGGGATACATTTCCCTATGGCTACACGGAGATGAAAACCTCACGAAAACATAGGTACGGATATATCTCGAAAGCGATCCACTATCCTGCACGGAGGTGAAAACCTCACGAAGGAAATAGCTTCTCACTCCCACTTAAAAGGTGTGACCACAACGGTCATGCGATACAATGATGGAAGATTTAAAGAATTTGAAAGCATAAATAGTGAAAACCAAACAGATGAAATGCAATAAGGGGATCGTAAACTCAAAATCAAATTAAATTTTCGACAAAAAGACAAGAAGTAATCAAATCGCGGCTTGACTCTCTTATTGGTCCCCAGTGGAGTCGCCAAGCAGTCGAAACCATTTTTAAGTTTTAAAAACGGGGGTCGACTTTTAAAATGTAAATAGAGCCGCCACCAATCCTTTTTTAGGTGTGATTGGGCCACCCTAAGATTGATCGTTTTAATAAAACATTTGGGCCTATTAAAACAATGATTTTTGGTCTGCTAAGTTTGAGAAAATGGGCTCGGGAGTCGGTTACATACGAGAAAGGATTAGCACCCTCGTAACGCCCAAAAATTGGTACCTATTTGATTAGCTAATGTCTTGATGTCAAAACTTAAAAAGATTTTAGAGTACAATCCTCTCAAAAAAGCATAAATTGGATAAAATGTAAAGACCCACTTATTTCGAAGGAGAAAAATGCCATACCCAATAAGTTAGGGTCTAACACTTCAGACTTTCGGAACAAAGTTAATCTTTGATTTTTAAAATTCATGTATGAAGGTTCAGGAGTAGGGTATTTGGTCATTCAGGACTCATGAAAGATTAGAACTCAGTAAGTTAGAGCTTAATCTTTCAAAACTCCCAAGTGCCAGGTATTGCCTTGGTTTTAGAAATCCCCATCCTCAAAACCACAATGCCACACCCAGTAAGTTAGGGTGCAACATCCTAAATTTCAAGAATAGGTTTTTATTCGAACTTCATACGAATAAATTTGAGAAGGGTACTCTATTATTTAGGCTCAATGAGGAAAATTGGAACCCAGTAAGTTAGGGCACAATCTTCCCGAGGATCTTAAATATTGAACATTGCCTTTCTTTTGAAAACAATCGAGGATAAATCTTCGAATAACATGAATTTAAGTAAAATGTAATGTTTAAAGTTATGCGTAACATAAATTAAATGGACGTAAAAACGTAAACAATGATAATAAGAGCAAAATAATCACAGAGAAACAAATAAAAAATTTCGACAATACAATGAGTAAATAAGTGACAATTAATAAAAAATTTTAAATAATCAAATAAAGGGAAAAGTTGAAAAAAATAAGAAAAAAATAAGGAAAAAAATAAAATAAAAGAAATAAAAATAAAAAAGTAATAATATTAGTAGAAATATAAATAGATAACTAAAAATTAGGTAAATAATAATAATATTAGAATAACAAAATAAATATAAATAGAAACATAATAATAATAGCAATAATATATTAAATTAGTTAATTTGAAAATAAAATAGCGAAAATAAAAAAAAAAGGATTAAATCGAACCTTAAAACAAAATTTTAGGGCAAATAAAAAATAAATAAAAGGAAATGGACCAATTTGAATGTGCGAATAACAAGGAGGGACCAAAAGGGAAATGGTCTCTACCTCCAAAACGCACAGCTTCAAGGAGGATCAAATGCAGTCAAAACAAATCTTAGGGCCAACAAAATAATGAAAACTTAATTGCAAAATAATAAAAAATGGAAGGGCTAAAAATAATTGGACGAATTTAGAAAAAACAAAGAAATCGAAATGAAATGGACAGAATTCCCACGTAATTGAAAGAGAAAAGAAAATAATTCAATTTCAATAGAAATAGGAAAAGAGAGAATAATCTAATTCCAAAGGAAAGTAAGAACACTAAAAGTAACTCCCCTTTCAAAGAACAAGATACCCCTATTTATATACATGGGGTTTATTAAAAACAGCCTAACTAATTTAATAATAAAATAAAATAAAATAAAATCTTTCTATTTTTAGCCTTTTACCAAGTCAACAAAATTGGATAATCCCTTGGTTTTCTCCATCTTTTTGATTTGGCCACAATTTAGTGATTGTCTTTCAATTTGACCCTTTTTGGCTTCGATTATTATTTTTTCAGGGACCAGGCCAAAATTGGCCTATTACAAATATTATGTTTCTTTATGTATTATTCTTAAATATTTAAATTTCATTTTTATATTATTTTATACTCTATATCTTATATATATATTATTATATTTTATTATATATTTATAATTTGTAAATTGGTAAATTATTAATTAAATATCATATTTTATTTATTAAATAGTTAATATACATATCATATTCCTAATTTTTATAAAGATTTATTCCTATTTAATATATTACTATTCTTAAAATACATATTAAGTTATTGTATCATATAGTACATTTTTTAATTATATATTAACCATTTTCTAATTTTTTTTCCTAACTATATGTATATATATATTTTAAATACTTCATTTATTTATTTTTTTACTTATTTCTTTTTATATATTCAAATTTTATTAATTTATTTTTTTGTATACATTTTTAGCACGTTGATTTTATCTTAAAATTTTTATGTTATTGTTTATATTTATGCATGAATTGACTATTTATGTTAGTTATATTGGCATGAAATATTATTGTATATAATTTATATTCCTTGTTTTCTATGTTGTATTTTGCACGAAATGATAATGTATGTTGTGTAATTTGCATAGTTATTTATTATTTCCTATTATATTTGTATGAATTGTTAAGTATGCATTATATAATTTATGTCATTTAGTATGAATATCTTGCAACATATCAAATGCATCATTGTTTAAAAAAAAAAACCTATATTTCATTTAACCCAAAAGAATTTTAAAAAATGAGGCAATGTTTTTCGTATTTAGGAATTCGGGAAGTAGTGCCCTAACATGCTGGGTTGCGACTTCCTGTTTGCCTAAATGCTTAAAGTATCCTTTTAAAAGGATTTTATAAATCAAGAGATGATTTCAGCTACGAGAGTTTAAGAATATCGTGTCCTATCATGCTGGATGTGATGTTTGCATTCTCTCGGAACTAAAGAATCTCGATTTTCAACTTGAATTATTTCGATTTTAAAAAAGGGATCATACTTTTAAATCTTTTCAAAGTTTCGACTTTAGGATAGAAAATTTGTAACACCCTTCGCCCTTATCCAATGACGGAATAGGGTTCAAAGTGTTACCGGACTTACACTCAACCAATCGTATAAAATCCATAGCACATGCATGTATATATAATCAGATTTGCAGTCACAATAGCTAACATAAGTCATTACACTTGGCTAAAACAGATGTCACACACTCAATTATTTAAACTCCTATTCATGTCATAAACTCATAGTACTGAAAATCACTTACTTGCTGGGCTCATATTACTCCGTATTACTATTTTTCCTTGTATTACTAAATTTTTCCATTGAATCATTACAAATATATTGGATACTCATATTTTCGCACATTAAATGCCACACATGTAATTAAACTATTTCTATTACATTTTACATTCCTTATACAATTTATAACTTATTATAACATAATGAAAACAGTTTTTCATTTCACATTGTAACTTGTAGGGATTCAATAATCCATGCCACATTCTTTCACATAATATACCACACAATTCACAAGCTTTATCAATTCAATGCTCATAAAACTCATGTACATGTCTGAACTTATTCATATTAGTCTCATTCTTATTCTTATGCTAAATTTATACGTTGAATCATTTCAACGTCGAAGAGTACACAAACATCAGAATCAATGCCAACAATAGTCACATATCACTTACCAAACTTTAAATATCAATTCATAAACATGTAATTCACTAGCTATTATTCCAATCATGATTTAAAATAACAAATCATTTATTGAGCCTAATCTCGGTGCTCAATTAAATTCTATTGCATAATTTCAAATGATAATTACCAAAACTTTACCGACTTAGAAATCGTCATTTTTCACTGATGCCATAGTCTCATCCAACTATGGTCTTTTACTTATTCACTTTCTGCCCGGTACAATCATAGTCTCGCGTTCTTTGATGTGCGCCGATACGCATTAAATTTCACTGATGATCACTGATGTCATAGCATAGTTATGGCCTTTTCATTTATCCGTCAATTCATCACTTTCGATAGAATGCCATAGCCCAGCTATGGTCTTACATCTTCAATATCACTATGCCATGGTAAAACCATGGACTTAACCGTCAGTTCATCACTTTTCATTAGAATGCCATAGCCCAGCTATGGTATTACATCTTAAGCACGCATCACACCGATGCCATATCCCAGATATGGTCTTATACGGATCACATATATTACTGATGCCATATCCCAGATATGGTCTTACTCAGAAGCACATATCACTCCGATGCCATATCCCAGATATGGTCTTACACGGATCACTTATCATCTTATTCTGATGCCATAGCCCAGCTATGGTCTTACACGGGAGTCACATGTCACTTTATTCCGATGCCATAGCCCAGCTATGGTCTTATACGGAAATCACTTATCACTTTCTTCCGATGCCATAGCCCAGCTATGATCTTATACGGAAGTCACTTTTCACTTGTAGCCGAAAGCTACCACTTTCACTTGATCAGGCAGCCGAAGCTACCACTTTTCACTTGTTGCCATGGTCCAACCATGGTCTTTTCCGTCAATTCATCTTGTCATTGAGCTGGAATCGCTCGAGTTGATTTCTGCAAAACATATTCAGCCATTCTGCTCACGAAATCCTAATATACATTCTCAATATCTCCGTTAGTCACATAATTCATAATAATATCAAGAAATAAAACATTATACCATTTCTGATTCAGCCTTTATCAATTACAATCAAGCATATGATTAATCTAAATACAAATCATTCATATATTGTCCTCCTCCTCCACTCCATTCCACATCCTTAGTATAAATAACACACTTGTAAGTAACATTATCTATAACTTTTACTATTTACTTATGTACATTTTCAGGCTGTCCATCCGTGTCATAGTCACTAAATTATTTTTATCTTGAGCTACAGAACTCCAAATTAAGATCCGTAAATTTTCCTTGAAACTAGACTCACATATCTTTTACCATAATTTTTCCAGAATTTTTGGTGTGGCCAATTTGTACAGTTTATTCATTAAATTCTCCCCTGTTACACAGTCCGATAGCTCTGACCTCTCTTCACTAAAATTTCAATTTCTACTTATACCAAATTCAAAAGATGTTCATGTTTATTTCTTATAAAAATAGACTCAATAAGGATTCCAACCATATAAATAATGTTCCATAACTATTTGTTTACGATTTTTAATGATTTTTACAAATCAGAACAGGGGATCACGAAATCAATCTAAACCAGTCTCACAAAAATGTAAATATCTCAAGATACAGAATTCCTTTGCCTTCTCTGTTTATTTTATATGAAAATAGACTCAACAAGCTTTAATTAAATATCTTATTCAACTTCTAATTCAATTCTTACCATTTTTGGTGATTTTTCAAAGTTAGACAATTTCTGCTGTCCAATACTGCTTTAGTGTGACATCTTGATTTCCAATTTGTCCCAGTTTCCACAATTCATACAATTCAGTCCTTGCTTAATTAACCCCTCCATTGAGCTAATTTTCTCATTTACTACCTTTCTCTATCATTTTGAACTACTTCATAACTTTTGAAAATCAGAATTTTAACAATAAGCCTTAATTTCAACTATTTCACAATTAAGTCCTAAAACCAATTTCCATCAATTTTACTTGATAAAATCATCATATAACAAAATTAAAGCTTCAATTCAATATTTATTCATCACATTCTTTCAACACTAATCCACATCAACTTTAAAAATTAGCCATGGAATCAAAAACTAATGAATTAATAAGTTGGAGCCAATTGTAAAAGTCCAAAAACATAGAAATTTCAAGAAGAGAGCAAGAATTAAACTTACATGAAGCTAGAATATGAAAAACCAGCTTGAACCCTCTTCCATGGCTATTTCTCAGCTGTTGAAAATGAAGAAAAATGAAGAGAATTCTAGATATTCCCAATTTGGTCCCATTTTTATTTAACTAATTTTGGCAATTTTCCAATTTTGCCCTTATTTCACTCATTTCCCTATTTTTCTCGGCTATTGCCGCCCAAAATATCTCTTTGGGCTTATTTGCACTTTAAATCCTTCCTCATTTGACAATTGAGCTATTTCATCACTTTTCACAATTTTGCACTTTATTCAATTTAGTACTTTTTACTCAATTGACCACTAAACCTTAAAATTTCTTAACGAAACTTTAATATTACCTTATTGACACTCCTTAAATATTCATAAAAATATTTATGGCTCGGTTTATAACACTGAGATCTCAATACCTCTTTTTCTCGATATCTTGACCAAATAAATCTTTACAAACATAATTTACTTTTTAAAAAATCTTTTTTTAAAAAAAACTACATTCGGCTCGTAAATAGTAAATAATATTATATACGAATTTATTTATCGAATTCGGTGGCCTCGAACCACAATTCCCGATATTACTGAAATTTGGGCTATTACAACTCTCCCCCCTTTAAGAATTTTCGTCCTCGAAAATTCCTTCGGTGGAGAGGTTCAAATATTTTTTTTTTTCATTAACTACTAGTATCGTGCACATTGATTCAAGCATTTCAAATTTCCAACTTGTTATGGACACACGTTCATACATTTTAGTAACACATGCAATTTAATTTCATATAAATACTAACCATCCATCAATGAACTTATCACAATATAAATTTTCATTCCTTTTACTCAAATCATCAATAATGTCTAATCAAATTTCAACGCTTAGCATTATTTTACTTACTCCTTCGGTACTTTCCATTTTCCAATCATACACAACTTAACGGTATCATTCACAGTTTACCTCATCACTTCCATAATTACAAATGCATGTTCAATTCTCAATCATCTCATGAAACAATTATCAGTTCAACCATATAACAATGAATAAATGATCTATATCAGATAAGAAATGCTAGAAATTCACATATAGCTTACTCGTCTTTGAGTTTATATCATGCATAAGTTTTACTCATTCTATTGCTAAGCTCATTCTCATACCTTACTTGGTTTAACAAGTGGCACTTTATAGCTATGCACTTTCAAATGTTTAACGCATTTATTCATGTACATACAACACTCAACATAGAGCTTTAGTCTTTCTCTTGAAATTTATCAACTTATTTACTCTATTATCGGTTAACTTCCTTTTTAAGATACCAAAGGATACCCGTGATTCAAGTCTCATAAAATGATGCCAAAGCCATGTCCCAGACGTGGTCTTACACGAGATCGTACTTTAATGCCGATGCCATGTCCCAAACATGGTCTTATATGGGACCTACATTACTCATAGCATGTAACGCCCCCCATACCCGAGACCGTCGCCAGAGTCGAGTTTGAGGTGTTAATAAACTTAATTTATCACTTAAACAATTTTCAAACCATTTACTTTAGCTTTCGGAATGAGCTGTTTATCTACGTCACAGTCGCTAAAAAAATCATACCTCTAGTTAAAAAACTCAAAATTGAAATCCATAAATTTTCTCAGAAACTAGACTCATATATCTATCTACTAATTTTTTTCCAGAATTTTTGGTTGGGCCAATTAGTACAGTTTATTAGTTAAAGTCTCCCCTGTTTCAGTGCTGGACTGCTTTGACCTCTGTCCCTTACGAATCACTTTTCTCTCTGTACAGAATTCAAATGACTATGCCGTTTATTTTCCTTAAAACTAGACTCAATAAAGAATCTGTACATATATAGAATAGCTCCTAATAATTTTTTTACAATTTTTAGTGAATTTATAAAGTCAGAACAGGGGAGCTCAAAGTCACTCTGATCTTGTCTCACAAAAATTCAAATATCTCCTAATATAAAAGTATTTTGCTTACACCATTTCTTCTATGTGAAACTAGATTCAATGAGATTTAATTTCATATCTTATTCAACCTCTAATTCAATTTCCATGATTTATAGTGAATTTTCAAAGTTGAATTACTGCTACTAACTAAAAACTGTTTTAGTACAAAATATTACTAACTAGTTTATAACATCCTTACTTCATTTCATTTAAACTCTATACATGCCATATAAATCTATAACCATAAAACAAAAGCTACCGGAATTGATCTGGATAGTGTGCCTTCTTGTGTTGATCCGATCTACCAACTTCACTTCAGTTCAATCTACATAACAATGTCAACCACACACAAGTAAGCTCATTGAAGCTTAGTAAGTTCATAGGTTTTAAAGTAATGCTTACCAAATAAAATAATTCCAAACAATACCAAAACATTTGCTAAAGTTTCCTACCATTCACAACCTCTGTTATAATACTTTACATAGTTGAGCTCAACATTAACAATTACTCAATCTCTTTCATTTGATTCACTTCTCTTGTATTTCTTAATATCAAATTAGGGAACGGCTTATGAAATTGAGTACGTCGTTGTTCAGTGCCACGATTCATAACTCAGTATGGTTTTCCTCATTGAAATACCATACCTACGTTTTACAACTCGGTATGGGAAATGCCATACCTACATTTCTTAACTCAGTATGGATTTGATAATACCATACCTACATTTCGCAACTCAGTATGGATGATACCATACCTACATTTCACACTTTGCCATGGAACAATCATGGCCTTATCAGTCAATTCATCACATATCACGAAACGAACGTACTCAATTCTTGCGTTTTTCCTAATTTGGATTACCGCCTTTGTTATTCCATTTTATCACAATTCTCACAATTCCCCGACAAATTCATATTTAATAACACATTGCATCATTCAATCATTCACCATTAAGCATGAACATTCAACCATATGAACTTACCCGGCTGATTTGTAGAAGATATTGAAATTCAGGGACTATTCCGCAACTTTTTCTTTTCCTCGTTCTTCTTTGTATTCTTGATCTATAATGTAAAATATTTTCACTCATTAGCATTTATTTGATTTCTATTTCACTTCACAATTTATGCTGTTCAACTTTCAAAATTGCACTTTTAGCCCAAAATTTACAGTTTTTACAATTTAGTCCCTGCCCAATTCACCCATCAATTGAACTAATTTTTCTCAATTAACACTTTATTTTATCATTATAAACTATTTCACAACCTTTCATATTCTGAATTTCAACACCAACCTCTAATTCACAACTTTTTCACAATTAGGTCCTAAATACAATTTTCTATCAAAATCACTTAATAAAACCACCTTAATATGAAATTAGAACTTAAATTTCATAATAATTCATCATAAACTTCCCTTAATAAGCTAGGGTAACTTCCAATTTCACCCACCAAATCAAAAACTAATGAATTCTATAAGTGGACCTAGTTGTAAAAGTCATAAAAACATAAAAATTATCAAGAAAAAGCAAGAATAAACTCACATGATGTAAAAATATGAATAACCACCCTTCTCCAGACCTCCTATGGCGTTTTTGCTGAGAAAATATGAAGAGATCTCTAGATTTCTCAATTTTGTCTTTATTTTATATGTTAAAATTATAAATTTCCAATTTTACCCTCATTTCCCTTATTTTTCTGCTGATTTTCTTGCCCTTGCCGTCCAACCTAGTCACTTTTAGGCTTAATCGCCCTTTAAATCCTCTTTCTTTTAACACTTAAGCTATTTAATCCTTCTAGCAAATTTTGCATTTGTTACAATTTAGTCCTTTTTATTTAATTAACCATCCAAACGATAAAATTTTCTAACGAAATTTTAACACCACATTGCTAACACTCCATAAATAGTTATAAAAATATTTACGGCTCGATTTCACGAGATCGAGCCTCGATACTTTATTTTCGACTTAATTTATTTCTCTTTTAAATTTTAATTTAACCTATTAAAATATTTCCAATATTTTATTCACTTCTAAATACTATTTTATTTTAATTTCCCAATCGTACTTGTCGGATTTAGTGATCTCGAATCACTGTTCCGACACCACTGAAATTTTAGGCTGTTACATAGCATAATCACGGTACCCTTCGTATCCTTTCTTTACTTACAAATAATTTCTTTTTCATGACTCGTCATTTCTTAATAAAGTTTCCACATCATCAATCTTATAGAATTCACACATTATCTCAATGTTCAATATCATGAATCTTATTCTCAATATAATCAAGATTACTTTCATGGCATCATAAAATATCATAATTTCATAGAAGAATTATCATTCTTAATTTTATAAAGCATAAAAATCAAATTATTACACACAACTTACCTTCCAAATTTCAACATATCACAAGCACGTTTCAATCCTCTTAATATTACTTCTATCATTAACAAGATTTACTCGGTTGGTAATATTTCTGTCTTAGCAAACAGTTTCGTTAGTGCCGAGAGATATCACACTGTCACAGATAATACTATGGCATTTATAGGTAAACTCACTTACGCTATGTTAGTCCGAGAACTGACTAAACCATAGCTCTGATACCACTAAATGTAACACCCGTCGCCCTTATCCAATGACGGAATAGGGTTCAAAGTGTTACCGGACTTACACTCAACCAATCGTATAAAATCCATAGCACATGCATGTATATATAATCAGATTTGTAGTCACAATAGCTAATATAAGTCATTACACTTGGCTAAAACAGATGTCACACACTCAATTATTTAGACTCCTATTCATGTCATAAACTCATAGTACTAAAAATCACTTACTTGCTGGGCTCATATTACTCCGTATTACTATTTGTCCTTGTATTACTATATTTTTCCATTGAATCATTACAAATATATTGGATACTCATATTTTCACACATTAAGTGCCACACATGTAATTAAACTATTTCTATTACATTTTACATTCCTTATACAATTTATAACTTATTATAACATAATGAAAACAGTTTTTCATTTCACATTTTAACTTGTAGGGATTCAATAATCCATGCCATATTCTTTCACATAATATACCACACAATTCACAAGCTTTATCAATTCAATGCTCATAAAACTCATGTACATGTCTGAACTTATTCATATTAGTCTCATTCTCATTCTTATGCTAAATTTATACGTTGAATCATTTCAACGTCGAAGAGTACACAAACATCAGAATCAATGCCAACAATAATCACATATCACTTACCAAACTTTAAATATCAATTCATAAACATGTAATTCACTAGCTATTATTCCAATCATGATTTAAAATAACAAATCATTTATTGAGCCTAATCTCGGTGCTCAATTAAATTCTATTGCATAATTTCAAATGATACTTACCTAAACTTTACCGACTTAGAAATCGTCATTTTTCACTGATGCCATAGTCTCATCCAACTATGGTCTTTTACTTATTCACTTTCTGCCCGGTACAATCATAGTCTCGCGTTCTTTGATGTGCGCCGATACGCATTGAATTTCACTAATGATCACTGATGCTATAGCATAGTTATGGCCTTTTCATTTATCCGTCAATTCATCACTTTCGATAGAATGCCATAGCCCAGCTATGGTCTTACATCTTCAATATCACTATGCCATGGTAAAACCATGGACTTAACCGTCAATTCATCACTTTTCATTAGAATGCCATAGCCCAGCTATGGTCTTACATCTTAAGCACGTATCACACCGATGCCATATCCCAGATATGGTCTTATACGGATCATATATATTACTGATGCCATATCCCAGATATGGTCTTACTCAGAAGCACATATCACTTCGATGCCATATCCCATATATGGTCTTACACGGATCACTTATCATCTTATTCTGATGCCATAGCCCAACTATGGTCTTACACGGGAGTCACATGTCACTTTATTCCGATGCCATAGCCCAGCTATGGTCTTATACGGAAATCACTTATCACTTTCTTCCGATGCCATAGCCCAGCTATGGTCTTATACGGAAGTCACTTTTCACTTGTAGCCGAAGCTACCACTTTCACTTGATCAGGCAGCCGAAGCTACCACTTTTCACTTGTTGCCATGGTCCAACCATGGTCTTTTCCGTCAATTCATCTTGTCATTGAGCTGGAATCGCTCGAGTTGATTTCTGCAAAACATATTCAGCCATTCTGCTCACGAAATCCTAATATACATTCTCAATATCTCCGTTAGTCACATAATTCATAATAATATCAAGAAATAAAACATTATACCATTTCTGATTCAGCCTTTATCAATTACAATCAAGCATATGATTAATCTAAATACAAATCATTCATATATTGTCCTCCTCCTCCACTCCATTCCACATCCTTAGTATAAATAACACACTTGTAAGTAACATTATCTATAACTTTTACTATTTACTTATGTACATTTTCAGGCTGTCCATCCGTGTCATAGTCACTAAATTATTTTTATCTTGAGCTACAGAACTCCAAATTAAGATCCGTAAATTTTCCTTGAAACTAGACTCACATATCTTCTTACCATAATTTTTCCAGAATTTTTGGTGTGGCCAATTTGTACAGTTTATTCATTAAATTCTCCCCTGTTACACAGTCCGACAGCTCTGACCTCTCTTCACTAAAATTTCAATTTCTATTTATACCAAATTCAAAAGATGTTCATGTTTATTTCTTATAAAAATAGACTCAATAAGGATTCCAACCATATAAATAATGTTCCATAACTATTTTTTTACGATTTTTAATGATTTTTACAAATCAGAACAGGGGATCACGAAATCAATCTAAACCAGTCTCACAAAAATGTAAATATCTCAAGATACAGAATTCCTTTGCCTTCTCTGTTTATTTTATATGAAAATAGACTCAACAAGATTTAATTACATATCTTATTCAACTTCTAATTCAATTCTTACCATTTTTGGTGATTTTTCAAAATTAGACAATTTCTGCTGTCCAATACTGCTTTAGTGTGACATCTTGATTTCCAATTTGTCCCAGTTTCCACAATTCATACAATTCAGTCCTTGCTTAATTAACCCCTCCATTGAGCTAATTTTCTCATTTACTACCTTTCTCTATCATTTTGAACTACTTCATAACTTTTGAAAATCAGAATTTTAACAATAAGCCTTAATTTCAACTATTTCACAATTAAGTCCTAAAACCAATTTCCATCAATTTTACTTGATAAAATCATCATATAACAAAATTAAAGCTTCAATTCAATATTTATTCATCACATTCTTTCAACACTAATCCACATCAACTTTAAAAATTAGCCATTGAATCAAAAACTAATGAATTAATAAGTTGGAGCCAATTGTAAAAGTCCAAAAATATAGAAATTTCAAGAAGAGAGCAAGAATTAAACTTACATGAAGCTAGAATATGAAAAACCAGCTTGAACCCTCTTCCATGGCTGTTTCTCAGCTGTTGAAAATGAAGAAAAATGAAGAGAATTCTAGATATTCCCAATTTGGTCCCATTTTTATTTAACTAATTTTGGCAATTTTCCAATTTTGCCCTTATTTCACTCATTTCCTTATTTTTCTCAGCTATTGCCGCCCAAAATATCTCTTTGGGCTTATTTGCACTTTAAATCCTTCCTCATTTGACAATTGAGCTATTTCATCACTTTTCACAATTTTGCACTTTATTCAATTTAGTACTTTTTACTCAATCGACCACTAAACCTTAAAATTTCTTAACGAAACTTTAATATTACCTTATTGACACTCCTTAAATATTCATAAAAATATTTATGGCTCGGTTTATAACACCGAGATCTCAATACCTCTTTTTCTCGATATCTTGACCAAATAAATCTTTGCAAACATAATTTACTTTTTCAAAAATCTTTTAAAAAAAAAACTACATTCGGCTCATAAATAGTAAATAATATTATATATGAATTCATTTATCGAATTCGGTGGCCTCGAACCATAATTCCCGACATTACTAAAATTTGGGCTATTACAAAATTAATCAATTGATACCAATTTTGGGCTTTACGAGGGTGCTAACCCTTCTTCGTATGTAACTGACTCCCGAGCCTGATTTCTAAAAATCGTAGACCAAAAATGTTTTATAAGGTGATCCAATCACACCTAAAAAGATTTGTGGCGACTCCCGTTTTCATTTCTTTAAAGTCAACATCGTTTTCCAAAACCTTTGAAAATGGTTTCGACAGCTTGGCGACTCCACTGGGGATATATAAGAGAGTTAAGTCGTAAAATTGATTAATTTCTGTCCTCTTGTCAAAATTTTAAAACTCGATTTGAAAAATATGATCCTTTTTACATGTGTTTGTTGCATATGGTTGTTACTTTTCTCGCACACATTGCATTGCCACACCCTTAAGTGGGAGTAAGAAACCAAGCTTTCGTGAGGTTTTCACCTCCGTATGAGTTAGTAGATTACTTCCGGGATACATCTGTACCTATGTCTTCGTGAGATTTTTTTCTCCGCATGGGCATAGAGAAATGTATCTCCCTAAACCGAACTTGGTCCATATAAGCCTATAATGGGCGAGGATCAAGGAATCTGCTGGTTTAGGTACCCTTGCTTTAGAACTGAACTACATATAGTGAACTTTAAGTGCTTGCCCTAGGTAGTATGGTGATGACCTTTAGTACCTACCTTTATAAGTACTTGTTTATTATATCTTTTTACATGATACTGACTTATTTTTTTATTTTGTCATCATCGCATGCCATTCATCATTAAAAGGTGTCGATTCAAGGTTCGATTTCTGAGTTAGAAAGTTTTGTAATGAGGAACAAATATCTTAATAAAGTGGAGGACAACTCTTCCGTTTGTGTGTGGTCAGAGAAAACCCAGTTAGAGAAAGGAGATAGTGTCATCGGGGGATATACATTAGAGTTGTGGGACTTTACTTGTATCAGTTCGACACAGAATATTTTCGGAAGATGAAGGACATTTGGGCCCAATGGGATGACGAGGCTAGACAGCTTTTCTTTCAGACTTATGGAGATCTTTCTTATTTGCTAGACATTAAGGTAGATAAGCATCTGTTTCGAGCTATGGTACAGTTCTGGAACCCTACTTATAGTTGCTTTACATTTGGAGAGGTAGATGTAGTGCCTACTTTGGAGGAGTATACAACCTTGCTTCGCTGTCCGAGAATTCAAGCTTATGTTAGGCCTGCTAGTCTCTCAATTTTCGTGAGGAAATTAGTGATGATCACAAGGATGAGTGAGCAGTGGGCTGTAGCTCGAGTGCAGCAAAAGAGCAATAGTAAGTGCATTCCATGGGCTATTTTGTGGGATCTGATATTGACACACCCAGATGTGAAGAAAAAGGTCGACGTTTTGATTTTTCCGAAGGCGATAGGGCACATAGATAAGGCAGTCGCAGATTTGTTTGATCGTATTGGTAAACAGAACACACCGGTGCTAGCAATTCTAGCTGAGACGTTTAGATCCTTGAAGTACATGTCGGAGAGCCGGTGAAGTAGATTCATTGGATGCGCACAGTTGTCATTAGTAGGGTTCCATAGTCACTTTTGGAAGCTTGAGAAGGTTCCTTGCCGAGTGTTATTTGAGGGTTATTCCCCCTTAAAGAAAGCAGCAACTACACCAAGGAGAGACGATATTACAGAGAAAAGGTGGATGGATATTCTTCAGAATCTTCGAGAGGAGGAGGTTTTGTGGAAAGCACCTTGGATGACTCCTAATGAAGTCCTTTATCGTTGTGGCAGTTTTGATTGGGTACCTCTTCCTAGGATTTGGGGAGTCATTGGCTATGCACCGTTACTCGTCCTAAGGCAATATAAAGCAGGGCAGTTCAGATAGAGGTCGAGAGTTAGCTTTGTTATTAGATAGGGTTAAGACTCTGGTCCTACGAGCGAAACTGTATTTGTAATCCATTTTATAAAAAGACTTTTGTTCCTTAAATAACGTTTTCTAAAATGAATCTGAATCGAGATCGATACCTTTTTGCATTCATGCATTTGCATTACATTGCATCAAAGAAAAGAATAAGTTGATTTAAAATTCGATTCCTAAATAGAATAGTTTGATATAAGGAAACGAATTTCTTGATAAAGTGGATTATAGTGCTGTCGTCTAAATATAGTTCAAGTAAACACGACGAGAGAAAGTTGGTAGTCCATGGAGAAATACATGATGTAATTGCCAGAGATTTAAGCCAACAAAGGTTATCCAAGAGCATGACGAGAGAAAGTCAGAAGTTCACGAAGGAATACATGACTTGATTTAATTGCCAACGAAGATTATCTAAGAGCCGGCACTTTTTGATGAGTATCATGGAGATAAGCGAGTAAGAGATCGAGGCTCAGATGAAGCAGCAATGAGCTAGCAAATGCATTTTTTAGAGAATTTACAGGATTCGACCATGAAGAAAAGATTAGCGTTTACTTGGACTATGAAGGGCAAGACCACATATGTAATCTATTTTCATGTAAAGAAATCCGTTTTCTAGAAAAGTTATTCTAATAGAATTGCATTCAAGATCAACATCTCATTTTCTTTTGCATTCATGGATTTGCATTGCATCACATCACATGCATTTAAATCCATAAAAAGACCCTAATTAGTTAGGGTTAAAAAGAGAAAGAAAGAGAGAAGGGGGTCACGGCTGAGTGAAAAGAAGACGCTCCCTTACATATCCCAGAATTTTGTATTAGGAGGAATAGCTTACCCGGAGATGGGGGTGTTTGGAAATGAAAATCATTCCATCAATGCCATACATAAAGAAGGGACTGATTAAGGAAATCTGAAGGGCATTTGTCCTTACGAACCAGGAAAGTCCTTAAACAACTGGACTGCAGAAAAACTTCCTGTAGTTTTTAAAAATTATACAGAGTAGTCTGCAGAACGCTCTTGTTACTCTAAAGCCTAGGAGTAACAAGATTTTATTTGTAAAATAGGCTCGTGTTCAGACATTTTTGTTTCAATAAAACATACTTTTGTTATCGATACGAGCAAATATTCTTTTATACCGATAAATATTCTTTTAACCTTTTAAATTCTCTTTCTAAACTTTCATTTCATTCATAGCATATAAATAGTCATTCTTGAATTCATTTATTCCTTGTACATTTTTTGTGCCTATCATAGATCCCTAGATATCAATAACAGGGGCAACGATACTACAAATTCATATTTCCTTTTGAGCGCGACATATGTTTAAAGGAATCTCAATACTTCGAAGATGACAGAAATTGTAACCTTGTTTCTGAATTTGTTGAAAATGGTAAAGCAAGAAGAAGCAAATTTTACCCCATGAAGAGATGGTAGAGAATTTAGCCTTAGAGGAAAGAAAGGTTGGAACGCAAAATAAGACCTTGTGGAGGCTATTATGGGAATTCAAAGAGTTGTCAAAGTTAAAAGAAGTCCAAAGGAATGTCAGAAGAACGCGAGTTGTCAAGGTTAAAAAAGGTCCAAAGGAATGTCAGAAGAATGCATGCAGAAGGATTCACAATGGCCAGGATAAACTTGAGGTTTGGGCACCGCTGGTCCATCATGGAAGGGGATCGCATCAGTTATACCATAAATGCCAAATTTAAGGAATCGAAACTTATGTGCCTCTTTCTTTTCTTCATAAACTTTCTATATATGGGGCATATATGTTATGGGCCCGAGCTCATCAAAAATTTCAGGCTGACAATGGTTCATCTTTGTGGCCATCGACTGCTCCATTAAGAGGGTGAGAGTAGCTTCATATGCCAATATTACAAAGTCAATAGTTATCTATTTCAAAAAAAAAAAGATCATATCTAACTGCACAATGTCAAAAGTTTACAGTCTGTTCAAATAAGACACCATGTCATAGTACAACAAAGGTTGCCAAAAGAAAAAGAAAGAAGAAGAAAAAATAAAAGATGACCAAGACTAGTAAAGATTGGTATAAGAAACTACCACTTACTCTCTATGCTTATGTTAGAGCAAACACCTTCAATTCCAGTTGTTTCAAAGGTTCCAATCATCATTCTTGGAATGGATGCATTGTTTGGTTCTCCTAAGTAGTTTGATGCACCGTTAATAGCTGCGGTGGTTAGCTCTAAGCGGTGGCCATTGATTTTCAGCTATAGGGCATCATGGCCGTACACAGCCTCTGAAGCTTGAAATGATAGATCCTCTCTCCAAACCAATTTCTGACAGAGTGGATGAGGGTATCATAAAGGAAGCTCTCTTAGACTTCTATACAAGTTCAGGGAAGAAGAAGCTTGATCAGATCATTATTTTCAAGGATGAGTCTCAGATCAATTAAGTTTCAAAGAACTTGATCAAGTTATCAAGGTTTGCAAGTTTCTTGACGAGAATTGGAACCCTAAGTTTGTGGTTATTGTTGCACAAAAAAAACTATCATACCAAGTTCATCCAGACAATGTGCTATCTGGTACTGTCATTGACAATAAAGTATACCATCTGAAGAACAATGATTTTTGCCTTTGTGCTCATGCTGGAATTATAGGAACCGCAAGGCCGACCCACTATCATGTTCTCTTAGACCATGTTGGGTTTTCAGCTAATGGTCTGCAGGAGTTTGTTCACCCTCTATCCTACGTGTATCAAAGGAGTACCACAGCTATATCTGTTGTAGCCCCTATTTGCTATGTTCATTTTGCAGCTTCACAATTGGGGCAATTTATAAGGTTGGTGGATGCTTCAAAGACATCATCGAGCCATGGCGGGGTGACTACTCCGGAAGCACTTTATGTACCTCAGTTTTCCAGGTTGAAGGATAATGTAAGCAACTTCATCGTTGAACCATCTTTTTGTGTAGGGTTTGTCAAACGACAACCAGAACTGCATGTTGGGGCAACCCCTTTCTCATGAGTTTATGAATCGAGATTTTTTTCCTCCAAGATTTGATGGAGTTAAGAATTGAATACCTCCAATAAACTTAACTTGAAAATGTTCATCCTAATCAAATGGACGAAGAGGGTTCGTCCACAAGAATTTCTCACGGAAGCCAAGGTGAAAACCCGTAAAGGGCCCTTTGAGACTTCTAAAAAAGAAGAAAAAAGAAAAAGAAAAAAGAAAGGTGAAAACTCGTAAACGGCCCTTTAAGACTTCTAAAAAAGAAGAAAAAAGAAAAAGAAAAAAGAAAAAGAAGAAAAAAGGAGAAAGAAAAAAAAGGAAAAAGAAAAAAGAAAAAATGGAGAGGCTAAGGTAAAAACCCGCAAAGGGCACCTTGAAACCAAAGGGGTTTTGAGCTGAAAACCCGAAAGGGCTGCTCAATTTTTCGAAAGAAGTACAGTGACCTTGCTATACCGGATTCGACAGGAAGTAAAGTATGTTACATACCGGGGCATCAACAAAGTACTTTGGATTTTCTAAACACATGTTAAACTCAAAGCAGTTTTCATAGAATTTGTATATAGAAGCCCAAGCTGCGATATCTAAGGCATCTGATTTTTGTCTTGTTTACTATCTTGGGATTCTCTTTCTTCTCAAAGATAGATTCCAAGATTAATCTCCTTTGTAAATCATTCGAACTCTAATTTTCCTCAAGATCAATTTATTTGTTGTCCATTATTCATAAAGCATATTGCATTGAAATAATGGTTGATGAACTAGAATATGTTCACAAACGAAGTTTTGCATATTACTCTGGAAGTTTCTAGATAATACAAGAAACTGAAATATGACAATTGTTTAAGGAATTCCCATTGAGTAAGGATAGGAGGTACTCAAGAGATTTCTTCTTCAGTCCAAGTGATGATTGGACAATTTAAACAACATCGATCCTAAAATAGGGTCATTTCACAAGCATCTCCAATGGGTCGCAACATTCGGGAATGATACAATATACCAAATTGATGGAGAAGATTCAAGGCATACGAGCAGAATCTGATTGATACGTTGAGAACAACGAAGATAAAACTTCGATAAGGGAATGAGTGATGACGTCCGAAATAGAGGTCATATTCATAACATTTTGCATTATAACATATCTAATTAGGAGCATTTGACTCACTTCAGTCATAGCATCTTAATCTTTAGGCATGAACTCATACGCATTCTACAGGTTATGTCCTTTAGGGGACAATGTAGAAACAAGATTTGGCATCTCTGTATTAGACCGGGAGCAGATCGAAGACATAGCAGATCTGACCTTCATTGAAGCAGATCCAAGATGATTTGGCATCTCTGTATTAGATGGGGAGCAGATTGAAGACATAGTAGATCTGACCTTCATTGAAGCAGATCCAAGATGATTTGGCATTTCTGTATTAGATGGGGAGCAGATCGAAGACATACCAGATCTAACCTTCATTGAAGCAGATCCAAGATGATTTGGCATTTCTGTATTAGACGGGGAGCAGATCGAAGACATAGCAGATCTAACCTTCATTGAAACAGATCCAAAATGATTTGGCATCTCTGTATTAGATGGGGAGCAAATCGAAGACATAGTAGATCTGACCTTCATTGAAGCAGATCCAAGATGATTTGGCATCTTTGTATTAGAAGGGGAGCAGATCGAAGACATAGCAGGTCTGACATTCATTGAAGCAGATCCAAGATGATTTGGCATCTCTGTATTAGACGGGGAGTAGATCAAAAACATAGCAAATCTAACCTTCATTGAAGCATATCCAAGATGATTTGGCATCTCTATATTAGACGAGGAGCAGATCGAAGACATAGCAGATCTGACATTCATTGAAGCAGATCCAAGATGATTTGGCATCTCTGTATTAGACAGGAAGCAGATCGAAAACATAGCAGATCTAACCTTCATTAAAGCAGATCCAAGATGATTTGGCATCTCTGTATTAGACGGGGAGCAGATCGAAAACATAGCAAATCTAACCTTCATTGAAGCAGATCCAAGATGATTTGGCATCTCTGTATTAGACGGGAGTAGATTGAAGACATAGCAGATCTGACACTCATTGAAGCAGATCCAAGATAATTTGGCATCTCTGTATTAGACGGGGAGCAGATCGAAAACATAGCAGATCCAACCTTCATTGAAACAGATCCAAGATGATTTGGCATCTCTGTAATAGACAGGGAGCAGATCGAAAACATAACAGATCAAAGAACCCGGGACTAGGCAAGCCCGAGCAAAATGGGTCCTTTATAGTCTTTGCTCTATTCTCGTTACACGATAATGAGCAAAGAGGGGCAGCTGTAATAACCCATTTTTGCCCGGGCTTAATAAACAAAATAGAAAACCAAAAATAAATAAATAAATGTCCTGTTACAGTCCTTTTACAAAAGAGCCAAGTACCAGACTTAAACCCGAAGCCCAGTTACATTACAAAACCCAAATACCTAAACTTACCCAGTAAACCCAAACCCACAACATTCAGACCCAATTAGCCTATTCTCGAATTAGGCCTAAGATGCCCATTTGACCCAACATAAACAGAGGCCCAAAACTAAAGCTTTCGGCTAGGGTTAGAAACCCTAGCCCTCTCTTCGCGCCGCCAACAGACAACCTTAGCCCTCTCTTCGTGCAACAGCTATCATGGCTCCGTGTCGCGCCGTAATCGGTGCATCCATCAATCTCCCCCACCGTCGAATCCGCATCGTTAACCTGCAAGAAAAGGAAACAGAAGCAAACAATTGGCCACAATAATCAGAATCAGAATCAGAATCAATATTTATTTTTTAGATTCATTTACAAACAGTATAAATGGATGTAAAAAACAGTGTCATTTGGGGGGGGAGATTTTTTTTACCACTACGAACACACACATACAAACAGAGATATATACAAACAGATACGTGTACAAAAAATACGAAAAGAGAAATAAAAAATAGTTTTTATTCCAACGAAAGGTGATTTTCTGTTTAGTTTTATTATTTCATTTTCTTTATTCTGATTCGAATATATACAAGATTTTTAGTACACAAAATACTTTTTAAAACAAAGAAGAGAAAGATTACCTGCGTTGCGGCTTGAAAGGAGGTGGTTTTGGGCCTTTCGGCAGCCATATGCGACCGTGCATGTGACGGCGCGTGTAATGGACAGCCGCTGGAATCCAAGCCGAATTCGAACCTGAGGGAGAGTGTTTCAGAGGCTCTTTCAATTATTTTTTTAAGACTGTTTTAAAATGATTTTTAAATTGTTTTTTTTTTTTGCTTTTATAGCCCTCTTAAAACGGTACCATTTTGGCTTAATGCAATAAGCCTAAAACGACGTCATTTCAACCCAAGGATCCTCGCGTTGACCCGAGACTCTAGAAGGATCCGCGCGTTTTTGTTTAAAGGACTAATTACCCAATTGGTCCTTTCGTATTTTTGATATTTGTAACCTCATTTTATTTTTATTAAAATCTGTCCCTAATCTTTTATTCTTGTTTCAATTTAGTCCAAACAGTCCCTTTAAGGTCAATTCTGTGAACGACGTCGTTCTAGGGAATAGGGAAATTTTCCCAGTGAGTCCCTCTGATCTAGTGCGCGTTTCAATTGGGTCCCAATTCAGTTTTTTATATTTTTAAAATTAGCCCCATAATTTTATTAAGTTTTAATTTTAAATCCTTTCGTATGTTTTTATGTTTAAAATTCTTTATATTATGTATTATTTATAGGTGTAAATAATACAAATTTATTTATTTTATATTCTATATTTCATAATTTATTGTATCATTTTATCATATATTATGTATATTTTTTTAAAAAAAATCTTTATTAAATATTATGTTTCTTTATATATTATTATTAAATATTTAAATTTCATTTGTATATTATTTTATACTCTATATCTTATATATATTATTATATTTTATCATATATTTTATTTTATTATATATGTATAATTTGTAAATTGGTAAATTATTAATTAAATATCATATTTTATTTACTAAATAGTTAATATACATATCATATTCCTAATTTTTATAAAGATTTATTCCTATTTAAGATATTACTATTCTTAAAATACATATTAAGTTATTGTATCATATAGTACATTTTTTAATTATATATTAACCATTTTCTAATTTTTTTCCTAACTATATGTATATATATATTTTAAATACTTCATTTATTTATTTTTTTACTTATTTCTTTTTATATATTCAAATTTTATTAATTTATTTTTTTTATACATTTTTAGCACGTTGATTTTATCTTAAAATTTTTATGTTATTGTTTATATTTATGCATGAATTGATTATTTATGTTAGTTATATTGGCATGAAATATTATTGCATATAATTTATACTCCTTGTTTTCTATGTTGTATTTTGCACGTAATGATAATGTATGTTGTGTAATTTGCATAGTTATTTATTATTTCCTATTATATTTGTATGAATTGTTAAGTATGCATTATATAATTTATGTCATTTAGTATGAATATCTTGCAACATATCAAATGCATCATTGTTTAAAAAAAAAACCTATATTTCATTTAACCCAAAAGAATTTTAAAAAATGAGGTAATTTTTTTCGTATTTAGGAATTCGGGAAGTAGTGCCCTAACATGCTGGGTTGCGACTTCCCATTTGCCTAAATGCCTAAAGTATCATTCTAAAAGAATTTTATAAATCACGAGATGATTTCAGCTACGAGAGTTTAAGAATATCGAGTCCTATCATGCTGGATGTGATGTTTGCATTCTCTCGGAACTAAAGAATCTCGATTTTCAACTTAAATTATTTCGATTTTAAAAAAGAGATCATACTTTTAAATCTTTTCAAAGTTTCGACTTTAGGACAGAAAATTAATCAATTGGTACTAATTTTAGGCGTTACGAGGGTGCTAACCCTTCCTTGTACGTAACCGACTCCCGAGTCTGATTTCTAAAAATCGTAGACCAAAATTGTTTTATAAGGTGATCCAATCACACCTAAAAAGATTGGTGGCAACTCCCGTTTTTATTTCAAAGTCAACCCCGTTTTCTAAAACATTTAAAAATGGTTTCGACACATAGCCCTATAAAAAAAAACTAACTTAAAAACATATAAAATAATGTATATAACAACTCAAACAACAGTGCACATTTTGGGACCGCCGGTCATCTTCCCCGATGAACCAATAACCACCACCTTTTTTCTGGTAAAGTATTGAAATGGTTACTATTGCTTGTTATTTTGGTTACTAAATTTTTAATTTTTTCAATTTAGTCACTAACCTAATTGAAATTTAATGATTAGTCACCATCTTAATAATAAAAAAACTTCTAAACTGTTCAATTAAGTCCTTATAATTAAAAGTGAAAGCAGGTAACAATGTCCATACTAGATACTACAATTATTTTTTTAAAAAAAATCTCTTATTTGTAATAAAGTATTGTCGACTATGTACAGCAACAAAATGCATTTGAAAGAATAATAGTATGAGGTGAAAAATATAAGACCTAATTGTTGTATGTTTAAAATATCAAAATGGAAGTGAAAGGAGGGGAGCAGCTCTAACAATGTGAATGGACAAGGGAAATGAAAGCTTACCTCATGAAGAAGAAGATTTCATGAACTTCGTCCGCTATCCTCGATCATCAGTCCTTTAAGACTCTTGGCTAACCAGATAGCAGTCTCCCTTGGGGACACCTTATGTTTCCCGAATGGTTTCAAAACAACCGAGAGCTCTTCCAATCTGTTCTGTTGTAATAACTCTGCGGATAATTCGAGAAGCCCTTCGAGTGCCTCTGCTCTTTGCCTGAAAGACTTGATATCCAACGTTTCCTTTGCTGGTGTCTCTTCTTCTGTCAGAGATGAGCTTGGCTTCGTAGGGTCTGGTGAATCCAGTTTTGGAGATGAAGAAATGGAGTTCCTGACATCCATTTCTTTAATGCCAGGATAATCTGGAACATTTGATGAGTTGAGGGTCATTGGGCTTGTCACGTTTCTTGTGTCTAATTCATCCCTCAAAACATTTATGAGTTTCCCAACATCCACATTTTGAACACCTGTATCTACTTCTTCGATCACTGGCTGTTCATTGCCAACTCGGAAGCTGCTGTGCCTTATAACATGTATAAAATTATCAAATGCTGGAGGACGTGATGTTGTGGTTGGATTTGTTTCTTTATCTGGCTGTGATTTATCCTGGATAGATGAAATTGGTGAGGCAATGCAAGATGTAGATTCTGCCATGGACGAGAGAAGCTCCATTACAGTGAACTTGTCATCACCACTGGATGTTGAAGAAAGATTCGAATGGAGCATTGTACCATGTCGACTACAAGGTCTGCTTGCCACAGTTTCATCCGAATGGAGCATTGTATCATTACTCGAGCTGCTTATCTGACAATCTTCTCCGGTAGTTTGTCCACTTACAAGGGCATCTTCCCCAATACCCAACCTGATTATAGGGGCATCATCCCTGCTACTTGGCCTGCTTGAAGGGGAATCATCCCTACTAATTGGCCAGCTTATAGACACATCCCTGCTACTTGTCCTGCTTAAAGGAGCATCATCCGTACCAACTGTCCTGCTTACAGCACTAGCATCTTTATGAACAGATATTTCTTCAGAATTCAGGACTGGAAGATCCAAGGGGGCACTTAAGCCGACTTTTTCATTAGCTGATGCAAAATGCAGAAGATCCTGGGTTGGAACAGATTCTTCAGTTGAACACATGACAGATTTATGATCATGCCCAAGGCTTTCTCGTTCAGGTATCTTTGATTGCAGAGAAGCAGGTGAGCTAGATGCTGGATGCAATTCCAAGCTCTTTATGCCAGTGGTTATCTCATGATTATGTGTCTGTTCTGTCATGTCAATAAAAGAGGTGGTTGCATCGTCACAAATCTCAAATGCTTGAATTGAGATCGAAGATGAGACAGAGTTGTTGCTATCTGTTTGCACCCCTTTGCTAGCTCCAGTCGGAGCTATCTCAACCTCTTGTGTGACCTCCATGGAAACATTTGTATGGCAGGTCAGTTGACATGGAATAGCTTCACGGCCCGGGTTTATCTCTGTTGATCCTAACTTTGGCATGTTAAGTGCTCCATCTGAAGCATCAGTTCCTTCATGCTTCATTCTTCCCATAACTGATGATTTTCTTGCAACATTGGAAGGAGGAGTTCTTAGCCGAGACTTAGAAGATAGTCCATCTTCGGCAACATGCTTCCCAGGCACAGGGGAAGGAATCCCTTCATGTCTAGGTTTAGTCTTCGGGGAGAATTCGATTAAAGGTGACTGGTGAGAAAAAAAAAAAACACTTGCAAAATAAGTGAATATACCAATAATGAATGAAATTACTAATAGAACAGTCGAGCCCAATTCATACCTGGTGCTTCAAATGGTGGGATCCTGGTATCCTTCTCGCCGAATCTAACGGTAATTTTGCTGAAGCAGAAGTCATGGTATCTGCATTAGATTTTGAAACAGGTGTTGATGCCGGTGGTTTGAGAACTTTGGGTGATGCCTCTGCATTATTTCTTTGAGTCGAGGCACCTACAGCTTTTGCACGGCTACCTCTCATTGGGGAACCGTTTTCTCTTACTTTCTCTCCTTTCAAAGCCATCATTATACTTTTGATGGTTTTTGGTTGCTGTGACTGAACATTAGATCCCTGTTCTGCATAAGAAGGTTTTCTCGTACCATTGTCATCAACTTTGCCAGAGAAAATAACAGGGCCGTTCTCCTCTTCTCTCGGTGGGTGAGGCTCAGTCCCTTCTTCATCATTGGAAATTGAATCTGTGTCAGTGGCCTTACTATTACTATTTGAAACCATAGTGCCAGTGTTTCTGTCACTTGAAGGTAAACTATCTTTATCACTACATGAACTATTACTATTCTGAGACTCAGCCATATTTTTCCTATTATCACGACCAGAAGAAATATGCTTATCCGGGGAACAATCCGTTGGACAGCTGAAGGATGGACGATACTGATCAACATATGGCTGCAAATAGGGATGCTTCAAAAGTTCCGATGCCTAAAGAAGGTGAAAATTCAAATTGTTATGTTGAATCCTCCATGTGGAGAATTCTTAGAGTTGAGAGAAAAGAAATGCTTACACTGGGTCGGTGCTCTGGATTCTTTCTTAGCATGCCCTTGATAAGTGTTTTCCTACATGTGTAACATTAAACAAAGCTTTAAACGTCGTATCCTAACTCACTGGACGGGACGTTCTATTGCTTTGAAACGAGAATGGTTTTTAAATATTCTTTTCAATTCATTCAAATGTTTTTCACAAAAAGGATCGTATTTTAAATTCTTTCAAATTTTTAAATATCCGACATTAGGACACTAATTAATCAACTAGGTACCAATTTTGGGCGTATCGGGGGTGCTAATCCTTCCCCGAGCGTAATCGACTCCCGAACCTATCTTTCTGATTTTCGTGGACCAAAATCGTTGTTTTAATAAGTCAAATTGTCTATTAAAAACAACTCCTTTTCAAGGTGATCCGATCACACCTCCTATAAAAGATCGGTGGCGACTCCCGTTTAATTTTATTTTCAAAACCCAAAGTCGATTCCACCTATTTTCAAAAAAATGGTTTCGACATATATAAAAAAGAAGATAGAGAACTAGGACAATGAAGAGATATTAAGGCATTAAAAAGTTCAGTAGGAGTTTGAAAAATAAAGGAGAGAATACTTGATATCATGAAAACATAATGGCGAGCACTAAAATGAGCATTAAGATTTACAAAGATGGAGAGTAGCAAGAAGGCAAAGGCCCGATAGAGGAACGATTTATCTTGCTTATCAACCCCGCCATGTCCTAGAACAAGAATTTGGATAGAAATTAGCTGAATTAGATTTGTATAAGTTACATGGTTAGTTTAGTGGAGGCAAAAAGTAGCAGTCTTAAAAAAATTTCTAATAGACAACATATACTTTGAAAACATTGCCTAAACGAGTGAAACATAGAACACAAACTTTATAACAGTTGGCTGAAAAATCCAATATAAGATAAAAGTAAGAAAAAGAACTTATAAAATAGACAACATATACTTTGAAAACATTGCCTAAACTAGTGAAACATAGAACACAAACTTTATAACAGTTGGCTGAAAAATCCAATATAAGATAAAAGTAAGAAAAAGAACTTATAAATTACAATTTCCAAGTTCAACATGTTAACTAATGAAATGCATGCTACTTGCCAGAATAGGTTATAAAATAAGGCAAAGATTCAACCAATAGAATTGTAAGAACTCTTACAAAAGCTTTAAAAGCAGGGCGATGAGCTGCCATCTCATAAATACAGCAGCCTGTTCAAGAAGAAGCAATTTAGAAAAAAAAAAAGAAGGAGGCGGGGAAAGAAAGATCTGGACATATCAAATGCATACTCATTAAAACGCATACCCAGAGACCAGATATCAGACTTGAAACCGTAAGGAATATCTGCAAGCAATTCAGGACACATGTAATTGGGAGTTCCAACCACCTGAGCCATGTACAAAACAATTAATAACTTGCACTGGAACCTGGCACATTCTTGCAAGGAAGAATAACCGCAAAAATGGAAAATGATATCAAATGCAAATGACTACAAAATATAACCCAATAGATATCGTTATGGAAGAAAAATGAAGTTAAATACTGTATGTATTCTTCATTTCAGAGCATTTGGGTCATCCATCACTCAGTCTGAAAGACTTGGGTATCAACAGTATATTTCTTCTTCTTCTTTTTTAGTTCTTTACTTAAAAAGTGATTGTTTAGTTAAATTTGCAGTCTTATTATAACTCTCACATGACAATTTAGTAACAATTTGTCCTTAGCAGATCAGATCAAAATTAGAACGAAGTTTAATTGCAAGCAATGGCAGACATTATGCTTGTTCAATTTGATGCTTCTTATTGTTACTATATCTGTTCCTTGGCATATTAAAATGTGAGAGCAATCTTGATAGGATGGAACATGTACTGAAGAAGCTACTTTATGAGTACTATGCTACCATGAAAGGTTTTTCGGAAAATATACAGCAGCATTGAGGCATGTGCAAACAGACACAAGTCTCATATTTTGAGCTAAATAGGATAAGCTTATCAACCAAGTGTAGGAAGAAAAGGAAGAGAAACAATAGCGAAAGAAAAACTCTTTCCCATCCTCGGAGATGGTTGAAAAAGATTTTTTAGAGAAAAGGGTTACTAAAGATCATTTAACATATTACATACCGAAGAAGCCAAATCATCTGCCTTCAGAGTTTTGGCAAGCCCAAAATCCCCTAAACCGGTACAGATGAGAAAGAAAGTTTAAGATAATGATCCCAACATATGCAACCAAGTAGAATATCAAATATAACTCAATGATGACAAAAAAAAAAAGGAAAAAAAATAGAGAACATGTAAGAAACCAATAAGAAAAGCAAGAAGACAAACTCACCAAGGCGTACATCTTGATCTTTGGTAAGAAAGATGTTGGAACACTACCAAGAGAATGCAATGAATCAGTCCATATATAATTTTGTGATAGAAAGACTAATCCAATTTTACACACATACCTTCAGGTCACGATGCAGAACAAAATTTGAATGCAAATATTCAACCGCCAGAAGCAGCTGTGCGAACCACTTGCAAAGTTTCTGTACAGTGTTCATGATCATCATTTTTAACTGTTAGTCATAACTCAGGAAACTAACTTGTAAAATTAAGGGGTATATAGAGAAATTCAATTACCTCCTCAGGGAAATACACCCCATTTGATTTCTTCATCAATTCAGCCCTGTTGAAAAGGAATAAGAGAACAAACAGTATAGAAAGATTACAAAAATTGCAAAATTTTCAAAAACAAACAAAAAAAAAAAAAACACCTAATCAAAGTTCTCAATTCAACTTAGAGACTTACATATCTCCACCTTCACAATATCCAGTAACAATACAAACATAGCAACCCTACATTACAACAAATAATAATAAAAAACTCGATATCAAGACCAGAAAATGCAGTCACGTACATAACAAGCTACTAGTAGTAAGTTCAATTTTTATTCAAGATTCATAGGCAAAAGATAAAAAGTACGGTATCTTACTTTCTCAACCCAAGCTTCCTTAAATTCAACAATGTAAGGATGCTGAACCCGCGCAATAAGCGCCATCTACATTCCACAAATTTCAAAGACCAATTTATATAAATTGGAAATTAAACTCTATTTATAGATTAAATTGTTCTCCTTTTCTGAAAAATAAACTAACTTCTTGATGTGCAGATCTCCTGCAACGTTCCGTTTGTCGCGCCAATCTGATCTTCTTCAACACATACCTGAAAAAAAAAATTAATACCAAAATTTTTCAAAAAAAAAAAAGAGCAAAGTTACACTTCACTAAAATTTTCAAAAAAGTGAGAAATATTTAAAAAATTACTTTTTCTTCTCGGATTTATGATGAACAAGAATGGCAGCACCAAAAGCACCACGACCGATCTGTTCCATGATCTCGTAATGATCCATCCAAGACTCCATTGCTTTTAACTCTTCACTCGATCTTTTTTAATATTACAAACAAAAAATAGCAACTTGAAAAAAAACGAAAAAATCAATTCATTTTCGTCTTGAAAATTTAATTTCTTCGGATCTCAAAAACCATTGCCGGATTCTTAACTTCAATTCCAATGCTGCTGCCAATGCGTTGTCAATAACCGAATGATGAACAGTTTTAACGAACATTCTTTAAAGCCATTGAAAATCTTCGTCTACGTTCCTCTTTGCCTTTCATTGCTGTTGTTGAGTTTCTAAAAGTTGTTCTCTTTCACAACACTCAATAGCAGGAAATTTAAAAATAAAAAAAATTAAAAAAAAGAGCGAAATTTCTTTTTTCAGTTACGAATTTTGTAAAAAGAGAGACTTGATTAAAATAAATGGACCGTCCGATTTCATCCGAAAGCGGTTATTCGGTGGATCTATATTATCTATTCTTTTTATTAATAAAACTAGTAAAGTTGGTACCATATATCAACTAGATATCAATCCGATTAAAAAATTAAGAAAATAATTTTTTGTAATTAAAATAAATAATATTATATTTGGATATTTTAATCTTTTTATTTATGGGTGTTTTAGTTTTTCAACTTTAAAAAAGTGAATAAAAATACATATATGGTAGGATTTAAATTGCATTATAAAAACTTTTAATTTATCAATTAATTAAAACTTTATTGAGTTGCTGTCATAGGTCAACCAAACTTTCGAGAATACATTTTTATAATATCATAAATATATAATGTGTTATTATGATAAAATAGTTTCAAATCATACATTTCATTGTTTATTATATGTTATATGTTTTTTTTGACAAATATAACTACTAATAGCCCATTTCCAACCCATAAATAGGATGACTTACGTCCTCCTTCATTAGCAACAATACTCGTACGAATTGAACTAAAACTCAATTGGTTATTATATATTACTTTTAAACATACATTTATGTTCTAAATATGTGGTTTTCATACACATAAATTTTTTAATGATACTAATGAATCGAGCATAAATTTATCTGAATAAGAATAATTAAAATTTTATTTTTACAAATTAAATAGCTGAGGTGGCAAAATTGAAAGGGCTAAAAGTTCAAAGTGTTTATCTGTTTTATAACTTTTATATTAAAAATAAAAGGAAAAAAATGCATGCAATAAAAAATTAATTAATGCTCTATAGATTACAACATATTTATTTTATCATTTCAATTAAAATTTCATTTAATTTTTTATATTTTTTTATAAACATTTTATATTCATAATTTTTTTAATTATAATATAAGTGTATCATAATTTAATATAATTAGAAAATAAATTAATTACTTAAAAATTAAAATTAATTTAAATATTTAATTTTATTTTTAAGTTGCAATGTAATACACAATCACCTGTAAAAGAAAAGTGGTCATTTACGCTTGGTACGATCTAAGTTAATACCCAACTCTAACTTTCGTCAAAGTCAAAAAATAAAAATTCAATTTTTTTATAAGTGTGTAATTATGAATAGTTAATTTAAAGTTAAAATTAAAATTAAATATTTTGTTGGGTAAATAAATGTGATTCAATGATATTAAATAACTTTATTTATTTTTATATCGAATTAATTTTTAATAAAATTTACATTTATTTTATTATTTGGGAGTATGATCGATACTGCAGAAGAAGCTTGTGGGAATATGCTATACTCTGTGCCGACAGAACCAGCTGGGACTCAATAATTAATATAATTATTATTTTTCTTAAAAAAATCTCTTTCTTGTTATTCTTTTTTATTTTTTATTTTTTGGATTTTAATAAGGGCAAAACAAAGGCTCATAATTATTTATTGGTTTTTTTTTACATTTAATGTCACCATTTATTTCTATTACTATAATGATGTACTACTATTTTTCAATTTATTTACCTTTTTTAGTTGAATATCTTTAAATTCTTCACCAATAGCATTGAATTTTTATTTATTTATAAAAATTATTTAAATATTTATAAAAATATATAAATATTAATTTAATATATTTTATTTTATTTTAAATAATAAAATAATTTTTTAGTTTAACAAATGGAACTCTCACAAATGGAACTCTCATCTTGCTTAGGTAATTTTTTTTACTATTTACATCTAATTTAGTTAGCTTTTGAATACCTCTAATTTTACAACATTAAGAGGTAAAAGATGGGCACCGGATTTGAATCGGTGCCAAATGAATATCAAATAAGAATTTTAACCATCACTTCACACAAATAACATATATTATTTTGTTACATAAATTATATCATTTGTAAAATGTTAAATTTTTAAATAAATATAATTTAAAATAATTCATTAATAAATAAGGAATACTTGGCTTGATTAAGTCTTATAAATATTTTTTAAAATAATTTCATTATAAGTTTTGATCATATCTGCTCTTTTGATACATTGGTTAGAAATACCTATAGCTCCTCTCCAACCCATAAATAGGACGATAATACGTTTCAGGGCACTTGAACCCACGTCTTCCTACATTGACAACAATACCCATATCAATTGAGTTAATACTCAATCAACCATTTTTTTAATACACAAAAAATAATTGTCGATACCAATGGCTTTTGCTAAATAATGCATTTAGTTGTTTTTTAAAAATTAATTATTCATTGTTTTCATTCAATAAGATATTCTATTATGTTAGATAAATCTCAAAATTGTACAAAAATTTTGATTCAACATGTAATTTGATACATGAACTTTAGTTTGATACAATTATACAAATGAAACATTGATTGTGATTTAAATGTATATATGAAACTTTAATTTTGATTCATTCGTACACATTTAAAAAAATAATTGCATCAATTTATTTTTATATTGGATAAATACAGTTATTTCTATATGCAATATATAAACAAAAAATGATGTTATATCAATAATTTTGTTAATAATTTGTGATAATTGAATTAAATCAAAATCCATGTATAAAACTATACATTAGACTAAAGTTTATTTATAGTTTTGAGATTTATCCCATTTATGGATAATAACTCTAAAAAACACTCTTAAACCATTTGCTATTAGAATCAACGGAGTCAGATGGCTGAACCGATTAAATCATCGTTTGTTCGATCAGTCCGACCAATTTGCCAAGTTCTAATTAAATAAATTATGAAAAATTTATAAGAGTAAAATTTATTAAAAATTATAAAGTTCGGATAAATTGATTCAATTGATTCATGAGTAAACCGAAAATTTTCTTATGCCAATATTTTATTATAAAACTATTTATAAAAAAAACTTAAAAATTAAGGATGAAACAAAAAAAGTCTGACCCCAGTTCTCAGCAAGTTGTAAAAATCCCAATGAGTTAGACAAAATTGGAAACAATGATTGATTGGGGTATTTGCATAAAAATCCAAAAAAATGAAAATAAAAAGTAAATAATTGAAATTGAAAGCTCATATTGAACCACTGATTGAAAATACAACTATTGTTTAAGCCCATGTGCTTTGCCTCCCCTCCATGAGCTAACATGTGTTTTTTTTTTCTAAATTTTATTTTAATTTAAATCTCTGATACTGTTATTTAGATTTAATTTGGCTTAATTTCAAATATATTTTTGTATTCAGCAATCAATAGGGGCGAAGTTAGAATTTTTTTATGAGAGCTAAAAAACAATTTCATTATTGTATTGACTTATATTATTATGGTTTTCAAAAGGATTAAATCGAAATTCAAACATTTTTCAAAGAGTCATGCTATAATTTTACCATATATTAACTTATGAACTTTTAGGGGTCTAAAGTAGAAATTTTCTATTTTGGGAGAGCCCCTCTCCCCTCACCCTTGATAATTGGTCCGTTTATTTATTATAATATTTAATTATGATTATAGTTATCCAAATAAAGGTTGTGTTTTATAATCATTGAACAATTTAAAATTTTTTATTTAAGTTATTGGGCTGTTAAAATCATTGTTTGATGACCACTTGCACCAATAGAAAGTTCTTATTCAAATCTCCAAAACTATCTTTCTAATCAACTTAAATGTAAGGCATGTTTTTATAATTGTCGATAGGTATTGATTCACCGTACAGATCACCAAATCGTCTCTTGGAGGTAGCTAACTGAACTTTTTAAAGAAAACTAACATGCCATTGACTTAATAAAAAATATCCGAATAATTCAGTGATTTAAATGAAAATTTTCGAATAGTTTAGTGACCCATTTTGTAACTTTTTAAAGTTGAGCGACCAACATATAAATTTGCACCTTGAGTTTAGTTTACCCATAATTTTAGGTTCCAATTATATCTGCTATTTTTTATACAATGTCTAGAACTAGAACTAAAACTACTCATAACTCATCTCCAACCCATAAATAGGACGACAATACACTTCAGTGTATTCAAACTCACATCTTTTTGTATTGGCGACAATGCTCATGCAAATCGAGTTAAAACTCAATCGACAATAAATTTTTTTTTAATAATAAAAAAATTACAAATTATTTGAGCTGATATTCACGTCCTATACTTGAAGAATGATTATTTTTTGCTGGCTTTTTTCTAGTTATTTTTTTCCTTAATAAAACAATTCTCTTACAAGTTAAAAAATTATTATTATGTTCACTCAAGTCCATTTGGAAACTTTCAAAACAAAAAGGCAAACAAATAAAATAAAAATAAAATTCACAAATTGGATCTAACATGAAAAAAAACAGGTCACGTGATCTTATCGCTTGTTTCATGTTATTACCGGAAATGGTTCGGGCCAGGTTTAAAAATATAAAATAATTTAATTTCCATTTTTATCATTTAAAATATATTAATATTAATTTTTTATTCATATATTTAATTATATTTTTGAAATAGGTCGATTAAGTTTTAGCTAAATTGACATAAATAGGAAAATATGAGTTTGAGTACGCTGAAACGCGTTATCCTCCTATTTATGGGTTAAGGAAGAACTATGGGTACTTATAGATATTGTGTCAAAAATAATAAATATGATCAAAATTTATATTGAGATTATTAAAAAAAATTGAATCCAAATTAGAACTCTTTAATATTTAAGTGATATAAATATAAACTCTGTAATTTCGCTCCTAATTATTGTAATGATAAAAATATATTCGATTTTGCTCACATAATAATGGAAATTTCTTTTAAGGTTATTTCAATTTTTTAATTTAACAAAATAGGTATAAATTTTTTTAAAGATTACTTTGATACTTATTGGTTATGTTGAATACTGTCAAATTTTACTGTGTTCATTGAAAGCATAATAATTAAAGGATTTTGATATGTATGAATTAATAGCAGAATTTAACATGATGGATTTAGTTGCTAAAATTTATGTTCATATTAAAATTTTAAAATTTGAAAAATATAATCACTAAAACTAATAATAAAATTTTACCATTTAAGATGTGTAATTGACCCTAATAAATGGTTGACTTCCCTATTTAATGCAAGCGTCACATGTTTGAGATCATTCAAGTGGAAAGTAAACTTCAATATAAAATCAATTTTTTTTAATAATTGAGTTAATTATAGATTTTTTAATTGATATTTCAACATATTTGTGCTATAGTCTAAGATTAATTAGTTTATATGGTTTTTAATTTATTATATTATTAATATATTAGCAAATTGACTATTAAATTTGATTATATGTCTCTATCAATCATAGGCTTGAAAATATTTCATTCAAATTCAAGTCTAATAGTTGAATTTTTGTTTGTCAAATAAATATTAAATTTATTTAAAATTTGATATTCAAAGGTGAGATAAGAATTAAATTATAAAATTTTGAAAGAGTTTAAATGTAATTTTATTATTGTGTTGACTTGAAATTCAATAGAGGGGTTAAATTATAAATTTTCTATTTTGGAAGAAATTAAATTGAATTATAAATTGAAGGGTGTAATTTCACTAATTCATCCATTGTCAAGTAATTGCTACATTTTGAATATTGATGGGGCACTTAATCTGAATTCTAACATAGCTTTCGTCGAGGGATGGGGAGAGGTGTTGCAAGAATCGAATGGAGAGTGAATCTTTGGATATAGACATTATTTGGGGGTTTGTTCAGTGTTTGAAGTTGAACTCTAGAGGATTTTAGACGACTTGGCTCTCTTACAAAAACCATTCAAGATAGCCAATCGATAAATTCGAATTCAGCCTTGGCTAGGAGGATTCTTCAATTGCTACAGTATGTTGGATATTGGAGAATTAAGCATATTCTAACGGAGGATAATAGAGTTGCAGATTCGCTAGCTAAAATGATAAGGACCATAACGTTCAGGTTTTCGAAGAGGTTCCTAGAAAGTTGTTACATCTTACATATATAAATACTTCTGTTTTATATTAATTTAATGTAATGAGTTATTTATTTCTTCACCAAAAAAATTTGCAATTTTAAAATGCTAAACATAAATTTACCATTTTGGGACCATAAAACATGTAAATTCTTTAAAAAAAACATAAAACCAATGTTTTTTAAAACTGAATTGTTGTCAAACCGATTAGATCATCAACTCGTCGGTTCAACTAGTTTAATTAAAAATTTTAAAAAAATCTGGGTTCAATTGGTTCGTATTGGTTATCAACCTAACCGGTTCAAAGCTTTTCTCCATATCAGTACTTCAACTAATTCTCGATCCAACCAGTCTGGTTTAAACATCATTGTATAAAACTATATAAATATCTGAATATCGTATTAATCAAATTCTTATTAGTTTAACTAGTATATGGGGAGTTAAAAATTAACTCGAATTTAATGTGATTCGTATTTAAAATAAATGAGTTGAATTTTAAGCTAATATGTATTTATTGCATGAATAATATGGATGCGATGTTAAAAAAAAAAAAACACTATTCTTAGATCTCAGCAACACTATTTTTTTAAGTAAGTTAGATCCCTGTTCATGCAATAAGTATATATATGTTTAAAATTGATACACGTATTTTAAATATGATTTATGTTAGATTCAGGCTACTATTTATCATCTAAGTTAACGATTCAGTTGATAGAAAGATTTGATTGATATTTTGAAGCTTCAATTATAATGTCTTAAAGTTTCCATGCTAACTTAGAATTTGAAAATATTTAATGAAATTAATCTTTTTTTTAATGCTAATTTTTTTATATTCATTCATGACCTTTAATAAATATATCATAAATATTAAAATATATTTTATCTTTTAACTTAATTTTAATATTTAATTTATTGGTTATGAGTGTTTATCTTATAAGCCCATGTCATTGATTAGAGTCACGTAACAGTGATTTGTTATTGTAAAAAATGGGCGAATTGTACTAAAAATACGAAAAGTATCAATTTTGAACAAACCAATGGCAAAGCTTATTGAACCACGGCCCATTAGACCAATATTGGAACCAAAATATAGAAACTAATATTTTATTTTTAATTGATTCTATAAGTGAATTTGATATAATTTAATTTTTTTAAATTAAAATTATTGTTTATGTCAAAATATATCTTTTAAAATTAAAAAAAAATATTGGAATTAAAGATCATCAAATTGAATAACATCAACATTTGGTGTTTTAACTTGACACTCTTTTCTTAATTTGGTACTTAAACTTAACACTTCTTTTTAAATTTAGTAACTGAACTTGAGATACTATCTTTTTTGGGTCCAACACTCCAATGTTACATTTGGAGTAATAACAATTAAAAAAAAAAAAATTACACATGAATAACAAAATTTAACCGATAATATTTTAAAAAAAAAAAGTTAGAAAAAATTAAAAGGGATAATGTTACATTTGGTACTTGTATTTTAATAAAATGTCCAATGTAGTACATGTACTTTGAAAATATCCAATGTGGTACATGAACTATCAATTTGTGTATTATTTGGTACCTATATTTTCATAAAATATATGTGGAGCTTATACTTCGAAAATGTTCAATTTGGTACTTGAATTATCAATCTGTGTATTATTATGGTTCTTGGGGTTAACGCCCATTTTCTTTTTCCAAATCATCAATTACACATGAATGATGTAACATTTTGTGAGAAGATAAAAAAAAAAATAGTAGTCGAAATCAAGTTATTTAATTTAACAAGTTAAACAAGAGATATAAAATTTGAGAAATATTGACTCGTATAAATCTCGGAAAAGATTGAAAAAAGGTTTTTTAAAAATTGAAGAAAATTCGAGTTAAAAATTGTAAGCCCAACCCTATTACTACTCAGCTCTTCAAATCTCCTCGAGACAAATATCAAGTAATGAAATTGATGTTTTGTTTAACAGGTTTAGTTTTTTATTTTTATTTTTGCTTTATTTATCTTTTCAGGTTATTAGAAAAAAAAATTCACATGTCAATTTTTTATTGGTTGGTTTATATTTACTAAATGAGTTAACTCCAGATACTATAATAATACACAGATTGAAAGTTTATGTATTGTATTAAACATTTTCAAAGTATAAGTATAACATTAAATATTTTATGAAAAATACAAGTATTAAATAATACACATATTTATAGTTTAGGTATCACATTAAACATTTTCAAAGCACATATCACATTAGGCATTTTATGAAAACATAGGTATCGATACACAAATTGATTTAAGTACCAAATTGGACATTTTTAAAGTATAAGTACTATATTAAACATTTTATAAAAGTATATACACCAAATGTAGCATTATCCCTATTTGAAAGTAACCAAATTTACGTATGAGGCTGCGAAATCCAAAATGACATAATTAAAGTTGTCTGTCTAGAAATTCTGAAATTTGTAAGAAGTCAAATCTTCATAGGTTTGACTCTAAACCCCCTTTCATTACCAACAAGAAAGACGAATTCTCACTCTAATGGGAGCTTCTTCCCAATGCCGAGTATATTATTATTATTTATTGCTTTAAATTGAGCACCACTACACCCTTTTTTGTTCCATAATCTGAACGAAAAGGAAAAAAAAAAAAAGAGAAAAAAAACTGAAGAAATTATGGAATCCCGTGGATCAAAAAGAAGGGTAGTGGTTGTCGGCGGTGGGATTGCCGGTTCTATCCTCGCCAGATCTATTCAATTAAATGCTGATCTTACGCTTATCGACCCGTAATCTTTCTTGTTTTTTTTCTTGAAATGATTTGCTTTTGTTCAATTTCGATTCGTTTCTTAAGAAAAAAAAAAAAAACTTTGAAATTCAATGTCTGATGAACCCAGCAACTGATTTTAATTTCTGGGTTTGTTTTATTTTTTAAAATAGTGTATTGAAAGTAGCGTATATGCATTATACAGGATTGGGTTTGCGAAAGTTTTTTTTTTCAAAGGACTTCTCCTGTCTCTCTTAATTTTTTGAAATTGAGCAAATTGATCCTCCCTATAAAAAAAATTATAGCAATTTAATCTGTAAAGATTAATGATAGCGTTAATGTCTTGTATCTATTGTACATAATTTAGCCTTCGATATTTACATATTTTGTCATTTTGACCTTAATTCTATAAAAATCAATAAATTCAGCCTCAACATATACACAAATGTTGAAGGATAAATTTGTTAAATTAGGACCAAATTGACAGAATACGTAAATTTTGAGGGCTGAATTTGTTATTATATCAATCAAAATCATGTAAAATTGATCGGAAACAATAAGTTCATGATTAAATGTCCTTAGTTACTCATTTTAAATTGATAAAGATTAAATTGCTCTGATTTTTTTTTAGAGGATGCAATTTGCTTAATTTAAAAAACGAGAGGGACTGAGAGATTTTTTTAGCAAGTTTTTTTAAATAATGTTGAGAATTTGATTGAACTGCCATGAAGAGAGTGATTAATTGAAGGGTTTTTTGTTTTTAATCTCAGGAAGGAGTATGTTGAGATCAAATGGGCAAATTTAAGGAGCAAGGTGGAACCGTCATTTGCGGAAAGAGCGGTGGTGAACTATAGAGATTTCTTTACCAATGGACGTATCGTTACGTCTACTGCGATAAACATTACCGAAAACGAAGTATTGACTGCCGATGGCCATCGTATCGGTTATGATTATCTTGTGATTGCGAGCGGACATAGTGATAATGTTCCTTTAACTAAGACGGAGAGACTTCATTACTATGATGCAGGTAAAAAAAAAAAACTATATTTGTTAGATATTGTCTCTCGAGTGTTGTTTAGTAGTCGAGTCATTGAACATAATGCATCATTGAGGATTTCACTTTTGTTATGGAATTTCAACACTGCTAGGTATAAGACTCCGATATGTCTTGTCTTACAGCGAATATTATATGATGATATGATGAATTAAAGAACAACATACAAAATGATGTTATATTGTTTGTTTTTTGGGGATTATGTTCTGCTTAATTTACTTTTGCTGTCTTACATGCTGACAGAAAATCAAAAGATACAATCTGCTCGATCTATTTTGATCGTCGGAGGAGGTCCGTCTGGTGTTGAACTTGCCGGAGAAATTTCTACAGACTTTCCCGATAAGAAGGTTACACTGGTTCATAAAGGACCAAGGTTGCTGGAATACATTGGACCAAAGGCATCTGATAAGGGTTTAAGTTTGCTGAGATCAAAGAAAGTCGACGTAAAATTACAGCAATCAGTTGATCTGAAATCAGCTTCGGATGGAAGCCAAGTATATCGAACCTCGACTGGAGAAAGTATCAAAGCGGATTGTCATTTCCTTTGTACTAGACTACCATTGTCTACAGCATGGCTTAATGAGACTATGTTGAAGACCAACTTAGATAAAGATGGAAGGTTGATGGTTGATGAGTATTTGAGGGTGAAGGGTCGCAATAATATATTTGCAATTGGAGATATCACTGATGTTCCGGTAAGTTCTATCCCGAACTTTAATCATAATCTTGTTGAATTTGCATAGGCCAGTATGTTGTTTGTATAGGTTGATGGTTGCTTATAAATATTCAGTTTTCACCTGACAGGAAGAGGATAATGAACTCGAGTTTCTAGTTTGACAGATTTCTCTCCGTTTTCACTTGCTTGTTTTAGTCTATTTCTCGATACAAGCACTCTTCCATGGAAGATTAGCTAACATATGTCTAATATATACTCAATCAGTCTTGTTGATGCCGTGTGAATAATCGTGATTGCTGAAAATCGAACACATTCAATTTCTAAAACAGATTACTAATTCCTTTTGTATATGGAATTAGTCTGATCCTTTGTAGGAACTACCTCTGATAACGAACACGTATGTGTTGTGTTTCCATATAGGCTCTCTTTTAATGTCCGCTTTGTGAATGTGGTTGTTTTTATGTACCGAATGTGTCTCGTTACTTGCTATAATCTCTTGCTTCCCAAAGTAGTTTTAACATTTTAGAAAAAAAAATAAATTCAGGAACTCAAACTAGGTCTTGCGGCTCTACATCATGCATATTTGGTTGCTAAAAACTTGAAGCTGTTGATGGGCGGAGGAAAAGAAAGCAAAATGTCTGTGTACAAGCCTGGTCCAGAAGTTGCAATGGTTTCGCTCGGAAGGAAACACGCTGTTGCCCAATTTCCTTTTGCAACCCTCGGTGGACGTATTCCCGGCTTAATCAAATCTGGAGACATGTTTGTAGGCAGAACTAGAAAGCATTTGGGTTTAGAACCTTAAGCTACACACACACACACACACATATATATATATTTGCCATTATATTTCCTCATTTCCACCTCTAATTCCTTTTTGCTTATGTTCCATAATTTTTTTGCACCCCTCTGTTGGCTGTTTCATTTGTATGTTGTTTTGCTTTGTGCTTTTAAATAGATTATCAATAAGATTTGATGGTGGGGGCATGTATTTTTATTTGTTAGTATAGTTCAATTCTTTTGCAATGAATTATTTAGACATCTTGTAAGTAAATGTATTATGAAGATCCTTGGTATTAGTCAAACTGTTTTTTGCCTCTCTATTAAAAAAAAAACAAATTAATCCCTCTACATTAGATTAAAAAGTAAATTAATCTTTTTTGTCAAAAATTTCATTCACTACCATTAAAAACTGATGTGGTTGATTGAATAACTAAACAATAACACGTGATGTGCTACATGTACTTTATGTTAATATACAAAGACTAGTTTTTCATACTAAAAATTGATGAAAATTTTAACAAAGAATTAAATTGCTCTTTGATTTAAGTAGAGGGAGCAAAAACAATTTAACTCCATTATAAAGATCTTGTTTTACAATAAAATAAATAAATACAAAATCACTATAATAATAGCTTGTTGCGGTGGTTACCAAGTGAAAACATATACATAAATAAAAGTTTTGGTAGTTTGATTTTCTAGCGTGTTTGGTTTTAGTTTAGTTATCTAATATATTCGGTTTTAGTTTCTGTGACGATAGGAAGAGATGGTGGGATTGCGATGCAGTTATTAGCAATTTGCTTGAGGTGATGCATTCTCAAGCGAATTTTTTTCTATTGAAAAAAACACTGGAATAAACTTATGATCAATCAAAACCTTAAGTCAGATTTGTCGATCGACACCCATAAACATCGAAGTAGCCCCTCAAAAGACTAAATTGTACAAACTAAGACTAGTTTCAAAAAACCTCGAATCAAACATCCTTTAACATTGGCACATTTTTCATTTGGAACTGCTTAATTGCTTCAATAACTTTTACAGCAAAAGTCTCATCTTCAGGGTAATATGCAATAGGATCAGACAACAAAGGGTGGGGAAGATCGAGCACACCTTCTAGCGTCGCGTGAACGCAATAAGCCGAGTATGTAACATGGTATCCGCCTTCTTGGACGATAAGTAGCCTACTGCCGCAATGTTTATCCGCCAATCTACGAACCATCCGTCCAATCTCTCGATAACCATCCATCGTTAAGCATTGCCTTCCGTTTGGATCAAACTGCCACAATTATTTACAACAAACAACATTCGTAAAGCAATAGAGATTTCGGGTCTTGTCTAGTTACTTACTGCTTGATCACTATGACCAACGCCAAAATATGTAAATATATACATTATAAGTTCTCGTCATTTCTGTTTTTTTTCACAAAATGTCCAAAATTATTCATAATTCCTTCTAAACCATAAATAAGAGGATAATACGCTTCAGCACACTCGAATACACGTACTATTGCATTGGTAACAATGTCATGGCAATTGAACTAAGACTCAATTGGCTAAAAAGTATGAATATCTCGAGACATCAAATCAGAATATGCAAATATGCATGGAGTCTTTTAACTGTGTAAGAACAATTTGGTAGGGTTTGATAGGACTCAAACTCACAACATTCAGCTTTGAACTGGCTCAGAAACAGTGTATACGAGCAGCTTTGAACACGAACAGTTTTATCCCTTAGACAGCCCCTCTTATGTTTCGGTTTTTTCATATATTTACTCTTTTAAGGCAATTTCGATTTGCAGGAGGATAACATGCCACCTCTGGATAGACGACATTGAGCTTCAAAAACTCACACAATAATTAATTATTTATGAAAATGATCAAGTCAAAAACTAAGTACAGGAATGATTTGTTCTCCACAATAATCATCAATGCCGTCTGACGCATTGGCAGCACCATCCCTTTATCATTAGCCAAACATTGGCTTTTTAAAGAAAAATAAATTTTTTAGGTGCCACCATTGACAGTATGTATTTTTCAAAATACTTGTTAAAAATACAAATATTCACATATTCACGGTGGAGAAAAAAAGAAAAAGAAAATTAATGTATGTTGTCGGTCTATCAGTTGGCATCGAAAAATAAAAAAAAATTAGTGTCACTGATAGGTCAGGTGACACTTGTTACAATTTTTAAAAATTTTTTAGGTGCTGTCGTTGTATCAGGCAACACCGACAATATTCAAAGAAAAACCATTATAAAAAGAGTAGTAGAAGCTTTGGTCATTTTAAAAGATTTAGAGTCGGCTACTAAGAGATTTGAACCATAGAAGTCAACGAAGGGGAGGAAGTCTCTTATTTGGTGTCAAAATCAGCACAAAAGGCCATCATAAATGATGACATCGATAGCTATTGAATACGACAACTATGTTCTTCAATTGAAAAAAAAAGAAAAAAAAAAAGAAATAAAATAAAACACAAAAAAATAACTGAATATGACATGTAGGATTTTCAATTGAGAAGAAGAAAGGAAATTTGAATTGAAAAAAAAAAACTATGTGAAAAATAAAGAATTAAATATGAGAAAAGAAAGCGAATAACAAATATTCAATTCCCTTTCATATCTCTATTTTACAAGTCAAGAAGACAAAAACTTCTTATGAAATAAGCATCGATCACTAGCTTCACTTTTTTTCTTGGTACTTTTTTTTTTCTATTTCAACTGTTTAATTTCAGTTTTTTTTTTGGCGAGAGAGAAAAACAGAAAAGAATTACATAAAATATTCGAGAGGAGTAAAGATCCTCTCTTTATCAGACTTAAGGAGCTCTAAAACATCACTAGGGGGATACTCATAAAGACGTAAATCCTCTTCTCTATTAAAAGCCAATTTAGTAAAGTAATCAGCGCATCTATTATCGTCCCTGGGAGTGTACCGTAAGAGCCATTGACTTTCGTGGGACAAAATCCGGTGTATTCGCTTGATCAAAACAGAGTTTGAGGTCCTCGACATATCGACGACACAAAAAAAATATTTTATTTCTTAAAGTTTATTAACTGGTGCAGCCTGATACACCGACGACACCAAAATTTTTTTCACTCCCTGAATATCCGTATTCTTAACGAGTATTTTGAAAAATATGTACTGGTGCTGCATGGCATAGCGGGGACACTTAAAAAACTATTTTTTTTAAAAGCCGATGATTGGCTATTGATGAGGGGACAATGCTATTGGTTTGTCAAACGACATCAATAATCATTTACATACATAATTTTCTACTTGAATCATTTTTGTAAACAATTAATTATTTTGGATCAATTGAGTAAAAAAAGTCTTATATTCACTCTCTTTTAAGGCAATTTAAATTGACAAGACGATAAGATGCTACTTCTATACAAACAAACAACATTCAACATTGAGGCTTGGAACAGTGTATACAAACAGTTTTTATGTGAGTTTGGATGGACGGTGCGTTTACTTGCGGTTAGTGTAAAAATAACGGTGACGACGGGGGCCAAACTAAATAACTTTTTTAGGGGGGCTAAAATTAAATTATAATTTTTACGATAGAAAATAATGCAATTGATAAACTATATCTTTATAAATTTTAAAAGATTAAATCAAAATTATATTTTTAAGGGGTCAAAATTTTATATTTTTAGGGGGCTGGGGCCCTGCCAACCCCCTAGTTTCGCCACTGGTGGCGATGAGATTAAATACTATAGTAATATTGTAATGTGAGACAAACAGTGAGTCAAACACATTGCACCGCACCGCACCGCCTATCCAAACTCACCCTTAAACAGGAACCATATTATCTTTTAGACGGTTACTCTCAAAACTATAAATAAGAGGATAATGCATTTTCACGTATTTGGATCCACGTCCTCCTATATTGACAATAATATTCATACTAATCGAGCTAATACTCAATCAAACTCTAGCAACACAATAACATGCTACTTCTATACTAAATGAAATTCACAATATTAGATTAGAAACAAAAGGATTAACTCACCGCACTCGAGTCTTGACCGATAACCAGGACCATCATATCCGGCTCGAACTTCTCAACAGCCGGGATAACCACTTCCCTCATCGGATACGCATATCCCTTGTCACCACTCCCATTCGGCAAAGGCACATTCAAATTATACCCAAACCCTTCACCTTCACCCAGTTCATCCACTGTTCCGTTTTGGGGATGAGAAGGACCCCATGACCCATGATTCATATGAAGCGAAACCGTAAGGACTTTATCCGACCGGTAAAACCCTTCGGCGGTCCCATTTCCGTAATGAGCATCGATATCCAAAACCAGAACCTTTTTACAACCCGAATCTAAAGCCAATTGAACAGCAAGCCCCGCATTGTTGAAAAAACAATAACCATCAGCTTGAGTCGGTTGAGCATGGTGACCTGGTGGTCTAACCAATGCATAAACAAGTTCACCAGAGCCATCAAGTATATATTTCATAGCAGATAATGTAGTACCAGCAGCTAAAAGTGCAGCATTAAATGAACCAGGGTTTAAAAAGGTTCCACAACAAATTTCTTTATTACCACCATTTTTATCAGCTTCAATTAACATATCAACGTATTCTGGGGCAAAAAAAAAAACCCAAATTAATTGCAAATTAAAGACAAATTAAAAAATAAAAAAAAAGGTACCTTGAGAATGAAAAGATAAAAGCTGAGGTATAGTTGCAGGTGAACCAGAGTGCCAAGAGATGTAAGAAGAGATGGGTCCTTTGCTGAGGATTGAAACTATGTTTCTAATCCTGTCTGAATTTTCTGGGTGAATTTTCTAACACTTCCAAGAAACCAGGGTTCATCACTGTATCAAACACACCTTTGCCTGTGTCGTGATTTAACAGCCCATCGTGCCAAAACACGTTGATTCGACAAGCAGACATTTTTCTGTTTTGGGAACTCGCGATGAGTAGCTCAGTTCACTTGGTTTCTCTTCTCCTCTTTTATACCTTTTTTTGTTCTTCTTTGGGTTTAACTCGCCCAAGGTCCAACTCATCTTGGGCCTCCTTGGCATAATTCACAAAGGCCTAGACTCACTTATAAATCTTAAATTTATATTCGGCTTGAATCATGAGAAAAGATTGTATGAAATTATGATTTCATGTTATTCTTATTTATTTTTCAATAAAAGAATAACAAATTAAACCTTTATTCCTGATTTTTAGTGTTTTTAGTTGGATTTAAAATTTTTTTAGGAGGAAAAAGTTGGAAATCAGGAAAAAAATATGATTTGTCATTCTCTTATTGAAAAGGGATATAGATGACGTGAAATCAGAGTTTCATACAATCATTTCTCATCAGATAAAAATGATGTGGAATCACAGTTTAATATGATTCTTTCTCATTAAATCTCTATCTAAAGTTATTCTAGTTTATTTTAGGGTTGAAGCATTTTTTGAGATCTAAACTTAAGAATTATTTTCTTATTGGGGTCTGAATTTTTTTTAACTTGGTAATTATTCTCATATTAGGCCCTGAATTTTGTTGTCAAAGCTATGTTTTGAATCTTTTTTTTTGTCCAAATGAATCCTTAAGCTTGGCAATTGTTCATATATTAATATTTGAATAAGACAATTGAGTCTACATTAGGGCCTGTACTTTAGGATTTTCAATGAAATATCAAGACGAACTTGAACCAAAAAAAGTTCAAGTCCCAATTTGGGAATAATTATTGAGTTCAAAGTCCAAATGTGAAAACAATTGCCAGATATAAAGCCTACCTTAGACTAAAAAAAAGTTCAAGCCCTAATATTAAAATAGTTACCAGTTGAAGCCCCCAAAAGTGATTTAACCTTTTATTCTATTTGTAGAAAAGTTGTGGTGAGGTTCATAGATAGAAAGTAATTTACAATTCGCATTCAGTCAAACTTAGTTCTTTATATTTACTTTTTTTTTTTTTGTTAATTTGATCTTTATTCCATTTTTTAGTTAAATTTAACTCTTAACCTTTAAAAAATAGTAGGTTTCTTTTTTTAACGAATATTGTTGACTAAAACATTAATTTTTTAATGCAACTTGCGTGATAGTCTAAATGTACTCCATGTTGATATAACACTATTTGTCTTATATGCTACATTGACAAATGATTTAAAAAATTATAAAAATATTTTAAAAATCAAAATTTAAAAATAAAAAAAGCATGAAGTATATGTTGATTGAGATGTGTGTTGCCATGTTTAAAGTTTTAATATTTTATTCAATATTTCTATTAAAAAACAATAATTTGACTCTTTTTAAAAGATTGATGATCAAATTTAATTGTTTAAAAAGAATGAAGGCCCAATTTGACTCAAAAAATAATAAGAACTAAATTAAAAAAATATGTAACATTGAAGGTTAAATTTGATATTACGAGTGAATTAGGCAATGTAATACTTTAGGTTACATATAATCATCATCTGAATAGCCCTTCATACCAAAAATATTTATCCAAGTCGTATGTTTTTATGTCATGTAAAACCTCCAAGTCATCTTTTACTTTTAACCCTTAAACAATTAAGGATTCAAAGTCAAATGAAAGAAGAATAGATGACCTATTTATGCCATTATTAGAGATACTTATATGATGTTTTGGGGTAATTTTTATAATATTTGATAAGTTTAGGTACTAAATTTAACCTAAAAATAATTTGGATGCCAAATTAAAAAAAATTCCAAATTCATATATTAAATTAGACCCAAAATGCTAATTAGAAAAAAAGAATATCAAATATAGAATTCAAATGTTATATTAAACCCTTTGTGTATAATGTAAATAGGGACTACATGAGAGGGGTGCTTAGCCTTTTCAAAATGAAAAATTCCTTCTTTAATCCTTTTAAAAACAATAAAAATTTAAGTTAATTTAATAGTTTTTTTTTTTGCATTCTAAATTTTAAAATTCAATTTTAATCCTTCTAAAAATGAAATGTCAATAGTTTAATCTCTCAAGAAATTGTAATGTTTTCTGTTTATACAATGATAAATTTTACATTTTAGCTTTTTTAATAATTTATAATTCAAATCCGCTCTCAAAATAATATTTTTAGTTTAGTCACTGAGTGTGAAAGTAATAACAAAATTTGACAGATAATATTTAAAAAAATTAAAATTAGAAAAAAAATAGAAGGGATAATATCACATTTGGTACTTGAATTTTATTAAAATGTCCAATGTAGTACATGTATTTTGAAAATATCCAATGTGGTACATGAACTATCAATTTGTTTATTATTTGGTACCTGTATTTTCATAAAATATATGTGAAGCTTATACTTCGAAAATGTTCAATATGGTACCTGAATTATCAATTTGTGTATTATTATGGTGCTTGGGGTTAACGCCCTAGCCAATGGATTTTCTTTTTCCAAATAATCAATTACACATGAATGATATAACATTTTGTGAAAAGATAAATAAAACAAAAAGAAAATGGTAATCGAAATCAAGTTATTTAACTTCCTATTTAAACTCAACAAGTCAAGCAAGAGAGATAAATTTTGAGAAATATTGACTCGTATAAATCTCGAAAAAGAATGAAAAAGGGTTTTTAAAAATTTGAAGAAATTTCTTGTTAAAAATTTTAAGCCCAACCCTATTACTACTTGGCTCTTCAAATTGATTTTTTTTAACAGGTTTAGTTTTTTATATTTATTTTTGCTTTATTTATCTTTTCACTTAATGTGGAATTGACTATTTAAAAACAAAATTTACATGTCAAATTTTTATTGGTTGGTTTATATTTACTAAATGAGTTAATTTCAGATGCCATAATAATACACACATTGAAAGTTTATGTACCGTATTAAAAATTTTCAAAGTATAAGTATCACATTGAATATTTTATGAAAATACAAGTATTAAATAATACAAAAATTTATGGTTCAGGTATCACATTGAGTATTTTCAAAGCACATATCACATTAGGCATTTTATGAAAGTATAGGTACCGATACACAAATTGATTTAGGTACCACAGTGGCCATTTTTAAAGTACAAGTACTACATTGAATATTTTATGAAAGTATATGTACCAATGTGACATTATCCCTATTTGAAAGTAACCAAATTTACGTATGAGCTTGCGAAATCGATCTTTCAAAATGACATAATTAAAGTTGTCCGCCTCTAGAAATTCAGAAATTTGTAAGAAGTCAAATCTTTCATACGTTTGACTCTAAACACCCTTCCTTTACCAACAAGAAAGACGAATTCTCCCTCTAATGGGAGCTTCGTCCCAATTTCAAGTATATTATTATTATTATTTTTTGCTTTAAATTGAGCACCACCCCACCCTTTTTTGTTCCATAATCTGAACGAAAAGGGAAAAAAAAAAAGAAAAAAAAACTGAAGAAATTATGGAATCCGGTGGATCAAAAAGAAGGGTAGTGGTTGTCGGCGGTGGGATTGCCGGTTCTATCCTCGCCAGATCCATTCAATTCAATGCTGATCTTACTATTATCGACCCGTAAGCTTTCTTGTTTTCTTTTTCTTGAAATGATGTGTTTTTGTTCAATTTCGATTCGTTTATTAAGAAAAAAACTTTGAAATTCAATGTTTGATGAACCCAGCAATTGATTTTAATTTCTGGGTTTGTTTTATTTTTTTAAAATAGTGTAGGATGGAAAGTAGCGTATATGCATTATGCGTATATGCATTATGCAGGATTGGGTTTGCGAAAGTTTTTTTTTTTTTTTTTGTAAAAGGACTTCTCCAGTCCCTCTTAATTTTTTGAAATTGAGCAAATTGGCCCCTATAAAAAATTATAGCAATTTAATCTGTAAGGATTAATGACAGCGTTAATGCCTTTTATCAATTGTACATAATTTAGCATTTGATGATCACATATTTTTTCATTTTGATCTTAATTCTATAAAAATCAACAAATTCAGCCTCAACATCTACACAAATGTTGTGGGATAAATTTGTTAAATTAGGACCAAATTGACAGAATAAGTAAATTTTGAGTGCTGAATTTGTTATTATACCAATCAAAATCATGTAAAATTGATCGGAAACATTAACTTCATGATTAATTGTCCTTAGTTACTCACTTTAGAAATAGATAAGGATTAAATTGCTCTGATTTTTTTTTGAGATGGAGCAATTTGCATAATTTAAAAAACGAGAAGGACTGAGAGGTCTTTTTAGCAAGTTTTTTAAAATAATGCTGAGAATTTGATTGAACTGCCATGGAGAGTGTGATTAATTGAAGGGCTTTTTGTTTTTAATCTCAGGAAGGAGTATCTTGAGATCAAATGGGCACAATTAAGGAGCAAGGTGGAACCGTCATTTGCGGAAAGAGCGGTGGTGAACTATAGAGATTTCTTTACCAATGGACGTATTGTTACGTCTACTGCGATAAACATTACCGAAAACGAAGTATTGACTGCTGATGGCCGTCATATCGGTTATGATTTTCTTGTGATTGCCACCGGACATAGTGATAATGTTCCCGTAACTAGGACGGAGAGACTTCATTACTATGATGCAGGTAAAAAAAAAAAAACTATATTTGTTAGATGTTGTCACTGAGTGTTGTTTAGTAGTCGAGTCATTGAACATAATGCATCATTGAGGATTTCACTTATGTTATGGAATTTCAACACTGCTAGGTATAAGACTCCGATATTTCATGTCTTACAGCGAATATTGTTATGTATGATGATATGATGAATTAAAGAACAACATACAAAATGATGTTATATTGTTTGTTTTTTGGGGATTATGTTCTGCTTAATTTACTTTTGCTGTCTTAAATGCTGACAGAAAATCAAAAGATACAATCTGCTCGATCTATTTTGATCGTCGGAGGAGGTCCGTCTGGTGTTGAACTTGCCGGAGAAATTTCCACAGACTTTCCCGATAAGAAGGTTACACTGGTTCATAAAGGACCAAGGTTGCTGGAATACATTGGACCAAAGGCATCTGTTAAGGGTTTAAGTTTGCTGAGATCAAAGAAGGTCGACATAAAATTACAGCAATCGGTTGATCTGAAATCAGCTTCGGATGGAAGCCAAGTATATCGAACCTCGACTGGAGAAAGTATCAAAGCGGATTGTCATTTCCTTTGTACTAGAGTACCATTGTCTACAGCATGGCTTAATGAGACTATATTGAAGACCAACTTAGATAAAGATGGAAGGTTGATGGTTGATGAGTATTTGAGGGTGAAGGGTCGCAATAATATATTTGCAATTGGAGATATCACTGATGTTCCGGTAAGTTCTATCCTGAACTTCAATCATAATCTTGTTGAATTTGCATAGGCCAGTGTGTTCTTTGGATAGGTTGATGGTTGCTTATAAGTATTCAGTTTTCACCTGACTAGAAGACGATACTGAACTCGAGTTTCTAGTTTGACAGATTTCTCTCCGTTTTCACTTGCTTGTTTTAGTCTATTTCCCAATACGAGCACTCTTCCATGGAAGATTAGCTAATATATGTCTAATATATACTCAATCAGTCTTGGTGCTGTGTGAATAATCGTGATTGTTGAAAATCGAATTCATTCAATTTCTAAAACAGATTACTAAGTCCTTTTGTATATGTAAATAGTCTGATCCTTCGTAGGAACTACCCCTGATAACGAACACATATGTGTTGTGTTTCCATATAGGCTCTCTTTTAATGTCCGGTTTGTGAATGTGGTTGGTTTTACGTACTGACTGTGTCTCATTACTTGCTATAATCTCTTGCTTCCCAAAGTAGTTTTAACATTTTAGAAAAAAAAACATTTCAGGAACTCAAACTAGGTCATGCAGCTATACATCATGCATATTTGGTTGCTAAAAACTTGAAGCTGTTGATGGGCGGAGGAAAAGAAAGCAAAATGTCTGTGTACAAGCCTGGTCCAGAAGTTGCAATGGTTTCGCTCGGAAGGAAACATGCTGTTGCCCAATTTCCTTTTGCAACCCTCGGTGGACGTATTCCCGGCTTAATCAAATCTGGTGACATGTTTGTAGGCAGAACTAGAAAGCATTTGGGTTTAGAACCTTAAGCTACACACACACACATATATTTGCCATTGTATTTCCTCATTTCCACCTTTAATTCCTTTTTGCTTATAATGCTTCATATTTTTTGCACCCCTCTGTTGGCTGTTTCATTTGTATGTTATTTTGCTTTGTGCTTTTAAATAGATTCTCAATAAGATTTGATGGTGGGGGCATGTATTTTTATTTGTTGGTACAGTTAAATTCTTTTGCAATGAATTATTTAGATGAAAGTAAAAGTATTATGGAGGTCCTTTCTACTAGTCAAATTGTTTTTTGCCCCCTCTACTGAAAAAAAGAACAGATTAATCCCTGTATGTTAGATTAAAAAGTAAATTAATCTTTTTTTGTCAAAAATTTTGTCACTACTATTAAAAACTAATGTGGTTGATGGAATAACTAAACAATGATACATGATGTTCTAAATGTACTTTACTTTAATATACAGAGATTAGTTTTTCATAATAAAAATTGATGAATTTAAAAAAAATTGATTAATTTGCTCTTTAATTTAAGTAGAGAGAGCAAAAACAATCTAACTCCAGAATAAGTATCTTGTTTTACAACAAAATAAATAAATATAAAATTACTATAATAATAGCTTGTTCCGGTGGTTACCAAGTTAAAATATATACATAAATAAAAGATTGTCGTGGTCATGTTGGTAGTTTGGTTTTCTAGCGTGTTTGGTTTTAGTTTAGTTATCTAATATGTTCGGTTTTAGTTTCCGTGATGATAGGAAGAGATGGTGGGACTACGATGCAGTTATTAGCAGTTTGCTTGAGGTGATGAACTCTTAAGCAATTTTTTTTTCTATTGGAAAAACATTAGAATTCACTTACGATCAATTAAAACCTTAAGTCAAATTTGTCAATCGACACCCATAAACATCAAAGTAGCCCCTCAAAAGACTAAATTGTACAAACTAAGACTGGTTTCAGAAAACCTCGAATCAAACATCCTTTAACATTGGCACATTTTTCATTTGGAACTGCTTAATTGCTTCAATAACTTTTACAGCAAAAGTCTCATCTTCAGGGTAATATGCAATAGGATCAGCCAACAAAGGGCGGGGAAGATCGAGCACACCTTCTAGCGTCGCGTGAACGCAATAAGCCGAGTATGTAACATGGTATCCGCCTTCTTGGACGATAAGTAGCCTACTGCCGCAATGTTTATCCGCCAATCTACAAACCATCCGTCCAATCTCTCGATAACCATCCATCGTTAAGCATTGCCTTCCGTTTGAATCAAACTGCCACAATTATTTACAACAAACAACATTCGTAAAGCGATCTAGTTACATTACTGCTTGGTCACTATGACCAACACCAAAATATGCAAATATCTACATTATAAGTTCTCAATCATATTTGTTCTTTTTGACAAAATGTTTAAAATGACCCATAGTCCATCCCAACCTATAAATAGAAAGATAATGCACTTCAGCACACTTGAATACATATAATATTGCATTGGTAATAATGTTATGCCAATTAAACTAAAAACTCAATCGACTAAAAAGTATGGATATCTCGAGACATCGAATCAGAATATGCAAATAAGCTTGGAGCCTATCAAACTCACAACATTCAACTTTGAACTGGCTCAGAAACAGTGTATACGAGCAGTTTCAAACACGAACCGTTTTATCCCTTAGACAGCCCCTCATATGTTTCGGTTTTTTCATATATCTACTCTTTTAAGGCAATTTCGATTTGCAGGAGGATAACATGCCATTGAGCTTCAAAACTAACACAATAATTAATTATTTATGAAAATGATCAAGTCAAAAATTATGTACCAGAATAACTTGTTCTCCATAGTGACTATCACTTTCGTTTGATAGATTGGTGACATCATTCCCTTATCATTAGTCAAATATTGGCTTTTTAAAGAAAAACATTTTTTTTAGGTGCCACCATTGACTGTATGTATTTTTCAAAATACTTGTTAAAAGTACGGGGTAGAAAAAAAGAAAAAGAAAATTAATGGATGTCGTCGGTCTGTCAGGTAGCATTGGGAAATTAAAAAAAATAGTGTCATTTATATGTCAGACGGCACTTGTTACAATTTTTTAAAATTTTTTAGGTGTTGTCGTTGTGTCAAGCAACACCGTCAATATTCAAAGAAAAACCATTGTAAAAAAAGTAGTACGAAGCTTTGGTCATTTTAAAAGATTTGAAGTCGGCTACTAGGAGATCTAAACCATAGAAGTCAACGAGGAGGAAGAAGTCTCTTCTTTGGTGTCAAAATCGGCACAAAAGGCCATCATAAATGATGACATCGGTGGCTATTGAGTACGATAACTAAGTTTTTCAACTAAAAAAAAGAAGGAAAACAAAGAAATAAAATAAAACAAAAAAAAAACACTAAATATGGCATGTAGGATTTTCAATTGAGAAGAAGAAAGGAAATTTGAATTGAAAAAAAAAAAAGAAAAATAGAGAATTAAATATGAGAAAGGAAAGAGAATAACAAATATTCAATTCCCTTTCGTATCTCTATTTTAAGAAGACAAAAATCACTTATGAAATAAGCATTGGTCACAGGTTTCCCCTTTATTTTTTTGGGGTTTTATTTCTATTTGAACTGTTTAATTTTAGGTTTTTTTTTTTAATTTTCATCGGTGTTGCTTGATATATCGACAATATAAAAAAATTATTTTTTAAAATTTATTGACCGATCCCGCCTAACACAGTGACGACACCAAAATTTTTCACTCCTTAAATACCCGTATTCTTAACAGGTATTTTAAAAAATATGCACTGGTGCCGCTTGACATAGTTGCAACACTTAAAAAAACTATTTTTTTTAAAAATCAATGATTGGCTATTGATGAGGGAACAATGCTATTGATTTGTCAGACGACATCAATATTCATTTACATACACAATTTTTTACTTGAATCATTTTTGTAAATAATTAATTATTTTGGATCAATTGAGTAAAAAAAGTCTTATACTTACTCTCTTTTAAGGCAATTTAAATTGGCAAGACAATAATACTCTACTTCTATACAAACAAGCTCTAAACAGACAACATTCAACATTGAGGCTTGGAACAGTGTATACGAGCAGTTTTAAGGTGAGTTTGGATGGGCAGTGCATTTAATTACGGTTAATGTAAAAATAACGGTGGCGACAGGGGCTAAACCAAATAATTTTTTTAGGAGGGCCAAAATTAAATTATAATTTTTACGATAGAAAAAAATACAATTCCACCATTTTAATAAATTATATCTTTATAAATTTTAAAAGATTAAATCAAAATTTTATATTTTTAAGGAGGTCAAAGTGTAAATTTATCTTTACTAATGTAAAATTTTTAAAGTAGTTGCCAACCCCCTAGTTTCGTCACAGGTGGCAATGAGATTAAATACTATAGTATCAGCATGAGACAAACAATAAGTTAAACGCATAGCACCGCACCACACCGCCTATCCAAACTCACCCTTAATCATGAACCATTTTATCTTTTAGACAGCTACTTTCCAAACCATAATTAGGAAGATAATACGTTTTCGCACATTCGAATCCGTATCCTCCTACATTGACAATAATATCTATACTAATCAAGCTAATACTCAATTCTACCTGACAATAAGATGCTACTTCTATACAAACAACCTGAATGAAATTCACAATATTAGATTAGAAACAAAAGGATTAACTTACAGCACTCGAGTCTTGACCGATAACCAGGACCATCATATCCGGCTTGAACTTCTCAACAGCCGGGATAACCGCCTCGCTCATCGCATACCCATATCCCTTGTCACCACTCCCATTCGGCAAAGGCACATTCAAATTATACCCAAACCCTTCACCTTCCCCCAGTTCATCCACTGTTCCGTTTTGGGGATGAGAAGGACCCCATGAACCATGATTCATATGAAGCGAAACCGTAAGGACTTTATCCGACCGGTAAAACCCTTCGGCGGTCCCATTACCGTAATGAACATCGATATCCAAAACCAAAACCTTTTTACAACCCGAATCTAAAGCCAATTGAACAGCAAGCCCCGCATTGTTGAAAAAACAATAACCATCAGCTTGAGTTGGTTGAGCATGGTGACCTGGTGGTCTAACCAATGCATAAGCAAGTTCACCATAGCCATCAAGTATATATTTCATAGCAGATAATGTAGTACCAGCAGCCAAAAGTGCAGCATTAAATGAACCAGGGTTTAAAAAGGTTCCACAACAAATTTCTTTATTACCACCATTTTTATCAGCTTCAATTAACATATCAACGTATTCTGGGGCAAAAAAAAAAAACCCAAATTAATTGCAAATTAAAGACAAATTAAAAAAAAAAAAGGTACCTTGAGAATGAAAAGATAAAAGCTGATGTATAGTTGCAGGTGAACCAGAGTGCCAAGAGATGTAAGAAGAGATGGGTCCTTTGCTGAGGATTGAAACTATGTTTCTAATCCTGTCTGAATTTTCTGGGTGTTTTTCTAACACTTCCAAGAAACCAGGGTTCATCCCTGTATCGAACACACCTTTGCCTGTGTCGTGATTTAACATCCCATCGTGCCAAAACACGTTGATTCGACAAGCAGACATTTTTCTGTTTTGGGGAACTCACGATGAGTAGCTGAGTTCACTTGGTTTCTCTTCTCCTCTTTTATGCCTTTTTTTTTTCTTTGGGTTTAACTCGCCCAAGGTCCAACTCATCTTGGGCCTCCTTGGCATAATTCACAAAGGCCTAGACTCAGTTATAAATCTTATATTTATATTCAGCTTGAATAACGAGAAGAGATTGTATGAAATTATGATTCTACATTATTCTTATCCATTTTTCAATAGAAGAATAAGAAATTAAATTTTTATTCCTTATTTTAGTATTTTTAGTTGGATTTGAATTTTTTTTAGGAAGAAAAAGTTGAAAATCAGGAAAAAAAATTAATTTGTCATTCTCCTATTGGAAAGGGATAGAAATGATGTGAAATCATAGTTTCATACAATCCTTTCTCATCGGATAAGAATGACGTGGAATCACAGTTTTATATGATTCTTTCTCAATGAATCTCTATCTAACGTTATTCTAGCTTATTTTAGGGTTAAATCATTTTTTAAGATTTGAACTTAATAATTTTTTTTATTAGGGTTTGAATTTTTTAACTTGATAATTATTCTCATATTAGGCCCTGAATTTTATTGTCAAAGTTATGCTTTGAATCTTTTTTTTGTCCAAATTAATCTTTAAGCTTGGCAATTGTTCCTATATTGATATTTGAATAAGACGATTGAGTCTACATTAGGGCTTGTACTTTAAGGTTTTCAGGGAAATATCAAGACTAACTTGAACCCAAAAAAGTTCAAGTCCCAATTTGAGAATAATTGTTGAGTTCAAAGTCCTAATGTGAAAATAATTGCCAAGTTTAATGCCTACCTTGGACTAAAAAAAAATTCAAACCCTAATGTTGAAATAGTTGCCAGGTTGAAGCCCTCAAAAGTGATTTAACCTTTTATTCTATTTGTAGAAAAGTTGTGGTGGGGTTCATAAATATAAGTAGATGTGAGCATGGGCTGGGCCAAGCTGGGTTGGGTTCAGGCTAGGTCAGGTCAAAAATTTAAGCTCGTTTGCTAGGTCCGGGTCTAGCCTGGCCCGAAAAATTGGCCTAAAATTTTGTCCAAGCCCCACCCAGATAAAAATATTAAAACCCGGGCTCGACCCGGCCTGCCCATATTAATTTTATATTATTTTTATATAATTTTAAAATATATAATGCATCAAAAATACTAAAAATATTAAAATAAATATTTCCCAACAAATTAAAAATAAAATTTTAAAAATATATATACTTAAATAAACTAAGATAGATGCAACTTAACAAGCAAATGTCTCTAAAATAATAACAAAATTAACAAATGTCTTTAAAATAATAACAAAATTAATAATAAAATAAGTTTTATACAATATCCAAACAATAACAATAAAATAGTTGCAACATAATAGTAAAATAGTAGCAAAATAGGGAGAAAATAACAAGAAAATAATATTAAAAAATCATATTTTTTTCTCATTTAGTGATTCGGGCTGAGCCGGACCCAGGCAAAAAATATTTTACCCGAGGCCTGGCCCGTTTTTTAAACGCAGCTTATTTTTTTGTCCAAGCCCATTTTTTAGACCTATATTTTTGCCAAAATCCTCCAACATTTTAGGCGGGCCTTCGGGCACAACATAAATGGTTTTACTATCAAAGTGCACTCTTAAGAAAAATTCCTTATATGAACATGATAGCTGCTTAAACCATCAATAAAATATAGTCTCTCCATTAAGTAGATTATATTTGAGACTTGCTTATATAGAATATTTTCCAAAAAAAAAAAAAACAAAACTTTCCAACAAAGGCTTTGTTTTTTTTAAATTGAATTGATGGATGAATCAGTAGGCCGCAAGTTTGTCAGTCTGATAAATAAGTTATTAAAGCTAGTGACTACAAAGTGTTGAGGATGTTCCAAACTGAAAGTTTCTCGACATAAGTTATTCTCTACCATGCTCACTTGTATTCTCTTAAAACAGATTCTTGGAAAGAGATTCTGATATCTTTTGAAGGTGATCCTATGTATAGTTATATCTGTGATGATTGCATAAATGGGTGTTTTTATTCTATGCTAGTCGGAGATTTTGACTTGCATGTTCTTTCATTCGACTTGGCAGATGAAAAGTTTTCAACACTCCCTGTTCCATACCATAATGGATTTCTACCAATACATAAATGGAATTTTTTCGACTTTTATGGATTGCCTGGTGTTATTTTCAGAATAGATCGAAGAGCTAAAGGCAATTTTGAATTTTGGGTAATGAAAGAATCATGGAGTAAAGTGTTAAATATTGAATCTATTTATGGAGTTGATTATCCCATGGGGTTTTGGGAAAATGGTGAATTGTTTTTTTCTGGCTCAAATAAGGAAGTATTGTTGTTTGATCCTAATGTTGGAGAGTTTGAAGGTCTTGGTGTCTATTTTAGTTTTAACAACCGAGTTATTATCTTAGTTGAGAACATAGTTCCAATCAACGGAAGACCAGACATGCATGGGAGCACATAAATTTTGAATTATTTGGTCTATGACCATAAAATGTGATAATATAAATTATTATTCAAATTTTCCTTATGAAATTGTACAAAATCAAAATTCACATATAACATTACACATTAAACTAAAATTGATATATAACTTTGAAATTTATCCCTAATTGTACTATATTTACCGTAATGAAACTTTAAAGATATATATGATAAAATTTGTTGATGTTATGACAAGACAAAGATAGCAATAGTGATCAACGGTTCACATTACTTAGGCAAAGAGCCACAATATAGGGTGGTTGAATAATAGTGGTGGTGTAGTCCAATAAAGGAGGCGTACATAGAGAGAGAGAGTCCCCTTTTCAATCAAGGTTCCGAGGTGGCACGTGCCAAATCCTCTCATATGGGTCAAGAGCAAGTTGGCCAAGTTATAATCCAGTTAAGGTATGGTAAAACGGTATCATGTCTATCACCAAATTTTAAAAAATAATAATTTTTAAAATTATATATAATTTTAAATTTTTGAGATTACGTGGCACAATTTCATATTATTATATCATCACACCTTAATAGAATCTAAAGGATCAGATTGGGACAAAAATGTCGAGTTTCGAGAGTAGTATGGATCAAAAAACATTTTGATTTTTCTAAAAAAAGAAAAACACTTAAAAGATGGACTAAAATATTGAGGTTAATACAAGCAGAGAAGCAGGGTTATATATATAATCACAAAACTATACAAAATTCCATGTGGTTTATTGCAAAAGAATTGGAAGCAAATTCTCTTAATAACATACCCTGCCCTTTTTCGGTACCCTTTGGCAGTTGGCTCGCTCTCTATATCTTGTACATTCTCCTTACTTCTTCGAATATGTCAGATACGGATCCTGTGCTATCGTCAAAACATCCGGCCTTTCTGCTTGATTATACGTTAGACATCGACGTATCAAATCCTGCATGGATACAGGAAATCAGATTACACGGTATATCGCTGTTTCATGATAGTCTCAAACTGGTGAAATACAATACTGAAACCCAGCAACTCCGCAGAATATGTACAGATACAAATAACCAAAGTTTTCAGAACCAGATCGGTGGTCAAACCAAGTCACCGGTTCGCAGGTCAAATCAGTCTGACCAGTTCAACCAGACTGTCCAATTTGATTAAATAAATCATTAAAATTTCAAAAAAAATCCGATTCAACCACCCGGTTCAACCAATCCATACCAATTCTTGGGTAATCCAGTTCAAACATCATTGCAAATAACAAATGCCCTTGAACCTATAATTTAGCTTTAATTTATTTATATAGTAATCCTACGAGAAGCGGCATCTAGCAAGTCCAGTGCTCAAATCCCGGCACCTGCAAACCCTTCCTTATCCCAACGGCCTCTTTTTTTACCGAAGTAAAACAACAAATACCCTAATTGTTCATGTGTCATGTCATTGAACTATAAACTCTAAACTGAATTACCAATTAGAGGAAGTATTTTCTTAAAAGGAGATTCTCTACAATAAACAATCGAAACATCAAGTCAAAGTCAAACCGTCATACTGAACTAACCATAATTTTATCTCTCTGGCTTTTGATGCTTATGTAATACAAATGTTTTATCCATCAAGAAAAAAAGCAGTAGAAACTATCAAAGATAAATAGAACAGACCTTTGCCTCATTGGAGACCGTCGGCCTTGATGGGAATTCAACTTTACGAGCTTTGATAATTGTGTCTTCACGCAATATTCGTTCTTGCGTTTGGTCGTGCCCAAAGGGGCGTTTACCAAAAAGCATTTGGTAAAGTAGAACACCAGCTGACCAAACATCCACCTGTTTTTAATGGAAAACCACGATCAAAAGAAGATTTGAAGACAAATAACGAACCATTTGCAACAACAGTGAATGGATCAACTGATCTGACACATGGTAATCAAACATCTGCTAATCAAGTTTCATATATGGCCTCAATTTCAATTAGCAAGGAAAAAAGAGCGAGAAGGAAGAAATGGGGGATGTTGTCACCAACCTTCGACGAAATCAAAGGCGTTCTACTGAGCTCAAAGCATTCCGGGGGCAAGTACCTGAAATCACAAAACAAAAGGAGATACAACCACACACTATAGAACCAAGCACGACATGTATACAAACATAGAAAATTAGAATCACCTACTAATTCAATAAGCCTACATGCAATAATTAGAGTAGAATAACAAGTCCGTTGATATGGAAAGAGAGCCTATTTTAACACCAACTGAACACCGATATAAACTAAACCCCGTTTCAAGGACATAAAATATATAGCACAATGCAACAAATCAGAGAATTTTCTTTCCGATAATTTATCCTCGTAAGGAAATTAACAAAATTTGTGCCCAAGAACACAAACACTCCTGTTTCAGATAATGTTTCATGTCTTCAGGTCATTTCTACAGCATTAAATTCAACAACATGCAAGTTCTAAATATGTTAAACTTAGCAGATAACTGGGATAAGTTATGAGGAAATTGCAGCAAAAATGGGGAGAAAATGCAGCAAAGATAGATATTTTCAAGGAAGGACATCAAAATGTTTACTTACCAATATGTTCCAGCCCCCTGGGATGTAAGTTCCATACCCTGGGATCCAACATCGTCCTCTACTATTTTGCTAAGACCAAAATCAGTCACTTTTGCTACACCTAACTCATCAAAGAGAACATTGCCAGGCTTCAGATCATAATGAATAATCTTCTGTGCTCTTTTGTTCAAGTATACAAGGCCTTGGAATATTTGAACTATGATTATCCTAGCTTCTTTCTCAGGCAATACTGGTGTTGCTTTCAAAACAGCATCAAGGTCTTTGCCTGGAAGCAATGAAAGAAATCAAAAGACAGTGAAATTAAACATGCAAGGTAGATTTATCAAACCATCTTCCAGAGAATTTGCAGGTTTTTTCTACCAAGAAACTAAATCAAAAAAGGCTCCCAGACATATGAAGTGGTTGAGAGAGCTTACCGCTACAGTACTCTAAGACAGTACAGAAAGTATTCTGGTCAATTTCAAAAATGTCCCAAAGCCGAACAATGTGATGGTGCACCAATGTCTTGTGAATGTTGTACTCTCGAATTGCATGCCGTATGTAACTTTGCTTCTTATCCTCACTCCACTGAGCATTCAGACCATGAAGCTTACATGCAACGTATCTATGTTCTACCAAGTCATAAGCCTGCCGGAAATTTCTCACTTCAAATCACTGCAAAAAGATATATTTTCACAATTGCCAATTTTGGCAAAGGAATTCTAGACTTTTGACATATCTAATAGGCCGAGTATAAACATGCTAAGCAAAACATTTCAAAAATATCAGCTTGCCACAGTTCTGACCTTATAAACCTCACTGAATCCTCCTTTGCCAAGAAGATTTAAAAGGGCATATCTATTATTCAGTATTTGAAAATTGTTAAAACGGGAACCATCCTCATCCCGAATGCGCTTCATTTCACGTATAAGCCTTCCCTTATCTAGTTCATAGCGATCTCTTTCACGGAGAAGACTTTCCTCCTCCTAAAGAAAAATCATAACTCAATCATGAAGGATGTGCAAGGAAAACTCGACATAATTGTTATGCTCCTTAAGAATATCAGATAAGGCAATCACTTGTAGAGATAAACTTACACGTTTTATAGAGGCTAGACGTGACTTGTATATCTCATCCTGGATTAGGATATCTTCTTCTTGTGCACTAGATTCTGCATCACTAGCATCACCCTTGTCTTCAAACAAAACATAAAATTGTTGTTCTTTAGAAGTATATTCCTTTATAAATTTCTGTATGGGTCATGCTGGCTGTGCATGTGTGTTTGCACTACAATATTTGTTTATGTTCCATTATTAATGAGTATGCTCATCTACAATGGTGTATGTGCACTGGTGTATAAAAAAATTAGGTGCATATACAATGAGTAAAGTCTTCAAATAAATGTCAGGTGTCACCACTCATGACTCCCCAATGCCAGCTCAATAAGTCAAATTGTGGTCAAAAATTGTGCAGAGAATGGCTAAAACACATGATAGTATAAATGTTAGATATACAGCCAGACTTCTGGTTAGCACATGATTCTCTAATGAGTTGACTCAAAATAGTACATCTTTTACAAAATTAAAGCTTGTACGATGGCAGCATGCAATAAATTGTTCTCTAGAGCATAGCAACCATTTGGTCATATAATCACTAACCAAAATCTTATTTTACTTCTTAGGGATTGATTCATTAAGATATTAGTAAAATAGTGGTCCGCAACAAATATCCCAACTGATATTAACAAATTTGCTTTTCTTCGTTTCGGTAAGTGCTACCTAATTATGATTATCTTATATCGATACTTGTTCTAACTTATGATCGAATTCAGCCTACAATTATATTTATCATTGATATATTAACTTTCTTTTAAGAGATTGACTCTCAAAAGGTTTATGCCTCTTTAAGGCTCACTCTTTGTGTCATAAAAGGCAAAAAAATCTCCTAGTCTAATGCTCATTATACTTTTATTGTGTATCATAATTGTTGTTGATCTCATATGCACTCTACTTAAATATCCATTTTTGGTAAGCATTTTGAAAATGAAATTATGCATTACCAGACTGTCGCTTCTTCAATTGTTTCCTCTGTCGTTCAACAGCCTCCTTAGCTTCCAACAATTGTCTCTAAAAAGAGATGAAGGGAGACGTATTAAAATTAAAAATAATCATGAGAATACACTAAAAAAGGGAGAATCCTCCAGCCTAAATTGTTATATCAACTAACTTTTCCTTTTATGATTACATAGACAATGTGGAAAGAAGAACATACAAGATGAGCATTTAGATCTTTCAGTGCTTGACCATCCTCCCAAGTCTCAGATATGACTGTTCCAGCTCTGAAGGCAAAAGATTATGGGGTAAATTCATTAATCAAGAGACATGATGAATTATAAAACTGTGATACCACATTAACATGAATAATGACATGCTACAGAAAGAACAACATTAAACCAAGCAGCTTGTAAAAAAAGCAGCTTGTACAGAGAATTATAAAGAAATATTGCATTTGCATGGTTCACCATAACATTCCCACCCACCCCCAACTTATGTTTAACATCAAAGTCACCCGTTTTATTAATATCAAGGAATTGTGGACAACATGGTAACTTCCTATTTCAATTTATGATGTGCAACACAGTTATATTATTTTTTTAAGGAAAACTAGCAATGCATTATTTTAGTACAGGTTGGAACAACCATAACGAACCGTGTGATAATGTTCTCAAATAACATGTAGCAGCTTTATGCTGGCTGAATCTTAGCTCAGTGCCAACCATTGTTGTTACAGCAACCTGAAGGTCATGAGTTGTAGTGCATTTACACACATAATATCCTCCAATTTATTAGTTTTGAGGTTTGGGGGTTTATGGATAGTTTAGGAAATGTATCAAGAAAAACATGTAGCAGCTTTATGAGTCCATCTATATCAACACATTCTTAAATTGAACATTTTAAATTACTTCAATAATCATTTTCTTTCCTTTTCTTTTCTTTTCTTTTTGGTGCTATGTTGATCATACAATCAAATATAACAACATTCTAAAGAATTTTCTTTTTCTCACTCACCAAGAACTACACCAAACATGGAGGATACAAAGGAAGCACATTATCTAAAACGTTTTGGGGTTTTTTTTTTTTTTTTAATTACACCACATTTTAGGTCAGAAGGTTGCAGCGTACACTCTTTTATTGAAACACAGTTACATACTTAATACAGTCATCATTTGTTTGCTCTCGTTATATGCAATTTTCCAGCATTTAACATAATTTTCTTCTATTAGCTTTTTCTCTCAGACTAAGCAACATGCCATGCACGAAGAATCTGTTTCAACCACATAAACTAAATATGGGAAGCTCGTTGATCTTGATATACCTGATTACTCCCACATTTCCAAGTCTCAAGGAATCTTGCCGTACTTTCATCCTAGCTTCTTGTCTCTCAGCTTTAGAAACAGCTATCAACAAATCAGATATCATTTTTGTTCTCTGAATAACAATCAAATAAGAAGCCCAGAATTAAAACTAGCACCATAAATTGCTATCAAGCAGAGTTAATAAACATACTTGCCTTTTCTAGTACTTTTCATTATCATTTTCCTGTTTAGGTATGGGTGACATATTTATAACATTTTATATTCTGCCTCGTGAAATGAACAACGTTTTTAGAAGTTCAATTATGTCATAAAGTTAACGGTCCACAAGAATATTGCAAAAACGGGCTTCCTCGGAAGACACGTGGCTTATGGAAATATAAGCAACTTTGTATATCAGATTGAAGCAAAGAACAAGCCTCCATCATAGCGAATAACAAAAATCCGGGTGCTTCAGATTCCATTATAGCATAAACATGCAAGTTCCATCAGAAATGAGTCAAATTATGTTGATGAAAGTATTTTTTTTCCTTGTTTGGTAACATTGCCTAAAAAGACAAATTCCAGGCATTAAAGGGCTTCTAGTCAAGGACACCTGTTCACTATAACTCTAGTTTACATATACAAGATTTAGCTGCTTTTAATAACAGAACGAGGTAAAAACCATAGACAGTCACCATCCCATCTAAAATATGTTAATTTTATCTGAAAATGGATTAATGTAATGTAGTTGCCTCTCAGCTTGAATAAAAATTATAATTTAAAAAAAAAAAGAGGATCCCTTCCTGGATTTAGTTAAAGACTTGAATAGAAATTTTATATGTTTCTTACTTGAAGCATTATAATCCTTTCTTCCCCCTCTTTGAGGAGGGAAAAAACCAGAAGAAAAATCTTGTTTATCTAAGATCTACACTATAAATGTACTAGAGGTGTGATATAAGCTCATATCAATGGCGATTGAATAAGGTTAGAACTTTCAGTATATAGAGATCCATCAATTAAGTGTAACAAACACCTTTGGCTTCATTTGCTGGTCATAATCTTTAATATCTTTCAATTCCTGCCGAAACACAATAAACACTAAAAGGTAAGTAGTAAGTAAATAAAGAAGTTTGCAATGCAAATTAGCAGAAGCACTCGAAAACCTTCTCTAGTTGCCGACAATGATTTTGATAGTCAGACGCTTCCTGACGACATTTCCGTAGGTCCTCCTCCAAGGCTGCAACTTTTGCACGTAAAGATGTTACCTCTTCCTAAGTTAAGTTGCCAACCAAAAGGATTAGAACTGAATCATAAAAATCAGCTGCGCGTCTAAGAAAATGACCTGAATATATATTTTAGAAAAGAAATTTAAACTGGTTGCAAAGGAAAATCATTGTCCTTTTTCCTTCACATTTCTGAACTAAAATAAATAAAATCCAATTTGTTGCCTAAAAATTGAAGAAATTATCTAAATAGTTAAAATGAAGAAATACTTTACAAAAATACATACCTCCAATGAAGTGCGCTGATCAGCCCGGAACTGCTCTTTAGGCCTACTATCCTGAGAGGTTATATAAATATCAAACTGCCTTAAAGTGTGTGTGATTTGACTTATATAACTAATCTTTTCTAATAGTTATGTAGTTTTACTAACTAGTCTGTTATGCCATAAAGGAAGAGAAAAAAAAATTTCTCTTGTTCTCCTAGTTTTCCTCTATCTGTATCAAATTTAATAAAGGAAAAATTCCTCTTATATTTTCTTTCACAATAAACCAGTTAGTGTAGAAGGAAAATAAATGAAAACGAGGACATTCCCACTGGTTTAAATATAAACTATAAGCAGTATTTCTTATCAATATAGACCTTACTTTTTAATTTTCCCTCATATCTCTCTTTCCTCAAGAACGGTGTACACCATATAGAGTAATATAAAGAACTCCAGAGAATACGCTTAACCATGGAAACAGAAGGAAAAATATGCAAGCCAAGTCTTCAAGATTAGTTCATTTTCCTTCTGTTTTCACCTTTACCTTTTAAACTTTAAAAATTTGACCTTTAACTGCCCCAATCTTGGCCCATATGGCACTAAAATGAATAGTCCAACAAACCAAAAACTAAAAGGTTGCTAGATAATAATATAATGTGCAATTTTGTGTTGGCAACTTTAACAATAAACAGGAACAGAATAAAAAAGCATAACATTCAATGGAAGTAAAGGCACACCTTGTGGAAAGAGTTCTCAAGTTGACCATTTGAAGGTGTTACAGTCGAACTAGACATTTGTTTTGTCTGATCATTAGCTCTAGAACCACGGCCTCTGCTTGAAACAGAGTGACCCCTTCCACGGCCTTGTTTTCTCCTATTTCCTTCGGAACTTGCCTTGGACTCCATAGGCTCCACAATCTTTTGCGTCCCTTCACTAGCCGCCTAACCGATTTTTCATAAAAAAAATTTTATAGAACGTAAAAGCAAAAGTTACAGTGCAGAGAGAAGTAAAAAGAGACAAATACGCAAAGCTGTCCAACAAATTGCTTCAGTAAAAATGCCATTAAATTACGTTGAATAGCTCAAAAGCAAAGAGATTGCTTCCAAAACTCCAACAAAATAAACTCATGGATCATAATCCTACCTCAACATGCTCAAAAACTGGCAAGTTACCATCTCCTTGAATTTTCTGTCGCTTCGATGTGTTTGCTTGTATTAAAAACTCTCCTCCATTCTAGCATCATAAGATTTATATAAACAGACATTAATTCAGTTCTCGATCCTTGAACAATAACGATAAACTAAACAATCCAAGACAGGTCAATGGGGTTCACGTAATCCAAAATTACATAGAAATGGTACAAAATTTACTCAAAAACTTGGTGACAACTTCAAATGCTGAAAAAAAAACATAAGTTATTAAACCGGATATTCAATCAATTCCAATGATCCACCTTAACTAAATAAAACTTCAATTCATTTACACCCATCATTTCATCAAGCCGTGTTGTATCTCGACACAAAAGTAAGCCAATGCCAAGCTAACCACTACTTTCCAAAGAAATAAACAATTAAACATAAGAACACTCAAAAACCGCAATCGTTCCATCTACCTAGAATATAAAGTGCTGCTGGAAAATGTGCCCCAAAACCAAACAATATTTGAACGAGTTGTAAGAGCTTTTTACCTCATCGTCGGAATCACTTGAACTAGAAGCCTCCGACAAATCCTCAGCAGAAACGAATTTCGAAGCCGACGATAGAGAAGACCAAACCGGCTGTTGCTGTTGCTGTTGCTGTTGCTGTTGCTGTTGCTGTAGTTGTTGAGTTTGCGGCGGTTGCTGAGAACCAGTGGATGAAGAAACCTTGCCTACTAAGCGAGCTTCAAGCTTAGCCATCTTGGTAGGCAAAGAATTGTCCGATTGGTTTGAGGAATTAGAAGAGAAATGTAACAACATATCATCCGACATTGCGGGACCAACTCGATCCAACAAAAAACACAACAGAATAAGTGATCAATACATTAAGGAACTGCAAAAAAAAAGACAAGATCCTAAAAAAAATTTATTTAGGGTTTTGAGGGGATAGAATCAAATAAGGAATAAGGCTTGGGGTGAGATTTTCCTTTTTTAGTTTTGGGGTTTTTCTATGAGGGGTTTTGGGGTTTTTTGAAGTTCCGAAATTGGGACAAATGGAAGAGAAAAAATGCAAGAGATTTTCCACGAAAAATATTAGATTTTTCAATGGGATGTTTGATTTGGGAGTTGGGTCTAGATTTGGATGTAACATGGCCTTCACTGACATTTGAATAAGTAAATAAAATAGGATAAACTACTTTTGAGGTCACTAAACTATTATTAAGTTTATATTTTGGTCATTTAATTTAAAAAATTATAAAATTATCACTGAATGATTCAAAAAAAATTTATTTAAGCCATTATGCTATTAAGTTTTTTTTTTTTTCTACTAGGAAGCTTCAAGTGATGATTCGACTATCATTATGTTGGATCAGTATCCGTCAACAAATAGAAGGACATGTCTTAAATACAAGTCGATCTTATGATTAGTATCGAAGATCATAAAAGAAAATTGTTTAGACTTTGGTTTGCAAATATATGGCATATAAAGCTATTTCATGAGGTAAAACTAAGGTTTTGTTTAGTATTACTTTTCGAAAGTGTTTTAGGGTCAAAAGCAATGCTAAACAAACAACTTTTGAAATAAAAAGTGTTTTTGAAAGCTGCTTTTGAACCTAAATATAAAAGTAGTTTTTTTTAACTTTTACTATTGGCAAAAGTGATTTTGGACCAAATGACAGTTTTAACCATTATAATATATTTTATATAATATTTATATTTTGTACGTAATTATTTTCCTATTAAAATTTATTTTAAATTTTTATTGGTTATATTTTATTATTTAAAATATAGTTTATATATTTGAATTCAAATTTATGAATAATTAATAATAATTTTTTAAAAATATTTAAAAATTATATTTTATATATTAAATTATTAACAACAAATTATAATAAATAATTTTTTAAATTCTTACTAAGATATCATAATATTAACTAATTTGGATATTATTTAAATACATATTTATTACTTTATAACACCGTGTCTAAAATAGACATTTTATTTTTCAAAAGTACTTTTTGACAAAAATACTATTCACTTAAATCTTAAACTAAACTTTTCAAAAATATTTCTCAAAATCATTTTTTCACAGTACTTTTTAAAAACACTTTTTAAAAGCAATGTTAAAATAACCCATTGTAAAAAAATGGGGGAAGAGAACTATTGATTGGTGCAAGCGGTGTGAATAAAGAAAGCCATATAACAATAATTTTAACAATCTAACATGAAAACTTTCAAATAGTTCAATAATTAATTTGTAACTTTTTTAAATTGAGTGACTAATATATAAATTTATTAATAACTTAATGACATTTGATGTAATTTACCCATAAAGTAATGGCAATAGTGTTGGCAAAAGCCTACATACACTATGAGTATCCAAGTTTGAGTCAATAAGATCTTATTTGTTGGTTAAGACAAAAGGTCAAGGTCTTTAAGTACCTTCGAGTCTCGTTATGTATAATTATGACTAATTTTTTGTTTATCTCTTTAATTTATTACATCATGCATGTTTATTTTTTTTAATTAAGTACCTTCGAGTCTCGTTATGTATAATTATGACTAATTTTTTGTTTATCTCTTTAATTTATTATATCATACATGTTTATTTTTTTTAAATAGCATAGGAAAGTCATTTAATTATTTTTCTCTAACATATAAATGTTATATGTTTTATATGAAATTGAAGAGAAAGAAAAGAAAGGAGAGCACCTAATTGAAGAAAAAGGAAAAGAGAAGGCTAAGGAGTGAAGGAAGACATCATTTCAACCTTTTTGTTTTAAGTACTACAAGATTTTTAAATTAATTTTATTTAGATGCTTATATTGTAATATAGAATTATTTAGAAATAAAAATGTAATATATATGTATGTATTTATTTAAATTTGTAAGTAAATAAATAATAATAATAGATTATGGAATTATGAAATTTGTAAAGAAAATTATAGATGGAGAATATAAGAAGTTATATTGTTTGAACATTTAGTAATAATGTTGTGACAAAAATATACGTGTGAAAAAGGTATGATATTTGTGAATTGTATAATATGCATTAAATTGTAATGATGAAGAAATGAGAAATCTTTTTCGAAATATTTATGTAAAGTATTTAAATATATGAAATTCAGTTTAAATGCCCAAGTAGATGAATTTAGAACTACTAGGATATTAGTGGCATGCCATTAAGGAACTCTAGCGCGCTCTCTGATTATTAGCACATTAGTGCTCTCCGTTCTATTATTAGCACGTTAAGTGCTCTCCGTTTAGCACATCTGTGCTCTCTGTATAGCACTTTAGTGCTCTCTGTTCGTTAGTGCATAATAATACACCTCTGTATTTGTTCCGTATATCCAGTGTGTTCTATAAAGTCTACTTTGGGCTAAAGATATAAGTTGTGAACAAAAGCTAATTATCAATGTACTAAGGTAAGTTTTATAACTTATATAATAATAAATTACATTTTGTTATTATAAGATACAACTAAGGAAACTTATATGCATTGTAATACCCCTTAACCTCGAACCATCGTCGGAACAGGGTTACGGAGCATTACCGAAATTACCGGACAATTTACAATTAATACACAATTATTAACAAACATAATATAAATTAACCTTATAGTCCCACGTATGGATCTTCGAGATCCAAAAATACGAGTTAAAAGTAGTTCGGGACTAATTCAAGTACTATAAAATTTTTCGGACATTTTAAAATTTTTCTCAAATACTGGCCTCACACGCCCGTATGGATTGGGGACACGCCCGTGTGACCCCGTGATATGCCCGTTTTGATGAACCGTGTGGTTCAACACAGCCGTAGTGGTTTGGGACACGCCCGTGTCCCTTACCCGTGGAACATTCTGGCTTTTCACACACGGCCAAGCCACACGCCCGTGTGCCAGGCCGTGTGGACTCAATTATGAGTCTTAGACACTAAACTGACCTTCCTGCATATTTTAACCCAAAATCAATGTCAATTTAAGTAGCAACCAACATATTTACATATATCAACATATCTAACCATCTTTAAACAATTATTTACCTATTTATTTATCTATCTGTTCATTAATCATACATACACTAATTAAAATTCATAAAAAAATAATCTTTAGCTAATTTCATTTCATACCTATATTTAATATGTCATAATAGTCCCCTTTTTATATTTAAACCAATTTAAAACATTATTTCACAACTGTCACCATAAGACTCATATACTTAACATATTTATTACCTAGGTACATGCCACAACTATCCAAAGGTAAGGTACATAATTAAAAATTCTCTGACGTCGGGGTTGATCTGGATGCTGGACCGGATACAGTCTTTAATTAACCTGCGCACGGAAACAACCGTACGCTGAGTATGGGAATACTCAGTAGTATTACCATAATTCAAATTATACAATAACTTATATACATTAATTTATGTTTCAATTACTTAATAATTATTTCATACTTTTAATCAAATTACTTAATAATTATAAGCCTTATTTCAAACTTGTATTTCATGAAACTTATACATTAGGTCACTACCCAAATTTCATTGAATTTTTCACATCTCATTTCATTAGCTCATTTCATATCATATATAATTCACTAAATTTTATCACTTTATTCAATATTAGTTTTATTGCAATTTAGGTTTACCAAAGCGTTATCTCCACCATAACAATTTCACTAATTGTTTTCATAAATCATCACTTTACTTTAATCAATTCTTGCACATTTAGTTCATAATCCAAAATATCATATTTCAATTTCATTTTCACATACCAAATTCACACTCAATTATATAACCCAATTATACTATTCTTTTCAATTAAATTCTCTTATTATTTATTTATATAATTATCACACAAATTATGAACTTTAGTTTCATTTCTCAATCTCATAAATTATTTCAATTCATAATCCAACTTTGAGCACTTCATGAATATTTGATTCAAACATTCAATCTCATAACACAAATCACATTTTATATTTCATTTCATAAATTCGCTTTATTATTTCTTTTTATAGCTCAATCACAATCATTCGGAATTTATCATTTCACTTATTTACCCCTATTAACTTGACTCGGACCCTGGCGGATACACGGATCTAATTACACATATCAGAATGGCGACCAACGCCTCATCGGATAGTTCGAAGTAAAGTGGCTACCAAAGCCTCATCGGATAGTTCGAAGTAATTCTATGGCACACCTAGTACCTCATCGGCATAGCCGAAGCAAAGTGGCTACCAAAGCCTCATCGAAACTATCCGAAGCAAATCTATGGCACACCAAGTACCTCATCGGCTGAGCCGAAGCAATATGGCTACTAAAGCCTCATCGAAACTATCCGAAGCAAATCTATGGCACACCAAGTGCCTCATCAACTCGAGGTCGAAGAATCTCTGAACTGTTCCGATCCTATGGCATGCCAACTATATCCACTAAGCCCGACTAGTTAATAGGGTATCGAAAATCACTTATTCATTTTACTTCCACTTTCAACTGAATCACAATCATTCGGATTCAAGTTCAAATTCACATATTCACATTATTTACTTCCAAGTCACATTTCAACTCAATCACATTCAATCCAATTTGATTCAATTCAAAGGCATTCCAATCACAATTCCTCATGTATTCAATTCAATACATTTCCACTTTCCAATCAATGTTTTATCAAATGCTTATATATGTTCATACTTCATTTCAATATTATTCAATTTATAATTTCTAATGTTCACATTCATATCAATTTCTCAATCCAACATATATAATTCAATATCACGTTAATTCTTCTCATTCAAACCATATTATCAGAAATTTCCATTTAATTCACACACAATTTATTCTTTTACTTACCACAATTTGCTTATTATATACATATCAATTTAAAAGTTAACAAATAATCAAATTTGAATTATAGTAATACTAACCTGGATTTCTCGTTTTTACTCCCCATTGGTTTCTCTCTTTTCCTTCCTTGCTCGATGTCTCGAATTCTTTATTTACTACGGCAATAATAATAATTTACATTATTAATTACAACATTAAAATTCAAATAATTAAACTTTTATTCAATTCCTATTCTTCTTCTTCATTCTACTTTCTTTTTACACAATCCTATTATTTACTCATATATTCTTTTAAAGCTGTCTACTCGCGCAACAGTCACTAAATTGTTTATATCTGGAGCTACGAAACTCCAAATCAAGTTCCATTAATTTTTCCTGAAACTAGACTCATGTAACTTTTTATCATAAAATTTCCAGAATTTTTAGTTTTACCAATTAATACAGTTTATTCCTCAAAGTTACCCTTGATTTACTGTCTGACAGTTCTGACCCTCCTGTACTAAAATTCAATTATCTCATAACTCAGGATTCGGATAATGTTCTCGTCTATTTCTATTGAAACTAGACTCACTGGCGATTCCGAACACATAAATTCAACTCATAACTATTTTTTTACAATTTTTAATGATTTTATAAACTTAAAACAGAGTATCTCGAAATCTTTCTGAACTAATCTTACCAAAATTTAAATATCTCAATTTATAGACTTCCTTTGCTTGTTATGTTTCTTTTATATAAAAATAGACTCAATAAGCTTTAATTTCATATCTTATTCACCCTTTAATTCAGTTCCTACAATTTTTAGTGATTTTTCAAAGCTATACTTATGTTGCTGCCCAAAACTGTTTGCTTGTAGCCTATTTTGCAATTAAATCCTAACTAAGTTTACTTTCTTTTACAACTCAATTCATTCTTCATTTTTATTCAAACTTTGTCCAAACTCATTCTTAACTACTAAATTTCCAGCATATTTCCCTAATTTCGAAATTTCATCAATTTAGTCCCTACAATGTTGAAACTTATGAATTACTTTACAATTCAATCCTTATTTCATTTCTAGCTTGGGTTCTTATCAATTTAACCCCTAATTCATCTTTTTACTCAACATAAACATTATCTAGAAATCTAATAACTTTCAAAATATTCATTTAATTTCCTCAAAATCTTGTTCCAAAGCTTCTAAAGCATCAAAATTAAGTAAAAAGGACTTAATTGACTTACCAATTTTAGCTTCAAGCATCAAACCCCCAATTTTTCCTTTCTTCTTTCTTTCTTTCTTTTTCTTCCCCTTCTCACGTTTGGTTCTCTGTTTCTTTTCTTCTTTTCATTCTTTTATTTCCTTTTTAATTTCTTTTATTACTTATTTAATTAATTATTACAAAATATCTTTTTATCAACCAATTAAATACATACACTTATACCATTAAAATACATACACTTGTTTTAATCCTTGCCACCCACTTGTCATCATCTCAACAATTTAATAAAATAAAATTTACCCAAATAATAATAATTATAACAAATAAATTAATAATATTTACTTAATAATTAAGTAAATATACATAACATACATTTGTACCAATAAAATTAATACACATTTATTTTATCCATAATACACACATGTCAATTTCTATGGTCTAATTACTAATTTAATCCTTTATTATTTCTTTTTACTAAAATCAAACCTTTGCATTCTATTCAATTTAGTCCTTTCTACTAGTTATTTCTAATTAAACTAAATTTACTTAATTAAACTTTAATTAACCACTCATCTAACTTTATAATTATTTTTAATAATTATTTATGAACCCATTTTTTATAAACGAAGACCTGAAAATAAACTTTTCCGATAACCGAAAAATTCGGGTCGTTACATATATATTGATCAAATGGGATTATAATATTTTAATAAGATTTATTTGCCTATTTATTCTTGTAGTGCTTACTAAGCCTTCATCGGCTTAACGCGTTTAATTTTAACGCGTAGGTACAGTTAGACTTGAAGAGGTAGAGTCGGCTAGAAGATCTCTCATCTCATCACATCCTCAAGAGCTTTAAAAGTAGGTACCATATTTTGAATTAAAAGTGGCATGTACATAGGTGTTATCTTGATCACCTTAGAATGTTACAAGACTTTTGTTGTAAAAAAAAAAAAAAACAAAAGGTATTTAGTATTTTAATGTTTATACTAATGAAATGGTATAAAAGTTTATATGGTATATATGGTATTGGTTGTTTTTGGTTTTGAACTTGCAGGGGGTTTTATATAAAATAAGCAGAAATGCTACCGAAATTTAAAAAAAAATTAGTATTTTAACAAATTCCGTTCCACTCCTAATACGTATTTTAGGCCTCGAGGGTCCATTATAAAGACTTAAAAATTAAACTATACTATATATGTTATTTATTTATGAAATATTCCTAAATTGTCCAATATGTCTGCCAATGCTCCGTAACCCTGATCCGACGACGGTTTAGGGTTAAGGGGTGTTACAGGTCGAGTTAGGATACTGGCAAGTTCAAGCTTGACAATAGGCTCGAACTCTACTAGCAAATCTTGGACTTAAGTTTTAAAGGGTTTAACTCGAATTTTCAAAATAAGTTAGGAGATTAACAAGATTTTTCTTTTCAGAAATTTGTGGTTTAAAAGGAATAAAGAAAAATTCCATAAATTAAGGGGGCAAATTAAAATTTTCAACAAATTTCAAGGTAAAAATTAAAATTTTCAAAAAATTTTGTGGGGCCAAGGCCCATTGGCTTCCATTATGATGTGCCTTTGTTGAGCTTGATTAAACATTTATTTCTAAGCTTGAGCTCGATTAAACTCGTTTATCAATTTTCATATTCAAGCTTAAAATTGAGCTCGATTAAGCTCATATGTACTCATACTCAAGCTCGACTCAATAATTTAGTTTAGGTTAATAATATATATTAAAGACAATAATGTGATTTAATAATATAAACATTTAAAATACATTAAAAATAAAATGCTTAATAAAGCTCACCGATTGAGCCAAATCTGACTAGTGACAACATCAAAGGGCAGGCAAGGACTTTGGCCTCCTCGAATGGTATTATTAATTTTTAATTCCTTTAAAAAATTAAGTTAATATAATGATTAAGTTGCACTTTAGCCCCCTGATATGGTAAATTTTCTATAGTCCCTTTAAAAATTATGAAATAACATGTTAACACAATGATAAAATTATACTTTAATCTCCCTTAAAAAAAATTATTTTCTAATCCTCTGCATAGGCTCATTAATGGATAAATGTTGGCCACGAGTTTTAAAGTTGCTCTATACCCAAGGCAATGATCAAATCCTTTACCGCTAATTAAGGTTGGAGAAACTCTTGTCATATCATCTAACTTTATTGTTTATTTTTTAATCATTCATTGTTTTATTTAGTGATGAAATGGACTAGATTTTTTAAATTTTTGAATGGCTCATCATGATTTGGACCAGGTTCAATTCTCTTTTTTTTTGTTATTATTTATTTATTTAAAAAATGAAATTTTTATATCTTTTAGATATATTATTTGGTAAAATTTCATAGTTTTTTAAAAAATATTTATAAAAAAATTGTTTAAGCAAATAAATTTAATTAATGACTTTTATATAGTTGCGTTTTAAAAAGGGATTTTTATTTTAAATTATTTTCATAAATTTAAATATAAAACATTTATTTTACATATTAAAATTAATAATAAATTAAATAAAAATGTACATTCAATTCAAATCGAGCAACCGTAATTTTTTAATTTTATTATTTAGGGTTTAGGGTTTTATTCAATAAAACATCCAAGTTCAATTTTCAATTCCTTAAAATTTCGTGCTCAGCCCCATTTTATCATCTTATGTTATATGTTTTACAAAAGACCAACTTAAAGTTCAAGTAACAACAACAGAAAATTTATGATAATTTTTATCAAAACAATTAAATGTTAATGAAAATATTATCGGATTCATTAAATATTTAAAATAAAAAATGTGATAATCTATTTGGAATTAACTTCGCATTAGAAAGTATTTTTCGGTTCATGCAATCATTAGATTAAAAATTGGTTGGTATATCGATTTAGATAAAAAAATTAAATCGACTTTTAAGTGAATCGCTTGAAATCAATAAAAAATAAAATTCGGGATAAAAAATAAATGGCTGACGATATTTTTAAAAAATCTAAGCTTTTGATATTTTTATGTACACACCAATGATATTCCTTGGGATTATTCAGAGATCGAATTCGAAATTAATATTAACTGAAAATTTAAAAAGTATAGGGATTTTAAATAACGAAATTTTTTATATTTTCATGTACACGCTATCATTTGCGTAAAGTCTAAAATTTCAAATTTTGAAAAGTATAGGGACTTTGAATGAATCAATTAGAGTATATAGGCCAAATCAACAACTATAAACATAGTAAATGATTAGTAATTAAATTCAACCAAATGAAAATAATTACTACTATTTAAACTAGGAATAAAATTTCAAAATTCAAAACGTGAAAAAATTAAAATTAATTAAATTAAAATAAAAGGACTAAATTCAGAATTTTCCCAATAATTTATACATAATCTAATTTATAATAAGTGGCTGTATTACAAAAACTAAAGTGAGCAAATGCGAGCGGATGAGAGACAATTAGATGCCTTAATTTGTGTTGGGCCTAATTTTGGGCCCTTTATATAAAGGCTTGCCATTTCCCCTCCTTTCTATATTTTCCACATTTCCCACCTCGCACGTTGTCTTCATTTTCCTTCTCGATTTTTCTCTCCCCTAATACCATCATCTTTCCGAGAAAATAGTACAAAGAAAAGAAAATGGCCGATCAGCTTACCGACGAACAGATCTCTGAGTTCAAGGAGGCCTTTAGCCTCTTCGACAAGGATGGCGATGGTCCTTTATCTTTCTCTTTATTTATTTTTTTTGCTTTACTTCTTCATTTTTTTTTTCTTCCTTTTTCTAAACCATTTTTTATCGAATTTTTTCATTCGATTCAGCTCCGATTCATAGATCTAAGCTTCGTTTTTTTTGGATGCATAATTTTTTGTTCTTTAATTATGCGATCGTTTTCGTTTGCGATTCGAATGATGTGACGGACCTAGCTTTCCTATTTATGAATTTACGAGCCTCTTCTTCTTGTTTTGTGATTTCATTTCCTTTATTTGATATTGCTTTTAAGTTTTATTTGCTCTCTTTCATTTTCAATTATTGTTAACCTTACGCGGTCGTCTCATTGATTTCATTTATTTGACGTTTTTTGGATGCAAACATGAATCTGTTTAGATTATCATTTATGTTTGAGATTTCGATTTACTCGTTTTATTTGATTTTCGACATATACTTTCTGTAAAATCTTAATCTTCTTAGCGAAGCTTTCATTACTGTTGGATTTGATTCCCTTTAATTGAACTTGCATTATCAATATATACTGAAATGTATGATCTCTATTAGTACTTTAATGGATATGCATATTGATGGTAAAAGTCATTGGGTCATTGTTCCATCTTGAACATCAACTTCTATGTTTATTTAGTGTGCTTGAAGCTTAATACAGCCGAATCCGGGATTATTCTATAGGTTAATACTCATGAAAATTCAAGACATGTTGTGAATGATTCTAGTGATTATTTTCGTGACATGTTATCCTAATCGATGAATTATGATGTCTCGCTCTACATTAAGGATATGGAATTCATCTATGATGGGAAAACATGTATAGTTTTTTTGTGTAATTACTTGTATGGTATTTGTTATCTAAACTGTGATTTATCGAAATTGGATGTACATGCCGTGAAACTTATCAGTGGTTAGGTTCTGTTAATTTGATAAATTAGATTAAATTCATCAATGCTTTCCTTTGGCACATAGAAAACCGGTTTACCATCCTCTTCATTTCTTGTTTGGCTGTGTAAGTCTTTCTGAATTATCTTTTAACGTGAAATCTTACTGCAATGTTGCTCAAATTTTTCGTTTTTTTCTTGAAGTATCCATGTCCGGTGCTTGTATTTTGACTCATTTGTGGACATGGGTATGTGGATATGACCTTCTACGAATCCTGTCCTGGCCAAATGTAGTTAGTGGTGTTGATTGTTTACCAATATCACAGTATTCGTTTGTTGCATTTATTCTTATCCTTGCTGCAGGGTGCATTACTACCAAGGAGCTGGGAACTGTGATGCGATCACTTGGGCAGAACCCAACTGAGGCAGAACTTCAAGATATGATTAACGAAGTTGACGCCGATGGAAATGGGACCATCGATTTCCCGGAATTCCTTAACCTGATGGCAAGAAAGATGAAAGATACCGACTCAGAAGAGGAACTTAAAGAAGCATTCAGGGTGTTCGACAAGGACCAGAATGGTTTCATATCCGCTGCCGAGCTCCGTCATGTCATGACAAATCTTGGTGAAAAGCTTACAGATGAGGAAGTTGATGAGATGATCCGTGAAGCTGATGTTGATGGTGATGGGCAGATCAACTACGATGAGTTTGTCAAGGTCATGATGGCCAAGTAAGAACCTCTCTCTCTAACCATATTCGAGCCAAAACCGGTGAAAACCCCCCAAAAAAAAAGGAAAAAAAAAAAAACAGGGCAGATCAGCTTGCTAAAATTTATATTTCCTTGGTAGGACATAAATGATTTTCTTGTACTAGTTTTTGATTGTTGGTTTCATGTTTACATACTATTTCTTACTTGTTTGCCCTGTATTTTTTTGTTCATTACTGTCCCTATCATTATACATTTGGTGCTTTTATTTCTATTCCTGGTGCCATTAAAAATTAAATTAGAACAATTTGGAAGAGAATTCAATGTTTCTTCTTTATGATTCCAATCTGATTCCAATCTATCCCACTTGATTTTAAAATTACATATTTGTATGGTTAATATTCTAATATTCCACATCATATGGATTGTTATATGAAATAAATAGTTACACATTTTAAATTTATTCAAAATTCAATGTGCATAATTTATGATGAGATGAAATATGATTTTGGATTGTACAAATAATTTTACATGTAAATCAATCTTTTCTTTATATATTTAAACTCAATCAAATTTGTAATTTTTTGTTTTCAATATAATTTATATTTATCATGTGTGTAATGTTTCAAATCAATTCATATTGACTGAGAATGATGTCTTTGTTAATATATTTCTTTTTTAATTTACTGTTTTGGCATGATGAGATTATTAAAATATTAATAGTATAAAAAGTTACAAAGGAATACAATTATGTGTAAGATAAAAAATAAGAAAAACACATGCATATAAATTAACAGTATTTAATGGAAATTATGGATAACAGGTGAAATGTACCATCAATATTTCCAGTAGAAAATGGTAGAGTAATCAATTTGATTAATTTATTCAATGGTGGTAATAATACTTTGGGTGACCAAAGAAAAAATATTTCATAATCATAGAGACTGTTGAGGTAGTTTGCCCCCTAAAACAAAATTTGAAACAAATCACTAAATATGTTCATGAGTTAGTGTCTTTGTTTGCCTGTTTAAGTCCAGGGAGGACGTATTTAAGGTTTTTGGTAAAGATATATTAAGATAACAGATGATTTTAGGTACCAAAGATAAGTAATATGGAAGAAATGGATTGCTTATATAAAGATAAAACTTGTAATCATACTATGCATATTGAACCAAAAAATGAAAAAAATATTTCAGCTCTTAGTAAATGTATCAATAGTTTGGTAGATATAACTTCTGTATATTTTAATAAGTTATATAATAAGGTTAATAATATTGAAAGTAAAGTTGATAATATGAGTAAAGTAACCGAATTAGACTTGAACAACGAGTCTAAAGAACTTTTATTAGATATTAATAATAAATTAGATAATGTTCTTACTAATAAAAGTGAAGAACAAGAAATGGATTTAGGTCCATTATACTATGGTAATAGTAATATTATATTAGCTTTATCTGAGGAAGACCAAACTTCTTCGGACGAGTCGGATAATAATAATAATATTAAAAAAGAAAAACAAAAAAGAGAATATTCAAAACAACAAAAATATGATTTCCAGTGTTATAAAGAACTTATAGAACATTGGAAAGATAAATTTTCTACTACTAATGATAAATATGAAAGAATAGAATATTTAAAGTTAATAGAAGAACTTTATGAAAAACATAAAGGTTTGTTTAAAATATTTAATTATCACTATATGTGAAATAATGATATTACAGATAGTAGTAGTAGTTCTAATAATGATACTAAATCAGATGATAATAATTCTATAATTTCGGAAGAAATTAATGCTACTAGTTATAATTCTGATGAAGAAAACACTTCAACAGAAGAAAATATAGAAATACCGGAACCTATGGATATTGACAATATAGATCCTTATATTCCTAAACCTAAAGAAAAGGATAAAAAAGATCCTTATGGTAAAAGGAAATTAGAACCGGATATTCAAAAAGATGATTATCTGAGATCTTTTAATAAAGATAATGAGCTAGTCGAAGAAATGACTAGAATATTTGAAACTATAGCTACTAATGATGTAAAACCTGAAAATCTAGGAGAATCATTTAGTCAACCTATACCATATAGGATTGATGACTTAAATAAAAGAAATGTTGCTCAGGGTGGTATATATTTAGATTTAACTAAAATACCTTTGTCAGACTATAAAAAACCATAGATGACTGGGCACAATCAATGACTATTGTTGTTAATAATAATAGCAATAGTTGGACAAAAGAAAAATTTTTAAATTATTTTGTAGGAACTTTCCAAGGAAATGTTTTGCAATTTTTCCGTCGTTGGGAAGAATCTGAAAAAGGTAAACAACAAAAGGAACAACTTATTAATCAAATAGGTACTCTTAAAGAATTATTAAAAGGCTTAACTTTAATTCTAAAAACAGAATTTTGTGGTTATACTGATAAAAAAGATCAGGATGGCCAATCTAGTTATATTTTATCAAAAATAAAATTATGTGATATTAGATATTTAGAAGAATTTTCTAAAAAATATCATCACGAATATCAAAAGTTAAAAAATAGTAATATAGAATTTTGGAAAAACTAATATTTTCATAAATTACCCCCGCCATGGGATGAAATTTGTATAAATAAATATACATCATATTTAGATAAACACAGTAAAGCAACTGGTTTAGATATAGAAAATATAGATACTATAGGAAATATAATTAATTTTGCTAGAGAAAGAATTACTTTACACTGTTTACAGAGTAAAGCTGCTAAACAAGTTAAAAATAAATTAAGTTATAAATATTGTACAAAATTATTAGAAGGAGAATGGGAGTTTGGTTGTAAACCTATACAGCCTAAGACTTATAAAAATTATAAAAATAAAAAATATAAGATGGTAAAATGAAAACCAGGAAATAAAAAATATACTGGTAATAATAATAATAATAATAACAAAAAGAAAAAATTTGTAAGAAGAAAAACATCTAAAAAACCTATAAAACAAATGTGTAAATATTTTATATGTGATGAAGAAGGTCACATAGCTACAAACTGTCCTAATAAAGGGAAAATGCTAGAAAAATGATTAAAAGTCTTGAAGAACAAGATTTAGAAATATGTTTTAGTGAGGAAATAAATCCTACAGAAATTTTATATGAATTAATATCAGAAACAGATTCTGATACTGATAATGAAGAATACATCTTTATGTTAGGACATAATAATTAGTTAGAAGAAATTTCTAAAACTGAACAACAGGATACAAAATTAGGAAATTTAATTGGAGAATAAAAAGACTTCTCAGAAGAAATGATAGAAAAGATAACTAAAAATCATATTTCTAAAGAATAAATATATAAAATATCTAAGTTTAAAATAGAGTCACAAAGACATATTGAAAAGATTAGCGGTAATACAGTCGTTAAGGATACTAAAGGTGGATTAACTGAAATCCCTTTATTTACTAAAGAAAAAATTAAGAGGATTAGAAAGAAATATCCTCAGGTTAGATATATACATTTAGGTATAATTATGATCACAATTAGAGCTTTATTTAGACGAGGTTATGATGTACCTATAATAGCAGTTTTATTAGATAAAATATTTGAAAATTCAATAAAAGCACTTATTGGAGGAATTCAATCAAATTTATATAATGGTGTAATAGGATTTAAGGTAAAACCAAATTACTTTATATCTATTACAGACCTTCTAATAAAAGAGTGTCTATGTCTAAGAATTCAGACAAAAAATGCTGATATTAAAGATTTAGCAGAAGATCTTGCAATAAGCTGGACTACTATTAATGAATATACTAATACTGCAGAAGTAGAAATAAAAGAAGTCAATAATAAAATTATTGAACTTTTTGAACCTAATAAAATTACTACGGAAATACAGCTAAAATTATTACACTCAAAAGATCTTTCTATTTCAAAAGATTGGATAATAGGAGATATAAATGGTGCGAGTACTTCAAAACCAGTAAGTACTATAGAATATATGGCATCAGGTGATAAATTATATTTTAAAAATAATCTGTTAACAAATACATATGATAATCTAGTTCTAACCTCAACTTCTCAAATAGAGGACGAGGAGGATAATAAAAGTACAACATCTTCTACACCGATAGGAATGAAAATAGTTCATATTCCTATTTTTCCTACCGAACCAAGTCGGAATTCTAGAAATACTAGAATAGAAGATATACAAACTTCGGTTCAAGATATTAAAAATTGTATATACATTAAAATAACAATTAAGGATAAAAATCTTTTACATGTTCTATTAGATACAGGTGCTACAGCAAGTAGTTGTAAAATAAATGCTATTCCTAGAGAATATTGGAAACCTGTAAAAAGACCAATAAAAGTCAGTGGTATAGATGGTAATAAAACTTTAGTATATTATAAGGCTAGGAATATACCAATTTACATAAATAATGTAAAAATTATAATTCCTAAAATACTATGCTTTCTTGAAATGAAATGAGACATATTATTAGGCAATGATTTTATAAAACAATATTTACCATTTTCTATTTATAAGAATCAATTATATTGTCTATAGGAAAAACTTCTATAGAAATACCAATTATTGAAAATCCTAATTTTATTTGCTGATTTTCTTAGCAGGCCTTATGGATAGAGGTAAAAAACCTCTAATGGGATAATGAAATACAGTCTATAAAAAACCCAACAAAGGGAAGTTAACAAAATCCAACCAATGATTTGTTCCTATGCCTACACAAGTACCATTTTATCCTAACCAATGATATTATGTACCATATCCAATGGTAAGATCACCAATTGGATCTCAGTTCTCATTTACACCAAACCCGGTAAGTCAATCTCAATAGTCCCAAGATCCTAATTCGGCATTTCAAGCCAGTTATGCTGAAGTTATTCAGGGAGCAGAAAACTTTTTATCACAACAATCGCTCTCTGAGATAAATGATTTTATAATCCAGGATTACCACTGGAATATTATAATTTTATTAACAAAATATGGAAAACCCATATTTTAGAACAAAGAGCAAACTTTCGGCGAGCTCTTACTAATTTTTCTCAATTTTTAGTTGAAAAAACAACTAAAGTTAATAAAGTCCATGATCTTTTATTAAAATCTATTTTATATAGAGATTGGGATGAATGTTATATAGAATATATGGATATTAAGGAGATAAATAATTTCCTTGATATATTTCAATATTTTATTGATAGTGGGATAAACAGTCCTATTACAAATAAAATGTTTAGATGATGTTTATTTAATAAATCTAGAAGAATTTTACCTGTAGAAATTTTTACAAAAATAAACAGTATAATTTGCAACCAGCAAATTCAATTTAGAAAAACTTTTTCTGAATATTTTCTACAAGCCTATGTTTTTACAAATCATATAGGAGAAAAATTTCCTACTATTAAATTTAGGCTTAATCATGAACCGTTTGATATAACCAGTATTGAATGAGGATTTATTAAAGAAATAACAGTCCAAAATTTTTATTTTGATTTATTAAAGGATTTTCCTGCTATCGTAAAATCTCAATTAGCAAGTTTTCCAAATATGGATTTCTATTACTATTTTCATATAGAAATTAGTAGTTTTATTGGTATAGCTGAACAAGAAAAGTTTTATCAGCCATATCAAATTTGGATTATAAAAACGATGTTTGGAGGAACAAACCTCTCATCGGTAAATGAAGACAAAGATCACTTGTCAAAAACCATTGACATGTGTTATGATAATTTTTCTTATTATCAAGTCCAAACCGGAATTGATTTAATGCTCAAAACGCGATATCTACTTCAACACAATACTTATGTCCTTTGGACGGATAGAAGAAGAATACTGGCGTACAATACCGAAGACCTCATCACGAAAGGGATGAAGAATCCGTACAGCTACTAAAAAAGATAGCTGAGATGGAAATTGCTGATTATCCATTGACAATGGAAACCAATGACACGTGGGAAAGTTGGAATTCACCAGCACTCTCACCAGATTCATTACACCTGGACGAGATATAAGAAATGAATCTGAAAAATATCCAAGAAGGATAAAACCGAGACAAGACACGTGTAAAAATGTCATCAAAAAACGGAGCATTTAATTATTGATGGCGACTTGTCAAAAAGAAAAATATCATCATAAATGTCTCATTAAGCAAATAAGACAAAGATGATGATGGAAGCCATGATGCAAGGATGATGGAAGCAACCATTAATGCATGAATATGTGCAAACAACCACCAAGAAAACGACAAAATAAAAAGACTACGTGGAAGAAATCATCAAGTCAGAAATTATTACGTCATTATCAAGATATTATTCGGATTTGAAATGTAAATCAATTAGAGTTAATTTTTACACTATAAATAGGCGATGTTGTAGCCTAAACAAGGCATCGATTCCTAGAATAGTTTTCTTTCATTTTGCCTTTTGTATACTTTCTTTCAATAACCTTTTGTAAAAATTTCATTTACTAATAATAAAACTCTCTTTGTAATCGGTGTAGAAGATGTTGTACTTTTATTATCCTCCTCGTCTTCTATTTGAGAAGTTGAGGGTAGAACTAGATTATCATCTGTATTTGTTAACAGATTATTTTTAAAATATAATTTATCACTTGATGCCATATATTCTATAGTACTTACTGGTTTTGAAGTACTCGCACTATTTATATCTCCTATTATCCAATCTTTTGGAATAGAAAGATCTTTTAAGTGTAATAATTTTGGTTGTATTTCCGTAGTAATTTTATTATGTTCAAAAAGTTCAATAATTTTATTATTGATTTCTTTTATTTCTACTTCTACAGTATTAGCATATTCATTAATAGCAGTCCAGTTTATTGCAAGATCTTCTGCTAAATCTTTAATATCAGCATTTTTTGTCTGAATTCTTGACATAGACACTCTTCTATTAGAGGGTCTGTAATAGATATAAAGTAATTTAGTTTTATCTTAAATCCTATTACACCATTATATAAATTTGATTGAATTCCTCCAATAAGTGCTTTTATTGGATTTTCAAATATTTTATCTAATAAAACTGCTATTATAGGTACATCATAACCTCGTCTAAATAAAGCTCTAATTGTGATCATAATTATACCTAAATGGATATATCTAACCTGAGGATATTTCTTTCTAATCCTCTTAATTTTTTCTTTAGTAAATAAAGAGATTTCAGTTAATCCACCATTAGTATCCTTAGCGACTGTATTGCCGCTAATCTTTTCAATATGTCTTTGTGACCATATTTTAAACATAGATATTTTATATATTTCTTCTTTAGAAATATGATTTTTAGTTATCTTTTCTATCATTTCTTATGAGAAGTCTTTTTCTTCTCCAATTAAATTTCCTAATTTTTTATCCTGTTGTTCAATTTTAGGAATTTCTTCTAACTGATTATTATGTCATAACATAAAGATATATTCTTCATTATCAGTATCAGAATATGTTTCTGATATTAATTCATATAAATTTTATGTAGGATTTATTTCCTCACTAAAACATATTTCAAAATCTTGTTCTTCAAGACTTTTAATCATTTTTCTAGCATTTTTCCCTTTATTAGGACAGTTTGTAGCTATGTGACCTTCTTCATCACATATAAAACATTTACAAATTTGTTTTATAGGTTTTTTAGATGTTTTTCTTCTTACAAATTTTTTCTTTTTGTTATTATTATTATTATTATTACCAGTATATTTTTTATTTCCTGGTTTCCATTTTACAATCTTATATTTTTTATTTTTATAATTTTTACAAGTCTTAGGCTGTATAGGTTACAACCAAACTCCCATTCTCCTTCTAATAATTTTGTACAATATTTATGACTTAATTTATTTTTAACTTGTTTAGCAGCTTTACTCTATAAACAGTGTAAAGTAATTCTTTCTCTAGCAAAATTAATCCTATTTCCTATAGTGTCTATATTTTCTATATCTAAACCAGTTACTTTACTGTGTTTATCTAAATATGATGTATATTTATTTATACAAATTTCATCCCATGGCGGGGGTAATTTATGGAAATATTGGTTTTTCAAAAATTCTATATTACTATTTTTTAACTTTTGATATTCGTGAAGATATTTTTTAGAAAATTCTTCTAAGTATCTAATATCACATAATTTTATTTTTGATAAAATATAACTAGATTGACCATCCTGATCTTTTTTATCAGTATAACCACAAAATTTTGTTTTTAGAATTAAAGTTAAGCCTTTTAATAATTCTTTAGGAGTACCTATTTGATTAATAAGTTGTTCATTTTGTTGTTTACCTTTTTTCTCATTATCAAGTCCAAACCGGAATTGATTTAATGCTCAAGGCGCAGTATCTAATTCAACACAATCCTTATGTCCTTTGGACAGATGGAAGAAGAATACTGGCATACAATACCGAAAGACCTCATCACGAAAGGGATGAAGAATCCGTACAGCTACTAAGAAAGATAGCTAAGATGGAAATTGATGATTATCCATTGACGATGGAAATCAAGGACAAGTGGAAAAGTTGGAATTCACCAGCACTCTCACCAGATTCATTACACCTGGACGAGATAGAGGAAATGAATCTGACAAATATCCAAGAATGATAAAATCGAGACAGGATACGTGTAAAAATGTCATCCAAAAACGGAACATTTAATTATTGATGGCGACTTGCCAAAAAGGAAAATATCATCATAAATGTCTCATTAAGCAAATAAGACAAAAATGATGATGGAGGATGATGAAAGCCATGATGCAGAGATGATGGAAGCAGCCATTAATGCATGGACATGTGGAAGCAACCATCATGAAAACGACAAAATAAAAAGACAACAAGGGATATATAAAAGAATGTATAGATATTTGAATTTCATTTCTTCAAATTCTTTTTTTTTTTCATTACGGTAGTAATTACGTAAATAAAATTATGCTCAAATCTAATTATTTATAATTTTCTAAATTCTCGTACATGATTTAACTTTAAAAATTATTTTTGATATGACCTTAAGATATAAAAAATTATATTACAAGCATAAACACTTTTAATTGATTATAGTAAAAAAAATTATAAAATTATATTATAAATTTTAAAACAATTCTAAAGCTAAGATGAAAAAATATATCATAAAAAATAATGTGTTATAAAAATGTCATAAAAAGTATTATAATATATTTATTTATAAAAGTTATTATAAAAAAATTTGGAAATAACTTAATTCACATTCTATGCTATATATTATAAAAATAATAATATATTTATTTATTAAAAAAAGTGTTGCAATTATTTACCGTAACTTATTAATAAAAACAAATTTTCTAAATTTATAATAAAGATTATATTATTTATAAAAAATGTAATTAAAATTGTTAGACCCTTTATAATTTTTTTATAAACGTTATATATTATAAATTATATATTAATTTTATATTATAAAAAAAAGATATAACTTAGTATAAATATTTTTCAAAATTAAGTTTATATAATTAAAGTTTTACGTTATATATTATAAACTATATATTATTTTTATATAATTTATAGATTATAAAAAAATTATAATTTAGTATAGTATTTTTGAAAATCAAGTTTATATAATTAAAGTTATAGATTATTTATATCATAAAATTAAATATTACATGATATATGTTAATTATGTAAATACAAAAGATTTTTTACACTATATCGATAAGTACAATACCATTTGAGAAAATTGAGTATTTAGATAAATTTACATATAATTATTATTATTCTTGTTATTTTTTAAATTATAAATTATATAATTATATAATTACAATATAAAATAGAAATTAACCTTTAAAAAAATATAATTCTTTATAAATACAAGAAATAAAAACAAAAAACCTAAAATTCTTAACTTCCACTGCAAATACTTCCTCAATTCATCGAATCTATCAAATCCAAAACCCATGACGAACGGAGCAACATCGCCGTTGACGGCGGCGACACTGGAGGTTGAGCATAGCCCATTGCTTTCTCCGACCAGCTCCCAGTCGGTGACGGAGACGGTGAACGGGTCCCACCGTTTCGTGATCCAAGGTTACAGCTTAGCCAAAGGGATGGGAATTGGGAAGCACATTGTCAGCGATAATTTCACTGTGGGTGGCTACCGGTGGGCTATTTACTTTTACCCCGATGGTAAAAACCCCGAAGATAGTTCCACTTACGTCTCCGTCTTCATTGCATTGGCTAGCGAAGGCACCGATGTTAGGGCCTTGTTCGAGCTTACGCTTATGGATCAGAGCGGCAAAGGCAAACATAAGGTTCATAGCCATTTCGATCGGTCCCTTGAGAGTGGACCTTATACCCTCAAATATCGCGGCAGCATGTGGTAGGGTTTTAATCTTTTTACCCTTTTAAGTTTCTTTAATCGAATGTTTACAAATCGAATGAATACATGCTCTGCGGAAAAGCGATTCGTAGAAACTGGAATAGTTTCAATTGATTGAAAATGAATGAACTATTCTGTATAAAAAAACAGATACAGTTTTAATTTTAGTTTGTGAAATAAGAACAAGTAGCGGAAACAACAATGCAGCGGCCAGTTTTCATACTCTTGAAAAAATGTTTGTGATATTCCTTGCCATTGGTCAAAGTAGGAGAATTTTGATGTTGGAAGTGGGAACTATATATGGATTAGCATGTTTAAGTTCTACTCTGTATGTGCACGTATGATTTGGTAAATTATGCTTTATGAGGTTTCGGCTAGAACTTATGATCAAAATCTATTGTTTATTAGCTTTTGATTTCAATTTGAAACATAAGTATTTTCTAAGCAAGGTGATAATGCTATTTCCATGGCGGGTATAAAGTGTTTTGCTGTGGAAGAATTTGTGTTTTGTCCAATGCTATTTTTATGTACTTTTTGTCATCTGGTTGTATGCGGTTTTGAGTCTTTACTTATTTGATTATATTGTCGATCTGATACGGCCTACTCTATAGGCTTGATCTGATTGAATAGAATCCGCGGATGGTCTACCTGTTGTCCATGTTCAGTTTACCGGACTTAAACTATTGTTCTTTCTCCCATGTTTTCACTAATCTAGGGGATACAAGCGCTTTTTCAGACGAGCATTACTTGAAACATCAGACTACCTCAAGGATGACTGCTTGATAATAAATTGTACGGTTGGAGTTGTTGTGTCGGCGATAGATTGTTCACGACTACACTCAATTCAAGTGCCAGAGTCTGATATAGGAGCACATTTTGGTATGCTGCTAGAAAATATGGAAGGTTCAGATATTACATTTGACGTGGCTGGAGAAAAGTTTCATTCTCATAAGTTGGTATTGGCCGCTCGATCCCCTGTTTTCCGATCTGAAATTTTTTACGGGGTGGACGAGCAAAAGAAAGAGATGGTTATCACCGATCTAGAACCTAGGGTTTTTAAGGTGAGAAACCTTTTACATCTTTCTTTCTGGCATTCTTCTAAGGGCAAAATCTGGTTCTTGTTCTTTCAATTGTATTTTTTAGTCATTATCATTTTTTTTGTTGTTGCTGTGTCAAATAGGCCTTGTTGCACTTTATTTACAGAGACACTCTTTCGGAAGATGCGGAGAGTGTTGAGTCTAGTTCTGCTTCCTTGTCATCAGTATCCGAAACACTAATAGCTAAATTGTTAGCAGCAGCAGATAGGTATTGTCTAGAGAGACTGAAATTAATGTGTGAATCTCGTCTCTGCAAGAATATATCTGTAAATTCTGTTGCCAAAATTCTAGCTTTGGCTGATGAATATCATGCTACGGAATTAAAAGCTGTTTGTCTCAGATTTGCTGCTGAAAACCTTGCAGGTCCGTTAACCTTCTTCAACTTTATGCATTTTGCTTATATCATCATCAATCAGATTTAAAAAATGTAGTGAAAACTAATAGTTATTGAAACATAGAACCGCTACTTTTTTGATCTAGTTATTTCTCTGCAAGATGAAATCCTACTTCAAGACATTATGTTAGAAGAAAACATCTCTCTTGTCGCGACAATAAATCCATGTCATGATTAAGGCTTGTTGGCTCTAAGAGTTTGAATTATAATAGACTGTTATAGCGGTAAAAGTACTATGGAGGCCCTTGTACTAAGGGTCAGATTGCATTTTGCCCTTTTTACTCAAAAAAATGGGTAAATTAATCTTTGTACATTAGATCAAAGAGCAAATTGGTCATTTCTATAAAAAAAATTCATTTATTTCTACTGTTAAAAACTAGCATGTTTGACAGAATTAACTAGACAATTATATGTGGTGTGCCACCCCTACCTTATTCTGATGTGCAACGACCAGTTTTTAGCAGAAGAAATGGATAAAATTTTTAGCAGAAGAACTAGTTTGCTTTTTTATTTAATGTACAAGGACTAATTTGTCCATTTTTTAGTAGAGGGGGCAAAATGCAATTCAACTCTTAGTACAATGGCCTCCAGGGTACTTTTACCCTTTTATAGCTGGCATTAATAAATGTTTGGTGGAAAATGATTCATAGCTCAGCTGCTCTATTTGTTATACGTGAATAGATGAGCCCAACTATACCCATAGATAAACATTATATATTTAAAGGATCCGGAGCACCAAACTAACCAGTTAGAAGTTTTGTTTTATATATATATATATATATATAAATTACCTTTTGAGTAAAAGTTATTAGGTGGATTTATATTGCATGTTGAGCAACTGAACATGTCAGGCTATGTACTCTTTTCTTTGCATGAGGGGTACAAGCCCATGCCTCATGGTGCGATATTTTCGTGCTATGTCTTCTTCGTAGGTCAGTTAGGGCATGTTAGAACATATGCTTTAGTAAAGTTGTGGATTGAGTTGTAGGTATCATAGGGAGCTTGTTCATGTGCTGAGGCTGCAGTTTTCATGTGCAAGCTTATTGTTCTTCGATCTTGATTTGACAAACTTAGCTGTCTTTCCGAGAAATTTCTAAAACCAAGAATGAAACTATGAAACTTGAAGGGCCATATGGTATTTTCAGATCCCGGTCTCTAACGTGGGTTCTTATAGCAGCTGTCATGCGATCGGACGGCTTCGAATACTTAAAAGACAACTGCCCTTCACTTCAGTCAGAGCTCCTCAAAACCATCGCAGGTTGCGAGGAAGATTATAGCAGTGGCGGAAAATCACGAAGCGTATGGGCACAACTCTCAGACGGCACCGATACAAATGGCAGGAGAGTCAGGCAAAGAACATGATTGGAAGATGATTGATTGTTCAAATTGTAAATGTATTCAAATTGGATCGTGTAGCTGAGAGAGAGCATGGAATTTTGTAGATTTGGGTGAGTTTTTGTAAATCTCTGGTAAGTGCCATTGCTAACAAGTTTTTTGTCATTTTGGAAATGGAGATTCAACAACGGTGAATTCTACTGCATAATACCTTCCCCTTTTGCATGGCCTTTAAATTAAATTGATCATTTAAGTAAATCAACAAATAATTACAATAATTATCCTTCTGATTAGAAGCCATGAATCTTCATTTTTGCTGCAGACTTTCAATTGAACGAAATTGGGATGTCTATCCCTTTTCTCAATATTTTCTTCTTGAAATTTTAAACTAAAGCTCATCTTTAGCCCTTTATCTCATGGTCGATGTTCCATGCTTTTTTTTATCTTTGAAAATTTTATTTTATGTTACTAGAAATTTTTTAATTAAGTGATTGGGCAGTTAAGTTTTATTTTTTAAAACTTAGTTAATGAGTTTTAAGCAATAATTCGACAACTGGAATGGTGTATCAATATCTATCGATAAGTAGAATAATATATTTTAAATCTAAGTCGATTACACTATCTATGTCGAACGTTGAAGAAGACAGTTGTTTGAATTTTGATTCATGAATTTATGACTTTCAAAATTATTTCATGAAATAAAAAAATTATAAATTGCAGAAGAGAGAGAAGGAAAGCTTTTATTTAGTGTAATACAACGATGATTTTTAACAGTTTGATAACTTAAATGAAAACTTTTGAATTATTCGATGACGTTTGTATAACTTTTTAAAATTAAGTAATCAAAATATAAATTTACTAATTACAACCCGTCTTTGCTCAATGGGTACAAAACACCCATACTTTAGCACCCGGTGCAACGGCTCCTAGTGCAAAAGCAAGCAGCAGTTTGACCTGGGGAGGAGGTGATTTAGTGGTAGTAGAGGGCAAAGTTGCTTTGTTATCTATTCTATTAGGAATCGTAGATTTTTTTAGTCCATCACATTCATGCATTTACGATTCATGTGACGGTATTGATAATCCTAAAATGTGTTTTATTTGCTCACAGCTCGCGTTTGATACCAGATAAAGCAAATCTCGATTTTCGTTTCCCTTGTGACGGGCCTGGAAGAGGGGGGACATGTCAAGTATCCACTTGGGATTATGTCTTCTTAGGACTATTTTGGATTGAGTGAAATTTACTATTTTTTATAATCAGAATAAATTTAATTTTGATATTTGATTTTAAAGTTCCATTAATTTTTTTAACTAAATTTAGAAAAAAAAAAAAAAGGAAGAAGAGGAAGAGAAGAGTGGATATTATTTAGTTTAGTAAAAGGTAATCCTATTTTTCCTCCTTAATTATCTCCCCTAATTTCAACTTTAAACTTAATTTAAAAAAAGCATATAAAAATATAAGAAAAAAAGTGCACTCCATTAAAAAGCTTAATTATTTCCCTTCCTTCTTCATTTACCAATGTCATCCTCCAACCCCGGCTCCCCCACCGCCACCTCATCCTCATCGGCATCATCATTCTCTTCCAAAGCTCATTCATGTATCCAAGCCCTTTCTTCCATCCTCTCCACCGTCCCTTCCTCCGTCTCTTCTTCCTCTTCCCTCCTTCACGACCCCACCGTTTCTTCCCAAATCTCCACCCTCCTCCGTGACCCAGACTCCGGTTCCGGCGACAACAACCTCTGTCGTTGGCTTTACGACACTTTCCATTCCCCTGACCCTGAACTGAAGCTCGTCGTCCTCCGTTTTGTCCCCATAATAGCCGGCATTTACCTCTCCCGTATCGCTTTACGTAAATCCCTCGCCGGTTTCGAAGCCATTTTATTAGCTCTTTACGCCCACGAAACCACCGCACGCGACGGTCAACCGATAAGCGTCAACGTCCCTGATTTAACCCAACCCAGTATTTACCATGAAGCTAAATCATCAGTAAAAAACCAAGTAACTGAATTAAACCTAGCTGTCATCTCACCAACGTTAGAACCCCATGGCACCATGAGATCATCAAGAAGAGCAAGAATCGTCGGTGTAGCCTTAGAGTTATATTACAGTAAAATATCTCAAATGCCAGTGAGTTCAAAGCTCGAGTTTTGTGAGTTTTGTGATATTTGGGCTACAGGGATTCAAAACAAACCATCTTCATCTTCATCATCAAAACAAAAGACAATATTATTGCCATGGGAATTATTACAACCAAGTTTAAGGATATTAGGACATTGTTTGTTGGGTGCACATAAAAGTCAAAAACTGTATGAAGCTGCTTCAATGGCGACCAAGAGTTTATATGAGAGATCGTTGCATGATATTGATGCTAAAGCTATTTTAGCAACCAGCAGTCTTCTTCGACTTGAAAAAATGGCTTTGGATCCTAAACTTAACGTTGATCATACTGAAATTGACATGTCTTTGGCTTTGTAAATATTTCATATATACACATTATTCTTGTAATGTTTTAATTGTGTTTACCAAAATTGATAAATTAGTCTTTTTCAAGTTATTAAATTTCGTATTTAAGTTACTGAGATTAAACCATGGATTTGCATGCATAGTATTAGTTAAAATTAGGGAAAGGATGAAATGCATTATCAAAGTAATAAATAAATAGAAAGACAATGTAATTTAGCGTACTCGAATTTATATCTTCTTATATTAACAAGAATATACATACTACTTAATCTATATATATATAATTATATAATTTAGTAAGGCAATAATTCTTAATTAGTGCTTACCACGTAACCTATCCCTTATTTTTATATTTATTTATTTTTCAAACAACTTCTTAAACTATTAATATATTTCAATAATCAACAAAAGGAATTGCATTAAATTAAAACCATTTTGTGATAAAAAAAAAAATCATTGGCAATGCTTCTTGGGATTAAAATAATTAATCACTTAACATTTAAATTAATCAAAATTATAGCCAAATGCCAAACCCTAGAATTCAAATTAACAATCATAGAATCTCAATGAAATAAATCTCATAAGAAACTCTTACAAATTATTGATGTCTCTAGACATTGTCTCTCCTCACTAAAAAAAGAAAAAAAAGAAAAAAAAAATGCAAAACATATATAAATATAAATATAAATATAGTAAATGAATATTGATGGAGGAAAATAAGTTTTAATAATGGGAAAATAAGAGCTTTAAATCCCAAAAAGCATAGGAAGAAAGGCAATTGGCAAGGCAATGAAGGAAGCTAGACCAAATATTGCCATGTTTGAAGCACCACTGCTGTTTCCATTTGAAGGGCTTGGAGCTAATCCTTCACGATGAGGGGAAATTCCTATTAAAAATACCAATTATTTATGTATCAAATTTATATAACTATATAAAAATTTTAAAATATAATAAAATATTTAAATATCACATTAATATTCAAATTGTCAACCTTGACAAAAAGGAATATAAATAATTTTTTAAATAATTAAACTTAAAGGGTGAATTTAGAAATTCTTTTAAGAATAAAAATTTAATTATAAATTTTTGAGAGATAAAAATATTATTTTATCATTATTAATTTATATTTTTGTCATTTATTTTTTTTTTCATTTTAAGAGGTAAAGTGCTTTACCATATATTAGTTTCTAATTTTATTATTTTAAAGTGAACTAAACAGATAATTTTTTATTTTTTAAAGGGTCAAGTAAGTTTCCTGCCTCCCTTAAATTTACCCCTGCCTATAGTTGGGGTTAGTGTTCGATTAATTACTACTAGAAATTTTGAACTCTGGGTTCAAATACAGCCACATGTCTCATTTAATATTTTTTTTCACTACACCGTAAATGTGCCACGATCTAAATTGTAGAGTCTAAAAATTTCATAAACTCTCAACATTATATACAGTGTAAACCAAAGTCACTCACCCAACTTTTATGGTATTTTCATTTTGGGTATGAAATACTTTCAAATTAGTCACCCCACTTTTAGGGCGTTTTCATTTTAGTTATCCAAATGTTAAATCTCTAACGGTGTTTAACTGTACATGTCACAATCATGTCTGCACTTTAATTTTGGTACTATAACATATTAACCAATTTGTTACTATAACATTAAAACTAATTAATTTAATCTCATTTTAAATTTTTAAAATTTTATTTTATGTTTCTAAATTATCTTTAATGAAATCAACTCAAATAACTTTGTCTAAATTTTTTTTTATTATATAATCTCAAATCTTCCATGCTATGCTAAAAGTAAAGAAAAAAAAAATACTTGCAATTAATTACATTAACTGCTTGCTCTTTATTTGGGTAAAGAAATGATAAAAAAAATTATGAATTTTGTTTAGAATAGAAGATAAAATTAATTAATTTAATTAATTGTCAATATTTTTCTTTGCTTTTAGCTTAGAATGAAAGATTTAAGATCATATACTCAACAAAAAAAAAAAGGAGTTTTGTAGACAACTATTAAAGACAATAATTTTCATTCTTAATTTTTGAAAATTATTTCAAAAAATCAAAATAAATAAATAAATTGTTGAAATTTTTTTATCAGTTGATAATGTCAACCGATTTTCTACTGTAATTTTGAATCTTAATATTTAAAGGTTTATATTTCAAAACCCAAATTTAAAGTTTTCAACAATAGGATAAACAAGTACAATTTGACCAATTTTGTGTGTTATTTTAATTTCTATCACTTATTCACTTTAATTTTGAGTTTTTTTTACTCTTATCAATATTTCCAAAAGATATTTTTTGGTGACCAAAACGAATATGTAAACATGATATGGCATGTACAATTAACCACAATTAGAGATTTAACGCTTGAGTGATTAAAATAAAAGCAATCTAAAAGTTGGATGACTAAATTGCAAGGATTTCATTTTGGGAGACTAAAATGAAAATGCCTTAAAAGTTGAGTGACCACTGGGAAATTTACCCATGATAATTCTTTTAATAGAATTAAAAGAAAAATCATAAACCAAATTATGGAGGTTTTTTTTTTTTTTTTTACTGCCAATATCTGATTATACTCCATATATATACACCCCCACTTTCTGTAGAAATTCAAGATTTACCATCTTTCAACGAAAAAATATAAGTTTTTTTTTTAAATTCGCAGTAAAATAGTTGATAAGAAGATCATTTAAATAATAATATTTGTAAAGTAAGTTAGAATTAAAAGAAAGAAAACGAAGTACCTGGTGATAAAGATACTTCACAGCCTGAAGTTGGAACCCCAATAGGAGCGCCACCATAGACAGCTGCAGGAATTCAATTACAGATAAAAATCAATTTTGTGATTACGTATTTTCAATACATTTAACTTACATTTAATGTTGGAGATAATGATTAAGTTAAATAAATGTCTCGATTGATATTTTCTCGATACTTTTAAGACTTTATTAAATTCTTAAAAGAAAGTAATATACTTACTAGAGCAGAGACTAACGGGAGGGGTTTTAACATGGCAAACGTTAGGTAGCTTAAGAGCTCTATCCATGTCAATGTCGACCCCATAACTCGAGGTCGCGTTCTTATCCAACAATAAACATAAACACTGAGGACTGCTTTCCACGAGCCCGGCCAACTCCGGGCAACAAGGTTTGTCCGGCTTCGTTAGGTTGCTTCCAGCCGTCACGTACGCCAAACAATCCGACAAGTTAAACAAGTTTGTCATGCAGTCCGGTGTTGGTGCCATGGCGGATGGAGACGGTCCGTGTGACACGGAACCTGTTGGCTCGGATGCTGGTGACATAGATCCTTCAGTGCTTTGAGTTGGAACTCCGACTGGAGCCCCGATGACAGCTGTTTGAGTTCATGGAAATAAATGTTAGTAGTTCAAATTAAACATACATGTGCAACTAAATACTATTAAATTTAAAGTTCAAGGTTTTTGTAAATATTATTATCATTAAATATAATACGTGATAATAAATTTTTTACTTACAATCTAAAATTTTAAACTTTAATCCTGAACTTTAAATCTCAAACCTAAACTTTGAACTATAAATTCGAACCTTAAACTTTAAATTTCAAACAACTTAGAGTTCGAAGTTTAGAATTTAAGATTTAAGATTTAAGATTTAAAATTTAAAGTTTAAACTTCATGGTTCAAGATAAAAAAATTACCAAATCATATATTAATAACATAAAATTTTTTTATTAAAATATAATTAAATAATTAAAAAAATTATGAATAATATGATGAGAAAACTACATAAAATAATTTCTTGTGTGAAAATTAACAATTTATACGATTTTTTTTTTTAAATAACATTAATGTTTTGGTAATAAAATATTATTTAAATGAAATAGGCAGTGTGCATGTGATTCATTTATTTGGAAAAAAGACAGAGCGGTAAAATTAGTTGAGAGCTAACCGAGAAACCTTAAATGCCCCCATCAAACATATTAAATGAGACCCAACCATATCCCCATCACCCGAACCGTGTTATAAAAAACAAAAAACCCTACTCGTCGATGAAGTCTTAACTCAATTGAAATAAGCATTTTTGTGACGTGAGTTCGATTGTGCTGAAACACATTATTCTTCTATTTATGAGTTTGGTGAGACTATGGGTAATTTTAAAGATTGCATTAAAAAGAATAAATATGATTCATATTATAATTATCTTTGAAAATGTTGGGTTAATTCTAACAAATGTTTTCAAACTATGGTCCAAATGTTAAGCTGGTCCAAAAACTTAAAAGATGTTCTAATTAAGTTTTTAATGTTTTAATATCATATCAATTAAGTCCTACTATTAACCTAGTCGTCAATTTAAAAGTTATATATTAGGTTGGATAAAATGTTGAGCAAATTTAAAACACGCAAATCAAATTATAAACACGTGTAAACTTAATGCATAACAACTTAAATTCAATGTATTAAAGAAAAAAATAATCTTCGTAAGTTGTCAATGTCCATATTTTTCGAAAACATAAAATTTAAAGTTATCCGTATCAAATTTGAATTGACATTTGAGGCTTAAATTTATTAAATACTAACAGAAAAGACTATCTTAATATAAAGAATTTTCTAAAAAAATTTAAAAACTTAATTACAATATTTTTAAACTTTCGAACCAAATTTAAAATCGAAATTATAGTTTGAAAATATCTTACAATTAACGCTAACAATTATAACAAATTTGAGTTAAATATTTAATTCTCCTTGTTATATTCAATGTTTCAAAAATTCCACGCACCTCTTCTGGTTCAAGCAATTCAATCATCCAATAACTAAATAAACAATTAAAAAAATCTATAAATCAATTCAATCAGTTTTCCTGTTTTAATTTTCCGTTGTTATTTTCTCACTCAAAATTATTCAATCCTTTACCCGCCAATTCTCAATCCAAACAACAAGATCAGTTATACTCCATCAAAAATTCATAAAAGATAGTAAAAAAAAGAAGAGGGAAAGGTAGAATTACCAGAACAAAGACTAACAGGAGGGGTTTTAACATGGCAAACATCAGGAAGCTTAAGAGCTCTTTCCATGTCAATGTTGATCCCATAGTTCGCCGTCGCATTCTTATCCAGCAAATAACACAAGCATTGAGGGCTACTTTCCACTAGCCCAGCCAATTCCGGACAGCAAGGCTTGTCCGGCTTCGTCAAGTTGCTTCCGGCCTCCACGTACGTCAAACAATCCGATAAGTTTAACAAGTTCGTCATACAGTCCGGCGTCGGTGCCATGGCGGACGGCGACATGGCCATCGCTGGATCAGCTGCCGGTTCCTGCGCCGATGTCACCGCGCCGCCGTAAAAAGCCGTAACGAGGATGGCGGCAACTAGGATCGTCGTTTGCTTCGCTGCCATTTTTTTTGTCGGTGAAAGCTAAAAGAATAGTAAAAGATTTTTGAAAACTGGGAGGTGAAGATGTTGGTAGTTATATTGAAGATAGTTGCAAATTTGAAAGCTCGAATTAATGTCAAGCCGAAATTAAATTCCAATTTATTGTAACCACCAACTAAATTTTTAAATTTTGTTTGTTTGAAATGTTAGGGGTATTTGGTAGTATATTAAATTTTGATTAAATTAAAAATTTAATCATATTGAGGTAAAATTTTTATAATATTATTTTTAAGGGATAAATATTAATTTTATATGTTAATTTTTTTTAATATATAATTTGAGTAAAAGTATTGTAGAGGTTAGGAGTATGATTATACTTTTTCTTAATCTATAAAAAATAGATAAATTAGTCATTGTACATTAAATTAAAGAGTAAATTAACCGTTTATGTTAAAATTTTCATTCATTTGTACTGTTAAAAATTAACATAATTGACCAACAAGTGATTGGGTGTAATAGTAAAACACATTGCACTCCTAAGAGGAAGACTCAGGTTCAAAACTTAGGACATTGTTGAGAGTGACAACTACGAACCCTGAACATGGACCGTAAAACGAATATGAAGTAAACCAAAAAATAATAATAGCATAATTGACAAAATAACCATATAATGACATATGATGTGCCACATATACCTCATGCTCAATTTGATAATTAAATCCAAACTATAAAATGCCACGTTCGTTATTAGAATAAAACATACTCGATTTTGTTCCAATACGAACCCTGATAAATAGTCAAAGTAAACAAATTACTTGGATTTGAATTAGGGGTGGTGGCACTAGAGACAAGTAGTGGTCCTCAACCATCTCTTCTCCATGGCTTATGTTGCATGGTATTAATGTGCTGATTGGTAATTTCCTTTTAATTAAACCCTAATTGCTAAACCTAACCAAACTTAGGTATACGGGGGTTGCAATTTTCCAAAAGGCTTATAGACATAACGTCTTACTCAATGGCCTAACAGCTTGCTTCACTTAATTCGTATTTTCCTTTAAATAGGAGAAAAATACACGTTTAATATATTAATCATATTACTTATTGTAATAAGAATAATATTAACTAAATTTAGGCTAAATCAATATTAATAAATTTCTAAACAAATTTTCTTGTTACTTTTAAGATTTTGTAAAAACACATGATAACATAAAAATAAAATTGCATTTTAGCTCCCAAAATTTATAATTTATTTCTAGTCTCCTAATATATTTTCTTTTTAACATTAATATTATCATATCTGTTATGTTTTATACAATACCTAGAATTATCCATAACCCTCTTCAACCCTTAAATAGAAGGATAACGAGCTTTAATGCGCTCGAATCCTCATCCTCCTGCACTGGCAATAATGTCAATTCTAATCAAATTAAGACTCAACCAACCCCCAACATAATTCTTTAACTTCACTCGTGGCTGACACCATTGAATCTAGATAAGAGAAAATATTTCCAAACTTCAATCCGACTCATGATTACTTTTAGCGCAATTCTCAAATTGAATAGCTTTGAAAAGACCCACGTATACATAACTAGGGATTTAAGTATAAATAAATCTGAAAATAACCCAAACATAATTTGAATAAAGTAGATATTTGTATTATGTGCTCATATAGAGTTGGATCAAACAACAATAATCCCTAATTCGAGCACTCAAAAAACAATCCATCATTTTCCCAAAACCCCTATAAATCCCACAAACCATCATCCGTTACCCATAAATATTCAAAGAAAACATAATGAACAAAATTTGAAGAAAATAGAATGAATTAAAACAAAAACCCTAGTAATAATGTAACTAGCGCGATTTGAACTCAGGTTACATCTGAACAGAGGTGGATCTAGGGGAGGCTGACAAGGTCCCAGTCCCCACTAAAATGAAAAATTGACAATTTAGGCCCTTTGAAAATTTTAAAATTTTAAATTAATAAAGGTAAAATTACACTTTAACCCCTCTTAAAAATGATAAAATTTGATTTAATCTTTTAAAAATTATAAAGATATAGACTATCACAAATTACAATTTAATTTTAGCCCCCTAAAAAAAATTTCTGACTTCGCTCTTGCATCTAAGACGATGAAGATCCTAACCACTAAGCCAACATATGGGGTTCAAAACCACCAAAATTAAAAAAAAAAAAAGTTGACCGAAACTAAAATTTGAAGAAAAAATATTATTAAAGAGGCTAGTCTAGTAACTAACTTAGAGCCCAATCCACCATCAACAAAGTCAAAATTTAATTTTAGAAAATTGAGTGGCTAAGGGTTTTGTTTTTTTTCTTCTTAACAATCCTCTGGTTTTAGTTTTTCTTTTGTTTTAGTACTATATTTATATTTTTAAATTAATAATATTGATTAATTAAATTTTATTATCAGTGCTGAAAGATTTTCATATAAGATATGATGTATTGATATTCATGATATTTTTTTATAATTTAAGTTAAAAAATTAAACATAGAATTTATATTAGGCATAAATTGTTTAGATCAAATTATGGTTATCATTTCTATGCTATGTTTAAATTTAAAATTTAGTATCTATTCTTTAATTTTATATAATTTGGTTCCTCTACGTAGTATTATTAGTCAGTTGAAATTGTTGATAACCTTAATTATTTTGGTCAAAATGTTGAGGTCAGTATTTTTCTTAAAAATACCCATTCTAACTTCATGTGGAAATATATATAGTGTTATAGAGGTGTTTTTGAGAGAAATTAAAGTAACCATTTTAATCGCTATAGCTAAATATATTAATTATTTGGACTAATTAATGTATTATAAAAGCAGAGGATCAAATTATGTCAAATTAATGAAGATTGAATCTCAAATGTGAGCATAACAGAAAGCGAAATTACAAACTTATCATTATCTTATAATGATTAAAAAAAAAGAATAGTGTTTTCAGTTTGTCTAAATAATTAGGAGCCTTAATGTTTTTAGCAGTTCATGTGAATTTTTCTTTTTAGTTTCTTAAGAAATTCACTAGAGCGAACCTAATAACTAATCTTTCAATGGGATAGACACTAACCATAAAATTTAATATTACTTCATACCCAAGGCAATGATAGAACCCTTGATCACTAGTTAAGGTTAGAGAAACCCTTATTATCTCACCTAACCCTTGTGGTTGATGTGATTTTTTTTTTTATTAACACTTTCCTATTCATTATGTCAAAATAAATTTTTTGATTGAACAATATTATTAAAAAAAATAGATTTAAAATTTCAACCAAAAAAGCTAAATATGTTAATTATTTTAACTATCTAATATTATTAAAATATAAAATTTATTGTTTCAAATATATATATAAATTAAATCTTAAATTTAAATTTAAATTTAATGGAGGGACCGAAACTAGAATTTTACCATTATAATTGAAATGGTAAACAAAAGTGTACGTATTCAATTTGAGTTTAATGAAGTACCAAAACTAAAATTTTATTATTATAATTGAAATGAAAAAAAAAAAGTAAACATAAAATAATAAAGATTAAATCTTAAATTTGAGTTTATTGAGAGACCAAAACTGGAATTTTACCACTACAGTTGAAATGAAAAAATAAACAAAAAAACTTTGGCATTCCTTTTATATATAATGTATTGCTAATTTGCCTATATATTATTCTTGTGGTACAAATTTTTATAGTAAAACATGTAATTATTGAAAATAATAAATTTATAACGTTATATCTAATATTATGTATAGTCCCTCTTTAATCTATAAATAAAAGAATAATACACTTCAACGTACTCAAACCTATATCTTTTTACATTGATAATAATACTCATATTAATCGGGTTAAAATTCAATGTAGTATCATTCTAAGTATTTTTGAATGTGATTCTTACCTTATTATTTCTAAACTTAAAAAATGTATCTTTGGATTTTCCCTATCTTGGGTCATTTGCCTAATGAGGCCCATTCAATGTTGGGCAGGCTTATTTAGTTATATTATGGCTTGTTTTATGTTTGGGTTTGATTATCTTTATTGCATATATTCGGTTCAATTGAGTTCTTGCCAAAAGGTAGGCACGAGCACTAAAGCTCGTTATGGTCACGGCCGCATCAAGATCAACCATCTTGATAAGACCGTGATTATTCGTCATTAACGAGCCCAATCTCTGTTACATTAGGTTGTATAGCTAACCTAACAAAAATGACAAACACATTAATAAAAGAGAAATACATAATCTACAAGTGTTCTCCTTAAATACTTCTGTGAATCTCTGAATTGTCTCTAACCTTATTGTATTCTACTACATATTGATTCAAGGGCGAAGAAAAAAAAAATGGTGAGAGTGAAATTAAATTATATATTTTATAATAATAAAAATATAATTTCACAATTTTAATTGTCTATATGTTTATAATTTTTAAAAGATTAAATTAAAATTTTTTATTATTTGAGAGGTCAAAGTACAATTTTATGATTATTAATTTAAAATTTTATAAATTATAAATAGACTAAAAGAGAATTTTTCATTTTAGGAATATCAGGGCCATCGCCAACCCTCCTACCCTTGTATTGATTTAATGAAATGCCATAAAGTATTTTCATATTAATAAAAAAAATAAGTGTTTTACCCACAAAGCCTAATCTTAATAACAAAGTCGAGGTCTTAAAAATCTCGAGGTCCAGCCGATTAAGTCTTGTCTTGACTGGCATCGATATTGTTGTCTATGCAAGAGGTTGTGGGTTTAAGTACGCTGAAGTGCATTATCCTCCTATTTAAGAGTCGAAGAGGAGGAATGGATAGTTTTAGGCGTTGTATCAAAAAGAGTATATATAATAAAAATTTATAATGAAATTAATATTTCAAAAAAAAAAAACTAAGTTTCATATATATTTATTTAATTTGCAAATTACTTAATTTTTAAAAAATCACAAAAAAAAACATTTCAACTTCATTATTATTTTCATTAAAGTTTAATATAAGTAGGGGCGAAATCATTTTTTTTAAGAGGGCTGAAATTAAATTATAATTTTTACGATAATAAAAATATAATTTCACAATTTTAATAACTTATATCTTTATAATTTTTAAAGCATTAAATTAAATTTTTATATTTTTAGAAAATTAAAATATACTTTTATCTTTACTAATTTAAAATTTAAAAAAATTTAAACTATTTAAATAAAAAAAATTTAGAGAACAGGACCTCGTCAGCCCCTAGTTTTGCTCCTGATTATAAGTTATTTAAATTAAAAGAGAGGGCCAGCCGAATATCCCATTAACGTACAAACCAGCAGCCATTTTCCATCAATTTTTTTCTGTGGAAACTTTCTTTTCTTTTCTTAAGGTGGAAAGTAACAATCAAAAGTATAATTTTTTTGTCCAAAATATCAAATACAAAGTAAAATTAAAGCAATCATTCACCTCTTTTTTATTTTAATAATTCCAATAATTCTTTGATTTAATCGTATTTTTTCAGGTCATAATCCTATTTAATATATCGTATTTATATAAAAATTTCGACACATTTATTATATAAAAACCGATATATTCATACACAAATTTTTTATATATCATTATATTTTATATGTATTTAAAATTTGTGGTCATCGTTTACTTCTTTAATAGACTTACAGAACACGAATAATCAATTATTAAGCATGTTTTAATAGACATTTTTCGGAAACCAAAAAATAAAATTTATTTATGTTGTTTTTCCTGCTTTTCCAAGCAATAGAGTTTGATGAAACAATGTTATCAAATCATTTCCATTAAAATAAAATAAAAAATTAGCTAACTAAAATTGAACATTTTACCTAATTTTGATCCCTCAATCTCCCATAATAAAAGCCCTAATTTCCCCCATTTCTCTTCCTATAAAATAAACACATCCAAACATAGTGTTTTTAAGGCATATATTCAATATATAGAGTGATATATAATTATATATGATAATGAAGCAATTTGATCACCTTATGCTTTTCTTTCTCCTCCATACTTGTTGTTCAACATTATTAACCTTAGCCCAAGCTCCGGCAGCAGCTCCGGTGGTAGCTCCAAAGGCAGCACCAGTACTAGCACCGGCATCATCCCCGGCACCACCCGGTCCAACCAACGTCACAAAAATCCTCGAAAAAGCCGGCCAATTCTCTACTTTTATCCGGTTAATGAAAGCCACGCAAGTCGCGAACCAGTTACTCGGCCAACTCAACAACACCAACAATGGGATCACTATTTTCGCACCGACAGACAGTGCTTTTTCGAGCTTAAAATCCGGCACGTTGAACTCACTTTCCGACGAACAAAAAGTAGAGTTAATCCAATTCCATATAATCCCAACTTATCTCTCTTCAGCTCAGTTTCAAACCATTAGTAACCCTTTAAGAACCCAAGCTGGTGATAGCGGCGACGGGAAGTTCCCTCTCAACGTTACCACGTCGGGAGACACCGTGAACATTACGTCGGGGTTGACTAATACCAGTGTTTCCGGTACAGTTTATACCGACGGTCAACTTGCTGTTTATCAAATAGATAGAGTTCTTCAGCCTTTACAGATATTCGATCCTAGACCTCCCGCACCAGCGCCTGCTCCGGCGAAATCGAAGAAGAAGAAAGATGATGATGTGGCTGATAGTCCTGCTGATGATTCTCCTGATAATTCTAAAGCTGTGAGGTTCATTATGGGAAACAATGTTGGTTTATTTGGGGTTACTGCCATAGTTATTGCATTAATTTCTTTGTGATTATAGTAAAATAAAAATTAAAAAAAATTAAATATGGGATTTTGAGGGGGAAAATATGGTGAGATTGAGTGCATGTTTTTTTGTTTTTTTTTTTATATATATATATTTTGTGTTTTTAAAAACATATTATTATCCTTTAAATTTCTGTTTTATACCATATTTTTATCATTTAAATAGTACTGTCACCAGAGTTAATTGTTATGATTATTGAATTTTGAGGTTGTTGAGTGTTTTTCTTCTCTACTCTTTACATGGTAGTATCGTATATTTATTCATGTGATATTTTAGAATAGATTCTATGTATGCTAGCACGTGTCATATTTTAGATTTAACACATATTTATACAGTCTTACGTATAACTTTACGTGTAACTTCACAGGGGAGTATGAACATTTAAAATCATACGGACTCAATATGTGAACTGGATCTGTGAACTTAGTATGCAAACTTAACATGCAAACGTTCAGGTTATGGTTCGATAATAGTAAGTATCATAATAGAGGTGCTTTAATTTTTTTTTATTTCTATATATCTTTTAATTTTATCAATTACATCATTAAATTGTCGAGACTATATCAATTAAAGCCTTCTATTAGTAAAACTGTCAAATGACACGTTAAATCTTATATGACATAATTTAAAATGAAAAATTTAAAGATTTAATACTATTTAATAGTTAAATTAATAATTTTAGTAACGAAATGAGTTGATTAATATAACCAATTTGAATAAGTATATATAATAAAATTATGAATACTTAATTTTATATGTTATTTACATAGCAAATATTTAATTATAATTTTTATAAAAAAAAAGTTAATTATTTTAGTCATGATTGTTCATTATTTGTGTTATGGTTTATATTAATTTTATTTTGTATTTTAAATTTAAGTTTTTTCAATTCATAAAATAATAATTAAAAAATAAATTTAATAATTTATAAGTATTAAATAAATAAAATTTAAATTATAATTAAATTGAAGAGCGACTATTGCTAGTTTTAGACATTATATAAAAAATAAATATGATAAAATTATTAAAAAATAAAAGCTAAAAGGTGGTTGGCATGATAAAATGGGATAACTAAAGTAGGACTCAAATTGTCTTCCAAAAGCAAGAGAGTTTGATGATTGCTTGTTTTCATATATTGGTAGCTTGTATTTTTCAACTATTTAAATGTCTCAAATTCAATCAACTTGTCATTTCTTTCTTCATTCTTAATTAAAACTTTTTTTTAAATTGAATTATTATTTAATATATACATGATGGAATTTCTTTGGTTTTGCAAATAAAAATATAAAATAATCTGAATCTCATAGATTTTAACTCGATCCGATCTATCAAATAAAACTCTACTTCTAATGAATATTAGAGTCTTGAAGTATATCGAGCTTATCTTGATATTGACGAACATTCACTTAATAATAAAATATTCATAACACTTTTCTTTTGATGTTTATTGGTAGATAATAGACCTCATCTGTGTAAAAAAAAATTCCTAATGAAGGAAAAAGAGTACACATATCTATAATGCGCATAACATGTTATCTCATTAAAAACTTTATCAGAAAAATCCAACGGGACAAAACATTGGTTAAGAAGAGAAGAGTACAACACGTATTTACTCCCCGTCTTCACAACTTCATATGACATATCAAATTCTATGTATTTCATGATTAATCTTCAATTATAAAAAAGAAACATGTTACAATAAAATAAATCATATTAAAATGTACCTGAAGATATATAATATCATCGTCATCACCCTGATATTATAACAAACACAATTACAAGTATTAAAACATCGTTGCTTTCATAATAACAATTATAAATTAATAGTAAAAAACCGTTTATAAAATCAAAATTTTCTCCTGCTCATAATAACATTTATAAATTAATAGTAAAGGCGATTTATAAAACAATGAAATTTCTGTTTATTATGCTTGAAAATTATCTGATACACATTATACAAAATTTTAATACCACATATATGTTATAAAATTTTATGATGCTCTCATAAATATTTGTTATGCTTGCATTTACTGCAAGGAATGCAATAGATCTAATATGACAGGCTTCTAAATGTCCTAATATATTCTTTATTTAAAGAGAATCAATATCACAAAAATTTATCATGTCCAGTCAGATATAAAATAAATAATAATCACAGTTATACCTGAATAAAGTTACGTCGAAACTCCTTACCAATCTAAAATTTTGCTCGATAAATCAATGTTGGGATCAAAATTTTCACCATCCTCGAAAGATACAAATAAAACAAGTTAATCAAATAGATTATAATTAATAATAAATTAAAAGTAAAGTAAATCTAGAAACAAAATATTTAAAAGAAAAACTTCTTACTAGTCCTCGCATATTGTGTTTATGATCTCAGAGAATAAATCTGATCTCTATCCTCACAATAACTTGATTTTTATAGATTTTATACACGCATAAAGATTAAAATTTGAAATCAAGTTAGTCGCTAGTTATTGGGGTTGGTTCATAAGGATCTCAACTTTGGTCCTTAAGGCCATAGTTGGGGGGCTATTGGGAAAATAAAGAAAGGGTTAAAAATAGGGACGAAATAATAAAGGGTTGAAAACACAAGAGCGAAAAGTAAGAAAAATAAATCGAGTATAAATTAAAAGAATAAGAAATAAGAGATTTTTATTAATTAATAAAAATATTTACAATGCTTCTCCAAAGTCTATACTAATAGAGATAATGCATATAAATAAAATAAAAATCTATTTCTAATAAATATTAAAGTCTTAAAATTCATCAAACAGTGAATAAACATATGCTTAATAATAAAATATTTATAATAAAAGTAGAGTTTTTGATATTTTCGGATGATAGTGGTTTGAAAATATTAAGGTTGATAATGTGTACTTGTAGTCAACTCGAATAATAAGATATGACACAAGCATAATATGTTTAACAATACGGCTATGTAGATTGAATATTATTTGCAACGTTGTTGTTGTAGCAACTTGGAGCTAATGAATTTGAGTGAGATTAAACGTGTAATATTTTCCCATTTAAAAAATTTTATTCGAAATTCATAATAATCCTTCTAATAATATTATTTTTAAGATTTAAAATTTTAAAACGTGAAATATACCTTATTACTGCACTAATATGGTTTATATATGAATTTTCTAGTTGCGCAGAAAACAAGCCATTTTTTTGTTTTTTATGTAACAAACTTTAACATGATTTTGCATGCTTGAACTGATTGACGGTAAGTTGGTCAAGTTACCTTCATCTAGTGTAACTATTTTACGGATTAATCAGTTAAATTTTCTCTTTAAATTAATATTAATATCGATTTCTGATCTAATCATCGAGGTATATTTCACTTTTATTCAGAATTCATAATTACTTTTCTGATAATGTTATTTTTAAAATTTAAATTTACATTCCCTCTTAAAAATTTAATATACCTTATCACTGCATTAATATCTAGTACTTGTTTTTGGTATTTTATGTAATAAACTTTGTTTAAATGATGATTTTGCATCCTTGAATTGAATTGGATTGATGGTAAACAGGTTAAGTTATCAATTCATCTAGTTCTATCGTTTTACACATTAATTTTTAACTTTTCTCGAAGTCAATATCATCATCGATTTCTAATCTAATCGTCGAGACGAGTTGAGTTTAAGTTTAAAAACAGTGCCTTAAGGACCGTGTAATGATAAACTCGTCATCATCTAAAACTAAAATCAATTCAATATACACGATAAATTTAAACCTAAAAAACTAAAATAACAATGAAACCCGATTTTTAGAATCGGATTGGATGAGTAAAAAAATTATTTTAATTTATTTATTTAAATAAAAGTGATTGAAAGAGCCACATACGACATTTATTGCGTGACTCAATGTTCTAACCGATATTTGCCTAAATTATTAAAGAAAACTAGCAGCCAAGCCATATACCTTAAAAACTAAAAAACAAGCGTGAAAGACATCACTTTTGGATTAAAGCTAGCAAAAGGAGGGAACAGCCCCAGGAAGTTCAAAGAGAAAAAGCATATTCATTTTATCAAACTTGAACGCAAATTAAAAAGGTTCACGACCTTCAAAAGTACTGTATCATTACAAGCTTGCCATCATTATTTACAGAGACTAAACGTCAAAAAGGGTCAAACAACGAAAGAAACGAAGAGAGGAGTGAAGCGGAAATTCAGTTACCGCTTCAATAACGGATCGGAGATCCGAATAGAAAGAGGATCAGGTCCGAGCCAAGACCCTCACGGTCCAGCTCCGGCTTTGGCGCGATACAGCTTGCCGAAAACGTGAAGAGCCGTGACGAAACCTATGAAGCAAAGGCTCATGACGAGGACGACGGTAGGTGAGATCTTCAATCCGGGAGCATCGTCGGTGTAGAATCGAAGCATGTTGCCCCCGGAACCAGAACCGACGGATCCAGAGGCGGTAGCCGATGAAGAACCTCCGGCGATCCTCCGGCGGCGCATACCGGCTGATGCGGCCGCGGAACCGCGAGGAGCCATAACGCCCGGCCTGGACGTGGAGGAGGAAGTGGAGGATTGCGACTGCGATGAACCTCTTGGCATGGTTTGGTGTACTTTGGTTGAAGGAAATGATTTTTTTTTCTTTTTTGCCCTTTTTCTCCTCTAATTTTTTTTTTCCTCTTAGATAGAAGATAAAAGGCGAGAAAATGGGAGGGTAAAAGGGTAATAAACTTAATGATCAGGGTTATTTATAGGTTGCTCGAGAAGGTTCGAGCAATATATGATTAGGTTAAATATAGATAATTTATTCTATATTTTAATTTGTAATTTAATATAAATACTAAAAATTCTATTTACGATAAATAAGAAATATATAATTTAAAATTAATTAATAATAACTCATTAAATATGTAATTTATTAAAATAAAATTAAATAAATTAAATTGTGAATAAAATAAAATTTAAACACATAAATAAATTATATTAAGAATACTATATGTATTACGATTGTTTATCATGCTATTGTTATTAATATTTAGTATTTAGTTAATTTGTGATATCAATTTAATTAATAATAATATTAATATATACAATTAATAGAGGTAATAAAATATTTAAAATAAAATTAAAATGTAAATATTATATTAAAATAAAATTTTAGTTTGATGGTAAAGTTAAAATATTGTATATATATTTAATTTGTGTTAATATATAAAAATACATTTATATACCTTAGAATTCCGTAAAAAAATATATTTTTTTGTCTCTCTCAATGTCGTTATTGATTAAATTGATCCTTCTAAAAAAATATTGCAATTAAGTCCATTTTCATATGTACACTTTTTTTTTTGTCTTCTTTAGTAAATCTATTTTAATCCCGAACTTTGATTTAATCAAGTTTGATGTAATGATACTCTTAATTTTTTTTTTAATTTCGAGATAATAACGTGACATAATTGTAGAGTGTCATATTTTTTAGTTTTTACATTGCCAAATCCATATATCATAATAAATCTATTCATTAATTTCAAATGCTAAAATGGATTAAAAAATTTGTGCTAATTGCCAAGTTAATAGGCTAAAAGTTATATTAACCCATTGGATAAATTACTTCTAAAGTCACTAAATTATTAGTAAGTTTATGTTTTAGTCACTTAATTTCAAAAAGTTACAAAATAATCATTGAACTTTTTAAAAGTTTTCATTGAAGTCATAGAGCTGTTAAAATCACTGTTATATGGCATTTTCAATTCGTATTGCTTACAACGGTTAAAAGCTCTCATTCTCTTTCTCTTTTATAATTCAGTTTTTTCATGAAACACATTTACATGTCACGAATTTACAAACCAAATTCCAAATAAATTTCTTTTCAAAACTTCGACACTAACCGTTAGATTGACTTAAATATTAGATATGTTATTTTACTTATTGATATGTACTAATTCACCATACTGATTGTCAAATTGTCGTTTGGAGCTTACCAGTCAAATTAAAAAAAAAAACTCTAATAATTCAATGACTTAAATAAACTTTTTTTTAATAATTCAGTTCAGCTATTTAAATAAAAACTTTAAAATAGTTCAGTGATCATTTTGTAACTTTTTGAAGTTAAATAATCAAAATGTAAATTTATCAGTAATTTCATGACCTTAGTTGTATTTTACCCTAACCCTTTTTTGAAACCAATGTGACTGTTCAGTCTGTGCTTAAGTTCCTAAAGCTGCTAGAGAATAGAGCTGGGCGCCATAAACCCAGAAAAAAAAAACAAATCTCTTTCAAAATCTCCCAATTTCACGGTTAAAACATGGAAGCTGCCGCCGGCCAAGACAGGGGTTCGCCGCCGTTGAAGCCCTCTAAGTTCTCTGTCTACCAAAACCCCACGTTTTCCGCCGCTTTAACGGCGACAAGTTTAAAGCCCTCTAAATCAACTCTTCTTTGTATCCTTTTTCTCTCCTCTGCTTCTGCATTTGCTCTCCTCTCCACAATTTACAGGTTCTTTACTTTCCCCTTTTTGGGTTTTCTTTCTTTTGTTTCATTAAACGCAGTAGTTTCAAGCCTTTTCGTGCTATACATACATACATTTTATACATATGGCGGTTGTTTTAGGGTTCTAGGAGGGTTTAAGCAAAAAGGGTTTTTTTTCTTCTCTCCAGTGATGGATATGCTTTTTGTTTCTGAAGAAAAATGCATTAAACGACCCTTTTTGTTTCAATGAATACTTAAAAGAAAGCCGAGGTTTGTAAGAGAATCATCAATGGAAAGGTAGTTCGATGATATGTTGACTGTTGCAGGACAATATGCATCATTTAGTAAGAGATGAGTAGACATAGGATTAGGGTTAGGTAAGTAGTAGGATTTAGGGGAGTAATCGAACTCAGAGTTTGAGCTCAAGCAGTAAGGAATTCTAGTTTGATTCAAAATTTGAACCTCGAAGACTTGTGTCTAACTCGTTCTGTTTTCACCTTTTAAGGTTGAGTTCGATTTGAGATAAAAATCAAACAACTCGAACTTGCTTGAATACGATCAATTAAGCACCTTACTTGGTAAATATGAGTTTGATTCTCATGTTTCACTTCAATCTCGGATTTTTTAGGCGCAAAGTATGAATTGACATGATAAATTTGAAACGGCTATTACATTGCCAAGCTACTTGAATCGAACAGAAGTATACTCAAATTTGGCTTGGTCAACTGCTCGAGCTCAATAATCATCTAGCCAAATTTGAGTTTTTTTTTCCCCCTTTTCTCTGCTTTGAAATGGAGAAAACTAACCTTTTAAATGCTACCGACTTGAATGTGTTTTCATTTCACTAACACAATCGTTTTATCTCACATTGATGTAGTGGAAATGGGTTCGCTGATAAATTTAAGTTCGGAAATTTCTCTGATGAAGTGGCATGTAAGTTATCATTTGCAGATTGAATTCCTTTGATTCTTGAATTTAAGTGCTCTATTTCCTGTTATTGAAATATGTGTTATTGGTGCTTCAGATATATTTGCCAAGGCAGTACAAGTTGCATCGGGTGTAGTTTTTGTTGGAACGGTTTTTGCCTTATTCAAAGCTATCTCTTGGCATAGAAGCAAGAGCACCAGTAGTTGTTTGTCATTTGTATCTCCTTCTAAAGGAACTAAAAATCAACCTAACCTAACAAAGCGTCAGCTGGGGCTTTTAGGAGTAAAATCGAAGGTTGAACAAGTTGCACCGGATTCTTCTAAGAAACCTCCCAAGTCCAAACCCCTGGCAGCATCATCTTCTTCGGATGTTCTTGTACCACTTCATCCGTCAATTAGTGGCTCAGATCGTAAGTCTCTAGCTAGCTCTAATAAATCAAATACCAGTGGTGGAAATAAGATGAGCCCTTTTGCTACACCATCCAGATCCCAGGGCTCCCCTTCTTCATTATATCTTGTTCCGGCACCTACTTCATCATTATCTTCTCGTCAAACTTCACCGGGACAAGAGCCTCTAGTGAAAACTCCATGGTCCACTAAGCGATCCTCCTATGCCAAAGAAATTACAACAGAAGAGCAACTCGAACAGTTTCTTGCCGAAGTAGATGAGAAAATCACTGAATCAGCAGGAAAACTAGCTACCCCACCTCCAACCATCAGTGGATTTGGAATAGCTAGTCCGAATACTGTTGCGAGTTCAGCTAATACATCTGGAACTACAAGAAGTACACCACTGAGGCCTGTGAGGATTTCTCCTGGTTCCCAAAAATTTACTACTCCTCCGAAGAAAGGAGAAGGCGAGCTTCCACCTCCAATGTCAATGGAAGAGTATGTTGAAGCTTTTGAGCATTTGGGAATCTATCCTCAAATTGAGCACTGGCGTGATCGACTCAGACAATGGTTTTCTTCGGTTCTACTAAACCCTCTACTGACCAAAATTGAAACCAGTCACATTCAGGTTTTTCATTCGCTCATCTATGCTATCGTTTTAGTTTCACCATATAATCTCATCATGTTATGTTATGTTATGTAGTGTCTGTTTTAGCTTTATGATGTTTTTAATAATTTGAGAGGAATCCCGGGAAATGTTTAATTACGAGATTCACAAATCCTCTGCTGATAGGTAATGAAAGCGGCTGCTAAACTCAATATCTCTGTAACCATTAATCAAGTAGGAAATGATCCATCAACCAATGGAAATCCGGCTGTTTTGTCTCCACCTGATAGGTCGAAGGAATGGCAACCATCATTCACTCTTGAGGAAGAAGGGCTACTTCATCAATTACGTGCAACTCTTGTTCAAACTCTTGAGGCATCCACGCGTAAGTTCTCCTGATGGTGTCTTTCATTTATTTATTTTTTACATTTGTTGAGTTTTATCAATCTTAGCTAATGGTACTTTTTTTGAAAAAATGCAGCTAAGCCTATAGCCAATCAACTACAATTCCCTCAACAAAATCCTTTTATCCCCGTTATGCAGGAGTGTATTGATGCCATTACCGAACACCAAAAGCTACATGCATTGATGAAAGGTGAGTGGATGAAGGGGTTGCTGCCACAAAACAGTGTGAGAGCTGATTATACGGTACGAAGAATTCGAGGTATTTTCAACAGTCCCTTTAATGTTCAGTTTCTGTTTTGCATTGGTAGACTTTTCAGTGTACCTAAATGACGGAATTACTATTTGTTTGCACAGAACTTGCTGAAGGAACCTGTTTGAAGAATTACGAGTATCAAGGAAATGGGGATGTTTACGATCAAAAGAACAAGAAATGGACTCACGAACTACCAACTGATTCTCACCTACTCTTGTACCTGTTTTGCGCATTTCTAGAGCATCCAAAATGGATGTTACATGTTGACCCGACTTCTTATGCTGGAGCTCAATCTAGTAAGAACCCCTTGTTCTTTGGAACCTTGCCGAGAGACAGGATTCCAGAGAAGTACATTGCTATTGTATCTGGTGTTCCTTCGACTCTTCATCCCAGAGCTTGCATACTAGCAATAGGGAAACAGAGTCTCCCCATTTTCGCCTTATACTGGGACAAGAAATTGCAGTTCTCTCTTCAGGTAAAGCTTTATTTTAACTACTTTTTCATAGGTAGTAAATAGCATGAAATAATTATCAATAACAACTAAAGAAATTCCATGTCAGCATCTGATGATATAAGGGTGAATAATTAACACCAATTTCACCATATCGGCTTAGCTCGAGTCAATGGTCTCGTTAATCTCTTTGGAAATGTAGCATTGTCATGGTTGGATAGTGAAGATTCAGCTGGACATCTTCGGTTGATGGAAAAGATGTAAACACATACTAGTTAGATGCTATGTTACTTGGATTCAGTAATGTGTTGGATAGTGGATGAGTCTGTGACACGAATTTTAGTCCCGAGGTTAAGTTAATCAAATAATTTGATGGCATGTGTATGTTTTTCAGGGGAGAACAGCTCTGTGGGATTCATTATTGTTATTGTGCTACAGAATAAAGGATGCATATGGAGGCATAGTTCGAGGAATGCATATTGGCTCTTCAGCTTTGAATTTGCTCTCAGTTCTTCAACCTGAAAATGAAGACTAAGACTTTGTTAGCTTTTTTCACATTATTGTTGCGGTTTCATGTTCTTCCTTCTTGCCAAACTTGAATTTCATCTTTTATTTTTAGGATACAAGATTTTATCTGACATCTGTTCACATAATTTCTATTATTTTACGTTATATTACCCGACATGCCCAAGGTGAAAGATAAAATTGTACGACAATCATTCGATTATTTTTTAAGTTTTCAACTTTTAAAATATATATATAAAAATTTCAAGTCATGTTTATATAAACTTTTTTAAAATGAAAGATAAAATTATACAACCATCATTCGATTATTTTCTTAAGTTTTTAACTTTTAAAATATATATATGAAAATTTCAAGTCATGTTTATATAAACTTTTTTAAAAGAATTAATTTTCTCATTATGATGTAAATAATAACAATAATGTCTCAAAATTTTATAAAAAGAATCTAAAACACTATTTTTTTACGAAGAAATATGAACACTACTTGAAACCAAAATGACAAGGGGTAAACTCACTCAGCTGACTAATATAAAAGTAAAAACACCCAAAAATTCAAAATAATTAGATGACAAAAATAGACAATTAAATAGTTAAATCACCATTTTATAACTTTTAATAAAAAAAAGTTTACTTGCGGTTGAGTCTATTCCATAATTGAGTGAATAAAAAATAAAAAATTAGGTGATTATTACTGTAATTTACTCAATTGCAAAACATTATAACCTAAACTGTTGAACAAATAATGATATCATATATGTAAACAAAATATATACGATATTGATCAATATTATACATGTCAATAGCTTGACCCAACTAGATCCGATTTCCATGAACCCCTATAATAACAATAATAATCATACCAGATCCCAAGTGTCATGCACCGTAACAAAGCTACACATTTGTCTATTAAAAATATATAGCAGCAATGCCAAAGGAAATTTTTCAGCCAAAAGGAATAAAATTAAAATTAAAAAAGGGGGTTTCTCTATGAATTTAAGTGAATTTACAAATCTATTTGATCCCAACTGTCTTTTAGACCAAAAACTAGGCAAAATGAGTGGAATCTTTCTGGGCTCACTTCAACCCCCACAACCGCATGCATATCCATTTACCCAAAATTCCAATTTAACTGTACATTTTTGCTCAAAAACGACCTCCCTCAGTGCTTTTAAACTCTAGGGTAAAAACTGCTTGTTTTATACTACCACGCCTAGAATAAACTAGTATTAGAATCTGAGATTTCAACACTTACAGGTATTGAAGGCCTCCTGTTCCGACCTCACCTCGGAAAAGTCATCAACAGAGCAACGTTGAAGCTGCCCCCTTCTTTTTAATTTGGCAGCACTTTCATTCTGAAAATTTTAATTTCGTGTTTTAACTGAAATGCAAGTCCAGTTCTTCATGAGTGATCACCAAATTTATCCACAAGTTGCAGTTAATTTTATGCGAACACAATTACTCAGTGTCTGAGTCGATAGAGAGATATAATCTTGGTCGAACTGACCGTTTTTGCCGAGGAAATGAGAAAGGGCTCTCTGTTCTTTGCCTACTTGACTTCCCATTTCTACTGTCATTCATACCAAGCAACAGAGAAGCTGCAGAAGGAAGTAACAATCAATGCTAGAAACTTCAGAACAGTGATGGAGCAAGGAAAAATGCTAATGCAGTGAATTACTAATCTCAAACTTGTGTGCCAGATACAAGTATATACATTTTTTTCCAAATTTTTAATATAGCGCTTTTTCCAAAAGAGCAAGGGAACTAACCAGTGTCCATAGCACGCTCTTTGGAAGGTATCGGCTGCCTTGAATTAAATCCATTCACAGTTGTCGAGTCCCCATGGCCGCCACTTGCACCACCTCCAAGCCTAAGTGAGATCCAATCATCAGTACGGATGCCATTCGATACGTCAGCTTGATCTCTCAAACCAGACTCTGCTGATGCACCTGAAGGATGCGTTGGAAGAAATATCTGAAGTGAGGGATCCTCTCCACCAAAGAGGGTAGCGTCAACCAAGCTGTCATTTAGATTTGTATCAACCTGACCAATGGAACAAGTAGGGACTAGAGTTGTAGATCCCATTGTTGTCTCAGGAGCTAATGGATAACCATTAACTGTCGAAGGGCAATTGAGAGAACTTCGCTGCAGATCAACTAAGGTATCTGCAACATCTGGATCTGTATTAAATAGTTGAAACCCAGAACCATCTTGAGTTCCTGAAGGTAATGACCACAGAGACATGTCGAATTCATCATTGGGACTAAAAAGACCCAAATTAGCAGCAGGCCCAAGAGGTGGTTCTTCTGAATATGGATGAGAAATTCCAGGAGTTGCAACCGGAAAATCAAGTCCCCCACCATCATTTTGGTTGTGATTATCCTTATACACTGTTGCAGGAGATATCAATATTTCATTCTCTTCATCTGAATCACTAAGAACAATAACTTCTGCATTTCCTGCTGTTGCAGATTGGTTTTGGTCAGTAAATTCATATGCTGAATCTACGTTCAGAGGCACAGAATCAAGTTCAATCCCGTTGCTTGTAAAGTCATAAGTTCCACCAGCATCCTGATTTACGCTGGCATCTTCACCATCCTTACCACTTCCAGTAGCGCTGCTGCTCATTGGTAAAAATTTTTGCTCATAACGTAGCCTGTCTTGTAATCTACTAGCAGAAGAGTTGTTCAAGTCTTCAGGCTTGCTAAACTGCCAGTACCCATTTTGATTCTTCTTTATTCCAAGTTTCAAACCTGTCGGTCCTTCAGAAGTACCTTCAAGTTTAATCTGCTTCGAAATTTCAGCTGTTGGCTTATCCTCCACACTGCCTGATTCACATAGGGTACTGTCAGGAGAGTGCCATAGTGCAAGATCACCAAGCTCTCTGCGTTCGTTTTCACTTTTAGCCTTTGCACGCCAAGAACCATCAGGCTTGACCTCAATCTCGGTAATGTCTTCGCCACAATTGCTCATCTGTATAATAGCTGATCATCAATATCACAAATTGACATCATGAAGATAAATATAGAACAGGGTACTGACCTTGGATGTGATGCGATTAAAATAAGGATCAATTATAACGTGTTCCAGCGAGTAGTTCTTCAAGCAAATTGGGCACTGCCACTGCATTCATCTAATGCTTGTCAAAAAGCCAGAAAGAATTACAAATAATAACAAACACTGTAATATTGTAGCTTGCCTTCCTAGAGCGTTGGTTAAGCTCCACAAAAACTTCAAGATCGAAACAACCCATGTGAATGCAAGGCTTAAACCTTCCAGCGACCTTCATTCTTGAGCCGCTCATCTGTCAAGGATATGCAAATAAAAATGAATATCGCAAAGCAACAGTAAAAGGAGAGCACAGTGAAGAAATAGTCCATTCAAATTGGTTGGCACTGAATATCTATTCAGGTACATGAACTAACACAGTAGTTAACCATTTTTTTTGTTAATTTTATTATTTACAAGTGATGAGATTTGAACTTCTAATTAATCATATGTAAAGACACACAAATTCTTATCAAGTAATAATTTGTATTGAATATTAAATATAAAAGACGTTTAATACTAAATTGTTTTTAACTGAACACTCCGGTTCAACCGGTTGGACCAGGGGTGTCACAATTTCACCTCCAGTCCGCTTTTTATTCATTAATGACCACGCGCAAGTGCCTCAATGTAGCATAAAGTAATTTTTTACACTAAGTACACCTTAATAACCATGCATAATAGCCTCTACCAATATTAATACAACCATGTACACATGAAGAAGTTAGATTCCTTCACTATTAACATTTTACAGTAACTAAGCTGACACATAAGTGATGCTACAAGAATTTGATCCACGAATTTTGCAGGGCACATAACCATCTATTCTAGAGATGCTTCACAAGCTACACTAATTAAATACTTGAAAAATGATGCCTAATCAATTTGCATGTAATATTTTTAGAACAAAAATCATGCACATCAGCAGAAATATAGGCAATAGATCGCTAGCATATTATAAAACTGTATGACTCACAGGGCAGCGTAGGTTGACTCCAAAAAAATCTGCAACAACTTCTAGGTCACTGTCACTATCACCATTGTCAGTTGCAGTTCCACCACCAACACAACGACGAACGCGACAAAGAGCATCTTCCAAACGTTCACCATCATTCTCCTTGGGAATCATGTTGAGTATCTAGGACAGGCATAGTAGAGATAAGGCAAGTTAGTTTGAGCTGCATACCCATGCAGGGTTTGTAGTTTAATCTATAGTACTGAGCCATATGATAAAATGTGGCCAAAGAAAAAGAAAGTGCCTAATATTTCCATTAGTAAGAAAATCCATTATCTCAAGCTAAAAGTAGATATTTTTGGTTCCAAAACTAAAAAAAAAAACCAAAATCATAAAAGCATGTAAACCTCATTACCAGCCCAAAACATTTAAATAAATTCAGGCAGAAATCTCATTACTTCTTAAATTCTCAATTATTCTATTAAAAGGGGCCCATATTATGCAAATCAACAGGCAACAGTATGCACAATAAACGATCCATAAAGGAACCAAAAAAAAAAAAAAACTCAGTTGACCATGCTAATAAAGTGAAGAATGGAGCCCTTTGCATAACAAAGATTAGAAAGCCCCAAATCTGATCTCACAATTTCCTTCTCTTCATTTCTAGTTTTTTCCTCTACAGTAATCTCTCCAGTTTTTCCAGCTCTTAAAGTTAATTATTAAAATTACAGCCATGATAAAGCACCATTCTCTCTTTGTTCTTCATTCTTTTCCTCTGATTACCTTCATTGATGACGCGCTCTTGTTCATCAGGTAGTATTAAGATTTTTAAAGTAATTGAAGAAGGCAAAAGGGGAAAAAAAGTAGCAAAAAAGCTTTCCTCAGAAAACCAATTAAATTAATTTAGTGGCATTCTCCCCAGTCTAATTTATTGGATCCCATACCCATTTCAATGTCACACTGACACAGGCACCTTGTCCAAAATGCCATGCAATAATTAATAGGCAGTCAAATGTCTATTCTGTAGTCATTTTTGCAAAAAACATGAAACATAAATCCGATGCAGTCAAATGAAAATAACATGATCAACTATGACAGCACTAAATATATTTGCATTCTGTTCTGCTTTGTAAGCAAACCAATCTAGACTACCTAAAGTAATCAAAGAATTAGCAGGCATTGGAAAAAAAACATTATATGCTGAGCTTTTTATTTTGCTAAAAGGAACATATATAATTTTTACTACAGAAATTCCCAGACAGCAAAGCAATCAATCTTGCAATTCCAGTGTATGAACAATCCATATAGGGTTGAAGTTCTAAACATACCTGTTGAAATGTTCGGTGTTTAACTATTCTAACTCCAAAACAGAACACGCGAGCATCACATCCAGTCAAAGTTATCTTATTAATTCCATCTTTAATACATGGAGATATCTGGCCACAAAATACACAATAAGCAAGTGTTCAGACAATGGATGTTTCTTAGGTAGCTAACAAGAAGTAACAGGCTTTAACAAGCACATGCAATAACCTGCCGGCAGGCTTCCCCATCCATTCCAAACACATGCAGGAACATGTAAAGGGTAAATTCTAAGGAGCATATGATTATAGGACACAACTTACAATAGGACCATCATCACGACCGTTAGCCCCGAGCAATTGAGAGCCAGGTCTATTAATAGCACGGACAGGAACACCTGTTTGAAAAACTGTCAGTTACTGATCAAAGTTGAAATAGAAAAATGCATAAAAATTATATTGATTTTGAGTTGGAGAACGAAGTTGCATTTAGGAAAAATCCAAGGCAAAAAAAACTAAACATGCTTCCTTCTTTTGTTTTATTTTCCCTTTTAGCTAGATCCAAGTATGCTCCTCAATAAACAGTAGAAAAACAATTAAGCTGTAAAAGGAGCAATAAACTGCTAAGTAGTCAAAGAAAACCATTAATACTCATACCATTGACCTGTAAATCTGCATATTGAGGCCACTGCATCCTGAATGGAACTTTGTCATTCAGAAGCATGCACCATGCCTATTTGACAAGATGAAAAACAAAAATATCATGATAAATAACAAAAAGCAATATACCAAACTGCACACTTTTTTTTGGCACTAGTCAACCTGGACATCATACTCTTGTTTGGACAACAACTCCTTGTCTGCTCTGGTGATTTGGAACGTTTTCTCCATGCTTTGCATTGGATTTGTACTGCAAAATGCAGGATATGAATCACTAAACAAACTACTATGAGTGAGATCACAAAGCATTAGAGGTTACAGTATAATGATATTCACTCCAAAACAACCTGGAAATTGTTTTTCTGTTCTTTTTTGGGGAGGGGGAAGAGCTCTAATATGTCTCATATAGTAAACTTACCCATCAGTAGGGATATTTGCAATCGCCAACTTCACTGGATATAAAGGATTTGCAATAGTAAGCCAAAAACTGCACATTCAGAACCACATCAAGATTTAAAAGGATGTAAGATAAAATCAAGGTATAACAGATTGAACAATATTTCCTAACTCACTAATGTTAAGCCTAGAAAAGGATATTCTTGATGCATCCAGATGGATACTAGATACATACAAGTCTATACCATTTAAATGCTTCATGAAGTGTTCACAGTAGAAAACAAATATAAGGTGCAACAAGCACTAACTGCTTGACAAATAGCACCTTTCTTCAGTATTAAGGATGATTCAGTATTAACTTTTTGAACATCAATATAGGCATAGAATTATAGCTATAAATAACAGTATTTGCAAATTGTCTGAGGTGCTTTTGTTGTCCACCACTAAGGTACAATGTGCAGGCACACCTAAGCACACCCCTATACAACACTGATTTTATGTGCACTACCAAAAACTAGTTCTTACATTTCCTCACACTTATCTCTTTTTTCCCCTTTCTCCTCCATAGGTTGTTGAAGGTACAAAAGTAAGATAATATTTACAAATCTTGCATCCTAATAACAAACTTTATCCAACCAAACTAATATACAAACGTCTGTTATGTTAACATTTATAAAGATAGAACACATTCAGTTAGATCTGAACTATAAAAAATAATTGGCATATTTCTATATTATGACATTGAACTTCAGCCAATAACCGAACTGTAACCAGTAAGAAGATTGATCATCAATTATGAAGTGATCACACAATTTGGAGGCAAACGGATGCAAACACAGACACACATAAACAGAGGAGAGACATACGGATCAGCCCGCTTCAGTCGACAAAGCTCACAATAAAAGAAATCAGGAACTGCCGGATTTCCCTCCATAGGCTTCTCTGGAATTATAACACAACCAAAGTGTTGCCATACTTGGCATCTTGGATCCTCACACTGCATAAAGCAATAAGAGAAAGCAAAAAAAAAAATCAATAACTCAATTTAAGATGCAAGAAGCACAATTTTGTAGAGGAAAATGAGAAAACGATGTCCTCAGAATTCATAAATCCATTCTCAAAATGGAGAAAAGCATATGATACAAATTGAAATTATGAATAGAAACAATAAAAAGCAGGCAATAAGAGTAAAAAAACAGCAGAAACAAGCTATATCATGCAATTGCATCAGGGCGAGATTTGTATGAAAGTAGACAAACCTAGAAAACTGAATTAGAATATACCTATTGCATAAAAAGGCCACTGGGAAAGGCACCTACTTCAGTTTTGAGCTAAATGTCAACCTATGGGAGATGAACGGTTCCATCGTAAATTAAAAGGGCAAGAAGAAAATCCAGGAGAAAGTCTAGAGTGCACGAGTCTATACACTTGTTCAAAATTTGCCTTTGCTATCAAATCCAACAAAATCAGTCAAACCAGTCATCAGATTCATTAAGACCACAGCCTCAAGAATTTCAGAAAAACTACCAACTTCATGGATAAAAATTAGAAGACTTAGCTTGCGTGTGCAAGTCAAGGTGCAAAAATTCTAAATCATAAGACGATACCACCAAAAGGCAGTAAATAGTACAAAAATTGAGCATAATATATTATTTTGTATCAAGCAAACCCAAATCCCAATTTGAAAAGCCAGAGAAACAATCTTAAATAGGTGGCCACCCCAAAATGCCAAACATACAATTGTGACATCCATATCATTTGACATAAAATGAGGAAAAGAACATTAAGCTCATTATCATTACCATGATAATGTTGTCAGTCTCCAATGAGTTTCCACAAGGACAACGAACTTTCACATCTGGTTGGAAGGGATCATCTACTTCTCCTTTAATTTTAACATTATTGCCGTCCGACAGACCCTGTCCCTTTGATGCCAATTCCGTAGCACCAGAAACCTGCATTTTCCTGAGGACAAGAAATACACTTCAGAAAGAGGAAATAAAGAAAATCAATGCATATATATAATAACCTGATATACTAAATCCAGTTAGCCAGCATCATCTTATCTAAATAGTAAGTCGGTCCTTGTCCGCAGAAGGGGAAAAAAACTAATTCCAAACTAATTTAAATACAGACCTGTATATATCATCAACAAGTTTTGCTACATCTTCCTTCCCCACAGGAGTCCTTTTTGCCCACATCTTCTTAACTGAAAATCAGAAAGCAAGCCCAACATTATTATAAAAGCAGAACGTAGTAGTTTCTGAACAGACCTAAGAGCCAAATCTGAATTAATTGCAGTCTAATGACACCAAAAATCAGTAAATGTGAAAATTCAACTGAAAAGCATGCTTGTCTACAACCCTTCCCCAAGACACTGCACTCTTAAAAAAAATTACAAAGAGCCATTGGAATGTCAACAAATTATACTGAAATTAGAAGATCAAAAGGTTAAATGCCGCAATATTGGTGACCCTGACAAACTAGAAGAAAAGTAAAAATAGGCAGAATAACGGGTGCATAATTGCTATCCTTGATCACATCCCGCGACCCCGCACCTGAACTACACCCTAAAACTGAAAACAATATGCATTTCACATCCAACAGTATGACTATGATTGAGTTGAAGACACAATAATATCAACAGCTAAATACTAGCGCTCTGATGACATATGCCACAAGATAGCAAAAGTAGTGCCAGAAAGAAACATTTAAAAGAAAATATAATCCATAAATTACTATGGAGGCTACAAGCTCTCTTTTCAAACAGAAGGAACAGCTAGGAAAAGAATATTTTACCTTGTTCATCAGAAAGAGCACCTAATATCCTCTCAACAAGGTCCTACAAGTGAGATTTACAGAAAGGTCAAACATAATCCTACACCATAAGGTTGCAAATTATATTAAAAATACTGATAACTGACAAAAGAACAATTATCATAGCCCCCAAAATTTTTAAGGCTCTTGCTAAATCCGCCACCAGTAAATAATTTAAAAACTTAGGAGCAACACACCAAATGAGTGAAAATTCACGATTCACCTCAGCACACTCAAAATACCATTTGGAGCAAACAAAAAGAACAAGCATGAAGAAAAAAAGAGAAGTAAAAAATCCACTTAACACCTACCCTTTAAAAATAATAATAATGTGATCTCACCAAAAACTGTTAAAAAGTTAAAATATTTACTAGCTATATGCAGTGAAATGAAAAAAAGTAAAAAGAGAGTGAACCATGAACATAGGGCAATAAGAACAAGATTCAACAGAAGCATTCCAAACAAGAGGATGAACCAAGTAAAATACAGAGCATCATCTAAAGCCTCTGCTAACCTGCTTCTTTCCCTGCTTTGAAAGACCCAATTGAGTGAGAACATCCTTGAGTTCTTTTATTCGGAAGTATGCCAATTTATCCTATAATAGGAAAACATATTGGGATTAGCTCTCCGTAGACAATTTCATTTTAAGATAAACAAAAAAGGCATCAATGTATTAGCATCAAGCCTAACAAGCATCAAAAACATATAAATATATTTACTAACTTTCAGCTTAAGAATTTAGTTTTATACTCTAACAAAATAATATAATGATAAGTACAAAAATTCCATAATTTAAGTGTTGATATAAAATAAAGTTAGAGAAGCTGTTGTGCACAGTTGATACGAATTTTCAGCTTAAAAATAACTGAAAGCAACAAAACCATCCTTCATGAGATCACTCACAAACTTAAAACTACTTGATTCTCAGAAGCCACTTAAGAACAACAGAAAATCGCCACTACCAAACTAAGTTCGGTATTTTATATCCCTTCTATAATGGATTACCAAATATCCAAACATTAGATTACATTGCAAAAACCTAGCTGATTGAATTTGATACAGAAATAAACATATAATATCATAAAAATTTCAGTTCTCAAACAATATTCATTAGTTAACTCCTATATAATGATACTGAAAATATGAAAAAATGATTCTATATTATACTACGAAAAAATTTGAGAAAAATACCTTGCAACTAGCCACCAAATCCATATTCAGTTTACAATCTGTAACCAAGCAAAAACCAGTAATCAAAAACCTAAAACTCTCAAAAAATAACCAATCGCTCTAATCAACAATAACCACAACAAAACCGCTAAAATTTTTTAATTAAATTAAATTAATCAATCAATCATCAAAGAAAAACATAGAATCAAATTAATGGACCGTACGGGTTCTCCGATTATGATTAAAATGAAGGAAAACTAAAAGAAAATTTGTGATGGATCGAAGAGAAAATGGGGAAATAGGGTTCCAAAAGTGGAGGTCGCCGACTTTTTTTTTCCTTTTTTTTTTTTTTATTGACCAAAGAGACCCAAGCAAAAGGAACCAATTCCTTTGAAAAAATTTTACAAAAAAAGTGACCGGACTTATCTCCGATTATCGAATTCTGTTTTTTGAACGGGAACACGTCCGGGTTTAGTTTCGGTGCAGTTGCGTGTTCATTTTGAAAGATACGCCCGTCCTTTTTTATTCTTTTATTCGGGCAATTTTGGGTACTTCTGTACGTACGTTGAATCAAGTACTGTTGGGATCTGATTCTGGCACGTCAGTACTTTTTTGTAGTGCGAAGTGATGGTGGACGTTTTCAGCCGTTGATTATGCCGTGAATTTTTCAAGATTTTTTCATTTTGTATATGAATAAACTACACCAAAAAGTTACTAAATTAGCTGTAAGTTTATATATTGTTATATGAGTTTCTCTATTTGCATTGTTTATACCAACTTAAAGTTTTTTTTCTTATTCTCTTCTATAATTTAAGTTTTTTTCTTAAATAACTTTGAACGTCATGAATTTGTAAATTAAAATTTTAATTATTTTTCTCTAATCTTCGACATTGACCGTGAGATTGACTTGGACTTTTTATATATGTTATTCTACTTATCAATAAGTACTGATTCACAGCATTAGCCATTGAATCATCGCTTAAAACTCACTAATCGAAATTAAAAAAATCTTAATAACCCAATGTCTTAAATAAAAATATTTGAATAGTTCAATGACTTAACTAAAAACTTCGGAATAGCTTAGTGACTTAAATGAAAATCTTCAAATAATTCAATGATCATTTTATAACTTTCTAAAGTTAAGTTTTCCAAAACATAAACTTACTAATAATTTAGTGATTTTTAATGTAATTTAATTATTTTTCAACTTACAATATTTGAGTTTTGAGTCTAAGTTAACTTTAGACTTATTCCAAGTCGAATAATATATTTATTTAGTAAATTTAATGTAAATTATTTGTTTAACGTAAAATATATTAATCGTTTTGTAAAAAACAGCTTCGAACCTCGAATATAAACCATAAAAAAATGCAAAATAAAAAAAAGTCACTTTTTAAGCATCGGTTAATAATATAACATATCATAATTGACTAAATAAATTATAAACTAATTAATAAACAAACAAATTTGAATACTAAAATCTATTTTGACACCTCCTAAATAAATTGGAATCTATTCGAATTGCCCACAAAAATGTCATTACAACCAAAATACAAAATGGACTTCAATTATCGGAAGACATTTGCACTCTTTTAGAGCATACTCGCCTAAGAGTGCATACACGCTACCGTGTGATGGACTTTCTAATTTAGGGAGTGACATTCCAAAAATCGACAAGCAAATTAAATATTCCCTTGAATTAACCTATTTTCTGTTTTACTTTCATCTTTATACCCTAAATCCTAATTTCACCATTTATTTATTAATACTTTAAAATTCATCCTTCAAACCCTAAATCTTAAATATTTTTTACCATTATTAATTTATTTTTTATTAAAAATCTTATTTCCTTATCATGTCTACATTTAATTAAATTAAAAATAACAAAAAATAAAAAAAAATTTAGTCAAAAACCCAAATTAATAAAAAATTTCCAAATATGATAAAAAAAGAAGAAGTTATAATCAATAATTTAACATTATTCAAAAAGGTGGAAATTTGATAATTGGACGCCAAATTATAAACATTGTAGACGTGTTAAAAATCTGTTATTGCTTAGAGAGAGTGTTTTATAGAGTCATAAACAAGTACAAATATCATAAAAATAAAAGGAAAAAATCGAATAAAATTGTTAGATTTTGTTAATGTTTTTTTATAAAATTAAATTACATTTGTTTAAAAATAAATATATTAGTAAAAAAATTAACAACTTTATGTTGAGATTGATCCGTATAAATTATAAAATAGAAATGGTAGAGAATATCGAAAATACAAATATTTATGTGAAAAACTCATTTGAATAGGATAAAAATCACGAGTAAATAAGATTTCAATTTTTCAATAAATGAGTAAACAAATAATAATATAATACGAAGAAAATAAACCTAAATGTACTAATCATATAAACTCAATCCTTGAAACTAAAGCCCTAACTTTCATAGACTTTTCTCAAAACGGGAACAAAATTCTCATAGTAATTACCACAAAAACTCTTATCAAAACTCATCCATGATTATATATTGTTGCCCCCTCCCAAAAAAACCTTGCAATACTATATATTTAATTGTCTCTTAATTGACATTTAAAAACAAAGATACAAGGCTCTTTTAAAGAACTAAAATGACTAAAATACCACTAAAATAATCAGAGTTTACTTAGAAATGATAGTAGAGTTTAACTGAGAGAAGAAACTTAGTTTATGTGAGAAACACGTTGCCACGTCGCAATGTTCCCATTCGCATAATCTCAATGTCATCTATTGTCGCAACGTTAAGAAGCTTCTTATCATGATATCGCTATTTGTTCAGTCGAAAATATGAGGTACACTCCACATTTTATATAAATTTATTAACATTTGTTCTTTAATAATAGTATAAATGTTGAGAAAATTATTAATTATATTTTCATTAATACACACAATAAATTTATATTCATTTCAACTATAAAATATAATTTAAAGTTTAATTTCTTAATTATCAAAAAAATAATATATTTTAATGTTCAACAAATATTTTACATTAAATTATAAAATAAAAGATATTAATTGATTTGTAATAAGTCAAGTTAGATTAAAGACTCAATAATGTAAATTTGCCAAAGAAAAAACTTAAAATTCACGGCAATATCAACGGCTAACAAAGGTCTACCGTCATTTCTCAGTCCAGAAAAGCACTGACGTGGCAGAATCACATTCAACTGCTAGCTAGAGTCAACGTACGTACATAAGTACCGCGAAATTTCCCAAATAAAAGAATAAAAGAGGCAGGCGTATCTTACAAAATGAACACGCAACTTCACCGAAACTAAACCCGGACGTGTTCCCGTTCAAAAAACCGAATTCGATAATCGGCGATAAGTCCGGTCACTTTTGTAAAATTTTTCAAAGGAATTGGTTCCTTCTGTTTGGGTCTCTTTGGTCAATAGAAAAAAAGGGGAAAAAAAAGTCGGCGACCTCCACTGCTCGAACCCTATTTCCCCAACTTTCCTTCGATCCATCACAAGTTTTCTTTTAATTTTCCTTTGTTTTATTCATAATCGGAGAACTCGTAAGGTTTATTAAATTGATTCTATGTTTTTGGTTGATGATTGATCGATTAATTTAATTTAATTTAAAATTTAGCTGTCTTGTTTTGGTTATTGACGATTAGATCGATTGCTTTTTTTTTTTTGAGAGTTTTAAGTTTTTGATTACTGGTTTTTGCTTGGCTACAGATTGTAAACTGAATATGGATTTGGTGGCTAGTTGCAAGGTATTTTTCTCATTTTTTGCATAAAATAATATAGATACATTTTTTTCTTCATATTTTCAGTGTAATTATACAGGAGTTAACTAATGAAAATTGTTCGAGAACTGGACTTTTGTTAATATTATCATTATTTGTTTCTTTATCAAATTCAACCAACTAGGCTTTTGCAATGTAATCTAATGTTTGGATATCTATTAATCCATTATAGATGGGATATCAAATAATGAACTTAGTTTGATAGTGGAGATATCCTGTTGTTCTTTAGTGGCTTCTACAAATCAAGTAGTTTTAAGTTTGTGAGTAAGCTCATTATGGATACTTTTGTTGGTTTCAGTTATTTTATAAGCTGAAAATTAGTATCAGCTGTGCACAGCTGCTTCTCTACCTTTATTTATACCTTCACTTAAATAATGGCATTTTGTACTCATTATATTACTTTATTAGTCAGAGCATAAGACTAAATTCTTAAGCTGAAAGTCAGTAGATATATTTACATGTTTTCAGTTGCTTCTTGTTATGCGTGATGCTAATACATTGATGCTTTTTTGGTTATCTTAAAAAGAAATTGTGCATGGAGAGCTAATACCAATATGTTTTTCCTATTGTAGGATAAATTGGCATATTTTCGAATAAAAGAACTCAAGGATGTTCTCACTCAATTGGGTCTTTCAAAGCAGGGGAAGAAGCAGGTTAGCAGAAGCTTTAGATAATGCACTGTATTTTGACTATTTTAACTTTTAACGGTGTTTGATGAGATCACATTGTTATTTATTTGAAAAGGGTAGGTGCTAGGCGGATTTTTTCTCTTCTCATATTTAGTTCATGCTTCTGCTTTTGTTTTGCTCCTTTTGGTATTTTGAGTGTTCAGTGGTGAATAATGAGTTTTCACTCGTTTGTCTGTGAGGTCATTGGTATTCCAGTGTGTTGCTCCTAAAATTTTAAACTATTTACTGGCAGATTTAGCAAGGGCCTTAAAAATTTTGGGGGCTGTGATAATTGTTCTTACGTCACTTATCTGCATTGTATAAGATTATGTATGACCTTTCTGTAAATCTCACTTGTAGGACCTTGTCGAGAGGATATTAGGTGCTCTCTCTGATGAACAAGGTAAATATTCTTTTCCTAGCCTCGCATTCCGTTTGAAAAGGAAATACATATTTATGGGTTATATTATTTTTTAAATGTTTCTTTCTAGCATTACTTTTGCTAGCGTGACATATGTTGTCAGAGTGCTAGTATTTAGCTGTTGATATGATTGTGTCTTTTACTCAACAATCACAGTTATACTATTTGATGGGAAATTTATATTGTTTTAAGCTTTAGTTCTTGGTAGGACTTATATCACTCAGTTATTTGTGTCTGGTTGTGTTCTAGGGGGTGTGTGGGGAGTGGGACTGTGGGATGTGATCAAGTATATTAATTATGTACCTGTTATTCTGCCTAGGTTTGCTCTAGCTTCTCAGGATCACAGAGATTGCAGCATTTTACCTTTTGACCTGCTAATTTAATTATAATTTGTATGCTTTTCAATTGAATTTTTATATTTTCTGATTTTTTATTGTCCATAGATTGCAATTAATTCAGATTTGGCTCAAAAGTCTGTTCGGAAACTACTGATTTTAGCTTTTATAATTATGTTGGGCTTACTTTCTGTTTTCCAGTTACAAAGATGTGGGCAAAGAGGACTCCTGTGGGGAAGGAAGATGTAGCAAAACTTGTTGATGATATATACAGGTTTATGTTTAAATTTATGACTCATTTCTACTGAAGATTTAGATACAAAAATTTATAATAGGATTAGTTCAGGATTATTATTTTAGTTTAATGTGAGCAAGGATACTGACTTACCATTCAGATAAGATGATGCTGGCTATATGATTTGATTTGCTTTATTGCTTCTTAAAGTGTTATTTTTTCAATCATACTGGTTTGTGTTAATGTTTGTAATTCATTTCTGTGGAAGAATTAAATAAACGTATATAATGGGATTTGTTTGGGATTATCTATTTCTTTTCTCCCCTTCTGCAAACAAGGACTGACTTACTTTTTAGATAAGATGATGCTGGCTAACCAGATGTAGTGCATCTGGTTGTTATATGCTTTGAAGTGACCAGATGTGTTACTTTATTTCCTCTCTTTAAAATGTATTTCTTGTCCTCAGAAAGATGCAGGTTTCTGGTGCCACGGAATTGGCATCAAAGGGGCAGGGTGTGTCAGACAGCAGTAATGTTAAAATTAAAGGAGAAGCAGAGGATACCTTCCAACCAGATGTGAAAGTTCGTTGCCCCTGTGGAAGTTCATTGGAGTCTGACAACATTATCAGGGTAATGATAATGAGCTGAATGTTCTTTACCTTGTTATTTTATGTCAAATGATATGGATGTCACAATTGTATGTTTGGGACTTTGGAGTGACCACCTATTTAAGATCGATTCTCTGGCTTTTCAAATTGGGGTTTGTGTTTGCTTGATACAAATGATGTATTATGCATAATTTTGTATTACTTACTTCCTTTTGGTGGTGTCATTTTATGATTTAGATTTTTGCTCCTTGACTTGCACACATAAGCAACGTCTTCATATTTTTCTTCACGAAATTATTAGTTTTTCTGATAACTGGTTTGACTGCTTTTGTTGGATTTGATAGCAAAGACAGATCACTTTTGAACAAGTGTATAGACTTGTGCACTTTAGACTTTCTCCTAGATTTTCTTTTTGCCCTTTAATTTACAATGGAACCATTTATCTCCCAAAGTTTGACATTTAGCTCAAAAATGAAGTAGGTGTCCTCCCAGTGACCTTTTTCTGCAGTAGGTGTATTCTAATGCAGTTTTCTAGGTTTGTCTACTTTCATATGAATCTTGCGCTGATGCAATTTTATAAGATGGGATGCTTTTGACATTCTTTTACTTCTACTGCCTGCTTTTTTGAGTGATTCTTGCTATAATTATATCCAGGTATTAACATATAATTGCTTCTTTTCATAATTCTGATTTGTACGATAAGCTTTTCTCCATTTTGAGAAGGGATAATGTATCCTGAGGATATCCTGGTCTTATTTTACTCTACAAAAATTGTGCTTCTTGTATCTCAAATTGAATTATTGATTTTTTGCTTTCTCTCATTTCTCTATTCAGTGTGAGGATCCGACTTGCCAAGTGTGGCAACACATTGGTTGTGTTATAATTCCAGAGAAGCCTATGGAAGGAAATCCGGCACTTCCTGATTTCTTTTGTTGTGAGCTTTGTCGACTGAAACGAGCTGATCCGTATGTCTCTTCTCTGTTTATGTGTGTGTGTGTGTGTGTTTGCATCCATGCGCTTCCAAAAATGTATGATCACTTCATCATTGATGGTCAATCTTTTTATTTGTTAAGTTTGGTTATTGGCTGAAGTTCAGTGTCATGATATAGAAATATGCCAATTATTTCTTATATTTCACATGTAATTGAATGTGTACTATCCTTATAAATGTTGACATTGCAGACATTCGTAGTTTTGTTTGGTTGGATAATGAATAATTACTTGTTAAACCTCTTTGATAGTGTGAATGTGTAATTAGGATGCAAGTTTAGTAAATATAAACTTGCTTTTGTACCTCCCACAACCTAGGCAAAAGAAAGGGAAGAAAAAGAGATAAGTGTGAGGAAATGTAGGAACTAGTTTTTTGCAGTGCACATAAAATCAGTGTCGTGTAGGTGTGTGCTTAGGTGTGCCTGCACAATTTGCCTTAGTGCCGGACTACAAAAGCACCTCAGAAAATTTGCAAAATACGATTATTTGTAGCTATAATGCTATATTGATGTACTAAAAGTTAGTACTGAATCATCTTTAACATTGAAGAAAGATGCTATTTGTCAAGCAGTTAGTGCTCACTGCACCTTATATTTGTTTTCTACTGTAAACACTTCATCAAGTATTTGAATTGTAATATTTCATAAAAAAGAAAGTATTTGATCTGGATGCATCAAGAGTATCCTTTTCTAGGCATAACTTTAGTGAGTTATGAAATATTGTTAAATCTGATATCCCTTATTTTATGTTACGTCCTTTTAATTCCTGATGTGGTTCTGAATGTGCAGTTTTTGGCTTACCATTGCAAACCCTTTATATCCAGTGAAGTTGGTGATTGCAAATATCCCTACTGATGGGTGAGTGTACCGTATGAAAATTTTAAAGCTCTTCCCCCTCCCAAAAAAGAAAAAAAAAAAACCAAATAAACTTCCAGGTTGTTTTGGTGTGAATGTCATTATATTTATTCTTTAATCTCTAATGCTTTGTGACCTCGCTCATAGTAGTTTGTTAGTTTAGTGATTCATATCCTACATTTTGCAGTACAAATCCAATGCAAAGCGTTGAGAAAACATTCCAACTGACCAGAGCAGACAAGGAATTGCTGGCAAAACAAGAGTATGATGTCCAGGTTGGCTAGTGTAAAATCAAAAGTGCAGTTTGTTATAATTCTTTTTGTTATTTATCCTGATATTTTTGTTTTCCATCTTGTCAAATAGGCATGGTGCATGCTTCTGAATGACAAAGTTCCATTCAGGATGCAGTGGCCTCAATATGCAGATTTACAGGTCAATGGTATGATTGTTAATGGTTTTCTTTGACTACTTAGCAGTTTATTGCTCCTTTTACGGCTTAATTATTTTTCTACTATTTATTGAGAAACATACTTGGATCTAGCTAAAGGGGAAAAAAGAAAAGAAAGAACCATGTTTAGCATTTTTTGCCTTAGATTTTTCCTAATTTCAACTCTATTCTTCTTGACCTCAACATATTTTTTATGCAACTTTTTATTTCAACTTTGATCAGTAACTGACGGTATTTTAAACAGGTGTTCCTGTTCGTGCTATTAATAGACCTGGCTCACAATTGCTTGGGGCTAATGGCCGTGATGATGGTCCAATTGTGAGTTCTGTCCTCCCATAAAAGAGCTTTTTTCTCGCACCATGTATACATAATCATATGCTCCTTAGAATTTACCCTTTACATGTGTGTGCATGTGATTGGAATGGATGGGGAAGCCTGCCGGCAGTTTATTGCATGTGCTTTTTAAAGCCTGTTACTTCTTGTTAGCTATCTAAGAAGCATCCATGGTCTGAACACTTTTTTATTGTGTATTTTCTGGTCAGATAACTCCATGTACTAAAGATGGAATTAACAAGATAACTTTGACTGGATGCGATGCTCGCTTCTTCTGTTTCGGAGTTAGAATAGTTAAACGACGAACTGTTCAACAGGTATGTTCAGAACTTCAACCCTTTATGGATTGTTCATACATTGGAAGTACAAGATTGATTGATTTGCTGTCCCGGAATTTTTGTAGTAAAAACTTATATATGTTCCTTTTTGCAAAATAAAAAACTCAGCATGTAATGTTTTTTTTTCCAATGCCTGGTATTTCTTTGATTAATATAGGCAGTGTTGATTGGTTTGCTCACAAAGCAGAACAGAATGCAAATATATTTAGTGCTGTCATAGTTGACAGTGTTATTTTCATATGAATGCGTTGGATATATGTTTCATGTCTCTTGCAAAAATGACTATGGATTAGACATTTGACCGCCTATTGATCATTTCTTTGCATTTTGGGTGAGGTTCCTGTGAGCATGACATTGAAATGGGTATGGGATCTAATGAAAATGGAGTGGGGAGAATGCCACTAAATTCGGCCATTTTCACTCTTTTGCTTTCTTCAATTACTTTAAAAATCTTAGTACTACACAATGAACAAGAATGCTTTATCATCCATGAAGTAAATTGAGAGAAAAAGATTGAATAATGAAGAGAGAATGGTGCTTTATCATGGCTGTAATTTAAAAGATTGACTTGATGAGCTGGAAACAATGGAGAGACTACAGTAGAGGAAAAATCTAGAAATGAAGAGATAAGGAGGAAATTGTGAGATCAGATTTGTGGCTTTCATATTTATTATTTGGTTTTAATCTTTTTTATGTTAAGGGCTCCATTCTTCACGTTATTAACATGGTCGACTGTTTTTTTTTTTTTGTTCCTTTATGGCTTATTTATTCTGCATACTGTTGCCTATTGGTGTGCCTAATGTGGGTCCATTTTAATAGAATAGCTGAGAAGGAAAGAAATAATGAGATTTCTGACTGAATTTATCTAAATGTTTTGGGCTGGTAATGAGGGTGACATGCTTTTATGATTTTCTTTTGTTTTTTAGTCTCAGCGCAAATAATATGAAGTTATACTTGAGATAATGGATTTTGTCCTACTAAGGACAATAGTAGGCACTTTTTTTTTCTTTGGCCACATCGTATTATATAATATATAGTTAGTACTATGGTTTAAACTACAATCCCCTCTATGGTTATGCAGCTGAAACTAACTTGCAATATCTTTATTATGTTGCCTGTCCTAGATACTCAACATGATTCCCAAGGAGAATGATGGTGAATGTTTCGAAGATGCTGTTTCTCGTGTTCGTCGTTGTGTTGGTGGCGGAACTGCAACTGACAATGGTGATAGTGACAGTGACCTAGAAGTTGTTGCAGATTTTTTTGGAGTCAACCTACGCTGCCCTGTGAGTTATATAGTTTTATAATATGCTACCTATCTATTGCCTATATTCAGATGTGCATGATTTTTTTACTAAAAATATTTCATGTACTTGATTGGTCATCATTTTTCAAGTGTTCAATTAGTTTATCTTGTGAAGCATGTCTGGAATAGATGGTTATTTTACCCTACTGAATTTGTAGATCAAATTCTTGTAGCATCACTTATATGTCTGCATGGTGATATTCATTTTTATTTGCATATCCTTGACAGATGAGCGGCTCAAGAATGAAGGTCGCTGGAAGGTTTAAGCCTTGCGTTCACATGGGTTGTTTCGATCTTGAAGTTTTTGTGGAGCTTAACCAACGCTCTAGGAAGGCAAGCTACAATATTACGGTGTTTGTTATTATTTGTAATTCTTTCAGGCTTTTTGATACGTGTTTGCATGAATGCAGTGGCAGTGCCCAATTTGCCTGAAGAACTACTCGCTGGAACATGTTATAATTGATCCTTATTTTAATCGCATCACATCCAAGGTTGGTACCCTGTTGTTCTATATTTATCCCATGATGTCAATTTGTGATATTGATGATCAGCTATCATACAGATGAGAAATTGCGGCGAAGACATTACTGAAATTGAGGTCAAACCTGATGGTTCTTGGCGTGCAAAGGCTAAAAGTGAGAATGAACGCAGAGAGCTTGGTGATCTTGCACTATGGCACACTCCTGACAGTACCCTATGTGAATCAGGCAGTGTGGAGGATAAGCCGACAGCTGAAATTTCAAAGCAGATCAAACTTGAAGGTCCTTCAGAAGGGCATACAGGTTTGAAACTTGGAATAAAGAAGAATCAAAATGGGTACTGGCATTTTAGCAAGCCTGAAGACATGAACACCTCTTCTGCTAGTAGATTACAAGACAGGCTACGTCATGAGCAAAAACTTATACCAATGAGCAGCAGTGCTACTGGAAGTGGTAAGGATGGTGAAGATCCCAGTGTAAATCAGGATGCTGGTGGAACTTATGACTTTACAAGCAACGGGATTGAACTTGATTCTGTGCCTCTGAATGTAGATTCAGCATATGAATTTACCGACCAAAACCAATCTGCACCAGCAGGAAATGCAGAAGTTATTGTTCTTAGTGATTCAGATGAAGAGAATGAAATATTGATATCTCCTCCAACTGTGTATAAGGATAATCACAACCAAAATGATGGTGGGGGACTTGGTTTTCCTGTTGCACCTCCTGGAATTTCTCATCCGTATGCAGAAGAACCACCTCTTGGGCCTGCTGCTAATTTAGGTCTTTTTCCAACCAATGATGAATTCGACTTACCTTTGTGGTCATTACCTACGGGAACACAAGATGGCTCAGGGTTTCAACTATTTAATACAGATCCCGATGTTGCAGATACCTTAGTTGATCTGCAGCGTAGTTCTCTCAATTGCCCTTCGACAATGAATGGTTATCCATTGGCTCCTGAGACAACTATGGGATCTACAAATCTAGTCCCTACTTCTTCCATTGGTCAGGTGGATACAAACCTAAATGACAGCTTGGTTGACAATACCTTCTTTGGTGGACAAGATCCCTCGCTTCAGATATTTCTTCCAACGCATCCTTCAGGCGCATCAGCAGAGTCTGATTTGAGAGATCAAGCTGATGTACCGAATGGCGACGATTGGATCTCCCTTAGGCTTGGAGGTGGTGCTACTGGTGGCCATGGAGACTCAACAATTGTGAATGGATTGAACTCGAGGCAGCAGATACCTTCCAAAGAGCATGCTATGGATGCTGGTTAGTTTCCTTGCCCTTTTGGAAAAAATGCTGTATTAAATATCTGAAAAATGAAATTGTATATACTCGTAATTCACTGCATTACTCTTTTTTCTTGTAGTTTGTAGCATTGATTGTTACTTCCTTTTGCAGCTTCTCTGTTGCTTGGTATGAACGACAGTAGAAATGGGAAGTCAAGTAGGCAAAGAACAGAGAGCCCTTTCTCATTTCCTCGGCAAAAACGGTCAGTTCGACCAAGATTATATCTCTCTATCGACTCAGACACCGAGTAATTGTGTTTGCTTAAATTTAACTGCTACTTGTGGATAATTTTGGTGATCACTCATGAAGAACTGGACTGGCATTTCAGTTAAAACACGAAATTAAAATTTTCAAAACGAAAGTGCCGCCAAATTAAAAAGAAGGGGGCAGCTTCAACGTTGCTGTGTTGACGACTTTTCCGAGGTGAGGCCAGAGCTTGAGGCCGTTAATACCTGTAAGTGTTGAATGCTCAAATTCTAATTCTAGTTTTATTCTAGGCGTGATAGCATAAAACAAGCAGTTTTTACCCTAGAGTTAAAAAACACAGGTGAGGGAGGTCGTTTTTGATTAAAAATGTACAGTTAAATTGGAATTGGATAAATGGATATGCATGCAGTTGGGGGGTGAAATGAACACAAAAGAAATCCACCCATTTTGTCTATTTTTTGGTCTTTAAGATGGTTGGGATCAAATAGCTTTGTAAATTCACTTAAATTCATAGAGAAACCCTTTTTTTTTTTTTTTTAATTTTATTCCTTTTGGCTGATAATTTTCTTTCGCCATTGCTGCTACGTTTTGAATACATGAATGAGTAGCTTTGTTATTGTGCATGACACTTCTGCCTTGTGATTTTATTAATATTAGCGGGGTTAATGGAGCATGGACCGAGACTTAGTAGGGTTATTGATATGGAGAAAGTCATTAGATCTGTTGACTTGGCCGAATTTAACCTTTTTTTCTATTATTTTTTTAACAATTTATTTAATTGAATTTGTTAGATTGGCGAGCCAGTTAGTGGTTTGACTGTTTCGATCATAATATAAAGTAATTCAAATTATGTTATTAAATCTTGGATCGTCGTTATTTTTTTTATAATCATAAATATTATATTAACTTTATTCACTATAAAATATGCTATAAAAACTTTTGCTGAATTAATAGTAATTTTCTATTTTAAAAAATAAAGAAATGTGAACAGTTTTTAATGAAAATTGGTTGGGAGTTTTTATTAACTAAATTATTTTTTTTAACCTTATTAGAAGCTTGAATTCGATATAAAATTGAAGGTTCGAAATTTGTTTGAAAGTTTGAATCAAACTTATTAATGTTTTGCTCTCTTCTTATAACTGGATCGATGTCTAATTAAAGGTTTTTCATTCATAGATTTATATTTTAAAAATAATTATTATGTCATTTATGAAATTTTCATTTTGAGAATTATAATAGTTTACGATAAAAAATTTACATGAATAATAAAGTAATTTATATTAATAAAAAATTAGCGGGTAGTTCGATTAAGAAATTGATTAAAATACTTTTTCCTTTTTCTTAATTTTATATGGGTTATTTTTATCCTAAATAATTGTATATAGGTTATAATACGCTATACTCTTTACAAATTTAAAATTTATTTTTATACATTTATTTATAAAAATCTAATTTTTCTACATTTCTAGTTTTAATTGTAAATTGTTATTAAGTATTTTTTTTATTTTAAAACGTCACACTAGTATATTAAAAAAATAATAATAGATATTATTGTTAATGTAGGATGATGTTAGTTCGAATGTGTTGAAATGTATTATTTTCTTATTTATGAGTTGGGAAAGAGTTATGGGTAGTTTTAGTGATGTATCGAGGTGATTAGCAGGGGTCTCATCCTCTCTTAATATAGAAATTGTCTACTTAAGTCCTTTAAAGATTTAAAAATTTTAAATTTAATTTTGACCCTCACAAAAAATTTTAGTTTCGCCCTTATGTTGTTTTAAATATTATGTCAGAAAAAATATAAAATTTTAAAAAAAATGTGTTGGGGTTAAATTCTAAATTTCTAAATAATAAATTGATATAGATCGCTAGGGTAAAATTGCGGAGTCTCGCATACCAGTCCAAGTCCCAACCAACAATAAATACTAATAATAATAATAATAATAATAATAATAATAATAATAATGAGATAAGAAGAGGGGAACAAATACGTCACATTGTATTACTATGAGCCATCCATTTCACCATAACACAACACCCCCCTCAACTTTGAATCAACTTCTTTTTCAGAACAAAATAAATTGATTCTTTTTTTGAAGAAAATGCAGACAATGTTAAACCTTAATGCAACATATGGTCTTCCTCTTCCTATTTCAACCATAACCCAACATTTTATTTTCTCCAAAGAGTACCTAAATTCATCATCTTATTTTCTTCTCTTCTTTTTCTGTTTTTTTCTTCTTTCAAGGCACTGTTCTTATGATCCTTTTTTTTTTTTTGAGAAAAGGATGGCAGATCATGAACGGAGGAGAGAAGCCATGAAAAAGCGAAGATCAAGCAGCGGTGTAGCCGGCGGTGGCGATCGGAGGTTTGAAAAAGTGCTTGAAGAGATCATGGAAGGCGAGGTTGATGATGATGGAGGCAGTGCTTTTCAGTATCTGTCGTGTAGTTGCCGGGTTTGTACTACAGCCAAAGCTGCATAGGTTTTTCTTTTAACGAAGTAAAAACAAAAATAAATAAATACATGAAAACTACTATTTGTTTTTGCATGATTTGTCTTAGAATTTGCTTTTAAGTGTTTGTACTTTGAGATTAAAATATGCTTTAAGTCCCTCAAATTTTTATAAATTTGAAATTTAGTCCTTTTTATTTTTTAGATTTCAAAATTCAAATTCTCCCATTTGAAAGCTAAAATAATATTTATTTGGAATAAAAATAAAGAGACTAATTTCAAATAAATTACAAAAACTCAAGTACCCTAAAAAAATTAATTATTATTAATTATTTAAAAACCCTAAACTAAACAGTCTAAAGGCGTCGGCTCACTCCTTTCCTCTTCCCAAATTGTGTGTTTTTTAAAACCCTAAAACCCATAATTGAGTCCCATTTCAGTGGCCAATCAACTCAGTGCTTTATTAGTCGAGTTACGCTACTGAGTTCGTGAGTTTATAAATCAAGCTGCTGAGCTTTCTAAATCGAAGCATCCCCTGCTTCTTGGTTTTTTAAGGTATCTCTGTGTCTCTCTCTCTTTTCCTTTGTTATCCTTTAATTTGTTTTTAAATAACGATTTTTTTTAAAAGGAATTATTATTGAAGTAAAGCTAAAATTAAAAAAAAAATGGAATGGTAAAATTTCACACACAAAAAAAAATTGTTTAGTTTTTTCTAGGTAGTGGTGGTTTTTATTTAAAAATAAAATTTTATAGGTTTAGGGTTTAAGCTCTTATCATATCTGTTATTTTTAACATAATGTCTAAAATTACATATAATACCTCTTAAGTTCCAACTCATAAATAGGAGAACAATGAAATTCAGTACACTTAAACCCATTTTTTTCTGCATTGGTAACAACTAAGACTTAATCGGCTTTAAAGTAATTTTTAAGGACGAAAAAACCTTTAATTAATATATTTTAAAATTTTTAAGTAATGACGTCACATGATCTTTAAGTGTCATATAGTCCGATATTTATATTTGTAAACTAATGAACATAATCATCAAATTCAACTAATAAAGATAAGCCAAAAATAGACTTATATCAAGATCAACCTAATTTCTAAGTTTAAGAAATAAGAGTCTTATTAACTTGTACAAAAAATATGACTCAAATTTTTAATTGAGTTGACGATGTCAAATTTAATCAACGATTTCATAATAATTCTGAATATCATACTATTAGACATAAGTTTTTTTTGGGTAATTAACACAGATAGTCCACCCACTATAAAAAATTTTCATTTTAGACACTAAAAAATAAAAAAAAAATTATAAATTAAGTGCCCACGTTATATAATTGATCCAATTATATAATATGTGTGCTTAAATTGGAACCTTTTTATTTTAAATACCTAAAATGAAAACAAAATTATAATTGAGTCACTATCTGAATAAATTAGGGTTTTTATATATATATATATATGTTGCAGGACTAAAAATGAAGCCTAGATGGAAAGGAAAAGGCTTAGAAGCCGAAGCTAGTGCTGATCCCATGTCTAAAATTGTCTCACAACTCCAATCCTCTTTGATCCGATCCGAGGCTCGCGGTTCACTCTCAAGTCGCAATGTACTCATCAAAGCGGATGCTGAATTATTCAATCTTTTCAATCGTGCTTGTTTTGGTCGAATGAGAATTACATCTCAAGAAGAGAAACAGTGGTTCCAGTTGGATATGGAGGAAGCCTTTTATTTATGCTATTCACTCGAATGCCTCAAAAGTTATCGGCGAAGATGGATCCATAAAGGAAGAGATGTGGGAATACTCGAAATCCGAAAAGCCGGCGTTTCCTATATCTTACAAGGCTTATTCTCATCTTCGACATAAAAATTGGGTTGTAAGATCAGGGTTACAGTATGGTGTGGACTTCGTTGCTTACCGTCACCTCCCAACTCTCATACATTCCGAGTATGGTGTTGGCACTATCTAAAGGAGATAATGAACTAAATGGTCGATTGAGAGATGGTCGGATGTTCATTGTACAGTTCGTCTTTGTGGAACTGCTGCGAAAACGTTATTGGTTCTTTTCGTGGATAGTAATAGCCAAGGTACGAGTTCTCCTTCGTGTTTAGAACATTACACTGTCGAAGAAGAGACAATCACGAGATGGAACCCAGAACAAAGCCGAGAAGATCAAACAAGTCTCCGGAATCAAACAAAGTAAGGTACAATTTAGAATCTTGCTCCAAAAGAAGCTTAATGGGCTAGAGTTGGAGAAAACCATATGCTCAATTTCATGTGTCCGACATACAGTGGTATATAATTTATCGTGATTTTGTTAATAGAATAAATTTAATGTTAATTATGAATTTGTTTAATTGTCAAATACAATATAATAGATGTGTTTTAATTCGGGTTTTAGAATTGATTTGATGAAAATTCATAATAAGTCTAATTATGAATTTAAATCAACTCAACTCCAAAACTAGAATAAAAAAATTACCACTATTACTTTTAGGTACCAAAATGTAGAAAAAATATTATCATAGTCGTACCAAATTATGTATTAAACCTATTCTAAAATCATATTATATCAAAGATAAAAAAACTTGGAACTTATTGGTGATTGATAAGTGTTTATAATTGACATGTTTGCTAACAAGGACAAAGGAAAATAACAGCAAACAAGTAATCAAGAGGAAGTTTCTTGGGTATTTGAAACCTTACAAGGCAAAGGCAATGCAAGGGAAAGAACACAAATACTGACAACTTTCAACAATCATCTCACAAAATCAGTTATGATGGCTGAAAACAGAGGGAAGAACACAACGACCATTAAAAGGAAACAGTTCCTCAAAAGACATGAGTTTTATTTCGAACCTTTTGGATTCAATGGTAGCGATATGGTTAGGCTTTGGTCGATGCCCCTGCTTTGGCAAGGTCTTCTAGTGCTTTCAAAATCTGTGGCTCGCTCAAACCTTCCAAGCGAATGCCCTTCTCGACACCCATATCTGCATCAATATCAAAGAGGATTGGTTAATTGGATGCCACAAACAGCACAAAAATTGACTAGGAGTAAAGTATAGAGTGCGCAAAAAAAGCATCTCATGTTGATACTGTGGAAACTTTAATTGTCATGAACACAACAGAAGGTGAAGGGTGTGCTTGGTTGAGTGGAAAAATGAAGGGATAAAAGGAGGGAGTGGAAAAGCGAAAAGAAAATAAATTGAGTGCACTTGGAAGGAAAGAAAATATGAGATATAATTATTTTTCATCAAACTGCATAAAAGCATATATAAGAAGAGGGAAAATGAGAGAGGGATGTATATTAGTTGAAAATTATGTATTTTTCAAAAGTTCATTTCTTTCAGTTTTCAATCCTACCAAGCAATGAATGGAAAGAAAATTATTTTTCTTTCATTTTTTCCATCTTTCCTACCGAGCACACCTATGGAGGAAAAAATTAAATTTTCTATCTTTCTATTTTTCTACTCCAATTTTCCATTTCCAAGGCAGGTCTTTTTTCATACAATTGTATATTAAAATTCGCAATATCACAGGACTCATTCAATGTTTACGGAATCTTTGCTTCTATCTTATGTACACACGGCAACAGACTCGCTCTCAAAAACACACAATGCTCAAACCACATATCTTTAATCAAGGAAGTCTGAAATCTAGGATGTTCATTTACATCAAAACATACAGGAACTTGATTGGAAAATTCTTCAAGTTCATATCCTTCTCTAATGCTTTCATAAGTTTCTATCCGAGACTGCATCCTTTCTTCTCTTAATTCACTCCTAGACCTTGTCTCTTGTATATATTATTTCACAAGCTTTAATTCTACATGTTTTGTAACCCGTTTTTCCCTAAAATCGCTCAACCAAATTGATCCAAAGCTCACATGATCTAGCAGCAGCCATGAAAACCCTACAATCTCACTCTTAATTTTCAGCCACTATTTTGTGATCAAATCTATAGTCTATATGGAACTAAACTCAAAATCATTCTACCACAACTATAACCTAAAACTCCCTAACTTCCCAAAGCCAACTAAATCCACTTTGGCAAATTTATCTCCAATTCGTCATATATCAGCCAAATGCCCACCAAACAGTCTATTGCGTTTTAACAACAATAGACAAAGCACAACATTTTTCATTCAAAGAGCTAGTAAATCACTAATTGCTCCCTTCAATTTTCTCTGATCTCATAATTACACATCCAAGATTCTTATGATACCATAATAAAATTTAGAATCGAAACTACCTATGATACAAGTATATATATTAGCATCTTAAGTTAGCAATGCTTGGAGTACTTTGACCAACATTAGATTGCAGCCAGGGCGAAGAATTTGAAGCTTTATCATATAACAAATCACAAATCTAAGTAGGTTCACCATCTGCTATTTTTCAACAATGCATTTTTGAAAGAAACAAAAAGAGCAAATTTCAGAAGGGAAAAAGGGAAATACCATATCTAGCCCACATTTGGGGTTCAATCCCACGGCATTCACGGATGAGGATTGGAAGCTTAGGGTTTAAAGTCTTGAGATCCTTGTAATTCTTCTCCACGAACGATCTAATACAAGATAAAAAAAAAGAATTAATTATACGAATTTTGAATTTTTATAAAAAAAATGAAGGAAATGTTAAAAAAAATTGGATTGAGCAAAGAATCGGAAATAAACCTAGCGGGGGCACTGGCAGGAGATGTTTGGCAAAATAGAATCCGTAGTTCTTTGAGATTTCGAGATAATTGGTTCCTCCACGCCATTCGTAGTTCTTTGATGAAGGAATTTAACGGTTAGGGTTTGTGAAAGTGGTGAAACGATTGAATGCAGAGAATAAAATAAAAAAACAACAGTGTATGTTAGACTGTAGAGTGATAATACAATATGCAAAAGGTCAAATTCTACGGAAGGTCCCTATACTATAGTTTTTTTTCATATTTAGCACTCCCATAATTTGTTCATTTCAAATGGCCCTACTTTTCGAAGCGTGGATTTTCAGTATTGAGGGCAATTTTTTTTCCGAATTCCATCAAATAATTTAAAATATATTTTGTTATGTATAAAATAATTTAAAATAATATTTGAATCGAGAACTAACTTCTCACAATCGTCTTGCTTGTCAACATCCTCTTAAAGACAACTAATGACGTGTCGCCTCTAAAAGAGGTAACGTTTTGTCACACATGACGTTTAGTTACCTCTGGTGCATCACATTAATGGACTGTACTTAAGAAATACGAGGAGAAACCTCCCAACATATTTTGACTTTTTTATTTTGCAGTTTGACAATTATTATTTTTTAAACTGTAAAAAAATTATCGAGGTATATATCATACCATCAAATGTTCAAAAAAATATACGCCATGATAAATTTAGTAAAATTAATGAAAAAATTAATCTCCAAATTATAAATACCCATATAAAAAAATAAATTTATATTATAGGACTAAAATTAAATCATATTATTTAATTCAAATATGAATTAAATTGAGAAAAATATTGAGAACAAAACATTGTATATTTGCAATAAAATTATTATTTTTATGGAATTGATCTGATTTTATAGGTTTTACCAGGTGACCTTACACTATAATTATGGTTGAATTTAGTATCAAATTTTAATTCATATATTTTAATTTTATTAATTTTTTTAGTACTTATTATTTTCAAATTTTAATTTTAACTCAAATTATAACAATTAAATTCGTTTTAATCTCATACCATGTTTGAGTTATCTATTTAATTTATATTCTTTAAGTTTATCATTTTTAATTCCTATATTTTTTAAATTTAAAATCTTAATTCAAATCGGTAGCTGTCAAATACATTAACTAAATAATGTAAATTATTTTAAGTATAGCGTTAAAATAGTAAGCTTACATACTATTTCACATATGCTAGTCTATTTACCCAATAAATTTTAAAAATAACAAAATTAAAATATTAAATCCACACCTTACACATACTACAACATCTGAGTGCATTATGTGAAATAATAATTAAAAAATCACCCTTTAACCTCATGTTCTAGCAAAAATGATACATCGACAACTTCACAGGCAAAAGTTAAGGCCCTGAAATTTTGATGACTCAAGTTCAACTCTCACCTCATCGTTAAATCCAATAATATTGGAATTGAAACAATGTTGGAATTGAATCAGATCGATTGATCGGAATTATTGAAGCGACTAAAATATCAGTTGAACGAACAATTGAACTCTTTTTTATTGAATTTCTAATATTTTTTTAATCGAACCGATCGAATTGACAAACAAGTGACTTGACTGATTTCATCATCGATTCAATTTTAAAAACATTGGTTATATCCCACCATATTGGGCCATTTCCAGAACTATTCTAGTTTGGCTCCGATATGTTTCGGATATTAGTCCATAAACAATTCTAACCTCTTTTAAAAAGAATCCAAAACATTACGCATTAATACCACAATACCACCATTTCAGCAAAAACAAGAAGTTGTTCTTAACCCATACATCTAATTCTCAAATCTAAAGCAAATTCAGTAGCAATTCATATTGCAAAATAAAAATAATAATAAGGGTAAAGCAAGGAACAAAAAGGTTCAAACATGGCCGAAAATCGGCTTACACTTCAACATTTCTTGAAGAAGAAGAAGAAAAACCGGGTCGTCCTCGTCTAAATTTTGTTGAATGCAACGATGTCACAACTCTGAATATATTCATTGCAAGGCTCGACCGTCAAGTGTTCTTCAATAAGGGTATCAACAGAAACAAGATCGTCAACTATTGTAAGCATGATCTGGAGCTTCTTAATCCCATATCCAACCGCAACCAATTTTGCTGCAAGTATTCGTTATGCAATTCAGCATTAATGTTAGGAAAGGATTGAAAGCATCAGTAGTGAAATCGACTATGTTACTCGGATTCAAATCTTAGTGACAAATATGGATGTGAATATGTAGAGTAGGCTAAATTGGATTAACATACTTTCATACCTATGATGGATAGAAGTGTCAGGTGTTATCTCAGAACTTCGAAAGTATCAGTATCGTATTAATCAAGTTCTACCATCAACTTACCTGTTAGCTTGGGTGTTATCCAGTAGCGGACTGTGATGGAAGCCACCCAAAATTTTTGAAAAATTTCATTGTCTTTTAATTTCTTTGAAAATTTTAAGTCATCACTTCTAAATTTTTTGACCCACCAATTTTTTGGAAAAAAATCTAATTAAAGTCCTAAATTTTAGTTAAGCTCCCCCCCCCCCCCCACACAAAAAAAAAAAGAAAAATAAAAAAACTTAATACCAAGATTTGCCACTAGTTATCTGACCTGAGATCAAATTTAAGCATTTGCTTATCTACCACATGGACAACTTAGATTTTAACACGGTAAATCCATGCCATCCATGGTAGATTTAGATGGGCATTTAAAACCCAGATTGACATATACATCGACGAAAGGACCTAATTGATATGATACTAATATTTTAAAATTTTCAATTAAAATCTAGGTCGCAGTTTACAAGCGTATAGTGCAAATAACCCTAAAGAAAATGAAGAATTTTAAAACCAAACCGTACATGCTCCCCATAAAAGTCCAGGCATTTCAACAGATCGAACAGCTTCTTCCAACTTCTTCATGTCGGTCTCATCATCCCATGGTTTAACATCCATCAGTACTGAAGATTTTCCGCCTAAAATAACCAAAAAATGTCCAAAAAATACCACAAAATCAATGCATTGCAAAACATAGCATTTGAGCATAAATGTTACGGATATACATATTCAATCAACTCGGAGGCAACGTAAGCTTAATTGACACAAGTACTAACTCTCTTTCTTCTTAGCAGACTTTTTAGCTGCTTCTCTTTCCTCTGCTGCCTTCTTATCCTCCTCTGTTTCATCGCCAAACAGATCCAAATCGTCGTCGTCGTCCGCAGCAGAAGACTAGCAGAAAAAAGGGAAAATTCATAAAAATTTTAAAAATATATTAAAAAATTAGAAAACCGGTTCAACCACTAGTTTAATCAGGTTTTTTGTCCCGGATTCGAACGGTTCGCTCAAGAGCTGGTTCAACCCCTTTGTCTAGATTGGTATATCGACTGGTCCGGTTCCAACAACCATGATTAAAACTAGGCTTAATACCTCTTTTGGCCCCTGTACTTTAGCTAAATTATCACTCTGGTACCTGTATTAATTTTTATCAATTTGGCCCCTATACTTAATTTTTTTTAATCAGTTTGGCTCCTATACTTTCATTTTGTAGTCCCCAACTTAATCAATCAAACTAAGCAATGATTAGCTGGTTCAGTTAAATCAGTTGAGATATATTGGTTAGTCAGTTAAAACACACAGCTAGGTAGATTAAGTCAATTTTCCGATTTTAACCAAACCGATCCATTGCTCTCTAGTCTCTACTAACTAAAACACCAAAATAAAGCTCACGGATCGAATGCAGAAAGAGCAAAAACCCGACCAGACCCAATTGCCATCCCTAAAAATTTTACAAAATTTTACACAGCTGTGAGACACACACCTTAGCTTCAGCAGATTGAGCTGGATCAGCTTTGCCACCAAGTGAAACGCCAACAGCTTTCCCAGGGAAGCTAATACATAATCCCCATTAAAGAACAAGATAAGCTTTTCTAATACATAATCTTAAGATTCAGTAATAAGAAAAGAAATTTTACCTAGCAGCGAGAGGGGAAGACACACAATTATACCATTGGCTCACATTGGGAAATGAATCACCGGGATTTTTCAAAACAGCAGCATAAACTTTTATGTCATCCTTAGTCAGCTTATCCCTACAAAAAGAACCCCATAAAGATTTGATTGATTAAAGTTAAAGAAAAAAAAGGGGGTTATATGGGGAAATTGTGGGAAAAAATTGGGGGTAAAAATTGAAATACCCAGAGATGTAAGATTTGCCGGTGAGGAAGTCATTAAGGGATTTAAGGCCAGATTCGGTGTGGAGATCTGAGAAAGTGATGGCCATTTGTGGGGAATTTGAAGAAAAAAGACGGAATTTAGGGGAAATGTGATCGAAATTTGAAGCAAAGCTGAAAAGTGAGGAGAATTGAGTGTAGGGGTTTGAGTATTTATGTGGTCAAATTATGAGATACAAAAACCCTAGATTTCTGCAAAACGTAGAAATCTTAGATTTGTCCGTAGATCAAAGTATTGCCTCTATGATGTCAGATTCTGAATTCTTTTATTTTAATCAAGATTAAAATATGCCTTTTTTTAAGTGTCTGTAATTTTTTCAAATTCAAAATTTAATTCTTAAAAGTGATATATTTTTACATTTTGATTTTTAAGACTTTAATTCCTTTATTTTTAAATTTCAAATTAAAATTTAATTCTTAAAGTCATATATTTTTACATTTTCAAATTAAAAAAAATACTATGTAACTAAAATTAAAAAAAGTCTTAACAAATTTTAATGTAATTAAATTATTAGAAATAAAAACATAAAAATTAAATTTTAAATTTACAAAGTACAATTACTTATAACATTTTTAACTTTAAATAATTTTTTCTAATATTTTAATAATTGAATCAATAATCCAACTGATTAAAACATGAATTCTAGATTCAATCATTTTGAGGGCTAACAATAATTAAGTAAATTTAAAAATTCATTGAAAAATTATAAAAATCGTACCATATACGTTAGACCTAATTAATCCTAATTTATCCATATACATTAAATCAAATTTTGCTAAAAATTTTATCAAATTTCTACTATTAAAAATTGAACTATATACGTCAGCATAAAATACACACGTTTGATTATTCAATCGACCACACTAAGTCTAACATTAGAAATAGATAAAATATTTTCCCTCGAATAAAGAAAGCAAAATACAATTTGACTTTTAATATAAAAATCTTTATCATACTTTTACCTTCTATTGAGTTAGATATAAAATTAATGAAATCAAACTAAATGAAACATATATCATTGTCTTAATCTCAGTAAAATTCATCAAAATTTTGAATAACAACTATAAATTGGTCAAAATTTATAAAATTCTATTTTTGTGATTGAAACAATTCCAATTTATACATATTTTCATACAAAACTTTGATTATCTATGAAATTCTAGTACATTTTAAAGTGTTACAAACAGTATAATCGAAATACAAATATGAATATATATCTGAGCACAAATAGACCATGAACTAGTACAATCTAGACTACCAACAAACTAAAATCCACACATGACGGACTCGAAGACCGACGTATATAATTGTGCATGATAAATCTTGAGCATGGATACTCAGGACCTAGACACTCTGCCTTCACCAACTGAAATTGTAGTACATAAACCCAAAATTCTCAAAACAATATTGAATCATAGGGCTCCCACTAGATTAGCATTGCCTGCTGCAAGTCTACCAATGGTGGAACCAGCAATGTATCCACCAGACCAAGCATTCTGAGAAAACAAGGATCAAACCCAATGTGATTATATGTAATAAAAACAGACCACACTCTTCCCCGTCCCTGAGTGCCACCGCTAGGTTGACAACAGGGAAAGACAGTTTTTTATGAACCCCGAGCCTGACTCCACTTCCATGTATACATATCTGAAATCCGTCATGATAGTCCTCAACCCTAACCCCCACACATTCTGTTCCGAAATTTTTGGTCTAAAACTACCCCTACCCAACCCTTAAAGTTTTAAGAAAAAAACGACCTGACGTGCCCTGAACCTGATTTTCAAGGAGTCCTCAACCCTAACTCCACATATTCCATTCCGAAATTTTGATCTAAAACCACCCGACCCAATCCTTAAAGTTCCATCATGCCCTGAACCTGGTTTTCAAGGAATTACCCACCTTATAAGATCAAATTGGTTTTGTCAAGCATAACCTTGATGAGGTCAAAATGCCTCGGCCTATGTTACTAGAACATGAGTGAGAGTATCGGATGTACGTGTTTGACACAAGTATGGTCAGATTTTTCTAAGTTTTTTTTATGTGTATTCATTTGTCATATCTCCATACCCATGTGTCGGCTTGACAACTTTAAAGTTACTTTAGATGTAGTTTTCAATTTGTCAAAGCTCAACTACATGGTAAAATCTACCTTCTGCATTTACAATATGTTATTAGGTCCCCTAGAGATGCTACTCTGAATATAAATGTCAGCTTTCTCACCTGGAAATTGAAACCACCGGTCACCCCATCGACGTTTAGTACCTGCAATCAAGTTTCAAGTTTAATCAGCGCAAGAACATCCTCAAAATTTAACAACACACGCACGGGACTCACAAAACTAAGGACTCGACTGAATCTTCAGAACCATGCATGTAGTTTAACTACCTCTCCTGCAAAGTATAGATTCGGTTGAATTCTGCTTTCCATTGTATTCAGATGGATCTTTGAACAAGCAAGAAAAAATAAAGTCATATTTCTGAGATATACGGGAAAGGGACAGAGAATAAAGAAAGACAAAAAGAGTGAACCTCCGACAACGGGACTCCTCCGGCAGTGACAAATTCGTCCTTAAATTGGCCCTTCATTATAACAACAGATACATCCACTCAGAAAAATAACCAACAACAAAAAAACCGAACAGATTTAACAGGTTTAAGACATACCTTTCCTTTCACTTCAAATGTGCAATGCTTTAAGAGATTAGCAATAGAAACTATAGAACTATTTGAAACCGAAGCCCATAAAGTATCTCCGACTAAACCCTATGAATGAAAAGGGTATTGTTTATGAGTTCAACGTGAAAACAACGGATATAAAAGACAAACTATAAACTTCCGAATCAAAACATTCACGAACCTCACGGTCTAATATATACTTCCAAAATCTCTTAACGAGTTGTAATTCCATAGGACATGAATTCAGCACTTTTTGTTTCTGGAAAAAGAATCAATAAAGAAATAAACAATTTCTATTAAGCATGCTGTTACTATAGACGATCAAGCCCACAGGATCATAAGTTACATCGGATAAGTCAATATATCAACTTTAATCTAAGTGTTCGACATAGGTAGGTTCGTTTTTTCTATGATTTCATGTCCCTATACCCATGTCCAGATTAGCGTCAGATATGGCTGTGGACACAGGTAGTTCGAGAAAAAGGAAGTATATTCTGATATGTTGGATAAGATCTGTTATGTCGAACACGGCTACTTTTGCAATAGCAAGCATTCAAGACAAAGATCTGTTATGTCGGATGGTATAGATTATGCTATTATCCTGGTTCAAGCTGTAGATAAAAAGTCTACATGCCTCAGCATGGCATCAATATACCAAGCTGAGCTCGACTTGACTAATTATTCAGACCCTGGAATAAGATCAAATGTTAACAGAACTGATTCATGGTTCCAACTATATGCCTAAAGGTAGACAATATATGGATTCAAATTACCAGAAACCTATTTTTCTGTTGACTCAGCATGGATTTTAGATCTTCTATATGCGAATCAGGTACAAAATCCACAATCAGTTTCCCTGCATCAAAACACTATCAACTTAGGAGATCAACCGTAAATTTTGTATTATGGGGCCAGGCAAAATAAAATGTACTCACCTTTGTAACCTGAGCTATACAGGTATCGAGCACCCCAAGCAGATAGCCGAAGAATTGCTGGTCCACTAAGACCCCAGTGAGTGACTAACATAGGGCCAACCTAATAGTCCGGAAATACCAGTTAGTAGTTAATACAATACGAATTATTGAGCATTAACACACAAAATAATCAGAAGAAAACATGCCTGGGTAAGTTGAGGTATGTTCCTTTGAACATTTTCTAATTTCAGCGTCACAATAACCTTTGAAAACGTAACCTGAGCATGTAGAAAATAAAAATGAAATAATGAATTGAGCTTTCAAGAAAATACAATAATGGACATCAATGACAAATACCATGCACGTTTATACTGAAATCTAGAATAGCATGATTAAGGGTTTTCCAAGTCATGGAGAAAGTTACCCCTGACAACTCTACCAATTGTGCATCTTCGATCTTAAAAGTGAATAAGCTTGGCACCGGATCGACAATCGAATGACCAAGCTGAACGGCAAGATTATGACCCTGCAACACAAGCAAAAATCATTTATCAGGAAACTCGAGGCTTTACGATGAGCATGTTAATAACCATCCATCCATTGATCCACACCTGCTGGCTACTTCCACTAGCAATCAACAAATAATCAGCTTCTACAAGTTCAACAGACTTGAGTGTACGCTTCTCTATCTTGAGAAGGAATTTTCCACTAGCGCTAGCTGATGCACTGGTCACAAGCTTCCCGGTTTGCAAAGAAACTGGTCCAAGGAAACGTACAGTTTTAGCATATACAGCTACTTTAACATACCATAAGATGTTATGTTACACGGACTTAGATGTGAGTGTCAGATACCAGCATGTGTAAGGGTCATTAGAGCGTTATAGCCCTTTACTCGTGGCTAGACATGTGCCGGAACATGGATACTCCAAGAAAAATGAAAACCGGGAACAAGATAGCCTGTTATTACGGTAAGCAGGCAGAGAGACATACCTCCCCTACACTTTGCCTCGGATAAAAGACAATCAATAACTGAAGAAGAATTATTGCTGACCGGAAACACTCTTCCATCATCCTCGGTCTGTGACAAATACATATACATTACAAATGTGAGAAAGACAAGCAACTTTCCAATATGGATACGCATCCAACATGGTCATATTCAATTTTTCTTCGAGTTTTTTCCATGTATTTAGAAAGGGACATACCTCTGTTCTCATATTTGGTCCAAATATTAATGTAACATGATATCAAACTCGAGTAGTTTAAGAAAAACAGAAGTAATAACCTTCAAATCCACCCCTTTATTAACAAACCAAGACATGGTATCTGTAGGGCCATGCACGTTGAAAAAAGAGCCTCTCAATTCTTTGTTACCTCTAGGATAATGATCTGCCAAAACCTTTTAAGGGGTTAAATTAATCTCATCATTTATTACAGAACAGAATAATCTTTGTCTAAAATCTAAACCTGCAAATTCCTCACTCAACTGATGAAAAAACAATATACATACATACATACATACATACATACATACATACATATATATATATCTTACTAAATTGTCAGCACAATGGCCATTGGTGACATTGCACCTTCCACCCCCAGAAATTTTAACCTGCCAACAAACATAAACAGGTCAATAGCTGAAATTTTGCACATTTTATCTAGGGGTCAAGCTTGAGCTCGACTCGAAACTCGAAGCTCAATACTCAACTTGAGCTCGATTGAACATCTACTTTTAAGCTCAAGCTTGACTTGAGATATAATAGAGCCAAGTAGCTCAATTAAGCTCCTTTTATCAATTTTCGTACTCAAGCTTGATTAAGCTCATTCATATTTGAGTTCGACTCAATAATTACTAAGCTTAATAAGGCTTGTGAGCCGTTCATTTCGAATATTACTAAGCTCGAATTCAGCTTAACCGATTGCTCAAGCTCAGCTCAGCTCAATAATCACAAAATCAGAATTCGAGTTCCTTTTCGAGACAAACCCGAGTAGTATGTCAGCACCGATATTTCATTTACACCCTATTTTCACCCAAAAAAAGAAGACATTAAAACAGACTAAAAACCTTCGATAAAAGCTTTCCTTTCTCAATGACCAAAACATTAAGATTGGAAGCAACAGTTTTAGCTCTAATTGCCCCATAAACTCCGGCGGCTCCACCACCCACAACCACCAACAGCTCCTCCGCACTTATCTTTCAATATCGAAAATCAAAACAATAAGAAAAACCCAACAAAAGAAAAACAAATATAACAAAAAAACAATGAAAAGAACAGCATAACCGTTTCGTTTACTTTCTGGGGTTTGTCTCCGGGGATGGAAGCTGTGGTAAATTTCGTTGTATTGGCTTTGGGAGCTAGAAATAGATAGCCATGGTTGTTTTTAGCTCTGGTAGATGCGGTTATTGAATTGAAACTCAACTGGAATCTGAGGAAGTAACGCGGCAAAGTGATGCTCATGCTGGTTTCCCGGATTGAAAATAAACAAATAAGTAAATGAAAATTGAAAAATCATACGTATCGGCGCTGGTGACGACGTTGGAATAGTGAAAAATGGATATTGAAATATCATCACAATTTTATTTGTTTAATCTGATTGGGTATAATTCACGACTAGTCCCTGTACTCTTTGCAGATTTAAAATTTAGTCTTTTTAGTTTTAATTCCAAAAATTTAATCCATATGCTCTTTTAATTTGGGGTAAACTACATAATTGGTTACTCAACTTTCATAAATTTTCATTTTGGGCTCCAAAAAAATATATATTGCAATATGGTTAACAACCATTTTCATTTTAGTTACCCAACTTTAATAAAATTTAAATGTTATTGTACACTAATTTTGATTCCAAATTTAGAAGTGAAAAGTTTGAAACTCAAGGCGAACATTTATAATTACTTATTTTGCCTCCCACGAGTGTAATTTTGGTCACATAAGTAATTTTTTAATTTTAAAATGTCATGTAATACTATTAAGCGAAATCTCTTGACAATGTTATCAATTGGTTTTAATTATTAAATCGAAATAAGTATAGGAATTAATTTTTTAGGATTAAATGAACTAAATTTCATATGTGTGAAAATCAGAGTTGATTATGGGCCGGTCTTAGTTCTTAAAAAATTTTCAAGTTTGGGCATGTTTTCAGGTCAGCCCAGTACACTCCAAAAGTCTATTATTCTATTTTAAAAAATAAAAATAATAAAAATATCATCATCAATTGAGATTTTTATCTTCTAATTTTGATGAGAGCCCTAGTACTTGTGATTGTCTGAATAAGTAATAAATTTAACAGATTAAGAGTGTCTTGTCGTGACAAACCATGCATGGTGCATGTCTACTTGCTAACGGAACGTGGTGATTTATGCTTGGTTGGGGTTTGAGCTCGTGCCCTACAACATAATTGGAATTTGTAGGCAACTATGTTCTCAACTTTGATGATAGCTAGAGTATTTGATGAAATTTATCCAAGTTAACATTTTAAAGTCTTTTATGAGTGTGGAAATGAAATCTTTTGTTTAAAGTTGAACCATAAACATAAAAGATAATTTTCATGTTATTTTTTAAACAATCAATATTAAATATGTTAAATTTTGGTTTTTATTTAATTATTTTCAAAAATATAGGGACTAATTTGATTTGATCCCATATTAGAGGGACCTAATCAATACTTTCACCTGTATATTACCAGGTGCCCAAAAGCAAATTGGGCTTTAAAGAAGAAACTTTGAGTTGGACTATAGCATAAAATCCTTGTCCTTTCCCCTATTTAGCCCAAAAAGCTCAAACCCAGCCCAAAAATGGCCGCCGCTTGTACCTCGCACTGTGCTTTTAATAACCCTAGTACCAGCAACTCTTTATATTAGTTACATTTTTCGCAAAAACCCTAAAATCCTCTTGAGCTGCCGCAGCTGAGATCCGACACTCCACATCGCAGGTACTCGCGTTGATCCATTTATCTCACTAAACCCTCCACGGATTCAATGTTTAAAATCTTATTAACTATTCATTACTCTCTGCATTGATATTGCTTTATCAGTTAATGAAATCACTCGGCACTTCCTTAATTTCCTTTATTAGTTGAAATAGGTTTTCTCTGTTCATATAAATTTATATTTAAGATTTTATTCTGTGATAAGATGAATTTAGAGAACCCATTTATTGATTATAGTTTAGGGTTTTTTATTGTTTGGAATTGTTATTATATGGAATTTGTTTTCTAATTCGATTTCTTTTTTTGTGCGTAGCAATGGGTGAGGAAGTAAAGGCTTTGGTTCCTGAGTCCCTGTTGAAGAAGAACAAGAGGAATGAAGAATGGGAGCTTGCCAAAAAGCAGGAGCTCGAAGCCGCTAAGAAGAAGAAAGTCGAGAACCGGAAGTTGATTTTCAACAGGGCTAAGCAATATGCAAAGGAGTACAAGGCTCAGGTATATATGTTATGAGTTCATGATGCTCTGTTTCGGATTTATGTAAATATATGTTCCATCAAACCGTAGAAGTGTCTGAATCATTTTGTGTGTGTGTGTGTGTGTGGTTTGTAATTGGTAGGAAAAAGAGTTGATTCAATTGAAGCGGGAGGCGAAGTTGAAAGGAGGATTCTATGTTGATCCAGAAGCTAAGCTTTTGTTCATTGTTAGAATCCGCGGGTACGTGTTCCTTGTGGCATTTTATCATGGGGTTTTATGAGCCCAAACTTTAAATAGTAACATGTTATGTGAATGTTTGTTTTCAGTATCAATGCCATGCACCCAAGGACCAGAAAGATCTTGCAGCTCCTACGTTTGAGACAGGTACTTACCGGATCTTCGGAGAAATATGGTTCATGAGAATCAATTTCCCATTTTCCCGTGTCTTGATTTGATATTTAAACACGATTATGATGTTTGTATAGTTCGAAGTGGTTGAAACTTTGGATGATTTGTCATTTTGATTTGTGTTTTAACACAATTTAATGTGCTTGCTTGTAATTACTAACTTACAGTTGTTAATGGATTCAGAAATTAATCTTTCTTATAACAAAACCTGAATCTGAATTGTTGTGTTTGCTCTTTTATCAAATACAGATTTTCAATGGTGTTTTTCTTAAAGTGAACAAGGCAACAATGAACATGCTTCACCTTGTTGAACCTTATGTGACTTATGGGTATAACAGCATCCTCTCTTTCTATCCTAGTAGTTTTATATACTTGCCGTATCTTACTTCTAAACAATGTATGCTTCTAGATACCCGAATCTCAAGAGTGTGAGGGAACTCATTTACAAAAGAGGTTTTGGAAAGTTGAACAAGCAGCGAGTTGCCTTGACCGACAATGCAATTGTTGAGCAGGTTTGTATCGTTTTTTGCAGTCAGAGCTTCATGTTGGATAGTTTTTGGTAGAACTTACCCTCACATATCCTCGTATCCATTTTTGGATGTGTGCCATATACTAACAAAAACGATTGACACTAAGCATGCTTTTTATCGCGAATTGTTGTTTTTAGGCACTAGGCAAGTTCGGCATCATTTGTGTTGAAGATCTCATCCATGAGATAATGACAGTGGGTCCTCATTTCAAGGAAGCCAACAACTTCCTTTGGCCATTTAAGCTCAAGGCACCATTGGGTGGTCTGAAGAAGAAGAGGAACCATTACGTCGAAGGTGGAGATGCCGGCAACCGTGAGAATTACATCAACGAATTAATTAGGAGAATGAATTAAAAAACCAAACTTGGGTTTTGTTTTAAAAACTAGTGGTTCATGTCTTTTTTGGTTTATTTTGTAAGGAATTCTGATGTTAATTTCTGTTGGAAGTTAGAATCACTTTTTTGTTATCAAAGACATGGATATTTTTGCCTTGTGTTGGCATTGTTATACTTTGTGACTGAGAGCTTTCTCAAAGTTCTTTTGGTTTAGAATTTATTACTAATATGCTATTTATTGGTCAATTTATAATTTTTGCCCTTCTGGCTTCTAGCTCAAATAATTATATTAATGTGATTTTTGAAAAAAAAAAGTACTTTTTTGAATTGGTTAAAAATTTGATTTAAACTAATTTTAATATTTAATTAAATAATATTAAACTAATCTAACTATTTAAAAATTTTATCAAATTTAAGTTAATTTAAACATTAACTCTTATATATGATTTATAAAGGGATATTTATTTTTTTATATTTCCCCTTATTATTTTTAATTTAAAAAATTGAATTAACATCTGCTTTGATCGATTGATCAGTTAGATTATCCATCATTATTGAAATAATTATTGTTAATTAATTTTAATTAACTAAAGTATATCAATTTTAAATTCAAGTATAAATGAAATTATGAAAGAGCAAAATTATTATATGGAGAATGTAGTCAGGGTCAAAATTATAGGATCAACTATTTGATCCGTGAATTGAATAATTAAATGTTTTTTAAATTCATTATTCGATTTAAAAAGCAATGATAATAAATAAATATTTAGAAGTTAATGTATTTTTTAAATTCTCAAATAATTATAAAATATTTGTTAATATTCAAATTTGCATTCTAAATGATTAATTTTAAATTTTAGTAATTAAATTTATAGTTGTCCTTTGAAATTTGAAATAATTTAGTGCATCTAACAACCTTTAAATAAAAAAATAAACAGGCTTTAATACATCTTTCTGCAGTAATAATAAAACTAATGCCGACCAAACTAAAACTCTATTGGCCAAAAATATTTTTTAAACATATTCATATATATATATATATATATGATGGTATACTCTTTTCTTACTCTCCTTTTTCAAAATTTTATATTAAATAATTTATTTACATTCCCAATTTTGATCTTATTAGTAGTAAGTTAATTTTTAGTAATTTTTATCATTTAATTATGAAAAGTTATAAATTTATCACTCAATTATTTAATTTTGTTCTTTTTATAACTAATGAGTTAGCGGTGACAACTTTTAAAATTGGCATAATAATAACTTTAACCCTCAATATTTATGCATTGTATTAATTTAGCATTGATTCTAAAAATTCAAATCCCTCAATATTTACACATTATGTAATTTGATCATTGTTGCAATTTTGCTTTTCTTTGTGATCCTTTCACCTAAAGAGCTAAAATAAATAAATTTATTAGCTAAATTTGATTGATGATATAAAAATAAAATAAAATGAAAACACCTAAAATATCCATGATAATAATTTTCATTGTTTCCCGTTCTTTTAAATTTAACTTTCAATGTCACAAAAAAAAAAGAACAAAACTATAAAAAAAAAAACTGTAGAGAGTTAATTTTTTTAGAATCAAGATTAAATTGACATAATTTATAAATGTTTGAGGATTAAAGATGCTATTATATAAGTTTTAAAAGCTGCCATCGTTAGCTTGCCAATGAAAAAAAAAAGATAAAATTAAATAGTTAGAAGATAATTTTGTAATTTTTAATAGTTGGACGACAAAAAATATTGTTGACAAGTACAACGAAGATAATATATATTTTATAGCTAATGCTATTATAAATTTGTATATTTATAGAATTTGAGATTTAGTCCATGTATTTTGAAATGTAAAATTTTAATTTTTTTTATTTTCCTAATTTAAAAATTTTAGCTTGATTATTATCATCGTTGATAATTTTCATTAAAATTTATTAAATTAATATGTTTATTTTTCAGCAATTATATAAATTTTGATGAAAAATACCTATGTTTTTAACTATTGGACTGAGAGTTAAAAAAAGTTGAAATTTAAATTTATTTAATTATAGTGACTAAATCTAAAATTCTATCAAAGTAGAGGTACTATATTAGCATATTTTAACCTAAAAAGGTGAGGGCCGTAGACTGGACGGCAACTTCTTCTCTTCGTCTTTTTGCTTTTACCTTTTTCTAAAAAGGCAGGAAAAAAAAAAGCTGCAACTCTTATTTATTTTCCTTTTATTTCATTTGTCAATTATTTATATTGTTTTTTGTAGATAATCCAAAGCTTCCTTTCCATTTCAACCTACTTGATCCAACAATCTAATTCCTCTATTTAATTTCCCCTTTTTTCCTCACATTTTTCATGATCTGTAAGTTCCAATTCTCAAAATTTTCCCTTTCTTTTTTAACTTTTTTTTTCTTGAATTAGGGTTTCGGATAACCAAATATTCTCTCTCTTTCCCCCCTTATTTCCCCTACTTTGTAGGTGTTTAATGTGGTGTTTTTATTTGGATTGGCATTTAGAAATAAATGTATTTATAAAAAATATTTGGGATAATTGAACTTGAAATTATCCGAGCAGAATTGTTTTTTTTTCTAGTTAGATGTTTGGCAACTAATTTGATAATTATTTCATCTTACAGATTCAATTTAGGTTGGTTGATACTTGATAGTGATTGACATTTTTGGTTTAAGCTGTTAACAAGTCATTTTTCGTAATGATTTTTTTTTCATGCTTAATACTTTCATGGTAGTTTAAATTCCTCTTCTTTTCTTTTTTTTTTTAAAAACCGAAACATTATTATTATTATTTTTTGTGATCTTAACAGAGTTTTTTAGTTTCAGAGCAATGACGAGGATAAGTCGGACTTTTGGTGATACTATGCAAAAGGAAGCAGTTCCAGCTGTCTCAGCTGATGTAATATTTGCTTCGACTTCGAGTCGTTTTCCCAGTTACAGAATTGGGTCAAATAATCAGATCATTGATGCCAAAGAAAATCCTAAAGTTTTGTCTATGAAGGAGGTTGTGGCACGTGAGACCGCGTTGTTGTTGGAGCAGCAACAACGCCTCTCGGTTCGTGATCTTGCTAGTAAATTCGAGAAAGGGTTAGCTGCTGCTGCTAAGTTGTCTGAAGAGGTCAAATTCATTCTATTTTCATTTGTTTATACAAGTTTGCTTAATATTAGATTGGTGTACATTAGCCTTATGATGAATCCTTGGAATAGGTTGTTTGAATCTACTTATAAGTTGGTCTGTATTTTACTTCAATAATGAAAGTTTAGCTCTGTTTTTCATGAGTGTCGCTAAGATGAAAAAACAGTAACTTTGTTTTATGTGTTAGTATCATTCTGTCATACATCTTAGAGTATCACTGATTGAAGAAATAGGTGGGTTGAAACCAGGGGCGAAGCCGTAAATATTTTTAGGGGGGCCGGAACGGAATTATAAAATTTTTGAGAGATTGAAATGTAATTTTATCATGTATTGATCTATATTTCCATCACTTTTTAAGGGACTAAACAGAATTTATGCATATTTTGGGGGGGGGCAAAGTGCAATTTTACTACGGATTAACTTGTAATTTTATTATTTCTAAAGGGACTGAATTGGATATTTTTCATTTTTAAGAAAGGGGGGGGGGGCAACGCCCCTGCCACCCTCCCGGTGTCGCCTCTGGTTGAATGAGTAATCTGGTCATGCTAGTAATTCTTCTATCTGTGTTTGTTGTTTCTATTCACAGTTGAGGTTGGTTGAAATAGCAAATTTCTTTTTCACGGTTATTATCATTTTGTTATGCATGTTAGGTGGCTGAGTACTGTTTATGCAAGTGATTGTCCTATCTGTGTTTGTTGTTTCTATTCACAGTCGAGAAGCCTCGGGACTATTATCAATTTCTAATTAATCTGGATTGTCATGTGAAGAAATTTAAGCTAGTCCTTTGTTGGATTCAGGCTAAACTCAGAGAGGCTGCTTCACTGGAGAAACATGTTCTTTTGAAGAAGCTTAGAGATGCCCTGGAATCTTTAAAAGGACGTGTGGCTGGAAGAAACAAGGATGATGTAGTGGAAGCTATTGCCATGGTTAGTGTGTTGCTCTTTTGCTTCTACCAGTGAATTTGTTACCTATAAGGTTATAAAAGTGATACCATAAAATGTATTACTAAGTTTTAATTCAATAAAACCTTGCTGTCAGTCTTCCTGCATTGAGAAATAACTTCCATGGTGAAAGATGAGGAAAAAAAAAAAAAGCCATAACTTTAAGGGCATGATTGCCAATTTGTTGTGTTTTGTTGGCTTTGTTAGGTTCGAGGATGTTATTATCATTTTTAAAAACACTGTTCCATGTTGTAAATTATCGGTAAAACACTAGGGCAGGAACTTAATTTACCCTTAAATATGATATGTTGTATCCATCACTGCCTTGTAGTAAAGAAGGATTTGGTTTTAGAAAAAGAATGGCAAGTGTATGTTTATCTTCCCCCTTCTGTAATAATGATTTAAGTCCTAAAGTTATCATTTACAGTATGGCAGTATGAAGAAGAAAATCTTTCACATTCTTTGAATATATCAGCTTTGAGGATGCATGTCTTCCCCCAACCTTTGGGGTGGAGAAATGGATAAAGACAAGAAACAAAAGGGAAAAATGTTTAAATGCTTGCAGGGGCGAAGCCAGAGTTTCTCTTTTTTTTTTTTTTTTGGGGGGGGGGGGGCTGGAACTGAATTATAAATTTTGAGAGACCAAAATGTAATTTTATCATGTCTAAATTTATAATTCCACCATTTTTTTAAGGGACCAAACATAATTTTTTCATATTGGGGGGCAAAGAGCAATTTTACCATGGATTAACTTGTAATATTATTATTTCTAAGGGGACTGAATTGAAAATATTCATTTTTAAGGGTGGGGGGGGTGGGGACGTTGCCTTTGAATGCTTGAAATGTGTCTTTGACCCCTGGTTATATCTTTCCCCATTTGCATGGTTCCTCTAAAACTATCTATTTGGATTCTTGGTTGATTGATGTATATTGCCTGCCAACTTTCAAGTGAGGCAAAAATGACTTTTGAATTATGGTTGCCAATCCAGGTGGAAGCTCTAGCTGTTCAGCTGACTCAAAGAGAAGGAGAGTTGATTCAAGAAAAGGCAGAAGTAAAGAAACTAGCAAATTTCCTTAAGCAGGTAATATAGCTTATGATTAATGCTGGCTGGTTTCCTTTTGAAACTACGAAAAATGCCTTGACCTTGCGTCCCTGACAGCCTTCACTTTTGCATGCTTGTGTCTCCAAATAGGCTTCTCAAGATGCTAAGAAACTTGTCGATGAGGAAAGAGCTTTTGCTCGTGCTGAAATTGAGAATGCAAGAGCAGCTGTTCAGAGAGTAGAAGAGGCCCTTCAGGAGCATGAAAAGATGTCTCGAGCTACAGGCAAACAGGTTTTTGTTTTTTAATATTCTGTTTATCGACTTTCAAAGTTCTGTAATGTGAAATTTGCTTTGTTAAAGATCAACCTGCTAAATGCAGCTATCTCTGCGCTGATACTCGTCATTCCACATTGCATTAAACTGTTAAAATATCTATTGATTAGACATATGTTAATTTGACTATCTGTTAATACAAATTTCATATTTATGCTGTTCTATTGTCATCCTCTCATGTAGCAGTGTTGCAGTTTTTGAACAATATTAGCATTGATTTCAGGATTTGGAAGAATTAATGAAGGAAGTTCAAGAGGCCAGACGGATCATAATGCTGCACCAGCCAAGCAAGGTTTGACTAAGATCTGTCACTGATTTTTGTACTCTTTTTTCCATCATCAATATTCAAAAACCTTCTTTCAAGTTACTATAAGTCACTTGTGTGTTTATAGCATGCTGCTGTCTCAATTTTTTTTTTATCCATGGAAATTGGTTAAATTCTTTCCATGATTCAAGTTGTATGTGGCTAGTCTAGAAGCCTCATCTAACATATGGATGCTTTGCAGCATGATAGATCAAATTAACACCATTTCTGCAAGTTTCTTATTTCGTTCTTTTTTCCTAGTTGAAGTAGTGAATGGATTAAACTAGTAGCCATATGCAGGTTATGGATATGGAACACGAGCTTCGTGCATTAAGGATTCAACTCGCAGAGAAGTCTAAGCGTTCCCTGCTGCTTCAAAAAGAGGTTTTCCTTTTACCTCTTAATTCCATTTAGTTTTTCAGTTTTCTTTAGCCATTCTATTAAAATTCATCCTTAGTAGATTATTTCCCTGAATTATGCACCAGCTCCTAAGTTTGTAATATCGTTATTCCATTTCGGATATAGATAATCAATGAATTTGTGTGGAACGAACTGGCACATATTGTAGTTCCATTCTTTTTCTATCATCTTTCACTTCTTTAACCTTCTGCTTTCCTTATCCTATTTTTTTGCAGCTAGCAAGAAGCAAGGTAGTCGAGGATAATTTATCTAATTTATATGAATTGGATGGCGCTGAAACTTTAGGTTCATATTTGAGGATTAAACCTTGCTCTGATATTGCTCCCGAACTTTCGAAATGTTCAATTCAGTGGTATCGTGTTTCATCTGAAGGTGGCAAAAAAGAGCTTATATCAGGTAACGTTTGATATTACTAGGAGGGGCTGTCTTCATTGCTGATTACAGTTAATCAATATGTTTAAATTTGTTGCCTGTCGTGCAATATTTAATTAGGTTGTTAGCAGTAAAAGTACCATGGAAGTCCCTGTAATAGGAATCATGTTGCATTTAGCTCCCTTTACTAAATGAGTAAATTAGTCCTTGTACGTTAAATTAAAGAGCCAACTAGTCCTTTTAGTTAAAATATTTATCCATTTTTACTATTAAAAATTGGCGTAGCTGACAGAATAACCAGACAGTTCTACATGGCTTTGCCACGTGTACCTCATGGCAATGTACAAAGACCAGTTTTTAACAGTAGAAATGGACGAATTTTTTAAGAGGGCCAGTTTTTTCTTTAATTTAACATACAGAAATTAGTTTGTTTATTTTTTTAGTAGAGGGGGCAAAATGCACTCCGACTCCTAGTGCAATGGCCTCCAGGGTACTTTTACCAGTTGTTAGCCAATTGTCATGTTAACACTTCCTATCCTTTGAAGCTAAACACCTTTGTGGACATAGAAGGTTGTAAGTAAAGTATGCAAAATATTTTTCTCCATGTTCAAGTATCCCATTAGCCATTAAGTGGTCTAAATGCATATATTATCCAATGGGAAAACATGTTATTTATGATACTGGGAATAGAATAGTTTATCATAGGAGAAAGAAGACTAAGTCATGGATGAATTGAGAACATTAATGAAGTAATCATTACTAGATCAAGATGCTAACGTCTGACTGTTGTGGGCAATGAATGATCTTTTCTTTTTCCTTTTTGGATCTGATTTCGTTCATCTACCTTGCTATATCCAGGTGCTTGCAAATCTGTTTATGCTCCAGAGCCTTTTGACGTTGGTCGAAGCCTGCAGGCTGAGATTATTTATGATGGCCAGCTGATCAAATTGACTACTACTGGTGCCATTGATCCAGGTTCGCTATTGGCTTTTCTATGGCTAATTATTATTTAAAAAAAAAAAAAACCTTGTTTTACAAGTTTTTGGTATTTTATTTCTCCTTGTTTGTTCAAATTTATATCTTTAGTCTCTTTATTGGTGAATGCAGCTGCGGGTTTGGGAAACTATGTGGAGGCACTTGTGCGGAAACACGATGTTGAATTCAATGTATGGTTTCCTACTTTAAAACGTCCTCCTTTATATAGCTAAATGTTTAGTAGGCTTTATTTTTCAGTATTGACTTGGATTTGGTCATCGATTCTTTTAGCTAAACTTCTTGTCCTTGTTAGAAATTTGAACCCTAAACAATCCCTTGGACCTTGAAACCTTAAAATTTTAGAAAAATAGTGTTGAATTTTGAACCATAACCAATCCCTCAGACCTCTTTGTCATTAACCCTTCTCATTGACTAAATAGACTCTATAATCTTACTGGATAGATCAAAATATGTTACTTGTATTTGGTGAAAATTTTAACTATTTAGTCCTTTGTTTTTGCTTTTCATTGATGTTTATAGGTAGTTGTTCCCTAAATGAATGGATCGTGAAAATGTTTCTTATATCTTCTGTAAAGATTTTTAACAATCTATTTTGGCTTCTAATATTTTATATCATCACTGTTATACTATTTTGTAGGTCGTTGTTACCCAAATGAATGGTGTAGATCAACCATCAGAATCCATTCATGTACTACATGTAGGAAAGATGAGGATGAAGCTACGTAAAGGAAAGACTGCAATTGCCAAAGAATATTATTCCAGCGCGATGCAGGTACCAAGTCTCGTAAATTCTCATTAAAAAGAAATGCTTTGATGTTTCTCTAATGGAAAAAGCGAATAATGGAGAAATATTTGCTTTGAAGATAGTTCTGCATATACCCTGTATGTTGTTTCTTTTTTCTATTGGGTTTTAGTTTTTAGAAGAAATTTACTGAATAGTTCGAAAAAAAAATAAAGATAAGGAATAGAACGAGAATTGCATGCAAACACATCGATACGAAACATGACATTTCTGATACATTCATATCCATTGCACATAATTTTGTTTGGTTTCTCACATGTTATGCTTATGCTTTAGCTCTGCGGAGTCCGAGGTGGCGGAAACGCAGCTGCTCAGGCATTGTTTTGGCTAGCAAAGAAAGGATTTTCGGTTGTATTAGCATTTGAATCAGATAGAGATCGAAATGCAGCCATCATGCTTGCCCGGAGATTTGCTTTTGACTGCAATGTATGTAGTAGTTCTCCAAATTCTTGCTTGTAAACATTCATCATGTTTTGAATACAAACCAATGAAATCCATTCAATTTGCTCACCACGTTTTTCTTTCCGCTGCTAAACAAATCTTCCAGATCATGCTCGCCGGTCCGGACGATAGAACTTCATTAGAAACCTAACAGACCTCCTCCCGGGTTTTACTAATTGTAAGTATGTCGAGCTTTTAACGATTATCATGTACCATAAGTTTGTACTAGTAGGACATGATTGTTTTGATTCTGCATTGGTGTTTTTCACCTTTCTTTTCCGCTTAAAAATTAAAATTACCAAGGCATTGCTTTTTTTTTTTTTTTTTTTTTTTTTTCTTGTTGTTGTTGTTTGCCTTTTGTATTGATGAAATCTATTTAGGACAAACAATGTCGATGTCGGTGTTTTGACCATGCCTAACTCGAGTTTTTCCTCAGGTTCTATGTATTCCCTGTGTGCCATGACAATGATGTTATGTATATTATTGCACCTTGTTAGGTTTTCTCTATGTACCACCATTGAGATATCTTCTTCCCGAAACTTAATGTCCTTTTATACGGATAGATAGATGTTTGTATGAACCAATTGATTTAAATTTCGTGTTTAGTAAGTTTGACACGATTTAGATTGGAAGGTTTATCCCTTAGCTAGAGAGTTTTTTTTTTTTTTTTCTAAACTATAAATAGAAAAACAGCAGTTCGATAATCAGGTTCCCTACTCACTCTTTGTATGTTTAAAGGTTTAAAAAAAAGGAAAAAAGTAAAAGCTTCCTTCTTGCAAATCTCAATATGTCATACTCAAATCAGATTTTTAATTTAATTTTATTCATTGAGTTGTTTAATTTATTTCATCTATTATGCTTCTATTTCTTAATCTTAAAAAGTAGGTTTTAGTTTTGTTTTGACTTAATGATAAATTTGGCCACTAACGTTTTCATGTTTTGTCAAAATAGCCCTAATTGTATTTTTGAGCCTTTTCTTGTTATTAATCTTTATTATTTTTTTAATCTTCTTTTCCTATTTTATGAATAAATTCAAGGTTTTAAAAATTTTTTTTCAAAAGATTTCAATTTTTCATACGTTTATTTATTGAGAAGTTTTTTTATTAACGTTTTTTAAATAATTATGTTTATTTTCTTTAAATTAAAAATTACTTTTTAATTTAATGTATTATTTATTTATTTTATTATTTTTTACATGTAATTATCTTATCGAGTTATCTTAGTAATGAATTACATTTCATTAAAAATATTTCACATATGAAATTTCATATCATTTTCGTTAACTTTTTTAACAGTTTTTTCATTAAATAGGTTAAAAAAAGTAAATTGAAAAAATCTAAATAAAAGTAATGGCTAAAAAAGGCTCAAAAATATAATTTTGACAAAATATGCAAAGCCTTTAGTCTTTAAACAAGACATAGGGTAAATTTTTACGACAATTTCACTAAGGTCTTACTCTATGGAAAGTATAGACAATTTAAAAGGGCAAAAGTTAATTTTATAATTATATTAATTAATAAAATTATTTTTTTATTTCAGCAAGACTTAACACTGCTTACCCGTGTAAATAAAAATTGTGTTTACAATTAAACAAATGCAATTTAAGTATAGATGTGCTTCATGTCATGTAAATAAAAATTTGAATTTAAATTATTTCATGTAAAATTTGAGGTTAATAGTTAAATTGATAAAATGACTTAATTAAAACGTTTTTAGGATCAAATTAGAATCAAATCAATTGTTTGAAGACTTATGATAGAATTAACCAAAAAATATTAACATCAAGGTTTTTCAAATCAGACCATGTTTCTAAAACATGATTTCAAGTAAAAAATAATAGTAAAAAAGGATTTTTTTTTTTTTTAAATCAATGTTTTCTATAGTGAGATTTTAACGCAAGTCAAAACGTTAAAATTTTTAACTTTTGTTTTCTTATTAAGTTTTTGTAACATTCAATTTAAAATAGATATTTTATTTTTTCAAGAATATTTTTTCACAAACACTTTTCAACCTCAGTCTTTTCTCACTTTGAATCTTAGCCAAGTTTTTTTATTACACAAAAGGCTTAAAATACATGATTTTTTTTAATGATAAAAATACTATAAATACATCTATATTAAGAGTCAGATAGCATATTACTCTATTTACTAAAAATGAGCAAATTAATTCTTGCATATTAAATCAAAGAGCAAACTAATTTTTTAATTAATTTTTTATCCATTTCTAACGTGGCTAACAAAATAATCAAATTGTTACAGAATAACCAATTTTAACAGTAGAAATGGATGAAATTTTTAATAAAAAGACCAACTTGTTCTTTGAGTTAGCATATAAGGACTAATTTGCTATTTTTTAGTAGAGAGAACAAAACGCAATCCAGCTCTTAATATAAGGGCTTTCATGGTACTTTTACCAGATTTTTATTTATTTTCTCAATGGAATTGGCAAAAGAAATCATATATGTGGCTGCTAATCTCTTCTGGTCTTTCCATGTTAATGAAATGGCTGACACCTTTCATTATCACTACTTGCTCCAAAGATGGCACATCTTCTTTGAACCCACCATTGTGAATGTATTCTTTCATCCTTGGCATGCCATAAACCAAATCCTTTTCACCTACAATGAACTTGGCCGGTGTTTTGATCTTACTACCCACCCATGGTCCCAACAGCTCCAAATTCCTGCCATCAAAACAAAACACACCCAAAATACAATCTCAACATCACCTACTCAACAAACAAAATTGCCAATATTGCTATTTTGGATTAGAGTTCATATACTTGGATTTTTTGAGTGAGGTCATTATGTGTTTGGATCAGAATTGGCCTAGTTAGGGTTATTTGTTCGAATCATTTAGTACGAGGAGTTGTCTTTTTTATTATGCTGGATTTGGATTGTTTCCAGTCCGAGTCATTTTAGTTTTAAAATTTTTAATATTTACAGTAAATTTGAATTGAATCGGAATTGAATTTAGATTGATCTAATTAAGCTTGAATTAGAATTGACAAGTCTAACCTTATCCAACACTCTATGAGAACAGAGAAAAATCTTATAGGTGCACAGACTCAAACAATTATCGGTAAAATAACCATAGAGGTTTAAGAATCAGATTGCATTTTATCACTTCTAAAAAAAATGGATAAATTAGTCCCTACATATCAATTTAAAGAGCAAATCGATCCTTTTTTTAATAGAAAAATTCATCTATTTGTACTGTTAAAAACTGACATGGTAGACTAAAAAAAACCAAACTGGGATATGTAGCATGAATCATTTATCTCATTCTAACATAAAATGATCTGTTTTTAACAATAGAAATAGATAAAACTTTTAACAGAATGACCAATTTGCTCTTTAATTTAACTACAATGTTTAATTTTCCCTTTTTCAGTAGAAGGAACAAAATGCAATCATATTCTTAATATAGGGAACTCTATCTTATGATACTTTTACCAACAATTATCCCATATATATATATATATACACACATACACATACCTGCCAAGGTTTCTGTAATAGTTGATTGGATAAGTGAAGCCAGTTTTCTGGAATTCAGTGACATAGTAATTGGCTTCTTCCACAGACAACCAAGAAGGCAATGTAATCGGTTCATCTAATGGACGTTTGAATAGTTTCCCTTTTGGCAACAAAACTGGAAAATCACACAAGTATTCCTTCACAACTCTCTCCACTCCAACCTCTGCAAATTCACCTTCTATTTCTCCATATTCCTGTAATTATATTCATATACGTATACATACATATATAAATCGAACAGTCTTCTCAGTTCCAATAATAATACCTTGCCAAATCCAATGCAAAATCGAATTGAAATCCAGGATTTAAATTATGGTCGTGGATGCAGATATCATAATTAAGATAAGGAAAAAAAAACCGAAATAGCAAATAAGAACTTTGTGTGTAAATTGTATTCTTCATAATGAAATTTTGTATAAAACCTCACCAAACCCGGGATTTAAATTGCGGTTGCAGATATGGACATCATAGTTAGTTAAGATAAACATTGATTCCATAGCTGAAAAAGTTGAAATCTAGAGGGAGCACATATACATGATTTAATATAATTTTTAGTCTCTAAACTTGATGATTAGGTCCATTTTGGAATCAATATATTTGTTCTAAGGTTCATTTTGGTACTTGAATTTGACAATTAAGTTTATTTTGATCATTAAATTTAGATTCCATTAAAATTTTGTTAATAGGACACTCTGAAGTGTCAAGTCACATTTGGCAAGTTTAAGAATCAAAATAGAATTAAAGTTTATGTATTAAAGTGAACCAAAACAAATATAAGTACCAAAATAAACCTAATTATTAAATTCAGGGACTAAAAGTTATATTAATTCTCTCTATATATATAAAACCTGGACATATCTAATGCAAAATTAGATTCAGGATTTAAATTACGATTGCAAAAAAATGATTTATAAATCTAAGGTGTTTGATAATCAAACTGGACTTAATTGACAAGTTCAGGAATAAAAGTGGAAAATAAAACAGATACCAAAATGAAACTGATTATAAAATTCAGATACTAGAAGTTATATTAACTCTCTCTATATATGAATCCTGGTCAAATCTAGCGATAACATAGATTCTATAGAAAAAAAAAAAAGTCAAAACCGTAAAATAACTATTTCTGTATCTAAGGTGTTTGATAAAATTACCTGAAATCTAGATATGTAATAATCATCGCCGTAAACAGCTTTCCAGTCATCAACGGGCTTAATTTTCCGATCAAACCTTATAAACGGCACGCTTAAATTCACCAAAGCTTTCACTTTATCAGGCCTAAACAGACACAATAACCAAGCCATGTAAGCTCCCCAGTCATGCCCAACAACAAACACCTTGCCTACATCCGGATCCAATACGTCTATCAGCTCCACCAAATCGCCGATAATGTGGAAACAAGTGTAACTTTCGACTGAGTCGGGAGCATCCGAGTCACCGTAGCCTCTCAAATCGGGAGCAACGGCTCGGTAACCCATGGAAGATAAAGCGAGGATTTGGTGACGCCATGAATACCAGAGCTCAGGGAAGCCATGGAGGAAAAGGATGACTGGACCTTCACCTTTTTCAGCGATGTGAATGTTTATGCCATTCACTTTAACCATTCGGTGCTCTAAATAAAATGAACTCAATTTAAATTACATGTAAAATAACAATGTTATAGATATCATTAAGATAATCCATATCAAAATTTAAGTTACAACATTATATATAAATACAATTATTACTATTTGAGTTTAGGAATTTTTTTTGGATGATTTTAATTTTTGATCTGGGGTAAAGGATGAGAAGTAAAAGTTTAAGAGAAAAATAAAAAGTTCTGAGGGTTTTAGGGGATAAAATTTTAAAGGAAAAATATTAAAAAAATTTGAGAGGGGGATAGGTTTAGGGTAGATGGGGGTGGGACGGAATGGGAGTAAAAATTTTGAGGGTTTTTGAATAGTAAAACTTTGGGGAAAGTAAATAGGGTGAAACTTTTTTTTGGAGGAAATATATTTTTTAAAAAATGGAAGGAAATGAATTTGGGATAGATGGGGGGTAGGATAGGAAGGGAGGGGAGTAAAAGTTCCGGAAAGGAACTGAGAATGAGTAAAAGTTTTGTAGGAAAAATAAAAATATTGGGGGGTTTAGGGTAAAAAAGTAAAATATTATAGTTTAATATTTAATTTATTCGAATTATTCAAGTTATTTGAATTTAAAAACTCAACTTTATTCGAACTCAAAATCCAAAAAATTATTCGAATAACTCAAATTCGTTTAACTCAAAATTTAGATTTTTTGGTTTTTTTTAATCCTTATACTTTTCAAACTTTAAAATTTTAATTATCACCAAACATAACTGTTAAATTCATTAAGTTTTACTATTTCCAATATCTAACGTGTTGAATATTATTGTATGTGCAATGTCATGTTAGTTTGTTATTTCCACGTATTACTCGCAAAATCTAGTTAATGGATTAACGATTGTCATTTGCATCGATATTAAAATTTCAAAATTCGAAAGGTATAGGGGCTTAGAATGGTCTAATTGGAGAATACTGATCAAATCTACAACTGTATGCACAGTACAAGGCTAGTAATTGAATTTAACCAAACAAATTCAACTATTATGGTTTGAGTCATGACTAAAAATTTCAAGTTTTGCAAAGTATAGAGACTACAATTGATCAATTAGAAAATTATAAGGATTAAAATTGATTAAATTAAAGTATAGGGACTAAATCCATAACATTTGCAACGTATAGGGACTAATAGAAAATTTTAACCACTAAATTTTGTCTTTTTTTTGCCATATCTAGCTAACCTAAAAATGGAAATACTAAAAAAATTATGATAGTTGGGTGATAAAAGAAGACAAAATTCAATAATTGGGTGATCATTTTCTAACTTTTGATAGTTTGTTAATAAAAAAATTGACTAAGATGACAATTTTGTAATAGTTTGTGACCAAAAAAGAAATTTAAAATAGTTGGGTGACAACTAGCATAGCTTACCCTATAATCATAAAGCTTAATTCAATAAGCAAACCTCAAATTATACATTTTTCTAATTAAGTCCCTAAACTTTTTAGGGTCAAACTAATATTTAACCTATAATTCCATAACCATTATGACCCTACATCATCATTTACATAAAATTAAAAATATATTTTAAATTAAATTAAATTATTTTTATTTTCATTCTCTCTCTACTCTTTGCCTCTCTCTTCATTTTTCATGTTTTTTCCATTGTTTTCTTTTCTGCACTCTTCCCCCACATTATTTTCACTTTCTTTCTTTTCCCTTTAAATCTGGGTTCTTCAACTGTAATTCTACAAATTTTATGGTTTAGTAAGCGTAGGGGCGAAGACAGAAAATATTTTTAGGGGTGTCAAAATTAAATTTTAAATTTTACGATTGTAAAAATATAATTTCACCATTCAAATAGTCTATATCTTTATAAATTTTAAAAGATTAAATAAAAATTCTATCATTTTAGGAGACCAAAGTACACTATTACCTTCACTAATTTAAATTTCTAAAAAGTTTAAAGGGTCTAAATAAAAACTTTTTCATTTTAGGGAGAGCCTTAGCCCTTACCAGCCCCTGGCTACTCCCCTGAGAAGTGGCACTGTTCCGATACACATTACAGTGATTTCTAGAGGAAATCTGGAAATGAGACCAATAAAAATATTATTTTAGGTATTATAATAATTTATGATTAGGAATCAATGACTATAGTGTAATGTGACCAATTAAAGAAATTATGGATTGATAAAAATATGTTGATAATAGAATTACACGAGAAATGTATTTATATAAAAAAAAAGTTTAGACTAAATTGAATCAAATAAAAAGTATAGAAATTAAATTATAAATTTTCCATTTTGGCTTAGAAAGGAGTAAAATGCATTTTTTGGTATTTGAATGTTTATGCCATTCACTTTAACCATTCGATGCTCTATCCCTTCCATTTTTTCTCAACTCTCGTAAACCTTAATTTCTGGTTTTCTTCTACATCTTAGACTACTTTTGACTTTTGGGATAATAGCATATTTAGTCCTGAATTTTATCAAATCTTTTAATGTGATACTTTTATTTTGAAAACAAATCTTTTTTTTATTCAATACTTAAAATTATCATAGCCCCTCACCGACCCTCAAATAAGAGGATAACGCGGTTCAACACACTTGAACTTATGTTATTAATACCAACTGAGTTAAGACTCAATCGGTAATCTATTTTGATATTTATATGCCTTGAATTTGTTAATCGATGAGAATGAGATGCCTTTGAATTCTGACCTTACTTGCCATGTAGCCCAATTGTATGAGTTGCAATGTGGAACTATGTGTTAGCAAAAAGAATCAACTATTATACCTTTTTGTAGTCTTACAAAGGGACTTGGAAACAATTATACCTTTTTGTAGACCTCAAAAGCAAAAATAATAAAAGCTCATTCAAATGCGTGAATGAGTTCAAAATGATTAAGAGAAAAAAAGTAAAGATTAGGGTTTTAAAAAGTAAAGATTTAATATATAATTTGGTAACTGAATTTTACTCTTTTTTCTAATGTGGTACTCGTGTTATTTTTTTGGTCTACTATGATACCCGTATTAGATAAAAGTTATATATTTTGCTCCTCAAAGGTAACTCTTTAACCTTTTAGTATTTAGTTTGAATTTTAGTATTAATTTGAAGAAAGTTAATTGTCAATATTATTATGTTTGAATTCTTCATTATTTTGTTAATAAAATAAATTTAGTGATGATTGCAAATTTATTTAATTTCTGCATTTTATTTATCAAATATAATTTAATCAATGTGATTTATTTCGAAATTTTGGAATTTATTAATTAATTATGAATTTTTTATAAAATCAATTCTAAAATTCATATTAAATATTAAAAAATTAAAATGGTTACTTTTATGTCACTAATGTATATCTTTGATATATCATGGAAAAATAACACAGGTTTTCTTCAAACTAGTTTTGACTTTGAGATAATAACATATTTAACTCAAACTTTATTGACTCTTTTTTTTCACATTGCAAGGGAAAGGACTTTCTTCTTCTTCTTATTTATTTATTTGGGTTCAATCAAACTGTCTAAAAAAGTCATAAATGTATTGGTTGACCTCGTCTGGTTTCTCCATGTTGATGAAATGGCCAACACCTTCCATCACCACGACTTGCTGCAGAGATGGCACATCTTCTTGGAACCCACCATTGTGAATGTAATCCTTCATACCAGGCACACCATAAACCAGATCCTTATCCCCCATTATGAACTTGGCTGGTGTTTTGATCTTACTACCCACCCATGGTTTCAATAGTTCCCAGTTTCTGCCATCAAAACCCAACACCCAAAACATCAATACTGCTTACGACCCAAAAATTTATATATACATACATACATACATACATATATATATATATATACACACACACATACCTGTTAAGGTTTCTGTAGAAATTGAGTGGACCAGTGAAACCAGTTTTCTGGAAATTGGTGACATAGTAATTGGCTTCTTCCTCAGATAACCAGCAAGGCAACGTAATTGCTTCATCTAATGGACGTTTAAATAGTTTCCCTTTTGGCAACAAAACTGGAAAATCACACAAATATTCCTTCACAACTCTCTCCACTCCAATCTCTGCAAATTCACCTTCTATTTCTCCATATTCCTGTAATCATATACATATACATATACATACCATTCATAAAAATGAGCACGTATAATTTCCTAACAGTTTGATCTAACTACAAGAAATAAGTTACCTGAAATCTAGAGATGTAATGATCACTGCCATAAAAAGATCTCCAGAAATCAACAGGCTTGATTTCAGGATGAAACCTCAAAAACGGCACACTCAAATTCACCAATGCTTTCACTTTATCGGGCCTAAACATACACAAATACCATCCTAGTATGGCTCCCCAGTCATGCCCTACCACAAACACCTTCCCTTCGTCCGGATCCACCACGTTTATCAACTCCACTAGATCGCCGATTATGTGGAAACAAGTGTAACTGTCGACTGAGTCGGGAACATCCGAGTCGCCGTAGCCTCTCAAATCGGGAGCAACGGCTCGGTAACCCATGGAAGATAAAGCGAGGATTTGGTGACGCCATGAATACCAAAGCTCAGGGAAGCCATGGAGGAAAAGTATGACTGGACCTTCGCCTTTTTCAGCTATGTGAATGTTTATGCCATTCACTTTAACCATTCGGTGCTCTATCCCTGCCATTGTTAATGCTTAATTCTCGTAAATACCTTGATTTTTCTGGTTTTCTACATCGTCTTATTCGTGTGTACTTTTTATAAGACGTAAACTGTCACCTCACTATGAATTTTCTCTCGTCAACCAACCACCTACTATTAATTTTGGTTAAATTTACCATTAGTCCCTGTAGTTTGTAAAAGTTATAAATTTAATTCATGTACTTTAATTTGATTATTTTTAGTCAATGTACTTATCAATTTTTAAAATTTCAACACCTAATATAAATGTTAAATTCGTTAAGTTATACTATTTTCCAAAATTTGATGCACTGAATATTATTATATGTGTAGTGCCATGTCAATTTGTTATTTTTCACATATTACTCATTAAAAATCCAGTTAATGGATTAATGATTTCCATTTGCATCAATATTAAATTTTTAAAATTCAAAAGGTATAGGGGCTTAGAATGATCTAATTGGATAATATGGATTAAACCTACAACTGTATGCATGGTACAAGGCTAGTAATTGAATTTAACTAAACAAATTTAACTGTCATGTTTTGGGTCAAGACTAAAATTTTAAAATTTGAAAAGTACATGAACTACAAATGATCAATTAGAAAAGTACAACGATTGAATTTAATGAAATTAAAGTATAGGGACTAATACCCATAACTTTTTCAAAGTACAATTGGTGACCACAAAAGAAATTTACAATAGTTAGGCAACAATTAGTGTAATTTACCCTATAATCATAAGGCTTAATTCATAAATTATACCCTCTTTTTTAATTAGATACTTCAACTTTTTTTGGTCAAACTAACACGTAAACTATAATTTCCTAACCATTATGGTCCATACATCATAATTTACATAAAATTATAAATTAAATAATTTTTATTTTTATTTTTATTTTTATTTTCATTCTCTTTTTCTTTTTCTTTTTCTTTTTCTTTTTTCTTCTTCTTCAAACCATCCATGGTTTTTCTTCTTCTTCTTCTTCTTTTTTTTTCCCCATTTTTCATGTTTTTTCCATTGTTTTCTTTTATGCACTCTTCCCCACATTATTTTCACTTTTTTTTTTCTTTTCCTTTTCCTTTAGATTTGGGTTCTCAATTATAATTCCCCAAATTTCATGGTTCAGCAAGTAGTACTATTCCAAGACGCGTTACTCTAAACTTTAGAAGAAATTTATACATATTAGTATTTTTTAGTTAAAAAAATGTGATATCGAAAAATTTGATAAAAAAAAGTTGAACAATGTTAACAATTGAACTTGATTTTTAAATTTGAAAAGTGGAGGGACTACATTCTAGAAAATAAAAGTACAGGGATTGAATTTTAAATTTGTGAAAAGTATATGGACTCATTGCATATTTTAACATTTATACTACAAAACATTTATTATTAATATATTTATAATTGTAATAAATATTTATTATTGAAATATTAATATTGAATACTTTTCAATAATATATGAAGAATATTATTTAAAATTTTTATTATTAAAATACAAATAATATATTAAAAACAATAGTTTATTATATGATTAGATATAGATAATTAAATATGTATCTTTAATAATATTAAAAATTATAATATTTTATTATTTTTAAATATTTTAAAAATATATTTTTATATTAATATAATAATATTAAGTTTGACTTAAGTTCATTTTTATATATAAAAATAAAATTATCTATAAATGATCTATTTTCGGAAAATAACTTACATCTCTTTAGAGGTTAAGTCATTTTACAGGGGAAATAGCTTATTTTCCGTTGACTTGTATGTTATTTTCTGTTGAGTAAATTATTTTCTATAAAACAAATACATAAAATATTTTTTAGTGAAATAAATGGACTCATAATTTCTATAAAACTCAATTAACTTACATAAAAAATAAAAGATATATATATATATATATATATATATATATATATAACACCAATAAATCAAAGCCACCGGAAATTTAAAACCAAAAGGAAAAACAAAGCCACCCTTTTTGACGAATCAAAGAAGACGTTAATCAAAGGAAAGTTGTTTTTTTGGGAGTTCTTCACCTAGCATTTTCCTTGTTTTCTTTGGATTTTTTCTTTTACAGATTTAAATCAAAATTTTATTGTTTCAATATAAATTATAAATGGACTTAAATGAAAAAAAATTATTTTAAGAGAGTCGAAACCTGTCAACGTTGTAAGCTCAGGCAGACGCGAAGCTACAACAGGCTTCCGATCTGTAAACACATACGGTTAATTTGACGGTGCTACCTCCCGACGATCCTTCTCCACCAATTCCACTGCAAATGAAGATTAGTATTTACCTCCCCTCTAAATCATTCAGTTGCCAAGAGATGAGCCACTTGATTTCCCTATGACAAGTCTTTAATTTTGAAAATAGCTAAAATCGCACTCAAATCATAAAATTAAAAAAAAAATATTTATTAACCAAATTGATAAATTCGTTAAATTATACTATTTTTTCACATATTATTCACTAAAAATCATTTTAACGGATTAACGATTTCTATTTGCATCAATATTAAAATTTTAAAATTCAAAAGGTATAAAGGCTTAGAATGATTAAATTGGAGAATATGGATCAAACCTACAATTGTATGCATGGTACAAGGCTGGTAATTGAATTTAACTAAACAAATTCAACTTATATGCTTTGCGTCAAGACTAAAATTTCATTTTTTGAAAAGTATATGAACGACAAATAATCAATTAGAAAAGTACAATGATTGATAAAATCCATAACTTCTTCAAAGTACAATGACAAATTGTAGAATTTGACCATTAAACTTTATCTTTTTTGTCACTAATTAGCTAACGTAAAAATAGAAACACCCGAAAATTCATGATAGCTGGGTGATAAAAAAAGAAAAAAATTAATAATTGGGTGATCATTTTGTAACTTCTGATAGTTTGATGAACAAAAAAGAAATTGGCTAAGATGACAATTTTAAACTTTCAATAATTGTTGACCACAAAAGAAATCTACAATAGTTGGGCAACAACTAGCGTAATTTACCCTATAATCATAAGGGTTAATTCATAAATTATACCTTTTTTTTTGTCAAACTAATACATAAACTATAATTCCGTAACCATTATGGTCCCTACATCATCATTTAAATAAAATTAAAATTAAAATATTTTTATTTTCATTCTCTCTCTACTCTCTACTCTATTTTTCCTTTTTCTTCTTCAAACCATACATGTTTTTTCTCTTCTTCTTTTTTCCCCTTTTTCATGTTTTTTCCATTGCTTTCACTTCTGCACTCTTCCCCACATTATTTTCACTTTTTTTTTCTTTTTCCTTTCCTTTAAATTTGGGTTCCCAACTATAATTTTTAAAATTTTATGGTTCACTAAGTAACACTGTTCCAAGACACGTTACTCTAACCTTTAGAAGAAATCTATAAAGGGGAGTACTTTTTAGTTAAAAAATGTAATTTCAAAAAAAATTGATAAAAAAATTTGAAAAATGTTAATAATTGGATTTGAATTTCAAATCTGAAAGGTAGAGAGACTACATTCTAAAAAAAAAAGTACAGGGGTTGAATTTTAAATTTATAAAAAGTACATAGACTTATGGCATATTTTCACTTTTATACTACAAAACATTTATTATTAATATATTTATAATTGTAACAAATATTTATTATTAAAATATTAATATTGAATACTTTTCAATAATATATGAAGAATATTATTTAAAACTTTTTATTATTAAAATAAAAATAATATATTAAAAATAATAATTTATTATATGATTAGATATAGGTAATTAAATATGTATCTTTAATAATATTGAAAATTATAATATTTTAAATTAATGTTTTATTAATTTTAAATATTTTTAAAAATATTTTTTATTAATATAATAATATTAAGCTTGACTTAAGTTAATTTTTATATAAAAATAAAATTATTTATAAATGAGTTATTTTTTGAAAAATGACTTACGTTTTTCAAGAAAGTAAGTCATTTTACAAGAAAAATAATTTATTTTCTGTTAACCTATATATCATTTTCCGTTGAATAAGTTATTTTTCATAAAACAATCATATAAAAATACATAAAATATTTTTCAGCCAAACAATTGGACTCATAATTTCTATAAAACTCAATTACCTTACATCAAAAATAAAAGAATATATATATATATATATATATAACACCAATAAATCAAAGCCATCACAAATTTCAAACCAAAAGAAAAAACAAAGCCACCCACCCATTTTGACGAATCGAAGAAGACGTTAATCGAAGGAAAGTTGTTTTTTCGTAGTCCTTGACCCGGCATTTTCCTTGTTTTCTTTGGAATTTTTATTTTAAAGATTTAAATCAAAATTTTATTATTTCAATATAAAGTATAAATGGATTTAAATTAAAAAAAAATCATTTTAAGAAAGTCAGAACCCTATCAATCCTTGTAGCTTCGCCACTACACGCTGCCACGAAAGTAGATTATAGGAAAAATAAACAGTACCTAGACAACCTGACCACTTCTTAACTGAAAGTAACTTTACCCTAACCTAATAAACGGACACTCCCAACACTGAAACCAAATCCTATTTTCTCCTGGGGATTGAATCGGTCTCCAATAGCATTTAAACCTCAATTTTTACCTCTGCTTTTGGCCCTTCATATTCTCTTCACTATCCTGGACGATCTGAGCTTAGCCAGACGCGCGCGAAGCTACAACCGGCTTTCGATTTGTAAACACCTAAGGTTAATTTGATAGTGGCACCCCCAACACCTTCACTGCAAACTCCAACACTCCTTCAAGAAGATAAGTATTTCTCTCCCCCTTAAATCCTTCCATTGCCAAGAGATGAGCCACTTGATTTCCCTGTGACAAGTCTTTAATTCTTAAAATAGCTAAAATCCCTACACCTCCATGTTACAAGTCTATGTTTCTTCCTAAATTTAAAATTTAATCATTTTATTTTTTAGATTTAAAAATATAAATTTAATTATTAACATCATCTAAATTTTTTATAATGTTTTTTTAGTAATTTTTTTAATTTCAAAATATTGTACCAATAAATTTAACAAAAAAATAATTATGTTAATAATTCAACCTAAATATAAAAAATTAAAAAAAAATTCAAAATTACTTCAAACATATTCTAACATTAATAATTCAGTCTTAATCATAAACCCCCCTTCAGCACTTGGATCTTAGCCAAAGTGTTTTTTTTTTTTAATTATTACACAAAAGACTTGAAATACATGGATTTATTTTATTTATTTCAAACAAACTGGGTAAAGAAGTCGGAAATGTATTTGTTGATCTCGTCTGGTTTCGCCATGTTGATGAAATGGCCAACACCTTCCATCACCACCACTTGCTGCAGAGATGGCACATCTTCTTGGAACCCACCATTGTGAATGTAATCCTTCATACCAGGCATATGGTAAACCAAATCCTTATCACCCACAATGAACTTGGCTGGTGTTTCGATCTTACTACCCACCCATGGTTTCAATAGTTCCCAGTTTCTGCCATCAAAACAATAATACCCATAAACAAGAGCCTCTACAGTACTTTTACCAAAAAAAAAAAGTTATAAATGCATAAATTCCAACCTAAAATCATTTTTTATGAATGATTTGAAATATATTATTTGGTACAATAGCATTGAAAAATTCTCAATCCTATCTATGAATTGTACCAAACAATATATATCACACATATAGATATACCTGTTAAAGTTTCTGTAGAAGTTGAGTCCACCAGTATAGCCAGTTTTCTGGAATACAGTGACGTAGTAATCAGCTTCTTCCTCGGACAACCAAGAAGGCAATGTAATTGGTTCATCTAATGGACGTTTGAACAGTTTCCCTTTTGGCAAGAAAACTGGAAAATCAGTCAAAAGTTCCTTCTCAACTCTCTCCACACCAATCTCTGCAAATTCACCTTCTATTTCTCCAGGTTTCTGTAATATATACATACACATACATATATATATCAATAATAAAACCTTCCAGTGACATATGGGATTTAAATTAAGATAACAGATGTTTAACATTAAAAAAAATATCGAAATCACAAAATAAAAACTCTATAGGTAACTTGTATGCTTGATAATTCTATTTAAAGCTGACCAGGGACGAAGACAGAACAATTTTGTAGGGAGCCGGAAGAAATTTTAATTTTTTATAGACTATATCTTTATAATTTTTAAACGATTAAATTAAATTTTTATAATTTTAGGGGGGCCAAAGTGAAATTTTACCTTTACTAATTTAAAATTTTTAAAAATCTTAAGGGCCTAAATAAAAATTTTACCTTTTAGGGGGGCCGGCCCCCTGCCCCCCTAGATTTGCCCCTGAAGCTGACTCAAAAGCTTACCAAATTCGGGATTTAAATTGGGATTATGGATGCATACATCACAATTAGTTAAGATAAACATTAATTTAACTACTGAATCCATAAAATATGGATCATTAAAAAGTTATGGAATGGTGTAAAAGGAGATCAAGATTAATTAAGATAAACATAGATTCCATAGCGAAAAAAATTCAAAATCATAAAATAAGATTTATGTATCCAATATGTTTGATAATAATTTACCTGAAATCTAGATATGTAATGATCAGCACCATAATAAGATCTCCAGAAATCAACAGGCTTGATTTCCCGATGAGTCCTCAAAAACGGCACACTCAAATTCACCAATGCTTTCACTTTATCAGGCCTAAACAGGCACAATAACCAAGCCATGTAAGCTCCCCAGTCATGCCCAACAACAAACACCTTGCCTACCTCCGGATCCAATACGTCTATCAGCTCCACTAAATCGCCGATTATGTGGAAACAAGTGTAACTCTCGACTGAATCAGGAGCATCCGAGTCGCCGTAGCCTCTCAAATCGGGAGCAACGGCTCGGTAACCCATGGAAGATAATGCGAGGATTTGGTGACGCCATGAATACCAAAGCTCAGGGAAGCCATGGAGGAAAAGGATGGCTGGGCCTTCACCTTTTTCAGCTATGTGAATGTTTATGCCATTCACTTTAACCATTCGGTGCTCTATCCCTTCCATTTTTTTTCTCGATTATCTCGGACTCTGTTGGTTTCTAGTAGTCTAAAGTCTTCCATTTTTATAGCTTTTAAGTACTAAAATGTAAACTACTTTTTATTTTTAGAGTAAATTACGGTACAATAGGACAAAAATAATATGATTATGGTTAAAATTTGTTTTGAGTATCTATACTTTTTCGTATATTTAAATTTTAGTTCTTTTTACTTTTAATTTTTCAAAGAATTTTATCTCTCTATTTTTCATATATTAAAATTAACAGTTAAAATTCTTTTGTTAAATTTGTTAATGGGTGGGCTCCTCACTTAAACTTGAAGACCCGCACAAAATATGAGAGGATTTGAACAAAAGTACGAAGCTTGAAAAATGAAGTTAGGCAAAAAATAGCCCGGCTTAAAATATGGGTCAGGCTGGGCAAATATAAAGTGTAATAATATTATACACGTATTCGGATCATGAACACCTCTATGTGTCAAAAGTCAACTTAACACTAACTCAGTCAATAAAATTACTGCAATTTCCTTCTAATAAAGATTTAATATATTATTAATATGATGGTGTTTTCGTCTTTTGCTATAGGGTAACCTACCAAAATGATGAATTTTGTTTATCTCATATTACATTTTAGTCACTTACGTTATCACGTTGTAACATTTTAGTCATTGAGCCGTTAATTACTGTTAACTGTATAACGATAAGCTGAGGTGACATGTTAAATTACCATTTCAAATGAAAATTTTAGGTTAATTTATACAATTGGTCCCCATATTTCTTCATTTTGAGCAATTTAATTTTTTTTATATTCTTTGAACTTTCCTTCATTTTTCATTCTCTTTGGTTTCTCCCTCTATTTTTCTCTCTTCTCCATTTCTTTTAACGTAGTTTTTCTATATTTTCCATTTGTTAAAATTAGTCTCTATGTTTTTGTTTTTTTGAACAATTTAAATTTTTCGAGTGAGGCAAGCTCGTGGACTAATTTTAACAAATGAAAAATATAGAAAAACAACATTAAAAAAAATGAAGGGAGGAAAATAGAGGGAGAAGCAGAAAAAATGGAAAATAAATAAAAGAAAGGAAAGTTAAAAAAATATAAAAGAAAAAAAAATCGCTCAAAATGAAAAGAATATAGGAACCAATTGTAAAATGGAACCTAAAATTTTTGTTTAAAATTATGATTTAACGTGCCATGTCAGCTTACCATTACACTATTAACGAAAATTAACGACTCAATGACTAAAATGTTACAATGTAGTAACATAAGTGATTAAAACTTAACATTTAAAATATAAATGACTAAATTGTAACCCAAGACAAATAAAAGTGACTATTTTGAAGCTTAACTTTTATAATTTTCATATACAAATATTTAAATAAAATAACTAAAAATGTACTGAGTAAGATTTACACTCAAGGCTAAAAATAGTATTTATCAATCAATCACTTTTCCTAACTCAATTATTGATTAACTTTTTAATAAATATAATTTTATTTTTTTAAACCCAAATCAACTTAGCAATTATTAAAATATTCTTTTATAAAATAAAAACATTATTATAAAAATATTTTATATTTTCAATTATGTAAAATTAAAATATATATATCTCGATTTAAAATATTCAAATTTAATTCTTACCAAAATTGAAATAGTTAAATTTTTAAATTTATTTCATGAAATATGAGCATATTTTTTTTTATTTCTTAAGATAATTAACGAAATAAATTCAGTAATTAATTCTTCACATTATGTAAATTTATTAAAAGGTAAATGCTGACCATGAATTTTTATGTATAATCACATGATTATAAGTTATTTTTATGCATATTTTAAAGGAAAGTTGCATGTATAATTAAAATCCCACTATTACCCCTCCAAAATACAAGTAAAATCCCACCACTCTTCCTGTGTTAATATATAATGGGTTAATTTCATCAAACATCCTCGAATTATGACTTACCTTTTGAATCTATTTTTAAATTAAAAAATTACGATTAAATCCTTAACATATTAATATTGTATTAATCAGATCCTTTTATTTATACATGGTTTTTATACCCATCAATGTAATGTTTGAAAAATATTTTGTTAAACATGGAAAGAATTTTAAGAAGTGACGAGTAGTCAAAGTTTGTTAAGTAACGATGACTATTACAAAAAGGTAAATATTAAAATTATACATAAATTTTAATTTCGTATAATTTTATATGTGAAATTTTGATTTGATTTGATTCTATTTTATACCAGATTCAGGTCACACTTTACGTTTGCTCAAACCCAGTTCGACTCAAAATATGAACCATTTTAAGTCTATTCACTTAAATATATATTTATATTTCTTTTTAATTTCATTTTTAATAATTTTATACGATTTTTTCAATTACTAAAATTTTATGTTTAGACATCTTAATATTCTTTTAATATTTACATTATAGTATTATACTTTATTATTGTAGATCTACTTTTTATGTGTTATAAATTATATAATATATAAAAATAACAAAGTGTAACATATATTACAATATCTTAAAAACGGGTCAGACCAAGCTGAATTCAAGCCTTGGATGTTTGAACCCAAACTAGACCCATATTTTAAACATGCCTAATATTTTTGTTCAAATACATTTTTCAGGTCTAATATTTTTCTCCAACCCTCTTAAATTTCAAACAAATACTCAAACTACTAGCCCATGAACATGCCTAAATTAAAATAATAAATTCCTTCAATAATTCTAATCACTGCTCGAAATAAGTCTTATCGTAAATTCTTTCGGTTATCGAGAAAGATAATACACAACAACAAAGGTAAGACCTTTTTATTTTTACTAAATTTGATATTGTTATTTTGAACCATAAGCAATCTCTCAGACCTCTTTGTAATTAACCCTTCTCATTGACTAAATAGACTCTATAATCTCACTGGATAGATCAAAATATGTTACTTGTATTTGGTGAAAATTTTAACTATTTAGTCCTTTGTTTTTGCTTTTCATTGATGTTTATAGGTAGTTGTTCCCTAAATGAATGGATCGTGAAAATGTTTCTCATATCTTCTGTAAAGATTTTTAACAATCTATTTCGGCTTCTAATATTTTATATCATCACCGTTATACTATTTTGTAGGTCATTGTTACCCAAATGAATGGTGTAGATCAACCATCAGAATCCATTCATGTACTACATGTAGGAAAGATGAGGATGAAGCTACGTAAAGGAAAGACTGCAATTGCTAAAGAATATTATTCCAGCGCGATGCAGGTACCAAGTCTCGTAAATTCTCATTAAAAAGAAATGCTTTGATGTTTCTCTAATGGAAAAAGCGAATGACACAGAAATACTCGCTTTGAAGATAGTTCTGCGTATATCCTTTATGTTGTTTCTTTTTTCTATTGGGTTTTAGTTTTTAGAAGAAATTTACTGGATAGTTCGAAAAAAGAATAAAGAAAAGGAATAGAACGAGAATTGCATATGCAAACACATCGATACGAAACATGACATTTCCGATACATCCATATCCATTGCACATAATTTTGTTTAGTTTCTCACATGTTATGCCTATGCTTTAGCTCTGCGGAGTCCGAGGTGGCGGAAACGCAGCCGCTCAAGCATTGTTTTGGCTAGCAAAGAAAGGATTTTCGGTTGTATTAGCATTTGAATCAGATTGAGATCAAAATGCAGCCATCATGCTTGCCCGGAATTTGCTTTTTGACTGCAATGTATGTTGTAGTTGTTGTAGTTCTCCAAATTCTTGCTTGTAAACATTCATCATGTTTTGAATACAAACCAATGATATCCATTCAATTTGCTCACCACGTTTTTCTTTCCGCTGCTAAACAAATCTTCCAGATCATGCTCGCCGGTCCGGACGATAGAACTTCATTAGAAACCTAACAGACATCCTCCCGGGTTTTACTAATTGTAAGTATGTCGAGCTTTTGAGGATTATCATGTACCATAAGTTTGTACTAATAGGACATGATTGTTTTGATTCTGCATTGGTGTTTTTCACCTTTTTTTTCCGCTTAAAATTACCAAGGCATTTTTTTTTTTTTTTGCCTTTTGTATTGATGAAATCTATTTAGGACAAACGATGTCCGAATGTCGATGTCGGCGTTTCGACCATGCCTAACTCGGGTTTTTCCTCAGGTTCTATGTATTCCCTGTTTGCCATGACAATGATGTTATGTATAGTATTGCACCACCTTGTTAGGTTTTCTCTATGTGCCACCATTGAGATATCTTCTTCCCGAACGAATATCAAATTTAATGTCCTTTTATACGGATAGATAGATGTTTGTATGAACCAATTGATTTAAATTTCGTGTTTAGTAAGTTTGATACAATTTAGATTGGAAGGTTTATCCCTGTAGCTAGACAGTTTTTTTTTTTTTTTTTAAACTATGAATAAAAAACAGCAGTTCGATAATCAAGATCCTTACCCACTCTTTGTATGTTTATAGGTTAAAAAAAAAAAGGAAAAAAGTCAAAAGCATCCTTCTTGCAAATCTCAATATGTCAGACTCAAATCAGATTTTTAATTTTATTTTATTCATTGAGTTGTTTAATTTATTTCATCTATTATGCTTCTATTTCTTAATCTTAAAAAGTAGGTTTTAGTTAGATGTTTGGCAACTAATTTGATAATTATTTCATCTTATAGATTCAAATTAGGTTGGTTGATACTTGATAGTGACTGACATTTTTGGTTTAAGCTGTTAACAGGTCATTTTTCGTAATGATTTTTTTTTCATGCTTAATACTTTCATGGTAGTTTAAATTCCTTTGCTTTTCTTTTTTTCAAAACCCAAACATTATTATTATTATTATTTTCTTTTTTGTGATCTTAACAGAGTTTTTTAGTTTCAGAGAAATGACGAGGATAAGTCGGACTTTTGGTGATACTATGCAAAAGGAAGCAGTTCCAGCTGTCTCAGCTGATGTAATATTTGCTTCGACTTCGAGTCGTTTTCCCAGTTACAGAATTGGGTCAAATAATCAGATCATTGATGCCAAAGAAAATCCTAAAGTTTTGTCTATGAAGGAGGTTGTGGCACGTGAGACCGCGTTGTTGTTGGAGCAGCAACAACACTTTTCGGTTCGTGACCTTGCTAGTAAATTCGAGAGAGGGTTAGCTGCTGCTGTTAAGTTATCTGAAGAGGTCAAATTCATTCTATTTTCATTTATTTATACAAGTTTGCTTAATATTTGATTGATGAATTTGAGCCTTATGATGAATCCTTGGAATAGGTTGTTTGAATCTACTTATAAGTTGGTTTGTATTTTACTTTAATAATGAAAGCTTAGCTCTGTTTTTCATGAGTGTCGCTAAGATGAAAAAACAGTAACTTTGTTTTATGTGTTAGTATCATTCTGTCATGCATCTTAGAGTATCACTGATTGAAAAATTAGGTGGGTTGAAACCAGGGGCGAAGCCGTAAATATTTTTAGGGGGGCCAGAACGGAATTATAAAATTTTTGAGAGATCGAAATGTAATTTTATCATGTATTGATCTATATTTCCATCATTTTTTAAGGGACTAAACAGAATTTCTGCATATTTTAGGGGGGCAAAGTGCAATTTTACTATGGATTAACTTGTCATTTTATTATTTATAAAGGGACTGAATTGAATATTTTTCATTTTTAAGAAAAAGGGGGGTGGGGGGCAACGCCCCTGTCACCCCCTCCCCCCGGTGTCACCTCTGGTTGAATGAGTAATCTGGTCATGCAAGTAATTCTTTTATCTGTGTTTGTTGTTTCTATTCACAGTTGAGGTTGGTTGAAATAGCAAATTTCTTTTTCACGGTTATTATCATTTTGTTATGCATGTTAGGTGGCTGAGTACTGTTTATGCAAGTGATTGTACTATCTGTGTTTGTTGTTTCTATTCACAGTCGAGAAGCCTCGGGACTATTATTAATTTCTAATTAATCTGGATTGTCATGTGAAGAAATTTAAGCTAGTCCTTTATTGGATTCAGGCTAAACTCAGAGAGGCTGCTTCACTGGAGAAACATGTTCTTTTGAAGAAGCTTAGAGATGCCCTGGAATCTTTAAAAGGACGTGTGGCTGGAAGAAACAAGGATGATGTAGGTGAAGCTATTGCCATGGTTAGTGTGTTGCTCTTTTGCTTCTACCAGTGAATTTATTACCTATAAGGTTATAAAAGTGATGCCATAAAATGTATTACTAAGTTTTAATTCAATAAAACCTTGCTATCAGTCTTCCTACATTGAGAAATAACTCGGGATTTAAATTGCGGTTGCGGATGTAGACATCACAGTTAATTAAGATAAACATTGATTCCATAGCTGAAAAAGTTGAAATCTAGAGTGAGTACATATATATGGTTTAATATAATTTTTAGTCTCTAAACTTGATGACTAGGTCTATTTTGGTATTTGTATATTTTTTCTGATGTTCGCTTTGGTACTCGAATTTTATAATTAAGTTCATTTTGATCATTAAATTTGGATTCCATCAAAATTTTATTGATATGATACTTTGAAAAGTGTCAAGTCACGTTTGGCAGTTTAGAAATCAAAATAGACTTAATTGACAAGTTTAGGTATTAAAGTGGACCAAAAAGAATATAGGTGCCAAAATAAACCTAATTATCAAATTCAAGGACTACAAGTTATATTAATTCTCTCTCTATATATATAAAACCTGGACAAATCTAATGCAAAATTAGATTCGGGATTTAAATTACGATTGCGAAAAAGAATCAAAACGGCAAAATAGCGATTTATATATCTTAGTTGTTTGATAATTAAACTGGACTTAGTTGAGAAGTTTAGGAATAAAAGTGGACAAAAAAAACAAATACCAAAATGAATCTAATTAACAAATTCAGGGACTAAAAGTTATATTAATTTTCTCTCTATATAAAACCTGGACAAATTTAATGCGAAATTAGATTCGGGATTTAAATTACGGTTGCGAAAAAGAGTCAAAATGGCAAAATAACAATTTGTATATCTAAGGTGTTTGATAATCAAAATAGATTTAATTGACAAGTTTAGGTATTAAAGTGGACCAAAAAGAATATAGGCACCAAAATAAACATAATTATCGAATTCAATAACTAAAAATTATATTAATTCTCTCTCTATATATATATAAGACCTGGATAAATCTAATGCAAAATTAGATTCAGGATTTAAATTACGGTTGCAAAAAAGAATCAAAAAGGCAAAATAACAATTTATATATCTAAGGTGTTTGATAATCAAACTAGACTTACTTGACAAGTTTAGGAATAAAAGTGATGTTATCAAATTCAGGGACTAAAAGTGATATTGATTCTCTCTCTGTATAAAACCTGGACAAATCTAATGTAAAATTAAATATGGGATTTAAATTACGGTCTCAAAAAAGAGTCAAAGTAGCAAAATAACGATTTATATATTTAAGGTGTTTGATAATCAAACTGGACTTAGTTAAACAAATTTAGGAATAAAAGTGAAAAAAAAAAAGATATCAAAATCAACCTAATTATAAAATTCAGGCACTCTCTATGTAAATGAATCCTGGTCAAATCTATATTTTGTAGGTGAAACTAGTAACAAAAGGTGGTAAATACTTGGAAAGGACGAAATAGAAAGAAAACCAAAATTATGCGGGAGAAATTTTAAAAAGTATAAAACAATTAGGACTTTATTTAAAAATAAAAAATTGAAAGGATCACCTGCAAATTTATCCCCTTTAAACATAAACTCGCAGATCCCCTGGCGAATCGGGTGGGATGTTGGGTTGCGTCCAAACGACACCGTTTCCAGGGGTCTGCCTTTTAAAACGGTCTGAGGACCAAATTCCAACAGGGATAAAATTAAATGGAAAAATCTAAAAAAAGAAAAATAGTGCAAGACTAAACTGAAGCGCTCCGCAAAAGGAATATATTAAAGTTACATTAAAGTTTGTTAAGACTTTTTTTAGTTACATAGTATTTTTTTTATTTCAAAATGTAAAAATATATCGCTTTTAAGAATTAAAATTTGAATTTGAGAAAATTACAGACACTTAAAAAGAAGGCATATTTTAATCTTGATTAAAATAAAAGAATTCAGAATCTGACATCATAGAGGTAATATTTTGATCTACGGACAAATCTAAGATTTCTACGTTTTGCAGAAATATAGGGTTTTTGTATCTCATAATTTGACCACATAAATACTCAAACCCCTACACTCAATTCTCCTCTCTTTTCAGCTTTGCTTCAAATTTCTATCACATTTCCCCTAAATTCTGTCTTTTTTCTTCAAATTCCCCACAAATGGCCATCACTTTCTCAGATCTCCACACCGAATCTGGCCTTAAATCCCTTAATGACTTTCTCATCTGCAAATCTTACATCTCTGGGTATTTCAATTTTTACCCCCAATTTTTTCCCACAATTTCCCCATATAACCCTTTTTTTTTCTTTAACTTTAATCAATCAAATCTTTATGGGGTTCTTTTTGTAGGGATAAGTCGACTAAGGATGACATAAAAGTTACTGCATTTGGGAATTTTTGAGAAATCGTGCCCTAACTTACTGGGTTCCAACTTTTCATAAAGCCTAAACGACTGAATACCCTTTTTAAAGTTTGATGCATGAGTTTTAAAAATCAAATGACAAGCTTAGTTTCGAAGGTTTGAAGTGTTGCGCCCTAACTCACTGGGTGCGACATTTTTATTTCTTCGGAATAAGAGGGTCTTAACTTTCAATTCAATTTACTCAAGTTTTCCTTTAAATGAGAGGATCGTATTTTAAAATCTTTTCAATTTTTCGACACCAAGACATTAATTAATCAATTAGGTACCAATTTTGGGCGTTACGAGGGTGCTAATCCTTCCTCGTACGTAATCGACTCCCGAACCTGTTTTCTTAAAATTCGTAGACCAAAATGTTTTGTGAGGTGATCCGATCACACCTAAAACAAAAAGGATTGGTGGCGACTCCATGTTTTTTAAAAATCGATCCCCGCGTTTTTAAAATAAAAAAATAGTTTCGACACCACCAGGCATATGGTAAACCAAATCCTTATCACCCACAATGAACTTGGTTGGTGCTTTGATCTTACTACCCACCCATGGTTTCAATAGTTCCCAATTTTTGCCATCAAAACAATAACACCCATAAACAAGAGCCTTCATAGTACTTTTACAATATATATATATATAAATGCATAAATTCCAACCTAAAATCATTTTTTATGAATGATTTGATATATAAATATATTATTTGGTACACTAGCATTCAAAAATTCTCAATCCTATCTATTAATTGTACCAAATAATATATATCACACATATAAATATACCTGTTAAAGTTTCTGTAGAAGTTGAGTCCACCATTATAGCCAGTTTTCTGGAATACAGTGACATAGTAATTGGCTTCTTCCTCGGACAACCAAGAAGGCAATGTAATTGGTTCATCTAATGGACGTTTGAACAGTTTCCCTTCTGGCAAGAGAACTGGAAAATCAGTCAAAAGTTCCTTCTCAACTCTCTCCACTACATATATATATATCAATAATAAAACCTTCCATTGAAATTCGGGATTTTAATTAAGATAATAGATGTTTAACATTAAATAAAATCGAAATCACAAAATAAAAACTCTATAGGTGTCTTGTATGCTTGATAATTCTATTTAAAGTTGACTAAAAAACTTATCAAATTTGGAATTTAAATTGGGATTGCGGATGTATACATCACAATTAATTAAGATCAACATTAATTCTATAACTAAAATAGTTAAAATGATAAAAACATCGGATTAATTCGAAATTTTACATACATGATAATTATAAATATTTTAATAAATTTAACTACTGAATCGATAAAATATGGATCATTAAAAAGTTATGGAATGGTGTAAAAGGATAATTAGACAACTTTCTGAAGGGGGTAAGGAGGTTTTCATTAAGGCAGTTCTTCAATCTATTCCTACTTCGATGTGGCCTTCGACCAACAATCTTCCAGATCTGCTTCGGGGATGATAGTTCGAGACACGCGAGGGGAGATTTTGGCATCCAAATCAGTCATCCATTTCAATGTTGCCTTACTGTTTGCAGCAGAAGCGCATGCAGGAGAACAAGCAGTCAGATTAGGGATACTCATGGGACTGAATGCATGTGAAATAAATGGGGACTCAAGAACCGTTATAAAAAAATGCCAGAGTTCAGATAGAGATAACTCGATCATCATCACTATTATAAGAAATATTCAAGAAATGAAACACTCATTTCAAGAGATGAAATTCCAATACATCCCAAAATTAGAAAATCTTTTCGCCCATGAGATTGCAAAGTTAGCATTGAAAGAAAATGAAGGCTTTTACCTGGAGGGAGGTGTTTTAGAGCAGTCAATCAGGAAAACGTGCTGCAAAAGACTAAAAATTTCTTGAAGATTTCCAAGAGTCTGCTTTTGAAATCTGTATCGACTTGGGGAAAAGTAAAGTTAGTGGGGTACAACTGTTTTTCACTATCGGCTGAAAATATCTAGGTTTCCTATTTTTTCAATTTTTTTAGTTTATTTGGACCATACTTATTAAAGGCCCGTTCCGAATATGTCCTATAGGCCTATTCTTTTGTTTTTCATTTATTTCCCTGATTGTTTTAAGCCTACTTTTTGGTCCCAAATCCAAGAAAGAGGCAAACTATGTTTTTCCCTTTTAATATATAATTTCAGTCGGTATTTAACTTCAAAAAAAAACTATTGAATCGATAAAATATGGATCATTAAAAAGTTATGAAATGGTGTAAAAGGAGATCCCTGCCATGTACAATAGCTTCAGAATTTAAATTATAGTCACAGAAACAGAAATCAAGATGAAAAATCAAGATTCATCTTGCAAAACCTAACCAAACACCCAGCCCTTCATCAAGATCATAAGATGCATTCAATGTGCCCTTTTCGTCATCTCGCAAGACTTAATCTTGCGTTGCATTCTTAAAAGCATTTTAGAAAAACTTCCACCAATATATCCACTTTTCTTCTTCTTCATGCTTTGCATCTTTGAAGGATGTTTAGCTCCAGAGCTCGGGTAGGTACTATTTGGACCATGGTTAGTGACTGCATCATTTTCAACCTCTGTATTGTTATGATTCAGTCTGTTTGCCCCAGCAAGTGTAGTGTCAAAACTGGAATCCTTGACTTTCTTCAAGGCATCACAAAGTTTAGCTTTGGATTTTATGATCTCTAAAACAACAGTCTCATACCTACCATCAGCTGCATTAGTGATCCAACAAAGAGATGAGAATTTATCCAGCTAATAAGTGGCTTGAAATCAGGGTATGTTTATGCGCGAGCATGCACATTGAAAACTAAAGTAGACACAAAAAGGGGTATGTTTGAAATTTTTAAATAGAAAAAGAAAGATACCAAAAAGTGATTGTATGATGATACGTACAGTTAATTGTTCAGCTTCTTTCTTGTTTCTACCAGTTTCCCCTCTATAAGTCACACCATTGAAAAATAAAGTAGACACAAAAAGGGGTAGCACTCCTCTAGACTAAATGGTATTGTATGTTGGCATTTCTAGATTCATCTTCATCACAAATTCATTTAAGATAGACTTGCAAAATATTGTACCCTAGCACACAAGCAATCAAAAGTTTAGCAAACCCCAAAGCAATTGTCACGAAAAAGATAAACATGAAACATATAATATAAGGAAAACAAATACCTACTAATTTAACTAGTAAGTTTCATGAAAAACAAACTGTTATGAATAAACATAAAACATTTAAATGAAGATTCAAGAATGCAACAAACCTCACGAAAGAGATGACAGCCTTCATCCTGTAACTTCTTTGGTATACACTCTAGTGCATGTTTGGCAACATGCTGTTCAGCTACTTTTATCTTAGAAAAGGTGGTCTCTGAAGTATATGTTACACTAGCAACTAACACACTTGACCGAAACTGGGGTGCATGCATTGATCCTTCACTAACAGTTTGATACAGTGGAAGCTGTATGGATGATCGTTGAGTAAACTCCTGTAACCTATTCTTATACATAAAGACTTTAGGAGGCCCTAAACAAAATCAAGCATGAACTAGTAAGGGATGTTGACTTTCAAATAAAGAAAAAAAAGGATGATAAAAATATAGCTTACAAGGGAGCCAAAGAAAAAAAATTGATCTGTGTAACACTGAAAATTGAAATCTAATACTTACCGGAAGATAGTGAATGAGGCAAAGGGAAAGCTAAATGCTATCAATTTTATTTAAGGACTTCATAACACTTGATTAGCCTTCTACGAAGATAGTTTTCTTACCCAGTGACACCACAGATTCTAAATGCTATCAATTATATTTAAGGACTTCATAACACTTCATCTCCGAGTAGTATGAACATCAAAAACCCTCCTGACTGCCACTAAGTTGAAGACAACCTAGGACTTAATATTTTCAAATAAGTAAACCTTCAAAAAAGGATTTGAAAAAAACCATATCCTTGAAGCACCAAATCAAAAATGTTTCTTGCAAAACTTCCTGCTAAAAATTAAGTATATAAGACCAAAAATTCATAGAAAAATTTATAATATACAACTAATTTTCTTTTAGATATCAACTTATTGTTAGTTTTTTTTTTCTCTCAATCAATTAATCTAGCTTAATCGCAAAAAAAAAAAAAACCAAAAGAGTCCAACTTTTACCAACAGAACACTAGAACCCCCGTTGTCCATAATAAACTAGACATAACACCCCTCCAATCAATTATGTAAGTCTCTTAGTTATCATGTAGATTATGCATGTCTAGCATGCAGTTTCTGGGTTCCAGAGCAGAAATCTTCCCAGTCAAAAGGATCCAGTAATCCCCTCCCAATAACGTATGTATGTTATACAAAAGTATTAGTACGAGGCATTGTTATACCTAGGGAAGATCTTTTATATCTTTCAGTGAGATATAAGATGACCCAGTAGGTTTCCAGCCGATATACCCGAACTTTTCCTATAAACTATTTATGAATGTATGAGAGAGTGGAGTCAAAAGTTCTTACAGAACATTTGAGATGGCTGAAAGGCAGGAAGATAGTAGCGAAGGCAGGAAGACAAAAAAAGAGTGGTTTGTGTGTTGACAAATTAATAATATTTGTAGACGATCACCATCCGACAAAATATAAACTTAGACAAATCATTTATTTATATTTTGGTCTGCTTGTCTATTTACAACAATAGGCCCAATACATAACCCAATATTACAGGCCCCAAATAAAAAATACCTAACGGCCCGTTTGGCCCACACCCCTATTTTCAGCAAAAAAGGAGAAGAAGAAACCCTAGCCGCATGTCCAGCCACGCCACTTCTCCACGTCGGCAGGCATGCGACTGCCACTGCCATTGTCACCTGCAACACGCAACAAAACAAGAAAGCAAAAAATCAAACACAGGGCAGCAAAAGAGGACCACAAAGAAAAAAAGCAAAGAACAATAGCAGTCAAAAGCAAACAAAAATCGAATCTTCTAATTTGGGTATAAAAGCCACATCACTTTCTTTGTAATCTTTTCCGGACACGAGATAAAATAAAAAGAAACAAAACTTAAGATTTTAAAGGGGAAAAGTCTAAAACATAATTTTTTTTGTTTTTCCTTTTTATTTTTTTTTTTACGAATCTATTCTACCAATAAAACATAAATTAAAAAGGGGAAAAGTCTAAAAGACGGACTTGAGGGTTCGCACTCCATCTCTGTGGACGACCGAGGTAGCCACCTCCGATGAAAGGTGGACAGAGACTGAAAGGTTTTTTGCTTATCTGGGCATTTTTGTTCAGATATTGGAAATTTTGGCTTCAGATCGGGCTTATGGATCAAAACGGCCGAAAATGCCTCTCTTTTTTGAACTCCGGCAGCCGCATACGGCGGCAACCGTCGCCAACGGCAGCGGCCTTGGCAGACAGACAGTGGCCCGAAGGCCGGAGGCTATGCCGAAGCTTGGAGAGGGTGAGAGAGGTTGAGAGAGGTTGAGAGGGTTTAGTAAAAAAGAAACTTCTGAATAAATTAAAAGGAACAAAACTTAAAAGAGAACGCAAAGCATTAAATGAACCTGAAAAAAGGAAACTAAATATCTACCCTGGTTTGACTTGTCATTTTTAAGGTCCTATTACGAAAAAGGTCCTTTGCTTGCTATCTATTTTTTAAATCATTTTTTCCTGGCTTTGCCCCTGCAACCATTTAAACAATTTTCCCTTTTGTTTCTTGTCTTTATCCATTTCTCCACCCCAAAGGTTGGGGGAAGACATGCATCCTCAAAGCTGAGCTTTTTTATTAAAATAACCCCAAAAAATTAATTATTTATCAAAATAACTCACCTTTTTAATTAAATACGAAAACAACCTAAATTCTACAGTAAAAGCTGGTGGAGCCATATTATATGGCTCCACCAACTTGCCACGTTAGCATGGGCCATAGAAAAATAAATTTTTTGTGGAGCCATATTGAATGGCGCCACCTGTATAAAATATGAGGGAAATATTATAAAATCTAGAAAATTAGGGGGCCTTAAAAAAATTTACCATCTTTTTCTTTTTCTTTTTACTTTTTTGAAATTTTATGTTTTTTTATTTTATTTTATTTATCTATTTTATTATTAATTTTAAAATTTTTGAAATGTATATTTAAAATGTTTATAATATATATTTTCTAAAATTTTAAATATTATTTTTAAAATATTTTTTAAAATTTTAGATATATATTTCTGAAATTATTTTTTCAAAATTTTAAAAATATATTTTTCAATTTAATTTTTTTAACTTTCAGCCGATATACCTAAAATTTTCCTATAAACTATTTATAAATGTATGAGAGAGTGGAGTCAAAAGTTCTTACAGAACATTTGAGATGACTGAAAGGCAGAAAGATGGTAGCGAAGGCAGGAAGACAAAAAAAGAGTGGTTTGTGTGTTGACAAATTAATAATATTTATAGACGGTCACCATCCAACAAAATATAAACTTAGACAAATCATTTATTTATATTTTTCAGTGAGATATAAGGCGACCTAGCAGGTTTCCAGCCGATATACCCAAACTTTTCTTATAAACTATTTATAAATTTAGGAGAGAGTGGGGTCAAAAGTTCTTACAGAACATTTGAGATAGCTAAAAGGCAAGAAGATGGTAGCGAAGGCTGGAACACAAAAAAAGAGTGGCTTGTGTGCTGACAAATTAAGAATATTTATAGACGGTCACCATCCGATAAAATATAAACTTAGACAAATCATTTATTTATATTTTTCAGTGAGATATATCTTTTAGTGAGATATAAGGCGACCTAGTAGGTTTCCAGCCGATATACTCAAACTTTTCCTATAAACTATTTATGAATTTATGAGAGAGTGGAGTCAAAAGTTCTTACAGAACATTTGAGATGGCTGAAAGGCAGGAAGATGGTAGCGAAGACAGGAAGACAAAAAAAGAGTGGTTTGTGTGTTGACAAATTAAGAATATTTATAGACGATCACCATCCGACAAAATATAAACTTAGACAAATAATTTATTTATATTTTGGTCAGCTTCTCTATTTACAACAGCAAGCCCAATATATAACCTAATATTACAGGCCCCAATACAAAATACCTAACGACCCGTTTGGCCCACAACCCTACTTTCAGCAAAAAATAAGAAGAAGAAACCCTAGCTGCATGTCCAGCCGCGCCACTTCTCCACGTCGGCAGGCATGCGACTGCCACTGCCATTGTCACCTGCAACACGCAACAGAACATGAAAGCAAAGAATCAAACACAGGGCGGCAAAAGAGGACCACAAAGAAAAAAACCAAAGAACAATAGTAGTCAAAAGCAAACAAAAACCGAATCTTCTAATTTGGGTATAATAGCCATATCACTTTCTTTGTAATCTTTTCCGGACACGAGATAAAATAAAAAGAAATAAAACTCAAGATTTCAAAGGGGAAAAGTCTAAAACATAAATTTTTTTTGTTTTTCATTTTTTTGTTTCCGTTTTTATTTTTTTTTACGAATCTATTTTACCAATAAAATATAAATTAAAAAAGGGGAAAATTCTAAAACACGGACCTGAGGGTTCGCGTTCCATCTCTGTGGACGACCGAGGTAGCCACCTCCGATGAAAGGTGGACGGAGACCGAAAGGTTTTCTGCTTATCTGGGCATTTTTGTTCGGATATTAAAAATTTTGGCCTCAGATCGGGCTTAGGGAGATCAAAACGGCCGAAAAGGCCTCTCTTTTTTGAACTTCGGCAGCCGCATACGGTGGCAACCATCGCCGACTGCAGCGGCCTTGGCGGACAGACGGTGGCCCGAAGGCCGGAGGCTATGCCGGAGCTTGGAGCGGGTCAGAGAGGTTGAGAGAGTTTAGTAAAAAAGAAACTTCTGAATAAATTAAAAGGAACAAAACTTAAAGAGAACGCAAAGCATTAAATAAACCTCGAAAAAAGGATACTAAATATCTACCCTAGTTTGACTTGTCATTTTAAAGGTCCTATTACGAAAAAGGTCCTTTACTTGCTATCCGTTTCTTAAATCATTTTTTCCTGGCTTCGCCCCTTCAACCATTTAAAAATTTTTCCCTTTTGTTTCTTGTCTTTATCCATTTCTCCACCCCAAAGGTTGGGGGAAGACATGCATCCTCAAAGCTGTGATTTTTTATTAAAATAACCCAAAAAAGTTAATTATTTATCAAAATAACTCACATTTTTAATTAAATACGAAAATAACCTAAATTCTACAGTAAAAGCTGGTGGAGCCACATTATATGGCGCTACCAACTTGCCACGTCAGCATGTGCCATAGAAAAATAAATTTTTGGTGGAGCCATATTGAATGGCGCCACCTGTATAAAATACGAGGGAAATATTATAAAATCTAAAAAAATTGCGGGGCCTTAAAAAAAATTACCAGTTTTGGTGGAATCATTTTAAATGGCGCCACCACTGACACCCACTGCTTGCGTTCCAATTTTTTTTTCTTTTTTTTAATTTTATCTTTTTCTTTTTCTTTTTACTTTTTTGAAATTTTATGTTTTATTTTAATTTATTTATTTATTTTATTATTAATTTTAAAATTTTTGAAATGTATATTTAAAATGTTTATAATATATATTTTCTAAAATTTTAAATATTATTTTTAAAATATTTTTTAAAATTTTAGATATATATTTCTGAAATTATTTTTTAAAAATTTTAAAAATATATTTTTCAAATTAATTTTTTTAAATTTTAAATATTATTTTTTAAATATTAACCATACTTTTAATAATATAAAACATTCAAACATTTAAAATTTTTAAATACATTTTTTTCAACAATGTTGTTAAATTCCACAACTTAAACCTTTAGAACTAAGCTTCATTTCGACATGTTATTATCACTAATTTTTAAATTTTTTCATAATTTTTTAAATTATGATATTTTAAATGTATTTAAAAAATTATATTTAAAAATTTTAAATGTTTAAATGTTTTATATTGCTAAAAATAGGGTTACTATTTAAAAAATATTTAAAATTTAAAAAAAATTAATTCGAAATATATATTTTTCTGGGTTCCCGAGCAGAAATCTTCCCAGTCAAGAGGATCCAGTAATCCCCTCCTAATAATGTATGTATGTTATTCAAAAGTATAAGTACGAGGGGTTGTTATATCTAGGGAAGATCTTTTATATCTTTCAGTGAGATATAAGGCGACCCACAACCCTACTTTTATCAAAAAAGGAGAAGAAGAAACTCTAGCCGCCTGTCCAGCCGCGCCACTTCTTGATGTCAGCAGGCATGTGACTGCCACTGCCATTGTTACCTACAACACGTAATAGAATAAGAAAGCAAAGAATCAAGCACAGGGCGGCAAAAGAGGACCACAAAGAAAAAAAGCAAAGAACAATAGCAATCAAAAGCAAACAAAAACTAATCTTCTAATTTGGGTATAAAAGGCACATCACTTTCTTTGTAATCTTTTTCGGAAACGAGATAAAATAATAAGAAACAAAACTCAAGATTTCAAAGGGGAAAAGTCTAAAACATAAATTTTTTTTTGTTTTTTCTTTTTTTTGTTTCTGTTTTTTTTTTTACGAATTTATTTTACCAATAAAATAGAAATTAAAAAGGGGAAAAGTCTAAAAGACGTACCTGAGGGTTCGCGCTCCATCTCTGTGGAGCACCAAGTTAGCCACCTCCGATGAAAGGTGAATGGAGACCGAAAGGTTTTTTGCTTGCCTGGTCACATTTTTGTTCGGATATTAAAAAATTTGGTTTTAGATCGGGCTTATGGAGATCAAAACAAACGAAAAAGCCTCTCCGTTTTGAACTTCGGCAGTTGCATACGGCGAAAACCTTTACCGACGGTAGCGGCCTTGGCGGACAGACGGTGACCCGAAGGCCGGAGGCTAGGCCGGAACTTAGAGAGGGTGAGAGAGGTTTAGAGGGTTTAGTAAAAAAGAAACTTCTGAATAAATTAAAAAGAACAAAACTTAAAGAGAACACAAAGCATTAAATGAACCTGAAAAAAGGAAACTAAATATCTACCCTGGTTTGACTTGTCATTTTCAAGGTCCTATTATGAAAACGGTCATTTTCTTGCTATCTGTTTTTGAAATCATTTTTCCCTGGCTTCGCCCCTGCAAGTATTTAAACATTTTTTCCTTTTTTTCTTGCCTTTATCCATTTCTTCACCCCAAAGGTTGGGAGAAGATATGCATCCTCAAAGCTGGACTTTTTTATTAAAATAACCCAAAAAAATTAATTATTTATCAAAATAACCCATCTTTTTAATTAAATACAAAAATAACCTAAATTCTACAGTAAAAGTTGGTGGAGCCATATTATATGGCGCCACCAACTTGTCACGTCAGCTTAGGCCATAAAAAAATAATTTTTTGGTGGAGCCATATTGAATTGCGCCACGTGTATAAAATACAAGGGAAATATTATAAAATCGAGAAAATTAGGGGCCTTTAAAAAAATTTACCATTTTTGGTGGAGCCATTTTAAATAGCGTCACTACTGACACCCACTGCCTGCATGTCAGGTTTTTTTTTCTTTTTTTAATTTTCATTTTTTCATTTTTTTAATTTTTTGAAATTTTATTTTTTAATTTTTTATTTTTTTATTAATTTTAAACATTTTGAAATGTATATTTAAAATGTTTATAATAGTATTTTCTAAAATTTTAAATATTATTTTTAAAATATTTTTTAAATTTTAGATATATATTTTTGAAATTATTTTTTAAAAATTTTAAAAATATATATTTTCAAATTAATTTTTTTAAATTTTAAATATTAACCATATTTTTAATAATACAAAGCATTTAAACATTTAAAATTTTAAATAGAATTTTTTAAATATAAATTTTTTAAAAATGTTTGTTAAATTCCACAACTTAAACTTTTAGAACTAAGCTTCATTTCATCATGTTGTTATTACTAATTTTTAAATTTTTTTAATAATTTTTTAAATTATGATTTTTTAAATGTATTTAAGAAATTGTATTTAAAAATTTTAAATGTTTAAATGTTTTATATTGCTAAAAATATGGTTAATATTTAAAAAAATATTTAAAATTTAAAAAAATTAATTTGAAATATATATTTTTCTGGGTTCCCGAGCGGAAATCTTCCCAGTCAAGAGGATCCAGTAATCCCCTCCCAATAATGTACGTTTGTTATGCAAAAGTATGAATAGGAGACATTGTTATACCTAAGGAAGATCCTTTATATCTTTCAGTGAGATATAAGGCGACCCAGTATGTTTCCAGCCGATATACCCAAACTTTTCCTATAAACTATTTATGAATGTATGAGAAAGTGGAGTCAAAAGTTTTTACAGAATATTTGAGATGGCTGAAAGGCAAGAAGATGGTAGCGAAGGCAGTAAGACAAAAAAAGAGTGGTTTGTGTGTTGACAAATTAATAATATTTATAGACGGTCACCATCCGACAAAATATAAATTTAAACAAATCATTTATTTATATTTTGGTCGGCTTGTCTATTTACAACAGCAGGCGCAATACAAAACCCAATATTACAGGCCCCAATACAAAATACCTAACGACCCGTTTGGCCCACAACCCTACTTTCAGCAAAAAAGGAGAAAAAGAAATTCTAGCCGCATGTCCAGCCGTGCCACTTCTCCACGTCGGCAGGCATGCGACTGCCACTGCCATTGTCACTTGCAACGCGCAACAGAACAAGAAAGCAAAGAATCAAACACAGGGCGGCAAAAGAGGACCTTAAAGCTAGACTTTTTTATTAAAATAACCCAAAAAAATTGATTATTTATCAAAATAACCTATCTTTTTAATTAAATACAAAAATAACATAAATTCTACAGTAAAAGTTGGTGGAGCCATATTATGCGGCGCCACCAACTTGCCACGTCAGCATGGGTCATAAAAAAATAATTTTTTGGTGGAGCCATATTAAATGGCGCCACGTGTATAAAATAAAATGAAAATATTATAAAATCTAAAAAATTAGGGGGACTTAAAAAAATTTACCATTTTTGGTGGAGCCATTTTAAATAGCGCCACCACTAACACCCACTCCTGCGTTTCAGGTTTTTTTTTTCTTTTTTTTAATTTTTTGAAATTTTATGTTTTTTATTTTATTTTATTTATTTATTTTATTATTAATTTTTAACATTTTGAAATGTATATTTAAAATGTTTATAATATTATTTTCTAAAATTTTAAATATTATTTTCAAAATATTTTTTAAATTTTAGATATATATTTTTGAAATTATTTTTTAAAAATTTTAAAAATATATTTTTCAAATTAATTTTTTAAATTTTAAATATTTTTTTAAAATATTAACCATATTTTTAATAATACAAAACATTTAGACATTTAAAATTTTAAATACAATTTTTAAATATATATTTTTTAAAAATGTTGTTAAATTCCGCAACTTAAACCTTTAGAACTAAGCTTCATTTCGACATGTTATTATTACTAATTTTTAAATTTTTTTCATAATTTTTTAAATTATGATTTTTTAAATGTATTTAAAAAATTGTATTTAAAAATTTTAAATGTTTAAATGTTTTATATTGCTAAAAATATGGTTAATATTTAAAAAAATATTTAAAATTTAAAAAAATCAATTTGAAAAATATATTTTTCTGGGTTCCCGAGCGGAAATCTTCCCAGTCAAGAGGATCCAGTAATCCCCTCCCAATAATGTATGTATGTTATGCAAAAGTATGAATATAATGCGTTGTTATACCTAAGGAAGATCCTTTATATCTTTCAGTGAGATATAAGGCGACCCAGCAGGTTTCCAGCCGATATACCCAAACTTTTCCTATAAACTATTTATGAATTTATGAGAGAGTGGAGTCAAAAGTTCTTACAGAACATTTGAGATGGCTGAAAGGCAGGAAGATGGTAGCGAAGGCAGTAAGACAAAAAAAGAGTGGTTTGTGTGTTGACAAATTAATAATATTTGTAGACAGTCACCATCCGACAAAATATAAACTTAGACTAATCATTTATTTATATTTTAGTCTGCTTGTTTTTTTTCAACAGTAGGCCCAATACATAACCCAATATTACAGGCCCCAATACAAAATACCTAACGACCGGTTTGGCCCACAACCCTACTTTCAGCAAAAAAGGAGAAGAAGAAACCCTAGCCCCCTATCCAGCCGCACCATTTCTCCACGTCGGCAGGCATGCGACTGCCACTGCCATTGTCACTTGCAACACGCAACAGAACAAGAAAGTAAAGAATCAAACACAGGGCAGCAAAAGAGGACCACAAAGAAAAAAAAGCAAAGAACAATAGCTGTCAAAAGCAAAGAAAAACTGAATCTTCTAATTTGGGTATAAAAGCCACATCACTTTCCTTGTAATCTTTTCCGGAAACGAGATAAAATAATAAGAAACAAAACTCAAGATTTCAAAGGGGAAAAGACTAAAACATAATTTTTTTTCGTTTTTCATTTTTTTGTTTCCGTTTTTATTTTTTTTACGAATCTATTTTACCAATAAAACATAAATTAAAAAGGGGAAAAGTCTAAAAGACGTACCTGAGGGTTCGCACTCCATCTCTGTGGAGGACCGAGTTAGCCACCTCTGATGAAAGGTGGACGGAGACTGAAAGGTTTTTTGCTTGCCTGGGCATTTTTGTTCGGATATTAAAAATTTTGGCTTCAGATCGGGCTTAGGAAGATCAAAACGACCAAAAAGGCCTCTTTTTTTTGAACTCCGGCAGCTGCATATAGCGGCAACTGTCGTCGACGGCAGCAGCCTTGGCGGACAGACGGTGGCCCGAAGGCTAAAGGCTATGCAGGAATTTGGAGAGGGTAAGAGAGATTGAGAGGGTTTAGTAAAAAGAAACTTCTGAATAAATTAAAAGGAACAAAACTTAAAAGAGAACGCAAAGCATTAAATGAACCTGAAAAAAGGAAACTAAATAACTACCCTGGTTTGACCTGTCATTTTCAAGGTCCTATTATGAAAATGATCATTTGCTTGCTATCTGTTTTTGAAATCATTTTTCCCTGGCTTCGCCTCTGCAAACATTTAAATATTTTTACCCTTTGTTTCTTGTCTTTATCCATTTCTCCACCCCAAATGTTGGGGGAAGATATGCATCCTCAAAGCTGGACTTTTTTATTAAAATAACCCCAAAAAATTAATAATTTATCAAAATAACCCATCTTTTTAATTAAATACAAAAATAACCTAAATTATACAGTAAAAGTTGGTGGAGCCATATTATATGGCGCCACCAACTTGCCACGTCAGCATGGACCATCAAAAAAATAATTTTTTGGTGGAGCCATATTGAATGGTGCCACCTTTATAAAATACGAGGGAAATATTATAAAATCTAGAAAATTGGGTGGCTTTAAAAAAAATTTACCAGTTTTGGTGGAGCCATTTTAAATGGCGCCATCATTGACACCCATTGCTTGCGTTTAAGGTTTTTTTTTATTTTTTTTCATTTTGTCTTTTTTTTTTACTTTTTTGAAATTTTATGTTTTTTATTTTATTTTATTTATTTATTTTATTCTTTATTTTAAAAATTTTGAAATGTATATTTAAAATGATTATAATATATATTTTCTAAAATTTTAAATATTATTTTTAAAATATTTTTTAAAATTTTAGATATATATTTCTAAAATTATTTTTTAAAAAATTTAAAAATATATTTTTCAAATTAATTTTTTTATATTTTAAATATTATTTTTTCAATATTAACCATTTTTTTAATAATATAAAACATTTAAACATTTAAAATTTTTAAATACATTTTTTTAAAATGTTGTTAAATTCCACAACTTAAACCTTTAGAACTAAGCTTCATTTCGATATGTTATTATTACTAATTTTGAAATTTTTTCATAATTTTTTAAATTATGATTTTTAAATGTATTTAAAAAATTGTATTTAAAAATTTTAAATGTTTAAATGTTTTATATTGCTAAAAATATGGTTAACATTTAAAAAAATTTTAAAATTTAAAAAAATTAATTTGAAAAATATATTTTTCTAAATTCCCAAGCAAAAATCTTCCTAGTCAAGAGGATCCAGTAATCTCCTCCCAATAATGTATGTATGTTATGCAAAAGTATGAGTACGAGGCGTTGTTATACCTAGGGAAGATCATTTATATCTTTCAGTGAGATATAAGGCGAACCAATAGGTTTCCAGCCGATATACCCAAACTTTTCCTATAAACTATTTATGAATTTATGAGAGAGTGGAGTTAAAAGTTCTTACAGAACATTTGAGATGGCTGAAAGGCAGGAAGATGGTAGCGAAGGGAGGAAGACAAAAAAAGAGTGGTTTGTGTGTTGACAAATTAACAATATTTATAGACGGTCACCATCCGACAAAATATAAACTTAGACAAATCATTTATTTATATTTTTCAGTGAGATATATCTTTCAGTGAGATATAAGGCGACCCAGCAGGTTTCCAGCCGATATACCCAAAGTTTTCCTATAAACTATTTATGAATATATGAAAGAGTGGAGTCAAAAGTTCTTACAGAACATTTGAGATAGCTGAAAGGCAAGAAGATGGTAGTGAAGGCAGGAAGACAAAAAAAGAGCAGTTTGTGTGTTGACAAATTAAGAATATTTATAGACGGTCACCATCTGACAAAATATAAACTTAGATAAATTATTTATTTATATTTTGGTCTGCTTGTCTATTTACAACAGCAAGCCCAATACATAACCCAATATTACAGGCTCCAAATACAAAATAGCTAACGGCCTGTTTGGCTCACAACTCTACTTTTATCAAAAAAGGAAAAGAATAAACCCTAGCCGCATGTCCAGCCGCGCCAATTCTCCACGTCGGCAGGCATGCGACTGCCACTGCCATTTTCACCTATAACACGCAACAGAACAAGAAAGTAAAAAATCAAACACAGGGCAGCAAAAGAGGACCACAAAGAAAAAAAGCAAAGAACAATAGCAGTCAAAAGTAAACAAAAATCGAATATTCTAATTTGGGTATAAAAGCCACATCACTTTCTTTGTAATCTTTTCCAGACACGAGATAAAATAAAAAGAAATAAAACTGAAGATTTCAAAGGGGAAAAGTCTAAAATATAATTTTTTTTCATTTTTCTTTTTTTTTTTGTTTCTGTTTTTATTTTTTTTTTACGAATCTATTTCACCAATAAAACATAAATTAAAAAGGGGAAAAGTCTAAAAGACGTACCTGAGGGTTCGCGCTCCATCTCTGTGGACGACTGAGGTAGCCACCTCCGATGGTGGATGGACACCGAAAGGTTTTTTGCTTGTCTGGGCATTTTTGTTCAGATATTGGAAATTTTAGCTTCAGATCAGGCTTAGGGAGATCAAAACGGCCGAAAAGGCCTCTCCTTTTAAACTCCGGCAGCCGCATATGGCGGCAACCGTGGCCGAAGGCAGCGGCCTTGGCAGACAGACGGTGGCCGGAAGGCCGAAGGCTATGCCAGAGCTTGGAGAGGGTGAGAGAGGTTGAGAGGGTTTAGTAAAAAAGAAACTTCTGAATAAATTAAAAGGAATAAAACTTAAAGAGAACGCAAAGCATTAAATGAATTTGAAAAAAGAAAACTAAATATCTACCCTGGTTTGACTTGTCATTTTCAAGGTCCTATTATGAAAACGGTCATTTGCTTGCTATCTGTTTTTGAAATCATTTTTCCCTGGCTTCGCCCCTACAAGCATTTAAACATTTTTCTCTTTTGTTTCTTGTTTTTATCCATTTCTCCACCCCAAAGGTTGGGGAAAGACATGCATCCTCAAAGCTGGACTTTTGTATTAAAATAACCCAAAAAAATAATTATTTATCAAAATAACCCATCTTTTTAATTAAATACCAAAATAACCTAAATTCTACAGTAAAAATTGGTGGAGCCATATTATATGGCGCCACCAACTTGCCACGTCAGCATGGGCCATAAAAAAATAATGTTTTGGTGGAGCCATATTAAATGGTGCCACGTGTACAAAATACAAGTGAGATATTATAAAATCTAGAAAATTGGGAGGCCTTAAAAAATTTACCATTTTTGGTGGAGCCATTTTAAATAGCGCCACCACTGACACCCACTGTCTGCGTTTTAAGTTTTTTTTTTTTACTTTTTTTACTTTTATCTTTTTCTTTTTTTAATTTCTTTTTAATTTTGTGTTTTTTAATTTTATTTTATTTATTTATTTTATTATTAATTTTAAACATTTTGAAATGTATATTTAAAATGTTTATAATATATATTTTCTAAAATTTTAAATATTATTTTTAAAATATTTTTTAAATTTTAGATATATATTTTTGAAATTATTTTTTAAAAATTTTAAAAATATATTTTTCAAATTAATTTTTTGAAATTTTAAATATTATTTTTTAAATATTAACCATATTTTTAATAATACAAAACATTTAAACATTTAAAATTTTAAATACAATTTTTTAAATGTATATTTTTTTAAAAATGTTGTTAAATTCCACAACTTAACCCTTTAGAACTAAGCTTCATTTCGACATGTTATTATTACTAGTTTTTAAATTTTTTTCATAATTTTTTAAATTATAATTGTTGGACCTAATTTCTTGGCCTGACCCAGACCCAATATCATTACAAGACCAAATTAAACCAACCCTAAGCCATGACCCAACAAAAACCCAATACCCCAAACCCTAAACACAACCTAGCAACTAACACTAGACACTAAACATGCTTGGCCGCCGCCCTAGAGACCCCCAAAGCCGCACGCCACGCGCCACCACGGCCACCTTAGCATCCCACTCCATCACGCCACCGCGATCTTCAGCCGGATCTACAAACGTGCAGCAAGAAACAGTTGTAAACTAGGCTATAAAAGCCTCAAACAAACATGTAAATGGGATCCCATTTTTTTGAATATAGAATACGAATTAAAGAAACAAAATAGAGTATAGAAACAGCAAAATTACCAGTTAGATCTAAGGGAGAAGATCGATTTTAGAAGCAAACCAAAGGGTATTGTTTTAGTTTCGTTTTATGTTTTTTATATTATTTATTTCTTATTTTTTATCGTTTTTTTCTTTTTTTGATTTCAAAACTTATAAGATACATATATTTAACGGAGTCTCGCCGGAGCTCCCAAGGCCTGCAGAGAAAAAAAGCAAAAGGGGAGGGGGTGTTTTTGAAGAAAAGAAGGAAAAATGAATTTTTTTAAAAATTTTGCCTTTTATACTAATACAAAACGACGTCGTTTTGATGGTATGGGTCAGAGGCCAAAACGACGTCGTTTTGGCTCTGACCCGATTTTTGACCCGACCCAGGGCCTAAGATCCGCGTGTTTTGGACTGAGGGTCTATTTGCGCCCTCAGTCCTTCCGCTTTTGAGGCCTTTTACAATTGGGTCCTTTTTTGGGTTTTGTTATTTATAATTGGCCCAAAATTTTTAATTTCGTTGCGCTTCGGTCCCGCTTTAAACGCAGCACATTTATGGTGGGGAAATTTACGCTCCAGCCCCTCCCTCTTTACTTGCGCATCCCAATTGGGTCCTCCGTTGTCTCTTTTATTTCGATTTCGCCCCAGAATTTTGTTTTTTAATTCAATTAGGCGCTATTTCGATTATTTTAGAGACTTTTATCATAAAATTAATTATTTTTTTTGGTATTATTATTTTTTTCCATTATTACTATTTTATTATATTCTGCTATTAATTTTAGTATTATGTTTTCCTTTTTATCCTATTATTTGTTATACTATTTTTATTATACTACTATTTATTATTTTCATTATATTATGTGTATATTACGTTTGTTTTACTAATTTTTTTACACTATTCATTTTAAATCATTATATTATTGTTAATCTTTTTATATATATACTTTTTTTATTAAAAATTAATTACTTTAAATATAGTTTTTATACTTATTACATTTTATTTTTTACTACTATCATTCTACTGTATATACATATTAACCAAGGTTTTTATTTTATTATACTTATTTTTTTTATTATATATATTTTACAAAAGTTAATTATTTTAAATATTATCTTTCATATTTATTATACATATTTTTTTTACCATTTATTACTATTATTTTATTATTCTTATTTATACTTTGTTATATATATATATTTTTCACTAAAGTTTTTATAATTATTAATAGTCTTATCATGTTATTATATTATTTCTATTGTTTTTAAAAGACCACCATCGTTATTATTACCATTTTTATTTACCATATTATTATTGTCATTTGTCTTAATTTAGTATGTTTATTTATTTTTATTTTCATTTTATCACTGTGTTTAATATCATCATTGACATATCATTTTCATCTCCATTTATGTATTTTTTTTATCGTTAATACCATTCTTGCTATGTTTATATGTTATTATATTTATTACTATTGTTATACCTCTTGTTAATTTTCCATACGTTTACTACATTTTAGGTATTAATATATATACACTATCAAGTTTATTATATTGTGATTTTTATATCGCACACTATCATTTTTCTCAAAATTTTAAATTTCCCAAATTCGTTTATTCAACGGCTTATTCTCAATTGTTTTCTAAAATAAAGGCAATGTTCGGTATTTAAGGAATTCAAAGGATCGCGCCCTAACGTACTGGGTGTCGCTTTCTTTGTTTATTTTGAATATCCAAATATCCTTTTATCGGTTCGCTCTCAAGATTTTTAAAATGAAGGCAATGTCCGGTATTCATGGAACTCAAAGGATCGTGCCCTAACGTACTGGGTTTCGCTTTCTTGGTCCGTTTGAATATTTGAATATCCTCTTAAGACTAAAGTACACGTTTGAAAAAGAGGAGGATCGTATTTTGAATTTTGTCCAAATCTTTAATTTTCGACATTTAAGATACCAGTTAATCAATTAAGTACCGATTTTAGGCGTGTCGAGGGTGCTAATCCTTCCTCGTACGTAACTGACTCCCGAGCCCATTTTCTTAAAATTTGTGGACCAAAATGTTTTATAAGGTGGCCCAATTACACCTCAAAAAAGATTGGTGGCGACTCCCAACTTTCGTTTTCAAAAGTCGATTCCCGTTTTCAAAATAAAAATGGTTTCGACAATAATTTTTTAAATGTATTTAAAAAATTGTATTTAAAAATTTTAAATGTTTAAATGTTTTATATTGCTAAAAATATGGTTAACATTTAAAAAAATATTTAAAATTTAAAAAAATTAATTTGAAAAATATATTTTTCTAGGTTCCGAAGCGGAAATCTTCCAGTCAAGAAGATCCAGTAATCCCCTCCCAATAATGTATGTATGCTATTGAAAAGTATGAGTACAAGGCGTTGTTACACCTAAGGAAGACCCTTTATATCTTTCAGTGAGATATAAGGCGACACAGCAGGTTTCCAGCCGATATACCTAAACTTTTCCTATAAACTATTTATGAATTTATGAGAGAGTGGAGTCAAAAGTTCTTACAGAACATTTGAGATGGCTGAAAGGCAGGAAGATGGTAGCGAAGGCAGGAAGACAAAAAAAGAGTGGTTTGTGTGTTGACAAATTAATAATATTTATAGACGGTCACCATCCGACAAAATATAAACTTAGATAAATCATTTATTTATATTTTGGTCTGCTTGTCTATTTACAACAGCAGGCCCAATACATATCCAATATTACAGGCCCCAATACAAAATATCTAACGACCCGTTTGGCCCACAACCCTACTTTCAGCAAAAAAAGGAGAAGAAGAAACCCTAGCCGCATGTCCAGCCGTGCCACTTCTCCACGTCGGCAGGTATGCGACTGTCACTGCCATTGTCACCTGCAATACACTACAGAACAAAAAAGCAAAAAATCAAACACAGGGCAGCAAAAGAGGACCACAAAGAAAAAAAGCAAAGAACAATATCAGTCAATAGCAAACAAAAACTAAATCTTCTAATTTGGGTATAAAAGCTATATCACTTTCTTTGTAATCTTCTCCGGACACGAGATAAAATAAAAAGAAACAAAACTCAAGATTTCAAAGGGGAAAAGCCTAAAACATAAATTTTTTTCGTTTTTCTTTTTTTTTGGTTTTTTTTTTACGAATCTATTTCACCAATAAAACATAAATTAAAAAGGGGAAAAGTCTAAAAGACGTACCTGAAGGTTCGCGCTCCATCTCTGTGGACGACCGAGTTAGCTACATTCAATGAAAGGTAGACGGAGACCGAAAGGTTTTTTGCTTGCCTGGGAATTTTTGTTCGGATATTGGAAATTTTGGCTTCAGATCGGGCTTAGGGAGATCAAAATGGTCAAAAAGGCCTCTCTTTTCTGAACTCCGGCAGCCGCATACGGTGGCAACCGTCGCTAATGGCAGCGGCCTTGGTGGATAGAAGGTGTCCCGAAGGCCGGAGGCTATGCCGAAGCTTGGAGAAGGTGAGAGAGGTTGAGAGGGTTTAGTAAAAAAGAAACTTCTGAATAAATTAAAAGGAACAAAACTTAAAGAGAACGCAAAGCATTAAATGAACCTGAAAAAAGGAAACTAAATATCTACCCTGGTTTGACTTGTCATTTTCAAGGTCCTATTATGAAAAAGGTCATTTACTTGCTATCTATTTTTTAAATCATTTTTCCCTGACTTTGCCCCTACAAGCATTTAAACATTTTTCCCTTTTGTTTCTTGTCTTTATCCATTTCTCCACCCCAAACGTTGGGGGACGACATGCATCCTTAAAGTTGGGCTTTTTTATTAAAATAACCCCAAAAAATTAATTATTTATCAAAATAACCCACCTTTTTAATTAAATACGAAAATAACCACTGCCTGCGTTTCAGGTATTTTTTTTACTTTTTTTTAATTTTGTCTCTTTTTTTTACTTTTTTGAAATTTTATGTTTTTTATTTTATTTTATTTATTTATTTTATTATTAATTTTAAAAATTTTGAAATGTATATTTAAAATGTTTATAATATATATTTTCTGAAATTTTAAATATTATTTTTAAAATATTTTTTTAAAATTTTAGATATATATTCTAAAATTATTTTTTAAAAATTTTAAAAATATATTTTTCAAATTAATTTTTTGAAATTTTAAATATTACTTTTTAAATATTAACCATTTTTTTAATAATATAAAACATTTAAACGTTTAAAATTTTTAAATACATTTTTTTAAAAAATGTTGTTAAATTCCACAACTTAAACCTTTAGAACTAAGCTTCATTTCGACATGTTATTATTACTAATTTTGAAAATTTTTCATAATTTTTTAAATTATGATTTTTAAATGTAATTAAAAAATTTAAATGTTTAAATGTTTTATATTACTAAAAATATGGTTAATATTTAAAAAAATATTTAAAATTTCAAAAAATTAATTTGAAAAATATATTTTTCTGGATTCCCGAGCAGAAATCTTCGTAGTCAAGAGGATCCAGTAATCCCCTCCCAATAATGTATGTATGTTATGCAAAAGTATAAGAACGAGGCATTATTATACCTAGGGAAGATCTTTTATATCTTTGAGTGAGATATAAGGCAACCCAGTAGGTTTCCAGCCGATATACCCAAACTTTTCCTATAAACTATTTATGAATATATGAGAGAGTGGAGTCAAAAGTTCTTACAGAACATTTGAAATGGCTGAAAGGCAGGAAGATGGTAGCGAAGGCAGGAAGAAAAAAAAAGAGTGGTTTGTGTGTTGACAAATTAAGAATATTTATAGACGGTCACCATCCGACAAAATATAAACTTAGACAAATCATTTATTTATATTTTTCAATGAGATATATATCTTTCAGTGAGATATAAGGCGGCCCGCCGATATACCCAAACTTTTCCTATAAACTATTTATGAATGTATGAGAGAGTGGAGTCAAAAGTTCTTACAGAACATTTGAGATGGCTGAAAGGCAATAAGATGGTAGCGAAGACAGGAAGACAAAAAAAGAGTGGTTTGTTTGTTGACAAATTAAGAATATTTATAGACGGTCACCATCCAACAAAATATAAACTTAGATAATAATTTATTTATATTTTGGTCTGCTTGTCTATTTACAACAGGAAGCCCAATACATAACCTAATATTACAGGCCCCAAATACAAAATACTTAACGGCCCGTTTGGCCCACAACCCTACTTTTAGCAAAAAAAGGAGAAGAAGAAACCCTAGCCGCATGTCCAGCAGCGCCACTTCTCCATGTCGGCAGGCATGTGACTGCCACTGCCATTGTCACCTACAATACGCAACAGAACAAGAAAGCAAAAAATCAAACACAGGGCAGCAAAAGAGGACCACAAAGAAAAAAAGCAAAGAACAATAGCAGTCAATAGCAAACAAAAACTAAATCTTCTAATTTGGGTATAAAAGCTACATCACTTTCTTTGTAATCTTCTCCGGACACGAGATAAAATAAAAAGAAACAAAACTCAAGATTTCAAAGGGGAAAAGCCTAAAACATAAATTTTTTTCGTTTTTCTTTTTTTTTTGGTTTTTTTTTACGAATCTATTTCACCAATAAAACATAAATTAAAAAGGGGAAAAGTCTAAAAGACGTACCTGAGGGTTCGCGCTCCATCTCTGTGGACGACCGAGGTAGCCACCTCTGATGAAAGGTGGACGGAGATCGAAAGGTTTTTTGCTTATCTGGGCATTTTTGTTCGGATATTGGAAATTTTAGCTTCAGATTGAGCTTAGGGAGATCAAAACGGCCGAAAAGGCCTCTCTTTTTTTATCTCCGGCAGCCGCATACAGCGGCAACCGTCGTCGACGGCAGCAGCCTTGGCGGACAGACGGTGGCCCGAAAGCCTGAAGCTATGCCAGAGCTTAGAGAGGGTGAGAGGTTGAGAGGGTTTAGTAAAAAAGAAACTTCTGAATAAATTAAAAGGAATAAAACTTAAAGAGAACGCAAAGCATGAAATGAACCTAAAAAAAAGAAACTAAATATCTACCCTGGTTTGACTTGTCATTTTCAATGTCCTATTATGAAAACGGTCATTTGCTTGCTATCTGTTTTTGAAATCATTTTTCCCTGGCTTCGCCCCTGCAAGCATTTAAACATTTTTCCCTTTTGTTTCTTGTTTTTATCCATTTCTCCACCCCAAAGGTTGGGGGAAGACATGCATCCTTAAAGCTGGACTTTTTTATTAAAATAACCCAAAAAAATTAATTATTTATCAAAATAACCCATCTTTTTAATTAAACACCAAAATAACCTAAATTTTACAGTAAAAATTGGTGGAGCTATATTATATGGCGCCACCAACTTGCCACGTCAGCATGGGCCATAAAAAAATAATTTTTTGGTGGAGCCATATTGAATGGCGCCACGTGTATAAAATACAAGGGAGATATTATAAAATCTAAAAAATTGGAGGGCCTTAAAAAAATTTACCATTTTTGGTGGAGCCATTTTAAATAGCGCCACCACTAACACCCACTGCCTGCGTTTTAAGTTTTTTTTTTACTTTTTTTAATTTTGTCTTTTTCCTTTTTTCTAATTTTTTGAAATTTTATGTTTTTTTATTTTATTTTATTTATTTATTTTATTATTAATTTTAAACATTTTGAAATGTATATTTAAAATGTTTATAATATATATTTTCTAAAATTTTAAATATTATTTTTAAAATATTTTTTAAATTTTAGATATATATTTTTGAAATTATTTTTTAAAAATTTTAAAAAAAATATTTTTCAAATTAATTTTTTGAAATTTTAAATATTATTTTTAAATATTAACCACATTTTCAATAATACAAAACATTTAAACATTTAAAATTTTAAATACAATTTTTTAAATATATATTTTTTTAAAATGTTGTTAAATTCCACAACTTAAACCTTTAGAACTAAGCTTTCATTTCGACATGTTATTATTACTAATTTTTAAATTTTTTCATAATTTTTTAAATTATATTTTTTTAAATGTATTTAAAAAATTGTATTTAAAAATTTTAAATATTTAAATGTTTTATATTGCTAAAAATATGGTTAATATTTAAAAAAAATATTTAAAATTTTAAAAAATTAATTTGAAAAATATATTTTTCTGGGTTCCAGAGCAGAAATCTTCCCAGTCAAAAGGATCCAGTAATCCCCTCCCAATAACGTATGTATGTTATACAAAAGTATTAGTACGAGGCATTGTTATACCTAGGGAAGATCTTTTATATCTTTCAGTGAGATATAAGATGACCCAGTAGGTTTCCAGCCGATATACCCGAACTTTTCCTATAAACTATTTATGAATGTATGAGAGAGTGGAGTCAAAAGTTCTTACAGAACATTTTAGATGGCTGAAAGGCAGGAAGATGGTAGCGAAGGCAGGAAGACAAAAAAAGAGTGGTTTGTGTGTTGACAAATTAATAATATTTATGGACGGTCAACATCCGACAAAATATAAACTTAGACAAATCATTTATTTATATTTTGGTCTGCTTGTTTATTTACAACAGCAGGCCCAGTACATAACCCAATATTACAGGCCCCAAATACAAAATACCTAACGACCCGTTTGGCCCACAACCCTACTTTCAGCAAAAAAGGAGAAGAATAAACCCTAGCCGCATGTCCAGTCGCGCCACTTCTCCACGTCGGCAGGCATGCGACTGCCACTGCCATTGTCACTTGCAACACGCAACAGAACAAGAAAAAAAAGAATCAAACACAGGGCGACAAAAGAGGACCACAAAGAAAAAAAGCAAAGAACAAGAGCAGTCAAAAGCAAAAAAATACCGAATCTTCTAATTTGGGTATAAAAACCACATTACTTTCTTTGTAATCTTTTCCGGACACGGGATAAAATAAAAAGAAACAAAACTCAAGATTTCAAAGGGGAAAAGTCTAAAACATAAATTTTTTTCGTTTTTCATTTTTTTTTTGTTTCCATTTTTATTTTTTTTTACGAATATATTTTACCAATAAAACATAAATTAAAAAGGCGAAAAGTCTAAAAGACGTACCTGAGGGTTCGCGCTCCATCTCTGTGGACAACCGAGTTAGTCACCTCCGATGAAAGGTGGACGGAGACCGAAAGGTTTTTTGCTTGCCTGGCATTTTTGTTTGGATATTGGAAATTTTGGCTTCAGATCGGGCTTAGGGAGATCAAAATGGCTAAAAAGGCCTCTTTTTTTTGAACTCCGACAGCCGCATACGGTGGCAACCGTCGCTGATGGCAGCGGCATTGGCGGACAGACGGTGGCCCGAAGGCCGGAGGCTATGCCGGAGTTTGGAGAGGGTGAGAGAGGTTGAGAGGGTTTAGTAAAAAAGAAACTTCTAAATAAATTAAAAGGAACAAAACTTAAAGAGAACGCAAAGCATTAAATGAACCTGAAAAAAAAAGAAACTAAATATCTACCCTGGTTTTACTTGTCATTTTCAAGGTCCTATTATGAAAAAGGTCATTTACTTGCTATCTGTTTTTTAAATCATTTTTCCCTGGCTTCGCCCCTGCAAGCATTTAAACATTTTTTCCTTTTGTTTCTTGTCTTTATCCATTTCTCCACCCCAAAGGTTGGGGGAAGACATGCATCCTTAAAGCTAGGCTTTTTTATTAAAATAACCCCAAAAAATTAATTATTTATCAAAATAACCCACATTTTTAATTAAATACGAAAATAACCTAAATTCTACAGTAAAAGTTGGTGGAGCCATATTATATGGCGCCACCAACTTGCCACGTCAGCATGGACCATAAAAAAAAAAGTTTTTGGTGGAGCCATATTGAATGGTGCTACCTTTATAAAATACGAGGGAAATATTATAAAATCTAAAAAATTGGGGGGCCTTAAAAAATTTACCATTTTTGGTGGAGCCATTTTAATTGGCGCCATCACTGACACCCACTGCCTGCGTTTCAGGTATTTTTTTTTTACTTTTTTTAATTCTGTCTTTTTCTTTTTTTTACTTTTTTGAAATTTTATGTTTTTTATTTTATTTTATTTATTTATTTTATTATTAATTTTAAAATTTTTGAAATGTATATTTAAAATGTTTATAATATATATTTTCTAAAATTTTAAATATTATTTTTAAAATATTTTTTTTAAATTTTAGATATATATTTCTAAAATTATTTTTTAAAATTTTTAAAAATATATTTTTCAAATTAATTTTTTGAAATTTTAAATATTACTTTTTAAATATTAACCATATTTTTAATAATATAAAACATTTAAACATTTAAAATTTTAAATACAAATTTTTAAATACATTTTTTTTAAAAATGTTATTAAATTCCACAACTTAAACCTTTAGAACTAAGCTTCATTTCGACATGTTATTATTACTAATTTTTAAATTTTTTCATAATTTTTTAAATTATGATTTTTAAATGTATTTAAAAATTTTAAATGTTTAAATGTTTTATATTGCTAAAAATATGGTTAATATTTAAAAAAAAATTAAAATTTCAAAAAATTAATTTGAAAAATATATTTTTCTGGATTCCCAAGCAGAAATCTTCCTAGTCAAGAGGATCCAGTAATCCCATCCCAATAATGTATGTATGTTATGCAAAAGTATGAGTACGAGGCGTTATTATACCTAGGGAAGATCCTTTATATCTTTCAGTGAGATATAAGGCGACCCAGTAGGTTTCCAGCTGATATACCCAAACTTTTCCTATAAACTATTTATGAATGTATGAGAGAGTGGAGTCAAAAGTTCTTACAGAACATTTGAGATGGCTGAAAGGCAGGAAGATGGTAGCGAAGGCAGGAAGACAAAAAAAGAGTGGTTTGTGTGTTGACAAATTAAGAATATTTATAGACGGTCACCATCCGACAAAATATAAACTTAGACAAATCATTTATTTATATTTTTCAGTAAGATATATATCTTTTTGTGAGATATAAGGCGACCTAGCAGGTTTCCAGCCGATATACCCAAACTTTTCCTATAAACTATTTATGAATGTATGAGAGAGTGGAGTCAAAAGTTTTTACAGAACATTTGAGATGGCAGAAAGGCAAGAAGATGGTAGTGAAGGCAGGAAGACAAAAAAAGAGTGGTTTGTGTGTTGACAAATTAATAATATTTATAAACAGTCACCATCTGACAAAATATAAACTTAGATAAATCATTTATTTATATTTTGGTCTGCTTGTCTATTTACAATAACAAGCCCAATACATAACCCAATATGACAGGCCCCAAATACAAAATACCTAACGGCCTGTTTGGACCACAACCCTACTTTTAGCAAAAAAAGAGAAGAAGAAACCCTAGCCGCATGTCCAGCCGCGCCACTTCTCCACGTCGGCAGGCATGCGACTGCCACTGCCATTGTCACCTGCAACAAGCAACAGAACAAGAAAGCAAAAAAATCAAACACAGTGCAGCAAAAGAGGACCACAAAGAAAAAAAGCAAAGAACAACAGTAGTCAAAAGCAAACAAAAACCGAATCTTTTAATTTGGATATAAAAGCCACATCACTTTCTTGGTAATCTTTTCCGGACACGAGATAAAATAAAAAGAAACAAAACTTAAGATTTCAAAGGGGAAAAGTCTAAAACATAAATTTTTTCGTTTTTCTTTTTTTTTTGTTTCCGTTTTTCTTTTTTTTTTACGAATCTATTTTACCAATAAAACATAAATTAAAAAGGGGAAAAGTCTAAAAGACGTACCTGAGGGTTCGCGCTCCATCTTTGTGGACGACCGAGGTAGCCACCTCCGATGAAAGGTGGACGGAGACCGAATGGTTTTTTGCTTGTCTGGGCATTTTTGTTCGGATATTGGAAATTTTGGTTTCATATCGGGCTTAGGGAGATCAAAACAGCCGAAAAGGCCTCTCTTTTTTAAACTCCGACAGCCACATACGGTGGCAACCGTCACCGATGGCAGCGGCCTTGGCGGATAGACGGTGGCCCGAAGGCCGGAGGCTATACCGGAGCTTGGAGAGGGTGAGAGAGGTTGAGAGGGTTTAGTAAAAAAGAAACTTCTGAATAAATTAAAAGGAACAAAACTTAAAGAGAACGCAAAGCATTAAATGAACCTGAAAAAAGGAAACTAAATATCTACCCTGGTTTGACTTGTCATTTTCAAGGTCCTATTATGAAAAAGGTCATTTGCTTGCTATCTGTTTTTTAAATCATTTTTCCCTGGCTTCGCCCCTGCAAGCATTTAAACATTTTTCCCTTTTGTTTCTTGTCTTTATCCATTTCTCCACCCCAAAGGTTGGGGGAAGACATGCATCCTCAAAGTTGGGCTTTTTTTATTAAAATAATCCCAAAAAAGTAATTATTTATCAAAATAACCCACCTTTTTAATTAAATACGAAAATAACCTAAATTTTACTGTAAAAGCTGGTGGAGCCATATTATAAAAGGAGATTCGAAATCAGTTATAGAGAAATGCAAGGCTTCAGAATTTGATAAATCAAAGATCGGGGCTTATATTTATGACATCCACAAGATGCAATCTATAAGTCGAAAACTAAGTTTTGTATTTACCTCGAGATCTGTCAATGCTCTAGCCTATATTCTAGCAACAGAGACGTTAAGAAGGAAAGAAAAGACTTACACGGTTGGTAGCATTCCGAGTTATGCTTTACAGCAGGCGAGAGACGAGAGCTTGAGAGAATCGTACTGAAATAAGAGAACAGATAGACGGATGGATGAGAGTTTTCAAAATGGTAAATCAGAAGACTTTGATGGTTTAAAACTCCCTCGGTAACCGATGCTGCCATTAAAGAAAGAAATGAAAGATGTGATGGAGTAGGCAAACGGTAGCAGTTGATTGGGCATTAGGTCGGTTAGTAATAATAGCTTTCTAGAATTCTCTTTTGCTTTGTTTAAACGACTAGATATTTTCTTTTGTTCTCAAGCCATCTGTTTTGGGCCATCTGTTATTTTAATTTTCTGTGTTGAATCAACTTTATGTCTTATTTTAATAAAGCCCAATCTATTATTCAAAAAAAAAAATCTGATTTAAAATATTTAAATTTAACTCTTACCAAATTTGAAATAGTTGAATTTTTAAATTTATTTCATTAAATATGTGCATATTTTTTTTCAAGATATCTATCAGAATAAGCTCAGTAACTAATTCTCCACATTCTGTAAGTCTATTAAAAGGTAATGCTAACCATGAAATTTTATGTATAACCACATGATTATAAGTTATTTATATTTTAAAGGAAAGTTGCATGTATAATTAAAATCCCACTATTACCCCTACAAAAAACAAGTAAAATCCCACCACTCTTATGTGTTAATATATAATGGGTTAATTTCATCAAACATCCTCGAATTATGACTTACCTTTTGAATCTATTTTTAAATTAAAAAATTATGATTAAATCCTTCACATATTAATATTGTATTAATTAGATCCTTTTATTTATGCATGGTTTTTATACCCATCAATGTAATGTTTGAAAAATATTTTGTTAAACATGGAAAGAAATTTAAGAAGTGACGAGTAGTCAAAGTTTATTAAGCAACGATGACTATTTAAAAAAAAAAGGTAAATATTAAAATTATACATAAATTTTAATTTCGTATAATTTTATATGTGAAATTTTGATTTGATTTGTTTCTATTTTATACCAGATTTAGGTCACACTTTACGTTTGCTCAAACCCGGTTCGACTCAAAATATGAACCATTTTAAGTCTATCCATTTTAAATATATATTTATATTTCTTTTTAATTTGTTTTTTAATAATTTTATACGATTTTTTCAATTACTAAAATTTTATATTTAGACATCTTAATATTCTTTTAATATTTACATTACAGTATTATATTTTATTATTGTAGATCTACATTTTATGTGTTATAAATTATATAATATATAAAAATAACAAAGTGTAACATATATTACAATATCTTAGAAAACGGGTCAGACCAAGTTGAACTCAAGCCTTGAATGTTTGAACTCAAACTCGATCAATATTTTTGCTCAAATACATTATTCAGGTCTAATATTTTTCTCAAACCCTCTTAAATTTCAAACAAATACTCAAACTACTAGCCCATGAACATGCCTAAATTAAAATAATAAATTCCTTCTATAATTCTAATCACTGCTCGAAATAAGTTTTATAGTAAATTCTTTCGATTATCGAGAAAGATAATACACAACAACAAAGGTAAGACCTTTTTATTTTTACTAAATTTGATATTGTTATTTAATTTTAATTGAATTTGGAGAAGAAATCGAACAATAATTGATTGATTTGATCAGGTATTTCTTCATTGATCCAATGAGAAACTCCATTGATGACGAGAGCTTCTTCAAGAAAGGGCACATTCCTTTTAAACCCACCGTTGTGAATATAATCTTTGACACCAGGCATTGTATATACAAGATCGTGGTCCCCCATTGCAAACTTTACAGGGACCTGGATCTGGCTTTTCCACCATGGTGCTAATAGTTCCCAGTCTCTATAACAAAACCAACCAAAAATAACCTAATTTAGTTAATTATAACAAAAAAACACTGTAATAAATATGTATTTAATCGAAAATTTTTAACGGTATTAACAATTAAACTTGTATTTCTAAATCTGAAATAAAGGATTGAATTTCAAATCTAGGAAAAGTAAAGGGACTTATAGCGTATTTTCACTAACATGAAAAACCCATAATTAATAATTGGGTAATCTACATTAGTAGTCACCAAACTATGTTTTTTTTTCCTTTTTGACTATCCAATTATGAAAACTTACAAAATTATCACATAATTATTCAATTTTGTCTTTTTGGTCTTTGGCAGATTAACGTAAAAATGGAAACACCTAGAAATCCAAGATAGTTGGTTGACAAAAAAAGAAGAAGACAAATTGGAATAGTTAAGTGATAAATTTGTAATTTTTCATAGTTAGGTGACTAAAAAAGAAATTTACAAATAATTAAATAATCATTTTGTAACTTTTCGTAATCAAGTAACCGAATGAATTTGTTAAGTGACTGGTAAAGGAAAGAAAAACATACGTATCTATGTTACGGTAATAATTGAGGGCACCGGTAATGCCGGTTTCCTGGAACTGATTAGCGTAGTAATCGGCGTCTTCGTTCGACAACCATGGCGGCAAGTTAACCGGGCAATCCAATGGATGCCCGAATAGATTTCCCTTTGGTAAATAAAGTGGGTCGGGTATCCGGTATGATAACAGTTCCAAAACTGCTCGTCTTAGACTAATCTCTGCAAATTCCGCTTCTATTTCTCCAGGTTCCTGCACCAAAATTTCTGTTATACCCTCTCGATTATAACTCGAATTCGAGAACTCAATCCGATAAACTTAAATTCAAGCTAGATCAAATTCGATTTAACATAAAAAGTTAACCATTCAAATTAGTGCAATCTTAAACTCGAAAATCCAACTTAACTTAAAATTAGATTTGTTAATGGATTGGGTTATCTGTCCAAATTCAAAAGTTTTTTCGAAACTTGAGAGGGTTTTGATAAAAATATTAAGCTTAAAAAATGAGATTTGACCAAAAAAAAAACCCGTTTAAAATATGAACAATATTTGAACTTTAACATTTAATGCTTGAGTTTAGCCCAACCTAGCCCATTTTCAAATTCTTTAATATATTATGTTATGTTATTCTTTTATCTATTATATAATTTATAATACAAAAAAATATTTAAAGTGATATATAATATTATAATATAAATATTAAAAAATATTAAGATATGTATATAATTTTAATAAATGAATTATATATAATTATTAAATATTAAACTTAAAATAATATAAATATTTTTTAATAATTTAAAAAAATGAGCAGGTCTAAAATGAGTTCAAGTTACCCATTTTACAAATATGGATAGGTTTGGGTAAAATATTAAAAATATTTATATATTTTTTGAATTTGTTATATTTAAAAATTTATTTAATATCTAACTTGGCATCCACATGTATGCCATGTCAACATAATTAATAGATATTAACGTTTTTATCTATTTTGGGGTGATTTGACAAACATCACAAATTTAAGAGCTAAAAATAAGTAAAAAATTAGATGAAAAGATAAAATAATTTTTTTATAAAATTGAGGGCTAAATAAATTATTATGTTTTTTTTTTAGATGTGTGCGGAGTAATCACAAGTAAAATTTCATGTGTACATGGAAACTACAACCAAAGTTTCACATGTATATTTAAGTTTTCAAAATATTAATATTGTATTAATTAAAATATTTCAGTTTTTAATAGTAAAAATGAATGAATTAAAAAAACTTAATTTGCTCTTTAATTTAATTTATAGAGACTAATTTACTTATTTTTTATAAAAGGGATTAAATACAATTTAACATTTAGTTCAATGGCCTCCATGGTATTATTACCGAAATTAATTGATTTTTTAAATTTTTTAACAGAGATTCGGTTAATAATAATTAAAAATAAAAGGAAAAAAAGACAAAATATTCAAACCTGAAACCGGACGATATAATAATCCTTCCCAAGGAGAACTTCCAAAGTCTCGACCGGTTTAAACCGAGGATCGCAAGTAATAAATGGCGCACTCAAATTGAACAAAGCTTTAACCCGGTCCGGCCTAAACAAGCACAAGAACCAAGCAATGATGGCACCCCAATCGTGCCCTACGATGAACACCTTATCCTCCTTTTCCGGCGGCGCCTCCGTGTCTAGAAGCGCGATGAGGTCTCCTACCACGTGTAAGCAAGTGTAATCGGCGACGCAATCCGGCACATCGGTTCCACCATAACCACGGAGGTCGGGCGCCAAAGCACGGTAGCCGAGGGCAGCTAAACCGTTGATCTGGTGGCGCCATGTATACCAGAGCTCAGGGAAGCCATGGATGAAGAGAATCAAAGGACCTTCCCCTTTCTCGGCTATGTGCATGTTGATGCCATTGACGCTCACTGTTTTGTGTTGAATATCCTCCATACTTTTCATCTCTTCTTCAATGTCTATCACATTCTTAAGCTTAAGCTTTTCGTTATATATAATAATAAACCTAATGTTGTTTTAAATTGCGATATCAATGTTTTTTAAACCGGTTTTCTTTTTAACTATAACAGTACAGACGTTCCGCTTACAAAGATTGGCCCGAAAAGTGTATGCATTGAAAAATGAGTTTAAATAAAAAAATATATGATCTGTTTAGAAAACAAACTTGACTTTCAGTAAGACATTTTTGTCCTGACCCAACTTGAATTTGCAAAAAGAAAAAAGAATCTACTATTTTCTTGTTTTTTCACTACTTTTTTATTATTTTTCACTGTTTTGTTGTCATATCACTATTATATTGTTATTATTTTGTTGTTATTGTTTGAATATTGTATAATTCTTATTTTATTATTAATTTGACTACTATTTTAGAGATATTTACTTATTAAGTTGTACTTATCTTAGTGTTATTTAAGTACAAAAATTTTTAAATTTATTTTCAATTTTTTTTTTATATTTTTAATGTTGTTGACGTATTATATATTTTTAAGAAATTTATATAAAAAAATTTAACACGAGTCAAGTCGAATTGGTCCGAATTTTAACATTTTTATCTAGATAGAGTTTGGACAAAATTTTAAATCTATTTTTTAGATCAAGTTGAACCAAGCCCGGGTCTATCTAACAGTCTAAAATTTTTTCAAGACCCGATCCAACTAATAGACAAGTCTAAATAAAATTGATCAAGCCATCGATTTATCAATTCAAATTTAAATTAAAAGTTTTAAAAAATTCAATTGAACTAACTCATATCGATTCTTAATTTAATCGATTTAAAGTCACTTTCTAAATAAACACTCTAATCCATTCTTGATATAACCAATCCAATCCACATTCACGTATCATGCAGGAAAGGAGATTACGGTTATAGTTCACGGCCTGCTCCCTTGTCGACCCAAATGACATTGTCAAGCTACGCAACTGCATCAAGACGGTTAGTTTTCGTCTTCAAAAAGGCAACCACTTACAGCAAATCAACAACATATGGGCGGAAGTTGCTGCTAATTGGTGGGTCTCACATGTTTTAGACAGTCCATCATTTTATCATGTTATCTTAAATGCTTGTCCTACTATCAAAATAATAAATATGATACATCGTAATCTCGATTTTATTGGTTTAGCTCTTTTTAGTTTTTAATTTGTCCTATTTGTCTTATTTTACTAACATGAACGTATACTGTCACTTGGATGCTCTCACATATTCGAGAGGTTTATTTACATTATATGAGATAAATTCTTTCAAAATACTCTTTATTTTCAAAAAAAATTAATAATTTTTGCTGAAAAAAACAATAAATGAAATAGAAAAGTTAGGCTAAAAGTTAGGCTAAATTTAAAATGTAATATTAATATATTTTATACTTGTTTAAATTTAAACCAAGTCAAAATATAAATTTAAAATTTTATTCAAGTTCATCCACATTTATAAATAATTATAACCTTAATAAATGGGTCGAACTCAAACCTTGAAAGATCAAATCTAAATCTGATTTATATTTTAAATAAAACTAATATTTTTATTCAAACCTATTTTTTATATCTAATATTTTTATTTTAATATTCTCAAATTTCAGACCAACATTTGGACTTAAAAATTAAAAACAACAAAGGCACAACGTGTTTTTTTTTTTTTTCTATTTTTACTAAATTCGATATTATTATTTTAAATTTTAATGGAACTTGGAGAAGAAGTCAAACAATAATTGATTGATTTGATCAGGTATTTCTTGGTGGATCCAATGAGAAACTCCATTGATGACAAGAGCTTCTTCAAGAAAGGGCACATCCCTTTTGAAACCACCGTTGTGAATATAATCCTTCATACCAGGCATTGTATACACAAGATCAAGGTCCCCCATAGCAAACTTTACAGGTACCTTGATCTGGCTTTTCCACCATGGTGCAGATAGTTCCCAGTTTCTATAACAAAAACAATCAAAATGTGAAATAGATAAAACTATCATGAAGATCCTAATATAGCAGCCGGATTGTATTTGGCTCCTTTTACTCAAAGAATAGGCAAAGGTTAGATAGAGCAAACTGATTTTTTTTATTAAATAGAAAAAAGAAAGAAAACAAACCGATCAAAGTTGCGGTAATAATTGAGGGCACCGGTAATGCCGGTTATTTGGAATTGGGTGGCATAGTAATCGGCGTCTTTCTTCGACAGCCATGGCGGCAAGTTAACCGGGGAATCTAATGGATGCCCGAATAGATTTCCCTTTGGTAAATAAAGTGGGTCAGGTACCCGATACGATAACAGCTCCAAAACTGCTCGTCGTACACCAATCTCTGCAAACTCTGTTTCTATTACTCCAGGTTCCTGCACCAATGTAACTCAGATCTCAATTTTAACCCGCATTTAAAAATTAAATACGCTCGAACTCTAATCTAAACTCGACTCAATTTGATTTGTCGATAAAAGGTTAATAATGTAAAGCAATGTAGTCAATTCCGATTGTTCCAGCTGATACGCAAACTCCGCACCTGTTGAAATTACGGTTTATGCCGCCTAATTCCGATCACATCAATCAAAGCATTCAAGGGCAAAGCTAAAAACTCAGCTTGAAGAGATCATAGATGAATCATAAATTTTTTAAGGATCAAAGTAAAGTTTTACTATTGTACTAACTTGAAATTTGAATTTATGTTTAATATTAAATATTAAATAATCTATACTAGGTAAGGCCTTCATTATACCCATTATATTTTATTATTATTAATCTTTTATTAATTTATAAAATATAAAAAAGAAAAAACACTCTTATATTCATACGATTTAATTTTTTTTTAAAATAAATTTTTAGAAATTTTTCGGTGGATGATGCTAACTCAGGAAATTTTTTTAGTATAATTATATAATTATAAATTTATGTAATAAATATATTATAAAAAATAATATACAAAATAAATGATAAAGTTCAAATTTTTTCTATTATGATATTTTGAACCATGTTAATTTTTTTTTAATTTTAATTTCTCAGAATTCAACCCATCAACTTAATTGATTTTAATATATATTTAAAATTTTTAAATATATTTATTATATAATATATGTAACCATAAAATATTAACAAAAACAAAAACCGACTTACTGTTTGTTAATAATTTTTTAGTGATCAAGCTCGTCAAGCCGTCAATTCTATGTTCGATTATTATCTGATTTCAATTAAATAAATTATTAAAAATTTATATTTTTAAAAATTAAAAAATATAAAATTTGGCTCAACTATTGACGCAACCAAATTTTATCTTGATTTATATTGATTTACTCTAAATTAATATATTGATCGATTTTCGATCTAATTAAATTTTAATAATTTTATTATAAAACATCAAAATTGATTTAGCTGATCCAACCCATTAATATTAAATATTAAAATATGAATTTTATCCATTAAATCAAATTTTAAATTTCTTTTAACAGAGTTTTGGTTAATAATAATTAAAAAAAAATTCGAACCTGAAACCGGACGATGTAATGATCCTTCCCATAGAAAGCTTTCCAAGACTCAACCGGTTTAAACCGAGGATCATAAGGAATAAACGGCACGCTCAAATTGAACAAAGCTTTAACCCGGTCCGGTCTAAACAAGCACAAGTACCAAGCAATGATGGCACCCCAATCGTGCCCAACGACAAACACCTTATCCTCCTTCTCCGGCGGCGCCACAGTGTCCAGAAGCGCGATGAGGTCTCCCACCACGTGGCAGCAAGTGTAATCGGCGACGGAATCTGGTGCATCTGTTCCGCCGTAACCGCGGAGGTCGGGCGCCAAAGCACGGTAGCCGAGGGCGGCTAAACCGTTGATCTGGTTGCGCCATGAGTACCAGAGCTCAGGGAAGCCATGAAGGAAGAGAATCAATGGACCTTCCCCTTTCTCGGCTATGTGCATGTTGATGCCATTGACACTCACTGTTTTGTGTTGAATTCCTTCCATCCCTTCTCTTTTCTTCAGTGTCTATCACTTTAAGCTTATTAACAATTCTACAATTATTTTATTTATATGATTGTGTTCTTTATATAGGTAAAGTTTTGGGTTTTTTATTCCAATAATACAAAAGATAATAATAACTCAAATGGTGTACTCCCGAGGTAATTTACCAAAATGGTACCATTGCTATAGTATTTTATCGGTGTTGCCGACAAATTAGTGACACCAAACTAAAATTTAATAATTTAAAATATTTAATAACATTTTTTCATTTTGATTTTTTATATAATTTACCCTAAATATTTTTATTATATTTTTTTCGATAATTAAACAAAATTGATAAAAAGAAAGAAAATTAAAATTAGTCGGCATTCGGCAGCAATATGTAGTCATCGTAATTAAAATTGGAAATCAAAGTCCAACTTGGGTTCTATCATGCAATAAATCATTATCTATTTTCAGAATAAATTAAAATATATGCAATAATTTAGATTTTCGTGTAGGGTCGGGAAAAGTAACGTGAAAAAGTAAGAGACCTTTTCTTGTAACTTTGGTATTTATATTTTTTTCCAACTTTACTATTTCAACTTTATAATTATATTCAATTTAGTCCCTAATTAAAAAATATAAATTTAAACTACTGCATCACCATACTCTTACAGAAATAGGTGCTAAATTTAAAAAAAAAATACAAATATTAAAGTAAATTTAATTGTTAAGTTTAGAGAGTAAAAGTTATTAATTTTTTACTTTATAAAAAATAATCTAATATTATTTAAATCTTTGATTGAATTGACCGATTCGATTAAAAATAATTAATTTTTTATATAATTATAAAAAATTGTTTAATTTTTATATACAATCAATAAAATCTTATTACCGTCAGATTTATCCTTAAAACATAATAATTAAACTAAATTTTTATTCTAGTATATAAGGTTTAATAAATAAAAATTTTATATTTTTAAAATAAATATAACATATTAAATAACTATATTTTTAAATATAAATTAAAATTTATTTTTAAGTTAATGGATATTTTTATTGATAGTTATTTATTCACAAATATAAAAAATAACCCTAGTGAGTAATTGCAAAGAGTAAATGACACATTTAACCTTATTTGATGAATATATTATAATCAAATTTTAACTTTCTGGTATTATTTTACTACTTAGTTAGTGTCGCTGATATTAAACTAAATCAGTCACTTTATAATAATTAGAATTTTATAAAATAAATAAATCTATTAAAAGTAATTAATAAAAATTAAATTAAAATCTTTAGATAAATGGATATTTTCGATGAATGAGTGAGTTTTTTTTTCTTTTATAAAAATAAATTGAGATGTTTAAAATAAAGGAAAAAAACAGATTACAAACAATTATTGTACACCGTAATCAAAATTTGGTGCTTTATAGAAACATTTTGTATTTATTTATTGATAAATGATAAAATTTACTGTTTATGTTCTTAAACGACGTCACATGATCAATTTTGTATTCATAGATTCCTATTTTTGGTTTTCTGAAGTGTGAAATCTACAACCACCGCTCACGGCAAATAAAGGGGCAGTGCAAACCATCGAGATGAAGCTAGAAATTTCCTTTTGACGTCATTACGATGAAAAGTTATCATCTTTTTAGGTGGGAGAATAGTTTTCGAGTTTGGTACGGAAAAGACGAGGTGAATTACACTCAATGTTATTATATTATTAATAAATTTATGCTTTGATCTTTTAACTTTAAAAGATTATAAAATAGTCATTGAATTAATCGAAAGTTTTCATTTATATCACTGAGTTGTTAAGTTATTTTAAAATTCCGATTAGCGAGCTTCAAATGACAATTCGACAATGAATATGGCGGATCAGTATCCATTGTCAAGTTGAACATACATTAGATCCAAATCAATCTGACGGTTAGTATCTAAGATCGACGAAGAAAGTTGTTTGAATTTTGATTCACAAATTCGTGACATTAAAAGTTGTTTCATAAAAAAAAATTGAATTGTAGAAGAAAAGAGGAAAGAAAGCTTTTAATTGGTGCAGGCAAAGCAAACAACCATACAACAATAATTTTAACAATCCAATAACTCAAATGAAAACTTTTAAATAATATAATATTATTTTATAATTTTTTGAAATTAAGTGATTAAAACGTAAACTTACTAATAAGTCTAATGGTCTTAAATGCTATTTACTCTCAAAATTTTTAAGTGGGTGGGGGAGTATGTTAAAAGAAAATAAATTTTAATGTAATTTTCCTTTTGAAATTACTCTTATCAATAATAGGAATATGAGTTTGTTGACTAATAGTGGGAATAAATTTCACAACTAGTTCTAAAGTTAAATTTATCTTTGAGACAAAATAATCCCTTTTCATTATTTATTTATTATTTTTATTTTTAAACAATATCTTTTCATCACAAAATCATTTAATTTTAATTTATTTTAAATACTATCGAATTAGATTTTAAATTATATTATAATTTAAATACCTATTAAATACTTAAATTTAATTATATATTAATTTTTAAAAAATAGATTAAATTTCATATTTATTAATAATAAACATAATGTTAGACTTCATCTTAAGATCTCATTGAATGGAAATTTTAATTTATGTATTTAAAAAATTAAAAATTAAATAATTTTACTTTTTAAGCAAAAAAAGAGCCCCAGTAAAATAATTGAGACTTCATCTGCAATCATACTAACTTCAGAAACAAATCATCATAAATCCAATAAATAATGGAGATTAAAATCGAACATGACCTTGTTTTTTACTAGATAAACAAACTTGATTGAGCAAACTCAAATAAATTTGATTTTTATCTCAATTCGAGCTTGAACTTCAAAAAATAAAATTCAATTGGTTTCAAACCGAGGTTTTGAGTCTAAATCGAGCTTCTAACTATTTGAACTCAACTCGAAAACAGAACACACAAACCAAGTTGGTTAGACTCTTCGTTCTTCTTGAAGTATCCATGTCAGACACCTAGACCCAACACATTTCTGAATTCCGAAAATGGATACGAGGATATGACCCTCAACGGACTACAATTACATGAAAATCTGGAAAAAGATTGAACATATCCGTGTCGAACATTTAAAATCGTGTCTGAGCAAACACATGACAACAAAATGATGGTGAATGTATAGTATTTGATTGCAGATATGTGTCGTGACCGACTTGTTACACGATATTTTGTCAAACACCAAAGAGACCAATCACTTATACATATGTTTCGATGAAGAAAATGAAGAAGGTGCTTGTCATAAGCTTTAATGTAGTAGTATACATAAATGGTCGACACAATCTCGTGCGGGAAACAACAAATTTTGCTACTTGAAAGAGTTAAAGAAGCTGACCGTATCATTGAGCGATTGGATGAAATTGTCGACATCTTCTTGCGTATTGTAGAAATGAAGGCTCGCACGTGCACTTGCATTGACTCCTAGATGGCGATGGAGAGGCTGAGCACAATGGTGACCTGATCTGATAGCCACTCCATGCTGAGAATAAACAAAATAAGTTGAACATAAAAACATCCCTTTTCGAAATCTATTCTATATAAGCTACAACTGGTTATCGAATTTGCATCCCAAAGGTTGGTTTGAGCCATAAATTCCAATCAGAGTTTCACAAATAGTTATTTGTCAATGGCAGTTTTCAAAACTAACCACAATGCCAAACCAAGCTTTAACGAATGGATAAGTGCGAAAAAAAAATAGTATTACAGTGCTACTCCTTTTTTATTATGCTACCTGTTGGTCTAGAAAAGTTGCAATATCTGTAGGATGAATATTCTCGATATTGAAAGAACAGAGAGCAGCACGGTGAACGTCATCAGAAGGTTTTGGACCATAGATCCGAATATTTGGAACAGAACATAGTTTTTCATATAAATAATTGGCCAGCTCCATCTACAAAATAAAAATTGCATAGTAAGAATAAAAACGAAAATTATAGCTATTCAGAAAGTGTCCTTTAAATCGGTCTAGCCACTTGCTCCCCAAAATAAATTAATAAATATACTGCTGATCATATAGTGTATCGCAGCAATAACAAAGCTGTAAAATAAAAAACCCCTAGAACTTTACCACTTTAGATAAAAAACCTTATACCTTTACTACACTCAAATAAGGCCTTAAACTTTAATTTATATCCAAATAAGCTCTTGACCTTTAATTTGTACCCAAAGAAGCCCTTAACCTTTAACTTAGACCTACATAAACCCTAGAACATAAATCAACCTTTCATTTGACATAAGGGCTTAGTTGGGTATAAATAAAACGAAAAGGACTAATTTAGGTACAATAAAAGTATAAGAGCTTATTTAAAAAATGTATTCAAACTTTTTTGGTATTTTAGCCTCTTAAACTGCTTTGGAATCATTGTGAAGCAACAAGAAAGATTATAAAGGGAAGAATGGTTTCATACATTCCAAAGTCCAAACCATTCAAGGATATATATCAACCGCCATAGCATAACCTAATAATGGCTTCCTTAAGTATTTGTAACCAAATAATTTGTGCCAAGTTTATCCTTTGTAATTTATAAAGCCAACAAAAATGGTTGGCGTTTTATCCGTCCATGGCGATTAATAAAGGAATCTAATACTTTCAACATAAACAAGTGGTTTTTACTTTATGAAGAAGGACCAAAAAGAACAAACAGCAAAAAATAGCAACTCACCTCATAGTCATGAATCTTCTGCATGCCAATCCCAGACAAGTAATCAATTGCTGCCCCTAATCCAATAGCCTCACCGATTGCAGGTGTTCCAGCCTCAAATCTAATCCAATTGAAGAGCGAGAACAGAATGAGACATTATAGGAAACAAAATATTGAATATTCAGACTGACAATTACTTGAATGACATATGGCTTTAAAACAAACAAGGGGCAATTCTTTTCAGCGGACTAAATTCTAAATTTATGGTCAAATGAAGCAGTTTGTGCAAGTGTGTATATGAATCTACCATTAGCAAGGTTCTGAAAACTGCTTTTGCAGCAGCAGCAGCAACAGCAGCATACAAATGAAGCATTCAACAAGTAAAGGCTGATTACTTTGCACTTCCACAGAAAACTATAGCTAATATCTAGAAATACTGAGAACTCCATTTTGCGGAACTTTCTTTGACAACTGGCACATACATGTGGCATATGCTTCTCATTGAAGGTAGCAACTATAGAATCAGTTAATAGGAGCCAATTTCCAGTTGTTAGGCCTTACTTTTACCAACAAGCTTGTATATTTATTTTCCATTTTCTGTTTTTTAATTTTTTTTCTGTCGAGTGTCTTGTCATTACTTTGTTGTTTTCTTTCTTTCCTTCAGTTCAGAAAAATATTTCAATTGCTGAAACTTAGGGGAAAAAATGTTCCGAAGTGAGATAAATTGCCAATAATTTACCAGTTGAAGCAGTCTACAAAGGGTTTATTACAATGAGGAAAGTAAAGAAAAAAATTCATGCAGTTAAAAGGGAGATTAACTCGGACCTTGTACTTATAAGCACCCCCCCCCAAAGAAAAAAAAGGGGTTTATCCATGACATTGATCTTATCATATCTTTGTCCATGCTCAATGACATTCAATAATGTAGCAGCTTAATGAGAAAACAGGGATCATAGGACTCAAATTCTGCTATTCAAAAAGTCAACTTAATAAGACAAGCATAACTCAAACAAATTAAAATCTGCAATCGCTCCTCTCATCCTTGAACTCTTTATAAAAGCATGCTTTTAGGATGAAGATAAGATCACTAACCTGGACGGGGGTTCTGCATATGTTGAATGATCTAAGAACACGTCAGAGATCATTTCTCCACCACCTAAAAGGAGAAAATTTATTACTAGGATCAGCTTTAAACTACTTCCATGACTCTTTTCCCAAGGATTCAGATACAAAAAACTGTTACAGATAAGACTTAAACTATAAATGGAAAGAAAGCAACGGCATACCTAAGAATGGAGGCATGCTTAACAAGAGATTGCTCTTGCCAAATAAGAATCCAATGCCTGTAGGCCCACACATCTGAAGCATGTTTATTCCTTAACCATGTATACTTGTCCATATATTGCTTAGAGCATACATAAGGTGACAAACTAACCTTGTGAGAAGAAGCAACAAGAAAGTCAGCATCAAGACCTTGGACATCAACCACCATATGAGGAACACTTTGACAAGCATCTACAAGCACTTTTGCCCCAACTGCATGAGCCCAAATCACAATGTCTTCAATGGGAAGAACTGAGCCTGCAAGAAAAAGGAAGTTTGGTCCAATAAATATCACAATGCTAATTATAATATTGATGAAAATGAGATCATCCATCAATAACTTTAGGAAAACATAATATGATCAGATGGTGATTTATTCTACCAACCAACTTTTTCTGTTAATTCCCTATTTTTCAGTGGAAGGGATAGCAGTAGAGATTACAACTAGAAGCACATCTAATTCGCTGCATTGCCAGAAACTTATATTCCAATAAACCAAAGGTTACAACTCTCAACTAAAAACATATATTGACTTGGGCTGGTTTAGTGTACTCAAAACAGGAATGTGTAATCGGGAAACTTCAAGTGCATAGGTTAGACTCAAATATAAAATTTAGCTAAGTTCAATTCACAAAAGAAAATATAAATTGAAGCCAATGGCTCAACACGGAGAAAAGATAAATAAAAAAATAAACAAAAAAGAAAAAACAAAGAACAAAAAAAAAAAACAAAAACAAAAAAACAAAAAAACAAAAAAAAAACAAAAACAAAAAAACAAAAAAAAAAACAAAAACAAAAAAACAAAAAAGAAAGAAAAGAAGAAGAAGAAGAAGAAGAAAGAAAGAGAGATTAATTTGTCTTCTCTGAAAGTAATCACAAGCAAAACAGGAACAATCAATGTAAACAAAAACCTACCAAGCACATTAGACACATGATGAACAACTACCAGTTTGGTACTTGTAGAAATCATCTCTCTCAGCTTCTCTACATCCGGAACCTCATTCTCATCTAAACTTACAAATTTCAAAATAGCACCTGTTTTTTGTGCCACAATTTGCCAAGGAACAATAGCACTGTGATGCTCAGCTATTGTAAGTATAATCTGCAAACATAAATCTTCAAGCATCATGATTCAATGAAAACTAACAACTACCCTAGATGTAAAAAGATAAGAAAATCCTTTTTTCTTTCTTATAAAAGAGATCTATTAACACGACCTCATCCCTGGGCTTTAAATTGGACAAACCCCAAGAATAAGCCACTAAATTAATAGCCTCAGTAGCGTTTCTTGTGAAAACAATCTCAGCAGAATCTGATGCATTAATAAAAGCTGCCACTTTCTTCCTTGCCAATTCATACTCATCAGTTGCCTTGGCACTGTATTTATAATCAAAGTAAACAAAGGTTAGCTCTTTGCTTCCAATAAAGTTGCTTGAAAGCAATCAATTAGTCTCAGAAAAGGACATATAACTAAAATGCAACACAGGTTCTAACAAATGCTACTGAGCACCCTTATAACACCTTTAATGGTTAATAAATATACTACATAATATAAATTTTGTATTAAATCCAGTAACTACTTCACTCATGATTCCATCATTGAGAAAAAGATATTGGCTTATATAGTATCATTTTTCTAACATGTGCGATAAGGCTACTTTCTAAAGTCACTACCTATGCTACTATCTTTATCCAATGCATTTGAAAACAATAAAATTAAACTGGAAACTACTGCATCTAGTACAATGTTAGTGCTATAAATAGAATACTAACTAATGCCGTAAGGGCAATCATCAACAAAACTCCATAGATTAACCTTGAAGTGCCCTATCCTATTTCACTTTTTCGGTTAAAATATGCTTCAAGTCCTTGTGCTTTTCGTACATTTGAAAATTAATCCACTTGCTTTTATTTCAAGGAATTTAATCCCTCTACTTTTTGAATCTAAAAATGCAAGTCTAATTGTCAATAAGATTGAAATTCTTCTATTAAATTCAGTCCATTACAATGCCATTTTCTTCGTTCGATGGCTACCAAGTGGCTAGCTTTTTATTTCAAAATGTCACGCCCGGTAAATTTAGCAAAAAGTTTAATGGCATTAACAATTGGACATAAGTTGCGACTAAGTTCCTGGAAGTAGAGGGACTAAATTCCAAATATACAAAGAGTTAAGGGACTTGGACCATATTTTAACCCACCTTTTTTCCTTGATTAGCTTGCGAAATGAATTCATTAGAAGAGAAAATTGAGTACCTCAAGTAATGGATTCCTCTATGAACATTTGAATTGTAAGCTTCATAATAATTCTGCAGAGATTTTAACACTGCCGTTGGTTTCTGGGAGGTTGCCGCATTATCTAAATAAACAAGCTTCGACCCGTTTACTTCCTGCTAAATTTAAAAAACAACTTAATCAGCTAAGGTTAACAAATGAACAAACAAACAAACAAATAGAAAAACAAAAAAGAGGAAGAAAATTGAAGGACCTGATGGAGTATGGGGAAGTCGGGTCGGGTTAATTGGCCTAGTGAGACGGAACCTTCTTTAACGGCGGCTGAAATCGAACCGGAGAATCGGCGGAAACCTAGCCGAAAAGTCGAAGAAGAAGATGATGATGAAATGTTAGGGCTTAGAAATGGAAAAGAAGGGAGCTTTACGACTAAGCCTTCCATCGTTAGTTCTTTTTGTTCATCAATACAACTGCAAAATTTCGTTAGTGGCTGCCCTTGCTTATCTGTGTTTACTGTATATTTCAATCCTACCCCAGTGAAAAGAATTGGCGGCTTTAAATTCTTGGGCTTATTTAACGAGCCTTATTGGGCCTGGTTTTGTATTTTTGGATAAACTACATCTAAGGTTACTAAACTATTAATAAGTTTACATTTTAGTCACTCAACTTGAAAAAAATTACAAAATTGTCATTGAATTATTTGAAAATTTTCATGCAAGTCACTAGACTGTTAAAATCATTGTTATATGGCCTTCTTTGTTCACACCGTCTACACCAATCAAAAGCTCACCTTCCACTTTCTCTTTTATAGTTCAGTTTTTTTTTTTGTGAAACAGTTTTAAACGTCACAAATTTGCGACCTAAAATCCAAATAGCTTTCTTCCCCAATCCCCGACACGGGCTGCCAGATCAACTTGGATCTAAGGTATGTTCTTCTACTCGTTGATTGATACTGGTTCACCATATCGATTATCGAATTATCATTTAGAACTCACTAGTTAGACTCTTTTTTTTTTTTTAATATCAGCCTTATGACTTAAATAAAAACTCTCAGTTACTTAAATGAAAACTTTAGAATAATTCAGTGAGCACTTTGTAATTTTTTTAATTTGAGAAACCAAAATGTAAACTTATAACATTTTAGTAACACTGGGTGTAGTTTACCCTTTAGTTTAAGAAATAGAGACAATTTTTGTTTTTTTTATTAGAAAATAAAAGTGTAAATTACACTGAATGCCACTAAACTATTATTAAATTTACGTTATGACCACTCGACTTCAAAAAGTTACAAAATAGTTATTGAACTATTCAAAAGTTTTTATTTAAGTCACTAGGCTGTTATTTTTTTAAGTCCAATTAGTGAGTTCAAGCGTCGATTCAATGATTTGTACGGTGAATTGGTACCCATCGACAAGTAGAAGAACATACTTAGTTCCAAGTCGATCTGACGATCAATGTCGAAGATCAATAACAAAAGTTGTTTAGATTTTTGTTCGCAGATTTTAACGTTCAAAGTTATTTCATGAAAAAAAATGAATTGTAGAAGAGAACGAGAATGAGAGCTTTTGATTGGTGCAAGCGATGCAAACGAAAAAGACCATACATCAACGATTTTAATAGCCCAGTAACTTAAATTAAAACTTTCAAATAGTTTAATGGCCATTTTGTAACTTCTTTAAATTGAGTGACCAAAATGTAAACTATTTTAATAGTTCAAAGACTCAAATGAAAACTTTCAAGTAGTTTAGTGGCCATTTTGTAATTCATTCAATGTAAACTTACTAATATTTTAATGACATTCGACACAGTTTTCCCTGAAATAGCCTTTATTTTTAATATTTGGGTAAACTATACCCAAGGTCATTAAACTATTAGTTAGCTTACGTTTTGGTCATTCAACTTCAAAAAATTACAAAATGATCACTGAATTGTTTGAAAGTTTTCATTTAAGTTGATGAACAATTCAAAAGTTTTTATTTAAGTCACTGGGTCGGTAGGTTATTTTTTCTTTAAAAAAAAATTGGCTAATGAGTTCCAAGTGATAATTCGATGATTAGTACAATAGATTAGTACCCATCAACAAGTAGAAGAACACACCTTAGATCCAAATTGATCTAACAGTTAGTGTTAGATATTGAAGAATAAAGTTGTTTGGATTTTTGGTTCCCAAATTGATGATGTTCAAAGTTGTTTTAGGAAAAAATTGAATTGTAAAAGAGAAAGTGTAACGGCTCAATTTCAGTGAAATCGGAATAGTGGTTTCAGGACCACAAATCCAAGCTAGAAAGAAAATTTATTTAAATATTATTGCATGGTATATATTATGATAGGAAAGTCGTATGAAAATACTGATAGGAAAATTTTACCGATTAAGTGATTAATTAGAGAAAGGACTAAATTGCATAAAAAAGTAGAAGTTGAATTCTAGAAGCTTGAAGGATTAATTGGTTATGGAATTCAAAATTTGAGATCCTTATATGGAAATTAAACCATTAATTAAAATTTAGTAGATATTTATGGATGAATCATCCATGAAAATTGAGAAAAAGAAAAAAGGACTAAATTGGAAATTGGGAAATTAAAAGAAGATAATTAATTACATGGAAAAAATATCATCTTATTATTCATCTTCATCCCCAAAATTTCTATGGAAGCCTTAGGCGAGAGAGAAGAGACTTTATTGGCTTAATTGGGTAAGTATTCAAGTCCCGTTTTTAGTAATTTTTATATTTTTTAGATCGGGATAACCTATTATTTCTATTTTGGGGATTAATTTGAAAAGTTATCAAAGTATAAAGTTTGTGCAATGGATGAACATGTTGAAAATTGGAAATTTTTTGTAGAAAATGAAAGGTTGTTAACAAATAAACAAATTTTACAGAGTGAATTTTGATGAAAACATGATTTATGGACTAAATTGTAAACTTGTAAAATTCATGGAAAATTCTAAATTTTTGAAACATAAGTGCTGTAAATGATATATGAAAATTTTGGTTAGGCTTGGAACAAGGATTAGATTGCATGAATTTCATTTTCCGAGCGTAGGGACGAAATTGGAATTAATGAAAAGTTTATGGGAAAATAGTAATTTTGCCTAGGGAGTAAGTTGAACTCAATTGAATATGAATTGAATGAATTTGATGATTAAATTTGGTTATATAGATCTAAAAAACTCAAATAAGAAGCTAGATCGAGGAAAGGAAAATATTTTGAATTTGTAGATTTTCGTGTATATACAAGCATTGAGGTAAGTTCGTGTAACTTAATATTGAATCTTGAAAGATTTGAATTACATGTTATATGATATGATTGTTAATTAATTGTTAAATGTATAAATTGTGATAATATATTAGACATGGCATGAGAAAAGGGATAAGTCCCGGTTGAATGAAGGAAATTTGATGGATTAGTGTGAACGTGATTCTACATGTGTTGCAGACAGGATTTAGCTCGGACAAGTAATCCTGATAAGCTTCTTGAGCGTTATGAGATAAAGTTCTACGAGTATGGTGATTAGTAGTAATTCTGCATAAGCTGTGGACTATCGTAGCTCTGTGTGAGCATCTTGATACACAACTTGCCCAATTGTGATCCTACATATGTTGCGGACACAAACATGGCTCTTTGTAAGCATTATGATGATCTATCGGTTGTGATCTTGCATACGTTGCAAACACAAACACAGCTCTGTATGAGCGTCCAGACATGACTCACACGAACTACATGAGATATGGCTATTCGGTGCTTTTGTTACACGACTTTCCCAGCTAGAAGTTCTTTGCCAACTAAATGTTATTTGTGAACTAATACATGTGACATGACTCTTATGAGCATACTTGATTAGCCCGGATTATCTTCATGATACATGTTACACGATATACCCAAATAACTCGAAAAGGTGGCTCGAGAGTTTCATACACTTTAAGTGTACTACATGAGAGTATCCATCGATATTTCTAATAAATTCAACGAGCAAAACTTGAAAATGGTTAGTGGAATTTGAATGAATTTATCTTGAAAATGTATATGTGATACAAAAATGATAAACATGTAGAAAACATGATATGACGAGCTCATTCAAGTTAATGAGATTATGTGAAGTTACTTGATTAACTTGAATTGTTTAAGTTGTGTGATAGGCTAATAATTCACTTATTTGGATGTTTATGTATGTGATTAAGATGCATGAAAATACATGGTAAGTTTGATTCTTGTTACATGAACTTACTAAACATTAAATGCTTACTAGGTTTTATTTCTTTGTTTTATAGTGCTCGGAAGCTCGTGAAGGTTGGAAACGGTTAGAGCAACATCAGACTATCCTCCAGCTCATTTTGGTATAAATATGGATCTTATTTGGTATAATGGCATGTACAGGCTAGTAAGGCTAACGTATATGTTGAAATGATTGAATGTAAACTAGCCGTTGGTATGACTAGTGATGACTTGATTTTGGTATGTTTATAAAGTAAATTATGGTTTTACATGTATGTTAGTATTGTTTGAGTGGGTAAAATAAACATGTGTGTTAAATGAGATAAGATTTGAAATAAGTGAATATGTGAAAATATAACATGATAAATTTGGTTGAACTTAAATGCTTGAATTGATTGGTTGGTATTGGTAAAGTTTTGTGCAGGTGTTAGATGAAAAAGGATGAGGAATAAGGCATGGAAAATAGCCTTATTTTGTCCATACGGGTAGCCACACGGGCGTGTGTCTAGGCCATGTGTGACACACGGTCTGGTACATAGGCGTGTAGCTTGACCGTGTGTCCCCTGCATCCTAAGAATTGAGAAACAGAATGCTCAGAATGAGTACACGGGCAGAGACACGGACGTGTGTCTTAGCCGTGTGAGGTACACGGCCTAGAACACGAGCATGTCTCTGGCCGTGTGAAACCTGCACCTAATTTTCAAAAATTAAATTAACCACACGGCCTAGCACACGGGCGTGTGACTTGGCCGTGTGACTTAAATTTCTTCATGGGTTGCAAGTCAGAGAGTTACGCCGGGAAAGGGCACAGACGTGTAACATCACACGGTCTAAGACATGGGCATGACATATGGTCGTGTGAGCCACACAGCCTCACCGCACGGGTGTGCCCCTCACCACACGGGCGTGTGACTCCTAAATGTGAGAAAAATTTTAGAATTTTACGAAAAATTCCCGAAGCTCCAGATTTAAGCCCGAATCAATTCTAATGTATGTTTTGGGCCTCGAGGGTCCATTTAAGGGATGTTATGAATAATCTCAGAAAATAAATAGTACTTGACTTGATTTTGTTGTACATGTTCTATAAAACTCCGGTAATGCGTCGTAACCCTATTTCGACGATGAATGCGGGTTAGAGGTGTTACAGAAAGAGAATGAAAGCTTTTAAGTAGTGTAGACAATGTGAATAGAGAAGGCTATACAACAACGATTTTAATAGCCTTGTGGCTTAAATGAAAATTTTTGAATAATTTAGTGACTATTTTGTAATTTTTGAAGTTAAATGACCAAAACGTAAAATTTGTAATAGTTTAGTAACCTTTGGTGCAGTTTACCCTTAATATTTCTCCTTTTTCTTAAAAAAAAAACATCAAAACCCTAATTATATCGACTCAGTTTGGGCCTCGAAAAACCTATCTGTCTCTCATTTTTTTCCTCTCTCTCTCTCTCTCTCTGTGTGTGTGTGTGTGTGTGTCTCTTTTCTCAATTGGCAAAATCCGATTTCTCTCAAATATCGATCCTTCAATCTCAATCGTTCGATCCATCTTCTCTTTACATTCAACCCAGGTATCCCCCCCTTTTTTTTTCTCATTTTTCCCTCTTTGATTTCCTCTGTTTTAATTTAATTTTCTTTTCCTTTTTCCATTTTTTTTGGATTTTTTATTTTTTCTATGTAGGAAGTTTTGTGTTGATTGTCCATGTGGTTGAATCCTTCAATTTTTTGAACTTTTTTTTAACTTCTATTGAATCTGCATTGCTTTGTTCAAAGAATCGTGTTTTTTTCTCGATCGAATTGGCTCGTTAACCTAATTTTAAATATAATGTGTAGATTCATGGATTTTTGATTCAGGGGAACTTGAAATTCTGGAGATTTCTTTTGCTGATCCAATATGTTTCTTTTTTTCTTTTTAAAAGTAGGAAGCATTTGCTAAGAATTTTGTTGCGGGAAAATAGGTTTCTTTGTGATCAGAATACAGAAAAAGTATGGTGTTAGTTTGCAGTTGATCTTTTTATCTATGACTGCCTTTTGATTGCTTGATTTTTTTTTTCATAATTATAGATTCGACCATAATTTTTAGGGTTTCACAATGCGGTGATTCGCATGGCTGCATTTTTATTATCTGCCAAATTAGGTTTCGATGATATAGAGAAGTGAATTTTTATGTGTATTTACATATTATTTTCTAAAATAGTTAGGATCAGGTTGAATATGATGGGGGACCAAATTTGTTTGCTTCGTTTTTGTAAATTATAAAGGGAATGGGGGTTGCAAAAGAGCTTCCCCAAGAAGCTTGAACTTACCTACCATTTGTTCTATTATTTCTTATCTGTTAATTATAAGTAGTTTTCTCACATCAATAATGGAAGAATGATATTGAGAACTGAAAGTTATTGGGATATGACGGTTTCCTTATTGAATAGGAACTGAAAGTTTAGTCTTGTAATTTATTTTGATCTTCTCTCTTTAACTGGATTCCAGTTAATTTTTCAAGGTCCAGGCACATGATTTGCTTCTTTGGTCACAGCAGACTAGGATTCTAGAATCAATAAATTATTTGGAGCTTTTTAGATTATAATGCTTTTTTACAAGTAAAAACCTTCTAGGTTTGTGCGCTTGAATAGCGTGTTTTAAGAAGTAAACAATTATTTAAACTTCTTTATTTTCATTGCTGAGTATTGATTGCTTTAGTATTTTTCATGTGTCATTGATGTAGTAAATTATTCTTTTTTATGGGTCATTGATTCAGTAAATTATTGTCCTAACTGGTTCAGGAGCATATTTGGCTGCGACGATGTCTCCTGCATCCAAGTCAAAGTCCAAGGATAAGAAAACTAGCAAGGAACCTCAGAAGGCTTCTTCAAAGCCTTCAGGATCTGCTACTGCGGGTAGTGGTGTTCCGGCTAGTGCGTATAATCCAGTTTTGGGAACATTTCATACCATTGAAACAGTGCCATCATCCTCAGCTTCAGCTCTTCAAAACAATGGTCGCTTCCGAAACATAGATGAGACAGATGAGAATTTGGGGGGATCACCCAGAGCTGGGGTTGGGTATGACTCAGTATCTAATAATGGTAGCTGGTCTGGTGAGTCCGAAGATCATAAAGATAAAACATCAAATCCTCCTGTCCGGCAGGAAATAATACCTGGAGCTGATAATGATAAGCGAGAAAAAATTCGTCAAAAGAATGAGAGGAAACATCAACGACAAAAGGAGAGGCGAGCTCAGGAATTGCATGAGCGGTGCAATGGCTATCTCATGTCAAGAAAGCTTGAAGCACTTGCTCAACAGCTTGTAGCAATGGGATTTTCTCATGATCGAGCTACAATGGCTCTTATATTGAACGATGGCAAAGTGGAGGAGTCTGTGGCATGGCTTTTTGATGGAGGTGAAGAAGCGGTTAAGCATAAGGAATCAACTGTGGGTGGTGGGATCCTAAAAATTGACATATCAGAAGAACTTGCACAAATCGCGGATATGGAAATCAGATACAAGTGTACAAAGCAAGAGGTTGAAAGAGCAGTTGTTGCTGCGGATGGTGATCTTGAGAAAGCAACCGAATCCTTAAGAACCTTAAAGTTGGACCCACCTACTCCATCAAAGCCAGAAGAAACTTGCAATCCCCTGACTTCTAGTACTAGTAAGGTGGCGGTGACAAGTGGCCAAAACTTTTCTGCAAGACCACAACCAAAACAAAATCCGTCTACTGTTACACAGCTAAGAAGGGATGAGAAGGATTTAAATTTTACGAAAGCAGCAGTCACAATGGGAGTTTCTTTGGAATCTGTGAGTAAAAGTTTCCAGCATATGAAGAGAATACAACCAAAGATGGAATGGGCAAAACCACAACTAAGTGAGGTGCCGGTTGAGAAAAGGTGGCTAAGTTCCGGATCAAATCCTTCGGTTTCTTATTCTTTGGCATCACCTTTGCAGGCATCACCTCCACCATCAAAGGTAGAAAGTCGTCATGTGGCTGTTGCAAGTGATTTTAAGAACCTTCTGCCATCAATTAGGGAACCGGTTATAATGATGCAGCGATCCCAATCTGTAAATACAAAACAGGTTCCAACTACAAGTATAAGCACATCCCCACCCGGAACCTCCTTTATGTATCCAGCCACTCGTGTAGAAAATACAAAGACTAATGGCTTCATACCCCATATTCCGAGTAGTAGAAGCGTTAATTCCAACCATTTGAGTTCAAGTCAGATGCATCACCAGATTTACCATCCGCAGCAACAACAGCACTTCACATCCAGCAGCGGTCCTGGAGATTCTCCAGGAACAAGCCGTGGAAATGGTTTATGGAGTAGAACAGGTGCATCACCAATGCTTGCAGCCGCATCTTCACTCGGACTATTCACTGGTTTGGGTTCTACCACTTCATCAGGAGCCTCTTCTCCGGTTGATTGGAGCAGTGGTAGCTCAATGGGGCAATTGGACTATACCAATATTGATTGGAGCTTGAATAGAGGGTTGTCTTCTTCGCCAAGTCCTGGTGGAATCTGGTTAGGATCATCTACATCTCCGATGAAGAGCATTCACATGTATTATCCTAACACAAACGGATTAAGTGCTAAACCAGCAATGAGATTGACACCAAATGGAAAAGGTGTACAGATTGTAGGGTTACCGGACGGTGGAGTGGCTCCGGCCGAAACTTCATCTGGGGGCTCACAAGAGTGGACTTCACCATTTGAAGGGAAAGATCTATTTAGCTTACCCAGGCAATATGTTTCTTCTCCATCAATCTAGGATTAAGGAGGAAAAAAAATGGTTTTATGAAATAAAAATGAAAGAACAGACAAAATTTGCCTGTGGATTATGTGTTAGTTTTGGTTATTGTGATGCTAATATGTTAAATTGCTGGTGAAAATATCATTTTAGTGGGGAAAAAATATATGCATCTGATTACTCTGTTCTCTCTCTCTATTTGAATGTTTCAATATTTAACTTCACATAATATTTAAAATATAAAAATCACTAAATTAATTTTAATAAGTTATAAAATGATTATTAAATTATTTAAAGTTTATTTAAATCACTTAATTGCTAAAGTTTTTTTAAAAGTTTGATTAGTGAACTTTAACTAAGTATAAAGAACATACTTTAAATTTAAATTGATGACGGTTAATATCAAAAATTAAAAAAGAAATTAAATTTTGGTTCATAAATTTAACATTCAAAATTGTTTTAAGAAAAAATTAGAAGAAAAAAGAAAGAGAACTTTTAATTAATGCAAATAATACAAACAAAGGTCATACAATAATAATTTTAACAATCTAATTATTTAAATAAATTCTTTTAATAATTTAATAACCATGTTCTAACTTTTTAAAATTGAATAATTAAACAATTAAGTGTAACCCTAAAAAAAACACATCAAACATTTTAACTTCTTTGTGAAGTTTTGAAGTTGCATAGCGCAAGTCAATTGCCTTTTTTTCTCCTTTTAAGAAATAACTGTCAAATTTAAATACTCAAACCCCATCTTATAATAAAACCAACAATGAAAAAAAGTACATCATAAAACTAAAATTTCTATTTAAACTTAATCATAAAGTTTACGACTTTTTGGATGGTGAAATAAATATCTGAACTAAGTCGAGCTCAGCCAAAATAAGCTTAAGTAAAGAATGTCAACTCTAAGACCCATGGATGAACACCTCTACCTTAATCAACATGAAAGAATAAAGATTAATCTGGAAATAGAAGTAATTGTAGATGGAAAAAATGGTACTAAACCTATCCAAAACCCAGCCTATAAGCCACCCGATATTTAAGGGAGTTTAAAAAAAAAAAAAAAACACTAAATCCAAAAGTAATCCAAGACCAAAAATCAAAATTCGACCAGTAGTCAAATCGATTAGGCCACCAGTTTGTCGGTGCGTCTAGTTTAACTAAATAAATTATTAAAAATTTATAAAAATAAAATCGGTTCCCAAGTCAACTGGTCCAATGTCTTTTTCCGAACTGATACCTAGACGAATCTAATCCAATCCAATTCAAACAATCATGCTGAAGTTGAACAAATTGTTTTAAAAATAAAACATAAATCATGACTAGGCCCGACCAAAAAAAATTCAAAACTTTCCTTCACAAAGCATTTAATTAACTAAACACTGAGATTTTGTACACATATATATTAACAGTGGAACACCACCTTTTTAAGGACAAAATACAATGAACAAAAATGCTCAATGTTTCCTACCAGTGTTTCTTTTTCCAGTTAGTACCATGGAAGCCATATCTTTTCTGAAGTACCATGGAAGCCATATCTTTTCTGAAGCTGTACACAAAAGCAATTATATAATCGTTAATATGGGTATCGACTCATGGAATTGAAAGATAACCCATTAAGCCTCTCTCTACAATCCATCAAACCATATGCGTTGTCTACCGTCGTCAATCTGAGGACGAATCGGTTTCTGCAGTTTCATCCTCACTGAAGCTAGATGGTACATCCATGGAAGATCTAAGATGACATATAAATAAAAAACGGTTTCAAAGGTTGAAAACTATTATAAGATGCAATAAATATGCCTTGCTCAATGTTTTTTAAACAGGACAGGTGGTCTAACCGGTCAGGCCACTGGTTCATTGATCCGACCTGTTGTCCAATTAAAAATTATTAAAAATTTAAAAAGCCTGGTTCAACCGCCAGTTTAACCAGTTCAACTAGTCTGTACCAGTTCCGAATCTAATTGATTCAAAGCCACTCTCTGGACCAGTCCCCTGGCCAGTCCGGTCCAGTATTGGATTTGCTTTACCCCTACAGTCCATGCTTACTGATGGTTCCTTCGCCCTGGACTTCTCTGACATGCCCCTTTATGTAAAATACGAACTGATCTATTGAAAGATTTGCAGGAACTCTAGCTACCCAAATTCTTGAAATATCAAATTTTGATTCAAATATTACGTATATATTCCCACATTCTACTTCACTACTTAAAGACTGTCAGTCACAAGTGGTTTATTATCATATTGGTTTGGTTTTTGGGTAAAGCTACGGTTCCAAAACCGGAACTTAATTGGGTACGAACAAGGTCATAGTCAAGAGATAGGGAAGGGTTACAAATGCTTAGATTTGAACCCAAACCTGCTTGATGCCACCTTTAAAGGATGGATGTATGAATTGACTAAGCTAAGCCTTTCCGCTAATTACGAAGATGTTCAAGGGCCATTCTGTTTATGTTGGGTCTCAACCTACTCAAAATTGGTTTTAGCTTGGTCGGATTGCTTAACTACGACAATCAGATTACATTTTCCGAATCACTCAAAAGGTACACACACACAAATGTTGTTCCAATAGTTGCCACTAGTACCGACTAAAAATAATCTTGAAAACTGAAGAAAAGCACCACCAAAATAGTTGCTATTCCCACTGAAAACAAGAATGAATGCACAGAAACAAAACCGCAATAAATGTGTGAGCACATAAAAGAATGCCTGTCTACATACATGCAAAATGAAAATAAATACGGTGAAAGTACCTAAGATGTCCCTGTATTATAGGAACTGGATCAAACTAGTCCTTCCACTATAAAATGGAATAATTTAGTCCCTATACTATTAAAAAGAATCAAATAACTCCAAATTGTAACAAAGAACATTCACCGTATAAAAATTGTCTTGAAAATTGTTTTTTTCAATTGCAGTTCAATTCTAAACAAAAAATTTCATTTACAGAACCATAAAAACTTTGAAAACATTAACAGAAAATGATATTTTTTAAATGGTAAATGTTAATTCTATTCCAATTTAGCCTCATTTGATTCTTTTTAATAGTATAGGAACTAAATTGATCAATTTAATAGTAAGAGACTAATTTGTAAGGTCCCTATAATGGAGGGACCTCTCATATACATTCACCGAATAAATACACAAGAAGTTCATTGGGGTATGCACATGGCAATAAATAAAAGCTATATTATTGCTTTGACTCTTAAGTTTTCCTAAAAGATTCTGTGTCAAACACATTTCTGAAAATGGGGAATGGGGATATCACTTCTCTAAAGAATTAGGGACTGTGAAATGTGTGAGCGCATAATTGGCCGTTCTAACCGAGTCTAGCACATATCTATGTATAAAACTCACATCCAAGTCAAACAACATAGAATAAGAGGGAAAGGGTAAGAAATACAAAAATACTAACCCTTTAGTCTGATTTGTCAACAAAGGCAATCTAGCATGTGGTGCATATGCTGCAAAATCTTGTCGAGGATATTGAACATTGACTTGTTTGGAGACCTTAAAATATGAAACGGTGTCAAAAGCAAACCATCAGTACATGATATGCATGCATAACCAAAACTCCATACACGAACTAAAGCATGAACTTACTCTCAATTTGTTTTTCAGATCGGTTTTTACTGTAACAGGGTACTCCTTTTTTGTCTTCCACTCTCCACCAAGTTTCTCCACCTGCATATTATGTGAAGCAAATCAATTTCATGAGAAAACATTCATCATGGAAACTATTGATTGAAAAAAACAGTGAGCAGAAATATAAGCCGATTATGACACCTTTCCCATCCTTGCAGATAATCCTCTCTCAGCACTCGAGGACTCATTGTACCCTCGAATCAAATTTGAAGTTCTAGATAAGTTTTCATTCTTAGGGGCCTTATAGGTATGGTTATCATCATCACGCAACCAAGGCTTTTCTTGTTCATCAGAAATTTTCATACCATACGGACTGGGATGATTAGGAAAAGAATCCGATCCCATCTTTTCAACAGCAAGCTTTGAGCTCGTTTTAATTCGTTTGGAATCAGTGAGAGTACTTTTTTTGGTAGAATCGTTGTAGATATCTAAAGAAGACTTATGTTTTAGTTGATGATGAGATTTTCTGTCCCGTCTTTCAGACCCTTGCACTGTGTTAAATTTGGCACCCTCCATATCGGAATCCTGAGAACTAATCTTCGAATTATGTACATTTACCTAAAAGGCCATCAAAAAGAAAAATAGATTTATGACCCAAAAACCTCACTTTGAATAACTTATTCTTAAAAAGAAAGATAATATCCAGCTTGTTAAGACGAGTTCCTATTATAACTAATATCGATATAGCTTCTAATTGGACGGATTGGGTTGGCTTCCGTGTATCCAAGACCAAGTATAAAGAACACTTAATGCTCTTACGGAACATCACAGAGGGTAATGATTGAACCAAAGCTTTTAATCTGCAATGTCCAAAACTATTTAGCAGGAATTCGTGTTTCAGTTCAACTAAAAGATCCTAAATATAGGACCAAGATATTTTCTAGGCAAGGATAGACTCTCTCTCCCCTTTCATAGAAGTGTTTGGATAATTTCTCCTTTATCTCTTGAATGAATTGTGGGGCTAAAAAAAATTGCTTAAAACTAAAGGTTAAATTCTGCTATTAATCCCTGTACTTTGTGAAAGTTATAGATTTAGTCCCTGTACTTTAATTTGATCAATTTTAGGCTCTGTACTTTTCAAATTGGTTTAGTCTCTGTACTTCTCAAAATTTGAAATTTTAGTCCTAACCCAACATGTAGCTTTTGAATTTTGATAATTCTAAGTCACTATACTTTTCGAATTCTAAAATTTCAGTCTTGACACAAATGAACTTTTATTGAGTAATACGTATAAATAACAAATTGACATAGCATTACACATATGATAATATGCTTGCCGCATCAGATTTTGGAAATAGCAAAACTTAAAGAATTTAACAGTTATCGTTAAACTTAACGAATTTAACCGTTATCGTTTAGCAAGGACTGAAATTTTAAAATTTTAAAAGTATAAAGACAAAAATTGACCAAATTAAAGTATAGGAACTAAATTCATAACTTTCACAAAGTAAAGAGACTAATAGCAGAATTTAACCAAAACTAAAACAGGTATAGAAGTTTTACTCAGTCTAAACCACTGTAAATACTAGCAGTGCTCGACACATATCTCCAATTGTTTAATACTCACAACAATCCCTGGTTTTTAACGAGAATACCCTGAATGAAGTTCTCTCTCAAGAGGATAGCAATATGGCACCTTTAGATCTGAACTCAAACTAATGTTCAGCAATATTTAAAAGGGTCATATAACTATAGAATGTATATAAGTATAGTTTGGGTGTCGACTATGTTGCTAAAATGTGAAAATAATGCATCAGAAAGTTCACTTACAATGTTGCTTGGCTGCTTTATAACTCCAGAGATATCTGGAGAATGGGTCTGTTGGGTATTTCTAACGTACATTGGCTCTGCCCAAAGCAATAAATAGAAGACAAATATGAAGTTTCAAATATTTCAAGATTGAAGATATGGATCAACATTAAGCACACATGCAGAGAAATGGAATGTTGACCGAAGAACGAAAAACTAGTAGCAGCTATTCTCTCATTACTGTAGTATCAAAATATGTCATGCTTCGCACAAGCATGTTACCATTCATGTAAAAACCTTTGCTTCGGATTTATATGCATCTATCATATTTCATTGCCATTTCCAGTTGTTAACTTAGGGCTTTTATCTAAATTGATCACACTCTTCATTTTGCTTAGAGTACTCATGCCTGGCATGCATCCAGACATATGTACAAGGATATGGGTTAAAGTACTATGGAGGCCCCTATACTAGGAGTTAGATTGCATTTTACTCCTTCTATTAAAAAAAATGGGCATATTAGTCCCTGTACATTAGATCAAAGAGCAAACTGGTCCTGTTAAAAATTTCATTCATTTCTGCTGTTAAAAATTGGTCCCTGTACATTAGCATGAGGTACACAAGGTACATCACATGTCACTGTTTGGTTATTCTATCAACCACGCAAATTTTTAACAGTACAAATGGATGAAAATTTTAACAAAAATGACCAATTTGCTCTTTAATCTAATTTACAGAGACTAGTTTCCCTATTTTTTGAGTAAAGGAGGCAAAATGCATTCTAGCTCCTAGTACAGGGGCCTCCATAGTACTTTTACCCAAGGATATGACCCTGTGTTAAACATATCCGTGTTGGACACATACCTAAGTCCGAGCAACATAGATAAGAAGAACCTTCAAAGCAAGCAAACAATATTTCAAATATAATTATCAAAAACTTCTGCACAGCTTAATCTCTAGATTCTAAGCTCACAATTAAAAAATCTTATTGCTTTCCAAAAACTTGATAATTCACCACAAGAATTTCATGATTCTATGAAAATAGTTGATAAAACATATGTATCCGGGTATTGGACTTACCATTGACCGGACTGCTACTTGGGAACTCAAATGCACCAGGAGGAAGTGAATCGAATTGAATACCAAGTAGAGGACCATCTTCTTTGTAATGCCTCCCTAGCTGCCTCTTAACAGCAGTAATAGCAGGATTTTCAATTTCACCCTTAACCTTCAAATACCCCGATGGCTTATAACCGATATTTTTAGTACTCCTCGGGTTTATCTGTGTAATTGGGTTTATCTGTGTAATTGCTCCATTTTCAGGCTGATCATTTAAGGACAAATTACTTTCAGAAGATGTATCCTCCATACGATCATCATATGGATTTTGATGACTCCTACACTCGTATTTGAGGTCAGCAGCTGGAAATTCTTGGCCATAAATCCTTCGACTTTCAACTTCCCTCAGATCAATATTCCGATAATCCCCCTGCTTAATACTACCACAAGAATCTTGCCTCAATCCACTACCACGATCCTGAATAACACCACTAGAATGATCTTGTCGCCCATTAGGGTAGGATTCATCTCTCCTTTTGTCTTTCAACCTTCTGTGACAAAACCAACTAGATATCTGCTTTTCCGTCAACCCTATCTGAACTGCTAGTCGTGCTTTCATTTCATCGGAAGGAAATTTTTGCTCTGTAAAAGAACCAAAACTCCTTTTGAAACCTACGAGCAGAAACATTTAAATAAGCTGACAAGAGAATAATTAATACCTTTGTAGGCTTCCTCAAGAGCCAACAACTGGGCTGGTGTCTTGAACGTTCTTTTCTTGTTCGCAACATCTAGAGAACCTTTATTCTCTTCAGTCTGTTGTTCACCCGAATCTAAAACGACCATAGATAAGTCATAACAAATATATTAGATATGAAAGCATCGAGCATGATAAGGATAAAAACACTTCAAAATTCTTACAACTCTAAGCATCATAATACAAAACCAGAGTCATTACAGATTAGTATACTTGCTAGCCAAATACACGAAATAGTGAAACAACGAAGAGAGAAATCCACTTAACAGAAAGTAAAAGAAAAACAATAAACTCATCTAAATTACGAGGGGTTAGGTGGAAATTTTCAGTATATTACTTTAAATAACTAAAAATTCTGTTGGTTCCCCGTAAACCAGAACTTAAGCAAACACAGGTTCCAACATCAGCTAGCTCGAAAAGCTATGTCTATATATATCATTAAAGACCACAAAAAATAATTGCACCGGAAAAGCAATAACTTTAAGGTCAGTATGAAAACAGAAAATGGATTTTGTTGTGACAGTAACATAAGAAAATAACCACATACGATATATAAAACGAAGTTATTATGGAATTTCAATCTCGTTAACATAACATAAGGAAAATAATACAACTCAACCTCCGATCAATTACGTGATCTTATGAATAATGTTGTCTTCCTAAGCCGTTAACTTAGTGAAGTTTCTTGATTGGTTTTAGCTCGCTTTTCACCCCATAATTCATCTGTGTAACTCGGATTTGAAGCAAGTCTCAGATAGGGATGTGTGTCAAACATGCGTATGTTCAACCTTTTCCAAGTTCTTCCACCTATTTCGAGGATCCTACACACCTATGTCTGAATGTATGTCGGACATAGGTACTCACAACATTCTAAAGGGAGCAAAAAATCATTAGAAATATGCACTCAAAAATTCATGGCAACCAAAATTCTCACTAAGCAAAGCCATGAACCAACATTAAATGATCACAAAGTAAGCTTAGCTTAGCAATTGTCATTGCTAAAACACAAAGATCAAGGTCTAAGGTTAGATCTCTACTTCCCCAAATTTGTACTTCCCTCTAATGCACCATAAGCAACATTAAATTATTGAAAAAAAAAATAAAAATAAATAAAGCAAAGCAAAAGTAAATCATAGCCTTTTTGCTAGGAAAATAAGTCATGGCAAGAATTTTACATTTCTTCCTCAACTTTCCCAACAACCAAACAACCCCTTTCCCCTCAGAAAATTTACAAATGCTGCTAGGTTTTTATTTACCCAAACATTCCGCTATACATGCAAACTTTCTAAATCCACAATTAAGAGACCAAAAAAAAAAAGAAAAAAGAAAAACTTAAATACCCAAAACTCAAAAGTGGAAATTTAATCAATAGAAAAAAATTTTTTAAAAAAATCTCTTAAAATTTTGATCTGAGATTGAAGAACTTTACCTTCCATAGTTTTAGTTTTTTTTTCTGGGTACCCTTTGTTTTTTTTTTCTTCAAAGCTTTATCCTTCGATTTGAACTCAAAATATGAACACCCATTTTTGCAAAGCAAAATTTGGGTTTTCCATTGAAGAAGCTTTTACAAGTCATATATGGGTTGTTTTTTTGTTTGTTTGGCTTTCTTCTTTCTACATTAACGTTTTAATTAATTTACACAAAGAGAGAGATTGAGAGAGAGATACAGACAGAAAAATTCATGAAATGACAGGAAAAAGAACTGTTATTTTTCTTTTTGGTTTTTTTTCTCTTTTATTCTTCCTGTTCCTCTCAATTTCTTTTTGGTTATATAATTCAGGATGGGGGGTTTTGGCTTTCTCTTAATTAAAGTTTAAAACCCAGTTTTTTTTTTTTTTAAATGGTAAATTATAAGGATAATTATTTAATTTTGAGTGATTTTTTTATATTTTAATCGTTTAATTATTAAAAAAATGTATGTTTTGATGTCAGTAATGTTCTAAAACTTAACCTTTTCTGTTTAAAAAGATATTAATATGCTAATAAAAAAAATACAGCTTGGTATTAGTGATGTGACTTTTTAGAAAAGAAAAAAAAATGGATTAGGTTTTAAAGAATTTGTTAAAATTGGTTAAAACCCAAAAACTCAAAGTGATTAAAGACGAAAAGGATAAAAAATTAAGGTCGGGTTTGAAGATTTTTTTTTTCTTTTTATTATTTTCTCGAGAAACAATCAGAAAATTTCTTAGTTCCTCGTTTAAATTTGGCTTATCTAATCCATAGCCTCTTTATTACTCCTGACTTTAAGGCTTCAGTCTTCAATGATATAATAATTAATTAAATAATTAAATTATTTAAATGAATACATCAAAATAAAATATTAAACTATATTAAAATAATACACAAAACTATTTATTAATACTTTCTTTTTTTTTTATTCCTTTGCATGTTCTAATTTTTTAGGGTAAATTATATACAAGGTCATTAAACTAATGTAAGTTCATATTTTAATCATTCAATTTCAAAAAGTTATAAAATTATCATTGAATTATTGAAAATTTTCATTTCAATCCCTGAACTGATAAAACCACTATTATATAGTCTTCTATAGTTTAGTATTTTTTTATGAAATAACTTTAAACATCACGAATTTACGAACTAAAATATAGACGTTCTTCTCCAATCTCTAACATTGGCCGTCAATCAACTTGAATCCAATATATGTTTTTCTATTCGTTGATGGATATTGATTCATCGTACCAATCATCGAATTATTACTTGAAATTTGCTAGTCGGACTTAAAAAAAAAACTTAATAACTAGTTCAGTAACTCAAATAAAAACTTTCAACTAATTCAATAATCATTTTGTAACTTTTTGAAGTTAAGTGAATAAAACATAAACTTGCTAATAATTTAACGATCTTAAATATAGTAGTTTACTTTTTTTTAAAGGAAACATAAAACCTGTTTTTTAGATTATTTCAGTTTCTTCTCTTTAAAAGAAAATTATTGTTTTTTATTAAGGAAATTATTTTATTTATAACCAGGTTAATTTTTAAATCTTTTTATTATTCAACTACAAAAGGTAAAATTTGAATTTTAGATTCCTCTAATTATCTTAAATTTTTTTATATTTTTATTTTTACATTAACTAAATGATGATAAAGATCCAAAATTAAATAATCAAATTACCGTTCTGTAATTTTTCATAATTAGACGAATAATTACTAATATGATTTAACTTTAAAAATTTTAACTTGAACCAGACCCAACCAGATTTAACCGAAATATAGCGCATCACATATCTTACCAAAGAACATAAATATTCGTTACGCAACATCACGTGTTACAAACAAATGTTTGAATCTTAAATGAGAGAGGGTCCATGAATTTAAAGCATATAAGCAAAGAATTTGGCAGATTCAGTTACTTTAATCACATTTTTCACGAAAGTTGCTTCAGACAAATTTGTATGTGACTGTAAAAATATTCCAACCTTTTCATCAAAGTTAACACCAAACACATGAAGTCCATATATTTAATAAAATACAAAAAAACATGGTGATAAAACATGATTGCCACAAAACACGTTATTATTTCATATATACAAAAACCATGTGATAAACACCAAGCGAAAACACTTTGATACTCAACTTGTGAAATTTTGACTCTAAACACCGAATAATTTTCCTTCTAAACAAAATGTCTAATGAGTATAGGTTTAATGATGACAAAATCTCGAAAACTCAACCCGATTAATTCAGACTTAAACTCGATCTAACTTGATTTGACAATAAAAAGTTAATAACTTGAACTGATAGTCAAAATGACCATACCCGAAATGACTCAAAAGCAAAACTGATCTGACCCAACATGACTCAATTTTTAAATCCCAAATTAACCCAACTCCGATACAGAGTTGTTATCAGACTGGACCGGCTAGATAAAAGAGTCAAACCGGTTAGACTGTGAACCACTTTGAACCGATTAAATTAAGATAAAAACTTATTGAGCGGAGTAAAACCGAATTTTATATTTTTTTATGAATTTTAATAATTTATTTAATTGAGACCAAATTGAAAACCAGTGACCTGGTTGGAACACTGATATGGTTCCAAAAACCATGACCCAAACCGATACACAATCCACTCAATTGACCAAGCCTATCAACCTACACATAAAAAAACATGTGCATAAACAAATTGTCAAATCTACCTGATATTCAAACATTTATGTTTAACCATACTTTTGGACAGCTGAGAAAAATGAAAAAAAAACAGGTAAATAAATAATTTTTTCGAAAACAAAAATGTTATACTACGTAAACATCTATGCAAATTGGAATTTTTGTAAAATGAAAACAATATTGTTTAATTCCAAAATCTGGTTTTGCAGTAAGAAACAAAACACTATTTCCTTTTCAAGCTATATATATATATATATATGTGTATATATATAGTTTCAGAGTGGTTTGGCTTGCCTTTCTATAACTTCATTCAACCTTCTTGCTATATTCGTCAGTGCTGCCTTCTTGAGATTTAATTTCAGTATTTGATTCATCAAATTCCAATAACTGCATATCATGTTAGATCATATCAACAACATCATAATCCGAATATAGAAGACAACTCACTTCAATTATTGTATTTTTCTAGTGTTTGTTTCATGAAAAATAATTCGGTCAACGGAAAATGAACTCATGGTCGAAGGAAAATTCGTTCTATTTTTGTTTTTGGAAAATGTCTTCCGCTTGTGAAAAAGGAAGACAGTTTCTGAAAGGTTAAGTAAAGCAGAAAGGATCAAAATCCATATTATAGGGATCAATCCCTTCATGAAGAAAGGAGAAAAACGATCAATTCCCTAAAGCTATGTTGTTCAGACTTTTCATTTTTCATGAAATACCTGTATCCGACACTTCCAACACACAGATATGGGGATATAACCTCCAAGGATCCTTCAAATACATGGAAAACCCTAGAAAAATTAACCATACTCATGTTGGATACATACCCGTATCCTACACTCACAATTGAGTCCGAGTAACATATCCCTAAAGATATAAGCTAAATCAAAGCAGAAAATAGGTGTAGGAATAGATCGTTTTTGTATTAATGCAAAATTTTCCAACAAATAAAAAATCTAAAGTAAATATCTTACAAAGAATCATTCAAACAACAAAAAATATCACCTTAAAAACCTAGAGATTTTGGAGGAGCTAAAGGGGGGCAAGGCCCCAACCTGCCCTTAGAACGGCCCCTAGTCTAGTAAATAAGTTCACTTTTCATAAAACATTTCCAGAAAGCTACTTCACAGGAAATGAATGTATCCTTATGCTTATAACTAAATACCATTCCGTACGAAAGATACTTGGCATGATCCTCAAACTATTGCTTCCAACTTTTTAGGTAATCTGAAACCTAAAATGCTATTTTCCATGTCAACTTACACAACATTGTGCAGGTTATCATTTGCATCTTAATTATGCTTAACTCTACATCATAATATCATAGACATAGAGCATGAATTTAAGTTTCTTTGGATTTTCCTAGACTCGGGACATAACTAAATCATCAATACTACCCCAGTCATACTCTTATTCTTTTAGTTTAATTCATTAACATTACACCCGTACAAATGCTAGAGAAAATCAAATAGTGGTAGAAAACAAACCAGTTTGACTTCTCCGTTCCATATACAGTGAAGAGCCAAGAATCCCATAACAGCTGGTACAATATACAAAAGTGCAGGCTGAGAGCACAAAAAGCATTGTAGATCATCAGGTTGTCATGATAGAGAGTGAGTGCATATCCTCAGGATAAAGTTTCACCAGATACAGTGATGCATGCATTAACAAGAAGAGAACATAAAAAGGGTTGTGAATAATTTACCTGTGCAGCTTGAAACCAATTCATTACGATAATTGTAAGGACCAATCCCACTGTGTATCCAGAAAATGCACTCTTAAAATACTGGCTCCCTTTTCCCCTAGATGCATCAAATCTTAAAGCTAGCGCTACAAAAATACCTGCAAGTGAGAAATAAACCAAATATAAAAGCAGATATGTAACTCTTAAAAGGTTTTATTGTCAAACTAATGATGGTCAACAGAATGGAAATTAAAATGACAAGCAATTTTGTTGAACCAAGTAAATTTAAATTTATCACCATAATTGTGTATATTAGTAACTAAAAACTGCCCCTAAAGCAAAGGTCCATATTTCACTTGAGAATAACTGGCATTAAGAAAGCACCAGCAGCTCATAGCATTATTCCCCAGGAATCCTTGCAGTGTATCTTAAAAACTATGGCGAGACAGCCATTGGCTAAATAGGAAAAGGAAAACTAAACAAAACACCTCCATGATCAAACAACTTAAGTCAAATGGGCTACAGAAGCAAATTGGATTGTACCCTAGAAACAGAATGCATGAGTATTCACTCAAACGTACCAATGAATTTTTTGAAGCTATTAACACGCTCTTTGTGAGCTTGAATTTTAAAACTAACAAATAAAGTAAAACAGTTATCAAGGCAAACTACATCAGACCTCTAGATACAAAATATAGAAAATGGTCATGTCTATTTCTCCTGTTTCTACATTCAAAACCTTAGTATACTAAATTTTAGTTAGCATGACTGGAATGCATTGGACATGCCAACTAGAAACAGATTTACCTACCAGGAATTACAATGTCACCAAGTCCAAGCATGGAAAACGGTTGTGCAGAGTCTGCTGTTGGGAACAAAAGCTGCAGGCAATTATAAAGCAATTAGATCATTAGAGGTAATGAATTTCGTAATACTTTGAAAACAGTAAAGCATGCAGGTTGAAAGGAAAGGTAACTGGGAAAAAAGTGTTTCAAATGGAAAAAGAAAGAACTGACCTTTATAGGAGCATCAAAAGACTTTGCAACACTAACCATCACGGGAGTGAAAAAAACCCAGAATATATCGTATACAAAAAGCCCAGTCTGCAAGTATAAAGATAGCAAAAATCAAGAGAAAGAAAACACAGTTGAACAGGAAGAAGGCAAGTAAATGAGGGGGATCAAACATAGTCTTGCAGTTTGGCTAATTAGCAAAAAAAAACTCATAGCTTTGAAACTTGACAAACCAGAGAACACTAATAATAAACTCAAAGCTGCAAGGACCAATTCAAGTCTCTGACAAAACAGATTGCTAACAAAGGAAAGTGGTTTGTGGATCAAAATCTTAAGAATAACTAACTGTAGAAAAATTGTCTAATTCATAGATGATGGTCAGCTAAAAACATGCTAAATATTGCCACATTAGAAAAGTCAAAATAGGAAGTTAACTTGATAACAGGAATTAGTACTTCCAATGAACAAACAAACTAATTAGAATCACTACTCCAATTCTTACCAAGAGAATGGCACCAGTCTTAAAAGATCCAAGAGAAAGCATTTCAATTCCCTGAAAAAACCAACAAAAAACCTTCAAACCGCCAAGCCTGGTTGATATGTGTACTCTACTTGAGAGAAAAAACCTTAAATTTCAATAAACAGAAGGAAAAAGCAACCAAGGTGATTAAATATATATAAGTCATAAGGGTCTTCATAGAAATTATTAAAAATATAAATAATACAATCATAATCACCGAACTGCTTAATTAAACACTAGCCACAAATTTGACAAGATCAACTATTTGCTGACATAAATTATTAATAGTAAAACACTAAAGTGATGTTGGAAGACTTAAGCAAATGATGAACTAAAGTCTGGTATACAACTCTAGACACTGGATCAAAAGAACAGATTTTTCTTTTTGTAAATTGCTACCCAAGACTACATTTAAGATAACATAAATGCGAACTCCCAAATTATGTATTTGAATACAGATGGTAAATATGCCTAATAGGTATTGTTTTCTCTGGGTCTTGTTGCGAAATTGTAGAAAAGGAGTAGATATTAAGCACTGAGTAACTCATTAATCTGCCATACCCATTCATTAGAAAATAGCAATGTCAATAAAACAAATATTTCAGCCGAACCTGAATGCAGAAAGCAAGACCCAGAATATTATTAGCCAGCCAATGCTTCTGTGAAGCATACCATGCACAGAAAAAGGATCCAGGAATTGCAGCTATGATCTGAGACCTTGTGAACTCGATCTCCAAAGCTGTTTAAGAAAGGTGTAACCAAAAACATCATTCTGCATAATACAAGTAATGTCAACTCGACCAAATAAGATTTCCAAGGAGCAATGAGGTAAATGCCTGAATATAGATGTGTTCAAATTTAAACATGAAAAAGTTACAGCACTCCAGAAAAAGTTTAACACCTAAAATCCAAATCGTATTCAACCTATTCCAGGGGCAGACCTGGCAACTATATTAACACAAACAAGAGTGCTCCTAAGCTGCCAAAGGAACGCAGTGTCCCAAGAAAGGTATCATGACAGCCAAAGATTTAGTTTCATTTTGGATTTATAGAAATTTCAAAAGCAAATCACGGGAACAAAGTTGAGCAGGAGCTTTGAAGCAACTACCAAACTATAGAAAAGCTAAAAAATAATATGCAGAGTACCTTTAGAAAAAGAAAAAGGAAGTTCCTCCTATATCCATCTAACTTCCTTCCCCACACAAGGAACTCATTCAAAGAAATTTTTAGGAGGGGAAAAATATATAAACAAAAGGTGGTGGATAACATAAGAGAATTGGATCAAAACACTCGAGAAGTATGTTGCTAGGACTTTTCACATGGATATGGGGATATAACTTCCAAGGATCCTCCAAACACATGAAAAAACACTGAAAAATCTAACCATGCCCGTATCACAAACATACCCATACCTAACACTCACACCCGATAAGTAACATAGCTCAAGAATACAAGTATAACCAGAGCCTTCCAATCAAATATCATTGATGCTTGCTTCAAAATAAGATGCAATAAAGCCAAAATAGAGCAGAATATGTCATTGAGATGTAAGGTTGAAACAACTTCATAAAACAGTATTAATTTGAGAAAGAATGTTATATTCCTCACATAAATAAAACTCAAAGTATACTTCAAAAAGAATAATAAAAAAGGGACATACATCGGAAGTATGGAAAATGCCAAATGATAAGGTCCTCATTCCAATGCTTTGGCAAGAAGCGTTTCATGGCAGGCAATATTGTTGCCCTAAGAATGATGGCAGGAATAAAAAATGGGAAATACGACATCAGGTGAACTAATCACATAAAATTTTAAAAATAAAAACAATAGCAAATCAATGTAAAGAGAACATACGAAAGGGCAACAGTTCCTAGCACAAAGAAATAGCATGTCAATACTGCATTAACCAAGTCTTTTGATAAGAACTTGAACAGTAAGAAAAGTGATAACAGCATTGCACTCCCAATGAACGGAAAACGCATGGCATGCTCTTTAGACATTGTCTCCTGTATGATAGACATGGCATTGTTAGCCGATGTTGATCTTAATATCCTTAATAATGGAACAAGAAAGTGGCAAAAATAATTAAATTCTACAATACTCACCGATGGTGGAGTTGGCTTGACAGAACGATAGCAGCCCACATATACTGCGAGGCATGCAGTCAAAATAACATTCAAGTTAGGGTCCACCTTCACAACAAGTGGTGCCAACGTCAACCCTGCATTTAGCAAATCATGAATGCTATACTAAGAAGAGTCAAGCTTCTGAATCCCATGGAAATAGAATATGCACATGCCTCCTATCTCAATTCTGACAGTGATTTACAATATGAAATGCTCTCAATTCCATATATTCTCTAAAAGAATCAGCCAAAACGCAAACATCTATTTCTCACCAGTATATTGAGCAAGATTCAAGATGCATGGAATATTATAGAGATACAATAAAAAGCATTTTGGATTGAGAAATGGGGGGAAATGCGATGCAAGCTGCATCCATTTGATTGTTTGTTTTGCTCATTACATTTATGTTGGTAAAAAGTTCTTAAAAAGAAAAAAGAATGTGTAGAAAGGAAAATAAAATATCATACATAGTTAAAAGAAGGTAAAGATTAAAAAGTAATAAAACTCTAAACATAATTGTGTCACATAAAACTACACTTATGCATTCTGTTGCTCTTAATTCTTCAAATTTATTAGGCTTTATGTCCAAAACAAAAACCAACTAAAGAATAAATTTACATTCCTTTTAAGTTCTTTTTTCCTCAAAATCGATAATGATTTAGAGACCAATTAAATGTAATTGCTCTAAATTTTACAAATACAATCCATCATTTCATAAAGAAAGCATTGATCATTTATACCCTCAAACAAAAAAGCTATCACATTTCTACCCAAAATTACACATTCCAGATGCCAGAGTTAAAAGGAAGTCAATTTTCACCCCAAATCACTTCTCTCCCTTCAGTTCTCTTCTTGCCAATAAAACCCAGACACTAAAGCTAAGTAGCTAACCGAGTCCTCTATTCTCCTATTCAACTAAATCCAACAACTGAATAACGAAATTGAACACAAATTGTCCAAAAAAAATGTTCAAAACAAAACAACCAAAAATCAGTCAAAAAAAAAAAAACCTGCTAAAGCTAAATTAGCGAGTCTTTCACAATTCTTCATTGTCGTCCTTTATTGCTAATAATCGTTTTATCTAAAACAGAAATAGATCAAAATAATTAGTAGATAAGAAAACGAAACCGAGATTTAAATGATTTTTCAAATAAAATTAGGAATTAGAACCTTTGATTTAATTTTCCTCTCTTGCTCTTTCCAACAAACGATGGAATTTTATGGATCGGAGATGCAGGAAATGAGAGCAAAAGAGAGAAAAATAAATAAATAAATAAATCTAAAGATTTGATTTCATTCTCTTTCTCCTTTTTCAGATTGAATGGAAATGACATTGAACTTGAATGTTTCCTTTATAGAGATGGAGGTTTTACTTTAATTTTGTTGTTGTTTAAAATAGGGTTATTTTCACTAGATGTACTCCGCCTACTATCTAAATTTTAAATTAGTCCAGACTTCAAAACATTTTGAATGGTTAGACTACCTACGACTAGGAGTACAACTGATCATGTCTCGCGGGGCCCAAATACCGGCCAAAATTTGAGACGGTTTTGGCAAAAATATTAGACTTAAATAATGTGTTTGGATAAAAAAATTAAACCTGTTTAAAATATGAGCTCAGCTCAAATTTGAACATTCAATGTCTGAGCCTGGCTCGACTCGACCTATTTTAAATTTAAAATACTTTGTATTATGTTATTTTTATAAATGATATAATTTAGAACGCATTAAAAAAGTAAATTTATACTAAATATATAATACTAATCTAATGTAAACATTAAAATAATGTTAAATGACTATATAAAAATTTCTATAAATAAAAAATATAAAAAAATATTAAATATTAAAACAAAATAAATATTTTTAAAAAATATTAAAAATAATATGGGTGGGTCTAAAATGGACTTGAGTTAATCTTTTGTAAATATGGGCGGGTTTAGACAAAATATTAGGCTCAGGTTTTGGATCGGGCTAGACTTGGACAAGCATAAAGTATATTAATATCATCTTTAGATCAAACCCAATCTGATCCATGAGCACCTCTACTAGGAGGTGTTAGAGGAAATAATTTAGTCTTTATACCATTAAAAAATGGCTAAATGCTCAATTTAAGGCGTAACCATTTAGGGGTTACTTGTATAAATGCCAAACATTTAAAATTACTTGTATAAAGGCTTAACCTTAATAAAAATGTTCAAACAGGGACTTTTCATGCACTTCAACCCAATTTGAGTAAAACTTAAGAGAATTCTAGCATGTTTAAAATAAAATACATGACGGTATTGCTTGAAAATAAAAGAAAATAATAAAAACATAATTTGAGACCTGGTATACGACATTTGAAAAGCCCTTATTTGAGTACTTTCAAAAAAGTTTGACTCTTATTTGATCACTTTGAAAAGTTTAGCTTTGTAACACCCCTTAACCCTAAACCGTCGCCGGAACAGGGTTACAAGGCATTACCAGACAATTTACAGATAATTCTTAATAAATAAGTAACAAGAAACAAGGAAATTATTCTTTAACAATAAATTATAGTATATTCATAAATGCATATAAATTATATTTTAGTTTACTAATTGCATTTCATTCATATATTTTTGTTTTATAAAAATTTCGGCAGCATTTCTGCTTGTTTTCACATAAACCTCCTGCAAGTTTAAACCCAAAATAAACCAGTCCAAAACCAATGGCACAATAAAAAAAAAACAATTTAAACTTAATTACACCTAAATTATAATCAATTAATTAACATAGTAATTTAATGTCTAACAATCATAATATTAATCAAAACTAAAATAATTTCATTTGTTTTCCATTCTAATTTAAGACTAATTATATACTATAATTTTTACCATTTTATCAAGCTAATAACAAAATATGGTATATCATTCTTACAACCAACATTACAAGCATACCTAAATAACTTATACAATCCTAGTACATGCCACTTTCAATTAAGAAAAGAAAACATCACCAATATCTTTTTGCTGAAGTTGGGATCGTTTGGATGCTGGATCAGGAAATTAGACTCCTATTAACCTGCGCACGGAAACAACCGTACGCTGAGTATTCCATACTCAGTGGTATTACCATAATTCAAATTATAATGGCAATAATTAAAATTAAATAAAATATAACACTAAGCATCAAATAACAATTCTTTTTTTTTTTTTTTAACTTTCATTAAATAGCAATAATAATACAACATTTAGCTATTCTTCAATTCTAGTCACAAATCACATTCATCAAATTTTAATCACCATATTAATTCTAAATTCATGCATTCAATTCCCCAATCTACATTTCCAGTCCACAATTTCAATTTCTTTCATATTCACTGGTACAGTCGATCAAATTCATTTGATCTTCTTATTTCAATTATTCACCCTATTAACATTTCGGACTTTAACGGATACACGGATTCCAACCCAAACACACCAGTACGGCACATTGTGCCTAAAACGGTACATAGTACCTAATCAGTATACGACACATAAAGTGCCTGAAACGACACACAAGGTGCCTGAAATACGACACATAAAGTGCCTGATGTACGACACATAAAGTGCCTGATCGGTAAAGCCGGCAAATCCCGTACATTTTCAGATCCTATGGCATGCCAATTATATCCGACTCCGTCCGACTAGTTAATAGGGTATTTCAGTTCTCAATTTACTTGCATTTCCAATCCAGAACACTTTTTAATTACAATTTCACCTTCAAATAAATTTATAATTCAATTATACATACACATTCACCATTCGATTCAATTTTCATTCAACTCAAATATCAACACTTACCTTATATCTCACTTATTAATTATAGAATTTATATAAAACATTTAATAAAAAGTAATTTGAATTATAGTAATACAAACCGTGAATTTTTCGTTTTAATCCTCGATAGCTTTCTCCTTTCCTTTGTGCGCCGCTGTTCCGGGTTCTTTGTTAACTACGAAAATAAAAATTTTATAATCATCAATATAACACAATTCAATTTAATTCATGAGCCTAAACATGCAAATTTAACCATTTTTAAGGTATATATATATTTTCACCATTAAGCTATCTATTTGAGTCATTGTTACTAAATTATTTATATCTTGAGCTACGAAACTCCAAATTAATATCCGTAAATTTTCCTTAAAACTATACTCACATATCTTCTCACCATAAAATTTTCAGAATTTTTGGTCCAGCCAATTAGTACAGTTTATTCATTAAAAACTCCCCTGTTATTCCATTTGACAGTTCTGACCTCTCTCTACTAAAAATCAATTATCTCATTGTACAGAACTTGAATAAGGTTCTTGTTTATTTCTTTTGAAACTAGATTCATTAAGGAGTTCACACATATAAATTACACTCCATAATAATTTTTATACAATTTTTAATGATCTTCCAAATTCAAAACAGAGTATCTCGAATTCATCCTAAACCAGTTTCACAAAATTTCAAATATCTCTTGATTCATAAATTCATTTCCTACACCGTTTCTACTATAAGAAACTAGACTCAATAAGCTTTAATTTCATATCTTATTCATCCTCTAATTCAATTCCTACAATTTTTGGTGATTTTTCAAAGTTAGGCTTCTGTTGCTGTCAAAACTGTTTCTTATAACTTATTTTACCATTTAATCCTAATTAAGTTTACTTACTTTCTTAACTTAATTCATACCCTTTTTCTACTCAATTCCTTGCTAAACTCACATTTAACTATCAAATTTTTATCATATTTTCATAATTTCGAATTTATTTCAATTTAATCCTTAAAACTCAAAACTTATACCTAAGTTTTCAATTCAATCCTTTATTCAACTCCAAATCAAAATTTCTATCAAATAAACCCCAATTCCATCATTTTATTCAACATGAACTTTGTTTAAAAACCTAAGAACTTCCAAACTAACAACTTAATTTCATCAAAAACTTGTTTTAAGACTTCTAAAACATCAAAATTATGAAAAAAGGACTTGATTGAGCTTACCAATTAAACTCCAAGCTTCAAATTCCCTATTTCCCCTTTTCTTTCTTTTTCTTTCTTTTTTTTTTCCTTTCTTTCTCTGTTTCGTGAGCTTCCCTATTCTTTTCTATCTTTCTTTTTCTTTTATTTCTTTTATTTAGTTTATTAGTTAATTAATATAAATATCTAATTAAATCTAATTATTTTCACACATTTGTACACATACATATACACACACATGTTACCAATTATTATCATACACTTGTCTCCATTTATTTATTAAATAAATTATAATATTTAAATAATTAAATAATTAGATATTTACTTAATTAAAATCAAATAATTAAATAATTAAAATTACTTAAATTCTAAGTAAATACACACATAAAATACAATTGGACCAATAGTACACATACACATGTATTTATTTCTCTTTTATACATATGTCACTTACTTTGGGTTAATTGCCAACTTAATCCCTTAATAATTTTTCTATTTTATAATTAAACTTTTGCACTTTATTCAATTTAGTCTTATCTACTAATTATTTCTAATTTAAACTAGTTCCACCTAATTGAAACCTATTTAGACACACAACTAGAGTCATGATTTTTCCTAATAATTATTTAAGAATTTAACTTTCTAAGACGGAGGCCCGACAATACACTTTTCTGGTGCCCACGGATTTTGGGTCGTTACATTTCTTCCCCCCTAAAAAATTTCGTCCTCGAAATTTACCTGAGAATAAATGAGGATACTGAACTTTCATTGTCTCTTCTGGTTCCCAAGTTGCTTCTTCCACTCCATGATTTCTCCATAACACTTTCACTAATGGAATTCGTTTATTTCTCAACTCTTTTATTTCTCGAGCTAATATTTGAATCGGCTCCTCTTCATAGGACAAATCTGATCGAATCTCAATGTCTTCTGTAGGAATAATATGGGAAGGATCTGATCTATATCTCCGAAGCATAGAAACATGAAAAACACCATGAATTTTCTGTAGTTCTGGAGGCAAAGCTAGTCGATAGGCAACCGGTCCGACTCTTTCAACTACTTCATATGGTCCAATGTAACGAGGACTTAGTTTTCCTTTACGACCAAACCTCAAAACTTTCTTCCAAGGCGATACCTTTAAAAATACTTTATCACCCACAGAATACTCTATATCCCGTCGCTTCAGATCCGCATAAGATTTTTGTCTATCAAAAGCTACTTTCAATCTATCTCTAATCTTTTTAACTGTTTCTTCTGTCTCTTGGATTAACTCTGGTCCGACTATCTTTTTCTCATTCAATTCTGTCCAACATACCGGTGATCGACACCTTCAACCATACAAAGCTTCATACGGAGCCATCTGAATACTAGATTGGAAACTATTATTATAAACAAATTCAGCTAGTGGCAAATATTGTTCCCAACCTGACTCAAAATCAATAATACAAGCTCTCAACATGTCCTCCAAAATCTGAATTACCCGTTCGGACTGTCCATCAGTTTGTGGATGAAAGGCTGTACTAAAACTAAGTTTAGTACCCAACGACTCATGTAATTATCTCCAAAACCTGGATGTAAATCGTGGATCTCGGTCAGAAATTATAGACACCGGAATACCATGCAATCTTACAATTTCTCGGATATAAACTTCAGCAAGCTTCTGTAAAGACCAATCAGTCCTGACTGCTATAAAATGAGCAGACTTCGTAAGCCGATCCACTATCACCCATATTGCATTCTTTTTGCTTGCCGACAACGGTAATCCTGTAATAAAATCCATAGTAATACACTCCCACTTCCATTCAGGAATACTAATGGGCTGAAGTAGTCCTGTCGGTACCTGATGTTCTGCCTTGATCCGCTGACAAGTTAAGCATTTTCCAACATATTCAACTATATCTTTCTTCATCCCTGGCCACCAATAAAGTTCTCGTAAATTACGGTACATTTTCGTGCCTCCGGGGTGCATAGCAAATGAACTATCATGAGCTTCCTGTAGAATTAACTCTTTAAGTTTAGAAATAGTTGGAACACAAATCCGATTTTGAAATCTCAAACAACCACGATCATCAATACTGAAATTTTCTACTGGGCCACTCTGTACCATCTCTCTCTTCTTCAATAATTTATCATCTTCCATTTGAGCTACTCTAATCTGGTCAAACATCACTGGCTTAACTCTTAATTCAGCTAGCAAACTGCCATCATCACTAATACTGAGTCGAGCAAACATTGCCCTTAATTCAACCGCAGCTTTTCTGCTCAATGCATCTGCTACTACATTTGCTTTTCCCGGGTGGTAATCTATGACACAATCATAATCTTTCAAAAGTTCAATCCATCGCCTCTGTCTCAAATTCAATTCTTTTTGAGAAAGAAGATATTTCAAACTTTTATGGTCAGTATAGATGTAGCATTTCTCGCCATACAAATAGTGCCTCCAAATCTTCAGAGCAAAAATCACAGCTGCTAGCTCCAAATCATGAGTCGGGTAGTTACGTTCATGTGGCTTCAATTGTCGAGAAGCATAGGCTATTACTTTTCCATCCTGCATCAATACACAACCCAGACCATTCAAAGAAGCATCACTGTACACTATAAAATCTTTCCCCGATTCAGGTAATGTTAGAACTGGTGCCTCTGTCAACATCTTCTTTAATGTTTCAAAACTCTTCTGACACTGATCATCCCAAATAAATGGAACATTCTTTTGTAGTAACTTAGTCATTGGTAAAGCTATCTTCGAAAATCCGTTTACAAATCTCCTGTAGTACCCAGCTAAACCGAGAAAACTACGTACCTCTGATACATTCTTGGGTGGTTTCCACTGAACAATCGCTTCAATCTTCTTTGGATCGACTCTAATTCCATCTGCAGATACCACATGTCCTAAAAATACAACCTCTGACAACCAAAATTCACATTTACTGAGCTTTCCATATAGTTGTTTTTCTCGTAATATCTGTAACACTGTTCTGAGATGCTGATCATGTTCTGCCTCTGTCTTTGAATAAATCAATATGTCATCAATAAAAACCACCACAAAATGATCTAAATATGGCTGGAAAATACGATTCATCAAATCCATAAAAGCAGCTGGGGCGTTGGTCAACCCAAACGGCATCACCAAAAATTCATAATGGCCATAACGAGTACGAAAGGCAGTCTTAGGCACATCACTTTCCTTCACCTTCAGCTGATAGTACCCGGATCTCAAATCAATCTTTGAAAATATAGAAGCTCCTCTCAGCTGATCAAATAAATCATCAATACGAGGAAGTGGATACTTGTTCTTGATTGTCACCTTATTTAACTGTCTATAGTCAATACAGAGTCGCATCGAGCCATCCTTCTTTTTAACAAATAACACTGGAGCTCCCCATGGTGAAATACTTGGCCGAATAAAGCCACAGTCTAACAAATCTTGCAATTGTACTTTTAACTCTTTCAATTCAGTGGGCAACATTCGATACGGGGGTATGGAGATTGGTGCCGTACCTGGGTACACTTCAATAGCAAATTCGACCTCTCTATCAGGTGGTAAGCCCGGTAATTCTTCAGGGAATACATCTGGAAACTCACATACAGTTCTAATCTGACTACACTGACTCCCAACCAAATCAGAATTAATAACATATGCCAAATATGCTGAACAACCCTGCTGAAGTAATTTATTAGCTTTTATTGCTGAAACAATATATGTCGAGCCACCGGTACGAATGCCATTCACCTCAATTCTGTTTCCATCCTCTGTCTGAATACTGAACCTCTTTTTGTAACAATCCAAAATCACCCCGTATTCAGATAACCAATCCATACCCAATATTATATCAAAGTCGCCAAAAGGCATAATCAACAAGTCAACGGAAAACATTTTATCATGTATCATTAACGGGCATCTCCGACATACTCGATCTACAGATACAGTTTGTCCCAAAGGGCTAGACACTTCTATTAAAACTTTAGACATTTCAGATTTTAATTTTCCCGACTCAACCAGTTTTGAATTAATATATGAATGCGACGACCCTGGATCAATTAAAGTATAAACAGGTTCAGAATACAGTAAAAATATACCTGTCACAACATCATGTGCATCGCCCCCTTCTTTTGTTCGAACCACATAAGCCCTGGCCGGTGCTCTTGCCTCTGACTGCTGTGAAACTATGTCATTACCCCTACGAACACCTCCACCTCTAGATACTAAACCACCTCTTCCTGAACCTCTGCCTCGAGCAGTAGATACTGATCTTTGTGATGTGGCAGGATTATCATTTTTAGTTTTCGGACAGTCTTTAACAAAATGCTCTGTCGACCCGCAACGGAAGCAGCCTCCAGTCACTTTCCAACATTCTCCCAAATGTCTCTTTCCGCAATGTTCACATTCTAAAATTCCCACATCCCGAGGTGAACCTCTTACACTGTCAGTGGATACTGTCGTTTGTCTTCCTCGGCTTCTATCTTGTCGATCAGATCTAAAATTTGACTTCCAACCACCTTTGGATTCTCGCAATCTTTTCGGTAAAGGATTTGAATTAGTAGTGCCAGCTCGTTTCCCGGTCGATCTAGCTATCTCTGGCTTTTTATTTAATCCCAAAACCTGCTCCACCATCTTAGCTCTCTCAACCAAATCTACAAATTCTGTAATTCGGTGTGACACCAACTGTACTCTGATCTCATCTCTCAAACCCCGAAGAAACCTTTTACAACTATCAGCCTCTGTCGGTATAAATTCAGAAGCATATCGGCTGAGTCTCGAAAATTCACGTTCATAATCTACAACTGACATATTACCTTGTTGCAGCATCAGAAATTCTTGCCTCTTGTCTTCGATATACAGCTCCCCAACATATTTCTTTTGAAATTCCTTCTGAAATAAGTCCCATGTCACTTGTTCTGTGGGCAGATGTCGTATTACAGATTCCCACCACAAATAAGCTTCACCTTGCAACAGAGAAACAGCACAGATCAAACACTCTCGGGGGGTACATTCTAATTGCTGCAGAACTCGTTTAGTTGATTCCATCCAATTCTCTGCAGTGGTTGGATCAACTCCCTTCAAACCCAAAAATTCGGTGGCACCATATTTCCTTAGCTATTTTATCGGGGCCCGTCTTTGAGTTGGTGCAGAAGTCGTAGCAGGAGCAGTCCCTGCCACTCTTTGTAAGGCATCGGCAATAATTCTTAATATATCAGAATCATTTCTACCTTTTTCATCTCTCTCCCTATTGTTCCCTCCTTCCACAATGGGAGGTTGATTCCTAATCGGATTCACACTAGGAGTAGCTGAGTCACTTTCATCTAAACCATATGATTCTTCATTCAGATCAAAATATTCATCAGACATCTTTGATCTATAAAACAGAAACAATTAAATAGGTCAGCATCCAAAAATCCCGACTCAGTTTTGACTCAACAGTGGCATGTACTTCTAAACTCACTTCTGAGCCCGATTTAGGCCGAGAATCGACTAAACCTGATAGCTCTGATACCAACAAATGTAACACCCCTTAACCCTAAACCGTCGCCGGAACAGGGTTACAAGGCATTACCAGACAATTCAGACAATTTACAGATAATTCTTAATAAATAAGTAACAAGAAACAAGGAAATTATTCTTTAACAATAAATTATAGTATATTCATAAATGCATATAAATTATATTTTAGTTTACTAATTGCATTTCATTCATATATTTTTGTTTTATAAAAATTTCGGCAGCATTTCTGCTTGTTTTCACATAAACCTCCTGCAAGTTTAAACCCAAAATAAACCAGTCCAAAACCAATGGCACAATAAAAAAAAAACAATTTAAACTTAATTACACCTAAATTATAATCAATTAATTAACATAGTAATTTAATGTCTAACAATCATAATATTAATCAAAACTAAAATAATTTCATTTGTTTTCCATTCTAATTTAAGACTAATTATATACTATAATTTTTACCATTTTATCAAGCTAATAACAAAATATGGTATATCATTCTTACAACCAACATTACAAGCATACCTAAATAACTTATACAATCCTAGTACATGCCACTTTCAATTAAGAAAAGAAAACATCACCAATATCTTTTTGCTGAAGTCGGGATCGTTTGGATGCTGGATCAGGAAATTAGACTCCTATTAACCTGCGCACGGAAACAACCGTACGCTGAGTATTCCATACTCAGTGGTATTACCATAATTCAAATTATAATGGCAATAATTAAAATTAAATAAAATATAACACTAAGCATCAAATAACAATTCTTTTTTTTTTTTTAACTTTCATTAAATAGCAATAATAATACAACATTTAGCTATTCTTCAATTCTAGTCACAAATCACATTCATCAAATTTTAATCACCATATTAATTCTAAATTCATGCATTCAATTCCCCAATCTACATTTCCAGTCCACAATTTCAATTTCTTTCATATTCACTGGTACAGTCGATCAAATTCATTTGATCTTCTTATTTCAATTATTCACCCTATTAACATTTCGGACTTTAACGGATACACGGATTCCAACCCAAACACACCAGTACGGCACATTGTGCCTAAAACGGTACATAGTACCTAATCAGTATACGACACATAAAGTGCCTGAAACGACACACAAGGTGCCTGAAATACGACACATAAAGTGCCTGATGTACGACACATAAAGTGCCTGATCGGTAAAGCCGGCAAATCCCGTACATTTTCAGATCCTATGGCATGCCAATTATATCCGACTCCGTCCGACTAGTTAATAGGGTATTTCAGTTCTCAATTTACTTGCATTTCCAATCCAGAACACTTTTTAATTACAATTTCACCTTCAAATAAATTTATAATTCAATTATACATACACATTCACCATTCGATTCAATTTTCATTCAACTCAAATATCAACACTTACCTTATATCTCACTTATTAATTATAGAATTTATATAAAACATTTAATAAAAAGTAATTTGAATTATAGTAATACAAACCGTGAATTTTTCGTTTTAATCCTCGATAGCTTTCTCCTTTCCTTTGTGCGCCGCTGTTCCGGGTTCTTTGTTAACTACGAAAATAAAAATTTTATAATCATCAATATAACACAATTCAATTTAATTCATGAGCCTAAACATGCAAATTTAACCATTTTTAAGGTATATATATATTTTCACCATTAAGCTATCTATTTGAGTCATTGTTACTAAATTATTTATATCTTGAGCTACGAAACTCCAAATTAATATCCGTAAATTTTCCTTAAAACTATACTCACATATCTTCTCACCATAAAATTTTCAGAATTTTTGGTCCAGCCAATTAGTACAGTTTATTCATTAAAAACTCCCCTGTTATTCCATTTGACAGTTCTGACCTCTCTCTACTAAAAATCAATTATCTCATTGTACAGAACTTGAATAAGGTTCTTGTTTATTTCTTTTGAAACTAGATTCATTAAGGAGTTCACACATATAAATTACACTCCATAATAATTTTTATACAATTTTTAATGATCTTCCAAATTCAAAACAGAGTATCTCGAATTCATCCTAAACCAGTTTCACAAAATTTCAAATATCTCTTGATTCATAAATTCATTTCCTACACCGTTTCTACTATAAGAAACTAGACTCAATAAGCTTTAATTTCATATCTTATTCATCCTCTAATTCAATTCCTACAATTTTTGGTGATTTTTCAAAGTTAGGCTTCTGTTGCTGTCAAAACTGTTTCTTATAACTTATTTTACCATTTAATCCTAATTAAGTTTACTTACTTTCTTAACTTAATTCATACCCTTTTTCTACTCAATTCCTTGCTAAACTCACATTTAACTATCAAATTTTTATCATATTTTCATAATTTCGAATTTATTTCAATTTAATCCTTAAAACTCAAAACTTATACCTAAGTTTTCAATTCAATCCTTTATTCAACTCCAAATCAAAATTTCTATCAAATAAACCCCAATTCCATCATTTTATTCAACATGAACTTTGTTTAAAAACCTAAGAACTTCCAAACTAACAACTTAATTTCATCAAAAACTTGTTTTAAGACTTCTAAAACATCAAAATTATGAAAAAAGGACTTGATTGAGCTTACCAATTAAACTCCAAGCTTCAAATTCCCTATTTCCCCTTTTCTTTCTTTTTCTTTCTTTTTTTTTTCCTTTCTTTCTCTGTTTCGTGAGCTTCCCTATTCTTTTCTATCTTTCTTTTTCTTTTATTTCTTTTATTTAGTTTATTAGTTAATTAATATAAATATCTAATTAAATCTAATTATTTTCACACATTTGTACACATACATATACACACACATGTTACCAATTATTATCATACACTTGTCTCCATTTATTTATTAAATAAATTATAATATTTAAATAATTAAATAATTAGATATTTACTTAATTAAAATCAAATAATTAAATAATTAAAATTACTTAAATTCTAAGTAAATACACACATAAAATACAATTGGACCAATAGTACACATACACATGTATTTATTTCTCTTTTATACATATGTCACTTACTTTGGGTTAATTGCCAACTTAATCCCTTAATAATTTTTCTATTTTATAATTAAACTTTTGCACTTTATTCAATTTAGTCTTATCTACTAATTATTTCTAATTTAAACTAGTTCCACCTAATTGAAACCTATTTAGACACACAACTAGAGTCATGATTTTTCCTAATAATTATTTAAGAATTTAACTTTCTAAGACGGAGGCCCGACAATACACTTTTCTGGTGCCCACGGATTTTGGGTCGTTACATTTCTTCCCCCCTAAAAAATTTCGTCCTCGAAATTTACCTGAGAATAAATGAGGATACTGAACTTTCATTGTCTCTTCTGGTTCCCAAGTTGCTTCTTCCACTCCATGATTTCTCCATAACACTTTCACTAATGGAATTCGTTTATTTCTCAACTCTTTTATTTCTCGAGCTAATATTTGAATCGGCTCCTCTTCATAGGACAAATCTGATCGAATCTCAATGTCTTCTGTAGGAATAATATGGGAAGGATCTGATCTATATCTCCGAAGCATAGAAACATGAAAAACATCATGAATTTTCTGTAGTTCTGGAGGCAAAGCTAGTCGATAGGCAACCGGTCCGACTCTTTCAACTACTTCATATGGTCCAATGTAACGAGGACTTAGTTTTCCTTTACGACCAAACCTCAAAACTTTCTTCCAAGGCGATACCTTTAAAAATACTTTATCACCCACAGAATACTCTATATCCCGTCGCTTCAGATCCGCATAAGATTTTTGTCTATCAAAAGCTACTTTCAATCTATCTCTAATCTTTTTAACTGTTTCTTCTGTCTCTTGGATTAACTCTGGTCCGACTATCTTTTTCTCATTCAATTCTGTCCAACATACCGGTGATCGACACCTTCAACCATACAAAGCTTCATACGGAGCCATCTGAATACTAGATTGGAAACTATTATTATAAACAAATTCAGCTAGTGGCAAATATTGTTCCCAACCTGACTCAAAATCAATAATACAAGCTCTCAACATGTCCTCCAAAATCTGAATTACCCGTTCGGACTGTCCATCAGTTTGTGGATGAAAGGCTGTACTAAAACTAAGTTTAGTACCCAACGACTCATGTAATTATCTCCAAAACCTGGATGTAAATCGTGGATCTCGGTCAGAAATTATAGACACCGGAATACCATGCAATCTTACAATTTCTCGGATATAAACTTCAGCAAGCTTCTGTAAAGACCAATCAGTCCTGACTGCTATAAAATGAGCAGACTTCGTAAGCCGATCCACTATCACCCATATTGCATTCTTTTTGCTTGCCGACAACGGTAATCCTGTAATAAAATCCATAGTAATACACTCCCACTTCCATTCAGGAATACTAATGGGCTGAAGTAGTCCTGTCGGTACCTGATGTTCTGCCTTGATCCGCTGACAAGTTAAGCATTTTCCAACATATTCAACTATATCTTTCTTCATCCCTGGCCACCAATAAAGTTCTCGTAAATTACGGTACATTTTCGTGCCTCCGGGGTGCATAGCAAATGAACTATCATGAGCTTCCTGTAGAATTAACTCTTTAAGTTTAGAAATAGTTGGAACACAAATCCGATTTTGAAATCTCAAACAACCACGATCATCAATACTGAAATTTTCTACTGGGCCACTCTGTACCATCTCTCTCTTCTTCAATAATTTATCATCTTCCATTTGAGCTACTCTAATCTGGTCAAACATCACTGGCTTAACTCTTAATTCAGCTAGCAAACTGCCATCATCACTAATACTGAGTCGAGCAAACATTGCCCTTAATTCAACCGCAGCTTTTCTGCTCAATGCATCTGCTACTACATTTGCTTTTCCCGGGTGGTAATCTATGACACAATCATAATCTTTCAAAAGTTCAATCCATCGCCTCTGTCTCAAATTCAATTCTTTTTGAGAAAGAAGATATTTCAAACTTTTATGGTCAGTATAGATGTAGCATTTCTCGCCATACAAATAGTGCCTCCAAATCTTCAGAGCAAAAATCACAGCTGCTAGCTCCAAATCATGAGTCGGGTAGTTACGTTCATGTGGCTTCAATTGTCGAGAAGCATAGGCTATTACTTTTCCATCCTGCATCAATACACAACCCAGACCATTCAAAGAAGCATCACTGTACACTATAAAATCTTTCCCCGATTCAGGTAATGTTAGAACTGGTGCCTCTGTCAACATCTTCTTTAATGTTTCAAAACTCTTCTGACACTGATCATCCCAAATAAATGGAACATTCTTTTGTAGTAACTTAGTCATTGGTAAAGCTATCTTCGAAAATCCGTTTACAAATCTCCTGTAGTACCCAGCTAAACCGAGAAAACTACGTACCTCTGATACATTCTTGGGTGGTTTCCACTGAACAATCGCTTCAATCTTCTTTGGATCGACTCTAATTCCATCTGCAGATACCACATGTCCTAAAAATACAACCTCTGACAACCAAAATTCACATTTACTGAGCTTTCCATATAGTTGTTTTTCTCGTAATATCTGTAACACTGTTCTGAGATGCTGATCATGTTCTGCCTCTGTCTTTGAATAAATCAATATGTCATCAATAAAAACCACCACAAAATGATCTAAATATGGCTGGAAAATACGATTCATCAAATCCATAAAAGCAGCTGGGGCGTTGGTCAACCCAAACGGCATCACCAAAAATTCATAATGGCCATAACGAGTACGAAAGGCAGTCTTAGGCACATCACTTTCCTTCACCTTCAGCTGATAGTACCCGGATCTCAAATCAATCTTTGAAAATATAGAAGCTCCTCTCAGCTGATCAAATAAATCATCAATACGAGGAAGTGGATACTTGTTCTTGATTGTCACCTTATTTAACTGTCTATAGTCAATACAGAGTCGCATCGAGCCATCCTTCTTTTTAACAAATAACACTGGAGCTCCCCATGGTGAAATACTTGGCCGAATAAAGCCACAGTCTAACAAATCTTGCAATTGTACTTTTAACTCTTTCAATTCAGTGGGCGACATTCGATACGGGGGTATGGAGATTGGTGCCGTACCTGGGTACACTTCAATAGCAAATTCGACCTCTCTATCAGGTGGTAAGCCCGGTAATTCTTCAGGGAATACATCTGGAAACTCACATACAGTTCTAATCTGACTACACTGACTCCCAACCAAATCAGAATTAATAACATATGCCAAATATGCTGAACAACCCTGTTGAAGTAATTTATTAGCTTTTATTGCTGAAACAATATATGTCGAGCCACCGGTACGAATGCCATTCACCTCAATTCTGTTTCCATCCTCTGTCTGAATACTGAACCTCTTTTTGTAACAATCCAAAATCACCCCGTATTCAGATAACCAATCCATACCCAATATTATATCAAAGTCGCCAAAAGGCATAATCAACAAGTCAACGGAAAACATTTTATCATGTATCATTAACGGGCATCTCCGACATACTCGATCTACAGATACAGTTTGTCCCAAAGGGCTAGACACTTCTATTAAAACTTTAGACATTTCAGATTTTAATTTTCCCGACTCAACCAGTTTTGAATTAATATATGAATGCGACGACCCTGGATCAATTAAAGTATAAACAGGTTCAGAATACAGTAAAAATATACCTGTCACAACATCATGTGCATCGCCCCCTTCTTTTGTTCGAACCACATAAGCCCTGGCCGGTGCTCTTGCCTCTGACTGCTGTGAAACTATGTCATTACCCCTACGAACACCTCCACCTCTAGATACTAAACCACCTCTTCCTGAACCTCTGCCTCGAGCAGTAGATACTGATCTTTGTGATGTGGCAGGATTATCATTTTTAGTTTTCGGACAGTCTTTAACAAAATGCTCTGTCGACCCGCAACGGAAGCAGCCTCCAGTCACTTTCCAACATTCTCCCAAATGTCTCTTTCCGCAATGTTCACATTCTAAAATTCCCACATCCCGAGGTGAACCTCTTACACTGTCAGTGGATACTGTCGTTTGTCTTCCTCGGCTTCTATCTTGTCGATCAGATCTAAAATTTGACTTCCAACCACCTTTGGATTCTCGCAATCTTTTCGGTAAAGGATTTGAATTAGTAGTGCCAGCTCGTTTCCCGGTCGATCTAGCTATCTCTGGCTTTTTATTTAATCCCAAAACCTGCTCCACCATCTTAGCTCTCTCAACCAAATCTACAAATTCTGTAATTCGGTGTGACACCAACTGTACTCTGATCTCATCTCTCAAACCCCGAAGAAACCTTTTACAACTATCAGCCTCTGTCGGTATAAATTCAGAAGCATATCGGCTGAGTCTCGAAAATTCACGTTCATAATCTACAACTGACATATTACCTTGTTGCAGCATCAGAAATTCTTGCCTCTTGTCTTCGATATACAGCTCCCCAACATATTTCTTTTGAAATTCCTTCTGAAATAAGTCCCATGTCACTTGTTCTGTGGGCAGATGTCGTATTACAGATTCCCACCACAAATAAGCTTCACCTTGCAACAGAGAAACAGCACAGATCAAACACTCTCGGGGGGTACATTCTACTTGCTGCAGAACTCGTTTAGTTGATTCCATCCAATTCTCTGCAGTGGTTGGATCAACTCCCTTCAAACCCAAAAATTCGGTGGCACCATATTTCCTTAGCTATTTTATCGGGGCCCGTCTTTGAGTTGGTGCAGAAGTCGTAGCAGGAGCAGTCCCTGCCACTCTTTGTAAGGCATCGGCAATAATTCTTAATATATCAGAATCATTTCTACCTTTTTCATCTCTCTCCCTATTGTTCCCTCCTTCCACAATGGGAGGTTGATTCCTAATCGGATTCACACTAGGAGTAGCTGAGTCACTTTCATCTAAACCATATGATTCTTCATTCAGATCAAAATATTCATCAGACATCTTTGATCTATAAAACAGAAACAATTAAATAGGTCAGCATCCAAAAATCCCGACTCAGTTTTGACTCAACAGTGGCATGTACTTCTAAACTCACTTCTGAGCCCGATTTAGGCCGAGAATCGACTAAACCTGATAGCTCTGATACCAACAAATGTAACACCCCTTAACCCTAAACCGTCGCCGGAACAGGGTTACAAGGCATTACCAGACAATTCAGACAATTTACAGATAATTCTTAATAAATAAGTAACAAGAAACAAGGAAATTATTCTTTAACAATAAATTATAGTATATTCATAAATGCATATAAATTATATTTTAGTTTACTAATTGCATTTCATTCATATATTTTTGTTTTATAAAAATTTCGGCAGCATTTCTGCTTGTTTTCACATAAACCTCCTGCAAGTTTAAACCCAAAATAAACCAGTCCAAAACCAATGGCACAATAAAAAAAAAACAATTTAAACTTAATTACACCTAAATTATAATCAATTAATTAACATAGTAATTTAATGTCTAACAATCATAATATTAATCAAAACTAAAATAATTTCATTTGTTTTCCATTCTAATTTAAGACTAATTATATACTATAATTTTTACCATTTTATCAAGCTAATAACAAAATATGGTATATCATTCTTACAACCAACATTACAAGCATACCTAAATAACTTATACAATCCTAGTACATGCCACTTTCAATTAAGAAAAGAAAACATCACCAATATCTTTTTGCTGAAGTCGGGATCGTTTGGATGCTGGATCAGGAAATTAGACTCCTATTAACCTGCGCACGGAAACAACCGTACGCTGAGTATTCCATACTCAGTGGTATTACCATAATTCAAATTATAATGGCAATAATTAAAATTAAATAAAATATAACACTAAGCATCAAATAACAATTCTTTTTTTTTTTTTAACTTTCATTAAATAGCAATAATAATACAACATTTAGCTATTCTTCAATTCTAGTCACAAATCACATTCATCAAATTTTAATCACCATATTAATTCTAAATTCATGCATTCAATTCCCCAATCTACATTTCCAGTCCACAATTTCAATTTCTTTCATATTCACTGGTACAGTCGATCAAATTCATTTGATCTTCTTATTTCAATTATTCACCCTATTAACATTTCGGACTTTAACGGATACACGGATTCCAACCCAAACACACCAGTACGGCACATTGTGCCTAAAACGGTACATAGTACCTAATCAGTATACGACACATAAAGTGCCTGAAACGACACACAAGGTGCCTGAAATACGACACATAAAGTGCCTGATGTACGACACATAAAGTGCCTGATCGGTAAAGCCGGCAAATCCCGTACATTTTCAGATCCTATGGCATGCCAATTATATCCGACTCCGTCCGACTAGTTAATAGGGTATTTCAGTTCTCAATTTACTTGCATTTCCAATCCAGAACACTTTTTAATTACAATTTCACCTTCAAATAAATTTATAATTCAATTATACATACACATTCACCATTCGATTCAATTTTCATTCAACTCAAATATCAACACTTACCTTATATCTCACTTATTAATTATAGAATTTATATAAAACATTTAATAAAAAGTAATTTGAATTATAGTAATACAAACCGTGAATTTTTCGTTTTAATCCTCGATAGCTTTCTCCTTTCCTTTGTGCGCCGCTGTTCCGGGTTCTTTGTTAACTACGAAAATAAAAATTTTATAATCATCAATATAACACAATTCAATTTAATTCATGAGCCTAAACATGCAAATTTAACCATTTTTAAGGTATATATATATTTTCACCATTAAGCTATCTATTTGAGTCATTGTTACTAAATTATTTATATCTTGAGCTACGAAACTCCAAATTAATATCCGTAAATTTTCCTTGAAACTATACTCACATATCTTCTCACCATAAAATTTTCAGAATTTTTGGTCCAGCCAATTAGTACAGTTTATTCATTAAAAACTCCCCTGTTATTCCATTTGACAGTTCTGACCTCTCTCTACTAAAAATCAATTATCTCATTGTACAGAACTTGAATAAGGTTCTTGTTTATTTCTTTTGAAACTAGATTCATTAAGGAGTTCACACATATAAATTACACTCCATAATAATTTTTATACAATTTTTAATGATTTTCCAAAGTCAAAACAGAGTATCTCGAATTCATCCTAAACCAGTTTCACAAAATTTCAAATATCTCTTGATTCATAAATTCATTTCCTACACCGTTTCTACTATAAGAAACTAGACTCAATAAGCTTTAATTTCATATCTTATTCATCCTCTAATTCAATTCCTACAATTTTTGGTGATTTTTCAAAGTTAGGCTTCTGTTGCTGTCAAAGCTGTTTCTTATAACTTATTTTACCATTTAATCCTAATTAAGTTTACTTACTTTCTTAACTTAATTCATACCCTTTTTCTACTCAATTCCTTGCTAAACTCACATTTAACTATCAAATTTTTATCATATTTTCATAATTTCGAATTTATTTCAATTTAATCCTTAAAACTCAAAACTTATACCTAAGTTTTCAATTCAATCCTTTATTCAACTCCAAATCAAAATTTCTATCAAATAAACCCCAATTCCATCATTTTATTCAACATGAACTTTGTTTAAAAACCTAAGAACTTCCAAACTAACAACTTAATTTCATCAAAAACTTGTTTTAAGACTTCTAAAACATCAAAATTATGAAAAAAGGACTTGATTGAGCTTACCAATTAAACTCCAAGCTTCAAATTCCTTATTTCCCCTTTTCTTTCTTTTTCTTTCTTTTTTTTTTTCCTTTCTTTCTCTGTTTCGTGAGCTTCCCTATTCTTTTCTATCTTTCTTTTTCTTTTATTTCTTTTATTTAGTTTATTAGTTAATTAATATAAATATCTAATTAAATCTAATTATTTTCACACATTTGTACACATACATATACACACACATGTTACCAATTATTATCATACACTTGTCTCCATTTATTTATTAAATAAATTATAATATTTAAATAATTAAATAATTAGATATTTACTTAATTAAAATCAAATAATTAAATAATTAAAATTACTTAAATTCTAAGTAAATACACACATAAAATACAATTGGACCAATAGTACACATACACATGTATTTATTTCTCTTTTATACATATGTCACTTACTTTGGGTTAATTGCCAACTTAATCCCTTAATAATTTTTCTATTTTATAATTAAACTTTTGCACTTTATTCAATTTAGTCTTATCTACTAATTATTTCTAATTTAAACTAGTTCCACCTAATTGAAACCTATTTAGACACACAACTAGAGTCATGATTTTTCCTAATAATTATTTAAGAATTTAACTTTCTAAGACGGAGGCCCGACAATACACTTTTCTGGTGTCCACGGATTTTGGGTCGTTACAAGCTTTCATTTGATCAACTTTGTAAATGTTAGGCCATTATATGAGCATTTTCAAAGGTTTGGTTATTATATGAGTAACCCCTAAAACGTTGGGTCTAATTTGAGCATTTAGCTTAAAAAATAATCAAATAATACCAAATTGTAATAGAGTTAACACTTACTATTTAATAAATGTCTTACAATTCTTTTTTCAATTGCAACACAATTTCAAACAAAAGATTTCATTTACAAAACTATAAAATGTTAAAAATATTTACTTTGTTAAATAGCAAATCATTTTTTTTTATACAATAAATGTTAACTCTGCTACAAATTAAATATTTTTTATTCTTTTTTATAGTAGTAAAATGATTAATATGATCAGGTCCTTGTAATAAATGGATCACTCAAATACATTTACCTATTTTAATTTCTAATTTGGTTTTCAAAGTATTAGTATCGTATTAATATAATTATTCAATCAATCTAACTATTAACTTGGTGGATCATGAAGGTTAAATTATAAATACATCAAGTTAAATTACGATTGGGGCTTAAATTTGGTAATTATTTTTATATTGGGGCCTGAAATTTTTTTATTATCAAAGTTAGGCCTTAAATTTAACAATTATTCCCACGTAGGGGCTTGAATAAGGTAATTGTTACGACATTAGGGCTTGGACTTGGCAATTGTCCTCACATCGATGCTTGAATTTTAGGGTTTTCAAGAAAATGTCAATGACTAACTTGGACAAAAAATAAAATAAAAAAACCCAATGTGAGAATAGTTGTCAAGTTCAGGGCCTAACTTGGACAAAAAAATTCAAGTCCCAATGTGAAAATAGTTGTCAAGGCTCCAAATAGTTATTTAACATTTTTAAATATTTTTCCATGCACTCACAATTTGTATTACGTTCTTTAATTTTTAAGTATAATAATAAATTTAGCCCTTAACGTTTATATTTTCTATCAAATTGGCTGTTATTCTTATTTTAGTTAAATTTGACTATTAACCTTTTAAAATAGTCAGTTTTCTTTTCTTGAATAGAAATAACGACTAAAACATTATTTTTTAAAGATGTTGGCGTGACAGCCTATGTAGCAGTCCACGTGCACTTCAAGTTAACATAACATTATTTATTTTATATGTCACGTCAATAAATAATTTTAAAATTATAAAAAATATAAAAAATTAAAAATAACATAAAGTACATATGAATTGCTATATGGCTTGTTCAGTTTATAAATTTAACATTTTAGTCAGTATTTCATTTAAAAAAATCAATTCGACTCTTTTTCAAAAAATTGATGGTCAAATTTGACTCTTTTTAAGAGGTTGAGGGCAAAATTTAGCTATAAAAATAATAACAGCGAAATTGATACAAATGTAAATTTTAAGGGCTAAATTTATGATTATTCCTAGTTTTTATAAAATTGACGGACATCCTATTTAATATTTGAAAACTACGACTGTCAAAGGACCAAAGGGCCAATTTACCCAACTAAATCCAATTCTCAGTCAATACCGATTTTTATTTTTGTTTTCTCGTGATTTCCGATAATGAGAAAAAAGAACACGAATGCATTCGCGTTTATCCAATCAAATGTAATAAAGTAATGGAATAAAGTAACATTTAGTCCTTATACTTAGTAATTGCTTTCATTTTAGTCTTTGAATTTTTTATGGGTTTAAGTTAGTTTCGGAATTAGACAATTTTTTTCACTTTAGTCCTTAAATTTGGGTTCGATTAAAGTAGGGTGTTGCTTGTCATTGTAAAATTATGCACATCACCACTTGAAACTTTCAAAAATTTAGAAGTTTTATAATTTCTTTATAATTTTCTTGGTATTTTTAGATTTTATATATACTTATTTTTCAGGTGATAACGTGAATTTTGAGAGAGTGACATGTAATCATACCTTAATGGAATCCAGATTTAGGAACCAAAATGAGAAAAGTTGTCAACTTCTAAGACTTATCTATAAAAAAAATAGAGACCAAACTGAAAAACTTTATCAAGTTTAGGGACTCAATGTTGTTTTATCCCTAAAATGGGACGAAATGAAAGATGGAACACGCAACCTCAAATGACCGAGTTGCCGAGTTGGTCTGGCTCTGTGGGTTTAGTTGTTAGAAGAAAAGTTGAAAGAAATAATAATAATAATAATAATAATAATAATAATAATATAATAATAATAATAATAATAATAATACAACATTTCCTTAAAAATAAAAATATTCTTATTGGTGAAATTTTGTTAGGGTAAACTACACCCAATATCACTAAACTATCAATAAGTTTATATTTTGGTCATTTAATTTCAAAGAATTACAAAATGGTCGCTAAATTATTTGACAGTTTTTATTTAAGTCACTGAACAATCAAAAGTTTTTACTTGAGTCATTGGATTGTTAAGTTTTTCTTTTAAAATTCAACTAACAATCACTAAGTGACAATTCGACAATTGGTATGTAAATCAGTACTCATCGATGAGTAAAATAACATACATTAAATTCAAATCGATCTAAAGGTAAGTGTTAAAAATTGAAAAGGAAAGTTATTTGGATTTTTGTTCACAAAATTGTGACATTCAAAGATGTTTCATAAGAAAAAAATTAAATTGTAAAAGAGAAAGGGAAAAAAGAGCTTTCGATTGGTGTAGGTGGTGCGAATAGAAATAACCATATAATAATAATTTTAATAACCTAATAACTTAAATGATGACTTTCAAATAGTTCAATGTAAGGGAGAGCGATTTTAGGTCAATCGATTTAGTTGATTCCAATTTGGGTGGTTTGTGTAGTTATTTCGATCGTTTATCGGTTTTAAAATTTTCAAATCAACCCAATCAAAAGATCGACTTAATTTAATTATTTTAATTATTTGTAATATATTTATAATTTATAAAATAAATATATTATTCAAGCGTAATAACTAAATTCGGTTAATGGACCAAACCGACCAACCTAATGTTGATCTTGAGCTTTAATTTGGTTGGGTTGGTTTTTGAAAATCATGGTCCGTTTAAGAAAAAAATAACTGAAAAAACCAAATGCTCTCTCTAGTTCAACGACCATTTTGTAACTTTTTGAAGTTGAGTAATCAAAACGAAAACTAACTAATAATTTAGTGATCTTAATTATAATTTACCTAACAAAATTTGACCAAAAAATAAAATTTTATATTAAAAATAAATAAAATAAAATATATACACATTTTTGCCATCCACATTTCGACTCCTCTTTCATAGGGCAATAATTTTTCCAAAGAGGGTCCTCTTTCTCTCTCTCTTTCTGGGATCAGAAGAATAATTCTTCGGCATCTCAGAACACTTTTATTTTTAATTTTTCTAATTATTTTTTTACCTTTTTTTTTTCATATAAAACTAAAAATTCTTTTGTTAGTTTAGTTTACTGTAAATTTGAAAGCAAAATTTTTAGATTTAGTTAAAAAAAAAATCAAAATCATGACTTCAGCTGTCGAGATCAACGGTGAACAACTAGTTAACGCTCTTCCCGATCTCTCGATTCAAGATCAGGTACTATTTTTTTTTCTTTTTAATTTATTTTTTTGAAAATATAGTTTTTAGAACCAGATCTGTTTTATATTTTGTAATTTACGGTAGTTAAATGTTTTTTTAAATTATGTTGTTTGGTTGCTGAGAAAATCGGAAGGAAAAGAAAGGAATAAAAGGAGAAATTATTGATTAATGGTTATTCAGCTGTGCAGTTTTTTTTTACCGTGCTATTTTTGGTAATTCAATAGAGGTTTCTTTGTGAGAACTCCATTTTATTTTATTGAATTTGTTGTTTGGATTATTCGGTTTTGATTTAGATTGAAGTGAAGAAGAAAGGGGCTGTTGTTGAAGAAGGTTGCGAAAATCACAGTGGAATATGCGCGATTTGTTTAGATAAGATAATGTTGCAGGAAACTGCACTCGTAAAAGGTTGCGAGCATGCTTACTGGTTTGTCTAACCCTATCTCTTATCAATATTTGACATTAATTGCTATCTGGTTTTACTTGGTTATGTTCTTGTTTCCATGCTTCTTTCACTTTTGAGCCTTCTTGATTTCATTCGAAAATTTGAAGTTTAGGGTTAGATTAACCGCTAGATTGACGGAACGGAAGGACTTGGTTATGTTCTGTTTCCATGCTTCTAACACTTTTGAGCCTGGTTTAATTTCGCCAGAATTTCAAAGTTTAGGGTTTGATTAATGGCTAGATCGACGGATGGGGATGACTTGGTTATATTCTGTTCCCAGGACTTTGATGATTCAATTAAAATGTTTTGAAGTTTAGGGATTAATTTAGAATTTGAGCCATAATTTGGGAACTTTGTTACAGTGTAACCCTTTCTATGATCCCTCTGTAAATCCCATTTTTTAGGATTTATATTTACTAAACTATCTAGAATTCGTTTTATGACAAAAACCATTTTCCTTTATAATTTCAGCAATCATAAATGTTGCCTTTGTTTTTTTATACAAAGGCATAAAAGTACTCTTCATCGACTCATCGAACCCGATCTTTGGTAATCATGCTACTCATCCAACTTTTTGAATGAGATCTGGGTTTTCATAGATGACAAGCTGTTTTCCTCTATAATTTGAGCAATCCCACATGTTGCCTTCGCTTTTTATGTAACAGCATAGAAGTACTCTTCCCTCACTCATCAAAGCCGATCCTTCCTAATTGTGCTACTCGTCCTGCCTTGAGAGTGACGAGAATTTAGAAAAGAACTAGAAAACTGTTTGCTTATTTTATGTCTATTTGTTCGGAACAACTTCTTGTCTATTAATTCATGCCTGCAGATTAGCTATCGCAATTGTTATTATTATTCGTTTTTGGAACTCTGTTCTCAACTTCTCAGAGTATCAATGTTAGGAAAAATTGGGCTATCTCGTTTTTGTAGATCCTGTGTTTATGTGCTGCAATGTGCTTCATTTGACACATGTAACATATTTTAGTCATGGGATTTTAGTTCTTATGTGTGCTTTGATGTGTGTTCTTGCAGTGTGACGTGCATCCTTCGATGGGCAACATACAGTCAGATGCCTACGTGCCCTCAGTGTAAACATCCATTTGAGTTCCTTGATGTTCATCGTTCGCTCGATGGCAGGTAATCTTCGAATCCTCCATCTCCCCTTCTTTTTTTAATGAGATATGCCTCTAGTTGGAGATAGTTGAAAAGGGAGGGAGTTATTGTGCCAAACATAATTGTAGAATAATTGAATTTCTCACCGAAGTCCGGTTCGTTTATGGTTGCCATATCCCAGTAGTTGACTTTTTTTCACCTTTTGCTTTAACAGAATCCATGACTACATGTTCGAGGAAAGTGTTTGCTTACTTCTTAGAGCCACATGGTTTAAACCATTGATTGTGCTGGAGGAACGCGAAGAGGTGTATGATAATCTGGAAAGTTATTATGATTATTATCCTTACGAAGATGAGGATGATGAAGAAGATGAAGTTTATTACACCAATTCACCGAGTCTCCGCATCGGCAATCGGAGATGGGGTGATAGTGGATATGTAAGGTCAGGGCGCCAAGAAGCCAGGCCTGTTCAACGATCCAATTTCCAGGACTCCACTGGTGCCGGGTCCTCACGCGAGCCTAAGAATAAAGAAACCGCAAAAAGTACAATGGGGAGACGAGCAAAGAGAACGCTCAAACGTGAGGCTGCCAATAAGGCTGCTGCAGAAAAACATCAAGAGCATTTGATGAGTTCGAGGCTGAAGTGATTTTCTTCGACGTTGAAGTGTTTAATAAAAAACCTTATACCGAAGAATAAGATAAACCGGAATCCATGTATTTGGTTCTTGTATTGTACAGTATTATCTTTCTCTGCAACAAAAATAACGACATTGTCGAATTCGTATCTATTGGTTTACGTAGTCGTCTTTAAGAGGTGACATTCAGTTAACCGAGAACTGTAATCTCGGCGTTGTATCTTCATCCTTGGTGACTTGGTAGGGAAGGATTTGTTTGTAACTTTGATAAATTATTTCCATTAACTAACAAATTACATTCCAAGTCTTGTATAGCATTTCAGCCCCCAAAAAATTTGTATAATTAAATAAACAGATTATTTTTCTTTTTATTTATATTCTGGATATGTTTATATTTTTGGATTTATTTTTTGTTAATATGACATTTCTTTTGTTATTAATTTTTACATGAAAATTTTGAAAAATGTTTAGATTTTTTATTAAAATTAATTTCAGAAGTTAAAAAGCTTAATCAATCATTCAAATTGAATTAAAATTTTAATTTTTAATATAAAACCAAATGATTTGAAACTCAAATCAATTTGATTTTATTATAAAGTTGATCATTTGAGTCCAATAAGGATCGGTTATCGAGGGATTTCTAATATTTTCGGAAATTTTTAAACGAAATTTTAATGCGGTGATATTGTATTTGGTGGAAGTTCTATCCCTTAACTTAGTTGAGAGTGATAAAAGGGAGGGGCAAATTTTTTTTTTTTTAAAAAGGGTCTGAATTAAATTATAATTTTTGTTAGAGATTAAAATATAATTTATTATGTATTAGTTTATGATATTATTATTTTTGAAAAAGATTAAATAACTTTTTTTCATTTTAGAGGATTGATGTGTAATTTTATCATATATAAATTTATAATTTAATAATTTTTAAGGGGTTGAAAAGCAATTTTTGATTGGAAGAGGGGTTGCCCTAAATAATTAGAGTGGCTAAATAGACGAATCATACATGCGCGGACAATCACCACTGACCACCTAAAGAAATCTTAATATTTGCGTTTGGCAGACGCAAAGTTTTGAACAATTTATGGTAACCCCTAGTTAACGTGAGATCCTGATTAGAAAAATATTATTGTTGAGGCTAACTATGCTCTAGCTATCAAAGATATTCATGGTGTCATTAGAAGGCATTCGAACTGAGAGATTTGATATTATGAATTCAAGAACCGTGCGAACGTGAGTGGAGAGTGTGAGATCAAGCATATAACAAAGGAGGCGAATTGTGCTCCTCATATTTTAGCTGAACTAATGAAATATTTGAGTCTTTCATGAAGCTTCTTCAATGGTTGTTGATTAGATATAGTTAGATAAACGTTTTCGGTTGTGTAACCTTGCTGCTGCTACTGTTATTTCGTAATTAACAATTTCTTTTTAGTTTGTTAAAGAAAAAATATTTGCTTTTGGTGATATTTGAAGCATATATGGCATTGTTAAGTAAAGAACACCAGCACTTGAGAACTAATTTCAGACAACACTTTAATTCATAATAAACTGAAAACAGACAACTATTCGAGCTAACTCGAATCACACTGGAAAGACTCCCCGAAACAATCGGGTAAACATCAACAAAAACACACACTTCAATGGAAGATAAACCTTCCAAGGTATATACCCTTTCAAAACCTCAATGAAACAAAGTTTCAACGAGATTAAGAGGGTATATTTATTCATAACATAAGAACTTAAAATCTGTAGGAAATTTCAAACACGTCCTTCAGTAAGGACGTGGGGAAGGACCCCATTGCATAACATCAGAAGACATCTGGCTCTGGCCATTCATTGGAGGGGGTACTGCCGCAACGCCATAAACAGGGCGGAACCCAGTTGCACCACCACCAACAGCACCGCGGAGGCCGAGGCCTCCACCGCCACCGCCACCTAGGCCGGAGCCGACGCCGACACCGAGACTGCCACCTAAGCTGCTTAATCCGCCGAGTACGACACCATTGTTACCACGAAGACTAGGCATGATCATGTCTTGACGACGACGATCTTCAACTTCAAATGGGAGTTGCCTATGAAGAGCAGGGTTGACGAAAGTGTTCAACACCACAGTCGCTTCCGTCGCCACCATCAGCCTCCCCCACACTAACCCACCAGAAAGTTGACCTTGGGTACCTGCAAGAGTTACACCAAAAGTTGATTGTGGTGTCCAGTTGGAAGACGAAGGAGCACCACTGAAGGCCATGAAAGAGCCACACATAGCGAGTAATCCATAAGATCCATGAAGTGAGAACGACGGCGCGTTAAAAAAAGGATGACGGAGCGTGACGTTCAAGACGGAACCAGTGGCGCTAACAACAGAAACGCCGACACGGTTCCTTCGAGCAAAGCTGATAATAGTTTCGATAATATCAGCACCAGCAGTGATCTCCAAGACCGCAGGCTGCACCACAGCTGAGCCACCGTCCCTGGCAGTAACAGCCGCTGGTTTGGGCCTGTTTCTGGATCCAACAGGTCTGCCTCTTGGCTTCCTAGCGGTGGCTCCCGATGACGGAGGAGCCCTTGGCTGAGGGTGGTGATCATCAATGACCATTGCAGTAGGAGTCTTAGACTTGGAAGACCCACTGCCATCACCACCACTGCCATTGACTCCAACGTAGCCGGAGATAGCTCCTCCGCTCAAAGGGGTGTTTTCTGACGAGGAATCGTCGTCGGAAGAGTAGTTAGGGGCTTGAGAAAGAGAGATAACTCCAATCATATCCGCCATATTAGTATAATGGTTAAGGCTATTACAATGTTTTGTATAAGTTCTGTGTGTATGTGTCTCTCTTTATATAGGCACAGTGGAGTCAAATTAGACTAAGTGGGACCCACACGAAAGGTCGTTCCACGTAGGATGTGGGCCTAAATATGAATGAGATTGGATTTTGAAGGTACACATTATTTAATTTATAAATTATAAACCGACCGGTGATTAAGTCGGCTCAACCGGATGGTAGAACCGGTTTAACTCAATAAAATATAAATTAATAAAACATAAAAATCCCAAAAATCTAATTTTACAATTTTAAGATGATTTTTACTTGTTTTTATTTATTAAACTAATTTTCTAGTGGTTCATTGGTTTTTTTGTTCAGGAACGAACCGATTTAACCGACCAATTCGATTTTTTTCTTAACTGATTTCACACAAGATGTAAAATTAAATATGTTGCCAAATATTACCTTAAACATTTATATGTTTCACATTGGTAAATGCAATTTCAAGTAAAGTTTCCTTTTATTTACTAAACAATTAATTGGAGAACCGACGGTTATATTGCCACTGGTCATGTAACGGCTGAGAAAGAGACTGGGACACAAATGACTGAAAGTAAAAAGACTATAATCGCCCTACCGAAAAGGGCCACATTACATTCCTTTCTTAGACTGTCAATAATTACAAATAACCGGTGCTACATTGAGTGCCAAGATACATCTTTGATTAATCAAATCACAATTACGAACCTCGATGGACTTTTCCCATGAATAACAATCTAATAACGCAAGTAAATATAATTCAATACTCCACTTCAAAGATAAAACAACTTATCCCAAAATTTTAGGTATGTAGGTATAGGTACCTACAAGTTATGTATCAATACTCGTATAAGCAAACAAGGCCATAGAAGATCTAATAGGAACGATACAAATAGCCATGAACAAACAGCACCTAATAGGCTAGCGTCCTGGACACCATGAGGAAGGAAAGTTTTATTATGCCGACAATAGGGATAGAGCACAAAAAGAGATAAAGAATAAATAAATTGTGGGTGACAATCGAAAAAAAAGTTGAATGTGTGCAAGCGACGATAAAGACCAAAAGAGATAAAAGTGTCCAATAAGTTTTAGTTTATAGAAAGAGGGAGAAAAGTAGTTGATACCAAGTGCCAACAAAGGATAGAGGTAGCTAGGTTGAGGCTGGTTCAAGTGGGGTGAAAAGATTGATCTTTTGTAATTTGATATATCAAATCCGGCTCTCCAAAACACTCATGGGGCTTATTCCTAAGCAATTTACGAGTCTTTTTCATTTTTTTTATTTTTTGTTTTTATTATGAATAATCAATTTGCTTAGTTTTACTCATTTTGATACCCAAATTGGCAAAATTGTGTCATGGGGAACTTAGCAATATGTTTGAGTTGGTCTAGGGGGACGAAAATGGCCCAACCTTGAGGAAAACAACATTTGGTATTGGTGTCGCCACATTGATGCTAAGATGTTGTGACATCGGGATCCTTTGCCTCGAGGGTGCAAGACTTCAACGAGAAATTAACATGGAGCCGATTGTTGAAAGAGTCACGTCATTGAGTATGACAACCTGTTTTAAATAGAAATCGGAACAGTGATTTTGGGACCACAAATCCGAATCCGGAAAGAAAATTTATTTTAAAATATTTTTATGATCTACAGTATGATAATAATGTCATATGAAAATTTCGTAAAGAAATTTTACCGATTACATGTTTATTTTGATAAAGGACCAAATTGCACAAAGTGCAAAAGTAGAGTTCTAAAAGCTAAAGGGATTAAATAGCTATAGAACTTTAAAGTAGAGGTATTTATATGGTAATTAGACCATTAAAGAAAATTTAGTAGATATTTTTGATGAATCATCCATGGAAGACTAGAAAAAGAAAAGGATGAAATTGGAAAGTTGAAAAATTAAAGATGATAAATAAAACAAATATCAAATAACATCATTTTATATCATCTTCATCCCCAAAATTATATGGAAACTCTAGGAGAGAGAAAGGAAACTTTCTTGGCTTAATTAGGTATGTTTTCTTGTCCCGACTTTAGTAATTTTTATATTTTTGATATCAGAATAGTTCAATCTATCTATTTTGGGGATTAATTTGAAAAGTTATCAAAGTATCAAAGTTTTTCCATGGATGAATATGCTGAAATTTTGAAATTTATGATAGAAAATGAAAGGTTGTTGATAGATAAACAACTTTTCTAAAGTGAATTTTCATGAAATTTTGATTAGGGACTAAATTGTAAAAGTGTAAATCTATGGAAAAATTCTGAATTTTATGAAATACATGGGATGTAAATGTTACATTTAAAATTTGGCCAGGCTTATAATAAGGATTAAATTGCAAGAATTTCATTTTCCAAGCCTAGGGATGAAATCGTCATTAATTAAAAGTATAGAGGCAAAACGGTAAATTTGCCTAAAATATAAAATGGACTGAATTGAATATGAATTGATGTTAAATTTGCTTGTATAGATCCGGATAGACCAAATTCGAAGTTAGAATAAGGAAAAGAGAAATACTAGATAGACCAAATAGGGTCCCACGCATCTTAAATTTCAAAATAGAATGCTTGGAATTAACCACACGGCCTGGCACACGGGCATGTGACTTGGCTATGTGACCCCTGCTCCTTAATATTTTGCAAGTCAGGGAGTTACACAGGTTAGAGACACAGGGTGTGCCCTACCTTATATGCCACATGGCCTAAGACACGGGCATGTCATTTGGCCGTGTGGGCTCACACAGCTTGACCACACGGGCGCGTGTCCTTTGCACATAGGAAAAGTTTTGAAATTTCCCAAAAAATTTTCTGAGTTCTCTATTTAGTCCCTACTCGTTTCTAATGTATGTTTTAAGCCATAATGGCTCATATAAGGGACGATATGATTAATTTATGATTTATATCTGATTTTAATGTAAAGTGACATGAAATGTCTGAGTTTGATTTGTAAATTCTAGTAATGCTCCTAAACCCTATCTGTAACGCCCCCAACGCCCGAAACCGTCACCGGAGTCGAGCTTGAGGTGTTACTAAACAAAATATACCAATTTAAACAACTTTACAAAATCCATTTTCATTTTCGGAATAAACTGTTTTCCGCGTCATAGTCGCTCAAAAAATCATATCTCGAGTCACGAAACTCGAAATCAAGATCCGTAACATGCTCAGCCGACATAGGCCAATTTACAAGAATACATACTACCTTAATCACAAGCCAATGCCTTTGGCTAAATCATAATATTACGTACTCAACATTATAACCCTATACATGCCATAGACTCGGTACACTAGGATTTACTTACGACGATAGCATTAACTTGACAGTGTGATAATGTCTCTGACGGCCTCTAACCCGAGCAAACCTGGCAACCCTAGGGGATATGGGAAAGAAAAGGGGAGTAAGCTTTACGCTTAGTAAGTTCATATGAAAACAATAAGCAACTTATTAACAAGCTTTATCAATGTTTACAACAAAATCTCAATATCATCAAGAATAAAAGACTCATTCCAATTCATTAAGATAATCCATAGATGTACAATAAAGCCAATTCTATTCATATGCTCTTGTATCTTATTTTATAAGTTCACACATGTTAGTCCATATGACTCCATGTATGATCCTATATAAGAATTTAACATATAATTCATATCCATTAGCAATCGTTACCATGAAGTCTTTTAGTCCGAGACTTTACTTGCCTCGTCATCGAGACCTTTAGCTTGGGTAAACTCCATACATAGCCATCGGGTCTCTAGCCCGGACATAATCTCCGCATATAGCCTTCGGGTCTTAACCCGGACATAATCTCCGCGTATAGCCTTCGGGTCTTAACCCGGACATAATCTCTGCGTATAGCCTTCGGGTTTTTAATCCCGGATTCACATCACAGAGTCTTATGTATTCACATGTTACCACATTTCACATAGCAAAAATCACATTTGTAATTCAAGTCCACTCATTCGCATATAGACATATAACATGCTCAATGACTTTGTGTCGTAAACATCATTCAAGTCTAATACATATATTCTTCTTTTACTAAACTTTTAGCTCAATAAGCAAACACATACATAAGCATATGTCCCCAATCTCTTTCTTTGTTTAGTTCTCTAATAGCCATTCGGCTACATAACAAACATGTAATAGGTTCTTTCTCAATAACCTTACTATGATAAGGACAATGGGACATCATTCATTTATCATACAAGTATATCATGGCATTTAAAATTAAATACCAAATTCAATTACTCAAAACTTACTTGTTCCAATGGAATATCATATTCCATCAAATTCCCAATGCATTCCATCATCACATAATTGTTTTCAACACTTGGCGTCACTTTCCATATACAATATTTCCAATAAAGAAAATCCAATACCAACATAGCAAGATAATTTCCAAAAATATTAGTAATAACATGAATATCATGCTTATTTAATCATACGAACTTACCTCGAAGGCAATTCCGGTTAATTACTCCATTTTAGTCCATAATCTCATACTTTCCGATTTAGGCCCAAATCTCGCTTTTCTTGATCTAACATGATTAAAATTCACTCATTTAATCACTAAATTAATTAAAACAATCCAAATTTCACAATTTTAGCAAAATGACCATTTTGCCCCTAGACTTTTGCAAAATGACCATTTTGCCCCTATGCTCGAAAATTGATTTTTATTCAATTTCTTCACTTCTTAAGCCTAAATAAACCATTACAAGACCATAGAAACTCATAAATATCATTTTCACACACATTAGCACTTATTTTACAACTTTGCATAATAACCCCCTTTAAGGCATTTTCATGCAAATTTCTTTCACAAAGGTGTTTATTAGACAAATACAACTCAAATTCTTCCATAAAAACTCAGCAAACAACACATATATGTTCATGGCAAAACCCTAAACTCTTTATCATTTTGCAAACTAAACCCCTCATTTGAAAGCTCATGCTTTGGGGGTTCCAAAAATGTAAAAATCATCAAGAAAAGACATTAAAATCACTTACTATCAAGGGAGATGAGTTGCTGAAATTTTCCAGCTTCTAAACCCTTATTCTTGCTGCCCATTTCGTGGAGAAGAAGAGGAAATGAAAGAGAAATAACATTTTATTTCTTTTTCTTATTTTATTACAAAATATCTTACCCAACATTTTTGACTTTTCTACTCTTCTATTCTCTTGGCCGGCCATTCATTTTTAAAGGGCCTAATTACCTTTTAAAGACCCCCAATTTTAATTCTAAATCAATTTAACACCTTTATGCATTAATACACAACTTTTACACTTTATGCGATTTAGCCTTTTTTCGAAATTAAGCTAGAAATCTCTAAAATTAACTTATCAAAATTTTCATGCACCTTTAAAAAATATGCTATATCACAGAGAATAATATCAAAATAATTTTCTCCGGCCTCGGAATAGTGGTCTCGAAACCACTGTTCCGACTAGACCCAAAATCGGGCTATTACACTATCTGGCAATGGATACAGGTTAGGGGTGTTACATTGAGGGTGTGAAGTGATGAAATCGGGGTCACCACCAAGGATGTTGCGACATTGAGAACCTTCAAAGCCACAAGTGTGCCATTGTCAAGGGTGCCGTGACACTATTGCCTAACGGGGTGAAAAATATTGCAGGGGTAATCTTTTGTCCAACACCAACTCAAGTCAACACACATTTTAAAGGTAATTTTGTTATTGCTAATGTTGAATTTTTAGTTGTGTAAAAGACCTTTTGGTTGTTAACTTAAATGAGCCAACTTTTATTTCAGCTTTTTAGTTAATTGTTAGCTTCTTCTCCATTTTTAGGTTTAGTTATTTACTTTTTTGAGCTTAGCTGGTGTAGCTGTTAGTTTTGTTAGTTTTTACTATAACTTTTCTTTTCTTTGCAATTAAGTACTTAAGTTTTACTTTGTATTTTGATTTCTTTTCAAATCCTTCAGTATATTCCACCTTGTTTACCTTTAAAAGTATAAAAACCTTAACTTTAACTGCATTTTCACCTTCATTGTTGCTGATATCATCTTCTTCAAAGCATCCATTAAAAACTCCTAAGATTCCTCTAACCTTGCTTTTGTGTTTCCTTTAACGAACCATTTGAGCATATGTTTGATTGTTGTTTGCATGATGATGATGATGATGATGAGTGGTAACTAAATATATGCCGGTTGGTTGATGGAAATGTTGCTTAGTTTTTTTATTTAGGGACTAAATCGTAAAATTTGGACTAAATCGAATAAACTTAAAAATTTAAAATTGACGACTCTAGGTGAATATTTAGGTAGGTGAGACCAAGAGGAGAGCCTATCAAGAACCAATTTGGTTGTCCCGATTGAGTTGGGTGCGACAAAGAAATAAATCGGACTAAGTTTTCTAATTTGGTAAAATGGTGACTGAAAGTTAAAATTGAACCAATTAAAAGTTTGAGCCATTTCGATCCCTATTCCAAAAATTAATCAACATGGAGGTCAACCAATCACTTTTTTTCATTAAATTGTTAGTTGTGTAATTTTAACTGTTTTGCAGTTTAGTATTGTTAGTTGTGTAATTTTAACTATTTTGCAGTTTCATCCTTTTTACTGTTAGATAGTTAAGTAGTGTAATTACCCCGTCAATATGAATTGTCGTACTATAATATTTAGCAACTAGCCAGCTAGACTTTTTGTTTGCATACTTTTACCTTATTAATCACGTTACCCGAATTCTCTTGGGTTTGATCCTAGAAATACTCGATGTGTTCCATTGTAACACTTATAAATACTATAACTGACCTGTCACACTTGCAGTACACCGCTATATTTGTGTTGATTCATAACCTCGACGCTTGCACCTGAAAATGAATATATATTTTTGAATTAAATAAAGTTCGAAAATGAAATTAAATCATTTGATCATAATGAACCATTAAATGTAGAAATATCAAATATATTTTCTCATAGATTCTTTTACTATAAAGTCGGCATAATTTTAACGAAATTAGAATTAAGTTGAGAAGATTATTTAATTGAAAAATATTAAGATGATTATTTTTGAAAGTAGAAAAACAAATGTCGAGTGAATCAAATCATAAAATATTGGGTTAAAAGTTCAAGAAATACTTGTAATTGGAGAGGCCCAAAAGCCCTTAATGTTAATGAGGGGGGTGACAAACCCTAGTATTATTAACCAAAGTTGTCGCCCCTTATACTCCTATATAAGCTACGAGTTCATTTTTCTAATTGAAATAAATTTCTACAATTCAATAAGGGTTCTATTTCATTTACCTATAAATAGATGGCACTAGTAGAGCTATTTTGTAACAGCCAAATTTTCAGTGGTGTCGGAACAGTGATTCGAGATCACTAAATCCGACGAGGAGGTTAGAAAATTTGTTAATTAATAATTTATCAATTAAGTGTGGTTATAGAAGTATTTTAAATTAGTGAATTATGTAAATTAAAAGAAATTATTAAGTAAATTGGGTCGAAAACGAGGTATCGAGACCTCGATATTATAAACTGAGTCATAAATATTTTTATAAATATTTACAATGTGTTGATAAGTTAGTATTAAAGTTTCATTAGAAAATTTTAACATTTCGATAGTCAATTGAATAGAAAAAACTAAATTGAATAAGGTGCAAAACTTGTGAAATGTGATTAAATAGCTTAAATGAAGAATAAAGAAGGACTTAAGGCATAAATGTGCCAAAATTAGGATGGATGAGGCGGAAATAGCAAGAAAAATCTGAAATTTTGGTGTATTGAGGGCAAATTTGGAAATTTTGCCAAATTAACAAAATAAAAATCTAAATGAAAAGAGTTCTAGCAAATTCATCTTTCTTCAGCCAAAAGCACCATTAGAGAGCTCTTCTAAGCTGGTTTTTCATGCTCTTCTAAGCTGGTTTTTCATGCTCTTCCTATAAGAAAGTTCAATTCTTGATTATTTCTTGTAAATTTTGTGATTTTGATACTTTTACAACTAGGTCCAACTAGTTAATTCATTAGTTTTTTATTATATGAATGATTTTAAAAGTTTCCATGGATAAGTTCTGGAAGTTTATGATGAATTAACATGGATTTGAAGCTTTAATTTTATTATATGATGGTTTTATTAAGTTATTTTTAGTAGAAATTGATTTTAGGACCTAATTGTGAGAAAGTTTGGGATTAGGGTTTAGTGCTAAAATTATGATTTTCAAAGGTTTTGAAGTAGTTTAAAATGATAGAATAAAGTTTTAATTGAGAACAATAAGTTCAATTAATAGGTGAATTGATTAGGGACTAAAGTGTAAAAACTGTAAAATTTTAGGGTAAATGTGCAATTTCAAAAATTTAAGGGCATAATCTGTGAAGTAAATTATAATTGAACTAGCTGCCGGTGAATGAAATATTTATATTATAGATAAAAAATCTAAAGATAAACGTGGAAAGGAGAAACTAATCGAATAGTCTCTGGACTTCCACAATTTTTACAAATTAATCCAAGTAAGTTCATATGGCTGAATTCTAATGATTATTTGTTAATTTTATGAATGATATGATATATTATTTCATATGTTCATTAATAAATTATAAATATTGTAAAAGTGTATAATCGAATTAAATGTTTAAATTTGGTAGAACGCAGGGTTGAGTACTTTCATACAATGATAAAAGATGAATTGACGGAAAAGACCATGGTTGTACCATGGAAATATGTGAATATGTGATGCCGTGTAAGACTATAACTGGGCTATGGCATCAGTATGTGACTATGTGACTATGTGACTATGTGTAAGACCATAGTTGGGCTATGGCATCGATATGTGATTGTGTAAGACTATAATTGGACTATGACATTGAGAAAGCGAAGTACTTAATTCCGTAAGATGTTCTCTAATTTGACGATGTTGGTAACTAATACATGGATATAAACGACTGATTTGTAGAGATATTGAAATTGAGCTCAACTAAGTGATTTTATCATTTAACTGTTGTGTTTGGTAGGATATGTTAGTGAATTATATGTTTGTAAATTGTTATGTTTAGTTCGGTGAAAATTATTTTAAATTCCTATGAACTTACTATACGTCAATAAGCTTACTTGTTTGTTTTAAATGTTTATTGTAGATAACCGTGAAATTTGAGGATCAGATCAACACATCAAACAACACTATCCAGATTTCTCCGTATATTTTATTAAACATCTTTTGGTTTATATGGCATGTATAAGGTTGAGTTAATAACAAAATTGTTTGAAATTGAGATAGTAAGACTTGAATGGTTAAGTATGTATTATAACTTGATGTGTTGGGTATGCTAGATCATCTATAATGCATTTTTTTCTTGATCTGGTTGATTGGTTGGACTATATTGGTATATAAATGTGTTTATGTGCAAGTTGGTAGTGTAAAAGTGAGAAAAGTGGCATTAAATGGCCTATTTTCGTCCACACTGGTAGATACACGGGCCTGTGTCTTGGTCGTGTGTGACATATGGCCTACTACACAGGCATGTGTTTTGGCCGTGTGCCCCTTGCACCCTAAAATTGAGAAATAAAATGATCAGAATTTAGCACACGGGTATGTGTCTCAACCGTATGAGGTACACAGCCTATAAATTGGTGTGTGACAAGGCCGTATGAAACCTGCACCTAAATTGTGAAAATTAAATTAACCACACGACCTAGCACACGGGCGTGTGACTTGGCCATGTGACTTCAATTTCTTCATGGGTTACAAGTCAAAGAGTTACACGGGTTAGGGACAAGAGCGTGTAAGCCACACGGCGTGTGGCTCCTTCATGTGAGAAAAATTTTAAAATTTTACGAAAAATTTCTTGAGATTCTAATTTAGTCCTGATTTGATTCTAATGTTCGATTTGGGCCTCGAAGGTCAAGTTAGGGGTTAATCTCAGGAAATGAATAGTATTTAAATTGAATTGTGTATAAATGTTTTGTGAACTCTAGTAATGCCTCGTAACCCTACTCCAGCAACGGTTACGGGTTAGGGGTGTTACATATTTACAGAACTTTAAGATATTGTTACTCTGCCCGAAAGTAGAGAGAAATTATTTTCAACTATTAAATATATTTTTCGGAATAACTATTTTTGTCGGTTTCTATATGAGAAGATATTTTACGTTTTCGCACTTAAACAAATAAAACTATGTTTAGTTTTGTGTTTTGATTCGAATCATTCGAGTCCACACTTGAAGCAGTTTGTGGTACAAGAAACAGAGAAAGTCGTTTGGTTGAACAAATCGGCTTGATTTTCAAAATTATAATTTTCGTTGTGCAAGAAAACTATTTTCAAACCGATTCTTTTCCAACACAATTAAGACTCGGAATCAATTGTTTAACATGATTTGAATGTGTTTGATATTGAATTGCATATATAAATGATTATATGTTGTCTGATTGACTATAGTTGTTTCGGTAACGAATGTGACATCCTATAGCTCGGGTTATAAAATAATGTAATGTAAATATTAAAAAAAATGTTAAGATGCCTTCAGAAAAGAGTTTAACAACTAAAAAAATTATGAAATATTAAATTAAAAATGATATAAATATTTTTAAATAAGTTTAAAAAATGGACGGGTCTAAATTAGATTTGGGTTAATTGATCATTTAAAATCAGGTCAAGCTTAATTGAAAGAAAAACTTATTTAACTGCATTTGAACTCACGTTTGTTGTAATAGCAATGGTATCAACTAAATTAAGGTTTGATGATTTTTTTAATATTTAAAAAATATATCGTGAATTAAAATAAAATATATATTAATAGAATAACATTTTGAATTTTATCAAATTAGGCATACCTAAAAATCATACGACTTGAGCGATTAAAAAAATTAAAACTAATGAAAAAAAAAAAAGTCATTTTTAATAACCAATAATTTTGGAATTAATACCTATAAGTCCTTGTAATATAGAGTTAAGAGCAATTTAGTCCATTTCAAAATAAATAGAGTATTTTAGTCCCTATATTATTAAAAAAAAATACAATCGTGTTTGACTATTTCCATTAATGAATTATTATATCAGGCCACATGTGATTTTGTTTTCTAAAAATTAAACGAGTTCTATATTATTTAAAAATAAATAAATAAAATTGAAAGTCAACTTTGCGTTTAAGTCATTTACTAATAAAACCAGAAAAAAAATAATTTGTGCAATAATGATAATTTATTTTATTGTTTAGGTCTTTCTTTAATAGGGTGAGTAAAATCAGATTCAATTTGAAAATTTTAATAAAAAATTTAAATTATAAATTAAATAGTTTGAGTTATTTCGATCAACTCGAATAAAAAAATTAAAATTTTTTATTCAACTCAAATATGTACAATTTAAGTTATTCGAAAATTCGAATAAAAAAAAGGCAAAACTCAGTTTTGATAAATGTTTACCCATCAAACTTACTTATGTAGTTAAATAATATTGTATTTCGTCTACTAGTTAATATGTAAACGCATTAAGTATAAATAATATGATTTGTTCATTCGACCCGAAATTTTTGAGCTCGATTTAAAAAAATTTCAAATTGAGTTGAATTGCTAAAATAATATTTGTTAACTAAACTAACTCGAAATTTTTTAACTCAATTCAACCCTAACCTACTCTTTAATATATTTTGAGGGTTTTTTTTTAAATTAATTGTTGCAATAATAATAATAATATTTTATTTTACTTTGTTAATCCTTGGTTCCTTTCATCTTCATTATTATTGATTATAATATTTTCTTCTCATCCATCAGCACTATAAAAAGGCACATGGAGACGACGATGCAGAAAACCAGAAAAAGCAAGGTATTTACGAGAATTTAGCAAAAAAATAATGGAAGGGGTACAGCACCGAATGGTTGAGGTGAATGGCATAAACATTCACATAGCTGAAAAAGGGGAAGGTCCAGTCATCCTTTTCCTCCATGGCTTCCCTGAGCTTTGGTACTCATGGCGTCACCAAATCCACGCTTTATCTAACATGGGTTACCGAACCGTTGCTCCCGATTTGAGAGGCTACGGCGACTCGGATATTCCCGAGTCAGTCGACAGTTACACTTGTTTCCACATAGTCGGTGATCTAGTGGAGTTGATAGACGTGCTGGATCCGCATGAACGGAAGGTGTTCGTGGTAGGGCATGACTGGGGAGCCATACTAGCATGGTTTTTGTGTCTGTTAAGGCCTGATAAAGTGAAAGCAGTGGTGAATTTGAGTGTGCCGTTTTTGAGGTTTGATCGGAATATCAAGCCTGTTGAACTTTGGAGAGCTTATTATGGCAGTGATCATTACATCTCTAGATTTCAGGTAAATCAGAACTTTCAGATATCCGATTCAATTGGTCTCAGCGGTTCAATTAAATAAATTACCTTAATTTTTTATTTTTATATAATACTCATAAAAATATTAAAATTTATCATTTGAGTCGCATTTAATTTTCAAAATCTAAAAAATACAAGATTAATAGAATAATTTAACCTTATAAATCTTACTACTGCATTTTAAATCAATGCTTAAATTTTAAAATTTAAAGAATACAAAAACTAAAATTAATCAAAATTACCGTAGAAGCAGTAAATCACCACAAAAACTAATAGCATAGACTTTTTTTTTTCTCCTATGAAATCGATATTTATCTTGTCCAACCATGATGCCCACATCCCCGACCATAATTTAAATCCTGAGTTTAGCACGGCTTTCTTATTACAACTGAGAACTGATGGACGTGTGTGTATTACAGGAATACGGAGAAATAGAAGGTGAATTTGCATGGGTTGGTATGGATAGAGTTGAGAAGGAATTTCTTACTGATTTTCCAGTGCTGTTACCAAGAGGGAAACTATTTAAACGTCCATTGGATGAACCAATTACATTGCCTTGTTGGTTATCTGAGGAAGAAGCCGATTACTATGTCACCAAATTCCAGAAAACTGGCTTCACTGGTCCACTCAACTTCTACAGAAATTTTGACAGGTATGTGTGTGCGTGTATGTGTGTGTATTGGCTCTGAAGCAGTGTTGATGTTTTTGGGTGTTGGGTTTTGATGGCAGAAACTGGGAACTATTGAAACCATGGGTGGGTTGTAAGATCGAAACACCAGCCAAGTTCATGATAGGGGATAAGGATCTGGTTTACCATATGCCTGGTATGAAGAATTACATTCACAACGGTGGGTTCCAAGAAGATGTGCCATGTTTGGAGGAAGTGGTTGTGCTGGAAGGTGTTGACCATTTCATCAGCATGGAAGAACCACAAAAGGTCAACGAATACATTTTTGACTTTTTCAGCCGGTTTCGTTGAACCCATAAAAAAGCCCTCCGCGGTGTGTTTCAAGCCTTTTGTGTAATAAAAAAAAACTTGGCTATGATCCAAGTGAATTAAGTGTACGATTAATCTCTCTCTATTATAAAAAAATGAGACAAATAAAATATCTCATGAATAAATCAAATATCAATTCAATTCAATTAAAAAATTAAAAAACAATTATATAAAATTAAAATATCATAATTCCTTATCAAAATTGATTCTAAAATTTAAGTTCCATCATCAACATACTTCCTTAAAAATTTATTGATGTGACAATTTAAAATTAAAAAAAATATTCAATAAATGTTACAATGAAACTGTATTTAACAAAATAATTTTAATAGTGTAAGTAATTTGACTTAAATTTTGAGATATGAAAAGCAAAAAGAGTAGGAGATTATGTTCCAAATTTACGAGTACAGGAACATATGACACATTTTAACCATTATATTATTACAAGGATGTTTTTATCAATTAAAAACACAAAAAATAATATTTTCATTGTAGGGCCCTTAAGCCTGAATGTCAATAGAAGCATGGCTAAATGTGTGTGTGTATATATATATATAAAAGAAAATCTGCATATGCAATGACCTGCACAAATTCTCCATAGATTTATTTCGTTACACTGAAAGTTTTGAGTGAAACGCTAACTTCAAACCAAAAAAAAAAAAAAAAGACAAACTAGTGTTTATGTGTTCAACCATAACTCATATCAAACTAGTAACAAATGCTTAATAACAAGCATTATGAATATGATGAACCTAAAAACAAGTCTTTCAACCATAAATATATTATGTATGTATATATAGCAAACATACATAAATCACACATTCTGCTACTCAAAAGCACCAACAATAATCCCAAATCCCAACAATGTCCAACGACTGTATGCACAACATACCTGTATAAACATGTCAAAGACACCTCTGAAGCTCATCCACAGAGTAACTGGGTCGAGCACACATCATATGCTTTAGGCTCAGCTGCCGGTTGCTGACTTTTAACAGCAACTTAGGCAAATGAGCATTGGATAGATAATTAGGATAGTAAACCAAGTTTTTTTTCCAACCAACTCTTCAAGACATAGCCCCAAACCCGATAGATGATCTTATTAACACGTTTTTATCTCCATCCCAAGTAACCAATTAAGGCATTGTACTCCTTACAAGTTTCGCGTCTTAAATACGGTTTCCCCCAATATTCCTCGAAATCTGCAAAAATCAAACAGCAAGAACCACTTCTATTGAGATGAACAGGAAAACATGTATGCGTGCACCAAATTCAAGCCAACACAATCAAACATTCTACACAAACACGATTATTTTTCGGCACTAAATATAGAATGGCTATAAGCATTACTCTAACCAAGTGTATACGGACAAACAAGTTTCATTATTGTTGCAAACAAAGGAGGGAGTAAATGGGAAACTATCAAAGAAAAATTGCTAAGAGCATACGAAGAAACACAAAAAAGAGAGGAGAGTGATCGGTAAATGATCAGAGAAAAATAATCAGGTGCATACTCACTTGTTTAGCGGCAATTGCCCACTAGAAGCCAAGGCCACCCATGCTCCAACAAAAACTCAACACTGACAATGCTTCAAAGATGGAGTTGAATTTGGCAGCAAACGGATGCAGTACAACAGGAGTCATTCTCAACTCAAGAACTTCAAGGAAAAAACAAGTTTAGATGGAACAAGATTTACACAAAGAAATTTAGCAACAAACAAGATCAACTCTAAAATCAAGAGGCAGAAAATGAGTAGAAAAGCGAAGTTACCAGATTGATCTCACACAAAATAACGACCTGTCCAGACTGATTGTCCTTGATACTGCTCAGGCTGTGCAGTAAACTGCTGGTTTCCATTCATCAATTGCTGTTGCTGCAACTTCAGTTCATGTCGATTTTTCAGATGCTCAAGAGTATGATAATCCTGCCAGCCTTTCTGCTTTTCCATTTGAAACTGCGCTGTTGGTCCCTGTTTCCCAGGGAAAGGGAAACTTACCATTCCATTCAAACCATTGCTGCTGTTATTGACATAATTGGGATCTGCATGAGATGCATGATTGAGGGAACTATCAAGCCCAGAGCTTTTCAATGATGGTGGCAACTGATACCCATCCAACCAACTATAATCATCCATCAGGGGGTTCTCCAAGTGTGAAGCAGAAACGGATTCACTCTGTGGCTTTGAAGGAACATGGCTAAAACCAGGTGGAGGACCAAGATGCCTAACTGGGCGGCTAACTGGATTCTTCCGCATCCCAACTTGCAAAGCGGAGGAAGTTTTAGCAGCCAAAGCATCAGCAGTAACTCCAGATGATACAATAGCATCAATTCTGGATGGCAACACAGTATCTGGCACTTTCACCTGACTGTAGTACATATCACCAGCAGTGGCACTAATGGGTAGTTTTTGGAAACCAGCTGAACGAGCTGTAGGATGAGACAGGCTTGCATTATCTTGCAACCCAAGTTTTGTTAAATGCCCATTCTCTAGCATCGTCAAACCTTTTAAGCTATTAGCCAGAGAAGTAGCTTCTTCCACTGACCAACCAGATGATTGCATATGAACAGGTTGCTGAAGCTGAGGGGCAATGCTCCCAACAGATACAGGCAGTGGAGAACTAACATCAAATGTATTATGCTGATAAAGACTAGCAGGAGGACCAGACATGGTACTGCCATAAAATTTGACATCACTTGGAGTGCTACTTCGATCATGCTTCAAAGCCTCAGAGGGGGGCCAGTTTGGACCAACCACTTCAGTTCTCTTCTCACTCACAGCTGGTTGGAAAACAATCACTTCATCATCATCATCCTCTTCCTCAACCATTCTAGGTTGTGGGATTGGCTGCACATTTCCAATATTAACTGACTTCTCAGAAGGGGTTTCATGCCCCACACCATTTGTTGCCAGTGAGGTAGAAGAGCTGAATGTGATATCTTCAGAGGGCTCAGCACCAATAAGAAATTTCTTTGCTTTTGAATCAAAACAAACATTTTTCTGATCAACCCTAATGACATTAGCTAGAGCCTTCCCAGCTGCTAAGATCCTCTTGACACGGGCTTTCTTTTCCTTATCGCCTTCACTTATAAAGGAGCGCTTTCTTGAGAAGTCCAAAATAGTGTGTGCTGGAACAAGTGGCAGGAACCCTCTCAACTCAAAGTCCTCCGACAATGCAAGACAGTTTTCAGTTTCTCCTTCGTACCTACTCATATTGAAAAAGCAGGTCTCATCTTCATCATCACCAATGCCCATTGTCCTAATTGACAAGATCTTATTCAGAAATGATATGCAATGTTTCCAGAAAAGTGATCTAGTCATTGACTGTTTCTCATCCACATCACTGCCAGCTACTGCAACATCTGGGCAGCAAGCTAGCCACTCTAAAAAAACAAGAATAGCAGGTAAGGTGTAGCTCGAAGAAACATCCTGGAGCTGTGAACATCTCTCTACTACATGTCGCATCAACTCAAAAACTGCAACGAATGCATTTTGAAGCAGCGCAGTGCGCTGCACAATTTCAGCATATGTTTGACCATCACTCTCCCTCTTCAGATTGTAAACTGTAAATACAAGAATGGAAACCATCCTAACAAGGAGAAGTGCATTCTCAGCAGCATCTGTGCCGAAATTAAGTTCCTCTTCTGGCCCAGAAGAGAGAAGTTCACATAAATCATGACTAACAAGAGAAAGAACATCAGCAAACGTCTCAAGACTGCACAAAGGAAGCTTCAATTAGAACACAAAACCCAGAAAACTTGGTCAATGATAGAGAATAAATTTCTGAAAAAGTATACCTTGTGCGTGTAAAAAGAATGCCATTAAGCCGCACAAATCGAATGCAGAAGGATTTAAAAGCATCCTGGACACCAGATACTTTCTCTCTAGCAGTGTTTGATTCCATGTTGGTCTCTTTAGATGCAAGTTTTGCTTCTGTTTTCCCCCTATCTTTTCCAGATAACCGTACAGCAGGTTCCTTGACCAAAGGAGCTTTAACATCTCCAGGAAGTTGTGAATAATTATGACGATTCTGCAAACAAAAACAGACATATTTATACAATTTCTATAGTTGTATACATATCCAAGTACTAGCATATAAATAATAAATCCGCTCACAACTCAATTTTCAAATCAGTCACATATAAATACAATTAGTTATCGCACTCTTAACAACAATTGAAGAAATCTTATGAGATTAAAAGTAAACAAATCTCAAACTTGGATTACCACGTCAGAAAAAGAAATGTCTTTGACACAGTTAAATATCGTCCCAAAACTCCATAGATGAAAACGTTAGGTAACAGTTGATATAATCTCACATTGTAACTTAAACTAATCCATGCATATAGCGCGGATGAGTACCTTTGCAGAAAATCACCTTAGACAGGGTTAATGGTTTGCAGTTATCTAAAATTTTCAAAGACATCTAAGTAATGCTTAAGGTAAATAAACATCAAAATGTTCAAATACGCCAGCAACTTAATGTCATAGTCAGATGCAAAAACGTACATTAACCAATCATCTATAATACACATCCACGAGTCCATAGTAAAGACAAATGCTGCCTGAAAGTAAATGTATAAACCCAAATGCCAAAATATAAACTACAATTTGCATTGATACCTTCTCAAATGCCACAATCAAGTTATCTCTTGCAGTTGAAAAGGGGTTATCCACTGCCAAACTTCGGAAATATCGATAAACAGCTCCCAGCTCATCTCCAGAATAGGATGCCAATATAGCTAGCTGAATAAGAGATCAATGCCCACGTTAAGAATCAAAATATAGATGAACATAAAAACTTCAAGGCAGGTGCAAAGAGCTCGCTGGGACATAAAAGTTAAGCGTAATTTATTAACAGGAAAATAAAGAAAAACCTGATGATGTGGATTCCCACTTGATGACCAAATTGATGCAGCTTGCAAGTAGTAACTTGAAGCTGCTGCATACTCGCGTGATTTAGAGTCTCCATCTCCATATAATCCTTTGTACCGTGCTAGGTCTCCCAAGTATATCAAACAACGGTGACAAGACACCAAACCCTTTTTTATGTCAGTAGATTTCTTCCCATCTTTGTCCATAACAATTTGGCTTTCTGAATCATCAGAAAAGTACCCAAATGGAAGTCCATACTTTGCTCTGATTTTCAAAATTAGATCATGATAAAATCCTGTTGCCTCTGAAAGGAAGGTCTTAAACTGCAGTCTTATTTTTGTAAGTCGATCAGGCCGTGGAGGAACTTTCACACCTTGAGACGTGTTTGATCCTGCAGAGGACACTGCAGCACTATAATGAGCTCTTAGTTCCTCAATCCGCTTATAATGTAACTGCCACAAAGCATATTCAATATTGTGCTGCTCGGAAAAAGCATGGTCCTCAAGAATTATAGCCTCGTAATTCTCACGCATCTGCTGCCAGGCATTGGGATCTGAAGGCACTCGTGCCTGAGCAGATCTCCTACGATTTTTTTCCAATTCGATATTCTGCAGAGGATGCCATATGTAAACATCATGACCAGGATCTAAAATGGAACCTCATTTCTAGAGAATATAAGATATACCTTCTCGTAAAGACGCTGTGCGCGCTCCCTAGATGAAGGAGCAGACATTTTATCTATCTGCACTATCATCATCCATCCAAAGTAATTCGTCAAAATGCATTAAATCTGCACAATGCACACGTAACCAGCAATGCAGACTAAGCCACGTATTATTGGCTAAAACAAACCGAATCAAATCAAATACATCATAGTCATAATGATAGGTGGGAAAGAATCAAATCTTCCAAAATACTGAAAGCATTAATTAAACCATTTGGCTTATTGCAAAACCTATGACCAAGATCTAGAAAATCACCAAAGAATCTGGAGGGAACTCTCACAAAACATAGCGATGCTATAAAAAGTACAATTTAATATCTCTAAACCAGAATGACTTCCTTGAATATACTTCAAAGTGCTTCAGTCCTCAAATGGCAGCTTCATTCAGTCCAAATACACACAAAAGTTTAAATCCTTACGAATGTGTCTCGCTTATCCTTTCATGATCAGTCAAAATTGTTCAAAATTTATTGCAAAATCTAGCATAACATTGGAGCTACTTCCAAATGGCAATAACATCCTAAAACTAGTACTATTAGCCTCAACCTAATATACTAAAAAATTGATAGTAAACCCAGACATTGTTTCGTTCCCTTAAAATAATTAACAGCCGGCCCAAACATTCTACAAATCAACAAAGGACAATAATATTTCCCAAAATTTAAAACATTAAATAATTAAAAACCCTCAAAAGCATAGTCTTTCAAATAATAAAATTCCCATGGATACTGATAAACGAAAAGAAAATCAACCCCTTATTATCTCAAATCAATTTCAAATGTATAATTACCCTTTTTTCTCTAAAAATTTACTAAGAAAAAAAACGGTTCTTTTAGATTGTATTACATTTACAGTTTCAGATTAATTTTCCCCTTCCCATCGTATTTCATTTATTTTCTCAAAATACAGATAAAATTACATTAATGACACACAAAAAAATAAAATTCCATAACAAAAAAAAAAGATATGAAAATAAACAGCACCTGATCGTCAAAGAAGAAGATGATTACATCAATTAATCCCGAAAAATCACCAGGAAAAATTCGAAAAAAAATCAGAAAATAAAATAAAATAAAAAAGAACTCACCTGAGGCGGATCGGATCTGAAGAAAAACCTCGAACTAAACCATCGCGAAAACGAATTAACAGAGGGATTAATTTAGGGTTTGGTCGTTGGAAAATTAAAAGAGAGAGAGAGAGAAGAAGCAGAAGAAGAAGAAAAGAGAGATAATGTCTTTGATTTTGGTCTAAATTGGGGATGAGGTTAGAATTTCAACAATTTCAATGTTTTTTTTATTATTATTTTGTTTTTCTTGCTCAATACTTGACTGCTCGGAGCGGTGACCTTCAAACGGCACCGTTTCAATTGGCCTTTTTTCTTTCTTAATTAGTATTTTTATTAACCGCTTCGTTTATGATTCTAGAGAGGAAGCACGTTTGACGCGCCATGAAGTCGAGTGAGAGAGTGCTCAGTATGGAAATACATAAAGAATCATATCGAATCGTATATTCCTTTTTTTGGATAAAATAACTTTTAATCCTTGAACTTGATAAAATTTCTCATATTGGTCCATGTAGTTCTTTTTGTGTCTGTGTTAGTCTTAAAATTTGGTAGGGTTTTTTCTCAATTTGGATCTTTGAACTTGGATTTCCTTAAAGTAAGATGATGCGACACAATAAGATTATACCACGTCATCACAAAATCCATGTTTTAGGATCAAATTAAAAAAATTATCAAGTTTTGAGCCAAATATGAACAAATTTTTGCTATCAAACTAAAAAAAATTGCTAAATTCGGGAATTAAATGTTAATTTATCACTTTTTTATATTTTTTCGTAAGATAAAAAAATAGATAAAAATGCATGCTTTTATGTAGTGGCAGAATTTTTCTTAAAGGAGGCCAAAATTAAATTTTATTTTTTTATAATAATAAAAATATAATTTTACCATTTGAATAGTTACATAAATATTTACATCCAAATTATAACCTCTTTTTAGATAAAATAAATGGAAAAAAGAGGTCGAAATTTTCCAAAATTCCCATAAATCATAAATCTCTACAAAAGCATTCGAGATTTCACTCAATAATAATCCTAAAGATTTTGTGTCCCTAGCTATTTATTCATATCTATAGACTTTATTTGATGGAGGTCCATGTCACGTTGATGCCATCCTTTCATCATTTTCCACGAAATAATAATTTATTTATATGTTATTCCTGATTTGCTGTCATACAATTAAGGGTGAAGTGAAACTAATTATAATTTTTTTAGAGAGTTAAAACTGTAATTTCTACACTATATTGATGTAAAATTTTACAAATGTCAAGGGATTAAACTACAAACTTTTTGTTTATGGAGAGAACATAATTGAATTTTAAATTTTAGGGGGTGACCAAAGTACAATTTTACATTAAATTAACTTTAAACTTTGAAAATACTTAATGAACTAAAGGAGTAATTTTTCATTTTTTGAAGGCCAGGTCCTTGCATGTCCCCTCTAGCTTCGCGATGGTTATCACTCATAGATTTCTTGAGTTTCTGGCAACTTCGATTCTCCAAGTCCTTATGGATTTTTCCTTCTAGTTTGTGAGAATTTATTTTGACTAAGTATTCATTGCATGTGTTATTTCAAATCAGAGATGTTTCCGTTATCACGAAAACGAAGATTTGCTTAGAGACTCATTGTGTTAAGGTTTGATTTCTTTGATAGTCTAATGTATTGTATGATTGAGAAAATCATGAAAACGTGATAAGATCTCTCCTTGCTCCTACCTAATGGTGAGGAAATTTTTTTTTTTTTTGTATGTTGCTATTAAGAAATTGGAGAGAATCAATTATAAATTCAGAGGCACAATTAGAATTAGATAGCAATAATCAACTATCTAATTGATCAATCTGGTCGGTAACTTTTAACAGGAGCAACATGGAAAACTCGGGATTAATCAGAAACTCTTTCATTAATCCAACCAGAATGCGAGGCGCAAAATTCGCTTCTCTTGAAATCTACTTAATTACTACTCGCCATTCACGTCTGCACAATTCTTGTATTCGTAAAACCAATATAATGAGTTTTTTTTTAAGCAATGAAAGCTCATCTTCTCTTTTTAAAAGTTTAAGATTTTATTTATCCATCCAAGCTTTGTTTTCTACAATACTAAGAAATGAAATTTAATAATAATAATAATTTTTATTATTATCAATTTTTTTTACTTTGATTTTCAATTCATGATTTAGTCTTTAATATATCTATATATATATATATAGATATATATTACTTTGGTATTTAAATTTTTGTCCCAATTTAGCATTTAAAGTATCATTTTTTTTCTATTTTTTGTCCATTTTGTAACTGCCCTTACAAAAAATTTTAAGCCACTTTAATTAATGGAAAAGTGTCATGTGACTTGTTTTTTGTCAATGAAAAAATGCCACATGGCAATTAGATTTATTTAAAATAAAAATATTAAATTTAAATTAAAAAAGCTATAATATTTAATATTTAAATATTAAATAACATTGTTGACTCTGTTGCCTACATTGCCAATTATTAATCGACATTGACTAGTCACTTGGCGTTATTAGAATAGGTCACGTGTCTTTTTTATTATTTTTTAATATTATATGTATTATTTAATCATATAAAATATCATATATAATATATAAAAAATTAAAAAAAGTCTAATTTTTAATAAAATTCCAAAATATATGATTTTGAAATTTATAAATTCAAAATAATATATAAAAATTGAAAATTGTTATAAAAACTAAAAAGGAATTTAAATTGCAAGTAATTGCAAAAAAAGAACTTGAAATTTAAATACCTTTTTACAATTTTATAAAAAAATTTATTTTAAAACTTTTGAAAAAGTACTTTTTACAAGTTTTTATAATTTTTTTTACATTTTTAATAATATTATTGATTTCAACTGATTTCTTTTCAATTATCGTATTCTTTACGTAATTTTATTTTTATAAATTTTTATAATTTATATATATTTTAGATTTTTCATATATGTTTTTTGAATTTTTATATACTTATTTTCATTTTTCATATTTTTTAATGTGTATATACATTTAATAAAAAAATATCTTGTTTTTTTATATAAAGTTGCCACGTGGTACTTTGTAATTGGTTATCAAATTTTTTTATCATGTGTCAAAAAATGGACTAAAAAATATAACAGATGCATACTTTAAGTATCAAATTGAGAAGTGATAGATACTTTAGGTACCAAATTGGGACAAAAAAAGTTTAAGTACCAAAGTGAAAAAATGGGTATACTTCAAGAGCCAATTCATGAATTAAGCCTAACAAAAACAACAATAATAATAATAAAAAGGAAGGGATCAACTTAAAACTAGTGCAAAATTTAAGTGGTTTTACACATTTTCGTAATTTTTTATTGGTTAATATTTTAACAACCCAACATTAAATTTATTAATATGTTTACCCCTTCATGCATGTAAAATTTTAAATAGATTTAATATTATCTATATTAATATATTTAATGGTTGAAATTTTTTTATATAAAATAAATTATTAAAATTTTTAATTTACGTAAAACTTAACATGCATGATCTATATACACGTAGTATGAAATATGATAATTAAATTATTAAAATATTAATTAATAAAAAAATTACGAAAAAATATAAAATAATTTAAGTTTTGTATGGTTATGTCTCTCGTCATAATAATAAGCTTTATTCGATGGCCAAAAGGAGTATGATCTACACGCGCTGAAGGATCGAGTGGAGCAATGAGCACCCATTATGAGTCTTTGTCCACGCGCGTTGGCATCGATAACGACACGCATCGGTAATACCGTAATACACACTCCAATCCTCAAACTGAACTAACCAGTGGGTTCCATTTGTTTACACTCTAATGAAAGATAATCATAGCCGTCTATTTTGTTTTCCGTTTTATTCCAACGGTCAATATTTTCCATTTTTAATTTAAGAAAAAGAAGAGAATTTTGTCGTCATCATCAACCTCACATTAGTGATATACTATCATATTAGCAAAATTTAAGGTAAGCATATTACTGGTTGATTTATGGTTTTCTATAATTTAATGGGTTATTATATTTTTACCCTGAAATTGATAACTTGACCCACTTTAATATTTCTACTTTTTTTTTCTTTATATCTATTTTGATTTTTAAACTTAGATTTCGTCAAAATTTATTAATGTAATCAATATTCTAAAAACATGATTGAATTGACTGATTAGATTGAATAGACCAAAAACAGACTATTAGTCCAAACAAAGGGTTTCAAAGAAACTAGTCGAAATCAATAAAATTTAAATATTAAGACAAAAATTAATAGTTTAATAGGTTAAACTATTTTAATAAAATTTTCTATTTTTTAATTTTTTTAAATTTTAATTATTTGTTTAATTATTGTTAATTTATCAATTAAACTGATTGAATCAAAAATCAAGAGTCAAACCAATTCAACCTCCAATCTAATAATTAAAACACTCTATGTAATCCTCTAAGATTGTATCACGAGACATCACCTAAAAATTTATATAATTTTTTTATTTATTTTTCAAGTGATAATGTAACAATTTTAAAGTGTCACATTATTAGACTTCCATGCATTTTTCAAGTTTGAAGAATTAAAATAAATTTGATTGTGAAATTCAAGTACCAAAGTAAACCTAATTAACAAATTTAGAAACTAAAATATATATATTATCCCAAACCCAACACATATATTTGTACTTGTAATTAGTATGTATTTGCACTTATAATCTTTAAAAACTGCCATTTCTATTAAATAACAAGTATTACTTTTAATAAAAAAAATTTACTCAGTTTTTATTTGGAAAAAAATACTATTTTATATAATGTTTCCTAAGAAGCAAATTAGGGGGCACTCAAATTTACTGATTTACAGGTGTGTCAAAATCCAGTAAAAATTTATTAATCAATGAAAATTCTAACCAGTTCTAAAGAAGATATATATATAATTAATAAAAATATGTATTAAATGCAAATACTTTCTTGATAAATATATATAATATTTAACATGTAATTTTTTTTAATTTAATAAAAAAGAAATAAATTTATATTATATATTTTTTAGCAGTGCAGAGATGATCACAGTCATAGAACGACAATTCGTTCAAATAATACACATGCCTCAGACTCCAATTTCCAATTTCCAAGCTCCACCAACCATTGACAGTCTCACTGCCTTTTTTTTTTCTTTACAATGTGTTCTGACCAACAAAAAAGAAAATATAAAATATTTTGGTTAACTCCAATTACTTTCTCAAAAAACCCAACCAAAAAAATAATTAAAAAACGAAATTCAATTTGAAAAAAGGGCTAAAAGAAATACATTTATATATGCAACATAGGATGTACAAAAGACACAAAAGCCAACAATGGTGTCCCTTCGGATTTTTCAACTGTACTCCCACGGTGATTAGTTCCATGGAGGTGATGACGGTGGTTTGTATACAAAATCCTGAGACGATGTGCCGCTGTAGTTGAGATCAAGGTTGTGGAGCTGTTCCATTAGTTGGGATCGTCGTTCTTTGAAGAAATCGAGACGGGTTGTTAATTCCACTAAAGCAGAAGAAGCTGCTGATGAATGTCTCGTATAATCAATCACCTGTGAATGGAGAACGCCATGGATTTCAGTATCGAGTCTAAGTTACTTTGGACGGTAAGAGTACCATGAAAGTCCTTGGAGCTGGATTGCATTTTACCCCTCTACTCAAAAAATGGGCAAATTAATCCCTCTATGATAGATCAAAGAGCAAACTAGTCTTTTTGTAAAAACTTACATCCATTTTTACGATTAAAATCTAGTCCCTATATATTAACATAAGGTACACGTGGCATGCCATTTTTAACAGTAGAAATGAATGAAAATTTTAACAGAATATGTACCAATACTAATTTGCTGATTTTTTAAGTAAAGAGGGCAAAATGCAAACTGCCTCCTAGTATAGGGACCTCCATGGTACTTTTACCTACTTTGGACTAAGTTAATGGCTGGGATTCAGATAATTGGATTCTGGTGGCAAATAAGATCATTCGATGGCTAAAATAATCGGTCTTACCTCTGCTGCTCTTGAAGTGGAAGGGATAGAGGCAGAACCGACTGCACAAAGCTCATTGATAGACATATTTGGCGATGCCTCAATAATTTTTGAGTCACTCAAGTTCGGTGAATCCACAAATTGCTTTCGAGTAGGCTGCCTGGTGCTGTTGCCGATTGCCAATCCCTGTCCTTTAACATTTCTCCAGTCTGGCCCTAAGAAACTCTCCTGCATAATAGTTTTAACAAGAATAATGAGGATTGAACAGAAATATCTGAAGAACTAAAAAAGTACATAGTTTGCCGGAGTTCAAATGTAAGAGACTCGGCTTGACCAGAATGGATGCAGAAAAACAAAAGCATTAACGATTTTCTTAAATTAAAAACCAACCCCCACCTTTTATTTTCCTCGATTTTCTGCTCCTTATAGAGTTTTTCCATTCAACATTCTCATTTCAATAAAAAAGCCTAAATTCCAACAAAGCCACTCTCTTTTCCATTTTTGGACTCAAAGACCAAAAAAATCAAGGCCAGTAAGCCATAAGGATTAAATGAATTCAGGCTTAGGGTTTTCTGTCCTGGACAACCTTTAATGTCCCAACCATAAACTGGGTCAAACAGCCGGGCCAAGCTGGCTCTAAAACTCTAGAACAGACCAAAATAATAAAATAATAAAAGCCAATAAATTTTAAAGTTCGATTCAATCAACCGATCTGTGCATAAATTATCTAAAAGAAACCGAAGACATACCTCTGTTCTTTGTTTCCTCTCATGATTACAATAAGCAAGGGTTGTGTCAAAATCTTGCTGGAGAAACCTCCTGCAGACATTAAAAGGAATATACATTTTACATACAGGAAAGGGAAGGCTACTAAAAGAAATGCATCTAAACACTTTAGCAGACAAATTTCATAGACATTTAAATTTTAACATTTCGGGTAAGTGCATCAAAAATGATATAACAGTGTAAAGTATCAATAATTAGAAATCCTTCAAAATCACCCTTAAATGTAATAACTACCATTACAAGACGATGAAATCAGTTCATAAACATGTTGCAAAAGTTCTCTCTAGGATTCAATTATTGGATTATTGAAAATTTGGTAGTGACCACATCCCATCCAAACCACAAACCCGACTTATTGCAGAAGATTTCGGCTTTAGTGATTTAGAAGCTACTAAAAAGATAGCTCTCATCCCACACTCCACTCAAGAGCCAGCAATACGGATCCATCTTTTCAAGCATATTGTAAGAACTGCATCTTCTTAAGGGCTTGAATGCTATGTTATTCCTAAACTTTATTTTCCCTTAAGCACCCATGTCCAACACATACTCAAATAGGTTATGAGGATATGATCCTCCAAGGACCCTCCAATTACATGGAAAACTTGGAAAAAATTGAACATGCCCACGTTCGACACTTACACCTGAGTCCAAGCAATATAAGCTTGAATTCACCTTAATAGCCAAAAGGCTTCAAAAGACATAAGTCTAGAAGAATTTATTATGACCTCATTGAGTCTGTTGAGCAACGCCTAATCAGTTTTACTAGTTTAGACATGTTGGTAACCTGTACTGAAAAGAATTCAACGAACTCACTGTTGAGAGTTATGATTTTGGACATGCTGATAACGGTCACATGCATCAGAGAGAGAACCGTAATGATGTTGCCGTTGCTGATTCAGTTGATGATGGAGTTCAGCAACTTTCTGCTTCAATCTAGCCACATCAGCTTCGGCAAGAGCAATTTCCTCAAGCTCGGCCCTTGTCTTGGAATCCATTCCATGGGAACTAGAAAATTGTCCAGATGACATGCTCAATCCAACTTCTAGAGCTGCTCTAAGATCCCTTTCAGCTTGTAGCTGCTCTTGTAATCTAGAGACCTACAGAGTCATTTACAGGTATGTAGGAACACTACTTAAGCAATCTCATTCTTGAACAAAGGGTTAGATAATTGCATAAGAGAGAATAGTTTTCTTAAAAGTAATGTTGAAGTCCCGAAGACTCAACTCCTTGCAGAAAATTAGTGTTAAAATCAGCAAGCAATTTCTTTTTTTTTTTTTTTAAAGGAATAAGTGTGCAAATGGTAAGAAAGAAATACATCTTGTTCAAGTGCCAAACGTCGTTCATGTAGAGCTTGTTTTCTCCTTTCCAAGCTAGCCTGCAAAATTGCATTTCCTCTAGCCTACAATAGGTAATGAGCAATCTGTCAGTGGAAACAGAAAATAATTCTCCATTTGGGCATAGGATGATTTCAGGAAAGTAGTGCTACCTCTTTTGCGATACGATGTTGTAGATCATTCTTTGTGATCTCAAGCCTCTGTATAGCAAGCCTAGGAAAAAAAATAAGAAATTGCTTATGCCATTATAATGTGGCAGACATGAGATGAAAATATATTTTACAGTTCTAATATAAGAACTCAAAAGCACACCACTTTACTGTACGGACATCTTATGAAACTATCAAGTCAAAATAAGTAGATATATTTTCAAGATGGATAATAATAGGTCATGCTTGGGAAAGTAGGAGATGCAAAAGCACAAAGCCTGAGTAATAGTTTTGAAATGCAGACATACTAGTTAAAAAGAACGCAAAATATAAAGATTCAGCAAGCATCTTACTCTTCTTCACCCGAAGAATCAACAGATTCCATTGATGGTGTCTTTCTAGCCTGTAATGAAGTCAATGAAGATTAAAGTGAGTATGGTCTTACTATGTGAATCAAAACTGTAGAAAGTGAGGGTAACGCCAAAGCACATGCATGTCCATCAACAAAGCAGGGAATAACATAGGTTGCAAAGAAGCGAGAAGAGAAGTTCAGTAATAGTTTGTTTGGCTATATATCTTCTTTTATAAACTCTAACTATGAACAGAGCAAAAGATTGCACATTATCAAGCCAGTCAGATATGTAAATTAGGCAATTCTTATGAAAAACAGGATTTTCATTACGATTAACATTTCTTAGCCACTGATGCTGTTTTATTTGAGTGTATAAAAAAAGAGTACCCTCCAAATGATCTCAGCACCAAAAGTATTTGTCAAGATTTACATCATGTAGAAAAGATAATTAATCGGTAAAATGAAACTGGTAATTGAGGACAGTTCGATAAAAGATGAAGCTATGCCAACCAGAATCATTAAATTGAGAATAATAAATGCAATCTTTGGATGGTATAGAGCATTTATCTATCTAATAATGAAATTTGGGGGGCTTGCAGTTCTAGGCACTATGTGATGGAAATCCTAGAACATAGAAGTGAAATATAAAGAGAAGATGCAATAAATAAAGCCTTTAACTTAATTTTCAAGACTCCTTTCAAAGATCAATTTTCTAATCCCCCTAGTCTGATGTATCTAATGCATCTGAATTGAGAGTTCCTTGTAATTAAATAATGCATGAAAAAATGGTAACTCACGTTACTTCTTCCCCAAAATGTTGATCTCTTAGCATTAAGACTTGAGCCTTTAGCTTTACCAACTGGCTTCTCAGTGGAAGATTCAAGCCCAGGTGAAGATATAGGATGGCCAGGATCCATTGACGACAGAATCTCACCCATTGATCGGTAAGATTCACCAGTAGGTAGCAAACTTGAGACATCTGTCTCATTAATTTGATTTTCATTTCCTTTATTCTGCTTAGCCTGTTCCTCCAGCTGAGCATCAGGGTCTCTCATTCTTGGAGGATCTACAACTAAGCTTGGATTCTCAGCCTGACCATGATTGTCTCTGGGGGATTCAACATCTGAACCATCATCCTCAAATGCCTGCGCACACAAAACACACACACACACACACAAAAAAAAAAAAAAAAGAAAGTCCCAATTAGTTAAAGGGATTATCAATCAAGTTCTGCAACTGTTTGAGTGAAGGAAAGTACCAATCAGCAACCTACAACACAAACTAAAAAGTTTCATTCGTTCAACCTGTCTTTTATCAAGCTAAATGCCTAACGTGCAGCAGTAAACTTAAACCAGATGGGTAAGTCACATGTGTAAAAGCATGCTCTTCATAGGATACTTAATATGGAATTTTGCTTTATTACGTACGACTTTAAGCTTGACTCTTTGCTTCTTTTTCTTTCTTGTGGCTGCAAATCATTCATTAATATTGAGCACAAAATGAAACTATCTACACCAGTTCTCCTAACTACTCCTCAATGCTTTTCATAACATACAGATGACTTCTTTTACTGTTTATATAACCATCAAATGACAAATATATCTCAAAGTACGCGTTGAAACTGAAACCATTCAAATTCTATGAATAGTATGCTCTAACATATAATACCCTTCACAGATAATTACGTGCCCAGATACTTCTTGTCCATAGGACATGATTGTTATAGTTGTACAATCACAAATTCTCTGAAAGAATCAAAACATATAATTCCTGAGTGCAGAGCATGCACTAAAGAGCAAGGAAATGGATTGTTAAAACATATGAAACACATCAACTTCTCAAGTTCAAAACAAGAGTACTACAGCAACAACCAAAGTATCTTTAAGTAACTTCCACATCCAAGATATCCTGACATCATCTCCAAAACGTTGATCACAACAGCAGACATCATAACAATGTCTCATGTCAAGTCAGGGAACGCGCATGTGCATGTGCAAAGGTTTCCAGAAGTGGGGACAAGTTGACATATTGAAACCTAGGCATGAGCTTGACCTAACCTGGCCGTCCCTATTATGTTTATTATTAATATCATAAAGGAATTTTACATTTTTAATGATATTCTAAAACAATGAAAAATACATTATAAATACAATAATAGCATCAGGCCAGACTTGGGATTAAATTCATGTCCAAGTAAGCCCATGTCAGGCCAGGCCCCAGCCTGGCCTAGTGTTCACTAATGGATGTAGAAACTTTATTTGTATTAGAGAAAAGAGGTTATAAAGAACCTTGTAGTCATACAGATCACTGCCTGCATAGCCACTGCTTTCACTTAGTTTTCCACTAAGCACACGTTCAGGATCATCGTCTGTGTCTGGATCGGCTTCATTTTCTGCATCATGGTAGCCATTGTCTTTCATATCTGGATTTTCCTCATCAGTGGAATCTTCACTAGCGCTATTTTCAATCCGAGAATCAGCTGAAATAGAACATCTTTGTAGACTTTCATCCTGAAACCACACAAATCATCACCACAAATAGTACTATGTTAAAGGTGACAACATGCATTGGGCTCAGATTATGCAAAGGTTAACATTTTTTTTTTTTTGAAACCATATGATAAAAAAGCTTCACCGTCATTATAGATATTACAAGGAGAGACAAGTTTTCACTACTTAGTGACAGCATAAAATGACATTCTCCTCACTCTCACAGCACCTCTACTAGCTACTAACTTCATTCAAATCAAAAGCGTTCTAAATGAGCTTATGGTTAATTAAAATTTATGGGTAAATGCTATTAAACTTATAACATAATTTCAAGAATCCGAAGTTTGTACGACTTATTTTTCATGACATGTCATTTGGATACAAACTATTTTTATAGGATATACTCAGATTTTACCACAAATCATGTAGAGCATTTAAACCATATCAAGCAACAAAGGAGATGGGAGCATCTTACGTCAAAAATATTCTCATATTCCTCCAAAAGAGTTGTAATGATGGCTTGAGCATTATTAGCAGCATTTGCAGCAGCAAGAAGCTGGGCAGAATTATCGCCATTATCATCAAAGTCATCCTCCAATTCACATTCACCAGCTAATAAAGGGCGTAAAAGCAAGGGTGCCATGCAAGCAGCCACGGCAGACGGAGTCATTCGATTCACGTGTGAATGAGATGAGATTGTATGCATCATCTTAAGAATCCTATAAAACATGATGCATATCAAGTCATATAAATCAAAAAATGTTTATAAGACCTTCCATGTATCTTCCAGAGCACAACTAAGTAATACAACTAGATAGCTAATGGCATTCTTAGCAATGAATCACAACTTAGCCCAACCAAGGAAGTTTTACCTTTGCAACAGGCGCCGGTTTGGTTCAGGAAATGTCTCTAATATTGCAGAGCGCATTGCATTTATCCGGGCTTCCTTCCGATCAATTTCTTATCAAATAAAACGTAACTCAGTATTAGCTCGTATAGACACATGAAACAATTATTTCACTAAAATGCAAAATAACCATTGAAAAAAGGAAACATAAAAAAAACTTGCAAACAAAGAACTGCTGGGACAGAAGCAAGCATGTGAAGCATCATAACTTCATAAGAAAAGTTTTTTTTTTTTTTTTTTTAAATAAACGTCTAATGGACAAAATTCAGACACAAAAATACATGTTGAGGATTTATAACAGTATATATCATCTAAAATCTTAAATATGTATTGTCAAAACTCAACATAAAAACTTGAGAAAACAAGGGAAATATAAAATAAAAGTAGTTACACATACTGTAAGCCTCCAGCAATGCAGTACAGCAGGATGCAGGAACTGGTGATGAGGGTAGCTCCCTTAGTACGTGCTGTAAATCAAACACCTTGGCTGATTAGGGGACACTAATCAGAAAACTATAAATGACATAATGTATTGAGAAAACTACCTTAACACAATCTCCCACAACATGAGCATCTTCATCAGAATCAAATTCGGTCTTGCCTACATTACAAAAAGGATGACAAGTAGCATAGCTTAATTTGGATGGCATGTTAACAAAATAACCACCAGTTGAGGAATCCAGATATGGAAATATGTTGATAATCTAAAATAATCATCAATTAGTACCTTGATCATATTCTTGAACTCTACGGTCAACCTCCTCAACATCAGCAGACTGACGTAGAATTCCCTCCACTTTAGTTCCTGCAGAAGAAACATCATACAAAAGTGAAAGACAAAATAGTAACAAAAAAGCACGGAACATTCTTCATCATATCTACTTCAGGTCTCTACATGTAATCACTGAAATTTCCCAGTTTGTTATTCCAAAACTAAGCTTGCTCCTGGTTAGTCTGACAAACTCAAGCAGATCATAACTATGCATCCTAAATATCCCAAATTCATTGAATGCCAGAAAAGCATGGCTGCAGGTGGGGTTAAGCAATCTAGCATGGATGATATAGCTCAGAAAGCCAGACCAAATATGAGGAAAAATAATATTATTTATATCTCTGTGGACAAAATTTTCACCAAAGCTCGTCCGTATTCTAGATTACAAGCACAACTGAGAAGGAAAACTATTTCCCTAGCAGAGGATCTTAATTTGCAGTACATAGAAAGGCATAGGACATAATGAAAAGCAAAAAATCAGCGGCCACATGGGCAGAAGAAAAGGAGTAAGAAAATCATATTGCTAGTTTCATATTAATCCTTATGATTTTACTTGAAGCAACACCAACCCTACAGTTGGCTACTATCGCAATCTGATGATTTCTGCATGTGGTGTGCATGTGTAAGGCCAATACAAAACCTCCCCAAACTGAATCTTTCAGATATAATGTACAAGAAGAAATTTAATATCCCAGAGTTCATTGAAGCAGAACAATGTTTGAAGACATAAGCTATGGATTTCTATGCTGTAACCAAATGGATGGTCACGCATCTTCCCTACTGTTATCATTACAAGTATAAACAAATTCCAAAGATTAAGACAACATTCTAGACAAGACAACTGTATGTGAGAAGGATTCCACCTTCCATCAGACCTAATGAAGAGCTCAAGTAACAAGTAATAGTCACGATTCAAAATCAAAACTTACCAAACTTCTCAAGAAACTGCAGAGCTTTCTCTAGGAATGATGGGCTCCCATCAATATCTTCAAGTGCGAGCAAAATAGGTCTCCCAACAACCAATGACTTAGCAGTGCGTTTGTCTCTCCCTAAGAACCCAAAAACCTAATAACATAAGTGGAAAGTTTGCAAAAAAAAAAAATGGCAGACAATGAATGGTGATCATCAAAGGAATTTAAGAAGGAACTATGGGGAACAAACATTGATGGAATGACCCTTCTATTGCATCAGCAGTGTCATTTCGGAAAATCCCATTGTGTCCCATGACAAGTGCAGCACTTGGGGCTTGTGCGAGGGCATGTTCTAGAGCTGTCTTCCACTCGTACAAATCCTCCGATGTCTCCGCCTGAATTTATAAAGCAACATGGTGTTAGCTTGTTTAACATATTCTTCGGGAAAATCATGTACTACAAGTAGTTCAAATAATTTTCTTCATAAAAAAAGGAGGAAGAAGAAAACAAGTACATAAAATATTAGCTGAAACAATATTCAACTAGAGATGATGCACCTTAAGGGTAAAGGCCCGTCCATCACGCCCATCAGGAAACAATACAGTCAACAACTTTTTATCTTCTCTAACAACAACACTGCAAACAAGAGGAACTATAAGCAAGATCGTTGTGACCAACTATCCCAGATAACACACAATTACTATCCATACCTTCCAGAATTATTCAAATCAATGCCCCCCAAAGTCAAATTTACTTCACCACCTCGTTGTGGTAGGGCACTCTGCATAAAAATTAAAGCAAATTGTTTCAATTAAATCCTGAAAATAAACTTTAAAATAACATTTAATACAGAAAATGAAAGATATTGGTTGGATTATCCTTTTCTGTGCAAGGAAATAAAGCAATAAGCATCTGTCTTGATTAAGTCCTGGAAATAAGATCTCTAAAAAGAACGCGTTAAAAAGTGAAACATGAAAATTATCAATCTCTTCCCCTTTCCCTCTCGCTTAAAATAAATGGATGGAAGGGAAGGAATACGTAGAAAGATCAAATCACAGAACCAATTGCAGGCTCAAACATTTCACCTTCTCTAAACCCGAATGCAAAAGATGCGGATTATTACATCATTTCCATTCAAACCACCATGTTGGACTTGCATCAAGATGGAAACTCCTATCATGGTAACTGTTCCAAAAGATCTCCAGGACTTCTGTCAGCGATTTTGACCTTTTACCTTCAGGATAAAGGGGAGAATGCTAGACAAGATTATACTGCATTCTGTTACCATGCACTTAATGTTCACTTTCTCTTAGACCATTCGTCATAAAGAGTGGCATGCTAAGTATTTCCATCAAATCACAAAGTACAGTTTTACAACCAATACAGGAAATTTATTTGCTCATAACTTTTGTAGAGGCATGGGCCAAAACCTTAACAGGATTTGTCATACTTTTTTGTACCTAGATCACCTATAGCAAATTTGAAAAAACCTTAACAACCAATGGACCCTAAACGTTGCAAAGCAAACATGTCACATTATGAAAAGGTGACAAGTCATGAAGTACCCCATCCTCTCAAATAGGGGAAGGGAAGCACATGTGGTTGCAAGATCATAAAGGCACGATCTCTACTGAGCCAGAGTTCCATCCCTAACAACCTAGCGAGGTCATTCAACCCATTGTCAACAATAATACTATCTCCCTAGGTCAAATTCCAACCTTAAAGTTCTGTCAAGTCTCCAAAACAATGAATCTTCTCTGTTTAGACATCCATCTCTTAGCTTTTAGAACAGAAATCTGCATTTTCCTCATTATTATCTAGGGAATATAGCTCAGCAGGAATCCTACAGCCTCTAAAATCCCCTCTAACAAAATGGATTCTTTAAATCCCTGCCAACAAGTACCGCATGCAAATGTTACGAGTAATGGTAAAGATCTGGCCCAAATATTAACAAATGTTTATGCTATGTCACAATTGCCAAATGGAGAATGCCTTCCACATGTCTCGTTCCTTCAAGACAACAAAGATACCAAGGCTTCACTCTTAAATATTTTTCCAAAAACATAACCAAATATGTCTAATAGGACTGTAATGATCATATGCCATCATTTAAGCATCAACAATCCCCAACATGCACATACTTTACTACCAAATAGCATATTGATGATAGAATGGTCCACAACCACTCTCCCAAATTCCTGTGATGACTTGTAGTACTGTCTTGCATATAATTAATCATCCTAATCTATGTGCAACCACTCTGAATGATTTAAAGTATACTATTAAACCATTCCGTCAACTAAAGCATTGAAATGACATGAAATATGCATAAAGTATAAAAAGGTGAGCAAAAAATACAAATAAATTGAATATGATGCAAGAGAATATTTTTGTTTTTAATATGCAAACACGACAGTCATTGTCCAAAACTCCTGTTTTATAAAGCCAATAAACATCAGACTATGAAGTTAACAATCAAACAACAGATTACTAACAGTGGCATGTCTTTGGCCACACATAAATGTTAAAAATCAGTACAACAGAATACTTATATATCGGAAAAAATAAATAAGCCATGCTATAATTACTCATACAATGAAAGGATGATAGGTACTAACAGGATCATTTTTAAAGAACACCAATGAAGTGCGCGTGAGGATAAACCACCTCTTCTTCCAAGACTTCCATCCGATCCCTGCAGAAGCTTGACACAAACTTCTAAATAAGCTATATTAATAATTGAATCAATGAACTATCTAAGAAATTTACAGATGTGGTTGTAAATATGAGGAGATATGCAGCAAGTTGAGGCAATTACTCTCTTACCAAGTAAAAGGCATAGACATAAGCATTATTTATACACGTAAAACCCATGGATGAATAGTACAATTGTTGAGGGAATTTATATATAAGAAAAAAACTTAAAAGCAGGGATGAAAGCAAACAGCGGAAAAAAAAAAACTTTACCTTTTGATGATATGAAAAGAGGGCCACTCTTAAAAACCTGCAAAACTGGCGCATGTTAGAAGCCATGAAAGTGCACCAAGCACCTTGTGTAAAATTAATTATACTCTGGCAAAAGTGTTTAATCAATTCCATGGTGCATATATAGCATGTGCATCATTGGAGGTACCACTAAAACCCAAATTTTTAAAGCTGTGCGGTCAGTTAATACTGTGAAAAGTTAAATGATAGAAACAATGTTTATTCACAAAATGACTACGCTGTTTTCTTGCTACCACATCACAGTCTACTTTGTTTTTCTCACATTATTAAAATGTGACTATAGGCAGTGAATCAAATTCCAAGTAGCTCAGATATTATGTGGACCATGAATTGAGGCATCTAAGATCCATAGGGCACTAAGATATCTAGGATAGAGTGGAAGAGCAGCTTACAGCTTTTAGATTTAAAAAATTGTACCGGTGAGAATGGAAAGTGTAAAGTCAAAGATTAAGGGTTTTGGTCGAATTTCCGAGCTCCTCTATATATCTTTTTTCTTTTTTATGTGATCTACCCATCTGGATTTCATTCAACTTTCTGTTCCAACGTGACGCAATGCTTCTTAAGTCACCAAAATATATACCAAACAGCATGACAACTTTCTCGTTATAGAACAGTTAGAAGTTCATTTTGCACATTTATACAAACCCTAGAACAAAAGAGGGGGGGCAAATGAAATGTGCAGGCCATTTTATTGACGCTGATCATTCGAGCTCGTTTTAGATAAAATTCAGTTCAATTGCATCCATGCTTTATTGCAACGGTGCAATTTTCTTTTTCCGACAAGGGGAAGGAAAGGAGGATGGATTCTTGAGGTTTGAACTTGGAACTAGATATCAACAAAATCATAAATCTCATTTTAATTATTTACATATTTGACATTTCAATTTTAAATTAGCTGGAATCAAAATCCCCAACACTTCGAATTTGATCTAAACAACATTATTAATCTCTATTTCGTTTTCAAGTTTTCAATATTTTCCCTATTACAGTCGTCTTAAAAGCCTTTCTTTCTTTGGAATTAGATGATGATAATACCACTAAAGAAAAAATGAACTTCAATTTAAGAATATCAAATTCTTTCAACTTCGAGCATCAGTAGTTAATGTAAATGCCTTAATCAAAACTACATTATCTGGAACATCAAATAATAAATCCAAACAATTCACAACAAAAAGATCCAAAATTTTAGTTTTTCCATTCACATTCAATTTTCTCATAAACCAAACAATTTTTTTAAATCTAAAAGATTAAAAACAAAATTGAACAAATAAATGTTACCGTGTTTGAGGCTCCTCCTCTAGGCCGCTCGAATGCCGCTAACGAAGCCGACATTTTCGCAGAATAACATTGAAATATTCAAAAAATATATATATCAAAAACTCCTCAGCATTTCAACTTCTCACCGAAACGCTCAGTGTTTCGACATTGAGTCAACACAGTAGATCGGCGAGTTAACTGGAATCGAAGCAAAGATCTAAAGCTAAGAACAAATAATAAGTGAATCTTCAAGATTAGGGTTTTTCTACAAATATACCAATCTGCATTTTCCCCAAAGTAACAATGCTTTATCTCTGTTTTTCATTTTTTTCCTTTTTCCTCGCATTTCATTTCATTGTTTATTTTATATATGTATATATATTATTTTGTTAAATTTTAGAGTAGGTTGGAAGACTGTATATGCTTTTCACCTACTCGCATCAGCCTTTGGAAATATCATTTTCCTTGGTAAAAGTACCACCAAGGTCCTTGTAAGATTGTATTTTATTTTTTTACAAAAAATAAGAAAATTAATTTCTATACTTTAAATTAAAAATAATATATTCTTTGATTAAGAATTTATTCATTTTTACTGTTAAAAATTTATTTTTATACATTATAATGAGGTACACATCGCATATCACATGTCACTACTTGATTATTCTATCAGCCTCATCAATTTTTAACAGTACAATCTGCTAAAATTTTTAATAGAAATAATGTATAAAAAATTAATTTATCCATTTTTAAATAAAAAGAACCAATTATAATTTAAATCTTAGTACAGAAACCTCCGTAATATTTTTACCTTCAATTTTGAATAATTTTACATCAATAACATTTTCTTTTAATTTTTTTAATGTTTGTAAACAATATAATTTACATTTCTAAATATTTATTTTTGTCATTTTAGTTTGATATTTATAATTTTTTATTAAGTGTATTAATATTATTTTATTTATCACGTCTATTTAATAAAATGTTAATTTTTTTATCAAAATCTAAATGAAGATTTGTAAAGCAATAAGTTTAATTTATTTTTAGACTTAATATATCATTTGATATCAGAGTTTGATATTTTCTTAGAGCGGTACTTTTATTATTTTTGTCTAATTTGATATATTTATTTGAGAAAAGTTATATATTTTGATACTTAAATATAACAATGTTAACTTTTTATTTAGTGTTTAATCGAATTTTAAAGTTGATTTGATGAAAATTAATTGTTAATATTATTATATTTAAATTTTTCAACATTTTGTTAATAAAGTAAATTTCGTATTAATTATAAATTTATTTAATTTTTATCTAATTTATCAAATATAATCTGATAGATATGATTTGAGATTTAAGGTTGATTTGATGAAATTTAATTTCTAATATTATTAGCGGATTAAAAATTTTCATGAAAAAAAACACAATACACTACAATAAGAAATGTGTCTTTATGGATAAAAGAAAACACATAAAAATATTATTATTGGTATTTAAACATATAAAAATATTATTATTGGTATTTAATAAGATTGAAATTATCTTTCTAGAATAATTTACAATTATAATTGTAATAATTAAGTTGAATTGAGCAAAATATATAATTAATATTAAATTAATAAATAAAATATAATTAAAAACTATGCATATAACAATATTTAGATTTAAAATTTTAGTTGAGTGAAGTTAATTTATTTTTGAGTGTTAATTTTTTATTCGAATTAGCTTCTAAATGTGATAGTTGTTTCCATATTAGAATTTGATTTTTTTTATCTAAATTAATCTTTAAAAAATAAAAATTTTAACGTTTAAGCCCCAAATAATAATTTAACTTTTTAATTAATGTTCGCTTTTTTATTGTATCCTATAATGGGAGGCTTTTTTAACAAACTTAATGTTATGTACAAAAAGGAAAACAATTTTTTTTAATGAATGAAAAAGACATTGAAATAATATTATTTATAAAAATAATTAAGCTGTCGTTCTAACTCTACTGCTTAGAAGCAGTTTTTGTATTTCAATATTTGTTATTCGAAACCGTCACAACTTTGTTAGGCTCGGTATCAATTTAGGAATTTATTAAAGCCATTATAGAGTTCATCGAATTTGAAAGAGAAACATTGGTGATTTTAATAGTCTTAGAATTTATTAAATCCCACCTAGTTTTGAGATTGACATACTAGATTTAGAATTTGTCACGTCACCAACCTCCAAAAAATCATTATTATTAATCCCAATATGATCCCTAAAAACCATTGCCGAATGCTTCGTAGAATCAAGCACATTTAAATTTAGAGTTAACTCCATTTCAATTTGACCTTCGAAAGTTTAATTATAGTAAAATAAACTACATTTAGTCAAAATTTATAGCATACCTAATTTATTTATGTTAATTCATGGACCCAATAATTAAAAAGAAAGGAACTAAATGTAAAAATGTAAAAGAAATTTTTTTTTTGAATAATTACGTTATAGGTTATGATTATAGTCTCTCATTAACTAATAAATAGGAGGATAATGCGCTTTAGTGCACTCGAATCCACATCTTCCTGTATTAACAACAATGTCATGCTAATCAAGTTAAATTAATTGACAAAAGAAAAAAAATTAAATGAACCCAGCCGTGAGCTAAATTTCGAGCATTGAATCTAAATTAAATGAATTATCTTTCGACTATTTTAACTCATTAATTATTCGATTTTATTAAATCAAATTAAATAGATTATCCATGAAATATCCTAACCCATTAAATATCTGGATTTATTAAATAAAAAATTTAAAAATAAATTATATAAAGTAAAGTGAATTTATATTTTAGGTATCTAAATCCAAATAAATTATTTTACAAAAATAGGTGATTTCGTGTAATAGATATCTAGATTTAAATTTATTACAAATAAAAATAAATCATAAGAAAATAAATTAAGATATATGAGGGTAAATTCCATCAAAGGTCATTAAACTATTGGTAAGTTTATGCTTTGGTCACCCAACTTCAAAAAATTAAAAAATGTCCATTAAACTACTCAAACATTTTTATTAAAGTTATTGGGCTGTTAAGGGTTTTTTTTTATTTGAAAATTGACCAGTGAACTCCAAGTGATGGTTCAACTATCGATATAGTAAATTAGTACCCATTGACGAATAGAAGAACACACATTGGATCCAATCAATTTAACAATGAGTGTTGGAGATAAAGGAAGAAAAATATTTGAATTTAGGTTTACAGATTTGTAACATTTAAAGTTGTTTCATGAAAAAGAATAACTTGTAAAAAATAATAGGAAAGTTGACTTTTAATTGGTGCAAGCAGTGCAACAGAGAATGTCATACAACAATAATTTTTAACAGCATAATAATTTAAATGAAATTTTTTAAATAATTTAATAAATATTTTGTAATATTTTAAAGTTAAATGACTAAAATATAAAGTTGGTAATAGTTTGTGAGGTAGGCTATAGTTTAGCCGGTATATAAACATGAATTACGGGTTCACCGAATCAGAGAAAATTTATTACAGTGCTTTTTCAATTAATTACGGAAAGCACGCGCTAAAATCACGCGCCAACAATCACGAGCGAGGAAACGAACAGCTAGTGGGGACCACACTTGGAGCACTTACTCGCTCATTTGACAGTTGTTTTTAGCTCACATACAACAGTTTTAGGTTGATAAACCGGGCCGACCGGGTTAAGGTCCGATTTTGGAAAAATATCAAGTTCTACAAATATAATTATAAATACATGATCGAGAAATCATAAGTAACATGAATTGTTTGAAGAATTACAAAGTATAATTAAACAATTACAACACAATCGGAATAAGAATAAGTACGAGTTCAATACATACTAAAACTAACAAATTTGACTAAAATCACGTGACAACTGCACATCACGAAGACTTGAATAAAAATAGGAGTTAGGAAACGACCGCCGGGAAAACAATTTCTTATCGTGAAGTATATTTTACCGGAAACTAAAATCCGGTGGGAAACCAAAAGCTTTTAACTTGCACTTGCTTCAATCAGATGCTAAGCCTTCGATTAAAAGGCTAATTCCTCGTCCAGCTTACTTCAATCCATGCAGCGTTTAACTCGCAACCTTATAGCCAAAGCTCGTGCCTCGTCGATTCGGTTGCTTTTACACGATACTTCGATTGAAACCCAAAGGCTCGCCTTGGTTCGCTTCTACGTTTCGGGTTCAGCAGTTGCAGTCTCCTCTTCGAGCCCGAGCTTATCGATATGGAGGCGGAAGAAAGAAATGACAAAAGAGGGGTTGATTGCGGCCAAGGAGCTTAAGCGCCTACAATCCAACCCGGTCCGACTGCAACGCTTTATCCTTTCCCATGTCTCTCGCTTGTTAAAGTCTGATATTGTATCTGTTCTCGCTGAGTTCCAAAGACAAAACCAGGTTTTTCTCTCCATGAAGGTACTCTTTCTGTTTGTTTAAATGTCCCAAAGAGAAGGAAGCACAATAAAATGATAAAGAACTTCTAGTTTTAATTTCTGGGAAAATGGATAAATCTGGTTTAAGAGGAATTAATTGTAAACGTGATAATCTTTTCCATATAGAGGCTACTAAGCAAGTACTAAGAGAAGGAAGCATAATGATGGGTGGAGCAGTTTTTCTATCCATGAACGTATTCTTTCTGTTTGTTGAAATGTCCCAAAGAGAAGGAAGCATAATAATAATAATAAACGCTGGTTTAGAAGGAAGTGACTGTAAACATGATGATCTTTTTTTCACAATTTTATAGGCTACTAAGCAAGCACTATATGCATACATTTCTTACTAGTTTTAATCTTGGGCTTCTAATTTAAGAGAAGGAAGCATAATAATGGGATAAATCTGGTTTTTCTAACCATGAAGGTATTCTTTCTGTTTGTTGAAATGTCCCAAAGAAAAGGAAGCATAAATAATAACAACAAATTTCTATGTTTAATTTGCATTGTTTATTGATTTGTTCTACTTGGTGTATGTTAAAGGGTATTTGATTGTGAATGAAGGTATTCTTTCTGTTTATTGTTGTTTTGTTAATTTGTATTATTTATTGATTTGTTTTGTTAATTTGCAAGCACCTAGCATGCTTCCACTCAAATTCTAGCTTGCATTATACCGAAATCGCCAATCTATGTTACTTGGACTTTTCCTTTTTTCTAAAGTGAATATTCGTTTCTAATATATCCGAACATGGTATGAGATATAGGAAATTGAGTGTTGAGCATTCTCTTCATGTAACATAACTGGTTATGACACTCACTCCCAAGTCTGAATAACATAGATGCTCATTACTCATTAACTAGGCTCAAATTAGATGCTTGTTAAGTTATTCTATCTCATTTCTTTTTCTCAGTTATATGATGTGGTGCGTAAAGAGATATGGTACCGGCCGGATATGTTCTTTTACAGGGATATGCTTATGATGCTAGCTAGAAACCGAAAGGTAGATGAATCAAGGCGGGTTTGGGAAGACTTGAAAAAAGAGCAAGTTTTGTTTGATCAGCATACATTCGGAGACCTGGTTCGAGTATACTTAGATAGTAGATTACCGTCGGAGGCCATGGATATATACGATGAAATGAGACGATCCCCTGACCCTCCTTTATCGTTGCCGTTTCGAGTAATCCTGAAAGGGCTCATTCCTTATCCAGAACTGAGAGAGAAGGTCAAAGATGATTTCTTGGAGCTTTTCCCAGACATGATTGTGTATGACCCACCAGAGGACTTGTTCGAAGATCGAGAGTCAAGAAGTGAGAGTGAAGTCGAGTAGAGTTTGCCAGTCATTTGCTTAAGAATGGATAATAGGGTTTTGGGTTAGAAGCCGATGCAAGGTAAGAGAGGAACAGAACAGTATGCATATTTGGATGTTATAGTTGATATTCAAATTCATTGCAAGATATCATCTCCCGTTATGTGTCATGTGTAAACTTAATATTTTTCATAAATTTTGGTTGAATCAGTTCAAATTAGAAAATTCTTGTCCAAAGCTAGGTTGAGAAGATCATTAATCAAGTTAGTCAGCATTGTACCAGTCGATGTTTTAGTTCTGCTATGTACTAGTGTCAGCGTGTTTCGTTGTACTATCTCAGGTTTATCGGTATGGGTCAATACATATCAATACAGGTACTGGCTGTAACGATTCGAAATGCTTAAACTACTTGATATCAATTTAAAACCAAAACGGGACGAAAGACCGGACCATTGAACAAGGCAAGAATACATTATAGCATTGAGTCACAACAAAAATGTGCATGTAAAATGAGGGCAGGTAGGGCCGTTCGATTATCGCAATATGGCAGACAACTGCATAGCAACCAGTCAAAAAGGAAAATTATAGAAAAACCAAAAATAGAAGGAAAAAAATAAGACAATAAGGAAAAAATGATTGAGCTATTTATTTTTATTTATTAATTTTACTAAAGAAACCTTTATTAAATTAAATTTCCATTTTTATTTATTTTACTCTGTTGGACACATGGCAGCATTTGACACGGTCTAAGAGATGTCCATAGATGGTTGTTCAGCTGGTCACCCAATGACTAGTCGCCTGTATATTTCATACCACCCACAGGAGTGTCATTCACCTTTGATTGCCTATTGACTCCATTATTAAGTCATTTACTAACAATGAGTCTTTCAGTAGGTCACCCATTATCAACGGCAGGCTCTTATCCCTAAAAGGAGATCATTAAGAGACTATTGAGGCCTAACAACCTCATATTACTTCAACAAAAAGAATGTTAGAGCAAACCCACAAAGTACTATGCTTGATGACAATCGACATATAACAAACCTGCCACCTAACCAACCACATAGGTAGACCACCATTCGTATTGTCAATGACGTGGCTCTACCAAGCAAGGGGACTTTCTCCCTATATATACTGCAACACACGGTCTTGAAGGGATCTTTCTCCCTCCAACTCTTAGCTCACTTTAGCCTCTTACCCTAAGTGCACTACAACCTCCTCTCATTCTCTTTTCTCCTTTATCCTTTTCTTATTTCAACTCTCCATCAATCTCAAGTAAACCGATTCACTTATCACCGCCACCACCTTCTCCACTTTTATTTTTCTTTGTTGATTAATCAATATCAACGTTATCATCATTATAATATTATTATTCATTTACTAGCATTATTATCGTTATAATATTATTGAATAAATTATTTTTATAAAAAAAATTATTACCATTTTAAAGAAAACTCTTTAATAATATTAATGGAAATTTTGGTTAGTTTTGCAAAAATTCTATTCTACCATTTTAACAAGAGGAGTTACTTGGTTGGATTGGCTGGGTTAAATATCAATTTATTTAATGAACTCTATATTTTAATAGAGTAATTAATTCGTGTTTGTTAAAATTGATGTAAATTTAAAAAATTTTAACTATTTTTATGTAAAAAAACTTTTCATCGTTAAATAAATATTAATATATAGAATATTTTTTTATCAATATGCTAGAGATATCATACTGGATTGAAAAATTTCATGCATGATAATTGATAAGTACAATTATATTTATAAATTCAACTACTCGATTGTTTAAGTGACTTAAATGAAAACTTTCAAATAATTTAATAATTAATTTATAATTTTTTAAAATTAAATGGCCAAAACATAAATTTACTAAGAATTTGGTTACATTAGTTGGAGTTTACCCAAAACAGAATATAACGATAAATAGAAATGAGTTACAGTTCCCAAAGAAAGCTTTTCACTTGAGTACGGCTACTATAAATGTCAATTGTCAAATCATGTATTTTGTATCAATAGAAATCTCTCTCAGCTACAAGTTTCTCAAAATTATTTGATCCTTCAACAAAAAATCCTTTATTTTCTCTTTGATTTTTCACATTTAATTTCTTTGTTTTACATATAAATCAGTCGACATGACTTCATATTACCGCCGTTTAACAGTCGGACCTACGGTACTGAACATTCCGGTTCAACCGCCGACGAAGTCAAAACTTCCGGTCTTCCCTCCGCGCCGTCCCTACAACAACATCATCCAATCGTCATTTGGAATCGCTCTGCGATCAAGGAAGTGTTGGAGAGTGGAGGCCACTGTGAGGTCGGCGGGAAGATCTGAAGGTGGAGATGGCGCGAAGAAGGCGGGACCTGGAACTGGACAAGGACCAGGGCCGTGTTCGTACTCGGTTGAAGATCGAACGGTGGAGGTTGGTAGTAAGAGGGATCGGACGGTGGAGGTAGCGGTAGCAGTGGCGGTTACAGTGGTGTTGGGAGTAGGGAATCGGGTGTTGTATAAGCTGGCTTTGGTTCCTCTCAAGCATTACCCTTTCTTCTTGGCTCAACTCGCCACATTCGGGTAACCATCTAAATGTCGTTATTGAAAATTCTTTATTTTTTTTTATTTTTTTATTTATGAAAGAAATAAAAAAGAAAAAAAAATCATTCTTGTTCAATGTGACTGTGTTATTGGAATTTTTTTTACTATTGACAGAGCATTGTTCGTTGTTTCCACGTCAGTATTTGTGTTTTATTAGGTGTGCTAATAGTGGTAACCGAAAACTCTTCATGTTCGGTGCGCGCGCGCTCTTCCTATTTTTTAGGTTAAAATATGTTTTAACTCCTTATACTATTTGTACATTTATAATTTAGTTTTATATTTTTATTTTTAGAAATTTAATTTTTAATTTTCAAATTTTAAAATTAAGGTTCAATTGTTAATCCTTTAAAATTGTTTTATTAAATTTTTTAATGTGACATTTTATTTTGAATTTAATAAAAGAATTTAAATTGAATTTGTCATGCAATTTTAAATTCAAGATTTAAGAAAATATAGTTTTAAATGTAGAGAAAATATAGAGACGTAAGCATAGTTTAATTTTCTTTCACTACTGACAGCTCCAAAAGTAGATGAGCTAATAGTGTTCAAAATTTTAGTACCCACATATTTTTTCTTTTTGTGACCGGACGGTAGCCCAATTCAGCTTTGGATAAAATAAGATTGATTAAATCGTAACCAGGGTCCCCTCCCATTGTCTTTAAATTTTTCATTTTGTTGTACTTTTGCATTTAAAAAATTATAGTGATCACTTCAAAATTTATAATTTGATTATTTTTTCACATTGGTCGTCCAATATATATATATATTTATTTCACACCAGGTTTTCTTTGTACAAGAGAAAAATGTTTGATGTCAATTTTATGTTATGATATTTTTTAATCTTTTTATGTTCTGCACAATCTAGAATGTTGATTAGTGACCATCAATGGTGACTTAAAAAGGCTTCTTAGATGAATTATTACAAGGCAGTTTTTTATACCCACTTAAATTGATTAGAGAATATTCTTTTTTTTTAAGAGCAATGGTGAATTTAGCTTTAGAATATAAAAGAATATGTAGAAAGCTATAAAAGCAGCATTGGGTTGCTTGATTGACCCTGCTTATGCCTAGGGAAAAAAAATTAAAATTAATTTTACTTATTTAGCTGGTCTTCTATACTTGAAAATCTATAATCATGTGAAACTATTATGATTTATATTCATATATGTGAATTTCAACTTTGAATACGAATGTTATGCTCTTTGTTGAAGTTTCTTAATCTTCTTATTGCCTTTTATTGAGTGGTTATAGAGAAATATAAAAAGAAATTGTAAATGGTCATTTTGATCTTTACAACTAGTGAGTTCAAATGGAAGAAAATCTATTTGACAAGCGGAAGATGTATATTAAAAAAAGGAATTTTCCACTGTAGAAGAGAAAAAGAGAGGAGGAAATTAAAAGATGGTTTTTTCCATTATAGAAGAAAAAGAGGTTCTGATATGTTACCGTTATTACCTGGACTTATTTCAATTGTGGTGGCCTAGTGGGGTCAAGGTGGTACCTTTGCCTTTACGTTTGACACTGCCCCATCTAGGACTATCTTTCGTATTTGATTTTGGTTTGTGTGGTCTTGGAGTAACCTTTTCCTTTTTGGCTTTTTATATAGCAAGCAGCGTCTACTTTGGTTTTGAACAAAACTAGTGGTGTTTATACTTTATACCCAAATACAAATAACCTTTAATCTTTTTACTGAAACTAGTCAAAATATTCTTTATTTATGAACCTAATGGTTTAGGTTAGTTGATTCGTGTAATTATAGTTAACGAATAACATCTAATAAGTTCAGAATTTAAATTTCAACATTTTTTGTTTTTCTCTTATTACTTATAAAAAGAACTGTTTGAATTGTAATTCTAAATAATTGTTGGGAGGAAAATGTATTCCTACATCAAAAACCTTTTCTAATTATTCTCAAAACAAATATACAGACATATATATATTTCTATGTAGGGCAACAACAATTACTGTTGTAGATGTACGTCTTGTATCAATGAGTAATGATATTAAATTCTTCAACAACTTTGTGTATGCTAGTGTTGTGCGAGTCTTTAGTATATTTTGAAATAAAAATAATAATATCACTCTTCATACTAACTTTTTAGTATTAAAATATGAAAAAATATCTTAGATATTGTTTTTAAATCTGATATAAATATGCCTGTGTTAGTGAAACCTCAATATAAATACCAAATCAGATATTCAAGAATTATACAGTCAAATACACACACATATGCATATATATATTTATAGGATTTAAATATAAGTTGTTAGACTATTTTGAATGATATGTTTATAATAACATTTACAAAAGCATGCATACACCAGTGACATATTGAGCCTGTGTAGGTTTGACAGTACCTATGAAACTTCTGTTATTTTGAAGAAAAAAAAAATTGAAGTTCTCCCTTGAGTTTTTAACAGTTTCTTTAGAAGCTTAAAGGGAAAGTAAATCTAAATGTAAATTTAAATGAATGTAAAAGCTGCTGATTTTTTTATAATCAGTTGATTCCATTAACTCAAGAGAGCAACAAATTTGTTAAGTGGAAATTTATTCCCTCGTAATACCTCTCTTACTCTTTGATCTGTTGTTTTTACAGGTATGTACTTGTATACTTTTCTGTAATGTATCTCCGGTATCATGCTGGTATAGTCACACACGAGATGCTTTCCATGCCAAAAGCTCCTTATCTTGTTATTGGTCTTTTGGAGGCTCTTGCTGCTGCGACTGGAATGGCAGCTGGAGGTTAGCTTACACTCAGATATTTTTCTTTATTGTCTACTTCACATGCCATAAAAGTACCATGGAGGCCTTTGTACTAGGAGTCAGATTACATTTTGCCCCCTTTACTAAAAAAATGAGCAACTTAATCTTATAAGTTAAATCAAAGAGCAAACTAGCCATTTCAATTAAAATTTTCATTCATTTCTACTGTTTGTTAAACACTAGTGTGACTGATGGAATAATCAGACAGTTACACATGATGTGCCATGTATGCCTCATGTTGACGTGTGTTAACAATAGAAATGGATTAAATTTTTAATAAAATGACTAGTTTTTTCTTTAATCTAACGTAAAGGGACTAATTTGCTCAGTTTTTTTTGGAAGGGAAAAATGCAATCTAACTACTAGTTCAAGGTTCTTCATAGTACTTTTACCCGTCAAACGCTAATATTTAGAGAACGTGAATTTGCTGGGAGTAAATAGAATTTAACTAAGTTTTTGGTTATTGTCTTATAACATACATTTTTTTTGTTCAGCAATTCTATCTGGGGCATCTATTCCAATTCTGTCTCAGGTAAGGAACATTTACTGCTTATATTCAGATGTTGGGGGTGCTTAGAATGTGAGACTGTCTTTTGGGTACCCTAAAAGGTCATTTACTGCTTTTATTGTGTCATAAATGTTGCTTTCAAGTATGAACTACTAAAGCAAAAAGTTCTTTGATTTGAAGGTTGATTGTTGCTCTACCACTATGCCTTAATGACAGAAGGAATATAGTAAACCAAAAGCTATTTGAGAGAATAATAACTAAAATAATCTCAAACCAACCAAGTAGATTTATTACATGTAAAAAAGCAGAACAATTCTGAGAGATTGTAAACCAAATTATTTTTGGGAGAAATAATAGTATAAGAAATCTTTAAAACATCTAAGTGGACTTGTACATGTAAAGAAGCTAAAAGATTCTGCCGGTAGCTTTTCCTAATTTGAAATTCTTCATTTTATATTCATCTGATAAGTTTCATTTTGCATTTAGAGTTTGTGAAACTAAAAATTCTTATGCAAAGAACTGAATAGTTTACTTTGGTCTATGACTTTCTGCAGACATTTCTTGTGTGGCAAATTCTCCTGTCTACTATTTTTCTTGGGAGGAGATATAGAGTAAATCAATTACTTGGATGCTTTCTTGTGACGGTTGGTGTTGTCATAACTGTAGCAAGGTAGCTTACAACTATTTTTAATTGTAATCTTAGTTTCACACATCCATGAATTTTGCTGGTGTAGTTTCTACATGTTTCCTCTGAATTCTCAATTCTTGATGATTTGCAAGTTTTAGTGAAGTTAGATAAAAGTACCATGGAGACTCCTGTGTTTGGAGTTAGAGTGCATTTTGTCCCTTTTACTAAAAGAAAATGGACAAATTGGTCCTTATACGTTGGATCAAAGAGTCAACTAATCATTTTTCTTAAAAATTTCATCTATTTTTACTGTTAAAAGCTAGTGTGATTGAGAATAACAAGACAATGACATATCGTGTGCCACTTGTACCTCATGTTGACGTACATGGATAAGTTTTTAACAGTAGAAATGATGAAAATTTTAATAGAAGGACCGGTTTACTCTTTGATCTAACCTACAGGGACTAATTTGTCTATTTTTTGAATAGAGGAGAAAAATGCAATCCGATTTCTAGTATAAGCGCCTCCATGGTACTTTTACCGTGAAGTTAATTGAAGTCTTATGAGAAGTAGCATAGTCTTATGAAAAGCAGTGAAATTTTACACATTTGGGCAAATATCCTTTATAGTTGCTGACATTAATTAGATTTTTTTCAAATATCAATCTCCATTTCGGTGGGGCAACCTGTCTGGTAGGAACTGCCCTGGCTGCCCATTCTAAGGAGCCTCAATAATGGTGATTTGAAACACAGTTGCTACCTTTTTATAATGTCTTGTAAAGATCGCTCTTATGCATTACAGTGAGACATTTTTACTGCCTACATTTACTTCTGCAGTGGATCCAGCTCTGGTCATTCATTGAAGGAAGCTGGCATATTTTGGAGTCTAATGATGATAGTTTCTTTTTTGTTGCAAGCAGCTGATACTGTGCTAAAGGTTGTGAATTTCTCAGTGAAATCTTCGCTAATCATGTGCAAGTTAATATAACTCATTATATTTTAATCATTTGCAGGAAGTAATCTTTTTGGATGCCGAAAAGCGATTAAAAGTACGATGTTTTACCTTTCAAAAGCTCCCTGTAACCCTGTTGATAAAACCGAACATAAAAGGCTCATTTTCTTGCATTTTTTGCAGGGTGGTTCAGTGGATCTATTTGTTGTAAATTCCTATGGATCTGCATTTCAAGTAAGTATTAAGTACTGAGTTACAACAGTGTTAGGTATTTATTTAGGGTTTAACAATTAGGTACATTTTGGTCCCTGAACTTGAAAAATATAACAATTTCAAGTAGTTTCCAAGTCAATTGGTTCAACCCCTTTATTCAGACTGTTAAATCAATCAATTCTCAATCTGTCTGATCTCATTTTGTTCCATTAACACCGGTCACATCATCAAACCTTTGACAAAATCCAAGTTTAGGGACCAAAATGAATTGAGTTGCCAAGTTCTAAGATCAAAATGGACTTAATTGCCAAGCTCAAGGGTCAAAATTTATATTATCCCATTTATTTACAGTCCTTTTTAAGCGGTCTTTTTTTTATGGATCTTTGGTGAATGTTAAAAGTGTGATTGTACCATGTTTAGTGCAGGCCTTATTCATTTGCCTACTCCTACCCTTTTTATCAAAACTTTGGGGTATTCCATTTAGTCAGCTTCCAAACTATCTTAAAGATGGTGCAGCTTGTTTCTTGAACATGGGCGGTACTCTTTCAAGTGGTAAGCCAAAAATATTTAATTATCTAATATCCTTTTTGGACTTGAGTATGAGTATCAGACATGATGTATGTGCTCGACACAAATATGTTCAACTTTTTCTAAAGTTCCATGTATTTAGAGAGACTTTTGAGGGTCATATTTTTACAAGATTCTTGCACCAGTAGAGGGCCTGAATCCATAGATATTACCATTCTGTTTCAACACAAGCCTTGTGCTGTGACTGGTTTTATGTCTTCAATGGAGGAAGAAGTGATTGATTGTACTTTAAAATTCCGCTCACCGCAGGATGTGATGGTGCGCCGCTACTACCTTTGCTGTTCATTATCGTGAACATGGGTTTCAACATTGCATTGCTACATCTTCTCAAGATATCTTCTGCTGTTGTTTCCTCACTTGCATCCACTTTTTCAGGTAAGTTTTCATTTTCCTCGGTCATCCTTTTTTCGGGATATCAGTTCCCTTAGTTGCAGGCAACTATCTATGTCCAAACTGTCCAGGTCTTCAATATAATCACAAGATTTGAACCCGAAGCTTTGCATTGTCTTCAATATATAACACATCTACTGTTGGTTTGTACGATTGAATATCTATTGCACAACCCTACATTGCAGTGCCGATTTCGGTTTACATCTTCACATTACCGTTGCCGTATCTCGGTGTTGCTTCGTCACTGCCAGCCGGTTTCGTTGCAGGAGCAATCATCCTAGTTATGGGGTTGCTTATCTATGCTTGGTCACCATCTGATTCCTCCAGTGCCATACCATCACCATCCAGCTAGAATGTGAGGGAAGCCATTGTTAGATCATCACTTGTCATTTTTCTCCTTTGGGAATCCGATCGTCGAGCAAGGAGATGACAAGACCAGGTAAGATGAAATAAAATTTTGTTGTTGTATCATTTTTCTACTAGTGGAAGTAACAAAGGAACAGGGTAAAGAAAAAACGAGTGATTTTTTGGTGTGAGAGAGAGTCAAATTTAGTGGTTTGGGATATATAAGATTTAACAAAATACCGTCGCTATTATCAGTTTCGGAGGTTAAATTGTTTTGCCCTTCCAAAAAGGTGGGCTTAATAAGAGAAAAGCAACCTTCGTTTTACAACTCACAAATCATTAGACGATATGAAACCCTAAAGGTGGGTTTACTCGTATTTCTTTATACCTTTCAAGTTGTGCTGATTGCATTAATTGTTAAGTTGAGTTAATTTAAAAGAGGTAAATATTAAAATTATACATGAACTGTAATTATACCTATAAAACTTAAATTATGGTTGATATATTTATGAAAATTTGATTTTAATTTAATTGTACATATTTAAAAAAATAATTACATATATTTAAAATATATTTAGTATTGCTTTTAAGAAATGTTTTTAAGACAAAAAGCGCTTTTGAGATAAAAATTGTCTTAAACAAATTACTTTTTAAAAGAAAAAAATACTTTTCTCAATTCAAAAATTGACCCAAAAACATCTTTGTAAAAAGTTAAAAATTTTAACTTCTAATGGAAAAAACCTTAAGGTGTGTTTAGTATTACTTCTAAGAAGTACTATTGGAGACAAAAGCACTCCTAAACAATTTACTTTTTGAGAAAAAAAATACATCCTCAATCAAAAATTTAACCCAAAAATAACTTTTTAAAAAGCTAAAAATTTTAGTTTTGAGAAGCGCTACATTAAACCTTATTTTCATATCAAATAAATATAATTGCTTATATTAACATAAAATTGTGTTAATTGGATAGTGTATCAAAATTTTATGTATAAAAACAATACATATTAATCAATGTTGATGTATAATTTTGATATTTATCACAATTTAAAATTCAATTAAACTCATTATAGATAAGTTTGGAATCTAACTTAAGTTGAAATCAATGAATTCAGGTAATTCAAGAATTACAAATGAAATTGTAACTATTATTCTGTTCAATGGAGTGTTGTTCCCCATCTAATTTGGCATGCTACTTATAACACACAATTGAAATCCATTACCTAATAAGAACAAAGCCAACCTAAAGCGAGTTCATTACCACACAGAACTGCAAACATATCCGATTATCATATTAGGTCGTTAATTCCAGTAGTTCATACAAAACCCTAAATTCCCAAATCAAAAGGGGAAAGAAAACAACAACGAAGCCCACAGATATATTTAGATTTCACTTATCTTTAGTAGAAACGCCGTATTTCTCTTGCATCTTAGCGATTTCCTCTTCCTTTTTCTTCTGATCGAACTTCTTGCTCATCTTAGCTTGCTGGTAATACAACACGATCAAGTACCGATTCGCTACATTGAAACCCGATAGATGATCCACCGCCGTTTTGGCATCGTAGATATCCTCGTAGACCACGAAAGCGGTGCCACGGGTTTCTTTGCTCGTTCCGATACGTATTTGGCGGATGGCTCCGTATTTGCCGAAGATATCGTACATCTCCTCGCTTGATATGTTGAATGGAAGGTTACGAACGTAGAGCACACGATTGACTTCCGGCGGAAGCCGAGTGTTGGCTTTGCGGAGACTGATTGTTGCCATTTTGGAAGGAGGAGAAAATGGGTAGAGAGGTGAAGAAAATTGAAGAAAAAATTTGGGGATTTGAAGGATGGATTTATAGGCGGAGCTCCGGGGTGAGAGGTGGTGGGATTTTTATGGAAAGAAGGATTTGGGTGTTAAATGGTCCATTAAATTATATGGGCTCGAAAGAGGCCTAATAGGTTTTTTTTTCTAATTCAAAATTCATCCATTTACTTAAAAAAAAAATGAAATTAGTACTTTATTTTAATTTAATAGAATTTAATCCTTCTACTTTACTAAGATTAAAAGATTAGTTTAGTTGCTGGTACAGGTGTAATTGAACCGAGCCGAAGTTGAATAGTGGCAAGCTTAAACTCGACTTAAACATTAATTCTTAAGCTTGAATTTGGCTCGAGATATTATCAAGCTAGTTTACCTCAAACTTGATTAAACTTGTTTATTAATTGCCGTAAACTCAAAACTTGATTAAGCTAGTTCATGTTCAAGCTCGAACTGAATTTGAGACATAATCAAACTGTTTGAGCTCAAATTTGATTAAGCTTGTTTATTAATGTTCATACTCAAGCTTGAGCTTAATTAAGGTAGTTCATATTCAAGCTCAAGCTTATTTGTAAGCTTTTATATATAATAAGGATAAAAATGTAATTTTCAAAAATATAAAAATATATTAAATTGAAAAGCTCAATTAGGCTTGCAATGTTTGAATCAGCTCAATTAATAGCTCGAGCTACTTGAGCAGCTCGTGAGTATCAGTGTTTCATTTACACTCCTAATTATTGTTAAGCACATAAATTTGAAGTGTTGATTTTTGTTAGTTTGTTGTATAATAAATTGTTAAATTGCTGACATTTTCTAGTTGTTGATCTTGGATAACAATTTTTTTTTTGAATTAACTATTAGGCTTATTGGTAAAACAAGTCCTCAAAATTAAAAAAAAATTCAATTAAACCCCTCTGAACTTTTTACACCTAATTAACTTCAACAAATAACTGGATGCAAAAAGTTCAGAGAGACTTAATTGATTTTTTTTTAAAGTTCGGAGTTTATAATATGATTAAACTTAAATATAATACAATTTTGACATTAACCAAACTTTATATATGCTAATACAAATTTCCTAACTTGAATTTATTTTGTAAAATATACAATTATATTTATAAATTTCATAAAAAAATATAAATTTTCAAGTGGTAATAATAAAATGGAAATAAAATAAATAAATATTCAAATCCCCTATCCATTAAGCAACATAGTGTTTTTTTTTTTTTTTTTGCATTTACAAATTTCCACCAATCAAATTTCACTATTCCCCCCATTGTACCACCTAATTAATTTATATAAACTCAATAAATCAAATTATATCACCTAATTATTTCACTTTCTAAAAATAACATTATTTTTAATAAGATGGTATAATTTGATCCACTACTGATTAATAAAATTTATATGCGGTGGTTGCCAACTGCCAATACATCGAATATAAAATCGATGTATAAAAAAATTAAGTGCCCTTTACGAGAATTTTTTTTTTTTTTGATGATTTACATGCATGCATGCATGCATGCATGCTATCTTGTTTCTTTTTTACGTAAGCTTTTCCATTCTCGCACGAGCCTTTGATTCAACAAATAAAATTTCACATCGAATTTTCCTTCTTTTGTTTCTCCTCCATTTTAACCCCACGGTGAAAAAGCTCAGACGACTACATCGCGTCGCTTCTTCGGGTTTGGTTCGGGATTTCCCTTTTTCATCATTGCCACAAATTCGTCATAGTTTATCCTTCCATCCTTCAAATATGTCAAAAACATTTTGTAATTAATTTATGTCATTCAACATCAAACCCCAAAATTAATTAGTAAATATAGGAAATTAATTGGATTGTCGATAAAAAATGACAAAATTTATGTTCAAATCTTTAGTTTTCATCAATCTCGACTTCAATCATTGAACTACCTCTACCCTTACCCTCTTGCTAAAACACACCTCTATCACATGTAAACAAAGACAAATGAGATTAACACGTAATAAATAGAAATGTTCATGACTTAGATTAGATTAAATCGTTATTCAAAATTTTTAAAAGTCATTTTTTTAAGCTCATTTGGGTTGAGCTCGAAGTGGTCCAGATAGGGTAAAAACTGCTGTGAAGTGTATATTAAACTTGTTAATGGTTTGAGTTTATATATATAGAAAGAACAGCTTACATTGTCAGCGTCAACTTCAGAAAGGATTTGCTTGATGTCTGTACTATCATTCATGCCATATTCACGCAGAGCTTGCTCTAGTTCTTCTGTCGTAATATACCTAAACAAAAGTAGCCATATAAAATTATATATGCAGAAGAAATAAAAATATACAAATGAAAAAGAAGTTGTTAAATTAAAGGGTAAACTATATCCAATATCACTAATCTATTAATGAGTTTATGTTTTAATAACTCAACTTTGAAAAGTTATACCATAATTATTAAACTATTCGATAGTTTCCATTTAATTTAGTAAACATATATTAAATGAAAACTTTAGAATAGTTCAATGGTCATAACGAAATTTACTAATAGTTTAAGGACTTTGGATATAATTTACCCTAAATTAAAAAAAGTTGAAAAAAATAAATAAATACCCGCTGTTGTCTTTATCAAAGTGCTGGAAAGCATGGTAGAGATGTTCTTCTCTATCCATTCGGTTCATATGCATTGTTGCTGTTATGAACTCATCATAGTCTATTGTTCCATTTCCATCTGCATCAGCCTATATACATACACATGTACACATACAAAGAAGAAGTCGGTTAAATCGGTTAAACCCAAACAAACAAGAAAATGATTTAGGGATAACTATATTAAAGAGAGTACTTACAGCTTCCATGAGTTGTTTAACTTCATATTCAGATAATTTAGTGCCTTGTTTAGCTAGACCTTGCCTGAGTTCTTCAAGTGTTATGGTTCCACTGTTATCTGTATCCATTGCCTTAAACATTTCTTTCAATCCCCTTATTTCTTCCTCTGATAAACACCCTGCAATCACCTATTAATTTCATGGAAAAAAATTATATCAGAAAAAAATTAAATGTTTAATTAAAATTATTAAAAAAATTGAAATAATTAATAATTTTTTTATAAAAAAATTGAGGTGTAATTAAAATTTTCAAATTTTTTCAAAAAAAATTCTACGGATATGTATACATAAATATAATTAATTCTTTTTCTTTTCTATATAAAGTTGTTGAAGTATCATATTCTCGTACTTTATTCATAAATATGTCGAAAATAATATTAAATACGGGAATTTCAAAAAAAGAAAAAGAAAAATTCTAAGCTTTGAAATAGTACCTTCAAAGCAACTTTCTTGAATTGGTTCATTGCTTTGAACTGTTTGAGCCTGCTTAGCACTGCATTATCAAGTGGTGTATCAGGTGCTTCACCATCTTCTTTAATCCATGGATGACCTGTTGTTAATTTTCACACACATGGATCAATGTATGTTAGGACATGCATGCATACGTACGTACGTACGTACGTACATAAAATACACTTACTTAGAACCTGGGCAGCTGTTAACCTCCTTTTGGGATCTGGATTTAGCATCCTCTTCACAAGATCTTTTGCTTGATGAGAAATCGACGGCCATGGTTTGCTCGAGAAATCCACGTGGCTTTTCAATATTGCATTGAATATCCCATTTTCCGATTCTAAAATTCAAAACAAAAACAATATTAGCAGTAAATATAATTAATTATATGAGTTAGAGTAGTTCTGTTAAAGATTTAGGGACGGAAATCAGAAAATTGTTTTAAGAGAAAAAATAAATAAATAATTTCAAGGAGCTAAAAGTGTAATTTGATTATTATACTAATTTATGTTTTTTTTTAAATTAAATTATATATATTTATGATAGTAAAAATATAATTTTATCATTTTAATAGTCCATATCTTTATAATTTTTAAAAGATTAAATAAATGTTTATTTTTTGGGACCAAAGTATAATTTTATTATTATTAATTTAAAATTTTATAAATTATAAAAGGTCTAAATAAAAAATTTTCTATTTTAGGGAGAGCCAAGGCCCTTGCCAACCCCCTTCGACTCCGCCGCTGCATCTAAGTACAAAATATTATACTCAAAAATAGACTTAGTTAAGAGAATTAGATCCGCTTAAAATATGAGTTGATCTCAGGTTTCAATATTCAAAACTTGAATCCAACCCATTTTCAAGTTTATGGCATGTGAATTTTTATTTTATTTTATATATTATGTAATTTATATATATTATATTGAAAAACTAAATATACTATAATATAAATATTAAAAAAAATATGTTGTGCATTTTTAGATTTAATAAAAGGTAAAAAATTATATAATGATAATAAAATTGTAAAAGATATATACAATTATTAAATATTAAATAAAATATTAAAGTTTAAGGTTAAGATATCGATTCAGAAAATAATTTTAAATAAGTTAGATTGAAAAATGACACAATCAATTGAATCGAATTTTTATTAATTTTTTTATAATCTTTTAATTGGACCTATCGGATTGACCGAAGAATAATCTAATTAATTTAATTATTCATTCGATTCTAAAAACGCTTACCGGCCCAGAAAGGAGGAACGCCAGAAAGAAGAATGTACAACATGACACCAACACTCCAAATATCGGCTTCAGGACCATATTTCCTCCTTAAAACTTCAGGTGCTATATAATATGCACTCCCAACTATGTCTTTAAATATTTCATCTGTTTTAAACCAAGCCAAAACCCTATAGGTTATTTTCTTTTCATTAAATATATATAATTATCATTATATAATGAAAATATAAAAATTATAAAAGAATAAATCAAAATTTTATCATTTTCACATAGATTAAAGTATAATTTTATCATTTTCTAACATAAAAATTATAAAGTTTAATAAGTCAAAAGTATATTTTTTTATTTTAGGGGCCGAAACCCCTATCACTTCTCTAAGACCAACCTTAATTAAACTCAATACAATTTTTTTTAACAATTTTAGTATAAGTTCTGATTGTATCTATTCTTTTTATCATAATGTCTATAATTATTTATAGCCCTTCTCACCCCATTAATAGGAGGATAATAAGTATCAGCGTGCCCAAACTCACGTTATCCTACATTAACAACATTAATGTTCATACTAATTAAGCTATGACTCAATCGACAACCAAACCTAATCTAACTTAACTCTACTCAACTCGTATTAATACCATGCATAAAATTGACCTAATTTGGTCCAACTAAAGGTAGAAAAATATACGTGGATAAGTATACATAGAACGTCCGTATTAAACCTAATCAACTCAACTGAATCCGACTCATATAAATACCATGCATAAATTAATCTGAACTCAACCCAACTCATCTTTACGCGACCCATATTAATACCATACATAAAACGACAAAAGAAATACCTGGCTTAAAAAACACTGATAGGCCAAAATCAGTAACTTTAAGGGGAGAATTCTCTTCTTTGCCCAACAACAAGAAATTTTCAGGCTTAAGATCCCTATGTATAACCCCCATTGAATGAAACGTATGAACGATCTGCATAATGGTCCGGAGCAAAGACGCCGCGGCCCGTTCGGTATAATGCCCTTTAGCAATAATCCGATCGAACAATTCCCCGCCGCCGCACAATTCCATCACCAAATGGACGGCGTGTTTATCCTCGTACGCCCCTTTCAATTCCACGATATTAGGTTGTCCCGTCAAGTGATGCATTATTTGAACCTCCCGCCGTACATCCTCCACATCCTCTTTGCTCGATAGCTTCCGTTTCGCTATCGTCTTACAAGCGAACTGCTCGCCTGTCGTTTTATGGGTACATAAATGGGTAATCCCAAATTGACCACGACCTAGTTCTTTTCCGATGGTGTAAGTGGCTTTAACGTCCTCCATTGGTCGACCTAAAACCGGTCCCATCGGTGCAGGTTTTGATTGTTTGCCGACGGTGGAAGCTCCTTGAGACGACGGTGCGGTTCTATAAGAAGTTTGTTGTGAAGTAACGGTGGGATCCGTGTCGCCATTGCCGTATCCTGCGGCGGCTTTTTCTAGCTTATCGCTGCCGTCTCCGCGAGTGCAACAGTTTCCCATTTCGGAAAAATGAGGTGAACGGAGACGGCTGCGATACTTAAATTTGGCGGGGAATTGTTATTCTTTTTTTTTTTTTTTGTAATTTCCCGATGTGGTTGAAGAAAAAAATGGGGTTTATTAGGAAGACATATGGAGTTGAAACGAAAAGTAAAAACAGCTTGGAATTTGGTGTATAGATACCATATGGGATTGATGGTGAGAGATTTTAGGATTTATATTTAAAAAATTACAGTTATTAGTTATTTTTTTTGGTAAAATATGTTATAGGTCCTCATTTTCTATACAATTTTAGAATTTAATTTTTATACTTTCAATTTTAGAAATTTAGTCTCTTTATTTTCTTGATTTCAAAATTCAAGCTTAGTAATTAACACAGTTAAATTTTTTTTGTTAAATTTACTAGTGTGACATTTTGAATTAAAAAAAATTCACTCGATAGCAATGTAACCAAAACAATGATATTATAATGAACCTGAATGTAACAAATTTTAGTCGTGTTAATTATTAGACCTAGATTTTAAAATTTTAAAAATATAAAAATTAAATTCTGAATTTATAAAGAGTACAAGGACTCATAAAATATTTTAATCTTTTTCGTTTAGCATCAATTGGAAATGCAATGAAATTTATTAATGGTCTCTTTTCTAGTGGACCGTAAAGAGAATATTCTTGATTAAACTATTAAAATAATTACTTTTATTGTCTCAAGTTACATTTTAGTAACTTATATTTGAAATATTACGTTTTAGTCACTTACGTTCTCGTTTTGTTAGGAAATGGTCACTCTATCGTTAAGATCTATTACCTCTCAATTGATAATCCGACGTAACAGTTAAAATGAGTTTTAAATGCCAATGAGAATTAAAACCCATTATAACTGCCACGTTGAACTGCCGTTTGAAATGTATAGGATCTTAATTGCAGAGTGATCATCTCGTAACAAAACGATAACGTAAGTGACTAAAATATAAAATTTTAAACATAAGTAACTAAAATATATCCTAAAACAAACAAAAATGACTATTTTAATTGTTTACCTTTAAATAATTTAATTGAAACTAATAAAAAATAATGATTAAATTAATTTTTATAAATTTTCAATTATTTAATTATTATTAACTGCACAATCAAATTAATTAAATCGAAAATCAATAATACCACATAATTGATTATTATCCTATTATTACTATATTACTAGTTTTCAACGGTATTTTTTTAACAAATTAATTAAATCTATTTAAAGCTAATCTATTTTCAAAAGAGATAAATTGAGTAGCGGTTTGCTTTTAATCTTCGTATATTTCTATAATTAATATTTTAATGATTTAACTATCATATTTTATATTTTTATTCATATAAATTATGTATGTGAATTTTTAAATCAGTCTGATATTTCGGTCATGTTTATTTAAAACATTGTTTATATTAATAATATATATATATGATGATTGAAAACTTTTTTATATAAAACAAATTGTTATAAAAAAAATTGGCATAAAGATTATTTTAGCTGTTAATGTTTGCTCATTTTGTCATTTTGGTCCTTATTTTTTGGGGGTCATTTTAGCCCTCAACTTTTAAATTTTAGTCAAATTACTTGCTCTTTTATAGGAAATTTGACTGAACTATTAAAAATTTAATGGCATTAATGTGGCCACTAGCATGGCAGTCCGCATATAATTTATAGAAAATTAAAAATTAATGAAAGTGATTAAAAAAATCAACAAAGTTCAGAAAAGTTCGAAAAAATTTTAGAAAACTTATCCATGTTGACAATGAACGGAACATTAAGGAATAATAAGGGACAAAATGATAAAATGAGTAAACATTAAGGAATAAATTTATCTTTATGCCTTTTTATTTTATATTAAACTTGACATGCATGCCTATATGAACGACATTAAATATGGTAGTTGAATTGTTAAAATATTGATAGTATAAAAAATTACGCAAAAGTACAAAACCCTTTAAGTTTTACACCGTGGATTACTCATTCGTGTATATATAATTGAAAGAGTAAACCCAATACAAAGTTTGATGGACTAAAATTGAAATATTTTCAAACATATACCACAATAAATTGAGACAGAAGTCAAATGTGGTGGAATTTAAACCCAAAATAATCTGGGAGAAAATTCACACATGGCATCTATATATGATGGGACTTGAACTTGAATGCTCAAAATCTTAAGGCCTCGTCATTTGTCAACATTGCCAACATCGTGCTGGCAATGTGAAGATGATTAGATAGAATTTAACTTAGAAGTGTATGATTTTAAAAAGTAAATTTATATTAGGTATAAGAATAATACAACACTAGAAATTTTATTACACACCGATACGTGTGGAAACAACATATTTAGAACACAAAATTGTATTTAAAAATAATATATAAAAATAATAAAATATATTATTTAAAACTAATTAATAATAACTAGAGGTGTTCATGGGCCGAGCCTAAGCATGACATTAACATACTTTATGTTTGCCCAAGCCTGACCTGAAACATGGACTTAAAATTTTATCTAAACCCGTCTATATTTGTAAAAGACTAACTAAGCCCATTTTAGGTCCTCCTATATTATTTTTAAAATTATTTATATTGTATTATTATAATATTTAATAATATATTTTTTATTTATTAAAATTTTTTATATAGTCATCTTAACTTTATTTTAATGTTTATATTAGAGTAGTGTTATATATTTAGTATATGTTTATTTTTTTAATGTGTTCTAAATTACATAATATAAAAGTATTATAAACTTAAAAACGGGTTGGGCCCGGCTCGAGTATTGAATATTCAAGTCTGACTCATATTTTAAAGGAGCCTAATTTTTTTGCCCAAGCCCATTTTTCGGGTATAATGTTTTTATCCAAATTCTCCGAAATTTCGAACAGACTTTCAAACTTAAGCAAATAACCTAACCAATGAACAGGTCTAATAATAACACATTAAATATATGCAATAATAAACTAAGTCTGGACTATCCTAAAAGACCATTTTACAGTTTAAAAAATAATAATTTAAATTTTATTATAAAAATATATAAATATTTATAGTTTTTATTATTTATAAAAGTAAAAATATAGGTTGAATAAAAAATAACCCAAATCCGACCCAAATCGGGCCGGGCTTAGACCCAAACAGAGTATATAAATTCATAAATAGTGGAAAGGTAAAAAGTAAATTCAGTTAAAAGAGTTAAATTCTTAGAAAACTATTTACTATAAATAAAAAACCTCAAATGAGCTTAGGCCTTTTGGGGACAAAGGAAAATTTTCATTTCGTGATAGCAAATAAGGGAAGAATCGCACGTTAAATCACGTGATGGCGAGTGCTGACGTGGAGGCCGTGGATTTCGAGCCGGAGGACGACGACCTCATGGACGAGGACGCCGCCGCCGGTGACGCCTCACCTCAAGCCTCCATGCCTAAGCTCAAGTCTGCCATCACTGGCGGTGCTTCCGTTTCTCTTTCTGGGCCTAAGAAGACTAAAGGCCGTGGCTTCCGCCAGGACGACGCCGACCGTCACTCCCATCTCGCCTCCCGCGATTTTGATTCTCTCGGCTCTGACGGTGGCCCCGGTCCCCAGAGATGTTAGTACCTCCGCTAAACCCTAAATCTCCATTTTTTAGATTTTTTTTTGTAGCCTATAAGATAAAATAATAACTAAATTGATCTAAATTTTTGTTCAATAATTTTAGAATAAATTTGGTTGAAATTAGTTCTGAAATTTGGCAGTTAAAGCATGAATAGGGTTTTGGTTTCATTTCTTTTGTGCAATGGTGAGTGTGTTTACTCTCAGAATCAAGTGTTAGTTTTTCTGAAGTTCTATAAAAGGTTTCAAGTAAAAGCTATTGATTACTAAATGGTTTAAAAGGCTAAACTTAGTGAAAAGAAATATCACATTATAGAATAAATACCTTAGTTAGCCTTTGGGAACTTAGATTTCACAAAGGGTGTAAGTATTTTTTGTTAAAACACATATAAATGTATTGCTCATAATTATTCCCAAATTCATAGATTTGTTTTGGATGCCTGTTTGATAGTGAATTTGAAGTTAGTGTTTTTGTGACTTTCAAATATATAATCATATTGAATCTCAGCTAACTTTTACATAATGAATGGATATCTTTCATTCTTTCTCACAAATTATGTAGAAAATGAAATCCGGATCTTCAAATTCATGTTCCCAACATAGCCTTGATCTCTAGTTCGAGGTTTAACATGTTATTTCAAAATTTGACTTCAAATTGAGTTGTCTTGTGGACTGTTGGAACTTGGGACTTCCTATTCTTCTAAACATCGGGTTCCTAAATTCAATTCCTTAAGTTGGATAATTTGGATGATTTCTAAATATGTTATACTTCATAGAAACCCATTCTTAAGAGAGCATGCTTTATTGGGTTTCTCGTTAGAGATATTGACTGAAGAAGAAAAATACTCAGTTCATTTATGAGACTTGAACAAGTTCGATGGCAGATGCTTCATGAGTTTTTGGTCCACATTATGCACATCCAATGAATTATAAAGTTCAATATTATTAAGTTCAAATGAGTTGTCCTTTGGGCTGTTGGAACTTCTTAACCTTCTAAATCTCAGATTCGCGAGGTGCAGTATCATTAAATTTGTTAGCTAAATGCGGAGAACACTGATATATATCGTAGGATGACCTGTATAGCAAATATAAGAAAATACATATTGAAGTCTCTCTCTTCCTCTTCCTCTTCCCCTTCCCCTTTTATATCTGCTTCTCCTCTATTATTCTTCTTGGTTTCCCCTCTTTTTATTGTTGTTTCTAGATAGGTTGTGTCAAGTGATTCTCCATTGTCGTGGTTTAAAGCCCTATACTGTTGTTTGAGCACTGAATTACCTGGTGCTCCATGTTTCAACCACCAAATTGAGTGCCTTAGACATTTTATATTGTAATCTTTGAACCTATTTTTCAGCCTATCCAGCTATTTTAGAGGCTTGCAACCTTTCCGTGGACAACCCTTGTTTTGCTACATGTTGTCAAATCAAGACAAGCAATTGTGTCCAGGAATGAAATGAGATTTTCCTTTATGTTTGTAAACTAGTTTCCTCATGTAGTAACCTTTTCTTTATTTATCATTCATCAATGTGCAGCTATTGAAGGATGGATAATTTTGGTCACTGGTGTACATGAGGAAGCACAAGAGGATGATTTGCACAATACATTTGGTGAATTTGGTGAGATCAAGAATTTGCATTTAAATCTTGATCGTCGCACTGGATTTGTCAAGGTAGGCAATATAGTAAAGTGATGTAGCTCTCTTAGTGACCATTGGTTCAGGCAACCATGTGTTTTCTTGCACGTGCATGTGTGGGTGTGTCGGCCATGTATCTGCATGTTTAGCATTTTTCTTTTTGTGTTCTCTATGTGCGGTAGAGAATATGGATTGTGTTCAATCATTAGATATTGCGCAGTTTAGCAGTGCTTCTAACCACTTTAGATTGTTACCTAATGCTAGTTTGTCGTGTTTCAATACTGTTATATTATAGTATTGATTGAAGATAAGAATCCAAAGGGCAATTCTTTGACTAACTTTTACCTTCTTTTGCAGTATTTTCTTGTTATATTATATTTTTGTTCAAGGAAAACTAACGTGCATGTTTCCACTTAGGGATATGCACTGATTGAATACGAGAAGTTTGAAGAAGCAAAGAATGCCATATCTGCAATGGATGGAGCAGAACTTCTTACGCAGACTATGAATGTTGATTGGGCCTTTAGCAATGGACCCAGTGTTGGAGCCTCTAAGAGAAAAAATATGAGGTTTGCCTCTATTAATATGCTTTTGACTTTTGCTTGATCTGTTAAATATATCATTTATAATTGGTGAAAAGATGATTTATTTATCCAACCAAAGTTAAATCCAGAACATGTTAAGCCTTGAACTGAAGCAATCCAAATTTCAAATGAAATTAGTACAACCTAGACTAGCTCAACGTAGATGCTACGTGCCTGCCAACCTTGCCCAAATCTCGAAACTTAGCCTAAGCATTTTTTTTTTCCTTTAAAACTAAATTGATTTGAAAGATACAATGGTGAAATTACATTTTAGCTCTCTAAAGATATATAACTTAATCCGGCCTCCCAAAAAAAATTCTTGGCTTTGCCCCTGATCATGGATATCAACTTTGTGCAAAAGGTATGTTTGATGGTACTTTTCTTTGCATTGCAGTTCGCATTACACAACTTGAACTGATTGAACTCAAGTTAGAGTGAGATGTTATTACTGATTTGGTGCAAATGCCATAGTTGTTCTGTTTGAAGATAGATACTTTTAGCTGCTGGATGAAACCTGTCATGCTTAATCTAACAACACTCTTTACCTTGCAGAGCTGGACGGACACATCGCTCTCGGAGTCCTAGGAGAAGATACTAACTTGAACTCTATTACGAGAATCAATTTGTAACAAGAGATTTTAAGATTTGGTGCTTGAAATTTACTGGAATTATGGAATTTTTCAATGTTTGCTCTGGGGCACCTTATCCTGTTCTTTTTGTGTTAAGTGGTATCCCAAGTGGTGATTATGCTTTAGCGTTCATCTGCGGCTTTTTGCCTAATATTTGTACTCATTTGCTTAACTCACGCTTAGAATATGCTTTGAGCAAAGAATAAAGGTAAGGCATGCTAAACACAAAATATAATATTCGTTAGTTACATGCGCCAAATAAGATTGCTAAGCGCAAGAAACGAAGAATTCACATCAACTTAACTCTTTTTAAAATTTGTTTTAAGGTTAAATCACTATTTGAGTTTAACTTGGCCTGAATTAGGTAATTATTTTTACGTTAGGGCCTGAAATTAAGCAATTATTCTTATAATGGAGTATGAATTTTTTTGGTCTAAATTAATCCTTTTGTTTGATAATTGTTTTTATGTGGGTTTGAACTTGATAATTGTTTTCATATTAGAGAATAATTTAGACAAAAGAAAGTTTAAGCCATAATGTGAAAACAATCGTCAAGTTTAGGGATTAACTTGGATAAAAAAAAGTTCAAATAGTTGTCGGTTTAGGCTTTAAAAATGGTTTAAGCCTTTATTTTTATTTTTGATAAATAAGAGAATACATCACAATGCCTTATTTCAAATTATTCTTACATTGACATCTTTTAAAAGTAAATTCTTAATATGAAATGAGGGAATATTGATCTTAACTAAATTTAATTTATTTGAGAGAAGTTCTTGCTAACTAGTCGGCAACCATGTTCCCTTCTTATGCACAAATTGGAATTTAACAGCCACAAAATGTCGATACATCGTCTTTATATTCTTGACTATAGTCATTGAAAGCGTACTTGTCAACCCTTCCTTAATTTTCTCCACAGTCATCATACAATCAATTTCAATAATTACTTTTATCATAGCCTCTACTCTCTGCCATTTCAAGACCATGAAGGATTGCCATTAAAGGGAAGATTTATGAAAAAAAGCAAGGGATTTCTTTCCCCAAAGCAAAGATGATCGGACTGTAAGAAAAAGAACAATGGTAACTTGAATTTTACTAAAAGTAAAGAACAATGGTAGCTTGAATTTTACTACAATTCTGCCTTATATATTTGTTGCTAATAACAAGCAACTCAACATTCTCTACTGCCATTTCTTAGCCCCCTTTGCTTTCTCAATTTGCCATTCATTTTTCTCTATTCTTTTGCTTTTCCACATTGTTTATGTAATAAAAAAAATGGACGAAGCTAATATAGCTTGGAACCTTGTTAGAGCTCTCATTAAACCCATCAAACGTGAAACTAGTTTCATCATTCTCTACAAGAGAAAGGCTGCGAACCGTGACAGTAAAGTTAGGCAACTGAAATTCACATGGGCGACAGTGCAATCTGCTGTTACTCTTGCCACAAGAAACGGTCAAGAAATCATACAGGTGGTGAAGGACTGGCAGGACCGAGCTAGACCCATAGCTGAGGAGCCTGAGAAAGCCTTCGGTGAGGAACCTAAGTGTTTCTTTGGTTGGTGTCCGAATTTGAAGTACCGGTACGAGGTCAGCAAGAAAGCAGAGGAGGATGGATTGGTCATTGACAATCTTCTAGATGAAGCAAGTGGATTCAAAGACAAAGTTTCTCATCCTTTTGATCCACAGGTGGGATGGGCGACACCCTCCGAGTGTTACATGGCGTTTGAATCGAGAGAGGCGGTTGTGAACCAGGTTCTGGTGGCACTAAAAGATGCTACTTTGAAGGTCATTGGTGTGTATGGTGTATCTGGCATTGGGAAGACTACACTCATCACACAAGTGGCTAAAATGGTTAAGGCAAACAAGGTGTTTGATTGGGTAGCTCTTTCAAGTGTAACTCAGACACCAGATGTTGAGACCATTCAAGCAGAGATTGCAGACTGTCTTGGTCTCAAATTTGAAGAGGAGTCAGTTACGGGAAGAGCCACCAAGCTAAGACATAGATTGAGTAAGGAGAAAAATGTTTTGGTAATTTTGGATGACATTCGGACAAGTTTAAAGTTGAATGATGTTGGAATTGTATTTGGAGATCACCAGCATAGAGGGTGTAAGATACTGCTATCATCAAGAGATCCCAGTGTCTTATCTGAAATGAATGTTGACAAATCGTTCAAAGTCGATGTTTTAAAAGAAGAAGAAGCCTGGAATCTGTTCGATAAGATGGTCGGTGATAGAGTTAAAGATCCCAGTGAACGGTCCAAAGCTCATGATGTATGTAGGGGATGCCGGGGCTCGCCACTTTCCATTGTAACAACTGCAAATGCCTTGAAGAAGAAGGAATTCTCTGAATGGGAATCCGCTTCGAAACAGCTAACAACCCATCCTTCCTCGGCTGTAGAGTTGAGTTTCAATCATTTAGCTAATAATGAACTTAAATCTGCTTTCCAGCTTTGTAGTCTTATGCCATACAAGCCTACCATTTTCGACATGTTGAAATATGGTACGGCTTTCGGTTTGTTTCAAGGAATTACAACAGTGGCAGGAGCGATTCAGAGACTACACAGATTGGTACAAAACCTTAAATCCTCATGTTTACTATTTGATGGTCGAATGGCTGAGGAATTTGCAATGCATGAAGTGATTCGAGAAGTTGCTGCATCAATAGCATCCAGGGAGGGAAAAATGTTCTTGATGAGAAATGAAATTGGACAAAGAGAGTTGCCGAATGCTAGTAGGCTAAGAAACTGCACTGCAATCTCGCTGTTTTACAACGATTTTGTTAGACTTCCTGATCGACTCGAATGTCCACAACTTAAAGTTTTTCAACTTTACGACAACAATCCCGTTTTGAGAATCTCCGATCAGTTCTTCTCGAAGATGGAAGCATTGGAAGTCTTAGACGTGAAAGGAATGAAGCATTTGTCATCGTTGCCTTCATCACTCGGTTCGTTGGGAGACCTTCAAACATTATGTTTGGAGTCATGCGTTTTGCAGCACATGGCAATGGTTGAAAAGATGAAGAAACTCGAAATCCTTAGCTTCAACAATTCCATCATAGAAGAGTTGCCTAAAGAAATAGGGGAATTGACTCAGCTAAAGGTGTTAAACTTGGATAATTGCTCCAAACTGAGAGCGATTCCCCCTAATGTAATATCAAACCTGTCTCGACTGGAAGAACTACATATCGGTAACAGTTTTGCTCAATGGGAGGATGAACAAACAACACAGCGCCATGCTAGCCTCAGTGAGTTGAATCACTTACCTGATCTAACCAGTTTAAACTTGCATATTCCTGATTATCGTAATATGCCGAAGAGATTCTTCTTCAAGAAGTTGCAAAGATTCAAGATATTGATAGGAAGCACATGGGATTGGTCAGACAAGCATGAAGCCTCAAGAATATTGAAGCTCAAGCTCAATGAAAGCATTCATATGAATGATGGGGTTCAAATACTGTTAAAGAGAACTGAAGTTTTGTATCTAGATGAACTGAAGTATGTTGAGGATTTGTTATATGATTTGGATGAGAGTACAACAGGCTTTCCACAGCTGAAGTATCTCCATATCCAAAATGGTTCGGGACTAAAGCATATCGTTAACTTGACTGACAAGGTTACTCTTGATGTTTTTCCTGTCTTGGAGTCATTGTATCTTCATAATTTGATCAACTTGGAGAAGATATGTAATGCTCAGCTTGAAATGCAACCCTTTGCCAATTTGAAAGTGCTAAATGTGGCAAGTTGCGGTCAATTGAAGAATTTGTTTTCATTCTCCATTGCCAGAGGCCTTCAACAACTCCAAGAAGTTAAAGTGGTAGATTGCAAAAACATGGTAGAGATCATTACAGGTGGAAGAGGAAGGGATGTTGGTGACAATGAAACAACAACCGCAATTGAGTTCGAGCAGTTGCATTCCTTGACGCTACAACAATTACCGAAGCTTATGAGTTTCAATGCAAGCAGTACTACTGCAACACTCTTCAATAACAAGGTATTTCTCTTGTTTTTTTCTATATTTTGCAAAAAGGTTAGAGAGTAGAATCCAAGATCCTTGCCAGTATCACGCATCATGCTTTCATATCATAGCCTCAGATTCACTGCTTAAATATTTTAGGGGATCTTATCTCTAAATTATCCTTCTTTGTATTTGTCATTTACATTGCATGTTAAATCCAAGATACCTTAGAGGCATGACATTTTTCTTATATGTGTTTTCATCAATATTCAAGGTGCAGTGAATGAAGAAACTCAGACACACACATGCATATATAGATATATAGATAGAGATATGGATATGGATAGTTTTTGTTTTCTTATATACAAAAAGCATATATATTCTACTCAAGGAAACTATAGAAGGGATCTTTGTTTTTTCCTTTTTTCAGGTCACATTTCCCAAGTTAAAGAACTTGAAATTGTCCTCAATTAGCACATTACAGATATGGCAAGAGCAGCTTTTATCAGTCCCTAATTGCATTCAAAGTTTAACCAGCATCACTGTGGAGGATTGTGGTAATCTGAAATTTCTACTGTCATCCTCTATGGTAGCTAGTTTAGAGCAATTGATCCATCTAGAAATAAGTGAATGCAAGCTAGTCCAGGAAATCATTGAAGAAACAAAAATAGAGGAAAGGATGGAGAAAATATTGTTTCCAAATCTTCATTCCTTAAAGATAAAAGGCCTTCCACAGTTGACTAGATTCTGCTCAGGAAAAGCTGTTCAGTTTCCTTCCTTGAAACAATTGCAGATAGAGCATTGTCCTAAACTAGGGACATTCATCTCCAACTTTGTGAAGAACGAAATTCGACCTCTCTTCGATGAAAATGTGAGTTATTTTATTTGTTTTCCACTACTATTGTTTTCACAAATTCTTATCGTTCCAATCTATTACGCAGGTAGCATTTCCTAGCTTGGAGAAGATGTTAATCTCCCACTTGAGAAGCTTGAAAATGTTTTGGAATGATCAATTACCCAAAAATTCCTTTAGTGAACTTAAAACAATGGAAGTTGAGTACTGTTTACAGCTACAAACCATATTTCCATTTAATATGGTAGAAAAATTTCAAAGGTTGCAGACTCTGGTAATAAATGATTGTGTTTCATTGGAAGAAGTCTTCGATTTCCAAAGGCTCAGTATCAAAGAAAACAACACTGAAGTAGCAATTCCATTGAAGAAACTATACCTGTTTAACTTACCACAGTTGAAACATGTGTGGAGTAAGGATCCCCAAGAAAGGATCAGTTTCAAGAATCTGACCTCTGTATATGTTTTCGGATCTGAGAGTCTGAAAAGCCTCTTTCCGGCCTCGGTTGCAAGAGGCCTCCAGGAACTCGAAAGTCTTGAAATAGACACTTGTGGGGTGGAACAGATTGTTGCAATGGATGTAACTCCTCAACCAGAAACTAGATTCGTGTTCCCTAAACTAGCCTCTCTACAACTTTGGAAACTCCAAAAGCTCAGAAGTTTCTATCCGGGAGTTCATTCAACTGAATGGCCGATGTTAAAAAGAATAGTGACCTACCATTATGGTGATATGAAGATGTTCACTTCAGAACTTCTTGGAACTAGGCAGACAGGAACTGTTTCTCAGCCGCTCTTCTTGGTTGAAAAGGTAACATATATGCATACATAGCAAAACTCATAGAAGCCTTACATTATTTACATTATTTACATTATTTATATTGATTTGCTTCTTTTCACTGCTTTGCTACAGGTAGTTCAAAACTTGGATGAACTTACAATAGACAGTAGAGACATCTCAATGTTAAGCAACGAAAATGTCTTTCGACCTGACCTATTCAGCAGTATAAAAGTTCTGCAAGTGCATTGTTATCATCAAGAATCAGCTATCTTACCATTTGGATTCATCCAAAACTTCACCAATTTAGACAACCTTTATGTTGGTTGTTGTAAATTCAGAGAGCTCTTCCCATCCCAGAGACTGGTCGGCGATCCGAGAAAACCTCTCGGGACACTATCAGTAATTCGTACCTTGAAGTTGGTACTCCTTTCGAATCTGCGTCATATATGGAAACCAAACTCGAGACCGGACCTAATTCCTCCCTATCTTGAATCTCTGGTAGTATGGAATTGTAACAGTTTGATCAGTTTGGCACCACCATCTTCATCATTCTCAAATCTCACCACTTTGGATATATGGAAATGTCATGGTGTGAAGCATATAATTTCATCATCTACTGCCAAAACACTTACACAACTCACCAAAATGAGTGTAAGAGTATGTGATGAAGTGACTGAAATTGTTGCAAATGATGAAGATGAAACATTGACAGACATTGTTTTCAATAAACTTGTCTGTTTGGAGCTAAATAAACTGCCCATGCTCCTATATTTTGACTCAGGGAGTTATGCCTTGAAATTCCCATTATTGGAAGTTGTAACACTGAGTCAATGTCCGAGTTTGATTGAATTTCATACAGGAAACGAGTTAAGCACTCCAAAGCTAAACAAGGTTTGGCAGACAGAAGAAATGGATCAAAGTTGTTGGAAAGGTGACCTTAATGCCACTGTCTCCAAGAAAATGGTATGCTTTTTTATTCACCTAATTTTCTTTTATCTCCTTCACATGTATGAGATAGTATTTTCTTTGTTCTTGCAGTAAAAATATCCTAGTTATTGTTACAAATTTAGACCAAAATATAACTAAGATACATGTGTTCATAAGCTACTTAGGTTCTGCTCTAAAAGAAACTCAAATAATATACTATATTTGATTTGAGTTCGAGCCATAAAACTAATAGAATTGGACTATGCTAATGCTTGACTGGAGTAGATCACGAGCCTAATTATTATTAAAAAAGTCATATTCAACATTTAACACCTGTATTATGTGAAACATGTGGAATTAGTTCCTTTACTCAGTATCTATACTTTTCAAAATTTTAAATTTTAATCTTAACATTATTTTTATCATTTCTTTCCATTTAAAAAGTTTGATGTGACTTTTATATATTTATATATATATATTGGGGTAGAATTATACATAAAAAAAAATATTTTGACTTCTAAAAAAATTTGTCAGCACATGTGGGGCACATGCCAAAAAATCCGAACTTTACTAATTTTTGACATGTGGTGCACATGTGCTGGCAATTTTTTTAGAAACTGAAATGTTTTTTTATTATGTAATTCCACAAATCACATTAAACTTTTCAAATGGTAAAAAATGATGTCATGATCAAAATTTTAATTTCGGAAAGTACAATTACTAAATTTGAGCAAATTCGAGTAGAGGTACTTATTCCACAAATTTCGCATAGTACAAGTATTAAATGTGGATTTTGACATTGTTTAATTAGTATTGAAAAATCTCAATTCAAAATTCGATTAGAGGTTGGTTAATATATAATCAAGTTTGAAGTTGAGTATCTACATAGGACTTTGATTTTACGAGGCAAACATATTCAATTAGATAAGTATAATTAAGATATGTGTGCTCACAAGCTATTCGACTCTAAAAAGATCTTAAATATGATATGTTTGAGTTGAGGTGTAACTATCAAACTAATAGAATTTGGCTATGCATGGCTTGATTGGAGTAAATCACAGACCTAATCAAGCTTTTTTATTTTTTTAATCAGTTCTCAAAGGAACTCAAATTTGGTGTAATTGAGTTTATCTCCATTTATCGAGTTAATGGAATTCGAGTATGTTAATGTTTGACTCGAGTAGTTCATGGTCCTAATCAAGCTTTTTTGTTTTTATTTAGTATTGAAAAATTCCTTTTCAAACTCAATTTAGAGCATGGTTATATATAATCAAGTTTGAAGTCGAGTATTTGAATGCGACTTTATTTTCACTAGGTAGACAAGCTCAATTGAACAAGTTGGTTTTGTACCTTAATTCAAGCTTGAACATTAAAAATGAAAATTAATTGATGTCAAATCGAGCTTTGAGTTTCAAGTGGAGCTGGAGCTTCTTTGACCGCTCTTTGTTTACATCCCTATTTTTTTATCCATTATAATATTAATATAATTTTGATTTACATTCTTATCTCTTCTTTTTTATCTTATTTGTAGAGTTTAAAAACTTTAAAAAAATTTCTACAAAATGAAAAATTTCTACAAAATGATGAAAAACGAGATAATTTCAATAATTAATATAAACAAATTGCATGAATATATGTAATTAAAAATGTAGATTAAGAATTTTAATTTAAAATTGCATTTATCGAATGGCAGGTTTTAGGTACAAGAAGAAGAGACCATGATTATAGGAGGAAGATCGATTTAATGTGAGATTAATATTTGATTTTTAATGTGAATTTCTTATTCCAAAAAATATATATAATTATGTGTAATTCGAATGATTTCAATTATTTTATAAACTTGTCATTCATATATTACTATTATTATTTTATTTTATTATTATAATTTTAAATATAATTTCGATTATTGGCTATACTTGATTATATTAAGTTTTTATGTCCACTTTTTAGTTAATACTAATATGGACCTGGCATAGGAAACACAATTAAAATTTAAATAAAAATTAATATCAACATAATATAAAAACATGAACATGTAATAAGTGAATTATCATTTTGTAAGGAATTATCAACATATATTATATTTATTTGAACTAATTTACTTTAAATTTACAATAAAAATAAATAATTCATTCAATAAAAATATATTTTTTAAAGATAAAAATCGTTTGTATCAAACAAATAATAAAAGAATTATAATTTATTAAAAAACTATAATACACGTCCTACATAAATAAAACTTAAAATATCACAAGATAAGACAACAAATATGATCGAAACAAGCCTTAGGTACATGAGAAAATAAAAAGATGTATCATTGAAAATATTTTTTAAGATTTGTTCCTAACAGATATTATATGATACGACATGAGATGGTCGGCATCAGGGATGGGCTTGGGTCAGGGGCGTTACTTCTTTCGTGAAAGAGCAGCAGCAATGCCACCAGCAATCAGCCCAGCAGCAGAAACAGCAATGCCAATACCAATCACACCATCTGCATCAAAAACATTCGCATCATTTGAGTTTGATCCGAGATAAAAACAGAACTTGAGCTTAACTTCATTTTCAGATACGATTATCTGTGTTTGAACTTGAGTTCAAATCAAGATTTCTTTCAACACCTCATTAAAGAAAGAAAATAACTCGATTAGGCTTGTAAGATACTTGAATCGGGTGTTAAGATACTAAATTGGTAAAAGTACCGTGTAAAGACCCCTGTACTAGGAGATACAGTTTACCTCCTTTACTAAAAAAATAACAAGTTAATCATTATATGTTAGATCATAAAGCAACTCGTCCTTCCTGTTAAAAATTTCAATCATTTTTACTATTAAAACTAGCAAGGCTGACAGAATAACCAAACAGTTATGCACAGGAATCAGTTTTTAACAGTAGAAATAAATGAAAATTTTAACAAAAGGACCAATTAAAGCTTTTAGTATAGGGACTAATTTGTTATTTTTTAATAGAGGGGGCAAAATGCAATTCAACTCCTAGTACAAGGGTTTCCATGGTACTTCTACTCCTCAAACTAGGTTGTCTCATAACCGAGCTCAAGCTCAGCTCAACAATGACCAAATCGTTTATTAAAGTTCTTCTGGAACAAATTCAAGTAGCTCAAGAGCATATATGTATTGTTTACACCCCAAACATAAATGCTGAATTACCTTTTGTAATTCGATCTTCGATTGCCTTCTTCAGAGATTGTGCCTGCCTCCATTCAGGTTCTATCTGCCAAATTCAATGGAAAAACATGTTAATATATGTGGACAAATTGATAACAACTTTCACTTCAAAATCCAAAAAATGTAACTTTGAAGTTCAAACTCTTCATTTTACATTTTACTTGACATGCCGTGGTCCAGATTTGAAAGGATCTTCCAAATACATAAACAAACTTGAATAAAATCGAACAAAACGGTGTCAAACACATACAGATATCTGACACTTATACTCAAATGCGAGTAACATAGATAATTTGAAAAATTCTCTTCGAATACATAATCTTCAAGAAAAACCCAATGATGCCGGGGATGAAGAAAATAAGTTGAAGTAGACCCTATCATTTTGCACATAATACAAACTACGCATGTTTAATAAATACAAAAATAACACAACGAACACAACATGGCATGTTTAATTCACACATTCAATGATTTCTGTTACGTATATGCAGGTGAAACATGAAAGAAAAATGCAAAAATATGACATGCATATATGGAGGGTAACAATATAAGAAAAGGTAAGGGTAGTAAATATCAACCAGTAAACACTGCTCCACAAGCTCTCTGCTCCTCGAATAGTCACCTCTTCGGAAATGCCCAACAGCCAGAAGATAAAGCTTCTCTCGCATTTTCAGTGGATCATTAGTGCTGGCTATAGAAGCTGCAAATAACAAATCTTTTAATTTAACATATCAGGGCAGGTAAACATATTCAGCAATAGACCTCAGCAATGGCTTGCAACCAAAAAAAGTCTAAAAGGAAGATGAGATGAAAAGGAGATGGAAACTTTATTTGACCTTCGAGCATAGCTATCCCACGTTCTACATCTTCTGTTCGTCGTGAGTGAACAAGAGCCCATGAAAAACGCGTGAGACATTCCTTTTTTGACTCATCAGAACCATTATCAGCCTCAGCAGCCTCCTTTTCACATCCCTGAGAATGATTTTCGAGACAAAAAATTAATATCAAATCGATATAGTCTTTACCGGTGTATACAAAGCAAGGGCATTTAGTGTCGGGTCACCAAACTATGAAATGGGGTTTTAAACATGACTCTGAATTGACTGAACTTACCACCTAATCATCCATCATGCAGTAGAAAAGATAAAAGCAACTTGATGTGGTGAATATGAATAAACATATGTCAAATCGAGAACGAAATCCCCAACCATGAGTTAGTTCAAGTACCATAAAACTAACCATTACAAACCTTTTTCATCAATTCAACCCTTATCGGTACTTTTCTCTTTGCTAATTCATATAACAAGTTTTTAAAGCAGACAAAGCAACAACCAAATGTTCCGAATTCCAATTCCACATAACACAAAAGTTAAGGCCAAAATGGGTTCCAATTCCACATAATACAAAGGATTCAAGACAAAACCAGTTAGATTACAACCAAAAGTTAAGGCCAAAAAGGGGTTCTAATTTCACAATACCACAGCTCTCGATAGGAATAGCAGTGGGTAGGATACCCAAATCCGCATCCTTATCTGAATAAGAAATGCAAATTCAGATAATGGATATTGGCGTATCTATCCATGTCACTCAAATCCACAGCAGATAATAATATTAAAACCCGGAACCGAATATTATTTGAATCTGCAAAATACGGATTGGATATCCGAATCTACAATCCAAATTGCCCTAGAGTATTTTCAGTCTCTCCCTCTTTTTCACAATACATACTTGTCTCCAAAAATCTACAAGGATCGGATAAAGCAAATGAACGAGATCGGATCTGATAAAGGCGAGCACAATGCATTCGCTTTATACAACATAATCAATCAGTGAACCATAAAAGAAACCAGTACATGAAATTGCCTTATGATGCAGAAATTTCAGTAAACCACTAATTAAAAAGAAAAATAAGATGACTCATACTAAGATTGATCTAAAAATTAAACAACAAAGACTGCTTACAGGGTTTATTTCCACTACAATTGCTTTTGATTATATGAATTTACTCTAAAATTTAACAAAGCTCTTTGAGAAGAAACACCAAACATATCAAAAATTAATACAAAACCCACAAAACATATCGAAAAGTAAAACAAAACCCATTAGACATATAGAAAATTAATACAAACCCCAAAAAATAAAGAAAAATCCAACAAAAATGAAATAAAGAAAGGGAAAAAATCAAAGAACTTACTGCAATGATATCAGCATCGCACCAAGGAAGTTGATCTGAACCGGAGAAGAAATTAGTCACTGAATCGAAGAATTTCCCTACCTTTGCTTCCATTGTTCAGGTAAAAGCTTGGTCTCTTTGTTTTCTTTTCTTAGGGGAATAGCGGTGACTCGCATATAAATACAGCATTGGGTAATGGGTTAATATACTATGTGGTATCTGAGTTTGTTTTTAATGTTCAATTTGGTCCTTAAGTTTAACTTAGATTAGATTTGGTATTTGAAATTTTTTCAATTTGATACTTGAGTTTTTCTTTATCGCATTTAAGTACATGAATTTGGCTTCGATGTTCATTTTGATACTTAAGCTTTTTTTTTTTCTCCCAATTAAATACTTATGTTTTTTTACTCGAGCATAGTATTAAATGCTTATCACGTCACATGATGTTTGGTTCAGGTACCAAATTAAATAATAAAGACAAAATTACGTATCAAAATGGAAAAAAAATATTTAGGTTCCAAAATTAAATATTGAAAGTATCAAATGATATATTAACCATTTGATAAATGTTAATGGCTTAGCTATAAAATTGGTCCTCGCACTATAACTCTTTTCTCAGTTAGGTATTTAAAGTTCTTTTTTAAATGATACTCAAACTATCAATATTGGATGTTAAATATTTTCAGAGAGGAAATTCAAAAATTCTTTTTAGTGGATCGGAATTAAATTTTAAAATTTTGAGGGGTTATATAATTTTATTATTTATTTATTAATAATTTCATCAATTTTAAAAGGATTAAACAAAAAAATTTCATTTTTTGAAGGATAAAAATATAATTTTATCATATTAATTTAAAATTTTATTATTTAAGAAGGAATTAAATTATTTTTTTTATTTGGAAGTCTTAAATTTGCCTATACATTTTTAAGTAAAATGGAACAAAATTAATAGTTTAAATATATTTTTTACCAAAAAAATTAAATTAAATACTTAATCGAAAAAGTGGTATAGTTTGAAAAATAATTTTGCATTAAACGCTAGAATAAAAGTCTCTAAATCTCATTACGTAAATTGATTATGTACTTATTTTATTCAACAAGCATTACTTATTTTCAAAATTTATTCACAAGTCAAGTTTTGAGTAAAAATTTGTTTGAATTTGATTTCAATTAGGCCTATTTGAAATTACATATGTAAAATTAAATACTATATAGAAATTAAAAATGCTATAATAGTTGTTATAACAACAAGGTTACACAAGGTCTTCGGCGTTAAAATGAACTGTATGAGGTGCAAAGAGCCGTTTGATTGTGTGGTTGGAGAAATTTGAGGCAATATTAGAGTAAAGTTTTTGTATCTTATGCTTGTCTTTTGGTCTCCTTGGATGAGCCAGGGTGGTGCTAGGGGTTGGCAGGCCCCGACACCCTTAAAATAAAATATATTATTTTTGGCCTTTTAACATTTATGATTTTGAGTTAGTATCTAGAAAAATTGCACTTTAACCCTCCAAAATGATAAAATTTAATTTAGCTTTTACAAAAATATATAATTTAAATTTGACCCCTTAAAGAAAATTTTTAGTTTCATCGCTGAGGATTGGTACTTATAAATAGAGATAAACTTGGGTTGCCTATCTCATGATGACTTCCTTGTAGAGTCCAATCTCAAGCTCGATTTAAAGTGTGGATCAAATTTATCTTTCAAGGTCAAATCTTGATGACCTTTTAAGCAAATCTCATTGACCCAATATCAATTCTCGAAGACTTATATATAAATTCTCAATTAATTTGAAACAATGGATGAATTTCAAAATTGTAAATATACTTTGATTTCATGTAATGATATACATAAAACGACATAATATTAAATTTAGCTCTTAGCGTTTACATCTTTTGTAAATTTGATCATTATTCTTTTTTTTAGTTAAATTTGACCCTCAACTTTTTAAAAAGAGTTAAATTTAACCATAAATCTATCAAAAAGAATTGAATTTTTGTTTTTAAATGAAAATACTAACTAAAACGTTAAATTTTTAAACATGGCTACTTGAATGGTAATCCGCACGTACTTTATGGGTTTTTTTGAATTTTTATGAAAATTTTTATATACTTTTTAAATTTTGATTTTTTTAAATATTTTTATAATTTTTAAATTATCTGTTAAGGTTGCATATATGACAAATATTATCATACCAACATGAAGTATATGCGGATTGCTACGCAGATTGCAATGCCGACATCATTAAGAAATTAATGTTTTAATCAACATTTCCGATTATAGAAAGCAATTTGATTCTTTTTAAAAGATTAATTGTCAAATTTAACTTTAGAAAAAAAAGCCAAATTAACAAAAAATGTACTCATTAAAGGCTAAATTAGACATTTCAATAATATAAAACTTGTAACACCCCTTACCCGAGTCCAACACCGGGACAGGGTATGAGGCATTACCGTACTTAATCACGTGAAACTTGGGCTATAAAATTTCTTTTCTCTATAAGCTTTTCATTCATTGCCTTACTAACCTTATTATGGGCCTACGAGGCCCAAAACATACATCGGGTGTGTTCCGGAACCAATCCGAGAACTTTCGGGCACTTAGAAAATTTTTGCCTAAAACAGGGCCACACGCCCGTGTGTGATGGGACACGCCCGTGTGGGCAGGCCGTGTGATCACACGCGCCTATGTCCTTAGCCCGTGTCGAATTTATTTTCAATTTCAACCTACAAGGATTTTGACACAGCTTGGGCACACGCCCGTGTCCCTCTCACGGCCTAGACACGTCCGTGTCAATATCCTGTGGAGTAATCTGACTTGAACACCATGACCATCAAGGATGCACACGGCCAAGGCACACACCCATGTGCCTAGCCCGTGTTCTATACTGACTTAACTAAATTGGATGCAGGGGACACACGGTTTAATAACATGCCCATGCGGGCTGGCCGTGTATCACACACGGCCTAGGCACACGCTCGTGTGCCTAACCATGTGGACAATAATAGGCTATTTTCCAAGCCTTTTTGCCACCCTAAAACATAACCAAACACAAGGCCAATTCTATAACACTCATCAAGGCATAACATACTCTCTAAGTGCTCATAATTCAGGCCTCCAAATGCCATCATGCATAACATTCTCATTTATCAATACTCTACTTAAACTTGCAAAATGTAAGTCCATGAATTTCATCATCATTGTCTAAAATAAGTTAGGCAAAATTAGGCCATATCAAACGGCCATTACAAATGACTTAAAGGATAACAAAAACCAACATATTTGTTTATCCAATTGACACATAACAAAATATTCAAACTTCCTATACATGCCATACAACAAAATGACTAACTTTACTATACCAAAATGGATGGCTGGATAGTGTAACTTCGAGCTCCAACTTTAACGATCCCTGAGTTAATACGACAATCTACATGGAAGAGGAAAAAGAAAGGAGTAAGCATATAAATGCTTAGTAAGTTGCATGAATAAAATAGCAATAAAATCATGAGACATCTTTCAAATAATTTATCATGAATTTCATCTAATTTCTTAATTATTCCCATAACTTACTCAATAATATACTTACTCATGCTTTTCATACTATATTTCTCATACCATGTACTTTCAATTTCTCATAACTTATTCGTTTATCAACCTGCAACACTCAACATGAAACTTTAGCCTTTCACTTGAAATTATCAACTTGGATATTTTTCTTCATTAAGAATTCTTTTAGAAATACCGAAGGATACCTGTAAGTCAATTCTCATGAAGTGATGCTAATGCCATATCCTAGATATGGTCTTACATGGGATCATACATCAATGCCGATGCCATGTCCCAGACATGATCTTACACGGGATCTCATATAGGATGTCCATGCCATGTCCCAGACATGGTCTTATAGGGGATCCATATCTCATCTCGGTGCCGAAGCCATGTCCCAGACATGGTCTTATACGGGACCTTATCTCGGATACCCATGCCATGTCCCAGACATAGTCTTACAGGGGATCACATCTCAATGCCAATTCCATGTCCCAGACATGGTCTTACATGGGATCTCAGTTTGGTGTCGATGCCATATCCCGGACATGGTCTTACATTACGGTATCCTTCGTATCCTTATGAACTTACATGTAATTTCTATTTCATGATTAATCATTTCTTGATAAAACTCATATCCTTAATCTCATGGAATTTATACAACATATCAATAATCAACATCATAAAACTTGTACATAATTCATACAAGAATTACAACCATGACTTCATGGAACATCAAAATTTCATAGAAAATCATCATAGAAAATTTTACATAATATGCAAGTTAAATTATTACATACAACTTACCTCAAGTCTAAAATGTGGGTGGATGCTCGGTTTAGTCCACAACTTCACTTTTTCCCCAGTTTCGGTCCGAGCTTCGTGTTTCTTGATCTAAAATAACAAATTTAACTTATTTAGCACCCAAATTGACTAAATAGCTCATAATTGACACTTTGGTAAAATTTACAATTTTGCCCCTAAACTTTTGCATATTTGCAAAATGGTCCCTAGGCTAGTAAAATGAAATGCACTTATTCTCTTGACTACCCAAGCCTAGTCGAACTCTATATGTATTCATAACAACCCAAATTACTCATCAATTTATACTTTTACTACACATTTTACTAACTTTGCAATTTGGTCCCTATCAGAGACTTTCATGAAAAATCACTTAGAGAAAGGTGTTTACTACACTTTAAACTCTCATTTTCTACCACTAAGCACCAATTTACTTGCATGTCATGCATGAGTATATTTTTGAATACGAACCCTAGCTCAAATTAGTGGTAGAAATAACTAAATTAAGCTACGAGAATTTTAAAAATACGAAGAGCATGAAAAACGGGACCTGAAGTCACTTACTTGTAGCTTAAAAAATGAAGGAAACCCTAGCTATGGAGGCTTGTGATTTTCGGCTGGTACATGGAGAAGATGAGTCTATTTTTGACTTGTTTTCCCTTTTTATTACTTAACTTTACTAAATGACCAAAATGCCCTTAAGTCATTTCTTTGATTTTTTTCCTTTCCATGGGCATTTTTGTCCATCATGCCAAAAATTGGTCTAATTTCTATTTAAGGACCTCTAATAATTTCTCTTATGTTATTTCATACTTAAACCTTCTAGAAACTCATAATTTGCATCTTTTGCAATTTAGTCCTAAAGGACAAATTATTCACTATCTCATAAAATTTCCTTCATGGAATTTTCTCAATATCATGCAAGCATGCCATAAACTCAAAAACAATCATGGAATAAAATTTTCTACCTCGAATTTGTGGTCTTGAAACCACTATTCCGACTAGACCCTAAGTCAGGCTGTTACAAAACTACCAACATCGGTATCGAAACAACACTGTTTCAGTTTTATTCATTTCAAGACACACTTATCATAGGTTTAAATTTTTTTTGATGAATTACAAGAGGAAGGCAAAGTACTAATAACAATTTAACTAGCACGACTCAAGTACAGGCCACACCTAAAGTGGTGAACACTCTGACCATCAGGTAACACATAGGATTCAGAGGTTTAACTTTATTTCATTACAATCCTGTTACAATACCATTTTACTACTGCTCTAAACTCAGTTGGAAACCCAGACGAGGGTATCTCAGCCAAGGAAATGGCAAATCAGGACAGTTTCAGGCTTAACTTTGAGAATCTTAAAGGCTATATGGTTAGGGCTTCAAGCCGATGTATCTTTATGACAAACCGCCATTGCTTTAGCCTTCGTTCCATCGTCGCTCACCAGTGGAACCATATACACCTCGATCCCCTCAATCGAATGACACAAATACACCGCGTGCGGGTACTTTATCTTGTGGCAAATGACCTCATTTCCCCCCATGGTTCGAACTCCCTTACCGATCTTAAACGACGGGTTCTTCATCTCATCCCCGATCTCGTTTGATAACAACTTGATGTTTTTCTCGAGGATCGAGACACTCGAATCGACGAAGGTCTCTAATGATGCGGCGCAGTACTTGGTTTCACCTCTCATCGCGGGTTTCTCGGAGTTCTTTACCGTGTTCTTCACATAACTCGCTCCTTTCGATTCGGGTTTCAACGAGAATTTTTTCAAGATTTCTGATAATTCATCGTTCGTCAACGGGGTCGATTCTGCTATTTGCTGAGGCAAGAATTTCGTTGTGTCGCTTTCTTGTAAGAGTGTCTGTAAGGACATCTTCGTACCGGGAAGAAGAGAATCTTCAAAGAAATAAATGGTTTCCTTTGTATCTATATAATGATTGATGCTCTTTCCACCAAAAACTTTCCTATTTACTGCATTAAGTTTACAAATATTATTACTTTGCATGAAAATCGAAGGTCAATTTAGGGTTTTGGTCCCTCAACTGTGCTCAATTTTGCAGTTTAGTCTCTATATTTTAATTTCGTATACTTCAGTCTTTTTATCACCAGTAATTATTTCTATTAAAATACTAACATTGATCTTTTTTACTAAAAACACCTTTTAACTCATCAAGGGTGACACTAAAGGGAAATTTGCTATATTACCCCCTTTGAATTTTGTAATATTATAAATTAGTACAAAGGCAATTTACTACTTAAACTAATTTCTAATTACGTAATAAAAACAAGATTAAATTATCTCAAATTAAAGTATAAAGACTAAATTTTAAATTTAAATATAACAGAGGGACCAAAATCTAGAATGTTTGCATATACATACACCTGGAAGGTTTTCTGAATCATCTTCGTGCCAATAATTACCAAACTCAGGATCATTTACCCCTTTATTATATGGATCATCATCACCTTTGAATGATACGCTTTCACCTATAGTATGCATTTATAATTACGTGATAAAAACAAGATTAAATTATCTCAAATTAAAGTATAAAGACTAAATTTTAAATTTAAAGACTAAATTTTAAATTTAAATATAACAGAGGGACCAAAATCTAGAATGTTTGCATGTACACACACCTGGAAGATTTTCTGCATCATCTCCGTACCAATAAGCACCAAACTCAGGATCATTTACCCCTTTATTATCTGGATCAGCATCACCTTTGAATGATATGCTTTCACCTATAGTGTGCATTTATAATTTGTTAAATAATCAATTCCTTTATATGGGGAAAATTAATTTATTTATTATAATAGAAAATCCAAATGTTGCTGGTTGAGTCTTAACTTGATTGGCATTAATATTGTTGTCAGTGCAGGAGGACGTGGGTTTGAGTATGCCGAAATACATTATCCTTCTATTTAAATGTTGAGAGGGGTTATGAGTAGTTATAGATATTGTATAAAAAAAAAGAGCAGATATTATAAGAATTTATAATAAGGTTAATATTAAAAAAAAGCCCCGAATTTTAGTTTAAATAGTTCATGCAATTTTTCCCTTAAAATCGATTTTTAATAAGTTTAAGATTCAAATCTGCAATCTTTCGCTATATTAGCGTATCTATGCATGTATGTGACTTATGGATGAAAAAATTAACTTAAGAGCATTTGGTAGTGTTTAACACATTTTACGAGGACTACATGCTTAAATTAGGGTCCAACCTTTTAAGGGTTACATACATAATAGTTAAACCTTTTAAAATAGTCATATAAAGGTTTAATCTTTACAAAAGTGCTCAAATAAAGACTTTTCACACACTTCAGCTTAATTAGTAGTAAAAATTAGACGAATACTGACGTGTTTAAAATAAAACACATAATAGTTGAATCAAGTACTAAAGAAGAGAAAATAATAAAAGTATAATTTGAAATATGATATATGACTGTTGAGAAGCCTTTATTTGAGCATTTTCGAAAATGTTTGACCTTTATTGGATCATTTTGACAAGTTTAACCTTTATTTAAACAACCCCTAAAAGTTGAGTCAAATTTAGACATTTTGAAAAGGTCGAGCATTTATTTCACCAGTTTGAAGGGTTTAGCCCTTCTAAAAACAACCCCTAAAAAGTTGAGTCAAATTTAGACATTTAACTATTTTATGAGATTATAAACCTTGTAAATAAGGAAAAAAATCGGATATTTAATAAATTACTCTTTTATACCGTGCTTGTATATGATTGAAGCTTAGAAGAAATAAATAAATTAAAATTTTGAGGGGTAAAAAAGCAATAAAAAAGGTTGATAATGAAAATAAATAAACGAGGAATTGGAAGAACAGCTTGCAAAGATTTGGGCATTTTAGTGTGTGGAAACACTGATTTCCAATGAAGCTCCTCTTTGGTCAATGTTGCTTTGCTTCCTCCAAATGCAAACTATGCCAAAATTGCTGAAATAGATATAAAATTAAATTAAGAGACAAAAATAGATATAAAAATATAGGTAAAATATTTACGAGTCTAGATTCGAATTTCAATATTTGTAATCTCTACTTCAAAAGTTCGAGATTAAAATCCCAAATTTTGCAACAATTTTTTTTCCCTATCTTCAAAAGATGCTATAAGACAAACCAATGCATGATGGGTTGAATAGTAAGAAACTCAATGTTCTTTAAGTAATGTTTTGAGTTCGAGTCTTGTGAATAAAAAAGAAATGGCATTAGAAGAGTTTTACTCCTTGTTTAAGGGTTTACCTCGACTCAATGGATATAGGGGCAGAGGGAAAAATGGAATTTTTTTTATATAATCCCTTTAGTTTGTAGGGAATCACAAGTTAATATAATAATAAAATTGCACTTTAACCCTCCTAAAAAAATCATTTTTCTTCGGTCACCTAAAACAATCTCCAAACATCACCCTTAAATGGATACCAAAAGATCTAATACGAAAAAAAATGATAAAGAATATAGAGCAAAAGATGTTAAAAGGTATACATTGAGTAAAGCAAAGATGGCAATGAAACGAAACGCCATTGAAGGTCTTGAAGAAGCTCCGCAACTCTTAGATGTGAGGTAGGCGATCTTCTATTTTGAAATGTACTATGATATATATATATATATATATATAAATATATTTGGAAATTAACAAGGAAAATCAAAGTTGGAAAAATCTTAAGGATATACCCAAAAAAATTCCACAGTGATAAGATAATAATGCTTGGAATTACCGCATGCATGGACTGCATAACATACATAACAAAACATAATGGAGCCGAAACTTAAGTTTGTAATTTCAATGACAACAAAGATTTTAATCTCGATTAAAGCAGTGGCAGAGTCAAAAAAAAAATTGTGAGACGGAATTAAATTATATATTTTTGCAATAGTAAAAATATAATTTTATTATTTTAATAGTCTGTATCTTTATACTTTTCAAATGATTAAATCAATTTTTTATCATTTTGAGAAGCTAAAGTACAATTTTACCATTATTAATTTAAAATTTTATAAATTATAAATGGCCTAAATGGAAAATTTTTCATTTTAGGAGAGTCGGGGCCCCTGCTAGCCCCTTGGCTCGGCCACTAGATTAAGGTAACTTGAAAGTCCTTATATTATAGGGACTGATTTAAATTAGTCCATTTATTATTAAATAGATTAATTTATTCTCTATATTATTAAAAAGAATTAAATAAGACCAAATTATAATAGAGTTAACATTTATTATATAAAAATTGTCTTGAAATTTCTTTATTTTTTCAATTACAATTCAAATCTAAATAAAAGATTTCATTTACAGAATCATAAAAATTTTAGAAATATTAACTTTATTAAATAGTAAATGATAACTCTATTTCAATTTGATCTTATTTAATTTTTTTAAAATAGCATTAGGATTAAATTGATCTATTTAATAACAAAAGGACTAATTTAATTAAATTTCTATAATAAAGGGACCTCTTAAACACAAATTTTTATGAGCCGACCAAAAATATGCTATACCAATCAAATTTAATTATGAAATTTGATGCAATATACTTTGAATTTTATTGTTAACATCTCCCAAAGTAAAAAATACTTGCCGAATTTGTTGGTTTAATTATAGATGCTTTGGTCACAATGTAAAATTCTAAAATTTTAATAAAATAAAACAAAAATAATATTAAATATTAAATTAAAGTAATATATATATATATAAATAATATGAGTGATTTTGAGCAAAATTTATATTGTAATTTTGGGTTGGGTCAGACTGGACTAACATAAAGTGAATTGATATTTTATATAAGCTCGGTTCAGTCTATTAACAATTCTAATGAACATTGATGGCGATAAAAGTATCATGGAGACCTTTGTACTCAAAGTCGGATTATTTTTTGTCTCATTTACTCGAAATATGTGTAAATTAGTCTCTATATATTATATTAAAGAGCAAATTAATATTTATGTTAAATATTTTATCTATTTCTACTGTTAAAAATTGGTCTTTGTACATCAGTATGAGGTACATTTAGACCTGATCATGGGCCGGGACGCGAAGGCCAATGTGGGAGGGTTTGAGAAAAAATATAAGCCCGAAACATGGGTTTGGATAAAAAAATAAGGCTCGTCTAAAAAATGAGCCGAGCCTGGCCTGGCCCGGCCCGAATCCACTTAATGCAACAAAAAATTTGCTTTTTTAAATATTATTTTCTTATTATTTTCTCCCTATTTTGCTACCATTTTACTATTATGTTACTACTATTTTATTGTTATTATTTGGATATTGTATAAAACTTATTTTATTGTTAATTTTGTTATTATTTTAAAGACATTTGTTAATTTTGTTATTATTTTAGATACATTTGCTTATTAAGTTGCATCTATCTTAGTTTTATTTAAGTATATCTATTTTTTAAAATTTATTTTCAATTTGTTGGGAAATATTATTTTGATGTTTTTAGTATTTTTGATGTATTATTTATTTTTTAAAATTGTATAAAATAATATAAAAATTAATATGGGTGGGTTGGGTCGGGCTCAGTTTTAGCATTTTTATCCGGGTCGGGCTTGGGCAAAATTGTAGGCCTATTTTTTGGGCCCGAGCCTAGCAAACGGGCCTCAATTTTTAGTTGAGCCCGGCCCAACCCATGCTCACCTCTAGGTACATATGTAGGCTAATTGTAACTATTTGGTTATTCCATCAGGTACGCCAGATTTTAACAATAGAAATGGATGAAATTTTTAATAAAAATGATTATTTTGCTATTTGATCTGATATATAGAGACTAATTTCCTCAATTATTAATTAAAAGAATCAAGTAACATTAAATTTTAACAAAGTTAACTTTTACTATTTAAAAAATTATCATTTATTATTTAACAGAATTAATATTTTCAAAAATTTTATGATACTGTAAATGAAATATTTTGTTTAGAATTGAACTAAAAATGAATAAAATAATTGTCGTGTCATTTCTTAAACGGTGAATGTTAACTATCGGTTAAAATTTGACATTATTTGATTCGTTTTAGTCGTTAAAGAACTAATCGATACATTTAATAGTAAAAAAACTAATTTAATCCGCAGAGGACCTACCATGTAATTTTACCTTGTCTCATTAAAACATATTATATTTTAATAGCTTATTAATATTTAAAGCAGTCCAAAATGTACCTAGGCTTTAATTTTATTTGAAGCTTCTCGACCAGGTCGAAATTTAATTTAAATAATAAAAATATTTTATATTTAAATTTAATTATAAAAATATATAAATATTAATATAAAAATATATATTTAACATTTTATTTATATCAATTTTAAGGTTTTTTTACTCAAATGATATAAAAAATAATTAATTACAAAAATGGTGTGGGAAACAGATTAATTACAAAAATAGATATTTGTTACAATGTTCCGCCCATGCTGCCTGATTTATTGGCAACACTAAACTGAAATGTGATAACCTAAAATATTCAGGGACCTGATATACAAATTTCCCGTTTTGGTTGGCTGGCTTGAAGGGTGCTGTGGCTAATTTGTAAACCCTCCTTGTTTATTATTTTCTTTTTATTCCCTTTCAACACCAAAAATAAAGAGGCCTCTTAGCAATTAGTCCAAAAAGTATTTTTATAAAAAACTCGATTCCAACCGAAAATAAATCTTATTTATTTTTTGGAAAATAATTTTTTTGTTTAAATTATGTCTAACATAACAATTAACGATATTTATAGTAGTTTTATTTTGCTCACATTATATCTAAAAACTATAAATTTAAATAATAAATATAATTTATTCATAATTAAATTTTTATAAAGCTTTTATAATTATAATTTTATACCATGTCATGAAATTGATAATAAATTTGGCCTCTCTATTTTTTGTGTTGAAGAGGAATAAAAGAAAATAATAAACAAAAAGGATTGATGAAGCAATTTGCCCTATTTAAATATTTGGTCCTCCATACTATCACGCAACACCCTTAATCTAAATGGAAAATTTACATATCAGGTCTCTAATATTTTAGGTCATCACATTTTAGTCTAGTGCCGCCAATATGTCAAGCGGCACCGTCGAAATACTGTAACAAATACCTATTTTCGTAATTAATCTGTTTCTCATACATTCTATGTAATTAATTATTTTTTTATATTATTCACGTAAAAAAAACTCAATTTTACTCATTTCCACTAATTTCGAGTGTACAAAAATTATATTGCTCCATTGAAAAAAAAAAATTGTACATTTTTTATGAAAAATTTTTATACACTTTTTAAATTTTGAATTTTTTAAATATTTTTATAATTTTTAAATTATATGTTAATGTTGCATATATGACAAATATTATCATACCAACATGAAGTACATGTGGATTGTTACGTGGGTTGCAATGCCGACATCATTGAGATATTAATGTTTTAGTCAACATTTCCAATCACAGAAAGCAGTTTAAATCTTTTTAAAAGATTAATAATCAAATTTAGCTTTAGAAAAAAAAAGCTAAATTAACAAAAAAATATACTCATTAAAGGCTAAATTAGACATTTCAATAATATAAAGCTACCAACATTGGTATCGAAACAACAGTACTGTTTCAGTTTTATTCATTTCAAGACACACTTAACATAGGTTTAACTTTTTTTTATGAATTACAAGAGGAAGGCAAAGTACTAACAGTAACGTGACTAGCACGACTCAAGTACATGCCACACTTGGAGCGGTAAACACTCTGACCATCAAGTAACACACAGGATTCAGAGGTTTAACTTTATTTCATAATCCTGTTACAATACTATCTTACTACTGCTCTAATTTCCAAAAACTCAGTTGGAAACCCAGACGAGGGTATCTCGGCCAAGGAAATGGCAAATCGGGACAGTTCCAGGCTTAACTTTGAGAATCTTAAAGGCTATATGGTTAGGGCTCCAAGCCGATGTATCTTTATGACAAACTGTAACACCCTCTAACCCCAAACCGTTCCTGGAATAGGGTTACAAGGCATTACCAGACAAATCGGACCATTTACAGATAATTCTTAATAAATAAACAAACAAGAAATTTTTTTTTTTTTTTTTTTTTGACAATAAATTATAGTATAATCATAAATGTATATAAATTATCTTTTACTTTACTAATTGATTTCATTCATAAATTTTATTTTTTTATAAAAATTTCAGCAGCATTTTTGCTTATTTTTGCATAAGCCTCCTGCAAGCTCAAACCAGAAATAAACCATTCCAATTCACCTCCACATAACATATAACTATATACCATTCATTCATACATAAAACTCTTTAAAGTTGATACACCATCTTTTACATTCAAAACATTAAATATGTACAAGTGACAACCTAAAACTTAGTACATGCCACATTATCAGAAGATAAGATTTTCACCACAAAATGAGCTTGAGTCGGAGATGATTTGAATGCTGAACCGAACTCTACTTTACCTAACCTGCGCACGGAGAACAACCGTACGCTGAGTATTGGAAATACTCAGTGGTATTATCATAATTCAATTCATAACATCAAATCAAGTTCAAAGCATAAATGCACAAGTAGTCATTTGAATATGCCAACTCATATCACATTAATATCATTCAAATGATTATAAAATTTTCGCCAACATGTAAACACTTAATTCATAACACAATTTCTTTTCACATTTCGTATCATCATTTTCTTTCACCTTTCATTCGATAGTTCAGATAATCAGATTCAGATAATTTTGCTCATTTCACTTATAGGCCCTATTAACCTGACTCGGACCAAGGTGGATACACGGATCCAACCAAACACACCAGAGTGGCGACCAACGCCTCATCGGATAGTTCGAAGTAAATCAGATCTATGGCACACCAAGTACCTCATCGGCCAAGCCGAAGCAATGTGGCTACCAAAGCCTCATCGAAACTATCCGAAGTAAATCTATGGCACACCTAGTGCCTCATCGACTCGAGGTCGAAGAATCCCTGAACACTTCCAATCCTATGGCATGCCAATTATATCCACTAAGCCCGACTAGTTAATAGGGTTTCGATCACATTTCCACATTTCAATCAATTCTCTTATATTTCTCAATGTAATCACAAAAAAATCAACAATTTACATTCAAGTCATTTTCATGCACATTCATATATATATAAAACAATTAAATATGCAATGATAAATATTTTGAATTATGATAATACAAACCGGTTTCTCTGAGCTATTCCTCGACTATTTTCTCTTTTCCCTTCGTGTTGGATACCTCGGTTTCCTTGTTTGCTACAAAAATTAGCATAGTTGTAATTAATTAATATAATACAATTCAATTTAATTCATAAGTCTAAACATGCAAATTTGGCCATTAAGCATAAGCTGTCTATTTGAGTCATTGTTGCTAAATTATTTATATCTTGAGCTACGAAACTCAAAATTAATATCCGTAAATTTTCCTTGAAACTAGACTCATTTATCTTCTTACCATAAAATTTTCATAATTTTTGGTCTAGCCAATTAATACAGTTTATTCATTAAATACTCCCCTGTTACTCCATTCGACAGTTCTGACCTCTCTCTACTAAAAATCAATTATCTCATTGTACAGAACACGAATAAGGTTCTTGTTTATTCCTTTTGAAACTAGATTCATTAAGGAGCTCACACATATAAATTACACTTCATAATAATTTGTTTACAATTTTTAATGATTTTCCAAAGTCGAAACAGAGTGTCTCGAAATCACCCTGAACCAGTCTTACAAAATTTCAAATATCTCTTGATTCATAAATTCATTGCTCACATTGTTTCTACTATAAGAAACTAGACTCAATAAGCTTTAATTTCATATCTTATTCATCCTCTAATTCAATTCCTACAATTTTTAGTGAATTTTCAAAGTCAGACCATTGCTACTTCCCAAAACTGTTTTGATGTAAAATACTAATAACCAAATTTATAACATCAATTCACACCTTATTTCTATTCAATTTCCATCAAAATATTCATATAACTATCAAATTTTCATCATTTTTCCATAATTCCGAATTTCTTTCAATTTAATCCCTAAAACTCAAAACTTATGGCTTGTTTTACAATTAAGTCCCTAATTCAATTCAAATTCACAATTTTATCAAATTAATCCTAAATCTCACCATTTTCTTAACATAAACCCTAATCAAACTTCCATTATTTTCTAATATTTTCACATGAATTCAAGAGAATCTTTCTCTAAAGCTTTAAAAACATCAAAATTACAAAGAAATGGACTTAATTAACTTACCAAATTAATCTTCAAGCCTTAATCCTTCAATTTCCCCTTTTTTCTTCTTTCTTTCTTTCTTTCTTTCCTTTTCACGTTTTCTTCTCTGTACTCTTTTGTTCTTTCTTTTCTTTTCTTCTTTTTGTTATTTGTTTTATTACTAAATTACTTAATTATTAAAATATCTTTTTAATTACCAATTAAAGTTAATACACATGTGCCATTAAAATTCCCACACTTGTTTTAATCCTTACCATACACTTGTCATTATCACACAATTTAATAAAATAATATTTACACAATTAATAATAATTACAACAAATAAATAATTAAAATTACTTAAATTCTAAGTAAATACACACATAAAATACAATTGGACCAATAATACACATACACATGTATTTATTCATCATTAAACACATGTCACTTTTATGGTTTAATTACTAATTTAATCCCTTAATAATTTTTTTCTATTCTATAATTAAACTTTTGTACTTTATTCAATTTAGTCTTATCTACTAATTGTTTCTAATTAAATTAGATTCACTTAATCAAAATCTAATTTAATTCATAATTATCCTCATAAATATTTTTAATAAATATTTACGGACTTAGTTTCCTAAGACGGAGGCCTTACGACTCGTTTTTCCGGTGCCCGGGAATTTGGGTCATTACATTTCTCTCCCCCTTAAAAAAAATTTCGTCCTCGAAATTTACCTGAGAATAGGTGAGGGTACTGAGTTCTCATAGTTTCTTCCGGTTCCCATGTTGCTTCTTCTATTTTATGACTTCTCCAAAGTACTTTTACTAAAGGAACTCTTTTATTTCTTAATTCCTTTACCTCTCGGGCTAAAATCTCAACTGGTTCTTCTTCGTATGATAAATCCGGTCGAAGCTCAATATCTTCAGTAGTTATGACATGAGAAGGATCCGACCGATATCTTCGGAGCATTGAAACATGAAAAACATCGTGTATTTTCTGTAACTCTGGAGGTAAAGCCAACCGATAGGCCACTGGTCCAATTCTCTCTACTATCTCATACGGTCCAATGAAACGAGGACTCAATTTACCTTTCCTGCCAAATCTCAACACTTTCTTCCAAGGAGAGACTTTAAGAAATACTTTATCGCCAACCGAATACTCAATGTCTCGTCGTTTTAAATCGGCATAAGACTTCTGTCTGTCAAAAGCTGCTTTTAATCTCTCCTGTATCTTCTTGACTGTTTCTTCAGTTTCTTGGATTAATTCTGGCCCAATCACTTTTCTTTCATTCAGCTCTGTCCAACACACGGGTGATCTACATCTTCGTCCATACAATGCTTCATACGGAGCCATCTGAATACTAGATTGGAAACTATTATTATAAACAAATTCAGCTAAAGGCAAATAACGTTCCCAACCTGATTCAAACTCAATAATACAAGCTCGAAGCATATCTTCTAAAATCTGAATTACCCGTTCAGACTGTCCGTCAGTTTGCGGATGAAATGCTGTACTAAAATTGAGCCGTGTACCCAAGGATTCATGTAATTGCCTCCAAAATCTTGATGTAAACCGAGGATCTCGATCTGAAATTATTGATTCCGGAATACCGTGTAATCTAACAATTTCTCGGATATATACCTCAGCAAGTCTCTGTAACGACCATTCTGTTCTGACTGCTATGAAATGTGCTGACTTAGTAAGTCTATCAACTATCACCCAAATAGCATTCTTTTTACTCGCTGACAACGGTAACCCCGTAACAAAATCCATCGTGATACGATCCCATTTCCATTCAGGAATATTAATAGGCTGAAGTAAACCAGTCGGTACCTGATGTTCTGCCTTTACCCGTTGACATGTAAGACATTTACCAACATATTCAACTATGTCTCTTTTCATTCCGGGCCACCAGTACAAATCTCGTAAATTACGATACATTTTTGTACCTCCAGGGTGTAGAGCAAATGAGCCATCATGTGCTTCTCGAAGTATTAGTTCTTTCAATTCAGAGTTATCTGGAATACAAACTCGATTTCGGTACCTTAGACATCCATGTGCATCAATACTGAAGTTCTCTACCGTACCACTCTGTACCATCTCTCTTTTCTTCACCAACTTATCATCTCCCAACTGAGCTGCTTTAATCTGCTCAAATATTACCGGTTTTACTTTCAACTCGGCTAACAGATTTCCATCATCAGTGATACTGAGCTGTGCAAACATGGCTCTCAACTCAATTGCAGCTTTTCTACTCAATGCATCCGCTACTATATTTGCTTTTCCCGGATGGTATTCTATAACACAATCATAGTCTTTCAAGAGCTCGATCCACCGCCTCTGTCTCAAATTTAATTCTTTCTGGGAAAGGAGATACTTTAGACTTTTATGATCAGTAAATATGTAGCATTTTTCACCATAAAGATAATGCCTCCAAATCTTCAAAGCAAAAATCACAGCTGCTAACTCCAGGTCATGTGTCGGATAATTACACTCGTGTGGTTTCAACTGACGAGATGCATAAGCAATAACCTTTCCGTCTTGCATCAGTACACAACCCAAACCACTTAAAGAAGCATCACTGTACACAATAAAATCCTTTCCTGATTCGGGTAATGTTAAAACTGGTGCTTCGGTTAACATTTGCTTCAATGTCTCAAAACTCTTCTGACATTGGTCATCCCATATAAAAGAAACATTCTTTTGTAGCAACTTAGTCATCGGCATGGCTATTTTCGAGAATCCATTTACAAATCTTCTATAATATCCGGCCAAACCAAGAAAACTACGTACCTCAGACACATTCCTCGGAGCTTTCCATTGAACTATGGCTTCAATTTTCTTCGGATCAACTCTGATTCCTTCCGCTGATACTACATGTCCCAGAAATATAACCTCTGATAACCAGAACTCACATTTACTTAATTTCCCATACAATTGCTTTTCCCGCAAAATCTGTAACACTGTTCTGAGATGCTGGTCATGTTCTGTTTCTGTCTTAGAATAGACAAGTATATCATCAATGAAGACCACAACAAATTGATCCAAATACGGCTGAAATATACGGTTCATCAGATCCATGAAAGCAGCTGGAGCATTAGTCAATCCAAATGGCATTACTAAAAATTCATAATGACCATACCTTGTACGGAAAGCTGTCTTCGGTACATCACATTCTTTTACTTTTAGTTGGTAGTAACCCGATCTCAAGTCTATCTTTGAAAATACAGAAGCTCCTTTCAGCTGATCAAATAAATCATCAATACGAGGGAGTGGATATTTGTTCTTGATTGTTACTTTATTCAACTGTCTATAATCAATACAAAGTCGCATCGAACCATCTTTCTTTTTAACAAATAATACCGGAGCTCCCCACGGTGAAATACTCGGCCGAATAAAACCACGATCTAACAAATCTTGCAACTGTATCTTTAACTCCTTCAATTCAGTAGGTGCCATACGATAAGGGGGTATAGAAATTGGAGCAGTACCCGGATAAACCTCTATAGCAAATTCAACTTCTCTGTCAGGTGGTAAACTCGGTAGTTCTTCTGGAAAAACATCTGGAAATTCGCAAACTGTTCGGATCTTACTGCATTGACTACCCACTGTATCTGAATTAATAACATAAGCCAAGTATGCTGTACAACCCTGCTGTAACATCTTATTAGCTTTCATTGCTGAGACAACACGTGTTGGTCCACTATTTCGAATACCCTTTACCTCAATATTGTTTCCATCATCAGCCTGAATACTGAACTTCTTTTCATAGCAGTCTAAAATTACACCGTGCTCAGACAACCAATCCATACCCAGTATTACATCAAAATCTCCAAATGGCATAATCAATAGATTAACCGGAAAAATTTTATTTTGTATAACCAACGGGCATCTCGGACAAACTTGATTCACTAATACCATCTGTCCTAACGGACTTGACACTTCTATTGCTACACTAGACATCTCAAATTCTAATTTTCCCAATTCAACCAATTTTGAATTTACATATGAATGCGAAGACCCAGGGTCAATTAAAACATAAACAGGTTCAGAATACAATAAGAATATACCTGTTACAACATCATATGCATTGCCCTCTTCTCGAGTTCTGACCACATAAGCTCTAGCTGGAACTCTGGCCTCTGACTGCTGTGTAACAACATCACTACTCCCTCTAGCACTACCTCCTCGAGATACAAAACCACCTCTGCCTGATCCTCTACCTCTGGCACTAGATACTGATCTCTGTGATGTCACAGGTGCAGTATTATCAGCTTTCGGGCAGTCTTTAATAAAATGTTCTGTAGATCCACATCTGAAACATCCTCTAGTCAATCGCCAACATTCACCTCTGTGTCTTCTCCCACAGTGCTCACATTCTGGAATAGTAGTATCTCGAGATGGACCTCTTACACTACCAGTAGAGACTGTAGTTTGCTTCCCCTGACTTTTTCCTCCTCTATCTGATCTGAAGTTAGATCTCCAACCACTTTTAGAGTCTCGGAATCTTTTCGGTAATTGATTCGAACTTGTAGTTCCCGTACGTTTCCCAACCGATTTAGAAGGTTCAGTCTTTTTATCAAGCCCCAGAACTTGTTCTATCATCTTAGCCCGTTCAATCAGATCAACAAATTCAGTAATTCGCTGAGATATCAGTAATACTTTTATTTCTTCTCTTAATCCCCGTAAGAATCTTTTACAACTGTCGGCTTCAGTCGGTATAAACTCTGATGCATATCTACCAAGTCTTGAAAATTCCCGTTCATAATCTATTACTGTCATTTCACCTTGTTTCAAAGTCAGAAATTCTTGCTTCTTGTCTTCAATGTATAGTTCACCGATATATTTCTTCTGAAACTCTTTCTGAAATAAATTCCATGATACCTGGTCAGTCGGCAAGTGTCGGATAACAGATTCCCACCATAAATATGCCTCACCCTGTAATAAAGATACGGCACACAACAGACTTTCTCGAGGAGTACACTCTAACTGTTGTAAAATTCTTTTTGTCGCTTCTATCCAATTCTCAGCTATTGATGGATCAACACCTTTCAGACCCGAAAATTCCGTAGCACCGTATTTTCTCAATTCTTTAATCGGGGCCCGTCTAGGAACAGGTACAGATGTGGTAGCAGGTACAGTTCCCGCTACTCGCTGGAGAGCATCAACTAAAACTCTTAACATATCAGGTTCATTTCTATATTTTTCATCTCTCTCCCTAATGTTTTCTTCTTCTACTTCGGGAGGTTGGTCTATAAACGGGTTCATACTAGGTGTGGCTGATTCACTTTCATTTAAATCAATTGATCGATCATCTGACATCTTTAATCTCTATAAAACAGAAACAATTAAATAGGTTAGCATTCAAAAATCCCGACTCAATTCCAACTCAAATGTGGCATGTACTTCTAGACTCACTTACGAATTCAATTTTAATCCGAGAATCGGCTAAACCTATAGCTCTGATACCACTAAATGTAACACCCTCTAACCCCAAACCGTTCCTGGAATAGGGTTACAAGGCATTACCAGACAAATCGGACCATTTACAGATAATTCTTAATAAATAAACAAACAAGAAATTTTTTTTTTTTTTTTTTTGACAATAAATTATAGTATAATCATAAATGTATATAAATTATCTTTTACTTTACTAATTGATTTCATTCATAAATTTTATTTTTTTATAAAAATTTCAGCAGCATTTTTGCTTATTTTTGCATAAGCCTCCTGCAAGCTCAAACCAGAAATAAACCATTCCAATTCACCTCCACATAACATATAACTATATACCATTCATTCATACATAAAACTCTTTAAAGTTGATACACCATCTTTTACATTCAAAACATTAAATATGTACAAGTGACAACCTAAAACTTAGTACATGCCACATTATCAGAAGATAAGATTTTCACCACAAAATGAGCTTGAGTCGGAGATGATTTGAATGCTGAACCGAACTCTACTTTACCTAACCTGCGCACGGAGAACAACCGTACGCTGAGTATTGGAAATACTCAGTGGTATTATCATAATTCAATTCATAACATCAAATCAAGTTCAAAGCATAAATGCACAAGTAGTCATTTGAATATGCCAACTCATATCACATTAATATCATTCAAATGATTATAAAATTTTCGCCAACATGTAAACACTTAATTCATAACACAATTTCTTTTCACATTTCGTATCATCATTTTCTTTCACCTTTCATTCGATAGTTCAGATAATCAGATTCAGATAATTTTGCTCATTTCACTTATAGGCCCTATTAACCTGACTCGGACCAAGGTGGATACACGGATCCAACCAAACACACCAGAGTGGCGACCAACGCCTCATCGGATAGTTCGAAGTAAATCAGATCTATGGCACACCAAGTACCTCATCGGCCAAGCCGAAGCAATGTGGCTACCAAAGCCTCATCGAAACTATCCGAAGTAAATCTATGGCACACCTAGTGCCTCATCGACTCGAGGTCGAAGAATCCCTGAACACTTCCAATCCTATGGCATGCCAATTATATCCACTAAGCCCGACTAGTTAATAGGGTTTCGATCACATTTCCACATTTCAATCAATTCTCTTATATTTCTCAATGTAATCACAAAAAAATCAACAATTTACATTCAAGTCATTTTCATGCACATTCATATATATATAAAACAATTAAATATGCAATGATAAATATTTTGAATTATGATAATACAAACCGGTTTCTCTGAGCTATTCCTCGACTATTTTCTCTTTTCCCTTCGTGTTGGATACCTCGGTTTCCTTGTTTGCTACAAAAATTAGCATAGTTGTAATTAATTAATATAATACAATTCAATTTAATTCATAAGTCTAAACATGCAAATTTGGCCATTAAGCATAAGCTGTCTATTTGAGTCATTGTTGCTAAATTATTTATATCTTGAGCTACGAAACTCAAAATTAATATCCGTAAATTTTCCTTGAAACTAGACTCATTTATCTTCTTACCATAAAATTTTCATAATTTTTGGTCTAGCCAATTAATACAGTTTATTCATTAAATACTCCCCTGTTACTCCATTCGACAGTTCTGACCTCTCTCTACTAAAAATCAATTATCTCATTGTACAGAACACGAATAAGGTTCTTGTTTATTCCTTTTGAAACTAGATTCATTAAGGAGCTCACACATATAAATTACACTTCATAATAATTTGTTTACAATTTTTAATGATTTTCCAAAGTCGAAACAGAGTGTCTCGAAATCACCCTGAACCAGTCTTACAAAATTTCAAATATCTCTTGATTCATAAATTCATTGCTCACATTGTTTCTACTATAAGAAACTAGACTCAATAAGCTTTAATTTCATATCTTATTCATCCTCTAATTCAATTCCTACAATTTTTAGTGAATTTTCAAAGTCAGACCATTGCTACTTCCCAAAACTGTTTTGATGTAAAATACTAATAACCAAATTTATAACATCAATTCACACCTTATTTCTATTCAATTTCCATCAAAATATTCATATAACTATCAAATTTTCATCATTTTTCCATAATTCCGAATTTCTTTCAATTTAATCCCTAAAACTCAAAACTTATGGCTTGTTTTACAATTAAGTCCCTAATTCAATTCAAATTCACAATTTTATCAAATTAATCCTAAATCTCACCATTTTCTTAACATAAACCCTAATCAAACTTCCATTATTTTCTAATATTTTCACATGAATTCAAGAGAATCTTTCTCTAAAGCTTTAAAAACATCAAAATTACAAAGAAATGGACTTAATTAACTTACCAAATTAATCTTCAAGCCTTAATCCTTCAATTTCCCCTTTTTTCTTCTTTCTTTCTTTCTTTCTTTCCTTTTCACGTTTTCTTCTCTGTACTCTTTTGTTCTTTCTTTTCTTTTCTTCTTTTTGTTATTTGTTTTATTACTAAATTACTTAATTATTAAAATATCTTTTTAATTACCAATTAAAGTTAATACACATGTGCCATTAAAATTCCCACACTTGTTTTAATCCTTACCATACACTTGTCATTATCACACAATTTAATAAAATAATATTTACACAATTAATAATAATTACAACAAATAAATAATTAAAATTACTTAAATTCTAAGTAAATACACACATAAAATACAATTGGACCAATAATACACATACACATGTATTTATTCATCATTAAACACATGTCACTTTTATGGTTTAATTACTAATTTAATCCCTTAATAATTTTTTTCTATTCTATAATTAAACTTTTGTACTTTATTCAATTTAGTCTTATCTACTAATTGTTTCTAATTAAATTAGATTCACTTAATCAAAATCTAATTTAATTCATAATTATCCTCATAAATATTTTTAATAAATATTTACGGACTTAGTTTCCTAAGACGGAGGCCTTACGACTCGTTTTTCCGGTGCCCGGGAATTTGGGTCATTACACAAACCGCCATCGCTTTAGCCTTCGTTCCATCGTCGCTCACCAGTGGAACCATATACACCTCGGTCCCTTCAATCGAATGACACAAATACACCGCATGAGGGTACGTCATCTTGTGGCAAACGACCTCGTTTCCTCCCACGGTTTGAACTCCCTTACCGATCTTAAACGACGGGTTCTTCGTCTCATCCCCGATCTCGTTTGATAACAACTTGATGTTTTTCCCGAGGATCGAGACGCCCGAATCGACGAAGGTCTCTAACGATGCGGCGCAGTACTTGGTTTCACCTCTCATCTCGGGTCTCTCGCAGTTCTTTACCGTGTTCTTTACATAACTCGCGCCCTTCGATTCGGGTTTCAACGAGAATGTTTTCAAGATTTGTGATAATTCATCGTTCGTCAACGGGGTCGATTCTGCTATTTGCCGAGGCAGGAATTTCGTCGTGTCGCTTTCTTGTAAGAGTCTCTGTAAGTACACCTTCGTACCGGGAAGAAGAGCGTCTTCAAAGAAATAAATGGTTTCCTTTGTAACTGTATAATCATTGATGCTCTTTCCACCCAAAGCTTTCCTATTTACTGCATTAAGTTAACAAAAATTATTACTTTGCATGAAACTCGAAGGTCAATTTAGGGTTTTGGTCCCTCAAATGTGTTCAAATTTTCAATTTAGTCTCTATATTTTAATTTAGCATATTTTGGTCTTTTTATCACCGATAATTATTTCTATTAAAATACTAACATGGAATTTTTACTAAAAACACGGTGGCACTAAGGGGAAATTTGCTATATTACCCCTTTGAATTTTGTAATATTATAAGTTAGTACAAAGGCAAATTCACATTTTCCCTCCAAAAGAATTATTCTTTATTTTTGGTCCCACAAGAAAGTTTTCTGACTTCTCCCCTATAACTCATCATGCTGATATAATTTTGCACGCTTGTGTGCATGGGTGAAGCCAAAAGTTCAATCAGGGGTCGAAACAAAATATTAAAATTTTGTGGGGGCCAAAGATTAAAATTTTGCTTAAAAGATTTAAATTGAATATTTTGTAATTGGAAGGGACTGAAATTGTTATTATTCCATTTAATCATGACCCCTGCTTGCCCCTAGCTACGCCCACGTGTGTGTTGGAAAGAGTACTTTTAATTAAGAAAAAAAATTCATGCTAGTATTTTGATAAGATAGATTAACGGTATTAACTATTTAAATTAATTAATTACATTATAAAAACAAGATTACATTATATCAAATTAGAGTATATGGACTAAATTTTAAATTTAATTAGAGTATATGGACTAAATTTTAAATTTAAATATAATATAGAGACTAAATTTTAGAATGTTTGCAGATACACACCTGGAATGTTTTCTGAATCATCTCCATAGGAATAAGCACCAAACTCAGGATCATTTACCCCTTTATTATTAGGATCAGCATCACCTTTGAATGATATGCTTTCACCTATAGTATGCATTTATAATTTGTTAAATAATTAATTCCTTTATATGGGGAAAATTAATTCATATATTATAATAGAAAATCCGAATGTTGCCGATTGAGTCTTAGCTTGATTGGCATTAATATTGGTGTTAGTACAGGAGGACGTGGGTTTCAGTATGCCGAAATACATTATCCTCCTATTTAAATGTTGAGAGGGGTTATGAGTAATTATAGACATTGTATAAAAAAAAAGCAGATATAATAAGAATTTATAATAAGATTAATATTAAAAAAAAAAGCCTCGAATTTTAGTTTAATTAGTTCATGCAATTTTTCCCTTAAAATCGATTTTTAATAAGTTTAAGATTCAAATCTACAACCTTTCGCTATATTAGTGTATCTATACATGTATGTGACTTATGGATTAAAAAAATTAACTTAAGAGCATTTGGTAGTGTTTAACACATTTTACGAGGACTACACGCTTAAATTAGGGTCCAACCTTTTAAGGATTACATACATAATAGTTAAACCTTTTAAAATAGTCATATAAAGGTTTAATCTTTACAAAAGTGCACAAAGACTTTTCACACACTTCAACTCAATTAGTAGTAAAAATTAGACGAATACTGACGTGTTTAGAATAAAACAGATGATAGTTGAATCAAGTATTAAAGAAGAAAAAATAATAAAAGTATAATTTGAAATATTATATACAGCAATTGAAAAGCCTTTATTCGAGCATTTATATGACCGGTTTGAAGGGTTTAGCCCTTCTAAAAATAGCCCCTAAAAAGTTGAGTCAAATTTAGACATTTAACTATTTTACGAGATTATAAACCTTGTAAATAAGAAAAAAAAATCGGATATTTAATAAATTACTCTTTTAATCCGTGCTTGTCTATGATTGAAGCTTAGAAGAAATAAATAAATTAAAATTTTGAGGGGTAAAAAAGAAATAAAAAAGGTTGATAATGAAAATAAATAAACCAGGAATTGGAAGAACAGCTTGCAAAGATTTGGGCATTTTAGTGTGTGGAAACACTGATTTCCAATGAAGCTCCTCTTTGGTCAATGTTGCTTTGCTTCCTCCAAATGCAAGCTATGCCAAAATTGCAGAAATAGATATAAAATTAAATTAAGAGACAAAAATAGATATAAAAATATATGTCACTGGATTCGAATTTTAATATTTGTAATCTCTACTTTTTATTTCCAAAAAGAGTAAAAGAGTGTTGAATTGATTCGTTTAGTCATTTTTAAAGGGTGATGTTTACGGGTCTAAGATTCGAGTCTCAACATTCGCAACACTTTTTTCTTATCTTCAGAAGATGTTAAGGTAAAACCCGAGGTGAATACAAAGGGGATGGCTGGGCAAGCCCCTCCCTAAAAATAGAAAATTGTATTTCAACCTTCTTAAAATTAATTAAATTATAGGTTTATATGTGATAAAATTATCACTTTGGCTTCCCCTAAATGGAAAAATTTTGAAAATGATCAAATCATAAACTAATACATGATAAAATTATATTTTGACCTCTCAAAAATTTATAATTTAATTCTAAGCCCTCTTAATTTTATTTTCTAAATTCACCCTTGGGGTAAACCAAGCATGTTGAGTCGAGTAGTAAGGAGCTCAATGCTCCTTAAAATAAGGTTTCGGGTAGGGGCGAAACCAGAAATTTTTTTTAGGGGAGGCAAAATTAAATTGTAATTTTTACGATAGTGAAAATGTAATTTTTTAAAGGATTAAATCAAAATTTTTTCATTTTTAGAGGGTAAAGTGCAATTTTACCTTCACTAATTTAAAATTTTAAAAATTTTAAAGGGCCAAGAGGAGCCAGGGCTCTTGCCAGCCCCCTAAATTCGCTCTTGGTTTTGGGTTTAAGTCATGTAGGTGAAAAAAACTTCTTATTTAAGGGTTTGACCTAGTTTAACACTAGATTTAGTCAATCTTGAATTGATTCATGTAGTCACCTTTAAAGGGTAACATTTAAAAGTCCGAGATTTAAGTCCCAAATTTTGCAACAATTTTTTTCCCTATCTTCAAAAGATGCTATGAGACAAACCAATGCATGATGGGTCGAATAGTAAGAAGCTCAATGTCTCTTAAGTAATATTTCGAGTTCGAGTCTTGTGAATGAAAAAGAAATAGCATTAGAAGAGTTTTACTCCTTGTTTAAGGGTTTAACTCGACCCAATGGATATAGGGGCAGAAGGAAAAATGGAATTATTTTTATATAATCCCTTTAATTTGTAGGGAATCACAAGTTAATATAATAATAAAACTGTACTTTAACCCTTCCAAAAAATTATTTTTCTTTGGTCTCCTAAAACAATCTCCGGACGTCACCCCTAAATGGATACCAAAAGATCTAATACTAAAAAAATGATAAAGAATATAGAGCAAAAGATGTTAAAAGGCATACATTGAGTAAAGCAAAGACGACAATGAAACGAAACGCCATTGAAGGTCTTAAACAAGCTCTGCAACTCTTAGATGTGATGTAGGCAATCTTCTATTTTGAAATGTACTATGATAATTATATATATATATATATATATATATATTTGTAAATTAACAAGGAAAGCCAAAGTTGGAAAAATCTTAAGGATATACCCAAAAAAATTCCATGGTGATAAAATAATAATGCTTGGAATTATCGCATGGACTGCATAATATACAAAACAAAACAAAATGGAGCAGAAACTTAAGTTTGTAATTTCAATGACAACAAAGATTTTAATCTTGATTAAAGCAGTGGCGGAGTCAGAAAAAAATTTTTGGAACGGAATTAAATTGTATATTTTTACGATAGTAAAAATGCAATTTCATCATTTTAATAGTTTATATCTTTATACATTTTAAAGGATTAAATCAAATTTGAGAAGCTAAAGTGCAATTTTACCATTATTAATGTAAAATTTTATAAATTATAAATGGCCGAAATGAAAATTTTTTCATTTTAAGAGAGCCGGGCCCTGCTAGCCCCTGTTTCCGCACTAGATTAAGGTAACTTGGAAGTCCCTATATTATAGGGATACTAAATGGAAATGGCAACAGCAAGTGGAAATGAGAGAAAAGGGAAAGAGCCAAGGTAATATTGAGCAAAACAAACATATTTGAAACTCATACTTGTGGTAAGCTAAATGCCATGCTGTTATCCCCCATTACAGCTAATGAGTCCCGAATCTGGTTAACCTGAACAAGTTCCAGGAACTGTGAAATTCTAATCCAAGAAAATGTTAGTCTACATCGAGCCTACAAGAACAGCCATAGAAGGAATACTTGATCAATATTTTTGTCCCCTGAAAATACAAAAGACACACCATCATAAGATCATCAGAAAAGGAAAGCAAGATTAACATAAATAAGCATCGGTCCAACAATGAAGCAAGACTGAGTAAACTAACCAGCACTGTTAGGGACATGCCTAAGTGCCTCATCCACCATTTCTTTCACTGACTTTCCTTCTGTATAAAACCCATAAAAATGTCAGTGAGTTCCCTCTATATAGTGTGGCATTCTAAAAAAGGATTAGGAGTATAAGAATGGATCAAAATGAAAGTTTAACCAGAAATGTATACAAGCACATAAAATCAATAGGAATCTGATATAGAACAGAAGCTAGAAAGGGATAACTCCGACGCAGATATAATATTACATGCAGTGGCAGTGCTATCATGTCCAAGGTCCATTGACATTGAAAGTAGCAGGCCATTATGACACTTCATAAAACATATGCTGGAAGACAATTATGAACATACGCAGAAAATCACGCTGGATAAGCCACAAGTTTTGCAGGTTCAAAAGGAATGTCTTGCCCCTAAAAGAATGCAGTTATTTGTTAACCTCCACAACAAAATAGCTTCATTGCACAAGCGTAAATATGAAAAATATTTTAGGGAGCAATAAAATACCTCACTCTGTTCTCCATGATATATTAGTCAAGCAAACCACAAGAAAGGTTAGTGCCTATATTAACAGGAACTAAAAAGTAAAATAAAATACACCAAGCTTACTCAGTGCATATAACAAATTGATATTTACTTTCAATTTATTGATTAATAATTTCAGAAAATTTTGAAGGATAAAAATATAATTTTATCATATTAATTTAAAATTTCATTATTTAAGAAGGAATTAAATTAAATGTTTTTATTTGGAAGTCTTCAATTTGCCTATACATTTTTTAAGTAAAATGAAACAATATTAATAGTTTAAATATATTTTTATCAAAAAATAATTTAAATACTTAATCGAAAAAGTGGTATAATTTGAAAACTAATTTTGCATTAAACACTACAATGAAAGTCTCTAGATCTCATTACGTAAATCAATTATGTACTTATTCTATTCAGCAAGCATTACTTATTTTCTAAATTTATTCACGAGTCAAGTTTTGAATAAAAATTTGTTTGAATTTGATTTCAATTAGGCCTATTTGAAATTACATATATATAATACTATATAGAAATTAAAAATGCTATAATAGTTGTTATAACAACAAGGTTATACAAGGTCTTAGGCGTTAAAATGAAGGTGGTTCACACCATATGAGGTGCAAAGAGCCGTTTGGTTGTGTGGTTGGAGAAATTTGAGGCAATATTAGAGCAAAGTTTTTGTATTTTGTGCTTGTCTTTCGGTTTTCTTGGATGGGCAAGGGTGGTGCTAGGGGGCTGGCAGGGTCCCGACACCCTTGAAATGGGAAATCTTATTTTTGGCCTTTTAACATTTATGATTTTAAGTTAGTATCTAGTAAAATTGCACTTTAACCCTCCAAAATGATAAAATTTAAATTTAGGCATAATAGAGGGATTAAAATGTGATTTAACAATATTTAAATTGACTAATGACATTCCAATAATTGAGATATCAAATTATGTCGATTAAGTCTTAACTCGATTGGTTGATTTAGCTTTTATAAAAATATACAATTTAAATTTGACCCCTTAAAAAAATATTTCTAGTTTCATCGATGAAGATGGATACTTACAGATGGAGATAAACTTGGGCTGCCTATCTCATGCTGACTTCCTTGTAGAATCCAATCTCAAGCTCGATTTAAAGTGTGGATCAGATATAACCTTCTTGGGGTTGATGAGCTTGAAGAGTCGTTCATATACAACTTTCTAGATAGTTATGTCAACACAAAAAAGATCAAATTTATCTTTCAAAGTCAAATTTTGATGACCTTTTAAGCAAATCTCATTGACCCAAAATCAATTCTCAAAGACTTGTTGTAACGCCCCAAACCCGAATCCGTTACCGGAATAAAGTTACGGAGCATTACCGAAGTTACCGATTTATTTATCAGATATTTTATTTCATCTAGCATTCACATTTGGAACGAATTAAAATTAAACATATTATCCCTTAAACATCCTTATATTTTTCTCAACATGTTTTACTTGAATTTATTACTCGTCTCCACATACTAAATTTTCTTGTATCAACGTATCAAAGATAATAACATATTTAATAACGAACGTATGAAGTAACACATCATATCGTTCATAATACTAACAATTAATCACTACAATTCAGCCATATAAACTTACTTAATTCAATTCACACAATTAGGTTACATGAACTTACCTAGCTTAATCACAAAAATACCAAGATTCAGAAGCATTTTAGTAATTATCTATTTTCCTCGATTTTTCAACTGGTCTTTACCTAAATTAATAATTTTATTCAATTTATTAATTTAGACAATAAAATAATTCATTTCACTCAATTTGGTCATTTTTTATAATATTACAAAATTGTCCCTAAAATTTTACTTTTATTCAATTTAGTCCCTGAGCCTAAAACATGCAAATTAGCCATGCTAGCTGAATATTCATACATATTTTCCTCCTCCTCCTCTCCATTCCACATCCTTAATTTATATAATATGCTTATAAGTAACATTATTAATAATTTCACTATTTACTTGTATGTACATTCAAAACTGTCCAATTGAGTTATAGTCACCAAATTATTTATATCCTGAGCGACAGAACTCCAAATTATGATTCGGTAATTTTACCTGAAACAAGACTCACATATCTAATTACCATAAAATTTTCAGGATTTTTTGTTTATCCAATTAGTACAGTTTATTCATTAAAATCTCCCCTGTTTTGCTGTTGACAGTTCTGACCACTCTTCGGTAAAATTTGATTATCTTTTTTTACAGGATTCAAATGATGTTCACGTTTATTCCTTATAAAACTAGACTCATCAAAGAATCTAACCATATAAATTATGTCCCATAATTATTTTTATACAATTTTTAATGATTTTTCCAAATCAGAATAGAGGATCCCAAAATCATTCTAAACCAGTCTCACAAAAATCTAAATATCTCAGAGTACAGAATTCCTTTATTTGTTATGTTTCTTTTATATAAAAATAGACTCAACAAGCTTTAATTTCATATCTCTCTCAACTTCTAATTCATTTTATACCATTTTTGGTGATTTTTCAAAGTTAGGTTACTGCTACTATCCAAAACTGTTTTAGTGAAAGATATTAATTACTAAGTTTATAACACCCTTATTTTCTTTCTTTACACCATTTCCTATCACTTTCTCTTATTTTCTCTTCACTAACACATCAAGAACATGAAATAATATATAAGAAAACTCTACTTTAACATCATTTCCATACTTTTTCAATAATATGATACTTAAAAATATATGGAATTCTTGATGTTCTTACCTTGTCCCCTTATTTTCAATCTTTAACTTGATTTTCTCCCTCTTCCAGCTTCTAATTCTTGAATCTAACTTGATAATCTAGCTCTCTAGTATCTCTTCTCCACTTCTCCTTTTAGGTTGCTATAAAAATTATCAAAGAATTTGGTAAGAAAAAGTGGAGTTTTATAATAAGGATCAAAATTGTAAGAAAAGGAGAACTCCCCCTATTTATAATGGTGTCACGTCAAGTGCATGGAATGTGTGGAGAATTTTCTTCACACTTCCATGCAAATATCTTTTTAATATTTTAATTAAAAATATAAAAATATCTTAGAATAATAATAAAATATTCAACCAATCATACTTTTACACTTTTCTTCCTTAATTATTACATCATATAATTATTTAATTTGAGTACTGATCATTTTACCCCTCAATTTTATTCAAAATTCCACTCTTGAGTCACTACTCACTTTTGATAAAATTGCGATTTAGTCCTTCATATTCTCCACTTATTCGATTTGATCCTAATTCATCCATTTTCCTTAGTTTCTAGTTTATTCCACCCATAAAATATTTGCACTATTGGTCCTTCAACTTTTTCATATTTACACTTTAACCTCTTAAATTTTGAATATTTACTCTTGGGCAACAAAACTTTTCTCACTTTTACAATTTAGTCATTTCTTGAATTAATATGTCATAATATACTTCCCAATGACATAACTCAATTTTCCTCTCCTTGTCACTTTATTTCCTTATTTGATCACTATATCAATGATACTATCTTACTGTAGAAATTTTCGGAGTGTTACACCTGTATATAAATTCTCAAGTAATTTGAAGCAATGGATGAATTTCAAAATTTTAAATATACTTTGATTTCATGTAATGATATACATAAAACGACATAATATCAAATTTATCTCTTAGCGTTTACATCTTTCGTAAATTTGATCCTTATTCTTTTTTTTAATTAAATTTGACCCTCAACTTTTTAAAAAGAGTTAAATTTGACCATAAATATATCAAAAAGAGTCGAATTTTTTGTTTTTAAATGAAAATACTAACTAAAACGTTAAATTTTTAAACATGGCTACTTGAATGGTAATCTGCACGTACTTTGTGGGTTTTTTTTTAATTTTTTTTGAAAATTTTTATATACTTCTTAAATTTTGATTTTTTTAAAATATTTTTATAATTTTTAAATTATTTGTGAAGGTTGCATATATGAAAAATATTATCATACCAACATGAAGTACATACGGATTGCTACGCGGACTACAATGCCGACATCATTAAGATATTAATGTTTAAATTAACATTTCCTATTATAGAAAACAATTTGATTCTTTTTAAAAGATTAATAGTCAAATTTAACTTTAAAAAAAATAAAAGCTAAATTAACAAAAAAATGTACTCATTAAAGGCTAAATTAGACATTTCAATAATATAAAACTACCAACATCGGTATCGAAACAACATTGTTTCAGTTTTATTCATTTCAAGACACACTTAACATAAGTTTAACTTTTTCTTTTTATGAATTAAAAGAGAAAGGCAAAGTACTAACAGTAACGTGACTAGCGCGACTCAAGTACATGCCACACTTGGGGCCGATAAACACTCTGACCATCAGGTAACACACAGGCTCAGAGGTTTAACTTTATTTCATAATCCTGTTACAATACCATCTTACTACTGCTCTAAATTTCCAAAAACTCAGTTGGAAACCCAGACGAGGGTATCTCGGCCAAGGAAATGGCAAATCGGGACAGTTCCAGGCTTAACTTTGAGAATCATAAAGGCCATATGGTTAGGGCTCCAAGCCGATGTATCTTTATGACAAACCGCCATCGCTTTAGCCTTCGTTCCATCATCGCTCACCAGTGGAACCCTATACACCTCGGTTCCCTCAATCGAATGACACAAATACACCGCGTGTGGGTACGTCATCTTGTGGCAAACGACCTCATTTCCTCCCAGGGTTTGAACTCCTTTACCGATCTTAAACGACGGGTTCTTCGTCTCATCCCCGATCTCGTTCGATAACAACCTGATGTTTTTCCCGAGGATCGAGACGCCCGAATCGACGAAGGTCTCTAACGATGCGGCGCAGTACTTGGTTTCACCTCTCATCTCGGGTCTCTCGCAGTTCTTTACCGTCTTCTTCACGTAACTCGCACCCTTCGACTCAGGTTTCAACGAGAATTTTTTCAAGATTTGTGATAATTCATCGTTCGTCAACGGGGTCGATTCTGCTATTTGCCGAGGCAGGAATTTCGTCGTGTCGCTTTCTTGCAAGAGTCTCTGTAAATACATCTTCGTACCGGGAAGAAGAGAGTCTTCAAAGAAATAAATGGTTTCCTTTGTAGCTGTATAATCATTGATGCTCTTTCCACCCAAAGCTTTCCTATTTACTGCAATAAGTTTACAAAAGTTATTACTTTCCATGAAAATCGAAGGTCAATTTAGGGTTTTGGTCCCTCAACTGTGCTCAAATTTGCAGTTTAGTCTCTATATTTTAATTTAGCATATTTTGGTCTTTTTATCACCAATAATTATTTCTATTAAAATACTAACATGGATTTTTTACTAAAAACAGCTTTTAACTCATCAAGGGTGGCCCTAAGGGGAAATTTACTATATTATTCCTTTGAATTTTGTAATATTATAAATTAGTACAAAGGCAAATTACTACTTAAACTAATTACTAATTACGTAATAAAAACAAGATTAAATTATATCAAATTAAAGTATAAAGACTAAATTTTAAATTTAAATATAACAGAGGGACCAAAATCTAGAATGTTTACATATACACACACCTGGAAGGTTTTCTGAATCATCTCCGTAGGAATAATTAGCAAGCTCAGGATCATTTACCCGTTTATTATCTGGATCAACATCACCTTTGAATGATATGCTTTCACCTATAGTATGCATTTATAATTTGTTAAATAATCAATTTATATGGGGAAAATTAATTCGTATATTATAATAGAAAATCTAAATGTTGCTGATTGAGTCTTAGCTCAATTGGCATTAATATTGTTGTCAATATAGGAGGACGTGGGTTTGAGTATGTTGAAGTGCATTTTATTCTTATTTAAGGGTTGAGAAGGGGTTATAAGTAGCTGTAGACATTATATAAAAAAAAAGAGCAGATATTATAATAATTTATAATAATATTAATATTATAAAAAAACCCCGAATTTTAGTTTAATTAGTTCATGCAATTTTTCCTTAAAATCGATTTTTAGTAAGTTTAAGATTCAAATATGCAACCTTTCGCTATATTAGTATATCTATACATGTATGTGACTTATGGGTTAAAAATTTAACTTAAGAGCATTTGGTAGTGTTTAACACATTTTACGAGGATTACATGCTTAAATTTGGAATTGGAAGAAATAAAAAGGGTTGATAATGAAAATAAATAAACCAGGAATTGGAAGAACAGCTTGCAAAGATTTGGGCATTTCAGTGTGTGGAAACACTGATTTCCAATGAAGCTCCTCTTTGGTCAATGTTGCTGTGCTTCCTCCAAATACAAGCTATGCCAAAATTGCAGAAATAGATATAAAATTAAATTAAGACTCAAAAATAGATGTAAAAATATATGTCAAATAGTTACGAGTCTAGATTCGAATTTCAATATTTGTAATCCCTACTTTTTTTTATTTCCAAAAAGAGTAAAAAAGTGTTGAATTGATTCATTTAGTCACTTTTAAAAGGTGATGTTTAGGAGTCTAAGATTCAAGTCTCAACATTCGCAACACTTTTTTCTTATCTTCAAAAGATGTTAAGGTAAAACCCGAGGTGAATACAAAGGGGAGGGCGGGGCAAGCCCCTCCCTAAAAATAGAAAATTATATTTCAACCTTCTTAAAATTAATTAAATTAATTATAGGTTTATATGTGATAAAATTACACTTTGTCTTCCCCTAAATGGAAAATTTTTGTTTAGTCATTTTCAAAAATGATCAAATCATAAACTGATACATGATAAAATTATATTTTGACCTCTCAAAAATTTATAATTTAATTCTAAGCCCTCTTAATTTTTTTTCTAAATTCACCCTTGGGTAAACCAAGCATGTTGAGTCGAGTAGTAAGGAGCTCAATGCTCCTTAAAATAAGGTTTCGGTTATGGGAGAAACCTTTAAAGGATTAAATCAAAATTTTATCATTTTTAAGGGGTAAAGTGCAATTTTACCTTTACTAATTTAAAATTTTAAAAATTTTAAAGGGCCAAGAGGAACTAGGGCTCTTGCTAGCCCCTTAGATTCTCTCCTGGTTTTGGGTTTGAATCTTGTAGGTGAAAAAAACTTCTTGTTTAGGGGTTTGACCTACTTTAACACTAGATTTAGTCAATGTTGAATTAATTCGTGTAGTCGTTTTTAAAGGGTAACATTTAAAAATCCGAGATTTAAATCCCAAATTTTACAACAATTTTTTTCCCTATCTTCAAAAGATGTTATAAGACAAACCAATGCATGATGGGTCGAATAGTAAGAAGCTCAACGTCCTTAAGTAATGTTTTGAGTTCGAGTTTTGTGAATGAAATAGAAATACATTGGAAGGGTTTTACTCCTTGTTTAACGGTTTAACTCGACTCAATGGATACAGGGGCAGAGGGAAAAATGGAATTTTTTTTTATATAATCCCTTTAATTTGTAGGGAATCACAAGTTAATATAATAATAAATTTACACTTTAATCCTCTTAAAAAAAATCATTTTTCTTCGATCTCCTAAAACAATCTCCGAACATCACCTTAAATGGATACCAAAAGATCTAATACAAAAAAAAATATATATATATATAAAGAATATAGAGCAAAAGATGTTAAAAGGCATACATTGAGTAAAGCAAAGATGACAATGAAACGAAACGCCATTGAAGGTCTTGAACAAGCTCTGCAACTCTTAGATGTGAGGTAGGCGATCTTCTATTTTGAATGTACTATGATAATTATATATATATATATATATATAATATAAAAATATATTTGGAAATTAACAAGGAAAATCGAAGTTAGAAAAATCTTAAGGATCTACCCAAAAAAATTCCATAGTGATAAGATAATAATGCTTGGAATCATCGCATGCATGGACTGCATAATATACGTAACAAAACATAATGGAGCCGAAACTTAAGTTTGTAATTTCAATGATAACAAAGATTTTAATCTCCATTAAAGCAGCGGTGGAGTCAGAAAAAAATTTGGGGACAAAATTAAATTGTATATTTTTACTATAGTAAAAATACAATTTCATCATTTGAATAGTCTATATCTTGATACTTTTTAAAGTATTAAATCAAAATTTTATCATTTTGAGAAGCCAAAATGCAAATTTACCATTATTAATTTAAAATTTGATCTTATTTAATTTTTTTAAATAGTATTAAGATTAAATTAATCTATTTAATAAGGGAACTCTTAAACATAAATTTTTATGAGCCGACCAAAAATATGCTATACCAGTCAAATTTAATTATGAAATTTGATGCAATATACTTTGAATTTTATCGTTAACATCTCCCAAATAAATAAAAAAATACTTGCCGAATTTGTTGGTTTAATTATAGATGCTTTGGTTACAATGTAAAATTCTAAAATTTTAATAAAATAAAATAAAAATAATATTAAATATTAAATTAAAGTAATATATATTAAAGTAATATGAGTGGATTTGAGTAAAATTTGTGTTGATATTTTGGGTTGGGTCAGACTGAACTAATATAAAGTTAATTGATATTAAATATTAGCTCGGTTCAGTCCATGAACAATTCTAATAAACACTGATGGCGGTAAAAGTATCATGAAGACCTTTGTACTAAAAGTCGGGTTATATTTTGTCTTATTTACTCGAAAAATGTGTAAATTAGTCTCTATATGTTATATTAAAGAGCAAATTAATATTCCTGTTAAAAATTTTATCCATATCTACTGTTAAAATTTGGTTTTTGTACATCAGCATGAGGTACACGTGCAGGCTGGTTGTAACTATTTGGTTATTCCATCAGGTATGCCAATTTTTACCAATAGAAATGGATGAAATTTTTAATAAAAAGAATCAAATAACATCAAATTTTAATAAAGCTAACATTTAGTATTTAAAAAATATCATTTATTGTTTAACAAAATTAATATTTTCAAAAATTTTATGGTACTATAAATAAAATCTTTTGTTTAGAATTGAACTAAAAATGAATAAAATAATTGTCATGTCATTTCTTAAACGGTGAATGTTAACTATCGATTAAAATTTGACATTATTTGATTCTTTTTAGTAGTTAAAGAACTAATCGATACATTTAATAGTAAAAAAATTAATTTAATCTGTAGAGGACCTACCATGTAATTTTACCTTGTCTGATTAAAACATATTTTAATAGTTTATTAATATTTAAAGCAGTCCAAAATTGACCTAGGCTTTAATTTTTTTGAAGCTTCTCGATGAGGCACAAATTTAATTTAAATATTTTATATTTAAATTTAATTATAAATATATATAACATTTTATTTATATCAATTTTAAGGTTTTTTTACTATAAAAAATAATTAATCACGAAAATGGTATAGGAAACATATTAATTACGAAAATAGGTATTTATTGCAATGTTTCATCAGTGTCGCCTGATATATTAGCGGTACTAAACTAAAATGTGATGACCTAAAATTCTTAGGGACCTGATATGAAATTTTCTCATTTTGGTTGGTTAGCTTGAAGGGTGCTACGGCTGCTTTGTAAACCCTCCTTGTTTATTATTATTTTTTATTCCCTTTCAACACCAAAATAAAGAAGCATCTTACTAATTAGTTCAAAAAATATTTTTATAAAAAAATCGATTCTAACTAGAAATAAATATTATTTATTTTTCAAAAAATAATTTTTTTGTTTAAATTTTGTCTAATATAACAGTAAATGGTATTTATAGTAGTTTTGTTTTGCTCACATTATATCTGGAAACTATAAATTTAACTAATAATTATAATTTATACATAATAAAATTATTCTAAAGCTTTTATAATTATAATTTTATACTGTGTCTATAGATGAATTTGATAATAAATTTGCCCTCTCTATTTTTGGTGTTGAAGGGGAATAAGATAAAATAATAAATAAGAAGGGTTTATGAAGAAATTTACCCAGCCATACTATCACGCAGCAGCCTTAAATTAAATGGAAAATTTTATATTAGGTCCCTGAATATTTTAGGTCATCGCATTTCAATTTGATGCCGCCAATATATCAAGCAACACGGATGGAACACCGTAATTAATCTATTTCTCATACATTCTTCTTAATTAATTATTTTTTGTAATATTTACATAAAAAAACACAATTTTACTCATTTCCACTAATTTCGAGTGTTCAAAAATTAAATTGCTCCATTGGGAAAAAAAAAAAAAACTGTACATTGCACTCAACAGTTAAAATTTTTAACCAATACAGGGTAAATATCGATATTGAGATGAAAAAGTAAAATAAAAAGTTACCAAGGGTAAAATTTTCACCTAACACGATGACCATTGACCATGTATAACTCTGTAAAAATTAAAATCATTGTGATTTTATTTCATAAACCGAAAGTTAAAAAGGAAAACTGTACATTGCACTCAACAGTAAAAAAATTTAACCAATGAGATGAAAAAGTAAAAAAAAAGTTACCAAGGGTAAATTTTTCACCTAACAGGATGACTATATATAACTTCATAAAATCATTGTGATTTTCATTTCATAAACTGTTCCGACACCTCCAAGCCGATACTGAAAACATCGGTCGATCTTGCCAACAAATCATGACACAGCCGTTCTCGTCTTTCATCTTGTACCCGTCGCAGTTATAACCTTGCAACAATGTCTTCGCTTGCAACATGCCGTAGTAACTCAATGGGATGTTACAGAACCCGGCTGAATCGAGCCTTTGTATCCACTTCTCTAGCTTTTCATGTCTCTCTTTCCTCTCGGCTCCTTCGCAAGATATTATGTTCTTGATTTCTTTCCCGAAGAGCATCTTTTCGAGTTTAAGTCTCTCGGAGGATGCCCTTGAGACCGTGGATTCCAAGCAATCGAACAATGCCGCGTACGAATGGAGGGACTCTAATAGCCTTTCCATTAGTGTGGATCCGTTGTGGTTAGAGTCTTGCTCGGTTATGACCACGAGTTTAGGCAACAAGCCACGTAGTGCGGTAAGAAAGGTATCGACCTTCGGTGAAATGGGTGAAGATAAGGGCGACGAAGAAGCCGAGTCCGGGCTAGGGCTGTATCCGTTAACCGTATCTTTCTCGAGTAAATCTCCTAAGGTGTTTTGACTCATTTGTAAGGCTCTTTGTAAGTGGATTCCATTTGAGTTCTTCAATGCTAACGGAAGTTTCTTCCGAAGGGGTTCGTCATCAGAAGCCAAAAGGGAATGCAATCGGAGAACCGAGCTAACAGCTACCGCTTCCCCGGTTTTAACATGCAGTCTTTCAACATCGAGATCCTCTAATTCGCCAACGACCGGATTAAATTGAAATGGTATATCCAACTTCTCGGCTTCTTCCGACAATCTATGCCCCATTTGATCCAACGCTTCTTTTCGTACATGTATCCCCGTAATCCTCAAATGCGGCGGACCTTCTGGTCTTGCACTCAAACCTCGAATGAGTGCAATCCATTGCATAGGCTCCGCCGCATCGAGGTCAATCACATGTACCACCTTTTCCCCTTCCATTGCTTCGATTATAGCTTGGTTAACAAGCAAGAATGCCGCTTTCAAAAACGGAAACACCTCGAAAAACAACCTCTGAACCAACGCTTGTTCCGATACCAAATCGACAACCCTAGTCGAATTAATAGCCTTATACAGACCGGGCCACGTTTTGAGGATCCGGTCCGCGAGTGCTTCGGTGAAATAAGCGGCAATACGTTGCATCGTATCGCCGTCCGGTGAAGCGAGTTCCGATATTTGCTCGAGCGCAATGTTCGCGTTTTCGAGACTACCGGTGGCTACATGATTAGCACAAGTGAGTAACAAATGGATCAAATATAAACCCCTTTCTTCTGATTTAAGCTCTTTCAGCCATGGATATGATGATCCTAAGCTAGGTGACAAGGACATCATAGAAAAAACTTGCAGTGATGATGATGATGATTTTAACGGTGAGGATTCGTTTTGGGACATTGACATCATTAAAATACACAGCTCCAAGCTTATATATATTCAAAATTTCATGAAATTAATGTCCCAAAAAGGGGGGAAATTAAAAAAACTGAGAATTTGAATTGAACAAAAATCCAACCAGAAAAAAAGAAGAGATGAAAAACGTTCATAAAAAGTATCAAAAACCTCACAAAATTCAAAAAAGAAATTTCCCCAAAAAAATAGAAGAAGAGTTGAGCGGAATCCTTACTGGGTTTTGTAGATGATCAAAAACCCAAATCAAATCACATAAAAAACTTAGCCAATACTTGAAAAAAAGGGCTTAATTTTCTGGGTCTTTTTTTAGATAAAGAGTTGAAAAAAAAAAGTAACAAAAACCTCATAAATTCAAAAAATATACATAGAAGAAGAGTTGAGCTAAATGCTTACTGCGTTTTGTAGATGATCAAAAACCCAAACAAATCACATAAAAGACTTGGCCAGTACTCGGAAAAGATGGCTTAATTTTCTGGGTTATTTTTGTTTTTTTAGGTAAAAAAATGGGGTTTTTTTGTTCAGAGGATGAATTAAAAGGTGTTCATTGTTATTGAGAAGAAAGAATAAAAGGGAAAGGGGAGGGTTTGGGTTTGTTCATTGTAACGTTTTGTCGACAAACAATGCGTGAAGGAAGATTTTGTCGTGTGATGATTTGTCGTTGCTCATTACACGTTGAGTGGAATATGGAATTTTTATGAAAAATTGAGCCTCTTTTTTTTTTTTTGCTTTCTCTTCTGAGCTTTTTGTCTTTATATTCCTAATTTTTTTAGCTTTATGATTTTTAGTTTAATTCTGTTTTTAGTCCCTATATTTTTTTATATGAGAAATGCAATTCTCTACTTTTAATATGGCGAATTTAGTCCTTTAATTATTTTTATTGAATAATTGAAGTCTTATTAATAATACGAATCTAAGGCATCATGTTAAATTGGATCACTAGCCAACTAGGGCGAAGGCAGAAATTTTTTTAAGGGAGTCGAATTTAAATTGTAATTTTTATGATAGTAAAAATATAATTTTACCAATTTAATAGTCTACATCTTTATAATATTCAAATGATTAAATCAAAGTTTTATCATTTTGAGGGAGCCAAAGTAAAATTTTACCTTTACTAATTTAAATTTTTTAATAGCCTAAATAATTTTTTTTCCATTTTAAGCTAGCTACGCCCCTGTAGCCAACATTAAGCCAAGTAAGCAAATAAAAGTGCTGAGGATGGGATTGTAAAATTTGTTGTAAGTCAGATAAGCAAAATGAATTTCAATATATATATATATATATATATAATTTTTTTTTTTTTTTTGCTTACATAGTTTCCACTTGCCTTTAAATTGACTACATGACCATTTTTTTATTTTAAAATTTTACATAATCTAATTTAATGAAATTTTTCATGATTTTATCGATCAGACTTTAATTATTAAATCAAAAAAAATAAAAATCCTAAATTTTTAATATTAAAAATAAGTAGACTAAATTTCAAATGCACAAATAATACAAGGACCAAGAATACAATTACATATTTTCCTTTCTCTACAAACTTCTCGGCATATTCTTTATTTTAGATATTTTACAATATAATATAAAAATTAATACAAATATATATATATCAAATTTTTATATAAATATACAATATTTTAACTCTTATAGGTAAAATTAACACCAAATTTATACTTAATTTTGTCTTTGCATTAAGTGGATAAGAATCAAAGGCAGGCCCTTTTTTTTAACCATTTCCATATTCCCAAAGGTTAGAAGAAGCCAAACATGTCCTAACAAAGACACAACAATTGGCCTCAATGTGTTTTTTGTTTCTTAGTGGGGTGTGGTAGATTGCAAGAAAAGTCTCCAAAGTGATTCCAAAAACATGGTTTTGGTTTCTAACCCAAAGAATTAAAAGAAAAGACTTTAAATTTGGTATTTTATTTTATTATTATAAGACAAAGAGACAAAGAAATCTAAGGAAATAGAAGATCCAAAAGTAGATAAGAGAGATACATAAATGATACATTTACCTCTACTTGTGGAGTTAAGTGGAGTAGTTGAGAATTTGTCCATACTTAAAAACTACATTTGTTTGGAGGGTTATGATAATCTATTAATCCAGTTTGATAATCTTGAGACGGTTAAGGACATTTATGAGAGTTCTTTGAAGGGTTTCAACTCTGCTCTGGTTAGGAGAATTCATCGACTGTTGTCACGATTTGGCTGTTGGAGCATTTTGCACATATCTAGAGAAGATAATCAGGAAGCTGATAGCTTGGTAAAGACGGTACATGAGAGAAGACATGGGTTGCGACTGTTTGAGGTTCTACTGTTTAGGGAAGGGTTTAAGTTCATGTAACTAGAATTTTCATTATATTTGTCAAAAAAAAAAAAACTACATTTTGTTTAAGAGTAGGGTGCAGGGTTCTTTTTTTTTATTTAATAATCAAAATATACTTTTATTTAAATTTAATTATAAAATATAGGATAAATTATAATTAATGTCAATTATTAATAAACTTACACTTTGACTACTCAATTTCAAAAAATTACAAGTATAAATTTATTAATAGTTAAATAACTTTGAATATAGTTTTAAATTTATGATAATTGGTGACTTAACCACTTAAACAATAATTTTTAAATAGTTTAATGACCAACTTATAACCTTTTAAATTTAAGGACTAAAGTGCAAACGCACTAATAGTTGAGCTACCTCAAGTGTAACTTACTCAAAAATACATAAAATTAATATTAATATAATTTTTCATTTTTAATGAATTTTAAACTCACGGCTAGAATTTAGGTTAAAATCTCATTAATTACAAATAAAAACTTCTAAATAAAATCATTTATGATATAACCCAAAACCCAAAATTTCTTGGGTCTTGACTAACACCCATTTCTCCAAAGGGCAATGATGTTTGGATCAAGGTCTTGCTTAAGTACCAGCCCAAAAAAAACCATTAAACAGATTTGACTTATGGTGTCAGGTGTGTGTTGGCAATATCCTATCTCCTTCCCCTATAAAGATCAAAGAGTCATTAAACCAATTGAACAAGAACTGATACGGACTAGTTCAACCACGTGATTGAACCAAAAAAATTTATTTACTTGAACCGGTCAGACTGGCAAACCGATAGATTGACTGGTTTCACCACCAGTCCTCTGAAAACCCTTTTAACCTTGCTAAAAGGTGGGGTGTCTGACGAACTAAAGGTTGATGGCCAAACTGTTGGTCCATTTTACATGGACCGTGTAAGCACAAAACAGAAACAAAACTCATATTTGGTGAATCTATGAATAGAGGTAGATCAAAATGAGAAGAGATAAAAAGTGTGTTTTTTGAACAGATAAGCAACATAAGGCATCAATGGTTAAAATATTTATTGGATGAATCATCCCTTGAACTGCCATTCCCGACGGCACATCGGACAATGTGCTTGAGAAGTCTGTGAATTAACCCATTTCAGGATGCAATGAAGATGGAAAGCATGGTTGCATGCACCCCAAACTGCAATACAACAACAGATAAACATCGTTAAGTACTAAGAAGATGATGAACTCCAAACATTTACATGTATAATAAGTAACAAAGCAACGAGACAAAAATGAGACAAAAATGAAAACAATCGTGGTTATTTGGACTCAGGTGTGAGGGTCATATCCCCGTACCTCCGTCCAAATATATGAAATCTTCAAAAATAAGAAGTAAAGAGTCAAAGCAAAGTAGGAGATGAATATGCATTGTATTTGTAAATATACTTGTTCTGTCATGATTATATAAGCAAACCATGCTTACTATTAGTTCATGTCAAAATACCAAATTTGCATCTTTCTTTGAATCCAAGTTACTCGGACTCGGATGTGAATCTCATGAATGGATCTGTGTCCAACAGCAATCTGTTTGATTTTTTCTAAGTTTTCCATATATTTGTTGGATTATATCCTTATACCTATATCCGAATATGTGTCAAATATATCGGACACAAGTACATCAAGCAAGAAGAAGAATGGAACAACATAACTCTTGCATGAACAAAGTGCTACAATCTCATAAAAGTAGAAGTAATTCCTAAAAAGTATATATCAATGAAATCATCATAGAAAAGCAATTCCAAATAGACTCTTAGACCATATATTAATGGGATTTCAAAAAGATTTTTCTTTGCACATGAATGCCATTTAGCAAATTTTAATAGCATTGTCCTGGCAATGGTCCTAGTAGAAAAATGAAAATATTTTAAAAAAGGAATGGGAGACACATTCACGCTATGGTGCTCCAGCTCTTTATTTTTCTTGAAGTAACAGTGTCTAACACATGGATATACGGTTACAACCTCCGAGAGCCTTCCAAATACATAGTAAAACATAGAAAAACCGGCCTTACCTGTGTCGACACATACCCGAATTTGAATAACATAATGTTCATGAAACCAAAAGGTAAGAACTATTAAAAGGCACAAAATTTCATAGAAACTCTTTTTAATAAGGACTCAACAATATAAGACAATACGATCGGTCTAAGTAAAGACTTACTCAATGGGCAATCATCCCCAGGGAGTTTACAGTCAGAACAACAACCATCAAAGGCCATCCTACAAATTCCACATGTTTCATCTTGGGCATCCCATGTCCATGAAGCAACAGCATGCCATCTGTCATCAAAAAGAAAATATAATTAGAGTTTCCTCATCATTAAAAAAACAAGGGTAATTAAACAAAAAAGCATAAATTTTTTTTAGTAGCTACATTGGGATGCAAGTGGTAAAGAGTGCTTACTCTGTTTATAGCCAAAAGATATAGGGAGAGAAATAGGTCAAGAGAAAACTTCTTCTTCTAATAAAAAAAAACAAATGTCATTTTGACCAAAAACAAGTCCAACACTTCATTTTGCTTGAAATAGTCATGTTCGACACATATATGGACATGGTGAGCGGACATGACTTTCCAAATACATGGAAAAACATCGAAAACAAAGTGCGCATAGCCATGTCAGACACATACAAGTATCCGAAACTTATACCCGTGTCCAAGTAACATAGCTTAGTAACATTGAACATACATATGATACACTCAAGAATTTAAAAGGTTGAGGAAGAACAAGAAAAATGCTTTTTGCCATAAATCAAAGATATATACTCAAGAATAACAGAAACCATAAAAGGTGCTATTATTGTGAAATAAATCTTCTTCCGACTCTTCATTTTTCTTTTAGTTCTCATGTCCGATATTTCCAAATATAAGTATGGGAATATACCCGCCAAATACATGAAATACTTGCAAAAAGTACTGAATATACACATGTTGGACACATACACAAAATCCAAGACGCGGAATAAACCATTTACTCATAAAAGATTAACAAAAACAATTTTGCTTGAAACACTTTGCATTGAAGACAAGGATACGTAGCAACTTGACTTTCATCTTCTCCTGCAAAACCAAGACCTATGTGAGAGAACTTTCCCCATGCATAAATTATAAATTCATATCAGAATTCAGGGTACTCAAATTTTCACCATTATTGGAACTAAAACAAAATCAGCAAGATCCCCATGCCCCCTTTCATTCGATATTCATTTCCATTTCTTAAATTTTCTCAGCAACTAAACAGACACCAAACAGTCAAAACTTAACTACATCAGTTCCATGCTAAAGACCTCACTAGCGGTGTGAATAATTTTCACATCAATAGCAGCAGATCGTGGCCGCAAATAACGGAAAATAATCATTATAGCGGCTATAACAGCCCGCCATTTCCGCAAAACCTATACCCTTAAATTAAATTGATGAGACAAATAGTAACGAGCACTAGGATCGAAAACAGGAAATCAAAATATAGCATAGTGAAGAAGATAAACAGAGAGCAAATAACTTAAAATCTCTCTATCATGACTGTAAGTGGACATCGAATCTTTTTAAGGTTTAGGGTTTTGAAAATTACCTTATTCAAATTTCCTGCGCCGTCGGAAACTAGAAGACAGAGTGAGCTGCGACAGAGCGGTGGTGAGAGTAGGTCCGGAGTGTTTTTTTTTAAACAAAATTAAAATGTTTTGCCCGCTTTGCATTTTTTATATAATTTTAATTATATTATATAATATTTAGGATAAACTAGTGCTATTAGTAAATTTCCGTTTTAGTCATTCAACTTTAAAGAAATTGTAAAATAGTCACTAAATTCTAAAAATTTTTATTTAAGTCACTGAATTATTTGAAAATTTTTATATTTTTTTATTAAATCTGATTAGCGAGCTTCAAGAAAGGATTGAACGATCAATAGGTGATCAATACCCATTTACGAGTAAAAAAACATACTTTAGATTTCAAATTAATCTGAAGTTAGTGTCGAAGATTAGAGAAAAAAGTTATTTAAATTTTAATTTTTAGATTTGTAATGTTTAAAATTGTTTCACGGAAAAAAAATTGAACTATAAAAAGTAAGAGGAATAAGAGATTTCGATTGATATAGGAAATGTGAATAGAAAAGGTCATACAACATCAATTTAAACAGTTTAATGACTTAAATAAAAATCTTCGGATAATTTAAAGATCATTTTGTAACTTTTACTAATAATTTTGTGACGGGTATAATTTATCTTATTTTTTTATTATTTAGTAATTTTGATTTTGCTTTCCTTGTATTAGTCGGGGAAGAAATTAAAATATACTTAATTTGTATATATTTATTAAAATAAGTAAAATTTAAAAAAATTTAAGACTTTGAGTTGGCATTAGAAAATAAATATAATTGGCAAAATAATATAGATTAAATAGCCTATATATGATAAACCGATCTTTTATTTGTATGTAAAAGATTCTTAATCATTAACATCAAACTAAATTCAATTAATGAATCAAAAAATCGATAATTTATTCAATTAAAATGAAAATTGATAATTTATTCACATAAAATCAAATAAACTAATTAAACATAATTTATTCAATTAAATCAAAAATCGGTAATTTATTCACATAAAATAATCAAACATAATTTATTCAATTAAATAAAAATTCAATAATTTATTCTATTTAACCAATGACATAAAATTGATAATAAAACAAATTGCAATCAACGTATAAACTAAAATCCAAGGCAAAATATTTTATTATTTAAAAAGAATAACATTAATAAAAGTTATAAAATAATCACTCAACTATTAATATTTTTTTTATCACCTAACTATAAAAAATTACAAAATAATCACCCAACTATTAAATTTTACCTTTCCAGCTAGTTAAGGTAAAAAAATAAAAACACCTAACTGACAAAAAAAATTAAATAATTAAATGATCATTTTATGAATTTTCAAAATTAGATAACCAAAAGAGAAATCTACTAATAATTGGATGATCATTTGTAATTTTGGTAAAAAGAATTACTACTAGTTAAATAACTACTAGTGCTATTTACCCATTATTTAATTATTGTTGGAATTTTAAAAGCAAGAAAATCACTAAAAAACAATTAAATGTACACAAAAACTAGCTATAACATACAACAATTCGTTACATTTGGGAGGTTTATATATGGATTGTTATTCGGCGGTGAAAAATGAAGGTTAAGTTAGGTTCTCAAGTCATTACCAATAAACTCTCCGTTTTTATCCCAAGGCCGGTTTTCGAAACCCTTACCGATGATGCTTCGTTTCTCGTTTATAGTCCCATCCTCGATGCCGTACTCGGGGAAGTAGTCCAGGAATGTTTTGCTTCCTAGTTCATCAATCCCACTAAAAAGGAAATTTCTCAACAAATCCTACGGATTTCGCATCGATTCATTAGTTAGGTAAAGAACTGGTCACGCTGACCAAAAATCATTAAAGCTAAGTGATTCATGAATATACCTTGGCGAGCTTCTCCCCAATCAACCGTTTTAAAACTCTGTGGCCAGGATCCTGCTTTCATATGAACCAAAAAAAGTTGAGAAAAAAAGAAACGTTAATGCCTGCAAACTTTTATGATTTCCTGTAAAGGAATGCAGAAAACTCTAATATTATATTTTTTGGGGTTGATTCCGGGCCCGGTTTGAACTTTATCAATAGACACGATTCAACAGTAGCTATATTTGAAAGGCTAAGCCTGAAATTTGGACCTAGGATTGCTCGGCCAAACAAACTTGCCGTTATGGATATGATTCTAAGATAAATATGTTAAGATCGGAGAAGTTAAATGTAACAAAGGGTGTTGAGTCAATCCAAGAAGCAAGTGACAAGTATTTAGTTATGTATTAACATATTATCATGGGAATGAGTAGCGTTGTGAATGAGACACCGGTGTACGCAAACTTCTCAAGTTTGACTCGAAAAAAACTAAAACATAAGTAATTATCGAGCCAAGCTCAAGCTTGACCAAGTCAAGCTATTGATCAAGCCGAATTCAAGCATAATAATACTCGGCTCAAACAGCTAGCAAGCCTTATCGTGTTTTCGTTTTTTATATATATTTTAAATATTTTTATATCATTAAAATACACTATTACCCTTAATCTTAACATTATTAACCTTAAGCTTAATTATCGAGCTCAAGCTTGAATACGTATGAGCTTAATTGACTTCGAACTTAAATACAAAAATTAATAAACAAGCTCGAGAAGTTCGATTATATCTCAAGTTTGAATGTTTGATCAAGCTCGAGCAGAGTATCAAATTCTGAATCTTGAGTCCAGCTCGAGCTTGCCAATATTCGGGCTCAGCTCGGCTTGATTACACCCCTTGGAAAGAGTCAGACAATTTTATATGCTCTCTTTCAGTTCTCAGACTTAAAAAACTCGATTGCAACAACAACCGATAATTTTATCTTAATTAATGTAATATTTTCTATGTCGTGCAAAAAATCAACTGTGAAGATCCTATCCGAAGCTAACAGAGATGATAGGTTCATAAAGACGAGACTGTAAGAGAACGCAAAAATCTGGAATAATAACCTTTTCAGCTCTCCATGTTAGATATCTATGCTGGGCTTCGAGATTGCACGTAATTTGAGATGGATCAGTATCCTCCACTGCTTGCTCCATTAGCTCCAGCCATGCCTAATAGAGCATCAAGAAGTAAGAAAACTAAGCACAGTTTCCAAAAGATAATGTATCGATAATGCCAATTATCATTTGTAATTTATATCATCAGGCAATGACTGCATTTCTCAGAAGAATAACCGTACCTTGTAGTATTCCATGAATGCGGAATATAGAACTTCGTGTTTAGAATTGCTCGAACTAAACTTGGTCCATATCACTATCGGGGAGAAGAACTTTATAGATTCACTCGTAAGCTTTCCTCCCCAAGGTAAAAGCTGCATGAAATCTGTGTTCAGTCATCATTGATACATATTTTAGAGAATCGATAAAACTGATATAAACAATTATCAATATCTAGGTTTACCATAACGTGCCAGTTCCAAGCATCTCATTTACCTTGGTATACTTCAGACCTAGAGGCAATAAGCGGTCATAGTACTTTTCCTTGTAGTCTCTTCGACTAGTGACATCGTACAAAGGATTTAGGTCCCTATAAGCGATTAACCAAGGGTAAGTTCCAAAGTCATGATTCATAAGCGCCACGCACAATCCAAGAATGAAAATTCTAAGGTCTTTGTGAATTATTTGTCTAACATTTCATGTATAATTAAAAAAAATGCACAAACAAACAGGAAACCTACACTCGTGATCAACATGAATGTTAGATCATAAAGATGGTCTAGCAATCTGGCTTGTTATCTCGATTCTTGCCCTTCCTTTCTCATTTCAAAGGAAACGGATGCCTACTTGAAGTATCGGAAATACTAAACAAGTAATCAAAGCCAGACACTGGTGGTTTTACTTGCAGCCACAACATCTTGGAATGCCTATCAAATGACTCTACTCCCATCACGTCCCTTCAATGCGCCTAATTAGGACCGACATAGTATAACTGATAAATCCAAATTTTAACAAATTGAAGAATTTAAGTTCATGCTCTATTCAAATTGACTTTGCACTTTTTGACGTGCTATGTGTACCATTAGAATGTCAAGTGATGTGGAGAACCTAATAGAAGCTGAAACTGGATTTCTTGTTTCTTGTTTCTTTTCGTTATCCACCTTGGGCAACATAACCAAAAAACGCATTCCACTATGCTAGGGCTGGGTGGATATATCTGCTACAAGAGAATTACTAGAGTACTGAGCATTTGAAAAATATGGACTCACCCGGGGCGAAGCCAGAATATCACTTTAGGGGGCTAGAGATGAATCATAAATTTGGGGAGGGGGGCAAAGAGCAATTTTAGCATTATACTAATTTGTAATTTCATATATTTTGAAGGGTCTAAATGACCAATTTACCATTTCTAGGAGGGGGCCAAGGCCACTACCTACCCCCCTTGTCTATGCCCCTGATCTTGCCACTCATGTTTTACAAATAATGAAAGAAAATAAATGAAACTTACAACACGACTATGTTCATGTTAGCAGTAGTGAAGAAGTTGCCACAAAATATGGGTAGATCAAATTCTGGTTTCGGAAAGGCAGCAAAATCTAATACCTGCCAAGATAAAGATGGAACAACGTTAGCATTACAAAAAACATAAACCATACTAGATTATGACAAACCCGCGATGTGGGTGAAAAAAATTATGTAAGAAATATATTTATAAAAAAATTATTTAAAAACAAATGAGACTTTAGATGAAATAGTAAAGTTGAGATATTGAAAGCTATGATGTCTCAGGCACAAATCCTGTCAAATGTATAATTTTTTTAGCTTTCATATAAAAATATAAAAAGACAAAAGAAAAACCCTCATAGTAATCTCTTACTTTGTAAAAGGAATGGGTTTTTGGTAATTTCCTAACTGAGTTAAGGCCTGATTGATAAGTAACATCAGCTTAGTCAAACACTTAAAGAATAGTATAGATTATGTACCAAAAAATCTACAGAAAAAAAAAAAAAAAAGAACCAAGGATTCTACTAGAGAAATAATCTCCAGAACTATCTTGGTCAAACAAAAGATCTCAACAGCCATAGAGAGAGCATCTCTTCTCTTGAACCCTGCATTACTTGCCATAGAACTGGTTTCTTATTCTTCGTTTCTACATAAGACCTCGATCAGCTTTTCGGACAAATTCCATACACTAATATGGTCTCTGAAATAATATATTACATCGTATCTTCAGAGCATAAATCTTGTTTTTAATTGCTCTTTGTTAAAAAAAATGAACTTTCACATTTCTAAAGACTGCACAGATCAAGAATGCAATAAAGTACAGCACGACAAGACCAATGTTCGGAAAACTAAAGACCAAGGCTTTTACAAAACTCGAGCGACTAAGATATATATAAACAATGAGAGTCAAATTGCTGCTTGTGTACTTCTAATGAGTTATATGAAGAACTTACTACAGTGATCATGAGAAATATGTCAAGAATAAATCCGAGATAATAACAAGTTGTAACGAGTACAAAAAGTATGAGAAGAAAACCTTTTTTTTTTTTATCGCTTTTCAAGTTGTAAAACCCAGCAGTGTCTTAATGCTGATTTAACGACTCGAAACATTAAAGGTAATGGATTAGAAGATAATACCTGCATAGCTTCACCTTCAATGCTCATACTTCTAAGTAGTCTGATTTTGGGAGTTTCGAATGATAACATTTGAAGCCTTGTTTGTTCATCCATTGCAATCATAGAACCATATTTTTCCTGAAGTGGCATAAAATATTTAGATTGCAATAAAAGCAGAAAAAATCAACATTAAATCAAGAATTCACATCAAACCAAGAATATATATGTATCAGTATGTCAATTGTAGCAATGCTCATCACAACATTAAAAAACAACGAAGTTAGTGGAAGCAAGAAATGTTGGACTAGCTAAAAATCTTAACGTGTCTAGTTTGAAGCTAACAATTTGTTTCCGTGAGAAACCCCTAAAAATTGAACTTAGCAAGCTTAATTGTCAGATTTTGGGCTAATCCAATGATAACAGCCAAAAACTTCATGCTTTGAAATAAAAACCCTAAAGAACTATAGCCATCATGTGCTCCTTGTAAACTAAATTCTCGCTCATTCTTATCAATAAAAAGGCATGATGAATTGCAAGTATCGAGCAGCAAGAACCTTGTGCTCCGGTAGGACCAGTACAGGATCCTGAAATGTTTCTGCTATTTTTCTTTTCAAGCAAAATTAACTCAAATACCAGATAGTATAAACACATGGTCCATTCTTAAAGGCATTATTTTCATCTAATGTATGTGACAATAAATGGTCATTCTTGCGCGAAGTGATTTCTGACTTTTTCAAGAGAAGTCTTCAAAGTGACGTCTGCCTAGAGCCGGAGGACCCCTCAACACGTCCGGTATTGTCCCAGGCTGGAGTTTTGTCTCCCAACTCCATTGAGAGCCTGAGCTGGAGACAGGGTTCATGGAGCAGGAGCGTCCAGTTGGATCGGGCCATGCGCCACCAGGGAAATGGTGCCCATTTTCATCAATTCGGGCTCTCGACAGAGTCGGGAAACAAAAACCCGACCTGGGACAACACCGAACGTGTTGAGGATCCTCCACCTCCAGACAGACAACACTTCGAAGACTCCTCCCATAGGAATCGAAAACCCCTCAAGAATTCTAAACCAGAATAAACAAGATGAAAGAAAATTTCCCTATGGAAAAAGCAAAAAATCAATCCTACTTCATGAATTAAGTGGAGTAATAATTTGTGAAGATATTGCCAAAAGTATACTCCATAATCCATATCAGTAATGTTCCTCAACTAAACATCGAATAGACACAAAATGTATAGTAAAACACATTTCAACACGGAAATTAGATAAAAGTAACACAAATTATTCATCCATATAGTACTGTATGTCTGCATCAGTAACTCTAACCTAAAAATCCATAGAATTAAACCCAAAAATAACCTCAAAACTGAAAAGGCTAAGAACATATATAGTAAAAACAACACTAAACCCAAAAAAATAACCCATAAATTCTCGTTAAAAGGTTCAAAAAAAGAAAAAAAAAAAGCACAGAACCCATTTACCTGTAGAGGAGAAGGAAGCAAAAGGGCATGTCGTTTAGTTTCATTAAGAGCAAAATGAATGAAGTTCTGGTAAGAAATTGCAGAGACTTGAAGCAAACAATGCCTTTTCTTCTTCCTTTTACTCCACTGAGAGTTACCACTATAGTTAATGGTCATTAATGGCGGACGAGGTTTCAATATTAAGCTTAATGACGATGAAAAAGAACAACAATCCATTTTTCTTTTGAAAAAGGGTAAAAAAGAAATGAAAAAAACTAAGGATTCATTACATTTTGGGTTTTCTAGAACTGGAAAGTTTTTTTTTTTTCTTTTTTATAGCTATATAAAATGAGGATCTTTGGGTTTTCGCCACGTGTACTGAAAAAAAACACTATCATCTCACAAAGCACGTGGAGGCAGCCCCACCATTAAGTCTCCGCGGTATCATTGACGGCGAGTACATGAACTTCCTCCGCCGGTGTCAGATGCTGAAATATCGATACCGTCAATCTTCTCCGACCTCATGAGACAAGAAATGGCGCCGTTTCTCGCCATCTCGACGGTAACAACAACGAAAAAACAAAACTGGAGCTAAATTAAAAGAAGGCGAAATTTTTTATATGGTGCTAATGTAGAGGGTCCGAGTGTTGATAGTTATGATGGCGGATGGAACTGCCGACTCGGCGATCGGGGCAGTTAACCTTACCGGAATTCTAGTCGGATCGCACATGGACTTAATTCGGGTAAGAAATTTCACAAGTTTTCATAATTTTAGATTATCCAATCAATGGACTTAGTTCGGTGTTGTCCCGAAAAATAGGCTTGGACAAAAATTGAGCCCTGTTTAAAAAACGGGCCGGGCCTCGGGTAAGAATTTTTTAGTCCGAGTCTAGCCCGGTCCGGCCCAAAATATATATTAAATAATTTTTTTAGTTTTATTCCTTTTTTAATCTTTAACTTTACCTTTCTTTTACTTTAACTTTCATTTGCCATTTCTTAATAAAATCTAGAAAAATTTTAATGTTTTTGTATTTTATTTTAGTATCATTTTTTATTTGTTTCTTGTTTTAAAATTTTTTATTTTTTTAAATGTATTTGATTCATTATATTTTATTTTTAATAAAATAAGCAAAAAAATTAATATGGGCTGGGCCGAGCTCGGGCTTACCAATTTAATATCGGGCCGAGCTTAGACCATTTTTTAGGCCCATATTTCGGGCCAGGCCGGGCCCGGACCCGACAAGCGGGCCTAAAATTTTTTTTGAACCCGGCTGGAACCCGGCCCGTCCCGGCCCATGCTCACCTCTAGTCTTATCTCGTTTAGCTTGAATTTATTTTTTTAATATTTTTAATTAATTATTATATTAAATTGCTATAAGATATAAATGTTCGAGAGTTAAAAACTATTATTATATCAACTTTAAAAACGGTCACAATATCTCCACGACAACCATTTAATGATTAATGATTATAAAAAAACACAAAATCAAATAATTGAATTATCATTTAGTTGTTACTTATTATTGTTAAGCCCTCTGTGTTTTACATTGAGTTTTAAATTTTATTTTAACTTAAAATTTATTAATTCTTTTAAAATTATGGATCAAAACAAAAATTTATTAATAGTTGAATGATCAAAATAGAAATTTATTAATAATTTGGTGATTATAAGTATAGTTTACTCTTTAAAAATGTTTGATTACGTCACGTATCTAGACTTATTCACAGGTTAGGCTTCCTGTCGAAGCCCAAAGATTCGTCCTAAATTTAAAAAGATTTAGACAAAAAAAGTAAGTTAAAAAAAAAACTCAAGAAAAAAATGAGGCCCGTTTAAAATCTGGGCTAACCCGTTTTCTTTGTTTATAATATAATGTATTAAGTTTTATATATATTATATCATTTATAACATATAAAAATTAAATCTTTAGTAATATATAATACTAAAATATATTTTTTTTAAATGTTAAGATAATTTTCTATAACATTTTAATAAATAATAAAATATATATAATTAGGGGAAACTACATCAAATGTCACTAAATTATTAGTAAATTTACGTTTTTGTCACTAAACTATCCAAAAGTTTTCATTTAAGTCTCTAAACTATTTTAAAAATTTATTTAAGTCACTGAGCTATTTTTTTAAGTCTAGCTAACGAGTGCCAAGCGACTATTCAACGACCGGTACGGTAGATCGGTACCTATCGACGAGTAGAAAAACATTTCTTAAGTCCAAGTTGATTTGACAATCAGTGTCAAAAATTAAACATGAAAAGTGTTTGGAATTTGGTTCACAAATTTATGACGTTCAATGTTGTTTCTTGGATCCCATCCAACAACTCGTCGCAAGTTAATTGATCTTCTAGACTTAAAAAATAGCAGCTTCGATGAATTTAAGTTAATAAATTTTACCACATTCGTACATGTATCATTGTTAACAAATTACTAGTGTCACGAGTTGCATATCAAAGCTTGTGACCATTGCTCACAAAATGTCCCATAGAAGTGAACTTATTAAAAGGGGTTCATTTGACCCACAAGAACTAACCCAATTCACAAAACCCATAGAGAAATCTATCTACTTGAAGCCTTAGTGGATTAGTGAAACACTTTAGTAAAACTCTCAATTGTAGATAGGCTCTAATCTTGATCGTCGTTGTAAATCAATCTGTACGGTTGGTTTTGGGGGTGCTCAACTATAAATAGAGGTATCCCCTCGTTTATATTCACTCAGTTGTAAACCTTCAAAGTAATAGAATACTTTTGAGATTATTTACTAAAACACTGGACATGTTATTTTCCTTTGATTTTTCTATTATTCGTTGCTCTTTCGGTTCAAGTTTGCTTTTGATTTGCTTCGATGCTTTAGAGAGCTTTTTCGATAATTCTCTTATCTAGAGAGTAGGCTGACTTAGGCAAGATTTAAATCCGACAAATTGCGCACGGTTTGCTAGACGAAAGGTCTAGCTCCGTAACATTAGTCGTTGCCTAGTTGTATTCTGACTATAATAAGTCACTTTATCACTCTCTCAATATTAACCAACAAAAATTTTGAGAAGAAATAATAATTAATATTAATAGCAAGAGTAAAAACTTTCATTGATGAAAAATAGCTAGCGGTTACAATACCATAGTGACCCAGCTCTAAAGTGAATCTCCAATACGTCAATCAGCAACACATCACAACAAAATCCAAAGTAAAAAGTAACAAATCTTTTTATTTTCGACTTTTTTTCTCGTGTTTTAGTAGGTGCAAGACGGACTAAGCAATGAATACACCACCAATTTTGTTTTTCTTTTCATTTAATTATTTTGGGTTGAGTTTATTAAATTTTCAAGGGTCGAAATGGTAAAAGTACCACAGAGGCTCTTATATTAAAAGTCATATTGCATTTTTCCAACTCCATTTAAGAAAAGGCAATTTAGTTATTGTACTGTTAAAATTCTATCCTTTTACTACTAAAAACTGGTTTTCGTACGTCAGCATGATGTACACATGGCATGCATTGTGTAACTATCTAGTTATTTCGTCTGCCATGTCAGTTTTTAACAACATAAATGCATAATTTATTAACAGAAATGACTAGTTTTCTGTTTGATCTGTCGTATAGTGACTAATTTGACCTTTTGTTAATAAAATAGGCAAAATACAATTTAACTGTTAGTACAAGGGCCTCCATTGTACTTTTGCCAGGTTTGGGTATGTTTTTAACAGATTTAGGTTGGAAAAGATATATATATATTGTTTAACCTAAGAAATTTGCAAAAAAGAAAAATCAATTGAATCAGTTTTTTCTTGTTCACAATTTGTGATCTAATCATAGTTCATAGTGGTTTGCAAGTCGACCGATTCATATCCTTACTTTAAACTGGAGTACCAGTCAATCCAATTTCAGTAATATTGATGAGAATGGTCAATAATTAATTATTCGAAAACTACACTGCTAACGCAACATATCAACTAAAGCAATAGGAGAGAGGGGTGCAAAATTTGCAAAAGTTCCATTTCAAAAATAGAAGGGAAATGATCAAGCATGTTGCATGTCATGCTAACAAAGCATCACAGGGGCAAGAAGACGCAAATGCTTCATTTTAGAAGAGAATGAGTGGGACTTACACATGTTGTACATTGGTTGTTACAACGTGAATGAGAAATAACTAAATTTTGGAAAATGCGAGATAGATCTAGTCGTGCTATGTAGTTTTTTTACTGGTTATTGCGGGTCACTATTTGCGGTCCTATTTATTTCATACCACATTAAAGCCTAAAGAGCAAAAAAGCAAAAAAGCAAATGAATTATGTTCATACCTTACCCGATTCTCACCCTTACTTCAGTCCAATTAACCTACATGTTTCGGGTTTGAACAGTTGATCCGGTTTTGACAAAATTGGCGAGAAGGTCCAAGAGCCAATTCTTGGAAAACTATATGGGTCCATCAACGTTACACATCGACTAATGCAATAAGAGAAAATGGTGCAAATTTTGTGAAAGTTTCATTTCAAAACTTGAAGGGAAACAACCAAGCATATTATACATCATGTCGGTGAAGCATCGTAGGAGGAATAATATATGAATGTTCATTTTAGAAGAGAACAAGTGGGACTTGCGCATGCCATATATCGACTGTTATAAGGTAAAGGGGTGAAATAGCTAAATTTTTAAAAATGCGAGATAAATCTAGTTATGCTATGTTAATTTTTCCAGTTGTTGCAGTTCACAATTTTTAGTCCAACCACAAATTGTGGCTCAATCGATTCTTACATTACCTCGAATTGATATACTATCCAGATCTCGATCTAACCTACTGGACCGGTTTCAACAACACAAGCAATAAGGGTCTAAAGCCAATTTTTGGAACACTATATGGGTTTATCAACACCACACGTCAACTAATGTAATAGGAGAACGGGTTGCAACATTTGCAAAAGTTCCATTTCAAAAATAAAATGGAAGACACCAAGTATGCTACACGTCATGTTGACTCACATATGACATACATTGACATCTATAAGGTAAAAGGGTAAAGAGCTAAATTTTTTAAAATGTGATATAGATCTAGTTGTGCTATGTAACTTTTTCTTAACGATTCTTGCAATTCATGATTTGCAGTTCAACCACAATTTGCAGCTTAACTAGTTCTTAAATTAAATTGGATTGGTATACTACCCAGTTCGTAATCCAACTGATTGGTTTGATTTCAACAACATTAATGCGAAGGGTCAAGAACCAATTCCTAGAAAACTAAATGGAGTTATAAATGCCACATGTCGACTAATGTAATAGGAGAGAGTGGTGCAAAATTTGTGAAAGTTTCCTTTCAAAAATCGAAGGGAAACAACCAAGTATACTACACGTCATGATGGTGAAGCACCGTAGGGGCAAAAAGACATGAATGCTTCATTTTAAAAGATAATGAATGAGACCCATGTGCCATACATTGACAGTTATAAGTTAAGGGGTGAAAGAGCTAAATTTTAGAAAATGCGAGATAGATCCAGTCGTGCTGTGTATTTTTTTTTACCTATTATTGCAATTCACGATTTGTGGTCCAAATGCAATTTGCGACTCAACCGCTTCTCACCTTTACTCCAAACTGATATACCAACTAGTTATTAGTTTGATTCGTCAATTGGTTTTAACAACATTCGTGAGAAAGACCGAGAGCCAATCCTTAGATAATTATACGGGTTCGTTAATGCCATACGTCAACTAACGCAATGGGAGAGAAGAGTGCAAAATTACCGAAAGTTCCATTTCAAAATTTGAAAGGAAATGGTTAAGTATGCTACAGGTTATTTCAACGAAGTGTCGTAAGGGTGAGAAAACGCAAATGTTTCATTCTAGAAGAGAACGAGGGGGAGTCACACATGCTATACATTGACTGTTATGAGGTAAGGGATAAAATAACTAATTTTTGAAAAATGCAAGATAGATCTAGTTGTGCTATATAAATTTTTACCGGTTCTTGCAGTTCATGATTTACGATCCAACTGTGGTTTGCGGCTCAACTAATTATCACCCTTACTCCGAACTGGTATACTAGTTGGTTCCCAAATTGACTGGCCAGTTCAATTTCAAAACTATTGGCAAGATGTACCATGAGCCAATTCTTGGAAAACTGTATAGTTCCGTCAATGTCACACAACAACCAACGTGACGGGTGGGAGGGGTGCAAAATTTGCAAGAGTTCCATTTCAAAAGTATGTTACATATTATGTGGGCAAAGCATCATAAGGGTAAGAATACACAAATGCTTTATTTTAAAAAGAATGAGTGGGACTCACGCATCCCTTATATTAATTGTTATAAGTAAGGGGTGATAGAGCTATATTTTGGAAAATGTGAGATAGATCTAGTCATGCTATGTAAATATTTTTACCAGTTTTTGTAGTTTACAATCTATGGTCCAATCCGATTTGTGACTCAACTTGTTTTCATCATTACTTTTGATTAGTATACTAACTAGTTCCTGGTTCGACTAGCCAATTCAGTTTCAACAATATTGATAAGAATGACTGAGAGCCAATTATTGAAAAACTGCATAGGGTCAATTAATGCCACACGTCAACTAATGCAATGGGAAAGGAGGACAAAATTTGCGAAAGTTCCATTTCAAAAACTGAAGGGAAACGACCAAGCATGCTATGTGTCATGTTGACGAAGAATTGTTGGGGTAAGAAGACATGAATGCTTCATTTTAGGAGAGAACGAGTGGGATTCGCACATACCATGTGTCGAAACCATTTTTAAGTTTGAAAAAACGGGGGGTCGACTTTAAAAATATGGATGGAGTCGCCACCAATCCTTTTTGAGGTGTGATTGGGCCACCCTAAAATTGATCGTTTTAATAAAATATTTGGGCCTATTAAAACAATGATTTTTAGTCTGCTAAGTTTGAGAAAATGGGCTCGGGAGTCGGTTACGTACGAGGAAGGATTAGCACCCTCGTAACGCCCAAAAATTGGTACCTATTTGATTAGTTAATGTCTTGATTTCAAAACTTAAAAAGATTTTAGAGTACGATCCTTTTAAAAAAAGCATAAATTGGATAAAATGTAAAGACCCACTTATTTCGAAGGAGAAAAATGCCATACCCAGTAAATTAGGGTCTAACACTTCAGACCTTCGGAACAAAGTTAATATTTGATTTTTAAAATTCATGTATGAAGGTTCAGGAGAAGGGTATTTGGTCATTCGGGACTCATGAAAAATTAGAACTTAGTAAGTTAGAGCTCAATCTTTCAAAACCCCTAAGTACCGCACATTGCCTTGGTTTTGGAATTCACTATCCTCAATATAACGCAATGCCACACCCAGTAAGTTAGGGTGCAACATCCCGAATTTTCAAGAATAAGTTTTTATTCGAACCTCATACGATTGGATTTAAGAAGGGTACTCGATTATTTAGGGTCAACAAGGAAAATTGGAACCCAGTAAGTTAGGGCACAATCTTCCTGAGGATCCTAAATATCGACCATTGTCTTTATTTTGAAGGCAATCAAGGATAAATTTCTGAATGAATGAGTTTAGGCGGTTGAAATTTAAAAACGAGAATTATGACATGCCACGTAAAAATAATAATGTGATAATAAAAGTAACATATACAAGTACCTAAAATATAATGAGCATGAAGAAAATTAGTAATAATAATAATAATATCAATAATAATAGGCATCATAACATAATAAATGTAGCAGTAATGATATTAAAAAAACACTAAGAGAAATGCAAACAATATGTCAATGATGATATTAAATATAGTAATAAAAGTAAAATAAGATAATAACTATGGTAAATTAGTAATGGTGAGAATTAATAAATAATAATAATTTAGTATAAAAATATAACCGATAAAAAATAAGGATATATAAAAAATAATAAAATGATATGGTAGGTCTATTAATAATTATAAAAAATTTTAGCGAAAAATATATACACATAAAAATTATAAATAATAATAGTAAAATAATAGTAGTAAACGGTAAAAAAATAATAAAATATAGCAAATAAAATATAATAAGTAAAATAGACTATATTTAAAATTATTAGCTTTTAATAAATATATATAAGAATTTTTTTAAAATAAATAGTACAAAAATGATTATTAGTAGAAACCAGAATAATATAATAAATAATATATAATAAAAATGTATACATGAAATAATTAGTTTTACTTTAAAAATATATATATATAATAAGCAAATGTAGAAATAATAAATAATGTGAAACGTAACTCAAATAGATTAAATTAAACGAAGATAATAAAAAAATAATGAAAATGATATAATAAGTATATATAGTGATAGTATAAAAATAGAATAAATAATAGGGTAAAAATATTAAAATTAATAATGGAATATGATAAAATAGTAGTAATAAAATAAAGAGTAAAAATATTAAAATTAATAATGGAATATGATAAAATAGTAGTAATAAAATAAAGAATAATAATACCCTAAAAAAATAATTAGTTTTATGCTAAAAGTGTTTAAATAATCAAAATAGGGCTCAATTGAAATTAAAACGGGAGTTTTGGGGCCAAAATCGAAGTATGAAAGAGTTAGAGGGACCAAACTGGGAGCGCATGCGAACTAGGGGGATCAAAATAGAAAAATTCCCCTTGACCACTGTATAGCACTTAATATGGGACCAAAATGCAAAGGTGCGTAAATGCTTGGGACAAATTTTAAAAACATAATAAACACAAAAAAGGTTCAATCAAACGACCACGCAACAAGGGAGGACCTAATGCGCAATAAAACTAAAAAAGAAGTGGCTCTACTCCCCTTGCAATTAAAAGCAGTTGTCTGCCATTTAAAACTCAAAATTAAAACAATCCCTCCCCCCATTTCTGTTCATCTGTCGAAAGCAAAAAGAAAACCCAAAGGGTTTTCACCCTTTTTTTTCTGTAGGGCTTATATGCGCCCATCATCGCAGCCTTTCCACTCCCCATGCATGCTCATCAGCGGCCGACGGAAGCCCGGTAAGGCTCTTCTTTCTCTTTAAAACTTTGTTTTGTTATTTTCGAAAGCTTTAAAAAAAAAACAGTAGATGCACACCTAAGGGCCAAGGAAAAAAACTTGAAAAAAATAGAGAACTATAATCACCGTTTGATTCTATTGGATGGTACTTAAAAGTTAAAAAAATATGCTATATTTCTCTGTATTTCCTCTTGATTTCCCAAAAAAATCTCCCTTTACATCTATTTTTGAAGGCTTTTATAGCCTTGAAATCACATGAAGAGTCCTATTGTTATTCGTTCTTCTACTGTAGGTGTATTTGCAGATTCATCGGAGGTGGACGAGGTAGGCTTGCGCACGACGCGAATAGACGCTCGACGTGCGGTTCGTGGTTTATAGTGCCTCCCAATTGCTGCTAGCTTAGGTCTTTTGGGCTGTTTTGTTTTGGATTTAGGCTATAGGATTGGGTTGGATGTAGATTAGTTTTTAGTTTGGGTTGGTGTTTGTATTGGGTTTATTTGAGGTATCTGGACCAGGTGAAATAAGGTCCAACAACTGCCCATCTTTGCTCATTGTCGTGTAACGAGAATAGAGCAAAGACTTTAGAAGGGCCAATTTTACCTAGGCCAGCTGAGTCTTGGCTTCTTGACTGTCTCTTCTCTTCAAGTATTCTAACCCACTGCATCTTATTGCTTCCAGATGCTTCATTGCTGCTTTGTAGAGATACAATTTACTGAGACTTGATCCATTCCACTCCTGTTCAGTGAGGTAGGATCTGTTGAGATCTGAGCTGCTCCGCTCCTGCTCAGCGAATATAAGATCTGCTATAATTTGATCTGCTTTACTCCTGCTCAATAAAGATAAGATCTGGTATATTTAGCCTGCTCCACTCTTGCTCAGTGAAGATACGGCTGATGGCTGAAATCTGCTCCATTGCCGATACACGGAGATAAGACTCGCCAAAATTTGATCTGCTTCACTTCTGCTCAGTAAAGGTAAGATTTGATGTTTGATCTGCTTTACTCCTGCTCAGTAAAGATAAGATCTGCTATGTCTAGCCTGCTTCACTCCTGCTCAGTGAAGATAAGGCTGGTGGCTGGAATCTGCTCCACTCCTGCTCAGTGAAGATAAGACTCGCCAAAATTTGATCTGCTTCACTCCTGCTCAGTGAAGATAAGATCGGATATGTTTAGCCTGTTTCACTCATGCTCAGTGAAGATAAGGCTGATGGCTGAAATCTGTTCCATCGCCGGTACGTAAAGATAAGATTCACCAAAATTTGATCTGCTCCGCTCCTGCTCAGTAAAGATAAGATCGGGTATGTTTAGCCTGCTTCACTCCTGCTCAGTGAAGATAAGGCTGATGGCTGAAATCTGCTCCATCACCGGTACGTGGAGATAAGATTCACCAAAATTCGATCTACTCCGCTCCTGCTCAGCAAAGATAAGATCGGGTATGTTTATCATACTTCACTCCTGCTTAGTGAAGATAAGGCTGGTGGCTGAAATCTACTCCACTCCTACTCAATGAATATAAGACTCGCCAAAATTTGATCCGCTTCACTCCTGCTTGGTGAAGATAAGATTGATGCTATCTTGATCAATCTTGCTATATTGTCCACTGGGGAATCCATCTATAGAAGAATGATATGCTTATGCTAGATGATTAGGATACCATGATTAATATGAATCAAATGCTCCTAACTACATGTATTATAGATGTTAAGTGCGCAAATGCAAAATGTCATGAAGATTATCTATTTTCATTTTTGGGTTATTATCACTCGCTGTTTGCTATGGTCACATCCATGATGTATGTCTTCTCATCCAGCTCGATAAAAGAGGACTTGAATATGCGGTTAATCCCTCATCCTTCACACATTTCTAGCTCTTTAAGCTTGGTGAGTTTTAAATAATTGTCCTGTTTCAGAATCTTGTATTGTTTAGAAATCTTTCAGAGTAATACGTAAAACCTTTTTTGAGAATATTGTTAATTCATTAATCATTATTTCAATATAAAATGCTTGAAAAAGATTACATAGGTAGATGGAACTAAAATTTATTCGAGTCCAAGTTCACGAAAAATATACTAAACAAAGAAAGTATTCATCATTTGAAATACAAATAGGTGCCCCAGATTCCGCAGTTTGAGCTTCTCTGCACGAACTCCTCGAGGACCATTCTAAACTTGGCATGTACTTAAAGGATCTATAGCATTTTGTCGATGCCCCAAGATATAGCCCATCCCTTCTTTGTCGATTCAAGTATAGCGAGACTGTCACTTGCCCCGATCTGGATCAAAATTTGAATTGCCCTTTGCGGGTTTTCAATTCAAAACCCCATTGGTCTCAAGGCACCTTTTACGGGTTTTCACCTCCACTGCTTCAAGCAAAGTATCTTTTGACAGAATCTGAATTTATCGGGTTAGGCACGCTCTTGCCATCCATATCTGCTAATATCAATGCCCCTCCAGAGAAAGTCTTTTTTACCACATAGGGTCCTTCCCAATTTGGCATCCATTTCCCCCTGAAATCTTTTTGCATAGGGAGAATCTTTTTCAATACTAAATCCCCCTCGTGGAATACCCTGGGGCGAACTTTTTTTTATTGTAAGCTCGCATCATTCTCTTCTAGTACATTTGGCCATGACGAATAGCATTCAGCCTCTTTTCTTCAATCAAGTTTAGCTGATCATAACGGGATTGAATCCATTCTGCTTCGTCCAACTTCAACTCTGATAAAACTCGGAGAGAAGGGATTTCGACCTCAATAGGTAAGACTGCCCCCATCCCATAAACCAATGAGAAAGGTGTTGCCCCGGTAGAAGTTCTGACAGATGTCCGATAAGCATAGAGGGCCAATGGGAGCTTTTCATGCCAATCTTTGTAAGTCTCAGCCATCTTCCACACAATCTTCTTGATATTTTTATTAGCTGCCTCAACCGCCCCATTTATCTTTAGGTGATATGATGACGAGTTGTGGTGCTTAATATTGAACTGACTGCAGACTTCCGCTATCGCGCTATTGTTCAGATTCAATACGTTGTCGGATACGATCCTTTCTGGCATACCATAACGACAGATGATCTCCTTTTTTAGGAACTTATTGACCGTCGATTTGGTGACATTGGCGTATGAAGCAGCCTCTACCTATTTGGTAAAATAATCAATAACCACGAAAATAAATCGATGCCCGTTGGAAGCATTCGGCAAAATTGGCCCAATGACGTCTATGCCCCACATTGAGAACGGCCATGGGAAAGTCATGACATGGAGGGGTGAATGAGGCACATGGATTTTGTCCCCATAGATTTGGCATTTATGGCACTTCTTAGCGTAACTGATGTAATCTCCCTCTATTGTAGACCAGTAATACCCGAACCTCATGATCTGTCGAGCCATTGTGAAGCCATTGGTATGCGTCCCGCAGACGCCATCATGGACTTCTTCCAGGATTTTCTTAGCCTCAATAGCATCAACACATTTTAGCAACACTTGATCATTCCTCTTTTTATACAAGATCTCTCCGTCTAAGACATAGTCAGTGGCTAACCTCCTTAATGTTCTTTTATCATTTTTGGTCGCTTGATCAGGGTACACACGGTTTTTCATGTATTGTAGGATATCATGATACTAAGGATGGTCATCTCTCTCTTCCTCTTCTTCGATATTACAGCAGTGAGCTGGAGCCTCACAAATACTCATTTGAATTGGCTTCATATCCCCCTGTTCATTTACTCTGATCATGGAAGCTAGTGTAGCCAAGGCGTCAGCCATCTGATTCTCGTCTCGTAGGAGGTAATGAAAAGTGATGTCATCAAACTCCTCAATTAGCTCCAGGACTAACTTTCGGTAACTGATCAATTTAGGATCTCTCGTTTCTTACTTGCATTTGATCTGATAAATTACCAATGCAGAGTCTCCATATACTTCAAGTACCTTGATTTTGCGGTCTATAGCTGCCCGAATTCCCATGATACATGCCTCATACTCTGCCATGTTGTTCGTGCAATCAAAATTTAGCTTGCAACTAAATGGGTAGTGATCTCCATTTGGGGATATTAGTACTGCCCTAACTCCATTGCCAACAGCATTTGATGTTCTATCAAAGTTCAATTTCCAAGAATGATCTTCAGACATGTCCTCTTCAGTGACCACTACATACATTAGATCTTCATTGGGGAAATTGAAACTCAAGGGTTCATAGTCCTCCAAAGCTCTACTGGCTAGGAAGTCTGCTATTGCACTTCCCTTCACAGCTTTTTGGTTTACATAGATTATGTCAAATTCAGAGAGCAGGATTTGCCATCGGGCCATTCTTCCATTCAAAGCGGTTGACTCCATCATGTATTTGAGAGGATCTAACTTTGAGATTAACCAGGTCGTATGGTACAGCATGTACTGCCTCAACCTTCGTGTTGTCCAAATCAAAGCACAGCATAACTTCTTAATCGACGGGTACCTCATTTCACACTCAGTGAATTTTTTACTGAGGTAATATATCGCATTTTCTTTCTTTCCAGTCTCATCGTGTTGGCCGAGCACACACCCCATTGAATTGTCATATACTGTTAAATACAATATTAATGGTCTACCAGGGTTAGGTGGTGTTAGCACTAAGGGACTGGACAGATATTGCTTAACCTTTTCGAAGGTTTTCTGGCATTCATCATCCCAAACCTCAAGATTATGCTTTTTAAAGAGGTGGAATATGGGATCACACTTCTCAGTTAGCTGTGAAATAAACCAAGCGATGTAATTTAGTCTCCCCAATAAACCTCGGACTTCCTTCTGAGTTCGCTTCGGAGGCAATTATTGTATAGCCTTGACCTTATCATGGTCCACCTCAATTCCTCTATCGCTGACTACGAAACAGAGTAACTTTCCGGACCTAGCTCCAAATGTGCACTTTGGCGGATTGAGCTTTAATTGGAACTTTATCAACCTCAGGAACAATCTTCTCAAAACTCGCACATGTTCCTCTTCAGTTCGGGACTTGGCAATCATGTCATCAACGTAGACCTCGATTTCCTTATGCATCATGTCATAGAACAAGGTTACCATGGCTTTTTGGTACGTCGCTCCCGCATTTTTCAATCCGAATGGCATCACCTTGTAACAAAACGTCCTCCATAAAGTTATGAACGTAGTTTTTTCCATGTTCTCAGGATGCATCTTAATCTGATTGTACCCGGAAAACCCATCCATGAAGGAGAACAGTAAATAGCCTGCCGTATTATCCACTAGAGTGTCAATATGAGGTAATAGAAAGTTATCTTTTGGGCTGGCCTTGTTTAGATCTCTGTAATCTACGCACATCCCCACTTTCCTATCTTTTTTAGGGACAGGGACGACGTTGGCCACCCATTCCGAGTAATTCACCACCTGTAAGAAGCCAGCATCAAATTATTTTTTGACTTCTTCCTTTATTTTTATTGCCACATCGGGTCTCATTCTTCGGAGCTTCTGCTGAATTGGCTTGCACTCTTCTTTTGTGGGGACACGATGTACTGCGATATCAGTACTTAAATCGGGCATATCCTGGTACGACCATGCAAAGACATCTTTAAATTCTTGCAACAATTCAACGAGGTCCTGTCTTGTCCTCTTGCTTACACCAGTGCCAATTTTCACCTCATTCCCTTCTTCCAATGTCACATTTTCGATTGTTTCCTTGTGGGGTAGAATCTGTTTCTCTTCTCGCTCCACAATCCTTAACAAGTCTGGAGATAAACCACAATCTTCATCATCTTCAAAATCCTGAGATTCCTCAAAGCACATGTCTCACTCAAAAGGAGATTCTGGACTCGTATCAACATCGCTTACGATGTTAACATCCGGGGGCCTATTACGGGTGCAAGAAAAATACACAAAGAAAATAAAGTGAATAGTTGTTTGGTATGGTATGATCGTGTATGGAATGAAAGAAGGAAAGAACAATTGCTCAAACTGAAGTATGAAAATGCATTTTTTATTGAAAATAATAATGTTTGAACATGAGCCTATTTCACAAAAGATTCTTATTTTCCCTAGGCTAGAATACAATAAGTGAGTTTTGAATATTACTCTGTGTTAGCTCTAAAGATTACAGGAATTTCTTCCACAGTCCAGTTATTCAAAACACTTCTAGGCTAATACAGGCGAATGCCCGATAAATTCCTTTCCATTGTTTCCTTTTCAAACGTGGCATTGACGCTCCAAATTCCCATCGCATCTTCAGTCATTCATTCTTTTACTTTCTTCTGTAGAGAATGAATAAATCCTCTATATACAAATGTTTGGGAAATGTGCGGGAAGCTCATCGGCTCCCACCTGACTTCTGCCCCACTCAATCTCACTCTCTGCTGTTCTTGCTTCCTTTCAAACTCCTTATTTACTTGGCTTGCATCTGGCTTGAATCCCAGACCGAAACGATCCCATTTGCCAACCAAGACTGGCACTCTGACTTGTCCATGAAGGTGCTTCCCAAGTCCTCTTTCGGATAATGCCCATTTTCCAATCGTCAACTGTAGGCTCATCCTCGTAGCCGCAGATATCTTAGGCTTCGGAATCCTGCTTCCCTCAGTTATAAATGTTGCGTTCACAAACTCCAGCGATCGAAATGAACATTCAACCGCTTCATCATCATTCTCTACGTAGGGTGTACCACTGGCAACTGACGCAATAATGTCTTCCTCCGTATTTGTTGTTATTAGCCGGCCCTCAGTAACCAACTTCAACTTCTGATGTAGCAAGGACGGTACTGCCCCCGCTGAATGAATCCAATGTCTTCCTAATAGACAGTTATAGGAAGGCTTAATATCCATCACGATGAAGTCTACATCGTACGTGTTTGGGCCAATCTGGAGAAGTATCTCTATCCTTCCCATTACCTTCCTTTCTGTGCCATCAAATGCTCTCACAATGTTCTAACACGTCTTCATGTGGGAGCTATCTATCGGTAAACGGTTTAGTGTCGACCAAGGCAACACGTTCAATGCAGACCCATTATCAACCAGTACTCCGGATAGCGTATACCATTTGCAACGTATAGTGACATGCAGAGCCTTAGTAGACCCCCTACCCCCTGGTGGTATCTCATCATTGCTGAAAGAGATGAAATTGTCAGTGCTTATGTTGCCAACGAGACGGTCCAGTTTGTTAACCAAAATTTTATCTACAACATAGGTTTCGTTCAAAACTTTCATCAGTGTGTTGCGGTGGACCTCCGAATTTAACAGCAGAGCCAATACAGATATGCGATCCGGTTGTTGGTGTAGTTGTTCCACAACACTATACTCACCGTGTCTCAGGAACTTCAAGAACTCATTGGCTTCATTTTCCATTACTGGCTCATTAACCAGTGATTCTGATCTCCCTCCCTCTTGCTTGAGCATGACGGATTTCTCTTTTGCTGGTTAAGCTTCTATGTTTGGCATGTTAACCGAACCCTTATTCTTTGGTACTGTTATACTATAATTATAATTCCAAGGTACCCTATGGCTATCATTATAAGGGAAAGCTACTGGTTTTTGGATTATAACCTTTGGTGTTAACCCTTGCTTCGACTTCGCTAAGTCTGAGCTTCGTAATAATTATCACTGGGCGGCTGGCTCTGCAGCCTTCTTCACTCGACTCTCCTCCTAGAGAGCATACATCATCCTATTCAACAAGCTCCAAGAACTCCAACTATTTATTATCCATTAGACCCTGAACTAGGGCCCTGAACTCAGTACAATTTTGAATCTCGTGATCCTTCTCATGATAGAACTCACAGTAGTTCCGTGTATCTTGGATTTTATCCCCCAACCCTTGCGGGACTAAACCTCTCATCTACATTTCCCTCCAAACTAGCTTCAATGGGGTTTTCACCTCCGCGACATTCAGCTTGACTTTCCTCCCCATATTCTCAATTACCACGTTCACCCCTTTGTCAGTATGATTAGGCAACAGATTTCCTGTACCAGGTGTATCATCGAATTTTAGAACACCTGCTTTGATAAGCCTTCAACGTATCATTTAAACGAGGTACAGTTTTCTATCGAGTGCCCCGTAATCCCAGCGTGGTATTCGCACTGAGCGTTTGCGTTGTACCACTTAGGGTATAGAGGCTGCAATGGCTCTAAGTGGAAATGAGCCACTACATGAGCTTCAAACAATCTTTTGTACAACTCCCTATACGTCACTGGTATGGGAGTAAACTGAAACTTCTCTGTATTCTGTCTTGTGTTAGGCTCTCACCTTGGTAAGGCCTGCTGGCCTGTGACTACCGTTTTCGACTGACTAACCGTGACAGGCTTTGAGTAGCCTGAGCTCATATTACCAACTTCATTCTCTCTTTTCTTCGGGGCTGACCTTCTCGTGCTCTCCCCCACTTCTATCTTACCAGACCTTATGGCATTTTCTATCATTTCGTCAGACATTACTATATCCGCGAAACTCTTGGTTGCGTTACCTAACATGTGAGTAATGAAAGGCGCCTTCAATGTATTGATGAAGAGCATAGTTGTTTCTTTTTCCAATAATGGCGGTTGGACCTGTGTTGTAATATCTCGAAAATTTCTATCATTGATATAGTAAAATAAAGAAATAAAGAAATAAAAAGAGAAAATTTGAGCTATATCAACAAAATCTATGTAGGAAGTGATTATGATGTATTAATCCAAGAAAGGACTAAATCGTAAAAGTGAGAAAAGTTTTGTGGCCGAAGAGTAAATACTTAAAATTTAAGGGGTTAAAGTGTAAATATGGAAAATTTAAAGGACCAATAGTGCAAATATTTTAAGGGTAGAATAATCTAGAAACTAAGGAAAATTGATGAATTAGGACTAAATTGAATAGGTGAAGAATTATGAGGGACTAAATTGTAATTTTACCAAATTAAGTGATGACTCAAGAATGGAATTTTAAAAGATCATAAAGGGTAAAATGGTCAATTGGAAGAGAGAGAAATCTAGAAAGTAATGATTACATTGATGATATTTTATAATTATATAATTAAATAATTATTATTTTATTAATATTTTAATAAGATATTTTATTATTTTATTTAGTCTATATATATGTGTATGTGTGGAAAAAAGAAGAAGGAGAAAACAACCACCCCTTTTCCATGCAATTCACGTTAGGAGAGAAGAGGGGAGAAAGAAAGTTTGGCTTTCTTTACAATTTGGTCCTTCCACCAAAAATTCACCATTTTCACCTAGAAATCAAAAGAATTTCCATAGCTACCGAAGGAGAAAAATGTTAAGGAGGCTATGAGGAGTTTGAATATCAAGTTGGGTTCAAGAAATAGAAGCTGGAGGAGAGAGAAAGTGAAGTTAAAGTTTGGAAACAATAAAACAAAGTAAGAACATCAAGATTTCCATGTATTTTTAAGTTTAATATTATTGAAAAAGCATGTAAATGATGTTAATGTAGAGTTTCCTTATATATGATTCTATGTTCTTGATATGGTAGTGAAGAGAAAATAAGATAAAGTGATGGGAAATGGTGTAGAGAAAGAAAATAAGGGTGATATAAACTTAATAATTAATATCTTGCACTAAAACAGTTTTGGACAGCAGCAGTAAGCTAAATTTGAAAAATCACCAAAAATGGTAAAAACTGAATTAGAAGTTGAGTAAGATATGGAATTAAAGATTGTTGAGTCTATTTTGATATAAAAGAAACAGAACAAGTAAATGAATTCTGTATTCTGAGATATTTATATTTTTGTGAGACTGGTTTAGAATGATTTGGGATCCTCTGTTTTGATTTTGGAAAATCACCAAAAATTGTATAAAAATAATTATGGACTTAAATTTATGTGTTTAAAATCCTTAATGAGTCTATTTTCAAGAGAAATAAGCAGGAACATCATCCGAGTCCCGTACGAGGAGATAATTAAATTTTAATGAAGAAAGGTCGGAACAGTTATATAGCAGAATAGGGGTAACTTTAAAGAATAAACTGTACTTATTGGCTAAACTAAAAATTCTAAAAATTTTATGGTAAGAAGATATGTGAGTCTAGTTTCAGGGAAAATTAACGGATCTTAATTTGGATTTCTGTAGCTCAAGATATAAATAATTTAGTGACTATAACGCAGGTGGACAACTTGAATGTTCACATATAAGTAAATAGTGAAATTATTGATAATGTTACTTATAAGAATATTATATAAATTAAGGATGTGGAATGGAGAGGAGGAGGAGGAAAATATGTATGATTATTCAGTTAGCATAACTAATTTGTATGTTTTAAGCCTAATGACTAAATCGAATAAAAGTAAAACTTTATGGGTAATTTTGTAAAAATGTTAAAAATGATCAAATTACATGAAATGGATTGTTTTATTATTTAAATTAAAAATTTTAAATGAAAATTGTTAATTTAGTTCAAGATCGGGGGAAAACATGTTTTAAGGATTAAATTGAAAAGTGTTGAAATTATGGAAAATTTTGATATTTTATAGAATTTATGGGCTCTCATTAATATGTATGATGACAACGGCTGGAAATAAGGATTAAATCGCAAGAATTTATTTTTCTGAGCCTAAGGGTAAAATCGTCATTAATTAAAAGTTTAGGGACCAAATGGTAATTTTACCTAGAGCATTAATTGAATGTATTAGAATATGGAATGAATGAAAACAATGGTCAAATTTATTTATAAAGATCCCAACGACTCAAATGCGAGACTTGAACATGAAAAAGAAAAGATATTGGATTAATGAATTTATAAACCGGACAAGCAACGAGGTAAGTTCGTGTAACTTGAATTGTATTTTTAAACACTTGAAATTTGTGGTTATGTGATGAAAATATGATTTGAATGATCAATGCATGATAATTGATGAAATGTTGATAATACTCGATATAAAAAGAAAGTAAATCCCGGTTGAATGGAATGGATTTCGATGGATCATTGGAAAACGAATTGACGGTAAAAAGGATCTAGCCCAGACGGGTGATCCTATTCTGATGTAGCCCTCCCGAAGAATACAGGAAAAAGGATTAAGCCCGGAAGGGTAATCCTAATATCAGCCCTCCCGAAGAATATATGGGAAATGAGGTTCGCGGGAGTGTGCTGGTGGCTCTCCCGAAGAATATATGTGTATAGGCCCTTCCGAAGAATACATAGGAGCTGAGGTTCGCGGAAGTGTGCCAAGAATTGAGGTTCGCAGGAGAGTGAGGTTCGCGGGAGTGTGCTTACTGAAATGAAATGTGTAAGACCATGGTTGAAAGATACCATGGCAATGAATAAGACCATGGTTGAAAGATACCATGGCAACAAATTGAGAAAATGAATAAGACCATGGTTGAAAGATACCATGGCAATGAATAAGACCATGGTTGAAAGATACCATGGCAATGAATAAGACCATGGTTGAAAGATACCATGGCAACACATGCATATAAATTGACGAACCCGGAATTGTACACTAAAAGTGTACTCCTGTATGAATTGATGGTTAATGAGATTGTATACCAGGAGTGTACTATTGGATATCCATCGAAATTCTGAGAAATTCAACGGGATAAATATAGAAGATGGTAAACACATAGCTAAAAAGGGTAAATGTGAATTGATGGATTATGAATTTGCATATTTTAAGTATACTATATGATTTTAACTATCGATATTCCAATAAATTCAGTAGATAATAATCCTGACCAGAAAAGGAAATATGTATATAAAAAGATTTGTACATATATTCCTGAAGTACATGAAAAAAAATGACAGTGATACTGGATATATGGAAATATAAGATGATGATATTTGTACATGGAATTTATTGATAAATATATGCATCCATGATTATAGATTCGTATACTTTAATAATATTAATTGTATGACGATGAAATTTCGAATGACTTAATGAATAAAGCCCTGACATGGAAATAATTTGAGCACGAAACAATAATCATGAAATTGAACTTGAAATACAAGAAAACGATATTTATTCGATATTTTAAAAAATTTGACATGGAAAATACATGTATATGAAACTTACTTGATAATTATACATGTTCAAGATTATGAATTGTCCCGGAATAAATATATACAAAATTCATGAAAACAATGATACATGACATTTTGGTATAATAAATGATTTATGTTTTGAAGAAATGGCAAGAGAATAATATGTATCATATTATATGAATATGTGGCTATCTTTAATATGCTGATACATGGAAATTGGGTAAGCCGTAATAAGTAATAATCTCAAGTATGATATGTTGATACAATGAGTTTATCGATTCTAAAATTATATGAACTATATTCAAGTATACTAATGGTTGTTGTTGTTGACGCTTAGACAAGTGCCAAGCTATCGGTTAAATGGTAACATGTTTATTATTTGATACGTTAAAAGGGAAAATGATCAAATGAAAAAATGATCAAATGAAAATATACATGTGTTTATGGAAGAGTGGTAAAATTTAAGTTGTATAGTTTCTTATAAAATGAGTTATCATTTGATAAAAAAAAGTTCTATAAACTCCGGTAATACCTCGTGATCCTATTCCAATGATGGATACGGGTTGGGGTGTTACATGTGTAGCGACTTCTCTCCATATCTGAGCATACTGCCGGAAGCTTTCGCTTGGCTTCTTCTCCATATTCTGGAGTATGATTCGGTCAGGGGCTATATCTATTATATGGCCGTATTGCTTCATGAAGGCCTGAGCTAGGTCCTTCCATGACTTGACCTGGGTCCTACTCAATTGATTATACCATTTCGCTGCAGCCCCACTCAAACTGTCCTGAAAATAGTGGATCAATAGTTGATCATTATTGACATACCCCGTCATCATTTGACAAAACATCGTAATGTGAGCCTCAGGGCAGCTAGTTCCGTTATACCTTTCAAATTTCGGCATCTTGAATTTTGGGGGAAGTACTAAGTCTAGGACCAAACTCAATTTCTTTGCATCGACTCCGCAGTAGTGATTAGCATTCCCTAATTCTTTAAGTTTCTCCTCTAACCATTTGCACCGGTCCTCAAACTGTTTTGGGAGCTCAGCCTTTGCATTTTCCACCTCTGCCATGTTGTCAAAGTCAGGGACCTGAGGGTTTGCCAGATTGTCCCTAGGGTTGGTACTCGATCCTGTTGGGAAATTTACTAGTGCCGAGGTACCAGTTTGATATAGAGGTTGGGCATTAACGGACACCCTTGGTGGTTACGTTTGCATGTTCACTGGCGCAAAACTAGTAGGACAAGCGGAATCTTCATTGTCATTTCTTGCGTCAATCATAGGGCCTTTTTCCTTTGTCAGCCCATCCTTTAAATAGCTGTGTCAACTGACTCATCATGTTGTTATATGATTCCAACATGTTTTTCTAGGACTCCAGCATTTGGTCCCTCATCTCTTGCTGGATCTTAGCCAACTGTTCTTGCATCTGAGCCTGCAGGTACTCCTGCATCTCTTTTTGCATTTGCTCAAACCTCTGATCCATATCATTTGTTTTCCTTCGTGTGTAATAGCGATGTTCCAGGATAACTAGAATATGATTTTTGATTAATAAGGCTTTTTTGTGAAAATTTAATACACATGATGCAATGTAATGCGATGCAATGTATGATATGAATGCAAAAAGGCGTCAATTCTAATTCAATTCCATTTAGAATAACTTTACTAAAAGACAAAATCCTTTACACAAAATAGACTACATATGCGACCTAGCCCTTAGGCCCAGAGCTTTAACTTTAGTAAGAAGCTCAGCCAGCTCTTGACCTCAACTTGACACTGACTCATACTTTATACTTAACACGTCTGCTTGGACTGCCAGGGTTTGTAGATGCTCCGCTACTTCTCGGATCTGAGCCACGGCTTCGCCCATGATGTAATCTCATTTTTTGACCTGGTCTTGAGATAGATGGAACCGTTCTTTCCACTGCTCACTATTCGACTCAAGGAATTCAATTTGAAGTTCGTAATTCTGTAGAGCAGTTTCAAGTTCTCCCACTTTTCCGTTCAAATTCTCGATCTCACTCAAGCTAGCTTTTAACTCTATTACAGAGTTACGACTGCGATGCTAATGTAAAGCTTTCTCTAACTCTGCTATTCGAGCCTTTAACATCTCATTTTTATTTTGGCTTTCTGACGCAGTTCTTTTCAAAGCTTCCTCTTGTGCTCGAGCATCATGAAACCTCTTTTTCCAATGATCAGCTCTAGACTTCTCTTCTTGGATTTCTCGACGCCACTGCTCCGATGTTTTTCCCAATCCAGCAGTTTTCATCAACATATGTAGCTCATTGTAGTCATTCTTCAAATTGTCCAAGTCCTCTTTAGCCTTCCTTTTCCCCTTTCTCAGTTTCTCTGCCTCTAATTTCTGGACGTCAATATCCAACTTTAGATATACCTTTTCCTCATCAAGCTGTTCTATCTTTTTCTCCAACTCTGAACTTCTCTGCTCAAAATCCTGTTTTATGATTTCCAATTCGGAGGGAACTGTTCGCAGATACTCCTCTATCGGTTGAACACCCTCTGAACCCGGCCTAGGGATATTGTCGTTGACTCGTCTACTGAACCATCCATTATACTCAGGGGTCGTCATCGGATCTGCAGCCAAACTTTCTATTTGACGAGCCTGATTCCAAGCACTAGAAATCTCTTTAAGTTTCTTCTTGTAGTCTCCCTTATACACAAACTCGTATTGAGCAAGCCCATGAGTTACCGGTATAAACTGTCTTGCCTCATATTGCCTAAGCACGAGTAATGGAGCATATCCAACGGCCCCCCAGATCCTAAGTAAAGGGACCCAATCGAAATTTCCACATCGAAAAAGAACTTTGTTAGGTATCCACCAAGGTGCTTTCCACTCAATGTCCTCTTCTTGGAGATTCTGTAGGAGTGCGATCCAGTTTTCTTCTGATATGTCATCTCTCCTGGGTGTAGCTGCTATCTCCTTTAGTAGGGAGTAATTCTCAAAGAAAGCCCGATAATGACCTTTATTCACCTTCTAAAAATGACCGTGGAACCATGTTAATAATAACTGTGCACACCCTATAAACCTGCTCTCGCTGGACCTTCTGCATGCATTCAAAGACCTAAATGTTTCAGCTAAAATCGCAGGAACCGGTGTGACCCATTTTTTAAGTTGGTCGAAGAGATCAGTGACCGCCTCATCAACATACCCCAATGCTCTAGGGAAGAGCATCAACCCGTAAATACTTAAAGCAAAGACGTCAATCTTCTTCTTCGCAACAGGATGTGCTAGAATCAAATCTCGCAAATTCTTCCATAGGATGCACTTACACTCCCCCTTCTGCTTGATCCTTGCCGTAACCCACTGCTCACTTATTCCTGTAATATTCATTAGTTTCTTCCAAAACGCCGAAACATAAGCAGCTCTCGAATAGGCCTTGTCGACTTGAACCTTCGGACAATTTAAGAACGTAGTATATTCCTTCACCGTGGGTACCAAATCTACCCTCCCAAACATGAAGCAGCTATATGCAGGGTTCCAATACTAAGTAAGGGCCCGGAACAAGTATGTGTCCACTTTGATATCAAGTAAGTACGGTAGATCTCCATAGTTGCAATAGAACAACTGTTTAACTTCGTCACCCCACTGATCCCATATCTCCTTCAATTCTTGAAGATTATTTTGGGTCACGCTAATGCGAGTGTAGTCTCACAACTCAGATCTATATCCCTCGGCTAGGCTGTCTCTTTTCTCTAATTGTGTTATCTCTGACCATTCACGGACGGCCGCATTATTTTCTACTTTGTCAATGAATTTGTCCCCCATGTCGAGCTTTTCTAATTCAAGAAATGGAATATGAATTGACACCTTTTGAATATGAAATGGCATGCAAACATGGAAAAAACAAAACACAGCAAGTTAGTATCATACATCAGAAACATAACTCAAAGTAAGGAAAATAGAAACAGAAACATAACTCAACGTAAAGAAAATAGAAACAAACATCTATTGGGGGAAATCACTAGGGTTTAGCGTAGTCCTTCTTAGGGTGGGCCCTTAGGGTTTCTTTATATGTGGTTCGGTTCTAAAGAAAGGGCACCTGAACCAGCAGATTCCTCGATCCTCACCCATTATAGGCTCATATGGATCGAGTTCAGTTCAGGGGGATACATTTCCCTATGGCTGCACGGAGATGAAAACCTCACGAAAATATAGGTACGGTATACAGTGATCCACTATCCTTCACGGAGGTGAAAACCTCACGAAGGAAATAGCTTCTCACTTCCACTTAAAAGGTGTGACCACAAAGGTCATGCAATGCAATGACAAAAGATATAAAAGAAATTTAAAAAAATGCTAAAAACCATAACTCCAAATAAATGAAATGCAATAAGAGGATCGTAAACTCAAAATCAAATTAAATTTTTGACAAAAAGACAAAAAGTAATCAAATCACGGCTTAACTCTCTTATTGGTCCCCAGTGGAGTCGCCAAGCTGTCGAAACCATTTTTAAGTTTGAAAAAACGGGGGGTCGACTTTAAAAATATGGATGGAGTCGCCACCAATCCTTTTTGAGGTGTGATTGGGCCACCCTAGAATTGATCGTTTTAATAAAATATTTGGGCATATTAAAACAATGATTTTTGGTCTGCTAAGTTTGAGAAAATGGGCTCGGGAGTCGGTTATGTACAATGAAGGATTAGCACCCTCGTAACGCTCAAAAATTGGTACCTATTTGATTAGTTAATGTCTTGATGTCAAAACTTAAAAAGATTTTAGAGTACGATCCTCTTAAAAAAAGCATAACTTGGATAAAATGTAAAGACCCACTTATTTCAAAGGAGAAAAATGCCATACCCAGTAAGTTAGGGTCTAACACTTCAGACCTTCGGAACAAAGTTAATCTTTGATTTTTAAAATTCATGTATGAAGGTTCAGGAGAAGGGTATTTGATCATTCGGGACTCATGAAAAATTAGAACTCAGTAAGTTAGAGCTCAATCTTTCAAAACCCCCAAGTACCGCACATTACCTTGGTTTTGGAAATCACTATCCTCAATATAACGCAATGCCACACCCAGTAAGTTAGGGTGCAACATCTCGAATTTTCAAGAAGAAGTTTTTATTCGAACCTCATACGATTGGATTTAAGAAGGGTCAACAAGGAAAATTGGAACCTAGTAAGTTAGGGCACAATCTTCCCGAGGATCCTAAATATCGACCATTGCCTTTATTTTGAAGGCAATCAAGGATAGATTTCTGAATGAATGAGTTTAGGAGGTTGAAATTTAAAAACGAGAATTATGATATGCCACGTAAAAATAATAATGTGATAATAAAAGTAACATATACAAGTACCTAAAATATAATAAGCATGAAGAAAATTAGTAATAATAATATCAATAATAATAGGCATCATAACATAATAAATGTAGGAGTAATGATATTAAAAAACACTAAGAGAAATACAAACAATATGTCAATGATAATATTAAATATAGTAATAAAAGTAAAATAAGACAATAACTATGGTAAATAAGTAATGGTGAGAATTAATAAATAATAATAATTTAGTATAAAAATATAACCGATAAAAAATAAGATATATAAAAAATAATAAAATGATATGGTAGGTCTATTAATAATTATAAAAAATTTTAGCGAAAAATATATACACATAAAAATTATAAATAATAATAGTAAAATAATAGTAGTAAACGGTAAAAAAATAATAAAATATAGCAAATAAAATATAATAAGTAAAATAGACTATATTTAAAATTATTAGCTTTTAATAAAATATATAAGAATTTTTTTAAAATAAATAGTACAAAAATGATTATTAGTAGAAACCAGAATAATATAATAAATAATATATAATAAAAATTTATACATGAAATAATTAGTTTTACTTTAAAAAAATATACATATAATAAGCAAATGTAGAAATAATAAATAATGTGAAACGTAACTCAAATAGATTAAATTAAACGAAGATAATAAAAAAATAATAAAAATGATATAATAAGTATATATAGTGATAGTATAAAAATAGAATAAATATTTGGGTAAAAACATTAAAATTAATAATAGAATATGATAAAATAGAAGTAATAAAATAAAGAATAATAATACCCTAAAAAAATAATTAGTTTTATGCTAAAAGTGTTTAAATAATCAAAATAGGGCTCAATTGAAATTAAAACGGGAGTTTTGGGGCCAAAATCGAAGTATAGAAGAGTTAGATGGACCAAACTGGGCGCGCATGCGAACTAGGGGGATCAAAATAGAAAAATTCGCCTTGACCACTGTACAACACTTAATATGGGACCAAAATGTAAAGGCGCGTAAATGACTGGGACAAATTTTAAAAACATAATAAACACAAAAAAGGTTCAATCAAACGACCACGCAACAAGGGAGGACCTAATGCGCAATAAAACCAAAAAAGAAGTGGCTCTACTCCCCTTGCAATTAAAAGCAGTTGTCTGCCATTTAAAACTCAAAATTAAAACACCCCCCATTTCTGTTCATCTGTCGAAAGCAAAAAGAAAACCCAAAGGGTTTTTCACCCTTTTTTTTTTGTAGGGCTTATATGCGCCCATCATCGCAGCCTTTCCACTCCCCATGTGTGCTCATCGGCGGCCGAAGGAAGCCCAGTAAGGCTCTTCTTTCTCTTTAAAACTTTATTTTGTTATTTTCGAAAGCTTTAAAAAAAACAGTAGATGCACACCTAAGGGCCAAGGAAAAAAACTTGAAAAAAATAGAGAACTATAATCACCTTTTGATTCTATTGGATGGTACTTAAAAGTTAAAAAAATCTGCTATATTTCTCTGTATTTCCTCTTGATTTCCCAAAAAAAATCTCCCTTTACATCTATTTTTGAAGGTTTTTATAGCCTTGAAATCACATGAAGAGTCCTATTGTTGTTCGTTCTTCTGCTGTAGGTGTATTTGCGGATTCATCGGAGGTGGACGAGGTGGGCTTGCGCACGATGCGGATGGACGCGGGACGTGCGGTTCGTGGTTTGCGGTGCCTCCCCATTGCTGCTAGCTTAGGTCTTTTGGGCTGTTTTGTTTTGGATTTAGGCTATAGGATTGGGTTGGGTGTAGATTAGTTTTTGGTTTGGGTTGGTGTTTGTATTGGGTTTATTTGAGGTATCTGGCCCAGGTGAAATAAGGTCCAACACCATGTACCCGTACATTAATTGTTACAAGGTATGGTGTGAAAGAGCTAATTTTGAAAAAATGTGTGATAGATCAAGTGGCATTATGTAAAAGAGTGTAATTTGGATAGAAAACATGAGAGGCCGTTGAGATTGTTATGCAAACATGTTGGATGCCAAAAGGGTAATGTAACCATGCCACATGTCCCTTGAAGGGTTTGAGAGCCTTAATATTGCCAAACAAGCAAAGATCAGATGTAAAATGTAAAAAATCCCTGAGAACGATATGTGAATAGGTTAGCTATCAAGAGTTAACGCAATCAAGTTGAGCATTCCTCAAAGTCTCATAAGCTCTAATTTTATAAAATATATATACCTTAAAAAACACATGAGAGAATTAAAGCTGTGCCATGTGGATAGATTGATGACTAGATTGAGAATTTCAAGAATTCCTTGAAGTTCGGATGAAGTCATAATCGCGCCACATAGACAATTTAAAAAAAGTCAATCATCCAAAACAAATTTAAAAAATCTATATTTTCACAAACACAAATATTTCATTTTTTTATAACAAAAATTATAAAGAAAAAGTATAATAAATATACCCCTATGTATATAAATCAAACCCACCACCGTTGCCGCGTACGCCGTACGATTAATCGTCCAAAAAGCCCTCCCCGACACATTCCAACACCACGTGGCTTCATTCCATTGGCCACACGTAAATAAAAAACCGATATCACAGAATAAAAAAAAAGAGAAGAAATTAGGGGTTTTATTTACTTAATTTTTAAATTTAGGTTTTTTCTTATTACACAGAGATAGATTTTTGTTTTATTTTTAATATATTTTTTCCATAAAACACGTTTCCCCTAAGGAAAAAAAAAAAAATTAACCTACCCCTTTTATATTGCATCTCAAATAAAAAACTTAGCTATTATTTTCTTCTCTAATTTTTTTTCCCAATCGGACGATTAACCAAAAAAGCGCATCGTCTTCTTCCTTTGGAATCGGCACTTTTTTTCACCTTCAACTCGGCTTATCTTAGCCACCGGCGCCGATTCAAAAGACCCAAACCACCTTGAAACCCGTAAAACCGGGAGAGACCCGAGTGAAAACGGTCTCTTCGTTTTCAAAAAAATTGGCGGCCGGTTTTCTTTAATTTTACCGGCGATTTAAAAGGTGCTTACGATTGTTAACCCTCGCATCTTTTTTTGTTTTCCAGTTATACCCAAATGAATTATTTTTTTCCTTATTAGCCAAAAAATTTAACTCTCATTATTGTTTCGTGAAGGCCAGCTTCTTTGTTCTTGATCAATAATCGGCTTTCTTTGGCGGGCGATTTTGTTTTTAATTTTTTACTTTTTGAGGGTATGGATTTAGGATTGTGAATTGTTGCTTATGTTTTTGGTTTTAGGGTTTGTTAATCGATTTTATAGTGTTCGATTTTTATTTTCGTGTTTGGAGTGACCGATCTATTGGTCGTTTTGTTTAGTTCATGGTTTTCTTCCGTTTTTTGGGTTAGGGTTTCATGATTTTGTGGATTGGTTTGGTTGGAAATTTGATCTTTTTGTGCTTGAATTCATTCTATAAGTGTTTGTGAATTTGAATTTAAGTTTGACTTTACACTCTCTTGGTCCTATGTACATGTTTCTTAGTTTAGAATTGTATTTGCTGGAATGAAGTTATTGCTATGTCAAGTTTCCAGTCTTTTGTATTGAGTTTTGAAGTTTTTGTCTGGTTTTTGGCTCCTTGCAACGTCAATAATGACTTTGAATTTGCATTTAACTATGTTCTTCTCCTTGAATACTTTGCTTGTTCCGCAAATGTAGCAAACTGAAAAGAGTTTTAACGTTGCACATTGAATTGTTTGATTATTCAGCTAGGTGATTTTTTTTTAACCAAATTGTATTTTTTAGTGAAGATTATGTTCATTTGTCTCGAGGTTCTTTGTGAGCAATACCTATTTTTATTTTTTTGTTTCCCTTTATATTTCTCCCTGTCAATTGTGTGCTCGGTTTTATCTCAAAAGGACTAAAATTTTGGCATTTGGCTGGTTGAGTACCCAGGTTCTCAGCAAAGATTGTGAAGCTTCTTTTTATTCCGTCAACCTTTTTGCATAATTTGTAAAGAGGGGAGTTCTATGCCTAGGATTTTCAAGTGAGAGGATGGCATGTTTTAGAAACTACTCAAATGACACGGTCTCACATGATGCCTTGGAAGGCAAAAGCCAGGGACGAAACAGTGGTAGGATTCTGAGCTCAGCAGAGAACGAGGACATAGATGGTACTTATAGTGAAAGAGAATTTGATATTAACATGGATGCACAGTATCAAAGTGATGGGGTTGGCATTTCAAATTCAGAGCAGAGTAGGCTGCATCATGAGGTGGCTACTGACAATGGTGCTGGCATTTCAAATTCCAATTTTCTGCCAGCAGGAAGGAGAATAGCACCTGGGAGATGGGGTTCAACTTTTTGGAAGGACTGCCAGCCTATGGATCGCCAGGGTGGATCCGATTCTGGGCAGGAGTCAAAATCTGACCATAAAAATTTGGAAGGTTCAGTATATAATTCATCAGATGACAGGGATGATAGGTTAGAATCAGAAGTTGACGAGGCACGAAAAGAAGTTGGCAAGTCTCAAAGGGGTCATTCTGATGTCCCTGCTGATGAGATGTTATCTGATGAATACTATGAACAGGATGGGGAAGAGCAAAGTGATACAATGCATTACAGTGGCTTTGGCAATTCTGTCGGGTTAAATACTAGGCCACAGTCAAAGCATGTTTCTGTTAGTACCAATGTGTCCAGGAGTTCAAGAGCATTGAATAAGCGTAACTATGACAATGAAGATGATAATGACGACAACAATGATGATGTAGATGCAGATTATGAAGAGGAGGAAGAAGAAGATGGTAATATACCTTCCCTTCTTGTCATCATTTGCTGCCTTATTTATTATTACTGCATTTATCATTGAGTCACTAAGGCTGAATAAGCTAGTGCTTTGTGATTGATTAATTATATATAATCCTATTCTTTTAACTATACAACAGTTAATTACTACTCTTGATTTTGAGATGCCAAGTTTTTGCTGTCTTATTTGCAGAAGATGACCCTGATGATGTCGATTTTGAGCCTGACTATGGTCTTGCCAATTCTCATGCAGGGAATAAGGTTATTAAATTAGTTTTACTTACCTTCTGTTTTTTTGGTTTCAACGTTATGACTTTTATATTATTACCTCCACATTAGTAGTTTTTATAAGGCATATCTGTCATGTTAACCAAATGTCTAGTCTGGTTTTTGGTGTTATACTACAACATTCAATTATAGGGCCGTGATTAAAATTATCCGTTATAAATTGTATTCTTGGTTGGTCATGAAGCTTGATGACCCATGATGGTTGTGTTTCTAATGCCTTTTCATTTGCCTGATACTTCTCCCCACTAATTTAGTTCTTAAACAGGATAAAGACTGGGATGGTGAAGATTCTGAGGAAGAAGACAATAGTCATGGTGATTTAGATGTTTCAGATGAAGATGATTCTTATTATAAAAAGAAACCTAAAGGTAGGCAACAGATTAAAGTTGGACCTAATGTAAGACCCACTAGAGAACATAAGTCCTCCAATCGACAAAGAAGAGGGAGATCATCTTTTGAGGAGGATGAATACTCAGCTGAAGATTCTGATAGTGAAAGCGATGGCGATTTCAAGAGTATGGCGAGGAGAAGTGGAAATAATCATAAAATTAATGCTCGTTCTAATACATTGACAAGCATGGGAAGAAACAATGAGGTTCGTACTTCTGGTAGGTCTGTTCGGAAAGTATCATATGTTGAGAGTGAAGAAAGTGAAGAAATTGATGAAGGCAAGAAGAAAAAGACACGAAAGGTGAAGCCTGTATATCTTGTTATGGTTGATAAATCCTACTTTATGTTTTTTGTAGGCTTTTTTGATATTTTGTATTTGATGTAATTGCTTGTCAATCGGAATTTTGGAATGCAGATTATGCAAGTATTTATGTACCTTGCAGATACAATGTAATACTGACTTCAGCATTTTAGTTGCATATTTTCTATATCCATCTTATTTGAGCCTGTCTAATTTGTTCTTGATTAGTTGTGCTAGGACCATAACATTTTTGTTACCTTTAAATTAGTGGTCATTATTTGTTACTTCATATATAAAGATTAGTTGGATCTCTCATATTGATGCAATTATTTGATTCTAAATGCTCTTTAGTGATATTATTCTTTTCTAAGAATTTTATACCGTATGTTTAGGATGAAGCTGAAGAGGAAGATGGTGACACAATTGAAAAAGTGTTATGGCATCAACCAAAGGGCATGGCTGAAGATGCTATTAGAAACAATAGATCTACAGAGCCTGTTTTATTAAGCCACTTGTTTGACTCTGAACCAGATTGGAGCGAAATGGAATTCCTGATAAAATGGAAAGGCCAGTCACATCTTCATTGTCAGTGGAAATCTATTTCTGAGTTGCAAAATGTATGGTTTTATTTTTTATATTACTTATATTAGTGCATGTGTTTTTAATAGGTATAATTTTGTGGACGTTTATTTCCATTGTATTGTCTTCTTTCTCTTATTCTGACGACTTCCTCTTTGTGTTTTCCTACATGATTTTGCAGCTTAGTGGTTTTAAGAAGGTTCTAAATTACACTAAAAAGGTGATGGAGGATGTGAGATACAGGAAGTCACTTTCACGTGAGGAGGTATGTTTATGTCTGTAACCTTTTGTTTCTGAAATTCTCATTTCAACTTGCTGATATCAACTGAAGTGCTTTGGAAAATGCTCTCTTTCTGTCTTACCGAATTCATTATTTATCTAAATTCTTATGAACAAAAATTAATGCGCTGTATATTCTTCTACCGTTTGGAAATTTCATGGGTCATTGTCCCGGTATATGAACAGTCAATAGGTGTAGCTCCTGTATTTAGTTCCTTGGGGACTAACTATTTGAAAGAACAAGCTTGTTGGGATATGGAAAATTTTGGTGGGGAAAATTGGGACTCTGTTCATCCAATCTCTTCTTGAGGGCATACGGTCATTCTACCAAGATGTTTAATCTAGTTCTTAAAAAACTGGTTTATATCCAATTGTAAATTGATAATTTGTTGATTCCGCAGAATAAGGTAACCTATTAAGTTTTTGTTGGTTTTGGTCTTTATCTATATAGTCTAAGGTCTTTCTTCCTGTTGGGAATCTGGATTTGTTGCATTTTCTTATGGTGTTTATTTTGCCAATGCATATTCCTATCTAGCATATATTGGGGAGTAGCTCTTTATGTTATTATCAAAATTGTTTTTCCTCCCTTTTGTGATCTTTTCAAAATTATTCTTCTTATCTTGAGGTATATCATAAATATCATTGATCTCGCTGTAAGTTGTGACTTTATAGGGGAGCATGGAATATGTGAAACAAGTTCTTCCTGCCATGGCAGGGAGACTATGGTTATATAAGCTATTATATAGGTTCTAAGTAAGCCTTTTTCTGGAAGTAGCTCATTTCTGTTTTTATTTCTATTATCTGTTAGATTGAAGTCAATGATGTGAGTAAGGAAATGGACTTGGATCTAATCAAGCAAAATAGTCAGGTTGGTTTTCATCTATCTTCTGTTTCTTACATTGTTATAGTTGGTTTTCGGGGTTGTGCTACAAAACTTAATTGTAATTGGTTGATGTGTTTGTTTCAGGTGGAGAGAGTAATTGTTGATCGAATCAGTAAAGATGCCTTTGGGAATGTGATGTCAGAGTATTTAGTCAAGTGGCAGGGATTGTCTTATGCAGAAGCAACCTGGTAATGGTCTGGATTGATAGTTCAATTAATTTAAAGTTAGTCTCTATGCCACCTACTAACAAGTGTCTATTCTTGTGTGGTGCTGTTGTGCTCTGTGTTCTTTTTCTTTTCTTTGTTGCTGCCTGTCCTGCTTTAGACAGCTCACTGATATGTATTTGTTGTTTCAGGGAAAAGGATATTGATATTCCATTTGCTCAAGATGCCATTGATGAGTATAAGGTAACACGTCCTGCAGATTGTCTCTTTGTTTTACTTATTGTTACTTTTTTCTGTAGTTGGTATTCATAATATTGTCGATCCGGGTTTGTCTGCGTTTGTGGACAGTTTGCCCCTAGGCCATATAAGTAAATTATTCAGAGTGGCAATGTTAGAAATATCCTTGCCTTTCAACATAAAATGTCATTGCAGGCATTGCTGCATTGACCGATGCTGCGATAGTAGATAACTTGCACTGATGTATTTGATTTTATCATTAAGTAGGTTAAAGGAAATGAATACAAGTTGGTTGTATGGTACTGAAGGTGTGTATGTTGTGCAGATATGTTGATCTCTATTTTTCTTTACATGTTAAAATTGGTCATGCTAGCCAACTTTGATATTTGAAATTCTACAATTTGTTAAAGATTCTAGGAGATTAATTTGGGGTGTATCAATCCAGTCAATTGGTGAATTGAGGGTGGTATATCTTATCACATTTCAAGCTGGTGGTTCTGCTGGTTTTGGCTATCAAACAAATACAAACCATAGTAGGCATCTGTTCGAAAGTGAAATTAGACTTGAGAAGTTGGTACTTAAAATGTCCATTATAATCCAACATATATTATTACATTGTGCAACCTAATCATTTGAGTTTGCTGTTCTACTTTTGTTTCTTATTTTCTTGAATATGCAATGATAAAAGTTAACTATTATCTCGTACAGTTATACCTATTAAAGACTTGTTTCTCATTCTGTAAACAGGCTCGTGAAGCTGCAATGGCTGTGCAGGGGAAAATGGTAGATCACCAGCGTAAGAAGGGAAAAGGTAAGCACTACTAACGTTTTTCTCCGTACATTTATATGATTAAACTTTGCATCGTACAGCCACTGACCTCTAGTCCCTCTTGAACTCGGTCTTTGTGTCTGCTAGATTTACTTTGATTAGTATCACAATTAATCATGTAAATGGATTTTGAACTGGCTTGCATTTTTTCATCTTTAGCAAGTTTGCGGAAACTTGATGAACAGCCAGAATGGTTAAGGGGAGGAAAGCTTCGTGATTATCAGCTGGAGGGTTTGAATTTTCTTGTCAACAGGTATATGCTTGTCTTTTTTGCTTTAGGTTAGCATTTTATTTTTACTTAAAATGGCCATCTTACTCTTGAGAATTCCAGTATATTTATCTATTAATGCATGCATTTCATGTTCGCATTTCAGCTGGAGAAATGATACTAATGTCATCTTAGCTGATGAGATGGGTCTTGGTAAAACTGTTCAGTCTGTATCTATGCTTGGTTTTCTACAGGTACTCACATTGGCTTTTAAGAATTGCTATCTTTTACGATATTGAAGTTTATGAGGTTTTATTGATATATAAAATTTTCAGAATGCTCAACAAATACCCGGCCCGTTTCTTGTGGTCGTACCATTATCCACACTGTCAAACTGGGCTAAAGAATTTAGAAAGTGGCTTCCTGATATGAACATTATTGTATATGTTGGTACTCGTGCCAGCCGAGAGGTGAGTCTTGTTTTTCTTGTATGTATGCTCCTTTTATTCAAATAGATTTAAAATTTGCATCATGCAGTTGAGTCATAATATGTCTTTACATAATACCATTTTGTCTCCATCTAAATATTTGCTGTGGTGTGTAGCTCTTTTTAGTCTTTATGTGCTTACTTTAGTTAGTGTTGTTTTGGAAATTGCGTATTTACATAAGGTGGATGGTAGTTTCGAATAATTTTAACCCTTCCCATGAAACCCACCCCACTTTTTACATTTTCTTCTTTTGTTGGCAGGTTTGTCAGCAATATGAATTTTACAATGACAAGAAAATTGGCAGACCTATAAAATTTAATGCCCTGCTGACTACTTATGAAGTAGTTCTGAAGGACAAAGCAGTACTGTCTAAGATAAAATGGAACTATTTGATGGTTGATGAAGCTCATAGGTTGAAGAATAGCGAGGCGCAGTTGTACACAACTCTTTCAGTATGCCCTATTCAGTTCTTCAACTTTCTGCCTTGCATAATTGTTGGTTTTGTTAATTTGATTAATTTTGGATGATGCCTTTCTGTTTGCTCAGGAATTTAGCACTAAGAACAAGTTGCTAATTACTGGAACTCCATTACAAAACAGTGTTGAGGAGCTATGGTATTATTTTCTTTTCTATGTATTAGTATGATTATTGGAGGTTTTGCATTTTTTATTTTCTACATTTTTTTAGATAGATGCTAAAATAGATTTATATCAAAGCTGATTTTTTTTTCCCTGATATCAACATTATTTTGCATTACACGACCAAGTTCCTTTGCCTTCTTTTCATTGTATTTTATAACAGAATTATGTTCCTTGAGGATAAAAATGTTCTGCCAAAATTTGATCTTATTAAAATTCTTGTGTGCCTTGATACTGAGGTATATTCCATTATTTACATCCATGAAAAATATTCCACAGGGCTCTGCTTCATTTCCTTGATCCTGACAAGTTCAAAAATAAGGATGATTTTGTTCAAAATTACAAGAATCTTAGTTCGTTTAATGAAATTGAGGTATGACATTAAAAATTTAAAAGTGATCTCATCTTTCTATCATTTTTCATAGGTTGTTAAGATATTTATTTGACTTGATCTAAATGAAAGCCTGTGTTTACATAGCTTGCTAATCTTCACATGGAATTGAGGCCTCACATTCTTCGAAGGGTGATCAAAGATGTAGAGAAGTCTTTGCCTCCAAAAATTGAGCGTATCCTTAGGGTTGAGATGTCCCCACTTCAGAAACAGTAAGTCATAAATATCTTTTGAATAAGTTGTACTTTTTTCTATTGCATAAACATGGGGTAATATTTGTATTTTATGAAGGTATTATAAGTGGATTTTGGAACGCAACTTCCATGACTTAAATAAAGGTGTTCGTGGCAATCAGGTTAGCATCTCTTATTATTTTTTTGGCTTGATGATTTTATCTCTGCTGAAGCTTGTTTGTGGTGTTTGTCTTCTTTTGTTTTGGTTTTACTTGTATTTTTTTACTGATAAAAGTATGCAGCATATAGATAAATTTTATATTCCTGTAGAAACAGTGTACAGAGTTTTGTTTCCTTTCTTGTAATTGTCTAGCAGTATTACCAGTTAGTGAAATGAGGTATTTTCTTTTAAATTGCAGGTCTCACTTTTAAATATAGTAGTCGAGCTGAAGAAATGCTGCAATCATCCTTTCCTGTTTGAAAGTGCTGATCATGGTTATGGTGGGGACACTGGCATGAATGATATTAGTAAACTGGAGAGAATTATATTAAGCAGTGGGAAGCTTGTTATACTTGACAAGCTGCTTATGAGGTTGCATGAAACGAAGCATCGTGTTTTAATCTTTTCCCAGGTCTGTACTGGATTTTATAAATATACTTCTGAACTGCTTGTTTCCTTCAATATTGTTATTCTCATCAGTGATTGGCTGGTCTTTATGTTTTTAATGGATCATATGTCTGGTTAAGTTACGCAATCTGGTGTTTTACTTGTTCATGTTCTGATAAAATGATAAAAATTTCCAGATGGTTAGAATGCTGGATATATTAGCCGAGTACATGTCACTCAGAGGATTCCAATTCCAGAGGCTTGATGGTAGTACAAAGGCGGAGTTGCGACAGCAGGCTATGGATCATTTCAATGCACCTGGAAGTGATGATTTTTGCTTCCTTCTTTCTACTCGGGCTGGTGGGCTTGGTATCAACCTGGCAACTGCAGACACTGTCATAATATTTGATTCTGACTGGAACCCCCAGAATGACTTACAGGTGTCAATCGTGACAGTGCTTTTCCCAGCATCATTTTCTATGTTTCCAATGAAAACTTTAGTATTTTATTCATTTATACTGTTTTATTTTGCTTCAGGCAATGAGTAGAGCTCACAGAATTGGGCAACAAGAAGTTGTCAACATTTACAGATTTGTGACGAGCAAAAGTGTTGAGGAAGACATCCTGGAGCGAGCTAAGAAGAAGATGGTCATTTTCTTTAACTTGCATGAATGTGTTCCTATATATTCTTAAATGCCTTTATTAATGTAAATTATGTGGAAGGGGGCTTAATTTAACTCTTTTATTCTGCATTTAAAGAGTAATTTTATGCGTTTTCTTCCGGGTGCTTTCTGTAGGTGCTTGACCATTTGGTGATCCAAAAGTTAAATGCAGAGGGTAGACTGGAAAGAAAGGAAACAAAGAAAGGGGCTTATTTTGACAAGGTAAGGATATGTCTTGAAGCAATTGCTCAAGTCTGTAGTTGTTAATATGTTGTTTGTTTGGCTTTTGGTTGTTGGAACCGACTACATGATTGACCACTTCTTTCTTGGAAATATCTTGTGGTTTTGATGCGTATAAATTTTTAACAATTTCTTTAACATAATTCTACGTTTCTTTTACCATTCCAGAATGAATTATCAGCAATTTTGAGATTTGGAGCTGAAGAATTGTTCAAAGAGGATAAAAATGATGAAGAAAGCAAAAAAAGGCTGTTAAGTATGGATATCGATGAAATTCTTGAAAGAGCCGAAAAGGTTGAGGAGAAAGTCAGTGAAGAGGAAGGGAATGAATTGTTGAGTGCTTTTAAGGCAAGCAACTAATACTTTGTTATTGTGGTGGAGTTTTTGTAGTATTTTTACAGATTATTTCAAGTCTTATGAAATTGGTTTCTGTTGCTTTCATTGTGCTCAGGTTGCAAATTTCTGTAGTGCTGAAGATGATGGGTCATTCTGGAGTCGTTGGATAAAACCAGATGCCATTGCCCAAGCAGAAGTATAATCCTGATATTTTCTATTAATCTTATTTTTACCAAAAGTTTTTGACCATTGCTTATACATTTTCAAGTTTAATGTTCTTTGTTTTTTGTTAGACAATTTGTTGGATCCATCTGCCTAAGTTATTCTTTTTCCATTAGGATGCTCTAGCTCCTCGTGCTGCCAGAAATACCAAGAGTTATGCTGAGACAAGTCAACCTGAGAGAAGTAACAAAAGAAAGAAGAAGGGATCTGATCTTCAAGAGCAGCAGGAGAGAGTTCGAAAGCGCCGTAAAGCAGAATACTCTGCCCCCTCGGCACCAATGATTGAGGGAGCAACTGCTCAAGTGAGAGGATGGTCTTATGGGAATCTGCCTAAGAGAGATGCATTGCGTTTTTCTCGAGCGGTATAGTTTCTAGTCTTCTGCAATTTGTTGTGCGCATGCACCATATCGCTCCTTTTTTTTAAAAAAAAATTTGCAGTTTGTTATAGATATTGCTACTTAAAATAGCATCCCGCATATTTTCTTTAGAGCAAACTGTGCACCATGAAAGTTCTCTGCAGTTAATTTAATACATATGATTCTCGTCTACCTCTTTCTTTTTAAGCAATAGGTGGCAACTTAATGTTTTAGTTAATCAGAGTTCAGAGTCCTATTTTTTAGTTTTTCTAGTTACAGGCAACTTTTTTATGGCTCATCAGGTTATGAAATTCGGGAATGAGAGCCAAATCACTTCGATAGCAGAGGAAGTTGGTGGTGCTGTTGCAGCAGCTCCACTTGATGCGCAGATTGAGCTCTTCAATGCCCTAGTTGAAGGATGCAGGGAAGCTGTTGAAGTAGGAAATATAGAACCTAAGGTTCGTTGAAAGAGTTATTAATTATATTTGGTTCCTTTTCCTACACTATCATCCTTTATTTGTTTTAATTCTAGAGCATTTTGTGACCGACATTTATTTGGTAATTACCTGCAGGGACCATTATTAGATTTCTTTGGTGTTCCTGTTAAGGCAAATGATCTGATTAATCGTGTCCAAGAACTTCAGCTCTTAGCAAAACGAATAAGTCGATATGAGGATCCCGTAAAACAGTTCCGCGTGCTGATGTACCTTAAACCCTCTAATTGGTCTAAAGGGTGTGGGTGGAATCAGAGTATGTCTATCCCATTTTTATTCTCTGTTATAGGCAACATAATTAAATGAAAATTGCTATGGACTTATCTTATTTTATCCTGTTAATTGTCACTAGTTGATGATGCAAGATTGCTTCTGGGAATATACTACCATGGATTTGGTAATTGGGAAAAGATAAGATTAGATGAAAGGCTTGGCCTCACAAAGAAGATTGCTCCTGCCGAACTTCAGCACCATGAAACCTTTCTGCCACGTGCACCTAATTTGAAGGAGCGTGCTAATGCACTCTTGGAAGCGGTATTTCTCCTATGCAGTATTGTTCTTAATGTTAATAAAAAATGAATTCATCTCTTTTTCTTTTTTTTTTCTCTTTAAATAGAATAGTAAATCTAGTTCATTGGTTTAATTTTGGTTCTGTTGGGAAATTCTAGCTTTATTTATTTGTATGGAAACATTTTGCTTATGTCGTTTGTAGAAAATCTAGTGCCTGGTTGCATGCTTTGTATGCTGTGCTTTTAGGCTTCATATTATTCTCAAACTGGGACCCATCTCCACAGGAAATTGCAGCTGTTGGTGGTAAGAATGCTGGTGTCAAAGCTGGTCGTAAACCTTCGAAGAAGGAAAAGCAGAATCCTCTAAACATATCGATATCTCATGTTAGAGACAAGAAAGGTAAACCAGGTTCTACTAAGGTCAGTATTAAAATGGGTAGGGACAAAACCGAGAGGCCTCAGAAAGTTGAACCTTTAGTTAAAGAGGAAGGTGAAATGTCTGACAACGAGGAAGTATATGAGCAGTTTAAGGAAGTGAAGTGGATGGAATGGTGTGAAGATGTTATGATTGACGAAATAAAAACCCTTCGTCGGCTCCAAAGGTTGCAGACTACTAGTGCAGATCTTCCCAAGGATAAGGTTTACTATTCTATTCTGAATCCCTCTTTTTATGTCTCTTTGATTTTATTTTATTTTTTATTTTTGCGAGCCAGATTTGTGCTCATTCCATGTTCTATTTTCTTCCAGGTACTTTCAAAAATTCGGAACTATTTGCAGCTTCTTGGAAGGAGGATAGATCAAATTGTCTTAGAACATGAAGACGAGCTCTATAGACAAGATCGTATGTGGTTCTTCATACTGTTTAATTAAGTTTTAGTTCGTTAATCACGCATTTGGTCTCTCTTGTGTGCACATTCACATTTTAGAACTTGGTCGTTAGATAATTTCTTTTATTTAATTTTAATTATCGTTGCAGGGATGACCATGCGTTTATGGAACTATGTGTCTACATTTTCAAATCTTTCTGGTGAGAGGCTTCATCAGATTTATTCGAAGCTTAAGCAGGAACAGGACGATGATGGAGGTGTTGGACCTTCCCATATGAACGGTTCCACACCTGGCCATGTTGATAGAGACAGTGATCCTAATTTCTTCCCTCCTTTTTCACGTTCTACCGATAAGCAACGAGGGCATAAGAAGAATGCAACGGCACATCAAACATCACAACCGATTCATAAAGGCATCGATACCGCAAAGTTCGAAGCTTGGAAACGATGGAGAGCAGAAACGGTTAACCATCCTCAACTTCAACCCCCAACTCAAAGACCTCTGAACAATGGTAGTACTCGTGTAGTAGACCCAAACTCGTTGGGGATTCTTGGGGCAGGACCATCTGATAAACGTCTTGTTAATACTGAACGGCCATTTCGTATGCGTCAAACTGGATTTCCACAAAGGCAAGGTTTTCCCTCAGGCATCAAGTAAAAGCTTTTAAGCACTGTGCTGGATGATAGTCGATAAAAAGTGAATTACACCGATTTGCTTTGACCGTGTGGCATTGACTGCTTCAGCCATTGAATACTCTCAGCGATTCTTTTTTCACCATGGGAATAAAAATCTGCTATCCGAATCTTTATGGCTGGATCAGACAAGTTATCCACCAGATGGGAGTTGCATCGATGTAAAAAGACAGCTCATGAAGAACACAAAAGATCGACTAACATGAGCAGACAGGAAATTGCAGTGACCTCGCAACCATTTTTTTCTCCGACCTTTTTTGTTTTCCGAAGTAAGTCAAGTATTTTGTTTACGTATATAGCACAGGAATAGCAGGGAAAAGAAAAACAGAAAATGTCGATTCAATTTCGAAAAATACATGCATGAGATGTGTTTTACCATGGCAGAAGTGTACATTATTAGGGTATGTATTTTTGCTTCAAAAAAGATGCAAATTTTGTTAGCAATAATATTGGCATAAATTTGCTTCTGGTATACTATTTGAGACCTTGTGTTTATTAAAAAAAAAGTTTGAACCGGACTGGACTAGCGGTTGGATTAGGTATTAGTTCGGAGAAGGGTTTTGAATCGATTGATCTTGGAATTGGTATGGATTGATTAAATTTGGTAGTTGAAATGAATTTTTAATATTTTTTTATGAATCATTTAATGATTTAATTAATTGAACCGGATAGATCAATTGGATCAGTAAATAGGTGGTCTAAAGTTTGATCAGTGATTTAGTTTTTAAAATTTTGAATGAAACCAAGTTTCATTAATGGGGCCCTACCAAGTTTACAATTGAGTTCGTATTTGATACACTATTGGAGGAATTGTTTTTCGGGTTAAGAATCTATTAGGGTTATCAGTTCTCTCTTTTGGTGGCTACCTTTTTGTGTTTGGTTTTGGGGCACATATGTTTGATTGCAGATTCAGTGTGAGTAAAAGTCTATTTGAATCGATTTTACCGATAATTTTAGTTAAATTAACTTCGTAGGTGGATAATATAAGTGAAGTCAATTGATAATATGCTTTAAAGGATCGAAGTTTGATTAGGTTGGTGCTCTCTTATTTCCCAGCCTTCGGTAGCATAATCGATACAGCGAGGGGGTTGTTTGTCCCCGTGGAGATCGAGTGACAGTTTTTGAGAATTTCGGAGGTCATGGCAAAACGGATTTTTTATCATTACGATATATGTCAAGTGGAAGTGCGTTGATGTATGCAGCCAAGGCTTATTGACAAATCAATTGATCTAAACCTTATTTTTACATGACCCGATCAATTCGACAAAGTGTTTATTATTTATTTCCATTGTTAAACTCTTTGATTACATATAGAATTAATCGGTTAAAGTTAGTCTTTTATTATTATTTTTAATCGAATCATTCTGTTTAGGTTTATTAGATATCATTTCTTGATTACTATTATTTTTTTATTTCTCTTTTGTTTTGCAATGTTTTTATAATCGGATCGATGGTTAAATCAATTAGGTCACTGATTCGATTAAAAAAGATTAAAAATTTTAAAAAAGATAAAAATTCAATTTAATTGATCTATATCGATTCACAATTCAACCGATCCAGTACAATTATCTAATCAAATACGCCGATCAATTTCAATCCGATCGGTCGGCCCAATTTAAACATCATTGGTGTTTTGGGATGGATCATAAGATCTTTTGTGGCTAGAAATTCAAGACAAATTTGAAGAAGCTGGCGAGTTTGACAGGCAGCCTCAAACTTAGGGGATAAAAGAACTACGTTTAACAATGTTGACACACGCTCATATATAAACAAAATTGAATTAAAAACACATAAAAAAGGGTAAATTGCAATAGAGGTCCAACCATGGTTTTTTTCTTTCTTTTTTAGTTACTTAATTATGAAAAGTTACAAAATAGTCATCTAACTAATAGTTGTCAGTTAAGTAACTGTTTTGTAACTTTTCATAGTTGGGCGATAAAAAAGAAAAATATATATAGTTGAGTTACTACTCATATAATTTACCCTAAAAACACAAAATTGAAATAAATAAACAAATAAAAAAAATAAAAAAAGGGGTTGTTTTGGTTGTTATGGTGGTGTGTGGTGTTAGTTGCAAAGAGAGAGTGTGGTTGATAGCTGATAAGCATTTTATCACTTTATCTTTTCACTTTGCTTTCTCATCCTCATATTCTTACATCGTTCTTTTTAATCTTTTTATTACTCGAATTTGGATATGAATGAATAATTGGAGTAATATGTTTATTTTTAAAAAAGAATAATTGAGTTTCGGATTAATTTTATCTTTTCACTTTGCTTTCTCTTCCTCATATTTATACATGATTATTTTTAATCTTTTTATTACTCGAATTGAGATATGAATGAATAATCGACATAAAATTTTTTAAAGAACTTGGCTTTTCAATAAATTCAACCTAATTCATGGACAAGTTTAATCGAAATTTGTTCACATTATTAAGAGATTTTCGATTCTTTCATAAGAATGTTTGTATAGTCTATTTGAAATCTACTAACTCAAGGGTAAGGGGGTTGTTTCCCATCTCTATCGAAAACCCGAATACCTGAACGAGGCATTGAGTTAAGCCATTTATTCTCAGTCCGTCTAGTTCAAATAAAATAAATTATTAAAAAGTAATAAAATTTTAAAATTTAGTTAACTGTTGGTTCAATTGGTTTTTTAGCTCAGTTTGCGGTTAACTTTTTTTTTTTTGCTTTGTTCCGAACTGATTTACCAGCTAATTCAGCTCTAAAAACATTGTTTTTAGGAACTTGAAAATATGACACCTTTTCGAAATACCTCTTTAGACATTTAAATTTTATATAAAGTAAAATATAAAATCCATACTGAAGATAATATCGAACATGTTGAAGAACCCATCAACTCCGAACAAATAACATTTCGTAAATTTCGTCGAAAAATTTGAAAAATCCATCCACACATATCCATATGTGTCATTCACAGCCGCAGACTTTGAATTTGGTTTATAGCTCTTATCTGCTAACTTTTTGAGCCACTCTTTTTTTGTTATTATTACATTTAAGTCCCTAACTCTTTGGATTGTTTATAAAGGCCGCTATTGTTCTTTTTTCTCTGCCAAAAGAAAAAAATCCAATTTTCATCTCAAAGATTCTCTCAAAACAGGTATTGCCCAATTTTTTTTTTTCATTTTTTAGTATTTTTATTATTATTCTTTCATATATATAATTATTACTGAAATTTTTAAAAAAAATTAATTTACAAAAAATAATTTTATTTCTATTTGAGTTTAAGTATTGAATTATGGTATGCAACAATTTGTTTATTAGTACTTACATGTTTCTTTTATCGTAATAGTGAGGGAGTAGTTCGAGTTATCGAAGACCTTTTTTTTCAACAAGAAAAAAAATGGATAACTTTTACGGACCAGGGAGGAACCATCTCTTCGTTCCGGGTCCGGTTAACATACCGGAACCCGTTATTCGAGCCATGAACCGGAACAACGAGGATTACCGTTCCCCGGCTATTCCGGCGATGACAAAAACCCTTCTCGAAGATGTCAAGAAGATATTCAAGACTACGACCGGGACTCCTTTTATGATCCCAACAACAGGTATTCGCAGTTTTATCAAACCAAATGAGTTAAGTTCCAGGGGGGTTTCGGAAAATGGTAATTATCAACGTAATTTTTGTTGTTTTGTATTTTAGGAACCGGTGCATGGGAGAGTGCACTTACTAATACGTTATCCCCCGGTGATCGAATCGTATCGTTCCTCATTGGACAATTTAGTCTTCTTTGGATCGATCAACAACAACGTCTCAAGTTCAACGTCGACGTTGTTGAAAGTGAGTGGGGACAAGGTGCTAACCTCGACGTTTTGGCCGAAAAACTCGCCGCCGATCGCACTCACACCATTAAGGCTATTTGTATTGTTCACAACGAAACTGCGACCGGAGTTACCAACAACTTGGCCACAGTGAGAAAACTACTAGGTCAGTGTATATAGTATATGTGCTTTTAATAGTAGAGTTACTGTTCCATTAGATCTTCATAGTTGTGTCTGGTCAAGTCGGTTCAGTTGGATTTTTTCAATTATCCGTGATAATTCGGTTTGATTTTCGATTTTTCTATACTATATTTGAGTTACGTTTTTTGGATTATATGGTAAAGTTTCAGTTTTTTATAAATATTTCTAAAAAATATTTTGTAAGTAAATAAAAAAATAACTTATATATTATTTTAGAAATTTAATTTATTTTCACTATTTTAAATATTTACATTATAAAAAAATTAAAATATTTTTTTGAACTGATAATTCAATTTAATTCTCTGTTTTTTCATATTAAATTTGGGTTACAGGTATTGGGCAAAGTTTTAAAGTTTTTTAATAAATATTTCTAAAAAAATGTAAATTTCAAGTAAATAAAAATATTTTAAATTATAATTTCTATAATTTTCACTATTTTTAATATTTATATATTAAAAAAATTATTTAATTCGGTTTTTGATTTCTCATTTTCTTTCTCAACCCTACTTGGTAGTATAAAAATCTCATGCATTACATTTATTTTCAGATCATTACGGGCACCCAGCACTGCTTCTCGTCGATGGAGTTTCCTCGATTTGTGCTCTCGATTTCCGTATGGATGAATGGGGAGTTGACGTAGCCTTAACCGGCTCGCAAAAGGCGCTTTCTCTTCCAACCGGGATCGGTATTGTTTGCGCTAGCCCGAAAGCTCTCGAGGCGACCAAAACCGCGAAATCCGTTCGGGTTTTCTTCGATTGGAACGATTACCTTAAGTTTTACAAATTAGGAACATTTTGGCCATACACTCCTTCAATTCAACTCTTGTATGGACTAAGAGCAGCTTTGGACCTTATTTTTGAGGAAGGACTTGAAAATGTCATTGAAAGGCACAGTCGTTTAGGCAAAGCAACAAGGTAAGAAAAAGGTTAAATTTTGTGGTTAGTCCCTGCATTTTGATAAAATTGAGATTTGAATCGGTTTTCGATTTTTTTAAATAATGTTTTTGAAAACAGGCTTGCGGTGGAAGCATGGGGCTTGAAGAATTGCACACAAAAGGAGGAATGGTTCAGTGACACGGTGACGGCGGTGCTTGTTCCACCATATATTGATAGTTCGGAAATCGTTAAACGGGCATGGAAGAGATACAATATGAGCTTAGGTCTTGGCCTTAACAAAGTGGCAGGAAAGGTTTTCAGAATAGGACATCTTGGAAACCTAAACGAGGTAATCTACCTTTTTTTCGACTTTTTATCTCGCTTCAAATATTTGACTATGATGTTCGTGTCTCACGTATAATTGAACATTGGCATAAGAATATGGCACCCCAATAACTCTCCTAGGAAAAAAAAAAAAAAAAACATATCCATATATAATACACCCGAACTTCAGTAATATAGATTTGTTTACGGGTCGAGTTATTCACCTAAGTTAGAGAGTCTACTCGATACTTTAGAGGTTTTAGACAAAAATGTTAGAGTCAAAATTAGGCTTAGACGAAAAAAATTAAGTTTACTTAAAATATGGGTTAAACTTGGGTTTCACTATTTAAGATCTAAATATGACCTCATGTGTTCTCCAATTCCTTATTATGTAATTAATTAATTATTTAAATAATATATTTATATTATATGAAATTTTAATATATAATATTGTAGTATAAATATTAAAAAAGTATGTTAAGTTATTTGTGTTTTTAAATTTAATAAAAGGAAGAATATATATTGTATAAAATATTAAATATTAAATAAAAATAATGAGTTTTTTATTAGAAAATTTAAATAATATTATGACCAAGTATGGGTTTAGGTCAATTATTTATAAATACGAGTGAGTATGAAAAAACTTGAGGTCCATATTTCGAGTTAGACTAAATTTGATAACTATATACAATGTTGTTACTATATATGAGCCCATGTTGGTCCGTGGTACCTTTAAGAGTAACATAGACATATTGTTCATTTTCCGAAGTTGTCTTCATTAAGCACTCATTATTCAAGAATTCTGAAGCTAGTATTTTGGCTCAAACCAAATTTGGGAAAATATAACTAGTTTCCACATCGTATATAAGACTAGCCAGTATTATGTCCCATATAGGGGCAATATCAAGGAGGTTGGCAAGGGCTCTAACCACCTAAAATGAAATTTTTTAATTTTTTTCTCTTTAAAATTTATAAATGATTAAATTTGTACTTTAACCATTCAAAACGATTAAATTTTAATTTATTATTTCAAAAATGATAAAAATATAAACTATTAAAATGGTGAAATCAAATTTTAGCCCTTATAAAAATATACAACTAAAATTCGTCTCCTTCCCAAAAAAAATTTCCACCTTTGGCTCTAGTCTTAAGGGCAAAGGGAGAGGAGGGTTGATAAAGGCTCTAGCCCCTTAAAATGGGAAAATACTTCTTTACACCCTCAAAAAATTTATAAAATTTTAAGTTAATATATAATAAAATTATAATTTAATCCCAAAATATTAGAATTTCAATTTAATCCTTTTAAAAACCATAAATATATAAGCTTAATTCTCATAATAAATAAATAACTTAATTTCAACCCCTAAAGAAAAAGATAAAAACACTCATGTTAGATGCAAAAGGTGTATCTGAAACTCACACCCGAGCTCGAATAAGGTCGTCTTTTCGTATAATTTTCAGTTGCAACTGCTGGGTTGTTTAGCTGGTGTGGAGATGATACTGAAAGATGTTGGATACCCAGTTAAGCTTGGAAGTGGAGTTGCTGCTGCATCTGCTTATCTGCAAAATAACATCCCAATGATCCCTTCAAGGATTTGATGAAGAATATTGCAATTAATTAATCCATGTAAACTTCTTTTTTAATTTATTTATTTGCTTCATAAATTTGTAAAAATATACTTTGATATGTTACTCTATTATACTCTCTCTATCTAAGTCTTTTATTTTCATCATATACTTAGTGGTGTATCTAGATATTAAGTTTTGAGGGTTTAATTAAAGTTTTAGAACTTTTATAGGGTTAACGAGAGTTTCCAAATTTTTGGAGGGTTTTATTGAAAATTTTCAAAAAATTTGAGAGGCTTTAATGGGAATTTTTAAAATTTTTGAGATGCCTGATTAATATTTTTGAAAATTTTAAAAGGGTTGATGAGAGATTTTAAAAACTTTGGGAGGATGATAATTCAAATTTTCAAAATTTTCATTGATATTTTATATATTTCTATAATTAAATATAAATTTTGAAAATATTTTTTATTATTTAAATTGAAACCAGATCGAGTTGGTCGGCCCTTGGTGCAAAAATATTGTCCAAGCTCGAGTCAAATCGGGTTGAGCCTATAGGTTTGATGGGGTACCCAACCCATGGATAAGCCTGAACTAAAGTAAGATTAATCTTTCCGATTGCGGATTTGAATATTGCGAATGTTTATAATATTTGGAAGGATTTAATAAAAAATATTAGGTCTAAAAATAGGTTTGAGTAAAAAAATTAGATTCGATTGAAATATGAGTGGAACTTGGACTCCAATATTCAAGACTTTGAGCTTGACCTGTTTTTAATATTATAATATTTTATTTTATTTTTTATATATTATGCAATTTCTAGTAATATATAGTTAGTATTTGATACATTCAATGAAATATTTTTGCCCGTGCTTTAAATATCGAACTTTAATTTTTTAAATATTTTTTAATATACTCTAAATGGAACACGTGTCATCTTTTGAATATTGCTAGTAGAGTCCTTAAGCAGGATTTTGGTAAGTATACATTTTGGTACCTAAACTTGTCTTTAATGTTTAAATTGGTACATAAGGTTTTTTTGTCCAATTAGGTACCTAAACTTGGCCTCAATGTTCAATTTGGTACCTAAACTTATTTTTTGTCTAATTAGGTACCTAAACTTGGCTTTTTGGTTCAAATTAATACTTGAACTTGACTTCATAGTTCATTTGAGTCAAATAAGTCATTTACCATAAGGACTAATTTGGACCAAAAAAGCAAGTTCGGGTAACATTTTGGATCAAAAAGCTAAGTTCAGGTACCTAATTAGACTAATTAAACTTAAGGTATCAAATTAAACCTTGAATCCAAGTTCAGGTATCAAAATGCATATTTACACTTAAATTTTTAGTGAAACTAAGAAAACATGTAATATTATTACATAGTAACCTAAAAATAGCATAGCTTGTCATTTTCAAATTCGGGTGAGTCATTTAAGTTAGGTAAATTTTGAAACACATATTTTGTACGAAGTTTAGCTTAAAAAATGATAAATTATGTTAATATCATATGATTACTCACTTCCGAATCTATCTGATCTATCACACAAACACATCTATCTTCAAAAACTATTTTTTTTCCAACTTTTTTTCCCTTAATTCCATCAAATATTTTGATAAGGCTTATTTTTCTAGACATGTAGAGATGTGGTTTATGTATTTTGCCATTTTTTGTATTATTAACCAATATTATTATACTTATAATTTTTTTAAAATGTGCAAAAGAAATATAATTTTTTTTGGATAATATAAATTTTTGCCAATGAATTTGGAAATTAGGTTTGTTTTACTACTTAAATTTTTATTTATTTATTTTGGTCTTTGTACTTGATATTTATAAAAGTTTGATGATGTGGAACTTTGAGATCGTGCCACATCATCACATTTAGTGTTTTAATAATCGAATTGGTGGTTGAATAGGTTAGACCATCAGTTCTCGATTCAACTAGTTGACCGCTGGACCAACAATAATTAAATAAATAATAAAAATCTAAAAGTTTTAAAAATAAATTTTGTTATTAAACTAATTTAACCTGTTGAGCCATCGATTTTTGTCCTAATTTTATATTTTACCAACTTCAAGCAATTTTCGAGTCAACCAGTTCAACCTTTTGTTTGGATCGTTATATCAATTAGTTCTTGATCCGTCCGATCCATTCTTATTCTAGTAACACTGGTCACATAATCAAGTATTGATAGAATCCAAGTTTAAGGACCAAAGTGAGATCTAGTTGCCAAATTCAGGGGTTAAAAATTATATTAGCTCTATTATTTTTAATGGTATCAACAAAGACATTGATCTCGAGATTGAAAAAATACATTAAAAAATAAAAACTAAAGATGATCAAATATTTTCTATTTTAAAATATTTAATTGAGTTAGTGTTACAAGTTAATCGAACACCAATTCAGTTAGAAATTGATTTAAATATCATTTTTCAAGAAACAACAACTATTATTATGACAGTATTTTTGTCTTTTAATGTTACAAAAACAACTTAAAATAAAATCATATGTCCAAGTGTCAAACCTGAGATTAGAAAAATTTTGCATTTAGTCTTTTACTTCTCTACCTATGATTCAATCAATGAACAAATTTTTTTATAAATATATTTTAACATAAAGTTTCGACTTTCATCCACGTTGTGGGTGTAACGTAATCTTGTTATAAGGTGAATGCACCTAGAAAGTTCTTCTGTTATAAGAAGTTGATTAAATTAGTACCTCTATTATTAAATGGATCAATTCAGTCTTTATGCTATTAAAATGAATTAGATAAAGCCAAATTTGAATAGACTTAACATTTACTGTTTCGAAAATATAACTTATTGTTTAACAGAGTTAATATTTTTAAAGTTTTTATAGTTCCGTAAATAAAATCTTTTATTTGGAGTTGAACTGCAATCGAAAAAATATAAATTTTAAGACATTTTTATATAGTAAATTTAGCTTTATTACAATTTAGACTTATTTGTTTCTTTTTTAATAGTATAGGGATTAAATTGATTCATTTAATAATATAGGGACTAATTTGATTAGATACCTATAATATAGGGACTTCTCAAGTACTTTAACGCTAGTTATAATAAAGGACTAATTTAAAAGAAAACTATAATACAAAAGCCTTTTTATACAAAATTGACCTTACTTTATAATTTGATAAAAAGTAGAGCTGTTCATGGGTTGGAAGGCTTGTTCGGCTTGATCCACTTAAGGTCGGACTTGGTTTAGATTTTTCAACTTGGACCAATCCGTTTTATTGTTTGAAATAATAAAATATATAAAATAGTTTTATATTAATATTTTTATATATTTAAAATTAAATTATTTTTTAAATTTAAATAGTAAAAATAGTAATTTGGACAGACCTGAGTAAGCAGAACTCGAGCTTGAAAATTTTTTAGAATCAAGCCTTAGTCCTATCCGGCCCGACCCATGAATAGGGTTAATTTAGGTTCAACATTTGACATATTTAAAATAGTTTAGGGGCTTATTATAAGATATTATCCCAAAAAGTAAAAAACCCTGCAGAAGCAGAATCCCTCAGTTACAGTGTCTTGTTCTCCCCACACTTTGGTTTGTTTCTCCAATCACGAACTTGTTTGTTTCCCTAGAAAAAAAAGAAGAGAGGAAAATCAGGAAAGAAATATGAGCAGCTGGAGAAATCTTCTTCTGCGAATTGGCGATAAAAGCTCAGAGTACAGTTCCTCTTCCGATTTTAAAGACCACATTGTTCGTACCTTTCTCTCTCTAATTTGTTTTCCCGTTAATAAACCCTAATCCATTGTGTTTTTTTTTTCTTCTTCATAAAGTGAATTATTTGATCACTTTTTTGTTGTTGAAATTACAGGAAACTTGCTTTGGAGCTTTACGGAGAGAGTTGGGGCATTCTTCTGCTGAAATTTTATCTGTAATCTTTCTTTCTCCCTCTCTCTTTTTAATTTTTTAATTTTTTTAAGTTTTCATTTATATTTGTTTTTTTAGTATTGGCATGGTTGAAAATCGTAAGATATTTAGTAATTAGTGGAGGAAATAATTGTATTAGGCTTTGGAGTGGAGCTCTTTTGGATTTGCATTGGGAGTTACTTTTTTTTTTCACCGGCAACCTAGAAGGCTACTAGAGGAAGTTGGAAAATTGTTTATAATTAGATATAACTTACTATTAAACTATTTTGTAACATTAAAGTTTTTCTTTTAACTTTTTATTTGTTGCTCTGAAATATTCAAATGAAGTTCTTAAATATCTCAACTGTTGAGTTGAGAGAAAAATGGTTCCTTTTTGTTATATTGATAAGTTGAAGACATTGCAAGAACACATAAAGACAGCAAGATATAAATACAGACAGTAACCATGATATATCAAGAAAATTTGGATAGAATGTACTAAAAAAGCATAAAGGAAAAACAAACACTTGAGTATCCAAGATTGCTTTTAATAAAAAAACTTCACTCCAATGAAAGAGGAGATCTGTGAGTTGAAGAGTTGGAGTATCTTTTTTCTAATAATTAGATATTTTCCTGCTTGAGGTATATACCGATTATTGAATGTTTCATCTGATTATTGTCCCCACTTACGTTTTGAAACACTTCAAAAAGAAAAGAGGTTTTTCCCTTTTAATGGAGTTTAAGTTCAAGTCAAAAATTGGAGATTTCTTTGTATGCAGATTGACTTATTTGCTCATTAACATGTTGTAATTGGTACTTTGTCCCGTTTATCCACCTGCTGATAATTTCCAAAGCATTTATTTATTTATTTTCTTTATCCTGACAGTTCCTTCTCCAATGTGCGGAACAATTGCCTCACAAGATTCCATTGTATGGAACATTGGTATGGCTTTTCTTCTAAGCCTTTTGAAGGCTCTTTTCTGTTGTCCTTTGTTGCTTTTCTATTAATTGACAGTGTCAGCTGTGTAAATAAAAGCAGTCAATTACACTAACACACCTCTCATGAAGTGATTGTTACAATAAAGTTATTTCTCAATGGACTTATTTTCAGCATAGATAATATAAATGTTGCCACTAATCCTGTGGAAGAGATGCTAATTCTGCAAGCTAAAAGTTGTGTGAGAACTCTATAAAGAGATTAAAACATTGATTCAAGATATACTTTTGGGTAGACCTTCCCATTTTTTATTTTAATGTAGAAACCTCTTATTGTCAATACTTATATTCATGGATGTTCCTTTAACCCCTTGCATGTTTAGTGACACTGCCTACAGGTTTTAATACCTCACACTCTTTCTTTCCTCTCAGATTGGTTTGTTAAATTTGGAAGATGAAGACTTCGTTAAACAAATAGTTGAGAATACACAAAATAGTTTTCAGGTGAGCAAGTTTCTAATTCAAATGCTTTTCAAGAGTTTATTCCTGTGTGGTTTTAGCCTTCAAGGTTTTTTTCCCCTCACCAGTGTACATTTTTCTAACACTCTCCATGTTGGATTTTTCAGGATGCCCTGGATTCTGGAAATTGTGACGGGATTCGTATTTTAATGCGGTTTCTGACTGCTTTGGTATGTATGGTGTTATATATTTGTCTATAATAGTGCTGTAGTGATTGTTTTGGGCATGTTTCTGAATGTCTGGAAGCATTAACTTCCTCATACATATGATTGAAGTGAAAATACTAGGAAAGCTAGTTCAGGAATGAGCATTCTATGCTATTTATTTCATCATTAAAGAAAGTACATTTTGGAAGATCGTGCAACTCCTACTATTTAATGGGTTTTTTTTTATTTTACGAATGAAACTCTACTAACAAAATCTTGTTGGTAATGCATGTGCAACCAAATACACAGTACAAATTTGAGACAAAAGACGAACTCATACTAGATTTGCTTAACTATTTATGAATTCTTTCTGGTGCATATTTTGTGAGACCTTATGGGCATGTTCAGCTTTGGTTATGTGGTTTTCACAACAGATACATATTTTGAAGCTTCCTTACCAAGTTTCTTATGGACATAGATGTTTATAGCAGGATTAGTTTCTAATTTTAAGCTGATTGCTGATTTGTATTCTGTCACTAATTTGGTAGTTCAGATCCCTTGTAATGGAAGATATATTTATACTTATTTTGAAGGTGATACAGTAAGCTTTATTTTTCAATTTCATTGCATTCTACAGATGTGCAGCAAGGTTCTCCAACCCACTTCACTTGTAGTTGTTTTTGAAACTCTATTATCGTCAGCTGCCATAACAGTTGATGAAGAGAAAGGAAATCCTTCCTGGCAAGCACGTGCTGACTTTTATGTGATTTGCATTTTATCTTGTCTTCCATGGGGAGGAGCAGAACTCGCAGAGGTGAGGCCTTTCTTGGCTCTTAATAAGCATTAGGTCTTGTTGGGTTGGGTGGTTGGATCATTGTCTGCTATGGTTGTTAATACCTGGTATGCTGATATTCATATGATTAGCTATTTACTTCACTTGGCACCTGGTTTCTGCCTCCTAGCTTTCATAACATTTTAGACTGTACTATTTTATGACTGTTGACATGTGATTCTTGGTGAATATATTTCATAATTCTTATAGGTTTCTTTTATTTATGCTTATCACGGTTATTTATCAATTCACTCAGTTAACTGTGATTCATACTGTGTATTCTGAAAGAAACAAATGTTTATGTATTCAGCAAGTTCCTGAGGAGATAGAAAGAGTGTTGGTTGGTATACAAGCCTATTTGAGCATTCGAAGGCATAGTTCTGACTCTGGATTGTCCTTTTTTGAGGATGACGAGTCTGGAGGTGACGTTGAAAAGGTAAATCGCCTGATGCAATCCATCTATCCTTACCTTTCCTTAATTGACAACTTTTGGCTTTAGGGATACTTGTGGTATGGCAATTAATTGACTTCCAAAGTCTCTAGGCTTTAGCAGTTTGATCCAGTAATTATGAAGATGGTCTACAGAACTAGATTATGTGATTCCATTATTGTTAGTTTGTCATTATCTCCATGCTTTCTTCATCAGTAATTTCCTTAATTTTCTTTCAGGATTTCCTTGAAGATTTATGGGAACGGATACAAGTTCTATCTAGCAATGGGTGGAAAGTTGAAAGTGGTAATATGTCCATTCTTTGTTTAGTTTATAACTTTGAACCCTTCTCTCGTGTTATAAATGTAAATATGTCTTAATTTGACAATAGAAGCGAGTTATTTTGTATATTTTATGATGTAATTTTATATACAAATTTATTTTCCATGGTCTCTTCCATCTCTCTCATTTCATAATTGCATTGGAGTAGCTTTTGACTTCTCTACTTTACTTCTCATCCCCTACCATCCTTGCCTCATCTACATGACTAATTTAATTGCTATGTTTCTGTTTGCTAGTTCCAAGGCCTCACTTATCATTTGAAGCGCAGCTGGTTGCTGGAAAGTCTCATGAGTTTGGACCCATTAGCTGTCCTGAGCAACCTGAGCTTCCTTCAACAATTTCTGCCGTTGCTTATGGAAAGCAAAAGCATGACGCAGAGTTGAAGTATCCTCAAAGGATGCGCAGGCTTAATATTTTTCCTGCTAGCAAAACAGAGGTAAAATTATTTAAGATGTCATTGTTGAATTTTTCATGGGCTGCTACCAGTTACCCACTTCAACAAAGATGGTCATGGAGCTCATGGCTTAAAGCTTAGTTGCCCATAACAGCTTGTGTTTATTCATCCCGCTTCCTTATTGGATATAGCTCTCTATGTTCATTTCTTCTTTTATTTGACAGGATCTGCAGCCAATTGATCGCTTTGTTGTTGAAGAGTATTTGCTGGATGTGCTTTTGTTCTTCAATGGATGGTATGCACACAATACTGACCTGTCACTTTCTTCTTTTATGTTCTTTAATGACTTTATTTTTTGCAATAATTATACTTCTTTTTTCCGTTACAAGCTATACATGCTTGAAAATTATTGGAGGACTAGATGCAAGTCAGGAGGTCATGGATTTCTCAAATAGTAGTTTGTTTGTATCTGAAGGAGAAAACAGTAGTTTACAAGTTAATATTTTATTTCAAATTTGAATATTATTCATTTACCTGCCTTTCTGTTGAACTCTTTTGAAAATGCTAGAATTTAATGCTGTATTATTTGCATAAACAACAGTGAAAAAATCAGTCTGCTTGATAGCCACCGACAATTAGAAGCAGTTAAAGATAGGTTTATTCATTTTTTATTTAACCATTTAGTTGCATTTGAAAGAGTTAAAAACTGGGCTGTTAATAATTGTCGGTTTTGGTCAGGTAAAGCAGCTGCTGTCCTGTTTTGCATGTTTGCTGGAGTTCTTCATTATTTTCTTTAATTGGATCATCAGCTAGATCTTGTTTCTTTCGATTTTAAAATGAAATAATTCCTTATAATTTGGTTTGTAAAGAGTATGTCAAGGTCGTTGGTCTTAGTTTTAATTATTTCTCTTCCTTGCTTTAGTCGAAAGGAATGTGCTGCTTTCATGGTAGGCTTGCCTGTGCCCTTCCGATATGAGTATCTAATGGCAGAGACAATATTCTCCCAGGTAAAAGATCTTTTCTATGTTCAATTGCTGTTTTCCCATAGTAAGAATCTGACTTATGCCCTCTCTTCAGGTGTTGTTATGTAAAATATAAACAGGAATATAATTCTTTTTGCACTTGTAATATGCGGACAACAACACTTAATAGTTTCACATTTCCTGTAATGTATAATTGGCTTGAACTTGCATGTGATCTGCCATTTTGTTATTTAAAAATAGAGTTAGAAACCTCAATGTATAAGTATTGTATTTTAAGCATACATTATCTGCCTCTTATAGGAATCCACACCAAAGGAGGCCACTGGTTAGTACAATCAATTAAAACAAACTAACACCTTCCTGTAAATTTATTTTAAATCATCAAATTTAAAAGATGATTCTCAGAGATTTAGGAGATAGGAGGAAATTAAATTGTTACATGTTTAAGTAGATATGGAAGTGATACCTCTGCAGTATTTTTGCTTGTGTAAAAAAAATTAAAGAAAAGTTAAACAACTGAATGTTGTATATTCCTGCTTGTATGTTTTGCGTACTAGAGCCTCATATGGAAGTGATTCCTCTGTGTTGTTGCAGCTGCTTTTGTTACCGCAACCCCCATTCAAGCCAATATATTACACACTGGTTATTATGGATCTCTGTAAGGTAGTATAGAAGCAATTATCACTTAATTGTAACTTTGTCTTTTTATAAGAAATTGTTTGCCCCTTAAAGTGTCTGATGTTGTAGTTTAATGGTTAGGCTCTCCCTGGGGCCTTTCCTGCAGTTGTAGCTGGTGCAGTTCGTGCTCTTTTTGACAAAATTGCTGATTTAGACATGGAATGTCGGACACGCCTTATCCTTTGGTTTTCACACCATCTGTAAGTCTGCATTAAATTCTGCTATTTATTATATGCCTTTTTTCTCCTTTTATGCTTGATGATATGATTCTTGGCACATTGGATATTGCATCCAATTAATGACTGATGATTTGGCTAGATGTCCAGTACACCAACCGTGCCCTATGCACCTTTCAGGATGTTGCTTTAAGGTTTTTCAGGTGATTTCTTTGCATTTAATAGTAATTCTTGGCTACACAGATCAAATTTCCAATTTATTTGGCCTTGGGAAGAATGGGCTTATGTCCTAGACCTCCCAAAGTGGGCTCCACAGCGTGTATTTGTTCAAGAGGTCTTGGAAAGAGAAGTTCGTTTGTCATATTGGGACAAAATAAAGCAGGTATGGAAACATGCTAGAGTGCTTTTCTGTTCTGGAAGTACTATAAAGATAGAAAAAAAAAACCGTAGGTTTTGGTTGGGGCAATTAGTAATGGTTAAAAATATTCTTAACCTCCCTTAGTTGGGAAGGTGTTATATTAATTTGTACCAAACATGATATTATACTAACCTCGGCATGTTGCTATATCTTTGTAACATTTGTCGTTTTATAACACTTGTTAATCTCAGAGCATTGAGAATGCACCTGCTTTAGAAGAGTTGCTACCACCCAAGGGTGGTCCAAATTTCAAGTATAGTGGAGCGGATGATCAAGAAAAGACTGAACAAGAGCAGGCACTCTCTGCAGAGCTTAGCAACAAGGTGAAAGGAAGGCAGTCAGCACGTGAGATAATTTTATGGATTGAGGAAAATGTATATCCTATTCACGGCCAGGAAATTACCCTCAGTGTGGTTATACAAACTCTTCTTGACATTGGATCTAAAAGTTTCACTCATTTGATCACTGTCTTGGAGAGGTATGGACAGGTCATGGCAAAACTTTGCTCTGATCAAGATAAGCAGGTCATGCTCATATCTGAAGTTGGTTCATATTGGACGAACAATGCACAGATGACAGCCATAGCAATTGATAGGATGATGGGTTATCGTCTTATATCTAATTTGGCCATTGTAAGATGGGTCTTCTCTCCAGAAAACATTGATCAATTTCATATATCTGATCGTCCATGGGAGGTATATCAACAAATTCAGCTTATTTTTGCCTGTTACCAACTCTTCACTTCCCCCCTCCTTCCCACAAACAAAAGCATGACTTCAAATGTGTGTTCCATAGTTTCTTGCTATGTACCTGTTCTAACACTGTAACTGCTTGTGTATTAATCTATCCTGTATTCTCTTTGGAGAATTAATCATCTCTCTGTGTGTGGTTATGCAAGTCATGTTAATTGTCTTTCAAAAGTTATTTCCATTTCAAAGGCTTTTTTAATTCCACAGGTTCTGAGGAATGCAGTTAGTAAGACATACAATCGTATCACTGATCTTAGGAAAGAGATTTCATCTCTGAAGAAGAGTGTTGTATCTGCAGAAGAAGCTGCATCTAAGGCAAAAGCAGATTTGGAGGCTGCTGAGTCAAAGCTTACCCTAGTGGAAGGTGAACCTGTTCTTGGTGAAAACCCTACAAAGTTAAAGCATTTAAAATCTGTGGCTGAAAAGACTAAGGAAGAGACAGTATCCATGCATGACTCTTTAGAGGCCAAGGAGGCTCTTCTTGCTCGGGCACTAGATGAAAATGAGGTACTATATGAAACTAACATAACTTCGATTTTTTGTCTACTAGCTTTGCAAATTTGTGGGATAACTTTGTACTTGTGGTTGAAATCTTCACTACTAAAGTGTGTACTTGAACAATTTTATATGGTTCATGTGTAGATCAGTAGTTCTTTATATCCCTTTTAACTAGCATGTCCTGGTCCGCCCTGAATGTCACAATTTCTCTTAAACACCATTGTATTAATGATTAGGGATGCCCTCAAAATCCCTTGAATTGATGATTAAATGCATGTTTAGTTACTCTTGATTATGCACCCAAGTAATCTCTTGGGGCAATGAAGTGGGATATATATTTACTTGTTTGAATGTGTTCTCTTGTTCTTAATTTTCCTGAACTCTTTCTTATGTTTACTGTCCCAGTCTTTCTTGGTCTGTAACTAAGCCAAAATTATCTGATTAACACTCTCTTATCAGAATTTATCTTCCAATTACCTTATTCTACTTTTCTATGTAATTTTGAAATGTATAGGTTTTGTTCCTCTCTTTATACAAAAACTTCTCCAACGTGTTGATGGAGCGTTTGCCTGATGCATCTAGAGATGGAACATTGCAATCATTAAAATCTGTCGATGGAGATTCAATGGCTGTTGACATCGAAGAACCATCAACCATGGAGCTGGATGATGAGAATGAAAGACCAAAGAAAAGGTCCCGACTCCCCAACCTTCCCTGGCCCATTGTCTTCATTTATCTTTTTGTACATGGTCATTTAATGATACATCAAAATAACTGTGAATTAATTATTTTTTATTTCTGTGTTGCAGTCAATCAAATGGTGGTAAGACGACAAATGGTTACAATGTAAGGGAAAAAGAACAGTGGTGTTTATCAACTCTCGGCTATGTCAAGGCTTTCTCAAGGCAATATGCATCTGAGGTAAGTACTGTTTGTTGAGCTCTTCGGGAATTGCATTGTCTTGATGACCTTGTGGTGTTTTCTGACTTTATGGTCACCAAATTTGTTCCTTTATAGCTGCTGCAGTACTTTTCTGAAAAAGTAACTGATATTAAAAATCTCTTTTAATCAACAAAATTTTTTTCTTTTTCCTTTTTTCCCCAAGGTGAAACTTTCTGACTAGGAAGTAGTTATGCTAATATTCAATGAACATTGCGTAACACTGCCCCGATTTAAGAGGAGACCAACAATAAGTTTGACATTCTGTTGCAGTCTAACTCTACACGGCCTTCTTTTTGGCTGCTTATGGTCTTATAACGTCTCACTCCTTGTCAGAAAAGTTGATAAAAATCTCATCTCAAAATGCTCGAAAAATGATCGCTTGTGGTTTTAGGTGCTTTGTAAGCTAGTGGAAAGCTAGGCCTGATATGGGTAGAACATTGTAAACAAGTATAAATGGATTGGATCTCACCTATAATTCCAAAATATTGAAATGAAAAAAGAAGTTATCCATACCCCTTGATAAGCTTTGAGGGGTTCTTGGAGGGTTATAATCCCGTACCATGTCCAAAAATGTGTCAGAGATGAGTACTTCAAGATAAATGAAGAGTCCGAGCAACATAGTGTAGCAGCTTCGTCCTTGTTTCCTCGTATGCATGCTTGCTTTGCATTTCCTTGAACAAAAGCTCTTGTGATCATTGAATGTGCAGCAAACAGGATTTTAATATTTCTAATATTTTTTACTGATCCGCAATTTTGGCAGATATGGCCTCACATCGAGAAACTGGATGCAGAGGTATTCACTGAAGATGCCCATCCTCTTTTCAGGAAAGCTGTTTATTCTGGCCTTCGCCGGCTGAGCAATGACTTGTAACTGCATGACTTGCTGTGTAACTTATTCCATTCTCAACATCAATCGGTACTACCCTTCTTTCACCCTTCAATTTTTTTCATGTACATGAAGAAAAGTGAAAGATTCTATTTAGCTACATGATCGATTGCCGTAGTTTAGTTTATCTCGCCAGAAGTAGACATGACCGTTTTGATAACTCGGCGAATGAGAAGTACCAATTCAATGTCAAGATGTTATCGTATATGTACTCTTTTTTCAAGTAGTTGAGTTGCCTGGTAAGCCTAGTTTGAACTACAATTCTAATGGAATTGTTTTGTCCCTAAACCCTTGTCTCCATACTCAAACTGCTAACTCTTTCAATATTTTGATAATCCTAAACGTTGAATTATAAAAAACTATTAATTTTATAATTTTATTTAGTGTTAGTTTTGTAGTCAAAATATGCTCTAGGTCCCTGTGTTCTTTATGCATTTAAAGTTTAGTCCTCTTGCTTTTATATCAAAGAATTTGGTCCCTCTGCTTTTCGAATTTAAAAAATGTAAGTCTAATTATTAATACTATTAAAACTCCTGTTAATTTTAAGCTCATTATAGTATCATTTTTCTTGTTGGATTTGGATTTTGAAATATGAAAATTGGAGGGATTAAATTTTTAGAAATAAAAATAGATGAACTAAAATCTAAATGTAATGAAAAGAACAAGGACTTGGACTATATTTTAACCTAAGTAAGATAACTATCTACATTGTTTTGTATTTTTTTGGATACAAATAAAAAAGCTAATTGAAATATTTTAATATTTTTTTATAAACTAAAGAGAATTAATTTTAATATAAACTTTTAAAAATAAAATTGATTAACATATATTAAGTGATAAATAGATAAATCTTTATGTACTTGTTTGAAAGTTTTATACATAACAATCACACAACGAAAATTGTTAACATGTAAAAAATTATATATAATGTTTTAAATATGATACAAAAATAATTTTAATACGATAATAAAAATACACACATTTTCTTCAATTCTGCATTTTGTTCTATTGAGCCAAACATGAGATAAATTACGGTAGAGGTCGTCAAACTTTGAAAAATTATAAAATAATGATTCAATTATGATGTTTTTTCTTTCTTAGTCACTCAACTATAAAAAAGTTACAAGATAATTGTTTAATTATTTAATTTTACCTTTCTTGGTCATTAACTATCGTAAAAATAGAAACACTCAAAAATCCAAGAAAGTTGAGTGACAAAAAAAGTAACTGAAAAAAAAAACATATCTAGGTGACTACTAATATAGTTTACCCAAAAACACGCTAAGAGCCAAAAGTAGATTTTATATAAAATAGTTATGCAAAAAAAAAAAATTGGAATTATATTTAATGCACTAATGATGTATAAATATATAAATTCATATATAATAATTTTATCTAGTTATTAAAATAAACACATACAACGTTATCATTTGATTCATTGATAATATATTAATGGTATATATATATCAAATATAAACCGGTTAAAATTGCGAACAAAAAATTAAAAATAAAGTACTCTGAACCCCGTGTTTTAATCTGATGGTTAAGGTATTTACCGTTTTAAGTGTGACTGAAATTCAAGTCGTGCTAATCGCGTTATTGTTAAGACTTTACCATCTTCTTATAATTTATTACAAAGAAATAATAATAAAATACTCTTGATGAAAGATGGAAAGTCAAGAAAGAAAGAAATAAACAACAATGACGTTACCAACAAAAGAAGAAATCACAAATGGTTGGAAAAAATGACATGTTAGTTGATGATGTTTGTTTGATGAAATCATTAAAACCAAATGTCTGATGTGTTGTTTATTGTAGTAAATTAAAAAATCTAAGTGGAGGGGCACAAATCATATTGAATGGTGGTGCCCAAATTCAATGCTTTTTCCAAATTCAATGCTTTTTTTAACTCCAAAAATTTCACGTGATTAATAAATTTTAGGTATGACTTAAATTGTTTACTAATTTTATATAGCAACTGTTGATTTAATTTTGAAAAGTTATAAAATTGTCACTGAAATTATTCTAAAGTTTTTATTTAAGTTATAAAAATATTATGGAGGTCACTGTATTAGCAGTCAGATTGTATTTTTCTTTCTTTATTAAAAATCTACACAAACTAATCCCTATACGGTAGATCAAAGAGCAAACTGTTAAAAACTTCACTATTAAAAACTCACGTGACTTGACGGAACATCTAGACAATTACATGTAATGTGTCACATGCATCTCGTGCTGATGTACAAAGATTAATTTTTAACAAAATAGCTTTTAGACAGAAATTAATTTATCTATTTTTTAAGTAAAAAAATACAAAATACAATCAATCTCGTAATAAAAAACCTCCATATTACCCTTTTTACCCTTTTGAAAACACAAATTTCTCGTGTACGAAAATATAATGGGAAAAAAAAAACTTGAATAAACATGGATTAAACCCATGATTCACCAAACTTTACATCATGATATTTAAGTGAAACATTTTTTTAATTGCCAAAAAAATTTATATTAATTTTCCCAATTAACACATAAGCATATTTTTTTCAAATCTCCAAATCATCAAAATATACAATTAACCTTGAAAAAATTATAATAATAATAATAATAATAATAATTTGGGATACAATTGAACAAAGTGGTGAACAAACCTTTTCTTTTTTAATATGTTGAAAAGATATGATATTGATTTCTACATTTACAGGGACTATATCTATATATGTATATGAACATATATTTATATCAATTGTATGTTATTGACATTTTCCGATGAATGTGAAGCCGCAAGTAGAGCCGCTCCAGTCCCCGACCCGTCTTCCGTTACGATAATAACAACGTGCCGTGCAATATCTTCTCCCAATATTTCGTTCAACGCTTCGTGCAAGTACTCTCGAAACATTGTGTATTGTGTGTATAAACTTCCCTCGACCGCCACCGCTGTTCTTCTCATCTTGATATCGCTTCTACTTCTTCCGCCCGTGATGCCACTGCTTCCGTCCCGGCCGATCTTTTTCAAGATCCCAATGATGCCAGCTGCTGCCAAACGAGCGGCTCTCCGGGTTACCACGTCGCATATCTTCACGACGAGCTTCCTGGCCTTCAAGGGAATGTCCGGGATCTGAAAAGAGAAAGACGTTAAGTGTAAAAATACCGGAAAAGACCAAACACAAAGGGTGTTGGGAGTCGGATTACATCAAGAACGTCTTTTAAGATTCTTGCAACTTGTGTTAATTCGGGGGAGTCGTCTTCGTGCATTGCAGCCATTAATGGCGTCCTGAAATCAGATATGAGACTCGATAAATTCAATAAACAGGAAAAGAAAACAACATGACAAAATATTACATGGAAGCATACCTTAAGGTGAAAGGCGAATATAACCTGGAAGAAACCGGTCCAAAAACATCCGACTCTTTTGACATCCTTAAAATCACTCTCCTAACAATGTCACCCAGATACATGCCTGATATCATTTTCTCAAAGCCCTGCAAAAAGTTTCAAGAAATTCAAATCCGGTCCACCATTATTATTATCGATTTAAAAACATATATATAGACATAACCGTACCTGATCGTTTGGATTAGGACTCTCGGCATCCAATTCGATATCATACGAAGTTCTTGGTAAATGAGATGACCAAAAATTCCCCCATTCCATATTGACAACCTTATCACGAGATAAAAACAAAATAACATGAATTCACAATATATGAAATCGACTACATATGAATATAAAGTAAAATATAAAAAAAAAAAAAAAAACCCAAAAGAACGGATACCATGCCACCGGAAGTTGTAAGGAGTCCTTGGCACTTAATGATAGCATCAGTCCGTTCCCAATAGCAGGCGTTCGTACCTGTCCCAATTATCACTGCAGCAACAGTGTCCGCATCATGATAATGTCCGAGAGCTAATGTTCCAACAGTATCATTCACCTGCTTAAGAAATCCATGAAATTTATCCAAACATATAACTAAGTACGAAGATATATATATATATCAACACAAACGTGTATATATTTCAAAAGCCAACTCGGTTTATTACTTTTCTCAAACAAAATCCGTAGATATTGAACAAAATGTACTATGAGTCAGACCAAAATCCTGATTTTGAATGACTAAGCTGTAAATCATGCCTACAACCATGCCCACTAAAATCGAGACAAGCATGCGTACGCCAAGGAACAAGGTATTAGAAATATCATCAAGCATCATGCCATTCTTTATTTCTCGGTAGTTACCTTAAGATCGAGAAACATATAAATTAAACCTACACCGAAGATTTAGAGCTCACCAGCACAGAAACTCGCATATTTAAACCTTTCCGGGTCAGTGCTTGTTGTAAAGCTCCAGCAACCTCTTTTTCGACCTACAAAAACATAAGTTCCAACTTTGTTACTCAAACTCGGGTACGAGTATTATTTAAAGATGTGTCTAACATGGGAAATTCAACTCTTTTCTAAGTTTCCTGTGTAGTTGGAAGGGTTATTTCTCGAGAACCATATCATCATACCCATATCTGGATATGGGCCGGGTACAAATACTTCAAGAAAAATGAAAATACGGACTACCATAGCTTCGAACATAGTTTCATAAAAGCATACCCAAAAAAATACGAAACACTAACCATGTCTCTAATTGCAAATCCTTTCGTCCATTTTATTAAAATCCCCGACGAGATAGATGTCTGTTTAACCGGAAAAGAGAATGTAAACCCGAGTAGTTTCGTGATCGGAGATTGCACAGAATCATTTTTTTCGACAAATTGATACAACGATGAAGCTATAAAATCAAAAAGGTCCTGCACAAAAGTGAAACACATTACTAACTTCAGTCCAGTCGATAATAATACCATTTCATATGTTTCTTGAGTATTGGCAACTTGGGAACTTTAAGTTACCTCACTTCTGCCAGTCATCAACTGCTCGGGAATGGGTTGTTGCTCCACATCCGGATCCAAATCGGATCTTTGACCTCCTAGTTCAACCCGTAAGACCCTAAAATTAGTACCTCCAAGATCTAGAGCATAAAAAATTCCTTTCTCACTCCTGACGAAAAAAATAAGTACTTCTTTTACTAACACGACTTAAGAAAGAAAAAAAAGAAGATAAATATATATATAAAAAAGAACCCACGACCGGACTAACACGTAAAGCCCGATAAAGGCAAATCATCATCAAACCAACACATCTAAAATCTCATGATGAAAAAGAAATTTCTAATTTTAATCAGAAAAAGAAATGCTAGTTCCAGTCCCTTCATTCTTTTTTATCATTCATTAAGCTCGGAACGGATTTGATCTACTATTGTAATTTAAGTACGATAATACCTCGAATAGTTCTCTATACCGTTAGATGCCAACAATGTGAAATAGAAGCCAACAGTCTCAAATATATATATATGAGCAATGCCTCAATAACAAAACCAATAAAAACACAATCTTTAATCTCACCAAAAATCTACAAATTATAATAATAATAATAAAAAAGGAGCAATGTACCAATGACTAAAATCAATAAATCCTATTTTTCAACAGGAAATAAGCATATACAGTCTCAAATATATATATATATATGAGCAATGCATCAATAGCCAAACCTATAAAAACCCAATCTTTAATCTCACCATAAATCTACAAAAATATAATAAAAAAATGTAGCAATGAACCAAATCCAAAGCAACAAAAACTTGTAAAAATGAGTGATTTTTATTAGTACAGTCCAACAAGCATACACAATCTCAAATATATATATATATATATGAACAATGCATCAATAGCAAAACCTATAAAAACCAAATCTTTAATCTCACCAAAAATCTACAAGTTATAATATATATATAAAAAAAAAGGAGCAATGCACCAATGAGTAAAATCAATAAACCCCATTTTTAATATCAAGCAAGAAAAAGAAAAGAAATTTTCAAAATTAGTACAGTCCAACAAGCATATACAATCTCAAATGTATATATGAACAATGCATCAATAACCAAACCTATAAAAACCCAACCTTTAATCTCACCAGCAATGCACCAATGAGTAAAATCAATAAACCCCATTTTTAATCTTAAGCAAGAAAAGAAGAGAAATTTATAAGAGAATCAAAATTAGTACGGTCCAGCAAAGCACATACAATCTCAAATATATGTATATATGAACAATGCATCAATAGCCAGACCTATAAAAAACCAATCTTTAATCCCACCAAAAATCTACAAAAATATAATAAAAAATAGAGCAATGAACCAAATCCAAAGCAACAAAAAACCTTGTAAAAGAATGGGTGCTTTTTTGATTACCCAGAAGGTAGATTATCAACAAAAGTGAGCAACATTTTGAGTTTGGATCCTCCTTCAGAAGCTAAACCAGCATGCATCTCAACAGCCATGGCATCCACCACTTGTTTTAATCTCCCAACTGTTGTTTCACAGCTTTCTTCCAATTCTTTTAAAACCCCAACAACTCTTTTCCACTTCCTTCTACTCCTTACTCTCCTCCCTACTACCAACGCCGCAACCGTACACGCCGCCACCGCCACCCCTACTGCCACCCCTAATACCACTTTTCCCATCAATGAAAAATTGAAAACAAACACTTAACTACCTATTATTAACCTTGCTCCATCGGAAAAAAATATATAAAAAAAAGCAAATCTTTTTTTTTGTTTGTTTCTTTTTAAGCTTTCGATCAATCCCAACTGTTAAAACGCCGCCGTTTTGACATCTGGGTCTTCTTCAACCTCTCTTCCTTATCGATTTTCTTCACTAAAACAAAACCCAGAAATTTTCAAAATGAAATATTTTGCCTTTGGATGGTTAAATTCACAATTTTCCAATTAATTTTTTCACAAAAATTAAAAAAAAAAGAATTTCTTTTTGTTTTCAACAAGATGACTTGCTTGAAAATAAAAATAAAAATCTTTAAAAGAGAAAGCTTTTTAAACAGAGATTCGAATGAAAGAAAAAATATCGAACTGTAATTTTTTTTTCTTTAAATTTTTTGAAGGGTCTGCTATTAGAGTAAAATTTGGAAAGCGAAGGGTACTTATATAGGAATTAAAATGACGGATTTGGGCTTGGGGATTTTCTAAAATGACGGATTTGTTAAACAGGGGCTAATTATTTTACGGTTGATTAAAAGAATTTGATTTTAATTTCGGTGGCTTTTCTAGGTCAAATTGTATAAAAGGTTTTTGTACTGTTTACTTTTATCAATTTAGTCCTTTTTGCTATAATTTGATTTTCTTTTTAGGTGTTTTACCTTCGAAATAGGTTTATTTATCAAATTTGTCATTTTATTTTATAGATATTGAGAATTTAGTCTATCTATTTTATTTTTTTAATTTAATCCTCGTATTTAAAAAAAGATAAATTAATCTAATTAGATAATATTATTAAACATTGTCGTCAAACCGCTACTTAAAAATAAGTAATTCAAATTAATTATATTAATGTAATTAAAAAAATCAATAATTTAGTAATTCATATGCAGCAAACTAACAAAAAAAAGTTTAAATGAAGTTGTTTACAAACAATTTGACTAACTTTTCGATGTTCATAAAATAATCAAAATCTGATAAATTAAAGTAGAAAAACTAACTTCTCGATTTTAATAAAGTAGAAACATGAAAATCATAATTAAACCTTTGAAATATGTATTTTCAATCTTGAATCTGTTGTCTTTTTTTCGTTAATTTTATCAAATGATTTGATGTATTTTTTCCTATTTTTTTTATAAATTTATAATCAATTTGTCCGACCGCAAATAAAATGTCTAGTTATATACATCATATCATCACATGCTTACGAATAATAAACAATCAAATTATTTGATGAAAATTAACGAAAAATTTAATCTTGAGGTTGAAAATACATATTTTAAAAAAATAAAGGATTAAAAATATCAAACTATAGTAGATAGATTAAATACAGTAAAAATGTATAATTCATAGACTTTATTTATAAAACTGGACCTTTTTTCAATAAAAGTATGGTGAAAATCTTTGTACCAAGAGTTATATTGTATTTTACCCCTTTCAGTAAAAAATTGAGTAAATTAATACTTATATGTTATATTAAAGAGTAAACTAATCCTTTCTGTTAAAAAAATTATCTACTTTTACTGTTAAAAACTAGCGTGACTGATGAATGTTGACGTACAATGACCATTTTCTAATAGTAGAAATGGAAGATATTTTTAACAGACTGATCAGTTTGCTCTTTAATCTAATATAAATAGATTAACTTACTTATTTTCTAAATAAAAAGAGTAAAATGCAATCCAATTCGGAATAGAAAGCCCATCATAGTATTTTTACCATTTTTTCTAGTGTTAATGAGAATTTTGACTTTTTGTCTGTGTTTTTTGGCTAAAAGAAGATTGCCCATTAAAGTTGATGATAATTACGGTTTGGGGGGAATGATGACGTGGACGTTATGCCTTTTTATAAAAAAAATAACAATAAAAAATGGTCGGTCGGCTTAAGTTTTGAAAGGCGGAATTTGATTGGCTTTGACTGATTTGATTAAGACATTTTCAGCATGTTTTTGTTTTAGCTCTCTTTTATTAGTGGAGACGTGAATCACTCGTATTTATTAAAGTAAATTTAATCATAATTAATATTTGGTCAAAATATGTCATAAGTCCTTCTACTTTTTGTAAATTTAAAATTTAGTCTTTATACTTTTATTTTTAAGGATATAGTCTCTTTACATTTTCAGATTTTAAAAATCAGGTCCAATTATTAATACTACTAAATTTGGTGTTATGTCATCTTGAAATAAAAAAAATACTCACTTTATAGCAATGTAATGAAAAAAAATATGGCGTTGTAATAAACCTAAATTTCACAAAATAAATTCAAAAATAAAATGAACAATGACTAAATTCTAAATTTAGGAAGAGTACAAAAACTAAAGGCATATTTTAACCTTTGTGTTTTATAGTTTTTAAAGCATTTTTTATATGTGATTTAAATATAAATATAAGATTATCAATAGGAATCTTAATTTCGTTAATTGTATAACCAAGTTTAATTGTACTGACACATGAGCTGGCACGAGTTCGAGCCTCTGAAATGAAAATTTTTACTTTTCATCTTTTAAAAACTATAAAATATTAAATTAGGACACAACAAAATTATTATTTTTTTTCAAACGATAAAATTAAAAAGGTATAAACTATTAAATGATGAATTTGTATTTTAACTTTCATAAAAATATATAACTAAAGTTCGACCCTCCAATAAATTTTTTTTCTTCACCCCTATGGGTTAATATCAATATCGCTTGTTTATTTGGTACGTTAGTTGATAATGTGAGATTTGTGATAATTTTACGTTCGTTCTTAATGATTTTGGTCTATTTTTTACTAAAATAAATAAATATCGATGCTAGGTTGAAGTCACGAATTTTGTGACGGGGGATCGATGTAAAATTAAAAAACTCAGAGGCAAAAAGTTAACAATTTTATATTAAAATAATTTGAATTGAAATTTAAAAATTTGATAAGGGCTCGAATTGTAATTTTCTTAATTATAAGAACTAAATCTCATTTTCATTGTTATATTTTTTTTAGAGGAAATGTCATTAGAGAATGTTCAACTACGCACTAACCATGAAAGTAATTAGTGGTTTTTTTTTTAATTTATTTCATTCCTATTATTTAATTTCTCTTCATTTATTAAAATGAAACTAAAAGAAAAAATTATATATTTAAAAAAATTTACAAAATTATTATTTTTAATTCTTTTTAATTTCAAATCCAAACCTTCATTTAATAAACCCTAAAAATCTATTTTACTATTTTATTTATATTTATGTTAAATTATGGTTTTGGCTCTTCTATTATGCTAAGATTCGAGATTTGGTCCTTGATATAATTTTATAATATCACTGATTATCTTAATTAAAATTATTATGTGAATTAAAAAAAAAACTCATTCAACTCATTGTATTGATGTTACTTTTTTTTTTTTGTCTTGGGACAATTATTTTTTAAAACCAAATTAATATTTTGTTTGGACAATTTCGTTATAGGTTCTGGTCATATCTACTCTTTTTGGTATGATGTCTAAAACTACTCATAGCACTCCCCCAACCCATAAATAAGAGGATAATGTGCTTCAGCGCACTCGAACCTACATCCTCCTACATTGACAACAATACTCATACCAATCGAGATAAGATTCAATCAGCAAATAATATTAATAAATTGAATTAACGAATGAAATTATAAGAATATATATATGTGAACTAAAATCCCTTAACCACAATAAAGAAATTAAAATACTAATTTAATGGATTTTGTAGAAATGATAAAAAAAAAGTAAACATTTAACTACTTAATTGGTACTAAAATGTGAATCAATCAAGCAAGTGAGTGCTCTCATAAATTCAAAATTCTAATCCAATATTTTAATCATAAGACTAAGACTTGTGAGTGTAAAATTGATTGAATTGACTATAATTTCGTGGCGTAAAGAAAAGGGATTGCTTTCAATTTGACTTAGTCAATCTATATCTCTCCCTATATCCAATAACCACAAATAATTAAATACATGTTTAAAATAATTAAAATATAGAATTCAATCCGTATAAAAAAGTATTCGATTGAGTCTTAACTCAATCAATATCAATATTATTATCTGTGCAGAAGAATATGGGTTCGAGTGTACTGAAGTACATTATCCTCCTATTTAAGGGTTGAGAAAGGGTTATGGGTAGAGGTGTGCATGGGCCGGGCCGGAGGCCCGCCAGAAATGTGGGAGGGTTTGGGCAAAAATATAGGCCCGAAAAATGGGCTTGGACAAAAAAAATGCCCGTTTAAAAAATGGGTCGGGCTTGGGTAAGGAATTTTTGGCCCGAGCCCGGCCCGGCCACGCCCGAATTCACTAAAGACAAAAAAAATATTTTTTAATATTTTTTTCTTATTATTTTCTCCCTATTTTGTTACCATTTTACTATTATGTTGCTACTATTTTGTTGTTATTGTTTAGATATTGTATAAAACTTATTTTTTTGTTAATTTTGTTATTATTTTAAAGACATTTGTTAATTTTGTTATTATTTTAGAGGCATTTGCTTGTTAAGTTGCATCTATTTTATTGTTATTTAAGTTTACGTGTTTTCTAAAATTTATTTTTAATTTGTTGAGAAATATTTATTTTGATGTTTTTAGTATTTTTGATGGTTTATATATATTTTAAAATTATATAAAAATAATATAAAAATTAATATGGGTGGGCCGGGCCGTGCCCGGGTTTTAACATTTTTATTTGGGTCGGGCTTGGGCAAAATTTTAGGCCCGGCCCGGCCCGAGCCCGACAAAAGAACTTAATTTTTTAGTTGGGCCCGGCCCGGCCCGGCCCATGCACACCTCTAGTTATGGGTAGTTCTAAGCATTATATAAAAAATAACCGATCATCTGTGAATAGTTGAGTTACAAAAAAGATAAAATTAAATAATTAGGTAATTATTTTGTAACTTTTTATAGTTGAGTGACTAAAAAAGAAAATTAGTAACAGTTGAAGGACCATTTTGTACCGTTTTATAGTTAAATTGATTTGAAGTAATTATGGATATTAATCTTTGGATATTCATTATTCAAATCTAGTTCACTATTTCTGATAATAAATTAAGATTTTCAAATCTACTATTGAAATCCAATTTTTTTTTCAAAATTAAAAAACATTTTGACTTTATTAAGATTACATGCTTTGTTAGAATGGCACTGTAAATTAGTGTTCCAATTTCAATGGACAACCTGTCCCATTGACAAACATGTTGAAATTCAATGGTGCTATGAAGCAATTTGTCGGAAACATAAACTACATTATGCCTAAAATATTGTTAGTTATGAACCAATCCACCAAACATTGATTATAAAACCAAACACTTTATGGTGAATTCAATTGAGAGATTAAAATTTTCTTTTAGAAGTTTAAAAATAAAATAGTATAATAATAAATATAGTCCTCAACGTTTATTTCTTTTATTATTTTAATCTTTAACCTTTAAATTTTAGTCAAATTCAATTTGTTTTTTTAATGAAAAACTTAATTGGATCGTTAAAATTTAAATGACGCTAATGTGGCAACTCGTGTGACAATCGACACATACTTTATAAAAAGTAAAAAAAAAAATCTAGATTTATTCTAGTATATGTTTGAATATATTTCGATTTTTAATCTATTGTGCATTGTATTGAGTTAATTCTAGTTATAATTAATCGAACATGTACTATTTATGATCTATTCTGTCTAAACAATATGAGATTTAAATCAAAATAAAATCTAAAGAGAACCAATACATGATTTACTTAACGTGAGACTTGAACACAAAATTATAACGTTTATAAAGTATCGACTTAGATATTAAATTTTTAAAATCTCAACCAATAAAAGTATCATGGAAGCCCACGTATTAAGAGTTAAATTACATTTTAACTCCTCTATGTTATATTAAAAAACAAATTAATCCTTCTATTATAGACTTCTAAAAAAAATCTTTCATAAGAAAATATTACATAAGCACTTTATACATTAAAAATTGCCCCAAAAAAGGGCAAGGGCATTTAAGTAAAATGAGAAAGGAAAGTAAAATTCCCAAATGCCATCAACCAAGACAAAAAACACCCAAAATCATTCAAAAGCCTGACAAAATCCCACATAAAATCTAGGAGGACCCAATTGCCATTAATTACAAAGAGAAGGGCAAAACAGTAAACAACAAAGGGGAAAAAAGAGGACCCTTCAAAAGGGAAAGGGTAGCCGCAAAAAAAGAATAAAATTTTTTAAATAAAACGGCGAATGGTAGCTGCGTATTTGTTCCGTACAATAAAACGCCAGCTGTCTCCCGCTAATTCCAGCTGTGTTTCAACAACAACAAAAAAAAAAAAGCTGTAAAACTGTACCATCCAATTTGTGTTTTTAACCTTTTGTTATTTAATTTTACATTTGCTGTCATTTATTGTTTTTTATTTTTATTTTCACAGTATACAGTTAATTAAAGGCTGTCAACCAATGAGAAATATTTCTGTATTTTTTTTCAAAAAAATAAAATAAAAATATTGTGTTTATGTTTTCAATAAAACAATAATTTATTAAGCTATCATTTACTGAATTTTAAAAATTACTAAAATAAATGTAATAAAAACATTCATTTTAAACATTTTTTTTCTTAACAATCTCGTTATAGCGGTAAGATTAGATATTATAGAGTGAAATAAAAAGAAAGTTAGACGCACTACACTACTCATAGTCTCCTCCAATCCATTAATAAGGAAATAATGCATTTCAACGCACTCGGACTCATATTCTTTTGAATTGACAATAATACATATATCAATCGAGTTAAGACTCAATAAAACGGTTTTACACATGTTATAAGTAAGATGTGAAAATTATATATTAATATATTATAAATGTTGCCTTTCAACAAAGCAACAATTTTTTTTTTATTCTTTTAATGAAAAAAGCAACATGTTTATGGAGTTTTGGAAACCAATTTTTATATTTTTCTTTTTTCATAACAAGAAAAGAAATAAAATACTTTATAATGTAAATCAAGTAAATTTATAAATTAGGACTAATTGATTTAATTTTAATTAAATAAATTATTAAAATTTTATAAATTTAACCATTTAAAAATAAAAAATAGAATACAAGTTTTGTATGTTAATTATTGTATTTAAAAAAATTTAATTTTGTATGTTAATTATTGTATTAAAAAATTAATCTTAATTTTATAAACTCTACTGAATAAATATTTTTATTTTACATTGTAATTTTTATTATGATTTTATATTCATATAAAATTTAATAAATTAATCATTTTTGTATGTTAATTATTGCATTTATTTGTATTTTTTAATTTTTTTGAACTTTTCAAAGAAAAAAACATTAATCGAGGTTTATCGTACTACGGCGATACATCATACATATACAGCTTCCACTTACCAGACTCCAATATATCGCGCCATATTATGAAATACCGTTAGGAGACTGAGAAATTGATCTGGACCTTAGATTTAATGTCAGATTCGATTGATTGATCTTGAACGTACAATTCGTTTTTGATGTTTTAAAGCAAGTTGACTTGACTAGACAAAAGAAAAAGGTCGTCGTTTTCAAAAAAAATAATTAATTTTACACACGTGCGTTAATTTTTTTCCCTTTTTTTTTTTGATTTATGGAATATTTTCCATTGCATTAGTGTTATAAGACCAATTTTTTTTTGTGTTGGGACAGGAGGTTAACTATTGTTTAACTCGCGTATTCATCATGGTAGTTATATTCCTCCGTTACGTGTACACATGTCAGTATTAGGAGTAGTGTTGAACTCTCTGTTAATTTCGTTTAAAATAATATTTTACTTGACTACTCGCTTTGATTAATGAAGTATTATTCTTTTTCGATCTTGATCATTTATTCTCAACATCTTTTGGTAAGATTATTCATTCATCTCAAAACTGGTCAGACATTCACTTTTTAAGTGTGAATACGTTTTCAATGTTACGAGGAGCCTACTTGAGCGTAACAACCTTGTATGGATTGAATGAATAATGTAATGGGCCTCGTGGTGCCTATCATTCACCCATTAGATAAGGATAATTTTCTTCGTAATAACTTGTTAACTTCGCACTAATAAACAAGGAGATCTCTCCTATAAATATTCTGATTAGCGATGAAGACCGGATCGATTTTTTTGGCACTCTAAAACTACTCTAAGCAATTATCTTCTCAATCGACCTGCCTTCTTGTCCTTGTTTCGGCTTTTGGTCTCTTTAGGTGAATCGACCTCCACAACACCACATTGATTTGCTCCTTGTTCCTTCTTGTCCTCATTTCTTATTGTACACTGTATCAACAATTGGTGCGGTAAATATGGATAAAAAATTATCTCAGATTTAGAATGACGCTATCCACGACTTCCTTAACAAAAACAACTAAAAAATGTATCTTTTTATGAACTGGCATAGATGGTTAAATACTGCTTAACTTGCGTCTTGATCATGTTAGTTGGTACTGAAATAGTATTGGTCTGTGTGTAACGTATTAGTTTTCAATTATTCTAACTAAAATTTCAATGTATTTTGATCATAGTTGTCAAAACTAGATCAAATCGATTGGTTAAATCGAGAATTAATGATCTAAAGGGTGGCAGTAAAAACACTAGCAAGGACTCTGACCATCCTAAAAAGACAAATTTAACTTTTGGCCTTTTAAAATTTTACTCAAGTTAGTACATGGTAAAATTGTACTTTGGCTCTCTAAAAATAATTAAATAATTAATCAAATTAAAAAATATATATTTAAAAAATATTATCATCAAATCCTTATGATGTGGTCCAAAATAATAAATTATTCTGTATAAATATAGAAAATTAAAGCAGTTAGTAAGATAATTAATGTCTAAAAACCTAACAAACATGAAGAATATGGTCCAATCAATCATGGCAACTTATAGAATAAAAAATAATTAATTGATGCCTTTTTCTTTTTTTAAATAATAAAATTTGAAAAATAAAAACCGATTGTGATATAATATAATATAATATATATTTAATTAATTTCCCATCCTAAAGTGTGGTTTGAGAATCTCTGACTTGTCAAATCACAAATAAATATAGTTAAATTTAATAAAATTATTACCCATTTCTAATTTAATAGTGAATAGAAAATTGGGTAAATTACATCAAACATCACTAAATTATCAATAAGTTTATCTTTTAATTATTTAATTTTAAACTATTCTAAAGTTTTCATTAAAATCATTGAGTAGTTAAAATTGTCGTTGTATGACCTTCTCCATTCATCGGTATCAATTGAAACTTCTCATTTCCCTCCTATTCTATAATTTAATTTATTTTTCATTAAACAACTTTGAACATCACGAATCTATATAAAAAAATTCAAGTATTTTTGTTCACCTATCTTCGACATTGACCCTCAGATCAACTTAGATCTAATGTATATTCTTTTACTCATCGATAGATATTGTTCCACTATACCGTTCATAAAAAAAAAAAACATTCTAATGACTTAAATGAAAACTTCTAAATAGTTTAATGACTATTTTGTAATTTTTTAAAATTCAATGATCAAAATATAAATTTACGAAGTTTAATATATTTTACTCTAAAAAATCAAGTATGTTTTATATAATTGTATTTAAAAATAGTGAAATTTTAATGTATAATATTTTTAAAAAATAATGATGAAAAAGGTGTTTAAAATAGAAAAAGTTGGTGACCAAAAGTGCACATTTAGTAGCCAGATTTGTGTAGATATTAAATTTTCAAAGGGCTTTTTTAAATTCCATTTTGGCTTCACATATTGTCAAGTCCCTCTCACATTCATTACAGATAGTGGTACAAATATATATATATATATATATATACAATGCATGGCATTTTCATGGCCATGCAATGCACTAAATTTTTCTAAAGGGGTTTAAAGATAAATTAACAACTTTTGATTATAATGAATATTTGGTCGGTTTCGGTTTTTTTTTTAATTTTACAAATTAAAAAATCGAATAAAATCGAAGTCAAACTTGAAATATATTAACGAAAAATCAAATTTAATAGGCTCAATAGATTATTTTAGATTTTTTATTTGAGTTGAGTTAATTAACGTTAGTACATAATACTCAAATTTAAGATTTTAAAATTCTCGAAACATGGTATTATTCATTATTCGAGAATATTTAACTTAATTTTATTCTCATTAATAATAAAAAAAAAGTAGAAACCTTATCAAAAATTTCATTAATAAATTAATAAAATTTTAAAAATGTTTTAACAATTAATTAATTTTTTAGTTAAGTATTTTTAATAATTAATTTTAATTTAATTATATTTAAATAGGAAAACAAATTTTTAATTGAAAAATAAATTAATATAAAAATTTATTTTAACTGATTTCACATCAATCAATAATTTAGTATGTCGGCAAAACCTTGTAAAAATGTTTGACCAAATATACTAATGTATGCCCATATCATCCGCATTTCTCCGTACTATAAATATTCGATAAAATAAATTATTAGAAATTTATAAAATAAAAATTAGATAATCTATAATTCAATTGATTTAAAATTTTTCTTCGAATCAATATCTTAGTCAATCTCGGTCAAATTATTTCGACGAGTTAATTTAATTTAATTCAAATAATTTCGGGGTAATTTAATCAGTTCGACAATTAATTTTGAGTAGGTTATATTAATAATTATCCAATTTTTTTGATCATTCAACTATAAAAAATTACAAAATAGTCATTTAATTATTTAATTTTATCTTTTTTTGTCACCAATTAATTAATGTAAAAACGAAAATACTCAAAAACTCAAGATAGTTATGTAATAAAAAAGATAAATTAAATAATTGAATGATTATTTTGTAATTTTTCATAATTAGGTGATAAAAAATATTATCGAGTCACTATTAATATAATTTATTTATTTTTTAAGAAAAAATGGAAATAAATTATGAAACTCTAGGAAGGACCTAGAATGCATGAAGCTCCATTGTTTTTTTTCTTAATATTATTATTAAAAATTAATTTTTTAAATAAATTTAGAAAAACATGATTTGATTTAATTCCTCAAAGTCCAACTGTAAATCATTATATCCCTCAAAGTGTCAGCCAGCAAAACCAACCTGGAAAATCGTTAATATATATATTTAAAATAATTTATATAAAAAAATAAAAATACTCGAGAAATATTCTTTTCATCTCTCGCAACTTTCAACTTCTCACGGTAACTTATTTTAACTTTTTTCTCCCCGAGATTAAAAACGGTAAATATTTACATTTTTGGTTCCGCTAGGAGTTGTTGTTAATATTGTTGGGATCCGATTGGTAGGTTAGATTGAGAATTAATCGATATATTAATTTATAAATAAATTGTTAAAAATCGATAAATATGAAATTCAAGAAAAAAAATAGGTAGTTGAATTAATTAAAAAAATATTTTTAATAATAAATTAAATATAATACAGATATGTAAAAAAATAACTAATAACATAATTTCAATTGACATATACTATGTTGTATTTGATTTTTTTATTTATTTAATAATTTAATTTCGTATTTTGCACAAATTATTAATAAAAATTAATAATAAAAGTAAAAGTTTTTGTTGTCCCAGCTCAGATGGGACCACCGTAGGTTAAGACATGACACGTGTATTTTTCTCACTTTGACAGCTCATCATCGGTAATAGAGGGGACCGCCTCTGATATTTAAATAATTTTTAAAAATATTTTATAATTATGTGTTTCTGGTTTTACCCCTTCGCTCTTTCTCTCTAGTCTTTAAGTCTTTGGTGCAAAGTCGTTCACGTTTTTCTGCTGCCACGTCGGATTCTCCTTTTTGACGTGATGTAGTCACGTGAGTGGGTTTTTTACCAAAATAATACAAAAAATTTAAAAAAGTACCAAAATGGTACAGCAAAAAAATTATTTACCAAAATAATACAAATGGGTGGTGCCGCCTCTGCCACTGGCACCATTGGTGCCGCCTCTGCCACTGGCACCTTTGGTGCCGCCTGTGGCACCCCCTTGTTCAGCAAATTTTGCTTTTTTTTTTCAGCAATTTCTTTGAGGGACCTATTATGCAATTTTTCCAATTTTTAGAAAAAGGAAGGAAAGGTCTGCTACCGTGTTTAAACTTTCAAATTGAATAATTGCTTTCTAAGCCCTCCCTATTTATTTTTTTCTTTTTATTCCCCTTCAACTCACTATATTTTGTTTAAACAAACTATTAATCTATTTTTGTAGTTAAATAAGCCATTTACTTATGGTTTTTACTCATAAAAGTTAAATAAGCCATTTACTTATGGTTTTTACTCATAAAATTTACATCAACACAAGATGTGAATTAGTTTATATTTTTTAAATAGCTTTACTTTACACAATTGATAATAATTCACTCTTAGGGCACATATTCGAAAATTATTAACATTATGATATACATTTTTGGACTCTTCAAATTTCATATATGCATAGATTTAATAGTTATTATTATATTACTAAGAGTAATTGATATTATATTATTAATAATATATATTTATATATTTAAATTAAATATTAAAAATAATTTAGATATTTAAAATTTATATGTCATATATCATGCTTTTTTATAACACTATTTCAAAATGATAAGTATCATTTTTTTTTCTTTTATGATTTAAAGCTTTATTTGTTTTTAACGTTGAATGTCTTATACTACAACTATTATTATATTTTTTTTCTTGCAGAGATGAAGTCCAAAAATTTTATGTAGTTGGATTGAGATAAATTTATAAAATATAGGAATGGTGTAAAGATAAAAATTTTATAATAAATTTCTTAAAATTATTTATTAAATTTTATGAGGATTAAAATATTATTTTACTACAAAATTAAAAAGGTTTCAATTGAATTATTATTTTTGGGAGGGGAAAAATTGAAAATTTTCTAATTATCCAGAGAAGAGGAGCAAAGACTCAATCTGCCACTTTGTCCCTATTCTCATGTTTACGTAGCACATTATAATTTTTGTAATATAAATATATATTATTAATAATATAATATCAATTACTCTTAGTAATGTAATAATAACTATTAAATCTATGCATATATGAAATTTGAAGAGTCCAAAAATGTATATCATAATGTTAATAATTTTCGAATATGTGCCCTAAGAGTGAATTATTATCAATTGTGTAAAGTAAAGCTATTTAAAAAATATAAACTAATTCACATCTTGTGTTGATGTAAATTTTATGAGTAAAAACCATAAGTAAATGGCTTATTTAACTTTTATGAGTAAAAACCATAAGTAAATGGCTTATTTAACTACAAAAATAGATTAATAGTTTGTTTAAACAAAATATAGTGAGTTGAAGGGGAATAAAAAGAAAAAAATAAATAGGGAGGGCTTAGAAAGCAATTATTCAATTTGAAAGTTTAAACACGGTAGCAGACCTTTCCTTCCTTTTTCTAAAAATTGGAAAAATTACATAATAGGTCCCTCAAAGAAATTGCTGAAAAAAAAAAAACAAAATTTGCTGAACAAGGGGGTGCCACAGGCGGCACCAAAGGTGCCAGTGGCAGAGGCGGCACCAATGGTGCCAGTGGCAGAGGCGGCACCACCCATTTGTATTATTTTGGTAAATAATTTTTTTGCTGTACCATTTTGGTACTTTTTTAAATTTTTTGTATTATTTTAGTAAAAAACCCCACGTGAGTCGTACATGTCACTTCCTTCACTTTTTTTAATTATAAATTATTAATTTGCTATTTGATTTAATCTAGATGGATTAATTTGTCCATTTTTTGAGTAGAAAGGATAAATGTAATATTACTTATAGTATAAGGGTCTCTATGATATTTTTACTGAATTCTTTATCGATTTTTTTTTAATAGTCTCATTATAGGTTCTGATTATATTTATTCTTTTTGACACAATGTTTAAAACTACTCATTGCCCCTCCCCAACCCATAAATAGGAGGATAATGCGCTTCAGCACACTCAAATCCACTCCCTCCTGTATTAACAACAATACACATGTCAAACGAGCCAAAACTCGATCAACTTCTATTGACTTATAAATGTTACTAATATATATATATATATATATATATATATATATTTAACACTTAAACATACAATTAGACTAATTGAAAGATTTGTTTAATTTAAATATATATTGACACGATTCTATTAGAACAATTTAAAATTTGAAGACTAATTTAAAATTTTAAATTTTTAACTCAGAATTAAATTATAGGAAAATGATCTAATCCCATGATGAAATTATTCTAATCATTACTAGATTAGAGCACAACCATAATTTGTGGTTTTATTTGGGCTTAATTATTTTAATAGATTTTTATATAAAAATAAAAATCTTATAATAAATTTATATTTTAAATAAATAAATTTTTATTTGTTTTCAAATTAAGTTAGTGTCTCTGATTGACTTGTGACACTAATTCAATTAAATATATAAATATAGCATAGATAAAAATTACACAATATCATTTCTAGTTAATGCACTATACAAAATATGATGTAACAACATTGAAGGTATAAGTAGCATGAAGGGGGAGCCAGATTACATTTTACTCCATCTACTAAAAAAAATGAGCAATTTAATCTCAATACACTAGCTTAAAAAGTAAACTAATCATTCTGTTTAAATTTCATTTAATTTTACTGTTAAAAATTGGTCTCTATATGTCAACATGAGATACAAGTGACACACTACTTGTCACTATCTGATTATTTCGTTAGACACGCCAATTTTTAACAACACAATTGAATGTTAATAAAAAAAAAAAACCCATTTGTTCTTTATTCTAGTAGAAAGGGATTAATATGTTCATTTTTTTAATTGAAGAAATAAAACGTAATTTGACTTCTAATATAAAGATTTACACGATACATTTACCCAAAATTTAACAATATATATGATGAATTATTAACTAATCAAAATTTATATAAAAACATATAATACATCAAAAATTATTACTAAGAAAAAACATTACATAAACATGATATGAATACACTACTAAAATCAACAACAACAAAAAAAAAGAGAAGCAAATCAAATAATAGAAGATCAAAAGAGTTTACTCATTCAAACTTTGATTTTTCAAATGGTGAAAAACAACTGTACACAATCAAAACAGCATCTTTCATTTCAAAAGCTTCATCTCTTTTTCATAAACAAAGCAATTAAATCAAACAATCAATCAAGAAAATATGGCAAAATGTATTAACCTCCCCCCACCCCCCCAACCAAAATAAAAAATAAAAAAAAAACTGCTCTCAAAATTAGGGAATATCAGCTTGAGGAAGAAAGCTGAAAAAACCCTTCAAAGCTTCCATAGTGTTTATGATGTCACCTGTACTAATTTTTTTTTTTTTTGGTTTACTTGATGAGCAAGCAATGTGGCTTCTTTCAGATTTCTACTTTTCAACTGTGTTAGTTCATGTTTAAATCCATTGATATAGTGTTAAAGGAATCAACCCTTCGGTAAGAGCACACACCTAGTTCTTGATTATGGTCGGAGTAGATTCCATTCTGTTGAGTTCTTAATCCGTATTGGGAATCTGTTAGATATCTCGAGATTCTCTTCTAATGCATGGCTCATAATTGTCAATAGAATCTGTTTGATCGAGTGGTTTCGGATGCTTTGGAGGTTGAGAAGCCGTACGATCTTCTGACCTCCCTCCAATGTTGCCTACTTCTATCTACTGAATAACTTTGAGCATCTGTTGTAGCGGCTCTGGATGTGGCTCCAGTACGTTTCTTTTGCACATTTCTCGACTCTTCTTCAAGATCGTACCTTGAGCGCTGCAAGAAGATGATGTTACAAGATTAAAGAACACACACCATATTTTCTCGGTAACCCCAAGCAAAAAAGAAATAAAGTCGTGTTAACATTCATGTTTTCTTTTCTAAATAATACGAGATAACCGGTCCTTAGATTTCCCGAGTATAGAGAAACTTGAACAATACCAAATTCATTCGATGGCAGGACAGATCAATTTATTTGAAGGAAAAATGAATTGGTGATCAAAAGAAAAGGACTATTTTTCACGAATTTGAAGGGTCCTTGAAGGATTATATCCTCGTATCCACGTCCGGATATTAATAGGAAATGAATGTCAAACATCTAAATATGAAATCATGGCTAAGAAGACAATTCAATGTTTAGGTCAGGAGAAAAGCTATAGAAAGGCAAACTATGCATTGCCTAGAATCCGCTATTGAGTGCAAATCGGGATAACTCATACTTCCAATGTTCTGCCTCTCTCTCTCTATATATAGACAAATATCTGTTCTTTCACTATTCCTTTTAAATCAAATCGATTCATGTATTCGTACACATCATAAAAGGAATTTGTGGCATACACAGGTCCATCCCAAGATTGTTTGCCATTTAAAGCATGCTCCTAAACCTTAAAGGCTTAAACCTTAAACCAATCATCACAAAATCTCATCTAAGAGTACCTTGGTAATATATAGTTCCAAATACTGTAAACATAAATGTATCATATTGCACCTAAAGGAAGGCATAGATGTATCGGATAAAGGGTAACACATACCTTGATAGGGTCCGAAAGTATAGCATATGCCTCTCCAATTATCTTAAATAGTTTGTCAGCATCCTTGTAGGCCTCTTCTCTTATGTCCTTCCAAAGCCTATCATCTCCGTTTTCATGTCTTACAAGGGATTGAACAGCCTACACAAACAAAAATAAAAATAAATCAGACAGATTGGCATCAAACTTTAAAAAATATGCATATAGCAGCATATATATGAAACCTTGTCAGGATGATGTCTAAGAGCAGATTTCCGATATGCCTTCTTAATTTCTGCTGCTGAAACAGATGGTTCGACCCCCCTGCCATTACAATTAAAATAATATGGTAAGGTTTAAACTTGAATATGAAATCTAAAATTAACTACCAAGATAAAAATATTTGAACAGGTTTAAAGAAAAAGCAAACAAATGAATAAGATATTAAGACAAAGTGGCCTTGAGGATCCATGTTCGTATGAACTTTGATGATTTCCAAATGCCAATTATGATCTCAAATGAATAAACTTACAAAATTAGATAGAAATCCAGAGGGACTTCCTTTTTGTCTTCTTCCTCGATTTCAGAAAGCCACAAACGAGCTTGTCTCAAGTCATTTGCAAAGTTCATTGGTCGGTCAGTTGTTCCAATTTGATTGGTCTTCGCCTCCATTTGCTTCATGAGAAGCAAAATGAATCTTTCAATATCACTGGCTGCTTGATCGTAGTCTCTAACCATCTCGTATAAAGTAGCTCGTCTAGAAATTGCCTACAAAAATGTGAAACCGCAAATATGTCACCAAACAAAAAATACTAATGGTCTTGCGGGCATTGAAATTTACATTTCGTATTTCCATAAATCATTTTCATATTCATATGCATGAGCATAAAGATAACATCAGTTTGCAGACAAACCTTCAAATAATTGCCGTTGAGTGCTATGGCAAGGCTGCAATCAGCAATTGCATCAGTGATTTGACCCAGTGCTTTATACGCAGCAGCACGATTACAGAAACAAATAGCTGAAAAAGGCCGGGACTCCATATTGCCAGATAAAGCAGCAGTATAATGTTCAACAGCTTCCAAGTGTCTTCCCAATTGAAATGCTTTATTCCCTGCAGCCTGCAGATAAATGAAATAATTGCATTTGAGACCAAACCTTTTATCAATACACCGCAAAGTACACGAGACTTCCAAGTACTGGTTTTATACTTTGGGATAGCAAAGGGGTAGTTTTTGGCACAATACAACTTTACAATATCCTTGTCGAAAGCCAGTTCAACCAAGATAATCATATTTGGATACCATATCCCAACTCAAAAATTTGTTTATTGTCTGTACCTGATCTGTTATGACCCGAAATTTTATTTTTAAAATTCTGTTTTAATAGAAAGTTCATGAATAATTTACTTTTCAGTACACATAATTTCTATTAATGTCTCCAATGTGCACTAAAGTATAATTTTGTTAATGTTGCAAATATACTAGTGAATATAGTTTACCTATATCACCAGGTGAACAAAATGACAATGACATGCATAGGTAAACTAGAAAATTTTCTTGGTGCAAAAATTATGTCAAGGAAAAATACCTTATGACTCAAGAGTTCGCGGACAGTAGCAGCCAATGGGATTGATGATTCTAGACTGTTGCTTCCATCCCTGGATAAACCCAAGAACGTGCAACAATCGTTGTAGTACAGCACAAAAATTATATTGAATGAGTTGCATTGCATAAATTAATATATTGAATGAGTGGAGGGCCGTGAAGTTTACCTATACATAGAGGACTGCAATTCCTCTTGCTTCTCCAGAAAAGCAATAGCCTCTTCAAGCTTTCCTAGATGAAAATAAGATTTGAAGATCATGCGACACCGCCAAACTCTAAAGGTCAAGTCCTTTGAGAAACTCGAACTATCCAGATTGGCTATTTGACCATTGATATCAAATGATAAGAAATTCTTTTCAGCTGAATCAAATGTCTTCTCGCACAGCTGAATTACCTCTTCGTATTTGCGCAGCTGCAATATAGAAAATTTGTTATTATAATTCCAACAATCTTCCTAAGACAATAAATGATCTACTTTCATGAGTACTACATTTAGAAAAATGTATACAGGAATAAACATACAATGAAAAGGGCTTCTGCTTTCATTTCAAGTAATTTTTCCGAGTACATGCTTATTTTCAAGGCTTCAGCAATTAGTTCCAAAGCACTCTCGCCACCATCAGATGTTCTTCTTTGCAAAAGTTCGGTAGATTGGTGCATGCATTCAGACACTTTCTGTCATAGAGGAACTCATCAGTCACATTATCATCACCTCAAATAAACCTACATTTAGTCATATGTGTCTATAACAATAAGCACCTGTGTCTTTTGTAGGCCATCAGAGGCTTCTAATGCAATTTTTCGGTCCACACAAATATCAGTTCCAGATTGCAAGCACTTCCTGAAATATCGCGTTGAGTTCTCAACTTCCCCAAGGGCAAGGTAGCAACTAGAAGGAAAAGAAAAAAAGAAGCCAGGGTTAGGAGAGCTACGAGAAAGCCGATAACAAACATGAACCAAACTAATAACAGTTCACTGAAATGCAAATTAATTACAAAACCAACAGCCTAACAATGATAACTGGATAACAATGCAGAGCAATATTGGCTCCACAGAGAAACATGTATGTAGGAAATGGAAAACATAGTCGGTAATCTGAAACAAATACTTATAAATTCTTATACAACAAAGACTTAAAGAAAAAATTCAATCTTAAATAACTACAGCGTATATAAGGAATTTATAAAATTGAAACGGAAATACAGAATTATACACAATTCCAGAGCAGCAGTGACTTAAATTAAAGAAAATGAAACAAATCAGGAGCCTTACTTAGCTGCTCTAAGTTGAACCCTCGAAAAGTTGGGATCTATTGCCATGGCCATCATGCAATCTCCTAGTGCATCTTTCATTCTTCCAAGGGACATTCGTGTAGCTGCACGGTTGCTATAGCACAGCATCAATGCTCGAAGGCAGCTTTTAGATGTCTCACTCTCAGGAATACAACTTATCCCTTGTGTATAATATTCCTCAGCTTTGGATGAATCTCCATTCGCATAGGCTTGGTTTCCCCTGGTATATACAAAATGGATTTATCAGTGGAGGTATCATCAGCAAATTAGAAGTACCATAGAGGCCCTTGTACTATACGTCGGATTGCATTTTATTCCCACTACTAAAAAAATTGACTAAATTAGTCCTATACATAAGATCAAAGAGCAAGCTAGTCCTTCTGTTAAAATTTTCATCCATTTTTATTGTTAAAAATTGGTCCCTTTATGTTAAGATGAGGTATACATGGCATGCCACATGTAATTATCTGGTTATTTCGTCAACCACACCGATTTTATCTTTGATCTAATGTACAGGGACTAATTTGTCCAGTTTCTTAGTAGAGGGGGCAAAATGCAATTTGACTCCTAGTACACGGGCCTCCATGGTACTTTTACCTCTACGAGAATATACAAATTATTAATCTACTTGGAAACAATATGTTTTAAAAGAATGAAGGTAATTTATCAAAAACTAATAATAACCTTAATCGCCACTTTTCACATGATTCCTGAACTGCAGTGCTTGCACCAGTCAAATTAGGTTCATGCTTGATCTCCGGTCCTTTGTTCACCAAAGAATTCCCTCCAACGTTGCTTTGCAAAGTAGATAAATCTGTTTTTTGAACTTGTAGGGGAGATAAATGCAATGAAGCTCCAGGGTAAGGAGAAAACTGTGCAGAAGAAGGTGCACAAGGAATTCTCACATTTGAACCAGAATAAGGAGTATCAAAAGAAATTTTAGCCGAATTCTTCTTTCGGTGATAGCGTGTTGGTGATGATAGTTGACTTTGAGCTGAAGAAGACGCAGCAAAGGTGAAGTCACACCCACTTATATGTTCTGAATTAGAAGTGGAAGAAAAGTACATCTGAGTGTCGCTATCTTGCCTCTCAATATTCAATCTCGAAGTGACTTCCTTTTCAGCTGAACTAAGAGCAATATCACTGTTATCATCTATCTCCTCGACTGCAGATATAAAGCTTTCAGTTTCAGCCCCTGATACAGAATCTTCTTGAGGAGCTTCAGTAGCAACAGCTTTATTGAAAACATCTCCATAACCCTCCATTTTTATTTCATCTTTCGCACTGCCTTTTATATCCATATGTTGTGTTGCAGTAACCAGATCCTCATCTATTGCATCATTGGGAACTGCTGGTTGTGACTCATCCGAAGCTACGGAAGATTCTCTTGAACATTGAGTATCAGCTAGGGTTTCTTGATAAGGTGAGACATCCATTGGTGAATACTCCGAAGCATCTGCATTATCCCGAGCACCAGTTTTACTAGAAACAAAATCTGGTCCATGCCATAGCTGGACCGGTGTAGGTTGCTTCAACTTTCCTTTCCTTTTCTTGACTTTTGTGGTTTTACTGGTTTCTTTCTTTGCACTAAATTCTAATTTTTTATTTATTCCAAAGAACATATTTGCCTGTGAATGAGGAGTTTTGAATTCTACAAAGGGTGTGTCTATAGTACCTTGTTTGGCTGTAAAACCAAACCCATCCTTCTTCTCTGGTTTACTAGAAGTCGAGCCAAAGGAATTTGCACGGGGCTGGAAATGCATTGTAGTAGATGAAAACAGAGTTGATGATGCTGCAGCTTCACCAGGTCTAATATCACTTGGATACAAACCCGATGTTGCTGCCTGGAAAACAGATTCTTTATGTAGAGAATTACCGAACTCTTCGAGCTTCTTATCATCCAACTTTTCAGTTCGTACATCATTTCCAAATATTTGTGAAGAAGAAAATCCCCTGTCGGTTTGAGCAGCAGAATCTCCCGAAACACTCCCAATATTCAATTTCTTCTCCATCTCAGTTGACAATACCTTCTCTCTTTCCCCACCAAGATGACCAGACTTTTCACCCGTCTTCTCATTCGTTTTACTATCATCGGACCCCTTTATATTCAAATTCTTGATCCTATCTTGAACAGCATCTGTCGAGCTTCCGACCAAAGAATCACTACCTTTTCCGCCCGTAAATACGAATACCTTCTTACTTCCATCAACAAAATCCTCACCGCCTTTAATATTCAACTTGCTCTGCAACTCATCTGGAAGTTTTCCGGTTTCCACACCTTCTCCAACATAACCACCTACATTGCTATCATTCGCATTGCTCCAATTACCCTTGGAACCGTCCTCGATGTTCAACTTCCTTAACTCGTCCGGAAGCTTAAAAACTAAACTTTGATCACCTAAACCACAACTTTTCCCAATTCTCAAATTCCTCATTTCCTCCACAACTCCTCCCTCTAAATTCCCACCCGGGCCAGGAACACCGGACACAGGCCGAAACGGATTAAAGCCGGGCCCTAACCGAGTTCCTAAATCGCCTGAAGATTTCAAATTATGGGAATTCAATTGCTTTCTAATTTTAACAAGCCTTGGCCTAGCAAGGCCGGCCGATGGTCGTTGTGTGGACGGCGTATTGAAGCTAAAATCGGGATTATTCGGGTTGGAATCCGGAAATCCAGAATTAAAATCGCTTCCAAATCCAAAACTAGAAGATTGGTTCATCTTTTCTTGTGAAAATTTCGATTGAGAAACGGAAAAAGACCCAAATGAATTCAATGTAAAAGGAGCAGAAGAAACCTGACCATTGGGGGTTGAAGAAGAAGCTACTCCGGGGTCTATTAACGCCGGCGACATGTCAACATAGGAGTCATCAAATCCAACGGCTTCAATCTGTTTTTGGATTGATGATCAGATTCCTTGATCGATCAAAAGGTAGCTGATTGATGGAGTTTGCTTTTCTTTTTTTCTCTTTTTTTTTTTTTCTTTTTAGATTTATACCATTGGATGAACGCAAATAAATGCAAATAATGCAAGGTCTAGAGAAAGAGAGGTCTTTTTCACAGTTTTCGAAAGATTTTTTTTTTTTTCAATTTTTCATTTTTAAAGTTTGATCCTTTAATGTTGCTTTGAAAAAGCTTCCTTTTGTTTTCCCTTTGTTATTTTTTTCCCTTTCTTTTTTTTTTATAATTATATTTAAATTGTAAATTTTTAATATCAGTCTTAAAATTGCAAGATTTACAAATCACAACCTTTGGGTGAAAATATTTAAAAAAATAAATAAGAAAAAAATGAAAAAAATACTTTCTTTTTATTTCTTGAGATATTAAAGCACCATCCTGTCATACATTGCTATATATATATATATATATATTACAAAGGAAAAATAAAATGATATATTTAGTCCTTTAATATTTTTTTGGTCAAATTAACCCTTGTTCCCATTTTTAACTAAATTTGGCATTTAACCTTTTAAACAAGTTGAATTGTTATTTTTCAACAAAAATATTGATTAAAATGTTATATTTTTAAACATGGTAGCTCGCATGGTAATTTTTTGTTTTATATAGTGGATTTTTTGAATATTTTTATAATTTTTAAGATTATTTATTGATATGACATATAAAACAAATAGCATCATATCAACATGAAGTGCATGTAGACTTCCACACAATTTGCCATGTCAACATCGTTAAAAAATACAATTTGACTCTTTTTTAAAAAATTAATAGATAAATTTAATAAAAAAATGAACAATGACCAATTTGAAAAAAAAGAAGAAAAACGTTAAGGGTTAAATTTATGGATAATTATTGATAAACATATGTCACACCCGTAACTCATTAATGAAGTTTAAAAAATTTCACAAGCGATTATAGGATAATTTTCCTAAATCTATATAGATATTGTTAATAATATTAAATATATAAATTATTGCAATAAAGTATAGTTATATATTTATAAATATATATATATATATATATATGAATTTCAATTTATTATTATAAAATATATTTATAATTTACTGAAGAACATAATTTCGATTAATATAATTATTTTAATATAAGCATAATAAATATTGGTGGAAAAAGAAGAAATGTCATTGGTGTGAAGTTATGAAATTTGTTTAAGGGAGGAAATAAAATTATAAAATTTTGGATTAAAATTAAAATTTTATTTTTAATAAAATATTAAATTAATTTTTTTTTAAATTTGGCTGAAAATGCAAAAAAAAAAAATCATTCAAAACTCAAATTGAATGTTATAATTTGTGGGAAGGGCTAAAAGAAAATTTCTCCCCATTAAAAGAAAGCAGGCCTAGGCCCCTGTTTGAAATGATCGAAGCTTTTGAGCCTGTATACGGAAGGCCCATGGGCTTCATGCTTATGCTATGTAGATTATTTAGGCTAAAATATATTATAAGTCTTTGTACTCTTCGTAAATTTGAAATTTAGTCATTGTAAATTTATTTTTAAGAACATAGTCCCTCTATCTTTTAAATTTCAAAATTCAAGTCTAATTGTTAACACCACAAATTTATTATTTTTTATTCCAAAATGTTATACCAACAAATTGAACAATAAAAAATTAATAATGACCTTAAAAAAATTAACAGTGTTAACAATTGGACTTGGCTTTTGAAATATGAAAATTAAAGGTACTGAATTCTTGAAATTAAAAGTATAAGGATTAAATTTTAAATTTTTGAAAAAGTACAAGGACCTGTGGTATATTTTAACCATATATTTATTTTAACTTAAAAAAATTAAGGATCTCTTATATAGAAAAAGGTATAATGATAAATTTAGCCCTTAACATTTATATTTTCTTTATCAAATTGGCCCTTTTTTTAAAACTAAAATTGACAATTAACCTTTCAAAAAATAGTCAAAACACTTTTTTTTGGTCTGATGGAAATGTTTACTAAAACACTAATTTTTTAATGACGTTGGCGTAGCAGTCCAAGTGTACTTCATGTTGACATGTCACTATTTATCTTATATTTCATATCAACAAATCATTATAAAAAAATAAAAAATATTATATAAAACTCATAAAAATTCAAAAAAAATAGTACGGAGTACACGTGAATTGTGATGTGGGCTACCATATTTAAAAAATTAACGTTTTAGACATTATTTTTGTTAAAAAATAATAACTTGAATTTTTTTAAATGATTGATGACTCAATTTAGCTAATACAATAGGGTCAAATTGATAAAAAAATATAAACATGAAGGACTAAAATTATAATTATAAAAAGAAAACCAAAGATGGTATGATAATAAGACGAAATCAATTAGGTAGGAAATGTTGTAGCCATGTATTAATTTCATTAATATTGTTTTTTTTTTCCCCTGTTTTTTAAGGAATCGGTGAATTACCATATTAGCCTTACATCATGATTTGAAAGGACATGCCGTTTTTGGACAAACAACATCAAAATCTATATGCTTACGTGATACAAACTAAATTAATAATTATAATTAAAAAAATATAAAATTAAAATTAAAATAATATACATGCTATATGCATGTTTATTTATTTTAAAATAAGTTAAAACCATTTTTTTTCAAATTTTTAATTTATTTTAGGGTAAATTACCAAAATAGTCACTTATGTTAACATATTGTAACATTTTAGTCATTGAGCATTAATTGTCGTTAACGATGTAATGGTAATCTGACGTGGTACGTTAAATCATCATTTCAAATGAAATTTTCAGGTTAAATTATACAATTGGTCCCTATATTTTTTCATTTTGTGGTTTTTTTTTACGCTAAAAGAGATGAAGAAGGGAGGAAAATAGAAGGAGAAGCAGAAAAGAATGGAAAATAAGGAAGAAGAAAAAAGGAAGTTACAAGAACATAAAAGAAAAAAAATTAAATTACTCAAAACGAAAAAATATGAAGACTAATTGTATAATTTAACCTAAATTTTTTGTTTTAAATGATGATTTAACGTGCTACGTCAACTTACCGTGACACTGTTAATGGCAATTAACGGCTCAATGACTAAAATGTTACAACACATTAACGTAGGTGACTAAAACGTAATATTTTAGACATAAGCGACTAAAATATAACCTGAGGGAAATAAAAGTGACTATTTTAGCAATTTAACATTTATTTTATTAAAAAATTGCAAGTCTTTTTTTTTTAATTTTTTAAAATATAATTTAAGAATACGTAATAAAATATCAACTTCACTTATAGAATTAGAATACTGAAAATTGATTGAACTATCAAATTTTTAATAGTATTGACATGACAACTCACGTGACAGTTTACGTATATTTCACTGCTAACATGAATAAATTTTCTAAAAGTTTATATGAACTTTTTTTTTAAATTGTTGATTTTTAAATATTTATTCTTATTCTTTTATTTTTTATGAATCAGACGTAGACTGCTATACTAGTGGCTACATCAATGTTGTTAAAATTTTAAGATTTAGTCCGTCTTTTTGTCCAAAAGCAAATAGTTTTACTAATTTTTAAAAATCAAAGGTTAAAATGACCCCCAAAAAATAAAAGAATAAGGGCCAAAATGACAAAATGAGTAAACAATATGGACTTGTTTTTTTCAATTATCTATTTTTTTTTATCACACTTAAACTATCATTCTTGTCTCTATTCACTTAAAAATTACAGATGTCCAATACTAATGTCATGCCATTGGAGGTGGTTATGGGTTAATCGAGCAGAGCCTAAACATGATATTAACATATTTTATGTTTATTCAAGCCCTTCGACTAAAGCATTGACCTAAAATTTTGACCAAGCCCATCCATATTTATAAATAGCTAATCCAAGCTCATTTTAGATCCGCCCATCTTTTTTAAAAATTTAAAATATATTTATATATTTTTAATTTAATATTTAATAATTTTATATATAGTTATCTTAACATTTTTTAATGTTTACATTATATTACATGGTACTATTATATGCTACTATAGATCTAAATTTTTATGTGTTATAAATTACACAATATAAAAAATTATCAAACTCTACAAAATGGTCGTGCTGACTCAAGCATTGAATGTTCAAGCCCGAGCTTGGCTCCATATTTTTAAACAAACCTTTTTTTTACCCAAATTTTCTCAAATTTCGAATAGACCTTCGGGCTTAGGTAAATATCCCAACCCATGAATAAGTTTACATGTCACATTATTGGCAGGTTTGTAGGGGCTAAACTGTGAAAAAAAAAAGGTTAAAGTACTAAATTGCAAAAATAGATATAATTCACAGGGTTTAAGCCCAAAAACAAACCAATACTAAACGATTAAGACAAGGTGACAACAATAGGCTAATAAGTCGGCAATAAAAAAGGACAAAGATATGAAAATAATCATAAAACTTCACTTTCAAAATTTCCACTTTGGATGTTCACATAAAATGTTTGATGATTTTGACTTTATAACCCACAATCATATTTTTAACTTTATAATAAAAAAATTAACCAAATTTGCTTAATTATCCCTTTTTATATTATATTATATTATATTATATCAGCAAAGTTATCCAGCTATTTTGCATGAAAATTGGGGCAAACAATATTTACGCTATACCCACAATAGTGATTGACACACTTCAAATAAAAAAAATGATTTATTACTTAAATTTGTTGGATTCAATTTTTAGTTCATTGAAAAAAATATTCATCTCTCGATTAGTCTTAATTCGACTAACATCGGTATTGTTGTTAGTGCAAGAGAACGTAGATTTGAGTGCCCTAAAGTGTATTACCTTCTTATTTAAGGGTTAGGGAGGGGCTATGGATAGTTTTAGATATTATATCACATATAGTAGATATAATAAGAACCTATAAGTAAATTAATGTTCGATGGGTTTATATTTGATGTTCGATCTGATTTAATTTAAAATTTAAAAAATTATAATATGTGAAAGTAATCATTATTACCTGTGATATGGATATTTCAAAGTAAAAATTGAGAATATATTTTAAAAAATACTTTTTAAATAGTATAGTTAAAAGTCACACTTAGAGTCCGTTTGTTTGTCAATAAAATGTTTTCCCTAAAATTTTTTCATTATTTTACGGTGTTTGATTGGGGGAAAATGAATTCTCACCGTAAATCATTCTCTAGAACATGGGAAAATGAATCTTTTTTAGAAAAATATCTTACCCTTCTTTTTTCGATAAGACATTTTCCGATCTTTCTCCTATTCACATCCACAGCAAAGAAAAACCCTCTTCCCCTTCCCCTTTTATTGCGATCCTAACCCAGTACTTGCCGCCAGCCAGCAATGTTTCTCAACACTAGTCGCCAACATTCATCTTCCTCTCTTGAAGGTAAGAATGAAAAAAGAAGAAGAAATATCCAACTAATATCGTTTTTGTTGATTTTTTTCTTGAACTTTATATATAGAGGCAAATAGGAGAGGTAGAAACTAGTCTTAGCCCCCTTCTAAATGAAAAATTGTTCAATTAGTCCTTTTAAAATTATAAATTAATATAATAATAAAATTATACTCTGATACCCTTTTACATTATATTTATTCATTTTTATCCCTAAAACAATCCTCTAACTTCACCCTCCTTATAGAACATACAAACATCTCATTAATGTTGTCAACTACCAAAACAAAAAGAAGTTAGGGTGGGGGGACAAAAATATGTGTAAATATGGCCAAGGGGGCAATCTAAGATAAAGTTGGGACTGTAGGCAGCACAAGCATTTAACACAATTGCATGCAGACCAACATGATTTAAGACTGCTAAAAACATTTCCATTTCCCCCCAACCCCCAATGAATAAAATGTTTAATTGACAAAATATTTTACTTTTAAAATTTTTTGATATTCGATAATTACACCCCGATTAAATTGCGAATCATGTTGAATCGTATTATTTATGACAAAACTTTAATACTTGTTAGAATTAAAAAAAGTTTTAAATTCGAATCTTATTAAAAAATATTGAAAAAAACCCGCTTCTCAAATAAAAGTTGACTCGACTTCATTCTGAATTTAATCAAGATCTATGCTAAACATAAGAAAACCCGAAACAAAATATATATTTATTTTTAGAAAGTCAATATATCTATTTTTCAATTCAATTATTAAGACGATTAATTATTTTGTTAAATTTAAATTTATTAATCTTATTTTTTAATTACATTACCATCAATTATCAAGTTTTTTTTTTAATTTCAAAATATTACAACAATAAATTTAATAATACTAATAATTAAAATTTAATTTAAAATTTAAAAAAATAAAATTTCTAAAAACAAATTATTAAAATTAAAATTAAAATTTATAAAGAAAACACAAAGATATCATTGATATAAATTGTCAGATCTCCATGTGACAATGTGACCCTTACCCCACCTATAAAATAAGACACATCATACCACAAAAAACCTAAAAGAAAGTCGCCTTTATTCACATGAATCAACCACCTGTTCTTTTTTACTTATTATTTTTCTTAATTTGCACACCAATAAATAATAAATGCAATGATAAGATATATTACATTCTAAAAAAAAATCTTCTTACTTCACTTTCTATAATATTTTTTTGATCTATACACCAACAAATGTTAAATACAATGATAAAACACGTTATATTTTTAAAAAAAATTTAAATTTAAACCTTAAAAACGACATTGTTAAAAACAACTACGAATCGATCTTTTTACTTCATTTTCCCTTGATTTACACCTTAAAAAAGTATTGTTAGGAATAACCGCGAACTTTTTTTTGATTTGCACATAACAAATATTAAATACAATGATAAGACATATCGCATTCTCAAAGAAAAACCCATTTTCGAACCTTAAAAAAGACAGGAGCAACCACAAACCCACACAGTAAAATCACACTAACAATACTAAAAAAAAACATTTCCTTGTTTTGCAAGAACATCCATGAACAATAAATTAAATAATAACAATGAAAAAGAAAGTTGCCAAAGTTGCAGCTTTTTTTTTCATAAATTTTCCCTTTTGGAACTTTCATATATGATAGTTATTCATATACTATACTACTAAAAAACCACGAAATTAAGATTGTTATTTTACAATTTCGAACAAAGGGTAAACTGAAATAATATTACAGTATCAGGTAATAAAAAAAGAGTTACTACTAGGTCTAATTTTACCGTATGGTCCAACATACACGGAGAAAAAGACCCTCCTGTCATTTACCTATACATTTATATGTATCTTTAATTCATTGTAAGTAGTATGTATTCATCATGATGATGATCGTAATGATCACATGATGATGATATTGCTGCAGTTTTTGGGTATGGTTTTTTGGCTATACAGCTAGCTAGAGGACTTTTTTTTTCTATTCTTTTTGTATGATCTTCTCAATGTTTTCTGCAAATGTTCAGGAAAAAAACCGTTTCAACATTATGAAAATCATTGGTAAATATACCATGGAGGTCCTTGTACTAAGTATTGTTTGCATTTTTTGTCCCTTCTACTCAAAAAATACGGACAATTTAATCGTAAGAAGCAAGCTGATCCTTTTTTCTAAAGATTTTGTCCATTTCTATTTTTAAAAACAGATACGAATGACAAGAGTAACCAAATAGTATCACTAATGTACAAAGATCAGTTTTTAACAATAAAATAAATGAAACCTTTAATAAGAGCACCGATTTACTCTTTGATCTAACATTCAGGGACTAATTTGCTCATTTTTTAAGTATAGAGGGAAAAATGCAATTCGGTTCTCAGTACAAGGGCCTCCATCGTACTTTTACTAAAATTCATTAAATTTGGGAAAAATTTTCCAACAATGTTAATATATGTGTCTTACCATGTCTACTTGTTAGAAGAGAGTTTCAGTTCCTTTAAGCTCCTTGTCCTGATGAAAACCTGTAATGGCAGCCAAATGGAATGTTCTTAGTTAGCTTTGGTTTTTCGTATTCGAAGGAACGGGGTTATTGTCGTCTTCTTATGTATGGAATGTTTTACCTGGGGAGTTGTAGGAAACATGATTTGAGAGAAGCCACGTTGAGGCCGGAGGTGTTGGCTGGTGAAGGGTTTTTCTCGTCAGTGAAGACGGTGAAGCACTCGCCGGTTGACTTCTTAGGTGATGCGAAAAGGTTATCGGGGAGAATATGCTCCAAGCTGCAACAGAAAAGGCCAACAAATAATAAATACGGATAAGAAACGATTCAAATGATCGCCACAAAGTGGAAGACTTACGTAGAACCGAACACGTATCGTGTTATGGGGATATATGTTTTTTAATGTACATTTAATGACAAGCTTTATACCTTTCGGGGAAGTCGTTTTGTTCGGTATTGGCCTTATCCTCCTTGGTAACGGTAATGCCGTTGTCGCTTTTATGGTTACAAACTGGCTTACCTTCCTCGAGCAGCTTATTGGCAGCTGGTGATTTCAAACCACCATTATCTGCAGGAAAATAAAAAGCAAAACTGAAATGAATAATGGAACACGAAAGTTAATTTGATCTGTTCTCGGCAGTGTTAAGTGTTATAAACCTTCTAGGGTTGCTTCAACTGGGAAAATACGAGCCTGATTGGTGGGAATACGGGAAACAGTCGGCGAAGGAATGGGAGAACCGGTGGACAAACTGTGATGAAGCGAAGAATGGTGTTGGTTTTTGAGGTCCAAAAGCTGCAAATTCATTAACCTTCTCCCTTGTAGTTCGATGGCCTGTTGTAAATCGGCCTGCTCCTCGAGTTTCCTTCGTAACATCATCTCTTGAGCATTATAAAACATTCTCGCACCTAAACAAGTTCAAATCGAAAAAGCTCACGATCAAGTAGAACATAAACCAAAACCTAGTTCTTTGTTTCTATACACACCGAGTTGAAGATCAAATGGTTCCCGGGAATCAACCAGCGTTGCAGAATACTCTCCTCTCTCCAATTGTTGTTGCTTCCTAATCAAATAACATGAATTACATCGATACAATGCAGACAATATATGCAACATATAGATAACGAAAAACCGAAAAATCATACTTCTCATGGACTTTGCCTTTCTCCTTGTACGGTTTAACGAGAACCCGAGAATCGCAAACGAAATGCGGGTTTCCTTTCGATAAAATGAGCTTCACTGTTTCGGGATACACGAACGTGACGAAACCGAACATCCTTTTTTGTTGATAAGGTATTCTAACATCTTGTACAGGTCCATAAATGCTATATAAAACCCAAAATGGCATGAGAAAAAAACTTAAAAACTCTACAATGGAAGCTCGAACAAGAACCAACAATGGCGGATTTAGTTACCTGAAATAATTCGAAACATCTTCTTCTTTAAAAGTACTGTCAGCTGGGAATGTTAAATAAATCTGCCTAGAGCTTGAATTAGCTCCTATGGCTGCTTCGGACCGGCACCGACCGTATTTATGAAGCTCATCTGTTATCATCAATGGTGATCTGCAATGGAAAAATGTTATTTACACTTAAATTAATAAAAAAAAGAGATTAAGCTAAGCTTCACCTGAACGGCAAAGAAGCACCACCAGCCATGAACTGTGATGCCGTCACCGTCGCCGCCGCCTGTTGGAAAGATTTTGATCTGAGCAGCTCTTGGCAGTGTTCCAACTCGTTCTCAGCACAGTGATCTCCATGGATAAACTTACACTTACTACCGTTCTTACAAAACCCTCGAGCAAAATACAAACAAGGTTTTAGATCTTCACCGGTTAAACACAGTCCCGGAACCGAGAAACTCCGTCGATGTAAAGTCGAATCGGCGTATCCCCCACTACCGCCGGTCAAATAATCCGAAACATGTTCTTGAAACTGAAAATCATCCACGAATCCACCATTGTCGTCGGCGGCGACACCATGCAAAGATTTGGCACACCCATTGACGACACCGGCGTAACAGAACGGCGGAGGAGGAGACGGCGAAGGTGGGTTAGAAATGGGGAGACCTAGATGGGTTTTAGCTTTAAAGATCAAAGAATGGATTAAAGCTTCAGGTCCAAAAGCTAAACGTATCATCTCTTTGTCACCGTGGTCTTGAAGAAGAAGGTAACCTATGATTTTAGAAGCATTTTCAAAGTCTAAATTTTGGATCCTAGAAAACACTATCCTCGTTGCTTCATATGAATCCATGGCATGAACTGAACAACAAAAAAAAGCTGAAAAAAGCTTTTAAAAAAACCAGTCTGGAGAGATGAAGATGAAGAAGAAGAAGAGGATAAGAGAGAGAAAAGAGTGAAAAAAAGGAGTGGACTTTGCTTTCAAAAGGGCAATGATGGATATGGGTTTTAAATATTATTTTTTTCCTGTAAAATTATTATGAAATTATAAACAAAAATGGCGTTTTCCTGCAAATTTTCTCACTTTTTCTTCTTCTTCTTCTTTTTTTATTTTTTATTTTTTTATACTTTTGATGATGGGAAAAAAGAAAAAGGGGAACTTTAGAAATTAGAACCACACACACAAAAAAAGACAGTGCAGAGCAGAGCAGGCAACCTCGGGAGAGTAAATTTATGGTTTTTTTATATTGGGGTTTAAATATTTTTAAGGGTAAATTGCACTTCTAGTCATTTCACTATTAGTAAATTTCTTTTTTAGTTACTTAACTATGAAAAACTACAAAATAATCACTTAACTATTCGATAGTGTCTTTTTTAGTTAAATTACTAACAGGAAAATCACTTGGCATAATATTAAACTTTAAACCTTGCCGTTTTCTTTGAAACATTGAGGGTTATTTTTAAAAGAAGAAGAAAATATGAATATTATTATCTTGAATTTTTGGTGAAAAAGTTTAACTAATAATGTTTTTTAAAAAATTTTATGTGAAAGGGTGATAAAAAAAAGTAAAATTAGAAAAAGTATCAAATTACATGATGTGTAAATTTTAAGAGCTAAAGTTACTCTTTACGATAGTAATTTAATCAAATGATCATTTTATAACTTTTCATAATTATTAGACTAAGATTGAAAATTACCAATAAGTGAGTGACACTAGTGTAATTTTTCCTCTGTTTAAAGAAAATTGTTTACTTTATGGTATTAAAATTTTGATTGTGTGATGGTATGGAGGGGAGATTTGTCTTTTACATAAATGGACAAAACTAGGCTAAGTGGGGAGGAGATTCAGATCTGCTTCAATAAACTTGAAAGGGAAATTGTCTGTTTTTTTTTTATTTTTAAATTTAAATTTAAATTTTTCATATTTACATTAGATTCTGATTAAAATGTTTATGCAGTTAGGTTCCCAAATAAATTACAAAACAAGGTTGTTCAAGTTGACTGATCAAATTAATTAATCGAGAATCGATCAGTATATTGATCCAGACGATGAATTGAAATGATTTTTGGGCGAGCCATTATAAATTGATTGAATCGAATTAAAAAATTAATTGAGTCAAGTTTCTATATTTTTTAATGATTTTTTTAACTTTTTGTGAAATTTTAAATGATTTATCTAATTAAAATTAGATCAATCGATCGATCAGTTTGATCATCGATCTAATTTTTTTAGTGTTTTTTTTCTTCATTCAAAATATTTAAATTCAAGACCTTAAAGGTTGAATTGAGTAGATTGTTTTCCAAATTAGGCTGATTGGTTAAATCGATTAAATTAAGAGCTAATCAGTATACAGTTCAGACAGTGGGTTGAACTAAATTTTGAGCAAACTGCTTGGAATTGATTCATTTGCATTTTTTATATTTTTAATAATTTTAAAATTTTGTGAACTTTTTAAATAATTTATTTAATTAAAATTGAACCGAACGATTGAATCAAGAACAAGCCACTTGGTCGGTTTGAACACCGGTCAATTTTAAAAACTTATGATAAATATTTCAAATTTGAAACCTTTAAAAACATTGAACTCCTTATTGCTCGACCTAACAAACATTGATTGAAAAGATAAACTATTTTATAAATACGTAAACACAAAATCCTCTATGATATTGAAAAACAATTATTTTATTCATTATCTACGAATTTAAAAAACTCTACAAATAAATTTTAAAAAAATTGGAAAAAAAAACACATGACTTACTTTGTAAAGTTTTATTTAAATATATATTTGTAATTTTTTAATCCCACTGCCATTATCCTTAATAATAAATTATATAATATATGAATATAGAATTGTTAGATCTATTCACTTGCTTTGTTATTAATTATTATTCTTATTATAAGCCTTTTTTTTTTTATTAACCAACCATTTTATAATTGGATAAATGGATAATGCAATATTTAATTACATTTGCGTTTCTACTACTATTATTTTGTGTTTGATATATATATATACACATATTTATATATATTTGATGTCTCAGGGTATTTATCGAAACGAGGTTAGTAATTAATTTTTCGTATTTTGTAAGTTCATTAAATGATAGATATTTACCACGAGTTTTAAAGTTATACTCAAAGCGAGGATTGAACTCTCGATCACGAGTTTTGTATTTAATTCATTGTAAATGTATTTATATATAAGTTACCATAAACCAATATTTATAGATATATTCATTGAAAAATGAAACACGACATAATTTATATGATGACATTTGACACGTGACGACAATTATAGTTAATAAATTTTTATAAGTTACCATAAGTATGAATTTCTATAATGAAATAGAAATATTTAATTAAAGGATTAAAATAAAAGGTAAAAAAATAAAAGAAATTAACAACTTTAATAATAAAACAAATTAATTTAATGATAAAAGTAATAATTTATAAGAATAATTAATAATATTATTTAAATTCCTAAAAAATATTGAAATTATTAAAAAGTATAAAAATAATATTTTTTAAATTTTAAAAAGTTATCAATTGTTAATATGATATATAAATAGACAGTCACGTTAGTAAAATTATTAAATGTAAATTTTTTCATAATTTTTTTGATTATTTGATAAACAATATAAATATAATAATTAAAAAAGGATGAAAAATTAAATAGGAAATTAAAATGGTTTTTTAAAAAATTTGAAAAAAAAGCTAAATAAATTATTATATTTTTTAATAAAAAAGGAAAGATTTTAAATTAGACAAATTAATAATTACTACAATGGAAGCACGTGAAGAATTAAAAAATTAAAAGAAAGTGGGGTGTGAAGAGCACGCATTTTGGAAGCGCGTAAATAATGAAGAGCTTCCGTTACAGTATTAGTGCACGTTGAGTTTCTATCTATCTGACAAAACTTCTTCCCCCCCGTACCGTATGATGTAATTTGAATTGGATTTATATTTAAGCAGCACAGTTTTGATTCTCTGCATCCGGCCCCATGGAGCACATCCCGGATCTCCACCCTTTGATTTCGTATTTTAGATCTTGTGGGTCTATTTCAAAAGGGGTAATTATGTATTATCCTATGCACCGCCTTAGAGTAAAAATAAAAATAAAAAAAATCCCAAATTTGAGTTTAAAATAATGCTTTTTGTTGGTTAAATATAGAGGTGAGTATGGGTCGGGTCAGGCCGGGTTTAAGCTCGATTCAACTAAAAATTCAGGCCTGTTTGTTAGGCCTGGGCTTGGCCCGACCCCAAAAATGAGCCTAAATTTTTGCCTAAGCTCAACCTGAATAAAAATGTTAAAACACGGGCCCGACCTGGCCAGTCCGTATTAATTTTTATATTATTTAAAATATATATAATACATCAAAAATACTAAAAACATCAAAAATAATATTTCCCAAGAAATTAAAAATAAATTTTAAAAAATAGATATACTTAAATAACACTAAAACAAATGTTTCTAAAATAATAACAAAATTAATAAATTTCTTTAAAATAATAACATAATTAACAATAAAATAAGTTTTATACAATATCCAAACAATAACAACAAAATAATAGCAACATAATAGTAAAATGGTAGCAAAATAGGGAGAAAATAACAAAAAAATAATATTAAAAAAGTATCTTTTTATCTTTTAGTGGATTCGGGCCGGGCTTGGCAAAAAATGCCTTACCCAAGGCTCGGCTCATTTTTTTTAAACTGGCCTTATTTTTTTGTGCAAACCTTTTTTTTTTGCCTATATTTTTACCCAAACCCTCCTACATTTCTGGCAGGCCTTTGGATTTGGCTGGGTTGCTCAGCCCATGATCAAGTCTAGTTAAATAGACTAAATGTGCGAAATCCAAGTCATTTTTCTTAATTTAATAAAATAGGTCAAAAAGAGTGTATGAAAGTTTGCCTAATTGTACGAGCTTTTCTTGACATGCCAGTAGAAAATTGTTTAGCTGGACACGTTTTCATACTCTTTCTTATCAAAATCAACTTATTTCCCTAGATCTTGAAAAAATGGATCTATTTGACCAATTAAAAGAAAATTGGCATATATTACCTATTTAACCCCTTTTGTTGGTAAAAAAAAAAGTTTTTTTCCATATTTCATTTTTTATATTAAGTAAATTGGTCCAATAAAAAACATAACAATTTAGTCCCTGTTAATTTTAAAAATGAGCATCTTAAGGTAATTAATATTTTTATCAATTTTACATAATTTTGATCAGTATAATAACAAATTTAATCTTCAAATTTTACTTTATCTATAATATATATATTAAGAACTTTTTGGATTTTTTAAAAAATTATGCATTATTTGTTGATATATTTTTTGATCAGGATCAAATTGATAGAATTTATAAATATTAAGAACTTAATTTATTATTATATTAATCAAAATTATGTGCCATCGATAGAAAAATATTAATCTTCTTTAGTTATTTATTTTCAAAATTTATAAGGACTAAATCACAAATAATATTATTTGCGAAGTTTAAAATATATAATAAATTATTAATAAATTATATGTAGAAAATGGAAATGATTCAATATTGTCAAAATATATTAAAAATATATTTGTTTTTATTGTTTATTTAAAGGCAAGGATATATAGGTATTTAAAAGATTTTGTGGGTTGTCAATATCTTGGACCCATTTCTTATTAACATATCTGCTGTTCAGGTTTCAGTATGGCCCAACTTATGGTACAAACTTGGCCTTGTGATTATAATATTTAAATTAGCGAAAAATGTGGATTCAGATATTTATGGATTTGGGTAATATTTGTATTTGTATTCATGTTTTTGGAATAATATTAATGGTTAAATCGGTTAGATTACTGATTTTTTGTCCAAATGGTTCAAACCAAAGAAATTATTAAAAAAAATTATAAAATCTAGTTTAATGAGTCCGTATCAATTCACGAATCAACTGATTATTTTTCCCTGTTCTAAACAAATGTACCAACCAATTCGACCAGATTTTGAAAATATTGATTTATATATTATATTTAATATCTCCACTATATTTGATATTACATATTCGGATTTATATATTTTAATTACTATCAACAATATATATCATAACCACATGGTTATCGATGGGGTTTAGAAATATTGACTACATTATTTGGACTCAAGATGACATCGGTACGCTTAATCACTGATTTGCATATTGGGTGGATTGAGTTGGGGTTGAGTAAATTTAGATTGAGTCAATTTGGGTTTTAAAATTTTGAAATTTGAAAAAGTAAGGGAATAAAAAGTTGTAGTATATGTAAGATTTTCTGTCAATATTGTGATAAAAAATTAAATATATATTTTTTGTGATCATATTTATTTATAAATCCAAACTTTGAAACATAACATTAATAAATTTAATTTTATTTGATAATTATTTTCAACAAAAAAAAATTATAATTATTTGAATAATTTATTTGTTTAAAAAGTTATTAAACAAACCAATTTAGTTCTTAAATCAAATAGAGTCAAATTGGGATAGAGTTAGCATTTACTGTTTAAAAAATATCATTTAATAATTTGGACTTATTTGATTCTTTTTTATATTATAAGAACTAATTTGATTTAGTCTCTATATTACAGGGACCTCCCTTGTATTTCAACCTATATATATGCATGCATGCATTTTAGAAAGATTTGTCTCAAATGATAACATTTAGGGACAAAAAAGAAAGGGTATTACTATATTGTCTTAAATGAAACAGCCCCTTTTGGTCTCAATTCACACAAAAATGGAATGTAGCAAAAATGAAAATCTAAGTACTACTGAAACTTGGGAAGAAATTCATTTTAACCCATTGGTTAGGGGTATTCGGAATCTCGGACCGACACGAAAACAACGGCCAAATGAAAAAAAAAAAAAAAAAAAAAACCTTGATATGCATATAATGTCAAACTATAGAACTGTAAGTTCCTGGATGATTCGGACATGGATTTGTCTATGATGAATCCTTTAGTACATGCTGCACGAGCAAAGCTTCCGATTCCTGAATTACGAGACCAATACAGGGTTCTCCTCTTCCTGCGGTTTTTGAATACCAACCAAACGAGCATAATCGACCCACCTATGGAAGCATAGTGGAAAATTGCGAAAAAGTGAGAAGGTGTAGGCAAAGAAACGAGTACAAAGTATTTGAAGATTAGATATCAAGTCTTACAAAAGGGAACCCAAGTATGTATTGCCTGTTCGAATGGCAAAGCATATCGTGCTCAACAAAAACTTGTGCTGGTGTAGCAAAGGTTCTAACATCCGTTGTTCGATTACACCGGCTAACACTTGGTACCTATATTCATAAAAAACAATGGTTCTGAGTGTTTGTGTACGGAATTAGGATAATCGTGGAAGCATTTTGGGGATTCGAGATCTACGTACCTGAGGTTGCTAGAAATGGCCATATATACACCGTATGCAACACTGGTGGAAAATATGGGAACGTTTTCGATTTCATCAACGGAAGACTTATCAACGGCCTTTTTTGCATTAATCAAGGCATTTGTGGCAGCTGTGCCAACCTACAAGAAAAAATGAAATCTGGGATTTCGGTTCGATAAAATCAATCGCAGGGGAAAAGAAATGAACAGATCCCGAAAACTTACCAAGGAAGAAGTGGTGCCTACTGCAAACAGTTTTGCCCCGTTACGCTGCATCGTATCACGGTTTGTTCATTTGCCAGTCATTGAAATCATATCTATTAAAAGTTGAAAAACGGGAAAGATTTCCTTACCATTACCGCACCTAATCTCTGCAGAAGTGAATATGAAGTCCCGTGTAGAGCAACCTGCAGAGACAGAATTTCACAATCGTAAATCGTGTTTTAGTTTTTTCATCTTAGAAGGACTTTTTGAAATCTCCATCATCGGAAGTTATAAAAAACAGAAACCTGAAAAGCATTATCGGGACAGCTATGGAAGAACTTGGAAATTACACCGGCACTAGCTGCAAGAGAAGGCCGGAGAGAAACGGTAGGAGCAGGAAGATAAACAAGCATGAAATCGGCAATTATGGCCATTACCTAGGAAAAAAACAAATCGGAAAATTTAAGACAATAATGATAACAAAATCCGACATTTAAGTCGCAATAACCTATATGTATGATCGTTTCTCTAGCCTAGTCAAGGAGGAGCATACGAAACCATAGAAGGTACAGTTCGGTATTAAAAGCATTTTACTCTTATGGTTAGATTGCTTGGGCCACAAGCAAACCTGTAGGAGTTACATGTTTCATCCATTAATCTTGAACTACCAACTTCTTTACTGCTCTGCCCTTGATGGGTCTCGAGGGGTCATCCTGCGGCTCGACACACTCGATGGATGGCCTTGAGCATCTGCCGCAAGACACCCTCGATTTTTTTCATTGAATTTAGCCAAACAAGCCAATCATCGCTATTCAGAACAAAAGAAAAAAAGGACTATTTATGAGGTAAACAACAATACCACATCGGCAAAAACGATTTCGAGCTCCTTGAAAAAGTTTTCTCTGCGACGTTCGTATTCAGCAGCAGTCTAAAAGAAACCAGGAAACAAACATAAGATTGAATCAACAAAACCAAATAGACCAATGCAAAATGAAAGAATACGAGTGTAGAAGACCATAACGAAGCGATCACCACCGTTGACACAATTAGGAACAATGTAATCTTAAAGGAATAATCGCTTTTACACAAGCGAAACCGAGGACATCAACGCGAATAAAAGCCCTCCAACCGAGTTGATTCAAGCAATTCTCCCACTCCATAAGATGCATTTCATTTCATTGATGATTTCCCTCTAAACTAATACCATTATGCATATACATCAACAATCAACTTGCGATAAAAGTATTGTAGAAGTCCCTGTATTAAAAATCAAATTATAATTTTCTTCTTTTCTCAAAAAATAAGCAAATCAGTCCTTGTATGTTAATTGAAGAGTAAACTGATTTTTTTTAAAATAATTCATTTTCTATGGTTAAAAGTTGGTCACTATTTGTCAACATGAAGTTCAACAGTCTGTGTATGATTATCTCATCGGCCATACTAGTTTTTAATGTACTAATGGATAATTCTTTAACAAAAAGGATCGAATTTGCTTTTCAATGAAAAGTAATTTATAAATTGACCTAGCAAAGCAATAAAAAATGGGAATCTTTCAACAAATTATTGATGATTTATAATAAAAACTAATAACCCTAAATCCCAAAAAGGCAAATTAAAGCAAGAAGGGGGCAAAAATAGAACCTTGGTGAAGATCCCAACACCACATTCAATGAACACTTTAGCAAAGAAAAGATCATCAGCTAAAAGCCTTTCTTTGAACCCATCAAACTGCATTAGCCAACGCATAAGATCCGATTTTTCAAGACCCAAGAACCTGTCTATAACCGACCCAGGAACCTTTCCGGCTTGGATAGCCGCCACCAAGTCCTTCGGCAGGGTTTCCATTGACCTCCCTGCCTCCGCCAATACAATCATCGCTTCTTTCATGTTCTCATCACCCGCATTCTCATCACCGCCACCACTACCACCTTTTCCTTTTCCGTTGTCATTGTTTCCACCGCCTCCACCGGAGTTATTTCCGCCGCCGGGGAGGGTGGAGAAGGTTGGGAACAGGGAATGTTTGCGGTGGCGGATAGTTGTGATGGGAGAAGGGAGGCGGAGATGGAAGGTGGTGGAGAATTTAGAGGTGGTTTTCGGGAGAGGAGAAAAAGGCGGGAATGGGGTGAAAAGGGAGGTGGCGGCAGACATTGGTGGCGGTGGGGACGGCGGAGGTGGTTTTGTGTTGGGTTGTTCCTTACGTTGTTTTCGGAGTTAACGTATGTCGTTGGTGGCTTTTTGGTTATCAAACTTTACTGAGAAGGATTTTAAAAAGCGCTTTTGGCCAGTCTTGTCTTAAAATTTCTTTCCTACTCTCTTCTTCTATCAATTGAAACTCACGCTCCTCCTCCTACTCCTCTTTCCACTACTATATGTGTAATTTCCAAATTATCCAAATCCGTAAATATGTCGAATCTATCATCCTAATATTACTATCCAAATCTATATTTAAATTAAATAATATTATTTTTTTGATATTTAAATATGTAAAAATATTTGAAATTTTAATCATTTTCAAATATCTAAATTCGTAAAAAATCTAAAAATGGATACAATTATTCGAATCTAAATAAGCATTTGTTGTCCGAATAATCAACGTGGATTGGATTAATGGATATTCAAAATACCTATTTGCATATGCTTTGAATTCACACTGAATATTAATTTTAAAATTCAAATCCACAATATTTGAATCTATCGTTCGAATCGTCACCCCTAATCTAAACTCTAGGGTGTATTTGATTCACGTTAGCTTACATTAGACCTCGTATTCTCACATTTCGAATCAATATTACTTTGTAACATATCTGACATTCCATCTCGTAATATCACGTTTTCGTAATTTTATTACCAAACGAAATCTTACATTTTTTTAACCAAATGCCCTTAACTTATTTTTAATATATCTCTAAGAAGAACAGTTATTTGTGAATAGGTTGTGTAGGAGAATTAGTATTGAGATAACCGCTTTTAAACTTAATGAAGTTTGACTTGGACAAAACTGGTGGAAACCGACCAAGGTTTCGATCTAGATAACAATATTGAACCTGTTGAATTGCAAATCGGAATGGATTAATTGAACCGACTAAAAATCCGATTAAATCAAGATTTTTTAAAAATTTTTATTCTTTTATGAATTTTTAATGTTTTTAATCAAACCGATTGAGTCGATGACCTGATCAGTTTGATCATAGTTTGATTTTAAAAACAATGTTTAAACTTTAAGGCGCTAAATTTGTTATTATGCCAATAAATAAGGTCATGTTAACACTCCGTTGATGATTTAACGGAAAAATGACCAAAATATAAAATATCGAGAATGTTAATGATTAAATCGAAATTTTTTAAAAGATTGATAAAATAGAAAAACACTAATAGTTGAGTACTACAAATGAAATTAATTTATATTTATGCAAGAGCGTGTAACACACAGCCTGAAGCATACGTTTGAAGGAGGCATTGATTTGTGCCACGTGGAAGATGGTGAGAGAGTTTATAAACTGGGTGCCACGTGTGCGCAGCGGGATGTTGTTTATTCTTAGAATCTTGAAAGAACACTGAAAGAATCTCATTATTATTAGGTAAAATGATGCCGTCAATCCATCTACTTTAATAAAACTTGCTATTTGATTTTTTTTTTTTTATAGAAGATATCAACAATATAAATAATTGGTCTAGGCCTAAATCTCAAATTTGTTTTATCGAGAAACTAAAATTCTTAAAAATAAAGTATAAGAGTTAAATTTAAAATTTATAAAAAATATAGGGACTTGTGGCATATTTTAATAAAAATACAAATTAGACGTAATTTCCAACAACTTAGGAACTCCCAAACAATTAGTCAAATTAGCTGTTGATAGCTGGTTGCCACCCTAGCATTGGCACAATACTTCTTTAAGGATGATAATTCGGTTGAGAATTTTAGGTAGGTCATAGTTGGGGTTACGTATTTGTAAATATTTTATTTAAATTTTACGGATTTAAATAATATTTAAATTTAAATTTTTAAAAAATTATTTGTGATAAAATTAAAACGAATGTATATAGATATCTCAAATATTTATTATTTCGGATTAATATTATTTATTCGAATAATTAATGTCGATTTGAATATATAAAGTTATTGGTTCTATCAATGTTCCGGTTGTAGACCCACTTTCCTCCCAAATGCCATTTGGTTAGGCAGTTAGTATAATTGTTATATTCTCTAGGGGCATGTTGTAAAATTCACTGTCTATCTTTCGGCAAAAGTTGATAAACTCGTTGGTTATAGTCAAATTTGATGCCCTCAATAAAAAGTACTAGATAGCTTTCATAATCTCCACATTATCCGATTGAATTAACACTCTTTCATAGTCCCGATTATGCAAGAAGAATCAACCCATCTAATATGGCTTATAACTCAACTTTAATCTATTATAGCCTAAAATTCATTCTCTGTTCTGATCATGCAAGACTCCCCTGACAGTAGTAAATTCGGAATTTACCTTAACAGTATCATCGATATTTAACCGAATTCACCCATCTGACAGTGAGACTGCTGACCTAGCTTCTTGGCTCCTGTGTGGGTCAAGTTTATGTAAAGAATCTTAGATAATCTTTAGATTAATTCAACTTTTAATATTAACATGGTGTTTTGGACACATTTCGACACAAAAAGCAGATAACATGGAGGACGGCTTCCCAGCTTCAAAAACATTCAACCAAGGTTACTCATTGACATACGACGACGTTATCTTCCTCCCTCATTACATTGATTTCCCCACCGATGCCGTCTCTTTATCCACTCGTCTCTCTCGCAATGTCCCACTCTCTATCCCTTGTGTTGCTTCCCCTATGGACACTGTCTCCGAACCTCACATGGCTGCTTCAATGGCTGCCCTTGGTGGTCTCGCTATTGTTCATTGCAACTGTACTTCTCAACAAGCTTCCATTATCCGTTCCGCTAAGTCACTTCGTGTTCCTGTTACTGAATCAGGTAATTTGGAAACTAGTTAGCATCCTTGTTGGGTTAAATCTTTTTTTCTGTTTTGGGGTTTTAAATGTCTGTCAGTAGGAGCCGATGGGGAATGGATGGTGGGTGCAGCTATAGGGACAAGAGAATCGGATAGGGAGAGGTTGGAGCACTTGGTGAAGGCGGGGGCGAATGTGGTGGTCTTGGATAGCTCCCAGGGTAATTCGATGTATCAGATCGAGATGATCAAATTTATTAAAGAAGACATATCCTCAATTGGATGATTGGTGGGAATGTGGTGACTATGGCAGAAGCACAGAATTTGATTCAAGCTGGTGTAGATGGATTAAGAGTTGGGATGAGGTCTGGGTCCATTTGCACCACACAAGAGGTTTGTGCTGTTGGACGAGGACAGGTAAAAAAAAAACTTCTCTTCGATAGTTCGATAACTTAATTATAAGTTGAATCTATCATATTACTAGACTATTTCTTTCATTATAAGTTGCCAAATTTATTTTCTTTGATTTTGCTACCTCTCAGGCAACAGCCGTTTACAAGGTGTCATGGTGTGCCCGTTATTGCTGACGGTGGCATTTCGAACCCTGAACATATTGTCAAGCCTTTGGTTTTGGGGGCATCTACTGTGGTGATGGGAAGCTTTTTAGCCGGAAGCACCGAGGCTTCTCGAGCTTATGAGTATATGGTATGATACTGCATTTGTTTTCTGTAGCTTTAGGCGTTATAGTATAGATTATGGTGCACTGCTCACCAGACAGGAGTACTTACTGAGAGTCTTTCATTGCTTTAGTCATCACTTGTTTCGCATATAACACTCACTCTTTTCTACAGATACAGACACAAAGAAGCATATATATATATATATATATATATATGCATTACCGTACACAATGCAAGCAGTCAAGCAAGGATTCCAAGATCTCGGTGCTTCCTCTCTACCACCTGCACATGAACTCTTGAGATCAGGCACACTTAGGCTTGAGGTATGATTAATCACCTTCATAAGATCCCATTTTTTTTTCTGGTTTGTGATTTGATTATTGTTGCTTATGATACAATATCGTGTCGTCATGAAACTGGAACAGGTTCGAACCAGTGCAGCACAGGCCGAAGGCGGAGTGCATGGTTTGGTTTCTTATGAAAAGAAATCATTTTGAGATTTTTCCCTCTTTGGTTGATGTTTCATCAATCTTATTATAGAATCTGATCATATTTATTTTTGTTGATACATTGTTTAGAATTAATCCCTTCTCAATTTATAAATAGGAAAATAATATGTTTTAACACGTTTGAATCCATGTCTTCCTACATCGGCAACAATGTTCATCCTAATCGAGCTAACATAAAAATTTTATAAAAAATTGATGTGATATTCTAAGTTTGTGTCACATTATCACTTAAAAATTTACAAATTTATATAAATTTTAATAACCGGATTGGTGGTTGAATATGTCAAATTGTAGATTTTCGATTCAATCAGCTTAATTTGATCACCAAATCAACCATAATTAAATAAATAATTAAAATTTTATGCAAAATTAAAAATAATTTTTATTAAATTAATTTAACTATTAATTTTTGTTTCGATTTTTGAATTTTATCTATTTTAAGTAATTTTTGAGTCAATTCGTTCAACTTTTTATTTTGGTCGAAATATTGGTCAAATTTATTGTTGTATCTTGATAGAATCTAAGTTTAGAATTTTTCTCTAAACTTATATAAATTAATTAAAAATTTTAAAAATTTTCTTAATTAATTATAAAATATTTAAATGTTATCAAATTATCAAAATTATAAAAATGTATCTTAAAATTATTAGAATAATAAAAATTTAAAAAAAATTATCATAGATATTTTTAATATAAAATAAAAATCATTTAACATAATTAGAGTAAAAAGAATCTATATTTTACCAGGGACTTATTAATTGAAAAACTTATTAAAAATATTTAATTTTAATTTTTTATAAAATATAAAATATTAGATATAATGTATATCCATTTTCTATATTATTTTTTTAAATTTTTAAATTTTTTATAAAATATAAATAGAAATAAAAATATTTGTTATCAACAACATATTGTTCGACTTAGATTTACAATACTATGTAAGCCAGTGTGCTTGTTTAATTTCGAACCGGTTAAGTCTGTGAACCGATCGTTTTGATAGCCGTACATGTTGGGAATCCGGTTTGTCTAGAATGAGCATTTTGTTTCCGGATCTCGACGAAGGCAAAATAACGGCAAGATTCCTTCGCCGTGTTGCTTCATCAATGCCGACATATTACCGAGTTCTCTCAGGGGTGATCGTCGAGGAAGAAGTCCAGTAGCAGTGCATGGTTGAGCCTTGCAGCCGTCATCGTTTGCACAACGGTTTTCCTTCAAGTCACACATGAGTATCCGCTTCTCCGTCTCGTTTCTTGCTTCTTGGTTAGTCGGTGAAGTATTTCTACCCCACGTGGATTTCCTTTCTCTTTCGTTCCGCAATCTCTCGATCTCTTCGTGAAACACGAACATTCGAGCCTGTAGCTCGTTAGCCTTTGCTTTGGACGAATGTGCTTTCTGTCTCCATTCTTTCACCTAGTGAAGGCAAAAAAAAACATGTTAGCTCTACGAATAACCGGGACGAAGTTAGCTTTGCGATAATCTTACAGCAGATTTCAAAGATCGAATCTGGTAGTCCGAATCAAGTGCTCGATCTTCCCAATAATCTCGACATTTTTGCAATTCTTCCATCTCGTCCCTTACTTGCCCCAACATATCTTGCATCTGAGACCATTGTTCGGTCTCCGCACGAACTTGCTCAACAATTCTCCGCACTATAGCCTTGCAATGTCCCGAGCACACTCTTGGTTCACCGGACATTTTCTCCTGCAGAAACAAATGTACGGCAATCGATTCATAATCGGGATTTTCATCGGCTGTGTGAACTAAATTAACGTAGATATGTACGATGAAGCTCAATACCAACCGGAACCGAGTATATTGTTCAAGGCACAATAGTAACCATGTCCCATTCGTAGACCTTACAAGAACTCGACCCAACAAACGTAAAAACTTTCCGGATATATGCATGTGCAATGAGCATCAATATATAGCACAAATCATTCATGAAATTTACCTTGTCTGAACGTTGCGTCGATGACGGTGACGAATCCGAATAGTCAATCCTCTTTGAACTGTTACCCGAGGAGGTCATCGGACTGTATTCCTCTGCCATTCTCTCGAATAAAACTCCTTTTGACAATCTCTCCATGTTTCTCCTCAAAATCTCCACCTACCAATACGAGTATGCGCGATATTTAAAAGATCATATCTCCGTATGAATGTCCGAATATGTATAAGACACAAAAGTAGTACAAAAACTTAAGTTTTATGTTCTTACATTGTTGTTCCGATTCGAAACAAGGCTCTCGTCGCTTTCACTTCTTGTTTTAATCGATAAGCTAGCTTCTGCCATTTCTCGAATCTCCTCCGCGCCTATTTGTTCGTCGGAGAATTCTCCGAACTTGTCGAGCGGCGTTCGGAGAAAACATGCTCGTTTATCGAAATTACTACATTTTTTAGCCTCTAAATCTTTAACCCCTGTCCTCTTTTGCAATTTTTCTAGTTTTTCCAACAATTCATTGATCAGTTCTTCCAATATCATCCTCACATCATTTCCTTCACAAATGTTGTTTCTTCCCTGCATAATCAAGGTTATTGAATTATCGACCGACTCGAAGGAGTCGGTTATAGTGTTGGTAAGTATATATGTCCGAATGAGGTTAATACATGCATTATCAAACAAAAATATATATATATATTTATATAGATAGATAGATGAAATTGAAAAAGAAATCAACTATGGTGAACTACAGAAAATAATAAAAAAAAAAGGTGAAAAAAAGAAAGGGAACTAACAGAAACCAAAGTATGAACAGAGGCTCAACTTACCAATGGCTTCACACATTCTATCAATAAAAATCCAGCAACCAAACAGAAAACAATCAATATTTTCTCGACAACCAAACAGAAAATAAATAAAAAAGAGAGAAAGGAATCACTAACAGAAACCAAAGTATGAACAGCAGATTTCAAAGTTTTCTCCATTTTCACGCTGCCTCTCTCCATTTTCCTAACAACTATGTCTCTTTCAATCCTCAATAAATTACATTCAGCTCTCAACATTTCAGCTTGGAACTTCCATTTCTCTTCTTCAACCAAAGCTACAACACGACCATTATTTTCTTCTTCTTCTTCTTCTTCAACCTTTTCTCTTTTCATTTCTTCATTGCTTTCTTCCATTGGAGTCACAAGCATTAATGGGATAAGCCCTCTTTTGAAACACCTTTCTTGATCAAATAAGTTCACTAGTTGTTTCCCTTTTGTTTCATTGTGTAAAGATGGTAGCTTTGAAGGCTTTAATGGTGGTTTTCTTTTAGGCCTAGGTGGTAAATGAAGGATCTTTGGGGCTGGTTGTGGTGGTGGGTATTGCCATTTGGATCTTTTTGTTATGGTTTCTCCCATTGATTGCTTCTCCATGCAAAGAAGACACAATTTTTTTGTTTTTTTTTTTTTTTTTTTTTGGGGGGGGTTGTTTCAAATCAGTGTTTTTTGGTTTGGTTTTGATTGATAACTTTTTTCATATTAGTCCTTATACTTTTTTTTTAGATTATATTAGTCTCTACCTACATTAGTCCCTGAGACTAACCCCATTTATTTTTTAATGTAATTTTTGGTTCAACTTCGGAAGTATGTTAATTTTATGTATGCATTTTTTTGTCCACTTTAATACATGAATTTAAAAAATTGTAACAATTTGATAATATAACACTCTAAAATTTTTTCACGTTATTAAATAAATTAATTTTTTAGATAATAACATGGCACAAGCTCGATGTCACATAATTAAACTATTACACTTTTTTAATACATAAAACAAAATAGAATTAATTGCAAAATTAAGGTACCAAAATAGACATAATTACTAAGTTGAAGGTTCAAAAATTAACCAAAAAATACATGCAATTAGAGGTATTCCTTAGATACATAGTATAACCTATAAATTATTTATTTTAATAATTCAATAATTAAAAAAAATATATTAAGTATTAATGTTTGCAACAAATACTGACACCTCGTTACTAAATCCAAAGTAATGTGTGTTGCATGGGCTCGGCTGGGTTTCTTCTCTCTCTTTGTCTCGAGTCTCTCCACCTTCACATTGACTTTTGTCTGGGAATACTTCATTTTCTAAGGAAACAAACAGTCTGGACCGAAACACAAAGATGCTTTGTTACTTTGGACATTGTTGATTTTAATTATGTCTTAAGGCATGCACCATCTCCATGTTTGACTCTGAAAATAAATAACTTCAGGGACCACTTCACATGGATTGCTATCCTGGTGTGCATGTATATTATTCAAGAATTACTCAAAAATTATTTCAAGTTTTCGACGTGTATGTAATTTGATCGACGCTTATCTTGTGAGGATCGGATTCAATATTGATACTTTGAAAATGATAATTTTTCTCAATTTAGTTTCGATAAATTCCAAATATTTTAAATTTTTTTTCCATTTTTGGTCAATTTAATGACAATACCATAATATTATACCACATCATCACTTAAAATAAATGTTTAATGATAACATGTCATGTGATGGTCCAAATTTAGAACTTGTAAATTTCAAGGACTAAAAGTTGTCTCATCCATAATTTGAAAATGATGCAATTGACCCTTTTGAGAACATATATATATATATATATATATATATATATATCCATTCATTGAGAAAAACAAATCCATGTTTTATAATCTAAAAGACATAAATAATAATAAAAGACCAGAAATCAGCTTTTAGTTTGGAGTTTGCCATTGTTATTTGTCATTGAAGCTTTATTCATTTTTGCTTTTTGCTGTTTCATCCCTAAGCTATGGCAAATTATATTCTAAAAACCAAAAACTCCACAATCCTCAACAAACAAAATTAGGACACACAATAATTTTATAGATCCCGTAAAATGATGCCAAAATCATCTCGAAAAACCCAGATTTCATCCGTTTCCAGATGATGTTACCAAACAGTAACAACCCCGAGAAAGAAACTCCGACAGTTCCGTTTATTAGACAATGCAGCCAGCCAGTGAGAATATCGTAAAAACCGACTCATTCGCTCTTACCGTTTTGCTGGGCGGCAACGAAATTACGAATGACTTCCATTGCCAGTTGATGAGGGCTCTTGTTCTGCAGCTTTGCAAGCTCTTCCATGGCTTCGTATGTCTCTTTATCGGCGAATGGCTTAAGGTTATACCTTACTGGTGATTGAACTGGACCTTCCCACTTGTCTACCAGCTCGTGAAGTTTTTCGAATCCCTGTGAGAAATCATCATTTGATTGTTTGATAAATATTAACGAGGCAATACTGAGGACAAAAAAATACTTACCATGCGGGTTGTGAAGTCGCCGAATGATTCTTTGGGTTGTCTTTTTCGTTTCCAGTAGTAGAATAAAGGCTCAAAAACTTTTTCGAGATCTTGAACTTTGACTTTGTTCATAAAAGTTCTTGCTAATTGGGTTTGATTGGGTGTTCCTCCGAGCCAAATCTAAACAAAAAAAAGGGAATTACCGAGTTATCCTACCAAGTATAAAACGGCATCTAGTCAAATAATCGAATTACCTGATAACTGTTTGGACCGTCACCAACTAGTCCAAGCTCAGCCATGTATGGTCTAGCACAACCATTAGGGCAACCAGTTACCCTTATCACTATAGACTCACTGTACTTGAGTCCAACCTGAAATTAGGCAGTGCCGATCTATTTATTAGAGTTCCAAACCCGATCATGAATACAGATAATTGATAGGATTCTTTAAAAGGGTCAAGGAGTTGACTGTTTAAGCCAATGATCATACAACGTACCTTCTCAAAGACAGCTCTGACACGCTTGAGGATGTCGGGTATACCACGTTCAGCTTCGGTTATTGCCAAAGGGCAAAGTGGGAAAGCCGGGCACGCCATAGCGGTTAAGTTCAAGGGGTCCACGTATCTAGGATGCTGTTCGTAGCAAGAACATGTCAGCCGTACATTCTAATTCAACATATGAATTACAATTTTCGAGAATGAATATCGATAACCGAAGGAAAGAACTAAACAATTAAGCACAACGTGCACACTAGACAGATAGTAAGCTCCCGAAAAATGTTATTTCGGTGCTTTGGGCAATGATTAAGCAAATCCTAAATGCAATCTTTTTGGAGGGATTCTACGCCATGGTATATTTGGTAACGGTTCGTGTGATTCCATATTAGGTTAGATAGTCTTATCTAGCTACTAACATGCCATAAATACACTATCATACGGGCAACCAATCCGAACGAATAGACATATATACTTAACTGTTTGATTAAGATGCTCGACTCTAATAAGAATCTTACCAGCAACCCAGCTTGAGCGAGAACTGTGGTAATAGGACGCCTCCATGCACTACGAATGTCACACAAAATGAGGTTTTGGTTTGGGGTGATTCGCACATTTAAATTATACTTCTCTATCACTTCCCTCAGTGTCTTTTTCATTTTTCCTCCAATCCGACCGTTATCTACATGGAGCCCGCAAAATAAAGCACCGTCACCCTGTGAAATGAGAAGTTACCAAGTTGGTCAAACGCACCGTGTTAATGCTAAGGATGTTAAAAATGAAAACAATTCAAGACAATCATAACATCAAATTAAAAACACGAACCTGCTCGTGCCATCCCAAGTAACTCTTAAATTTCCATTCCGGCAACTCGTGGAAAGGCTCGAATTTCTTTCCATAATATTGCTCAACAACATTTCTAAATTTTTCAATCCCCCAAGAACTAATCAAATATTTCATCCTACTATATTTACGATCATCTCTTCTACCATGATCTCGTTGTGTAGCAACGATTGCTTTAATAGCATATAAAATGTCACCTTTTGGCACGTAACCGAGCGGTTCACCCAAACGTGGGAAAGTAGTCTCTTGTCTATGTGTTCTTCCCATGCCACCGCCAACCTGCAATAACAAGAAACCAATACTTTTAGGTATAAAAATGTGCAATAAAAATGGTGAAAGATGGGTAAAAGTACCATGGAAGCCCCCACACCAAGAGTCAGATTGCATTTTGCTCCCTTTTTCTAAAAAATGAGCAAATTAGTCTCTATATGTTAGGTTGAAGAGCAAATTCCATTCACTTCTACCAATAAAAACTGAGATAGCTGACCGAATAACCAATCAGTTACATGTGGTACGCCACGTGTAACTCATGCTAACTTATAGGGATCAGCTTTTAACAGTAATACAAGGACTAATTTGCTCCTTTTTCTTAGTAAAAGGGTAAAATGCAATCCGTCTCCTAGTACAAGAACCACTCAATCCTACAGTAATAATCTTACGTATATGTTGAACCCTTGAGGCTCCCCGTTTTCATCGAAAACCACCACCACACCGATATCATTCGTGAGAATATCCACTGAGTTATCAGTTGGCACAGTCACAGCAATCTTAAACTTCCTAGGCAAGAACTGCGTACCATATATCGGCTCCGGAGAATCTGGGAAATTCGTTCCGTGAGAGTTATCATTCCTGGCTTTCACAACTTCCGGAGGTTCTGAAGTCAAAAATTTCTCACCATCCACCCATACATCATAATAAAACCCCGACTGCGGAGTCAACAATGCTGCAATATTATCTGCCGTTTCTTGTGCAAACTTATATTCTTTTGTCATAAACGGCGCAGCTGGAGCAAGCACATTTCGATTAAGATCCCCACACGCACCGAGAGTCGACCCCATGTTTCTAATAATAGTACTCATAACAGTCTTGAGATCTTTTTTCAAAACACCATGGAGTTGAAACGTTTGCCTCGTCGTTAAACGTAACGTTCCGATACCGAATTGATCGGCGAGATCATCCATAGTTAAGTACAGCTGGTTTGGGACTTTCCCGCCGGGGTTTTTAGTTCGAAGCATGAACGAATACGACCGAGTACCTCGTTCATCTCGGTTATATTGTTGATAACTGCCGTGGAACTTAATTAATTGTGTTGAAGCTTCGTTTATGTTGGGTGTATCTGTATATATTTCTTCATTGAGAGGGTATCTAATGAAATTACTTTGTTCTTTAAAGATTTCAACTTTGCTTCGTTTTGGCTCTGCTGTACTTGTTTCAGGCTTCAATGGCTGCAATGGGATTCAAGCAAAGACACAAATTAATATAAATAATTCTCAAATTAAAAAAGGAATTAATCTTTTATTTCTAAAATATATACCTATTAATAGATAAACAAAAAATTGAGGGGAAAAAAGTGTCAATTGATCATTTGACATTAGCAACTTTCTTAAGATTTTCCCACACTTTCTTAGCTTCCAAACAACAATTAACATTCAAAATGATATTATTTCCAAAATATGCAAAAAGAAAAAATTAAGGGAAACGTAAAGTCTCAATTGATCATTTGACCTTAGCAATTTCTCAGAAAGTAATAAAGAATGAAATGTATTTTTTTTTGTAAGGGTCAAGCTGAGAAAAGAGTGAAAAAGAATACAATTTGAAAAAAAAAAAGTTACAAGATTTTCCCGCACTTTCTTAAGATTTTCCCACACTTTCTTAGAGTCCGAACAACAATTAACATTCAAAATGAAACAAATCAATATTAGTTCCAAAATATGCAAAAATAAAAATAAAGGGACAACAGTCTCAATTGATCATTTGACATTAGCAATTTCTCAGAAAGTAATAAAGAAAGAAATGTATTTTTTTTTTATAAGGGACAGGCTGAGAAAAGAGAGTGAAAAGCAATACAATTTGCCAAAAAGTTACAAAATTTTCCCACACTTTCTTAGATTCCAAACAACAATTAACATTAAAAAAAAAAAAAACTGACCGTGGAGACAGCTCTAATGAGAGTAGGAGTGCAAAAACGAAGGGGAAACACACGAAGATTCCTCGTCAAAGCTATGGAATTGGAAGATTTCAACCCCGTGAAGCTCTGGAATCGGATCTTGGGATCGGTCGGCGTGAGGGTACCGGTCGTAGTTCCAAACGACGTCGTCATTGCTTAGAATGAAAAAGCTAAAAGGCTTTAGTAAAGAAGGTATAGCAACAATGGCGAAGAGATAAAAGCAGAGAATTTGATGCTTTTCTCTTTATTGATAGAGAAGAAGAAGAAGTGGATTTTATTTGTGTGAAGTGCGATAATTATAAAAATAAGAAGAGGAAGTGTTATTTGTTTTTGCTAAGGTGCGCCAATGGTCACGTGCCTGACACGGGACATTTTTTTTCCCTGTTGAATATGGACATTGATAACATGCCCACGCGCAATCCATTACCAAAACATAATTAAATAAATTATTTTATAAAAATCGTAATAAATTTTAATAATTTTTATTAATTTTTATTTTTATCATTTTTATCACATGTCACGTCGTGGTTGTGATATGTTGTGACTTTAACTAAAATAAATTAGGGACAGTTAATTTTAACGGTCAAAGGGTATTTTTAATGCATTTTTGTAGTTTAAGTACCCAATTGAGTGAAAAAGAAAAGGGGTTTAATTGATTTTTTTAAAATTTTGAAGGCATTTTTTTTATACATTTTGAAAGTTTAAGTACCTAAATGAGTGTAAAAAAATAGTGGCTTAATTTTTTTGAAAAAGTTTGAAGACCTTTTTGATACATTTTAAAAGTTTAAATACTCAATTGAATGCAAAAAAAAATACAAGAGCTTAATTGCTTTTTTTCAAAAAGTTTAATGATTTTTTACACCCTTAAAGATGACATAATATAAAATTAATATTATATCGAGGCAATATAGGATGAATTTTTCCTAAACTCAACTTGATTTGATTAATTGAAGAATTAAATCCATCTTAACCCATCACAAAACCCTATTTCATAAAATAAATTAACTTTATCTGTCGTAACCATTTTTTTTGAAAAAAAAGGATGTCGACTAAAAAAAAAATGAAAAATGGGGAGTCGCCACCAACCTTTTTAGGTGTGATTGGGTCACCTTATAAAACGCTTTGGTCTACGAAGTATTAGAGAATGGATTCGGGAGTCGGTTACGCGCGGGGAAGGATTAGCACCCCCGCGACGCCCAAAATTGGTACCAAATTGAGCAATTTTCTGTCTTAAATCGAAATTTGGAAAGATTTGAAAATATGATTCTTTTTTGAAACAGGGATAATTTGAGTAGAAAATCGAGATTCCTTTGCCTCGGAAGAATTCGAACGTCACATCCAGCACGATTGGACATGAGGTTCTTTTAAATCCTTCGAAACTAAAGTCGTCTCGTGAGTTACAAAATGTTGCTTAAGAGGGTATTTTAGGTATTTAGATGAACGAGAAATCGCAACCCAGCACGTTATGGCACTATTTCCGGTATTTCTAAACACAAAAAAATTACCTCGTTTTTGGAGCACTTTTGAATAGAATTGGGATGATTTGGGTTGAAAAATCGAGATTCATTCGCTTCGGAAGAATACGAACATCACATCCAGCACGATTGGACATGAAGTTCTTAAATTCTTCGAAGCTAAAATTATCTCGCGAGTTGCAAAATTTAGGATGGTATTTTAGGTATTTAGACGAACGAGAAATCGCAACCCAGCACATTAGGGTATTTTAGGTATTTAAACAAAAATATTGCCTCGTCTTAAAAATCTTTTTTGGATTTAATGAAATAATATATTTTTGGGATGATAGTGCGATTAATAGAAATATTAAAACACGATGTTAGAAAAATAATATCAGTAATAGTATTTACCGTGAAAGAGAGAAAAAAGGGCATGTAGTTATAACGAACTATATACGTGAGATAAAAACATGTGAGTAATATGATATTAAAATATACACGACGTAATGCTAAGGTATATATATAAAAAGGAATATATGCGACATGCAAATATGTTAACAAAAATAATGATATTAAAACTATTAGAAATATTATATAATACGTATATACGTAAGTAAAAATAATAGTACTTAAAACAACTATTAATTACTTTAGAAAAATACATATATTAAAGATAAAAAAGATATAAAATAATATTACAAGTATATATAATATTTAACAGGATAATACTTCAAATAAGTATACGTACCATGCCAATAATAGTAATAAGCATATATATCTAATGCATGAATATAGTAAAACATCAATGACAAAATCACTAATGGTAAAACATATATATATATGTATTTGAAAATAAATGTAAACATACCCATAATATATATATATATATGCGCATACGATACTATTATTAAAAATATATACAATATATATATATGGTAACGCAATATACATATGGTATTAGAATAATAACAAAGACATAATATATATGTGTATATGAGTATTAATTAAAATGATACTAATGGTAAAATATTAATAAATAGCGAGTATAATAATGATAAAATATATATATATACAAACGGGTAGCAAAATACATATTTATAAATTAGGAAATAACCATAGGTATAATAATATATAATAATGAATGATACAACAAAAATGAAAATAGTGAAGGTAGTATGAAAATCAGAGAGAGGACTAAAATCGAAACAAAATGAAGTTTCTGGGTGGATTTAAAACGAATATAAAAGAAAGGGACCAATTCAAACGCGCTGAAACAGGGGAGGGACCAAAAGGGTAATTTAACCAATCCCTTAAAACGCTGCCCATCAACGGGGACCTAACCGCAAAGAGCGGTAAACTTTGGGGCCAATTTGAAAGATTAAAGAAGCTTAATTGCTGAAGCATGAAAAAGCGGAGGGGCTAAATGCGCAAATAGCCCCTCCAACGAAAACACGCGGATCCTGGCTCAGGGTCGAGTCGGATCGGGTTGGCCCAGGGCAAAACGACGTCGTTTTGGTCCCTAGGTCCTTATGTCCAAACGGTGCCGTTTTGGTGTAGTATTTAAACTAAGTTTTGCCTAAAAAATTCACTTTTGTCCGGTTTTAAAAAAAAAATCAAAAACCACTCTCCAAAGTGCTCTCCCCTCCTCTGAAAGCCCGATCACCGGAAGAATGAGCGCCGCCGTGAGCCACTGCCGCCGGCCACCGTACACGGTGGCCGGAGTTCCAAAACGAAGGTATTTTTTATTTATTTTTATTTATTTTTTATACTCTTATATGGTATATATATGTACATTGAAAAACCAAAAAAAGGGAGAAGAAGAAGGCCCGAAACCGATTCCAAAAACTAAAAAGAATCACCTTTTGTTATTTGATTTTGATCTCCTTATTTCTGGTTCACTAGTTGGTGTTCGTTCCTCTGATTTTGATGCTTTTTCTTTGCCGATATATTGATGGAATCCCCTTTTTTGTAAAAATCTACTGTCTTTGTATATATTGAAAAAGTGCCGACCCTCTTACAAAGTTTTTAGGGTTTTTATAACCCCTCATTTACAAGTTGCTTTTGTTATCATTTTTTTCTATTGCTTCTGTCTCTTCTGTTTCAAATCTTTGCAGGTTATGGGCGGTGACATGACAGAGGCGGTGGTGGCAGCTGCTGAGTCAGAGGCAGAGGCAAGTGGCTGCTTAGGTTAGGTGGCTAGGGTTTCGGTTGGGCCACGGGTGTTTGGGCTTAGGTCCTTTAGGCATTTTAGGTTTGTAATTGGGTTTGGGTTAGGTAACGGGTAAGGTTTGGGTTTAGGGTTAGGTGGGCTCAATTAGGTTTTAAGGTTGTAAACGGGTTTGGTTTTGGTGTGGGTAGTGTAATGGGTTTAAACCCGATATTGGATCTTTGTAAACGGGCCCGGGCAAAATGGGCCTTGTACATTATCGACCTATCAAATCTGAGATTTTTTTTGCCATCCTTACGTTTAATTAGTAATTTAAAAATAAATTTGAATAAATAACATAATTCAAAGGGTGACAAATACCTCTTTAAAGGGAAATTATCAAATAAACTTCTTCGTCAAATTAGGCTTGTTTATGGGCTAGGCTATCTGTCTTAAATCTGGGAGAGTTTGGACAAAAATATTAGGCTCAAAAAATAAATCTTGGCAAAAAATTAAGCCCATTTAAAATATGGGCGGAGATTGGGCTTGAACGTTCAAGGCCCAAACCAAGCCCAACCTATTTTTTAGTTTATAATATTTTATATTATATTATTTTTATATATTTTATAATTTAAAACACATTAAAAATAAACATATACTAAATATATAATACTACTCTAATGTAAACATTAAAATAATGTTAAGATGATTATATAAAAAATTTCAATAAATAAAAAATGTATAAAATTATTAAATATTAAAATAAAATAAATATTTTTTAAAAAATCATATGGACAAGACTAAAATGGGTTTGAGTTAATATTTTGCAAATATGGGCGGATTTGAGCAAAATTTTAAGTCTATATTTCAGGCCGAGCTAAACTTAGACAAACATAAAGTATTTAACATCATACTTAAGTCTAACCCATGAACACATTTACGTCAAATCGATCCATTCCAATAATATCGTGTGACATGAGTATCTTTTACATGTCAACATCACGGTTTGTTCTCTGTATCCATCTTCAAAATCCAAAATTCTCGACTTTTTAATAATAAAATGCTAAATTTATGTTTATCTTTTTAAAAATTTGTAAAATTTCCAACTTTCAATTTTTTTTTATTTTACCAAAATAAAAACCAACATCATAAAAAATTAGAAAGTGATTAAAATTTTTTATTTACAATTTAGTCCTCGTATTAACATTCCCCAAATTTGGAATATAAGCTTCGACTGTAGAAAACAAAAGAATAGCGCGTTAATAATTGTCAAAACAAAGCGCGTGAAAAAGTTATGGAACAAAGATACGAAACAATTACGGAGTTTAGTGGTACATTGAACTTGGACGGAATTACGTTTTCACCCATTTTTATCTCTAAAAAATCCCGTTACATAAAGTGATTAAAAATTATTTATTTATTTATTTTAAAAGCGTTTTTATTAATTAAAAAAATAAATTTATTTTTAAAATCTTAATTTAATAAGTTTTATTATATATCTGATAATAGTTCCTATTTAAAAAAATAAATTAGTAAAATCTAAAGAGAATTTTATTAAGTAGATGAAAGTTTAGGGTTTAAAGGGCAATTACTGATTTTTCATCAAAACCCTAAAATAATTAAAAATTCAGTATTATTATTATTATTAGTATTTTGTTGACTGATGATAGGAAAAAGGAGTCCTCGGCCGTCAACTTAATTAAAGGTCACCACTTTTTTTTATTATTTTAATACAAAGGTCACTACTTACATCATACTAACATATTCATCTAATTTAATAATTAAATGAACACTTACAGCATAAATAATAAAAATTTAATCATGCTTCTAATTTCTTTACTACTTTATTTTTTTAAATTACATATAATTTAATTTTTTTTGTTTTTATAAATATTTTAATTTATTTTGTAAAGTTCATCATTACTCTTTTTCAAAAAAGAGTAAAAAATCGAGTTTTGTTGTATCTATTTTTAGCTTAAGATATAAGCTTAGAGTGTTCATGAACTGAATTAGGTTGGGCCTAAGCATGATATTAATATATTTTAAGTTTATTCAAAATCAGTCCAGTCCGAAATATGAGTTTAAATTTTTATCAAATCTGTCCATATTTATAAAAGACTAACCAAACTCATTTTAGGATTACCCATATTTTTTTTTATTTTTTTAAAAATGTTTGTATTATATGATTTTAATATTTAATAAATTTATATATTTTTTATTTATTAAAAATTTTTATATAATCATCTTAACATTATTTTGTATAAGTTTAATTTCTTAAAGTGCTTTAAATTTCATAATATATAAAAATAACATAATATAAAATATTATAAACTTAAAAACGAGTCATGTCAGACAACCTCAAGCCTCGAAAATTTAAGTTCAAACTCAAATCTATATTTTAAACAGACCTAATAATTTTACTCAAATCCTCCCCAAATTTCAAAAGAGCCTTCGATCTCGATCTCGATCTAAACAGGTTATCCAACCCAAATACAAGTCTATGTACCCTTCCTAGATTTAGAATTTAGTCACTCTCTACTTTTATCATTCTGTTTTAAACCTCATTAACTTCTTTATTAAATTCACTAAAAACTATACTTTGCATTTTTAAAACTAAAAAAAATAAATGGGCCTAAATTCCTTAAAAATAAAAAGTACAGGGAGCATATTCCAAATAGGTGAAGAGTATAGGGACCTGCAGCACATTTTAACTTATATTTTGTACATGTTATATTAAGAAAGCAAATAGCATGCTCTCAAAAGGCTCATATGTTTAAAGTTCAAAAAAGTGCACCATTAAAAAAAAAAAAAAACTGCTAATCCAAACTACAAAAACATGTTTTTTTTTTTAACTTAAAACGACAATGAAAGCCCTAGGTGCAATCTACTAGTTATTAAATATTTCTCACAAACTCTACTAATTTAACTACTTACTTTTTCAGTTCTATTCAACGGTATATTTACAAAAATGCAGCTTTGGGAAAAGCTATAGAAGCACGGACAAGACGAAAACGATGTCCGGGTCTCGTACAATCTCTTCTCCCCTTCCATCTAACCGAAGCCAAGAATGATTTGCCGCCTCGCTAATGCATTGCCATGACTGTAACCGACTCTGGAGTTCAACCCTTCAGCTTTTGAAAGGATTGTCCTCCATTCACTGGATAGAAAGCGGCCTGATTGGAGGAGATGTTACCACCTAGCTTCTGATAATGGCTGCCGCCGTTGACATGGTGGATGTCATGCTGGGTGAGGGAGGAGGTCCAGGTTTCATTGGAATCAGTTTGTAATGGTTCAGAACCGGAGGAACTTGGAGATTGGGATGATAAAGTGGGACCTGAACCTGATCCCTTTTCTTCTCCTGGATTGGTTTCTGTTTTCTTTGCAAAACGTCCTCCACTACCTCTCGCCCTACGCAAAGCATGCTGGTGCCTTGATTCGTGAAGATAAGGCTGTAGGACATAGAAGATGTGGTATTACAAGGATAAAGTTCAGACAACATGCATAAATGTAACTCGAGTCGACCATACAAAACAATAAAAAGAACCAAGTTTCTCCCTAAGTCGAGGTTTGAACTTTAATAGTCGATATTTTGAAAAAGATCTCTTGTTTAAACTGCGCAATTATCAATACTGCAAGTATGTGGTTTTATATTTACCTTTCGGGATTTAACAACCTTCTTCTCAAGTTCTGCTTTGGCACGGGCCTGCCTTCGCCTCAGAATTCCTTGGTACTGTTTGGCATTTACATAAACAGGCTCTTGTGCCATTTCAATCGGCAAAGTCATTCTTGCATGAGGCATTCCAACAAATGGAGGATAACCCTAGCCATTGTAAAAATTTATTCATTAGAACGTGTAACATGTCTTGCCCGTCAAATATCAAAAGAAGGTTCTTAAACGAAGAAAGCTTACTGTAACGGTGCTCTTGCTTTCAAGAATTTTATCATATTATAACAAATAAACTAGAAGAAGAACAAGTGACAATTCATAACTGAGGCCTGGTAATATAATAAAATCATGCTTAAGTCGGATTTCCCTGTTCCCTAGCATCCCGATGTCAATCCCCAATATGCCAAGACCATATAGAAAGATAGGAGAACACCAAGGTTTGGCCTATTAGCCAGGTGTTCACCTTCCCCTAAAATAGCTTGAGTTCGAATCACAGTTGTACCAAATATATATATATATATATAAAAACAAAGATAGGAAGAAAAAGAGGAGGAAAACGGCAAATCATGGACAGATGATTCACTACAGATTAAGAATTGGAAAGAACTTGAAATTCAAAAGCATGTTTCTCTATTCATCTGAGTAGCAAGCATCCAAAGTCGCAGAAAATACTATCCTGCAAAACTGGTCATCTAAATTAAGGGATGCTGAATTTAGCGCCAAAATGAAGTAACTATATGTGAACTTCCACCATGAAGAAGTTTTCATTTAGTTCCAGCAATATTGTTCTTTTCATTTTACTTTGTCAACAATTTTATTCTATTAGATCTAGAAGAGAAGATGGTGGAAGATAGGAATGATAGGAGGGGGATTGATGCACCCGACCCTAGATAAATGCTTCTTTGTCTTGGTTTTTGCATCCGAAACAAGTAAATTGGGATTAAGGCTTGTTGGCTTGGTCTACCCCTATGATGGAGTCTGTTAGAAGATAAGAAATTAAGACGCAAATGAAAAGATAGGAACCTAGCACTAGAACATGCAAACACTACTAGCTAAGACCAAAGTTAAGCATATAACATAAAAATTTGGCTATGCGGAGACTTAAAAAAAATCAAGTTAGTTTTCTTCGAGAAAATTTGGTATAATTACCCTCCACAAGGTACGAAAATTTGAAAACAAACATGGAACACCCCCCCCCCCCCCCCCCCCCAAAAAAAAAAATCAAATATATTGGCTCACCAAAATAAAGAGAAAATTTACCAATGCTAGTGCAAATAAGAGCACAAACATACATATAAGGCAGGCACATTTTTTGCGCTTTGTGCCTCAAGTATAAAATGGTTATAGTGCCTACAGTGCTCCTTGCACCCTTAACAAAAACTGAGTTGAGCATATGTACTAACATGCTGAAAAGCAAGCAAAGTGCAAATGCTGTTCAATTCCTTTCCAACTCAAACCAAGAAATAAAAGAATAGTAAAGCTTTTCCAGAAAAACGTTTATGCTTTGCATTTGAAAACGTAAGTTAGGCAGAAAAAATGTTTATCAAGCAGAGTGACATTAAATACATAAACTGCAATCTGTACTGAAGCATCAGTATAACCTTGATGTCTCATGAGATTTCAAACAAAAGATAGAACACCAATAGAAACAAATCTACAAGCAGCACAAATTCAAGATAAAAATTATATAGCAAGAGCACAATGATCAAATTGTAAGAGAAGAACGCATCTAGACTAGATCATATTGATAGGAACAGACTAAGGTTGCATACCATAGGCTGATGTCCATAAGCTGCCATCATTCCTCCATAAAGTGGATCTATATAAGGATTTGATGCACATGCCTGCAAAAGGATTGGAAGAAAACTAGGAATCCTTCCATAGCAAGTTCTGTAACTATGAGACCCCTAACAGTACAGAAGAGAAAATATTGAACCTGAGCCACTTACGATTGAATGACCAACAAGCTCAAGCAGGGGAGGTTGGGTGAGACCTTCATCACGCACAGCAGGCATGCTAGATCCAACATGTTGCAAATTGTGATGTTCTTGTCCACCAGTTCCAACTGAAAATGAACAGAGGGCATGGCAAAAGAAACCCGTTGCTTAGCATATCCACTTATATGGTTATAATAGTTGAGAGAGACCAAATGTCTTGAACTAGGTTTTCACAATTATTTCCAATTCCACATAACCGTCATAAAGGTTTATATGAAATAGTAGTAACCACTAAACAGAATCTAGAACGATATCTAATTTGAATAACCTATATATACATGTTCAATCTCAGAAATCATTACATGATGAAGAATTGGGGTAAAAATACCGTAGAGACCCCTGTACTAGGGAGTCATATTGCATTTTACCACTTCTACTTAAGAAATGGATAAATTAGTCCATGTACGTTAGATCAAAGAGCAAATTGGTCCTTTTAGTTAAAATTTTCATTCATTTGTACTATTAAAAACTGACATGGTAAATGGAATAATCAAACAGTGACACATGGTATGCCACGTGTACCTCATGCTGATGTACAAGGACTAGTTTTTAACGGCAAAAGGACCAGTTTGCTCTTTGATCTAGCATATAAGGACTACCTTCCCCATTTTTTGAGTAGCGGGGGAAAGATGTAATCTTGCTCCTAGTACAGAGATATCCATAGTACTTTTACCAAGAATATGGCCAAGCAGTAAACTTCATACAGACTTAGCCATTTATGTTCATAACATTTTCTTTTTAGTAATTATTAGCTACAGATATTACTAGCATAATAATGTGAAGTACCTGCCCGAGAGGATGCAGTAGCTTGTGTTTCTTTATTAACATCATCCTCTTCATTTAGTGCACCATTGGACAGTGACTGCCCATCATTCGACTCTGAAGCATTAGTGCATTCCATCGAAGATGAATTTAATGAGTTCACTCCTCTCACTCCCGAGGAGATGGCACCATAACCAGTATTACGCCACTTGGGTTCAGAATAAACTGCAGTTGGATGAACACCATGCACCTCAGGCTCTAATCGACTTCCTTCTTCAGAATTCGACTGCATTCCTCCCAATACACTCAAATGATAGTCAATTTCTTATTCTCTGTGCCCAAAGATGAGGACATTTGAACTTATTTAAAATATACAATCACAATAGGGCCATCTATCAAGATAGAAAATACAAAACAAAAGGAATGATTCCTTCTGACCAAACAATAAATTACTTCCACACAAGAAACATGTCATAATTAGAAGCCATTTGACATAAAATAAACATAAAGACATAGCTACAAAAGCACACCAATTGACATAAAAACATGGGAATCTGTCCTTTGAAAACACGAATTCTTCTTACTTATGTAATGGCACATGAGAAAAACAAAACAAAGCAAAACATAGACATGAACCGCAATTAACACAGAACCAGCGAAAATGCCTTATACAAGGAGTTACGACCTTTCCTTCGAGCAGATAGAATAGAAAGAAAAACATAAAAAGGAGAAAATAGAGGTTTCCAAGTTCATCAAAAAGAATACATCCGAACTTGTCTTAAAAAGAGAAACAAAAAGCATAAAAGTGATAACCACAAAACTTTGACCACACACATAGACAAAACCCAGAACTGATTAACATTCCTTATGGAAAATTAGTATATTTTGTGCCCATATTAGTAAATTTTGCTTTTGCTACTTGTTCTATGTTCAAAATTCAAAGAAAATAAAAAGATTTCTCAATCACTGTTATTCTGCATATCTTATCTATAACAAATCTTTTTTGCTTTTGATGCTTTCCAAAATATTAAAGTTCACAACATTCTTTTTCTGTATCAACAAAGTTATTTACTTGGTCTCCTCAAAGTTCACTCTTAATTCACTAATTTTTCTTTTTCCCTAAATTCCCAATAATTCAAAACTATTATTCCTCGCTCTGCATGGAACCCAGAATTTTACTTTCTTTAAAAGAAAACCCTATTTCTCGAGTTATCCCACAAAACCCAAAATTCCAACACTAAAGATCACCTCGATTCATCAAATTCTACAATAAAAAACCCCCAAATTTCAGAACCCCCAAATACAAAATAAAAATTCAAACCAAAAAAAAAAACCCCCAAAATTCCAAACACCCTAAACTTACTGCAATTCCACTTTCTAAATTACCCCCCCCCAAAAAAAAGAGGCAAAAAGAAGAAACAATTTTAAAAAAATCAGAAATTATGAAAAAAATTCCATTAAAAGAAAAAGGAAAGAGAAAAAGGGAATTGAAAGAGACACTTACCGGTTTAACAAAAAAGAACAAAAAACAAAAACCCTAGATTTTGGGGATGTTTTAAGAGAGAAAATAAATAAGAGAGAGTCAATCTAGTTTCTCTGCAATTCTCAGTTAAAACACTAAAAAGAGAGCTTCGCCTTTTTTTCTTTATTTATTTATTTATTGCGTATTTAAACTCTGAGAGTTAAACTTTGATGACGTCACAAAATGTTAGAATTCCAGGTTTTATCGAGATTCTACCGACACGTGGTTTTTTCTCAGTACTATTTTTTTCTTTATTAAGTTAAAATACGCCACAAGTCCCTGTATTTTTTGTAAATTTAGTTTTTATACTTTTTGTTTTTCAGAATTTAGTCCCTTTATTTTTCAAGTTTTGAAATTAGGTCCAACTTTTAACATTACTAAAATTATTTCATTAAATTCAGGTTCATTAAAATATTAATTTTTTATTTACATTACTACTAAGTGAGTTTTTTTTATTTTAAAATGTCACATCAACAAGTTTAGAAATAGTTGGACTATAATTTTAAAATATGAAAAGTAGATGGACTAAATTCTAAAATTTATGAAAAATAGAGGGACTTATGACATATTTTAACCTTCTTATTACTCTCTTTCTTTTTGGGTTTTTTTTATTTTGGGATAAAGTAATTTTTAGCCCTTAAATTTAATATTTTTCCAATTTGATCCTTAAATTATTTATCCACATTACTCCCTAAACTTGGATTTTATTAAACAAATTATCCCAAAAATTTGTCGCGATTAGTTTTAAACAAAACAAATATCTAACACGAAATCTTTATACTTTTCCTATATTTAAAATTTATCCACTTTTATCTCCCTTTATTATTTAGATTAAAAAATATAAATTTAATTATTAATATTATTAAAATTCTTCTATTAAATTTAATTACAATAAAATGTTATTTTTTTATTACATGCTGCCAAATGAATTTTTTTTATTTTAAAATATCATATTATCAAATTTAACAAATGAAATTTAATAATATTAATAATTATACTTCATCTTCGAAATTTTAAAAAAAATATAATAACTATTTCTTTTAGAAAAAATTGTAATAATTTTAAATATATAAAAAATATGAACAAATTGAAAATATTAAAATATACAATATAATGATTTAAATATATTTTTAATTAAATCTTACTAGATAATTGTTTAAAAGTGGCATTTTCCTAAGGGATTATTTTTACAAATAATTAATAATTAATTAATTAATTAATTAATATTTTAATGGTTTATATATTTATAATTTTTTTAAATTAAATTAAAATTTAATCATTTGAGAGGGGAAATATAATTTTACCACATACTAATTTAAAATTTTATAAATTGTAAAAGATCAAAAGTAAAAATTTTCATTTTAAGGAGATTGAGCCATTGCCAGCCCCTCGATGCTGCCTCAAAATTTAATGTAGCAAATTTTATGAATTATTTAAGAAAGGATTTCAGTGAAGTAAAGACAACTCAAAGTGATCTGGCGTGATTGTTTTTCATTATTTCAATAACTTATGTTGTAAATAAATTGTTTTATCGGTTAAATATAAGTAAGCTTTTAATGAGAAAAGACTTCGTGGGATAGTTTAATATATAGAGTAAATTACACTCAAGGTTACTAACCTATTAATAAATTTATATTTTGGTCACTCAATTTTAAAAAGTTATAAAATGGTCACTAAACTATTTGAAAGTTTTCATTTAAGTCACCGTGCAAATAAAACCATTGTTGTATGGCAGTCTCTGCTAGTATTACTTGCACCAAATGAAAGCTCTCCTCCCCCTTCTCTTCTACAATTATTTTTTTAATGAAACAATTTTGAAACACTACGAATCTATGAACCAAAACTCAAACAGTTTTTTCTCCAAATTTCAACACTAACTATTAGATCGACTTAGATCTAAGGTATACTTTTCTACTCATCGATAGATATTGATTCACCATATCGATTGTCAAATCATCACTTGGAGCTTGCTAGTCAGATAAAAAAAAACTTAATAGTCTAGTGAATTAAATAAAAACTTCCAAATAGTTCAATGATAATTTTGTAACTTTTTTAAATTGAGTAACTAAAATGTAAACTTACTAATAGTTTATTGACATTTGATATAATTTACCCTACTATTTAATATAATACAAGAGTGAAACTGCGATTATATAATTGTATTGAATAAAAATGCAATAAGCGTAAATTAAACTGAGCATAAAATTTCCTATACTGTCAAAATTACAATGAATTATTCTTTTATATTTCTCAAACTTAAAATCATACTTTACTGGTTGGATCAAGAGTCAACTAATACATCGATTAACTTATGAATTAGTATGAATTAAAATAAAAAAAAATTGATTAAACTCGATAAATAAATTGACCCAAATTTTATAATTTTATAATAATTTATTTAATTAAAATTTAACTCATCAATCGAATTAATCTAATCAAAATCAATGATATAATTGATTTGATCCCTTCACCTTTCTTCATTCAGAGCATTTACTTGAGTTGACTAAGAGCAGAGAAACGGTGAAGAGCCGGTTGCCGGGGAAAAATAGAGTGTACGTAATGAGAGTAGAGTCTAGGGTGACGTTATCAAAGACGCAGAAAAAATATGAAAGGGAAAAGGCCCACGTGACACGCACTTGACGGGCAAAAAACATTACGAGAAACGCGAGTCTCAAAATTGGGACCACTTTTATTGGGGTAACGACAAATAAACTTGATCTACTTTATTAATTTAATAAAATTTATGGGTCTAATTTCGGATTTCATCCTTTCTTTTATGAAAATTACGAAATTAGTATCCTTACTTTAATATATCGGAATTTTGCCCTCTTCTTTCATGAAAGTTGGAAACTTCAGTCTAATTGTTGGTAGATATTATTTCAATTTGTTTTGTCTACTTTTGTTGAATTGTTGGTTTTTGCTAATTATTTACATATAGATGGTTGAAATGTTGACTTTTAAGTCAATGATAAGGTTTAAAATACGAGGATTTATCGTTGAAAAATAGAAGTAAAAGGACTAAATATAAAATTTTTTGATAGACATTTATTGGTACACACATGAATTTGGATTACTAGATTTTTTTAAAGTTGTTTTCATATAATTGAATTGCTGATTTTTATTAACTATCCGCATATAAATTGTTCAACTGTTGTTTTTTAGATCAATAATTTTATGATAAAGTTCAATAATGTTGCTAAATTGAATTAACTTCTCAACTGTCGTAAAATATGAGGACCAATTGCTAAAAAATAAAATAAAGGGATTTTTTTTGGGATAATGTAATTTTTGGCCTATAAAAATGGTAATTAGGTCAGTTTTGGTATTGAGACTTGTCAGCTAATTTCATTTTGGTCCCTAAATGTGAAAAATATAAAAAATCGAAAATGTGGTCAAATTTTAGAATGTCATGCCATCAAATCTTGACAAAACCCAAATTTAGAGACCAAACATACCAAAATGGATTAAAAAATGTTCAGGGACTAAAAATTATATTACCCCTTCTTTGTTGCAATTGGTGGGACTAATAAAGAACTTGTTGCTTATTCTTTGAAAATTTCTAATAAAGGACACATATATTTTACCAAAAGAAGCCAAACAAAATTTATATAAAGGAATAAAGAGCTAAAGCATTGAGTAATTGGACACCTCACATTGGCTCCTTTATTTAGAGGAAAGATATAAAAAAGTTAAATATAAACAAGATACGATACATTGCAAAGAGTGACGCTTTGGCCGAGTGGTTAAGGCGTGTGCCTGCTAAGTACATGGGGTTTCCCGGCGAGAGTTCGAATCTCTTAGGCGTCGCTAACCTTTTGTATTTTTTGGCACTTTCTTCAAATTCCAAAAATATCCCTTTTTTTTTAATTAATAAGATAATCGGTATTGCATCAGTAAATTTATGGCTTATAGTTACATATTATAAATTTATTTTTTAAAAATATTTAATGTATGTAATAGAACACTCATATTTAAGCATTTTACCGAGTTAGTATCACTCTTAGTCGAACTGCCTACTCAATTATGAAATTATAGAAATACCCTTTCTTTTAAATTATAATTAACATTATTACGAAAATACTTTTGTTTTTTTATACTTTTATATAATTTTTAAATAAAATAATTAAAAATTACAAATCCAATGATGGAATATGTGTTTAATATCTAACATAATACTTGTATTTAAACACTTTAATGATTTTGTGTCACCTTAACTGGTCACCAACTTAGTTATGAAATTATAGAAATACCTTCTTTTTTTTTAATTATAATCAATGTTATTGTGATGTTACTTTTGTCTTTTCATACATTTATATCATCTTTAAATAAAACAATTACAAATCACAAATCTAATGATCAAATACATGTTTAATATCTAATCTAATACTTATATTTAAGCAATTTACGGAGTTAGTGTCACCCTTAACTGAGTCACCAACTCAATTATGAAAATATAGAAATAATCATTTTAAATTATAATTGATATTATTATGATGTCATTTTTATATTTTCGTACTTTTATATCATATCTAAATAAAATAATTAAAAAACCCCAATGATCGAACATGTGTTTAATATTATTAAAATATAAGTTCGTTACTGCCACACCTATATTCATTATTGAACAAATTTTAAAGGAAAATTTTCTTTCACCCATATTGTGGATGTGACAAAATCTAGTATCAATAATGTTATTGATTAAGTTGCTATCACAAGTTTACTCGACATCAACTCAAAGTTGATTACAACACCATGTTAAACGATTGTAGTGCACTTAATATTTCTTAATATGATGCATTTACATATTTAAATTTTATTTTACTCACAATTTAATTTAACTTTTTTTTTTATTTTAATATCATACGAATTGCATATATTATTATTAATTAATTTCAAATCATACAATTTATTATCAAATAAAACATTCTGACTAGAAGGACTATATCGCTATGAAATTGATTTCTTTGGGTATAAAAAAATGAAATATAAATTTTTTAAGGTTTAAGATTTATTTGTCTTAAAAACTCAATTGATGGTAGGTTTGGATGTGCGATTGAATGCAATGCAGTACATTTAGCTTACTTTTTATCTCATGCTACAGCATCATTACAGTATTTAATCTCACCGCCACCATTATTTTTACATTAATCGCAAGTAAACACACTGCTTATTCAAACCCATCTTGGTTGATGTAAGCAAATGATTTTCATGGGCTTACCATGTGGAAATCACTTGGGTTGATGTAATCAAGCACTATACTTCTTTTTCTTATTTAATATTTGGGATTGAAACTCAAGAATTAAGTTTTTAAACTTGAGTTTTATCATATGCAAATATATAAATTATTTTAATTATTTAATTTTCAATTCAGTGATCATAGAAGAAAATTAACAAAGAAATTATAATTAATGTTGCTAAATATTAAAATAACCTAAATTTTTTGATTAATTACGAAAATGATACAACTTAAAAGTCATGTACGTAAATAACTTAATTTTACAGTACTTGTCAGTGCCGCTAGACATATTGGCGGCACTGGGCCCCATCATCGATCAATGATTGCATTTAAAAAAATAATTTTATTGGTGCCTCCAGATAAATTGGCGGCGATAGATTGAAGTGTGATTATATAAAATGTTCAGAACTTGATGAAGCAATTACCCTTTAATTCGGCTGAAAACAGGGGTGCCACTTGACAGTATGGCGGCACCAATGCTTTTCAAATTTTTAGTTTATTTGCATATTAGGTCTATCCCCTTTTGAAATTAAATTTAAATAACCCTTAAAATATAATAATAACAAAATAAACCCTTCTCATTTTTTAGTTTTTTAAAAACAATAATCTTAAAAATTTATATAAAAATCTTATTTAAATTACCCAAATATATCCCTCAAAACATTTTCTCAAGTTTATCTAAATTTAAACATTTTCTATTCATTCCCTAGGATATTTGAATTTAGATAAACTTGAAGAAATTATTTGAGAGATATATTTGGGTAATTTAAATAAGAATTTTATATAATTTTTTAAGTTTATTATTTTAAAAAATTAAAAAAACAAGAAGCGTATATTTTGTTATTCTTATATATTTTTAAAGATTATTTAAATTTAATTTCAAAAGGGGGTAGACCTAATATATGCAAATAGACTAAAAATTTGGAAAGAATTCAAATTGGTGCCGCAATCAATCTAAAAAGTACAATTGCTTCATCAGGTCCTTGAACGTTTTTATATAATCACACTTCAATCCAGTGCCACCAATTTTTTTGGCAAGACCCAAATTTTTTTTTTAAAAAGTTGATGATTGCTCAATAATGACAGGGTGGTGCCACCAATAGAAATGACAGCACACCAGCATGCATAGTAAAAAACATGTCATTTTCATACAAAATTTTACACCTGAACTGTATTCGTAATTAATCAATTATTTTGAATAAGTTTCGAAAAAACCATTAAAATATTAGTTTAAAAATAAATGAGACATGCTTAACAAATTAAATATATATATATATATATACCATCAATAATCGTTAGTAATTTTCAATATTATATAAATAATTTATACATTATAACTTGGTATTAAAGGTCAACTTATTGTAAAAGTGAAGATAAATTCTTGAAGGTTGTTGATTCAAATGGATTTAAACACATAGTCTCGTCATTAACAAAATCTATTTTAAAATAATAAATTACACAAATAGTTACATAAATATTAATATTTTTTTATCATGTAATTATAGAAAATTACAAAATGGTCACTTAATTATTTAATTTATTTATTTTTACTACTAATTAACTAATATAAAAATAAAAATCTAAAATAGTTAGATGACTATTAACGTAATTTACCTTAAAAAATGAAAGCCTTTAAAAAATCTTTTCACAAGTCAAATAGTCTGCCTGAAATTGATAAACTTAAGTCGAGTTAAATTTGTATAAAAAAATTTCACCTAAATTAATTCGATTCAAAACAAATTTAAATAATAAATTTTAGTTTAAATATAATTATAAAAATATGTAAATATTAACTATATTTTTAATATTTTTATTAATATACAATAAACAATCTATTAAAATGTAGCTATGGGAAGCAAAGCACATGCATATCAATGGACACCTCTTTCCATAATTAACGAGAAAACAGCCACACGTTATCATTGCTTTAGTATTTATTCAAATAAAGTAATTAAAATTAGGGATAATATAAAATTTTGCCCCTGAATTTAAGCAGTTTTGGTTCTTGAACTTGGCAATTAGATTTATTTTAGTCATTGAATTTAGATTCTGTCAAAATTTGATAATGTGATCAATATTACTGGAACATGATTGGATTGTATGGACTGAGAGCTGATTGATATAACAGTTCGAATAAAGAGGTTGAACCAATTGACTCGAAAGTTCCTTGAAATTGATAAAAATAAAAAACCATGACAAAAATCAACAGTTGAATAGGTAGAACCAAATTAATACATTATTTTATGATTTTAATTTTTTATGAATTTTTAATTAATTATTTAATTATTGTTGGTCTGAAGGTTGAACCGATAGATTAGTTGAATCGGGAGCTATTGATCTAACCTATTCAATCACCGATTCAATTATTAAAATACTGAATATGATACCCTAAGATAGTACCAAATCATCACTAGAAAATTTATATAATTTTTTAAAAATTTTCAAGTGATGATGTGGCACAATTTCATAATGCCACATCATCAAACTTTTATATTTTTTAAATTTAAATATCAAAATAAATTTACTTATCAAGTTCAAGGACCAAAAATTATATTATCCCTTAAAATTAATAAACTCAACTCATCATTTTTTTAGTAATTACAAAAAAATTAATAGAATCAATCATTTCAAGAGTTAAACCAAATAATTAACTCAATAATTAATTCAATTCAAACAATTAACTGACCAAAATAAACTTAGAAAAGAACCCACAATTTATTTTTATCAATCTCATTATAAGTTCTAATCTATCTACTCTTTTTAACATAATGGCTAGAACTACGCATAGCCCTTCTCCAACTCATAAATAAGAGGATAATGTGTAATGGCCTGAATTTTCAGTGGTGTCGGAATAGTGATTCGAGATCACTAAAATTGAAAAATGAGTAGAAAATATTATTAATTTAGTGAGTATAAGTTAAATGTGAAGTTAGGAAAATTTTTGAAATAGTGAACAGTGTAATAGAAATAAATATTAAAATAATTAGAATAAAAAACGAGGTATCGAGACCTCGAAAATTTTAAACCAAACCATAAATATTTTTATACATATTTATGAAGTGTTAATAAGTTAGTATTAAAGTTTCGTCAAGAAATTTTAAAGTTCCGATAGTTAATTGAACAAAAAGGACTAAATTGTAACAAATGTAAAATTATGAGAAAAGATTAAATAGTTTAAATGATAAAAGAAAGAGGGCTTAAAAGGGAAATAGACCCAAGGTCTATTTGGGCCGGCCGGAAAGGGCATGAAATCAGCAAGAAAATAAGGAGAATTAAGGGTAAAATTGGAATATTGCAAAATTTACTTAATAAAGCTAAAACTAAAGTGGAATTATCTAGATTTCTCTTCATTTTTCTGCATTCTCATCAGCAAAAAACCATATAAGGGTTTCCTTAAGCTGATTTTTTCATATTTTTACTGCAAGTAAGTTCAATTCTTGATTATTTCTTGAAATTTTTGTGTTTTTGTGACTTTTACAACTAGGTCCACTTGTTGAATTTATTAGTTTTTGATTCTATGAAATAAATTGAAAATTTCTATGAATATGTGCTGGAAATATATGATTATTTAGCATGGAATTAAAGCTTTAAATTGTTTATATGCTGATTTTATTGAAAGGATTTAATTGAAAGTGTATGTTTGGGACCTAATTGTAAACGAGTTTAAATTTAGGGTTTTATGTGGAAATTCTAAATTTCAATAGTTGGGAAATAACTTATAATGTCTAGGTAAAATATTAATTGAGAAAAATTAGCTTAATTGAGGGGTTAATTGAGCAAGGACTGAATTATATGAACTGTGAAATTTGGGGCAAAATGGAAATAAACATTTTGCACTAAAACAGTTTTGGATAGTAGCAGTAGTCTAACTTTGAAAAACCACCAAAATTTGTGGGAATAGAATTAAAGGATGAATAAAATATGAAATTAAAGCTTATTGAGTCTAGTTTTTCATAAAAGAAACGTGTAAGCAATGAAATTGTAGGTCATGAGATATAATAAATTTTGTGAGACAAGGTCAGAATGATTTCGGGTTCCCCTGTTCTGAATTTGGAAAATCATCAAAAATTGGCGAAAAATAATTAGGGGTTTAATTTATATGTTTAAAACCTTGAATGAGTCTATTTTCAAGATAAACAAATAGGAACATCATCCGAATCCTGTACGAGGAGATAATTAATTTTTAGTGAAGAAGGGTTGGAACTGTCAGACAACAGAACAGGGGTGACTTTAAAGAATAAGCTGTATTTATTGGCTAAACCAAAAATTTTAAAAATTTTATGGAAAGAAGATATGTGAGTCTAGTTTCAGGGAAAATTATTGGATCTTAATTTGGAGCTCCATAGTTCAAGATAAAACTAATTTAGTGACTATGACATGGATGGACAACATTGAATATCCATAAGTAAATAATGAAATTTTGGATAATGTTACTTATAAGCGGGTTATAAACATTAAGGATGTGAAGTAGAGTAAAGGTGAAGTTAATACTGATAAGTAAATGATTTTACAATGATGGATCGAGAACCGAAGCAAGTCGAGGAAAAGAAAAGTAGCTGATTAGCCCCTAGACTTTCACAACTTTTGCAAATCAACCCAAGTAAGTTCATATGGCTGAAATTTAATGATTAAATGTTAATTTCATGAATTATATAATGTATGATGAGATATATTTGTTGATGAGTTGAGAATAAAATAACAATGCGAAAACCGAATAAATGATCAAATTGAGCAGAACATCGAATTTGAGTAATTCTGATTAGTTACAAGTGATAAGGGGTAGCTTCAGCTACATTTATCTGATCAGTGACAAGTGATTAGTGGTAGCCTTGGCTACACTTATCTGATCAGTGACAAGTAACAAGTGATAAGTGGTAGCTTTAGCTACACTTATCTGATCAGTGATAAGTGACAAGTGATAAATGTGATCCGTGTAAGACCGTGACAGGGCTATGGCTTCGGAAAGTGATAAGTGATCATATGCAAGATCATAGTTATACTATGGTAAAGTGGAAGTAAAGTACTCAATTTTCCGTAACAGTTCTGTAACAGCCCACTTTAGACCCTAGTCGGAACGGGTGGTTTCGGGACCACTTAATCGAGTCGAATTATTATTTTTATTGCTTTAATATGTTTTACAGCATGATAGAATCACGGTGTGAAAGTTTGATTTAGAAATTTTATCGTTTGACTGGTTAATTTGATAAAAATGATTAAATCGCGTAAAGCAATAAATTAGAGTTCTATTTTATAAATGGCTTATTTGAGCATGGCTTTATAAAAGGAGGTACTTGCATGGCAATTATGCCATTTTTATTTGGAGTGGTTGGTAATGGACCATTATGTCCATATTTTATAATATTTTTAAATGGTTTTACAAAAGGGCAAAATTGGTATATGACTAATATATGTTATAATAGTTATAATAAAACAAAATATCTTTTATAATCAGTTGTTGCTCACCGATTCTTCATCAAAACATTAAGGGTTTTACACTTTCAAGCATTCGGCCACTTTAAGCTCCAAATTGAGGTTCGTTTTTATTCCGTTTTCGATAATTTTTATGTTTTTGAGATCGTTGCTTCGTATATTAACCGACCCGTACCTCAATTTCTGATTTTTATTATGTTTTTGAAAAATGCCATTGATGAATCTATGATATTTTGGAAGATTTTGATGAATTATTGTATATTATGTGAGAAAATACAAGAATTTTCAAGTAAATTTTGATGAAAATGAGTTTAAGAATTTATTTGTAAAAAGGTAGAATTTTTGAGGTTAAATTTGTGATTAATTGAAAGATATGTACTTGTACAAGTCCCTTGAATATTCGGCTAAGGGAAATTTAGGGATTATTTGTGTAATTTGCCATTTTGTGATAAAAGGACTATTTTACAAAGTATTGAAATTATAGGGGCTAAATTGCAAATATGCCAAAATACATGTTTTGGACTAAATTGAATAAGTTAGTTAGTAAATAGTTGAATTTTTGCATTAATATAGATAAAGACGATCAAATCCCGGAACTTGATCGGGGAAAACAGAAAATAGACGAGTAGATACGGGATTACGAGGTAAGTTCGTATAACGAATTTAATGTATTTATATGTGTTCATACGTATTGTTATTTGAAAATATGAAATGCTAGATGATTAAATAGCCTAATGTAACGAGTATATATATGAGATTGAAATAGAAATGTTAAATTGTTACAAGTGATAAATTGAATACCGAGCCCCGTTAGAACCGTAGAAGTCGATAGGATACAAGTGACATGTCACTAGGGCTACAGGGTGGTTCGAGCTCCTGCATTTGTTGTGGACTCACCACGTGCTCATGAGCTACAGGTTTATCCTTCGGGATTACATGTTCAGCCTACGGGCTTACCGATTATCCTTCGGGATTATATATTCAGCCTCCGGGCTTACCGTATAGGCTCGAAAGAGCATATATGACGCATTGACGGATTACAGGTTATATGTATATACACTGTATGTGTATCACCCGAGTATCTTTCGATGTTCTTATAGGTTCAACGGGCAATACCGATACATGTTACAGGAAAGGTTAATTGATATTTGAATATATGAGAGACATGTTATGTGAATACATGAATGGTATAAGGTACATGTTATAAGAGTTATGTGCTATACATGAGATAATGAAGTATATGAAATACATGACATATGAATTGTATGAATGGAATGATACTAGTTACATGATCAACATGTTATATGAGAAAGTGCAAAAATGAAGGCATATTATGCCATATGATTTACAAGATTTGTATATGTTACTTGAAATGAAGTACTTGATAAGCTTTTATATATGATATGTTATGAAACTACATGAACTAATGAGTGTGAGCTTGTGCAATAGGCTATAAGATCATATGTTTGTAATGGCCTTACTTATAGATACCTCATTGAAATGGTAAGTTTCATTTCATGTTATATGGACTTACTAAGCTTTAGAAGCTTACTCTGTTCATTTCTTTCACTGTCTTATAGATTCGGAAGCTAGCTCGATAATCGGACGAGTCGGAGATCGCCATCACACTATCTATCAAACTTTGGTACTTTTAAACCTTTTGTAAATAAAATGGTCATGGCATGTATAGGCTAGATATTTGTTGAGCATGATATATTTTGGTAAATGATCAAGCTATGAGATGTGGCTTGGGTCATATGTGTTTATAATCAAGCACTTGAGTTGTCTTTTAGCTATATGTGCTTATGGAAAGATATGTGATTTTGATGAGGTTATAAGCTTGCATAATTGATATGTATATATGTGTGGATGAGTGCATGGAAATGGTCATTTAGGCCTTTGAGTTGGTGTGCTTGATTTGTGAATGAATTGAGATGATTTTGGGTCCATTTTGTGCTTGAATTGGTATGTTTTAGGTTGGTAGAATGGCATGAAATGTTGTTGGTTAATGGCTAGTAGAAATGACCCATATTGGGTGGCAAATTTGGCTTAAACTGAGCCTATAACGTGCCACACGGCCAGGGAACATGGGCGTGCGCTTCGACCGTGTGTCCCCTGCACCTTAATGTTTTGGTCAGTTTTGGCACACGGTCTAGACACACGGGCGTGTCTGGTAATTTGTAGCCGTGTGAAATTTGGCAGTATAGTCACACGGTCTGCTCTGTTTTGTACACGGGCGTGTCTGGCAGCCGTGTGATATTTGACAGTTTCGACCACGGGGTAAAGGCACGGGCGTGCCTAGGCCGTGGGCGACACACGGCCTAACTCCATGGGCGTGTTGGACAGCCGTGTGGGATAAGTCAGATTCGACCACGGGCTGAAAGGTTTGGGCGTGTCTGGAGGGACACAGCCGTGTGTGAAGAACACGGGCAAGGGGCATGTAATGACCCAAATTCCCGGGTACCGGAAAAGACGAGTCATAGGGCCTCCGTCTTAGGAAAATAAGTTCGTAGATATTTATTAAAAATATTTATAAGGCTAGTTATGAATTGAATTAGATTTTGGTGAAGCGAATTTAGTTTAATTAGAAATAATTAGTAGAAGGGACTAAATTGAATAGAAGGTAAAAGTTTAATTATAGAACATAAAAATATTAAAGGATTAAATTAGTAATTAGACCATAAAAGTGACATGTGTGAATGATGGATAAAATACAAGTGTATTAATTTTATTGGTACAATTGTATGTTATGTGTATTTACTTAATTATTAAGTAAATATTATTAATTATTTATTTGTTATAATTATTATTAATTGTGTAAATATTATTTTATTAAATTGTGTGATAATGACAAGTGTATGGTAAGGATTAAAACAAGTGTGGGAATTTTAATGGCACATGTGTATTAATTTTAATTGGTAATTAAAAAGATATTTTAATAATTAAGTAATTTAGTAATAAAACAAATAACAAAAAGAAGAAAAGAAAAGAAAGAACAAAAGAGTACAGAGAAGAAAACGTGAAAAGGAAAGAAAGAAAGAAAGAAAGAAGAAAAAAGGGGAAATTGAAGGATTAAGGCTTGAAGATTAATTTGGTAAGTTAATTAAGTCCATTTCTTTGTAATTTTGATGTTTTTAAAGCTTTAGAGAAAGATTCTCTTGAATTCATGTGAAAATATTAGAAAATAATGGAAGTTTGATTAGGGTTTATGTTAAGAAAATGGTGAAATTTGGGATTAATTTGATAAAATTGTGAATTTGAATTGAATTAGGGACTTAATTGTAAAACAAGCCATAAGTTTTGAGTTTTAGGGATTAAATTGAAAGAAATTCGGAATTATGGAAAAATGATAAAAATTTGATAGTTATATGAATATTTTGATGGAAATTGAATAGAAATAAGGTGTGAATTGATGTTATAAATTTGGTTATTAGTATTTTACATCAAAACAGTTTTGGGAAGTAGCAATGGTCTGACTTTGAAAATTCACTAAAAATTGTAGGAATTGAATTAGAGGATGAATAAGATATGAAATTAAATCTTATTGAGTCTAGTTTCTTATAGTAGAAACAATGTGAGCAATGAATTTATGAATAAAGAGATATTTGAAATTTTGTAAGACTGGTTCAGGGTGATTTCGAGACACTCTGTTTTGACTTTGGAAAATCATTAAAAATTGAAAACAAATTAGTATGGAGTGTAATTTATATGTGTGAACTCCTTAATGAATCTAGTTTCAAAATAAATAAACAAGAACCTTATTCAAGCTCTGTACAATGAGATAATTGATTTTTAGTAGAGAGAGGTCAGAACTGTCGAATGGAGTAACAGGAGAGTATTTAATGAATAAACTGTACTAATTGGCTAGACCAAAAATTCTGAAAATTTTATGGTGAGAATATATATGAGTCTAGTTTCAAGGAAAATTTACGGATGTTAATTTGGAGTTTCGTAGCTCAAGATATAAATAATTTAGTAACAATGACGCAAATAGACAGCTTAATGGTGAAAGTATATATATCCTAAAAATGGTCAAATTTGCATGTTTAGGCTTATGAATTAAATTGAATTGTATTATATTAATTAATTATAATTATGCTAATTTTCGTAGCAAACAAAGAAACCGAGGCATCCAATACGAAGGGGAAAGAGAAAGTGGTCGAGGAATAGCTCGGAGAAATCGGTTTGTATTATCATAATTCAAAATATTTATTATTGCATATTTAATTGTTTTATATATATATGAATGTGCATGAAAATGACTTGAATGTGAATTGTTAATTATTTGTGATTACATTGAGAAATATAAGAGAATTGATTGAAATGTGGAAATGTTTCGGAAATGGAAATGTGATCGAAACCCTATTAACTAGTCGGGCTTAGTGGATATAATTGGCATGCCATAGGATTGGAAGTGTTCAGGGATTCTTCGACCTCGAGTCGATGAGGCACTAGGTGTGCCATAGATTTACTTCGGATAGTTTCGATGAGGCTTTGGTAGCCACATTGCTTCGGCTTAGCCGATGAGGTACTTGGTGTGCCATAGATCTGATTTACTTCGAACTATCCGATGAGGCGTTGGTCGCCACTCTGGTGTGTTTGGTTGGATCCGCGTATCCACCTTGGTCCGAGTCAGGTTAATAGGGCCTATAAGTGAAATGAGCAAAATTATCTGAATCTGATTATCTGAATTATCGAATGAAAGGTGAAAGGAAATGATGATACGAAATGTAAAAAGAAATTGTACTATGAAGTTGAAAGCATGAACTTGATTTAATGTTATGAATTGAATTATGATAATACCACTGAGTATTTCCAATACTCAGCGTACGGTTGTTTTCCGTGCGCAGGTTAGGTAAAGTAGAGTCCGGTTCTGCATTCAAAACCATCTCCGACTCCGGCTCATTTTGTGGTGAAAATCTTATCTTTTGGTAATGTGGCATGTACTAAGTTTTAGGTTGTCACTTGTACATATTTAATGTTTTGAATGTAAAAGATGGTGTATCAACTTTAAAGAGTTTTACGTATGAATGAATGGTATATAGTTATATGTTATGTGGAAGTGAATTGGAATGGTTTATTTCTGGTTTGAACTTGCAGGAGGTTTATGTAAAAATAAGCAAAAATGCTGCCAAATTTTTATAAAAATAAAAATAAAAATTTTATGAATGAAATCAATTAGTAAAGTAAAATATAATTTATATGCATTTATGATTATACTAAAATTTATTGTCAAATAATAACTTTCTTGTTTATTTATTTATTAAGTATTATCTGTAAATTGTCTGATTTGTCTGGTAATGCCTTGTAACCTTATTCCGGGATCGGTTTGGGGTTAGAGGGTGTTACAGGGCACGGCCGTGTGTCCCCAACTTAAAAATTTTTGCAAATTTTCCCTATCTTTTAGCATGTTTCCAATTAGATTTCCAATAATTATATACATCATCTTATGATCAATTGAAGCATGCTCTAATGACAGATGATACTTGATGTTCTTGATTAAAAAGTTTGAAATTTTACTGCTCCGATATATGTTACAAGTCCGGTAATGCCCCTTACCTATTCCGGCGACGGTTACGGGATAGGGGTGTTACAAGTTCCCTAATTTGATTAAAGATGGTAAGTGACAAATGGGCTCAAAAGAATTAAAGTAAATGGATAAGTGGTAGTGAGTTTATACAAGGAAACTCACCAAATGATTGTAGTTGACAGGTGAACTTAGTAATTGTGTATATTGTATAAGTGTATGAATGTTTGGTAAGATTTATGTTTCATGCTTATGAACTTACTAAGCTTCTATAAGCTTACTTGAGTGCATTCAATGTCTTTTGTAGATTGACGTGAAAATATACGGAGAATCGGATTAACATTGAGGATCACACTATCCAGATTATATCTGGTAGCTTTTGTAAATTTCCTTTTTGATTTATATGGCGTGTATATGGTTTGATGATTATATAAATGCTAAGACTTGTTTAATGAATATGTATTAAAGTAAAGAGTGATGAATATGCTAACTGGTATAATTATAATAGAAGTATGATTTGGTATCAAATTGGTTGAACTGAATTGGTTGGTTTGGATTGGTCTCCGTTTTAAAATTGCAGGGAAGGTTGGATATTTATAAAGGGGGTTATATTGAGTTCATAAAAAAAAACTTTGAGATTTTGCAAAAAATTCCCTATGGTTTCGATTTAATCCCGATTTGCTCCCGATGTGTGTTTTGGACTTTGGAGGCCCATCTAAGGGACGTCATAACATGTTTCGGTAAATGAATAGTATTTAACTCATAATAACGGAAAATTAATTTTGTAAACTCCGATAATGCCTTGTACCCTATTCCGGCGGCGAATACGGGTAGGGGGTGTTACATAATGCGTTTCAGCGCACTCGAATTCACATCCTCCTGCATTGGCAGCAATACTTATGTCAATTAAACTAACACTCAATCGACAAAAACTCACAAAATTACAAACTCAAACTTAAAATTTTAAAATTTGTAAAATCATGAAATCAATTGGTTAATAAATTATGGAAAGTCTAAAGGAAAATAATTTAGAGAAATAAATTAATATCAAATTTCAATTGAAATGACTTTATTAAAATTTGAAGTCATTGTCTAACTAATTAGACCTTGCTTTCTTTTGCTTAATAGTTACTCCTTTGTACCAACTTCCAATTTGGGGGATGGAAGAATTTAATTTATAGAAATGGACATCTCAACCATTAAAAAAAGCTAATTAAATGATTATATAATTTCAATTCTAAGGAAGAATGATACCACATGAAAATTAAATATAATTTATTTCAATATCTTGTATATATTAATTATAATGCTTCCTTTCCAAGCCTACAAATTAATCTAGTAACCAATAATGAATTTTATTGTTTTCATGCAATAATTGCATTCAATATATGACTGGTATAGATATTGTTATTAATATAGGAGGACCTTGGTTCGAGTGCACTGAAGTGCATTATTCTCCTATATATGAGTTGGAGAGAGGCTATCGGTAGTTTTAAGTATTGTGTAAAAAAAAAAGATATGATCAGAATCTATAATTATGCATATATTTATGCATGGTTGTTCGAATAGATTGAATTGTTTGGATTTAAAATTGATCAGTATACCAATTTAGATAAAAGGGTTAAACCGATTTTTAGGTGAACTACTTATAACCATTACAAAATTAGTTGAATAATTTTTCCTATTTTAATAACTTTAGAAAATTTTTTAACAATTTATTTAATTAAAATTAGAATAACCGGTTGAATTAGTAATCTGTAAATATGTTATTACTCAAAATTAATTTTAAGTAATTTATAATTTGTTATGTTACTCAAAATTAAGGTGATAAATTTATAGGAATTTTTACATGCTAATAATTTGTTTTTTTATTATTATAAATTTTGATATATTAATTTATTTATATTATTTTTATATCAGATTATATAATCATTAAATTTAATTAATAACTTACAAATAGCTCCAAATTTTGTGTACTTTACATCAAATTTAGTAAGTTTGACGTCTATATCAAATAATCTATTCATTTTTATGCTTCGACAAGGTACTATTGATTTTGCCTTGTGCATCAATTGTCAAATAATTTGAAAACAAACTAAAAAAGTGATTTTATGTCACATGATGTACGCTATTTTGATTGTTACATTTTTTTCCTTTTCATTTTTTTTATGTTTTATTTCCGAATCTTAATTTAATTGGTATAATTATTGTTGTTAATACAGGAGGATGTGTGTTTAAGTGCGTTTAAACACATTATTGTTCTTCTTGTGGGTTTGAGAGAGACTACGAATAGTTTTAGACATTGTATAAAAAAGAATAAATATGATCAAAATTTTATGTATAAAATCACATAAAATCAAAGTTCATGTATGACATTACATGTTGAATCAAAACTCAATTATAATTTTGATATTGATCTCAAACATGTGGACTATTATATTTATTTTGGTTTAGATAAAATAATATTTTAATTATCAATTCAATCTGTGTTTCATATGAGTTATTTTTAATTATAGCGCCATTCTAATGTGTAATATTTGTACTTACAATCAATGTTATAAGAACTAGTGATCAAATTGATCATACTATCGATTTTGAAAAATTCTAAAAAATTAAAACAAAAATAAATAACAACAGAAACATAAACATTCATTTTATAAATTATAGTAATAAAATTAATTATTCAAAATATCTCAAAATTGGTTTAAATGAGTTTTTTATTGGTTTTTTTAATCTGATTTGATCTATTTTTATCAATTCAATTCCTTTTCAATTTTATAATGCTGTTTAAATCGACCATCGATTTCTAATTCAATCAGTTCAACTGACCGATTCGTTCCATAATAACAATATTACTTTAGAAATTGAAATTGTTCTTTCTTATTTCTATTACAAAGTGTATACATGGCTTATTATTTCATTTCTAAGTCAATCAAAGTACCCATTTTCCTCTTCACAACAATACAAAAAATTACAAAGAGTTTCATGCCACCTTTATTCCATAGTTATATATATATATATATATATATATATCCTATAAACTTATACAAATTTTTTTAGAGACAAAACTAAAAAATAAACCCAAAAAAAAAAAAAAAAACCAATATATTTGATTTAGATGTTCTTTTTTGTAAGTATTGTCGAAATCTATGAGAATTTTGTAGTCTTTTTTTCACTATCAAACAAACAAGGTTTTAAGGTTTTTTTTTAATGAACTCTAGGGTTTTTTTTAATGTTTTAATTTTGACCTAAAATGTTTTAATTATATTTAACTTTGAAAATCAAGAAATGGAAAAGAAGAAACATCTTTCATCAAATCCTCCAAATCCCATTCTCCAACTTTAATCTCTTCACCTAACCAAAAATTCCCGATAGTCGCACCGGTCATTACGTTCTCCGATTTCATACTGCAATCTACGATATTGTTGTTGTTATTGTTGTTGTTTGTGGTGGTGGTGGTGACGTCGTTTTTGAATGTATTCTCGATTTTAAGGTTTTCTCTAACAGTTTCTAAAGGAGGCATGTATAGTTCCTCCCCACATAACATCTCGTTTTCACGGTACAAACCGTTGACGTTTGTCGCAAAGTACCCGACGGTGGCACTGAATGCAGTCCCGGGGTTCGTGACAGTTGATTGCAAGGAAGAATTGGACGAAGTCGACGATAAATCGAGGTACGTAGGCAAAAGAACACCTTGTTGTTCCATTGTAACGAAGCCGACTGGATTGGAATCTTTGTTAAGGTTTGATGTTGATGAATCGGTGGTGTTTGGTGAAGAATTTTTGAGCCTTTTCTTTATCGTCGAATTCCAAAAGTTCTTTATTTCATTATCGGTACGACCAGGCAAGCGAGCCGCAATTTGAGACCACCTTTGAGACCAAAAAAAAAAAAAAGAAGGATTAAAACATGAGAAAAACAAGGGTTTAGTATTTTTTTTTGTAAGAAAAGGAAAGTGTGTGTTTATTAGGGTTTTTGTTTTGTAGTTTATCGTATAAAATGCATAGATTTGTGGCTTCAAATTGAAATTAAGTCAGACAGAAGCAAAGAAAATACTATAAAATTTCAATGTGATCATGGAGAAAAAATAAAAATAAATTGTGTTAAGTGGACAAGATAGCTTTTTTTATGCAATATATGAAGGATTAAATATTTAATCTATATGCCAATTGAGTTTTGGTTCGATTAGCATGGACATTGTTGTCAATGTAAGAGGAATTGGGTTCGAGTGCGTTGAAACGCATTATCCTCCTATTTAAGGATTAGAGAGGAGGCATGCACTGGTATTTGCATAGAAAGTCGAAAAGCATTATATAATTGTAGGGTAGAGTATATTCAACTCAAAGGATTGGTATTTAGGTACCAAATAAAGTCTAATGTTTTGGGCAAAAATCTTCCCAATTTTTTAAGCTTCTTAAGATATTTGATTGTAGATTCTTCATACAATAAATAATTTTAAAAAATATGCTCCAAGTCTATATTTTTCATACATTTAAAATTTAGTCACTCTATTTTTTTTCAAAAAATTATTCTCTCTACTTTTCAAATTTCAAATCAGATTATTAACACCATTAAACTTGTTAAATTTGCTAGTACGATATTTTGAAAAAAAATTCCTCACTTGGTAGTCATACAAAAAAAAACGATGTTATAATGAACTTGAATTTAATAAAAAAATTTTAACGGTGTTAATGATTAGACTTGTATTTTTAAATAAAAAAAGCAGAGTGGTTAAATTCTTTCAAATAAAAGGAAAGAGACTACATTTCAAATATATAGAAAGTACAAGGACTTAAAATGTATTTTAACCTTAAAAAACCCTTTGAATTGCTAAATTCATTCTATATGTATTTTCCATGTCGCTTTCAACTTTATATCTCCATAAAGAGTATATATCAAATACGCATTTCGAAGTTAACAAACTTGATTTAATTCATGTGCATATATTGTTGTTATTCTTCATTAAGTACTTTAAGTGATTCTTACTTTTGCATATATATATATATATATATATATATATATATTTCACACCAACTACCTAAAAACCCCTGACTCAAGGCTTTACAGCATGCATGTATGTGCCAAGCAATTTTTAACCAGAATAATGAGAGAGCTCTTCATTGGTGCTTCACTTTTGTGATATTTTCAAATCACCTTGAAAGTCTTTTTCATATTAGCTTTTCTCCAATTACTCCTCCATTTCTTGTTTTAGTTTTTTTCCTTAAAAAATTAGGGAGCTTATAGCTAGAAAGTACATTTAAATTGCTAGAAAGACCTATCGATTGAGTCTTAACTCAATTGATATGGGCATTATTGTTAATATAGGAAAACGTGGGTTTAAGTGCACTGAAGCGCATTATCCTCCTATTTATGGGTTGGGGAGAGCCTATGGGTAGTTTTAGATATTGTCTCAAAAAGAGCAGATATGATCAGAACCTATACTTTAACTTAACACAATTTAATTTCTCTATTTTTATAATGTAATTAGTTAATTCAAATAATTAACACCGCTAATTATTATGATTAAAAATTTACCCTTTCCAATACAAAAAAATTCATATAAACATTTTAAATGAAATAGTTAACAATAATAACTATTTTGGAGTAATTAATGAGACTGTAAATGTAAAGGGACCAAACTATGCTAAATTAAAATATAAGGACTAAACCCAAAATTTGAGCATAGTAGAGGGACCAAAACCAAAAATTGACCTTTGCATTTATGCTCTATATTTCTAATCAGGGTTTGAGGGGACTATAATGATGTACAAGACTATGATCATAAGCGCTTATATTTTGTCAATGAAATGATATTGAAGGCAATATTAGATTATTTCCATGTAATTATCATTGCTCACCATTAATAAAAAAAAAAAAAAACTTACACAACCTAAGGATAAGGAATGAAGGAACATACCTATTGCCGAGAATAGAATGTAAATGGACGATTAGTTCTTCTTCTTCTGGCGAAATGGCACCTCGTTTGAGATCGGGTCTCAAGTAATTGATCCAACGGAGACGGCAACTCTTGCCGCACCGTTGCAAGCCGGCGTTCCGAGCTACGTCACTCCAACAACCTTGGCCATTGGTTAACATATAGTTGATGAGCTTATCATCTTCTTCGGGTGACCATAACCCTTTCCTAAGCTTATTGTTAGTAGTAGTAATAGTGCTACCATTGTTAGGCTTCCTCATCATGTAAAATAATAAAAAATCTCCTAAGAGATGAAAATTTAAGAACTAACTAAAGACTTGGGGTTTATTTTTGTTGATATTATAAACGACTTTTTTTTTTCGGTCATAAGGAAATTAGTAGAGATTTTATAGAAGAAGGGAGGAGGAGGCTTCATGGTGGGGGAAATGGTGGTGATGATGATGATGGTGATGGTTGTGGGGGTTTTGCTTAGAATATTGGAAATGAAAGAGGAAGGGGAGTTGGTTGATGGGTCTAAGTAGAAAAACGGTTTGGAAGGGGACCTATAGAGAGAGAAAAGAAAGAGATTAATTGTAATCTAATTTAGCTTTTTTACGTTCTCACCTTTAAGATTTAGCATCTCCATCGTTTTTAGCTTTTTTAGCCGACAAGCTTTTGGAAGTTTATGTAAAAGTTGAGGTTTTAGGATGGCAAAAGCTTAGATTAAGTGTTATCATCCCGGACAAAGCTAGAAGTTTATCTTTGAGGATCAAATTTAAATTATCATTTTATCTTTGTATATGTTTATTATTTAGAATTTTATAGGGATTAAACTAAAAATTTTCATCTTTGGTGGGCTAAAGTGTATTTTTAATATTAAACTAACTTATAAAGGTGTTCATAATTTAGTTAAAACCGAATTAACCGACCAAATCGATCTAATTCAGTTAATCGGTCGGTGGTCGAATTTAGTTCAGTCGGAGGTCGGTTAATGATTTTTTAGAATTTTGGTTATCGATTAATTCGGTTCGAAATTGGGTAATTAACCTAATTAACCAATTAACCAAAATAAATAATAAATATTATATATAATTGTTAGCTTTTTGTTTGGTTATTAACTTTCAAATTTATGTAGTGTATCTAATGTGTTATCTATTGTTTTCACCTCCATTTATAGTTTTTTGAACTATTAAAAAAAAAGAAAATGAACATTAGCAATGTAATTTTTATATGTTTTATATTTATTTTAATCAAAAGACAAAAAAAAATGGTTCGGTTAATGGTTAAATTTTTTTACATTTCAGGTAATTTGGTTCGGGTATTAACCGAACCGACCGTTTGAACACCCCTACTAGCTTATACTTTTAAAAACTTTAGGGGACTAAAATGATAATTTGCCATTTTTTGTGGGGGTTAGTGTAGGTCCTATCTAGGGGTTGGGGACTGAATTTTAGTTTTATATTTTTATGTGAGCTAAAATACAATTTGTTATTTTAATAGTTTATATCTTTATAATTTTTTTAAAAAATTAAACCAAAATTTTATCATTTTAGGGGCAAAATGCAATTTTACCATGCACTAATTTAAAATGTACCAATTTAAAAAAATCAGAAATTTTAAAGTGTTAAAATTGAAAATTTCTATTTTACGGGGTTGGTCCTATCCAAATTTATTTTGGTTTAAGTCCGGATATATGTTGGTCATTAATCCATTTGTTTTTATTGTAAAAGTTTTACGAATGTGTTGATTGTAATTACAACTTTGTTTGTGCATTGTATTGATTATTGTTTAGATTGTAATTATATGGATGTATTATTTGAAATTGTTAATTGTACTTGTACCTTAATTTTTTTTATAATTTATATTTTTATGAAAATAGAAATTATTGATACAAGATACAATAAGGGAGGAGGATAAAGAGAAGATCAATGTGGTATTATGGAGGCTGGTTCACTTGTAAAGGTTGAGAGTCGAAATAATGACAAAATGACAAGCTGATTGAGATGGCAAATGTTGAGAGTAACCTTAAGATGTTCAAGGTTCGATCATTTGTTCATAGTTTTCTAGGGTATTTATAGGAAATGTCCAATTATCCATTGGTACAACCTTGGCTAGATAAGTGTTTAAACTCATTAAATGCACAATGGATAATCATTTGCATGTATTATGGGATTCTATCAGTATGAGGTAGTAAAGCTTAAATAGACCCCTTATTGCCTTTAGAAGTATGTTCACATTAAGATAGCATTCTCTTTTAAGCTCGAGTGGTAGGTCTTATTTGAAGTGGAACGAGTGATCAAGTTCAGTAAATCAAATTAGAGTCAACCATACCCCTTATGCTGTATCTTTTTTGTGGAGAGATATTATAGAAATATTTTCATCTTTTGCTCAATAAAATACTTTTAATGTATACGGATAATTATTTTATACACTCTCAATAAAAAAAATCATAAATGGATCCTAGATGATGTCAAGTGTCACATTTATGTAAGTATATTTTCCCTTTTATCTCCAAATGATAAATTACTTTTGACATATCCTTATTAATTGACTTATAAACAAATTAATTAATTAAAATATTTATGTAAGCATATAAAATGACATTATTAAAATTTTATTTGTTAACTATAATTGAAAATACTAACAAAATAATTATTGATACACTTGGATTAATGTAAATAATTTTAAAAATAATTATTACAATAATAAAAAAAATATTGTGATATATATTATTTTATTAATAAAATTATAATTAAACACAATTTTAATATTTTTGTAAAAATGATATAATTTAAAACTTCCATTATATAATTTTTATTCTTATTTAGTTGAATCCAAATACGAAAAATTTTAAAGCAAATACAAATAGTTTTAAGCTTAATACAAATGATATCGTACGACTAATTGTGAGTATATAAATTAATAAGTCCTTATAAAGTAATCCAGTTAAGTTTTAGCTTGATTGGCATAAATATTATTGTCAATGCAAGAAGATGTGGGTTTGAATGAGCTGAAACTCATTATCTTTCTATTTATGGGTTAGAGATGAATTATGAGTAAATTTAAATATTATATAAAAAAAGAATAGATATTATTAAAACCTATAATGATTTTGTTAAAAAATATTTTAAGTAAATATTTGTTTTTATTAATATATAATTCAAGATATTTTGCTTCAAATTCACATAATCTCCTCTTTTTTCTTCTTTCAACATGTCATGATCCAACACGTGTTTTTGAAGCTATAGTGGCATGAATGATTAATTTTAAATCATGCAAAATAATTTAATAATTGACGCATATAGGACATATATATAATATTATATGACACATTTAGGAATTATTGTTAGAATATACAGTTGGTGGAAATAATTGAATTGAAAATCGATTGGTATATTAGTTCGAATAAAAAGATTGAACAATAATTTTGAATTAATAAAAAAAATCAAAAATCAAGACAAAAAAGAGAAATTGAATTGATTTATAATTTTTAAAAATTTAAAATTTAAAATTTTATGAAATTTTAATTGTTTATTTATTATTAGATTAACAATTAAACTGATTAAATCAAAATCTGATTTAAAAAAAATGTGTATATATATATATATATATATATATATATAAAAGTTCTGATGGAAAAAGATAAGTAGAAAAGAGTGTGAAATTATTACAACAACTTTTTTTTTGTCATATGGAGAAAATGTGACAAAAAGAGGGATTTATTGTCATTTTAAAATTATATAAAAAATATCGGTTTAATTTTAATTAAATTGGTATGGATATAATTGTAAATGTAAGAGAACACGGGTTTGAGTGCGTTGAAATATATTATCTTCCTATCTATAAGTTGGAGAGGGGCTATGAGTAGTTTTAAGCATTATGTAAAAAAATAGATATGATTAGAATCTATAATGAAATTATTAAAAAATATATATAAAAATAAAATAAAATTCTTGATTGATCAAAAGGAAATCTGAGGACTTTCAAATGTGTTCCAATCACATAAAATTAGAAAGCATATTGAGTTGATAGCATAGCCTATACAAATATATTTAAAAAAAAATATGAATTAAAAATAAAACAAAATTTATAAAAAAATATAAAATATTTTAAACAAATTATGACATGAAAAAAAATGAATACAACATAGGCATACGAGTTATCAATATAATTTATATATTAAGAGGTGTTGAGTGCAATAATAAGATACATTGTAATACCAAAAAAATTTAAATTCAAACATTTGAAACGATGTTATTGAAAAAAACTATCACGAACCCAAAAAATAATTTTTTATTTGTAATTTTTGAACATTTTAAATTTAATAGAAGACATAAACATCTTAGCCAAGGGTGGCATCAAGAGCATGCAGTGCATTGGCCCTCTAAAAATAATAAATTTATATATAAGTCCTTAAAAAATATAAAATAGGAGTAATATTATAGTGGAATTTTACTTTTTGACTTTCCAAATAATCATAATTAAATTATATTTTTCTAAATAATTTTTTTTCACTTCTAAAATTTAAATTTAAAGAATTTGAAATTTTTAATTTAAAATTTTTAATTTTATATCAAATAAAATTTCGACAATTTCAAATTCCAATTTTATGACTTCTAGTTTTTGGTCTTACATACATAAAAGAAATTAATTATCAAATATATAATTATATTCTCAACATAAATTACTTAAATTAAAATTGCTGACTTTGCCACCTAAGCTTTCCGTTAGTGTAATGTGATATCAAAGAGAGAAATGATTGTATAAAACTGTGATTCCACATTATCCCTATTCCTTTCTAATACGAGAATGACGAATCAAATTTTTCTTTCTGATTTTCAGGTTTTTCCTCCTGACAAAATTCAAATTCAACAAAAAATGATAAAAATAAGGAGGAAAAATCTAACTTGTCATTCTCCTATTGAAAATGGATAGGGATGACATAGAATTACAGTTTCTTACAATCCCTTCTCTACCAAAGACCATCATTTATGACTCTTGATAACTTTCAAAATGAAGAATCCAATTAAACTTCAAATTTTAGGATCGAAATAAAAAGGAGATAAAATTCAAGGATTAATTTAGTAATTATCTCTTTTTTTTCCAAATTAGTTACTAAGCAATTAAGAAACCAACGTGAAGAAGATAATACAAGAATTGTGATTCAAGAAAATGAATTACTTTTGCCTTCAGATTTCAGTCACTGACATTTTCAGCAAACACATAATTTAACAAAAAATTGAATCACAATTAAGGTGGGAAAAACATGAAGAAAAGAAATATGCTTCAACACACGCACACACATATCCTTTTTGACTTTCCAATTTGCACCTTTTAGAAGCAACACAATTAATTATTTATTGGTTGTAGATTGTGTTTTAATTAGCATATGTATTATTGTCAACGGAGGAGGACGTGAGTTCGAGTGAGCTAAAACGCATTATTCTCCTATTTATGGATTGGGGAGACTATAAGTAGTTCTAAGCCTTGTGTCAAAAAGAACATATATAATATCTTTAATTGTATTGATAAGATTAAATTTTCAAGATTTTAATGACCTAAGTTCAAGTCTTGGTATATGTAAACTATATGTGAGATTTTTCATATTTATTCTGGTTTAAATACTATCTTATGTTGATTTTGTTCGAATTTATAGTGTTCTACCCTACTGTGTTTTGCTTTTCTTGATTTTAATTGTAGTTATTCGGATATATAGTTTATATTTTTAATTAAAAAAGAAAAAAAAAAAACAAGAGAATGGGAAACTACACCTTTTTAAGGTAATTTACATTGTAAGTTATTTAATTTTAACTCCAGTTTTCATATCAATAAACATTTAATTTCATTAAATTCCATCATTGAAGTTTTATTACTAATAAATTGGGCTAATTATACAAACTCGATTAAGTAATTCTGATTAAAAAAAACTTAATTGATTGTATATCCGTGACTATAATTATATTTTAAAAAGACAATTAAATGTTGAAACCAACTTTTACATTAAAATTATTCAATGAAATTAGCATAAATGATCTAATTTGCTAATGATTGAAGTTCAAACGATATAACAAGTAGTTGGGTATAATGATAAGGCACATTGTACTCTTAAAGGGAGGATTCAAGTTTAAATCTTGGAGACAACATTGTTGGGAGGAATAACCATGAACCCTGAACATGGATCGTAAAACGAACATGAAGAATATAAAAAAATAATTTTATAACAAAATTGATGTTTTGATGAATGACCTAAAATGTAGATTACCATTTTTGTGTATAATTTTATTTTAAAAATTTGAGAAATGGATAAAAAAATATATTTACAAATATAATTAATATTTTTTGAAGTTATTGCAACATTCATATAATTATAATCAAAATCAGTCAGTACACTCGATAAATGGATAATTGAAATATATTTAAAACTAGAAAAGGATGAATTTAAACATATAATTAGAATTAATTTATACGAGATATGACTCGAACTTGAGATCTCAAAATTCTATGGACCTCAACCTTTTTTTTTTTTTTTACAATCTCCGGCCTTCAACCTTATTATTAAACTAAGGCCTCATTACCATTGTCATATCTACACCTCGCTAGCTCACCTTGAGTCTTACCAATCTCGTAGGATAGCACCTTAATCGAGAATTACCTTGTGAGCCAGGATCGAGACCTCTTGAGCTTAAGACTTTGCAAGCCCTCAACCTTGCAAGCCTATGACATCGTGAGCACATACCATGGGGCTCACATCTTGGCACAGATAGAATACCTACTAATCGTACATCACATTAATCGTTGTCTAAACATGACATCCCATACCTATGAAGAAAGGACATCAATAGATCAAGTGAGGCTCTAGAAAGTATAAAACTAATACAAAAGTGATACATGGTGTTTTAGAAAAAACTGAAGGTGCCCTTTTCGAGTACCCCCAAGGACTAACGATTGGGATCTCCTTTTTCTCTCTAGCTCTCAACTACCTTTTTACCTTCTTCGTAACTCCTATTTTTTAAGGAACCTAAATTCCAATTACCCACGATCATTAATGGTTTTTTGTTCTTAGGGTAAACTTTCACAAACCACCCCAATTCTAATTTTGTATCAACATACCTGTATATTGGGAGAGATCCACTTACAGTGGTATAAAACTAATATGGTTTTACCTCTTTTCATAATTTTTCTATAAATGATATTTTAACAATTCAACCATCATATTTTATGTTTTATTTATACAAATTATGCATGTCAAATTTAGAGTAACTAAATTTTTTAACTATTTATTTTATGTTAAAAATTTCAACTGCTACATATATATATATATATATATATTGATATGGACAACTTTTAGATTAATATGACAGAGGTATCAAATTATTTCGAAATTACATGTATGACAAATACAATTATATTGATAAATTTATTAAATATCAATCGTAACAAAATTTACAAAATGATGTAAAACTACTTTAATTTTAAACGAATATTGTAATAAAATTCCTCCCATTTAATATTAATAATTAAATCATTTTTAACTTATAACTATAAATTCCGGTCATTTAAAGAAAAAAATCATTGATTTTTCATCGTATCCACACAGTTCTTGAAAATATAATTTGCTTCAATCAATTAGGTTCTAGAAGTAGAGAAAATCAAACAGATTTAATGGTAGTTTAAGTGCAATTATGGTGTATTGGGCGAAACTCCTCACACGTTTCAACTTTATTGTCAACATATAATTAAATTGGTTGAATATATAATTATGTAATTGGAAGCCACTTTGGACATTACTTAAATTCACATACATAATATATAAATATATTCACATATTTTGGGCTTTACTCAATTTACAAGAGTATTATTGTTAACGAAGGAGGACGTGAATTCAAGTGCAATAAAGTTATTATCCTCCTATTTATAGGTTTAGGAAAGACTATAGATAGTTTTAAGCATTATATATTAAAAAAAACAGATATGATCAAAATTTATAATGGAATTGTTAAATATATATACATATATGGACATTGCATAAGCCATTGAAATAGTCTCTTTAATCATTCATCCTTTGAAAGTAGAATCCAAATTTATAAGCAAGGACACATACTTGAAATTTAGCTTTTCGAGACTCGGTTTGAGTTGAATTCATGCATGATGTTAACACTAAGGACGAATTTAGAAATTTTTTGGGATTGACATTAAATTATATATTTTTATGAGAGTTAGAATATAATTTCACCCTTGTATTGGCTTGTATCTTTATGGTTTTTAAAAAGACTAAATCAGAATTCTAGTATTTTGGGGGCTAAACTATAATTTTATCATATATTAACTTACAATTTTATAAATTTTTTAGGACTGAAGTAACAATTTCTCATTTTAGAGGGCTAGGCCCCTCCTCTCTTCGCCCCTAGGTATTGATATAATTGATAATTATTAAAGTTCGGTCTGATTCGAAATATAGGCATTACATTTTATTCAAGTCTATTTATATTTGTAAATGATTAATTTAAGTACATTTAGACTTTTCTATACTGTTTTTTTCTTTAAAATATTATAATATTTATCTAATATTTAGTAATTATATATATAATTTATGACCATAGTATATTTTTCTTTTATTAAAATTTTAAACACAAACAAGTTAATATATATTTGAATATTTATATTATAATATAGTATATTTTTTTTTATGTGACATAAATTATATAATGTATAAAATAAAAGAAAAATATATATACTTGGAACGAACTGATAAGGACTCTAGCTTGAATATTGGAATTCAAGCAAGGTTTATATTTTAAATAAGCTTAATTTTTCTTGGTCTAATCTTATTTTTTGAGCTTAATTATGTCAAACGGACTTTAGGGTTTAGGTGAGTAGCTCAATCCTTCAACTTGTCTAAGTTAGACGTCTACATAGGTTGGGTTAAACCTATGCACTATATCAATATCATACATAGCTGTCGAAGCTCAATCCGACTTGAAATGAGTCTCAAATTTTATCCAAACTCGCTTATAGTTGTTTACTATTTGCAAATAAATTTACAATTACATTTTTCATAGATTAAATAGTCTTTTACAAGAATAAATTGAATTTTATTTACATTTTATTCTAAATAAAATCATATAATTAAATTCTATAGTTATTTTTTGAGTTATAAATTTTGGAGAAGGGATTGTATGAAACTGTGATTTCACGTCATTTTTTCCCTTCCCAATAGAAGAATGACAAATAAGATTTTTCTTCCTTATTTTGAGCTTTTTTCTCCTGGAAAATTCAAATCCAACTAAAAATCATGAGGAGAAATCTTATTTGTCATTCTTTTATTGGAAAGAGATAAGAATCACGTGGAATTACAGTTTCATACAATCCTTTCTTATAAATTTTATTCTTTACAGGTTCCGGATATAATAGTTTATGGGCTTTATGAGTATCTGATCATGTCAAATTTGGGCTTCTTGGATTTCAAATTTTCTTTTTTCTTTTCGGATTTGAATTTTCTCATTTTTTAAAATTATTATTTTTAGTTTGAACTTTTGAATTTTTTTAATGTATATAAAAATAGAATAAATTTTCAATTGAGTTTTAAGCTTGGTATGGGCATTCTTATTAATGTAAAAGGATGTGAGTTCAAATACACTGATAAATAATTTTAAACATTTGTGTTAAAAAGAACAGATAATGCTCGTCCAATTGAAGATTCTCATGTGTTCTCATGTGATTTTGCTGCTGCAATTTTATTATCGATAGAAAAATATTTTTGAATCTATATCCAAGTAGAAAAGAGGCCACAGGATGAATGAGAGAAGAGAATCTTAGGATATTTCTTAATTACCTAACTAATATTATATATAAGAGTAATTTTGTAATTATTCTAGGTCAGGGTGAGGCAGGTTTAGGATAAGTTCGACTTTTATCTAATCTAACTCTTTTTTAAAATTAACTCACTTCGAAAGTAATTTCAAAAAAAAAAGAAAAAGAAACCCAGACCCAATTGAGTCGGATTGGATTAGAACTTGTTACTTTAGCTTCTTTTTTTTTTGCCATATGTGAACCATACTACTAGACTTACATGGCAAGACACATATACAATATAAGGGCCCACATATCCCAAGAACAACCGAAACTTTGCCGAACTTCTTCCACAACTCTACAAGAACTAGTGGCTCTAAACATCTCGTGTGATTTTCTCTAGCTGGTTGATTTACATAAGTAACTTTACAATATATGACGAGAAATTTCTGAGTAAATCTTAATATAATTTGATGGTAACTTATATGAAAAGAACATAAAAATCTTTATTACGACAAATTTTTTTTAATCAAAGTGGTTAAACCGATAAAATATCTAAACAAAATTATTAGTTATAATGCGACTCAAAAATTAAATTTTTAAAGGATATTTATTCACGATTTTTATTTACATCCATAATCAAAATCAAAAGTTGGTACCATAATTCCATTTGGAGCTAAGATATTGTTTGCCAATGGACAACATCAATATCAAGTGGACGGCACCCATACCAAAACAATGGAACACTTCAATTCATGATTTAGCATTTTAAAGAAAAAAAAATATTCAGGTACAATTGCCGAATGAAGACCGTTTCATCTTCGTCTATAAGTAGTAAATTCACCCCATTAAAACAAGAAAACTAAATAATATATATATCATATATTAAATGACTCTTTCAAATCCCAATAAATTAATGACTCTTTCAAGGTTTGTATACAATTAGTGGGATATCACTACCAAATCCACAATAAATTAATGAAGGTTGACGGAATAAAATGTTAAATTATTAGGTTTTGTGGAGAATTAGTAAGCTTCATACAACATTAAACAATTGAAAAAAATATTGGAGGGATGAGTATATATATTGTAGTTTGTCTAAAACATTTCATTCACTGAAGAGAAAGGTATTACATCTCAAGGCATTAGAGAAAAAAGTTGAGGGAACTTCGGTGCTTAATTCTGCTCAAAATGGCCAATATTTGGCCTTCTCTAGCCTATGCATTGGCATTGTGCTTGTTGATCAACAATGTAGTTGCCTATTATGACGAGCCTTATAATACTCCACCACCTTACTATAGCAAGAAACCAGAAACACCATTGCCTCGTTATACTTATAAGTCCCCTCCTCTATCATCATCACCACCACCATACACCTATAACTCTCCACCACCACGTCATTATGTCTACAAGTCCCCACCTCCACCATCGTATGCCTATAAGTCTCCACCGCCACCTTCTCCTTCCCCTCCACCTTCTTATGTGTACAAGTCCCCACCTCCACCATCTCCGTATGTTTATAAGTCCTCACCACCACCATCACCTTCACCACCTCTGCCTTTTGCTTATAAGTCACCACCTCCACCATCTCCTTCACCTCCTCCACCTTATGTCTACAAGTCTCCACCTCCTCCTTATATTTACAGGTCTCCACCACCACCATCACCTTTACCACCTCCACCCTATGTCTACAAGTCTCCACCTCTACCATCTCCCTCACCACCTCCACCCTATGTCTACAAGTCTCCACCTCCACCATCTCCCTCACCACATCCTCCTTACATTTATAAGTCTCCACCACCACCACCACCTTCACCACCTCCACCATCTCTTTCACCTCATCCACCCAATGTCTACAAATCTCCACCCCCGCCATCTCCCTCTCCTCCTCCACCCTATCTCTACAAATCTCCACCTCCGCCATCCCCCTCTCCTCCTCCACCCTATGTCTACAAGTCTCCACCTCCACCATCTCCCTCACCACCTCCACCGTATGTTTACAAGTCCCCACCCCCACCATCTCCGTCACCTCCTCCACCTTATGTTTACAAGTCTCCACCTCCACCATCTCCCTCACCACCTCCTTCTTACATTTATAAGTCACCACCACCACCATCACATTCACCACCTCCACCCTATGTTTACAAGTCCCCACCTCCACCATCTCCTTCACCTCCTCCACCATATGTGTACAAGTCCCCACCTCCGCTATCTCCCTCACCTCCTCCACCCTATGTCTACAAGTCTCCACCTCCGCCATCTCCATCTCCTCCTCCACCATATATCTATAAGTCTCCACCTCCGTCATCTCTCTCTCCTCCTCCACCCTATGTCTACAAGTCTCCACCTCCGCCATCTCCCTCACCACCTCCACCCTATGTTTACAAGTCCCCACCTCCACCATCTCCCTCACCACCTCCACCTTATGTTTACAAGTCCCCACCTCCACCATCTCCTTCACCTCCTCCTCCTTATGTTTATAAGTCTCCACCTCCACCATCTCCTTCACCTCCTCCTCCTTATGTTTACAAGTCTCCACCTCTACCATCTCCGTCACCTCCTCCACCTTATGTTTACAAGTCTCCACCTCCACCATCCCCCTCACCACCTCCTCCTTACATTTATAAGTCACCACCACCACCATCACCTACACCACCTCCACCCTATGTTTACAAGTCCCCACCTCCACCATCTCCTTCACCTCCTCCACCATATGTGTACAAGTCCCCACCTCCACGTTCTCCTTCTCCTCCTCCACCATATGTGTACAAGTCCCCACCTCCACCTTATGTCTACAAGCCTCCACCTCCATATTACTAAAAAACTGAATTTCCTCCCTTTTCATCTCCTTTTCTGCATCTTTAAAAGCCAATATCGACACCATTATCCAACCAAATCAAATGTTTTTCTAAGTTCAAGGAAGCTAAATTATAGTTTCTTGGAACAATTTCCCTTTCTTTGAAATTCTTGCTCGTGTCCTTTATTTGAAATTAACGCGGATGTTTCTCACTGTTGGAAGAATAAAGAGAAGAAATAAATTAATGTGGAAAATCATTGAATGATTTCTTGATTGTTTTTTAGTAATATATATTGTTACAATTGATACATTGATATCTTTATCAAGGGTTTGAGATTTTACTATGTAATTGTTTACTTCGTAATTTATTTTCCATATATTTCATTTATCTTTTCTTCACTTGATTATGATTCTTTTACTCCCCTTTCCTTCTACCATTCTTATCTCAAACTTATTAAAATTTGTGATGCTAATTAATTAATTAGCAAATCCTCCCTTTAAATTCTAACCACCATCAAATTGCCTAAGCTAAGTTTTCTTTTTGGTGTTTTGCTTGAAAATTATGCATGAACTCAAGCAATATAAACCCAAACTCAATTGAATTTTATTGCAATTAATTTAAAATAATTCCAAATCACAAGTGTACCATTCTTGGGTTTTTCTTAAATAATATTAATGTCTAGTTTGTCTACGTGACCTTTAATAATGGGCCCATGCTAGCTCAAATTTGATTAAAAAGAAGTAATGGTAATTAATGTTAATTAATTTGAATCGTTTAAGGAAAAAGTAAAAACAATCAGCCAAAACCCCGGATTGAGGAAATAATAATATCCTCAATTAATTGCTAATGAGGCTTTAAAATTGATGATAAAGGTTGAGGTTTCGATCCTTCAGTCCTACCATTTACTATTCTAATGTCTAGTTGCCCATGTTTTAGATGGGTTTTGTTTGACAATGGAAGACATCACCAAGATCAAGTGAACGCCAACCAGAACCAAAAAATTGGAACACTATTCGTAACTTATCTATTTATAGATTAGGTTAATTTTTTTTCCCAAAATTTAACATTTATCTGATATTTTGGATGTTTGGATAAAAATATTAAATATAATAAATTAACTATATAAAAATAATAATAATAATAGTTTTCGGAACGAATTATGCTTAGACTTATTTATGAGTCAGACGAGATTAAGTTATAATTTGCCAACTTGCTTGTTCATTTTCTTTGTTCATATATAGAAATATTAAAAATGTATATTACTTTAAATTTGCATAAAAATTCTTCCGATTATTTAATTTGAATTCATACAAAACTAGATCAATCCGAAATAAAAAGAATGTTGCGATATACAATTGTTTGGAAGAATTTTATTATTATTATTATTATTATTTCTCATATTTGTTTTATAGTACATGTTTAATGTTCATGGCCACCTCTTTTATTAAAATCGTCTTTAAAATTCAAATTTGCATTTAAGATACTCCTTATTGTGCTTTAGACATATCACTTTTTTCTCTGCGAAATTTGTTTTACTATTAGTTAGATCATTTTACTTTAGACAAATCAATTACTTTCTAGGGTCCTTTGGATGGGTGGTAGTGAGATTAGATACTATAGTGATACTGTAGTGTGAGATAAAAAGACAACTAAACACACTGCACTGAAAATAAGCGTTCATCCAAATAGGCCCTAGGAGAGTTTAATCAATTCCTTTCTAGGGTCCTTTGGATGGATGGTAGTGAGATTAGATACTATAGTGATACTGTAGTGTGAGACAAAAAGACAACTAAACACACTGCACTGAAAATAAGCGTTCATCCAAATAGGCCCTAGGAGAGTTTAATCATTTTGTGTAAAAATATTTCTTAAATAAGTAATCCAAGCTCTAGATATGAAAATTTTGCCTATATTTTCAATCTATAAAATTAATTAAGCAAAAAAAAAAATCTATCAAAATCTTGAAGGGATTTACAATTTAAATACTCAAAAAATTTCATACTACCTTACTTAAACCTGAATTTACTCAAATATAAATATATAAATTGATTTCGTCAAATCAATTTTATGTTTTTTCAATGCCTAATGGATTGGAGAAAATGTGTGAATTTACTACAATATTTAGGACTTGTTGAGGTACAAAATCCCAAAAATTTATTAAGAACTAATGAAATTGACAAATTGTTGGAAGCTGTTTTACAAATATACAGATATTTATTCCATTGACAAATATCCAACATTTAAGACTTGCACATCTTAGTACAAATGTCAATTGGTCTCTTTCAAAACTATTATATTTAAAGTTTTAATATAGTCTAACATGCAATTGAGAGTGGTTCATTTACAATTCTATTGGACTGCTTCAAGGTTTGCATACAAATTAGTGGGATACAGTACCTCAATAAATTAATAAATGTTGAAGGAATATAATGTTGAATTATTTAGTTTGTTGGAGAGTTTGAAAGCATCATAGATCATTAAACAATTGAAATAATAATAGAGAGATGAGTATATAAATTGTAGGTTGTCTTCAACATTTCATTTATAAAAGAGCAATGTATTACCTCTTAAGATATTGAAGAGAAAAAGTTGAGGGAATTTTGGTGCTTAACTCTACTCAAAATGGTCAATACTTGGCCTCACCTAGCCTATGCATTGGCATTGTGCTTGTTGATAAACAATGTAGCTGCTTATTATGATGAGCCGTATAATGCTCCACCATTTTACTATCGTGAGAAACCCTAAACACCATTGTCTCGTTACATTTTTAAGTCCCCTCTTCTACCACCATTAAAACCACCACACACCTACAACTCTCCACCACCACCATATATTTCCCTTCCATACCCTTATGTGTACAAGTCCCCACCTCCACCATCTTCTTCACCTCCTCCACCTTATGTCTACAAGTCTCCAGCTCCACCATCTCCCTTAACACTTCCACCCTATGTCTATAAGTCCCTATCTCCACCATTTCCTTCAACACCACCACCCTATGTCTACAAATCTCCACCTCCACCATCTCATTCACTACCTCCTCCTTACATTTATAAGTCCCCACTACCACAAACTCCTTCACCTCCTCCACCATATATCTACAAGTCTCCACCTCCACCATCTTCTTCACCTCTCCTACCTTATGTATACAAGTCCCCACCTCCGCCATCTCCATCACCACCTCCTCCTTACATCTATAAGTCTCTACCACTACTACCACCACCATTTCCCTCACATCCTCTACCATATATCTACAAGTCTCCACCTCCACCATCTCTCTCACCTCCCCCACCGTATGTTTACAAGTCCACACCTCCACCATCTCCCTCACCACCTCCTCCCTATATTTATAAATCACCACCTCCACCATCATCTTTACCACCTCATCCTTACATCTACAAGTCACCTCCTCCACCATCTTCTTCACCACCTCCACTTTACATCTACAAATACCCACCTCCACCATCTTATTCACCTCCCCCAACATATGTCTACAAGTCTCCATCTCTACCATTCTCCTCACCACATCTTCCTTACATCTATAAGTCTCCACCCCCACCATCACACTCACCACCTCCACCCTATGTCTATAAGTCTCCACCTCCACTATCTTTTTCACCTCCTCCACCCTATGTCTAAAAATCCCCACCATCACCATCTCATCCACCACCTCCTCCTTATGTCTACAAGTCCCCACCTTCGCCATCTCTCTCACCACCTCCTCCTTACATTTATAAGTCCTCGCCTCCGCCATCACATTCACCACATCCACCCTATGTTTATAAGTCTCCACCTCCACCATCTCCCTCACCTCCCCCACCATATGTTTACAAGTCCCCACCTCTACTATCTCCCTCGCCTCCGACACCATATGTCTACAAGTCTCCACCTCCACCATCTTCCTCACCTCCCCCACCTTATGTATACAAGTCCCCACCTCCGCCATCTCTATCACCACCTCCTCCTTACATCTATAAGTCCCCACCACCACCATCTCCCTCACCTCCTCCACAATATGTCTACAAGTCTCCACCTCCACCATCTCCTTCACCACCACCTCCTTACATTTATAAGTCTCCACCACCACCATCACCTTCACCACCTCCACCCTATGTCTATAAGTCCTCACCTCCACTATCACCTTCATCACCTCCACCCTATGTCTATAAGTTCCCACCTCCACCATCTCATTCACAACCACCACCCTATGTCTACAAGTCCCTACCTCCTTATTACTAAAAAGTTGCCCTTCCTCCCTCTCCCTTTCCTTCTCCATCTCTTTTGTCTATTCCCTAAAACTCAATACCGACACCATTATTCAACCAAATCAAAAGTTTATCTAGGTTCATGGATGCTAAATTGTAGTTTCTTGGAACAATTTTCCTTTTCTTTGAAATTATTGCTCTTGTCCTTTATTTGCAATTAATGTGGATGTTTCTCACTGTTGAAAGAATAAACAAAAGAAATAAATTGATGTGGAAAATCATTGAATGATTTCTTAATTGTTTTTGAGTAATATATATTGTTACAATTGGTACATTGATATCTTTATCAATGGTTGAGGTTTTACTTTGTAATTGTTTACTTCATAATATATTTTCCATATATTTCATTTATCATTTCTTCACTTAATTATGTTGCTTTTACTCCCCTTTCCTTCTACCATTCTTATTTCAAACTTATTGAATTTTGTGATGCTAATTAATTAATTAACAAATCCTCTCTTTAAATTCTAATCACCATCAACTTGTTTAACTTAATTTTTTTTTTACTCTAAAATTATGCACCAACCCAAGCAATATACACCCAAACTCAATTTGGTTTTATTACAATTAATTTAAAATAATTCTACAAGAGAAATGTAATAATCAGGGACTTTTTTTTAAAATAACAATATCAATGATAAGAGATTCAATTTTTTCATACAATACTTGTACTCATACCCTTGAACCTTTAAATCATAAAAAGATTTTGAGCACATGTCTTTTTTATTGTTACAATTGCATCTATGTCAGTGAGCTAAAATTTAATCAGCTTAAATATCGAACTTAAATATCATTATTTAAATTTATAGACAGAAGAAAATAAATGTAATTGTAATATCCAACTTTACCCTAAGATTAAGATTTATGGGTTTTTCCGGGCCACAAAGAGTTAGACAGTTTATCTGGCTAGTCCTCAAGCAGCGTCTTTTGACTAATTCAAAAAGGGTTAGAAGAGGTATTGCGCAGGACGCGCCGTGTCAAATATGTGGTCATTATTTGGAGGATAATCTTCATACCTTTAGGGATTGCCCTTCTGCGAAGGAAATTTGGAAACAAGTCATTCCTCCTAAATATTTTGACAGTTTCTTCACTGGTAATATTTCAGAGTGGTTAGTCTCAAATTTGCATTCTTATACTTCTATTAGAACAATGAATTCAATCTGGACTTGCCTTTTTAGGATACTTCTTTGGCTCATTTGGAAGAATCGGAATTTGTTTATTTTTCAGGGGGTTCAATGAGTGCTGAGGATATTATTAGTGCCTCTTTCAGTTGGGCGTATCATTTTTCTTCTAACTATAATGCAGTGGTGGAGTACCGGCTAATTCGACCAACTGATCCTCAAGACTTAGGTATGTGTTTTTACCTTAACACTGATGGTGTTGTTCACACTACCTCTGGTCTTTCTGCTGCAGGTGGTGTAATACGTGATGGTACAGGAAAGTGGATCATGGGCTATAACAGGCACTTGGGAAAATGCACAGTAGCAGTCGTTGAGTTGTGGGTGTATGAACCCCAAATTGCCTGTCCACATTTTAAATCCAATTTTAAACCCAATTTTAAAGCAAACACAAACGAACCAAAAGCAAAAATGCAAACCAAATAAAAGTCCAAATGTTCAAGTTTTTAAAGTCCAGATTACATCCAAACTAAACCCGTTTAAATGACCAAACCAGCATTGGCCCAATTGTACAGCCTAGATTACAAAAAAAATTACATCAGACCAACCCCTAAACTAGCCCAATATACAAAACTCATCAGACCCCAAAACCTAAATTGATTAGCCCGCTAACCCTTACCCAATACAACTTTGGCCCAACAAACCCCGACCCAAATTTTGACGGTCCAAATGGCCCAAGACTCAAGCTGAGTTTCGGCTAAGAAACTCTAGCCTAGCACCGCACCTCCCCTCTGCCTCCCACGTGCTCCGACGGTACGTTTAGCGCCCGAGACAAAGCTCCTCTGGTCCAGTTGCATCAAAATGGGAACCTTTTGCTCGTTGACTTCCTTCCCACACCTGCAAATAACCCGAAATGGACAAACAAACAGCAGCCAAATACAGAGAAAAAGCACACGGAAAAGAAAAAAACAGAAAAGAAATTACTTTGTATCTTTTTCATTTGTAATTGGCTCTATAAAAACCGAACAGAAACGATTGTAAAAGGGTCAGACGCATTTTTTTAATACAACAAGAAATATACAGAAGCAAAAAAAAAAACAAAGGTTTTCTTCTAATCTTTTGATTTTTTATTTGAAATTTTTAAAAGAAGGAAAATATAAAAGAAAAGGGGAACGAGAATCTTACCGGAGGCTATCCTCGCCTCTCCTTCGAGCATTGTCGACATCTGAATACCTAAGAATCCGTTCAGATTCTGACGAGGATTCAAGAGGCAATCGAAGGAGGTTAGGCCTGGGCGAATACCCGAAGGGAAATAAAAACGATTTTGAAGCCATTCTCTTTTATTTCGTGTCTTCTAAGACGTAGGAGGGAACGAAAGAGGGCTCGGGAGGGGTTTACAATATCCAACCACCATATACGGTGGATTTGTAGCCGAGCAACGATTGGGTTTGGCCGAACCCTAGATCGGGGTTGACAAAAAAGGAGGGTGCCTTTTCGTCTAAAATTTTTAGAGAGGCTGGCAAATGATTTTCTTTTAGGGTTTCATTCACTTCTAACGGATGCCAAACGACACCGTTTTAGGGTGTTTCGAAGTGTTCTAGAAACGACACCGTTTTAAGAGGGTTCTTCGGAGATAAAACGACGTCGTTCGAATGTGACCCGAAGACCCGACCCGTTGAGAGCTGTGACCCGCGCGTTTCTACGCCTTAGGGGTTTATTTTCAAGATCAACCCTTCCATTGTTTCGGCCTATTTCGAAAAGGTTTTGGGTTCTTTCATTTTCTTTCGATTTTAGCCTAAAAGTTACGTTGTGTTTCATTTCAGCCCCATGCGAAACTCTGCGTTTAAAGAGACTGGGATATTTTCCCTTTCGGACCCTCTATTTCTGTTGCACGCTATAATTTGATCCCCCCATTTCCTTTTATTCCTTCTTTAGGTTCTTGATATTCCTTAAATGTTCCGATTAAATCCTTTAATTTTAAATCACTTATTTCATCCATTCATTTACCTGTTTGTTTTGGTGCTTGTCTCGTTTGCCATTCTTATTTTGTTTTTTTTGTTTATTTTCATTTTAACCGCATGTGCTTTTATTTATTTGCCTTCATCTTGTTATCATTAACTTTGTTTTCTTTGTATGTTTATTATTAATATTATCACTATTGTTATTACTTTATATTATTATGTTTATCATTATTTTTAGAATTGTGTTTTCGTTATGACATTTATCTTCTCAATATTATAATACTTCATTTTATGTATTATTATCACCATCATAGTGCTGTCTTATTTTTAATACATATATGTTATCATTATTTATGTATTTTTGACATATAAGTGTGCATTTATATTAATGGTTTTCCAATATTTTATATATATATATATATATATATATACATATATATATATATATATTATGTATATATTCTTATATATATTATTTCTAACTCTATATCATGTATATGTAGTATCTTTTATATATTATATATATTTTTAATACTACTAATTTATATTTTTGTCTTATTTCATGTATATACATTTTTATATTGTTTTATATATATTTTCATGTATGTTTTTTTTAACGCCATATTATGTACATATTTCTATATTATGTATTTACTTTTTACTTTTATTACTACGCATATATTTAAATTGTTTTTAATACATATTGTATATTTTTTAAACTCTAGTAATATATATGTATATGTTCACTACTATTTCGTATTTGCATTATCATTATTATTATCACATGCACATCGCTAATATTTTATAACTCATTTGTTTTCTATATTCTAAACTCTTTATCATTATTTACCTGTTCCAAATTTAGCATATTAGTTCATATCTTGTTTCAACATCAATATTACTTTTCTTTTATTTTTATTTTTGTAGTTAGAAATACCTTATTCTTGTTCAATTAATTTCAATACATAAGGTAATGCCCCGATTTATGACTAAGCCATCGATTTCATCGCTATGCTGGGTGAATCGCTTCGGCTCGAGTTAAAACCGGGATGTCCTTCTAAAAAATCAAAAAATTTAAAAATGCTCATCTTTGCAACCGGGTCACGATCGAATTGAATTCGTATTTTTAAAAATCAAGACAACGCGTATTTAATAAGATACCAATTTTGGGCGTCATGAGGGTGCTAATACCATCCTCGTGCGTAACTGACTCCCGAGCCCTCTTTTTCTCTGGATTTTAAACGTAGACCTAAACTTGGCCCTCTTTTTACCCAAAAATAAATTTTCTTTGTTAAAAAGTGGTTTTATTAGGTGTCCGATCACACCTCGAAAAAAGGATCGGTGGCGACTCCCTTTTCTTTAAAATCGAAAGTCGATTTATTTGAATTTTCAATAATCACCTCAATTAGCGACCGAACCAATTTTTATGTCACTACAGTGGGGAATATGGGATGGGCTTCGTCTCCTTCAAAAACAAGGATATGATAAAGTCGTTATACAATCTGATAGCCTTGAAAATGTTGTTAATATTGGTGCCAGCAATTCTGATGATCCAAAAAGCTCCCTGATAAGAAGGATTCATCAAATTCTAGACTTTGAAGAGAAGTGGTCCTTAAATTTTATTCCAAGAGAGTTTAATCGAGTAACGGATGCTTTGGCAAAAATGGCTTTAGCAAAGAGCGGAAGTTTGCAGATTTTTGAAGAACCCCCCTTGGAAATTCAAGTGCTTTTGAAGGATGATTATTTCCTTGACAATGTAACTAGAGTTTAGTTTGTAGTTCTTTGTTCTCATCTACCAAAAAAAAAAGATTTATGGGTTTTTTTTTGGCGTTATTAAACCTTAAATTATAGGCTGTAAAGAAATTATGGATTACTATAACAGAAATTAGGTCTAATTTTACTATAAGTCCATGTATTTTCTTTAGTTGAATGTTTTAATAAAATTGTTAACGATGCCATCTTTTTCCATTTAATAAGCTAATGTGGCAAGGTGAAATCGAATGCAGGAGATGAAGTGGATTAGTCTGTCTACGTTGCCCTCGATTAGTCAAAATCTTGACAAAAGAAATTTCTCAATGAACTACAATGTTATCTGTTGATAACTCAGTTTTTATTTTTATTTTATACTTTATGTTAGTTTTACAGTTTATGTTCGGCATTTGTGGTTATCTCTCAATAATATTATCTTTAAGATTTAAATTTAGATCCTTCCCTTGAAAATATGTTATAGTACAAAGAAAAAAAATAAATCTTATAAAAAATTAAATCAATTAAGTTCATAGTGATAAAACAAATCAATTAAAAACTTTTTCTAAAAAATTAAAAATTGTCATCGATCAATTTAACTGTTAATGGACATTGACATGATTGACGAAAACAATGTGAAGATGATATGTGGTATGCCTCATGAAAATATGTTGACCGAGTCAACATATATTTTTCAAAATTTAAAAATTTCTAATAAAATTTAATATTTTTAAAAATACATGTCTAGCATGTGCTTGGACATAAAAACGTCCAAATTCATTTGTTGAGATTATTTGTCGACTTAATTATTAAAAATTGTAAATTATCTTTAAAAATTATACAAAAAACCTAACAATGATAACAAAATAATTTAAAAATTATTAAAATTATTAAAATGAAAATATATAAATATTTTCAATAACTTTTATAATGCTTTATAAATTTGTCTAAATGTATTTTATGAGTTTCAGATAATTTTTATAATTTTTTAATATTAACGTACATAATGAATTTAGACAAAATGAGAAAAAAAATCCTAAACAAATAGATATCTAAATTTGTCTAGATTCACACGAACGTGGAAAAAAAAACGCTTGATAGAGATAGAATAGATCGATTATCAAAAGCTAAAGTTACATTAATCAAGTTATTAGTAATGACAAAGGTTTAAATTTTGAAGACGGTTTTATTAAGAAAGATAATCATAATTTTCGAATGTGGAGTTAAAATAGACATAAAAAATCTCAATTCAATTAAAACTTTAAAAAATAATATAAATATTGAGATTATTTTTTTTTTTGAAAATTTCGTTATAGATTCTGAAGATATATGTTCTTTTTTACATAATACCTAAAACTATCCGTAGCTCCTCTCTACTCATAAATAAAAGGATAATACACTTCAATGCACTTAAACCCACGTATTTCTATATTAATAATAATACTCATGTCAATCGATTTAAGGCTTAATCGACAATATGAGATAATTATTGAATATTATTAGTATATATCATGATTGGATTTAGAACTAAGTTATTGTCGGCTAATGGAAGTAGTGTTGACTTCGCTTAGCATTTACATTTGCATTTCCAACATTTAGATACCTTTGCCTAATTAGTTGACCAATTCATTTTCATCTTTAAGTAGTAAATTGACCCAATATAAACGGAAAATAAAAAATATCATAAATATATATTCGTGAATATCCCAAATATATATTTATATGCTCGACAAAGTTTTGGAAAATTTCAATTATTTTGCAATTAAAAGATTGAGATTAGATTTATCTATAGGTGAGAATATTGTTCTTTAAAATGTAAATAGCTGTCCGATATTTAGAATGTTGGAATAAAATATTAAGTATATAACATGAGTTTAGGAAAAATTGAAAAAAAATAATTATTATTTGTTCATAGATCGAGTCGAGTCAATTCTATAAAATATCATACTTAATTTTACATTCACTTTATTATCGATATTCATATATTATTTAAAATTTTTATCGTGTGCTCATGCCGATATTTTTAACTAAAGCATTAAAAATTTTGATATGCAAAGAACACCAAAATTTCTCGACTAAAACTCTTATAGGTTTAAATCCTCTTTTATCTCTTTTGATAAAAAAATAAATAAATATAGTATATACTTCATTTATGACACTAAACTTTGTATTTATTTTTATTTTAATTACTGTTGTTAAATTGATAACCGAAATAATAACGTGACATTTTTCTAACTAGTATAATATATTTGCATATTCTACCAATTTGATTCTTAAACTTTTTAACCAAAACTTTCAAGTTTTAAAACAGAGGTATTTCATATCTACAAATTTATAAAACCCAAAAAAAATATTTTCCAATTGTGTAAATATAACATGTAATAAATAACACGTACAAATCTAGTATTACTCAGAAACCAAACAATCGAAATCACCACCAAACATCTAAATCCAAAGAACCAAGCTTAAGAAACATAAAATCTGACAATAGGTACTAATTAATTCAATAAAATCCAAAACAATTAACATCAAAGTTGTACTTCTTCTTTATGGATGATTTAGCATACAAAATAAAATCAATTAACAATCAGTTTTTCCAGCAGCAAAGACGATCTTTGAGCTCTGGATTAAATTGGGTAACCATCAAATACAAGGACAAGTAAAAATTTAAATGACCCAGGAACTAAAATCCTAATACAGTATAATTTTTAACAAACCCAGTAAAATATGTTATATTTGCATGATTGAAGTTTTTTTTGGGGTTTTGGAATGCCTTTATTGTCAAAGCTTTCTGATAATTTTAATTAAGAAGTGTGAGAATCAAATTGATAGAATTTGTTAATATGAAATGTTATATTTATTAAATTATTTAGAATTAGGATCAAATTGATAGAATATGTGAATATTGATGACTAAATATGTTATTATATCAATTAAAAAAATGACATGTTATTATTCACGTTATCAATTTAAAGGTAAGTGACCAGAACATGAATGAATATAATTTTTAGTGCTTAAATTGAGTATTTTTAAAATTAAGTGACTAAAAAAACACAAAGTAATTAGGTAACAATTTATATAATTTACCCTTAAAAAATGAATTTTTTTTTTATTTGTTTACATTAATGGGTAGGAGATGTTTCGTTTCTCTACAATATTTTAACACGATGTAAAGCATTGACTTCTTGCAAAATCAAATTGAAAAAAAAATTAAAAACTGTTAAATTATGAACGTGATGACAAGGTGCTTCCCATATATCAAATATTTATTATTCATTTGACAAATATTGAACATTTAAGAGTTGCACATCTTACAAGAATAAATTATATGTATACTAAGGTATAAAATACAATTGGGAATGATTTATTTACAATTCTATTGGACCGATTCAAGGTTTGTATCCAAATTAGTGGGATATAACTACAAATTCCTCAATAAATTAATAAATGTCGAGGGAATAAAATCTTAAATTATTTGGTTCGGTGCAGAGTTTGGATGCATCATAAAGCATTAAAATTTTGAAAAAATATTGGAAGGGTGACTATATAAATTATAGGTTGTCTTGAACATTTCATTCACACATAGAGAAGAGTAATACATCTTAAGAAAAACAAAGTTGAGAGAATTTAAGTGCTCTAACTTTGACTAAAATGGCCAAAATTTGGCCATGCCTTGCTTATGCATTGGGGTTGTGCTTGTTGATCATCAACAATGTAGCTGCTACTGATGATGAGTTTTATAATGTTCCACAACCATATTATAGGAAGAAACCGGAAACACCTTCAAGAGCACCACCATACATTTACAGGCCACCTCCTCATCCATATCAATCACCACCACCTGGCTACACTTATAAGTCCCCACCACCACCATCTCCCTCACCTCCACCTCCTTATGTTTATAAGTCACCACCACCACTATCACAATCACCACCACCACCACCCTATGTCTACAAGTCCCCACCTCCACCATCTCCCTCACCACATCCTCCTTACATTTATAAATCACCACCTCCACCATTACCTTCACCACCACCTCCTTACATCTACAAGTCGCCTCCTCCACCAGTTTCCAAACCATTTCCTCCTTATATCTACAAATCCCCACCTCCACCATCTCCTTCACCTCCCCCACCATATGTCTACAAGTCCGCCCCACCCCCACCATCTCCTTCACCATATCCTCCTTACATCTACAAGTCTCCACCTCCACCATCTCATTCACCTCCACCACCATATGTTTACAAGCCCCCACCTCCACCATCTCCTTCACCTCCCCCACCTTATGTTTACAAGTCCCCGCCTCCACCGTCTCCTTCACCTCCTCCACCTTATGTCTACAAGTCCCCACCTCCGCCGTCACCCTCACCTACCCCACCTTATGTCCATAAGTCCCCACCCAAACCGTCTCCCTCACCTACCCCACCTTATGTCTACAAGTCCCCACCTCCACCGTCTCCGTCACCACCTCCTCCTTCTGTTTACAAATCCCCACCTCCACCATCTCCCTCACCTCCCCCACCCTATGCCTACAAGTCCCCACCTCCACCATCTTCGTCACCACATACTCCTTATGTCTACAAGTCCCCACCTCCACCGTCTCCTTCACCTCCCCCACCCTACGTTTACAAGTCCCCACCTCCACCATCTCCCTCACCTCCCCCACCATATGCCTACAAGTCCCCACCTCCACCATCTCCTTCACCACCTCCCCCTTACATCTACAAGTCCCCACCTCTACCATCTCCCTCACCACCTCCTCCTTACATTTATAAGTCTCCACCACCACCATCTTCCTCACCTCCTCCACCATATATTTACAAATCTCCACCTCCCCCATCTCCTTCACCACCTCTACCATATGTCTACAAATCTCCACCTCCACCATCTCCTTCACCTCCTCCACCATATGTCTACAAGTCTCCACCTCCATCATCTCCCTCACCACCTCCTCCTTACATCTACAAGTCTCCACCTCCACCATCTCATTCACCTCCACCACCATATGTCTACAAGTCCCCACCTCCTCCATCTCCTTCACCTCCCACACCTTATGCCTACAAGTCCCCACCCCCACCATCTCCATCACCACCTCCTCCTTATGTCTACAAGTCCCCACCTCCACCGTCTCCTTCACCTCCCCCACCTTATGTCTACAAGTCCCCACCTCCACCATCCCCCTCACCTCCCTCACCATATGTCTACAAGTCCCCACCTCCACCATCCCCTTCACCACCTCCCCCTTACATCTACAAGTCCCCACCTCCACCATCTCCCTCACCACCTCCTCCTTACATTTATAAGTCTCCACCACCACCATCTCCCTCACCTCCTCCACCATATATTTACAAGTCTCCACCTCCCCCATATCCTTCACCTCCTCCACCATATGTCTACAAATCTCCACCTCCACCATCTCCTTCACCTCCTCCACCGTATGTCTACAAGTCTCCACCTCCACCATCACCCTCACCTCCCCCTCCTTACATCTACAAATCCCCACCTCCACCATCTCCCTCACCACCTCCTCCTTACATCTACAAGTCTCCACCTCCACCATCTCATTCTCCTCCACCGCCATATGTCTACAAGTCCCCACCTCCTCCATCTCTTTCACCTCCCCCACCTTATGCCTATAAGTCCCCACCTCCACCATCTCCGTCACCACCTCCTCCTTATGTCTACAAGTCCCCACCTCCACCGTCTCCCTCACCTCCCCCACCCTATGTCTACAAGTCTCCACCTCCACCATCTCCCTCACCTCCCCCACCATATGTTTACAAGTCCCCACCTCCGCCATCTCCCTCACCACCTCCACCCTATGCGTACAAGTCCCCACCTCCACCATCTTTTTCACTACCTCCACCTTATGTTTACAAATCACCACCTCCACCATCTCCTTTACCTCTTCCACCTTACGTCTACAAGTCACCACCTCCACCATCTCCCTCACCTCCTCCTCCTTACATCTACAAGTCCCCACCTCCACCATCTCGCTCACCACCTCTACCATATGTCTACAAGTCCCCACCTCCACTATCTCCATCGCCTCCTCCTCCTTACATTTACTAGTCTCCACTTCCACCTTCACCATCTCTTTTACGCCTTCCTCCTTATGTTTACAACTCAACACCACCTATTATTTACAACTCCACTATTCTACCACCATACTATTAAAAGATTCCACCACCTCCCTCTCCTTTTTCTCATCACTGAAAAACAACACCGCAACCATTATTCAACCAAATCAAGAGTTTTTCCAAGTTCAGGGAAGCCAATATATAATTTCTTGGAACATCATTTCTTACTTTCTTTGAAGTTCTTGCTCGTTTCATTTATTTGAAATTATTGTCGATGTTTGTCACATTGTTGAATGAATAAATGAATAATAAATTGTTGGAGGAAATCATTTGATTCTTGATTTTTTTTTTTAATATATATGCAATTCAATTTCTTTACTTAAAATATTTAAGTCATTAACAAACCTCACATTAAATTCCTAATGCAAAAAGAAAAAAAAAAAGCAATAGCCTACACTATGTTTTCTTCTACATATTTTACTTGAGAATTATGAATGCATTCGACTATAATTAACCAATACTCAAATTAAATTTATTATATTAAGAACAAAAAATTATTTAAAATATATATGTTAAAATAGTTCGTCATGACATATTAAATAATTAATATAAATTTTAACTTGAAATTAGAAATATGAGTAAAAATTTCGTAATAAATTATACGAATGATGAAAATTTTCGAATTAAAATTAATTTATTGCTAACTAGTGTATTAAAACTCCTATATATCAAACACAGCTTTATGGTTTTTGAGGTTTGAATGATTTATTGGACCTGGATTTATTTTGGGGCTTGAAAAGGACTATGAGTTCCCACAGCATGAATTGAGTTTTAGCACCTTTTGTGGGTTTGCTTAGGTGCTGGGTTAGTGAAGTCCATTTTTCATGGCCCAAATACATAATTATAAATAAACTTATCTAAAATTATTTGATGATTTTATCTAAATAGTTTTTTTTTTTTAGAAAAATTGGGATCCATTTGAATTTTTTAATTTAAAAATATTTTTATTTTCTTTTATTTACTTATAAAATATCTGTAAAAAATCATTTACTGTAAAAAGTTTCAATATAAAAATCAACATACAAAATTATATAATTTTTTTAATACGTGAGTCTTGTTTCCATTAACTCAAATTTAAAGATTTAATACCATTTACTTTGTGTATCGCTTTTAGTAATAGAAACAAAATGAAAATATTTAATTGGGACAAAAAAAATCGAGTATCACATATATTAAAATTAAATTTGAGTATCATTTAATATATTAATCTTCTAAATTTTATAAAGATTAGATTAGGTAAAATTACTCATAACCCCTCTCTAACCCATAAATAAGGGATATTGCGCTTCATTACCCTCAAATTCACGTCCTCTTATATTAACAATAATGTCCATATTAATTAAACTAAGACTCAATCGACAAATAAAGTTTTTTTTTTTAATTTCAATAACAAAAATTAATTGAATGTCAACTTTAAAAAGAAAAATCTTCTCATTTTTCCATCTAAACCATGTCTTATCCATAGACAAACTTCTCAATTCTTGATCAATCAACTACTGAGAGCCATTGACTTGTATCTCCAAATATTATAAATAAATAAACAAAGAGCTTAACCATTCAATATATATAATCGTGCAAGCATTTGTTTGCCTTGTATTGATTTTTATTGCAATTAGTAGCAAATAGTAACAAGTAAATCATCGCATTAATCACTTTAAATAAAAGTTATTTTTATTTATCACTTAAAATATTTTTTTATTAAGCTGATCAATGAAATTAATCAAATTGGCCATTCAATCGTCAAATGGTAATAAAAATTCAACGATTCATTTCTACGTTTTTCATTCTGAAATTTGAATAAACTATCTATTAATCACTCTAAATAAGAATCATTTCTATTTTAGTCACTTAAAATTTATTCATATAAATGTACCATTAATTTTTCATTATCGTTTAACGATAGAGTGATTAATTTGACTAATTTCGTACAACACTATGACCAACTTCCTTGTCCAATTCCTCCAGTTGCATAGAGATTATAGAAATATAATGCAGTATGATTCTAATTGTTCTTCCCGGAAAATTTGTATCAAGAAACCAAATAAAATTTGATAGCTATCCATCCCATCTTGCCTGGGTGATGATGTTATCACTTATATTCCGACATGCAATGAAACTGGTTTGATTTAAGATTTAGGGTTTATACTTCTTCGGAGTCTAGTATTCTTTATAACTCTTCTCTTAATTTGGCTTTTAAATTAACCAAGCAACAAGATTTAAATGTTTCATGTACTTGGTGAATGCCCCTCAATCTAACCGTGATCATCTTCTTCAGAACCGCTATACTCTCAAACATTAAACTTATTCCACTCTTACGCAGCCTCAGTACCATCATGTTGAATTCCCCCTACGTTTATGTCTTTATATTTTAATAAAGCCTAAACTCTGAATAGTAAATGGCAGTTTCAGGAAACACATTGTCCTACCTTCTTCTACAAACTCCCCAATACAACCTTACTAATAAGCTACCCCGACACCATGCATGTAAATTTCGAGCCTTTGAATCCCATTTCCATTAATCCATGACAAAACATCAAGTTCTGAAAATGTGTACTGGGTCCAACATTATCCCTACTTACTTTCCTATCCCAAAGCGCATTAAAGTCACCACCTATACGTTTACTTAAATAATGTATGAAAATGTAATTGGATTCGAGTGTAGTTACTTTAATTTTCACCCTCCCTTTATAAATTGAATATTATAATTAGGGTGCTTCATTTACATTCAATTCAATGAGGTTCACTAATACTAATAGCTACTTGAACGTGCCACGTGTACATAATTACAGATAATTATACTCAAATTTAATTAGTATATAACTCTCCCCGAAAAAAAAAAACTTGAAATATCGGTAACTTAATATATTTCCTTACGTTTTTCATATATATCCTATAATATTATATATTATTTAGGTGTTGTTTGACTGTTGAAAATTAAGTACTAAAATATTAAGAATTGAATTTGAGCTATAAAATATGTTTGTTTTATAAGACAAAAAAATACGAAAATATTATATAATTAAAATACATATCAAATAGATAAAATAAAAATACAAAGTCAAAACTCAAACCGTAAGAGTTATTTAGAGGAGTTTTTTTAACATTATTTTTAGTATAAGTTTTTATCATATCTGTTTTTTTTTTATATAATATTTAGAATAATTCATAGCCCTACTCTAACCCTTAAATAGGAGGATAATGCGCTTCAACACACTTGAACCCACGTCTTTTTACATTGACAATAATATTAATACTAATCGAATTAAAACTCAATCAACAACAATTATTTAGAGGTTAAATATAAGATTAATGTCAATAAATAAACAACTGAACACGGTTAATAAAAGTTGATATCGGAACGTAAACGTTGGTTATCCCTTTACCAGTGATTTGGTCTACATTTAATTTATAATTTTAATACAATACGAAATTGACATTGCCAACAAACCCAAAATGAAATTTATAAATATTATATATGTTCACTGTGACATAGTCCAAGGGAGGAATTTATCTGTTCAGTTGGACTTAGGCAAACGTTTACTGAGCCTTTCATAAATTTCTTTTCTTCAAATTGCTTCTATTCTTACTTTTTCACCATAATGAAAACTTTTTTGTTTTTTATTTTTAATTTAGGCCTTAAATTTGGTAACTATTCTTAAATTAGGGTCTAGACTTTTTTTATCTAAATTAAACCCTGAACTTGGTAATTATTCTACATTAGGGTTTGAAATTTTTTTTATCTAAGTTAATCCTTAAAAACCCTAACATTTAAGCTCCAATGTGTGAACAATTGTCAAGCTCAAACCCCAATATAGGAATAATTACCGAGTTCAAGGATTAATTTAGACAAAAAATTTTAAACCCAATGTAAGCACAATTACCAAATTCAAGCCCAAAATAATGATTTAACCCTAAAAGAAATTATATCTCCCATTACACAATATCCAAATTGAAATAGGGAGACAAAGCCAAATTTGATTCCGGAAAAAAAGTTTAATTCTTATATTAGTCCTTCTACCATACCAAAAATTTGAGATTTAATCTCTTTATTTCAGTTGAACATAGTTTGATCTCTATACTTCTATAATATTTTTAGTAGGTCTATAATGATAGCACTCTTAGTTATTGCTCTTAAAGTAGTGAATTTGTTTTACTGTTATTCTGTCACACAGTGACTACATAGATATACAATCAATCATGTTCAAATAATAACAAATTTATATGTCCATTGAATGTTAAAGGTTATTTTTAATTCTATAACATCAATTTAATGGTGTTATTAATTTAGACATATTAATAACATTAAAAAAGTGAATGAATCAAATTAGGCAAAATTAAATTAGAAAGATTAAATCCCAACTTTCACATAATAAAGGTGCCAATCTATAATTAGATCTAAAAAATTTAAAAAAAGTCTATTATAATAATTCTAAGGGTACTTCGATTTTGTGAAATAGGAAATTGGATATAAAATTAAAGTTATGCGTAATTTTTAATATGTAATGTTTGCTAAGAACATTTCAAGTACAAATTATGTTGCCTACTTCATGGTTGAAGTACAAATGTCTAGCAGGAGTTAGTGGAATGTCAATTTCATTTTTCAATAGTTAATAATTTCATATAACATTTGACCATTTATGGATTTAATTTAATGGTTAATTAGAGGTTGAAAGTTTCATATACACCAATTTAAAATTCTTTAAAATATTGGTGAGATTACTATATAAACTTCAAGCCCTCCATTGGCAGATCACAAATCAGAAATAGGAAGTCCTTTATTTATTTGGCATAGAAGTGAAACTTAGTGCAGTTTTAAGAGCCTTGTTCCCCAAAATGGCCAAGATTTGGCCACATTTAGCCTATGCCTTGGCATTGTGCTTGATAATCAATAATGTAGCTGCTGAGGATGAGCCTGCTTACTATGCACCACCTCCATACAAGTACAAGTCACCACCACCTCCTCCATACAAGTATAAGTCTCTACCTCCACCCCCATACGTGTACAAGTCACCACCACCTCCTCTATACAAGTATAAGTCACCACCACCTCCTCCATATGTGTACAAGTCACCACCACCACCTCCATACAAGTACAAGTCACCACCTCCTCCATATGTTTACAAGTCACCACCACCTCCTCCATACAAGTACAAGTCACCACCACCACCTCCTCCATACAAGTATGAGTCACCACCTCCACCTCCATATGTGTACAAGTCACCACCACCACCTCCTCCATACAAGTATGAGTCACCACCTCCACCTCCATATGTGTACAAGTCACCACCACCTCCTCCATACAAGTATGAGTCACCACCTCCACCTCCATACAAGTATAAGTCTCCGCATCCACCTCCACCTCCATACAAGTACAAGTCACCACCACCTCCTCCATACAAGTATGAGTCACCACCTCCACCTCCATACAAGTATAAGTCTCCGCCTCCACCCCCATATGTGTACAAGTCACCACCACCTCCTCCATACAAGTATAAGTCTCCACCTCCACCCCCATACGTGTACAAGTCACCACCACCTCCTCCATACAAGTACAAGTCACCACCACCTCCTCCATATGTGTACAAGTCACCACCACCTCCTCCATACAAGTACAAGTCACCACCACCTCCTCCATATGTGTACAAGTCACCACCACCTCCTCCATACAAGTACAAGTCACCACTACCACCTCCATACAAGTACAAGTCACCACCTCCTCCATATGTGTACAAGTCACCACCACCTCCTCCATACAAGTACAAGTCACCACCACCACCTCCTCCATACAAGTATGAGTCACCACCTCCACCTCCATATGTGTACAAGTCACCACCACCTCCTCCACACAATGATGAGTTATGAGTCACTACCTTCACCTTCATATGTGTACAAGTCACCACCACCTCCTCCATACAAGTATAAGTTACCACCTTCACCTCCATACAAGTATAAGTCTCCGCCTCCACCCCCAAATGTGTAGAAGTCACCACCACCTCCTCCATACAAGTACACGTCACCACATCCACCCCCATATATGTACAAGTCACCTCCACCTTCATACAAGTATGAATCTCCACCCCCATATGTGTAAAAGTCACCACCACCCCCATCATATTACAAGTAAACTCCACAGATCTTTCTTTTCATTTGAAGATCCATTCTTCCTCTATCTCTTTTTACATCCCATCTCTTTCCTTACTATCATAAATCGCCTCCTTTCTGTCAATATTTGTACTAAGTTAAAAGAACCTTAATTATTTAATGAAATATATGCATTATGGATGTTAAAGTAATAAGAGAAGGGATCATTGCTACAAGAAATCATTAGTTGGTTTCTTGCAAGCCTTGTGGTTATGCCAACTCATAGATAAAGGATTTCTTAAGTTTTCAAGAATATTTACTTTGTGAATTTTCAATCTCATGTTAATTTAAATCAGTTTATGTTTATATGTTTTCATATACAAAGATGCAAAATAATGTAATTTGAGTTCTCTTGATTACGATTCTCTTGTTTTGTTTTTTCTTTTTAATTTTCATCTATCCAAATGATAACTTAAAAATATATAATAAAAATTTACATTTTAAAAAATGTCTAACAATTAAAAATGGTTATTAATCTCTATATTTTTCTCTTAATTGGACAATCCTTATGATTTTTCATGTTTTCCCTTCAAAATTTGAATTGTTGTATAATCACACGTCAGCAAAATATTATTATATAGACCTTTCCTACTACTTAAACTACAAGCCTTAGCCAATAAAATTAATCCACATTATTTATTTTTCCATTCATTTTTACACATGGATATAAACTCCAATTCAATATTTTTCCCTCAAAATACCTAAATGCAATACATATGTATTGTATTCTTCCTTCATGTTGTCGCCATCGCCAACTAAATGGAGAAATCATTTTTAAATAACATTCAAACAAATGGTGAACAGCACCATTTTGCTGTTCATGGAAGATTGATATTTTTTTTTATAGAAACTCAGTTAAAAGTTGTTAGAGTTGTGTGACCTATGTAGCGACGTAAAATTTACTCCGGTCGCTAATTGTGGCGATTTGTTGGAAACTTGAAAAAGAAAGCCGGAATTTGATTTTATTTAAAAAAGGGAGTCGCCACTGATCTTTTTTCCTAGGTGTGATCAGACACCTAATAAAACCTCTTTTAACAAAGAAAATTTATTTTTGGTAAAAAGAAGACCGGGTTTAGGTCTACGTCTAAATTCCAGAGAAAAATGGGGTTCGGGAGTCAGTTACGCGCGAGGAAGGTATTAGCACCCTCACAACGCCCAAAATTGGTATCTTGTTCTTAATTTTCAAAAATACGAGTTCAATTTAATATTTAATCATGATCCGATTGAAAGGACAAGAGTTTTTAAATTTTTGGATTTTTTTAGAAGGATGTCTCGTCTTCAACACGAGCCAATATGATTCACCCAACATAGCGATGAAACCGACGACTTAGTGTTGAATTGGTACGTTGCCTTATTTATTGAAATTAATTCTAAAACATGATAATAGGATTTTTGAAATAATGAAAAGCAAATTGATTATGAAATTCAAGTAAATAAAAGAATGAGTTAGAAATACATTGAAGTAAATAATAAACATGGCGATAAAAATAATAATGACATATGCGATATTAAACGTAGTAAAAGAAATAAATAAAAATTATGGATGTACATATATACACATATGAACATAAAATAGTAGTACATGAAAGGATAAAAACACAACATTAAAAAATACACAAATAATGATACTATTGAAAATGTGTACATAATGTAAAAAGGATGTAATGTTAAAAAGATTATATATATGTACTTGATAGGGTTAAAAAATACATAATGTATAAAAAAAGAAATATATGTAGCGTTTAAAAGTATATGTAATAATATAGAAAATATGTACGCAATATGGTATTAGAAAGACATACGTAATATAGTTATTAAAATATATATGCATATAAGATAATAATAAAAAATAACATTAAAAACATATACATGATATAATATAATAAAAACTATAACTAATAGTATGACGAATACATACATAATATATAAAAATATATATATACAATATAGTGTAAAAAGATAATACGTGATATATAAAAATATAATGTTAAAAAAAAAAAATATATATATATATATATATGCATTAGAAAAATAAAGGTATTGAAATTAACTTCTAATAATGCAAATAAATTTATATATATATGGACACACGTAAAATATACATATGAAGATGATAACAATAAAGAAATAATTATTACTAATGTCATACGAAAATATATATATATTAAACTATTAATTGAAACTAAAACTAAAACTAATAATGTTAATAATAATAATAATAACAATAAATGAAATATACGCAATACATAAAATATACAAATGCATAGATATAAAATACAATGTTAAAATAATAATAATAATAATAATTTGTCAAAACAAAATAGGGGCGGATCTAAAATTAAATAGAGGAGAGGGGACTTATTTATATGCGCGAGCATAATGGAAGGACTGAAAGCGTAATAAGCCCTACCATCCAAAACGAGCAGTATAAAGGAGGACCGAAATTAAACAAAGACAAAAATAACGGGTAAAATTTAAAAAAAAACAAAAGAAAGAACTTGACCTTAATAAAATAACACAAAATGGGGAAGGACTAAGGGCAAAAATACTCCAAAAACCAAAACTCACATAGCCTTCCCTTCCTTAAACGACGCCATTTGCTTATCTTTAAAACTTAAAAAAAATTTTAACTATTTCCCTAACACGAAACAGGAGCAGAGATTTGTTCTCTTCCCCATTTCTTTTGCTCTGCTAGGGTTCTAAGAACCTATCATCGCGTCGCCGCAATCGCAAGAAAGGGATCTCCTTTCGTCCTCTTTTTGTCCGATTCCAACACGGAGGAGATCTCCGACAATGAACGTAGAAACAATGAAGGCGATCGCAAGACTCTGGTAAGTCCTTTCTCCCATTTCTCTTTTGATTTTCTAATGTAAAAAATGAAATAAGATAAGACTTGAAATCAGAAAAAGAACATCACCTTCAAAGATTTCAATCTATTAAGTGTTTTTATTCAAAACTCGGAAGGATTTTTTTTATGTTTTCCATCCTTTTTTGTTGTAAAACCCCCTTTTTTTACAATCGGTTCCTCGTTTTTATATCTGAATACAATGAATATTTTAAATCTATGTTTGCCACTATTTGATTCTGCTTGCTACTGTTGCTTCTTTGCTGTCGTTTCTGTCTTTTGCTTGTTTTGGCTTGTTTTGCAGGTATGGCGAAGGAGTCAACGAAAGCATGTTTGCCTATTCTGGTGCTACATTGGTGAGGGAGCCATCCTCGAGTGACGAGTGTGCTGCGGAGGCATGTGGGTGGCCGCTGATAGGAGGTACGGCGCTGCTGAGCTAGTGGCTAGGGGTTTCGGCTAAGATGTTGATGCTTTGGGCTAGGGTTTGTAGTGGGCTAATGTAATTGGGTTGACTGAAATGGGTTTAATGGGTTTGTTGTTTAAAATGTAGTAGGCCAAAATTGGCCTACAATAGCTGCCCCTCTTTGCTCATTGTTGTGCAACGGGAATAGAGCAAAGACATAAAAAAGGCCAATTTTGCCTTGTCTTGCCAAGTCTTGACCTGCTTTGTTGTTTCTCCTCTTCAGGTAGCCTCGCTCTGGTCCACTACATCTTGTTGCCTTGATCATTTGCTTCAGTAAGATAAGGTTTGTGATCTCTCCTTCTGCAACTTCAAAGTGATAAGACTTGCAACTTTGACCTGTTCCGCTGCAACCTCTGAGAGGCAAAATTTGCTTCTTCGATCAACTCCAATCTTTATTCTTTAATCTGTATGTGACCTTGGGTTCAACTCGTCTCTCGCAATATGGGTTGACTTTCTCAGCGTGTCCTGAGGCTCAACTCACCTCTCGCAATAGGAGTTGACTTTTGAAAAATATAAATTGAAAATACCTCAGCGTGTGAGCTAAGGCTAAACTCACCTCTCGCAATATGAGTTGATTTTTCAAAAATAAATTGAAAATACCTCAACGTGTGAGCTAAGGCTCAACTCACCTCTCGTAATATGAGTTGATTTCTGAAAAATAAATTGAAAATACCTCAGCGTGTGAGCTAAGGCTCAACTCACCTCTCGCAATATGAGTTAAATTTTTTTATAAAAACAGAGTGTGAAAAACAGAAATTGAAAATACCTCAACGTGTCTTGAGGCTCAACTCACCTCTCGCAATATGAGTTAATTTTGAACACATAAATTGAAAAACAGAACTTGAAAGTACCTCAACGTGTCTTGAGGCTCAACTCACCTCTCGCAATATGAGTTGATTTTGAACACATAAATTGAAAAACAGAACTTGAAAGTACCTCAACGTGTCTTGAGGCTCAACTCACCTCTCGCAGTATGAGTTGATTTTGAACACATAAATTGAAAAACAGAAATTGAAAGTACCTTAACGTGTCTTGAGGCTCAACTCACCTCTCGCAATATGAGTTGATTTTGAACATGTAAATTGAAAAACAGAAATTGAAAATACCTCAACGTGTCTTAAGGCTCAACTCACCTCTCGCAATACGAGTTGATTTTTTTGAAAACAGAAATTGAAAAACAGAAATTGAAAATACCTCAACGTGACCTGAGGCTCAACTCACCTCTCGCAATATGAGTTGATTTTTGATGAAAAAACTGAAATTGAAAAACAGAAATTAAAATTACCTCAGCGTGTCCTGAGGCTCAACTCACCTCTCGCAATATGAGTTGATTTTCGAAACATAAATTGAGAAACAGAAACTGGAAATACCTCAACGTATCTTGAGGCTCAACTCACCTCTCGCAATATAAGTTGATTTTTGAAAAATAGAATAAAAAATATACTCGAAATCTCTCATTTGGTGGAATTCGAGTGTCTTCTTCCTCGATTCAGTGCAACTATCATTGCATCCTCTTGCTTTGTTGGAGTACTTGAATATGTCGTGCATGATGTTATCACGATATGCACATGTTTGTCTTAAACGCCTGTATGCCTACATGATTATGCTATGCTCTTTGGGTTTTTTGTCACATATCCCTTTTCGTCATGACTTTTGACGATCTGCGTTCATTGCTTTGACTATTGACTTTCTCTTCAGGCTTTGTACTTATCCCCAAGTTTTACGAGTAATCTGTGTTTCTCAAATATTGCTCTTTTTCCCCTGTTGAACTTTATTTTTACTTTGAGGCCTTTTTACTTATCAAATTCTCATCCAGGTAATACTCAATATTTCTTTTGGTTAGAGTATATTATTTCAATGCTCTAGATACTCAACGCATGAACTCTTCCACGCTTCTCAATCAAGAATCTTTTCGAGCATGGCTTCTAGCATAGAAAATTTCGAGATTCTAAAAATGCTTCAAATACTGTAGTCTTGTTGCTTGACTCACTTATTGGGTCATTTTACTCATTGGGCCCAAATCTGTTTCCTTTGGACGCCCTTTCGGGTTTTCATCCTAATTTTTGTTTATCAAGACGCCCCTTTCAGGTTTTCATCTTGATCTTTTTTTTTTAAACTCAAGGTGTCATCACTCATTGCCCTTCAGGGCTCTATCACTAACGTAGTACACTGCCCTATTGCTCGGCTTGTATTTCAACCCAAAACCTGAGGAAATAATCGCGTTTTGCTCAACCAGCTTGCCCCATGTAACTTCAAGGTCCATTCCATTGTAATCTGGGGACACAAGGTTGGTATTATCTTTAAACCACTCCACTGCAATTCCCTGCCACATGATATGTATCAACTTCTATCCCTCCCACTGTAACTCAAAGGTATAGGATCTGTAACTTGTTCCATCGAGATTACATCACTGGCGCGATATCTAGTTCCTGTTTAGCTAATATCTTTGACAGCAAATTTGAAGAGATAAACTCACTTTAAGCTCAAATATTTCCAACTCTTACGCTTGGTGAGCTCTTAAACAACAGTCCTGTTTCAGGTTCCTATACGATTTAGAAGCTTTCAGAGTAATATGTGAAACTCCTTTTATAAAAGTATGATTAGTCCATTAATCATTATTTCAATGCGAAATGCTTGAAAATGATAAAACTAATGGACAAGAAGAAAATTTATTAAGAGCATAGCTCAAAACAAACAAGTTGAACAATAAGAGCAAATGCAAGTTTATTGGAAGCGCATTTTGAAAAGAATAAAATAATCAAAGATAAATTCAAAAATGGGTAAAATGGAAAGCTAGGTGCCCCAGATATCGCCGCCTGAGCTTCTCTGTACAAACTCCTTTGATATCATTTTGAGCTCAACATGTGTTTAGGGGATTTGGAGTACTTTGTCGATGCTCCAAGACGTAGCATACTTTTTCACTGTCAATTCAAGTATAGCAAGACTACCATGTGTCCCGTTTTATCAAAATTTGAGCAGCCCTTTTTCAGGTTTTCAACTCAAAACCCCTTTGGTCTTAAGACGCCCTTTGCGGGTTTTCACCTTAGCCTCTCCATTTTTCTTTTCTTTCATTTTTTCTTTCTTTCTTTTTTGTTTTTGAATGAATGAAGGCCTCAAAACGCCCTTTGCGAGTTTTCACCTTGGCCTTTCCTTTTTAGGTATCTCTAAACTTGAATCCGAATTTAGGATTGGATCAGTGCTCCTCCGGGGAAAGCCTCATTTACCTCATAAAGTTCTTAAGCATTCATTTTCATTTGAAATCCTTTTGTATAGAAAGGATCTTCTGCAATACCAGGTTCCCATTCTGAAATTCCTTTGGGCGAACCCTTTTCGTCGTAACTCAGCATCATTCATTTTTCGCACATTTGACTATGATGAATACTTTCAAACCTTTTCTGCAGTCAAGTTTACTGAAGACATTTTACTTCAACCAATTCTTGATTCAATCGAAGGTTGGAGAAAAAGATCTTAATTCCCATGGGCAGAACCACCTCTAATGCCCCAGTGAAGGTCCTGGTCAACTTTGATAAGCACAAAGAGTAAAGGGTAGCTTCTTATGCCAATATTTACAAGTCTCGGCCACCTTCCATAACTTTCTTTATTTTTGTATTTTCCTTTTGGCAGCTTTTGTTGCGTTATGATATGGCATCTAATGTGACATCCCTAATTTGACCCTAGTCAGGATGTGGTTTCGGGACCACAAAATCGAGTTATAAAATTTATTAAATATTAAAATTCATATCTACTATGTGTGATAGTGCATGTGTGAAATTTTGATGCTTAAATTCTGTTAGTTGAATGTGAATTTTAGTCAAAGGGCTTATGTGAGAAACATTAAAAAAGTGATGAATTAATTTGAAGACTAATTAGTGCATGATTCTCAAAATGGGGACTTGCATGTCAAATACCCCATTTTGAGAAGTAGTGGCCGGCCATAATGATTAGGGTGCATAGAAAATGAATTTAAGTAAGTATATCAATATTATATGGCCTTAATTTATAAAGAAAAGATAAATAAAATATTTTGGGGTGAAAAAAACAAAGTTTGGTTCATTCTTCTTCTTCATTGCCGTGGTAAAGAAAGAATAAGGAGAGGGAAGCTCAAATAATCGGCCATATGCATAGATCTAATTCTAAAGGTATGTAATGTGATTGTTGTCAAATTGATTATGAATTTTGGTTGTTAATGACATGTGGTAGATAACCCATGATTTTAATTCTAGATTAAGTGATCATAGGGCATTCGGCCATTTAAGAGAAATGTGGAAATTTTGTTTTAAAGCTCGTAATTCATGTTTAATTGCTGAATGGAGTTTTGAATTGGTAGAATTAAGTTTTAATTTTAAGAAATAAGTGATGTTTGTAAGGATTTTCAAAGTTCATGTAAAGCTTACCTTCGGTCATATTAAGGAATGGTAAATTGGTTGTAATATTATATATTTTGATAGTATATTAGATGGTTTGAGATTTGAGCTAGTTACATGTGCTATTATGAAGATTTATGGATGTTTTAGAATCGGCCTAAGTGTTTTAGTCATTAATATATATATATTGCCGAATGTATGCTTAAGGAATTGGTTAAGTACATTGTTGTTAAATGCTTGTTGTTTTTGTATAATTGTTGCCTAGCTACTAAATGAACTTAGGGTATTATGGATAAGTTTAAGAGTGGCATAATTGAAATGAAGTTTGCTTGTGCCGAATGTGATTTTAGTACATGAATTAGGAGTTTAATTTCATTCGGTAACTCATACCAAATTGGGAGATAGTAAACATTAGTATTATTTGTTAAATAATTGAAGTGAGCTTTGAATGGTTGTTTTGCTTATAATGGCCAAATGTGAACTTAAGTTTTGAATTACAATTGAAGCTTGTTAGTTAGTTGATGATATCCTTTGATAGCCCTTTTGATATTCGGCCATTGTTAAGGAATTTTGAATTGGTTATAAATTTCTATGTTTTAATTAGCAAATTGAATTATTGAAGGTTGAGCTAATTATATATGTATACGTTTTATATGTACATTAATTTCTTAGTCTATGTTATTCGGCTATAATTGTCATGGTAGAATTTTTAATTTGTAAATTTGTTAATCATTAGCTCAAGAGCATCAAGGACAAAAGTCGGATAAAGGGAAGGCAAAACTAAGCGAATAGCCGTAGAATTATAGTCGTCGACAACTCTTAAGGTAAGTTTCTAGCATATAAGTTTAGTTATAATGAAAAATGATATGGAATATGGGTAAAGATGGGACTATAAATTGGTGTAATTACCTATAGTAAAATGATAAGGAATAAGTTACTTCTATGAGCCTTAGCCGAATGGTTATTAGAAAAGTGAGATTTAAATTATGATTTGTATGTGATAATAAGAAGTACTTATATATGATGATATGTTCTAAACTCAAATGGTAAGTTCTTAAGTGTTTGGACTTGGAAATTTAAGAGCAAATTGTAATAATCTGCTTAGGAAAGCAGCAGTAGCGTGATTTTTGAAAATCACCATAAATTGTTGGAGTGGAACTAGAGGCTGAATAAAATATGCAATCAAAGCTCAATGAGTCTAGCTTCTTATAAAAGAAACCGTGCAAGCAAAGGAATTTCCTATAGAGAGATATTTAAAGTTGTGTGAGACAGTGTCAGAATGAATCCGAAATTCCCTGTTCTGTTTTTAGAAAATCATTATAAATAGTACAAAAATTGTTATAAGATAAAATTTATATTCTTAGACTCCTTAATGAGTCTAGTTTCAAATGAAATAAACAAGAACATATTTTGAAATCTGTACAATGAGAAATTTGATTCGTAGTGAAGAGTGGTCAGTATAGTCAAACAGTGAAATAGGGGAAACTTTAAGAAAATTCTGGTTTTGATTGGCCAAACCAAAAATCTTGAAAATTTTATGGATAGAAGATATATGAGTCTATTTTCGGGGAAAATTTACAGCACTTCATTTGGAGTTTCGTAGCTCCAGTTACAAATAATTTAATGACTGTTGCTCAGCAAAACAGCTTGTAGTGAATCTGTGATTTTGTTGTAAACATTGATGAAACTAATTGAGTTGCTTATAAGCTATTGCTGAAATTGATGTACAAGATAAATATATAGGTGGTGAGGCCAAAATGGCTAAAATTTAAATGTGTGCAAGTTATCCGGATGGCTACTTTATAAACGTAAGCAATGTATATGTAATATGTGTTGATAGTTTTATAAATTGAAGGTGTAGTGAATTATATGTTGTTTAGCCGAATGGTTGTCATGAGAAGAATGTAAGTCATGTGTGTATTTGCTTATTTAGTTTGAAGTTTATTGAAAGGGATATATATATATATATGTGTATTAAAGTCGAATGATATTATGACATGAAGCTAAGGTGCATGCTATATGCTTATATTCGAATGAGGTTAATGAATTACAATGGTGATAGTTTGTGTGAAATGTGGTAAGATGTGATTAAATATACAAGGAATTTGGAAAGTATCCAGGTTAAGACTCGCTGACTACGTGATGTGGCCCAATGGCTCTTGTGAAATGAGACTAGCTATATTGAGATACGAATAAGTTCGAATGAAGTGATACCTTATTAATGTGTTTCCGTGTTGGAAAAAAAATCGAAGGTATGTGAATTGATGTGTATACAACTTTGTGAATTGACTATGATGATATATCCTGGCTTAAAGTCCCGCAGGCTTGGTCCTGGTAACTGGATTCAGATTTTTAAACCTAGCAGGCTATGGCTAAGTGCCTTGAATTATTTCAAACCGAAGACCATTTGTATATCTTTATGATAAGGATTTAATTAGTTTCATAAAAAAATTTACTAATTTGAGTTGTATTCGGCAGGATGTGCAAATACAAGGTATGGATTGCGTTTGGTCATTTATGTATATGTGATAAGGAATATGTTTGGTCCTTTATATACTTATATGAAACTTTAATACTTGTCATGATTTGATTATTTGAAATATTAATGTGAATATGAACTAAAGAACTAAGCTCCTAAATACATATATACATTTATGTATGTGCACGAAATGAGTGCATATGATTAAGTGGTTAGAGGTATTGAAAGATTGAATTGGTAATTGGCAACTATGGAAACGGTAAGTGTACAAAGGTTAAGTATATGGTAAGTGATACTTACTTGCTATGTGAACTCGATTTCGGTTGTATTACAAATGTGCTTGGGGAATCACTTATGAGATGGTTATAAGTTATATTCAACGAGTATTGACTCTATCAAATTGTTTATGTAAGATTAAAACATGAATATGTGCTTCCAAATATGGAAATTGAATGTGATTATAGTGTTATGTTTTAGTTCGACTGATTAAACTAGAAGTAGCATTGATGTTTTTAAATGCGAAGGGGTATATATACTCTTAAATTTGGATGAAATAGATGAATTACATGTGCATACATGGGGTTTAAACTATTTGACTGAATGGTGATATATCTTGACATTTCAAAACGTGATTTGTGCAAGGCCTAATCTTAAGCGACTTAGTAATAAATCAACAATTATGGATGTTCAGCACATTAAGTTGGCCAGGTATGTATTATGTACTTGTGTAGGCTTATTAAGCCGATTGAGACTTCACTTGGATTTTGTGTAAGTTATAAATGTATTTAATTCAGCAAAGTTAATTGTTTTACTTAAGACTTACTAAGCCTTGAAAGCTTACTCTGTTGTTACGTTTCTCTGTTTTATAGATTATCGAATTTGGCCTTTGCTCGGGGATCGTCAACAACTCGTCACACTATCACTATCCAATGTTTGGTACTGCTATGTTTTGGATTATTTTATGGCATGTATAGAATAGACTAGTAGCGGAATAATATTTTGGTTAATGTATATAAGCCATGCGAAAATGGCATCTTTTGAATGTGTACTTATAGAAGTTTAATTTTATCCCTGGATGTATTTAGCATTTATCTAAATGAATGATCTTTATTTCAAGAAAAAGTTTAAAATTTTTACTGTTCTGACATGAGTTACAAGTCCGGTAATGCCCCTTTCCTATTCCGACAACGGTTACGGGATAGGGGTGTTACATCTAATCTTTGAACAAACTGTAATCTTTTGACATTGTACAGTTGCGCATTATAAAACATGATTCTTTCTGGCATTTGATCTTTTTTTTGTTTTTTTTTTTTTTTTTTACTGTCGACTTTATAAAATTGGCATATGAAGCAACAGTCACCTTCTTAGTGAAGCGATTGACGACCGCGACGATGATGTCGACTAGAAGCTTTTGACGAGATCGCTCCCAGGATGCCTATGCCCCACGTATTGAAAAGTTTGTGACATAATTAATGCCATTCCCTTCCCATGGTGAACCAACAATATTCGATCCTCGTGATTAGTCTGGCTATTGTAGAACCATTGTCATGTGTTCTTTAGACAACCTTATGGACCTCTTTCAAGATGTTCCTAAGTGCATCTTAATATGACCGTGCAAAAACATCCTTGAATTCTTGGAAATAACTCAATAGTCTTGCCTTATTTCTGCGGTGAGCTAGGTTTCGATCTTCTTTTTTTTCCCAAGCTCGCAATGCCAACTGACCCTTTGCAAGTTAAGATTTATCTTTCATCTCATTCTGCCATCCTTAGCGAATTAGAAGATAGATACAATCTCTGTCATCTTTGAAGTCCTGAGATCCCTCTAGACACATATCTCGCTCCGAAGGGAGTCAGTAATAGCATTGCTCGCGACATTGATATTTGGGGACCTATTGTGGGCACGAAGGCATATTCCAAAGAATAAATGATTCTTAAGATGATTATTTGCATGGTATGATCATGAATGAAGAGTGAAAAAATATTTGAATAAAAGTTCAAAGAATGAAGCAATAAAAGAATATCTGCTCAAATAGATGCATTTTATTGAAATAAAAATCTTGGACCCAATCCTATTTCACAAAAGGAAACTTATCTCCTCTAGGCTTAAGGCCATAAGTATGTTTTGAATATTACTCTAGATTAGCTTTAAAAGTGCACGGATCTCTTCCACAGTCCCATTGTGCAAAACACTCACAAATATATGAAGTTTAGAGGTGGGCGATATCGAGGTCGTGTTTGAATTGGGTACGAATTAAAAGTATAGTGGCTTCCTGTTCCCACTATACGGGTTTCTGGCTCTTTTTTTCTTCATAGGTGCTGCCCCCCTTTTTTAGCTCTCGGGGACTTCCATCCTTCCACTTTTGATGGCATTCTCAATAAGCTCCCCAGATATCACAATATCTGTGAAGTCTTTCGTATCGCTTCCTACCAACTTATCGTACAACGGCTCTTTCAAAGTGCTAATGAAGAGAACTGCTATTTCAGTTTTGGTTAAAGGGGGTTCTACTTGTGCCGAGATATCCCTCCATCTCTGCGCATACTGTCTAAAAGTTTTCGTCGGCTTCTTTTCCATCCTCTGCAGAGTCAACCGATTAGGCACCATGTCAGACACATGCTTGTACTGTTCACCAAATGCTGATGCTAAGTCTTTTCATGATCGGATCCTTTCTCTGTTAAGTTGATTATACCATTTGTAGCGACGTAAAATTTGCTTCAGGTCGCTAATTGTGGCGATTTTGCGAAAATTTTGAAAGTTTGGATTTTATCGAAAAAAAGGGAGTCGCCACCGATCTTTTCTCTAGGTGCGATCGGACACCTAATAAATCTTTGTTTTAAAGAAAGAAAAAAAAACGGGCTTAGGTCTACGTTTAAAATCCAGAGAAAAAAAATAGGGTTCGGGGGTCGGTTACGCGCGGGGAAGGTATTAGCACCCCCGCGACGCCCAAAAATTGGTATCTTAATAAACACGTGTTGTCTTGATTTTCAAAAATACGAGTTCAATTTGAGATTTAATCGTGATCCGTTCAAGATACGGGAAATCTCAAGTTTTTTTTTTAATTTTTGAAGGATGTCTCGTTTTAACACGAGCCAACGTGATTCATCCAACATAGCGATGAAATCACAGGCTTAATGTTAGAATCGGTACATTGCCTTATTTTGAAAATTAATCGAAAATATGAAAAGAAAAATATTTTAAAATGATAAAAATTCGTGATAAGATTGTAATTAAAAGCAATTCACATATATTCAATTCAGACGCATGCAAACAATAAAAAACTCGAATATACAAAAATATAAACATGGTGATACATAACATTAACAAATACGACCGATACTAAACAATATTATAAAGGTATTAAGAAAACGTATAATAATATGAAATGTATATATATAATCCGTATGACGAAAATACACATATGATAGAGAATTAAAAAATATGAGATAACATAGAAAAGGATATATATAAATATTATAATACTAAAATATATACATAAAAAAATACGCAAATATATAAATAGTAGAAAAGCATATTGCAAAATATATTAAAATAGTATTTAAAAATACATATACGATAATACTGAAAACATATACATGATTTGATGTTAAGGATATGAATGTCTTATAGTATTGCAAAAATGCATAAAATGATATATACATAAAAATGTATGGATAATATAATAAAGTACGTAATATATAAAAGCATAGGCCTAATACAATAGTAAAAGAAATCATAATATACATAAAAAGGTGATAATAATAATGATATTATAAAACAATTATTAACAAAACTACATAAGTATTTTACATATGACAATAAAAATATACGAATAACGCGATATTAAAAATTTACATAACATATATAATAAAAATAATAACAATACCAGAAGTATATATATACATGATAATATGTAAGCATATATACGTAACATAGTATAAGAAATAAGCTAATAAGTAACCGCGTATGCATATGTATATATATATATATATATATATATATGATAATATGAATTTAAACGTATATATAAATAATATATAAAAATACATTTAACATAGCATTAAGAATAAACATAATGTACGTACTATAAAAGATAATAACGTCGCAAACAACTATTAATACTACTACGTAAATATATATACAATCATACACATATATAATACATAATAATATTAAAGGTATGTACATGAAATATACAAAAAAAGATAATACTAGCAAAATAATGAAATACGAATAGCAAATACAATGAGACGATATTAAAGATAAAATATATTATATGAAACTATATATAAAAGTATAGTAGTACTATTTAAAAGGGCATTATATAAAGTATAAACATAAATAGATAAAAATATAAATACCAATAATAATAATAAAAAAGTTAATAATCATACATATAATAATAATAATAATAATAATAATAATAATAATGATAACAATAATAATAATAATAAAGAAGTAAAATACCTAGATAACGAAACAGGATCAAATTAAAAACGGAACAAACCTTCTGGGCAACATTTTGAAACAAAGAAAGACAAAAACGGGTTGATTTAAACCCTGGGTTACCTAGCGGGACCGAAACGGCAATTTTTCCGTATTTCTAAAACGCAGCGCATCAGTGAGGGACTAATTGGAAAGGCACGACAAATTCTGGGCCAAATCGTAATTAAAAGAACCTGATTGCAAAACACTGAAAAAGCGGAAGGGCTAAATGCGCAAATTGCCCTTCCGCTTTAAAAAACACGCGGATCCTCCCGGTTCGGGTCGGATCGGTCCGACCCGAAGTGAAACGACGTCGTTTTGCATGTGGGGAAGGGTCCCCAAAACGCTGCCGTTTCGGTCAGCTATATAAGGCCAAAATTTTGTTTTTCATTCATTTGAGCAGCTGCTCAAAAAAATGAAGAGAGAGAGACTCTCTCTTCTCTCTGGATAATTCCAGAGCATGGCCCGGAGGGGCCATCGCGCCGTCGCGCCAACCGTCGTCGTCGACAGCTCCGGCCACCGTCCACGGTGGCCGGAAAAGGTAAGTTTCTCTTCTTTTTTTTTTGTATATTTTACCCTTTTTTTTTTAAAATGTATGTCTATATTTTTAATAGAAAGAAAAAAATCGAACTGAAAAAAGAAAATCACCTTGGGTTCGGCTACTGTTTCAGCGTATTTTTGTTCTCTGATTTGATGTTGTTTTTGCGTACTAGTATTGCTAAAACTTCTATATCCCTCTTTTCTTTGAAAAATTTACATCTCCTCCCCTTTTTACATTGATTTTGGTTCGGCTTATATAGCCGTTTTTACATGTATTTTTCTACTATTTTTTTTCTATCTCTTGCCTCTGATTTACGTGTTTGTTTCGACTTTGTAGGGCATGGGCAGTGTGGCTGGTGGTTGCAGGTGCCAGTGGAGCAGTTGGGAGTTGGTGGCTTCGGCAGAGAGGGGCTGCGGCGCTAGGGGTTCACGGTGGCTAGGGTTTCAGAAAATCTGAAACCCTAGTTTAGGCTAATGGGTCAACCGGGTTTAGGCTGGTATTGGGCCTGGGTAGTGGGGTGTAATTGGGCTGTTGGGTTATAGGTCTGTTGGTATTGAGTAATGGTTAGGTTTGGATGGGTAAGGGGTTTCTGTTGGGTTTTTAATGTAAAATGGGTTTTGGGTTTAATGGTTATTTAGTTACTGGGCTCGGGTCAAATTGGGTTAAGGGGTTAAGGGGTATTGGGTTAATAGGTAAGCCAAAATTGGCCTGTAACACCATTGAAGAGCCGATCCGACTAAGCTGTCTTGGAAACAGTGTATTAGCAATTTTTTCTCATTCACATAACCAGCCATCTTCTGGCAAAACATGATAAAATGCCCCTTTGGACAACTCGTTCCATTATATTTTTAAAAGTCTAGCATTTTAAACTTTGGAGGCAGAACCAGATCGGGTACCAAACTGAGCTCTTTGGCACTCAATGCAAAGAAGACTTCAGTGCCTTCTATCGCCTTGAGCCTTTCCTCCAAACTCCTATACTTCTCCTGAACCTCGTGATCATCCATTTTCAACCTGGTTATTTCTACCGGATCATCCAAATTTGGAACATTGGGATGAGTAAGATTAACTCCAGGGTTTGATATAAATATTCCTTGCCCTAAATGAGCAGGTGGCACGGGTCGTTGCTTCAGACCTATAGGTTTCCTTTGGGTGTACCCCTTTTGTGTTGCGTGGGTGTGCAGTGGAGTGAATCCTGGGGGATAGAGCGGATCTTGATTATGATTAACCCTCGACTGAGGTTCCATAACATCGGGGCTCTGCATGGGTCCTTTTCCCTTGACCAAAGCTAACATCATTTCCATCATCTTAGCCATTTGATCCTTTTGTTCCATTGATTCCTCTCGAGATCTCACTATCAGATCCCTTGTTTCTTGCTGGGACTTAACTAGTTGCTCTTGTAGTTCCCTTTGGGCTCTTTCTATCATTTCGATTCTTTTATTGAATTCAGCCTCCATTATTCTAGCTTGTCGGCGTGTTCTATACGAATGGTGTGATTCCAGCCTTGTATTGTCGCAACTGCGAATTGTATGATTTTCGCCTTAGTGAATGATTATGGAATGTGAAATGGATGAATGAATGACTAAATGTCAAATGAATGTTAGTCATGAATGAATATGAAAGAATTTGGTGTTGATTTCAAGATAGCCCCTATTTAGGCATTTCATTTATCAAAAGAGTTTATTACAAACGTTTCGGTCACTTGTGTAATTGACTCCTCCATCAGAAACCCGTTTTTGGCAGCCAATCTCTAATCAACACCTTCCTAACAAGATACCTATAATGCATGATGAAAAATAAAAATAAAAATAAAGACAAACAACCTTGGTTAGTACAACAAATATGAACAGAGGAAAACTGTGGAAAATCTAACAAATTAAGCTACTTGGTTCGATGGACCCGATTCCTTTGCATAACAAGCGTAAATGTAAAAGAAACAAGAGGTATGAGGTGTTTCTCTTGTGTACTTATTTCGGTGACTACTAAATGGACGGAGGTTCAGTATGGCTCTAGTTAGGTGGCTCGTATGGTTCACTATATGCTGTTTTGGTTCTAGATAGGTACTCGAATCGTCCGTACTATCATCTACTAAGATTAGTATAGAGCCTTGGTCATGGCCCATCATAGGCTTACGAGACCAATTCGAGGGGTTACATTACTTATGCCTATGCGGAGGGACAAGTTAACTCACGAAAGCATAAGTCGTATGTAACCCGAAAGTATTCACTACCCTGTGCGGAGGGACGAGTTAACTCATGAAGGCGTAGCGTTTACTTTCACTTAAACGGACGGAGCCCGAGTATAGAGCTCATGTTATGCAAGAATGCATATGCACGGTGTGTAGGGAGAAACTCACAAACCTTTCGTTTTATTTTTAAAAACTACAAAACTAAAACCATAAAACTTAAAGCTGAAAAACAGAAAGACAAAACAAATTAGTAAAATATATACAACAGATGCAAATGCATGATTTTTCAAAAACGAAATTTTCGAATCACGACTAAATATTTACTTGAACAAGGAATTTTGAAAATTTCGACAACGCGCGCTTAATTCTACTAGACTCTCAAAAAGGTTTCCCCAGCGGAGTCGCTAGCTGTAGCGATGTAAAATTTGTTCCGGTCGCTAATTGTGGCAATTTGTTGGAAACTTGAAAAAGAAAACCGGAATTTGATTTTATTTAAAAAAAGGAGTCGCCACCGATCTTTTTTCCTAGGTGTGATCAGACACCTAATAAAACCTCTTTTTAATAAAGAAAATTTATTTTTGGTAAAAAGAAGACCGAGTTTAGGTCTACATCTAAATTCCAGAGAAAAATGGGGTTCGGGAGTCAGTTACGCGCGAGGAATGTATTAGCACCCTCACAACTAGAGGTGTGCATGGGCCGGGCCGGCCCGAAATGTGGGAGGGTTTGGACAAAAATATAGGCCCGAAATATGGGCTTGGACAAAAAAATAAGGCCCGTTTAAAAAATGGGCCGGGCTCGGGTAAGGCATTTTTGGCCCGGGCCCCACCCGGCCGGCCCGAATTCACTAAAGACAAAAAAAATAATCTATTTTTTTAATATTATTCTCTTATTATTTTCTCCCTATTTTGCTACCATTTTACTATTATGTTGCTACTATTTTGTTGTTATTGTTTAGATATTGTATAAAATTTATTTTATTGTTAATTTTGTTATTATTTTAAAGACATTTGTTAATTTTGTTATTATTTTAGAGGCATTTGCTTGTTAAGTTGCATCTATTTTATTGTTATTTAAATATACATATTTTTTAAAATTTATTTTTTATTTATTGAGAAATATTTATTTTGATGTTTTTAGTATTTTTTATAGTTTATATATATTTTAAAATTATATAAAAATAATATAAAAATTAATATGGGCGGGCCGGGCTGGGGTTTTAACTTTTTTATTCGGGTCGGGCTTGGGCAAAATTTTAGGCCCATTTTTCGTGCCCAGCTCGACCCGAGCCCGACAAGCGGGCCTAAATTTTTAGTTGAGCCGGCCCGAACCCGGCCCATGCACACCTCTACTCACAACGCCCAAAATTGGTATCTTGTTCTTAATTTTCAAAAATAAGAGTTCAATTAAATATTTAATCATAATCCGATTGAAAGGACAAGAGTTTTTAAATTTTTGAATTTTTTTAGAAGGACGTCTCGTCTTCAAAACGAGCCAATATGATTCACCCAACATAGCGATAAAACCAACGACTTAGTGTTGAATCGGTACGTTGCCTTATTTATTGAAATTAATTCTAAAACATGATAATAGGATTTTTGAAATAATGAAAAGCAAATTGATTATGAAATTCAAGTAAATAAAAGAATGAGTTAGAAATACATTGAAGTAAATAATAAACATGGCGATAAAAATAATAATGACATATGCGATATTAAACATAATAAAATAAATAAATAAAAATTATGAATGTACATATATACACATATGAACATAAAATAGTAGTACATGAAAGGATAAAAACACAACATTAAAAAAAAAACACAAATAATGATACTATTGAAAATGTGTACATAATGTAAAAAGAATGTAATGTTAAAAAGATTATATATATGTACTTGATAGGGTTAAAAAATACATAATGTATAAAAAAAGAAATATATGTAGCGTTTAAAAGTATATGTAATAATATAGAAAATATGTACGCAATATGGTAGTAGAAAGACATACGTAATATAGTTATTAAAATATATATGCATATAAGATAATAAAAAAAATAACATTAAAAACATATACATGATATAATATAATAAAAACTATAACTAGTAGTATGACGAATACATACATAATATATATAAAAATATATATACGATATAGTGTAAAAAGATAATACGTGATATATAAAAATATAATGTTAATAAAAATGTAATGTTATATATATATATATATATATATATATATGCATTAGAAAAATAAAGGTATTGAAATTAACTTCTAATAATGCAAATAAATATATATATATATATATATATATATATGTACACACGTAAAATATACATATGAAGATGATAACAATAAAGAAATAATTATTACTAATGTCATACGAAAATATATATATATTAAACTATTAATTGAAACTAAAACTAAAACTAATAATGTTAATAATAATAATAATAACAATCAATGAAATATACGTAAATCATAAAATATACAAATGCATAGATATAAAATACAATGTTAAAATAATAATAATAATAATAATTTGTCAAAACAAAATAGGGGCGGATCTAAAATTAAATAGAGGAGGGGGGACTTATTTATATACGCGAGCATAATGGAAGGACTGAAAGCGTAATAAGCCCTACCATCCAAAACGCGCAGTATAAAGGAGGACCGAAATGAAACAAAGATAAAAATAACGGGTAAAATTTAAAAAAAAAACAAAAGAAAGAACTGGACCTAGATAAAATAACACAAAATGGGGAAGGACTACGGGCAAAAATACTCCAAAAACCAAAACTCACATAGCTTTCCCTTCCTTAAACGACGCCGTTTGCTTATCTTTAAAACTTAAAAAATAATTTTAACTATTTCCCTAAAACGAAACAGGAGCAGAGATTTGTTCTCTTCCCAATTTCTTTTGCTCTGCTAGGGTTCTGAGAACCCATCATTGCGTCGCCGCAATCACAAGAAAGGGATCTCCTTTCGTCCCCTTTTGGTCCGATTCTAGCACGGAGGAGATCTCCGACGACGAACGTAGAAACGACGAAGGCGATCGCAAGACTCTGGTAAGTCCTTTCTTCCATTTCTCTTCTGATTTTCTAATGTAAAAAATGAAATAAGATAAGACTTGAAATAAGAAAAAGAACATCACCTTCAAAGATTTCAATCTATTAAGTGTTTTTATTCAAAACTCGGAAGGATCTTTTTTGTGTTTTCCATCCTTTTTTGTTGTAAAACCCCCCTTTTTTTACAATCGGTTCCTCGTTTTTTATATCCGAATACAATGAATATTTTAAATCTATGTTTGTCACTATTTGATTCTGCTTGCTACTGTTGCTTCTTTGCTGTCGTTTCTGTCTTTTGCTTGTTTTGGCTTGTTTTGCAGGTATGGCGGAGGAGTCAACGAAAGCATGTTTGCCTATTCTGGTGCTACATTGGTGAGGGAGCCATCCTCGAGCGACGAGTGTGCTATGAAGGCACGTGGGTGGCCGCTGATAGGAGGTACGGCGCTGCTGAGCTAGTGGTTAGGGGTTTCGGCTGAGATGTTGATGCTTTGGGCCAGGGTTTGTAGTGGGCCGATGTAATTGGGTTGACTGAAATGGGTTTAATGGGTTTGTTGTTTAAAATGTAGTAGGCCAAAATTGGCCTGCAACAACCTAATCTCGTTACTTGTTAAAGAAATAAAATAGAGAGACAATATAGGGGGATTTGTAGACATTGATTATAACAGGATTGTTTAACCCTTAAATAGATATAATCGAACTCCTCTTATATCGTATATTTGTCAACATAGAGAATTTCTCCTCCTCTACATATGTTTTTTCTAATAAGGGTTTTTTTTACGTAAAATCTATATATTTTTTATTTTTTCTTTCTTAGTGCTTTGCGATCATTCCTATTACCATTATTGACATTTATTATAACAAAAGTATTAGTAAAAATCCTAAGTTTTTATAAAACAAGTCCAACCAAAAGGTCATAATCATATATATTTTTAATTTTGCCAAAAAAATTCTCAGAGTTCTTGGATCAAATTCTTTTTATAAAGATAATTAAAAACCAAGAAAACAAAACAACCATTTTTATATGATCAAGAATCAAGCCCAATAATGGGGAAAATTGAGAAGTAAACTCCCTAAGAGTCCAAATTTTCAGATCATGAAAAAACAATAGTTCCATTTGGATTTTGTTTGGTTTTCTCTGGAAATCAAAGTTGACTTTTTTATGAGATATCTTACAGAAAAAGAAAAGGCTTTCTTTTGGTTTCTCCATTGTTTTTATAGAAGTTAATCAATTTTTTTCATCAACTCCAAAATTGATAGTGATTAGTGATTAGAGGTGAACAAAATTTTATTTGATTTGAAAAATTCAAAAAAAAATTTAAATTCTGAGTTAATCGAATCGAGTTATTCAATTTTTACGAGTCAATTTGAATAAGTAATTTGAGTTTCAAGTTCAAATCGAGTTAAATTTTACAGTTCGAATAGCAAATAGGTGTAAATTACCCTTTGGTCCCTGTCAATTTTGAAAATAAGCAAATTGATCTCTCTCTCAACAAAAATTATAAAAAGAATTCAAATAATTTTCAAAAATTTTAAATAATTTTTAAAATTCAAAATATTTATAAAAATTCTAAAATTTACACATTTCAAAAAATCATAAAAATTTTTAAAAATCTAAAAAATATATAAAAATTTTCTAAAATAATAATTTTGGACCTAACTAAGTTAAATAATATTTAAGATTATCAATTTATCATACTAAAGCATCTTTTTTTTTCTTATTTTGCTTTGAAAAAAATTTCAAATATATATGGTTTCAAATTCATATGTTCTAACATGAAATTAGTTATACTGTAGCAAGATTTTAATTTAATATGTTTATTTTTTTTTAAATTTAACTCGAACAAGTTCACTCGATTCGACTTGAATTTCATTTCACTTGATTCGATTAAAAAAATTCAAATTAAGTGAGGATGATAAAATAGGACTCGTCAACCCGATTAACTCAGAACTTTTAGATTTTATATAAAAAAGTACAAAAATAAAATACCTTCAAAATGGTGTTTATTGCTTTAAAAAAATAATAGGTTTTTGATAATTTTGAGATTAACTCCCTTAAATAATAGTATAGATTGAAGTGTTAGAAAACTTGATGTTTTTTATTTGGGTTTTATCTTGCGTGAGTTTTCTCTCAAAAATTATTTTGGGGTTTAAGTCACAACATGTGTGAATCAATATTTTTAGAATTGGGCCGATGGTTGAATTTGTTAGACCACTAATTGGATTAAAAAACTTTAAAATTTTAAAAAAATTAAAAATATATAAAATAAAACAATAAAATTCTGGTTCAACTAAACTTGTCCATGGATTGGACCACCTGTCTCAGGCTGAAAGCTCGCTCGAAAAGTGGAGGGTTTAGGCAAAAAATAATGCTCATTTAGAAAACAAGTCAAGCCTCAGGTAAGGCTTTTTTAGCCCGGGCCTAGCTGGCCCGAATTCGCGAAAAGAAAAAAACATATTGTTTTTCCACTGTTTTGCTATCATTTCACTATTATGTTACTATTATTTTATTGTTATTATTTGGACATTGTATAACTCTTATTTTATTGTTAACTTTGTTACTATTTTAGAGAAATTTATTTATTAAGTTGTACATATCTCAGTGTTATTTAAATATAAAGATTTTCTTTTTCAATTTGTTGGGAAAATTTTATTTTAATATTTTTAGTGTTTTTGATGTATTATATTTAATATATATAATAATATAAAAAATTTAATACAGGCTGAGCTCGAGTTTTTAGCATTTTTATTTAGGTTGAGCTTGAACAAAATTTTATGTCTATTTTTCAAGTAGGGCCCAAGCCTTTCAACTAGGCCTAAAATTTTGTTAAGGTCCTATCCAACCCATGAATAGATCTAGGTTCAACCAATCCGATAACAATCTCCAAACCAATATCTTAAACAATTCCTGATCTAATTGATCCATACGGTCCAACTAACCTATTCAAACATAATAATAATAAAATAGTTTTATATATCTTTTGGTTTTTAGTAAAAGATAAAATAATAATAATAATAATAAATATTTTTCTAAAAAAAATTAAAAATAAAATTGGGTTGGTGCCTTTTATGAGACGGAATAGAGGAAACAGAGGCAAATGTTTGGAGATGAGAGAACAACACATAGACAATGAAGTTTCAAAGAGATTACTCAAAAACAAAAACACACACCCAACACACTCGTGCTGTCTTGGGAACATGAACTAAAATATTATGTTATTGTAACATGTACTCTCCCCCATCTTGGAAATATCTCTCATTTTTCTTCCTTTTTTATTTATTTCTATCAACATTCAACACTAATAAATAATTTATTATTTTGGAATTTATTTTTAATTTTATATTTATCCTAAATATTTTTCTAATTTATATCACCCTAATCGATGTTACAAATTCATATTTTTTAAGTTTTATTATATTCAACCAGTTTTAGATTAGTTCTAAACTATTAATTTTATATCCGTTTACTTAAAAAATATAATAAGAATATGACATGTCACTAGCTTTTATCCGACATCGTATATATTTTTTACTTAAAATATAATAAAATTAATAGTTTGGATTACATTTTGACAAAATATAAAAGTTAATATGAAATTTAAGTATAATTTAAAGACCAATTTATGGTTTTTATTTTTTATTAGGTTTCATATTTGATTCTGGATCGAATCACTTCTCAAAAAAAAAAGATTATATAAGATCAATTAGTTGCACCACAAATAAAGATGGATCTAATTATCTTTTAACATTGTATTTGATCATGTATATGTGGAGCCTTCAAAATTTTGGGAAATTATCGTCTAAGTTGTTTAGAATTTTTGAAATTTTTTGTAAATTTTAATTAAATTTTCTCAAAATTTTTAAAAAATTTAATTAAAACCCCTAAACTTTTGAAATTTTCATGAAATCCAAAAATTTATGAATTTTTTAATTAAATCTATAAAATTTCTAATTAAATTCCTAAAACTTAATATCACAATTCACCACTGATATATAAAAAATATAAATTGATGATAAAGAGATGAACTTGCAGTTCGAGTATTTTGTTCAGAAATGGTGTTTTTAGTGTACCATAGCAGCATGTTTGTTGAATGGAAGACAAATATATTTACATTGGAATTCATGAATGTCAATTGTCAAACTCATCTTCCACTTATCCTGTGTCATTACATTTTCAAGTTTCCACTTTCATGGTTTACTCACCATGCATGCATGAAATTCATTTTTGACTCGTGGCTTCCAAATATCAATGATGATGAAGCGAATTTAGAAAAAATATTTATGAGGAATTGTAATTAAATTATAAATTTTTATAGGTTAAAATATAAATTTATCATGTATTATTTATAATTTTATCATTTTTGAAAAGAATTATTTTTTTTATTTTAGAGGTTAAAATATAAATTTATCATATATGAATTTATAATTTAGTAATTCTTAAAGGGGCTGAACTAAAATTTTTCATCCCTTTGCATTCGCCCTTAGTTCAGGCAGAGCATTTTTGTATTAAAGTAACCAAATTTGAGTTTCATCATGTATAATCAAGGGTGAAACCAAGAGTGCTGGCAAAGGTCTTGATCACTTTTTGATTTGATATAATTCCCTCTTTAAGCCTTTAAATTTTGATAAAATTTAATTAATAAATAGTAACAAATCTTGTTTTGGCCCCTCAAGGTTTTTCAGCAATTCCACCCTTATAAAATTTCTGACTCACCCCTTATGTGTAGAAGTAGGTCTCTAGTTTTATTACATGCGTACGCTATGTATAAATTTTGTCTCTCTTTTTTTTTCAATCCTTCGTCTATTAATCTTTATGTCGAACCCTGTGTTATAATTGTTCGGATATGTTTTTATATTTGTATTGTACTTGTGTATATACTCTAGCGATTTTAATTATTATTTTAAAAATTACATTTAATACAATACAAGCATCCTCTTCAACTATATTTTTAATTTTTAAAATATAATTTAAAAACACTTGGTAGTTTTTTTAATTAAAAAAATCTATTATTATTTGCCAAAAAAATCCTTCTTATTTATTTATTAATAAGTACGTGTTGTAGCGATATGATACATTATATTTTAGTGAGAGAATTTCATTCGAATTATAGAGATAACACTGTTGGGAAGGATATCTACAAATTTTAAAAAATTAATATTCAAACTGTAAAACAAACATATAGAATTAAATCCTAGAGAAATAATGTTCACAATTAACACATTAGACTTCCAATGAGAGAACTTAGCTCGAATTTTAGAGATAATATTGTTAGGAGAAATATCTACAAATGCGAAAAAATTAAAATATTCATGGACAGTAAAACAAACATATAGAATTAAACCCTTCACACGTTATACTTCACTATTTGTCACAATCGTAAGGCACGTTACATGGAAAGAACTCAATTCAAATCCTGAAAATGATTTTGTTGAGAAAAATAGCTATAAATTCGATAAAAATATCATGGAGGTCTCTATACTAGAAGTTAGATTACATTTTTTCCCATTTACTCAAAAAATGGGCAAATTAGCCTCTATAAGTTAGATTAAAGAGTATACTGATCTTTTCTGTAAAAAATTAATGTTGCTGACAAAATAACCTGACAGTTACACGTGGTGTGCCACTTGTACTTTATGCTGACGTATAAGGACCAGATTTTAACAGTAAAAATGGATGAAATTTTTAACAAAATAACTAAACTGCTTTTTTATGTAACATACAAATATTAATTTATTTATTTTTAAATTAAAAAGAATATACAATTTAACTTGTAATACAATTCCGTTCATAATACTTTTATCCAATAAAATTTAAAAAAAAAATCTTGATAGACAGTAAAATACATTAATTCTACTGGAAAAATATTCTATTATCTAATAAGAATAATAAAATTATATATACTCTAGAACCTGTCGGAAGTGGGGCTTGAGATGTAAAGAAGAGAGAGAGAGAGAGTGGAATGTAAAGCCAAAATGAAATGCAAATGTGAAAGGGTTGAAACAGTGAAGTTGGTTGGGGAACTGTTTCTTAGTTGGTACTGAGCCAACCCGACAGGAGCTCGCGCACCAAAGCACCTGCTGCTGCCTTTCCTCAACTCACTTCAGTTGAGACTCGAGTCTATTTTGTTGTTTCCCTAGGCCAATTAAACTAAAACCACCACAAATTTATAATTAAATTTGGTGTATTTAATAATTATTGTAAATAATGAATTTTATTAAATTGAGGGTTATTAAAACACTTCAATTAATTGTTTTAACTCTTACAAGCAAGGTATAGCCAGAAATTTTGTTTTAAGTAAGTAGAAATGAAATTATAAGTGGGTTCGAATATAATTACATATATGTATGTGACGTATTTAACTAATCATTATAATCAATAAATTTTATTTAATTAGGTGTAATTGGAACACCTCGATTAATTGTTGTAATTCTTACAAGCAAGGGCAATGTTAGAAAATCTGTTTAAGGAGAACTAAAATAAAATTATAAATGGATTCAGATGTAATTCCGTATGTGTGGTATATTTGAATAATCATTATAATCAATTAATTTTATTGAATTGAATGCAATTGTAGTTTTTTTTTTTTATAATTAGAAGATGGAAATTGAGTTACTTGATATCAAATTCAAATTTCCATACCTACAATATTATATTCTTGCCATCGGGATAAGAGATTGTTGACAAATGTAAAAATAAAAAATAGAGCAATGCTCTAAAAACTAAATAATAGATTAAACCAATTAATTGAATTGAAAGTAAATTTAAATAATAAGTATTAAATATAACATATATTTGATAGACTATGCATTTGGTATAAATTTTAATATAAATTCTAGACACTATCATTTATTAATTTTTTTATAAAAATTAAAAAATCGGTTTTTAGTTTTTTTTTCTATTTTTTTATTAATTTAATTTTTTTAATGATATTTTAATTGATTTGTTATATTTTAAATCAAATTAATTATCGATTTTCAATTCAATCGATATATATTTTAAATAAAATTAACTATCGATTTTTAATTCAATCAATAAATTGTTGCTTTTACAAAATTATTTTAAGGTAATAGTTTTTTTTTTAGTGGAAGAAAACAGCTAAAGAACAACAATTACAAAGATAACAAAATTAACATTCAGAAGAAGTTAAACCAACTATATCCTCGATCAACAAAGCTTTAACTGAAACAAGGGGATCCTTAAAGATTCGCAAATAATTACGGTGCAAGTTTACAATCTTTGCCATGTGATCAACAACTCTATTATAGTCCCTTGAAGCATGTCAAATTCGCACTTTCCAATTGCGACACAACAACTGATAAATTAATCTCAATTCTAACCGCATTTCTATCAAGATTAATTCAACAAGCATAATATTCTAATTCTAACTACATGATATTAACTTCACATGCTATTTGGAGACATTCTAATACAGCTCGTGCTTCCATTTTGAAAATCCTATCCTTACCAAGCCTCATCGCAAAACCCTGCAGCCAGTTTCCTGAATCGATGCACTACTAATAAAGACTGAGATAGCAGCGTCTTTATTTAGCTTTACCCATTAACTGAATTCATTATTAATTTGCTTGTTCCGTTCTACTCTTTTGTAGTGAACAGTAGATGTAATAAAGTGGAGCGAAGTTCAATCATTAAAAAGTTTGACTAGATTTTGGAATTCAATTCGAGTTTTATTTTTCAATTTAATTTGTAATTTTAAATTGAGATTAAATTTAATCTTTTGAATTTTGATTCATTTACTTAATAAAAATATAAACATAATTTTTTTATATAATATTAAATAAAAGACGAGGATCACGGTTTAAATTCGTATCAAACATATGTCTGATAAAAAATTTAATTCAAATCAAATAATATCAATTATATATTCAATTTCAATTTAATATTATTATTTATATTCAAATTTATATCCAAATTTTCCATTATTAGTTAAAAATATAGAAATTATTTCAACAAACAATATTAAAAAATTACCATATATCTCTTTTTTATTTTTATTTTTATTTTTATTTTTTTAAATATTGATAACTTATTTGTTAATTGTTCAAACTCGAGCTAATTGAGTTAGTGTGACTGCTCAATTAGATCCCATTTCCATTAAGTAGTTAGTGTGAATGCTCAGTTCCTTTTGCACCGACAATAATGTTCATGTCAAACGAGTTAAGACTCAATGGACAACTACCAACAAGTAATCAGAAGTAGAGATCAAGTTCGAATTTTGAAATCGACATTGTTGATAAAACTTTTGTAACACCCCCAACCCATATCCCTCGACGGAACTAAGTTACGGAGCATTACCAGAGTTTATAGATTAAACAGACAGAAATTTCAAACATTTCATATCATCAAAACAAGTCATCAAAACGTCATTTTAATCCAAATTATAAACATACCAAGTCCAAATCAAATTGCCTAGTTCATGAGCACTTTACCTATCTAGATTTAGTTCAATTTATCATGCCATAATATGGCTTCAAAAACAAACACATATTTATATGTATAAAACCAATCAAAATTAAAATTATAACCTCATTTACAATCAAACCACAAAGTAAATAATAGTTTAGACACCCTAAGTACATGCCGACATAAGGATAAACATCACCACATTTGAGTTCAAGATCGTTGTTGGATGCTGAATCGGCGATCAAAAGTTAAATACCTAACCTGCGCACAGGAAACAAAATCGTACGCTGAATATAAACTCAGTGGTATTTCTATAATCTGAATATTTAAAGATAAGAAATTACAAATATACAATTGAAATATAAACACATATTAATATTTAATTATTACAACAACCATATCATATTTCATTTGTTTCAAAAATATCTCAAATCTCATACTTGCTATATAAATAGTTTTCACAATTTATTTTACATTTCATTATACAATTGCAATATTCATTCCATAATCATTTCATGAGTATATAACTCATATATTCCATATATTTGCAACATATTTCACATTCTATTTTCAATTCACTATTTCACTTCTATTTCTCATACCATACCATTTCAATATCAATTATAAAACTTTATTATTCATTTACCCCTATTAACACGACTCAGACTCGGACAAATACACGGATCCAACCAAAGCACACCAGTTTGGCACCTAGTGCCTCATCGGATAATTCGAAGTAATAATTTGACACCTAGTGTCTCATTGGTTAAAATGAAGTAAATTGGAACTCAATGCCTCATCAAATTAATCTGAAGTAGTAAATTGACACCCAGTGTCTCATCAACTCGAAGTTGAAGAAATCTCTAAACTCTTCCAATCCTATGGCATGCCATCTATATCCGACTCAGCTCGATATAGTTAATAGGGTTTCAATTCACTTTTCAAATACAACCAATATTCAATTCAATTCAAATAATCAATATATTCAATATATATATATATATATATATATACACCAATTCAATCAATATAAATTCAATAAATTCATCACATACTAAATCAATCCATTTCAGTTGCAAAATACAATAATTCTCACATCAACAATTACCATATACATTTCAACAATTACCCTATACATTAAATTGAATTATAACAATTAACAACTAAATTCGAATTATAAAAATACAAACCAGAAATTCTGAGTTATTCCTCGTCAACTTTATCTTTCCCCTTTTTAGTCGAGGATTCCGATACGGTGTTAGCTACAGAATTAAAAAAATTAAAATTCATCAATACAATTCAATTTCATATTGCATATTTCAATTTTTACTCAACATTTGTCTAAATTTCAATTTAGTCGCTAAACCAAGACTAATTTTATTTCTTCACAATCAATTCTATATTTTCAGTCAATTTCCACTTTAAACTAGATTTAACTCTCTAATTTCACTTAAATCCCTAAATTTTGAATTTTTCACAAATTAGTCCCTATTACTCAAAATTTACAATTTATTCTACAATTCAATCCTTTTTTACTTCTAACTTAAAAATCTATCAATTTAATCCCCAATACTAAAATTATTCAACATTAACAACATTTAAAAACTCAATAATTTCTAAAATTTTGACATAGGTCGAGTAGTATTTAATACCGAGATTTCAAAAACATAAAAATTAAAAGAAAAAGAGACCAAATTGACTAACCAATTAAACTTGAAACTTTGAAATCCTAGTTTTCTCTTTTCTTTTTTTTTTCTCTTGCTTCGTTTTTGCTTCTCTGTTTCTTTCTCTATTCTTTTTCTTTTATTTCTTTGTTTTATTATGTAATATAATATATATACTTAAACATTAAGATATAATATTATAATATTATAATATATATTTTAACTTTAAATTTTGTAATAATAAACACTTATGCGTCATTTATGAGCATGGTATAATCGCTTCTTTAGTCCTTTTACTTTTTTAATCTATAATTCAACTTTTACCCTATATGCAATTTAGTCCTTATACATAATTACTTTTAATTCAAGCAAATTCACTTAATCGAAATCTAATTAACTACACAAATAGCTTCGTAAATATTTATTAAAAATATTTATGAGTCCGATTTACGGGAACGGAGTCCCGATAATACAGTTTTTTTTTTAAATTTGATCCTTTTTAATTAATTAACCATCGAAACGTTAAAATTTCTTAACGAAACTTTAATACCACCTTAATAGCACTCCATAAATATTTATAAAAATATTTACGGCTCAATTTATAAAAATAAGGTCCCTATACCTTATTTTCTAAAATCACTTGAACTTAATAAATCACTTATGTAACATAAATTATCAAATCAAAAGCCTTTTTAAAAATCACATTTGATTCGTAAATATTAAAAATCACATTTGACTTGTAAATATTAAATAATAATATTTACAAACTTACTCGCCGAATTTAATAACCCCAAAACTACTATTTTCGACACCACTAAAAAACAGATTGTTACAACTTTATTTAAATACTACCTCCAATTCAAAAAAAACTACACTCAAACCACATATGTAATTATAAAAAATAATAAACACAAACAACTTACAAAAACAAATGTCTAATTTACTAGGTAGTCACTAATTTGTACGTTGTATGTGTCTTTTTGTGAAAAAATTGAGACAAAGAAGCAACCAAGGAGTTAAGTAGGGAGACAAAGCTATAAAACCAATTACTGCCTGTCTTTTACTCTCCTACTTTTCCTTACCATTAATTTACTTCTTCAACCTCTATTTATCAGTCTTGTTATATATATATGTGTGTGAATTTCTTTCACTTTTCACACAGTATGCTTCAAACATTATCTTGTTCTTTCAACTTCCAAGATTTATCTTCTCCTCCACTTTTATTACCCTTTTTTTTTATTCTCAAAATTTGTGGATCCTATTGAGTCTCCCCATATAAACTATTAGGGTGGGGATTTTTTGCTCTCAAACTCTAAATCTTCTTCTTCAAGTGATCATCGATCATGTCTGATTCTGATCCTTACTCTAATTATTTCAATGGGTGGTTCAATCTCAACCCTTTTAACCCTTTTTTCCCATCTCCATCATCTTCAACCCCACCTTCACTTGCTCCTATCAATGGCTACAATGGGTACCCTTCTTCCCCTCCTTTGAAAGAAGCTCTTCCTTTACTCCCAACAAGGCATGATGAAGAACAACAACAACAAGATAGTTCATCTTTTAGTGCAGCCATGGAAATGGAGAAAAAAAGCTTGGAAGATAATGATGAAACCCTAACTGTTGCTCTTCATTTAGGACTCCCAAGCCCTAGTTCTTGCTCTAATGATTTGATGATGGTGTCTTCAAGGTTTTCACCACAAGAAGTAACAGATGATAAAGAAGATCATACCATTGTTGCTTCTGAGTATCTTTCAAATACACTCAACAAAGGTCAATATTGGATCCCAACACCATCCCAGATTTTAATTGGACCTACACAGTTTTCTTGCCCACTTTGCTTCAAGACCTTCAACAGATACAACAACATGCAGGTACTTTTTCAATAAAAATGGAACCTTTAATTAAAAAAAATAAAAGCCTTCTCTTTTAATTTTCAACACCTAAAAGAGGAAAAAAAACCCATTTTTTTTCTTTCTTTTCCAGCTTGATTTCAACACTTCACTTTTAAGCTTGGTTATGATTATAAGATAAGAAACATATGGGTCCTTAGGGTTTTTTTCTCTTTTTCTTTTTTTACACTTTATTATTGCATATCTTCCTCTTTTTCTTTTTATGTTTTTTGCTTTGACACTTTGAATATTATTATATACATTTATGTATATATATTAATCTTTTTGATATAGTCCATATCTCTTACTTTTGCATGATTTGAGGGTGTTGGGATTTGAAAATTAAGAATAAATCTATATAGACCTGGTCCAGTTTTGAGAATATAAGATCACTATAAACTTCTCTTTTTATTATGTGATTGAACAACACAAAGATTATGCTGCTTCTTTTTTTTTTTTGTACCTTGAAGTTTGTGTTTCACACTTTGGCAGATGCCTAGAACTGTAAGTATCCTCAGGGCTTATCAGATGATCTTCATCAAACCCCTAAAAAACCCCAAATTTTTTTCTGTGAAGTAAAGTCAAAATTTGTGTAATGAAATTACATTAAAATCCCATTTTAATTCAAAGAGTTTTCTCTTCTTTTAATGCATACAATAATAGCTAGAGCAAATACATATACAAACCCTAATCTCTTTTTTTCCATGCATCACCATTAATGAAAGCAATAACCCGTGATTTTGATTTTGATTGTATAGATGCATATGTGGGGGCATGGATCTCAATATAGGAAAGGACCTGAATCTTTAAGGGGAACTCAACCGACAGCAATGTTAAGGTTGCCGTGCTATTGTTGTGCACCAGGGTGTAGGAACAACATTGACCATCCAAGGTCAAAGCCACTCAAAGATTTTAGGACCCTTCAAACACATTACAAGAGGAAGCATGGGATTAAAGCATTTATGTGTAGGAAATGTGGGAAGAGCTTTGCTGTGAGAGGTGACTGGAGGACACATGAGAAGAATTGTGGGAAGCTATGGTATTGTAGTTGTGGGTCTGATTTTAAGCATAAAAGGTCTCTAAAAGATCATATTAGGGCATTTGGGAATGGACATTCAGCTTATGGGATTGACTCTTTTGATGAAGAAGATGAACCAGTGTCTGATAATGAACAAGATAATGAATCCTCTCAATGACACATAAAAAGGTGTTCCATAGTTTTAGCCTTTTGTTTGTTTTCTTTTTTCCCTCTTTTACTTTTGGACTTAGCTTGGTAGTAAGAGACTCCTCATTGATCAAAGGTGGACCAAGTTCTTGCATGTAATTCTAATTTGAGGGGATGTAGAATTTATCATTTAAATTTAGTTTTTATTTATTAATAAATTTATTGCGCGACTCCAACATGAAATATTTATTGGATTAATCTGATTTCAAACTTGTAATTATTTGAATAAGTAACTCGAAATGATTTTTTCAAATGCATGAGATAACTCATTCAATGTTGAAATGTAGCTAGAAGAAAGGAATCCCGATTCTAAAGATTGATTTTAGCCTATTGTTGAGTTTATTGAAACTTTCTTTGGGAGAAATTGAGGTTAGAATTGATTTGGGAGAAATTGAGGTTAGAAGTGAAGTGGAAAGGAGTGTGTGTACACTATTAGATGATTCATTAGCTAATGAGATTTGAGAAATAGTAGTTTAACAGTGAGTTTGGATGGGCGGGATTGCGATGCGTTTAATTTAGTTTAGTTTATTTTATTTTTTGTCTCACGCTATAGTATCATTATAATATCTAATCTTATCGTCACCGTTGTTTTACATTAATAATAGGTAAATACACCGCCCATCTAAACTTACCTTAAGACGAGAAAATCTCCTCTCTCTTCCTTTTCCTTATAGTAGCAAAGGCTCTTATTTTTTAATTGATAATGTGATTTATTTTCATTGGTGAGTGCTTAAAAACAAGAATTGATAAAAATTTTCATTAAATGTTTGCTTTTGAGATCATATTTTTGAAAATTTTAATTTACTCTAATGATGATGTGATTTATTTTCATTGGTGGATGTTTAATGAGTTTTTGATAAAGTTGATAGCTATTTAGTTGAAAGATACAAAGATAGTTCTTTTTATTTGCTAATAATTAGATATAAAAAGAAGTAGAACGAGGAATTATTTGTTTGCTAAGTCTTCAAACTCTATATTTTAAGCATACGCTTAATTACTCATTAAATTTGCAATGAATTTACTCACTTCTCTCTTACTTCGCATGGCGAACTTGAGAAATAGGCAATGAGATTTTATCTACGTGGATTTAGATTTATTATAATTTTATTATGTTGTTAAATCAATTTCCTTAAAGATTTAAGTTTATTTTAATTTTGCGAACTCTTAAGTTTTATTGTTGTAAATAAGTGGTGTGCTGGAGATTAGGTTAGGAGTTAATAGAGAGTCATTTCGGTGGTTAATGTAGTTCCTTAAATTTAAGTCAATCTTACTTGATCAGGTTTGGGATGTTACAATGTGCGTTTAGCTTTCTTTTTTTCGCACCCTGTAATATTTAATTTCATTATCGCATTATTTTTACACTAACTGTAACTTATCTAAAAGGATTCTTAATCAAATTTAATTTACATTAGAAACTATAATTTCTCCTCCTTTTTTTTTTCATATTTTCATTGTCCTTAGGTTGTAAATTGGCTTCTTCGTTAATGTAGAGGCAACATGAAGATGACAAAGTTATAAAAAAAAATGGACTCTTTTTTAAATGTACTTCTTTTACAAATTTTTATTGAAAATGTGAAAAAGTTTAATTTTTTTAAATAGAATATTTATTTTTTTTAATTTTGAAGGGTTTTCGTTATTCAAACTTTTTTTTTCAAAATTTTTTGAAGAGATCTTATATTTTTTTCCTGTTTAATTAAATATTTTTTTTATTTTTTTAAATTTTTTTAATTTAAAATTAACATAAATCAATAATTAAATAACATCAAACATCACATCAAATAAATTTTATTCACATTTTTATTAACCACACTAAGTAAAATTTTTTAATCGGAGTAGTAATTAAAATCGATCAAACATCAAATTAAACAATTAAAATAAACGAATTCTTAAAAAGTTAAAAAAATAATAAAAATTAATTTAATCATTGATTTAATCAGTCTATAGTCTATACCAACTTACAAATAAATTACTTTTATATATTTTATTAAACCGATACTTCATTCGATTTTCGATCTAATTAGTCTAATCGATTGGTACCAACAACACTACCCTATATTAATTTTTATACCCATCAAAAATTTTGTTTTTTTTGGGTTGCTTTACTTGAAGAAAAGTTTTGGTGACATGAGACTTGAGAGAGACAGGCAGAGAGAAAAAGAAGTCAAAAAGATTGCTTATGAAAAGTCATATCAAAGCTTACAAATATACTCACCAGAGTACGTACTTTTCTTTATTTTTACTGTCCCCAAAACAAAATAAACCACTCTAACCACTATTTCTATGCTTCTACCTCTCTTCTACTTTTGTATTTGTTTTTATGGTTAATTTAATATTAAATTTTAAATTGATAATAATCGAAAATTTAATCTCAATTTTTAAGATAAATAATTTTTTTATTTTGTTTTACTGTATATGAAATTTGTTAAATTTAAAGGGAAAAATATAAATTCATTGCATTTTTTAATTTTTAGTCAACTTTTTCTTTTGAAATTAAATTGATCAATCAAATCAGTTAAACTAATAATAAATTAGTATATCGGATAAAAGGATAAATCAGATTTTGAATAAATCATGCGAAATCAATTGAAACAAGTTAAAAACAGTTGAATCAATAATTGAACCAATTAATTTAATTTTCTTAATTTTTAAATATTTTTTACTCTTTTAATTTTTAATAATTTATTTAATTAAAATAAAAATATCCGATTAAATAAAAAATCAATAATACGAGGGATTGGATCACGATCCTATTTTAAAAACAATTTAGGTAAGGTTGGCTTAGCAGGATAGAGAGAGAATTTGCAGTTTCACTGTGCATGTAAATTTAACTCAACAGTATTAAAAATATTATTTATTTATTTATTTGTTTTTCTAAATTGCATTCATGATTCTTTTCTTGTTATATTTATGTTACCCAGTGACCTGTCTGTCAAAGCATTCTCATCATTATTTGACTGTTCTATTAATCTGTCAATGTGAAAAACATGAGAGGTTGAAATTTTAGTTTTAAAAATATATCATTTTAATTTTACGAATTTTATTTTTTACGGATTAAATTTTAACTCGATTATTATTGATATCGATGAATATCTATTTAATAATAAAATATTTATAGCACTCCTCATGTGGATGTCTATTGGTTGATATGTCTCGTTAAAAACTTACTAAAATAAAAATCCTATGGGAAAATTTTTATTAGTGAAGAGAAAAAGTACACATATTTATAATACGCATAACATGTTGTCTCATTAAAAATTTTATCAAGAAAATCTAGTGGGACAAAAATTCAATTAAGAGATAAAGAGTACAGCACGTATTTACTGCCCATCATGACAAGATCACATAATACCTTATATTCTATGTATTCAATATTGAATACTAGCTTTTCAAGTGATCACTCTAACGGTGTTTGATAAACGTTTATACCATTATACTTTTAAATGTCACAAGTGAAGAAGAATTTAGAAGAAATATATTTTGATATCTTTAGGAGTTTCAACAATAATTATAACAAACGTTAATCATGATCCTTCTATGAAAATACATATAGGTATTTTGGATCATTTTATAATCTTCCTTCAACTACTATTCACTTAGTTGAATTTACCAGTATCAATTTAATAAATACTTACACAAATATATTGAACAAATTCCCATAAATTTCTATATACTTTCAGGATTTTAATACAAACTTCCACTATACAGTGATTTACATAAAGCTTGTAACAACAACAATCATTAGACGCATATCAAATTTCCATGAACAGCCATATTAATAAGATATCTAAAGGTTACTGTATCCACCACAAAAGAATATATTTTCATAATTAATGTCATAACTTAGCAAAAACTTCATATTTCTTATTTTGTTTTCACAGAACTAATCACCTTGTATCTCACTAGCTTTATACCTTTATACGTTTGGACTAATGGTTCCAACTTTACGAATTTAATTATACTCAAATTGTGACTTTCCATTTTGGACAATCTATTCTATTTTTATATTTATTGACAATTTTATTCAAGATCTTTATTTTCTTTCATTATTTCAATAATACTATTACATGTAAAAGCATAGCCGATAACTATTTTATTTTCACAGTTTCATATTTTTCTCATATTGACATAACTTATCAAGATCTCTTCAGGTAGTTGAATCTTCAGGAGTTTTAATTTTTTTTACATAAATCACCAAAAATATTTACGATTATTTTAATAGCAATCATCTATCAACTACGGGCTTAGCCCTTTAATTAATGGCTAGTTTGGCAATGATTTTGAAAAGTGCTATGGAAAAATGTTTTTGAAAAGTGCTTTTTGAAAAGTTTGATTTAAAATTTAAGTGTTTAGCATTGCTATCAAAAAGTATTTTTGAAAAATAAAATATCCATTTTAGACATGTTATTATCAAGTAAAAAATATGCATTTGAATAATATTTAAATTAGTTAATATTATTATATTTTAGTAAATATATAAAAAATTACTATAACTTATTGTTAATATTTTAATATATGAAATATAAATTTTAAATATTTTTAAGCAATAAATATTAATTATTTATAAAATTAATTAGAATATATAAACTATATTTTAAATATTTAAATATAACAATTAAATATTTGTAATTAGTATTTTAAAAAATACTTTTTTATTTTTAATTTATGATTTTAACACATTTGTAATTAAGCACCAAGAAAAAAAAGGGCAAAATACTATGTTATTAGAGTGGTGAAAAAGTAATTAAGTACTAAAAGTACTTTTGCGAGAGGAAAAGCTAAAACTTTTATCTTCTCCTTTTCAGAAGTGCTTAAAAATTTCAGCCAAAAGCAGCTTATTTAACACAATTTTTCTTCCAAAAGTACTTTTGGAGTCAAAAGTGTTTTTTTTAAGCACTGCAGAACAAACTCTAAACAAAATATTATCAATTCTAGTCCTTCATTTGTCAAGCCTTCAATTTAGGCAAATTTTCAATATAATTTTATCGTTAACAATTTAAAAGTATTTCAAGCTTTAGAAATGGTTGAGGGGCTTATCCCCTTAATTAATGGGGTATTATCAATTCTAGTCCTTCATTTGTTAAGCATTCAATTTAAGCTATTTTTCAATATAATTTTTATACGTATGATCAATATATATGATTTAAAACTCTTCTAGGGTCCACAAACTTGAAAGTGTTGGGCTTCTCTTTTGAGAACTCTAGAATTTTCTAATTATTGGGCTTGTCTTTATAAATAAAAAAATTATTTGGGAAAAGAAATGCTTGTCTCAATTATACATGATTTTTTAAATCATACCGATGTTTGATTTAATGTGTAATTTGATATACAAATTTTAATTTGATGTAATTATATTCACATAACTTTGATTGTGGTTCAAATCTTTATGTTTAATTTAGTTATTCTCATTTAAAGAAATAAATACATCAAATTTTTATATTAGATAAATATAATTATCTGTGTACGCAATATATAAATATGAAATGATGCTATATTGAAAATTGTGTTAATAGTTTGTGAGAATTGGATCGAATAAAAAATCGGTATACAAAATTGCACAAACTCCAACTGTCATATTTCATTTTCCATTTATGTTATCATGTATGTCAAGTTTAGTATAAATTAAAAAATTTGAACTATTCGTTTTATGTAAAAAAATTCAATTATTAAATATACATTAATATAGATAATATTTTAGATCGATAAGATAAAAGTATCGAATTGATTCAGAAATTTACATCCATGATAAATATAAATATCTTAATAAATTTAATAGTTAATTTGTTAAAATATTAATCGTATAAAAATTATATAGTTTTGACTATATCTGTTCTTTTTGACACAATACTTAAAATTACCCATAGCTCATCCCCAACACATAAATAAGAGAATAACGCGCTTCAGTGTACTCGTAAAATTATAAAAAAAAGTTTGTTTTTGGTAAAAAAAAAATTTGTATTATTTCAATCAATATATTTACATCAATCATGTTCACATTATCACCTTATGTTAACAGTCCAAGAGTGCTTACCATCCATCCCATTGACATCATAAATAACATAATTCACATTTATGGTATCAAATTCAATACTTGGTGACATTTTTTAGTTACATAATTCAAGTAGAATTAATTATTTTAAGTGTTGAATTATGGATGATTTGATCAGAATTTGCACATTTACCTCAAAGTTCTAAATATTCAATTTTATCGTTGAATTAAAATTTTATTTGACCAATTGATCATGTTTTTGGAATGACAGCATGTTGGATTTTCGTGGTTTCTATAATATTTGTATTTGACGTTATTAAATTTGAGTAATCATTTGAATTCAAATTTATATATATATATATATATAATTATCCGTTAAATATCCATATTGATTAGTTATTCGAATTTAAATATTTAATATGTCAAAAAATGATAACAAAATTTAAAAAGTTAACGGATGATGGATTCATATATCCGAGCTTGATATCTATATTTAGATTGTTGATATCTAAATTCAAAATTATTATTTGTAAAAGTAGAGCTAATTTGGACAATATATTTCCTAAGTTTAATATCTGTCATTCCCTTCGAGTCAGTTATGTATAGTAATTAGAATATATGAATCTAAATATTATCTAAATCTACAACATTCGAATATGCAAAAAAAATTGTAAAATTTTAAATCCACAATATTTATTTATGTTTGCACTTACATTAATAGTGAATCACTTATCTATTAAGTGTAATAGTAAGACACATTGCACTCCAAAAGAGAAAATGCATGTTTGAACTTTAGAGATAAATTTATTGAGAGAGACAATCACGAACCTCAAACATAAAACATAAAAAAAAAAAAAAAAAAAAAACATATCATCTAATTTGTCATATTTGGTTAGCATCCTTTGACCAAAAAACATTGAATCTTTAATACTTTTTTAACGTATTTAAGTTTTCGTAATTAGATTGCAACTTAGTGAATTATTCCTGGGATAAAACCCGCAAATATACGAAGTTTTCAAACTGCGAAACTAAATTCTATGCTCATTTCAAATTTACTTTATTACAAGGCAAAATCAATTAACTCTTAAATCTTTAAATTTTACTCTATTAAAGGTTTGGATATATTCCAGTTATTGATCTGAGTATATTTTAATTATCGGTTTAATAATGCTTTATAATATTTAATTGGGATAAATCTCAAAATTATACATGAACGTTAATTTTGTATAATTTCATACATAAAATATTAATTTAATTCAATTTTCATGCAGATTCGTAACACAATTATCGATATAACATCATTTTAAGTATACATATTGCAATACAAATAATTATATATATAATATAAAAATAAATTAGTATATTTATTCATTTAAATGTGTATATTTGAATCAAAATTAAAATTTTATGTATATATTTGAATCACGATCGAAGTTTCATGTGTATAATTACACTTAATCAAATTTACGTATAAAATTACACATCGAATAGTTTTGAAATTTATCCCTATTCAATTTTAATGATAGTTAATTAAATATATATTATTTATCTATGTAATAATAACTTCAATAAAATTAAAATTAAAAATATAATTAATAACATTATTAACGAATTAATTAATCAACAAGCTCTAAGTGGTTTTCCACAAAGACAATGGTTATGGGAAAATGACGATGCTTCAAGATGATCGAACGGAGCGCCGGCGGGAATTCGCCCGCAAAGGTGATTGTAACTCACATCAAGGTGACCGATATAAGACGCCACCGTCAGTGTTCTCGGAATTGAACCAGAAAACTTATTATACGATAAATCGATCACGGTAAAATAAGATCTCGGCCCGAAAACATCCGGTATTTTACCCGCTAACCCGTTTCGACTCAAATTCAAATTTCCAATAGAAGAAGTCAAAAGAGTTGGTGGTATCGTACCCGATATTTTATTAGAATCCAAATTCAATGTAGCAAGTACCGCCATTTTTCCAAGTGAAGCAGGGATCGATCCCGATATTTTGTTCATCGAGAGGTCCAAATCTGCGAGACGATAAATTCGAGATATCGAACCGGGGATCGGTCCACTTATTTGATTCCCACTCAACAATGCTCGACTCAACATTCCAAGTTGACCGAAACGTCTAGGGATCGGACCTGAGATTTTGTTATTTCTCAAATCGAGATGCATTAAACTCGATAAACTCGTTAACGAAGCCGGGATTCTCCCGGATATTTGATTATCGGCGATATTTAAAACCGTGAGACGGTTCAATTTCCCGATATCGTAAGGAATTTCTCCCGATATTTTGTTACCGACGAAATCAAGGATTCGTAAAAACGACAACGTACTGATACATTTAGGAATCTCACCAGTTATTCCTTTCCAATCTGCTATAGTAATACTTGAAAGACGGGTCAACTTGCAAATTTCCGGTGAGATAAAACCGGTCATATAACCGGTCCGGTGAGCTCGTTCGAAAATGGGGTCTTCGGACTCACCACGGAGGTTGATGTCGGCGACTCGGTGTGACTCAGTGTCGCAGCTAACGCCGTACCAGTTGTGGCAACAATCGGTGCCGGTCCATGAATCGAAGATTCCTAAGTATGGTTCGTGGAGAGCTGCTTTGAATGCTAACAGCGCCGCCCTGTCTGACGGAGGGCAGCTGTTGACGGTGGCGATGACGGCAAGTAATAATGCCGACATAATGGTGAAGACTGGCTTCATTGCTTTGTTTTGTTTGGTCTGAAAAGGAGGAAGGATGTTTTTGTAAAAAAAACAAAATATATGGAAAGTGAAGCACAATGGGTTGATTTGAGAAGAGGTTTATTTATAATGGGGAAATGTGAAATTTTAAGGACAGTTTTGCCCCTAACGTCCACTGGGGCAGTTTTGTGGTGCTTTCTTAGAACGTTCATTGTGGTTTTGCCACATCACTCTTATCACATTTTCATTTTAATTTAGAAATAGGAAAAATGATCAATTTAGTCCTAATGTCTACCTCTTTTGTAATGTTGGTCTTGATTCTTCTTTTTTATTCACTTTGGTACTTAACCTTTAGAATTTAGGGTGAGTTTGGATGAACGGTACGTTTACCTACAGTTAGTGTAAAAACAGTGATGGCGATAAGATTAAATAATGTAGTGATACTGTAGTTTGAGTCAAAAGGTAAACTAAACGTACCACAGTCAATCGCTCATTCAAACCCACTCTTGGTCAATTTATTTTTTCTAGATGAAAAAGTTAATGGAACCATTAAAGTTATAAGAGTATAGACATGATGACTTATCATATATACTTTATAAAAAATTCAAAAAAATTAATAATAAATTTAATAAAATTCAAAAATATTCTTAATTTAAACAATAGATATGTATGTATAAATGATATATATAATATAAGAAAATAAATCCTCAAAGTCTTGATATTTAAAATTCATTATTACACTTGTTATTTTATTCTCTTATCGAGAATATACTATTATTCATCATTACATCCAACAATTATTTTTTAAATTTTAATCACTTAATCTTATTATTCATGGTAATAATTTATTATAATCACAATTATTTAAACTATACTGCTTATAATTATAATTACTTCTTAAAAAACTAATAGAACATATATTTTTATATTATACATTTACAATTAGCAGTTAAAATTCGTGGTAAGGATTCGATCTTTACTTTAGATATAGAGTAATTTTAAAACTCGTGACCAGTATTTTTCTCCTTAATAGAATTATAAAATACGAAAGATTAATTATTGAGCTCGTTTAGATAGACACATTGAAAAATAAAAAACCAAAAAAAATAAAATTAAATCTCTAGATCTAAATTCGGGTAAACGTCAACGACGGAGCAGATTGGCCCACGAGAGGGGGACCTGAATCTCTGTCTTCAACACAGGTATCACTGGTTCGGTCTTTTTGGAAACCATGCAATCTGTTTATTAATTTATTTACTTAATGCAATTTACGAAGTAAATACAGTCCACATGATATAAAAATAAAAATTTAGGGTTTCCTTCCATTGATCTGGACCGTTCAACCACCCTGTATATGTATATATATTAAAACACAGGGACCCCATTAAAATTGATTTAAACCATGGATAGAGGAAGAAGATGAAGTGAAGACAGGCCATGAGGTTGTCATGTTATGTGGGAGATACCAAACGAGAACTGTAAGATTTCGATGTCCCTAATAACTCAACATGAGCTTCATTATTGATGGGACGTAATTGTTTTTAAATCCATTTTTTTGATAAATTTAATTAAAAATATTTTTTTACATTAACTTTTATTTGTTTATAATTAAATTTGAATATAAATGTTTTTGTTTCTTTAATAATAATTTGGGAATTTAAGTTCGAATATTGGATAATACATTATTCTAAATACAAGTTACAAACTTTGAAATGCAAAGTGAAGGGACGGAGACTCAGAGCACAAGTGTTTTGACTTCCCTAAAATGAAAAATTATTTATTTAACCCTAAAAAAATATAAAAACTTAAATTAATATATGGTAAAATTTATAATTTGGTCCCTAAAATGTTAGAATTTCAAGTTAATCATTTTGAAAGCCATATAAGCTAATAGAAAGGTAAAATTATATTTTAGCCCTCATATAAAATATAATGACAAACACTCATCAAAACAAAATATAATGACAAATTTCAATATTCGCCTATAGTATGGTGGCAAATTTACACTTTAATCCTATTATTTTTCTAGAGTATGTTTCTTTCAAGGGTTTGGACTCAAAATAAAAAAAAAATATAATAGATAAAATTAAAGGTTAATATATGATAAAATTATACATTGATCCTCTAAAAATGTTTTTTTAAAAAATCATAAATTAATAAATGATACAAATATATTCTCATTTTTAAAAATTATATAACTTGATTTCATCCTTTTTAAAAATAACCGACTTCTCTCTTACTCTAAACTCTACTTTTATGAGTAGTGTATCAAAAATTAAAGAAAAAACTCATGAATTACAATTTTTCTTTTAATAAAAGGGAACAACATAAAGCGAAAATATCAACCGATTAAAACTTAACCGGACATCAACACAACTCAATCAACAAACAATAAGTCTTTTATCGTAGCTAAGGGGTCGTCGAACACTTGCAAACTTGAACTTCTGACAAAATATCGATATGATAATATTATTAAATAATAAATGTAATTAATAATTAGAAGTTTTCCGACAAGGCAATGGGAAAGTCATATGTTAGGAGAACCTTATCCATAAGATACTCTTTCTTATTGGGAACATGAAATCTCTTAGACATATCTGAATTTATATTAATTTATGTCTGTCTTCCACTCCTAAGATTTGGCAGAAAATCTGACAGTTAAATTGTTAATTTAATACATTTAAGCTAGCTTAATAATTTTAGGCATAATGATTAATTTAATCTTTAATGTTTATATTTATTATCAATTTAGTTCTTATTTTTTAAATCAAATCTGATCATTAGTTTTTCAAAAAGTATCAAATTAATATTAATTAAAATAATAAAATTTTAATGATATCGGCGTGATAACTCGTGTGATACTTCATGCATGCATACTTCATGTTGACGTGACACGATTTATCTTGTATATCAAAAATTAAAAAAATTCAAAATTTATCTTTATGCGATGATTTTATATCTAAATATATTTTACATAGAATTTATAGGTTTTTATATATTATTTTGATACAATTTTTATATATTTGATTTTGGTTATAATTATTTTATAATTATAATTATAATTATGATATTTTATTTTAATTTTTTAAATTTAAAATTTTAATTAATTGTTGATCCACATGATTTTCTTCTCTTTTTTTTTTGGGAATTTTAAATTTTTAAATATGTTTTTATTTTTATTTATTATAACTATGTCATTTTAATTTTTTTAATATAAGTCCAACTAAGTCTGTGGTGTAGTGATATTCAAATCAGTCCAAATGGTCGTAAAACTAAGTATTTTAAATTGAAATATTATAAGAATTTAATTAATTAAGGATTAGTGTAAATTTGGACAACTCACATAAATATAGTGATAATTGATACACTTAGCTGTTATGATTTTATTTAATTCCTAAATTTTGGGATTTTGATTTTGAAGTAAATAAAATAAATTGGGGAAAATCTGATTTGAATTTAGGCATATTTTCTTTTTTTGGTGAATTTATAAGATGAGAAAGCTCTAATGACAACGCGATTAGGGCGACTCGAACCTAAACCGCACTTGAGATGATGAATATCCTAACCATCAAGTCAACACACGAGGTTTAATTTTAGTAGATTTTAAATCGATATTGAAAGGAAAGGTTGAATACAAAATCTTTGAATAAAATAATAAGGGTTTAGAGAATCAAGAGATTTAATTATGGTCATAATTAAGAGGATTAATGCATGTTCTTCTTTATAATTTTGTTTTTAAAATCATGATATATTAGAAATTTTGAACATCAATCATGGCTTTCTTGTTGTTGCATGATTGACCTTCAGCATGTGCTACGTACATGTGCTATATATATAAATATAGGTTTAAATGTATCAAAGGTCCCTGTATTCTTTTAAATTTTAAATTTTAGTCCCTATACTTTAATTTTGAGACATTAACTCCCTGTACTTTTTTTTGAGTTGAAAATCTTGGTCTATCTAATTTGTCATTAAAGTAAACGGTGTCAAAGGTAAAATATCTTTTTAGTCTTCAACATTTACATTTTATTTGTCAATTTGGTCTTTACTTATGAACCAATAAGTCTTTTTAAAATTTTTAATATATATATAATTTTTATGTTTTTATTTAAAATATGAAAAAAATTCGAAAATTTTTATGTACTTTTAAAGGGTAAGAACCAAATTGACAAAAAAAAATTATAAATGTTGAGGACAGAGAAGTTATTTTACCTTTGACACTGTTAACTTTAACGGAAAATTTACATGGAGGAATCACAATTTTAAAATAAAAAAATTACAGGGGCTCAATGTGAAAATTAAAGTATAGGGACTCAATTTTAAATTTCAAATATTATGGATGGAGAAAATAATTTTGAGAAAATTTTTCACCAATTTCATCATTTGATCTGGTTCAATTTTAAATTAAATCGTGATCCAATGTAGTAGAGGCGAAGCCAAAAAAAATTTAAGGGGCCGAAATTAAATTGTCTATATCTTTATAAATTTTAAATGATTAAATCAAATTCTTTTCATTTTTAATGGGTCAAAGTATAATTTTATTTTTACTATTTTAATTTTTTTTTAATTTAAAAAGCCAACATGTCAAAATTTCCATTTTAGGGGACTAGGTCCCTGCCAACCTCCTTAAATCTACCTTTGCAATACAACTATCAAACATAAAAAATTTAAAATTATATATTAAAAAATTAAAATTTAATTTAATTTTAAATAATCGCTATTTTTAAATTTATGATTTTCAATTTTTTTTTTAAATATTTTCATCAGCCTATATGCATTGATTAGCTGTAAGTGAAATATTAGTTACATGATCCAACAAAATTAAAGATTTAGAGAATTTGAAATTTTAGATTTATTATCAAGTATGGTCAATAATTAGCACAAGAAAGTAGTTCATAATAAAGGCAAATTATAATTGATTGGATAATAACTGGCATCACTGTTCTTGAACATTAGTCATTATATGTTTTTCAATAATTGTAATTAGTTAATGGTTCGGATTTGGTACGGGTGTTTAAAATTCGACTCGATTTGAAAAATTAAGATTTTTATTAAATTTTGAGTTAATTGAATCGAGTTATTCTATTTTTTATATTAATTCTAATAAGTAATTCAATTTTTTGAGTTTGAGTCAAATTGAAATTTACAACTTGAATAAAAAGTTTATGTAAATACTTCTTAGGCCCCTGACAAGTCTAAAAATATACAATTTGATCCCTCTAAAAAAATCAAGAATTCAAAATATTTATAAAATATTTTATTCCAATAAAAATAGTGGTAAACTTAAAGTTTTGATCAAATAAATTATCAAATCAAATTTGTCAATCTAATTATATTGGTTTTTTTTCCCTCTCTTATTCGTTCTTAAAAGAATTCTTATATATATAAATATATATAGTATTTATGTTATATAACTTAAAATTAGTTGTATTGCCAACAAGATTTCAATATGGCTGGTTTAATTTTTTTTAGTTTAACTCAAACAAATTTATTTAGCTCGACTCGAATTTCATTTAACTCAACTCGATTAAAAAAAAATCAAATTGAGTTAGGATGATACAACATGACTTGTAAACTCGAATAACTCAAATTTTTTTTCATTTGATTCAACTTGATTTGATAGAACGTTCACCCCGTATTCAGAGATTAATATAATACGAAGTCTCTTATATAATTCTTATTACAACTATAAATCCCATAAATTAATAAGTTGGATGATAATACACATTTAAATATGTTTGAATTTCAAGTTTTTGTTATTGTTGAAATAACAACCATGCTAACATAGTTGAAGTTTAATCAATATATTTTTTTAAGTTAATAGTATATTTGAAATTTTATATATGAGTTGTAAATTTTTTATATCAATTGTGGAATTAAATATAAAAACAATATATTGAAAAATGTTTGACAACTTTCAACCAATGTTTTTTAAGTCATATTGGTGGTTGAACTGGCTAGGTCACTAGTTAGCTAGTTTGATTAGTCTGATCAATCCAATTAAAAAATTATTAAAAAAATTAGTTCAATCAATTCAACCGGTTTATATTGGTTTCTGATCTAATTGATTCAAAAGTACCATCTAGATCGATACCTAAATTAGTTTTCGATCCAAACGGTCTGATCCGGTTCAAGTAAAATTGCTTTCAACCAATTAAAAAGAGTTTAAATTTGAGATTTATTCTTTATACATTTTCAATATAGTCCTTACATTTTAATTTGGTAAACAACTATTCATTTACTTTTTTATAATGTTATTAGATAGTAAAAATAGTTAATATCATTAATTATTTTTATTAAAATGCTATTTTGAACTTTTCCCAACACAAAAATATAGATATTAATGAATCCCATGTGATGGCTTGATGGTTAAGGTATTCACCGCCTTAGGTGTGGCATAGGTTCGAGTCACGCTAGTTGCGTTTGTTGTTCGGACTTTGCCTTGTTATTGTAATTCATCAAAAAAATATAGATATTAATATGATGAGTTTTAAATAGGTAATTTTAATAAAAATTCACATCAACATTTTAAATTTTTAACCAGAATAGTTAATCATGTTAATTAATTGGACAAAAAATAGATAATCAAATTATATCAAATTAAAATATAAATATTAAATCTAAAAATTGAGCATAATAGAGGGATCAAAATCACAATTTAAACTTAAATAAAATATTATAGTTATTTCCTTATTTGGAGCTTTCACACATTACAACCTTAGTTAATTACACTGGATATCCACAACCTATGACTATAATTTTAAATTTGTCACCAAACTTCAAAATGTTCTAATTATATCCCTAAATTATTAATGTTCTAAATTAGCACACTGTGGGGGATCGACCCGTACATGTAATGAGAAAAAAAAAAGTAAAAGTAGAGAAGATCAAATACACAAATATTTACGTGGAAAAATTCTTCTAAAGAAGAGGATAAAAAACCACGAGCAAATGACACTTCACTAAATGAGCAAATACCAAAAGAATACAAGATGAAGATATTCTCAACAAATAAACCTAAATCCTGAAAGAACAAAGCACTTTGGCTAAAATCGAAATTCCCTAAAACTCACAAAACTCTCTCAATCTCAAATATGATGAAGATTATTATTCTAGGTTATAACAGCCCATTTTATAAGCTATTCGTATGTTAAATACAACTAAAATAATCCTAAACTAATTAGAGTTTAACTGGAAAATAATAGTAAAGTTTAACTAGGAAAAGAAAACCTAATTGAATTGGAAAACACATCACCGCGTCTCAGTATCGTATGTCCCTCGTCGGGATGCCATTCTTATCATTATCGGGACGTTGACTCTTCCTCGTCACAACGTTGATTCATAAATACGAGGCACACTCCACACACACTTATCTTGAGATATTACAATGTATAACTTTTTTTAAATACAACTACCACATTAAAAGAAAAACATAGGTACCACATTAGAAGAAACTGTCAAACTCGGGTACTAAACAACAAATTAACCCAAATTAATTTTCAATTTTTATATTTTTTTAGTTCTTCAAAAGGCAAGTTATTCTATTCGGCTTGTGCTGGGTCCAGCCAGACTGTGCTATTCGGCTAGGTAGCAACTAGGGGAGTCAATTTGTGTTGACTTTGAATCTATGATGCTTAAAACAAAAGGCCAGATTAGCCGAGCCGATCATGTGCGCTGCGCAAGACATGGCTTCAGACAAGGAGAGACATTGCCTTATTTTATGCCCGTCTTTGCTCACTCTTCATACTTACTACAAACATTATTAATTTTCATTTTTTTAATTTAATATATAAATTATATAATAAAGTAATTGAAGCATATTTTAGTAGGGAATGTCTCTGCAAAACAATCCCCTTATTACATAAAATCTTAAATTTGAGACTTCAAATATTAATTGATTTTCACAATTTCTTTTAATATTTTATATTATACATGTGGTATAATTATGTGGTGCCACATTTCCGCACATTTTTTTGGCTAGAAATAAATTAGGGTAAACTACACTAAGATCATTAAACTATTAGTAAATTTATATTTTGGTCACTTAACTTTAAAAAATTACAAAATGGTCATTGAGTTATTCAAAAGTTTTCATTCAAGTCATTGGATTATTAAAATTGTTATTGTATGGTCTTCTCTATTTGTACTGCTTGCATCAATCTAAAGCTCTCTTTCCGTTTCTATTTTACAGTTCATTTTTTTATGAAACAATTTTGAATGTTACAAATTTGCGAATCAAAATTCAAATAGCATTCTTCTCCGATTTCCAACACTAATCGTCAGATCGACTTGTGTCTAAGGTATGCTCTTTTACTCATCGATGGGTACTATCGACACACGGAGTTGTCACTTAGAGCTCGCTAGTCGAACTTCAAAAAAAATCTTAATAGCTCAATGACTCAAATAAGAAACTTTTAAATAGTTCAGTGACTTAAATGAAACTTTTTAAATAATTCAGTAACCATTTTGTAACTTTTTGAATTTCAGTAACCAAAACATAAACTTATTAATAATTTTTTTGGTGATAAAAGTTATTAGTAATTTAGTGACATTGAACGGAATTTATCCAATAAAATAAGTACTTTCTATTTTAACATGTAGTGCAATTATGTGTTACTACGTGTCCAAAAGATACATCATATCACTTCATATTTAACGGTATTACTTAACTGAAAATTTTCAAAATAGATATAAGTGGAAAATCGATATAAAAATAAAATGAAGTTTTGTTTTAAGTTATATAATGTTGAAACATTCAACATTACTTTCAAATCTCACTATATTTATTTATTTATATTTTATATAAAATTATAAAAACTAAAAACACATCCAAAATATATTTTTTTTAATAAAATTATCAAACCTTTAAAGTATAGTATAGATACATACCACATTGGAAAGTTGGATAAATTTCAATAGCTATTAGTTACACTGTCTCATTATTTAATTATTTGATAAAAATGGTGTAATTTGACTTTTTCTACTTTGGTTTTACTTTTTATTTTCTTTATGGTTTATGTTTGGGTTCGTGATTATCTCTTTTAATAATTTCGTTTCTAAAATTTGAACTCGTATTTTCTCAGTACAATTTGACTTTAAACATAAATATTATTATTTAAAATATTTAAGAGGGATTAAACATAAATATTAAGTTTGAAAATGGATAATGATCCGTCACATAGAAACCTTGTTTGAAGAAAGAGAGAGGTCCATCAACCTACTAATTCATGGTCTCATAATAAGGATTATGAGAGAGGCCCATCAATCTAGCAAACCAATGTCTAATAATTGGACTATTTAGATAGAGAATTGATATAAACAGGTTAAATAAGTTAAAAAATTGATTAAATTAACTATTGAATTAATAAAATTGTATTATTATTTTTTATTTTAAAAAATTTAATAAATTTTCAATAAAATCTGCTCACCTTAAAAAGTTTCTATATGGAAAGATTCATGTTCTTTCAAGACATTTATTCAATATTAATGAGTATGTATAACTCAGTTTCACTGTCTTCTCCTCAAAGGTATGCAGATGTATTTACTTTGTTGAAAATAATTATCGGTAGAAAGTGATTGTTTAGTTGTAGTTAATATGTTTAATGGTCAGACAGAAGGGAGTTTGGTATGAATCGTCAAAAATCTTTTAGCAAAGGATTGGTATGTAAAGGTGATATTTACTTCACGTATAACAAATATGGCTGTCGATTCCATGGCAACATTAGAAAGAAATGTTCCTCTTGATTTGAGAATTTACGATGTTGAGATGGAAGTTTTACAAGATAGTATTGATGTCATGGCTATATGTATTTAGCTTTTTTATTTAAAAATTAACTTTTGAACATTTATTTTAATATTCTTTAATTACATCAAAATTTTACGCAACATTAAAAATTATTAAAATTAAAAAAAAATATTACAAAAATAATATTGTATTCAAATGATTCATAATAACTTTCATTTTAATTGGTTTAAAACAATTTTCCGAACCGATATTCCAACCAATGGAGTCCAATTCAAAAAGGGAAGAAAAGTTGTAAAATTTTTGAATTTGAAAACTTTATATACGGTAACCAAATATAAAAAAAGTGTAAATTTGTAATGGTTACGCGTGTCGACATATCAAACAGCCAACAAAGCATTTCAGAGTTCTAACGTTCACCTTCCTCAAGGTCTCTACGCTTTCCCTCCCATATAAAAGATATAAATTTGAAATTCCACTTCTTAAATGGCGATAAACAATTTCTTACTTAAAAAAGATCAAAATTCGAAATTTGTTTCCTTAATTTCACTGTAAATTAGCAAAAAATCAAATCAATTCAAATCTTTTATATACACACAACGCTCCTTTTCTTCTTCTTCGTCGTCGTTTAGCCATGGAAGAAGCCGATTCATCTGACATGGCAGTGGCACCTCCATCATCAAGGGTTTCACTTTCACCATTCTCTCCTGTTCGTCGACGGAGGAGGAGGCTTTCTGTTCACTTCACCGATCTGAGCCGGCCGGTTGTTTCTTCTGCTACGCGGCTGGCGAGGTTTTCACTCCAGGGACGTCTTGTAAATGCTGAGGAAGCCAGCTCGGCTCGAACTGTAGGAGGCGGTTTGGGCTGCGATGAGGCCGTGGCTTGGGAGCTATTTAGTCCTATTGAGAGGTTCTTGATCGTGGCGGTGGTCGGCGTCGCAACTGCTGAGTCTAAGAAGAATTGGTTGATAAGCCACCTCAGAAAATCGGTCGAGTTGAGGGTTTGTTTTTCTATTTTCCTGTTTAAATTTAATTAGGTTTCTAATTTATTGATCTATGGAGTTTTTGTTGTTCAATTAATTCAATTGTTGTTAATCTAATGAAGTTTTGATTCAACTATTTATGATTAAGAAAATATCTATGTTGTTAAATTGCTTAATGATTACCAAAATACATATCTCTATTATCAGTTACAAATATAATTGCTCAACTCAATTGCGTTGTAACAGTCTTTTTTCCCCTTTTGGTTAGTGAACACTTGAAATTCAAATTCAGATGTATTGGATTTGATTATTTTGCTATTATTGTGTACAAAAAAACCCCATTTCCATGTTGAATTTTTGGAAATTCAAGCGTCTTTTTGATTCATTTATGTGCGGAATTGGCAAAAATCAATCTGATTTAGTTTTATATAAATGGATTTTTAGGATGAGGTGCTTTCAAGCATGCAGCAGAAGGTAGACAATCTATGCGAACAGCTGAATAATGGCGAAGAGAAGCCGAGAATTGGGGCTAAAATAGAAGTAGGAACTCCATTGAATGAAACTTTTGGCTCTGGGAGTATGAAGGTTGATGATTGTGGTTGTTGGATTTGCTATCAACATCGCGAACAATTTAAAGTAAGAACTGGATTTATGGAAGTCATGAGTAAATTTATCTTTTTCGGGTCACTTACTTTTTTGATGTGTCAGGGTAACTATATGGTGAAAAACTCTAGTGGGAGTGTGACGCCATTGCCAAATGAGACTGAACAAGAGGAGCGCCGCATGTCTGATTTGTCGGACTGGGCTTCAAGTGTCACGTCTGCATCTGAAATCCAGGTGATGGTGGATATTTATGCCTTTTGGAGTGCTGGAACCCGTTTTATGTTCATTGACATTGGCTTCCGAGTTTTCTTTAGTTTTTTTATGTGCATGGTTTTTGCAGTTGAATAATCTTGCAATAGAACAGGATATTTTCAATCTTAAGAGGGAATGTGAAGAGAAGGATGCCATCATAAAGGAACTAAACACTTCTGGCCAATCAACCAATATGGCTAGTTCGAAGGTAATGTTTCGTTTTTGTTCACCTTTTTCGCTTGCTATACTTTGTCCTTCGGTTAGTTGAGTTCGAGTGTAAACATTTTCTAATAACAGAGGATATCGGAGTTGGAGGACATTATACGCAGAAAGAACACGACAATTACTAGATTGAAGAAGGACATGGTGGTTCTAGAACAAAAGGTAAGTCGTTCTTAGCACAGCTTTAGCTTTAAATTTAGGAAATAAATGCAAGAAACAACTAATCTAAACCTTGCATGATATCCAGGAACCTACTTTATCCATTTGTTTCTTTTACCTAAGGCAATTCTTTTTTTTTTCTATCAAGTTCTATAGAAATCAACTATAATATCTAATTGGGTTAAATCACTTTTTGGGGCTTAAACTTGGCAACTATTCTCAAATTGGGGCCCGAAATTTTTTTGATCCAAATTAGGCATTGAACTTGCAATTGTTCCCATATTGAGGTCTGAACTTTATTTTGTCCAAGTTAAGCCTTGAACTTGACAATTGTTCCGACATTGAGGTCTAAACTTTTTTTTGGTCCAAGTTAGTCCTTGATATTTCCTTGAAAACCCTAAAATTCAAGTCCTAATGTAAGGAACAGTTGTCAAGTTCAGGCCCCAATATAGGAACAATTGCCAAGTTCAGGGATTAACTCGGACAAAAAAGTTCAAGCACCAAATAGTGATTTAACCCTATCTAAATCTCCATTCTGGTGTATAATATGGAAACTAAGAATATTAATCAGCCTTTCCATGCACAGAAATGAAAAAAAAAAAAAAAGCCAAATGTGAATGTTATTGTCATGATGGATTATTTGCAACAACTTCTTGTTTATGAATAGTTTCTCTTGATGATTTTCTTGTATGATTGATGTGTTAGAGACTTAGATGCAATAAAATTTCAGACTCGATATGATTAATATGATGTCGATCGTTGCCATATCCTTTATTTCAATTATACATATATTTATATACAGGTTGTCCACTTGACAAGGCTTCAGAGACCTTCCTCTTCCACCTCAAGTCTGAACTATTGGCAAACTCCAGTCATGACAGATAACCTCCTTTATGACATGGACAGTACTACTAGTCCTTCCTCATCTGATTCGGATTGCTCACTAAAGAACCAACCTCAAGCTCCGGTTCCCAAAGTTGAGGAAGTTTGTTTCCAGAGCAATGACATTGCTTTAGACGAAGAACAAAAATCAGCTCCTGCAAAAGTTACAAGTTCTTTTACGGGACAGACTGCATGCCGTTCGATGCCTGAACCAGCTACTCCATTAAGAGAAATATCAATGAATCAAAGATCTAAACCACCATCTTCAAGGCAAAGGCAAGTATCAGCTAGTCAAGATTCAAAGCGAATTAAGAAGCAAACTCGAAGTGTATCGAAAGATTCTACCTCAAAGAAGAGATGGGCTTAGTAAGTACTCAGAAACTAGATGGTTTAGTACTTAGGGACTTTATCCTGTTCTAACACTTTGTTGTACCTTTTTTTTTAGGTTGCTGCATTCGATGCATCTACAGAGGACATATGCTGGAATATGATTTTTGCAGTTCAAAGATGAATCCAAAGAGTAAGTGTGCAGGAGATATATTATTCAGGCTAGTACATATCTATATGTTCAAAAAAGTTATGCTGTTTTATGTTTTAATTTTGTTATTTGGTACAGCTAGTATAAGTCTGTGAATTTCTAAAGCTTAATAATGTGAATTCAATATTTTTTATGAGTATATTTAATGGATGGTTATTCTCATAGAAAATGAAGTTATGTATATGATCTAGTTAAAGTAACTAAAGTTTTTAAAGTTTTTATAGAGCATAATGGCTTATTTGGTTTTCTAATTTTACAAAAAAAAGTTATTATAATCTTTTATTTAGTTTTACGTCTTTTTTAATATTTAAATTTGCGTTGTTTGTCAAATCATCATGACGTTATATTCATGTAGTAGTTTAAACCGTTAAAGTAACAAGTGCAACATTAAACACAAAGTTCATGTTGGATAAATATAAAATTTTTAACCATATTGAATAAATAAAAATTGATTTTGAATCAATCATACCCATTTAGGAAACAAATGAATTTTGGTTATTCTAATATTAGAAAATATAATTGTTTGGGTTAAATGTTCAAACTGGGTTCAATCGGCTACTTATATAAGGGTCAAGACTTCTAAAATAGTCATCTAAGTGCTTAACGTTTATAAAAATGTTCAAATAAAGACTTTTCATGCACTTTAGCTAAATTTGTAGTAAAAATTAAGTGAATATTAACATGTTTAAAACAAAACACATAATAGTTGAATCAGATATTACTTGAAAATAAAAGAAAATAATAAAAACATAATTTAAAACATGATATATGACATTTGAAAAGCCCTTATTTGGGCATTTGTGAAAATGTTTGTCTTTTATTTGACAAATTTGAAAAGTTTGGCCTTTATTTGAGTACTTTTGTAAACGTTAGGCTATTATATGACCATTTTTAAATGTTTAACCCTTATGTGAATAACTCCTAAAAGGCTAGGTCTAAATCTGATCGTGAGTCGAGTCGTGTCAAATTTTAAGCTCGTTTTCTAGGCTCGTCCCAAAAAATAGGTCTAAAATTTTGTCCAAGCCTAACCTAGATAAAAAATACTAAACGAGCCCACTCGGCCTACCCATATTAAATTTTTTTATGTAAAAAAAAAAATTAAAAATACAATACATTAATTACACTCAAAAAATTAAAATAAATGTTTTCCAACAAATTAAAAATATATTTAAAAAATTTTTATACTTAAATAACTCTAAGATATTTGCAACTTAACAAGTAAATATCTTTAAAATAGTAGCAAAATTAACCATAAAATAAAAGCTATACAACATCTGAACAATAACAACAAAATAATAGTAATATAATAGTAAAATGATAGGAAAACAAGAGCAAAAAATTTTAGACCGGGACAAGTTGGCACGAGACAAAAAATCTTACCCAAGGCTCAATCCGTTTAAAAAATGGGCTTTATTTTTTGTTGAAACCCATTGTCGAAACCATTTTTTTGAAAAACGGGGATCGACTTTTAAAAACGAAAGTTGGGAGTCGCCACCAATCTTTTTTGTGGAGTGATTGGGCCACCTTATAAAATATTCTGGTCTACGAATTTTGAGAAAATAGGCTCGGGAGTCAGTTACGTATGAGGAAGGATTAGCACCTCCAATACGCCCAAAATTGGTACCTTATTGATTAATTTATGTCTTAATGTCGAAAATTGAAGATTTGCAAAGACTTTAAAACACGATCCTCCTTCTTGAAACACTTGAGTAGATTAACCATGAATTAAAGACCATCTCACTTCAAGGTAAAGCGTCACGTCCAATACGGTAGGACACAACATTTTTTGACCCCCGATTATGAGCTTGTCTTTATTTAAAAAAACGTGCACTTTATTTAAAAAAGGGTATTCGGATATTTAAATCAAACGTAAAACCACAACCCAATACGGTAGGGCATGATTTTTCGATTTTTTTAAATATAAAACACTGCCTCCACTTTCCCAAAACTTGTAAAAAAATCCGATAAGAAAGATATTTGAATATTTGGATCGAACTAAAATCGAAACCCAATACGGTATGGCACAATTTTCCGAGCCTCCAAATATCGAAAATTACCTTTGTTTTAGGAGAAATTCGGAGAATAAATCGATAAAAAGGATATTCGAATACTTAAATTGAATAAAAACGAACCCAATACGGTAGGGCACATTTTTAAAACGACTAGGTATAGGAAATTGCCTTTATTTAAAAAATAATTTGAGAATATATTGTGGAATAAAATACTTAAATCGAATGAAAAAACGAAACCCAATACGGTAGGGTAGGTCTCTTTAAAACGACAAAGTATAAAAATTGCCTTTATTTTAAAAATAATCGAAAATAAAAAAATAAATGAATTAAAGAGATTTAAAATTTACAAAAACAATAATAAAAATGCAACATGAAAATAATAATACAATAGTAAGCTTAACAATATATATTAATAATAAAAATACAGAAAAGAAAAAAAAATTAAAAAAAGCAAAATAGTAGTGATTAAAACGTTAATAAAGATATAAAACAAAAGAAATATGAACAATTTTTCCTAAAAAAAAGGGTAATAATAATATAAGATAATATGAAAAAGGGAAAAATAACAGCTCATAATAATAATATTCGTAAATAATAATAAAAATGATAAAGAATATAACACTATATTAATAGGAATAATAAGTTAATAATAACAGTATTAAAAAGTAAAAATAATAGTAAAATAATAAAAACACTATTACGTGACTACTAATAAATAATGAACAAAATAATATATATTTAACATAAATAATATATACAAAAATAAATTTGAGGGAAGATATATGTACATATATATACATATAAATACACTTAAAAGAAAATATTTACATAATAATATAAAAACAATAATATATAGATATAGAATTAAAGTCCGGTAAAAAACAAATAAAGTAATAGTAAAATATTAATAAATACATAGGTATAATAATAAAAAAAGTTGATAATAATAATAATAATAATAATAATAATAATAATGATAAACAATAAATAATAGTAGTATGTTATAATATATGAAAAATGTTAAGCAACTAATAACAATAAAAACAGTAGTTTTGCATAGTAAAAGTAATAAAGATAATATAATAAATATAAAAAATAAGTGTACAATAATAACCTTGTTTTAAAAGACTGAATTAAAATAAACAAAAGGTTTAATTAAAACAAATGGAAAAATATAAGGGCTCATTACAAATAACCCGAAAAAAAAAAAGAAATGTGCAGTTTAGAAGAGGTCAACAGTACCGTTTCAATAGTTGTGGGATGAAACAAAACACTGCCATTTAAAAAAAAAGGTTATTTAAAACCAAAACTTTTATTAAACCCATTCTTGTTGTTATTATTGCAGAAAATAGAGGGTTCCTTTCCCCCTTTTTTTTAACCCTTCTCCAATCGGCCGGCGCTGATCCGTTAGAGATCCGATGCGCCACAGCCAAAGACGATACACCGGCGATGGATTTCCGACAACGAGGGCCACTCAGGTATTTTCTTTTTCTTCCTCATTCACTCTATTATTTCGAATGTATGTACAAAAAGAGAATAACTAAAGAATGAAAATGAAAAGAAAGATACAAGATGAAAACTGATACAAAAACAAGAATCAAAATTACATTCTAAAACCTTTTTTCAGTCCGTAAGAGCTCCCTTTTCAAACTTTAAAGCGAAAATAACAAAAAGAAAATAAAACAAGAAGAAAAAAAACGAAAATGGATTAACAAAAATGTAAAATCGATGGGAAAAAAAACTCTAAAAACCTTTTTACTTGTATTTCAACTCGTATGTTTGTGGAAGAAATCTTGCTCTCTCTTTTCTATTCATTTGTCTCTATGTTTTTATTCGGTATCCGTATGAGTGTAATACAAAAAATAATAATAATCAATCCCCCCTTACAACCAAAATTTGGAGGCTTTATAGCCAAATACAAGCGATTTCTGCCATTTTCTTCTCTCAACTGCTGCTGGTTGTTAGTCCATTTTGCAGGTTTGTATGAAGTGGAGAGAAACCGTTCGTGGATATGCTGGCATGAAGGAGTAGTGGAGAACGTGGGTAGTGGAGGCTTGTTTAATGTGATTGGTTTTATTTTTGGGTTTATTATTTATTTTTGTTGTTGTATGTGTATGGGCTGTAATTGGGTATTTTTTGGGGTTTGGTTTTAGGATTTAGTTTATTTCATTTGGTCTGGGCCCGGGTAAAATTTGGGCCCTACACCTATTTTTCAAGTATTTATTTTTACCTAAACATTTTTACTTTTTAAATGAATTTTTGAGTTGACCAAATCCAAGTCTAATAAAAAATTTAAAACGATGTTATATTCGTAATGAGATTAGTAATTTATGAAAATTTAATTATTTTCGTAGAAAAATGAAATTTATATATCGAATTAAATTGTCTTAAGTATAGTTTTAAAATTTTATTCCTTTTAAAAAATAACTCAGAAATTGAGAATACTTTGGATCATTTGAGGAGGAAAGGGTAAATTACAAATTAGTGTCACAACGAAGAGGTAATTACCAACCAGTGTGAGGGTTTAAGATCCGTGACAATTTCAAAAAAGGAACACTATTGGTCATTCACACAGCACACGGATCGTAGACTCTAAAAAATCCACAGCCGTTGATGAGTCATGTAATACAATCAAACCGTCCAGATTTAATCTTTGAAAACTTTTCGAAATTCCCGCGTTCTCTCTCAAAATTTCTTTTATATATACTCTCAAATCCATTCCTCTCTTCATCAGCTTCCCATCGATTTTCTCAGCAACCAAACAAAACCTTCCATTGTCTTCTAGAACTTTCCAAGCACACTAGTGTTAATCAATGGCTCGTACAAAGCAAACAGCCAGGAAATCAACCGGTGGAAAAGCTCCACGTAAGCAACTGGCGACAAAAGCCGCGAGGAAATCAGCTCCAGCCACCGGAGGAGTGAAGAAGCCTCACCGTTTCAGGCCAGGAACAGTGGCGTTGAGAGAAATCAGGAAGTACCAGAAGAGTACCGAGCTTTTGATCCGTAAACTTCCGTTCCAAAGGCTAGTGAGGGAAATCGCTCAAGATTTCAAGACGGATCTGAGATTCCAAAGTAGTGCGGTGGCGGCTTTACAAGAAGCGGCGGAAGCGTATCTGGTTGGCCTGTTTGAGGATACTAACCTCTGTGCTATTCATGCCAAGAGGGTTACTATTATGCCTAAAGATATTCAACTGGCTCGGAGGATTAGAGGAGAGAGAGCTTAAATAATGTATATGATGATTTGCTTTGAATGATTTATGCTTTTAGAATCTGTGTTGTTAGGTTTTCTCTAGATGTAGATCTCTCAGTTTAGTGGCTTGTGTTGAGTGATTGATGAAATGAAAGTTTGGAAAGATCTGATTAGGAGTACTTTGGATTGAATTTAATCTTCGTTGAAATCCGTTTCATTTTGCTATCTGATCTGGTTTTCGATTTCTATCATCTTTCTTTTGTTGTTTGTTGAATGTTCAAAGTATTTGGATGCTTCCAGTCACTCAATTGAAGTAAAGCACAGTCTCGTCCAATGCTGAAGTACTCTTACTCCCAGGTTTTTTCTTCTTTTTAATTAATCCTTGTGTTTTAAGAATCAATTATGTTTCTGTTTGGTTCAATATAATGATGAATTTTTTGCAGTTCACGATTCACTTGTTTATTTTAATTTGATTAAATAAATTCAGATTGGTGTTTATTGTGTGTTTTAGGTTGATTCAAAATTTTAGATTTATTTTTTTGCCTTCAGTTTCAACTAAAAAATTTAGATTAAAAATGCTAAAATTGAGTATTCGTTTAGTTTATATTAACTCTTTTTTAAATTATTTTTTATATACAAATAAATTTTAAAAATATATCAAATATATTAAAAAATGTTTTTAGCTAATCAAAAATACATAAAAAATAATTTTTATACTTAAATAAAATTATGATAATTATAATTCAACATGTAAATGTCTCTAAAATAATATTAAAATTAATAATAATAATAATAAAATAACAATAAAATAGTTGATTTGAGCTGTGCCTAGAGTTAAAAAAATTTTAACCCAGGCTTGTTCTATTTAAAAAACGAGCCTATATTTTTTATAATTTTACTTAAACTCTTCTACTTTTTGGATGAATTTAAATAAATAATCTGATCAATAACCAAATTTAATTTTAATTAATTCGTGATTTAATCGATTTAACTAATTAACTCAAATATAATTGTTGTTAGATGGTTTGCTGTCAGATACTTGCGAACAAAATGGTTGGTTGCTTTGTTCTAGCTACGGCATCAGCAGCTACCCCTAGCTGTAATCATGAATTAAAGGATTAGGCGCCGCATTCTTTTGAGTTGTGTTATTAATAAGCATTTTTGAATGAGTAGTACATTTATTTGTAATAAAAAAATATAACAGTAAAATAAGATATTATAATAATATTGTAGTATTAGACAAAAAAATGCTAAATGCATACTAAGATTTTGGCAGCCCAAAGTTCAACAATCATAATAGGCATCTTGTGGTCAAATAAATCTGAGTTGAAACTATTGAGTTTGATTGTTTTATTTGGGTTAATCACAGGTAAAAATTTTCTTGGGTTTGGATTAATTTTCTTTATTAAATCGAAGTAAAATGAATTTAGATTTGAGAATAAGTTCAATGAACGTAGTTTTAAATCTTATTTAATATGCCAACCACAAACACTAATTGCGAATGCAAATGGTTCAAACGACTATATGAGAAAATTGAGTTAATGGGTGTTATTAAACCAGACAGCTAAAGACAATTCATGTCCATGATTCTTCGACCTGCTCCTCTCAAAATAATATACATAAAAACACCATAAATAGAAGCACCCAAAAAAAAAAAAAAAACCAACAAGTTTAAACATAAATCTACAAAGTTGATAAAATTAAGGACTAAAATTACTTTTAACCATAGAATCATCCATCCAACGTGACAAACTATATAAAATCCCCTAATCCATACCATATAATCTCCTAAACTATATTCTAAAATAAAGAAATAAAGCCACCAAACCGTTCTTTTTTACAACTCACGTACCGCTAATAGAAGCAAAACACCATGAGTCAATCCCATAACATGGGTATGTAAACACCCTTCGCCAGTAGGCCAAACACTGGGTTCAACAAATGGGTTAAACAATATAAATAACAAATAGAATTTCTAATATAAATTGACACAGATTGACTTGAAACCATTGTTTTTGCTTATTCTCACTTGCAAAAGGAAACAAAAACCAATTCTACAAGCAAAGTTGTGTTCCAATTTTAAAGTATAAAGAACCCCCAAAAATGCATCCCTACAAATAAAATAAACACATGGGTCTCAATTGATTCAAGTAAATATGCCTCACCTTTCCATCTATTGTCAATAAGGTAGGGCATGCTACATCCATTTCCCTAAAATCAGTAGAGAGTTTTAAGCTTTAGTGGTTGCTTCCATGATGTCTGTTCCTTCTGCTTCGAGCTCCTTAACTGCCATTATAAGACTTCGGGTGATTCCGTTAAGATACAAGCCATTTTCCTTCATTTCATCGAATAGTTTCTCAGCCGTTTGCCAATCTAAGACCCTTAAGCAAAGAGACTGGATCAATTTATTGTATTCATCGACATTAGGTTGGACACCGAAATCTTTCATCTCGGCCAATAGGTTCAAAGCCTTGTCAAACTCTTCGATTTTGCAGTATCCACGAATTAGAGTGTGATATGTTGCCGGACTCAGCTTAGTATGTTTTTTCTTGGCTTCTGACAATACTTCACAAGCTTGATCCATTTGGCCACTGTTTGCGTAACCACTCATTACGACGGTGTATGTGTAAACATCGGGTTTCAACCCCCTAGTCTCCATCAGTTCCATTACCTCCTTTGCTTTTTCCATATCTCCTGCCTTTGAATATCCATTGACAACTGAATTGAAAACCGCGTTTCCAGGAGGCGGCCCTTGTTCAATCATTCTAAGAATCACGTTTTTGGCTTCATCAACATTTTTTGTCCTACACAGACCACGTACAACAGCCGAGAACGGCTTGATTGCATATTTCCTTTCATCTCCAGAGAATCCATCTAACATCTCCAAAGCTAACTTCACCGTTTCATCCTTCTTACAGAGTGAACCGATTAAGAAATTAACAGAAGAACGAGGAAGAACCTTGTTTTTCTCCTTGGCCGACAAATAAACCGTGTGAGCCTCCTTAGCCTTACCACCTTTACAAAACCAAGATATAATCTTCCCAACCCGTTCACCATCCGGCAAGCTCTCTCCACAGAGCATCTTTTCACACACAGACCAACCCCAATCATAAAAAGACCGTCGACATAGAGCTTCAATAGTGAAATAAAAACTATCTTCATTCGGGACACACCCGAAATCCGCAAATTTATCAAACACCTCCATAGCTGCCTTCCCTTTACCCAACTTCGAAAACAAAGCAATCAACTCATTTAAAACCCCCACATTAAAAACCCCATCCCTTTTCTCCCCAATTTTCTTAACCAAATCCCACAAACCATAAGCATTCTTCATCCTAGCATCACTACAAATAACCTTAACAAGTGAATCAACAACAGTAGCAGTCACATTAAACCCAGGTTTCTCCATTACCCATTTCAAAAACCTAATCAAATTTTCACCCAAAATATACGGAGTTTCAACAACTTTAACAACGAAATCTTCATGTAAATCCAAATCCATAGCATTAAGATTAGATTCTAAAGACCCATCAACTCTACTTTGCAATAAAGACAACACGTTTTCTAACTTGTTACCATCAATCTCATAAGCTTGGGTTTCTTCTTCCATGTCAATTTTTGAATCTCCGGTTACGAAACTGTCCATTCCGGTCTCATCAACTGCAAGACCCTCGAAAGAGGGAACTTGGGTGTCGCTAGTCTCGATCCCAGCGATGAAATCCAACTGGGGATCCCCATTTTCTGTGAAACCAGGGGAAGAATCATCGCTTGGGTTCGCGGATGAATGGGAGAAAAAACGATGAAGGATTGGAGAGAGTGATGCTTTGGGGAAGGAATGGAAAGGTTTACGACATAGAACCTGGTTCATTTGGGTAGCACCGAATTCCCGTGCTAACATCAACAGCCTCGATCTTGCCGCCATTGATCTCCACATCTATTCCTCTTTCTGTTGTACGTACTTGAAAAAACTCTGGAAATGTGCAAACTGCAAAACCCTAACCCTATATCTTGCAGAGGTTTTTTTTTCAGTCTCACTTTTAATTTTGGGTTTTTTAATCGGGTCATTATAACCCGAATTGCGCATCCGACCCGCATTTTACATAATCTCTCCTCTTTTTTTTTTTATTTAAATATTTTTATTAAAAGCATAATATTTTATTCTGTTAAAGTACATGTGAAGTTACTAAATTAATTTTACAATTTGATCATACAACTTCAAAAAGTTACAAGATATTCATTGAACTATTCGAAAATTTTCATTTAAAATATTGATTTGTTATAATCGTTATTGTATGACATTTTCTATTTACAATGTCTGCACAATTTTCATGAAACAACTTTGAATTTCACAAATCAATGAATAAAAATCCAAACAGTTTTCTTCTCTAATCTTTGACATTGACTGTCATAATGACTTAAATCTAAGGTATGTTTTTTTACTCGTTGATCCACCATACCGATCATCAGATCGCTTAAAGCTTACCAGTCGAATTTTTTTTAAAATTTAACAACTCAATGACTTGAATAACAAATTTTAAATAGTTCATTAAATTAAATGAAAACTTTCGGATAATTTAGTGACCATGTTGTAACTTTTTGAAGTTAAAGTAATCAAAACATAAGCATACCAATAGTTTTAGCGACATTGAGTGTAATGTACAGTGTTATTTTTCACAAGTTTAAACGCTACTCATTATTCATCGGAGTTGGCAAACTCAAAAATCTGCTCATTCCATCTGAGCTCATAATAATTTAAATTTAGAAAATTTGGAGTTTGAATTAATTCAAGTTCCACCCAAACCCAAACCCAAACCCAAAATTGATCTAAATACGAGCTGAAAGCACCACTGGGTTATTGGTGACTGAACCAATGTCAAGACTTTAAATTTGGATCCCTATTTGTGCAGTCATGAATCTCCATTTTGTATGGATATTGGTTGTGGTTCTTATACCGGTATACAACTTTTTTTCATTTGATTATTGTATTTGTAGAAATATATATTTTTATTCATTATTTTAAAGAAAAAGTTAAATTAAATATAATTATCTTAAACATTTTGATATAGTTCATGTTCGTTTTGCAATTCATATTTAGAATTTGTGATTAACCATTTCAATATTGTATTCGCAAAAATGTTGCTTAATCGATAAAAAATTGACACATTAAATATCATAAGTTCTTGCAAAGACTAGCATTAACGAAATGTCTTCACGTTCGACTTAAACCCTAAATCCTAAATCCTAAATCGGTAAATTATTTAATCATTTATAAATGGTACAAACCTAAATGATGCACCAAATTGTTATTCATATTGATAAGAGAAAAGGGTGTGCTTGTAACCTATTATTCATAGTGAGATGGTCTAGGTTATCAACCGCCACGGCGTGATCTTAAACGAGGTCTCTTCCTCCTAGATTGTTTTTCCACCGGAACATCCTCTTGGACCGGAGGGGCATCATCATTCTCGATTAACGCCACAGGCTCTGCATCTGTTAGTTGATTTCTCCCACCATTTTTGGAAGAAACCGAGCCTATTTGGTCACCGACAGCATCATTGCTGTCAGCATGACCACCTCGGGATATTTCGGTAATGCTGGATGTTCGAATTAGAGCTTCCTCTCGGCCCAAAACCCCTAACCAAATTGCACTCTCCTTTGCTGTCAGCTTACCTTGTAAACATTTTGACTGAAGTACATGTCTCCGAATTTTTGCGATATCAGGTGACATGTGCTTGATCACGGCTGTTAACACTCCGACTTTCCACATCTTCTTGAGATCATGTGGCTTCTTATACGGAGGACTATCACCCTGTTGTAGCCCTAGTTTTACCCACCAATCTTCGTTCCCGGTAGGCCACCAAGGCGGAGGGATTCTCTTTTCTAGTGGATACTTTCTCTGCGGCGGATCACAATGTTGCATCAAAGTTGATAAAAGAGATCCAATAGTAGCATCTTGTAGATCTTGGAGACTGCTACATGGGTTTCCATTTCTATTCCTGTCAGACACACTCATAGCTAAACACTCCGCCTCGTACTTGACTATAGCTGCTGGTCCATTCTTGTCGAAGTTCACCTTTTCTTTCCACCAAGCTCTTAAATTATCCGAAGCACCACTCACAGCCTTACCTTTTTCAGGAACAATACCGTACACAAATCCACGCGCATTATAAACTTCCATTAACATCAACATGTTCTTAAGAATCCCATCTTGCACTCGGGAAATCTTCTTCCTCCGAGCCAGTTCCGAGGTTTGATTCAGTTCCGCAGCCTGTTGAGCCGCAATCCTTTCTCTCTCCTTAATCCTTCTGAGTCTAACAGAATCTTTCCACAATCGTCTCTCCAATTCATCTGCTCCGATCTCTTCATCGCTAACATCTTCCTCACCCATATTGTCACGCCTTAACTCACTGACTTCAATGTCCCAACTGTTCGATCCGACAAACTGGCAACCATCAAATCATACCCCAAAAAACCCTAAATTCGAATAGCAAAGAAACTAAATAATAACATTTCAAACAACAGTACTAAACCCTAACCCTCAAAGGTCCAAATTGTAACATTCAAAACTCAATTTCATTTCCTCTCCTAACAAATTTAAGAACATTTCAATATGCATAAACCCTACCGAAAAATACCCATTTACTCAATTGAAGTACAAGTTGATCTAAATTACAAATAATAGAGCAAAAATTCCATTTCTTATTCAAAGAAGAGTCACAACTAACTGAAGCTAATCTAAACAAAATTAAATTCAAAACTAAATGCAACCCACAAAATTTCCTCACTTCTCTCACATGAATAGCAAAATCAAACAAAACCCAAACATAATCCAGCATAAATCGTTCAATATTCAACAAAGAATTGATAAAAAATAAGAAAATAAAACATGGGTTTAAATTTTTTTTTCAGTGAGGTATTGAAAGCTTTACCTAATATCACCTCCAGTATCATCAAGTTCAGCCATGGAAAAACGATAAAAAAAATTAAAAAAAAAAAAACAGAAATTGTGTTTTTGGTTGCTTTGAGAAAAGATTGTGAATTTCAATTGCAGTAAAGGGCTAAAACCTAACAGCGTTCAGATAGGACGACAACTTTGTTGAGATTTATGGAGATGATGATGCCATTTGAGAAGGAGTGATCTCACGCATTGCGTCCACATAATAAATAATAGGCTTAATTGGTGAATAAAGTTTTAAAAATCCTTAAATGAATCTAGACAAATGAATGTTAAAATTGATTTAAATTTAAATTTTTATTTGTTCAAATTAGGTGAATTATTATAACAGAATAAAATCTGAACAATTAATTCGACTAATACAACCTGAATTTAGACACATCTAAAATAGTAAATATCCTTAATTATTAGTCCATCTCATACAGTTTTATAACTCTTAATTTTAATTTCAAAGAAATTATTAAAAAATTTATAAAAATTTATATTTGGAATCAACATGACCAAATACATGTCCAGATTCATACCATCAAAATTCAAAAAATTCTGAACATTGAGAAGTTATTTTGAAATTATTATTATTTTATTAAAAGAGATTATTATTTTTTGAAACTATAAAAATGATTAAAAATAAATTTAAAATGAATCTAGACATCCAATTGTCCAAATTCAAATAATCTTGCACATTTATTTATTCTTATTCATTCTAGTCAAACAATTTAATATTTTTTTATAATTTTTTTAAAAAGAGTGATAATGTGATACTCGAAGAGATAGTTTAGCTATATCTGTTTCTTTTCTTTATGTATTATATTAGTTAGATTCTACATAGAAATTAGTCACGAATATATTTTCTCACATTGCAATTATATTTGTACTAGTGAAACTTACAAAAAAAAAAAAAGCTTAAATATAAAATTGGTATATGAACTTGTCCACTTTTCTAAAATTGATAATTAAAGTTTTTCTATCCTAGATTTATTCTTGAATTCTTTTTCTTGTCAACTAAATCAATACTTTCCTCAAACATCGTTAGTTTTTTAATGATGTGGCAGCACTAGTCAATTGCGTAATGTCATATGGATTGCTATTTGCACCTCTTTTTCTTTTTCGGCTTTTTTAGAAAACTAACCTAATAATATTAAAAAATTATAAAAATGACCTAAAATCTATAGTGTTTTTTGGTGACAATACTCTCCAAGGCAGTACTATCTCAAAATCTCACTCAATCATCACCTAATTATTAAGTCAATGATTAGTTGAATAAAAAAATTACTTTTTTTTTCGCCACTCTCCAAGGTGATACCTGTATGAATATTATCAAATACCATATTTTCATGAGTACTTCTAAAGTAAAAAAAATAAATTTTTATTATTTTTTGATATTGCCTCCTTCAATGGAGACACCATATGTCTAGAAAAAAATTTGATTATAAGTTCATAAATGGCGGCACCAGTCTAGGGTTTTTTTTTTTTTTTCTTATCACCTTTTGCAATGGAGGCATCAAATTTCTGTAAAAAAAACTGATGCCAACTTCAGATATGACGACACTGGTAATTTTTTTTGAATTTTTCGATGCCGTCATTTCACATGGAGTTACTAAAATTAGTAAAAATAATTTCTCCCTAATCCCTACTGCAAAAATTGGAAATTTGTAGAATAGTCTAGATATTTTCTTCCCACAACGTTGAGCTATTGTGGCACCAATCATTTCTTTCATTTCTTAAAATTTTAGGATTAAATTTAGGTCTATCTATTAAAAATATTTTTTTTGTTAAACTTATTAGTGTGACATTTAAAATAAGAAGAGAAAAAACTCACTTGGTAGTAATATTACTAAAAAAATGACATTGTAATGAACCTAAATTTAACAAAAAAATTTAACAGCTTTAATTGTTAGACTTGAGTTTTTAAATCTAAAAATTAAAAGATTAAATTATTGAAAATAAAAATATAGAGACTAAATTCTAATTATTTAAAAAAGTATAGGGACTTATTGCAATTTTTTATTATTTAATAATTATATTATGTTCAAATTAAATTTAAAATCGAATAAAAAAATTTAATCTAGAGGTGTCCATGCTTGACTCTGGAAATATTTTGAGTGCTATTTTAATAAGTATTTTTATTAAAACAAACAATTTAACTCATTTTGAAACTTTAATAGTTTTAAAAATGAAAAAAATTACCAATTTGATATAAAAATGTAAATATTGAGGAATAAATTTAATATTATACCTTTAAATTATATCCATACTATTCTATATATTTCCAATTTCTAGAACAAGGATTAGGGAGAAATTTTTTTTTAATCTAATTTTGGTGATTCCATATGAAGTGGTGGCATCGAAAAGTTTAAAACAAATTACTAATGCCGCCACATTTGGAGTTAGTACCAATTCTTTTTTTTTTTTCACAAAAATTTGGTGCCTCCATTGCAGGAGGCAACACCAAAAAATAAAAAGAAAAACTTAGATTTGTGTCGCCACTTATGAACTTGTAACCAAATTTCTTTTTCTAGGCATTTGGTGCATCCATTAAAGGTGGCGACACCAAAAAATAGTTTAAAAAAATTAAATTGCTTTAGGAATGTGCATGAAAATACGATTTAAAAATACTCATACAGGTGTCACATTGAAAAGTGGCGGCACAAAAAAACTTGATTTTTTATAGCTAATCATTGTCTTAATAATTGAGTAATGATTGGGTGAGATTTCAGGTGTTATAGCCTTGGAGAGTGTTGTCACCCAAACAAATTGTACATTTTAGGTCATTTTTCGTAAATAATCTAATACCTAGGTCATTTTAATAAAAATTAAACATTATTGAGTTAGTTTTCTAAAAAAAAAACCTTTTTTTTTTTCATTTTTCCTCTTTTTCTTCATTTTTATTTTTTTACTTCATTTTATTTTTCCTACTCTAGTTGTCTTGCTTCTACATCACTGCTAGGCCACCATCCGGTCCCTTTCGATGAGCTTTTCGACCAACGACGACTCCAAAAATACAAATAGCGATACACATGGTGCCACGCAATTAGCTAGCATTGCCATGTTATTAAAAAACTAACGACATTAGAGAAAAGTACCAATTTAGTTGATAGAAAAACAATTCAGGTAACAATTTGAGGAAAAAACACCTTTAAATATCAATTTGATAAAAGTGGACTAATTCAAATACCAATTTTATTTTTAAGCAAAAAAAAAGAAAAAGAAAAAGAAAAAGAAAACTTAATTCTCATATTTGTACTTCCTATTCTTTTCTTAGACCCTGCTAGTAATAAGGATGTTTAATTCTTAAAATATCTCATATACATAGGTGGAAAACAAGGGAATGGGCCAAATTTATCGTGATAGGAACAAAAGTAGCAATACAATTTATAATACTACGACAACAGGCATAGTAAGCAAAATTGTACGAAAAGAAAAAGAGGAGTACGAAATAACCATAACAGATGTCTTAAATAGATATCAAGTGGTTGATATTATCCCTCCAGGACTAGAACTTCTTGTTTTAGATGATAAATCTATCAAGCTCGATCAACTATTAACAATTAATCCTAATGTGAGTGTATTTTTTTTTTATTTTCTTTACTTTTAAAATGTTATTCATTTTCAATTAATAGACTTTTATTATACATTAAACTAATCCTCATATAATTAAAAGATTTAATGAATGTTATTTTTCAGAATCTAAATTTACTATTTAAATTTATTTCAATTAAATGATGTTAATTTTAAACATTCCATTTTTAGTATTTTTATTGAAAAATTTAGATACCTATATACTTAAAAGTGCATACTATCTTTATGAATAATTAATTGTAGATTTTTTTACGTTATATTTTATGTTATAGTTTTTTTTATATAATGTTTAGAACTATTCATTATCCCTTTTTAACCCATGAATAGGAGGATAATGAGTTTCAGTGTACTCAAATTCACGTCCTCTTATATTGATAACAATACTCATGCCAATTTTTTATGTTATAATTAAATTATTTGGTAATAAGTTAATAGAAAATATTTTGTGTTATTAATATGTATTTCATTTTATAGTATTTATTTTTAACATTTTTTTGCACTTTGATTTGTTTAGAAAATAGTTTCAAGATAATATTTAATTAAACATATGTCCTAAAAATTTTAAGATAAAGTTGAAAATCTATTTAGTTTAAAAACAATTTTATTAAGAAATATTAGTTTTAAAAATATATTCTAAAATATATCAAATTTTAAAACATATTTTAAAATATATAATTTATTTAAGGAATATGAGTTTGAAAATAAGATGTCTAAAATTTTTAATTATGTGCTGACAGAGTTTTATTTTGATTGACATCGGTATTATTATTAGTGTAGAAAAATGTGGGTTTAAGAAAGCTTAAGTGCGTCTACACTTTTCCTATTTAATGATCGAATGTGATTATAATTAGTTACAAACATTATATCAGTTTGGTGAATATTTTTAATCAATTACAGTTAAAATTTAACTTGTTTTTGTCTTAATTTATATGTATCAAAATACACAACATTTTATTACTTTTTCGAATTGGAAACTTCTTATCTGTGTTCTTTACCCATTTTCATTGTATTCTATTAAAATTTGATTTTTTTGTACTAAAGTATCGGTTAAATTAGCAATATATGCTGTTATTTATCTTTAATTAGCTAAGTAGGTCATTTTTTTGGAAGATTTAAAAAAATAGGTCGATTTTGGAGAGAGAGTATGAAAAGCGCATCCAGCTAGGCGCGCTTTCTGCATAGTTGGCAAGAAAGTATGTTCAACTAGACCAGCTTTTACACACTCTCTCCAAAATCGACCTATTTCTCTAAAAAAAAAAAAGACTTATTTGGCCAATTAAAAAAATAATATATGCACAATTTCGCTAAAAAATCACTAGATATATAATATGTTTAAATAAATAGTTTAATATATATTTTTAGAATAGTAATTTTTCAAAATCTTAATCTATCTCGATATATCAATATCAATCGAATTAATTAATAAAAATTATAATAATTAGTAATTTATTATTAAATTTACCCTGCATATAAGTAACGTAGAATAAGTCTTTTAAATTGTTACAACAATAACGATGTTGATCGATTTAAGACGCGAGTGGGTTAAATAATTCTTTTTTACTTAAGCTTAGAAAAATAAGGAAGGTCGAAAATCTTTGCTTTTTCGTTGGAAGATACCACTGTTATTTACTCTAATTTCAATTTAGAAGGAAAACTAAAAAAAGAAAATGTAAAATGTCATTTTATTTTTTAAAATTATTTTATGAAAATATTAAATAAAAATCCATTATTATAAACATATTCCTTCTTTTTAAATTTTATAATCAAACCTAAGAATTGTTTTACATTATTTTATTAATTTTAACTATTTAAATAAAATAATTTTTAATATTTTAAAATTTCGATGATATTTGATAAATTGAAAAAATAAGTATTGAATATAAATTACAAATCTAATATATATTACTTAAAATTAATTGTAGAAATAAATATAGGTTTTAAATTATAAAAAAATTATATTCTATATTTTATTCTCAAATTTTAAACATTTTACATCTTTCTAAACAATATAATTTGAAATAAATAAAACAAATTGAAAATATTTTTTATTAAATGATAAATAACTGTCGTCTATTTACATATCCGACATTTTTTATAAAAAATAATTATATTAATTATTTTTATTTTAATTTATTAAACATATGTAAAAAATTAAATCAATTAAAAATAATTTTTAATTGATTTAAAATTTTCAACCGTTTCTTCTAAAAATATAATTCTTTTTATGAAAATATTATTTTAAAATTTCAATTCATGGACGGTTACTACTTACCATATAAGTAAAGATTCGACTGTGCATTGGGGGCAAATTTAATTTCACATATCCACGCGCATGTAAGGCACGTGGCACTAAATCCTTTGTTTTTATTTTTTTAAAATTTCCGAAACTCATTTTAAACGAAATTCATTCTCTTTATTTTCCTCTACTATTGAAAGGAGAGAATTCTACAGAAAGTGAAAAAGAAAGCGTTTTTTTTCTCTGTAATTTATGCAAACGGGAAATCTGCCACAATCTCTTTCGATGAATTCGCCTTTTGGAGGACCGAGCGCGTCGAATCCAACTGCTGCCGGAGCTCCGGCGAATAAGGATCGGAAAATGGCAACGGCTGAGCATTTAGTTCTCGATCTCAGCAACCCTGATCTCCGAGAAAACGCTCTTCTGGAACTATCGAAGGTAATTTAATCAACCAAGTTTTCTATTTTTTGTTTAAGTATTTAAGTTGATAAATTGATGCTCATTGTTCGTATTCTCTTTTGTATGGCTTTCATGAAGTAGGGTTTTGATTTAAAGAAAGTAGGTAAATTGGTGGATATTTGATTTTGATTTTTTTATACTTTTAGTTTATGAGGAATCCATAGGAACTATATGTGAAAGTGTCTTTTTCTCCTTATATTTATGTGGATAGGTATAGATAGTGCAGGATGAAATCCAGGAAATAACTCCTGTAAACGTGTTATGTCTTTTTTTTTGGGTTAATTTATGGGTTTAGAGATGGTTTTTTTCCTGAAAAAGAATAAAATTCATGAAAACGTGTAATGGCATATGGATAATGGGCGTTTATATGATTTTGGAAAATTAGGCATTGTAATTCTTTGGAAATTAATACTTGTGTGATAATGAGAGAATTTTGTGTTCTGGAGAAGGAAAATTAGATTATGATATTGCTCACCTGGGGGAAAAGACTACCTGAAAGCTGTTATTATTAGAAGTTTGGACTGAATTAAGAATATGTTAATTATAATCGATCTAGAGCCTTGAAGTTTAAGAATCTTCTCGCTGATCTACACTATATCTCGTGTCTGAGAGCGGTTATTGTTAGAAGTTTGGATTGAATTAAAAGTATGTTAATTATGATCGATCTAGAGCCTTGAAATTTTAGAATCTTCTCGCCAATCTACGCAATATCTTGCATGGTATCAAATATTAGAAAAGGGTCGAATTAGGAATGCGTTACATACGTTCCTTCTAGAGCCTTGGAAATTTTAGAATCTTCTCACTAATCTACTCTTTATCTCGAATGGTATCAAGTTTTTTGAGTCTTGTTTTAAATGTAATCTTTGACATGATTCTTTATTCATATGAGTTATTTATAGCCTTTCAGTCTTAGTCTCTAGTGTCCTTTTTATGGTTGCATTGCATGTCATTTCTTATGTTAAAGCTCCTTAAAGGTATAATGGCCCTAAAGGAGATCATATGGATAAAATGGGGTTGGAAACTGAAAACTGCATTGGCTCTTCACTTTTCCCCTTTACATGTGATGCAATATCAATTTTCTCATGCAATGGCTTTGGTTTCATTTTAAAGCATTTAGCATTTCATTAAGCACATTTGCGTGCATTATCTTCATAATGATTTTGAATATTGAGGTTGAAATACTTGTCCTGTCCTGAGAGTAGCAAATTAGTCAACTATTTACTACAGTAAGTGATGTGGTGATATGGAAATATGGGTGGTTGATTGAAGTGAATTCATCATCTTTGAAAATAAAATATTAGGGTTCATTGTTATTTATAAAGGTCAAAAAGTAAGGTAAATAGCTCAGAATAATTCTTTCTTTGTGCACAGTTCTGCAACTTAATCTCTACTGTTCTTTCTCTATATGTGGTTATGTAATTTAGCTGTTCAGCATTTGTCTGTTACTACTATAAACTAGCGTCTACCTTTTTATTTTTTAGAACAAGGAATTATTTCAAGATTTGGCTCCTTTCGTGTGGAATTCTTTTGGTACTATAGCTGCACTCATTCAGGTATGCCTAATAAACTTGTTTTTGTTTTTATTTTTAGAAGAGAGAATTATTTCAAGATTTGGCTCCATTGTTGTGGAATTCTTTTGGTACTATTGCTGCACTTTTACAGGTATGCTATTTATAGCTGGTACTTGGTAGTTCAAATTTACTCCCCTCTCTTCTCCCTATCCCATTTCCTTTCTTTCCATTTTTGTAATTTTCTTATTCACTGTCAAATGCCTGGAGGCTTGGTAGAGAACTTGGTAAGTTCATTTGATCACCTTTCTCCGATTGAGTTCTTGATGCTTTAATTGCGGTACACATCTATTAGCAAGTTGATATTTTTCATGTTTTGGATTGTGTAAGCTAGCACTGTAAGGTTGGACATGAACATTAATGAAAATGAAGATGGGCAGCTAAATATTATTTGAAGTTCAAGTTAAATATATATATATATATACACATTTCAAATCTAGAATATGAAAGATGTTATGTTAGTGTTGTTTGCTAGGTAACTTTCATGTGCGTCTTGGTTAAACATGCATTTCATTTTACCACATCTATTGATATTGTTTGAGAGGCCTTTGCTTGTTTTAAGAGATTTTACTTCCTTCATTCTCTTAAGCATAAAACTAAGAACTCCATTTTCAGTTGTTTGTAGCATGTGAAATTTTTATTGAGTGCAATTTCATTTTGATGCCCGTATTACTTTGCATATAATTTCATTTTAACTAAATTTGAAAAAATATTTTCTCCTTTTAGGACCTACACAAAAAGGAGGAGGATAGGAACAGGTAGAAAAAGTGGTTTTATTAATTGGAGATATAGTAGAAAGGGTTATTACATTTTGGCTACTGAGAAACTTCCTTGGCCGGATTTGGTAGTTTGGGGTGCCATACCTGTGTTGACATGATCCGACATGGGATTAGGATCAGATCTGGTGAAAAGTGGACATGGCGGTGGGTGAGAACTGATAAGAGAGAAAAAAAAAAAAAAAAAAAAGGACTTTGATTTGCAAAGATGAGAGAGAATAGATAGATATGGTAGAATGATGACGATGATAGAAGAGGAAAAAAACCGTTTCAAATAAGTGAAAAAAAATTAGGGTATAATAAATGCTATACCCTATATTTTAAGTTTACACACATAGTTTGTCTTTTTAGGAGAGAGAATTATATATATAAATAAATGCCATGCACAGTTTACGGGGAAAGGTGGGAGTTTGATTTATTGGACACCTGTGTCCGACACCTGTGTCCCGAGTCCAGGTAACATAGGTGAGAAATGATTTATCGGAAAAAATTAATTTCAATTTTTTGCTTAAAATCAATGGTATATCTGATTCAAATTGATCTTTTTAGTTTATTTTACACTTTTATCTTGCACTTGCAAAAGTTTTTAATCATTGAATGTGTTGTCAAAACTAGTGGATTCTTGTCATTTTGAGTCTAATGACCACTTCAGACATGCTAGATGCTTCTTACATATTCTTTAATTAATTGAGCTGCCGATTGGAGATCAAAATATTGTCATGGTTAGGGATTTGTTCTGTCTTAGTTCCCTGATGCTAAGTCATTTTACTTGCAGGAGATAGTTTCAATTTATCCTGTTCTCTCACCACCAAATCTGACTCCAGCTCAATCAAATCGAGTTTGTAATGCTCTTGCTCTGCTTCAGGTGATATCTTTTTGGCCTTTTCTACTGCTTCTCAGATTGAATTTCGCTTGACTAATGTTAACTCGTTAATCATAAACCTAACGTTGTCTGAGTTTGTTTTACATTTTTTCTCTTGTTGAAGGGGAGAAAGATAAGTTTTTGTTTATTGTTGTATTGGTCAATTAAAAGGCATTGCTAGTCAGCAAATAAAAAACCAAATTAAAGGTTGAACCGATAGGGCTGCCAATTCCTAGTTCAATTGGTTCAACTGGCCTTTTCAATAAAGGAGGTTTAAAGATTAAATAAATGATTTTAATATTGAACAAGCATTAAATATAGTAGATTCCAGAAAAGCATTTGGTTGGGTGTTCAATATAGAACTAAAAGGTAAAAGATACAAATGCCCGCCACATAAAAAAAGACATAAAAAAAAAGACTAATGGAAAGCCTAAAACCCGGTTCAATCCTGATTTCTAACTGGTTCACTTGAAACCCGGTTTATTTATACTTATTGGACCAATAAGCCTTCAGGTCTTGATTCTACCAATCCGACTGGCTTGTCCAATTTTTTGTTTATTTCTGCTAATGTGTGATGATTTGTCATCTTTCTTACAGTGTGTAGCTTCTCATCCAGACACAAGGATGTTATTCCTGAATGGTATGTTCTTATATGATGTTTAAAACATGTCCTGAATATTTACCCATTTTACTTTGCATTGCTTTTTTTTTTCCTATGCTTGAAATTGCATTGAATATCAGACCATTTTGTGATCAATTATAGATAATACTTTAAAATAGGCTAGTGATACTGTCAAAACGGAATTGCCTCTAAGTACCAAGGCACTCCGTTGAGATTTCTTGTTGCTAAAAATCATAGAAGTTGAATATCCCTTGGGTAGGGAGAGAGAATACTGTTTGAGATTGCGGCATATTTTTTCCATCATAACTTTTCTATTCTTCAGAAAAATTATCCTATGCACCAGCAATAGAGTTTTTAAACTTCACTGGGTTTAAATGGACATATTTATGAAAAGTAATAAATCATTTTCCATATGGAGAACCTGTAACCACGCATATGGATGTTGTAATTTCACCTACAGCTTATAGAATACAATACTACTTTTAATGTAATTTTCCTTTTCAAATAATATTGCGTTAAGTTAAATGCATCCCTATAGTTGTTATTTTCTAAAATTTTATTCGATAAATGCACTCGTGAGAAGACTACTGGAAAGCTTATATGGTAGCTCTGATTGGTAAATGTGAATAGATTGATATTTACTTAATCTTATAACAATTGCCTTCATTTTCTACTTTTTGAGTGTTCCTGAGTAATTGTATATAATCAAAAGTCAAAGACTAAATATTGCCAAAATTTTAACTTCTCTTAATAACTTTTAGAATTGTGATACAAAGGTGACTTATACAGTCTTTGATGTAGGGGTAAAATTGTGAACTTAAGTTTTATGGATTTTCTTAGTCTTTGAGCATTTTAGAAGAGAAAATATTGGCAGTGGAAGTAAGTTGATATCTTGTTCCTTTTGCTGAGGTTGTAATGACAGAAAGCTTGAATCAGTGTTGGACATTTGTGTATTTGTCTTTTCTGTGTAACTTTGAACTAAAGGTCCTTTCCTGTGCACGACTCCATCCACCTTGGCTATGTGCATAGTTTTTTGTAGAGGGTTACATGGTCTTGGGTGTTTCCACATTATCATTCGGTTGCTTGGTCATTTTGCTTGCTTGAGCCCTTTCTCTTTCCTTCTTAAATAATATCTCTGGAAAATTTGCAATGCTAATGCACTAGTGATGTTTCTTTCTTGCTTCCTGTATTTATTTATCAAATGATAAATAGTCTCTTGATCACCTGTGTATAGATGTATGTATTCTATTTGACGTCTCTCACTAATTATTTTTCCATTTGTAGCTCATATACCCTTGTATCTGTATCCTTTCCTTAATACGACCAGTAAGTCAAGGCCGTTTGAGTATTTGAGGCTTACTAGCTTAGGTGTCATTGGTGCCTTGGTGAAGGTAATTCATTCTTTTTCATTTAATTGATTGAGTTGACAGCAATGTGATTTTCATGAATTATGATGCCATTATATATATGGCTACAACATGCTAAGCTGAAGGAAATGCATAATCCAAGAGGTTTAAAAAGCAAAGGAGTATTCTATGACTATGATCATGGGGAGATATGAAGTGGCCTTGTGTAAAATATATGATAAAACATAGAGAAGGACAAAGATATAATTAATGCACTGCTATAAATAGAATGAGAGACTTTGCAATGCATGATCTGCTGCAGTTGATTATAAACTTTAATGGCAGACTTTGGAAATGCATGGCCAAAAGGACTTGCAGTAATTTGTGTAAAGAACAAGCTTCCATGGCTCTCCTAAAATTCTCTTTGCAGTTTGTTCCCTCATATGTGTCAGTTGAACTCTGTAATCATAATCAGCTGGCCAGTAGGATCTATCCATTGCATGTTTTTTAGGAGCTAATTTAATGAACTAGATAGTTCGTCCCTTATTATGTGCTGTTTTACATCTCTTTAGTGTAGAGGGTTGTGTTGTACCTCCTTTACTTTCTTGTTAGTTACTAGTTAGTAGTTTTGTTCCACTCGTAAAATGTAAAAATTGATGTATGTTGTTTTTTGTCCTCTCTTTTCTTTAGTCCCTTAGATCTGAGACCATGCAATAGATGTTCTGTACGTTGGGTTTTGTTCAATATAAAATGTTTGCTTCTTGCAACACTTATAGTGTGGAGAAAAGATACTATAGCGGCCAATTTCAAACCAAACTAGCAATGATCTTTCTGTTGTTATTCATTATTGTCTGCATAATGATTCTAACAATACTTATAAAATGAGCTTTCTTTCTTTTGCAGGTTGATGATACTGAAGTTATCAGCTTCCTCCTGTCCACTGAGATAATCCCATTATGTCTGCGCACAATGGAGATGGGCAGTGAACTGTCAAAAACGGTTGAGTTTATTGATTTTATAACTTTGCTTTACCGGTTGTCCTAAATTATCTTCTTTTTCTGTTTCCCTACATATTCCATCTGAAATATGTTTTAATCTAGTAGCAAAATTAGGAAGAATTGTGTGATTACCAACATGTGTGTTTGGAGGTGCCCATGGCTGCCCAGACCTGCAAATGCATGCATATTTTAATTTTTTTTGGCAGATTTGAACACTCACTTCCATAACAATGCCAAGAATATCATCAGCTAATGTCTATTGATTATTAGATATTCAGTAACACCATTTATGTTTTTATCATAAGCTTTATGCCAAATGGGACTCAATGGATGGGGTTGTGTATCAAATTTTAAGCTCTATTTGAACTTGGATTTGAGAATTTTTCGTGAACTTGGTATTGTATTTGGATTTAGGTTTAGGCTTTTTAGCTTCGTAGAACTGGTTGGTCTGGAATTTGGGTCAGCTTGGCTTTTGCTATTGGATGCGGAATGTTATCGAGCATGACTAGTATAAAAGGGCATGTTCTCATTCTGTTGAGTTGAGTCATGTGACAACCAATAAATGCGGTGATGTGATCGCTGATTTGCTGAGCGTCCATTCTTATCCCCGCCCATTTTGTATAGAGATTATCGTAGCATCATGTTTTACTTGAGCTATAGTATTATGTTATGGCACAGGGCTGCATAGGAGGCATCCACTTTTGGAGAACAATGAAATATCTGAACTTAGTGTGAACATGATAGCTGTCGTACCTCAACTGTTAGAGCTAATTCTATCATATTAATTTTTGATAAGCTGTATCCAGAATTCATCGCATTATGCATGATATCGTTGTTTTTTTTTTATGTGACAAATGATTGTTTGATGGCAGGTTGCTACTTTTATAGTTCAGAAGATTCTACTAGATGATGTTGGCTTAGACTATATTTGCACCACTGCAGAGCGGTTTTTTGCAGTTGGTCGAGTTCTGGGTAATATGGTTGCAGCACTTGCTGAGCAGCCCTCTTCGCGACTACTTAAACATATTATTCGATGTTATCTTCGCTTGTCAGATAACCCAAGGTTTGTGATTGATCAGCATGAGCTCACTTGTCATTTTTTGGCTCTAAGCTCGCGTTCTTTTGCATAAATTGACATTATTCGGCTTTTCCATCATAATTACAGGGCTTGTGATGCATTAAGAAGTTGCCTTCCGGATATGCTACGAGATGCCACCTTTAGCAGTTGTCTCCGTGTAAGTACTGCATGTTACTTTGTATTTAGTCTATTCCATATGCAAATTCATTTATCATATTTAGCCCGTAATCAACCAGAACGGAGACCAGAATCATATCCACTGACTGGTTGATTTAGATAAAAAGGCTTGATTGAGTCTGAATGAGTTGTTCTCATCAGTGACATGTGGTTGCTGGCCATTATTACGATGAACTGATGTATCTGTTCATGTTTTCCGTACCTGGAAAAGAAACTTATCCAATCCGAGTTATATCAGTCACTTTCTTTTTCTCATCCACTTTTTTCATGCTTCTAGGAGGATCAAACCACTAGGAGATGGCTGCAGCAGTTGCTTCACAATGTTGGAGTGAATCGAGTGCCAACTCTTCAGGCCGGTGCAGGATTCGATCACATGCTGGTTAACTGAAAATCGTTTGATTTTCTTTCTTTCATTCAAAACTGGTTTCATCTGGCATTGCCATGGAGAAATTCTTCATGGTTTTCATCTAAACTATTATTAGTTTTTGGTATTTTAATTTAATTAGTAGTTGTAATTAGTGATTTGCTGTTTGGCCTTAGTAGTACAGGAGAGACTTAAAGCCTAAGGACTAAGTTGGAAGCATCTCAGTGTTGTTTTATACATTTATTTAGCTAGTTTTTAGTTGCATAATTAAATATTAATGAGGCTGTTCAACTCACCTAATTTGTATCGGTGATCTATTATTTGGTTAAAATTTTTCGTTAGTCCTTCTACTCTTCTTAAATTTGGAATTTAGTCCTTGTACTTATATATTTTTTCGGAATTTAGTCTCTACTTTCCAGGTTTAAAAATACATGTCCAATTGTTAACAAAAAAGTTTTAACAATGTCAACTGTTCAAAGTCTAAAAAAGAAAGTTCTTCAGATCCTAATCAAGGAATGAATAGGTGAAGGGATTCTAATTAATAGAGTTGAACTCTTATTTATAACCCATATTAACCCAGGTCCAATTTGAAATCATATCGTGCTAAAGCTTGACTTGTATTATCACCATCTTATTTGGGAGTAGTCACCTTTACCATGTGACTAACTGTACCGACATTGATTTTAAGATTAAATGAATCTTTACTCGTGTTATATCGGTAATTGCATTGAAAGTTATTTGACTAAGTTGACCAGTGTTAGGATTTTGATTAAATTCAGAAGTGAGCCCAATCAAAGCCCTAATAAGGGCAGGCTCTCTTATAGTTGCTTTTACATCTACAAAATCTAATTTCGATTAGGGTTCACATTTGAAATAAAAGAGAGAGACGGAATTATGGTAAAAACTGAAAATAGAAAATTGACAACATAGGGCTAACAGATTGTCTGAAAAAATGAAAAACATAAAAATAAAGGGCTACAGTTAGCATGAAATTTACTAAACAAGTCGAAAATTACACACATTACATAATTTATAACAAAAACCATGAATTTCCCACCAACTCGAGACCTCCGATTGCCGCTTCCATACCTCGACATCGGACTCATAACATGCTGTCTGATCTTGCAGGCAACCTCCTAAAGAAGTTAAGAGGTGTCGATGGAAGCTTGTGACGGAACCTCGGGTGTCGTAAAACGTAAATTCCTGCAAGAAGAGCAACGACTTGGAATGGCGTAACGTAAAGAACTAAGGCAGCAATCAAACAGAACGTCACGAATAATGTGGTTGCTCTCGGGTCTCTCCAGCTTAGCAAGGACTGGAATCGTTCCCCTTGAGTTGCGAGGTCACCGATTACAGTTTGAACTCTCCCAGCTATACTTCTTAAACGATCGTACCTCATCCGAACGATATCAGAAGGTCGAGAAGTCGGGAAAGTATCAAACTCTTCGTCTAGTTCATCAGGATGAGCTGCATCAGCATGTGAAAGCCGAGTATCCATGTGAGGAGGGTGTCGTGGTCTCCACCGATAGTTCCATATTCCAATTAAGAAAAGGTAAAGAAAGATAGTTGGAAGTATCAGCTCGGGATAAAGGACTAAGATGATAAAAAGGATATGGATTAAAATCGTCGTAAGAGGGTTTCTCCAGTTACAGATTTGATCGAACCATTTTCCGACAGCAATTAATCCACTTAAAACACCCATGATTCGGAAAAAGTTCGCTTTGCTTCTCCTCATACTCCACATATGCGAATCGACATCGAGCATGTACTCAACAACTTCTTTCCTCAATGGTGGCTCGGCTCGACTGAGTCTCGTCGAAACAATCTGCATAGCTTGATGCCTTAAAACATCGAGTTGAATCACCGATAATGGATGAATGTAATGCATCTTTGGTAATAACGGATGCGAGTACATATGCAACATGTTAATCAAACTTGAACAAGTGAATCTCAACGCCAATTGGATTTCGCCTTTTTTTTTTACGCCCGATGGATGCAGCACAAGTAAAGGGTACGAGTGTGTATACACCCTATCGGCTTCAAGCGTAGAAAGCCGAATCCGTACCTTCCCAATTCTCGCATCTCTAGCCCCTCCAGCTCCGCCATGTACATGTCCGTTATCGAAAACACCCACTGTGATAACAGTACAAGTATCGAAAACCTCCCAAGTGTATTGCTCGTTCCACCTTGGCATAAAGTTATCGACAATCGTCCTCGTCCGAATCCATTTCTGTCCATACTTAGCTACACAATAAGCATCCGTAGTTCCTCGTCCATCTTTTGTTTTCATCGGCATAAGTCCATGAGCACTTAGAATACCGAGTTCCAAAATCCCAATACTCGGTCTCCATAACTGTTTAGCTGTCGGCCTAAGATCGCTACTATAATGAGTCGATTCATCCAAAACATGATATCCACCTTCTAAACAAATCCTCAAATGAATCCTACTAGCGAATTTAATTTCTTTTTTCTCTCCATCGACAATCACCTGTTTCTCGAGATTAAGCCATCGACTATTCACCGGTCTATGGTCCAACCTTCGTTGCACCATATTTAAGGGAATCACACATTTCCCCAACGTTTCGTCTTTGTTCCCCCCGACCCTATCTTCAACACTTAGAACCAATGGCTCTTCAAACGGCTCGGCAACCACAAACATCAAGTCCTCATTCCACATCGGATTAATAGTCTTACTTTGAGATATCCGAGTCCTCAAAGCTTGATTTCCGAGCATTGCTTTCACGAAAACCTCGGGGAACCGGCTTTTGTCATTAGGTACCAAATCTTGAGCTTCGATCACATTCACTCTCACGTACCAAAGCTTAGGCGAAAGATAAACTTTCGACCGGATACTTGCAACAGCATCCGGACCAACCGATGCAGCATCTGAGTGCCAAGCCTCAGGAAATGCTTCGTCGGCTTGTGTCCCCATCCAAACAGCAAGCATTAACTCTCCTTTAGCTTTATCCCCCTTCCGATCCTCCAACCGATACCATTGCGGTGCCAACGGACTATCCGGTGGAACTCTTTTCGGAATCTCATTAAGATCGAACAATGCCCTTCCGATTAAATCATCGGCCACAACATCTTTATCTTTCACATAAACTTCTAAAACCGAAGCTTGAATCCGTTCTTTCGAGAACGCAAACACTTGATTCCATTCGGGATTGTTCTTCTTCTCGAAATGCTTAGTAACTCCTTTATAGTTCCCTAGCTTAACTTCAACATAAGGATCACAGCCACCAGTTACATCTTTCCCCGGTAAATCCTTCGCCTTTACCACACGAACGTAAAGGTATTGCATTTGCTCCACCAGATCATACGTGCTCGATAGCTTATCGCCCGTCACCGCTCCGGCACCGATCTTCGGTGAAGTCTCCTTCAAAGCGAAATCTATAGATTGTGGTGGCTTCTGCATCTTAATAATCAAAAACAGTACTAAACAACACACAAGACAGATTCAGCAATTTCCTGCTACAAATAATACAAATATATTAGCTAAAATAAATAAATTTTTTTTTAAAAAATGGGTTGCAAAGATTATTACTTGTGAGAAAGCTTTGAACTTGAACCTGCAAAAATCAAAGAGCAATCAACAATGGTCTAAGTTTCAATGAGCTGTCATTAATTATTATTAGTAAAAAAGAGCATTTAATGTCATTTAGAAAAGAAAAAAAAAAGGCAAAAACTTGAAGATTCCTTAAACAAAAAAGTAAGTTTTTTTTTTCTCAGCTACCAAAAAACAACATTAAAAACAGCAAAAAAAAAAGAAGAGACAATGATTCAATAAATGTAAGAAAAAACGGATCTAAAACAAGAAAATAGCTAACCTAAACAAAGAAAATTGAAAAAAAAAAAGGTATAATATTTAAGCATGCATTATTGATATTATTACACTCAAATAAAATCTTACCATTTATTTTTTTGTAAGAAAAATGAGAAAAATAAAAATTGTACCTTTTGTAGGAATGTAAGAAAAAGAATGAAACTTTGATGAAGAATGGAAAAGAAAAATATAAATATTTTTGAAGTAAAAGGGAGTGTGAAGATTAGGAATGGGGACATGTGAGTTGTGACACTGAAAGATCTGTTTTTTAAAAAACAGATAAAGAAGAAGACTGAATCTACTACTGGGTACCAACCAAACCGACCTTTTTTTTTTTTTTTTTTGAACTTTTCAATGTTTATTTATTTATTTATACTTTTTTATTTTAACATGAATGATGGTTGTATAATTTGTTTTTTTGTTGTTGTTGAAATTTAAATTTTAAATTAAAAGTAAAATCAACATCAAATTTTGTTGCCATAACTAATTATTTAATGAGATTTTAGTAAATCCTTGAACTCAGATCGGGTTCGGAGTTCATATTCTTAGAAGTACCTTTTTATAGTAATATTAAACACTCAAATTTTACTAAAATTTTTAAAAATAGTTCTCATAAATACTTTTTCACAATACTTTACAAAAGTATTTCTAAACTAGTCCTAAGTTTAATTCATTAGAAATTATTTAATGACATTTCGCTAATTTTTTTCATGATATTAATACATATTTTTAGTAATTTTTTTACGCTGAACCTCAAACCCCAAATCCAAAACCTCGAACTTGAACCCAGATCAGATTCAAGGTAAAAAATTACCAAAATTATATATTAATGACATGAAAAAAGTTATTGAAATGTTATTAAATAATTAGAAATGTACCATAAATAATGTGGTGAGGAGAGTTCATAAAATGATTTCTCTTAATTTTATTTAAAATTTAAAATTTTCAATTCTGATTTAATTAAGGCTTAAATTATGTTTTTAGCCCTAAACTTTGTGTAAATTTATAAATTAAGTGTTGCTTATATTGTTTTTCATTTTTTTGGTATAATTACTATTTAAAATTAATTTTATTTGGATCGAAGTGGTATTTAAGTAAAATCATTCTAATAATAATAATTCTAAGATTCAAATTTAGTTTAAATGTCTAGAAAAAACAACATTTCACTTTTTCCAACCCATTATTAATTATTTCTTCGATTTATATATTATTAATATTTATACTTTTTAAAATTTTATATTTAACACAAATCAACAATCATTAAAAATTTACGAACTGAACGTGAAAAAATAATAAATTAACATGTCATTATACAATAGTATAAAATTTTAAAAATAGTATAATTTAATAAATTTATCTATTATTTGATTCAGGTTGAAATTGCAAAATTCAAGAAACTTAGATATTAAAAACATAATTAAACTTAATAACTTATATTAAATATAAAAATTAAAAAAGGGGAAATGACACGTGGGAAGGATGGGGTTGGTTAGGAGCACATGCGTGGGGAAGAGTTGTTTTGTTTGTTTGTTGGAATGTGGGGTTGTCCCTCTGACTCCATGTTTGGTGTTTGCCTAATTTCATTTTCTCTTGGGTGACGGTAAAACCCCCTTTTTTTTTAATAAATAAATAAATTTCTTGATTTTCTCGCGATATCAACGAGTTACAATGCATGGTCCTCTCCCATAATAATCTAAATATACGTTACACATTTTCTTTTACGAGCAATCGGTTATACGGTTATTCGATAAATTTATCCATGAGTCGAATTGTCTAAAAAATAGAGAATTTGAATAAAAATATAAGTTTAAATAAAAAAATAAGATTTATTTTTTAAAAATGAGTTGAGCCTCGAGTAAGTTTTCTCTAATTCGAGCTTGGCTCGACTCAAATTTGAAAAAAAGAGAAGAAACTGTTTTTTTTCATTGTTTTCGTATCATGTCACTATTATATTATTACTATTTTATTGTTATTGTTGATATTGTATAATTTTTATTTTATTATTAATTTTGTTACTATTTTAGAGATTTTGTTTGTTAAGTTGCACTTAAATTAATTTTTAAAGTATTTTTTTATTTTTTCCATTTGTTCGAAAATATTTATTTTAACGTTTTTAGTGTATTTTATGTATTATATTTTTAAAATTTTATTTTTATATAAAAATAGTATAAAATTTTTTTAATATAGGCAGGCCGAGCTCGGGTTTTAGCATTTTTATTTCGGTCGAGCTTATGTAAAATTTTTAGGCCCATTTTTTTGGGTCAGGCCCGAGCCTAGGAAATAGGCCTAAAATTTTTACTAGACTTGGTCCATAGACAACTCTATTATTGGAGAAGGGGATTGGTTTGTAAACAGAAAAAAATTTGATGGGGACTTATTTTTTTTCAAAAAATAGGTAAATTAATTTTTTATATGTTAGATCAAAGAGAAATTTAATCATTTTTACTAAAATTTTTATCTATTTTTACTGTTAAAAATTGATGTGATTAATGGAATAACAAAACAGTTACACATGATGTGCTATGTGTAATTTATATTGACGTATAAAAAGCAATTGTTTATCGATAAAAATCAACGAAATTTTGAACAAAAGAATTCGTTCGCTTTTTAATTTAATATACAAAAATTAATTTACTTATCTTTTAAATAAAAAAGAAAATACAATCAAACTTGTAATATAATAGTCTCCATATCACTTTTATAATTTACAAACGTAAATTAAACTCTGAACTTTAAGCTTATCTTGACATTAAGCTTGGCCAAATTTTTTTAGTTATTAGTGATTTTTCTTTTACTAAAATCAAAATAAACATTTAAAATATATAATAAATTTACTTGTTATTTTATTAATGGAAGACATCAATTCAAGAAAAAATATTAAACAATTGTAAAATAAATGTGAAAAAAATTTATCTCAATTTTTAAAGTTTTGGAACAAAATTCAATGAAAGATTAAAGATTAATATACATATGTTACTTATGTTAATTTTTTTTTTCTTCTCGTTTTTATTTTTCTCCATTCAAACTCATCTCGAATTTCTTTCTCCAACAACAACAATTATTTTACGGAGTTTCGCTTTAAAAAATATTTAACGATTTACTAATGTTTTTAACATTTTATCAATGTTTCCAAAGATTTTCTTTATTGAGAATTCATCTTTTGCTGTGGCGGAGCCAGGAGCTGACAGGAGCTTAGTGTTTTTTAAAATGAAAAAAAATTTTATAATTTATAAAATTTTAATTTAATAATGACAAAATTATACGTTAATCTCGTAAAAATATAAAAACATGATTTTATCTTTTAAAAATTATAAAATATATTTAATTCCGACCGTTTAGAAAGTTTTCTGGCTCCGCGACTTACCTTCTCCATATTAGAATTTTTTTTCTCATACTTTTGAACCCAAAATCTGCACTACTGAAAGAAGAAAACCCAAGAATTAAGAAAATCGAAATCTGGATTTTAACATTAACTCAAAATTAATGTACCAAAAAGAAATTGTTTGACATTGGTTTTCATTTTGATATTTACAGTATTAGTTTCAGTAAAGCCTTTCAACAATAATTGATAGAAGAGATGATGATGATAAAGAAGAAGAAAGCAAAAGAAATTTCAGCTCTTCAACAGGATCCAAGTCAAGTAAAGAACAGAGACGCTAATCTAATCAATCGTCGACTGAAAAACTTGACCATTCCGGTAATGTCGTCTTTTAACACAACTCCGGTGAGATTTGGGTCAAGGTTTGATGTATCAAGAAAAGTTCAGTGAGATTTGCTGCTACTATCAAGAAAATACCTGCTTTAATCAATGCTAGCACCACATTCATGATTTTTGTGAGTCTCAATCAACATGAATGCACTCTACTGCTCTCTTAGTCAGCAATACTTGGTGGGTTTGTAATTATTTTAATTTTTATCCGGTTACAGTTGATGAGGTTCACATTAGAAGATTTTTGAACACTCACTTATTTCAGTGTTGCTCGCAAAATAATTTTATTAAATAATATATTTAAATGAATTGGTTTTTTATCCACATATTAACTTAGTATTGTGAGTACGTTTCCTTACTCCACAAATATTGTTGAAAAAGTAATAATTTTTTCATTTATTTTATAAGACACATGCTATTTTCTTCACCTACATGTGGCATATAAAAAATGGCACATAGGATGAATTTTCTTAAAATAATAATAAAAATTAAAAAAAATACTTCACATTATCTTAAACCAATTTGTAGAATTTTTTTAATTAGTGATGGATAAAATAATTATGTTAATTTAATATCTAATTTAGTTTGGAATTTTTAAAATTTTTAAAATGATTCACTCAAAAAGGCTATCTAGGATTCGTAACAAACCCCTAAATACTATAATTGATAATATTTAAAGAATAATTATTAATTAATAAAATTTAAATTTACTTATTTTCTAAATAAATCATATTTTTTGAAAACCCCAACGTAGCAGGCAGTAAATACTAGTATATTTATTATTTTTACTAAAAGTAATAATATACATGCATATTCAAGAAAGTTTTTTATACGATTTTGAACTTTAAATTAAAAAATTTATAGATTTTTTAATTAAAAAATGATATACCACTCTATTTACTAAATGAGGAATAAAAAATTAAATAATAAAAGAGAGAATAAAAATTAAATTATTAATTTCCTATTTTCAACTTTCTTTCACTAAATACTTTTTTAATTAATTTCAAGTTAAACTTATATAGCAAAAATATCCAAAACTATGAAATGGTGGATGTAATGATAAAACACATTACACTCTCAAAAACAAAACACGAGTTTAAACCTTGAAGACGACATTGTTAGAAAAACCAACCACATCCCAAAAAGATTGATCTATTAGTCTTCATGGACCGCAAAATAAATATGGTCATAAATACTTAAAAAAATAATAATACAAAATATCACTTTTTTATGATATCAAGGCTAATAATGTAAATTCACACTCAACACAAGTATCTAGATTTATTTGTAGGGATACCCGAAAAGATTAGTCTTCATGGATCATAAAATAAATATGGTCATAAATACTGAAAAAAATAATAATAGAAAATATCACTTTTTTATGATATCAAGGCTAATATTGTAAATTCACACTGAACACAAGTATCTAGTTTTATTTGTAAGGATACTCGAAAAAATTAATCTTCATAGATCGTAAAATAAAAATAAAAATAATAATAGAAAATATCACCTTTTCATGATATCAAGGCTAATCGTGTAAATTCACACTCAACACAAGTATCTAGTTTTATTTGTAGGGATACAAATACAGTAAAAATGGAGTAAAAAAATGAGGTATCTAGGTTGCAAATTAGAAATGGTGTTATTAAGTGTATAGCAAACTCACTATAAAAAGAGTCTAAAGACAAATATGGGACTATGGAAATCAAAAAAGTTACCTTTACCATCTAGAGACTGTAAATAAATATCTTCTCTCGGTTCTTCTCGTACTCCGGTTTGCGTTGCGTATTCTAATGCCATCTCGTAATCCACCTGCAAATGTCGAGACCGTAAAATATCGACTATTTTACAGAATGAACATATGGAGATATTGCAAGCAAAAAACCTTTTCAACATGTTGAGTGAGCTTTTCATATAGTGTTTCTTTGGTAATCAAATGATCGGATACTTTTCGAAGAATATCTGCGTCTCCTTCCTCGTAACGTTTCTTTTTAGATGCATGTGACAGTGCCATTTCTTTCAAAACATCGTAAATGGCATTTGTGGCATCGGGGATATACCTGTGCCAGTAGATCGTTACATTTTTTATTGGTTTAAGCTAAATGAAGAAGAAATGCCAATCGGATAGGGCAAGGGACTTGAATTTACTTGCTCAAATTTCGTTTTCTCTCTTGTTGTTCACGGGCCTGCATTTTCTTTACTATCTTCGACTTCAGCTGGATGCAGCATTGCTGAATTGCAGACTGAAAAAAATAAGGTTGTTAGTTTATTCGTAACGGAAATTTTGATGCAGAAATTAGAAAAGAAAGCTTCCTCACTTTGACAGCACTAGCTATTTCGCTGATATCATCCCCGATGTACTCCTTTCCAGTCCCTTTAAACGGAATTTTCGTGCTTACAATACTCACGAAGACACCGATTTTATCTTGTGTTTGGTTGATCTTGTAATTATTCCAACTGATGATGAAAGTCGAGTTAGAAGCCTTGATTGCAATAACAGTTTTGACAATACTGGCATACAAAGTAAAAGAATCGTATGTGGTGTATCTTACCTGATTCTCTTTAGCGCAGTCCTCGTGACAACATCCCCACCTTGCTCAAAAAGAAGCGGTATTCGATTTGCAAATCGGAAAATATTCAAACCCTGGGATTTGAGTACTCGTTAGTTCCATTTTCTTGTACAATAACTATAGAGCACTAACAAAATTTTACTTGTACAAAACCCTGCCACTCCCATTGACATTGTTTTTGAGAGAGGATAAAAATAACAGATTGCCGGAACAATGGGAAACAAAAATATACTTTGCTGTATTCATTCACTCGGGAATTTTTTGTCTTTTATCTTGCTAATTCAAAATGATATAGAAGTAAATAAACTTAAGTTTCAGGAATGCCTGCATTTACCTGTTTAACATCTTTTCCACCCACACTAACACCAGCTTCCACGATGAATGGGTGTCCCTCAAACACTTGAGCACTGTGTAAAATTGTAAAAAAAAATAAATCATTTAGCCCAAAAATACGTATCCAACATTATCTTAGCAAGGTTTATAAGCAATCCCGGTAGAAATCAGCCCACCAGGGCAAACCTGCCAGAATAAGTTGCAACCATGTCAGGATGTAGCTCCTTTATAATTCCTAACCGAAGATTGTATTCACCAGCAGGGCTTAGACACTGAAAGGAGCATCAAAGTTAACAAGGCAGTTGCATTATAGCTTAGAAGACAGGAAATTTAAATATCAAAGAAATGCAGCTTACATCACCACTGGGGTCATCGAATTTAGCTTGACGAAATAACTGGTGAATTCGAACAATTTGCTGATCGGTGAGAGATTTAACAGCCATTTTTGGACTAAATTCTGGACCCATTTCTCCTACAAAGTGAGCACATCAACCACAATACAGATAAGGTCAAGATTCTAAAGACTAACCGATATCAAAAGGCAGGAACATGTATAATACTGCCCCTTCAGAAAAATTCCAACCCTCAGTGAATTGACATAAATCATAAATGTCTCTCCACTCCACAAGAACTTTTTACATTTCAGATATATATGAAACTCAAAGTGATAGAACCCCTGCATTATTTTACATTTCTTTCATAAGATGCTTTCGAGGATCATTTTTACACCTCTCTAAATAGAAAAAATGGATAAAAATGCAATTAACCTGAACAAGATAAGAAATAACACTGAATTCTTGCTCGAATGTGAAAAAGGGTAAACGAAAAACCTCCCAGAGGAATGAAAAGAGAATAACAAAAACCAACTCCAAAGTTAGATCTCCAGAAACTTCTTACCAATTAATCGCTCAGCAAGGGGTTTTCCAATATTTACAAATTCATGCTGAAGAAACTGCATTAGGTTTTGCTTTGAAGTTTCAGCAATAAGACGTTTGATTAGTAGTATGTCAACAGAAGAAGGATGGTGCTTTGTCTCAACTGGGACTGGAGGCATTACATCTGTCCTCCGTGCAAACTTTATAGTGACATTTTTACTGCTTGAGGAAAGAAAAACAAAAAAAGTTCAAACACAGTTGAGCAAAATTGTGTGCTTGTGTGTGAAGACCGATTGAGATAGAGAGAGAGCATACTCAGGGGCGTCCGATACAAACTTAAATAGAAATTGAGCATATGGGGTGATAACAGCCATCTGTCTCATATAATGCAATATCTTGGACTGCATATACAAACAAAATGATCTTTTAGCTAATGATACAAAGGAGCACCTGCGGCTACTTTCAATCATCAAGGAACTCTAAAATGTATAAACATCTATAAAACTCAAATAAAATAATAAGAAAGGAGCATCTGCTGCATACACGGTACGTCGACCAATTTCCCTCAATGACCACTTGAATTTCTGCTCCATGCCATTTATCCTTGTTGTCACGTTTATCATGCAAGTGAATGTGAGGAATGTTCCTGAAATTAAAAACACCATTATGGTATAACTATGCACCAAACTAAGGAATATAACTCTTTATTATCAAATCAAGATTCTGGGTTTTTCAAATCTACCATGACCCTCAGAATAGATACAAAGAAGAGAATTCATAGTACAGACATCTTCATGAACAAAGATATCCCAGAGTGACAAATGCAGAGATAAATCAAATGAAAATTTATGGTTTATATTGACCAAAGAAATTGTCGTGGTTTATGAGAAAACTAAAAATACACCTTGCATTCAGATCATACCTATGAATGTCTATATCCAACCTACAGAATGAGAGATAATTTTGACCCCTCATTGATGATGAGATCTCAATCGGCAGGCCTGTACTCATTTTGGACCAAATTAATGCCTGCATGAATACAACTTCAGTAAATTCAATATGTTCCAAACCACGATAGTCAGAAGTAGGAGCCAAATTACATAATTATTCTCTTAACAGTTTTGTTCGATCATAAGCAGTGAAACTAAAATTGAATTGCTTTGAGGTATGATGTCCTATGGGCACTCCACTGCCTGTTCCAGACATTGAACGGTTTTATGGAGGAGAATATTTTCACAAAGATGCAAGATAAATCACAACTGAACATGCAACCTATAGTATACCCAGCATAAAAAAATTAAGCGATTAAAGCAAGGCACACATGTCAGTATTACCATTTTTGCACCAAGACCAAACTTCCCTCTTGTCTGTTTCAATCCATACTTTGTGCCAGACAGAACTGCATAAATGAGCATTCAGGCAGGGTTAAAATGGAAGTGGAATAAATCGTCTTCAATAAGAAAAACGTCAACCTGCAGTTGTATCAAAACCAATCAAGAACTTAATGCCATAAGTAATTTGAACCTCGTCCAAACATGTTTGGGATGTCATCATGTGGCATGCCTCTTCCATTGTCCTGCATTTCAGAAACTCCAGTCAAGAGATTTAGACCAAAGGAAAAGTTTTAAAAAGTCATTTACAAGTAGAACAATTTTATCAAAGTTAAAACACAAAACTCCAATACAGTAAGGAAGGTTGAGATGGGTAGTAATTATACCCTGCATGTCACCCTGTAAAAAGAAGCTTCGCCTCGACCCTTGGAACTCTTGGAAACCGCATGTTCTTTGATTTTCTTCCCAAGAGCAGCATTCTTTGCTTGTATTTCTTGAGCTCGAGCTTCTTTGGCCAACCTTTTCTGAAAGAGTGAAAACAAATTGGAGCAGGAGAGTGAGAGATGACAGACAAACAGCTAAGAGAAGACTTCTTGAATGCCTTACAACAAATTGATTGCATAACAAGCAGTTGGAGAAAACACCATGCTATAATTTTCAAATGGCAAAAGATTGCAAATCTAACCACTTGAACATATCAAGTGAACTTAACACATAGAACTCCAAAACATAAGTAACTACATAGTTCAATCAGGAAACTGAAAACAAAAGAGAATGCACGCTAGAAGGCGCAGATACCTCACGGGCCTTAGCTGTCTCATAATCATCATATAATGCTTCATCAACACGTTCTCTATCAACAAGCCCAATCATGGAATTGAATTTACTTTTGACAATCTCTTCTCTGCAACAGCAACGCGGATTTAAGGAGAAAATAAATAAATATATACATCCACTAATTGCAAAAATGACAGCTAAAAGCAATTTTCTAAAGCTTACATTGTTATTTCTATCACTGGAAGCTCAGATATTGCTTCTGCTGAATCTAACGCATTTTCAACTAGTTCTCTAACAGTTGTGTATAGACATTTCCCAGGCTGAAATCCAAGCAGAAGTAAATCATACAATATATAAAATCTTAAAAACAAATCACTTAAAAAAATAAAAGAAAATAAATTTCCGTGATCTGTACTTAAATTTATAGTATAATAATCGCAAAGCTACTAAAATGAGTCTTTATTTTTTTTTTCAAAAATTTTCAAACGCAATTTTCTCCTAATTTCAATTTCATGTAAAAACAAAACAAGTTTTAAAGAAAAAAAAAAGAGAGAAACACGTAATTTACATTATCAAAACCAGCAATGTTCTTGTTCTCTGCGAAAAATTCAGCAGGAGACTCTGCATAAACCAAACAAAATTAAAAAGTTAAGAAAGCAAATTAATCTCAGTATAATCCATCAATCAACACACGTAAATACATATATACAAGCACAAATTGTATAAATAGGTACGCACTTTGCTTAAGAATGCTCTCTTTTGCTTTTTTTGGAGTTTTTGATTTGCCTTTCTTCGTCTCTGTTGGACTTTCACTTTCCATTTCAAATTCTCCGAAAAAAATTGTAAAATTAACAAAAAAAAATCAAGATAAAATGTTGAGAAATAAAATCAATAGCAGATTCAGGGCAAAAAATGGAGATTTTTGAGAAATGTTGGAGCAAAAAGAAAGAGGGAAAATTAAATTAGGGTTAGTAAGGAAAGGTTTTCATAGCGTGCGGTCATTTGTATGATAATTTATTGTGCGCGCCATTTTGTGCTTTTGTTTTTTCAAGTTAAATAAATTAGACGATTCCTAATTTCCCGCCAAAGCTTTTTTTTGGTTTCGATTTTCTCTTAGGGACAGTTTTTCGGCCCGAATCTGGTTCGGGATTCGGCTCGGTTTTTGTATCTCTTACCTTAATTTATTTTAAATCTAAATTTATTTTTAAAAAATTAGTATAATTAAAGTGTTTTTATATTCGTTTTATAATTTATAAAAATCATTTTAGAATTTATGACTGTCTCTCTAAAGAACATCATCTCTAGGATTCGAGCTTGAATTTTTCTTAAATTTCGAATCTTATTTGACTTGCCTCAAAATATTAAATAACTTTTAGAGTTAATTGCACCAAGCATTTTCAAATTACAATTTTTCGATCTAAACTGATCCTCAAACTTTAAAATATTCTAATTACATTCTTAAACCATTAATGTTATATCAGTCAAGTCTTTTTATTATTAAAGCTGTCAAATCTTATAATTTAAAATAAAAATTTAAAGAAAAAATATTACCAAATAACTTTTAAAAGTGAAAACTTTAAATAAATTAAAATCCAAAAAAAGAAAGTAAATGATAAATGAAAGTTTTGAAAATCTTAAGACCAATATTTTTAAATAAATATAATTCATAAATGTTGAGAGTTAAAATTACTATTATCCCAATTCTAAAAACCATCACAGTTAACAAACAAGTAGCTATTATTAAATTAAATTATAAATTTGATTATATTTTAATATAATTATATGTTAAATAATGTATTTTCAACTAATATATTTAATATTTTTTAAATTACAATTACAACTATATTACAATTACAAATAATACATTCTAATAATCATAATATATTCAAACTTATTAAAATAAAATTATACAAGATAAGATGTAAATCAATATCAAAATAAATATAAAAATAAAAAAAATATATAATTAATAAGAGTGAGACTCAAACCTAAAATTTTAAAATTTTTAAGATCTTAATTTTACTATTAAATTCAGACATTAACTTGAGTTCGGATAATTACAAAATTTTATCTCGTAAATTAAAAATTGAGTCAAATCAAATATATTTAAGTAATAATCAAACCAAATATAATAAAATAGAAGTTAAATTTTTTCATAAGTCCCTATATTCTTCACAAATTTGAATATTAGTTGTACTTATATTTAAGATTTCAAAATTCAAGTCCAGTCGTTAACACCGTATTAAATTGATTGGTGTGACATTTGAAATTAAAAAAAAAAAAAACAAAATACTTAGTAGTGATGTAACTAAAAATTTGACGTTGTAGTGAACTTGAATTTAACAAAATGATTTTATCAGTTTTAACAGTTGGACCTAAATTTTAAAATCTGAAAAAGTAGAAAAACTAAATTTTTAAAAGTAAAAATACTAAATTCTAGATTTATAAAGAGTATACAAATTTAAGACATTTTAACTTAAAACAGACCGTTATTTATTATTATTATTATTATTATTATTATTTTGCAAAAACATTGCTTTCTCCTATCTCTAATCCTTTTTAAAAGAAACGGGAAAGAAAGTGCAAGTTGCCCCATTTTCTTGTGGGTCACATAGGAGTTCTGGTTTTTAATTGTAAAACTGATTTTATTTAATTTTATCAATTTAGTCCTTGTTATTATAGGCATCTTATCAAATTAGTCCTCTATTATTATAATTTAATCCATGTATTGTTAAAAAAAAATTAAATAAGACCAATTTTTAACAGAATTAACATTTACCTTTTAAAGTAATTCTACACCATTTCGTACATTTTTATACGATTAATATTTTAACGATCTAAACATCATATTTCATACAGATCATATATGTCAAATTTGATGTAAATCAAAATGTTTTAACCAGCTATTTTATGTAAAAAAACTATCAAATATTCAATAAAAACATTAATATATACAATATTTTAGATTGATATTGTAAAGATAACGGATCAATTACAAATTTAAATGTTTGACAAGTACAATTATATTAATAAAATTAATGTATATAATTATATTTTAAGAATTAAACCATTAAAATATTAATCATGTAAAATTATATAAAAAATGAAAATTTTTAATTTTACATTTATGTAAAGAAATTTACCCAAAGTACCGTTTATTATTTAATAGAGCTAATATCATTTGAGCTTTATGCTTTGCAAATAAAATCTTATTATGTTAAACTACAAATGAAAATACGGTTCCCCTTAATTTTTTTAAATAATAAATGTTAATTCTATTAAAATAAATAAAACTAGCCAGATATTTCTTACACAATTTTGCGCCAATAAAAAGTAATTTAATTATACTTTGTCTTATAGGGACAAGAATTATAGAGATTTTTGTACTAGAAATTAAATTATATTTTGTCCCAATACTCAAAAATGAGTAAATCAATTACTACATGTTACATTAAAGAACAAACTAATGTCACTAAAAGAATAATCAAACAACTACACGTAACATAAGGAAAAAATGGATGAAAACTTTAATACAATAGCCTATTTACTCTTTAATAAAAAACACGAACTATTTGTCTATTTTAAAATAAGAAAAAGATACAATCTAACTCCTAAAACTAGAGTTACATTGTATGAGACAATGACATTATATCAAGCAGATATTGATTCCACTCAAATCATACCAAGTACTCAAAATAATTAAATTGATGCAATACAATCTCTTCTCAAAGTAAGTAATAGGTGAGCAAAATTTGATTCGATTTAAAAAATTCGTTAAAAAGTTAAATTTTGAATTAAATAGCTCGAGTTATTCAGATCAGTTCAAATAAAAAATTAAAATTTTCAAATTAACTCAAACATAAATTATACAATTCGAATTACCCAAAAATCTGAATAAAAAAAGGCAAAACTACGTCGTTTTGATAAATATTCCGATTCGAAAAAATTTTAAATTGAGTTCAATTACTAAAATAGGATTCATCAACTCAACTAACTTAAAATTTTTTAACTCCTATTCAAAGTTGTATTCAATCTTTGCTCCACTTATTCAATCTTTGCTCCACTCCAAATTGCAAAGCATATGCAAAAACCAAGACCCCCAAAAAATAACATAAATCGCAACCATATTCTCACCAAAAGATATCCCTAATAAACAAGGACCAGAAACTGGTTACAAGTCAACCTAAAACTAGAAGGAAAAAAACCAATTTTTCCTGGTGTCCATGTCATTTGAACTAAGTTCAGATAGAATATGTCAATAAGGCTACACAGAGAATAGGGGCATCTAAGAACAGTAGGATTCAGATAAAAGCTAATAATGCCTTTTCCTTCAATAAAAATATATCCTACATTGACCTACAAGCGATGTCAATCTGAAATTTGTTATAGCACAAATGGGCCTACTTCGGATCCGAAAAAGATCTTGAACCTAAAGATGGAAAGGAACTTATTAGCAAAAATGGAGAAAGAAGTCTTGAGCAAATACTGCGCATTCTCTGTATTTTATTTATTACCATGAGGATAAATGCAAAAGCCTATCATCCTCATCTTAAGGGCATTTTCTTTGTATATATGAAGCTCCATGTTCTTCATACCTGTTACACAAATGCATTTAAAGATTTGAGTAATTCAAGATATACTACTATATTTACTGGTACCGGTCTTGAGAATTATCACGGCTGGGATGATAAGAAAATAAGGATAAATATCAAAATTATACATGATCTTTGATACAATTTGCAATGTTGTACATCAACTTTAATTTGATGCATTTATATACATCAAACTTCAATTTTGGTTCAAATTTCACATTTTGCTAAACTTGTTATCTATGTGACACAATTTTCTTTTAAGACGCGTAAATTACTAACATGACAGTTTATTAGGTGTAAATTACAAACAAATAAATTTAAATTATTTCCACCTAGATTTAAAAAAATACAATTGGGAAAAGTATTTCTTATTTCCCCGCAAATCTGTTTTTTTAATCTTAGGAAGAAATAATTTAAATTTATTTATTTTTTTAAACTAATAAAATGCCATGTCAACAATTTAACATGACTTAACGGAAAATTGTACCACATAGGTAATGGGGTTGTTGTGGGTTGAGCACTCCTTTCCCTTCCCCTTATTCAAACTCAGATTTCTCTGATCAATGATAGAACAAGATCCATTTTGCATCATTTATTCAATTCTGGTCAGAATCAATGGATTGTGCTGAAGGCTCAAAATCCATTAGATTAAAAATTTCGATAAATCAATTTTGAAATGTTTTTTCTATGAAATGTGAAAATTGAACCAAAATTGAAGTTTGATGTATACAAATGCACCAAATTAAAGTTGATGTATAACATTGCAAATTGTATCAAAGTTCATGTATAATATTGGTATTTATTCCAAAGAAAAAAAAAAGTGAAACTTGACGATATGCATTGGAACCATGGTAAAGAAAACAAAAGGAGCAAACATGATTTGCTTACTCTGACTTGGAGAACCACATTTGCTGGAATGAACCAAGAGATGCCAATATACTCCCTCCTATCCAAACACTGTTTACACACATGTTAACAGCATTTAATGAGAGTAAGAAAAACAAATTTTCTTACTAAAAATTTGCACAAGCAGCTTATGCTAAGACAGGCAACTATAAAAGGTATTTAAGTTGTAGTAATCTGGTGATGAATGGATTAAATTATGTCTACTTTGGTAAATGTTAATCAATTCACTATGGTTCTTAATCATTCCACTTATAGATGCACAGATTTTACATTTTCTGTTTCCTCTTTGCACGTTCCATTCTCTAGAGATTCTCAACATCTTGACAATAGCTCCCCTTTCCAATATTTCTGCTTTTCCGATTATAGTACGTTGTACCTGCACCACCTAGTTATTCTTTTCTTTTTTCATCAGTTTACCAACTTGGTCTATCTTTTGGGAAGAAATGATATATGCAGCCAAGTAAAAAAATTTGGCTACTTAACAATGGAATTTTATTCATCTTCCTACTCGCTAAAACCTTCCAACTGCAAGTTGGTTTCTGAGATAAAATCATGCTGACGACAATATACATGTGAGAGTATATACTGGTTCTAGGTTACTAAGGAGTACAAAATGACCATTAAGGTAGAAGTCCCCAAGATTCTAAATTTCTAACATGGGGGAAATACAACCTGTATCATGCAATTCAGACTTTCAAAGTATGCTATGGAATAAGCCACAATCATTAGTTAACCACATGGGAGTGAGTTCACACAAATGAAACAATGAACCCTCCAACAAAGACTATTGGTGATGGCTAAAAAAAGATAGATCAGACTACAACGAACCTGAATCTTCTTTCTGTTGCATTTCCACTTGCCAGCACTTTAACTCTAGCAGCTTGAGGAGATTCCTTCATATTGACAGACAAAGTCGGTGTTATTTTGCTACCAAAATTTTAAGTTGACCAACATTCAGAAGTAACCTCAAATAATCTCTATTGCCAAATTTTAAGTTTATACTACCAATGCGCAGAGCTAACCTCGAATAATCTCCCTTGTCCATTCATCATGACAACTACTTGTCAATGAAAATTATTTATACAAGTTATTTCAATTTGAGGGCCCAAACAAACTCAAGAGTGAGAATTTGTGTGAGTGTATGTACGTGTAAGTGCACTGCACATGTGTTACACATAAAGGAGATCTACATCATGATCTATGAAGCACATACAAATCGCAAGCCCTTTTATACCAGTTTTTGCAGAAGCAAATAAAATAATTATGCTGGATTATAGCTGACAAAATTGAACCCAACCAAACCTAACCCAAATTTAAAACGATCCAAATCCAAATGACACCAAATATGTGGAATGATCCAATATTTGATTAAGCAACTCTATCCATATACTAGATTTTAAATTTTAAAAATCACCATATCACATAGGACCTGTGCATGGTGTTTGTGCTTCTCTTACAGCAATTAAATGACATTTCAGAGTGGAACTAAAGGCCAAAAAGACCATTGTTAATGAAATTCTGATGGTCAGAAATCAAGTTTTCATTGATTATCCAAAACCATAAAAAAAATTACTAAAACAAAAGAAAATATACATGCAACATGGAATCAAAGCTTAATGGTCATAATCGAAAAGATAAAAAAACCACCTCAAGCAAGTCTTTCTCAAGTCGTTCTTTCAACTGTTGCATTGATGCTGTACCACCTGCAAGCTGCAATATAAAGGGATAACAGAAGTGGTGATATAAGTGGTGAAAGAATATCTATGAATTAGAAGATAATTCATGTTTAACAATTAGATTATCAAAAACATATATTTCATCCACTTACCATACATGAATAATCTACTAGTTTTGGAATATAATATTCAAAGCAACACAAGTTAAGAAAAATGATCAGAGCACTGGAGAATAGGCATGCTTGGACGTAATTGACTTACCAATATGCTGCCAAACAGTTCTTTCCGAATGTCCACATCGCATCTATTAATGCTTTCTATGACCTGCAAATATTAGTGAAATGCTTCAGTAATCCTTGTAAAAATACAAGAAAGAGGTTGATAGTAAAGGCAATGCATGAAAGTAAATGAACATACCATTTGTGGCAAACCACGAACAGATGGAGAAATCTCAGCAAAATTGTCCATTCCAGGAATAGTCTAAAAACATACAGGAAATCAGAAACGATATTGACATACACAGTCAAATTATTATTAATGGAACAGTATAGTTATGCAAGCAAAACAATTAACAAACTACAAAAAAGGAAAAAAAGTCCAACAACTTGATTTCCCTATGTTTATGTTACCACCAAGAATTGCAGGTCAGCTAAGAAACCAGAAGTAGCCAATTGAAAAGGCAACAATGAATTTAAGGAAAGATGATATTAACAAATCAATAAATTTTAGAAAAAAATACCAAGAATTGCAGGTCAGCTAAGAAACCAGAAGTAGTCAATTGAAAAGGCAACAATGAATTTAAGGAAAGATGATATTAACAAATCAATAAATTTTAGAAAAACATACACAATGGCCTGTTGATAGCACTTAGAAATAAAACTCAAAGTTTGCAGCAGCAATTCCAGGAACATAACTCCAAGAGGTTTATAACAAAAGCTTCCTACTGGTTTATAGTTCCCAGAGGAATAATTATGCTAGACTAACCAAGTGATGGTAAATGACTCCTTTATATTTCATTAATACAAGCATAAGAATTAAAAATCTTACCAATTGAACACAACAGAAAAATTGCAAATTCAGAACCATATACATCAGAAAAAAATCCAAAATAAGAACTTTACAAATAGACAAGACAAGAGGCCTTATAGCGGATGCATATATCTTTGGGACAAAAAGATATAACCTTTCTTATAATATACCCATATAACCTTAGTTAATTTAATATTATTTTAAGAGTTCAATTCGCACAAGCTAGATATAACCTTCTAGATATAACCTTTCTTATAATAGCAGGATACTTTAAATGCTTAGTATTAGACATTTAGAGTTATATTGGCAGGCACAAAAAAAGCATGAAAGTAAACAAATGAGATCAGGGTCCTGTGAAGTCTGAAGGCCACCCACCTGAGCCAAAGGAGGGTTAAACAAAATATCAGGGATCTTGAATCTATCAGCGCCAATTTCAATTGTCCTGAAATAACATGATTGAAAACGCAGGATCATTAACCTTAGTAATAATAGAAACTGAGATCCAAAGGCAATTTTGCTGTGCAGCTAAACAGGGTTAGACAATGGATTGTTACTACAAGTTGTCTCGTAAATGCATGGTGTTATAATGCCAAAAAAATAGAAGCAAGTAGCAAGTAGAGCTGTGTATCACTCAACTCAAGAATGCATAGCAAACAAAGCAAAAGGCGACCTGATTATGACAACAAAGCAATGCTAATAAACTTGTAAGAACTTACTGGCCATCAGGAAGCTCATATGGGGTCATTGGGATATTAGAATATGCACTTTCTGTAAAGAAATGGAAATCATAAAGCTTCAGAATCAAAAACAACATCAACAATGTGATTGAAAAGAGATTTTTAATAAGTATAACATAGGCAGTTTTAATAATATGAGCATACATAACATACAAACATAAAATAGGTAGAACAGGAAAAACTGGCATGACTTTACAAGAAAATAAGACGAATGAATACAAACCATCATAAGGAGTATCTGGAGCCCGACATACACATTCCTTGATATCACTTGCAATTACTCTCTGTTGTAAGAAGATACACATAAGTATTACAGGAACAAACTTGTCTATTTGGAAAGGGGTAATAATGACCAAAGACAGACCTGGGAGTACAGCTTGTAAGATTCAGTTGTATGTGGAAAATCAACATCTACAGTCTGAGATTCCCAAAACCATAGTAAAGAGAATTGTCAGAAAGCAATGTAGGTTATATCCTAGAAATTAAGAGGAACAATAAAAAGTGAACTACTGGAGAAAATTGCAGTTTCAAGAAAACTTTTTTACTTTGACAAATCAATTAAATAAGAATGAGACAAGCATCATTGTCCACCATATAGCAACTCTTTTAAAGCTTGTTTTCCTTCTCTTTTGTGATCTAAGTTATAACAATACTCCACATACTCCAATACACTTTCTTTTTTCTCATACCATATGAAAATATGAGGAAGGGATGTTTTATCAGTGTTTAATTTTGTTATATACTACTCCAAACTTTTTAATACTCAAATTGCTGAAAGACAATATTTTTGTTGTTTTTCAGTTTTCTAGCTTGCATATGTCTTCATCACACAGACAGCAGGGAAAGATGCAATCTCCCATTTGCCACAGTCAAGCAGCATCAAGGATTTCAGAACCATATCGAAACTGACCAAAATGTGAAGCAGTCCCCAATATTGTTAAGGTGGGGGCCTTATTGGCAGACAACAAAAATAGTTAGACCCTTTTGACGAGGTGCATTTGGCTAGACACACACCTAGAACACCTAGGTCCACTTCTTTGTAAGGCAATAGGTGCAGAAAAGGCCAGCCAATTGAAGCTATCTTTAAGTTCTTTTATTATTATTTTTTCTTTATTGACTGTACCTTTACTAATAGAAAATGAGATAATATCAAACTCAGTACTTCTTAATGTTTGAGTATTCAATAACAAGAACCACAAGGAATCATGCATTTGACTAACAAATAGTGGTCTTAGTACAACAGCAGAAGTTATACTTGGGATGACATGAATGCATGAAATTCAAGAAACTAAAGCAATTAATGACATAGACCTTAAATGGGTTCCAGTGATATTATAAAATACCTGGAAGACCCCTGGTTGTATTTCCTTTCTCTTAAAAGAGTACCTCGGTTTTATCTACAAACACCAGGGACAAAAAATATTTCAACTAAAGCAATGAAAAACGACGTGGGAATTCTCACCAATTACTTATACCATCACTTACCACGATGCCTTTGCTTTCCAGGCTTTTCATCAAGCATTCGGTAAGAAATTCTCCTCCAATAGGTGAAGAAGACACTGCCTGTTATTGCAAAGAAAAAAGAAATAGCAGGGGAAAAGGGAGAAACAAAAAGACAGATCATCAGACTGGCAAAAGTTAGTGAGATATTCTTTTAAAAAAAGTAATCAATCAAATGCTTAAAGTTCTCACAGAAAAAAAATTATCCAGCAGGAAGTTCATTTTCAGAATAACAAATTCAAATCACTGCAGAATTTTGCTTTCCTAGAAAATAATTACTTAGAATAAGAAAATGAAGAGTACAACAATGAACTAATAAAGCCAAGGTGCATATCTAGCCTCAGTTATAAGTTTTTTAATAGAAGGAATTTGCAGCTTGACATAGCTCCTAAAGCACCTAATTCCTGTTAAAACACCTCAAGATAAAAATATTTCCCAAGAAAAGCTCTCCAATAGCTAAGTAAAAATTTTATTCCCTTTCCAGATTAATTCAACACTGAATAATTTTGGAAAAAAGAAATCTGAGCAGCAAAGTATCAACATGGAAGTAACAATATATGTAAATCAAGATGTCATGACCACCAAATCTATTTCTTTATAAGCAATAATTGGACAGTAGCATATAGGTGAAAATCAAGTAAAAGTTTTAAATTAAGTGGAAATCTTTCACTTTCCTAAAGGGAAAAAAGATGAGAGAGATAGAGAAAAACACCTTCTGAAGAACATAACCATCATGTACTGGGGCAACAGTAGTTGATCCTCCACCACTGAAAGGTTTAACAGTTGTACGTAAAGACATGTTAGTAAAAGAAAGCGAGGAAAATCATACCAGTATAGAGAAGTGGAGATACTGCTCCATTTATACGAAAGTAGACGTAGGCAACCTTTCATAATTCAGAGTCCAAATATGAAAATAAGCAACCTTTCAAGGTTCTCTCACTTTTCTACTGATTAATATTTAAGTTGAATGAGAGTTGTTGTTACTCTTACACACAACTTCCAGCATTCTATATTCAACCTTCGACAGACTAATATTGACAGCTAGATAAAAGAAGTCCCAAGGGGAAAAAAAAAAAGAATGGTAATAATAGGAGTAGGATCTGATGCCAGCAATATCAGTCTGAGTTCAGTATAGTTTCTTTTGGAAGATGGCTATTTTATTTATTTCCTGTTTTGTAATGCGTAATATCAATCCTTGGTTTAAGTGATGGTTTTCAGATTTAGGTTCTGAAGCCCACAGCCTCTCTAGGCTATTTATGTACCATTCTTTCATCAAATAAACAACATGGAACATTGTCTTTGTCTCTGTTTCGACATGGTTTCAAAGACACTCTCTGATTACCGAAAATTTTAAGAATATGAATCAAACCTGTCAACAACAACAGAGGTAGCACGTCCTGATGCAAAAGATGTAAGAACCTGAAATAGAAAAGAACTGCAATCAAAAACCAAAGTTTAAAGAAAAGAGTTGGAAATTAGGAAAATAGTAATACCGCATTCTTGGCCAAAAACAAAGCAGGAACTTTGTACTTTTCGAACATGAGTTCTGCTGTCCTGTTAGATTTTAACAGAACCAAACATGTGTTCAGATTGGCAAAAGTAAAAAATAAAAAGCAAAGAAAATTTACTAAAGCTTGAGTGCTGTGAAATTCTGACCTCTCCCTCTGTTGTTGAGTGTTGGAAGAAGGCTCAGCAAGTAGCATTGGATGTTCCTTCGGATCAACGAGTAAACAATCCTTTAAAGCATGATCCCATATGCTATCAACGATATCCCAATCAACAACAACCCCATCCTTTAGGGGTGACACCACCTGACAAACGCAAACAGGTCTTAACTAACTAATGCAGCAAAAATAGATAAATGGTAAATAAACAAATGAACTAATACAAAAAAAGCAAGCAGCATCAAGCACTTAACCGACCTCCATATGGTCACGACGAAAACCCAAGGCTTGAGAGCCTACATACAACCTGCGTTTTCCCTTGGGTTTGTTGGAATCAACATCATTGTTGTTAGTCTCAGAATCGTTGTTTTCTTTGTCATCATCAGCATCCATTTGATCAATGCACCCCACAACCTTAACAAACAAACAAACAAACAAACAAAAGCAAAACAAAACAACATGAACATGAACATGAACATGAGCAATGAAGAACTATGTGGGTAGGTCGAAAAATAACGCAGAAAATTAGAAAGAAAGAAGCTTGGACTTGTCTTACAGAGGGAAATACAGCCTTGGGAGCATCTTCACCGGCATAACCAGCTTTGCAAGTGTGAGACCCTAAATCTATCACTATAGCCGACACTTCATCTGTGCATGTCAATTATTATGTACTGTTACTTAATTTTAACAAAGAAATAAGCAAATAATCACATTAACCAAAAAAAAAAAAAATAGAAGATGCAAAGCAAAATTAGGCTCAATTTTCGCCCGACTTACCTCCTCCATACATGGCTGCAACTCACAGTCACAGTGAAAGCAAGCGATACAAGCCGGAACAGCGAAGTGTAGAGGAAATGGAAGAGGGAAGAGCGGCAGCGCAGATGTGGTCACCGGTCACGGAGGAGATAGAGTGGCGGCGAAAGTTCGTCGGCGGCGGCGTGGGAAAGAGTTCCTCTATTTTTTCTATGATTGTGATTTGGGCTTTTAGGTTTTGATGATTTTCAAACTCTTTTAGGTTAATTAGGGTTCCTTTTTTGGGCCCTTTTGCAGTTTTATGGCCTATAACGTTTTTATGGATGTTTTAGGGTTAATTTCACAAAATATCCTCAAATTATGACTTAAATTTTATATTGGTTCATATACTTGAAAACTTTCTCATTAAGTCCTCAATATATCAGAGTTGTATAAATCAAATCCTTCTGTTAGCCTAGCCATCAACTTGGACACTAAAGGTAAACTTGATTGAGCGGAAATGAGAAAAAAATTAAGTGTGCTTGGTGGGAATGAAAGTGACAAAATAAAAGAGTAAAAATGATCATTTTACATTATAATATATAAAAAAATCATTCTAAATTAAAATGACAAAGAGAAAAGAAATTAAGAAATATATAAATTAAATGTTCAAAATTATACATTTTTAAAAAATATATTTTATTTTTTTCTTATTTTTCAACTCTAATAAGTCATGAATCGAAAGAAAATTATTTATTCTTTTAATTTTTTTTCCATATTTCCACCTAGCAGACCAATAAAAAAACATTTTACATTTTTTTTGTTTTTTACTATTTTAATTTTTCATCTTTCTATTTTTTTCGATCTTACCGAACAAAGTCTATTAGTTTGGATTTGATATGAACTATATTTTAGAACACGCATGTCAAATTTTAAATAATACATATGTACTCTACTACATAGATAACTTGTATCTAATGTGTTTATAGCATACCGCCAAAATTTAAATGAGTTATTTCTTTTATTTTTCATTTTTACAGAAAAATGGTTAAATTCACCCCATTCATACTATAAATATGAACTAATGTTTTCAAAACTGAACCAATAGTAAAATTGGGTCACCGATTCAATCCCAACAATTAAAAACAAAAAAAAAAATCAGAAAAAAATTTATAAAACATAAATAGATAACAATTTTAATATATGTATATAATTTTTATTTTTTTATGTTGGGTTTTACCGATTTGGGTTTGATTTTATAGGCATGGACTAATAAATTGGACCAAAAAGTCACCCTTTTTTTACTACTTTTAACTTATTTTGGTTCTCAGTTCAATAGTAGTTTGAAGGTCTAAGTGGTTTCAAAACCCTTATCTGAATTAGGGCCAGTTCTGCATTGCTTTTTAAAAGCACTTCTGGCTCCAAAAGTACTTCTGGAAGAAAAGCTGTGCAGAACAAGCTGCTTTTGGCTGAAATTTTTAGCTTTTCAGAAGTGCTTTTCAAAAGCACTTCTGAAAAGGAGAAGCTAAAATTTTTAGCTTTTCCTCTCTCAAAAACACTTTTAGTGCTTAATTACTTTTTTACCCCTCCAATAACATAATACTTTCTCTTTTTTTTCTTGATACTTAATTACAAATGTATTAAAATCATTAATTAAAAATAAAAAATATTTTTTAAAATACTAATTACAAATATTTAATAGTTATATTTAAATATTTAAAATATAATTTATATATTCTAATTAAATTTTATAAATAATTAATATTTATTGCTTAAAAATATTTGAAATTTATATTTTATATATTAAAATATTAATAAAAAGTTATAATAATTTTTTTATATTTTTACTAAAATATAATAAATTAATTAATTTAAATATTATTTAAATGCATATTTAGTAACTGATAATAACGTCTAAAATGGACATTTTATTTCTCAAAAGCATTTTTTCACAGCAATGCTAAACACTCAAATTTTTCACAGCACTTTTCAAAAGCACTTCTCAAAAGCACTTTTCCACAGCACTTTTCAAAAGCACTTCTCAAAAGCATTGCCAAACTAGCCCTTAGTATACTTGCCAATTTGCAATTTAATCGGTATAGTTCCAACATCGGTGCAAAAATGTTTAAAATTTGATACAATTATTTTAAATATGATTCACATCAAATTTAAACTAATATCAAACTAAGTTAACATTTAACACCTAATTCAATGACTAATTCGATAGAAGGAAACTAGCAGTTATAATATCAATACTTTGAAAACTCAATTAGAATAGTACGAGTAATTAACCTTAATATTTTATAAAATCAAAAACTATTTTTTAGCACATTCCATTTAGAAATATCAATGTGCATACTTACCCAATTTCTTTTTGGTTCACTCATTGTAGCAGTTGCTTTATTTTCCCTTGGGGTACATAAGTTGCTTTGTTTTCTACATGAGCTGAGGATCAATTTTTAGAATCACAAGCATTATGTCCAAGATGACAATAATTTAGGGCTTTAAGACAAATTGGCTTTAAATTAGTTTTTTTTTTCATTTTGGCATTGAAATTTTTTTTCTTTTACACTTTAGTATCTGAATTATTATTTTTATCCCAATTTACTTCAAAATAAAAAGTCACCAACAAGAACATGACAAGCAACATATTTTACTGGACACGGATAATTTTTGAGGTAAACTGAGACAAATAATAGTAATGAAATCAAAAAAAAAAAAAAAAAAAAGCAGTAAAGTAGGAAACCAAGCCTCGTATAAGACCAAAACATTTTACTATTTTTATGCAGCTAACTGCTGAAAAGATTTTCATATATAATAAGATCAAACAAAAATGTCTAATGCACAACAAAAAGGACTTAACCTAACTAATAATGCATTAGTTACAAACCTAACTAATAATGCATTAGTTACAATAGCTTTTGCTGCAAATATAAAACCACAAAAGGGAAAAGTGTCTCAGGTTTATGATTTACCCCAAAAAGGAAAAAAAATTGAAGGCATTATTACCACAAAACTCCATTGAATCCCACTCTATAATTTCAAGAGGAGTGTCTTATAATGTGATTCAGAACAATATATACATATTAGTATTACAACCAAGTCAGTGCAGTTAAATCAACATTTTTTTTTATATGAGAAAACGAAAAACTGAAAAATCGTTTAAATATGAAAGGGATTTTAAGCAATTTAACCGCACAACGAACTATAAGCAGTAACAGAAGATTCATTCTAAATCAGTTGGCCATGATGTTAACAATAAGCAGTAGACTATCAATAACCAGGAAAACTAGATGTTAACAATAAGCAGTAGACTATCAATAACCAGGAAAACTAGATGTTAACAATAAGCAGTAGACTATCAATAACCAGGAAAACTAACTTTTCATTGCTCTTTTATGTAAAAGACTGTTCAAACAGTTCCAAAGACTTGAGTCTATATGGTTTAAAGTTATAGTGATGCCATAAAGCATATTGTCATAAGGTAAATGCAAACCAACTTAATAGCTTCCTTGGCCTTCCATTCCTCGACTTTGTCTTTCTCAGCTTCTGCATAATTAGATTCCTGTTACCATATTCAATATATCGAAGACAGGCAAATATAGAAAGAAATGAACATGCATATGGTAAAGTATATATGTGTCCATGAAACATCCCAATCATGCATGCAGATGTATACGAAGTTCATAAAACATAACCATTAGAGGGGAGAGAGAGAGAGAGTATACTCAAAGTTACCACTTATCGAGAGAGATTACTCGCATTCCTTGGCCTACTACTCCTCCTCTGCATCTTTAGTGGTGTTACGCAAATGTTATCTAATGGCAAGACCGAAAAGAGGTTAAGAATGAGAGAGAAAGAGACATAGTACCCATTTTTCCCATTGGGCATCGGCAGTATGCTTTCCTCTCTTTGATGACTTTCCTTCGTTTGAAGCTTGTTTGCCGATGAACCTTCTGTTTAATGAGAAATTATAAGGAGGAAAGCATGCATCGGCAAATAACAAAGGATAATTTATACTACATAGGGGTTGGAATCATTACATAATAGTTCATTTAGTTGTAAATTTGATGACAGGCAAATTCATTGCTTAAATTTAACCAGAAGAAAAAGTACTTCCTCTTTACAAGTCTGTAAGATTCTTACTCGGTATACCAGTTGGCATCTCCAGATTGATCACCTTCCTTCCTTTTCTTTACCCTTCTCGGCTTCTCCTTCATCTCAACAACCATATCCTCAAAGCTCATTCCACCTTGCGTTCCATATCCCTCAAAGCCCTCATTTTCAGGAAGGAAGAAATATTCACAGTTTGTAGGACAAAAAAGACTCCTAGTCCTCTTGCTACCATATTCATCTTCTATACTTTTCTCAGAAACATTTCCCAATTCCATCTTTTTTTCAAGTATTGCATCTTCCTTCCTGCCTCTTGCCATCTCAGTCTCTAGCAGGCAAATTTGTTTTTTCTTCTTGTCTGATACTTCCCCTCCTGTTTCACCGTACCTCACAACAAGCTTAGTTATAAGTATATGTAAATAGGAAATATGTTCAATTACTAGTACATAATTTTTTTTGCAAGTTTCAAGTTCCAACACAGTAAGTTTCCTTTATCCCTAAAAATTTGCTTCTCTAATTGTTTCTCACAAATCTGTTAAGAATAGAGCGCATGTTCATTCCTGGACTTAATATGCTAAGTGTCTAGCTTGATGTTGAAACAAAAACAGACTCCAAGTATATAATGTGATTAAGCCCATGTGCATTGGATCATTACAAGCAATAAGCTATAAGCATGAATAACTAGAGTTTCGAACCCCAGCTCTTGGCCTAGGCACTGTGTTCACCCCAAAAACCCATTTCGTGGTGAATCACAGGGGCAGTCATGTTTGTGGTGTGTGACTTGGTAGTGGTTTGCTTACTGGTATCTCTATTTCTTCATAACTAAATCTTTCTACTGATGATATATTTTCTAAAGTTTATGTCATACTTGGCTTATATCTTATAATCCATCAATACATCAACATGTTCTCTGGGAATGATGTATGAACCTTTGGTAGTAATGCTGTCGTAAATATAGTAGATATAAATCTTAGCCATGTTAAATGAGGCATCAAAAAGTTATCTTTAATAAACAATTTTTTAGTTTTTGCGTTGCAAATGATGATGCAAGTGGTTTAATTAAACAGTCAGGTTCCACTATGAAATGAATTTCCAATCAACCTTTTCAACAAATTCAACATGTTACTTCATCCTAAACAAAGACTGAAATGAATGTTTAAGTAAATGAAGAAGGTTATCAGAGGTTATTTTCTTTGCTGCCGCACAAGCAACATTTGAATATCAAGATGAAAGGATCAATGTCCAATTACAATCAACTGAAAGAAAAAGACAACTCTATTGCAATTGTTTGAGTAAAAAGAGAGAGAGATCCAAAATTACCAAGTTCATAGGAAGTAAAAGGCTGTGCAATGTCAAAGTAAACTGCACCACTAGAGGTATTTCCATCTTTGTTACTTGATGCACCAAAAAAGAAAAAAGGGGTTAATTTAAATCTTTCAACTCTGGGAAAGACGATTTTATCATGTAGAAGGCAGAAGCATGCGGTAAATAAACTAAATGATGACAAAAAAGTGGTAGATTTAATAAGTCATGCATTTATCAGAAATATCATATAATTATTTAACTTCACTGACAAAACAAAGAATAATGGATATAAAAGGAATCGAGGAAATTTACTCTTTAATGAACAGGTAGGGTTCACTGCCTTCATCAGCTCTGTTGGCCTGTGCTTCATGTGGTCCTCCCATAGCCTAATATTAAAATTTTGTAGTAAAACCATGTAAACTACTATTAGGTTATTTGAACTAGAGGGAGCTGATTACACTTCATTTAGTCTCTTCAGATAATTTTAAAAGAGGGGAATAAAAATTTATGGCAGACCAATGGTAACTATGTTTGGGAAGAACTCAGATCAATGTTTATGAAATTCATAAAAGGAAAAATAAAGGGAAAAGTGAAAGACCGATTACTTGACTGGATTTCTCCTGCATGCGATAGCTTTTCCTTTTTACCTTCTCTTGACAATTTATTGGTCTGGTTTCCATAGTTAGCACCTTATTCAACTCCCCACATGGTCCTTCTACAGAAACTTGACTAGCAGCATTTTTCAAGTGGTAGAATGACCATCCAATTTGGCGATTGGTTTCTTGAACCAAGAAACGGTCATCAAAGTAAAGGCCATTTCCTGATGGGAGACGATGCGTAAACCTTGATGTAGGATCTGATACTGAAGGAAGAGGAAATGGAGGGCGACTGTTACGGATTCTCATTTCTAAAGTGAAATAACACAGAGAAAGATGTAGCAGTTACAAACTAATTAATTTTTAAACAGAATAGGTAAGGATGGTATTATAGTAAGCTTCTCAGGAACAAGACAGAAATGCTGAATTATTTCGAGCAGCTTTAATGGCAGAGGAAGCCGGTACCTCATCTGTCAGTAAACTGGAAACTCTCAGTTATCAAATACGTGGAGCTCAGCTCTAATGCATTCGTAGCACGTGTAACCAAAACTCCTCACAAAAATGTAAAAAGTAACTCATAGATGACAGCATGCACGAGATTAGCCGTTACAATTCAAATTTTAAGAAAGATTGATCCCATCCTCGACCTAAATAGTACAGTTCAGATCTAGTAGCTCGTCCATAGATGTCCTTCTCTCTGTCAAATAAAGATTTTGCACTTGAGAACTAGAATCACTTAAAAGCAAGTAAATTCAAAGCAGAAGAATTGATTAGATATTAACAGAGTATCGTGCCTACAAATATCTGGAGTTCCCAGAAATGGACAAGTATGCTAACAAACATTTGATTAAAGCCTCATTCTATTGTCACATACCATAAAAGTCGAAGCCTTTTATTTGTGATAAATGAAGTAATAAACAGACAATGCTAATACAAGAAACATTTGATAGAACCCTCATGCCACCATCAGAAGATCTATTCATTAATCAAATCAGAAAAGAAAAATCATAAATCTCTAAAGTTTCAAATCGCCTACACTGATGAACACAATAATGAAGTTTCTTTGCATGCAAGGAAATACATGATGAGCTAGCTACAAACTCCAAGTAAAGCACCATTTCGCTTGGAGGAGCTGCAGATATTTCTATTTTTAGCTGCAGCACTGTTTGGGTTAAAAAAAAATAAAAACATGTCTCAAACCAGCTATTTGGCCCTCCACGATGAAAGCTACCTAGAGAATTTTATCATACCACAACTACATTATCTATTGCCACACTGTACAGAAACTTCTTCAGAAAACGAAATGAATCCTAGGCTGTCTAACTATCGTTTGCTATAATGAAAGCTTCAAAGACCGGTGAACAGAATATTTATAGGCTAAGGGTGAGGACTGCAAGTCCTGTGTCCTCCATTCAGAATGTTATACTCTCTTGCTCTCTCAAGAATGCTTTATCATTAACTTTGCATATTAAAATAAGATATTGGCATATTTTCAGTTTGTCATTATGTCTTCACCATCCACCAAAAATACTGTTCATTTTGACTAATTCATCCTAATTGCTTGTACAGTATCTAGATTAACACTTTCAATCCTGAGACACAATTGGTCATTAAACGAAACTTTATCATAAATTTTAACTTTCTAACTAGTCAAATCAAATATATTTTGATGGCATATGTTTCTAATATACTCAGTGCTTAACATGTGTTATAATTACCCCTCATCAGTTCAAGAATTTCAGTTATATCAGATTCCAAGCACAGTTCACTCAAAAGAATGAAGAGGTATAAAGAGAGAGATCCGATACAGGCTAGCCATTTTTTTGTTAAAGTAGAAAGAAACACTATCTTTCCCACTTGTGGCCAAAGCAGGAGAAACAGATAAACTCTTACTGCATGAAAGTTCCATCAAAAGTTAATTTGCAGATATATATATATATATATATATCATATAAAGCAATCAACTCTCTGAATCAAGTAATGACAGAAAGCTCACCATTGTAAGTTTGGAACAGGGAAAAAAATAAGTGATAGTTGAGAGGACATTAATAAACTAGGTGAGGAACATGGACACTGGAGAAGTGGACAGTAACTTGGAAAGAAATTCTTGTGCGTGTGCATGAGAGAAAGTCCACACACACTTTTGGTTCTAAGGGTTCTATTCTCTGCCTGAAAGGATTTCTAGCAGCTTTATTATAAGGTAACATTTTTAGTTGTCTTTACATGATCTGCCTCATGGACCGGGTTGCCTAGAAAAATAAACTAAAGAATATAGTACACTGATCTGTTTTGTTCATCACATGCAGCCGCATTTAAAGAAACTAGGGAGACCAAGAGAAAGATGACACAAATTAGAATCCTCACTGCACAAAGAAAAAAAAAATTCAGGCCAAAAGTAGCAGTGGAAAGAACGAGGAAAATAAAAAGGAAAAAAAAAAGAAACAAATAATGATTAGCACAAATATCACAGACAAGGTACTCGTGATCTTCTGAAAGATACTCTACTATTTCTGATCATCTGATGTTTTTCTTACAATGACAGGATACAATGAATAATTTTTAATCACAGCCCTAAATCTACCGCACAAGACTTGCAGAAAAAAAAGTAAGTTGAGATTGAATATTCGTGGCTACAGAAAAGAAGAAAAGTACAGATCCAGTAGTCCTATCTATCAAACAGTAAATGTAAGAAAACTGCAAAAATGTTGAAAGAGAATTGGGACTTCATTTCTCTTTCTTCAAATCTCTAGACAAACACTGGAGTCACTTGTTTTGGTTGGGATTTGAATCACTCGGAGGTGCTTTTCTTAAACTTGTTTCCACAGGATCTTGAATGGTTTCGCTCAGCTTGTTTAGATTTGCAGAAATAGAAGCAAAGGAACCTAACAATCTTCTTGGTTGATTTCTAACTCTTGGATGAGTGTTTCTCCAACATTGGAGGAACAGTGGAGAACAGATAAGTAAATTAAAAAGTATTAAGGCAAAAACAGCAAACAGAGCTCTATGAATGAATTTCATATTGTTCTTCTGTTGAAGAAGAAATGTAACAGAGATGGCTTTGGAACTAAGAGGTATATCTTCAGGAAAGGTGACAGTGCATATCTTACGTGTTACTACTAAAGTCTTAATATAAGTGTAATATATATATATATATATAACATTACTAGACAATTACTCCATACCTACTAAGAACACCGTTTGAAAGTTGAATATCCCTATCCTGACTAGGTATCATGTGTTTGAACAGAATTCATTATCATAGCTAGTTAACCAGGGTTATGGCATATTTAACTTGACTGGTTTTGATTGATAGATCTAAAATATATCCAAACGGGTTCTAGAATAAATAGAGCAAAGATATTCATAAGCATAATTTATTCACAGTAATAACCAAAAATAAGAATAGATTAGAGAAAACTAATGACAGCAAAATAGGCCATTAAAATAATCATATAGAGCATGTTGAGATTTCCACTCATAATGCAGATTAGAATATATTCTTGATTAGATATATTCTTATTTATTTTCTTAGTTATTTAATGGGATGAGAACTTTTAAGCAGCAGATCATGTGCACTAATTTGAGTAGTATTTTTCTGTCTTTTCTGCAATCCTCAAATATTAGATAACATGTCTCATGTGACCAATCACATGAGACCAAAATCAGTTGCATCATTTGTCTGTCCTAACCTGTGTATTAAATTCTATTAATCAGTTTTGTAACTGTACTAAGTATAACAAAAACAGCTAAAGTTAGCTGGGTAAATCCTGCTTTCTGCAAAACAATCCTTCATAATCCTTATAGGAAATTGCCCTCCAATTGGGACCCTTTTCTAATTTCATTGGAGTTATATCAGGATCTTTTCCTGTTTGAATCTCAATCTTGCTATGTTTTCATATATAAACATGATACTTTCTTTTATTAAATTTAACAGGCTTGTCAACAATGTTTAAGAACTGATGCACTTATTTTGATCAGAAGTTTGTTCGCTTCTGTTTTTATTCCAAGGTAGTCTACAGCTGCCAGACATTAATAACAAATTTAAAAACATGCTGAAAAGATCTTTATTTCTATACTTGGCATGTTATGTGTGTATACACATTTGTGTGTATGTGTTTATATATGTAGCATCAACTATTACTCAGTAGCCGAATTTAATAGAGAGGAGGGAAGTTTACATACATAATTGCAGTCCACCACATTAGGAATGATCGTGGAGATAGAATAGCAAAACCATTATATATATAATCTGCTCAAAGGACCCCAAAAAGCTGTATTTGAAGGATTTATAATATTACCAAAATTACTTGAGCATATTTTATTTGGGGAATAAGATTTTTTTCCAGGGCCAAGCAACCTGGATCGTAAGCTAGTTACTTTTTACTTAACAAGCCTATCATGGTTCCCAGCAATTCTCAGTTTCCATCTATGCATAAGGATTTAAGCTGCCATGTAGAGCATTCAGAAAAGGAACTTGTACGCGGAGAAGAAGAGGATTGATCCATATCGAACGCTTTGGCAGGGATTGACCAAAAGATAATAAATGGGTAATGCTCTGAAGGTAAGGAAAAGAAGATTCACTCTTTCAGCAGACCTTTCCATCCATTTTAAGAAAATCAAAAAGTTTTTGAGATATCTAAAGAATGTCACCCGCTTTATACCCGGATGGGAGGACAGCGTAGAACATAAACATTATTCAACTTTGCAAATATCTTCCACCCATCCTCAGTCCAAACATCAGTGAGGATCTCTAAGTTGAATTCACCTTTCAGTCACATAATAAACTCAGCAAATTTGATTCTATTCCTCCATGAATGATTAAATCAAAGGTCACATAGTCAAATCATTTGACATAATATTAGTTGGAACTCAATCTATTCTTTCATGATCAGAAAACATTGAAGGATTCTCCTTCCATGTGACAGTGCTATAACCGAAAAGTCTTGCAAAACAAGAAATTAACTGCTCTTGAATGACTTCTTCAGCCGGAAGCACAGTGGCTGTCTCCCTTTTCAAAGATGTAACTTCTTTATCAGTAATTCCACAAGGCACAATATGTTTAAAATACTTCAAATCAGGATCAATGTTGTATGCAAGCCCATGAGAGGTTATTCCATATGATATCCGGACACCAATTGCACCAATCTTTCTTTCTCCAACCCAAACTCCTGTCTCACCCTTTTGGCCAGCACAAGCTTTCACGCCATACAAGGATGATAATTCAATCATAGTTGACTCAAGTTTCTCCACATAATTCCTAGCGCCAATCCCAATTTCACGAAGTGAAAGAATAGGATATAGGATGGCTTGATGGGGACCATGAAATGTAATGTCTCCTCCCCTTTGCGTATAATGAAGCTCAGCTCCTATATTTTTCAATTCAGACACAGGTAATAACAAATTGTGATCGGTTCGCCGCTTTCCAAGGGTATAAGTAGGTGGATGTTGCAGGGACAGAAGAGTATCGGGTATCCTACATAATTTTCTATCAGATACCAGCTTCTCCTGCAGCTTAAGTGCATCCAAGTAATTGACAAAGCCCATCTTCCACACCTCAAGTTTACCTGGACCTCTCATTTCCTGTAGAATACAACATCAATAAGCATATTTCCTTGTTATATTATTTCAAGTTTAGATTGTTGTTAGGACATCAACTATCCAGTACAGAATAAGAACCTATACTGCTCAAATAATTTTATACCGAAAGGGATTGCAAAACCTATCCTTCACATGTAATCTTTAAGTTATTGTTAATTTGTAAAAGAGGATAGAATTACAAAGTCTTAATCAATTAGAAAACAACGCAGGCACTGAAATTTTGAAATAGTAATAGTCAATAAATTTTTTTTTTTTACAATCTCAGCCTTTTCCAATCACAACTATGTGTCAATATCAAATGGGGGAAATGAAATAAGCCATTAAAAATTGAAGCTTTTCCTTAATGTTCCACTTTCTTAAATAAGGTAAAGTTGAGGATTAATTGGATAGAGATATGGCAAGTTTCCAATTAAATTTGTAAACACAGTCACGATAATGCAAATGTGCGAAGTGTTTGCAGTAGAAAGAATATTAGCACAAGTAAAAAAGAGAATAATGAACTTAAACCAGCGAAATAAAGATTTGAGAAGTGAAGTCTTTATGTTTTCTGTATGCAACTGTAGCAACCAAATTATTGGGGAAGTTTAAGAGTTTGGAAAAACAAACACTGAATAAAATCTTGCAATTTCATAACAAAGAAACCCAACCAATCATAAGAAACAAAAAACTATGCTCAGAAATTCAGGTTACTTTTACTTTACATCTCATAGAAGCATTTCCTCATACACTTACTGGATATGGGTATTGAGAATTGGACACACAAAAATATAAATTACCAACTTTTTTACCATAAGCTAAGAGCCAATTTTGCACATCTAATCTTAGTGTATTAATGAAAGAACCAAAAAAGCCCTTACATCTCATGCAAGCATTTTCTCATACACTTGGATACGTTTCCAGAAAATAAATACCAACATTTTCACCATAAGCAAAGAACCAAATTTCCACATCTAAACTTAGTTTATTAATGAAAGAACCAAAAAAAAAAAAGAAGCTTACCCACTAATTAGATATGCAAAATGGCAGCCAGCTCTCAGAAATCATTTCCTCTTTCCCCACGCTGCATTATTATATTATAGGATTGAGGTGCGTTGCTTTGCTTTGCCCTCAGGCCCTCACCAATTATGTTACTATGCTTACCAGAAATTGGGGCAGAAAAAAAAGACTTTTGAGAGAATAAGAGACGGTGAAGAAGAAGAAAACAAACTAAAAAACTAACCCAATCTCAACAAAAAAGATAGACTTAAGTATGACCAGCTTAATAAGAGTACAAAATATTGTTTTATTTTTAAAATTTATTTTTATATAAAAAATTTATTTTAATATTTTTATTTGGATTAGATTTAGAGGAAATTTTAAGCCCATTGAGTCGAGTTCGAGCCTAGAAAATAGGTTTAAATTTTTTACTTGGTCAGTCACGATCCATGATCAGCTCTAGATCCAACACAACCCATCACAATTTTATAACCCAATCTAGCTTGGACAATTAATTTTATGTCTGGTATTATTCTATTCATTAGAATTTGATTTAAATAATACAAAAATATTTTTAAATTTAAATTTATATATAAAATAATAAATATAAATACATATTTTCATATTTTATAAAATTTTGAAATCATGAAATGAGTTGATTGGTTGGATCGAATGGTTTAAAATGGATATAAGCTTAAAAATTATTTTGAAATTGAATCATGACACGATTCATGAATAGTTTTATTATACTTTATTTTGATTGATTTTAATTCATTTATTTTTGAATTTGAAATTTTAAATTTGATACAAATAGTGGTAGTTAAATACATTTATTAATTTCGCACTATATGTAGGTTATGATTTTAATCGATTTTTTATGTGATATTTTTAGTCTCGTATTTTTTGAATTTGAAAGTTTAGTATTGACTCGATCGGTAGTCTTTCAATCTATTAGCTAAAATGACTTGATTTTTTTATTGTGAGTATTTTGTAAAAATAACAAATTCACGTAACATTATTTGTATGATAATATATTTGTCATATAATATTTCGAAAATAACATAATTTAAATTAATGAATTTAATAATTACCGTTTGAATCAAAACTAAAAATTCAAAATTAAAAAAAATAGAGATTAAAAATATTAAATTAAAGTGTAGGGACTAAATTCGTGACCTACATATAGCAAAAGGAGTGATGGAATAATTTGACATTAAACAAAAGGGATAATATAAAATTTTGCCCCTGAACTTGGCAACTAGGTTCGCTTTCGTACCTATATTTTTTTTTTGTTCACTTTGATATTTGAACTTGGCAACTAGATTCATTTTGGTCATTGAACTTGAATTCCATCAATATCTGATTATGTGATCAGTGTTCTTAAAATATGATTGGATTGATTAGACTGAAAACTAATCTGTAAATTAGTTTGAACAAAGAGGTTGAACCAATTGAATAAGAAACTACTTAAAATTGGTAAAACTGAAAATTGAGACAGAATCATTAATTAAATAGTTAAATCCGTTTAATAAAATTTTTATTTTTTATGAATTTTTAATTATTGTTGGCCTAGCAGTTAAATTGTTCAAATAAGTTGAATTGGGAATCAATGATCTGACCAGTTCAACTATTGGTTTGGTTATTAGAACATTGTATGTGATATTTTAAGATTGTGCCATGTCATTATTTTTAAAAAAATATTTTCAAGTGATGATCTAATATAATTTTAAAATTTCACTTCATTAAATTTTTATATTTTCTAATTTAAGGACCAAATTAAATCCAACGATTAAATTCATGTACCAAAATGAAAAAAAAAATAGCACAAAAGTAAACCTAGTTACCGGCAAAAATTATATTATTCCTAAAAAAATTGAGATGCATTAGCCATTAAGAGCATAGAGAGCGGAACTCAAACCTTAAAAAAATTGCGCCATATAAAACATATTTCAAGTCCGCCTTCTTTCTCTTCCCCTCCCTCTCTCAAGCACGCGCGCGCGCACACACTCACACACACTCTCGCAAATCCAAAAAACCGTATCTTTTTTTTTTTTTCACATCAAAATCCGCTCTCTAAACCCTAATTTTATCCCTAATTTGCATTTCGAAGCCTTTCCTTAATCCCTCAAATTATCGTCATTGTTCAAGTTCAAAGCACAAATCGAGAATTTCGAAACGGAAATTTCCTCGGACAAATTCGGTTTCTCAAGATTTAGCTTCTTTCCAGCTTCTTTGGCTACAATTTTTGTCTCGGGGTTCGAAGAGTTTTCGGAGAAAGTGTAGTTTCGAAGCTGATTGGAAGTGATTTTTTGTTGGAATCTGAAGGGTTTTCGGTGAATTAATTGCCTTTTCGATCCTCAGAATAGAAGGGATTTGGACGAGCAAGGTGAGCTTGTTAGGTTTTTTTTTTTTTTTCCCCTCTAGGAGACGAATTTTGTGAATGCAGGGTTTGTAGTTGATGAAATTGACTTGAATTTTGTTTTTAATGTGTATTTCTTTGTTTGGTTTTGAAACGGCGAGAGCGGTTGAATATTTCGAAGCTTAAATTGGAATTGAAAGCTTGAATTTCTGCATTGTCTGTTTAATTAAGATGTTATATTTGGGAATTAGGTTTTTGTTTCAAAGAATTTGTCGAATTCATTTTTATTTTGCCTCATGAAAAGCAAGTTGCCGTAGAGTAAAATTAACTAACAAAAGCAAAATGGTAATTTGACTAAAAACTGAAACATGAAGAAAATACAATGCCTATTCCTCTATTCATGTATTTTCTTCTTCAAAAAGAGTTCAATTTTTAATTTTTTGAAAAATTACTGTTCCTGTATTCAAATTTGCTTATAGAAGTGAAATGCAAGTAAGAAAGCAAAGACGAATTGGCGTTTCTATGCATATAGTTAGAAGCAGTAACTAAGCCAAATTCATTAAGCCAAAAACCTAAATCATATTTGTAAAACACCTGAAACTGTCACGTTGTTTTGATCTTACTAATCTAGTTTGAAGCAATAAGTGGCAAGTATAATTTCCGTGCTTAATATTTTTAAGAATATATTTTAAGGTTCTTGAGTTCAGCTAGGGATTATTTTGATAATTTATTGTTGTTAATTCTCGTAGCACTAAATATTAGAATACTGAGCTTATAGCTAGTTTAGCTAAATTGAAGGTTATCAATTAATCGGATTTTTATTGTTTCCAGGTATTTGTTCATTGTCTTGCACAAGAACTTGGCAGCTTGTTTTTGGTTCTTGTATTGGTTCATAGGTTATTTCATATATTTTACTGATTATTGAATTTGAAGGAGCTATCATGGACTATGAGCTTTCTGATAGCAGTGGTGAGTTGAAAGTTTATTTTTAGTTAGTTTTTTTTTTTTTTTCTTTCCCTCATATATTTGATGACTTTGAGATTTAAAGAGCTTGATTTATTGATGGGAAAATTAAGTGGCTTTCCTTGGTTAAATTGAGTGAAAATTTAGGGTTCATAACCCTATATTTAATATATTGTACTGACAAAAGGTTTGAGCTCCTTTTTTTCTCACCCCATTCTCTCCTTCTCAATGTTGTAATTTCTGCATTATCTTGAAGTGTTCTGCTAGCCTTTGCATAGATTTTGCCTTCTCATAGAAGCTTAACTCAGTTGATGATTTTTTCCTGATCTGAAACAACTGCAGGAACAGATGATGACCTCCCTTCTTCACATCAGAATAGGTTTCAAAGAGGGGGTCGAACTGCTGCAGGAAATGGAAGATCAACAGTTGTTGGTTCTATGGGCAATGGAAGATCAGCAGTTGCTCCTTTGCCTAGGATTCATGGTGACATGGAAACACAAATCCATCTCATTGAGCAGGAAGCATACAGTTCGGTCCTGCGGGCCTTCAAAGCTCAATCAGATGCTTTAACTTGGGTATTTGTCAAAATACTTATTCAATAATTTATCCCATAAAAATTGTGTCAAGTAGGTTTTAAAACTATTTTAAACCAAATGTGTTTTCCCTCTCAGGAGAAGGAAAGTTTAATTACTGAACTCAGAAAGGAGTTGAGAGTGTCAGATGAGGAACATAGAGAACTTCTATCAAGGGTTAATGCTGATGACATGATCCGGAGGATAAGGTCTGACTATACTATGTCATGCTTTGTTGAGCAGCATTTATTAAATATTGAATGAATTCATATCATCTCTGCATTTTAATGGGAATTATGATCTATCATTGCTGTTAGAGAATGGAGAGCAGCAGGTGGGATCCAACCTGGAATGCTCAGTACAAGTCAGCCTATTCATGACCCTGTACCTAGTCCTTCAGTATCAGGATCACGCAAGAAACAGAAAACATCACAATCTGTAGCTTCATTATCCATGGTTGCACCATCTCCTGCACTGCATCCATCTATGCAACCATCTTCATCAGCCCTGAGACGAGGTCCTCCCTCAGGTGCAAAGAGCAAGAAGTCAAAATCAGTGAGTCACTTTGTTCGAAGAGAAAGTTAATATGCATATCCTATTTTCATCATTTACTGATGATGTATATTATTTTGCCGTATCCTCAATGAAGTCGACGCAGTACACTTCCACAGGTCTTCCTGGCAGACCCCAGGCTTCTAACCGTATGTCTTCTGGGGCCTTTGCAACAAATGAACCTGCTGAAGCAGCACCATATGATCCATTAATTGGAAGGAAAGTTTGGACAAGGTGGCCTGAAGACAACCATTTCTATGAGGCTGTTATTACAGACTATAACCGACTTGAGGTATATTTTGTAGTTTTTACATTAAGATGTTAATTAATGGAGCTCTTTATAATCCTATGTTTCCATATTGATAGGGGCGGCATGCTTTGGTTTATGACATTAATACAGCAGATGAAACTTGGGAATGGGTCAATCTCAAAGAGGTAGGATTATTGCGTTTTATGCTATCTCATGCAATGTATATTGCTTTGTATTACCTGATTTACCTTCAGTTAGCACATTCTGTACTGATTTTAATAAAAACAACTTTCAAGTTTGTTGCATATTTTTCTTGGAAACTTTTATGCCATTGACAAGACATTGTAGAATTTATATGCATGTTTATCCTTGTGGCTTGAACCATGTGTTTCCAGAGATATGGTTATATCTCATAGAGTTACAGACTTACAGTACATTGTCAATCTTTCTAGTTAAGCCAATGATCAATACGATTTTCTTGAATTCAAGTGCAGTTGGGTTTGGAAATAATGAAATTTGGAGGTCCCAATTTACTCTTGCCTTTATTTAGATATATTTTTTGAAATATGAGCAAGGATCATGTGATATAGTTATATTTCCTAATTGATCCAACCATTAATCAATTCAAGTTGTGTTATAAAGTACCGACCAATGCCATCAACTGTCTTCACATCTTGACAATTTGCTTCGTTATTATCATTCTCGTTCTAACTATCAAGGATTTTGCGATATATTCAGAGGGTAGGCTCAATGTTTTGGAGCTGTTTTAAGTTTGTAATATTGCATGCTGAAGTGGTAACTTTTTCAATTATAGGTTCTCTCAATTTTTTGTTACTTCCTAGGATGTCTTTTACAATCTTCTTATGCATTTCACTACTTGAGGCTCATAATGAGCAGTAAGAAACATAAAATGGTATTTTTATTTATCCATTTCTTTGGTTATTTAATACAACATCAGAGTAAATCCTTTGCATGATGCTTTCTTGCCACCTGACTGATTATTATATATATGATGGTAGATATCTCCTGAAGATATTAGATGGGAAGGTGATGATCCTGCAATATCCCGTAGAGGTGGCCGTCCTGGACCAGGCCCTGGGATTAAGAAGTCCATGGCACATGGTGGTGGGGTGGTTGGAGCAGGAAGAGGTAGGGGGAATTTAAAGGGTCAGGGCAAAAAGGATTTCCCTTTGACACAAAATGGTGTTGGGAAAAAGGTTTTGGGTGATATTGAGATACTTCATACAGATACTCTAATTAAGGAGGTATTATTGCGGCTGAAAGATCATCTACTATACAGTTTTTGTCAAAATATGTTGTGTGATTGTATTCTAATTTTGGAAATTTGAATAGGTGGAAAAAGTTTTCGGTGCAAACCATCCCGATCCTGTGGAGATTGAGAAAGCAAAGAAAGTGTTGAATGTAAGTATTGTCCTCTAATGATTTTCATGTGTTGTACTACATCAGCTATTGCAACAATCGTGATGGATCATTATTGCAGGAACATGAACAAGCCCTAGTTGATGCAATTGCCAGACTCGAAGATGCTTCCGATGGTGAAAGTGGTAATCACTGATTGCATAAGTTATATAATTTTGGTTAAAATAAGGATATGCACCAGCTTCTATTGTACACAATCTAATTGTAGCTTTTGGATGTTTGGTTTACCTGTGGCAAGGGTGTAAAATTTCCAATTAGATTTTTTTCCCCTCTTCACTATCATATTCCCATAAGAACAAATGCAATGATACAAATTTCAAACAGTCAAGAATACCAATGTATAACATAGATCCTATCTTAAGCCTGCCTCATTATTTAAAACAGCAGCAAGATGAAATACCATAAAAAGAGCTTGTATATGTTTAAGCTTGTGTGAGCTCTTATGTACCCCCCAAAGGGGGGGGGGGGTTAATAGCTTTATTCATCAAGAAAGACATCTGTCACTTATTCATCTATTTTATGCAATGGGTGTCCAAAATACATACATAGTTTGGGTAGTTAATAGTTTTTAGTTTTTATTCATTTGTTTGGCTTAAAAGCAGATGGGGAGCATCCGTATCTCTCAAGGACTATCAATGGATCAACCAAGGGCATGGAGAAAACTGCAGTTTGATGATAATGATATATGCCATTTTAGCCATAGCATATTTTATGCATTCAGCAGCAGCTTTTTTTGTACCTTGTTTTATGATACTCTTATATCAGCAAGGCTAAAATGCCTTTTTTCTTTTGGTACATAATCTTTTTAGGCAGAAGGTTCACCGGATTTAGTCTCATTTGTAACTTGACTTTTAGCTTGAAAAATGCTTTGTATAAAATTTTTTTAAATGCTAGTGAATGATAATATTCTGACCTTGTAAAAGTTTTTTTAATTTTCATTGTGTTGCTTTATCCTCTTTGTCTCTATCTTCTTCATTTGGTTGTGGTCATGTTCAGTGGGGGGCCCATATTTTCACTTTCATCAAAAACATCATTGATTGGAATTTTGGAACCAAAAAAGGTCTTCCTGCAAGTTGCAAAATATATACACAAAAAAAATCAATAAATGCAAAAGCAATGCAAAATTCGTCAAGCTACTTGTACAAGAACTGGTTGCTTGTCCTACAAAGAGGCAATAAATTCAAGGATACGTTTCACCATCTCAGCATCAAAAGCAGGGCCTTCCATTTCGAAGTGGCCAGCTCCTTCGATTAAACGTGTTTCATTGCGACCTGCTGCTGATTTCAACTTGTTATCAAGCTGTTTCACGCTCGTAAACCCATCCTCAGTTCCCATGACGAAGAGTTTAGGTTTTGGGGATTGAAGAATGGCTTTATGGTGTCGTCCAAAAAGGATTGAGGCCATCATGCCGAAAGGGTAACCCAGACTTACGTAGCCAATGATTTGCTCAATTTGATCTACCGCGGAACCTGCAATTGGTGCCCCTGCAACAAAAAGCACCCATTTTATCTCTGAAAAAGAAAGACAATTTAATGTAAAAGAAAACAAAACCTTGGCACATCAGTTATACGGTTGATTTACCGGGATAGAAACCATACAATCCATGCACAAACTAATAAAAAGCTGTAAGAACATGTGATACCTAACAACGATCATTTTTAATGTATAAAAGGCCCATGAAAAGCTCAATGCCATAATCCTCACACAGATTTTCCTGCAAAGAAACTGTGACGCCACATCACCATATATCACTTCCACTCAACCATGCAATATCAAAATTGTATGAAAAGTCAACCGAATCATTAATGCATTACTGAAATATTCTTTCATAATTTAATTACATATATGATGCATTAATGATTTAGTTGACTTTTCACACAAAGTTGATTACGTTACACAATTTGAGTTACACAATTTGAGCGTAAGTGATATACGTTGATGTGGCATCACCATTTGATACAATCCTTTCTTGAATCGATCGCCTAAGATTCTTTCCAATCATCATTAATGAAAATTGCCTTCCCAAAGCAAAATACTAGCCCTAAATCCACAACACATCAATAACTTCCACTCCAAAGAAAAAAAAGAAAAAACATTAGTTAACCTTATACAAATTCACTAATTTCCCTTTGATTTAAGCCTGTAATAAGACTCTAGCTAACCCTTCATCTTTCTATATTAAGTACAGCACAGTGAAGAAACAAAACTCATCAGATTTGTCTTAAGAATAGCCAAAAGTAATAACCTTTACTTTTACAAATAAAGTGAAGCATATAAAAAAGGGTAAACTACACTAGTAGTCACTCAACTATTAGCAAATTTCTTTTTTGGTCACCCAATTATGAAAAGTTACAAAATGGTTACCCAACTATTAGCAAACTTCGAAGGCGATGAAAACGATTAAACTTCCCAACAGATCATTTCCTAAAACAATAGTAAACAATCTACTGTACTAAATCATCTGCACATCTATTAGATATGTATTTACCAAATTTGAAAACTATTGATCATAAATCAAGAACCACTAGCAAGCAAAACAAGAAATCACAAATAACCATGGATTCATCACTAGAATTTCCTTTTTTTTCTACAAAAAGGGAAAGTACAAGATTTTATCAACAAGCAACCTGATATCATCGATAAGATTAAAATAAAGTTACCATTTTTTTAATCAAATTACATGATTAGCACTTGAATTCATCACTAGAATTAAATCTTATAAAGAAAGGGAAAGTAAAAGATTTTATTAACAAGCAACCTGAAATTATTGATAAGATTAAAATAAAGTTACCATTTTTTTAATCAAATTACATAATTAGCACTTGAATTCATCACTGGAATTTCCTTTTTTCTAAAACAAGGACAGCACTAGATTTTACCAAGAAGAAACCTGAAATCATGGATAAACCTAAAATAAAAATACCATCATTTTATACCTCGCACGCCACTGGCAGGAACAGATCACTACCCCACACTACTAGCAGGCAGTTCTTGCGATTCAATCCCACAACGTAGATATGGGATGAACAACCGTAGTCCAAAATAAATTTTTTTATCAAATTACATGATTAGCACCTGAGAAACAAGCTAGAGTTAAATCTACCTACAAATCATACAAAATAGAACTTTTCCAATTAACTTTCCCTTCGTTACAAAGAACTTAAACTTTATTATTTGTCTTTTAAAACCAAATTATATAGAATTTAATACCCTATCTAATAGGATCTAAATATAAACAAAAATAATCTAATTCTCCATATCAGAAATCAAGCTATTCCCCCCCCCCAAAAAAAAACAACAATTATACCATACCTGCAGAAGAACCCACCAACAAAATCTTATTAGGAGACAGATTTTGAGAAACCCAATTGCAAACAGCAACAACATCGGCAACTTCAGCAAAACCTGTAAGAGAAGGTTTCCCGGTCGACTGTCCAACACCTCTCATATCAAAAGTGACGGCGGCGTAACCTTTGTCAGCTAACCCAGAAGCCATACCTTTCATAAGAGCTTGACAACCACCCATGATGGAGTATTGATGGACAAGGACGATTACCATGTTGTCTTTCACTTGTTTTGGTTTGAAAATTCTGGTCATTAGGTTGACTCCATCAAGGGTTTCGACTGTGGATGACTCTAATGTATGGTTGGGCATTGGATTGAAGGCTTACAGAGAGAGAGATGAAATTAATGGAAAAAAAAGTTTTTGGGGGGCGGGGGGGGGGGGGGGGTTTGAAAGTAAAAGAATGAATTGAATGAGGTGTAAAAAGTTTACAGTGTTTGTTTAGTTGGTCTATTCAATAATCAATCTACAATACGAGGGCCATGAATTGATTGAATGTCCAACTTGGGCAACTTATTATTATTATTATTATTATTTATTTTGGGTAAATTGCACCTAAAATCATTAAGTATTAGTAAATTTATATTTTAATCACTCCACTTTAAAAAGGTAATAAACGGATAGCTGAAGTATTCTAAAGTTTAAGTTAATTAAAATTGCTACCATACGACTTTCTCTATTTTCATCGCTTATATCAATTGAAAGTTCTTTTTTTCCTTTTCTTCTATAATTCTTTTTTTTCATAAAATAATTTTGCAAACTAAAATCTAAATAACTTTATTCTCCGATTTTTAACATTGACCATCAAATCGAATTCAATCTAGGGTATGTTCTTTTATTTGTCGATGGATGCTGATTATCGAACCGTCACTTGGAGCTTGATACCTAAACTATTTAAAAAAACTTAACAGCTCAATAACTTAAATAAAAATTTTCGAATAGTTCAATAACTCAAAAATTATTTTTTGAAATAATTTAGTGATTATTTTACAACATTTTAAAGTTATCTAAACATAAACTTACAAATAATTTAGAAACATTGAGTGTGATTTTTCCTTTTATTTTATTTAATTTTTTCGATTCTCAAAACTACTCATAACCCTAAACTCTTGAATCCAAATATAATACGACCGTATTAGTAAACATATATTTTTATCTTCTTGTATCAATTTAATTAAGACTTTAAAGAACGTACACCTTTTAAAACAAAATAAAAGAAAATTACACTTAAATTTTCAAACCATATCAAAATTTCAAATTACCTTTTAAACATAAAAAATTAAGTTTTAAAAATATTAATATTATATCAAACAAATTCTTCTTTTATATTTCCCGATTTCAGATTTCATTAATATGTGATGACATAACACTATAAAATTATAGGACAGCATGACTTAAAATTAAAATTTTAAAAAGAATATTAAATAAAATACAAAAAAGTAATAAATGAAACAATGTCTTAAGACCCCACCAAATCCATCCATCCATTAATTGAAATTGTTCATCCACAAATTTGCTGAAACTATTGTGACAAAACTGAATCTACCCAAAACAGAAAAGTTTAAAAAGGCCGGGGAATGGAGATTAAACATCGATACTAAACATTCGGCATCGAATTTCGGGTCTCGACCTTGCTGTACCGGATTCTAGTGCTTGTCGCTCGGAATGTTGAGGTCTTTAAATATGGGAGTGTCAACTCCGATACCCATTGCATTCAAACCGTTATCGACATATATGATGGCACCCGTGATAGCTGAAGCCAATGGTGATGCCAAGAAAGCAGCAGTATTCCCTACTTCATCTGTTTCATCATTTTTCATCAATTTACTAACCATATGATTAATTAAATTAAAATCTCAGTTAGTTCCATCGAATCACCTGCGGACAGTTCTTTTTGGAGAGGTGCATTGGCCTTCGAGTATTCGATCATCATGTCAATAAATCCGATTGCTTTCGCAGCACGACTTCTTAGAGGGCCTGTTTGCTAGAAGCATAAATTAATGGATTAACCAGAAAATATTAAGTGCAAGACTGAGTTGTTCTTACCGGCGGATATTGCATTGACCCGGATTTTATGTTTTCTTCCTGCTTCGAAAGCAAGTACCTGAAATTTAATGAGGGAAAATAAGCATGCCAAACTCGGGAAACCGACTATGTGATCAAGTTCATACGTAGACGAGTCGAAAACAAATTAGAACTCACTCTTGTGTCACTTTCGAGAGCTGCTTTAGCAGAACTCATACCTCCGCCATATCTGCATTATGATGCTATTTGAGACTAGACTTTGTTTTTGGAATAGTAAGCCAACGAAACACGGAAAAACCTACCCTGGAATTATTTGCTCAGAAGCAATGTACGTAAGAGAAATTGAAGAACCTCCTGCATCAGCAATAGCTTATTTCAGAAACACTACGAGAATTAAGCAGGTGCAGTGAACAAAATGATAAACCGAGATAAAAAAAGGACATGCCTGGATTCATTAATGGGAGAAAATGTTTGAGTAAGGAAACATAGGAGTAACTTGAAGCAGATAAAGCCGCAAGGTATCCTTTCCGGGATGTCTCCAAAAGAGGTTTGCTGACCTGTTAATAAATAATTGCTCGTTATGAACATAGCTGAAACCGTTAGCAACCGAACCTCAAACCTCCTTTACCTCGGGGCCATTGGCTAGTGAATGCACGAGAATGTCAATGCTTCCGAAATCCTGTTTAACGGATTCAGCAACTTCCTACAACACAAACAGAACATAACACGGAAATCATGAATGCACTGACTGCCATGAGAATTTACCTGTGACCTAAACTTTTAGGCTCGAAAAGTTCCGAAGGTGAAGTTCTAGTAGGTACGTTCGTACATACCTGAACGGTCCACTTTGAGGATCCGGCATAACGCTTATTCGTTTTTATCTGCACGAAGCAACCACGATTTTAAGTTTACAAAGATATATGAACTTGTCAGCACATAAAATCTCTAGAGAAACCGCAAACGTATATCCATTACATCTTCGGGTACATCATCGAGGTTGTCAAAGACTGCATCTAGAGGATATACTTTGGTAATCTCCATTAAAGAGCCATCTGGCATTCTGAAATACCAACTTCCATTAATTCATGAAATATCGATGTTATTATGGCACATAAGTTATAAAGAGCTCATACAAGCGTGATTCATCGAACTTTCCCCGTCGCAAGCTGGTTTCAAATATGTTCAAAGCCTACAAGGAGAACTCTATTGTCAACATGCTGCCGTGCTTATCAGGACCAACAAAAAGCTTAGATAAGGCCCAGTTTACTTACAGGCACCCACGTTCCGACTAGTATTTCAGCGCCTGCAGCAGCAAGAGATTTTGCTATTGCCCAGCCATATCCATTGTCATCGGCTACACCGGCAATAAATGCCCTCTTACCTGTCGAAAGCAGCCATAAAACTTATATAATATAATGATACAAGTGGAAGTATTATGGTACATAAGACGAACCTTTCAAGTCAATTGGCAACCTGGAAACAGGCTTATTTTCATTAGATTCAGACATTGCTTTCGTTACAACCTTGATAAACTTTACTGTGGATGATCTGAAACCGTGACGGAAAGGGTTTAAAAATGATAAATTGCACGAACTCGTTAGCTTCGGCCACAACACCGTTTTGGGATTCGAACATAGAATGGCAGCACCTGCTTTAACAACCCCAGGAGAAAATGAAAGATAGGGTCTTGCTGCCATTATTTGTAGGCTGGAAGCTACTGTTGCAGCCATTGTTTAAATATGATATTAAACAGCACAATCTGAAAATTTGAAAAACAAAATGAATGAGGAATAACATAAAACTTATGTTACTTAGAACTCGGTAAAAGTACCATGAAGGCCCTTGTACTAAGAATCAGATTGCATTTTGCCCCCTCTACTAAAAATATGGACAAATTAATCCCTGTACATTAGATTAAAGAGTAAAATGGTCATTTTCGTAAAAGTTTCATCCATTTCTACTGATAAAAACTGACATGATTGAACAAAAGCCTCATGCTAATGTACAACGACTCACTTTTAACAATAGATATGGATGGAGGTTTTTTTTTTTTTACAGAAGGACTAATTTGATGAATTAATTTGCTTATTTTTTGAGTAAAGGAACAAAATGGAATTCGACGCCTAATACAAAAGCCTCCATAGTATGTTTACTCTCAAACCTCTTGTGTAAGTGTCGGATACGAGTATTTACCTCACACGGGTTTCCATATATTTGGAAGCTACATAGCATAAAAACAAACACATAGAGAGCATGCATAATTGAAACATTTGGCTTTTTCATATTTGCGGAATTACTAATCAACTAAACTCAAAATTTTCACTCATTCATACATGTATAAATAAAACCAAATTAGCTAAACCGGTTTTTTTTCTTCAAATGCAAAAGAAAAGCCCTCAAAAATACAAATTAAGCTGAAAATAACCAGTTAAAGATTCCATCTTTTTACCTAAGCAAAAAAATCCAAAATTCCTCACTTTGTATCTCTAAGAAACACACACATTCTGAAAATAAAAACTTGACATATTTCCCAGAAAACAAAGGAACCCATATATCAAAGGCATGAAAATTTTCAGAATTTGAGTACCCATTTTAGATATACAGAACCAAAAATGTTGGGACCTATGAACAGAGAAAGAGATAATTTACCTGTGAGAGGATTTTGTTCTGAAAAGTGTAATCAGAAAATGAACCATTTATAACATAAAATACTTCTTGTTGTTAGCTCTTTCACTTAAGCTTTGCCTTTTGCATTTCTTTTATTTATTACAATTTTCTTTTTTTTTTTTTTTAAATGAGAAAGAGAGCAAGAAAATATGGTAACAAACCTTAAGAGCCATTTTTTTTTACTTTAAATTCTTTATTTTTGAATAAATTTAAGTTTAGTCACTTATATATGGTTTAAATTACATTTTGATCATTGAACTTTAAAAAATTATTATATAATCTTTAACATTATCGATTTGTTGCACTATAATCATTGAGTAGTTAATTGCAGCTCAGAGTGTAAAGACAATTCTGCGTGGCCGTTAACAGTATTATTTTTAGGTTAAAATATGCTCCAAGTTTTTTATTATTTATACATTTAGAATTTATTCACTTTACTATTATTTTAATGAATTTAATCCCTCTACTTTTTATATTTCAAAATTTAGGTACAATTTATTAACACCTTTAAAATTCTTTTATTAAATTTGCTAGTATGACATTTTGAAATAAAAAAATATTCACTTAATAACCATGTAACAAAAAAATTTAAAACAGAAGAATTTTGCATTTTTAAATCTAAAAAATAGATAGACTAAGTTCCTTGGGGACTAAATTTTAAATATACGAAAAATACATGAACTTGAAGCATATTTTAACTTATTTTTTAAAGTTAACGTGAAAAAGAAAGGAAAAAAAATATATCATTAACTATAATTAACGACTCAATGATCATAACATAATAAATTAATCACATTAGTGATTATATTGTAATTATTTAAAGTTCAGAGATCGAAGCGTAATTTAAACCATACATAAATTTCTAAATTTGTAATTTACCACTTTTTAATAATACTAAGAATTAGGATATATTACATTATATCCATTTTATAATACTATAAATATAAATTAGAAAATATTTAACCAAATTATTTTGATGAATATAAAATTAAGATATATGTGTTTTTTTAAATTATATAAAAGGGTGCTACCAATTTTTAAAAAGAATATATTTATTTTTCTACTTTATTGTATTATATTTTGATAAAATATAATTATTTATGAAATATATATATTTTTTATTCCGATAATAGTGCTGAAAACATATATTTTGTGTGTCACCTAAATTACGGCGTCAATTGTTAACAAACTTTTTGATAAAAAAAGATGAATAAAAAAACTTAAAAAAAGTTTGAAAAAATGATAAATTTAGTCCCTACTATTCATCATTTTTTTTTATTTTGGTCCTATTTTTCTTTAGATCACTTTAACTTTTAACTTTTGAAATTTTATTTAATTTGCTTCCTTTTAGATGGAAAAGTCTATTGAATAATGAAAATTTTAAATGCGCTAATATGACAATTTGAATGACAGTTTATGTGTACTGCATAAAATTTTAAGAAGATTAATAAAATTTATTAAAAAATTTAAAAAAAAATGTATCCATGTTAGTAATGATGTACAATATATTGCTATGCACGCTATCATATCAGTGCCATTAAAATTTTAATAGTTCAGTCAACTTTTTTTGCATAAAATAAAATAACTTTTTCGAGGTTTAGAGTTTAGAGTTCAATGTTCGAGTTTGGATTTCGGATTCAAGGTACAAGATTTGGGGTTTGGGGTTTGATATTCAAAATTCAAGGTTCGAAATTTAGGGTAAAAAAATTACAAGAATTATGTGTCAATGACATGGAAAAAATTGTTGAAATGTCATTAAATAATTGGAAAGAGACCATAAATGATATGTCGGGAAGGGTCTATAAAATAATTTCTCCTCGTGTTAAGTTAAATTTGAGTTAGTATTTAACTTTCAAAATATAATTAATTTGGTAATAATACTTCAAAATTATAATTAAAATATTAAAATTAAAAAGAACATTTTTTTTCAATAATAATATTGTAAAGGGGATTATAAAGTTTAAATCGTACTATTTAAATGTCCGATAAAAATTTTAATCACGAAACAAATATGATAAATTTAAAATATAAACATATTTGAAGTAATCTTTTGTAGGTCCTTTTTTAGAATAAGATACTCGAATGTTGGTCAATTAAGTATGTGGGATTAAATTGATTTAGGCCAACTTTTAATGGGATTTTTGAGATTTGATTAATTTAGTTTAAAATATTAATTTATGGGGAGAGATTCATAATATAATTTTAAACTTTTATTAATTTTTTTATAATTAAATTTTTAACAATTTAATTATTCTTATTATATATATAAATATTTAAATCAATTTGATATCTTTAACATATTAATTAAAAATATTATCTTTATTAATAAATATTTAATGATTAAATTTTTTTTACATAAAATAATTAGTTAAATATTATTAACTTACTCAAAATTTAACACGCATTACTTACATGAACAAAACATAAAGTATAACAATTGAATTGTTAAAATATTTGATTATATGCTAGAGGTAGAAGTATTGGTTTTTCGTTGTGGGACGTCTTGAGCCGCCTCTTCCTACTATAGGGCTTGAATAAGTTGATTTGATTGCTTTCCTCTCTCTTAGAGTGAGGTTTTTGGCAAGGAGGATCTTGGTGCTATGTTATGGTTATCATGGATTTCTTCTCCAATAGGATAAGTGGAGGTAACAATAGATATGGATGGTGGAGAGTCTAGTGTCGTTATTAGAGGTGTTCAAACGGTTGGTTCGGTTATTAATTGAATCGAACTAGCATTAATCGAATTAATTGAATTGTATAATCCTTTAACTATTAATCAAACTGAAATTTTTTAAAAAAATTAACCGAACCGAAATATTCTAGTTAACTGAATTAACCGAAATTTATATATTTTGTCATTTGGTTAAAACAAGTATAAAACATATAAAAAATACATATAAAAAATACATCAATAACGTTCATTTTTCTTAAAAGTTTTAACAGAAATTTTAAGTCTTGAAACACTACATAATTATTAAGTTCAGTTAATTTAGTTAATTATCTAATTTTGAACTGAATTAATTGATAACCGAGTCCAAAAAACTATTAACCAACCGAACTAAGTTCGACAACCGACCAATTAACCGAATTAAATTAATTTAATTTTAACTAAAATTTGAACCCCCCTGGTCATCATTGCGTTCATAAGCACGACAGACATTTTTTTTCAGATGTTTTGTATTTAGTTTTTTCCCTTATTTTTTTAGGTTCCTATTATCCTAAAGTTAGCCTTCCCTACGTACAACATTGGTCATTCTTGGCCGATGATAATCTCTAGACTCCTCCACCTTCGACCTTTCTCAAGTGTAATATATTTATTGTTCAATCATCTCTTTTACGAGAATAAATATCTATTTGGATAGTTGCGTGTATATATATATGAATAAATATGGAATTTTTTTTATAAATAAAACTCAAAATTTATTTTAAATAACAATATATTCAATAAAGTAACTAAAATTAATATATATATATATATATATATATATACATTCCTTCAAATCTTCCTTAATTTCTTAAACCATAATTCATAACTTAACCCAAAAAAACCTATGCTAAAATATGCTAAAATTCACATTGTCAGAGACTTATATACATATATTAAATTTGAAAAGTTAAAAAATATAAAGGACTAAATTATAAATTTAGAAAATTAGAGTAAATTAATTTGTACTCCAAAAAGGGTAACACTTTTCTGCTTTACATTACGTCCACCATTGTCAAATCCTTCAATAGCTTTATTACTATAACCCTTGGCCGTCGACCCCAAATTCAACTCTAACTCCACCGCCAAATCATCATCACGACTGTCCTCCTCCTCCACCGCCACCGCTGACGATCCCAGCCCATTTTCACCATTATAAGTCACATCAATGAGGAAAAAACTCTTCCCATTTTGATCCTCACCGGAGCATTCACATGAATAAAAAGTAACAGTATCCTTTTCATTAAGCTTCTTCTCTTTCACAAACCTGCTCCACCCCCTTGTAAAAACAAAGCTTTGACTACTCTTCCAGTAACAGTAACGAAACTTCCATGTCACCATTAACTTGTCGTAAAAAACAAGCTCAATGTCTTCAACGCCGCCACCAACGGCGGCGGAAACTTGTCGGTCGGTTTCACAGATGCGAGGGAAGTATTTAACCGCGTATTTTTTTGGGATTACTAACCTATTAAGCTTACCTACATCACTAGGTGTTAATTCTTTTTGAAACAATTGCATGCATGAAAATTGTTTATCACCATGAACAAGTTTCTTGTTTACGTTGTTGCTTGTATTTAATTTCCCATCTCTTTTTGACAAAATTTTGACGAAATCTTCAAATTTGGCTTGATAGGAACCATCTCTGATCATATTAAGAACATCTTCAGTTGAATAAAGGCTTTGAAAATCAGGTTCTTGGATGTTTTGTTCGGTCCAAGGGAAATTCCGGTGAGAATCGCTGCTTCGGAGTTTAACGGCGGCGCTGTCATATGCCATGGCAGCTTCGTTTTCAGACTTGAATGTACCGAGCCACATACGTTGATGGTTGGCGTATATTTGTGCACCCCAATGACCATTTTGTTGTGGGACAACACCTTTGAACTTTGGTAAGGAACCAATCTGGTCGTACCGGGAACGTTTTCCGGGCCGGAATTTGTAACCGCTGTTGCCGGAATCCGATGTTTCTGCTGCTAAAACAGTCAGTTTTGTGTTTAAAACAATGCTTGAATCATCTTCCACCATTAGAGACGATTCTTAAAACACACACACACACACACAAAAAAAAGGCAGGCAAAGTTGATAAACAGGGAAACTGGGGATTTAATATAAAATATAAAATGTAAGAGATTATATATATCTATATATATATATGGATTTATTCAAGAAATCCAGGAGAAAATGAGGGAGAAAATGTGGGAAATCAAAGATATTGAAAATGGTAGGTTTAAATTTGAAAGATGAAGATGGTGTAATAAAAATTATAAATAAATAAATAATTAAAAAAATAGACTCAATTAGGTAACCATTGACAACCAAATAATTAACTTAAAATTTACAGGAAAAAATGATTTTCCAGTGAAAAATATTTAGGTTATAAAACAAAATTACTTAAGTAAGTTAGAAAAAAACTGTTCTTGAGTGATTGAGTTTTGATTTATCTTTTTTCAATTTTAGCCTTAATTTAGATAATAAGATTTTGTTCAACTTAAAATTTTATACTTAGCCTCTCAAATTAGTTTTCATTTTTAATGAAAAATTATCAATTTTCAGTGCAGTGTGTGTGATGATGTTGTTTGCTTTGATACAAAAATATATATATGTCTTTGTTTCAGTTGTTTGTAATAATCAGGTTTCAAGGTATTTATGTTTCAACTTTCTTATTTTATTTTAGTTTGTAAGAATTCGAAATCTATTTAAGTTCATCGTATAATTATTTTATAGGTTTGGATTTAAATTTCAACATTTAAATATAACTCAAAAAATGAAATAAAACTTGTTCGTCTACTTCATAAAAAAAATGAAAAAATTAGTTTATTTACTTTTATTTGTTAAAATTCAGTCCTTATACTTTTTGAAAATTAAATAAATACATGAATTTAACCTGTCAATGTTGTTAATTTATTGATTTTTGCTAATTTCTTATTACATATAAATTACTGAACTACCAGTTTCTTGAATATGGATTTAACAACAAGGTTTAATAATGTTTTCCCATTGGACTAACCTCTCAATTTTTTCAAAGTCTAAGAATTAAATTCTAACAAAATTAAAATAGAGGTACCGATTTCTCAACTACTGTAAAGTAAAAGGATGAAATTTAGAATTAGACCAAAATTTGTTTTTAAAAAAACCCCTCCTTAAATGGACACATGAATTTGGACGGTGACTATATTTGTTTTTTTTTTTTTTCTTTATTTCTTTGTCATTTTAATCTTTAATTTGTCCCCCAAAATGGGATTAAAATAAATTTGACACCATCAACACCAAAGGCAATAATCCCACTAACAAAATCAAAATATTTCCTAATATATATATTTTCTTTCTTTAAATTATTTTCTCGAGAAAATATTGGTTAAAAGAAAGTGTAATTGCTTAATCTTTGATTTATCGGCATATTTTGTTACCGAGATTAATGGGTTTAGAGATTTGACATTTCATTTATTATTGAATTTGGATTTATACAAATTAAGTGAAAAATAAGTTTGGATTTTCCTTCGCTTTGTTAATCTTTTTGTTAATGATTGTATGAGCCTAATTTGATCTGGGCCTGCTAAGCAACAAGACCCAGCACCCAACCCCAACATATTAAAGCAAGTACAAGCCCAAAGAACCCGAGGCCCAAATACCAAAACCCCAGCCCACACCAATCGGCAGAGGTAGAGATGGCAAACCCTAGGTGCAGTGTACCTAGGTTCTGTGGCCTTGGAGCCTTCACTGGCGGCCACATCAATCTTCTGACAACTTCACATTACCTGCTACCGCCACTGCCCACCGCATTAATGAACGCCGGCACCTGCAAATTCAAAAGAAACGAGAGCAGCAACAGAGGACAAATAGGGAAATGGGGAAACAGCATATCGATAGTGATTGTTACCCATTTTATTATTTTATTCATTCGGCTATAAAAGACCGAAAGCAAAATGTGAAACGGGACTTTTTTTGGATCCCTTTTTTACGAATACAAAGAAAACAGAAAGAAACACAGAGAACATTAAAAGAAACCAGAAACCAGAAAGGTTGTTCTTTTGATCTTGCAATTTCGAAATATTAGCATTAATAATAAATCATACCTTCTTTGGAATCTTTCTCAAAATCGGACGCTTCCGATGATCCCTACGTCGCGAAATCCTTCTCGCGATTTAACGAGGGTAGGAAGCACTGATCCGAACTCTACCCTTTACCGATTTCGTGACTTTTACCTGCGTTTATATACGTTTATATATGTTAGTTAATTAAAACGAGTAAAAGTTTTATTTTCGAGTGCCATCGGCAAATAAAAATGGGGACTTTACCTTTGGTTTCCCTTTCGATCGGAGAAGAGAGGGCCTGACCTTCAAGGTTTGCCCGAGGGTCTTTCCGGGGAAACAAGGAATCAATGGGTTCCTTTCCCTTCTTCTACTCTTTTTCTTGGTTTCAAACACGGACCAAGCTCTAAGGCTCTCGAGTCTGTCGAACAAAGGGGAAAGTGGCCTCCATTATGCGATTGCCACCGTCCAAGGCAAGGATGGGCTCAGCCCTAGTCGAACGGCGCAGATAGGAGGCGATGAGCCTTCTTAGGGTTTTGCTTCAAGTGGAAAGCAGGGGAGGTTCTTCGGCTGCTATTTAGAAAAGGGGATTTTGGAGTTCTGTTTGAAAAATGAAAAGGAAATGAAAGAAAGAGGTTGAGAAGGGATCTATTAGGCTTAAAACGGTGTCGTATGAGGGTCTTGAACCCATGTGCTTCTTCCTTTTTTGGGCTATTAGCGGAAACAATCCCTTTTCTTTTGTTGCACCTCTTAATCGCTTTTTTTTTTATCTTTCAATTTGGCCTGCAGATTTTTTGTCTTTTCCAAATGAGTCCGTCGATCTGCCAAGGCAGAGAACGTGCGTTAAAATTTTGGGGAAAATACCCATGCTGGTGCTTGCACCTTCGAGCCAGCTTCAATTTAGTCCAAAACAGTCTTTTTTATTATTTCTCATTTTACCGTAAATTTTGCTCTGATTTTAATTTGGTCCATACTTGTTTAATATTTGCAATATTCTGCTATACGTTTTAAACAGTTATAAGCTGCGTATATCCTTTCTATATATATGCATACTTTATAAATAAAGATAAGAAATGTATATCTATCTTAAATTTGATTATAGTTCACCTTTAAAATATCTAATAATTTCAATTTTTGTCATTCATTTGTCTTTAAGTTTATACACGTACATAAGTTTTCCTTTTGGGTTTTATGATATACCATTTTCATTCTTTTTGTTATAATCTTTAAATTTCCATTATATGAGGTCTATTTGTATTATTCTATGTCTTATTAGTTTCGATTAATTTATGTTCTTGTCTAAATTGCTCTATGTTATTTAATTAGTTGACTTTTGGTTATTATTATTTGATTGACGAATGTGGTTATAATTCTTGAATACATTGAGTTCATTCGTGCATATATTCACTTTGTTATAATATGTATCATGCACTGCTTGTTTTAATTAATTTGTTCAAACAATGGTCTAAAATAGCAATGCACATTTTCAAAAAAAATCGTGTTTATTTCTTCTAAGACAAGGCAATATTTTGTACTTAAGAATATCGAAAGTTGTGCTCTAATTTACGGGGTTTCAATTTTCTCGTTAAGCTTAAGTATTAAAATATCCTTTTAAATTTCAAGGCGTATTTTTAAAAATGAAACCCGTATATGAGATTACGTAATGTTGCATCCTAACTTACGGGGTGCGATACTTCAACATCTCGAAACGAGGAGATTTTAACAATTGTCTTAGGTTTAAACTATAAGTTTAAATTCGCTACTAATAAGAGAAAAATCACGTTTTAAAATTATTACAAACTTTCAACCTTTAACAAAATGACATCAAATAATCAATTCGGTACTAATTTTGGGCGTGACGAGGGTGTTAATCCTTCCTCGCACGTAATCGATCCCCGAGCTCGTTTTCTCAAATTTCGTGGACCAAAATTATTGTTTTAAAAAGTTTAGGCTTTTTAAATAATTTTCATGAGATGATCCGAACATCTCCAAATAAAATTGGTGGCGACTCCCGTCTTTAATTTTCATTTATCAAACCCAAAGTCGATTAATCGATTTTTATTTTTTTTCAAAAATGGTTACGACAATGATGACTGGTTTTGAGTTTGCTTGGAAATTGTTGTGGTAAGCCATAATATTCAAGTATAACCAAAAAAAAAAAAATTTATAGTAAATTATATAAATAGTCACTTTTATTTGCCTCAAATTATATTTTAGTCACTCATATTTGAAATGTTACATTTGAGTCACTTACATTGTCGTTTTGTTATGAAGTGGTCACTGTACTGTTAAACTTCGTTAACTCCCTAAAAGCAGTGCTACGCGACAGTCTAAATCGATTTTAAATGCGAACTTGGATGTCCAATTACTAGGATGAAAATAGGTTTTTAATTAAATAAATTTAATTTGGACTGCCATGTAGGACATCCAAGTTGGCAATTAAAACCCATTTGGACTATCATGTAGGACCGCTGTTAGAGAGGTAACGAAGTTTAACGATAGAGTGACCACTTCGTAACAAAACAATAACGTAGTGACTAAAATATAACATTTCAAACATAAGTGACTAAAATGTAATCTGAGGCAAACAAAAGTGACTATTTTTGTACTTTACCCAAAAAACCTATGTTGGTATTTTTGGATAAATTGATATTTAATCCCTGTACTTGGGTAATTTTTTCAATTTGATCCTAATTTTTTTTGGCCCACATTAGTCCCGAAACTTGGCAACTTTTCCCAATTTTATCTTTAGAACTTAGGCTCTATTTGTTTCATTGAAAATGGCTTTTGGAAAAACTAATATTTTCTGGTATTTGGATGAATCTTTGTAAACTATTTTTTGTTGTTTGATAGATTTCCTAAAAATATTTCATAGAGCTGTTTTCAATGAAATAAACATACATTTGAGATTTATGATAAATAGTTTAAATGAAGCAGTGGTGTTAAGGTGAAATTATAGTAAATAATGAATCTTGATGATGTTAAGGATTAAATTGTAAACTTTATGAAATTTATAATTGAAACAAGAGAAGTGATATGCATGAAAATTTGTTATGTGAAATAAGATATTATTAAAGTGCTTATATGGTGAAAAATAAATTACATGACAATAAGGACTAAATTGAAAAATATACAAAATTTTAAGTGTGAAACAATTTAATATGTCAATAAAGAAATTATGATAAAAGTTTAATGAATGTGTTATTAGATGATGAAATATGCATAAAGTATTGTAAGAGTGAAATTGTGGAAAAATATGGAAATTTTATGATAATAAGGACTAAATTGTTAAACTTGAGAAAATATGCGGATAAAATAATACAATTGAAATACATAGAAATTTAATATGTGAAACATGATATTGAGATAAATTATGTGATTAAAGTGTAACAAGAAAGAAAATTGATTTAATATGATTAATTAGTGAATATTGAACTTTTATGACAAAAAGGGATTAAATTGAAAAGTTATGAAAGTTTATAAGAAAATATTTGATAAGTGAATAATGTAGTAGAGAATGTAACATCCCGGTGCTTTGACTCGATGTTCGGGTCGAGTATGGGGGTGTTATAGTGAACAAAGTCTTATCAATTTGAAAAATGTCTTACGAAAAAAAGTTTGGTAAGACATTTTAAGGGAATAAAGGGTAATTTTACGTTGATCATCCTATTACATGAAACAAACATAGGAAAATGCTAAAAAAGTTTTCAGTAAAAGCTTTTATGTTGAGACAAACGGAGCATTAGTATTTTACTAAAATATGACGACGTGACACTCTGAGATTATATCACATCAACACTTGAAAATTTTAAAAATTATATAAACCACAATTGAGTCAAAATCAACGTTTCATCTATACACATAAACCACAATTCAAGCTTCACGTGTATAATTGTACCAAATCAAATTTCATGTGTCAAATTGCACATTGGATCAAAGTTCATGTGATATTTATCCCATATTTAGTTTGATAAAACCCTAATTTTTATACTTATCAAAATTACAACAATGTGAAAAAGTACTAATTTTGACTTGTAGAATTACCCAAGGGACTAAGAAGAAAAATGTGAAATAGTAAACATTAGAGAAGGGAGGGCTCAGTAATTTTAGGAAAATTTTGTTACATTTCAACAGAATCCTCTCTTTTTAACATTCAAACCCCCAAACCCCTACTCTTTTCATCGCAAAAGCAAATACAAAGTGCATATTGCACGGTTTCTTTGTGCAAGAAAATCAAGAGTTTGAAACTTAGTCCATAACAATTTGTAATTGTGAGCTTATTAGTCCTCTCATCTGTTTGTAATCCCCATAAATGACAATAGGCTTCACCGGATCATTATTTTTTACTTCACGGAGTACTACTCTCCCTTTCTCCGCCTTCGACACCGGTTCTTCGCCGTCACCGGAGCCTTTGATAGTTCTACAAGACGTTGCCTTGTCGGTTGCTAAGTTTCGTAAAAGGTTAGTAGTAGCTTTAGCAGGGGCGAAGCTAGAGGTGGGAAAACGATGACTTTCTTAAAAATTAGTAATTCAATCCGAGTTTAAGGGTATGGGTGAAGATTATTTACTATAAATATAATTTTTTTTGGAAAAAATATTTATGTCAATTTATTACAAAATAATAGATTTTCTTTTTCTCTTGAAAAAATGTTTTTCTTAAATTTTATTAATTGAATTTTTTAGATAGCATTTTAAATTTTATATTCTATACCTTCTGTACACTAATAGAGATTTTTTTGTTGGAAATATTTATTTTTGAAAAAAAAAGTATTTATTCATATTTATTAATAAAAGGATAATAAGGAAATATTTTTCATTAAAATATTAAAAATAAATTTTAATAATATTTAAAATTAAAACATTGAAGTATTTTTTTACTATTTTAATTATTTTGAAATGGAAATTAAGTAGAAATGTAATTTTTTGAGATTATATTATTGGGAGCAACAATTACGAACATAAACCCTAAAATGGATATGAGGTTCTGATCATATCTAGTCTTTTTATGCGCTTCAGCGCACTCGAACCCACGTCTTCCTACATTGACAACAATAATTATGCCAATCGAGCTAAGACTCAATCAACCCTTTTAAGTTGTTTTTGTTACTATTTCATTACCATATATTTTGCAGAAGAAATTATCAATGGCTGATATTGAGTCCTCTACCGATGAGATTGAAAGAAAGGTTAGCAAATTAAAATTAAAATAAATTATAAAATATAGGATACTCTGAATTTGGCAAAAACCCATCAATATTTTCTTAAATATATACATTTATATATATATTCCTCATAATTCATACGTATTTTCTTAGAGATAAGAAATGGCTTGAAATGGCTTGGATACAAATTCTTCCATGTGAATATACAGTTTATAACTATTCCATATGCTTTATGATGAAATTAATAAGTACATATATATATAGTCAATATAGCTGATTTTATATATATATATATATATATATATATAAACATGGATTGAATTGTGAAATTTAAGAGTGATTATCAAAATATTTTCTGATATTAATAATGGGATATCACTTTCAAATGAAAATTGAAACCCACTTCATCATATTTTATAAAATGAGTTAAATAATGTGGCATTCACTCCTCTATATATATATATATTGGACCCTTTCTTCACTTTGTTCTCATACTAATAATTTTTCTTCTTCCTTCTTCACTTTGTTCTCATACTAATAATTTTTCTTCTTCTTTTTCATTTAACTCTTGAGTAAGTTTTTTTTTTTTGTAAATGATTTTCATGGATTAGTCCATAATTAACAATTTTAAATTATTTTTGTTACTATTTCATTAATATATATATTTTGCAGAAGAAATTATCAATGAGTGATATTGAGTATTCTATCGAAGAGATTGAAAAAAAGGTTAGTAAATTAAAATTAAAATGATTTATTAAATGTTGGATACTAAATATGGCAAAAACCCATCAATGTTTTGGACTAAACTCCAGGTTTAATATTTTATTATTATTATTATTATTTTATTTGTTGATCTTATTTAATTATTGATAATGACAGGCTGATGAAGAAATTATTAGCTTTGGGAAAATAGAATCTGGGAATGAAAATCAGCGTTCACCTGGAAAGAGGAAAAAATGCAGAGGATGGAAATTAGCAAGTCTCTTGCTAGGTATATCTCATTTATATGTATGTATGCATGCATGCATGTATGAATGGTACATGAAATGTTTGCTTAGTTATTTGATTTTTGGTTGCAGTGAATCAAGGCCTAGCAACATTAGCTTTCTTTGGGGTAGGGGTGAACTTGGTGCTGTTCTTAACGAGGGTACTCGACCAAGATAACGCCGTAGCGGCCAATAATGTTAGCAAATGGACCGGGACGGTTTACTTATGCTCGTTGATCGGAGCGTTCCTTAGCGATTCGTATTGGGGTCGTTACTTGACATGTGCTATCTTTCAGCTCATACTCGTACTGGTACCGGATAATCACCGTTGTTCTTCGTTTATATGTATGCACTCGTAACGTGTCGATCGAAATTGATATCGAATTGTTGTTGATTACAGGGTTTGGGGCTATTGTCATTTGCTTCATGGTTTTTTCTGATAAGTCCTACTGGTTGTGGTGATGGGATGAAACTTTGCAACACTCCGTCATCAGTTGGTGTCGTTATGTTTTACTTATCGATATATCTTATAGCGCTCGGGTATGGTGGGCATCAACCGACCGTGGCTACGCTCGGAGCGGACCAGTTCGATGATTCAAACCCGAACGCAGTTATGTCGAAAGCCGCATTCTTTAGTTCCTTTTACTTTGCACTTAATGTAGGCTCTCTATTTTCAAACACTATACTGGTTTACTATGAAGATTCGGGGAAATGGACATTAGGCTTCTTGGTTTCTTTTGGGGCAGCAATCATAGCACTATTGTTGTATTTATCGGGGACATCAAGATATAGGTACGTAAAGGCAAGCGGAAACCCGTTGCCACGCGTTGCACAAGTATTCGTCGCTGCATATCGGAAATGGGGCGTCACACCTGCTACCATTGATGCCTTGTACGAAGTCGAAGGAACTGAATCCGCAATCAAAGGGAGCCGAAAAATACTCCATAGCAACGATTTTAAGTAAGTAAAACAATTTAACAATCATAGACATTAGACACTTATGTTCCTTAGTTTAAACTACTCGAAATCGAATCGATTTGTAGGTTCCTCGACAAGGCGGCTACGATAACCTCGATGGATTTGCGTGGACCGAACAATCCATGGAAGCTTTGCACTGTAACTCAAGTCGAAGAAGCTAAATGCGTCCTAAAAATGTTACCGATTTGGCTTTGTACGATAATTTACTCCGTCATTTTCACCCAAATGGCATCCCTTTTCGTCGAGCAAGGTGATGTAATGGCTTCCAAACTTAAAAACTTCCGTATCCCGGCTGCAAGCATGTCGGCTTTCGATATTTGCAGCGTTCTCATTTGGACCGGGGTCTACCGACACGTAGTTGTGCCCGTGTCTCGATCATTAACCGGTAACCCCAAAGGATTAACCGAGCTGCAACGAATGGGGACCGGACTTATCATTGGAATGATTGCGATGGTTGCAGCCGGTGTCACTGAGATACAACGGCTCAAATCCGTGTCTCCCGGTTCGAAAAAAAGTTCTTTGAGCATATTTTGGCAAGTTCCACAATATGTTTTAGTTGGTGCATCTGAAGTTTTCATGTATGTTGGCCAATTAGAGTTCTTTAATGGACAAGCCCCTGATGGTGTTAAAAGCTTTGGTAGCTCACTTTGCATGGCATCAATTTCACTTGGCAACTATGTTAGTAGCTTGTTAATTAACATAGTTATGGAGATCACAACCCGAGATGGCGGTCCCGGGTGGATTCCCGACGACCTCAATGATGGCCATATGGACCGGTTTTACTTCCTAATCGCCGGTTTAACCGCGGTGGATTTCATAATCTATGTGTATTGTGCCAAATGGTACAATGGCATCAACCTTGACACTAGTGAGAACGGAATTCAATTGGAAGAACAACAAAAGGAGGTGCTTGCAAGTTTAATGTCTTAGAATTTTGGCTTAATGCAAAATAGGCCCTCAAATTATATCACTTTTTCTACTGAGGTACTTAAAAGTTTTTTTTTTTTTTTGTTCAAAGGTAGTACCTAAAGTATTAATTCATCTCGTTTTACCTTAAACCACAATACCATCTGCTAAGAATGTGCTGTGTGTCATACTCTTATTGGATGTTGTACACTTTTATAGGTAAAATAAGATGAAATTGATAGTTTAAGTATCACTTGATAAAAAAAAATTTTAAGTACCTAAATAGGAAAAATAGTACAATTGGGGGGGGGGGACAATTTTACAATTAATCCTATAATCTTCATCCATTTTCAACATTTAGGAATTAGATCAGTCATGGCTGTTGTCTTTTTTCTTATTAGCAATTATGATAATTATAAAAATAGTTAATATTTCTTGTTATTTTATTAATTTCTTTCTTCCATGCACTTACAAAGATAAATCATAAATCTTAAATTTTAAACTCCATACAAACTCAAAAAAATTATAATAATTATAATTAATATTTAACTATACAAGTGATTAGTATCTATTTATAAATTTTTTACTATTTTCTAATTAATCCAATAATATATCGTATCGTTAGCTTTAAGTACTATCAATTTATCAAATATAATTCCGTATAATTTACGCAAAAAATCAAATTCACAAATAGATTTATCAAAGGAAAATATTCGAAGTTATTAAAAAAACTTTAGTTTGTCTTTGAAGTTGCTATGGAAACAAATTTTGTAACAAGTTTTTCTACAAAGCTTAAGCAAGAGAGTAAAGAAAAGCAGCGAAGGATCAGAATTGTTACTTAATTCAGATTAAACAATCTTTTCTCTAGAAAATTGAATATAAATCGAGTTAACATTTTACTCTTCGATCACAAAATTTAAACTGTTTGATTGATTTCGAATCAATTCATTCTTAATAGAACGATTTTTTTTTGAAAAGTAAATATAGAGTAGAGTAGAATTTTTCTTTTGAATAGTGAGTATTAAGCAGTTATGATAATTGCTCGTTCCCTACTTGCTCCACTATAAGATATTATCATTTTATCTTTATATATATAAACTATTAAAAGAATAAAAATGTTGTAATATATATAGAAAAAGTAAGTGTAATTTATGTTTAAATTTTTTTTTGAAAAATTATGTTTAAATGTTCACTTAACTTTAAAAATATTGAAAATATTAAAAATAAGTAGCAAAATTTAAATTAAAAGAGAGCAGGGCAGGATAGAGATAAATATATACAACATATATGGAGGTGGTAGTAATGATTTTCAAGATTATACATCTATAGTACAGCAATGCCAGTGGTGAAGCAGGCCGTGCCAACTATGGAGTGATAATGGATTTAACAACATTCACCCTGTCTCGCTTCATTGCCATCACTACTTCAATTAAGCAAGATAGAAATCTTTAACTCTTATTTTTTAAACTTTATCAAGATATTATCTAATTCCATTTGTATAATAAAATTTTGCATTTGCTACTTAACTGGATATTTAAATATAAATTCTAAAGCCTTGTGTGTTGACCTAATGGTCAGGGAGTTCACCGCCGTATATGTGGTTTGAACTTAAATTCAAGTCGCGCTAGTTGCGTTATTGTAAGGGTTTTACCTCCTCTTATAATTCACTTACAAACTCACTAATTTTTTAAACTTTACGAATATATTATCCAATTTTGGTTTCATTTTGTTTTTTGAAATTAAAATTTTTTTCTTTCAAATATAAACAAATATAAATATTTTGAGTATTTTATGACTTTTGAGTTTTAGAATTGATGACATGTTGATGGGTTTTTAAATTTTTAATTTCAAACGTTTGAACATTTTAATATTTTAAATTAGAATTGTAAACTTTTAAAAAATAAAAAAATAATTTTATTATTATATTAATTTATAAATTTATAAATTAATTTTGATTTTGATTTAAAAAAAAAAAATTGGACTCATCCTGTGTTCACGTCATCCTGGTAAGTGTGGAACCTCACACGGCAATATAGCATTCGTTTTTATGAAATGGGATCATCCAAACTATGAAGATGAAAGCTCACTCTTGGACATTCACATATTAAATACCAAAAGGCAAAGAAATAAGAGGGTGAGCCTTTCGTTTCATTTTCAAGATAACATAAAGTGTATAAGACATTCTAAATTACTTATTCAACTATATATATATATATATATATATATATATGATAAATGCTTGCCAGTTCATGTGCTTGTACCAATTAATATTTTCAATGCTTCAATTCATTCCTGATTGAGTCTTCACTCGACTAGTGTAGATATTATTATCAATACAGAAAGATGTAGATTTGAGTGTGCTGAAACGCATTATCCTCCTATTAATGAGTTGGAAAGGAATTAGATATAATCAAAATTTATTATGAGATTGTTAAAAAAAATTTTAACTTATTATCAAATACTTGTTGACTTTAGTGAATTGTTCAAACATCTAATTACATACCCAAGTTATATAAATTCAATTGATTCCAAGGTGATATATGCATAGGTAGAGTGAAACTTATTAAATGTATCGCAAATTGACTGATGTTCCAAACTTGACAAACAATTAACTGTAATGAATTTAATTTAATAATTTTCAATCACATCCGTGCACGTATCCCTCTTAAATATATCACTATTAAACTTAAATTCTTGAGTTTAAATCAATTGCATGATATTGTCACTCCAAGCGCTCTAAACTACACACCAAGTGAAGGATCAGTGCCATCACATGAGATAGAATTGCTATGGGAGTCATCAAATTAATTACACATTAGAAACTTTCGATACTTTAATATGTACGATGGAAATTATTAAGTGAGTCACAAATTGAGTTGATGTTCCAAACTTGAAATGAGTTTACCTTTGTTGGGCTCATATAAACCATACTATATCACCTATAAACTCATATACTCATGTCTAGCTTTGAACTTCCTCACTTGTCAAAACATGTCTCAAATCTTGAAATCACCTATCAATCACTCTTAGCTTGTCTTGATTTGTCTCATCATAATATTACTATTGGCTTTTATATATAATATTGAGGGTCAGAGATGAGGGTCATATGGTTTGAACACGTGTTAAACATATATCTGACAAAAATTTTAATCACTACTCCATACAAGTCAAGACCATAATATTACTAGTTATTTTGTAATTTTGTCTCATTTCATAACAATTTTTTATGGTAATTAATTATTATAAATTCGCGGAAAGATGAGATAGTGTAATCACATTATAGTGGGGCATTATTTTTTCACATGGCTTTTAAAATCTGATCAAGAATCAATTGAAATATCAGTCTTAAAAAAAACATCAAATTGGATGATCCGTAAATCAGTATAATCAATTGAATTTTTTTTTTACATTTTTTAATTATTATTTAAATTTTTTAATTATTCATTCAATCGAATCGATTCAATTAAAAACCGATAATTCACCAATCCAATTTCCTTTTCATTTGATTTGAAGATATAGTTGTTGAAAATGAAATAACATAAGTTTTCTAAAGTAATACAAACCATAAAATAAGAGGGACCAAGCAACATGTGGATGATGCAACAGCCTGCAAAGTCATATACATACATATATAAGCCCAAAACCCTGTTAATTTATTTATTATTTTTATGATTAAGGTATTTGTTGCATTGGTTTTAAGGTACATTAAAATTAATTTTGTTTAGGTTTATTGTTTTCTCAATAAAAATATCATATTTAAGACAAACTTAAATTCTCTTTCTTGCAATTCTGCAAAAGATTTAATGGGGTTAGAAATATTATGGATATTTATATATTAGGAGTACGATTATATTTTACCTTTTTAATAAAAAATTAACAAATTAGTTCCTACATGTTAGATTAAAGAGTATATTGGTCATTCTGTTAAAAAATTCATCTATTTCTACTATTAAAAATTGATCCTTATATGCATGATGTACATGTGACACGCTACATGTCACTATTAGTTACTGTGTTAGCTATGACAATTTTTAATAGTAGAAATGGATGAAAATTTTAATAGAAAGAACCAATTTACTCTTTGATCGAATATATAATGATTAATTTATTCATTTTTTTGAATAAAAGAAGTAAGATATAACTTGCTATTTAATACAAGAATTTCCATTATATTTTTACCATCCAATGGGATATTATCAATTCTAAATAACAATTCATATCTTGTAATCATGGTAAACAATTTAATTATGAGGGTAAAAGAAGAGAGAATAAAGTAATGATTATCAAGTAAATCAAATCATCGATTTAAATAATTAAATTATCAGTTCAACGATAATTAAATAAAAAATTCATAACTATTATATTTTTAATTATTACTTCATAATGATGTATTTTATTTCTGATAATATATCATCAAATCAAGTCTATCAAATAATAAATCTTTAATTCAGCTGATTGGTCTAATCTGATTTCAACAATCGGAAAGATAAAGTCGAAGACTATCACAATCTAATCATCCCATCATAAGTTGATTTTTGTTTGTGGTATCTGTTGATGAAAAACGAGAAGACGTACAAAGAATAGTGAAATGGTTGACCTGCACTCACTATCCATCTCTTTTGATGTCTTACAGCACCGATTATATACACTGTAATTTCTTGGTCACTATCATATATCACAAAGAATTTGAGCACTCAACATGAAAACCCAGAATTTCTTTATTTGTCAAGTGGGGGCATATTATGTTTGGATTTATGCAAAGTTACAAAATGCTGTATAAGATGGTAAAATTTAGGGTCAAAGCTAAAACCTTGTACTAAAAATACTTAAAATTAAGCTATTAATTTATTAAAAGAGGTAAAACTATTTTTTTTCTTTTAATCAAATGTTATGAAGGATTTAGATTAAATTTTTTAATTTTGGAGAGGGGTTAAAAAGTAATTTAATTATTTAATTAAAGGGAAGAAATAGGAGTAAACGTTTTTCCCCATTTCAATGTTTGAATCTCAAAATTATTACTGAGAAGATTGTCTTATAGATGAATTGTGTAGAGGCAGTTAATCTGTTAAGTAGTTATACTCGAGATCAGAATTTGTTAGGGGGAGAGTGAAGGATTTATTGAAATGGATGGAAGAATTTTAAGTGGTACATGTATCTAGACAGAAGAATAGAGTAACGAATAGTATGATTAACCTTGTTATAAAAATAAATGTTGAATAAAAAGTTTTTAACAAATTTTATTGGACGGTACATAATATTGTAGTGATTGAAACTCCCAACTTCATGATAAAACAAAATGGATAATTTTTTTTTTTTTATTTTGATGTTACAAAAGAAAGAAAATGTTAAATAAGTGTAAGTATTTCTTTTTCCCTTTAGTTAAAAGGTGTGGTTAATATTAATTCTTTAAAGCAGAGGAAATCAGCTGTATGCCAGTTTCTATGTTTTCTAACAGATTTTTCACGTTTCTGACACTAGAAAATTTTGCAGGCCAAAGAAAAAAAAAGGAAAAAACAGAGAGCAAGATGATGATTGTTAGAATCAAATTGAGTGGTGAAATCGATTGAATTGAAAATTGATAGTCTAATAAATTCAACTGATGCTAAAAGAAATAAAAAAAGATTGAGCCGATATAAAATCAGTTGGATTGAATTTAAATTAATTTAAATATTTAATTTAATTTTTATAATTTACAAAATAAATGTTTGTATTTATTAAAGTTTCCTTTTTTTTATATATTTTTCCTAATTATTTTTGAATTTTTAGGACTTTTTTAGAATTTATAGGACAATGAGCCAATCTAGTATGTACAACATTCGAAATTCAACAAATAAGAATAACTGAAGCAATATTAACTTAAAAAAAATTTAAATGCAATTATGAAAAATATCACCATATTTAAATAGACAATTTGTTGAAATTATTAAAAGTAAAAGAAATCGAAAAAATATTCATAAAATTTATAAAATATTTTAAATTAAAAAAAAAACTCATAATTATTTTCAAAATTTTGAAAAAAAAAACAAGTTTTTTAAAACTTTATATAAACTCAAACATTAAAAGAAAGAGAGAAAAAAGTTCTTCAGATAATTTTTTGTGACAATTCCAAAATAACGAAAATATTTTTTTTGAATTTTTTATAAATTTAGAAATTATAATTTTTTTGAATTTTTTCCCTATTTTTATTTCTTCAAATTCAAAGAATGGACAAATATTTTTCACAACTATATTTATTTTCAATCCTTCAACTTTTACAAATGTAAATAATTACCATCATATTTGCTATTTTTTTAATAATATTTAAAAAATAATTTATTATAAAAAATAATTAATGCTGTTATTAATTATTATTTTTACTCACTTTCTAATTTTCTAATAGTAAATTGCTCCCAACCTTAAGGGTAAAAAACCTTTTTGAGTATTTATTAACAAGTACATGATTTTTTTGATAGAGGGCTGAATGTCTCAGTAAAAAAAAATATACTGTCCTTCTAAGGAAGAACTCATCAACAGTGGACCAAATCTGTAAAAGGAAAATAAATAAATTGGGGATTTAATACACATTTATATATCTTAAGACCAAATGCACAATGTACAAAATACCAGCCAAGATTATGGAGCTATGAAATTTCATGCTAATCCCTATACTAAGACCAGATGCATTCATATATAACAATCACATTTCAGGTTGTTCTACTAAGAACAATCATCTTTCTTCTACCATTATTGACCATCATCTCACAAATATTAATAAAAGCATGTTAACATCTGAACCCCGGTGCGATAGAATGACAGGTCCAAGTTAATGGTATACCTCCCCTCAACAGAATATCATACAGATGAATTGAATTGAAATCATAAGGAACTGTAATTTCCATAAATTTCATTCGTTGAAGCTCGCAAATGAAGTTAGCAGGAAGATCAGTCACATTTCGCAAAGTGATTGTTGTACTTAAGATTTTGTAGTTGAACAAAACATCCCAAGCCTAACGTAAACACAAAATATACATTGATTTATGGCCTACAGGGATCTACCTACCTCTATATTGAAATGAATATAGGATGAAAGGTAAAATAAGGTTCAAAAGAAGTGTAGTCAAATGTGCAAACCATGTAGAAAGACCTGATAATCGATGACCGAGCTTGTTTCTTGATCTGCTTAGCGAAACAGCCTTTGCACTGATCTCTTAGGCACTTTGCCTTCAAGCTTCATTCTTCTATAAGCTTCTCTAATGTGGCAAGGCCTGATTGGTCCGGATTCTTTTCTCTCTGTCATGACTATTCTAGCTGCAAACCACCAAAATAATGGAAAAATAGACTCAATAGCTTAAAGTCTTGATAAATGAACTTCTTAGCACCAAGCCATATATATTTGATCATAATATTTGGTGAATTTACAAGCATTCCACCATGGAAGCCCTTGTACTAGGAGTTAGATTGCATTTCACCCACTTTACTCAAAAAAAGAGTAACTTAGTCCTTGTACATTAGATTAAAGAGCAAACCAACCCTTTCTATGAAAAATTTCATTCATTTCAACTGTTAAAAACTGACATGGCTGACAGAATAACCAAACAGTTACACGTGGCATGTCATGTGTATCTCATTCTTACAAGCACCAGTTTTTAACAGGAGAAATTTGCTTTTTGATCTAATGCACAGAGACTAATTTGCCCATTTTTTAGTAGAGGGGGCACAATGCAATTCGACTCTGAGTACAAGGGTTTCCTTGGTACTTTTACCAGTTTCACTCTTTTTGTTCTCTCTTTCAATCAAACTGATTTGCTTTCTGGAAATGAAATCTCAACACTACTGCTATAAGAGGAAAGTGCATGTACCTTTCTCAACGAGTTCACCGACAAACATTTTCGCTATACCACACACAACAATGGTCATTGGCAAAGAAATTTTCTGGCTGCCAGTTATGCTTACCAACAACTGCATATACCCAGAACAAACTTAAAGTCGATGTATTATCAAATCATGTTTTGCAATACTGAAATGCATAAATGGATTGGAGCTGTACTGACAGTACATATGCCACCAAGGAATCTCATGTATATTCAACAATAATACACAAAATTTTCAGTTAATTATCACACCCATGCAGATGAAATTAGAACAAGTCAAAGAGGCAACAAATAATTATAAATCCACCATATATAAAAACATTTCTAGAGAAAGACTACCCAAAAAAGCTTTCCAAGAAGCTCACCCTTCTCATGTTAGACCTTTGAAGCGCAGATCTCCTAAATGATTCATATCTACTCATCTGATTCTCTGTGAATTGCGATAAAATGGCTCTGCAAAGAAAAGAAAATTTTAACAGCTCTAGGCAGATGCCTCCTATATTAGAGAAAGGCAATAGAAGTATAGAGCAAGGGATCATATTTTGAAATATGGTTAAATTCTGCTATTAGTCCCTGTACTTTGTGAAAGTTGTGGATTTAATCTCCGTACTTTTAAAATTTCAATACTCACCAAATGATAACTAATAAATTCATTCAGTTAAGTTCTGCTATTTTCCAAATCTGATGCGGGAAATATTATCATATGTGTAATGCCATGTTTTTCACATATTACTCTCTAAAAATACAGTTAATGGATTAATGACGGTCTTTTGCATTATGATTGAAATTTCAAAATTCGATAAGTATAAAGATTTAGAATGATCCAATTGGAGAATATTGACTAAACCTATAATCATACGCATAGTACAGGACTAGTAATTGAATTTAACCAAATAGATTTAACTGCTACTGTTAGGGCTAGGATTAAAATTTCAAAATTCAAAAAGTACAAGAACTAAATTTAACCAATTCGAAAAGTATAGAGACTAAATTTGGTCAAATTAAAGTACAGGGACTAAATACACAACTTCCGCAAAGTACAGGGACTAATAGCAGAATTTAACCTTGAAATATTTATACTTGATCCTTTAAAACACTAAAAACATGGCATTTCACCAAATACATAATTATCTGAAAATTATAACAAAAACTAAGGAAAAAGAGGGTGAAAGAAAAAGAAACTCACTGCATCTTGGCCATTTTAGCAGGGTCAGCACTAGAAGGGAACTTGCTAAGCTCAACTTCCACATTTTCCTCCTCTTCATCATCATCATATTCTTTGTTCTTGGTGGTAGCTCTAGTAGCAACATTAGCATTAACACTTGTAGAGTGCACCTTAGGAGTTGAATTTGATGACGGATGACAGGGATTTTTTATGTTGGGACCAATGTCATCGTAATCATCATCATCTACAAGTAAATTGTGTCCGCCATTGGTTTGGTTCTGGGGTTCATTTGGAGTTTGGCTGTTCAGCTCATCCTCACCAACTGGGGAATCAGGTGGCGATTCCTCTTGCTCCTCCAATGCTGCTTCGAATGGATCCTTTGATTGCTTCATTCCAATACCTGCTTTTAGGATGATTTCGATCAAATTCTATCTAACAAATCATGCAAAGGAATGGAACGCCAAGGTCCTAGGATACATCTAATTTGGAATCTAAACTCCAGAACTCAAAGAAAATATGAATAAAATCCAAGCAACGTGCATACTAACATTTGGCATTAAGAGATTCAATTTAAGAACAATTTACAGGAAAAAATGATCCCTGAAAATGGACTAGTTTAAAGAAGCCAAATCCACCAAATGAATTACAAATGTGAAAGAAATCAAAGCAATGAATTTCAACCATTCAAGCAAGAAAAATGAAAATCAAGAAATTTCTAGTTCTTGCCTACGAAAACACATTCAAGTATGGCATGCACCGAAATACAAACAGGAATTAACCAGTTAGATTGAAACCAACACCTCAAATGCAATTGCAAGAAATTTTAGGTTGAAGCAATTGATACTGTACTAAATAGTTGATTGAAGTATAGTTATTTTTGGGTTTAGGGTTCTGGGTTTTGAGATATATTCCAACCCAATCGCTGGGATTGCCATAAATCGAATTAGATAGAAAGTGTTAACCCAATTTGAAGCTTTCTAAGATATTCAAATTAGTGAAATTAAGAGGAAAAGAACAGAAATAAATTGAAAACCCTAAATTAAAGAAATGGATATACGGATAAAGAACTGGGTGAAAAAAGATTACCTTTGCAAAAGTATAGCGACTCTCTAATGCAGACGAGAGAATCAAACAGATCGTTACAGTCAAACTCACCAAAAAAAAAAAAAAAAACCGAGAAAGAAGAACAAGAGAGAAGAAACAATATTTTATGGTTGTTTAAAAATATTTATATTATTTTAATTTTAATAATTTTATATTTTTCATTATTATTACTTTTTTAAACATATTTTTCATTATTTAAATTTTATATACAAGCAATTTAACATTTTTTAATATTTATATTATAGTGTTATATATTACTATAAATTTAATTTTTAATGTTAAAATTAAAATATGAATCCAGTCGAGCTCGAGTCTTAAATGTTATATTAACTTTCACATTTAATCTTATTTAATTCTTTTTAATAGTATAGAAATTAAATCGATCTATTCAATAGTAAAATAAATAATTTGATTTAGTACCTATCATAGGTAGAGGTGTGCATGGGCCGGGCGGCCCGGCCCGGCCCGAAGGCCCGCCCGAAATGTGGGAGGGTTTGGGCAAAAATATAGGCCCGAAAAATGGGCTTGGAAAAAAAATACGGCCCGTTTAAAAAATGGGCCGGGCTCGGGTAAGATATTTTCGGCCCGGGCCCGGCCCGGCCCGGCCCGAATTCACTAAAGACAAAAAATAATTTATTTTTTAATAATATTTTCCTATTATTTTCTCCCTATTTTGCTATCATTTTACTATTATATTGCTACTATTTTGTTGTTATTGTTTAGATATTGTATAAAACTTATTTTATTGTTAATTTTGTTATTATTTTAAAGACATTTGTTAATTTTGTTATTATTTTAGAGGCATTTGTTTGTTAAGTTACATCTATTTTATTGTTATTTAAGTATACATATTTTTTAAAATTTATTTTTTATTTATTGAGAAATATTTATTTTGGTTTTTTAGTATTTTTTATGGTTTATATATATTTTAAAATTATATAAAAAATAGTGTAAAAATTAATATGGGCGGGCCGGGCCGGGCTCGGGTTTTAATATTTTTATTCGGGTCGGGCTTAGGCAAAATTTTAGGCCCATTTTCTGGGCCCGGCCCGGCCCGAGCCCGACGAACGGGCCTAAATTTTTAATTGAGCCCGGCCCGAACCCGGCCCGGCCCGGCCCATGCACACCTCTAATCATAGGGACTTTATAGGTATTTTCACCCTTTTTTTAACATTTGATATATCTTTCAAAAAACGTGACATATTATCAACCATAATTTAAAAAAATTATAAAAAATTATAGATTTTGTAAAATTAAATTTTAAAAAATATATAGATTATAAAATGGTATAATATATAAAAATTATAGAAATACGTAAAAATTACAAAAAAAAAAACATTAAGATTTTTTTACATTATTTTTTAAATTAGAAAAAAAAAACATTATTAAAAACATATGCTCAAAATGAGCCTTTGGACCCATCAAAATTAAAAAAAAAATAAAAATTAAGAATTTATTTTGAAATTACTATTTTTTAAAATTATAAAAAAATAAATTATTAAAAAAATAATCTTTATAATAAATCTTGACATGTGTCCAATTTTAAATGAATTTGGATATTTTTTTATTCAAATTTATTTTAGATTTACATATTTACTAATCTTTTAGAATTTTTATAAATTTCTATATTTTTAATAATTTTTATATGTTATTTTTATTTTTTAAAAGATTATATATTTTTTAAACATCAAGTGATAATCGGGATTGAACTCGAGACTGATATTAGCTATCACAAAATTTTTATCATTCAACTTAAATTCAATTCAAAATTACAATTATTTTTTTTTAATACAATCCCTATAGGTTAGAATTACCTATAACCACTTCCCAACCTTTAAATATAAGGATGGAATGCACTTGAGCATTCTCCAACCTACGGCCTCTTAAATTGTCAATCAAAGTAAAACTCAATCGGTCAAATTATAATTATATTTTAATAGGTAAAATATACTAGTAGACACCCAACTATTAGTAAGTTTATTTTTTTGTCGCTTAACTATGAAAAGTTACAAGATAATCAGTTAACTATTCAATTTTTCTTTTTTAGTCACTTGCTATTAAATGACTAACGGAATGATGATGTGACAACTTTTAAAATTGGTATAATAATAAATTTAGCCCTCAATATTTACATATTACCTAATTTTATCCTATTTTTTCATGAAATATAATTTAATATACAATGTGTAATTTAGAAATAAAAATATATTTTTAAAAAATTATGTTTAGTATTAAACTAGACAATCCTCAAATATATTGCTTTCTTTATACTTCAAATGACTAAAAACTCGATGTCTCTCAAGGACAATTAATTCAATTTTTGTTAGCTTGAGCTGACTGTAATGAAGCAAATCAAAGCTAAATATATATTTTTGAATCAAATTATAAAATGCGTAAATGTTAAGGGTTCAAATTTTTAAAATCAAGACTAAATTGGCACAATATATAATTGTTGAGGGTTAAGTTGTTATTATGTCAATTTTAAAAGCTATCACATCAACTTTCTACTAGTCATTTAATGGCTAGTGACCAAAAACGAAAAAATTAAATAGTTAAGTGATTATTTTATAACTTTTCATAGTTGAATAATCAAAGAAATTTTAATAATTGAATGACCAAAAATGAAAATTTTTAATAATTGAGTATTAATGTCATTTACCCTATTTAATCGATTCCACAGCTAAGGAGACAAAACCTAAGAGAAGATCCCTCGTGAGGGAATCATATTCCAACGTAGGGTTTCAAAGAAAAAGCTTTGTAAGGCAATGGATGAAAGCCAAAACCCTAAAGACAAATAGATCCCTGGAGTGATTCCATCGGTTCATTGAAATCGATGCGGAAACAGACACCGGAGGCTCACGAGCTATGTTGCCTTCACCTGTGCCGACTTAAAAATCTGACTCTCACTGATCTTTTCTTAACAAAAATCCAATCTACAACATGCCAAGCTCTTTCATATAGCCCCCCTTACCAACTACAAAACTTTCTTTCCACAAACAATTACAACCCTAATTTTATTTTATTGGAATTAAGTATTTTATGGTTCGTGAAAATTAATTATTTTACGTTTTTATGTTTGTTTCTTTTAACACCGCTATTTTTAAGATTTAAATTTGATTTTTCTCTTTAATGGTAGAGTGTATCTTACCATTACACTTAATTAACTAAGTTTGATGTTTGGGAATAAAAAAAAAATACAAAAACCAATAAATATAAGTATAATCAATATAATTGATGAATGATTTTTGACTCTTTCAAAAGAAGTCTTTGAAGTGTCGTATATTTGGAGCCAATGAACTTCTTGACATGTTTGGTATTGTCTCCGGTTCGACTTTTGTTTACCGACGCTGACGAGAACCTGAATGTTTGAGGTTGCTTTAAGAAATGGTGGGTTCAATAAAATGGAAGAGCCTCGTCTAGAAAGATTGTGCGTGGCACATGAGCACTTACCAAAAAAATGAAAGTGCCTGTGTTAGCTAGCTCAAGTGGTAGCATAATTGCCCACAGGTACCATATATGCTGTAGGGCATGAGCTCAAATATTACTAGGCACAAATGGTTGTGTTTCCTTGGTAGATGGTTGTGCGCCACACACAGTTCGTCCTGATAAGTCGTTCCCTCTCTGTTGAATCCTCTACCTCAAGCACTCAGAATTCTTACAAACGAACATTGATTCGATGTGTATTGTGATAAGATAAATTGATGTTGTTGTATGCACTAAACAATTTGATTCAATTACTAATTCTAATTCAATTATACACATTTAAAAAATAAATAAATAAATTCAATTATTTTCATATTCGGTAGATATAATTTTATCTTGGGTAAACTACATTATTAGTCACTAAATTATGGGTAAATTTTTGTTAAAATAATTTACAATGTAGTCACTAAACTATTCAAAATCGATGATATATTGCTTTCTCTGTTCGCATTGCCTGCGCTTATAGAAAGCTCTATTTCCCCTTCTCTTCTACAATTCAGTTTTTTTAATGAAATTGTTGGACAAAACACGTTAGCAAACAAATATAAATATTAAATACAAGATTTGAACAAATAACATAAACGGATATTTATATTTATGTAAAAACACCATATCTAAAACAAAAACAAATTAAATAAATATTTATATTTATTTAAAATTATAGATTTGAAAACAATTAAATAAACAAGATCTTTTGAAAAACCAGAAATGGAATAAAGGAATTGAGTTTTACCAGATGTTAAGGCCAGTTTTCACAGTTTTCTTGAGACAGATTCGGCTGCTCCTATGATACTTGAAGAAACGTTGGTAGACTATCTCCCAGGATGTAACAACAAAAATGATTGCGGCGGTAGTATCTTTGTAGTGATCAACGAACAAACCTTACCTTCTTTTATCACCGAAACCTTTGAAAATTTGTAGAGGAAAAAGAAACGAATTTTTTAGTCTCTAAAAAATTCTATAGTATTCTTTAGGCTTTTATAGGTATTTAATAGGGAGGAATATAAAATTTTCCATTCACAAAGATACAAATCTGCTGAGAAAAAAATAAAATACATAATGGATTAAAATATCCGTAAACCTAAAAAAGTCCAACCAATTCAAACATTTTGCATCATTCACATCATGGGGGTGCACCCCTAAACCTAGTGGATTTGGATTTGAACCCCCACTTCACACAAGGAAGAATATTAGTTTAGTTATTCAATAACTACTAAGTTGGTTTATATATATATATAAGTTCCACACTTGATTTCCAATCAACGTGAGACTAATGTTTTTCATTTTTCTCAGCATAATTCACAAGCATCAATTTCTCATTCATCACTTGACCATTTTAAGCATATGATATACCGTTGTAAATGTCTTATGGAGTATAATATAAAATCATAATTTTATGATTAAACTCTCTACCTTTACCAATCGAAAATATGCCTCAAAATTTTTAAAAAAATTATATTTTTTTAATAAAAATAATTTTAAACATCAAGAATCTGCGAGTAAAATTTAAATAATTTTTTTTTCAATCTTCGATACTACTGGCTATTAAATTAACTTGGGATTTTGATGCATGCAACAAAAATTGAGATTAGAATCCACGATGTGGAGCGCAAAACAAATATGTAAGCAAATATTGTCATGTCGTAAAACCATTTGATTTTTGTTTCAGTCGTTCATTGAAATAATCCATAACACGTTTAAAATGAAGTCCCTCAATGAAGCCATCACATGGGATGTTACATAAAAGTTAGAAACTTAAACGTGATGATGTATGAACATTCATATAGCAAGCGATAATTCCAATGACCAAAAATTATTGAAACCAATGTGCTTTCCCTATCAGTGAAAATGGTGATGGAGCCATATCTATAACATTGTTTGCGTACATATTTTTTTATTATTAATATTTTATTGATAAAAGTATTAGAGATTTTTGTATTAAAATTCATATTGTATTTTATTTTTTATTTTTATTTTAAAAATAAATAAATTAGTTGTTATATATTAGATCAAATAATAAAATAATATAAATAGATGGGATTTTTAATTGAAAAGGACCAATTTACTCTTTGATCTAACATACAATGATTAATTTGTCATTTTTAGTAGATGAGGTAAAATATAATCTGGCTCTTTGTATAGGGGCTTCCGTGATACTTTTACCCTATTGTATCTCTTCTCAATGATAAATAAAAATATGTTTTAGAAAATTGTGTTTCTAAAGATAATCACAAAGTTAAGTCAAACAAGTAGTAACATTGTTTCACTTAATTTCTCTTTCGAAAGAAAAACTCTTATTTGGAATAGTTGTTGATTAAAGTAACTATTTATTTAGAACAGTTATGCTTGGAACAATCATGTTTAGAGCATGGCTCCATTTTAGAATATGGTTGTCATTTGAGAACAACTCCGGTTAAGGATAATGAATGATTGGAATAATTCTTATTTAGAATAACTGCGTTTCAAGAATAACTATATTTAAAACAACTTCTATTTAAAACAATAGTAATTTTTTTAAAGAAGAGATATTATTCAAAATTAGCTCTTTCAAGAAAAGCATCACCATAGAATAACTATTATTCAAAACAACCTTTATTAAAAATAAAGCTAAATTCACAATTTGGTCCTTGAAGTATACTTATTTTTTGACTTTGGTATATAAACTTTTCTTTGTCTCAATTTGATACCTAAAATACTCTCAAATTCCCTTTTTTGATGGATGTTAAAAAAAAATTCTTATAGCCAATCACAAAACGTCATGTGGAAAAGAAGTATTTTATTTAATTAAATGTATATACACATTAAAAATATAAAAAATAAAAAAATATAGAAAAACATATAAATTATAAAAAAAATCTATAAAAAATAAAATTTACAAAAATAAAATAATAGAAAAAAAAGTAGTTGAAATTAATAATATTATTACAAAAAATGTGAAACGTTTGTAAAAATTATAAAAAAGTTTTAAAAAATAATTTTCTTTATAAAATTCTAAAATATATAATTCTAAAATTGTGAAAAGGTATATAAATTTCATTTTTTTCAATTACTTGAAATTTAAATACTTTTTCAATTTTTATAACACTTTTTTAATTTTTATATGTTATTTTGGATTTTTAAAATTTATAATTATATTTTTCAAAATTTTATAAAAAGTGTTTTTTTAAATTATATATATATATATATATATATTATATGATTTTTTACATTTTTAATCAATATAATATATATAATACTAAAAAAGTTAAAAAAAAAGACAAATGACGTGTTCTAATATCACCACGTGACCCATTAACGCTTAATCAATGGTTAGTCAAAGCCAAAAGTATTTTTTAATATTTAAATATTTAATTTTATACTTATATTTTTTAATTTTTATCTAATATTTTTATTTTAAATAAACTTAATTGTCATGTGATATTTTTTCATTGACCAAAACATGCTATGTGAAGCTTTTTCATTAGCCAAAGTTTCCTAACAGCTTTTTTTTAATGTCTATTACAAAATGGACCAAAAATAGTGGAAATTGATATTTTAGGTATCAAATTGGGATAAAAAAGTTTAGGTACCAAAGTAAAAAATTTGGTATACTTTAGGGGCTAAATCGTGAATTAAGCCTAAAGACAATTATATTGAGAATAAATTAGGTTTAGAATAGGTTAAAATAATTATTATTTAGTAACAACTTTTGTTCAGGAAGAACTCTTCAATAACAATAGTTTGTATTTCACGAGATGCTCTTATTTTTTATTCAATATGTTTGTGCATTATAATGATCGATTTTAATCAAGCATAAATAAATGTCTTGATTGTGATTGTAATTTTTTCTACGCATTATACTGATCAAATTCCAATTGTAGTTGTACAAATATATTGATTGTAATTGTGATGGAATTGTAATTTCAAAAAAAGGAAAAAAGAAAGTAAAAAGATTAAATTTTATACGTATAAAGAGTACATGGACTATAATTAGAATTAACCTAAATTTGTTTGGTTATAATTAGAGTTTTTGGTTCAAAAATTTAATTTCTAAATTCGAGTCCAACCCGCTTTGGATCAGCGAAAGGTTCCTTTAAAATATTTTAATTATTTATATTTAAATTTAATAAAAAATATATAAATATAATATAATTTCATCATTTATTGAATCGAGTTGATCTAAAATTGAAGAATATAAACTCAAATTCGACTCAAGATGAATCGAACTACTTGACTAACCAACACAATCCAACTTATTTTTGAACCAAGCTTGAGTTTAATATTTTTAACTTAACCCAGATTGATTAACTATTAAACAACTAAAAGAATAAAATTACTTTTAATATATATTTGTATTTAAATTTAAATAAAAATATTGATATAAGATCCGTGAAAGGTCGTATTTAGTGATTATGAATTAAATTGACTATAATTGTATGATTTATGTTTAATTTAAATGTTAATTATTTATATTTACTCTGATAAAAATAAAAACATTCTGTAATATAAATCTGATGATCAGTTGAAGTGAGAGGTGTTACATTTCCTCCTGAGGAATACTTTTCATTCCACTATGAAGTCCCTATGGTTGCAACAGGTGTTTGGGAGATATCAAAAAGAGGAGAGAGATGAGGTGGGGTTAATGATGATGATGAAAGCGAGAATCATCAGAATCACGAAAAAGGGAAAAGGGTTATTAAAGAAAAGACTCCCATCCCCACTGATTCTGGTCTTGCTTCCCAACACGTAGCATCTAACCATAACGCCTCAGATCCACCACTCCTCTATTTATTTCAAAACCACTTGGATTAAACTTCCCCTCCGCTCCATTCCACTCGCCCAAAACCAACACGCCTTCTTTGTCTCGTGTTTCATCACCTGGCGTTAAACTGCTTTCTTTAATGGTACATTTCTCTCTAATTTCCTTCATTTTTTTCCATTTCATGTTTTTCTTGTTAATTTTGCATTGAAGTGATAAATTTGAGTGAATGATGTTTGGTATATCTTTTTAGTACCTGACCTTTTGAAAATACTAGCATTTTTTTTTAATATCAAGTGAAAGAAGAAGAAGAAGAAGAAGAAGAAGAAGAAGAATTTCGCCATGCAAAAAGCTTTTTAAGGCTTTTTTTTTGTTTCTTAGATCAAAATTTATTTGTTTACTTACTGTTCTTTTAAGCCTGAAGAAAGAAGCCGTGGTTTCACTTTTTGAGAGTTTTAAATCCCAGATACCAGAGAGCTTCATCGTTTATTCATATATTTTTAAACATTTTTTAAAGCAATAACTTGTGATTTTTTTTTGGTAAAATATGCAATAAATCTTCACATTTTTCGTAAGTTTAAAATTTAATCCTTTTATTTTTTAAAATTTAATCTTTTACTTTTTAAATTTTAAAATACACGTTAAATTTTTAACATTATTAAAATTATTTTATTAAATTTAAATTATTATGAGTAATTGAGTATTTTTTTTTTACTTTAAAATTTTATATCATCAAATTAAAAAAAAAAAAAAAAACAAAGTTAACACTTGCACTTGATTTCAATATAAAATAAAATGACTAAATTTCAATTTTTCAAAGAGTATAGGGATTTTTCTCTACTTTTTAGATTTAAATTTATTAACACTTTCTTAATTAAATTTTACTAAATTTAACTAAAAAATACAATATTAATAGTTAAAATTAAATTTTAAAAAGTACAAGGACTAAATTTTAAATTTTCAAAAAGTATAGGAAGTTATAGTACATTTTAACCTTTATTTATTTTATATATGATGACGTTCCTGCATACACCGAAGAGTGACCTTTTGCCAGTATTTTCGAGTGGCTTGTTTCTCTCAAAACTACCTTGAATCTTGAGACAGAATTAAATATAATTTTGGCCTTTTCTTCCATTTTTCTCTCTCTATTTTCTTTTAAAAATTGCTTCATAGAATTCAGAAAAAATATTTTCCAACACGAAAATTGCGTCAAATTTATTGTTTATATCTAATAAATGGTTGCTTAATTTCGAAAAAAAAAGTTATTGTAATTAGTTTTGCTTCTTGCATGTCCAGCCAGCAAAATGGGTGCCGGTGGTAGGATGCTAGTTGACGGTAAAAAGGAGGAAAATCGAGTCTCGGTCAATCGAGTTCCGATCGAGAAGCCTCCGTTTACGCTCGGTCAGATCAAGCAAGCCATTCCGCCCCACTGTTTTCGCCGCTCCCTCCTTCGATCCTTCTCCTACGTGGTCCATGACCTATGCTTAGCCTCTCTCTTTTACTACATTGCAGCATCATATTTTCACTTTCTCCCACAACCCTTTTCCTACATTGCTTGGCCTGTCTATTGGGTTCTCCAAGGTTGCATCCTCACCGGTGTTTGGGTCATCGCACACGAGTGCGGTCACCACGCTTTCAGTGACTACCAATGGGTTGATGACACCGTCGGGTTGATCCTTCATTCCGCCCTTTTAGTCCCGTACTTCTCGTGGAAAATCAGTCACCGCCGTCACCACTCGAATACCGGTTCCATGGAGCGTGACGAAGTATTCGTGCCCAAACCCAGGTCTAAATTATCATGCTTTGCGAAATACTTAAACAATCCACCCGGTCGAGTTCTATCTCTTGTAGTCACATTGACTCTTGGTTGGCCTATGTACTTAGCCTTCAACGTTTCGGGTCGATACTATGATCGATTAGCTTCCCACTATAACCCTTATGGCCCCATTTACTCCGAACGCGAGAGGCTACAAGTTTACATCTCCGATGCTGGTATATTTGCGGTAATTTATGTACTTTATAAGATTGCTGCAACAAAAGGGCTGGCTTGGCTTTTATGCACTTATGGGGTACCTCTTCTTATTGTGAATGCCTTCCTTGTGTTGATCACCTACTTGCAACATACTCACTCGGCATTGCCGCATTACGACTCGTCCGAATGGGATTGGTTGCGAGGAGCATTGTCGACGATGGATCGAGATTACGGGGTGTTGAACAAAGTGTTCCATAACATCACCGATACGCATGTGGCTCATCACCTCTTCTCAACGATGCCACATTATCATGCAATGGAGGCCACTAAAGCAATCAAACCGATACTCGGCAAGTATTATCCGTTTGACGGGACACCGATTTACAAGGCAATGTGGAGGGAGGCAAAAGAGTGCCTTTACGTTGAGCCTGACGTTGGTGGTGGTGGTGGTAGCAAAGGTGTTTTTTGGTATCGTAACAAGTTCTAAAGACCGACCAACTGCCTGATAGCTGGCCGGCGAAATCGACGTAAAACGTACTTATTTGACTAGTGTTAACTAGGGAAGTTACTAATGGTAGGAAAATGTGGAATAGTTGCCTAGTAGTTTTATGTATTAAGTGTTGTATTAATAAACTATATAGTAGAAAAAAATGTGCAAGTGCTATAATGTTTTATGGACGCTACTAAAATAGATTGAAGACACTAAGTAGCAATTAAAAGAGTAGAAAGACTAAATTTTAGATGCACAAACAGTATATGGACTATAATCAGCATTAACCTAAATGTATTTTGTTGTAACTAGAGGTGTTGGTTCAAAAAAATAATCTCTAAATCCGAGTTCAACCTGTTTTGGATCGCCCAAAGGTTCAATTTTTCATTTATTGAATCGAGTTGATCCAAAATTAAAAAATATAAACTCAAACTCGACTCAAGATGAACTGAACCGCTTGATTAGACTGACCCAACCCAGCCTATTTTTGAGCCCAGCTTGAGTTTGATATTTTCAACTTCACGCTGGCTTGAACCAAACCGTTTACTATTAAATGACTAAAAAATATGTAAAATATTCCTTTCAATATATATTTGTATCTAAATTTAAATAAAAGTATTGTTATTAATTTTTAATTTGGCCGAGTCAAGCTGAATCTAAACTTAAATTTTTTTTAATGTCCAATAAAATTGAAACGATATAGTGAAGATTAGCATGCCCCTGCAAAAGGGTGACACGCACAAATCAAAAAATGATCACTTTCTAATTCATATGATATGTGTGATGTTTGTGGCAAATGTTAAATGATATAGAAGACTTGGTATGTAACAAATAGTGTATGAATTAACTAATGCTTGATTTAAAGTTTTGAAAATGTTACAAATTAATCTTCATTAAATTCCAGGTTGATTCTAGAGCATATAGGTTTATATAAAACCCGCTTTCGCTCCACTCCACTCCACTCGCACAAAACCAACACGCCTTCTTTCATCACCAAGCGTTAAACTACTTTCTTTAAAGGTACTTTACTCTTTAATTTCCTTCATTTTTTTTTTTCATTTCATGTTTTTCTTGTTAATTTTGCATTCATCGTTTTAGCGTGAAGCGATAAATTTGAGTAAATGATGATTGGTATATTTTCTTAGCAACCGAGCTTTTGGAAAATAGAAGAAGAAGAAGATTTATTTCGCCATGCAAAAAGCTTTTTAAGCCCTTTTCTTTTTCTTAGATCAAAATTTATCTGTTTACTTATAATGTTTTCTTAAGCCTGAAGAAAGAAGCGACTGAATTACTTAAAAATATGGAAATTAAAAAAATTATAAGATTATTTTTTCTCAAAAATTTATGGATTTAGGCCGAAATAACTGATAAACGCTAAATTATACATATTTTTACCTCATGTTTAGCCTATATTTTGGATGAATTATTATCAATTTAGTGAGAATTGGTGCTTTTAATCTTTCTTTTTCATGTCTTACACTCAAGAGAGCATAGGGAAGAGAAAAGAATAGAAAATGAACCAAAAACTGGAGAAAATGGGCCAAAATGTGAAAACGCACGGCCCAAGAAGTCACCACACGGTCGTGCCACACGAAGACCACACGGTCCAGCCTCGACAAGCACGGCCAGGCCACACGGCCGTGCCCCAATCGACAAAATCTCACACGGCCTCTTGTCGAAGTACATGGGCGTGGCACACGAGCATGTTCTAGTCGTGAGGAAGAGGAATTTCACTCGGATTTGGATACTTAGGGGCTAAGAAAGCCATTCTAAACTCTATATAAAGACCCTAGGAGGTAACTTGAAAGGTGTGCTTATTTCCCGCTAAGGGAATACTCTTTTCTCTGAGGAAAGAGCGCCATGTTTCTGCCAACACAAAGAGTGAAAGCAAGGGATTACTCCAAGGGAAGCCGATTGATTCATCCCAGAAGCTAGAATTCTACATCAAGACAGAGGATCTCCCTAAATTCCTTCAGGGGTTTTCGGGTTCTTTATGTTTTGTTATCTTAATTCTTCTGAGATGTTTTCTTTCTTTATTATGAACTAAACCCCTCAAATACTTGAGGGGGATGAAACCTAAGACGAATCTTGTTATTATTTATTCTTGAGTTATATGATAAATACTTGAGTTGTTCTTAATTATGTGTGCTTAATTCTTGTGTTAATAAGCCTAGGTATTAATTCAAGAAACGGATGTGCTTAAAGCAGAGGAGCAAAAGTCTCTGTGATAAGAGTAGATCTACCATAATTAAGCGGAGTTGCATGCAACCCTAGACATAGGACGACATAAATCTGCCGGATTAGGGTCAAACCTAATATGGGGAACCATAGATCGAATTAATGCAACCTAGGGTGTTAATTAATTAAGGAAATTTAGTTAACAACCTAGGCCTAGTTGCTCTTCGCCTCGATGGAGGGTTTAGCATAAATTAGGGATCTCTACGGATCAAGTCAAGTGAATAAATCGTCTAGCTCAAGAACCAATAACAAGTGAAGTCTAGGTGGATTCTCCCTTAAGTATTGCTTATATCAATCAGCTTTTCCCTAAAGTTTTCCCCAATTTACTTTTTATGCACTTTTAGTGAGTTTTAGAATTAGTTTAAATCAACTCTCTTTATTTTTAGGCTAGATAATATAAAGGAAGTAAGTATTAGTACTTTTAGTTCCATTGGGTACGATAACTCAGTTTTGCCACTAAACTATACTACTGTTCGATAGGTGCGCTTACCTTTAACATGGTGATATTAGTTAGTTTTGGTGTAATCAGTTTTATAAATTTTATTACTTAATATCGCAAGTCGTTATCAAGTTTTTGGCGCCGTTGCCGGGGAACTGAAATATTAAGAAAACTCGATTTCTATTACTTTAGCCATTACTATATTTATTTTCACTTTTTATTTATTTTTATTTTTATTTTTATTTTTATTTTAATTTTTATTTTTATTTTTTTCCTTCTAGGTATCTTTAGTTTATGACTAGAAGAAACCCAGGAGGACCATTACTTTTCGACGACGATTTAGAAGTGACAGTTCGTTGAACTCGCCAAGAGATAAGAAGAAGTTTGCAATATCCAGAAGAAGGACAATAAAAAGAACCTGAACCTACTGAAGAGATGGAAGCAAATCAGGATAATCAGCTACTTCCTATAGTAGCCGCAAATCCTGTTGAGCAAAATCCTGTTCCGCGTACTATGTATGATTATGCTAGACCTAATTTAGCAGGCACTGAATCTAGCGTTGTTAGGCCTACTATTGCTGCAAATAATTTTGAACTGAAACCTAACACTATTCAAATGATACAGCAGTTTGTTCAGTTTGATGGTTTGCAGGATGAGGATCCTAACTCGCATCTAGCCAATTTCTTGGAAATATGCGATACATTCACAATAAATGGCGTTTCTGATAATGCCATTCGTCTTAGGCTATTCCCATTCTCTTTGAGAAACAAGGCTAAATAGTGGTTAAATTCTCTACCACGAGGCTCAATTACTACATGGGAACAGATGACCAAAAAATTTTTACTTAAAGATTTTCCTCCAGCTAAAACAGCTAAATTGCGAAATGATATCTCTTCTTTTGTGCAGATGGATCTAGAGACACTTTACGATGCCTGGGAGAGATACAAAGATCTTTTGAGAAGGTGCCCTCACCATAGGTTGCCTTTGTGGTTATAAGTTCAAACCTTTCACAGCAGTTTGAATCCATCAACAAGGCAGATGATCAATGCGGCCGCCGGAGGAACAATCAACAATAAAACACCAGGAGCAGCTTATGAGTTTATAGAAGAGATGTCACTGAATAACTATCAGTGGCAAATCATGAGGACAAAGCCGACAAAAGCTGCAGGAGTTTATAATATTGATGCTGTCACCATGCTTACTAACCAGGTAGAAATTTTAAATAAAAAGTTTGATAATTTTGTTGGTTCTACGCAGGCACATCTAGTGATGCAGTGTGACGCAATCCAGGGAAATATGTTCAATCCAGATTACTCCTCTTATGGACATGGCATGGAAACTGAGCAAACCAACTATATAGGTAACAATTCTAGACCTCAAAATAACCCTTATAGTAATACTTACAATACAGGTTGGCAGAACCACCCCAATTTTTCATGGGGAGGACAAGAAAATTAAAGACAACCACCTCCTCCGGGATTTCAACAGCCACCTCCACAACAAGAAAAAAAGCCGAACCTTGAAGAGATGTTCACAAAATTTATGGCCGTATCAGAAACCCGTTTTCAAAATACCGAAACGGCACTGAGGAACCAGCAGGCATTCATTCAAGGACTTGAAACTCAAATAGGCCAGCTCGCCAAGCTAATCTCTGAAAGACTGCAAGGTGGGTTACCAAGCAACACTAAGACTAATCCTAAGGAGCAACTCAATGCTCTGGATACAATAGATGATGAGGGGATAACCAAAACCAACCCAGAGCCATGCAAGGAGCCTATGGTAAGTAAAGAAAAGAATGAGGTAAGTTACAAAGATGAAATTACCAAAGAATTTAAACTTCGTATCCCATACCCGACCGCACTAAAGAAAGACCGCACAGATGAGCAATTCGGTAAGTTTCTTAAACTCTTAAAGAAATTACATATCAACTTACCATTTGTTGAAGTAATTACGCAGATGCCGGAATACGCAAAATTTTTAAAGGAACTTCTTACAAATAAAAGGAAGATGGAAGAACTGTCCACAGTGGAACTCAATAAGGAATGTTTAGCTATTCTTCAAAATAAATTGCCAACCATACTAAAAGATCCAGGGAGTTTTACTATTCCTTGTTTACTTGGTAGCCTAGACGCCAAAAATGCTTTAGCTGACTTAGGGGCTAGTATAAATGTCATGCCTTATAAACTGTTTAAACAACTAGGTCTTGAAAAACCTAAGCAAACCAAGATGAGCATTCAACTGGTTGATAAAACTATTAGGTTTCCTAAGGGAATAATTGAAGATGTGCTTGTCAAAATTGATAGATTCATATTCCCAGTTGACTTTGTTGTTTTAGACATTGATGAGGATAGCAATGTACCCTTAATTTTAGGGCGTCCCTTTTTAGCAACTGCCAGAACTATAATTGATTTAGGAACAGGTGAACTTACACTATGTGTAGGTGATGACAAAGTTACTTTACAAGCTCGAAACTCGAATAAGACTGTTGATAATAATATAGTCACGAGTCCTTGTAAAAAGAATAATCTCACCATCCAACCTTCTGTGCAAAATACACTCCACATAAAGGTAACTCAATCACAGACAAGTCCATCCAAGGGAGATGCACCTGAAAAGCGAATGCTTCAGATCGAAGAACTAGATGAGTGGCTGAACTATCATAAAAAGCCCAAAATATCCCACACCAACCCAGAGCATCACCAAGACGACCCTCAGGTGAAAATGAATCAAATCAAGGTAAGAGATAAGGTAATATTAGGGGAAGATGATCCTCGAACCTTGAATTCAAAAGAGCATACAAGTGATAAACCTTACTTCACAGTAATGAAAAATTTTCCCTATGGTACAGTCGAGATAAAACATGAGTCACTCGGCACTTTCAAGGTAAATCGTACTAGACTCAAATCTTATGTTGATAATAAAATTGCAAGCAAGATAGAAGAGTATCAACTCTTCAAGCCACCGTGAACATACAAAGCTTGAACAGAGTCAAGCTTAGATTATAAATAAGCGCTTCTCGGGAGGCAACCCGAGCACTAACTTAGTAACTTTTCTTTTATTTTAGTTTCTTTTAATTCATCAACTAACCCTTTTTTTTGCAGAAATTGAGGACCACACGGCCCCAAGACCGTGTGAACATTTAAAGCAGAGACACGGTTGTGCACCTAGGTCGTGTACAAACAGAGGAAAATTTTTCCTAAAGCACGGGCCACCGACAAATCCCCATGGCAGTGCGACATGGACGTGGTAACCCTTCAGTTTAGACACGGGCTGGCACAACGCCACACGCCTGTGTCTTCAGCCCGTGAAAGATATTGCCAAATTAAACACAGCCGTGTGCCCTCTCATACGACCGTAGGAGTAGCGAAGCATCATCGAACACGACCGTGGGACCACTTACACGACCGTGTGAAGAGCGAACAAGTTCACAAACGGCCGTGCAATCTGGCCAACACGGGCTAAACCCGAAACACACGGGCGTGTGCCTCTATTCTCCCTTTCAGTTCTATCTTTCTCATTTTTCATTTTTATTTTTCCTTTATTAGTCTCATTTTTATTTCGAATCTTATTTTTATTATGTTAACTCCTTTTAATCATTACATTATTAGTATTTTTAGAACTTAGTTTATTATCTTTCTGTTATTTATTTTTCTATCTTTCATATCGGCCAATCCCTAACGAGCAACTCTATTAATCCAAAAGTCCCACGACTAATTAATATTTTCGCAGTTTCAAAAAGGAGCTCTACAGCTCATATTCAACCGAAAATGGAAACACCCAGCCACAATTGCCGACTCTTCCTCACAAGTTCATCCTAAATTCAGGGAGTTTCAATCCTCTCCCTATCTTATGATATTATACTTCTCTTGCTATCTATATCTTTGTACATTGAGGGCAATGTACATCTTAAGTGTGGGGGGAAGTTACTTTAAATCTATAATTTTCTATAAAATCCCTGAAATTTTTCATGCTTTGTTCTCAAATAATTATCAGTCTCCTATTAGGAATTAATTCTTATTGATTTATAATTTTATTGATATGTTGAGAATTAAGATATAGGTGCCTGTACTCTGATTATCCAAACTTTAAAACATTAGGGAATCAAGCATGATAAGTTAAAATTCTTGAGAACCCCAATTTTTGCAGAAATTATTTCTTTAATTCTAAGTATTATTTTGAAATTTGAAATTCACAAGATTGACATCAAAAAGCCATAATTCCGGTGAGATTTTGAGTCTTTTGAGCATACATTCTTTCGTGCTCACTTTTATTATTGCTTTGAGTGAGTCAACACTGATTTGTTATTCTAGAACTTGCTTTGATTATACGTATCAAGACCACATCATTGATTTGATATACCAAAATGATAAAGGCACTTAGGATTTAACCTACTTACTCCACAAAAAGCCTACCTCCATAAATTAACCCCTAGTAAACCCCGTTGAGCCTAACACCCTATTCTTTGACTCACCCCCTAATTATTAACCAATAACCCATTTTTTGATGAATCTTATTCAATTACTTTGACCCCTATTTTTGTCGAGATTTGAGTTGAAATTTTCATCTAGCTTTATTCTCTTTTTCAGAATGTAAATATTCAAGTTATTGTATTGAATTGTTCTTAAAAAAAAAACAATAACAGCAAAATGTATATACAGTTAATTTAGTTATAATCTGTAATAGTTCAATAGTTTTTGCATATTTCTACAAGCTCCCAAATCTAGAACAGGGTCATCATAAGAATTAGCCCCAAAAATATGTTCCAAGTGATAGAGATTTTTCTAGCTAGATAATTTGTCAGTTCAATCTCGATTCTAACCCCCTTTTACAGCCTGTGACAACACCCTAACCAAGCCCCATTACAACCCTTGAAAGACCTTTTGATCGATGTATCATATCAATTTACAGTGGTGGAGATCTGATTTTCTAGCAAGCCTATGGTAATAACTTTTCAGGTTGACTAGAGAGTGCTTAATTTTTGAACTCTAAACACTTCGAGTGGATAGAGTGAATCCTTAGTGAGGATGTCAACTTCTGTTAATTAAAGATGGAGAGATAACTACTCAGGCAATAAGAAGAAACTTATGTTTCAGTGATAAAATTCTCAACTTAAAGTGATTGAGTCTTTAATGTTCTTTTGATTGAATCTTCATTGTATGATTACCTGTGAATTAGTTTGAAACATTGTTGATAAAAATTGTAAGTTGAGAAGAATGATTCTTATTTAGGGATTGAGATTTTGCTTGAGGACAAGTAAAGGCTTAAGTGTGGGGGTATTTGATAAACGCTAAATTATACATATATTTACCTTATGTTTAGCCTATATTTTGGATGAATTATTATCAATTTAGTGAGAATTGGTGCTCGTAATCTTTCTTTTTCATGTCTTACACTCAGGAGAGCATAGGGAAGAGAAAAGAGCGGAAAATAGACAAAAAACCAAAGAAAATGGGCCAAAATGTGAAAATGCACGGCCCAAGAAGTCACCACATGGCTGTGGCACATGGCCGTGCCACACGAAGACCACACGGTTCTGCCCCGACAAGCACGGACAGGCCACACGGTCGTGCCTCAATCGACAAAATCTCACACGACCTCTTGTCAAAGTATACGGGCGTGGCACACGGGCGTGTTCTAGTCGTGAGGAAGAGGAATTTCACTCGGATTTGGATACTTAGGGGCTAAGAAAGCCATTCTAAACTCTATATAAAGACCCTAGGAGGCAACTTAAAAGGTGTGCTTATTTCCCACTAAGGGAGTACTCTTTTCTCTGAGGAAAGAGCGCCATATTTCTGCCAACACAAAGAGTGAAAGCAAGGGATTACTCCAAGGGAAGCCGATTGATTCATCTCAGAAGCCAGAATTCTACATCAAGACAGAGGATCTCCCTAAATTCCTTCAGGGGTTTTCGGGTTCTTTATGTTTTGTTATCTTAATTCTTCTGAGATATTTTCTTTCTTATTATAAGCTAAATCCCTCAAATACTTGAGGGGGATGAAACCTAAGACGAATCTTGTTATTATTTATTCTTGAGTTATATGTGTAGCGACGAAAAATTTTAGCTTAGGTCGCTAACTGTGGCGATTTAAATCTAAAAAAAAACGAATTTTAATTTCATGAAAGCAAAGGAGTCGCCACCGATCCTTTTTCTTAGGTGTGATCGGGCACCTAATAAAGCCTCTTTCTAGCAGAAAATTCGTTTTTTAATAAAAGAGGAAGGCCAAGTTTTGGTCTACGTTATAATTCAGAGAAAAAAGAGGGTTCGGGAGTCAGTTACGCGCGGGGAAGGTATTAGCACCCCCGCGACGCCCAAAATTGGTATCTTTCAAATGTGCGTTGTCTTAATTTTCAAAAGTACAAGTTCAATTTAAAATTTAGTTGTGATCCGATCAAGATACGAGCATTTTTTGAAGTTTTGCTTTGAGAAGGATATCCCGCTTTTAACACGAGCCATCCGTGATTCACCCAACATAGCGATGAAATCACCGGCATGATGTTAAAATCGGCACATTGCCTTATTTTATTAAAACATGAAGAGATCAGGACAAATAGAGTTGACACAAAAATAATAATATGAAACAATATGCTACGTTAAAAACGAATGATGATAAAGGTGGAAAAACATACGCGATGAATAAAACATATAACGATGCATGCGCAATAATAATGCATATGGTATTTAACGCGATAATAACAATAATGTAAACACGAGGTGATAAATAAATATATATACGTACTTGAGATAATATATAGATGGAAAATAATAATAGTATTAGTGAAAATAGTAAATACGATACGTTATTAAGATTTACAGATTTACATATAATACATATAATACGTATAAATATCCAGCAAAAATAAATAATATAATATTGATAACAACAAAGCATTAGTAAACAATTATTTTAATAATAATGAAAATAATAAAACGTAGTAGTTATAAAATATACATATAACACAGTACAAAAATGTATAAATAATAAGTGTTAAAATACATACAAAATATTTAAGTAGTACAAAATTAAAATATGTACTCAATGACATAATCAGGAAATGATATAAAAAGCATATCTATATATTCACTAACATAAAAATAAAAAATAATAATGATGAGAATAATAAATAGAATAATAAGTATAACAATATAAAAAAAACATGCGTGAGGTATGTATATATATACGAATATAATAATAATAATAACATAACACTAAGTATAACACTATACATATATACGTAAATATAATAATAATAGTAATTATAATAATAATAACAATAATAATAATAACGATAATGTTATATTTAAAAAACAAATTAGTAATAATATAAAATAATGATAATAGGAAATAAAGAGTATATATATAAATAATATAACAATTATATAATAATAATAATAATAGTAAAATTAATAATAATAACAATAATAGAACTGAAATATATATAAAAAAACAGCAAAAGGATGAAATTAGAAGCAGAATTAAAAGTTCGGGCCAGATTTTAAAATAAGACAAGTAAAAAGGACCGATTAGAACACGGGTTAAGCTTGAGGGGACCAAAACAGAAATTTACCCCCGGGTTTAAAACGCTGCGCATCGATTTGGGGCCCAATTGAAAAACGGGACAAATTTCTGGGTCAAATCGCAATTAGGAGAACTTGATTGTAAATTGATAAAAAACGGAAGGATCAATCGCGCAATTAGCCCTTCAGAGCGCGCGGATCCTAACCGGTTTGGGTCGGGTCGACCCGACCCAAGTCGGTTAGTATAAAAGGCCAAATTTTTGGTTTTTTGGTTCATTTGTTACCCGGAGAGAAAAAAAAAAAGGGAAGAGGAAGAGAGGAGAGGGGAAGGAAAGAGGGGGGTCTCCGGGGAGCTCCGGTCACCGGCCGATGATCGGACCGCCACGCGGCGCTGATCGCCGTCGTTCCGGCCACCGGAACGGTGGCCGGAAAAAAGGTAAAATTTCTGTTTTTTTCTTTTTATTTGATATATATACTTTATTTTTTATACTTTTAGTTATTAATTTTAATATAGATATATATCAAAATAGATAAAAAATGAAATAAAATAAAAAGAAGAAATCACCTCTGTTGATTCTATATTCTGGGATTGCTTACGATTGGGGGTATCCCTTCACTGCCTATTGCTATATTGTTGTCTTTGGTTCCAAAACTTAAAGATTGTATTCAAAAAAATTCAACCCTTTACATCGTGATTTGAATCGGCTTATATAGCCATACATTTTATTTTTTTACTATTTCCTTTTCGCTTTCTGTCCTTGTCTCGTTTATTGCTTTTGCAGGTACTGAGGATAATAGGGCGGTGGCACAGTGAGGTGACAAGGGCGGTGGCACAGCTGCTGTCAGAGGCGGCTAAGCAAGTGGGCAGAAGAAGTGGGGTTCGGGTCTAGGGTTCCTAGGGTATTGGGCTTAGTGGGTCAGGGTTAATTTGGTATTGGGTTTGTAAATGGGTTTGAAATGTTGGGCTAAGGTTGTAATTGGGTTCTGGAATTAATTTGTAAGAGGTTTTGGGTTGGAATTAATTTGTGTAAAGGTTTAATATAGGGTTAAGTAAGTAGGCCAAAATTGGCCTATGACAGCTGCCCCTCTTTGCTCATTGTCGTGTAACGGGAATAGAGCAAAGACATAGAGAAAGGCCAATTTTGCCGGGTTTTGCTAAATCTTGACTTCGTTGGCGCTCCTCTTGTCCCAGACGACTTCTTTCCAATCCACCCTATCTTGTAGCTTTAGGTTCAATCCATCGCAACTTCTGAGCTTCGACTTGTAACCTCGATCTATCTCTTTTTTCGGGATGTGGAATTCGTCGTGATCTATTCTTCTGCAACTTCAGAGGTGAGATCTTGGTATTTTCGATCCGCTCTGCTACAACTTCAGGAAGATGAAACTTGCGACTTCAAACTGCGCCTCTGCGACTTCACTGGGGATGGAAGGTCTACATCTTTGATTAGCTCCCTTGTAACTTCAAAAAGGCACAATTTGTATCTTCAACTGGCTCCATTGCAGCTTTAAAGAGGCAAAGTCTGATGTCTTCGATCAGCTCCAATCTTCATCTTTTATTGAGACGAAGTCAGAAATTGCTCGACCTCTCGCGATATGAGTTAACCTCTCGCAATATGAGTCGAATGAACAGAAATTAAAAGGCAGAAATTGAAAGAGATCAACTCACCTCTCGCAATATGAGTTGATTGAACAGAAATTAAAAAGCAGAAATTGAAAATGATCAACTCACCTCTCGCAATATGAGTTGAATAAACATAAATTTAAAAAGCAGAAATTGAAAGAGATCAACTCACCTCTCGCAATATGAGTTGATTGAACAGAAATTAAAAAGCAAAAATTGAAAATGATCAACTCACCTCTCGCAATATGAGTTGATTAAACATAAATTAAAAAAGTAGAAATTGAAAACGATCAACTCACCTCTCGCAATATGAGTTGAACAAACAGAAATTAAAAAGTAGAAATTGAAAATGATCAACTCACCTCTCGCAATATGAGTTGAATAAACATAAATTTAAAAAGCAGAAATTGAAAAAGATCAACTCACCTCTCGCAATATGAGTTGAATAAACATAAATTTAAAAAGCAGAAATTGAAAAAGATCAACTCACCTCTCGCAATATGAGTTGAATGAACAGAAATTAAAAGGCAGAAATTGAAAGAGATCAACTCACCTCTCGCAATATGAGTTGATTGAACAGAAATTAAAAAGCAGAAATTGAAAATGATCAACTCACCTCTCGCAATATGAGTTGATTAAATAGAAATTAAAAAGCAGAAATTGAAAGAGATCAACTCACCTCTCGCAATATGAGTTGATTGAATAGAAATTAAAAAGCAAAAATTGAAAATGATCAACTCACCTCTCGCAATATGAGTTGATTAAACATAAATTAAAAAAGTAGAAATTGAAAACGATCAACTCACCTCTCGCAATATGAGTTGAACAAACAGAAATTAAAAAGTAGAAATTGAAAACGATCAACTCATCTCTCGCAATATGAGTTGAACAAACAGAAATTAAAAAGCAAAAATTGAAAATGATCAACTCACCTCTCGCAATATGAGTTGATTAAACATAAATTAAAAAAGTAGAAATTGAAAACGATCAACTCACCTCTCGCAATATGAGTTGAACAAACAGAAATTAAAAAGTAGAAATTGAAAACGATCAACTCACCTCTCGCAATATGAGTTGAACAAACAGAAATTAAAAAGCAGAAATTGAAAAAGATCAACTCACCTCTCGCAATATGAGTTGAATAAACATAAATTTAAAAAGCAGAAATTGAAAAAGATCAACTCACCTCTCGCAATATGAGTTGAATAAACATAAATTTAAAAAGCAGAAATTGAAAAAGATCAACTCACCTCTCGCAATATGAGTTGAATGAACAGAAATTAAAAAGCAGAAATTGAAAAAGATCAACTCACCTCTCGCAATATGAGTTGAACCAACATAAATTTGAAAAATAGGAATTGAAAATACCTCAACGTGTCCTGAGGCTCAACTCACCTCTCGCAATATGAGTTGATTTTTTTTGAAACATAAATTTAAAAACTGAAATTGAAAATACCTCAGCGTGTCCTGAGGCTCAACTCACCTCTCGCAATATGAGTTGATTTTTAAAACCTAATTAAAGACAGATGTTGAAAACATCTCGTCGTGACTTGAGATTTGACTCACCTCTCGCAATATGAGTCAATAACAGAAATTTAAAAATACCTCAACGTGGCTTGAGGCTCAGCTCACCTCTCGCAATATGAGCTGATTTTTTGAAAACATAAATTAAAAGTACCTCAACGTGTCTTGAGGCTCAACTCACTTCTCGCAATATGAGTTGATTTTGAGACATAAATTAAAAACACCTCAACGTGTCTTGAGGCTCAACTCACCTCTCGTAATATGAGTTGATTTTCGAAAACATAAATTAAAATCACCCAAAGTTTCTCACATGGTGGAATTCAAGTGTCTTCTTTTTCGATTTGGATGCAATTGTCATCGAAACCTCTTGTTCTGCTGAAATATCTGTATGTTATGCATAATGTCATCATGATATGCACCTATTTGCCTTAAATGCATTCATGCCTATATGAACATGTTATGTGCCTCGCGCTTGCTTATCGTGATCTCTTTTCATCGCGACTCTTGTAGTGATCTGATCTCATTATTTCTTGACCCTTTCCTTTAAACTTCGTATTCGTTTTCCAATTCCACGAGTAACTTTTGTTTCTTGGATAGCATTCTTTTGCCCCATTTGAGCTTTCGTTCTTGCTTCCGAGCTCTTGTTTTGCTTATCATGATAATCTGCTTTCATTGCTTGGATTCTTAAGTTTCTCTTCAGGCTTTATATCCATCTTTCAAGCTTTACAAGTAAACTGCGTTTCTCAGATATCACTTGTTTGGTATATGTTGAACTTTTGTTCCTGCTTTGAGATTCTTGCGTCTGTCCAGTTTTCTATCCGAGTAATACTCAACATTTCTTTTGTACAGAGCATGTCATATTACTATTTATCAATTAAATAAACATAATAAGATGCATGCAAATGGTCAGGTAGGTATGAGAAAAAGACTTCATATTAATTTCAAAGGTAACAAACAAAGAAAGTTCGCCAAAGATAAAAATGTTCTAAAAGAAAGGAACCATATTGGTGGATACCAATGTTCTAGATATTCAATGCATGAACTCTGCCACGTTTCTCAATCAAGAATCTTTCTGAGCAAGACTTCTTGTGTAGAAGATCTCGAGTGTTTCAACAATGCTTCATACTATAGCCTTGTCACTTGACCCACTGTTCAAATCACTTTTGCCCTTTGGATCCAGATTTGCTTCATTAGAACGCCCTTTCGGGTTTTCATCCTAATACTTTGTGTTTAACCAAGGCGCCCTTTCCGGGTTTTCACCTTGATCTCTTTTTTTTTTAAGTGTAATATTTCTTCACAACATCGGAGTTTACTGGATTTGGTAACTCCTTCCCATCCATTTCTGTGAGAATCAAAGCCCCACCAGAGAATGCTTTCTTCACGACGTATGGTCCTTCCCAATTAGGTGCCCATTTCCCTCGCAAATCTTTTTGTATTGGGAGGATCTTTCTCAACACGAGTTCTCCTTCATGGAATTCTCTTGGCCTTACTTTCTTGTCATGAGCGGCGATCATCCGTTTCTGGTACATCTGTCCATGGCAGATTGCCTTCAAGCATTTTTCTTCGATGAGATTCAACTGATCATATCGAGCTTGGACCCATTCGACCTCCTCGAGTTTCGATTCCATTAAGACTCGTAAGGACGGTATCTCAACTTCAATAGGTAGCACGGCTTCCATCCCATAGACTAGAGAGAAAGGAGTTGCCCCTGTAGATGTCCGTACGGATGTGCGATATGCATACAGAGCGAATGGTAGCTTTTCGTGCCAGTCCTTGTAGGTCTCTGTCATTTTGCCGATAATCTTCTTTATGTTCTTATTAGCCGCCTCTACAGCTCCGTTCATCTTCGGTCGATAAGGCGAAGAATTATGATGCTTTATTTGAAATTGCTTGCACACTTCTGTCATCATTTTATTGTTCAAATTCAAGGCGTTATCTGAGATGATTCTTTCAGGCAAACCATATCGACAAATGATTTCCTTTTTCAAGAATCTACAGACGGCGGTCTTTGTCACATTGGCAAATGAGGCAGCTTCTATCCATTTCGTGAAATAATCTATGACCACAAAAATGAATCGGTGCCCATTAGAAGCTTTGGGAGAAATCGGCCCTATAACGTCCATGCCCCACATTGAAAAGGGCCATGGAGACGTCATAACATGAAGGGGCGAAGGGGCTACATGAATTTTGTCACCATAAACTTGACATTTGTGGCACTTTCTTGCGTAGCTAATGCAATCGCTTTCCATCGTTGACCAGTAGTACCCGAGTCTCATGATTTTCCTGGCCATAGTGAAACCGTTGGAATGGGTCCCACATATCCCTTCATGAACTTCTTCAAGTATTTTCTTGGCTTCAATAGTATCTACACATCTCAGAAGCACCTGATCTTTACCTTTCTTGTACAAGGTGTCCCCATCAAGAACAAATCCCACTGACATTCTTCTGATTGTTCTTTTGTCATTCACGTTTGCTTGTTCAGGATACGTTTGATTCTTGACGTACTCTAAGATATCATGGTACCATGGTCGTCCATCAGCCACTTTCTCAATGCTATAACAATGTGCTGGGACCTCGTATATGCTCATCCTGAGGGGCATTATTTCTGCTTCTTTATTTGCTTTGAACATTGAGGCTAAGGTGGCCAAGGCGTCAGCCAATTGGTTATCTTCTCGCGGAAAGTAATTAAAAGTTATTTCTTTGAAATCTTTGATCAATTCAGCCACCAGATAGCTGTACTTGATCAACTTTGGATCTCTCACTTCCCAATCTCCACGGATTTGATAGATCACTAAAGCTGAATCCCCGTATACCTCTAGGATCTCGATGTTTCGTTCAATGGCTGCCCGTAGTCCCATGATACAAGCCTCATATTCTGCTATGTTGTTGGTGCAGAAAAAATTGAGCCTAGCAGTGAAAGGGTAATGGTCTCCTTCCGGTGATATTAAGACTGCTCCAATTCCATGCCCCAGAGCATTCGATGCACCATCAAAGCTCATTTTCCAAGGCGTCCCTTTTGATGACTCACACTCTTTTTCTGTGATGCACATTAAGTCTTCATCCAGGAAATCAAATCTTAGGGGCTCATATTCTTCTGTAGTTCGAGCCGCTAAGAAATCAGCTATTGCACTCCCTTTCACCGACTTTTGGTTCACATAGATGATATCGTATTCTGATAACAGGATCTGCCATCGGGCCATTCTCCCCGAGAGTGCGGGTGATTCCATCATATATTTTATCGGGTCCAGCTTTGAGATTAACCATGTCGTATGATACAACATGTATTGCCTGAGCCTCCGAGCTGCCCAAACCAAAGCGCAACAGAATTTTTCGATTGACGAATACCTTGCCTCATATTCTGTGAACTTTTTACTGAGGTAGTATATCGCCTTTTTCTTCTTTCCCGACTCGTCATGTTGCCCGAGTACACAACCCATTGAGTTTTCGAACACCGTTAAATACAAAATCAAAGGCCTTCCTGGAGTTGGTGGCACTAGCACTGGAAGGCTAGACAAATATTGTTTTATTTTGTCAAAGGCCTCCTGGCATTCTTCGTCCCATTCTCCAGGGTTGTGCTTTCGAAGGAGTCGAAAGATGGGGTCACACTGATTGGTGAGTTGAGAAATGAATCGGGCAATGTAGTTTAGCTTCTGTGTGCACGGAGGTGGTAATTCTTGAATGGCTTTTATCTTTTCCGGATCCACCTCAATGCCTCTTTCACTGACGATGAAGCCTAGCAACTTTCCCGAGGTAACCCCGAATGTACATTTAACTGGATTAAGCCTTAGCTGAAACTTTCTCAGTCTTTCAAATAATTTTTTTGAGGTTCACAATATGTTCCTCTTCTCCTCGGGATTTAGCAATCATGTCGTCAACATAGACTTCTATCTCTTTATGCATCATATCGTGAAATAATGTCACCATGGCCCTCTGATATGTGGCTCCAGCATTCTTTAGTCCGAATGGCATCACCTTGTAGCAGAATGTTCCCCACATCGTTATAAAGGTGGTTTTCTCCATATCCTCGGGAGCCATTTTGATTTGGTTATACCCCGAGAATCCATCCATGAAAGAAAATAATGAATGCTTTGCCGTATTGTCCACTAATGTGTCGATATGTGGTAAGGGAAAATTATCCTTAGAACTTGCTCGGTTCAGGTCACGATAATCCACGCACATTCGTACTTTACCATCTTTTTTTGGTACTGGGACAATATTAGCCACCCATTCTGGATATTTGGAGGCTTGTAAGAAGCCCGCATCAAATTGCCTTTTGACTTCTTCTTTTATCTTCAACAACATTTCAGGCCTCATTCGTCTTAATTTTTGTTGAATGGGTTTGCACTCTGGTCTCAGTGGGAGCTTATGGACTGTTATATCTTCATCCAATCCCGGCATGTCCTGATACGACCATGCGAACACATCTTTGTACTCATGGAGCAAAGCGATCAAATTATGCCTGGTGTCCTCTGAGATAGAGGTTCCAATCTTCACTTCTTACTTATTTTCATCAGTCCCCAGGTTTATTGTTTCAACAGATTCTTGATGAGGTAAAATCTGTTTGTCCTCTTGTTCCACCAACCTTAGCAAGTCAGGAGACGAGACGTAGTCTTCGGCATTCTCCTCATCCTCGAATTCTCCTAGACAAACAGTCCTCTCAAAATCAATTTCAAGATTGGTAACGGGCTCGTTCATGTAATTGGTATCTGAACACCTGAAATAAAAAGGAAAACTATAGAGGGACATCCAAGCATTGGCAACAACAAACAAAATGTTATGGTATGGTGTGAGGTAAGTGTAAGGACAGGTCGTGAAATGAAAGAATAATTATGGAGTAAATGCGAATGCAAAAGGTTATGACAAAATGCCTCTTCATTAATATTCAATTAATAGATAAAGAGCAGACGACAACTCTTACAAAAGAGTCCCATTGTATTTAGGGACACAAAAAGTGAATATCGGGCATTACTCTGAGGAAGACTTATAAACCACAAGAAGGTCCTTAGCGGTTCAATTGTTCAACATGTAACCCGGGAGACAAGGGCGTATCCTCGAAACACTTTTACTTGCACCAGCTTCTTCATCAACGACATTTATACAAATGTTCTGGAAAGCCTTCTCAACGAGTTGCAGTGGGCTGTGCACATTTTCTTGCCCCGGATACATGATCCCAGCGGATGTGAATGTCCTTGACAAATGAGGGTACTCGATGGGTTCCCATTCCGGTTCTCGTCCTAGAGTCCTCGCAACCCTTCTTTCTTGCTCCTTCTTCCACTGTTTCTTCAAGTGATGTGCATTCGGTTGGAATCCTAGACCAAATCGTGCCTTATGAGGTACTGGCTTTAAGGCCCTGACTATCCCTTGATGATGTCTTCCCAAACCTTTCCTTGCTCGGGCCCCTCTCCCTACTGTCAGCTTGATTCCCATTTTAGTATTCTTCGACAGCCTGGGCACGGGAATTCTATTTCCTTCAGCCACAAATGTGGCGTTGACGAACTCAAAGGATCTAAAGGAACATTCCACGGCGTCTTTGTTCGCTTCGAGGTAAGGTGTGTCTGCAGAGATAGACGCAACAATATCCTCTTCACCCTCAACGGTGACCAAGCAGCCATCCATGATAAACTTTATTTTCTGATGAAGGGATGATGGAACTGCCCCGGCCGAATGGATCCATGGCCTCCCTAGGAGGCAATTATATGAAGGGGTGATGTCCATAACTTGGAACTCGACGTCATAGATATAAGGACCCACTTCTAGAGGGACCTCAATTTTTCCTACAACTTCTCGTCTCGTTCCCTCAAATGCCCTTATCGTGGAGTGACACGGCCTCAAGTAGGACAAATCCATCGGAATTCTGGAAAGTGTGGCCAGAGGCATAACATTAAGTGCTGACCCATTATCAATAAGCACATTTGGTATTATATAACCCTTGCATCGGGTTGTTATGTGCAGTGCCTTCACGGAGCCTCTACCGTTCGGTGGTATTTCATCATCACTAAAAGAGATGAAATTATCTGCGTTCAAGTTATTGATCCATCTATCAAGCTTTTCGACTGATATATTGTTTGCTACATAGGCTTGATTCAATACCCTCAACAAGGCATTTCGATGCGGCTCCGAGTTCAATAGCAGAGATAATACCGAAATACGTGCAGGTTGTTTACTTAATTGTTCGACCACGTTGTACTCACTGTGTTTAATGAATTTCAAAAATTCCCGTGCTTCTTCCTCATTCACAGGTTTTTTAGTCTCTTGCCGTTTAGGCGGACTTTCAGATTCAGCTTCAGCCTCAAGCATGGGTGCCTTTCCCTTTTGTTTTAAATCATTATTCCTCTTTGCTGGTTCAACTTCTTTGGAATAGCATCTTCCACTTCGGGTAAAGTGACCAACTTCTCCAATATTTTCAGCCGTGCCTTGGGATTTTTCACTTTCAGGAGTGACGATATTGACATCGTATTTCCAAGGTACTGCCTTACTATCGTTATACGGAAAAGGCGATGGCACCTCAATTACCATTTTTGGTTTTACCGGTTCTCTCCTCGCATCATAATAAATTATCAGTGGTCGTTCAGCCGTGTAAGGGAGATCCGATGATTGACTATCAGAGGCACATATTTCTCCTTCATTGGCCTCTTTTCTTCCATTGAAGATTTCAATTTCTTTGTTGTCCATCATGTTTTGGAGTAATTCTTTAAATTGCTCACACGACTGGATATTATGTCCTTCGACTTCATGGAAATCACAAAAATTTTGACTTTTCGTATTTCTTTTCTCGGTTACCCCTTTAAGACGACAGAGTAACCCTTTTTCAAGCAGCACCTCCCAGATTCTCTGCAAAGGTGAGCTTATTTCTGAAATAACTCTTCTGGTTTGCAATTCATTTATCTCCTCCACTGCGCTTACATTTCTTTCAGTATGATTTGGGAACGGGTTCCCGGTTTCACCACCGTTACCGTCGAAGCGCAAAACACCGGTATCGATTAGTCCTTGGACTCTTCGTTTAAAGGCAATGCAGTTTTCCGTAGAGTGCCCCTGGTTCCCCGCGTGGTATGCACAGCTAGCATTTGGGTCGTACCACTTTGGGTACGGGGGCTTCAACGGTGCCATGTAATGGGGAGATATCAATTGTTTCTCCAAAAGCTTGGGGTATAGTTCCCCAAAAGATACCGGAATAGGAGTGAATTGGGGTCTCTCGGGGTTTGGCCTTGCCGGCCTTGGTTTGTTTCTGGGTTGGCTTTGGGTGGAGCCGGCATTTTGAGGAAACGTAGCGGCTGGCCTCAGGTTGTTGGTTGCATAGACAGGGTAAGAAGGGTAGGGAGATGGTGTTTGGTAATAGGGGGTTTGTGGATGATAGAAATTTGGTGGTGGGTAATTTCGAGGTCGGAATTGATTAGAATGTGGACCAGGAGTATAACGGTTTCCTGTTCCCACCACGTGGGCCTCTGGCTCCTTTTTCCTCATGGGCACTGCCTTCTTCGAACCTTCTCCTTCCATTCTTCCACTTTTAACCGCGTTTTCTATAAGTTCACCGGATATGACAATATCCGAGAAGTCCTTTGTGGCGCTTCCCACTAATTTATCATAAAACGACGCCTTCAGGGTATTGATAAAAAGGACTGCTATTTCGGTCTTGGTTAGTGGAGGCTCTACCTGGGCTGAGATGTCCCTCCATCTCTGTGCGTATTGTCTGAAGGTTTCCGATGGCTTTTTCTCCATCATTTGTAGTGTCATGCGATCGGGTACCATATCGGAGACGTGTTTGTACTGTTCGCAAAAAGCCACTGCTAGATCTTTCCAGGTCCGGATCTTCTCTCTACTGAGTTGGTTGTACCAGCGGAGAGCTGATCCGGTCAAACTGTCCTGAAAACAATGTATAAGCAGCTTGTCTTCATTAACATAGCCGGTCATTTTCCGGTAGAACATAACGAGATGTGCCTTCGGGCATCTCGAGCCATCATATTTTTCAAAATCCGGTGCTTTGAATTTTGGAGGGAGGACCAAATCAGGTACCAGACTAAGTTCTTTAGCGTTTAGCGCCGAGAAGACTTCAATACCTTCTATCGCTCTAAGTCTTTCCTCCAGACTTCTATATTTTTCTTGGACTTCATGATCCTCTATCCTTAGTCTAGCGATTTCTGCCGGATCGTCTAGGTCTGGGACAGGTGGATCCATCGGAGCAGTTCCTGGGTTTGCCACGAATACCCCCTGTCCTACGGGAGGAGGTGTTACAGGCCGTTGTTCCAGGCCCGCGGGTCCCCCTTGCGTGTATCCTCTATGTATCGCGTGAGGTGGAGTAAACCCAGGAGGGTAGGGCGGATCCTGATCAAGATTCACAACCTCAGGGTTTTGTATAGGTCCCTTTCCTTTGACTAGAGCCGACATCATTTCCATCATTTTAGCCAATTGGTCCTTCTGTTCAGTGGATTCTTCCCGAGACCTTATCATCAACTCTCTCGTCTCCTATTGTGACCTGGCTAACTGTTCCTGTAATTCTTTCTGAATTCTCTCCATCCTTTCAATTCTTTCGTTAAACTCAGCCTCCATTGCTCTAGCTTGTCGACGTGTTCTATACGTATGGTGTGATTCCAGGTTTACAACGTCACAACTGCGCATTATATGATTCTACTCTTTAGCAAACGATCGTGGGATATGCAGTGGATGAATGAATGAATGAATGTATGTTAAATGTTAGTTATGAATGCATATGCAAAATCGGTGTTGATTTCAGACAGCCCCTATTTAGGCATTTCATTAATCAAAAGAGTCTATTTACAAAACATTTTTCCATCATTTGATTCAGCTTTTATACAAACTTTCTTGCTACATTGCCGTAATTCTTCACCCGTTCCAAAAATTCTGATATGCTCAATCTCTGTCTAGGCGGGAACTGGCAACTAAGACTCTCGGCTTCATCCGCTATTTGCGTTATGTGCATGGCTGCCGTGCGAATCTCGTTGATCAAATATTTGAGATTCTCGTCCTTTTCACAGAGGGCTCTCTCGTAGGCGCGGGTATCTCTATCATACTGGCCCTTCTTCTCTTCCAAGGCTTCCAAGAGAGCATCTAATTGTTGTTGTCGAGCTTGTAATGTATCTTCTAAATCCTGTATCATTTCTTTCAATTCTTGACGCTTAGCTCGACCGGTCATTAGTTCAGCAAACGTAGCTTCGTGCTCGGCAGACTTTTTTCTTGACTCTATTACAGCCCGTGCAGCCTTTCCTTCTTCTTTCTTTGCTTTTCCTTTCCAAAATTCCATCCCACATTTGACATTACTCAATTCCTCTTTCCATTCCGCTGACGACTTGCCCAGCCCGCTGTTCTTTATAGTGCCTCTTAACTTTTTATTTTCCAGATGAAGATCTCTTAAGTCATTTCTTACGACCTCGGCTTCTTTTTGCACCTTCTCGGCCCTGGATCTTTCAATTTGAACATCGATCTTCAGCTGATAGTTTTCTTCCTGAAGGGCACTAAGATCCCGTAACATCTTGGTCTTTTCGCGTTCAAATTCTTGTCTCGCCGTCTCTAGCGCGGATGGGATTTCTTCCGAGAAAGGATTTTGAAAGGCATGATCTGCCGATGAGACTCGTAAACTACTCATCTGTTGCTTCCTCCATGCATCATAATCCTGGGTGATAGTATCGGCGTATAAAGCCAACTCCATCAGATAAATCCTTTTCCAAGCCTTTGCAGTGTCTCGGACTTTCTTCATGTAACCTTCACCCGCAAAAGCAAACTCTGACTGTGCTAGACCACTGGTGGCGGGTATAAACTGTCGTGAAGAGAACTGTCTTTGAACCAAAAGAGGGGCATAACCAACTCCTCCCCACAATCCAAGTAGTGGCACCCAATCTTGGTTTCCGACCTTGTATAACAGAAGCGAAGGGCGTATCCACGGCGCTCTCCAAATTATGTCCTCGGCACGCAGGTTCTGAAACACTGAGACCCAATGCTGTTCAGTAACCTCCTTCGGCCATTCTTTCTTAAGGTGAGCCTCTAACGGGGCAAATGTCTTCGAAAACATGTAGAACGGTGTGCACTCTACCTTCCAAAAGTGACTCAAAATCCAAACGTTGAGTAGCTGCGCGCATCCGATGAATCATCCTTCCCCTCTTTTTCTGCAATTGCTCAAAGATCTGAAGGTCTCTGCTAGGATGGTTGGGGCGGGATTGATACCTTGCTTTAACTTTTCAAAGAAATCCACTACCGCTACTTCTATATGTCCGAGAATCTTCGGAAAGACAACCAAACCATAGATAGCCAAAGCAAACAAATTTATCCGTTTCAACATGTCAGGATGATTTAAAACCAGGTCTCGTAGAGAAAACCATGGGACACAGCTGATTTCATTCTTTTTCTTTATTTGCTTTTCGGCCCATGCATCGGTCATGTCCGTCAGCCTCACTAACTTTTTCTTGAAGATCATCGGCTTGGGCTCTTTGACATATATTTTGTAGGTTTGCATGCTTTCGACACGCAGCAAAGCAGCATATTCCTCTATCGTAGGGGTCATATCTTCTTGGTTAAATGTGAAACACTGATAACCCGGATCCCAAAATCTGATCATAGCTTGAATCAATCTTTCGTCTACTTTGACAGCAATCAGATGGGCTATGTCCCCGTACCTTTCGGTGAAAATGCCCCTAGTATCTAAATCCCACTGATTCCAGATCCAAACCAAGTCTTCAAGTTGTTTTGACGTACATTCACAGTCACCCGCTCGGGTAGATTGACCATGCAATCTTCCACCAGGCTGTTTCCCTTTTCTCTTTGAGTCCTCAAAGACCAGTCCCGAACCACGGTGTTTGTCTCGGTCGTTTGTACAATTGAATCTTCCATTTGAAACCCGTTTTTGGCAACTAATCTTTAGTCAACACCGTCCTATTATGATGCCTATGATGCATGATGAGGAATAAAACAAAGACAATCAAACTCGGTTAGTGATCAGATATAAACGAAAATAAATTAAAGTAATTTTAAGCTACCCGATCCAATTTACCAAATAGATCCCATCCCCTTATACAAAGCGAAAGTACAAAAGGTGAGAGGCGTTTCTCCCGTGTGCCTATTTTGGTATCTACTAAACGGACAGAGGTTCGGCATGGCTCTAGTTGGGTAGCTCGTACAGTTCATTATATGTAGTTTTAGGTTCTAGAAAGGAACCTGAATTGTCTGTACTGTCATCTACTAAGATTAGTACAGAACCTCGGTCATAGCCCATCACAGGCTTACGAGATCAATTCGAGGGATTACATTTACTTATGCCTGTGCGGAGGGACGAGTTATCTCACGAAAGCATAAGTCATATGTAACCCGAAAGTATTCACTAGCCTGTGCGGAGGGACGAGTTAACTCACGAAGGCATAGCGTTTACTTTCACTTAAAAGGAACGGAGCCCGGGTATAGAGCTCATGTTATGCAACAATGCACGTGAACGGTGTGTGGGGAGAAACTCACAAACCTTTCGTTTTATTTTAAAAACTAGACTTAGAGAACCGAAGCTTAGAAATTTAGAGCTTCAAAATGAGTAAACAAGAAGTTAGAAAACATTTACAATGAGATGCGAGTACATGATTTTTGCAAAATTTTGAGGATCACAACTAAATATTAATTTGAAAAAAGCATTTCGAAAATTTTGACAACGCATTTCATTCGATTCGACTCTCGAAAGCTGGTCCCCAGTGGAGTCGCCAGCTGTAGCGACGAAAAATTTTAGCTTAGGTCGCTAACTGTGGCGATTTAAATCTAAAAAAAACGAATTTTAATTTCATGAAAGCAAAGGAGTCGCCACCGATCCTTTTTCTTAGGTGTGATCGGGCACCTAATAAAGCCTCTTTCTAGCAGAAAATTCGTTTTTTAATAAAAGAGGAAGGCCGAGTTTTGGTCTACGTTATAATTCAGAGAAAAAAGAGGGTTCGGGAGTCAGTTACGCGCGGGGAAGGTATTAGCACCCCCGCGACGCCCAAAATTGGTATCTTTCAAATGTGCGTTGTCTTAATTTTCAAAAGTACAAGTTCAATTTAAAATTTAGTTGTGATCCGATCAAGATACGAGCATTTTTTGAAGTTTTGCTTTGAGAAGGATATCCCGCTTTTAACACGAGCCATCCGTGATTCACCCAACATAGCGATGAAATCACCGGCATGATGTTAAAATCGGCACATTGCCTTATTTTATTAAAACATGAAGAGATCAGGACAAATAGAGTTGACACAAAAATAATAATATGAAACAATATGCTACGTTAAAAACGAATGATGATAAAGGTGGAAAAACATACGCGATGAATAAAACATATAATGATGCATGCGCAATAATAATGCATATGGTATTTAACGCGATAATAACAATAATGTAAACACGAGGTGATAAATAAATATATATACGTACTTGAGATAATATATAGATGGAAAATAATAATAGTATTAGTGAAAATAGCAAATACGATACGTTATTAAGATTTACAGATTTACATATAATACATATAATACGTATAAATATCCAGCAAAAATAAATAATATAATATTGATAACAACAAAGCATTAGTAAACAATTATTTTAATAATAATGAAAATAATAAAACGTAGTAGTTATAAAATATACATATAACACAGTACAAAAATGTATAAATAATAAGTGTTAAAATACATACAAAATATTTAAGTAGTACAAAATTAAAATATGTACTCAATGACATAATCAGGAAATGATATAAAAAGCATATCTATATATTCACTAACATAAAAATCAAAAATAATAATGATGAGAATAATAAATAGAATAATAAGTATAACAATATAAAAAAAACATGCGTGAGGTATGTATATATATACGAATATAATAATAATAATAACATAACACTAAGTATAACTCTATACATATATACGTAAATATAATAATAATAGTAATTATAATAATAATAACAATAATAATAATAATAACGATAATGTTATATTTAAAAAACAAATTAGTAATAATATAAAATAATGATAATAGGAAATAAATAGTATATATATAAATAATATAACAATTATATAATAATAATAATAATAATAGTAAAATTAATAATAATAACAATAATAGAACTGAAATATATATAAAAAAACAGCAAAAGGATGAAATTAGAAGCAGAATTAAAAGTTCGGGCCAGATTTTAAAATAAGACAAGTAAAAAGGACCGATTAGAACGCGGGTTAAGCTTGAGGGGACCAAAACAGAAATTTACCCCCGGGTTTAAAACGCTGCGCATCGATTTGGGGCCCAATTGAAAAACGGGACAAATTTCTGGGCCAAATCGCAATTAGGAGAACTTGATTGTAAATTGATAAAAAACGGAAGGATCAATCGCGCAATTAGCCCTTCTGACGTCAGAGCGCGCGGATCCTAACCGGTTTGGGTCGGGTCGACTCGACCCAAGTCGGTTAGTATAAAAGGCCAAATTTTTGGTTTTTTGGTTCATTTGTTACCCGGAGAGAAAAAAAAAAAGGGAAGAGGAAGAGAGGAGAGGGGAAGGAAAGAGGGGGGTCTCCGGGGAGCTCCGGTCACCGGCCGATGATCGGACCGCCACGCGGCGCTGATCGCCGTCGTTCCGGCCACCGTTCCGGTGGCCGGAAAAAAGGTAAAATTTCTGTTTTTTTCTTTTTATTTGATATATATACTTTATTTTTTATACTTTTAGTTATTAATTTTAATATAGATATATATCAAAATAGATAAAAAATGAAATAAAATAAAAAGAAGAAATCACCTCTGTTGATTCTATATTCTGGGATTGCTTACGATTGGGGGGTATCCCTTCACTGCCTATTGTTATATTGTTGTCTTTGGTTCCAAAACTTAAAGATTGTATTCAAAAAAATTCAACCCTTTACATCGTGATTTGAATCGGCTTATATAGCCATACATTTTATTTTTTTTACTATTTCCTTTTCGCTTTCTGTCCTTGTCTCGTTTATTGCTTTTGCAGGTACTGAGGATAATAGGGCGGTGGCACAGTGAAGTGACAAGGGCGGTGGCACAGCTGCTGTCAGAGGCGGCTAAGCAAGTGGGCAGAAGAAGTGGGGTTCGGGTCTAGGGTTCCTAGGGTATTGGGCTTAGTGGGTCAGGGTTAATTTGGTATTGGGTTTGTAAATGGGTTTGAAATGTTGGGCTAAGGTTGTAATTGGGTTCTGGAATTAATTTGTAAGAGGTTTTGGGTTGGAATTAATTTGTGTAAAGGTTTAATATAGGGTTAAGTAAGTAGGCCAAAATTGGCCTATGACAATATGATAAATACTTAAGTTGTTCTTAATTATGCGTGCTTAATTCTTATGTTAATAAGCTTAGGTATTAATTCAAGAAACGGATGTGCTTAAAGCAGAGGAGCAAAAGTCCCTATGATAAGAGTAGATCTACCATAATTAAGCGGAGTTGCATGCAACCCTAGACATAGGGCGACATAAATCTACCGGATTCGGGTCAAACCTAATATGGGGAACCATAGATCAAATTAATGTAACCTAGGGTGTTAATTAATAAAGGAACTTTAGTTAACAACCTAGGCCTAGTTGCTCTTCACCTCGACGGAGGGTTTAGCATAAATTAGGGATCTCTACGGATCAAGTCAAGTGAATAAATCGTCTAGCTCAAGAACAAATAACAAGTGAAGTCTAGGTGGATTCTCCCTTAAGTATTGCTTATAGCAATAAGTTTTTCCCTAAAGTTTTCCCCAATTTACTTTTTGTGCACTTTTAGTTAGTTTTAGAATTAGTTTAAATCAACTCTCTTTATTTTTAGGCTAGATAATAGAAAGGAAGTAAGTATTAGTACTTTTAGTTCCCTTGGGTACGATAACTCGGTCTTGCCACTAAACTATACTACTGTTTGATAGGTGCGCTTGCCTTTAACATCGTGATATTAGTTAGTTTTGGTGTGATCAGTTTTATAAATTTTATTACTTAATATCGCGAGTCGTTATCAATAACAAAAATGCTTCCAAGGATTTGTAGGAAAACACTTTCTAGAACGTTTTTTTGCCCCATTATTATTTATTTATTTATTATTTTTTATGTCATCTCTTATAAAAATAAAACTTACAAAACATGTCATTATATAAATAGGCCCAAGTCTCATTTTTTTAATTTTCTTAAGCGAGGTAAGATATGAGTCTATATAAATTTATAATCCATTTGCAGTTTTTTCTTAAATAATGTAGGATTGTTTACTCTTTTAACTAATAACATAAGATTAAATGCTACACTTAATTTTATGTAGGAAAATGTGGAATAGTTGCCTAGTAGTTTTATATTTTAAATGTTATATTAATAAACTATATGGTAGGAAAAAATTGTGCAAGTGTTATAATGTTTTATGTAGGAGTGAGTATTCAATTGAGTCGAATTGAGTCGAATTGAGTAAAAAATACAATATAACCACCAGAATAAAAGAAATCCATGATAGCTCCCTTGAAAATCAACTTGGACTCTTGAATCTTAGTGGAAAATTGCTTGGAAATTAGCTTCAATGGTGTTCTAAAGGTAATTTTCGTGCTCTCCCTTAGTGGCTGCCTCTCTTCCCTTTTATTTCCCTATTTATATCACCTTAAAGTGCTAAAACTCTAAAAACACAACCTTTAGCCGTTAGCGCACATAGTTTCCAAGATCGACATACCTTGGACACACAACTGTATGGATTACCTGTGTGAAAATTTGCTACATGTATACAGCTTCCAGAGTGCTCAAATGTTCTAATTTTCACCATTTTTCACTCTTATTACTCTCAAATGCCCTATTAAGCATCAAAACATGACTATAAAAGATTAGGAGTATATAATTCACAATTAATACCACATAATCACCTAATAATGCCTTAAAAATTAAGCTAAAATATGTTATTTTTTATGCTTATGAATTAGAAAGAATTAAAAAGTGTGAGTCTTAATCATCAAGTACTCTACTCCATAGATACGGGTGGTAAAGTCAACTAGAAGTACTGTTGGAGGCAATGTAATATGATTGATCAAAGCATCATGAGGTTCATAAAGGTAACAAATTGATGGGTGTTAACATACTCTTCCTTATATATCTTTCGAGTATATATATTCACACATTTTGAAATAATACAATGAAGGTATATAACAAGTATTTTAGTACTAAAGTACCTCCCAAACACAAATAATTAATAAATAGTAATATTTTAAAATTACTTTACACTCGTAGTAATTTTTATGGAACGTCACTCTTTTGTTTAAGAAAAGGAAGAAAAATAATCATACAAGTATTTTAAAGTTTATTTTAGGTTTAATATATAATTTGGTATTTAAGTTTGACATTTTTTTCTAATGGTGTCTGTATTATATTTTGGTTCAATTTAATAATTGTATTTAATAAAAATTATATATTTCGATACTCAAAAGTAACCGAGTTAACTTTTTAATTCGAATTTTAACATTGATATGATAAAATTAATTACTAACATTCTTAGATTTAAATTTTTAATGATTTTAGCAATAAAATTAATTTAGTGTCCTAATCCTTAAAAAAGAAAAACCTTTACCTCCTCCCCTTTCATATTGGCTAAGTTAAACCAACTTATCCAATAATTTTTCCCCCTACTAGCAGGGGTGTATCTAGGGGGTTGGCATGGGTTCCAGTCTCTCCTAAAATGAAAAATTTTTCATTTAATTTTTTTTAAAATTTTAAATTAATAAAAATAAAATTTCTCTTTGCCCCCTAAAAATGATAAAAATTTGATTAATCCTTTAAAAATTATAAAATATAGGCTATTCAAATGATGAAATTATATTTTTACTATCGTAAAAATTATAATTTAATTTCAACTCCTAAAAATAATTTCTGACTTCACATCTACCTACTAAAAACTACATTTTGTTGAATCACTTTGGGATCTTAACACAATGCATCATATAAATTGGAATATTCGCACATGCCATTGCCACTAATTAAGAATTTCAGTCAACTTGTTTTAAATATTCTATTGGTTGTACATTTTATTTTGCCCCATATCTATTTTTTATATACTTTAATTAATATTCTTAATATTTACGAGATTTTATAATATGTAAATCTAAATAACGAAATTTCCATTTAGACCTTAAATTATAGCAAATTGGTTAAAATACACAAAATTTAGTTAGAGAATATTTCATGATATTGTTGATAGTTCCAATGTTAGATCCAATAGTATAAAATCTATAGATTATCGGGTAATATATTGATAGATCCAAAAACGCAATAATTTATTGCCTTTAAATGTTTTAAAATTTATATTTAACAATACTTTTATTAATATTGATTGTGTCTTAATTTGATTAGTATGAGTATTGTTGTCAATACAAGGATGTGAGTTTGAATACGCTGAAACTCATTATCCTCCTATTTATGAGTTGAGGAAGGACTATAGATAGTTATAGGTATTGTGTCAAAAAGAGCAGATTTGATTGGAACCTATAATGTGTTAAAAATAAAACAAAATATGTTAAAAATAAAACAACACTTTTATTAATTGCATTTATTTTTTGGGTGAGTATTTGGTACACTCATAGTATATACTTTTTATTCTACAAGTAGCCTTAAAAAATTGACGTATATATATTTTTTAAAATATTTTATTTTAATATTTTATTATACTCTTATAAGATACTTGTCAATCTCTTGACCCTACTTGTGGAGTCTAAAAACTCCGTTAGCAATGTATAAAATAATATCATCAATTTTTAAAGATTTGTTGATTATATGTAAAATAATTGTAACACCCCTTACTCATATTCAACACCGGAACAGGTTATGAGGTATTACCGAACTCATACATAAACAAACATGCAAAACCAAGCCATAAAAAATTCGTCCAATTTTAAAAACTTTTGCATTCATTCACAATGTCCCTAATATGAGCCCTCGAGATCCAAAACATACCTTGAATGGTTCGGGCCTAAACCAAGTACCTAAGAAATTTTCAGGAACACTTAGAAAATTTTTGCCAAAACAGGGGTCACACGCCCGTGTGGCTTGGGACATGCCCGTGTGGGCAGGGCGTGTGGTCACATACACCCGTGTTCCTAACCCGTGTAACTTTCTGTTTGTCACCCAAGAACAAATTCATGTCACATGGCTAAGTCACACGCCCGTGAGTTAAGCCGTGTGGTCAATTTGAAAATTCATGATTTTTCATAAATTTGGTGCAGATTTCACACGGCCATGTAACATGCTTGTGTCCAAGGCCGTCTCACCCACGCGGCTGAGACACATGCCCGTGTGGACAAATTAAAGGCTATTTACCAAACCCTTTGCCACCCTTATATGCACAAACCCTTACAATAAATCAAGGCACAAAATATGACATACTTAGGCAACCAAACATCCACAATCATGGCTAAATCATATCAATACAAAACCATCCACAATCATTCACCAAGCACAACATAACCAAATCATCAAAGACGTCGGCATATATATAACTATACTTAGGTTTATAATCATGTTAGCCAAAATGAGCCAATTATCATGGCAAAGTATCAAATCAACCAATAGCAATTACAAGCCAGACACATATAACAAAATGAATAAGTCCTTATACATGCCATATACTCAAAATGTTTAAGATTATCAATACCCAAATAACAAAATGATAGTGTGATACGAATCTCTGTCGACCTCCGATCCGAGCTAGTTTGACGATTTTATAAAACATGGAAAAGTAAATGGGGTAAGCTATATAGCTTAGTAAGCTCGTATGCAATAAATAAGCAACCTTACCATACAATCAACATTCAAGAGAAATAATATAACATGATGAACATGCCATAAATTATATCATCATAATTCACTTCCTCACAAGCTTACCGTGAAATCATCATTTCTCGAATTCCATAAGCATAAGCTTAAGTAGATAGAAGTAACTATATTCATTTCAATAGCCATCACATTTATGTGTGTGTGTATATATATATATATATATATATATATATAATCAATTGAGCCATATGAATTCTCTTAATTTTCCATTTACTCCTCATGTGAAATTCATGTCATCACGAAACTTATCTCATATTCATCTTTTCGCACATAGAGTAACATAAGCTTTATGTATATACTTGAGCCATGTTAAAGTGAACTTACACACATTCTCATCTTTAACATACCCGTGAAATTTCCCGTTGAACCACTTGGAATACTATTGGATACTTGGGTATCTTGTACACACAGTACCGTACCAATGCCATAACCCAGATATGGTCTTACATGAAATCTCATATCGATGCCAATAGCCTAGCTATAGTCTTACACGAAGTCTCACATCGATGCCGTATCCCAGATATGGTTTTACATGAAGTTTCATATCGCATAATCGCTCGCTCTCAAGCTATTGACGTGCCTACTCACACAAGCTGTCTGTCAGGACGTAGCTACCCAGTGTTGCTCACACAAGCTGTCAGGTATCCACACACATGCCAAATTACCCAACCACTGGTAGGACACACAAGACCAACACCTAGAACACATAATCACAAAATCACATATATACCCTAGTCACATGTCACTTGTATCCTACCCTATTCCTAAGGTTCAATGGGATTTCTCACTTGTCGAATCGTCGTCAAACTCGTTCATAGAATTTTACTCATTCACAAAAATCAACATACAACTCATGCAATATTAAATCATTTAAATACAATTATTTTAAAGCTTATTTTTAACATACGAACCTCATTTGCTGCAACAACGAATTAGGTCGACTAATCTGATATTTTATTTTCCCTAGTTCTAAGTCTCAATCTCGTTTATCTCAATCTATAATATCAAATTTTACTTATTTAATCATCATTTCACTCAATTTAGCACAATTCACACATTTTGGAAAAATTACATTTTTGCCCTTATTATTTCACATTTTTGCAATTTAGTCTCTAGGCTCGTAAAATGAGTTTCATTCAATTTCTTCATTACCCATGTAACACCTTCTAACCCCAAACCGTTCCCGGAATAGGGTTACAAGGCATTACCAGACAAATCGGACCATTTACAGATAATTCTTAATAAATAAACAAACAATAAATTTTTTTTTTTGACAATAAATTATAGTATAATCATAAATGGATATAAATTATCTTTTACTTTACTAATTGATTTCATTCATAAATTTTATTTTTTTATAAAAATTTCAGCAGCATTTTTGCTTATTTTTGCATAAGCCTCCTGCAAGTTCAAACCAGAAATAAACCATTCCAATTCACCTCCACATAACATATAACTATATACCATTCATTCATACGTAAAACTCTTTAAAGTTGATACACCATCTTTTACATTCAAAACATTAAATATGTACAAGTGACAACCTAAAACTTAGTACATGCCACATTATCAGAAGATAAGATTTTCACCACAAAATGAGCTGGAGTCGGAGATGATTTGAATGCTGAACCGAACTCTACTTTACCTAACCTGCGCACGGAGAACAACCGTACGCTGAGTATTGGAAATACTCAGTGGTATTATCATAATTCAATTCATAACATCAAATCAAGTTCAAAGCATAAATGCACAAGTAGTCATTTGAATATGCCAACTCATATCACATTAATGTCATTCAAATGATTATAAAATTTTCGCCAACATGTAAACACTTAATTCATAACACAATTTCTTTTCACATTTTGTATCATCATTTTCTTTCACCTTTCATTCGATAGTTTAGATAATCAGATTCAGATAATTTTGCTCATTTCACTTATAGGCCCTATTAACCTGACTCGGACCAAGGTGGATACACGGATCCAACCAAACACACCAGAGTGGCGACCAACGCCTCATCGGATAGTTCGAAGTAAATCAGATCTATGGCACACCAAGTACCTCATCGGCCAAGCCGAAGCAATGTGGCTACCAAAGCCTCATCGAAACTATCCGAAGTAAATCTATGGCACACCTAGTGCCTCATCGACTCGAGGTCGAAGAATCCCTGAACACTTCCAATCCTATGGCATGCCAATTATATCCACTAAGCCCGACTAGTTAATAGGGTTTCGATCACATTTCCATTTCCGAAACATTTCCACATTTCAATCAATTCTCTTATATTTCTCAATGTAATCACAAATAATCAACAATTTACATTCAAGTCATTTTCATGCACATTCATATATATATATAAAACAATTAAATATGCAATAATAAATATTTTGAATTATGATAATACAAACCGGTTTCTCTGAGCTATTCCTCGACTATTTTCTCTTTTCCCTTCGTGTTGGATACCTCGGTTTCCTTGTTTGCTACAAAAATTAGCATAGTTGTAATTAATTAATATAATACAATTCAATTTAATTCATAAGTCTAAACATGCAAATTTGGCCATTAAGCATAAGCTGTCTATTTGAGTCATTGTTGCTAAATTATTTATATCTTGAGCTACGAAACTCAAAATTAATATCCGTAAATTTTCCTTGAAACTAGACTCATTTATCTTCTTACCATAAAATTTTCATAATTTTTGGTCTAGCCAATTAATACAGTTTATTCATTAAATACTCCCCTGTTACTCCATTCGACAGTTCTGACCTCTCTCTACTAAAAATCAATTATCTCATTGTACAGAGCTTGAATAAGGTTCTTGTTTATTTCTTTTGAAACTATATTCATTAAGGAGTTCACACATATAAATTACACTCCATAATAATTTGTTTACAATTTTTAATGATTTTCCAAAGTCAAAACAGAGTATCTCGAAATCACCCTGAACCAGTCTTACAAAATTTCAAATATCTCTTGATTCATAAATTCATTGCTCACATTGGTTCTACTATAAGAAACTAGACTCAATAAGCTTTAATTTCATATCTTATTCATCCTCTAATTCAATTCCTACAATTTTTAGTGAATTTTCAAAGTCAGACCATTGCTACTTCCCAAAACTGTTTTGATGTAAAATACTAATAACCAAATTTATAACATCAATTCACACCTTATTTCTATTCAATTTCCATCAAAATATTCATATAACTATCAAATTTTCATCATTTTTCCATAATTCCGAATTTCTTTCAATTTAATCCCTAAAACTCAAAACTTATGGCTTGTTTTACAATTAAGTCCCTAATTCAATTCAAATTCATAATTCTATCAAATTAATCCCTAATTTCATCATTTCTTCAACATAAACCCTCATCAAACCTCCATTAATTTTCAATATTTTCTCATGAATTCAAGAAAATCTTTCTCTAAAGCTTTAAAAACATCAAAATTACAAAGAAATGGACTTAATTAACTTACCAAATTAATCTTCAAGCCTTAATCCTTCAATTTCCCCTTTTTTTCTTCTTTCTTTCTTTCTTTCTTTCCTTTTCACGTTTTCTTCTCTGTACTCTTTTGTTCTTTCTTTTCTTTTCTTCTTTTTGTTATTTGTTTTATTACTAAATTACTTAATTATTAAAATATCTTTTTAATTACCAATTAAAGTTAATACACATGTGCCATTAAAATTTCCACACTTGTTTTAATCCTTACCATACACTTGTCATTATCACACAATTTAATAAAATAATATTTACACAATTAATAATAATTACAACAAATAAATAATTAAAATTACTTAAATTCTAAGTAAATACACACATAAAATACAATTGGACCAATAATACACATACACATGTATTTATTCATCATTAAACACATGTCACTTTTATGGTTTAATTCCTAATTTAATCCCTTAATAATTTTTCTATTCTATAATTAAACTTTTGCACTTTATTCAATTTAGTCTTATCTACTAATTGTTTCTAATTAAATTAGATTCACTTAATCAAAATCTAATTTAATTCATAATTATCCTCATAAATATTTTTAATAAATATTTACGGACTTAATTTCCTAAGACGGAGGCCTTACGACTCGTTTTTCCGGTGCCCGGGAATTTGGGTCATTACATTTCTCTCCCCCTTAAAAAATTTCGTCCTCGAAATTTACCTGAGAATAGGTGAGGGTACTGAGTTCTCATAGTTTCTTCCGGTTCCCATGTTGCTTCTTCTATTTTATGACTTCTCCAAAGTACTTTTACTAAAGAAACTCTTTTATTTCTTAATTCCTTTACCTCTCGGGCTAAAATCTCAACTGGTTCTTCTTCGTATGATAAATCCGGTCGAAGCTCAATATCTTCAGTAGTTAAGACATGAGAAGGATCCGATCGATATCTTCGGAGCATTGAAACATGAAAAACATCGTGTATTTTCTGTAACTCTGGAGGTAAAGCCAACCGATAAGCCACTGGTCCAATTCTCTCTACTATCTCATACGGTCCAATGAAATGAGGACTCAATTTACCTTTTCTGCCAAATCTCAACACTTTCTTCCAAGGAGAGACTTTAAGAAATACTTTATCGCCAACCGAATACTCAATGTCTCGTCGTTTTAAATCGGCATAAGACTTTTGTCTGTCAAAAGCTGCTTTTAATCTCTCCTGTATCTTCTTGACTGTTTCTTCAGTTTCTTGGATTAATTCTGGCCCAATCACTTTTCTTTCATTCAGCTCTGTCCAACACACGGGTGATCTACATCTTCGTCCATACAATGCTTCATACGGAGCCATCTGAATACTAGATTGGAAACTATTACTATAAACAAATTCAGCTAAAGGCAAATAACGTTCCCAACCTGATTCAAACTCAATAATACAAGCTCGAAGCATATCTTCTAAAATCTGAATTACCTGTTCAGACTGTCCGTCAGTTTGCGGATGAAATGCTGTACTAAAATTGAGCCGTGTACCCAAAGATTCATGTAATTGCCTCCAAAATCTTGATGTAAACCGAGGATCTCGATCTGAAATTATTGATTCCGGAATACCGTGTAACCTAACAATTTCTCGGATATATACCTCAGCAAGTCTCTGTAACGACCATTCTGTTCTGACTGCTATGAAATGTGCTGACTTAGTAAGTCTATCAACTATCACCCAAATAGCATTCTTTTTACTCGCTGACAACGGTAACCCCGTAACAAAATCCATCGTGATACGATCCCATTTCCATTCAGGAATATTAATAGGCTGAAGTAAACCAGTCGGTACCTGATGTTCTGCCTTTACCCGTTGACATGTAAGACATTTACCAACATATTCAACTATGTCTCTTTTCATTCCGGGCCACCAGTACAAATCTCGTAAATTACGATACATTTTTGTACCTCCAGGGTGTAGAGCAAATGAGCCATCATGTGCTTCTCGAAGTATTAGTTCTTTCAATTCAGAGTTATCTGGAATACAAACTCGATTTCGGTACCTTAGACATCCATGTGCATCAATACTGAAGTTCTCTACCGTACCACTCTGTACCATCTCTCTTTTCTTCACCAACTTATCATCTCCCAACTGAGCTGCTTTAATCTGCTCAAATATTACCGGTTTTACTTTCAACTCGGCTAACAGATTTCCATCATCAGTGATACTGAGCTGTGCAAACATGGCTCTCAACTCAATTGCAGCTTTTCTACTCAATGCATCCGCTACTATATTTGCTTTTCCCGGATGGTATTCTATAACACAATCATAGTCTTTCAAGAGCTCGATCCACCGCCTCTGTCTCAAATTTAATTCTTTCTGGGAAAGGAGATACTTTAGACTTTTATGATCAGTAAATATGTAGCATTTTTCACCATAAAGATAATGCCTCCAAATCTTCAAAGCAAAAATCACAGCTGCTAACTCCAGGTCATGTGTCGGATAATTACACTCGTGTGGTTTCAACTGACGAGATGCATAAGCAATAACCTTTCCGTCTTGCATCAGTACACAACCCAAACCACTTAAAGAAGCATCACTGTACACAATAAAATCCTTTCCTGATTCGGGTAATGTTAAAACTGGTGCTTCGGTTAACATTTGCTTCAATGTCTCAAAACTCTTCTGACATTGGTCATCCCATATAAAAGAAACATTCTTTTGTAGCAACTTAGTCATCGGCATGGCTATTTTCGAGAATCCATTTACAAATCTTCTATAATATCCGGCCAAACCAAGAAAACTACGTACCTCAGACACATTCCTCGGAGCTTTCCATTGAACTATGGCTTCAATTTTCTTCGGATCAACTCTGATTCCTTCCGCTGATACTACATGTCTCAGAAATACAACCTCTGATAACCAGAACTCACATTTACTTAATTTCCCATACAATTGCTTTTCCCGCAAAATCTGTAACACTGTTCTGAGATGCTGGTCATGTTCTGTTTCTGTCTTAGAATAGACAAGTATATCATCAATGAAGACCACAACAAATTGATCCAAATACGGCTAAAATATACGGTTCATCAGATCCATGAAAGCAGCTGGAGCATTAGTCAATCCAAATGGCATTACTAAAAATTCATAATGACCATACCTCGTACAGAAAGCTGTCTTCGGTACATCACATTCTTTTACTTTTAGTTGGTAGTAACCCGATCTCAAGTCTATCTTTGAAAATACAGAAGCTCCTTTCAGCTGATCAAATAAATCATCAATACGAGGGAGTGGATATTTGTTCTTGATTGTTACTTTATTCAACTGTCTATAATCAATACAAAGTCTCATCGAACCATCTTTCTTTCTAACAAATAATACCGGAGCTCCCCACGGTGAAATACTCGGTCGAATAAAGCCACGATCTAACAAGTCTTGTAACTGTATCTTTAACTTCTTCAATTCAGTTGGTGCCATACGATAAGGGGGTATAGAAATCGGAGCAGTACCTGGATAAACCTCTATAGCAAATTCAACTTCTCTGTCAGGTGGTAAACCCGGTAATTCCTCTGGAAAAACATCTGAAAATTCGCAAACCGTTCGGATCTTACTGCATTGACTACCCACTGTATCTGAATTAATAACATAAGCCAAGTATGCTGTACAACCCTGCTGTAACATCTTACTAGCTTTTATTGCTGAGACAACACGTGTTGGTCCACTATTTCGAATACCCTTTACCTCAATATTGTTTCCATCATCAGCCTGAATACTGAACTTTTTTTCATAGCAGTCTAAAATTACACCGTGCTCGGACAACCAATCCATACCCAGTATTACATCAAAGTCTCCAAATGCCATAATTAATAGATTAACTGGAAAAATTTTATTTTGTATAACCAACGGGCATCTCGGACAAACTTGATTCACTAATACCATCTGTCCTAACGGACTTGACACTTCTATTGCTACACTAGACATCTCAAATTCTAATTTTCCCAATTCAACCAATTTTGAATTTACATATGAATGCGAAGACCCAGGGTCAATTAAAACATAAACAGGTTCGGAATACAATAAGAATATACCTGTTACAACATCATGTGCATCCCCCTCTTCTCGAGTTCTGACCACATAAGCTCTAGCTGGAACTCTGGCCTCTGACTGCTGTGTAACAACATCACTACTCCCTCTAGCACTACCTCCTCGAGATACAAAACCACCTCTGCCTGATCCTCTGCCTCTGGCACTAGATACTGATCTCTGTGATGTCGCAGGTGCAGTATTATCAGCTTTCGGGCAGTCTTTAATAAAATGTTCTGTAGATCCACATCTGAAACATCCTCTAGTCAATCGCCAACATTCACCTCTGTGTCTTCTCCCACAGTGCTCACATTCTGGAATAGTAGTATCTCGAGATGGACCTCTTACACTACCAGTAGAGACTGTAGTTTGCTTCCCCTGACTTTTTCCTCCTCTATCTGATCTGAAGTTAGATCTCCAACCACTTTTAGAATCTCGGAATCTTTTCGGTAATGGATTCGAACTTGTAGTTCCCATACGTTTCCCAACCGATTTAGAAGGTTCAGTCTTTTTATCAAGCCCCAGAACTTGTTCTATCATCTTAGCCCGTTCAATCAGATCAACAAATTCAGTAATTCGCTGAGATATCAGTAATACTTTTATTTCTTCTCTTAATCCCCGTAAGAATCTTTTACAACTGTCGGCTTCAGTCAGTATAAACTCTGATGCATATCTGCCAAGTCTTGAAAATTCCCGATCATAATCTATTACTGTCATTTCACCTTGTTTCAAAGTCAGAAATTCTTGCTTCTTGTCTTCAATGTATAGTTCACCGATATATTTCTTCTGAAACTCTTTCTGAAATAAATTCCATGATACCTGGTCAGTCGGCAAGTGTCGGATAACAGATTCCCACCATAAATATGCCTCACCCTGTAATAAAGATACGGCACACAACAGACTTTCTCGAGGAGTACACTCTAACTGTTGTAAAATTCTTTTTGTCGCTTCTATCCAATTCTCAGCTATTGATGGATCAACACCTTTCAGACCCGAAAATTCCGTAGCACCGTATTTTCTCAATTCTTTAATCGGGGCCCGTCTAGGAACAGGTACAGATGTGGTAGCAGGTACAGTTCCCGCTACTCGCTGGAGAGCATCAACTAAAACTCTTAACATATCAGGTTCATTTCTATATTTTTCATCTCTCTCCCTAATGTTTTCTTCTTCTACTTCGGGAGGTTGGTCTATAAACGGGTTCATACTAGGTGTGGCTGATTCACTTTCATTTAAATCAATTGATCGATCATCTGACATCTTTAATCTCTATAAAACAGAAACAATTAAATAGGTTAGCATTCAAAAATCCCGACTCAATTCCAACTCAAATGTGGCATGTACTTCTAGACTCACTTACGAATTCAATTTTAATCCGAGAATCGGCTAAACCTATAGCTCTGATACCACTAAATGTAACACCTTCTAACCCCAAACCGTTCCCGGAATAGGGTTACAAGGCATTACCAGACAAATCGGACCATTTACAGATAATTCTTAATAAATAAACAAACAATAAATTTTTTTTTTTGACAATAAATTATAGTATAATCATAAATGGATATAAATTATCTTTTACTTTACTAATTGATTTCATTCATAAATTTTATTTTTTTATAAAAATTTCAGCAGCATTTTTGCTTATTTTTGCATAAGCCTCCTGCAAGTTCAAACCAGAAATAAACCATTCCAATTCACCTCCACATAACATATAACTATATACCATTCATTCATACGTAAAACTCTTTAAAGTTGATACACCATCTTTTACATTCAAAACATTAAATATGTACAAGTGACAACCTAAAACTTAGTACATGCCACATTATCAGAAGATAAGATTTTCACCACAAAATGAGCTGGAGTCGGAGATGATTTGAATGCTGAACCGAACTCTACTTTACCTAACCTGCGCACGGAGAACAACCGTACGCTGAGTATTGGAAATACTCAGTGGTATTATCATAATTCAATTCATAACATCAAATCAAGTTCAAAGCATAAATGCACAAGTAGTCATTTGAATATGCCAACTCATATCACATTAATGTCATTCAAATGATTATAAAATTTTCGCCAACATGTAAACACTTAATTCATAACACAATTTCTTTTCACATTTTGTATCATCATTTTCTTTCACCTTTCATTCGATAGTTTAGATAATCAGATTCAGATAATTTTGCTCATTTCACTTATAGGCCCTATTAACCTGACTCGGACCAAGGTGGATACACGGATCCAACCAAACACACCAGAGTGGCGACCAACGCCTCATCGGATAGTTCGAAGTAAATCAGATCTATGGCACACCAAGTACCTCATCGGCCAAGCCGAAGCAATGTGGCTACCAAAGCCTCATCGAAACTATCCGAAGTAAATCTATGGCACACCTAGTGCCTCATCGACTCGAGGTCGAAGAATCCCTGAACACTTCCAATCCTATGGCATGCCAATTATATCCACTAAGCCCGACTAGTTAATAGGGTTTCGATCACATTTCCATTTCCGAAACATTTCCACATTTCAATCAATTCTCTTATATTTCTCAATGTAATCACAAATAATCAACAATTTACATTCAAGTCATTTTCATGCACATTCATATATATATATAAAACAATTAAATATGCAATAATAAATATTTTGAATTATGATAATACAAACCGGTTTCTCTGAGCTATTCCTCGACTATTTTCTCTTTTCCCTTCGTGTTGGATACCTCGGTTTCCTTGTTTGCTACAAAAATTAGCATAGTTGTAATTAATTAATATAATACAATTCAATTTAATTCATAAGTCTAAACATGCAAATTTGGCCATTAAGCATAAGCTGTCTATTTGAGTCATTGTTGCTAAATTATTTATATCTTGAGCTACGAAACTCAAAATTAATATCCGTAAATTTTCCTTGAAACTAGACTCATTTATCTTCTTACCATAAAATTTTCATAATTTTTGGTCTAGCCAATTAATACAGTTTATTCATTAAATACTCCCCTGTTACTCCATTCGACAGTTCTGACCTCTCTCTACTAAAAATCAATTATCTCATTGTACAGAGCTTGAATAAGGTTCTTGTTTATTTCTTTTGAAACTATATTCATTAAGGAGTTCACACATATAAATTACACTCCATAATAATTTGTTTACAATTTTTAATGATTTTCCAAAGTCAAAACAGAGTATCTCGAAATCACCCTGAACCAGTCTTACAAAATTTCAAATATCTCTTGATTCATAAATTCATTGCTCACATTGGTTCTACTATAAGAAACTAGACTCAATAAGCTTTAATTTCATATCTTATTCATCCTCTAATTCAATTCCTACAATTTTTAGTGAATTTTCAAAGTCAGACCATTGCTACTTCCCAAAACTGTTTTGATGTAAAATACTAATAACCAAATTTATAACATCAATTCACACCTTATTTCTATTCAATTTCCATCAAAATATTCATATAACTATCAAATTTTCATCATTTTTCCATAATTCCGAATTTCTTTCAATTTAATCCCTAAAACTCAAAACTTATGGCTTGTTTTACAATTAAGTCCCTAATTCAATTCAAATTCATAATTCTATCAAATTAATCCCTAATTTCATCATTTCTTCAACATAAACCCTCATCAAACCTCCATTAATTTTCAATATTTTCTCATGAATTCAAGAAAATCTTTCTCTAAAGCTTTAAAAACATCAAAATTACAAAGAAATGGACTTAATTAACTTACCAAATTAATCTTCAAGCCTTAATCCTTCAATTTCCCCTTTTTTTCTTCTTTCTTTCTTTCTTTCTTTCCTTTTCACGTTTTCTTCTCTGTACTCTTTTGTTCTTTCTTTTCTTTTCTTCTTTTTGTTATTTGTTTTATTACTAAATTACTTAATTATTAAAATATCTTTTTAATTACCAATTAAAGTTAATACACATGTGCCATTAAAATTTCCACACTTGTTTTAATCCTTACCATACACTTGTCATTATCACACAATTTAATAAAATAATATTTACACAATTAATAATAATTACAACAAATAAATAATTAAAATTACTTAAATTCTAAGTAAATACACACATAAAATACAATTGGACCAATAATACACATACACATGTATTTATTCATCATTAAACACATGTCACTTTTATGGTTTAATTCCTAATTTAATCCCTTAATAATTTTTCTATTCTATAATTAAACTTTTGCACTTTATTCAATTTAGTCTTATCTACTAATTGTTTCTAATTAAATTAGATTCACTTAATCAAAATCTAATTTAATTCATAATTATCCTCATAAATATTTTTAATAAATATTTACGGACTTAATTTCCTAAGACGGAGGCCTTACGACTCGTTTTTCCGGTGCCCGGGAATTTGGGTCATTACAACCCAAGCCTAGTTAAACCTCTTTCATGCTTTTAGCAGCTCAAAATTTTCATTTATTCACATTTTTACTACTCATTTTACAACTTTTACAAATAGGTCCTTTTTGATATTTTTACCGAAAATCACTTAGCAAAAGTTATTTAGCAAACAACCAACATGCATTTTCTACCATTAAACATAAAAACACATACATATTCAGGATGGTTAAATTTTTAGACTTCATCTTTCTTTCAAATTAGTCCTTGTAATAGCTAGATTAGGTTACAACAATCACAAAAACATAGAAATCATTGAAAACGGGACAAGAACGGACTTACAATTAAGCTTGGAAAGCTTGGCCAAAACCCTATCCATAGAGATCCTTCAAATTCAGCACAATGGGGAAAAAGATGGACAGAAATTTGGCATTAGTTTACTTTTTAATCCATTTAATTGCCAAATTACTAAAATGTCATTAATGAAAAACTTCAATATCTCACCTAACCATGCCCATTTTTGTCCAACTTAAAGTATAATAGTCTAATTACCATTTGAGGACCTCCAATTTAAAAATTCATAACAATTAGACACCTCTAGCTTTTAGAACACACATTTTTCACTTATTACAATTTAGTCCTTTTGACTAAATTGAGTGCCCAAACGTCAAAATTTTTGAACGAAATTTTCACGAAATCATTCCATAAAACTTTAGACCATAAAAATATAATAAAAATAATTAATTAATTTTTTTTCTACGTCGGATTTATGGTCCCGAAACCACTGTTCCGACTAGGCCCAAAATCAGGCTGTTACAAATAAAATAATAATGTATGAAAATAAATCTCACATTTATATAAATTTTTACTTAAGTAAGAATTGTATTGTTTCAAATCCCAATTGGTGTTGGGAGAAAGATATGTTTGAAGCTTTAAAATAATTGTCGAGTTATAATCTATGTGCTTGGGAGGGTTGGCTGAGGGTGTGGGCATTCATTCAAGCATTACGTGATACAAAAAATAAGAAGGCGACACAATGTTGGATTACGCAGTTCAGTTTTCCTATGTCTATGGAGCTTAACTCAGTGAAAAATATTCATTATCTTCAATACTTACAACAAGTTATCCTAAATCTATTACACATTTTTTACAAATTCTGCACCTTTGTATCTTAAAAGATGATGCTCTCACTACTAAATTCACCATTGTGAATTCAACAAGTAAAGCCACAACACAAAAATTTTACTATAAAAATGCACTTACAACATAAAGTTCCTCACTTGAACAGATTAAGTGCTATATCTCTTAGTACGATAACCTATTCAAGTCCCTCAGTTATATAGAATATTTCAAGACTTGCTAACATAAAAAGACATATTTTAATCCATATAAAACAACATTAAGATAAGCCAAATACAATATAAAAATAATGAACAAGGTAAACATGAACTCTTGGTAGCTAAGAATGCAGAGTTCCAACTCAATCAAATATCCACAATCCAATGTATTAAAAAATGGGGTGATCCGATTTGATCCAATCTTCCAAATATATTTCCCCAAGTGATATGATCTCCATTAATGGACTAGATATCATCCACATAATTAGCACAACAAAAAACACGGTTCAATAAATGGTCAACAATGCAAATACAAAAACTGTCTCAAATAACAATGCAAATACAATTAAAATTTTCTATTAAATTCACTGATATATCATTTTGGAATATAACAAATACTGTTTGATTACCATGTATATATTTATCCTAAATTTAATTAAAAATAAATTTAAGAGTGTAAACAATTAATTTATATTTTAAATCAGAAAAATAAAAGAATTAAATACCTTCAAACAAAAATAAAAAAATAAATCCCAAATTTATAATGAGTAAAAAAAACAAACACATAGTCTAAACTTAATTCTATGAATAAAAAATTATAAAATGCTAGCATCCAAATAGAGCAAGTGGTTGAAACATATCTTAATAAAAAAAAATAGTGCTCTTGTTATAAGCCTATTGTTAATATAATTATTTGGGAAAGTGGCGAGAGGATCCGGGCCTGCAACTGCTTGTTTGCACATTATCCTAGAATGTGCGGCATCAGGGAACAGAAACATCGATTAAAGTACTAAAGATTTTCACATATAGACTAGAACCCATGATCTGTGTATGACCGAATGCCCCTCTGGCCTCTGCATCACATTTTCACGCAGATCACTCGTCTTTATATAGGATCAATACAGATGGGAAGACTCCATATCCAGATCCAGCAAGCAATGACTATGGCTACGGCATCATCTGCAAATGTTTATTGCACCAATGCCACAGACAAACAAATTAGCTATGCCAATAATTCCTCACTTCAAGTATCTTCCTCTATCTCTTCCATACTTGTTTTATATATGTCAAGGATAGACTCCTTCGAAAGAAAGTTTTAAGTGTCTTCCGTTGAACAGTAGGTCAATCTCTCAATAAACTCAGTTAAGAGTTAGCATGCTTGAGCGGTTGCTCGATGAGCCTAGTTCAAGGAATTAGGAGTGCCTCGGTTGGTAGACTTGTAAAACTCATAGGATAAGTGTTTATATAGGGCGCTGTGATAATAGTAATGTAAATAATTTGACTTGTACACAAAGGGGAGTTCAGTGAGTTTTGCAAGTTCACTAACCAAGACACTCCCGGCTCTATAAGTCACATCCGCTTATGGCACAATACGAAAGATAAAATCTCCATTGAGGACAGTATCTGGCATTATCGAGAGATTAATTGACTGCCTAGCTTACGATACTTTAAAAACTTTTTTCGAAAGAATCGTACCTTCAATAATATTTATATATATGTATATATGTATATGTATATACATATATCCATTAAACAAAAATGTTTACAGGTTTTTGTTTTTCTTTTTTTTCAGAAAAAAGTACAATTGAAGACAAGGCCATTCCTAGAGGACACCATCAAAGACATGTTGAGCAAGATGGTTCAAGTTCCTTGTATTAAGGTGGCTGATTTGGGTTGTGCTTCGGGTCCCAACACGTTCTTCCCGACATGTGAAGTTATGGATATCATCGCTAGTGTTTGCCGAAAAACACACCGGGAATTACCTGAGCTTCAAGTGTTCCTCAATGATCTTCCCCAAAACGACTTCAACACTGTGTTTAAATCAATTCCTGAATTCAATGGGAAGCCTTGTTTCGTTGCCGGAGTTGCAGGTTCCTTTTACCAAAGGCTTTTTCCGAGCAAGAGCATTCACTTCGTGCATTCTTCTTACAGTCTTCATTGGCTCTCAAAGGTTAGTATATGTAATTAACGTAATTGCATATAATATAGGGAAGGCAAACCATGTTGTCAAATCTATCACTTTTTTATAATTGGTATATTCTACTCTATCATTAGTCTCGTTTTATTATCCATTTATAATTTTGAAAATTACTATTATTTTTATGAATGTTGGATACAAAAGTCCTCATTCCTAGATAAAGCAATCAATTGAATCAGTCAATTCGGCTAGTTTTTTTTTTCAATTCAATTTAATCGACTTTAACATAAGAAAATCGACTCGATTAACTTTAGTTGAGAAAATTGACCAAATAGAACCGACTTTAATTTGGTCAGTTTGACCGATTTTCTCAATTAACCAACTTTAAGTAATTGGGTTGGATTTATAAAGTTATATATATTATATATTATAAAATATAAATATATTTTAAATAATTTTAAACTAATGTTAAATAAATCGATTTCTTAGTTGTTTCTGTTCTGGAATTCAAAAACCAATAACCAATTTAATAACCAATTAAACAAAGATAAATACGTCCACCTGACTAAACCGAAATTGAAAAAATCTAATGGGTTGATATTTTCGATTAAAATAAAAAATTGCTCTCCCCTACCCCATCCTACCCTGCCTCACCTTAATTTGATTTGGTGATAATTCTTTTTAATATTTTATTTTATTAAAAGCAACCAAATATTTAAAAATATATACATTTTAAAAACACGAAGCATATGAATTTTTTTCTATAATGCATTTTACTTTCTGTTCCCTTTTAATATTTATATATATACAGGTAAAATGATAATTTTATATTATGAGCAGAACGGAACGAGGTAAATAATTATCATAATCACTTTATATCCATTATAAAAAAATAAATCCGCGTCCTCTTGCATTTATTTATTTTAAAATTCACTCCATTTAAAATAGATTATTTTGAGGTTTATTGGACCATTTGTGTTTTGCCGTCCCTAATTACATATATAGAGACGTTAGCATTGTCTATAATTATATGATTATGAATGAACTTTAGGTACCAAGAGGAGTTGAGGATAACAAGGGAAATTTATACATAGCAAAGACGAGCCCTCCTAATGTATCCAAAGCTTATTCAGAGCAATTTCGAAATGATTTCTCGAGATTTTTACGCTTTCGTTCGGAAGAAATGATAACTGAGGGACGAATGTTGCTTACCTTCATTGGTAGGAGCATTACTGATCCCACAAGCAAAGACTGTTGTGCCATATGGGATTTGTTCACCAAATCACTCCTCGACTTGGTGGCTGAGGTACATTTTGTTTGTTGTTTCCTTTCACCTAAATACATCGATACATATTTATTACTTTTGATATTATCTTAATTGCAAACATAACTGATGCTATTTGGTTGGTAGGGATTGGTGCATGAATCTGATGTAGATTCATTTAATGTGCCTTACTATTACCCTTGCGAAGAAGAAGTAAGGGAAATTATCGAAAAAGAAAGGTCTTTCGCTCTCAACAAATTAGAGATTTTTGAAATAAATTGGGATTTCGAAGATGATGTTTGCAATGAAAATTTCGTGCTCGAAAAGAGTAAAAGCGGGCGAAATGTTGCAAATTGCATACGAGCAATTACAGAATCTAGGATTGCTAGTCATTTTGGAGAGACCATAATTGATGATCTGTTCTCAAGATTTGCACAACATGTGGGTGAGCATTTGTCGTGTGAGAAGACAAAGTACTATGTTACTATTGTTGTTTCAATGACTATGAAATAAGTTTTGTCCAATTTTTTTTATTTAAACGAATAAAAAAATGAATTTATTTTATAGATTTTTCATCAATACTAACAATTTTTTTCGTCAAAAGATGAGGTTTTTTTTTATTTAAATATTGTTGTATTTGTTTTCTTTCTCTCTCTTTTATTTTTCTTTTCCAAATTATGGAGTTTTCATTAATTTCTGAAATGTTTTTTTTTTATTATATATTTGTTTAGCTCAATACACATAAATATGGAGCTTCACGTAGATACAATTTTACCAAACCTTGAAATAAATGAGTTTCGAGATCAAGTTTGATTTTAGAAAATTTTAATGTAATGTGATTTTAATATATTTTTATATTTTAATGTAATTTTACAAAATCAAAAGTTGTTACTATTTATAGTTGATGGTCACTAAACTAACTATAATTACGACAAAGGCAAGTGCACTTATTGAACAATAGTATAGTTATGGTGAGTAGGGGATATCGTATCCACGAGGACTAAAAGTACCAGTAATTACCGTTTTTCTATTATTTAGCCGATAAATTGAAGTGATTGTTTTTAATTGAAATTTACTAATCTAATTTAACAACGAACGCAACAAAGATGAAATGGGAAAATAATTGAAGACAACCAAAGAGAAAGACAATACCCAGGAAAGAATCCACCTATACTTCACCTATTATTTTGAATCTGAATTAAACGATTTATTCACTTGTGTCTTGATATGTAGAAATCCCTAAATTATGTTAATATCTCTTTCGAGAGTAAGAACAACTGACTCTAGGTTGATTAATTGAAATCTCTTTCTAATTAAAACCCCTATTGTCGCATTAACTCGATCTATGGATTTCCCTATTAGATTTGACTCTAATCTGGTAGATTTATGTCGTCCTATTTCTAGGATTGCTTGCAACTCCACTCAATTATGCTAGATCTACTCTTAAATAGGGGCTTTTGCTCTACTGAAATAAGCACATTAAATATGAATTAATATTCTAAAAATATTAAAACACGAAATAAGTATACATAATTGAGAACAAGAATAAAGTATTTATCGTGTAAAACAGAAATTAAATAATAGGATTCATTAAAGGTTTCATCTCCCCTATGTATCTAAGGGATTAGTTTATAATCATGTCAGAAAAACCACAAGATATAAATGTCATACCCCAATTTTGACCCACAATCTAATACCTAAATTAACCCATTTACAGCAGACACATTTTAAATCCAAATACAGGACCAAAATTAAAACAGATCAGGCCCAGACTAAAACGGCCCAATTGACCCAAACGCCCAAAACCAATTTTTGACTCGGAAAACCCTAGCAGCAGTGCGCCGTTTGCCCCCACGTGAGATGTCAGCGCATCCTCCGCTGATGACCACATCTGCTACATCAAAACAGCAGCCTTTTGCTTTCTAGACCTGCAAATAGAGTAAGAAGTAAGGCAGAAACAAGGACAAAAGCATAAATGCAACAGGCAAAGAAGAACAGTAGCAAACAGTGATGGAAAATAGGGTAATAGATTGGCTTTAAAGCCTCGAAAAATCAATGTATCAAAGGGGGGTCTCATTCGGCTAAAAAAACAACACAGAGGCCGAAAGCTTTTGTAATTGAGATTCCATTTTTGCTTACACGAAATAAAAAAGATCAACAAAAGGGTAAACCTTTCGATCGGACCTTGGGATTTCATATTCTGCTTTTGATTTGTTTGCCTTTTAACTTTCTTTTCTTTCTCATCATTTGTACATAAATAAGATAAACAAAAAGGAAATAGAATTTACCTTCCAACAACGCCGTCAAACCTCCGTCGCCTTGTTGAAATCGGGGCTTCAAACGGGGTTTCGAGGCGAAAATCACTTATCCTTCGGTTGGGCTTGCAGTCAAGGTCGTGTTCGGCCTTCAGGCATCGCCGGTCGCCGATCTTAATGGCGCTTCGGTGGCCGAATGAGAAGCCCTCCACGGGATCGGCCGAATGAGAGAAGAGGGGAGAAACGCCGTTCCATCTCTCTGTTTGAAATGATAAATGTTTAGGGTTAGGGCTTGATTTTCTTTTATTTTTATTTTATGCGGTGTGAAACGGCACCGTTTCGTGTGGGGGGGTCTGATAGCTTCAACATTTGGGCTAATTGCATGCTTGGGGCTTCTGCTTCCGCGGAGTAATTCAATCGAGTCCATTCCTCTTTCTCCTTCTTTTTAAATTCGCCTGTTTATTTTCTTTTGTTTTCGATTTGGTCCGTGGTGTTATGAATTGAAACACAGCACCTTGAGACTAGGGATATTATCCCGATCGGTCCTTGCAAACTTAGGCACGTTTCATTCTTGTCCCCGGCCTCTCTTTGCAATTTTCATCCTGTTTTTTAGTCCAGTTTCAATATAGTCCTTAATCCGTTTATTTTTTTCTTTTTATTAAAAATAGCATTATTATTCTTGTTTTCATTATTATTATTATGCTTATTATTAGTATCAATATTAGCATATGCTTCTATACATATATTTTATTAGCATTAATGATTATTTTCCATTTTATTCCTAATATCCATTTCTATGTCTTATTCTTATCATTATTATTTTCGTAAATATTAGCATGTTTTCCTTCTATTTTCATTACTGTTATTATGGTTATCAAACCTCCTATTTATTGGTATTTTATTATTAGTAGTGTTAGTACCATTTTCCACTTAATGCTTACATATATAGTATAGTTTTATTATACTTTTAATACTTTATATATTTTGGATATATTTTCTTTAATATTATTATATATATTTTACGTTTATACTTTCAGCGTTATTATGGCATATATATTTTAAAATATTTTTAATATATATTATGTATGTTTTTTAATACTATTTTAGGCATATCTTTTCATGTATATACATTCTTGTATTATATTATTTATATACATATACTTTTACATATTATCTTGTATATATCTTTTTTCATACTATACTATATATAATCTTTAACCTTACATTATGTATATGTTTTTTAATACGTACACATGTGTGTTTGTGTATAGTTATAAATTTTTTTGATATTGCAATTATTCCTAATTTTTTATCATGTATACGTGTTTAATAACGTGTTAAGTACGTATTTTTATTACGCGTATATATATATGTTTTTAAATATTACATTGTTTAGATTATTTATATGTCATCTTACGTATATATTATTGATATTATCTTATACGTATTTTAATAACTATTGTGTACATTATCTTAGGTGTACACCTTTTAATGACATTATTATATATTGATTTCTTTTAAAAGTTCATGTTATTATTTTCTTACTGTGTTGTTACATATATTCTTACCCTTTTTTATTGTAAATATCTTTTTTTTTATGTTCCTATATCATGTTAATATTTTTCATTAATTCCACCAATATTTGCATTTTCGTTTATCATTTTAAACATGCTTGTTTCATATTTAAAATTAATCTCAAAAAAATAAGGCAATGTATCGGTTTAACATTAAGTCGTTGATTTCATCGCTATGTTGGATGAAAGTCGACGGCTCGTGTTAAAACGGGACATCCTTCTAAAAATAAAAAATCTTAAGATTTCTCGTATTTTGAATGGATCACGATTAAATTTTGACTTAAACTCGTATTTTTGAAGATTAAGACAACACGTGTTTATTAAGATACCAATTTTGGGCGTTGCGAGGGTGCTAATACCTTCCTCGTGCGTAACCGACTCCCGAACCCTATTTTTCTCTGAATTTTTGAAGTTGACCTAAACTCGGCCTTCTTTTTACTCAAAAATAAATTTTTTTGTTAAAAAGAGGTTTTTATTAGGTGTCCGATCGCACCTAAGAAAAAGATCGGTGGCGACTCCCTTTTTTTAAATAAAATCAAAATTTAGATTTCATAAATCGCCACAATTAGCGACCGAAGCAAATTTTACGTCGCTACAATAAAGAAATTCAATAAAATTTCAAAAGAAGTTAAAAGGAGATCTGCAATCTTGAAGGAGATCCGCTTCTAAGTTGGCTCCAATGGTGTTCTTCGAGTCTTTTCTTTGATCTTCTCTGCGCGCCCGCTTAGGTCTTCTTCTAATATGTATTTATAGATTTTAGAATGCTCAGAAAGCCAAAAAAATTAGGTTTTTCTGCATAAAAGGGAAGCAAGGTGCGATATCAACACTGGCTGGCACATGGGTGTGTGGCCAGCCCATGTGGCTCACACGGGCATGTGGCTAGCCCGTGTGGAAATGCTCAGGCCATGTGGATCCTGAAAATAGCTCTTTTTGTCTGACTTTGGTTTGTTTTTCACTCCTTTCACTCTCCTATGCTCATCTAAGTATAGAAACATGAATTTAAAGGATTAAGAGCATTAAATTCACTAATTTTTATAATAAATCATCCAAAAATGCATCAAGAATGGGATTAAAAGCATGTTACTTTTATGGCTTATCAATAGTAATGAGTTATGTCTCTTAAATTCAAAAGTTATGTCATTTAATTATTAATAAATAGTCATAATTATTTAAGTAGATATCTATTTAATAATTATGTTTATTACTAAAGATATGACTATCTATTTGGGTAGTTACGTTTCTATGAAGAGACATGAGACATCTTATAAATAGGAGTTGAATTTCATTTGTATGACACATAAAAAAAAAACATAGAAACAAAGTTTCTTTCTATTCTCCCACCATCTTTTATATTCTTAGATTGTTTTATAAAGAATTATTGTAAAATTCTGTATAGAAATTGATATCTTTGCTACGTTTGGCTTAGTGCTAGTAGATTGTTTCCATCTGTGCAAAACGTAGACAATCATTTGCCAATAACTCTTGACGAATAGAACATTAAAAAAAGTGGCATTGGCACGTGCCTTGAAACCTTCCTTAATTTTTCTTAAATTTATCTTATTTTCACAACCAACATCATATTAGTAACGGTAAGACACGTTCCCTCTTTAGATTGCTTAATAATCCAATCAGCAACTTTATTAATTGTTTTATATATAATTCGTTGTTGGCATGTGTACCACTAGTTTTAATTATTGCATTTATTTAAATAAATCTCACATTTTAACATATATATAATAGCTATTACTCAAGCTCATTTAATGAGTGAGAGAAAGATTTATAAATCGGATTGTAAATTCTAATATCTTTTAAATATTTAGGTTTTTTCTTTTTTGGATTTTGATAATATTTGAATTTAAAATTATTATAAGTTACGAATTTAAAGTAAATATAGATAGATATTCGGATATTTATTATTTGAATCTGCATTGTTTATTCGCATAACAGATCGAATTTAAATATTTAAATCCACTTGTTTAAAAATATTTATAATTTTAAATTTTTCTATATTAAAAAGAATTTTAAAATTTTTCTAATTTATATATTCGAAAAATATCAAAAACTTTGAAATTAATCTAATTGAATTCGAGTTTTTCAAAACCATAGCACTTCGTGGGCAATTTCACACCCAGGGTTTGCAGTCGTATGTAAAGTAAAAAGAATAATTAAAATATGATGAAATTTTGATATATTTCCTGATAATGGGCGAAGTCATTTTGGTATCTTTGAAATGGTTTTGTTTTTATGTTTATTGACTTATGGTATTGCATTTTGTTTTGGAGTGGGATTTTGTCCCGGTGTTTGGTCTCTGTTTGGCAATAATTCAATGGTATTTATTAATTAAACCTATTTTCGCTGGAAAAAAGGTATAAAATAAACGATAAATTTGAGAATTAATAGAATAAGCTAAATTAATAAAAGCTTCGGGTTTGGCGTTAAACTCAGTTTCAAAATTTATCACGGATTATGAATGTTTTCTTATTCATTGATAAGTCGATTATAGTGATTGAAGAAAAACTTTAAATTAATAATCCTTTATTAATTATAAATTAACCATGAGAACAGTTTGATAATTAATACCCTCGAGATTAGCTCTCACAAATTATTTTTCTTGCGAACGAGAAGAACTCGTCTAATTAGATTGCTCAATCCCATGATGCCATCCAATTGCATTCACTATTTGTTCTTCGGTAAAACAACTTTGTAATATTCCAAACATCGATCAAGGGGCCTTTCTCAAAACGATGTAAAAAATAATATTATGAGACAATTTTATCTATATCAAAATTAGAGAAAAAAACGAATATCAAAGTAAAACGGATTAAATGCAATTTCAAATTTCACAAGTAAGACACCCAAACTTTGTCCACCTTTGACTAAAATAAAATTTAGTTACTCGTAATCTATACAACTAGGCCTAAGGCCCCTTTTCACGACAGCGGTCCCTTTCCCCCCTATTTTTTAACATGAAAAGATTATGGTCAAATTTCATCTTTAATCCCTCTACTTTTCTGAGATTATATAATTTAAGTTTTGATTCCTATATTTCACTCAAAATTGAAATTGAATCTCTATACTTTAATTTTGACATAATTTGACATCTCCATTCTTATAATGTCATTAGTTAGTCTAGATATTTTATTCTGATTAAAATGTTGATGCGAATTTTTAAGGATTATCGTTAAAATTCTTTATTAAATTTAGGTCCATTACGATGTCATTTTTCTGTTACATGGATATCAAGTGAGTTTTTTTTTTTAATTTCAATATACGCTAGCAAATTTAACAAAAGAATTATAACAATGTTAACAAAAAGACCTAAATTTTTCAATTTGAAAAGTAGATGGGCTAAATTCTTGAAAATAAAAGTATGGATATTAAATTTCAAATACAAAAAGTGAAAAAACTTTCAAATTTTTCCTCTATAATTTAATTAGAAAATAAATAATAAATAATTTAACAAAAGAAATCAAATAAATAAAATTTAATAATGAAAAAGTTCAATGTATGTGGTATAGCAAATGAGGATAGTGCAAGTTGTGGAGGTGTTTTGAGAAATATGGAGAGTGTTGCAAGAGCTCTATTTTTAGGTCCTATTGCAGCAAATGATGCTAATTTGGCAGAGGCATGAGTGGTGCTTTTAGCATTGGAAGTATTTATATCTTTGGAATGGAAGATAAATGACTCATTGTTTGTAGAAACTGGTTCTAAAGTGGTGTTCAACTGGTGTGCAAACAAGTTGATGAGACCATGGTCGCTACAATCAACATTTGCAGATATTGAGAGAAAAATTGAGAAGGTATGTAGTGTTGTATTTTCGATGGTAGAAAAGAAAGGAAATGAAATGGCCTCAACCTTGGCGATAGTAGGTATAAATAGTGGAGACATGTTTAGAGCTTAGTGGTGAGCATTAGATTTGATGTCAAACATCAGTTTTCAATTATAGAAAATATTACATTATGAGACGCTTTAAATTTGAACTTTTGAATGTTGTTCTTGTTATATTTACGATAAATCAATTTGAATAAAGCAAAAATAAAAATGGACGTCCTTTTGTTTCCTTTTTTAGCTTTTTAACGTGAAAAACTAATACCTAGTTTCTTGCACTGAGGTGTGACCATTATTTGCACGGATGTGTTGCTGTCACTTGCAGGCATAAAATTTTTTCTAACGAAATATCATTCATATTATACTACTTCTCATTTTATCTACATAGGCATTTGAATATATAATTTTACATAAATAAAAACAATTTAAACTTTACTCTTTTTATAATTTATTCCTTATCTATATAGAATCAACAATCATTAAATTCAACTTGACATTTATTTCATCAACATTTGACACTTCACTTAAATGCTTTATCTTATTATCTATTTCACCTATCTGACTTTTACACTCTTGCAATCTAGTCATTTTCTCTCCAAATTCACTACACATAAACTATTCAATTTATTATAAAAATACATCTTCACTTTCAAATCAATTCCATAATACATATCATCATTTTCATATTCAAATAAATTCCATTAATATTACTAAAACCAATTTACCAAGATTTCATTCAGGTTTCAATTAGGTCAAGTAAAATTCTTGAAGTATTTATAAACTAATGCTTGGATGGGTTTCTTCACTCCTTCACTCTTTTGTCACTTCTTTGCCTTTATCTCTAATTTGTTGTTTCTTCTCTTCTCTTTACCTTCATTAACATAACACACATACACAATATTTATTATCAAAACAATAATCACATACTGGTTTGATGCATTTTTAATGAGATAAACATGAAATCATTTCAAAAAACTTATCACCTTACCTTATCTTTTCTCAGATCCCTAACTGTTCCTTTCTCTCTGTTCAATTATGTATTCTAACTAACTTTACAAGAAACTTAGCTTGCCATAGGTTATTCTTTTGATTTCACTAAAAATCTATGGAGAAAATTTAAAGTTTGTACTATTGAAAATTAGTAGAAAAGGACAAAAAAGAAATGAAAATTGACTAAATTGGCACGAGAGAAAGGTGGGAGACAAGATGAAGATGATGATGGATGACATTTTTTTGTCTACATCTTTCTATGTATTAAAAGTCTATCTAAGTTTTTTTAGCTTTTTCCTCTTTTTACCATCTATCTAATTTAGTCTTTTTATTATTTTTAATTTTTCACATTTCTACCCACCATTTCTCATACCTTTACGATATAGTCAACACTTCAAATTAATTTCTCTAAATTCACAAACCTTTTTTTAATTTCTTATGATATTCAATTACCTTCACCACTAATATTAATAAATTTATTTTATCTACTTCGAAAATTTTAACATGTGTAGGACATAAATATATCAATTTGGCGTAGAATCAGTAAGAATCTATGATCTGTGTATGACCTAATTCCCCTCTGGCTTTTGCATAACATTTTCGCACAGATCACTTGCCTTTATATAAGACCAGTATAGACTGGAAGACTCTATGTCCACATCCAGCAAACAATGTTTATTGCTATGGCATCATCTGCAAATGTTCATTGCACCAATGCCACTGACAAACAAATTAGCTATGCCAATAATTCCTCACTACAAGTATTTTTCTCCATCTCTTCCCTATGTCCAATACTTAATACTTGTTATATATATATATATATATATATACACACACACACTTTAAAAGAAATTCTTGACTAGTTTTCATTTTTTTTTTCCAGAAAAAAGTGCTATTGAAGACAAGGCCATTCCTAGAGGATACCATCAAAGACATGTTGAGCAAGATGGCTCCTGTTCCTTGTATTAAGGTGGCTGATTTGGGTTGTGCTTCGGGTCCTAACACGTTCTTCCCTGCATGTGGAATTGTGGATATCGTCACTAGGATTTGCCGAGAAGCACACTGTGAATCGCCTGAGCTTCAAGTGTTCCTTAATGATCTTCCCCAAAACAATTTCAACACTGTGTTCTAATCTGTTCCTTCATTCAAAGGGAGGCCTTGTTTCATAGCCGGAGTAGCAGGTTCTTTCTATCAGAGGCTTTTTCCGACCAACATCATTCACTTCGTACATTCTTCTTACTGTCTTCACTGGCTCTCAAAGGTTGCAAATATATACACATAAATCCACTCCATTTAGAGTAGATAATTTTGGAATTCATCTAATGATACCTGTTTTGCCATCCCTAATGTCATATAGAGCAACATTAGCATTAACAATAATTATATGATTATGAATAATTTTTAGGTACCAGGAGGAGTTGAGAACAAGAGGAATGTATACATAGCAAAGTCGAGCCCTCCTAATGTATCCAAAGCTTATTTTGAGCAATTTCGAAATGATTTCTCGAGATTTTTACGTTTTCGTTCCGAAGAAATGATAACCGGAGGACGAATGCTGCTTACCTTCATTGGTAGGAGCATTACTGATCCCACAAGCAAAGACTGTTGTGCTATATGGGGTTTTTTGACAAAATCGCTCCTCGACTTGGTGGCCGAGGTTCATTGTTTTTTTGTTTCCTTTCACTTGATTATATTGATACATAAACCATTGTGTTGCATTTATCATAGCTGCAAACATAATTGACGCTATCTGATCGGCAGGGATTGGTGCGTGAATCTGATGTGGATTCATTCAATGTTCCTTATTATCACCCCTGCAAAGAAGAAGTGAGGGAAATCATCGAAACGGAAGGGTCTTTCGTTCTTAATAAATTAGAGACTTTCGAAATGAATTGGGATTTTGAAGACGATATCTGTAATGAAAGTTTTGTGTTTGAAAATAATAAAAGTGGGCGAAATGTTGCAAATTGCATCCGAGCAGTTACAGAATCTTTGGTTGCTAGTCATTTTGGAGAGACCATAATTGATGATTTGTTCTCAAGATATGCTCAACATGTGGGTGAGCATTTGTCTTACGAGAAGACAAAATTTGTTACTATTGTTGTTTCAATGGCAATGAAATAGTTGGTCCAATAATTTACCTCATATATGCAACCAAATTTATATATTTATCTTTATATTATACCATCATATGTATCATGCATATGTATTAATTTTGTAGATTTTTTATTTAAACGAATAAAAGAGTGGATTTATTGGTTTTTTTATTTAAATATTGTTGTGGTACTTGTTTTCATTTTTTTCTTTTTTAAATTATGGATTTTTATTAATTTTTGAAATGTGGTTTTTTAATATTTATTTACCTTAACATTCATAAATGTCGAGATTCACATAAATATAATCTCGATGTAATCATTTGAAATAGATTAAGATTTATTAATGTAAATTAAATCACATGATTTGAGACACGAAAAGATATGCTAAGATGGGAAACATAATTTGTAAGTGTCGGGACCATTTTTGAAAAACGAAAACGGACGTTGACTTAAAAATGTATACAAGAACTGGAATCGCCACCAATCTTTTTTGTCAGGGTGTGATTGGTCATCTCAAAAAGGGGTTGTTTTTAATAAACTATTTGATTTATCAAAACAAAGATTTTGGTCTGCGAATATCAGAAAATGGGTTCAGGAGTGATTTATGCACGAGGAAGGATTAGCACCCTCGATTCGCCCAAAATTGGTACCTTGTTGATTAATTAGTGTCTTTATGTCGAACTTCGAGAACTTGAGAGGATTTAAAATACGATCCTTATTTACTTTAAAATCACTTGGATGGGTTGAAAACGTGTATCAAAGGCTGGTTCACCTTAAGGTAAAACATCACATCCAATACGTTAGGACACGACGTTTCGACTTTTGAGGCTGAACTTGCCTTTTATTGGCAATTTATGTATTTAATTTTGAAAGAATGTTCAAGTACTTGAGATAAACGAGGGAAATCAGAACCCAATACGTTAGGGCATGATTTCTCGAATTCTTAAGTACAGAACATTACCTCGGTTTAGAAAATCTCATCTCGAGATAACAAAATATCACATCCAATGCGTTAGGACACGACTCGAATTCTCGAGAAGGAGGTTTTTTATATTAAAAGATTATGCATTTGTTGTGAAAGGATATCTGGTTATTTAGATTTGAACGAAAAAACCGCAACCCAATACGTTAGGGCACGATTTCCCGAATATCTAAATACAGAACATCGCCTTTATAAAGAATCGTTTTTGTATCGGGCAAAGGTAACGTATTATAAAACGCCATACGAATGACAATCAGAGTATGCATAACGGAATGAAATACAGTAATGAAATATACATAAAAGCAACAATAGTATGCAAAAATAGGAATAATATGTATAGGTTTTTATTTAAATTTATGTTTCAAGAAGGATATTCGAGTATTTTAGATTTAGACGGGAAAACCAAAACCCAATACGTTAGGGCACGATTTCTCGAATTTCTAAACACCGAAACATTGCCTTTATAAAAGACCAATTTGACGTAGGGTAAAAATGTTGCATGAAAGTATTAAAACAATAATAATAATAATAATGATATTAACAAAATAGTAATGAGATGTTAGTAACATAATAAGAATAATAATATATTAATAATAAAATCATAATATGTACATGAAAAATGTATATGCGTATATATATAAGTTAATAATGAGAATAATGATAATAATAATAATAATACTAGCAATATGAAAATATAATATAATAATAATAAAAAGGTAATAGGTAATAATAGTGAAAATGATAAATATAATAGTAAATATTTAATATATAATAATAAAGTATAATATTAGAAATAATATTAGGTGTAATATAATAATAATATAAAATAGTAATGATAATGGTAATAATAATAATACTAATAAAAAAATAATAGTAGTAAGATAGATATAATAATATTTACATAATAAGGTATTTAACAATATATATAATATAGTATTAAAATACTTACATAATAATATAATGAGAAAATAATAATAATATTAAAACGAATATTAATAATACTACTTAATTACATGCGTATATATTGAAGATAACAAAACATGTATTAATATTAACAATAATAATATAAATAATATAAATAATAATTATTATAATAGTATTAAAATTAAAATAAAATAACTAAAAAAGGTAAGCAGGGACGAAATTGAATTAAAAATGAATTTTTTGGGGCAAATTCGGGATAAAAACGAAAGAATGTGGCTTATTTGAACGCGCATGAAAATAATAGGGATCAAAATAGCAATTTACCCGGGTCTTTATAACGCTGTCGTTGAAGGGAGGACCAAATCGCAATGCGCGATAAATACCGGGGCCAATTTAAAAGAAACAAGAACTTGATTGCTGATAAACGCTAAATTATACATATTTTTACCTCATGTTTAGCCTATATTTTGGATAAATTATTATCAATTTAGTGAGAATTGATGCTCTTAATCTTTCTTTTTCATGTCTTACACTCAGGAGAGCATATGGAAGAGAAAAGAACGGAAAATGGACCAAAAACCGAAGAAAATGGGCCAAAATATGAAAACGCACGGCCCAAGAAGTCATCACACGGCCGTGGCACACGGCCGTGCCACACGAAGTCTACATGGTCCAGCCCCGACAAGCACGGCCAGGCCACACGGCTGTGCCCCAATCGACAGAATCTCACACGGCCTCTTGTCGAAGTACACGGGCGTGGCACACGGGCGTGTTCTAGTCGTGAGGAAGAAGAATTTCACTCGAATTGGGATGCTTAGAGGCTAAGAAAGGCTCCCCCAAAGCTCTATATAAAGACCCTAGGAGGCAACTCTAAGGGTGTGCTTATTTCCCGCTAAGGGAATACTCTTTTCTCCCAAAAAGGAGCGCTATCTTTCTGCCAACACAAGGAGTGAAAGCAAGGAATTACTCCAAGGGAAGCCGATTGATTCATCCCAAAAGCCAGAATTCTACATCAAGACAGAGGATCTCCCTAAATTCCTTCAGGGGTTTTCGGGTTCTTTATGTTTTGTTATCTTAATTCTTTTGAGATGTTTTCTTTCTTTATTATGAACTAAAACCCTCAAATACTTGAGGGGGATGAAACCTAAGACGAATCTTGTTATTATTTATTCTTGGGTTATATGATAAATACTTGAGTTGTTCTTAATTATGTGTGCTTAATTCTTGTGTTAATAAGCCTAGGTATTAATTCAAGAAACAGATGTGCTTAAAGCAGAGGAGCAAAAGTGCCTGTGATAAGAGTAGATCTACCATAATTAAGTGGAGTTGCATGCAACCCTAGACATAGGGCGACATAAATCTGCCGGATTAAGGTCAAACCTAATATGGGGAACCATAGATCCAATTAATGCAACCTAGGGTGTTAATTAATAAAGAAACTTTAGTTAACAACCTAGGCCTAGTTGCTCTTCACCTCGACGGAGGGTTTAGCATAAATTAGGGATCTCTACAGATCAAGTCAAGTGAATAAATCGTCTAGCTCAAGAACCAATAACAAATGAAGTCTAGGTGGATTCTCCCTTGAGTATTGCTCATATCAATCAGTTTTCCCGAAAGTTTTTCCTCAATTTACTTTTTGTGCACTTTTAGTTAGTTTTAGAATTAGTTTAAATTAACTCTCTTTATTTTTAGGCTAGATAATAGAAAAGAAGTAAGTACAGTACTTTTGGTTCCCTTGGGTACGATAACTCGGTCTTGCCACTAAACTATACTATTGTTTGACAGGTGCGCTTGCCTTTAAGGTCGTGATATTAGTTAGTTTTGGTGTACTCAGTTTTATAAATTTTATTACTTAATATCGCGAGCCGTTATCAAGTTTTTGGCGCCGTTGCCGGGGAACTAAAATATTAAGAAAACTCGATTTCTATTACTTTAGCCATTACTATATTTATATATATTTTTTTCTTTTATTTTTATTTTCAGTTTTTATTTATTTATTTTTATTTTTTTTTAAATTTTTGAATTTTCTTTGCTTTTTCTTTTTTTTTTTAGGTATTTTTAGTTTATGACTAGAAACAACCCAACAGGACCGCTACTTTTTGACGAATATTTAGAAGCAACAGTTCGCAGAAGTTTACATTATCCAGAACAAGAACCTGAGCAAGAGCCAGAACCTACAGCAGAGATGGAAGCAAATCAAAACGTTCCACCACCTCCAGCACTACCAGCAGAACCAGTAAACCAAGAAGAAGCTCCTCGCACTATGTATGATTATGCTAAACCTAGTTTGGTTGGTACCCAAACCAGCATTCTTAGACCTACTATTACTGCGAATAATTTTGAATTAAAGCCTAACACTATTCAAATGATACATCAATTGGTGCAGTTTGATGGTTTACAGGATGAAGATCCAAATTCACATATTGCCAACTTTTTGGAACTTTGTGATACTTTTAAAATTAATGGCGTTTCTGATGATGTCATTCGTCTAAGGCTATTTCCATTCTCTTTGAGAAACAAAGCCAAACAGTGGTTAAATTCCTTACCACAAGGCTCAATCACTACGTGGGAACAAATGACCAAAAAATTTTTACTCAAATATTTTCCTCCAGCTAAAACAGCCAAATTACGAAACGATATTTCTTCTTTTGTGCAGATAGATTTAGAAACACTTTACGATGGATGGAAGAGATACAAAGATCTTTTGAGAAGGTGTCCTCATCATAGTCTACCTTTGTGGCTACAAGTTCAAACCTTCCACAACGGGTTAAATCCGTCAACCAGACAAATGATCGATTCAGCCGCAGGAGGGACGATCAATAATAAAACACCTGAAGCAGCCTATGAATTTATTGAAGAGATGTCATTGAATAATTATCAGTGGCAAGTCATGAGGACCAAGCCGACGAAAGCTGCAGGAGTCTATAATATTGATGCTGTTACTATGCTTACTAACCAAGTAGAACTTCTAAATAAGAAGTTTGATAATTTTGTTAGTTCTACGCAGGCACAACCAGTGATGCAATGCGACGCGACTCAAGGAAACACATTCAATCTAGATTTCGCATCCTATGGACACAGCATGGAAACTAAACAAGCCAACTATATGGGTAACAATTCTAGATCTCAAAATAACCCTTATAGTAATACTTACAATGCAGGTTGGAGAAATCACCCAAATTTTTCATGGAGAGGATAAGGAAATCAAAGACAACAGCCTCCTCCAGGATTTCAGCAGCCACCACCGCAACAAGAAAAGAAGCCGAATCTTGAAGAGATATTTACCAAATTTATGGCTGCATTAAAAACCCATTTTCAAAGCACTGAAACGGCCCTGAAAAATCAACAAGCATCAATTCAAGGGCTTGAAAACCAAATCGGTCAACTTGCGAAGTTGATTTCAGAAAGACCACAAGGTGGATTACCAAGTAACACTGAGACCAATCCAAGAGAGCAAAATCATGCCGTCAGTACAATAGAAGAGGAGACATTAACCAAAGACAATCTAGAATCAAGCAAGGAACCTGAGTTGAATAAAGGTAAGGTAGAGGTAAGCAGCAATAAGCCAGACATCAAAGAATACAAGCCTCGTATCTCATACCCAAACGCATTAAAAAAAGACCAGTCAGACGAACAATTCGGTAAGTTTCTTAAACTCTTAAAGAAATTACGTATTAACTTACCTTTTGTTGAAGCAATTTTGCAAATGCCGAAATACGCGAAGTTCCTTAAAGAACTTCTGACAAATAAAAGGAAGTTGGAAGAATTAGCCACAGTGGAACTCAACGAAGAATGTTCAACTATTCTCCAAAATAAACTGCCAACAAAACTGAAAGACCCAGGGAGTTTTACTATTCTTTGTTTAATTGGTAGTTTACTTATTGATAAAGCCTTAGCTGATTTAGGTGCTAGCATTAATCTCATGCCTTACAAAATGTTCAAGCAACTAGGTCTAGGAGAACTAAAGCCCACTAGGATGAGTATTCAACTAGCTGATAGATCTGTTAAATATCCTAGGGGAATTATAGAAGATGTGCTAGTAAAGGTAGATAAATTTATATTCCCTGTTGATTTTGTTGTGCTTGACATGGATGAAGATATTGAGGTACCTTTAATTTTAGGGCGTCCTTTTTTAGCAACTGCCAGAACTATAATTGATGTAGGAACATGTGAGCTTACACTACGCATAGGTGATGACAAAGTTACTTTACAAGCTCGAAACTCGATTAAGATTGCTGATAATAATATAGTTACGAGTCCTTATAAAAACACTGAACTCACCACCCAACCTTCTGTGCAGGATACGCTCCACATAAAGGCAACCCAATCACAGACAAGTCCATCCGAGGGAGATGCACCTGAAAAGCGAATGATTCAGATTGAGGAACTAGATGAGTGGCTGAACTATCATGAAAAGCCCAAAGTATGCCAAACCAACCCAGAGCATCACCAAGACGACCCTCAGGTACAAACGAATCAACTCAAGGTAGGGGATAAGGTAATCTTCGGGGAAGACGATCCTCGAATCTTGAATTCAAAAGAACATACAAGTGATACACATTACTTCACGGTAAAGAAAATCTTTCCCTATGGAACAGTCGAGATAAAACATGAGTCACTCGGTACTTTTAAGGTTAATTACCCTCGACTCAAATTTTACGTTGATAATGAAATTGTAAGCAGGATAGAAGAGTATCAACTTTTCAAACCACCGTGAACGTACAAGCTCGAGCAAAGTCGAGCTTAGACTATAAATAAGTGCTTCTCGAGAGCCAATCCGAACACTAACTTAGTAATTTTTCGTCTATTTTGATTTTAGTATTTTTCATGCATCAACTAACCCTTTTTAATGCAGAGATTTAGGACCACACGGCCAGTCCCACGGGCGTACCCCAGGCCGTGTGAACACTTGAAACAGAGACACAGTCGTGTACCAAGGCCGTGTATAAACAGAGCACAAATGTTCCTAAAGCACGGGCCACCGATAAATAGCCACGGCCATGCGACATAGCCGTGGTGACCTTTCAACTTCAACACGGGCTACCAACAACACCCTACGGCCGTGCGACATGGCCGTGTCAACCTTGCAGTATCAATACGGGCTTGCACAAATCCCTACGCCCGTGGCCCCAGCCCGTGGAAGACACTGTCAAATTTTACACAGCCGTGGAACATATCACACGACCGTGTGAAACACGAACACGATCGCACACGACCGTGTATACTATCACACGACCGTGTGAGTGACGAAGAATCGTGTGACATGGCCGTGTGCCTCAACACGCCCTCGTAACACGGGCGTATGTCTCAAGCCAGGCACGCCAAAATCCCTGGAATTTTTATTTTTCCATTTTATTTTATTTTATTTTATCTTTTTTATTTTAATTTTTCTCAGAATTAGTTTATGTTATTTCAGTTATTTTATATCGGCTATTTCCTAACGAGTAATCTCTCTTAATCCAAAATTCCCACGACTAATTAATATTTTCACAGTTTCAAAAAGGAGCTCTACAGCTCATATTCAATTGGAAATGAGAACACTCTGCCACAACTGCCGACTCTTCCAATTTCTGTCTCACAAATTTATCCTAAATTCAGGGAGTTTCAATTCTCTCCCCATCTTATGATATTATGCTTCTCTTACTATTTATGTATCTTTATACATTGAGGGCAATGTACATTTTAAGTGTGGGGAGGAAGTTACTTTAAATTTTTATAATTATCTATGAAATCCCTAAAATTTTTCTTTATGCTTTGTTCTCAAATAATTCTCAGTCTCCTATTAGGAATTAATTCTGATTGATTTATGATTTTATTGATATGTTGAGAATTAAGATATAGGCGCTTGTACTCTGATTATTCAAACTTTAAAACATTAGGGAATCAAGCATGATAAGTTGAAATTTTTGAGAACTCCATTTTTTGCATAAGTTATTTTCCCTAATTTTAAGTATTATCTTGAGATTTGAAATTCACAGAATTGATATCAAAAGCCATAATTCTGGTGAGACTTTGAGCCTTTTTTAGCATACATCCTTTCGTGCTCACTTTTATTATTGCTTTGAGTGAGTCAACACTGATTGGTTATTCTAAAACTTGCTTCGATTATACATGTCCAGACCACATCATTGATTTTATATACCGAAATGATAAAGGCACTTAGGATTCAACCTCCTTACTCCACAAAAAGCCTACCTCCATAAATTAACCCCTAGTGAACCCCGTTGAGCCTAACAACCCATTCTTTGACTTACCCTCTAATTATTAACCAATAACCCATTTTTGTTGAATCCCATTCAATTACTTTGACCCTTATTTTTGTCGAGATTTGAGTTGAAATTATTATCTAGCTTTATTCTCTTTTCCAGCATGTAAAGTTGTAAATATTCAAGTTATTGAATTGTTCTAAAAAAAACGTATGCATTAATTCAGTTGTAATCTGTAATAGTTCAAATAGTTTTTGCATATTTCTATTTTAAGGCTACCAAGGCGGAAATGAAGTTATCAAAAGAATTAGCTCAAGAAATATGTTCCAGTGATAGAGATTTTTCTAGCTAGATAATTTTTCAGTTCAATCTCGATTCTAACCTTCTCTTGCAGCCTGTGACAACACCCCTAACCAAGTCTCGTTACAACCATTGAAAGACTTTTTGATCGATATATCATTTCAATCTACAGTGGTGGAGATTTGATTTTCTTACAAACTTATGGTAATAACTTTTCAGATTAACTAGAGAGTGCTTAATTCTTGAACCCTAAACACTTCGAGTGGATAGAGTGAACCTTTAGTGAGGATGTCAACTTCTGTTAATTAAGATGGAGAGATAATCACTTAGGAGAAGGGGAAAAGGCTTATGTTTCAATGATAAAATTCTCAACTTAAAGTGATTGAGTCTTTAATGTTCTTCTGATTGAATTTTCATTGTATGACTACCTGTGGACTAGTTCAAAACATTATTGATAGAGGTTGTAAGTTGAGAAGAATGATTCTTATTTAGGGATTGAGATTTTACTTGAGGACAAGTAAAAGCTTAAGTGTCGGGGTGTTTGATAAACGCTAAATTATACATATTTTTACCTCATGTTTAGCCTATATTTTGGATGAATTATTATCAATTTAGTGAGAATTGGTGCTCTTAATCTTTCTTTTTCATGTCTTACACTCAGGAGAGCATATGGAAGAGAAAAGAACGGAAAATAGGCCAAAAACTGGAGAAAATTGGCCAAATGTGAAAACGCACGGCCTAAGAAGTCATCACACGGCCGTGGCACACGGCAGTGCCACACGAAGTCCACACGATCTAACCCCGACAAGTACGGCCAAGCCACACAGCCGTGCCCTAATCGACAGAATCTCACACGGCCTCTTGTTGAAGCACACAGGCGTGGCACACGGGCGTGTTCTAGTCGTGAGGAAGAGGAATTTCACTCGAATTGAGATGCTTAGAGGCTAAGAAATGCTCCCTCAAAGCTCTATATAAAGACCCTAGGAGGCAACTCTAAGGGTGTGCTTATTTCCCGCTAAGGGAATACTCTTTTCTCCCAAAAAGGAATGCTATCTTTCTGCCAACACAAGGAGTGAAAGCAAGGAATTACTCCAATGGAAGCCGATTGATTTATCCCAGAAGCCAGAATTCTACATCAAGACAGAGGATCTCCCTAAATTCCTTCAAGGGTTTTCGCGTTCTTTATGTTTTGTTATCTTAATTCTTCTGAGATGTTTTCTTTCTTTATTATAAACTAAAACCCTCAAATACTTGAGGGGAATGAATCCTAAGACGAATCTTGTTATTATTTATTCTTGAGTTATATGATAAATACTTGAGTTGTTCTTAATTATGTGTGCTTAATTCTTGTGTTAATAAGCCTAGGTATTAATTCAAGAAACAGATATGCTTAAAGCAGATGAGCAAAAGTCCCTGTGATAAGAGTAGATCTACCATAATTAAGTGGAGTTGCATACAACCCTAGACATAGGGCGACATAAATCTGCCGGATTAGGGTCAAACCTAATATGGGGAACCATAGATCCAATTAATGCAACCTAGGGTGTTAATTAATAAAGAAACTTTAGTTAACAACCTAGGCCTAGTTGCTCTTCGCCTCGACGGAGGGTTTAGCATAAATTAAGGATCTCTATAGATCAAGTTAAGTGAATAAATCGTCTAGCTCAAGAACCAATAACAAGTGAAGTCTAGGTGGATTCTCCCTTGAGTATTGCTCATATCAATCAGTTTTCCCGAAAGTTTTTCCTCAATTTACTTTTTGTGCACTTTTTGTTAGTTTTAGAATTAGTTTAAATCAACTCTCTTTATTTTTAGGCTAGATAATGAAAGGAAGTAAGTACTAGTACTTTTGGTTCCCTTGGGTACGATAACTCGGTCTTACCACTAAACTATACTATTGTTCGACAGGTGCGCTTGCCTTTAAGGTCGTGATATTAGTTAGTTTTGGTGTGATCAGTTTTATAAATTTTATTACTTAATATCGCGAGCCGTTATCAATTGCGACATATAAAAATGCGGAAGGACCGATCGCGCAAATAGACCATTGAGTTAAAAACACGCGGATCCTAGGTGGGTAAGGGTTGGGTCGATTCGACCCAGGGTAAAACGACGCCGTTTTAGGCCCTGGGTTTTAACACTAAAACGGTGCCGTTTTTCAGTGCTATAAATAGCCCGATTTTCAGAAAAGAAATTCATTCGGCACAGAGGAAAGAAAAAAAAAGGGAGAGGGAGAGAGAGGAGGGCTCGGGGCAATTTTCGGTGGCCCCTCCGGTCACCGTCTGGTCACCGGTGCCGGCACCGACCACAGTGCACGGTGACCAGAAAAGGTAAGATTTTCCAAAAATTTTTATTTTTGTTATTTATTTTTTTAGATTTGTATAGATATGTATATGGAAGAAAAGGGGACAAATTTAAACAAAAAAAGGAACGGTGAAACTACCTACTGTTTCTTCGATTTCGTTTCCCATTTCTTTGTTTTTCTGCTCCGAGCGATATTCACGTGATTCGGGGGTATTCCCTTTGCTATAAATTATTAAAGTCACTACTTTTGCTTTGTGTTTGAAATTTTTGGGTGTTTATATTAGAAAAATGCCCAATCCCTTACAATCTGTTCGAGTTGGCTTTTATAGCCCTGTTTACAACTTGTTTTTGTTATCATTCTTTGTTGTCCTTTCGTCTTAATTCTTTGCAGGTGCAGGGGCGGTGAGATGTGACCAAGGCGGTGGTGGCAGGTGCTGGGTCAGTGGCTAGCGCAAGTAGGCAGAATCGGGGCAAGGGCAAGGGCAAGGGCAAGTGGGGTTAGGGTTTGACCGGGTATTAGGTTGGGGCTAGTTGTAAAATGGGTAATTGGGTTTCTATTTAGTAGTTGAGCTGCTGGGTTTAATTGGGTTAACTTTTGGGTATTGGTTTTTTTGTAATTTCAATTGGGTTAGTGGGTTTGCTGTAATTGGGTTTTAGGGATTATTTTTGTATGGGTGTAATTTGGACTTAATTTAACAGGCCAAAATTGGCCTATGACAGTAAGTACATAATGTCAATTAGATTGTATGAAACACTTACGCCACATCATCTATATCCCTTTTTCAATAATTTAATATCACATCACAGTTATTAAAAAACAAAAAACGAAACTTCTTTTTAGAGTTTTAAAAAATGGTATAATTTCAGTTTTAGTCCTTAAAATATGCTCAGTTTTAACTAAATATGGTTCAATTGTAATTACAATCCCTTTACTTTCTTTATATAATAATGGCCAAATTTTAGTTTCAAGTTTATACTATGCTCAAATTTAAGGTTTAATTTTTGTATTTAACTTTTAACATAATTTGATACCTCGATTATAAGATGAACTTTAACCCCCTTCACTTTTTTATTATTATAAAATAATAGTCAAATTTTAGTTTTAATTCTTATATTACGCTTAAATTTGAGATTTTATCTTTATATTTAATTTTTATATAATTTAATATTTTTTTAAGAATTATTTATAGTAATTTGATAAATATATTTATCAACTTATTTTTAAATTATATTATAAAATAATTAATCCGCCTATTAAACAGTGTATCATTTTTTAATTTTATCAATCATATTTTTACTCTCAAATTATGACAACTTTTCTGAAAGATATTTTTCGAAGAGAAGCTGATGATAATTATTAATACAGGGACGTCTTGGGAACCCTACAAAAGCACATGGAGGCAAATAAAAACTACAGAAAGAAAACGACAGGTCGAAAGAAGATGTCCCTCGAGAAACCAAAACAACGATCAGTCTTCGATTACTGTGAAAATACAAGCACCCGATCCAAATCATCAGAGAGCCATGCAATCAAAACGGCAAAGATGGCCATCAAAGCACAATCTCCAGCCCAAACGTTAATCAGGGAGGATTCACCCATCGACATTAGGCAGAGTCGAAGTGGTTACTTAGCCTTTTGTTTCGCATACTATACCTTCTGTTATGAAATGCAGTAACCATATCGACTTTGAATGTTAGAGATAAGGAAAGGAGAAAGGATTGTACTTCAATATCTATCACCTGATTGTATAATAGATGCAGATTCACATGTAAAAATGTTTATAATTTTAATTATCTAAATAAAAAGAATTTTAGCCCCATTTGAATTCAGATTTTTGTTGCTTTGGTTATTCGGAAAATGATAAAAAAAACTTTGAATTTTTTTTATGGATTTAGTTAAATGAAAAAGGATAATATTTAATTCGGATTTAGATTTATATAATGATACTCCAATAATAAATAAATTCAAAATTTTAATTAGATTTACGAATTTGGATTTTAATAATTTAAAAAGTTAAAAATATCTAACTCATAATCATTCCTAATAATCTTGTTTCATATACCGACTAAGTAATAAAATAAAAATCAATTCATTACCAATATCAACAATTAAATTTAAAATTTTCAAATCAAATAAAAAAATACTAAATTCTTATAATTAAACGTTGATGTTTTAAATTCGATTTTCATTAAAATCATTTTAATTTGACTTCAAATGAAATTTTTATTATACTTTGTAATATTTGATTCTAATTATAATTATTTGAATATATATTATTTATAATTATCGTTGTGCTTGTTAGTTCAAAAATTAAATAATAGTTTCGGTAGAGCAAGTGATCGAAACATATCTATATGCTTATTTGGGAAAGTAGGGAGAGGATCTCAGCCAGCAAACAAAATCAAATCAATCTGCCATTATAATCGAGATATGGGAATAGAAACATTGATTAAAGTACTAAAAAATTTCACACATAAACAACCACCCCATTTTCATACAGATCAGTCGCCTTTATATAAGATCAGTATAGGCAGGCAATGGCTATCGCAATGGCATCATCAGCAAATGTGCATTGCACCAATGCCACTGACAAACAAATTAGCTATGCCAATAATTCCTCACTACAAGTATCTTCCTCCATCTCTTCCATTATTTTATGTATGTATGTATTTCCATTAAACAAAATTGTTCACTAGTTTTTCTTTTTGTTTTTTTAAGAAAAAAGTACAATTGAAGACAAGGCCATTCCTAGAGGATACCATCAAAGATATGTTGAGCAAGATGGTACCTGTTCCTTGTATTAAGGTGGTATCCGGGTTGTGCTTCCGGTCCTAACACGTTCTTCCCTACATGTGAAATTGTGGATATCGTCACTAGGATTGGCCGAGAAGCACACTGTGAATCGCCTGAGCTTCAAGTGTTCCTTAATGATCTTCCCCAAAACGATTTCAACACTGTGTTCAAATCTGTTCCTTCATTCAATGGGAGGCCTTGTTTCATAGCCGGAGTAACAGGTTCTTTCTATCGGAGGCTTTTTCCGAGCAACAGCGTTCACTTCGTGCATTCTTCTGTCTTCATGGGCTCTCAAAAGTTGACAAATATATATACAGACATATATATATATATATGCATTATGATTTTTTTTAAGTGTTCTTTGCTTATAAGCTATGAAATTAGAACGAAAACTATAATGAGGCTGGTGGGAACAAAAAAAAAAGTTGAAAAGGAGTTCGTATTAACTATAAAATCTACCTCTCTCATGCATTAGCTGGTTCATGTTATACCATCCCTAATAGCATATATAAAGACATTAGTATATATTGACTATAATTATATAACTATGAATGGTTTTTAGGTACCGGAAGAAGTCGAGAACAACAAGGCGAACATATATATAGCAAAGTCGAGCCCTCCAAATGTATCAAAAGCTTATTCAGAGCAATTTCGAAATGATTTCTCTAAATTCTTGCGCTTTCGCTCAGAAGAAATGATAAGCGGAGGACGAATGCTTCTTACCTTCATTGGTAGGAGCATTACTGATCCTGCAAGCAAAGACTGTTGCGCTCTATGGAATCTACTCACCAAATCGCTCCTCGACTTGGTGGCCGAGGTTCACTATTTTTTTTTTCGTTCACTTAAAAGACGTTGATACATGTTAGAGATCACATTACTGTGGTTAATGAAGCAGTTAGTCAGTTAGTATAGTTAGTAAATCAGTAAGCTAAGCAGTTGTTGCAGCTAAGAAGTTGTTAAGAGCAATTGTTCAGAGCTTGATATAAATACATTTCTGATAATGTACTAAGACAACTAAGTAATCAATATACAAGAAATAGCTCATTCAATAAGTTTCTTCTCTGTTATAGATCTGTATTCTTTGAGTTAATACCTATTGTACTTAGCCTCTAACAATACATAAACCGCCATGTTGCACTTATCATAGTTACAAACATAATTGATGCTATTTGGTTGGCAGGGATTGGTGTGGAAATTTGACGTGGATTCATTCAATACACCTTACTATTACCCCTGCTAAGAAGAAGTGAGGGAAATCATTGAAAAAGATGGGTCTTTTGTTCTCGACAAATTGAAAGGTTTTGAAGTGAATTGGGATTTCGAAGACGATATTTGCAATGAAAATTTCGTGTTCGAAAAGAGTAAAAGCTGGCAAAATGTTGCAAACTGCATACAAGCAATTACAGAATCCATGGTTGCTAGTCATTTTGGGGAGACCATAATTGATGATCTGTTCTCAAGATTTGCACAACATGTGAGTGAGCATTTGTCAAGCGATAAGACAAAAGCATGTTTCTACTGTTGTTTCAATTACTAAGAAATAATTGGTAGTATTTATAAATGAAAGTAGGTTAAATTCTTAAGAAAGATTAAAGGGGTCACAAACGATTCTACTTAAAATTTAATCTTTTATATAGAATATCACATTATTGTAATTTAATAAAATATCAAAATTTTTTATTTATTTTTCATTGTTTAATAAATTTTCATTTTGTAGAAATTTTGTTTGCTCTTGTACTACATTTTCTAATCTTACTTATGCATGTCATTTTAAGGATGGTTTGGTCGACCTCCTCCACAATTTGGTGAATGTTCGGTTCTTTTATCGATTTTGTTTGTTATTTTGGACCATTCGAGTTGATTTTTTTATCGTATTAAACGCTTACAATCATTCCAGACATGTTGTACTTGAGTTGTAATAGAGTTAATTGTTAATATATTATAATATTCTATTGATTTTTTTCACAATAAAGAAGATATCATTATATATTATAAAAGGAACATAACAAGAGTCTGGATCACCCTACAAAACAGACCAAAATACAGCGAGAGAAAACAAACAGGATAAAATATACCAGCAAACAGTAGCAAGACAAACACTTGTGAGGATCAAAACCATGAACAAAACATACAGCGACGTGAGGCTCTCATTTTGCCAAGGCCATCAACGAATCTATTTTTGTACAAACAGGGTAAAAGAGAGTAAATTATTGTATTAGAAAATCACACTAAATTTAACAGATTCAATTTCCACATAGCAAGTCAATAATTGAAATGATTTTCCAAAAAAGGCCTCAAGAAAGGTTTCAGAATCCATGACACAACTTGAGAGAATCAGATTCTATAATCAATGTATTATCATTATTCCATGAAGATCAGCAGAAAAATTGGAGTGCAGCACCAATCGCCTTTGTTATGTTGAGGAAGTTTGTCTTTCATTACCTACTGACGAATATTTATTGTTTTTTTTCAGAATTGTAGGGTCCTATTTATGAATTGAATTAATGAATTTCCCTTTTAAAAAATTAAATCTCAAATTTCAACATATATAATCTCTTACCCAATAGTTATATTATTTAGAGAGAAAGATAGGTCGGAATGATAAATCGAATTGTGGATTCGGAAATCTACAAATATTTAATTTTTTTTTTCAAATTTGGATACTATTTGGTTTCAAATTTTAAAATTATTATATGTTGTACATCAAAAGTGGATGGGATTTAAATATCGAAATCCACTTATATAATTATTAAACAAATTTAGATCATAATTATTAATATTATTAAGTTGAAATTTTCAATAATTTTATCAATAAAATAAATTTAATATTAATTTTCTCCAAATCTTAAAAAAAAAAAAAAAAAAACTTTTACCTCCTCCCTTTTCATATTGGTTAAGTTGAACCAACTTAACCTATAATTTTACCCGTTCTAGAAACCACATTTTGTTGAATCTACTTTGGGATCTTAAGGCCATGCATTATATAGATTGGAATATTCACATATGCTATTCAATCGAGTAGAATCAAATCGAGTCAAAAAATTTTAAGTTAGTTGAATTGACAAATCCTTTTTTAGTAACTGAACTTAATTTGAAAATTTTCCGAACTGAGTCAAAAAATTTTGAGTCAAGTCGAGTCGAGTTAACGAATCTTATTATTTATATTCAATATTGCATTTACATGGACTAATTATTTAACTAGTAGACGAAGTACAAGATTATTTAACTAAATAAATAATATAATGGTTTTGCCTTTTAACTTAATGGGTAAACATTTATCAAAACGATATAGTTTTGTCTTTTTTTTATTCGAATTTTCGGATAATTCGAATATGAACAAATTGTGTAATTCATATTTGAGTTAAATCAAATTTTTTAATTTTTTAGTCGAGTTGATTCGAATAACTCAATTAACTTGATTATTTTGAACTATTTAATTCAAAATTTAAATTTTTTATCAAATTTTTCAAATCAAATTAGATTTTACTCACCCTACATGCAATTGTCACGAATTAAGAATTTCAGTCAACTTGTTTTGAATATTTTCAATTGATTGTACATTTTTTTTGCCCCCATATCTATTTTTTATATACTTTAATTAATATTCTTAATCTTTACGAGATTTTATAATATGTAAATCTAAATAACGAAAATTTCAATTTCACCTTAAATTATAGCAAATTGGTAAAAATACACAAATTTTAATTAGAGAATATTCCATGATTTTGTTGGTAGTTCCAATGTTAGATCAATACTATAAAATATATAGATTATTGTGTTGTAGCTGGTTCGTGAGACGACCTCTCACATTCCCACGTTTCGTGGAATCACTCCTATATGCTCAAAATTTTCTGTCCACCTTTTTTGCTCATTACTTTTCACATCTTTATTCATATAGTTAGTAGTATTTTACGGAAAACTATTATTATAAATACTAATTAAGTTTAAGGTGTCTAAGTTCTGAAAAATTAACAAAAAAATATTATCTAGTGAAATTTTAGAATGCTTAAAAGACTTTGGTAATTTTTAATTTTTTGTAGGTTAAATTTGACGACCTCGTCAGTAATTTGACGTGACCGATAATAATATTATAATATTTAGATTTTAGCATTTGTTTCAAGTAATAATTGGAGATATTTATATTTGATTTTTACTACCACACTATATTGTAAACAGTTATTTATACTTACATATTGTGAAATATCCGAGCAATGGAATCAACATTTGCTGATAATTCCATAACAATAAACACTGTTTGCTGAATGTGGATACGGAGTCTCCCAGTCTATAGATTATGGTGTAATATATTGATAGATACAAGAAATGCAATAAACTATTACCTTTAAATATATTGATTGATCCAAGAAATGCAATAATTTATCGACTTTAAATGTATTAAAATTTATCAAATTTAAATGTATTAAAATTTAACTATGCATTTATCGACTTTAAATGTATTAAAATTTATCGACTTTAATTGCATTTAAATATATTGATTGATCCAAGAAATGCAATAATTTATCGACTTTAAATAAATTATTGCAGTTGTTGGATTTATCAATATATTACACGATAATATATAGACTGGGAGACTCCATATCCACATCCAGCATTGCTATGGCATCATCTGCAAACGTTCATTGCACCAATGCCCCTGACAAACAAATTAGCTATGCTAATAATTCCTCACTACAAGTATCTTCCTCTATCTCCTCCATTATTTTATGTATGTATGTATTTCCATTAAACAAAATTGTTCTCTAGTTTTACTTATTGTTTTTTTCAGAAAAAAGTACAATTGAAGACAAGGCCATTCCTAGAGGATACCATCAAAGACATGTTGAGCAAGATGGTTCCTGCTCCTTGTATTAAGGTGGCTGATTTGGGTTGTGCTTCCGGTCCTAACACTTTCTTCCCTGCATGTGAAATTGTGGATATCGTCACTAGGATTTGCCTAGAAGCACACTCTGAATCGCCTGAGCTTCAAGTGTTCCTTAATGATCTTCCCCAAAACGATTTCAACACTGTGTTTAAATCTGTTCCTTCATTCAATGGAAGGCCTTGTTTCATAGCCGGAGTAGCAGGTTCTTTCTATCAGAGGCTTTTTCCGAGCAACAGCATTCACTTCGTGCATTCTTCTTACTGTCTTCATTGGCTCTCAAAGGTTGACAAATACACACACACACACACACACACACACAGAGACATATATATATATATATGCATTATGATTTTTATAAGTGTTCTTTGCTTATAAGCTATGAAATTAGAACGACAACCGTAATGAGGTTGATGGGAACAAAAAAAGAAGAGTTGAAAAGGAGTTAGTATTAACTATAAAATCTACCTCTCTCATCCATTAGGTGGTTCATGTTATACCATCCCTAATTGCATATATAACGACATTAGTATTAACTATAGTTATACAACTATGAATGGTTTTTAGGTACCGGAAGGAGTCAAGAACAACAAAGGGAACATACATATAGGAAAGTCGAGCCCTCCTAATGTATCAAAAGCTTATTCGGAGCAATTTCGAAATGATTTCTCTAAATTCTTACGCTTTCGCTATGAAGAAATGATAAGTGGAGGACGAATGCTTCTTACCTTCATTGGTAGGAGCATTACTGATCCTGCAAGCAAAGATTATTGCACTACATGGGATCTACTAGCCAAATCGCTCCTCGACTTGGTGGCCGAGGTTCACTATTTTTTTCTTTCACTTGAAATACATTGATACATAAACCGCCACGTTGCATTTATCATAGTTACAAACATAATTGATTCTATTTGGTTGGTAGGGATTGGTGTGCAAATCTGAAGTGGATTCATTCAATGTGCCATACTATTACCCTTGCAAAGAAGAAGTGAGGGAACTCATTGAAAAAAATGGGTCTTTTATTCTTGACAAATTAGTAAGTTTCGAAATGAATTGGGATTTCGAAGACGATGTTTGCAACGAAAATTTCGTATTCGAAAAGAGTAAAAGCGGGCGAAATGTTGCAAATTGCATACAAGCAATTACAGAATCCATGGTTGCTAGTCATTTTGGGGAGACCATAATTGATGATCTGTTCTCAAGATTTGCACAACATGTGGGTGAGCATCTGTCCAGCCAGAAGACAGAGTGTTTCTATTGTTGTTTCAATTACTAAGAAATAATTGGTCCAATTTGTTGCTTTGGTTATTTGCTTAAAATGAAAATTATAATGGAAGTGGTAGACTGTAGTGGCTATTACGACTTATCTTTGCGAAATCTGTCCAAATAAAAATTTAAAGAAATAACAATATTTATTTACATAGCTCGGTTTCCCTACATTCGTGAAACCTAGCTCAGTGAGATAATTCCATTATCTTTAATCCATAATACAATAAGTGAATCACACTCTATCACTCCCAAGTATAGAGATCTCACATTTGTACTTAAATACTAGAACCCTCACCTCTAAATCTTCCCCCTAAGAATTTAGATGATAAACACTGAATAATATTTACAATAACAATTTACTGTCTCTCACAAAACAGTTTCTCAATGAACAAAGTAAATGCTCTCAATAACCTCTCTTTTCAAAATCTATACAAGTCTCCAAACACATATTGGTTTCAGTTTGCTAACATAGAATCTAAGTAAATACAAAATAACTCCTTCAACGTAGCAATTATATCAATAACAATCAAAATAAAAGCACTCAAAAGATATTCTCTCCAAAATCAACAATACTATCTTGATCATATCTACACATTCCAATAGCTTAATTGATTCACCCGAATCTAATCAAATCTTCAAATGTCAAGGAATGGTTTCCATAGATAAATTAGAGTATCTTCAATATAATAACATATAACCAAATCCAAATATTTTCTTAATTAAATTGTCAAATCAAATGAAACAAATTTTTAATCACTTCAATGACAATCTGTAATTGACACTACCGAATATCATTCAACAACTCTTAACTCATTTTACAATTAAATTTATATATTTATCTTTATGTTATACAATCATTAAATTTATATATTTATCTTTATGTTATACAATCAAATTTACCATGAATAGGCATAAATTTCGACAAAATCAGAACAATAAGTAATGAAGCTTTGTTACTCTTTACAATTTGTGAAAGGTTTTTTATGCTTCAAAATCATTCTAGTTTGGACTCAATGTAAATCCAATTATAATGTAAATTCAAATGTGCTAGGGAATGTATTGAAAATGTTTAAATTCAGATAAATTTGAAGAAATTTTTTTAGGGATATATCTAGGTAATTTAAATAAGAATTTTATATAAAATTTTAATTTTATTGTTTTTAAAAAGATAAAAAAAGAATTAGAAGAGTTTATTTTTGTTATTTTTATATTTTTAAGGGCTATTTAAATTTAATTTCAAAAGGGGATGTACCTAACTTGCAAATAAACCAAAAGTTGAAAACCATTTAATTTGGTTTTAAACTTGCAATCAAATTTAGGCGGCACTAGAGGTGATCATGGGTTGGGCGGCCCGGCCCGGCCCGAAGGCCCGTCCAAAAAATGAGAGGGTTCGGGTAAAAATATAGGCCCGAAATATGGGTTTGGGCAAAAATAAGAGGCCCGTTTAGAAAATGGGTCGGGCCTCGGGCCAACCTTTTTTGGCACGAGGCCCGGCCGGGCCCGAATTATATAAATATATTTTTTTTATTTTTTAACCATATTTTTTGTTCTAACTTGTTTCAATTTTAATATAACCACTTTTTATTATATTTTTAATTTGTGTATTATTTTAAGAAATTGTTTGTCTCATTTTTATTTTATTTTTTGTTTTAATATTTGTTTTTATGTTTTTAAATGTATTTAATTTATTATATTTTTAAATTTTTTTAATGAAATAAGCAAAAAAATAATAATATGGGCCGGGCCGGCTAAGGCCTAGCATTTTTATTCCGGGCTGGACTTGGACAAATTTTCAGGCCCATATTTCGGGTTGGGCCGGCTCAGGCCTAGCATTTTTATTTCGGGCCGAGCCCAGGCCTAGAAAACGGGCTGAAATTTTTTTGGGCCTAGCCCAAACACGGCTCGGCCCATGATCACCTCTAGGCGGCACCCTTTTTCAACCAATCTAAAAAAGATAATTGCTTCATCAAGTCCCTAAATGTTTAATATAATCACATTTCAGTCCAGTGTCACTACTGTGTCAGGCGGTACTGCTAAAAAGAATTTACCTATATTTCATCTGTCACTATCAATCTAAATTACGCAATTTTTTTACTTAGTATCTTGATCCATAGAAATCCCTAAATTATGTTAATATCTCTTTCAAGAGTAAGAGCAACTAACTCTAAGTTGATTAATTGAAATTTCTAATTAAAAACCCTATTATCGCATTAACTCGATCTATGGATTCACTTATTAGATTTGACTTTAATCTGGTAGATTTATGTCGTCCTATTTCTAGAATTGCATGCAACTCTACTCAATTATACTAGATCTACTCTTAAACATGGTTTATTCCTCCTCTGATTTAAGCACATAAAAAATAGATCAATAATAAATATCAAACCAAGAATTAAGCAGCTATAATTGAGAACAAAATCTAAGTATTTATTGCATAAAATAAAAATCAAAAAGCAGAATTCAACATAGGGTTCATCTCCCTAGGTATTTAGAAAATTAGTGAAAATAAAAACACCCAAGACATAGTATAACCGGAAGAAATAAAAAAAAAAAAACTCATAATAATCTCTTAAAAAATCAACTGAAAATCTCCTGAGAAAATCATGATAATCTTGTTCTGTAGAATGGGTCAGCCACATCTATAGTTTGCTCCGATTTTCTAGTTTTTGCTCTTAAATGCTTTATTAAGTATAAAAACATGGATTTAAAAGATTAGGAGCATAAAATTCACAATTAACATCGAATAATCACCTAAAAACTCATTAAGAATGATGTTAAAACATGTTATTTTTAACACTTATCAATTCTAAATGTGTTTTTCAAATATTTATTTACATCAACACTCATGCATGTTGAGATCCACGTGAATACAATCTGACCATACTTTCAATTCTAGATTAAGTTTTAATTTTAGAGATTTCTAAGATAATCTACTTCCATCATCTGAGACTTGACATTACAATCCGGCCTTATTTCTAAAGAACAAACAAATTTAGGATATATGAAATATATAATCACTCATACTTGCGTTATTAGACGAATAATGCAAGATGTTCATCAATCGGATTCCAACATAATTTATAAGTGCATAATCATTATGCATATATGTGTATATATATTTGTCAACCTTTGAAAGCCAATGAAGACAGTAAGAAGAATGCACGAAGTGAATGCTGTTTCTCGGAAAAAGCCTCTGATAGAAAGAACCTGCTACTCCGGCTATGAAACAAGGCCTCCCATTAAATGAAGGAACAGATTTGAGCACAGTGTTGAAATCGTTTTGGGGAAGATCATTAAGGAACGCTTGAAGCTCAGGAGATTCACAGTGTGCTTATCAGCAAATCCTAGTGACGATATCCACAATTCCACATGCAGGGAAGAACGTGTTAGTACCCGAAGCACAACTCAAATCAGCCACCTTAATACAAGGAACAGGAACCCATCTTCCTCAACATGTATTTGATGGTATCAAAAAGTTGAAGTATAGATTAACTCTCAAGTTTCAATAATGTAAGGGTCATAATTGAAATTTAGTCATTGTGTTATAATATATATATATATAAAATACAGATATAGACCTAAAAAAATAAAAAGTCACATATTATCCTCTAAGATTATTAAGGTATTTAAATTATATATATTCACGTAATGTTTTAATAAAAAAGTTAACAATATTAACTATATGAACTAATTAATAATATTATAAAAATACAGAAACCAAATTATGTTAGAAACTATATTATAAAGATTAAATTAGAAAGAGAGCAAAATTATACTATAACCACTTCTTTTAAAATGTAAAAAAAAAATATTTAGCATAATGAGTATGCCACCTGTCAACAAACAAAAGGAATACATGCTTCACTGATTTTGATGTTATTGTTATAATATTCTTGATTTCATCATTGTTTTTTTTTTTTTTTTAAAGTGAGCATGATGGGAGTGCCATATGTAAGAAAAGAATACATGATTCATTGATTTTGATGTTATTGTTATAATATACTTTGATTTCATTATATTTTTAATCAAATCAACTATCTAAATAAATATATATTAGTATGGTTTTACTTATATTTTTCCAAGTGTTAATTATTTGTGTGTTGGTTTATAGAATAAAAAATTTGAATATTAAAATATATTCTAAATAATATTTTTAAAATCAAATTGATGGCCAAATTGGTTAGATTATTGGTTTAATTTAATAAACTGTTAAAATAGCATAAAAATAAAAAAATTAGAAAAATGTTTCAATTAATCTATATCAATTTGTGCATCAATAGATTTAATGTCAGCTTTGATCCAATCCCAACGATCTGGCTAACTGATTTAGTCTGGTTCAAATAACTATAACTTTTAAGTTTGTATACATTTTGCATATTTAAAATTTAGTCCTCTACATTATTGATTTTTAAAAATTTATTTTTAAATTATATATAACTAGTTGATATTCTAAGCGAAAAGTTGATGATATTTTAATGTAAGTATAATTATATAAGAAAGAAAAGTAAAAAGGAGTAAATTGTATAATAATAGAATAAAATTAATCATTTATCTTTAATAATGATAAAAAGACAAAGCAGCATGGTGCATCCACATGTCGAGATAAGATAAATAAGCAAAGTCCACGAGAATAATAAATGGGGAAAACCCGAACCCAGATATTTCCACCACTCATACAGGTTGATTGAGGAAAAAAGGTAAGGTGGTTAAGAGATCCCAGAAAAATCCAAGAGTAGCATTAAATGTTTTAATAAATTAATTATTCTACTTTTTTCTAGGAAAAGACATAAGCTAAGCGTGCCCTTCAAACAGATACTATGATACGGTTGTCTGTTTGGGATTAAGGAAACAAAGTTCAATTGGTTTTGTGTTGTTTTTTAACGGTGGAAGCTGGTGAATTGTGAAGACAGAGGTGGTGGATCCGGGGGGAAATGGAGGGTGGTGACTCGAATTCAGGTGTCAAAACGGCGTTGTTGACCAGCGGTGAGAACGGGAAACGTGTTCGGTTCGCTCGGCGTAACTCGGTGAACTCACTCAGGAATGATTTTATGTTAAGGTTGCCTGATAAGGTTCGGACTGGTCTTGATGCTGAATCTCCTTTTGACATTGATGTTTCCAGGACCAAAGGCTTAACTCAAGGTTTTTTTTTTTTTTTTTTTTTTATCTCTTTCTCATTCTGTCTTTTTTTTTTTAATTTTTTGTTTGGTTTATGAGAAAATGTTGGTTGGTAGATAGAAAATTTTAGGTTAAAAGCATTTTCGGTTCTTTCTATTTACATAATGAGTCAATTTATTTTAATTTTTAGTATTCACAAATTCTATTAATTTGATTGTGATTGTAAGTTTATTGGACACTAAATTTGTTAAATTTTTACGATTTAGAACCAAAATAATAAAATTTGTAAACATTCAAGATTAAATTTAATAAATTCAACTTTTAATATTTATAATTTTTTTGTCAATTTGGTCGTAATTTTAATTTCTAACCATGGTTAAATTTGTTAAATTTTTAGAATTAATGCTAAAATGATAGAATTTGTAAATATTCAACGTTAAATTAGTTATTATACCAATTAAAAGTAGATATTTTGTCGGAATTCTAGAAAAAAATCAACAAATTTAGCTTTCAATATTTATATATTCTGTAAATTCGATCTTGATTCTAAATCAAAAATAGAATAAATTAATTGTGACTGATTATCTTTAATTGTTTACTTTCAAAATTGAAGATGACTAAATTACTCTAATTTTTTTAAAAAAATAAATTTACCTAATATCAATATTAGTAGAGTCCAAAAAGATTATTTACCGAAATTTCATAGTCTTAGATTATATTTTTTTCTCTCTTTGATTAGGTGAAAAGGAATACTACAAAACACAATTTGAGACCCTAAAATCATTTGAAGAAGTTGATGCCATTGGTCACTCTGAAACTAGTGATGATGAATATGAAGATGAAGAACGAATCCAACATGAAAGAGCTATGAAAATTTCTAATTATGCAAACATTGTCTTGCTGGCTTTTAAGGTATTTTTTTAATCCATTTTATGATTTATGTTCGAGTTTTTGTTATATCATTTGTTAATATCACCTATTTCCTTGTATCGATGCAGCTCTATGCTACTATAAAGAGTGGTTCCATAGCCATTGCAGCATCAACATTAGATTCTTTACTCGATCTCATGGCCGGTGGCATACTTTGGTTCACTCACTTGTCGATGAAAAACACGAACATCTACAAGTATCCAATCGGAAAACTACGGATACAGCCGGTCGGTATTGTCATATTTGCTGCAGTGATGGCTACACTAGGTTTGTCCCTTCATTGTTGCTATTAGCTTAATTAGTAAAAGTATTATGAAGTCTTTTATTAAAAAAAAAGATAAATTAATTCATATATTTTAAAGAGCAAATTAGTTCCGTTAAAAATTTCATCTATTTCTACTATTAAAAAGTGTTCCCGATATGATAGAATGGGGTACACGTGACGCTGGTTATTTTATTAGTTACATCAGTTTTTAACAGTAAAAATGGATGAAATTTTTAACAGAAACGGTCCGTCTGCTCTTTAATTTAATGTACAATGACTAATTTACTTATTTTTTTAGTAAAATGAGTAAACTATAATCTGACTCATAATACAGAAGCCTCCATAGTACTTATACATTGCCTCAATTTTCGTGAAGTTTCTATGGTGGTCGCCATGTTTTATATGTGGAAAGCTTTCCAATGGAATTATCTGTATTGGCAATAACCCGACCTGTTCGGTTTATGTTCGTTTCGGTCAGTATCATTCACATTTATAAGGTGTAATAACAACTATCTCAGTCAAAAAACAACATGAATCGTTTCCACGAAAAGTGTCCGAAATTATATCGAAGTTACGTTTTTTTGGAACTTTTTTCGGGCACATAATACTCGAATGATAACAGGGTTTCAAGTGTTCATCCAAGCAGTGGAACAGCTAATAGCAAATGAACCTACAGAGAACATGTCTGCAGATAAATTAATGTGGTTATACACCATAATGTTGTCTGCTACATTTGTGAAACTTGCCCTTTGGATTTACTGCAAAAGCTCGACGAACAAGATCGTCCGAGCTTACGCAAAGGTTTTCCCGTTCGATCATTTTCGATGATTCATTTTATTTTTTTCGGATTATGCTTCGTGCCCGTAACAAATGCTTGATTTCCCAGGATCACTATTTCGATGTGATAACAAATGTAGTAGGATTACTTGCAGCTGTTCTGGGTGATAAATTTTATTGGTGGCTCGATCCCGCCGGTGCTATCGCTCTCGCGATTTATACGATAACGAATTGGTCAGGAACTGTTATGGAAAACGCCGGTCAGTTCATGATTTTCTCGATCATTAAAGTATAAAAACCAGACATGCTCATACAAACTGAAATACGAGGTTGTCTCTCTCAATGCAGTTTCGCTAGTAGGACAATCTGCTCCACCGGAATTTCTACAAAAACTGACATACCTCGTCATCAGACATCCGCAAGTTAAGCGTGTCGACACGGTCCGAGCTTATACCTTCGGTGTTCTTTACTTCGTAGAGGTTAGTTCCATGTCGCTTCATCCTTTTACATACAATATATATACAATAATATGTTATTGGAAAAGAACAAAATATAATCTAACTCTTAGTATAAAAATCTCTATAGTACTTTTACCATGTGTCATGTGTGTCCATATGAATCCGTGGACATGTTTTTTCTATTACAGGTTGACATTGAACTGCCTGAAGATTTGCCATTAAAAGAAGCACATACCATAGGTGAGACATTGCAGATAAAGATCGAGAAACTTCGAGAAGTTGAACGTGCATTTGTTCATCTTGATTTTGAATGTGAGCATAAACCAGAGCACTCTGTTCTTAGCAGGCTACCAAACAGTAAAGACTAAAGTGGTTTTTTTTTTTTTTTAATGGGGAAATTTGTTTGAAAAAAAATTAATTAATTAAATATTGTTGAGATAGAAGTATGTCACTCGCACTCGAATCTAAACTTATATTGTTTTATTTATTAAAAATGTTATGTTATTTCCTTTTTTTTTAATTAAATGTATATTTAGTTGTTGATTGAATTTTAGTTTAGTTAACATCATTATTATTACAACAATAAAAAATCTAAGCATATATTTTCTTCTTATTTAAATGTTTAAGTTTATAAGTAAAATAAGCCTTCTATTAATATATATATATATATATATATAATCCAAATCTCTAAATTGTTTGTATATTTAGAATGGTGTTCAATAAATTTTAGAATATAAGCTATGAAATCAAGATTATTTAAATCAAGCTTAACTCAATTTTTTATTTAATTTATAATTAATTTAAATTGTTTATGATGTAAAATATAAATGTAATGACCTAAAATTCACGGGCATTGAAAAAGTACATTATCGGGCCTCCATTTTAGCGAAATGGGTTCGTAAATAATTATTAGAAATATTTATGAGTCTAGTGGTGTGCTTAATTAAGGTTCGATTAGGTAAATTTAGCTTAATTAAGAGTAATTATGAAAAAGGATTAAATTGAATAAGGGGTAAATGTTGAATTATAGATTAAAGGAAAATAGAAAGGGCCAAAATCGAAATTGTGCCAATTAACATAAGTGGGGCGGCATAAGCTGTTAAAATCTAATATTTTTATATGATTTTTTAAGGTTTTATATTAAATTATAAATTATATTAATTAATTATTATAATATTATGAAATAAATTAAATAAAAAATATATACATATGTAATACTTATACTTAATTACTGTGAAGATATTTATTAAATTATTGTTAAAATTATTATTATTATTATTATTATTATTATTATCAAATAAATTGAATTATGACAAATGTAGGGTGAAGATAAAATACATGTGTAATATTATACATAATACAATTGTAATACGTGTATTGTTTATTAAATAGATATTCATTATTTATTTATTTTTATTAAGTAAAAGATATTTATTAGATAAATAATTATTATATAAAATTTTTATATAACAAGGGTGACAAATGTAATATAAATATTTGATAATAAAAAGATATTTATTATAATAATTATTATTATTATTAATTAGTATATATATATATATATATATATAAAAGAAATGAAACAAAGAATAAAAAAGAAAACAGAGGCATTCGAAACAGAGAAGGAAAAAAAAAGAAAGAAAAGAAAAAGGAAAAACTAATGGTTTAAGGTTTAAAGCTTTGATTGGTAAGTCAATTAAGCTATTTTCTCTTAAATTTGATGTTTTAGAAGCTTTAGAATAAAGTTTTGTTGAAATTAAGTTGAGGTTTTGGAAGTTCTTAGGTTTTTGAACATAGTTCATGTTGAACAAAATGATAAATTAGGGGTTTAATTGAATAAATTTAAATTTAGATTTGATAAAGGGATTAAATTGAAAAGTAAGCCATAAGTTTTGCATAGTAAGGACTAAATTGAAAGAATTTTGAAATTAGGGATTTATGATGAAATTTTGATAGATATGTATAAGTTTGGTTGAAATTTGAATGGAAATAAAGTATGAATTGAATTAGAAAAATAAGTGAATTTAGTTAGGATCAAATTGAAAATAAGGTAGAAATTGAATAGAAATTCAATTATTCAATATAAATTAGTGTTCTATTAATAGTATAAATTATTTTAATTTACGTAGCTAGCAAAGAACCCGAGGCATCGGCATCGAAAGGAAAAGAAAAGGTTATCGAGGAGTAATCAAGCAAATCACGGTTTGTATTACTATAATTCAAATCTATTTATTATTAATTGTTATATTTTAATTAAAATGCATGGTAGATAAAATTAGGTAAGTAATTGAAATAATAATATTGATTTGAATGAAATTGATTTAAAAGTGTTTATGGCTATTGAAATTGAATGTGAACAAATTAGAAATTAAAAGTGATTTGAATTAAATAATTGAATTATGAATTGTGTGAATATTTGAAGGTATATTGATTGGAAAGTAAAAGTGATTTGAATTGAATCAAAATGAATTGAATGAAGAAAATATGTGATTATTTGTGTATATTAATTGAAAAGTGATTAGTGATTTGAACTTGATTGGAAAATGAATCGAAAATATGAATTGAATAAAAGTGAATTAAATTATGAATATGGTGAATATGTGAATTGTGTATTGATTGAAAAGTGGATTGAATTGAATCAAAGTGTGATTATATGTGATTATCTGAAATATGTATTGGTATTGAATTGTATGTTGATTAGGAGGTGGGAAAGTGAAATTGAATTGAAAGTGAATTTGAAATAGAGAAATGATTTGAATACCCTATTAACTAGTCGTGCTGAGTTGAATATAGTTGGCATGCAATAGGATTTGGAAGAGTACGGGATTTATCGGCTTTTCCGATCAGGCACTTTATGTGTCGTATTTCAGGCACCTCGTGTGTCATATCAGGCACCTCGTGTATCGTTTTAGGTACTTATGTGTTGTATACTGATCAGGTACTATGTACCGTTTTAGGCACAATGTGCCATACTAGTGTATTTGGGTTGAAATCCGTGTATCCGTCAAAGTCCGGGTTTGTTAATAGGGTGAATAACTGAAATGAGAAAAATTAAATAAATTTAATTGATCGTATTATTGAAAATATGAGAAAGAAACTATGAGTTGAATTGTGAATTGAATTGAATTGAAATGTGAGATTTGAAGCATGAACTTAAGGTTCATGAATTTGCTAAAATATCGAATTATTGATATTGAAATTAGTTAAATAAATGAAATGAGAAAATCGAATGAATTGATCGATTGAACTATTGAAAGTATGAGAAAGTGAAATTATGAATTGAAATGTGAATTGAAATTGAGATATCGAAATAAGAAGTGAAAATAGAATGAATTGGAAATAGTGTATGAATTAATTGAATATAATCTTATGAATTAATTATAATTATTTTTATTGAAAAATGTTGGTTTAAATAATTATTGAAAGACTAATATTGTAAGGTTTTAGATATGAAATAGAATAAGTTATTGAATTAGGATATAGAAATGAAATACATGAAATAATGATTTTATGAAACGGTTATTAATGAAATGCATAAAATGAATATGGAAATAGTAAGAAGATATATAAATTAAAATGAAGAAAAGCTATTTAAGATACATATTATTAAAAAAATTTAAAGTTTTAAATGCTTGCATGTTTTATTGAAAGTTAAATAGTGGTAAGATAAATTGTGCATATTTATTATTTTTTTATTTTAGGTATTTGAATTATAGTAATATCATTGGGTGTATACTCAGCGTACGGTTTGTTTCCGTCCGCAAATTAGATACAGAAATTTTAAAGAATTGTATTTGAGATTACTAGCTTTCATCTCATCACATCTTCAAGCAATAAAATGGTACATTTTAAAATTTTGAATAGAATGGCATGTACTTAGGAAAAATCAATATATTAGTGATTAGCCAAGGATTACTTTGTCACCAAATGTAATATTCCTATATCAAGTCCCTTGAGTCGAACATGGTATAGGGGTGTTACAATAAATATTTAATATTTAAAATAATTAAGATAACTTGTTTTATTTTTTTTTAGAAAAATACTATAAGAAGTTATTAATTATTCTTATTTAGTTGAAATTTTATTTTTTTTAGAAATATTTACCAAAAAATGCTTTAATTTTTTTAATAGTGTTTAAAAGTCATAAAATAAAAACTCATTTTGTTAAAATAAAATCCGAAATTCAACAATCAAAATTATAAAAACAAATCAAACAGAACTAAATTGAATTGAATTGAATTGTGATGGACCAAATTTATAATCAAAATTTATACTCTTATTTAATGTTTTTGAATTTATATAAAAAACAATTGGACATAAATTAAGTGTGGGTTTAGATGGGTGGTGCGGTGCGTTTAGCTTACTTTTTGTCTTACGCTGCATTATTAATATAGTATCTAATCTTATTACTATAATTATTTTTATATTAATAACAGGTAAACGCCTCGACTATCCAAATCCACCTTAAAGTCTCAGAGAATCCGTAACTGAATCAGGTGACTGTAGGCCTCTGGCTTTAGGCATATAAAACTTAATTACAATTAACCCCAAACGTCTCAACTTATTACAATTAAGCATTTTATATTTATACACATTCAAATTACCATGTATGGTCAGTTTAATTATGTCGTTCAATCCCTGTAATTTTGAATTTTGGAAATTTAGCCCCTTTATTAAGTCATGATTTAAAAATTAAAATACAAAGACTATTAATAACTTTTTGTTAAATTTGGATATGTAGGTTTGGTTTAAAAATTAAAATTTAATTAATAATATGTATTCGAATTTAACATAAGACATGTAATAAAGTTATCAATTAAATTTTAATTTTTAAAGCTAAATTTTTTAAATTAAAATAGATGTTTAATTTCAAAAGTGCTAAAAATCCAGAGACTAAGGTCATCATAGCCTAGTGATCTTATTCCCTTTTGTTTAATTACTGAGTTTCAAAGCATAAATGGAAAAAATAAAGCTAAGAAAGACTTTAGTATTGTTGGAAAAGGTTGAGGTTTTAAGTCTTTAAGTATTTAGGTTTGAGTTCTTTCGTTTATAATTGTTATGTATTGATCTCTAGTTTCACCATGCGTATAGCCATTACTGGATTTTGTTCGATTACATTCCGATCCGTTTGTGCTTTATATCGGTAATTTTACTTTTTAGTTGTTCGAATATATAAATATATAAATATATATTTATAATTGTATTTTATTTCTATTTGTGATTGTAATTGTAATTTGTTTTTACATTTAAACACTAAAAAAACTGATTAAACTAGCATTGTTTGTTTAAGGGTTAATATATCATTTGGTACCTGAATTTGACTTTAATATTCAATTTGGTACTAAGAATTTTTTTTGCCCCAATTTGATACCTGAGTTTAACTTCAATTTTCAATCAAGCACACAGACCAAACAACATAAAGTGGTCAATGAATATTTGACACATGTGTTGTAGTAAAAAAAACATAGTTACTTAATTGGGACAAATAAAACTTAAATATCAAATTGAATATTAAAGCCAAACTCAAATGCTCAATTGGGACAAAAAAAACTCAAGTATCAAATGAAAAATAACTTAAGTACCAATTTGAATATTGAAGCCAAACATAGGCACCAAATAGAACATTGAAGCTAAATTGAAGTACCGATTAGTATAGATTAAAATATGTCACAGATCCCTACACTCTTCACAAATTTGAAAATGTACTTTTATTTCTAGGAATTTAGTTCCTCTACTTTTTTAGATTTCAAACTTCAAGTCCAATTGCTAATATTGTTAAATTTGTTGGTATGATATTTTGAAATTAAAAAAAAAAAAAAAACCTCGCTTAGTAACCATGTAACTAAAAAAATGACATTGTAATGAACTTGAATTTAACAAAATAATTTTAACAGGTAACGATTGGACCTGAATTTTGAAATTTGAAAAGTAGAGGGACTAAAATTTTAACATAAAAGTACATGAACTAAATACCAAATGTATAAAGAATACAGGGACTTATGGCATATTTTAACCATTAGTGTATTATCCCTTTGTATAACTCCCTTTACTCCATCAAACAATAACCTGAGAAATTATTACAGTAAAATCTTCACTTAAATAACTATGAAGACGAAGTTAATAAACCTGAGAAACGACACATACATACATACATACATGCATACATACATACATACTTATAATCAGCACTGCAAAGATTCCATAAAATGTTCTAATTTATAGAATATTCTTACAAAATACGTACATATACAACAACATATTACACACAGATTTTAAACATGAAAAGCTACAAACTAATAATTAAGCCTTGTGTGTACCAAAAAAGAAATTAACAACCTTAGGTTTTCAATTTATACAATTATACCCCAAATGGAAACCAACGTTCATGGAAATAAGACTGATATGAAATCATATAAAGAAGCAAAACAAGCACTAACGCCACCCCCCACGGAGACCCTCCCGCCCTATGAAGCGAATCCTTCTCCGGTTCTGGTACCAACGACGGCACACTCCCCGAAAAGCAGTGGAGCAAGAGGAGGAGCACTATAGGAGCTAGCATGAGGAAGAACTTGAGTTGGTTCATGACATCTTCGAGCACGGATTCAAAGTTTAGGTACCAGGAAAAACCGACGACGAAGAAGAGGATGGAGATGAAGAAACAGAGATGGAGTGGGGGTAAGGATAAGTAGTCCATGTAGGAATCTCTATAGTATCTAGCCATTGTATGTGAAGAGAAAGTGGGAGAGATTGTCAGAAATTTTCAATAGGACCAAATTGGTTTGTTTTTGAAAGTTGACGAGTAAGGGTGTGGTTTTATATAGGGGGAATTTAGTTAATGGATGGGGTTTTTTTTGGATTCATATCCAATTTGCTTGCTTAATTATGTTATTATTTATTATAATAATGTGATTACACAACTTTAGCTTTCATCAATTCACGTGTCAAAGTCAATGTTTAGTTAACATATTAAAAGGAAAATTATTTTTTTAAGATGTAATGATTTAGTATTAAATAATTGCGAGATATTTAATTGAAGGATGGTAATAAAATTATTAATATATCATCGAGTATATTATATTGCCTTGTTTGAATCCCTTAATAGGTTAAATGTTAGTGTTATTAAAATTTAATCCATTATCTTCTAATATTATTTCATTCTTGTTTGAGTAAAATAAATTAAATATATTAAAAATACCAAAAATTATAAAATTATCTAAGAAAGAAGCCGCATTGAGATTACGCCTATGTTACCAAATTTAGGCACTACTGGTAACATCATATTACAAGATCAAATCAATCTCTTTTATCCCGGCATAAGAATGCGATTTCACAATATAAAATTATTACATCAAGTGCAAAAGCAAAGGGAGTAAGCAGTCGATACATTTATCATTTAATTTCTTATTTTTTATGAAATTACATATAATAAATTCACACTTTAACCCTTTAAAATTTATAATTTATTTTAAAATTTATTTTCTAGCTTCACCCTAAATTACATAAACTAATCTAATTTATTTAATAAATGTATAATGTCAACCTTATTTATTACATCTTTTTTCATATTTCTTACCCTACTCTCACTTGAGAGGTATCCAGACCCAACCTAAGATAAGAGGGTTTAAGATAAGATAATGATGATGAAAAATACTTGGATTTGGTAATTTCAGGTAAAAGTGGTTGAGTGGCCGGTGGCTATATTTTATATACAAAGGACTAGGCTTTTTATTTAACACTATTACAACCTCAATTCCGATTATATTTGTTTTTTATATAATATATAAAATTATTTATAATCCCTCATTAATTTATAAATAAAAGAATAATGTGTTTCAGCACGCACGAATCTACATCCTCTTATATTAACAACAATTTCTATATTAATTGAACCGAGATTCAATCGGTTGGCATATAAAATTTTAATTTCAATATATATTATTTTTGTGGTAGTATATTGTAAAGCATTTAAGCAATCAGCCTAGTGTTTTAGATACTACTCTTTGTCAAAAGTTAATTCAACAATCTTTGTCACTTTTAATTTAATTTGCAACGAATTTTAAAAAAGGAAAGAGCTTATTTGCTTTTTATATAAAGAAAAAAAAGGTTTACAAATAAAGCATAGTTCTTCATTCAAAAGAAGAATGAAGCATGCAGAACCATGATTTATTCTCTTTAACCAACTGTTAATTACGGAAAGAGGTTGGTTATGTGATATATGATTATGCGATAACGAGAATTTAGCAGTGTTAGTAAAGGTTGAGATTTTGAGATTTTGAACAATTAAATTTGAGTTGAATTATATGAAAAATATCATATTTAGATTTTGATTTAAATTTATTCTTATTTAAATCCGAATATATTTTAATTATCAATTTTTTTATTTGTACTTTGTAATAATTTGATTATAGTTGTAATTATACGAATTTATTAAACATAATTGTGAATTGCAATTGTACCTTCAAATATACATACGATTGATGTAAGATATGTATTATGCTTTATCATCTCAATTCTTTAATAAATACGGTAGTTAATCAATTTATAAACTATGCTAATCAATATCTAACATCTGTTGGGTTAAGCGATAAGAAATTCAATGTCTTTTAAATAAATTTTCAAGTTCAAATTTTGTAGATGCATAGAGAAACAAAACTGAAATAACTTTGTTCCCATTTAAAGGTTTTACCCAGTTTGGTTCCGAATCTAATCAAGACCTAATATAATTGTCAGATATCAGGTCTCTGATCAAAATAGAGGTATTCATGAGTCGTGCAACCAACTTGACTCGCTTGAGTTCATATTTTTCAACTCGGATCAATCCAACCCAATTTACTATTTATAACTAATGAAAATATTAAAAAAAATATTTTTTTTGAACATTAATCTCATTATAGGTTGTTATTATTTTTTTTATACAATACCTACAACTATCCATAGCCTCTTCTAACCCTTAAATAAGAAGATTATGTGCTTCGGAACAGTAGAAACGTGACTTCCTGTACGACAACAATGCTAATACTAATCTCGAGTTAAGACTCAATTGACAGAAATAATCATTTGAAAGAATTAAGCTCAAATTCAAACTTCATTTTTTTTAATCAAACTTTAATCCAACTCAATTCAACCCATAAACACCTCTAAACCCTTCATACTAAAGAAACATGTAGATTCTTTTTGTTACAAATTCCAACTTTGGAACAAAAAGAAGAAAAAGGTTGAATAAAAAAGGGTTTTCGTTACTTTAATTTTCTTTTTCTTGATTTTGGAATTTCCTTCCATCGTAAGGTTTCTGTTGTTCTTTTTTTCGATTGATGTTAATATATATTTTCCAACAAGGACGGTGAGAAAATTGAATTATTTTAATGCTTGAGATTCGCATATCTGCAAAGCTGTAGACCAGTAGAAAGCTGCCACCTACAACCGACCATGTACTGCATCTCAACATATGACAACAACAATGGCCCAAAAAAATATAATTAAAAAAAAAAAAGAAAAAGAAATTAGAAGGGAGGGAACATGTCATTGGAAAAAGTTATACATGTATACTACCAAAATGGTGAGTGGTCCATCTCACATTTCTCCTTGCTGCTGCTTTTCGCCTGTCTTTATCCACATGATGGATTACACAAATCTAAAATTATTGGAGGGGCTTTGTAATATGCTTATTTTTATGTATTTTTTTGAATTTTTATGTGATTTTAATTTTTTTTTTGTCTCGTTAAAAGAGTGTGTACATATTTGGTTGTTTATAAAGCAAATTATTTGTAAATAATTATACAACAATATAGATAGAAGCTAAGGGGGAAAGTTTGGTTTCCAAAAATGGTTGTTCATATAACAGTAAAATTATATTTTAATATCCTAATATTTTATGATTTACCTTTAATTTTTTTAAAGCAATTTTTTAGCTTTGTTCTTAAGCAGTTGTTTCCTCGATTTCAAAATATGTTTAAACTTGATAATCATTGACTTAAAATATAAAGATTTAATTTCATTAGTTAAATATCTCAGACTTAATATTAAGCGATTAATGTCTGTAGGAATTCTAAAAACAATAAGATAATCAATCCACATTTTGCAACGACCCAACGAAAATCCATTAAAGAAAGATCCAAAGTATCAGATCAGTCACTAGATTACGCACAAAAACACTCTCACTACTCCATTTTAAGATAGCCACAAAATCTCGTCTCTCTAACCACTACTTAAAAAAGTACGTGTAAGATTTCTCTAAACTCACCATGTTTATTATACCACCGATATCTATCTTTAGAACCATTGCCATACCAAAAATCATTTACTAAATTTTATTAAAACGTATAAACCTATGTTTTATATAAATGATATTTCTTCATACATTATACTTTCCTATTTTTAAGATACAATCTATGCCTAAATTTTGTTCCACTTTTTAACAAATAATAATTGACCCAACACCCAACTATTGAAAGTAAAAATAATTGACCCAATACCCTAAAATCTTCAAGGTGGTGCCCACAAAATACAAAAGGAAAAGGTATTTAATTTAATATTTGTCCAAATTAAATATAGACCCCCACTTGGAATCCAAATACAAATGGCACCCCACTTTAGCATGGCCATATTTTTCCTATATAATATGATTATCATTATTAGTTCATGATATCCTCGGTTAATTAACTTCTTTACAATTAAAATATTAAGATTTTGTTAAACATATTAATTAATTTTATAAAATGAAATGTTAATTGAGTCTTAACTCGACTAGTATAAACATTATTATTAATATAAAAAGACGTAATTTTAAGTACGTTAAAATATATTATTTTTTTAATTATAAAATAAAATAATGAGTGAATCCTAAGAAGAAATGTGACAGCTTAAAGAAAGTAGACAAGTAGACATGATTTTGCCTGAATTATTTATGAAAAATGATTGATGTAGGTGCTTAGTTGGACCAATGAAGAGATGCCATGTTGAAAGACATAAGTAACTGTTAGAGAGGAAATAGACATCAACTTATAGCTTCAAACACAAACACATGTTTACATAAATACTAAATCAACATTACACTTACAACCTCATTTACAATTCATCCACAAAATAACTATCATCTAGATATTTTAGGTACATGCAGACGTAAAAGATAATCATCACCACTTTGAGTTCGAGATTGTGTTGGATGCTGAATCAATGATCAAAAGTGAAGTACCTAACTTGCGCACGGAAAAACAAAACCGTACACTGAGTAAAACTCAGTGATATTTCTATATACCAAACATTTAAAGACAAGAGAATACAAAATGCACAACTTAATTATAAGCACATATTAATGACTAAGATCACAAGTATCATATGCCAACCTTTTGAATTCATACATATTAGCACATCATTTCATACTACATTCAATTTACACATGCTATCATATTTCATTTGATTAACAATGTCCCAATTCACACAATTGCTATATAAATAGCTATTCACATATCCAACTACATTTCATTTAAATAAGAGCATTATCCATTCCATATTCAATTCATGAGTATATAACTTACATATTCCATGTGTTTACAACATATTTCACATTCCATTTTCAATTCACTATATCACTTCCATTTCTCATATCATGCCATTTCAATATCAATTATTGAACTTTATTATTTATTTACCCCTATTATTTATTTATTATTTATTCACTATATCATTCCATATTCAATTCATGAGTATATAACTTGAATTAAAATTCATCAATACAACTCAATTCAATCTCATATTGAATATTTCAATTTTTACTCAATATTTGCCTAAATTTCAATTTAGTCCCTAAACCGAAACTAATTTTTATTCTTTACATTTAATTCTATATTTTCATACAAATTTCACTTTAAAATAAATTTGACTCCCTATTTTCACTTAAACCCCTAAATTTTGAATTTTTCACGATTTAGTCCCTATTACTCAAAATTTACAATTTATTTTACAATTTAATCCTTTTTTTATTTCTAGGTTAAAAATCTATCACTTTAATCCCTAATACTAAAAATATCCAACATTAACAACATTTAAAATCTTAACAATTGCTAAAATTTCAACATGGGTCGAGTAGCCCTAGGTACCGAGATTCTAAAAATATAAAAATTACAAGAAAATAAACTAAATTAACTAACCAATTGAACTTTAAACCTTAGAAACCCTAAGGTCGTGCGCTCTCCTTCTTTTCTTCTTTATTTTCTTTCTTTCTTTTTCTTTCTTCTTTTTATTATACTAATTATTATATAATAGATATATACATTTAACTTAATAATTAAGATTTCTTAATATTATAATATATTTTTATAACATATGCCGTCCACTGTACATATATATATAGGTATAGTTACTACATTGGCCATTTAATTAATTTTTAATCTATAATTCAACTTTTGACTCAAATGCGATTTAGTCCTTATATCTAATTACTTTTAATTTAAGTAAATTCACTTAACCGAAACCTAATTAACTACACAATTAATTTTGTAAATATTTATTAAAAAATTTACGAGCCCAATTTACAGAAACAGAGTCCCAGAAATATACTTTCCAACGCCTCTGACTATTGAGTCGTTCCAAGCGTAGCTATGGAGAACAAAGCTAGATGTGGTGAGGTGTTGAGAGATGTGAAAGGATTGACACGTTCATTATTTTCTGGATCGATTAAAACTATGGGATCGAAAATGGCAGAGGTAATGGCTATTAAAATTATCTTGGAGATGTATATTGGCATGGAATGGCATGTGAAAGTCCCTCTTATTATTGAATTTAGTTCATGTGTTACTATGGAGTGGTTGTTGGAAAGGAATTATAGGCTGTGGATATTATGGAATCTATTCATTAGTACTGATCGTTGTATTAACCAGCTGATTCTAGTTCACTTCGCATTTGTCCACTGGCAATGTAATGATATGATTGATGCATTGGTAAAAGCAAGAGTAAGGAGACTTTTGTTATTTAAAGCCTAGTGGTGATTGATGTTCGCTAGCTGTTAGTTTAGTTGCGTTGGTGTTGGATGTCTCAAGTCGAGTGAACTCCAAGGTAAAAGGTTCTTCTGGAAGTTTTGTAATTTTTTTTGTTTTTAAAAGAAGTTAGTATTTACTGACGTCTTTCTCTTTTTATTATATTTCTATCAACCGAGAAAAAAATAGTAGTCACATCTCCAATTACATTACCATAAGTGCATTAGCAGCAAAATATGGACTATAATTTAAGCAATCCATTTTTTGAGGTTAATTTGTTGGGAAAAGAATTGCTATATTTGGATTGGGCTTTAAACTTTAAGCAAACAAATTACAACCCACCTAGTCTGATATGAGCAGGCCTTTTGGAGGTGGCTTTGGAATTACTGTGTGAGCTTTATTTTATTTTTGACATTAATAAATTTAGTCCTTAAAATTTTATCATTTTTATTATTTTGGTTTTAGTTTTTTTTATTATACCATCAAATTTCAAATTTTAATTAAGTTATTTTTTAATAGAAAAATTGATTGAATTATTAAAATTTAACAATACTAGTGTTGCAGCCCATGAGGTAGTCAATATGTACTGCATTTCTGATGTGGGATAATTTTTCTTTAAATTGTGACTTTTTGAATTTTAAATTTTTTTACTTTTTGAATATTTATGAAGTACAGGCAGACTCCATGTAAGTTACCATGTCACTGCCAATAAATTTTAACAATTTAGTCTCTTTTTTTTTTCATAAAAATTAATTTGATTTTTGAAGGTAGAGGACCAAAGTGATAAAAAGAAGAATTAGGGCTAAAATAACAAAAAAAAAAGACATTAGGGGTTAAAATTGTATTTCTACCAAGAGAATAGTTTTAAATTCATTTTTATCTCAACTAACTAGTTAATTTTTTATTATGATTGATAAGTGGTTGGAAGAAGTGAGAATAGATTTCTTTTTCAACTATTTGAATTAAGTCCGAAGCCTAAAATTTATATTATTGAGAAGATTTTACTTAAATATCATTTCAGCCCAAATAAAATTAAACTTAGATTATAAAATGGATGAAAAGATGGTATCTTCCAATTTCAATTAAAGATAATGGTAAAATTTTCAAAAATAACTATAAATTTGTCAACCTTCCAAACTAATTTGAATCAACGCCTAGCACACCATTCAAAATAATAATAATAAAATTATTTAAATTTAATTATAAAAATATATAAATATTAATATATATTTTTTAATTTTTTAAATAGTAAAACAATTCCAACTAAACCAACTCAAATTTAAAATTTAAGCACAAATTTGAACATGAGTAGCTTTGGTTATACTTCAATTATCAAAAGTTTATCTCCGAAGGTAGTAAAAGTATTTTGAAAGTTTTTGTTTTAAAAGTTAGATCACATTTTGGCGTCTTTACTTTAAAATGAATGTAATTTTTAACAAAATAACTAATTTACTCTTTCATCTAATGTATATAGATTAATTTACCCATTTTATTTAGTAAATACAGCAAAATATAATCCGCCTCTTAATATAATAACCGTCCATAACACTTTTACCCACCATTCACATATATTTTGTTTACTTTGGGTTGATATTTAATAATGGTGGCAAAAATTAAAGTTTTATTAGAAATTATTTTTGTTTAATTATAAATTTCATTTTTATGTTGAGAAGTAATCAGTTTATTTTAATTTATCAAAATCTGATCTTTTTATTTTACGAAAATTAAAAAATTAGTTTAATTGTTGATACAGTAAACATGTTAATTGCATAACATTATTAAATATTTTCATTAAATAATTGACATAGAGGTTCACCATTAAACAATTTATAAATAAAGAATTAACAATCTTTGAGTACTCAGGTTTGAGTCTTAATATGCGCAATTGCGACATATGAATCTTCAATCCCACAATGTGCATGCCATATATAGGTTTGGTCCGACTCTTTTTTTTTTTTTAATTCTTCATCTATTGTGTTTTATAATAGTTTAATTCTACATTATTATTGCTCAAACATATATTTATACTTGTATTGTATTTGTAAAACTTAAAAATAATAATTAAGTAAACAATATGCAATAAATTAGCAAAATTCAGCAATTCAAGTTAACACATGTACCAATAGTTGGATTAATTCTTCACACTCCGTGAACTTACAACAATCAATTTTTTATAAATTAAAATAAAGCAATTAACTCTCTAACTTATGTAAAGTAAATTTTAAATTACTTTAAAGGGAAGGAGTCGCATACATAAGTATAAAATTAATCATTACATATATTTTTATATAATTAATATTTTAATGATTCAATTACTGGTGAATTTAGGGAGGTTGGTAGGGGTCTGGGTCTCCCCTAAACCAGCCCCCTGAAATAAAATATTTTTTATTTAGACTCTTTTTATAATTTATAAAATTTTAAATTAGTAACGGTAGTAAAATTGTACTTTGACCCTAAAAATTATTAAAATTTGATTTAATCATTTAAAAATTATAAAGATATAGGCTATTAAAATGATAAAAGTACATTTTTGCTATCATAAAAATATACAATTTAATTCCGTCTCCTAAAAAAAAATTTCTAGCTTCGCCCCTGGATTCAACTGTTGAATTTTTCGATATAATTGTACTTGACATGCATGTAAATTTTCGAGGTTGGATGATTACAATATTAATAATACAAAAATCATTTTACATTAGTATAAATAGATCCTCCTTTTAAATTTTATATTTAATATATGTGGGTTGATTTTAAATTAAAATTTAACCTTGGAAAATCTATCCATAAGATCTTATCAATGATTTAGTGGGTAAATTTCCCATTAACCACAAGCATAGACAGAAGGCCCTATAGAAATGTATATTCAAATTGATAGTGGGAAAGAAAGGCCGTCTACTTGCTTTGCCTTTTTGCATACGCATTAGTTCACTGCTCCCTGCGTGGAAGAGCTTTAGGCCATCTCCATCATTAAAGTCATTGAGGCACCATCCACCATGTCCCACCACACCCCTTAACTCAATGCGTTAGGTTCACCAACCAAACTTTCCTTTTCCAATTCCAGTTTCATTACTACAAAATCTCACTCCCACTTTCCTTGAAATTGTTTGTTTGAATTTGTCAATGGAAAATTGACTAAGATGGAATTAAAATAAAATACGAATTTTCGTGATTGACTTAATGGTTAAAGAATGTTAAGTCATAATCTGTATTTAAATTTGAGTTTTAAGAGAGCAAGTTAAAAAAATTATGATGATATCTTGAGTTTACATATTATAACATGTATGTATTTTTTTCTAGAATTTATGTCAAATTATGAAAAAAAATAAAAATAGTCTCAAAAGAATCTTTATTGCTTTGTTTTTTTTTTTTTAATTTCACAACTAGCAAAAATATTTTAGAGGATCCTATATTAGGAGTTACATTGTACTTTACATTTTTTACTTAAAAAAATAAGTAAACCAATCCCTTTATGTTAGATCATTAAATTGGCCATTTTTATTAAAAATTTTATCCATTTATACTGTTAAAAACTAGTGTAGCTGACGGAATAACCAGATAATCACGTGTACCTCATATTAATATACAAAGAAAATTTTTTAACAATAGAAATTGATGAAATTTTTAACAAATGATCAGCTTACTTTTTATTAAACCTATGTAGAGAAGGAAATACAATTCAACTTTAGTACAAGAACCTTTATAATAATTTTACTAATTGACTCAATCGTAAAATTAAAATTACATGTCTGAGTTTCTCTTTATATTAATTTATGGATTCTCTTCTAATTTATTTTGATAAATTTTTATCATAATTGTAACTTTAGAATGACTTTCAAAGTCTTTGTTGGCTCATAATATTTTCTTCAAAAATGAGACAAGGAATTTCTCATATATTTCCACAAAAAGATTTGCTTATATTTTACGCAAGAATTTTAAAAGTGGAAAATTAGACCATGATTTGCAGTTGTCAAGCAATTCACGTTCAGGAGATCAGAGATCATAAATAGATAAATCTATTCGAATTCACGTATTTCTACATTAATAATAATGTTTATATTAATTAAATTAAAAATTAATCCGTATTAACTCTTAATTTTGTCATTCTCACAAACAAAGTCAAATTTTTAATACACTTTGTTTTCAAACACAAACAAAAGTAAATTAATTAAATAATTAATTAGCTCATGCTCCATTAATGGGGTTGGTAATTAGAAACAAAGAAATTCTAGACGTCTACTTTAATCACTATATAAAGAAGGATTAAGCAGAGAAATGGTGAAAACAGACCCAACATATAAGCTCCATTTTAGCAGAGCATCCTCAAAAAGTCATCCATGGCTAAACTTTCTAAAAACACCCTAGCTGCCCACTTCATCTTCACCATTTTCATCGTTTCAGCTTTAGCTGAAAACGGCAGTAGCTTCGCGAGAACCATGGACAAGAAGGTGTTGGGGATGAAGAAGGAAAAGCTCAGCCACTTTAGGCTATACTGGCACGACATTGTCGGCGGGAAAAACGCGACGGCGGTTCCGGTGGTTTTCCCATCGAGGAATTCAACGACGGCGTTCGGTATGATCAGTGTAATAGACGACCCTTTAACGATGGGACCTGAATTAAGTTCGAAAATGGTGGGAAGAGCACAAGGGTTTTACTCGGCGGCGTCACAACAAGAAGTAGGGTTGTTGATGGCGATGAATTTTGCTTTTATGGAAGGGAAATATAATGGGAGTACGATAACGATATTGGGGAGGAACACGGTGTTTTCAAAGGTGAGGGAAATGCCGGTGATCGGCGGTAGTGGACTATTTAGGTTTGCTAGAGGGTATGTTGAAGCTAGAACGCATCGTTTTGATCCTGCCACTGGTGATGCTGTGGTTCAGTATGATTGTTATGTTATGCACTTTTGATTTAATTATGGTTTGATTTTCAATAATTATACTTTGTTAGCTGTTTTTGTATGATTAATGTTCTTAAAATATGGAGTTGTGGGTATTGATTTTCCAGATTTTTGTGGTATGAATTGAATGGTCTGTGTACGGATGACAGCTACCCAGAATTTTACAGTTCAACTTTTTTCTTCTTTTTGTAATTTTATTTCAATAAGTCAAGACAAAGATTGTTGAATTCTGACGTGTGAAGATCCAGTGTTTTATGTTTTGTAATTAAAATTTTATCCATTTTTGTCCTAAAATCATTTCATCAACCCCAAGACGAACAGAGTAGGATATAAGTAAATATACATAGGATTAGTTCAATTGGTATGTTGATGTAAGAAGATGCAAATTCGAGTACGTTAAAATACATTATTATCTTATTTATGGCTTAAGAGGGATTAGATTGTTAAAAGAAAAAGAATATGAGTAAACATCATGGAGTCAATATTCTGACACCAGTAATAAAGGTTTTTGTTTTTCCTTTTCATCACTTGTGTGAGAAGAGATTAAGAGGTGATGTAACATGGTAACGTAGATGTTGTTAAATTTATTATGGTTTCATAGTTAGCACACTCTATTCCATTATTTGTATCACTGAATGTTAATATTAAAAATCACTATAACTTCCATGAATATTGAATAAATCTATTTTTGTCCCTCCTCACTTCATTTCAATTTGATTTTTGCTATTTGTGTTTAATATTTTCAACCTTTTTAAAGTCAAGAAAAAATTTAAACATAATTATGTAAAAATTATTTAAATATAAAAATATATAAATTTTTATTATATTTTTACCTTTTTAATAGTTATATAATGGAGCGCGGCGGGGCAAGCAAAATAATTATCATAATTGCTCCATACTCATTGTCCAAATGAAAAACTTCACCTTGTCCCTCACCACATTTAATGTTGTTTGAGTTGAATTGAACCAATCAATTTGGACTAGTTGGATTGGAGAGCTGGTACAAACCGATTAAATCAAAATTTTGAATTCTTAATTTTTTTATCAATTCAGTTGAACCGATCAAACTAACGAATCTGTAATTAACCAATTCGACTACTAATTCAATTTAAAAAAACATTATCAGTATCTAATTTAAAAAAAAAAAAACCATTTGGAACGGATGAATTTGGAACCTATCGAGTGGTTTGGACACAATTTACTTATGGCAATCAAATATGCTATATAGGGTGAGAGTCTCCCATAAAGTCTATATTAGAACTTATTTGTCATATTGACATCATTAACTAAATAATTATAAAGCCCATCAATAGGCCATATAACAACCTTGGATGTTACGAAAACCCCCATCAACTATCACCTTTTAGCTTTTGCAGAGCGAAAAAAAAAAAACAAAGCAGCACAAGCAATTTTGAAGCCATCCGCCTTAATTCACTAAGGAGAGGTCATGGCTATCACCTAGAGGCGAAATCAGAAACTATTTTTGAAGGTTCAGAATTAAAGTATGTATTTTTATGATAACTAAAATGTAATTTTATTATTATATTAATTTATATATTTATGATTTTTAAAGGATTAAATTAAAATTTCATCATTTTAGAAGGTTAAAGTGTAATTTAACTATTTATTAACTTATAATTTTATAAAATATAAAGAGAAAAAACCTTTTTTTTTCCCATTTTAGGAGAGCCTTAGCCATTGCCAGCCCCTCTTAGTATCGCCCCTGCTACCACACATCCACCATAGAAGCTCGTCTCTGTCGCCATGGAGGAATACTAACGTGAAAGAGCAATACATCACCCATCGACAAAAAAGCCTTGGAAAGGGAGAAATTTCTACCCTAAAGATTGCCCATGGCAGCATCGAAAATGAATGAGGTGGCGATGTATAACCTAACAATGTTAGAAGGGGAAGGATAGAAATAAAAAATAAAGAAAAAGAGAAAGGGGCCTATAACATGGTGAGGATCCTCCAATAGGGAGAAGGTCATGACAGTCGATTTTATTGTTGATCGCGCAAGTGCCATATTAAAAGGGAGGAAACCAAATTGTCTTAAAAACTTATTCACTAATAAAATATAAGTAGGGTTTAGATGATAACAAATGTTTCTTCAGTCATATCTAAAAAAGAAAAATGAGAGAGAAAATTTCGAGTAATTTTAAGTTGTTTTAGTCCTATCTAATTATTTTCTATTAAATGTGTACTTGGTTGGGTCAAAAAGTAAAGAGATAGGAGAAGGGAGTGAAAAAGTAAAAAAAGACTAAATTTTGAGCATGCTTGGTTAGAAAAAAAAAAAAGAAGAAACATGATCATTTTTCATCTTAATACATAAAAATCAATCTTTCCAAACTAGAAAGATGAGAGGAGATAAAATGAAAAAAATGTGCGTGTTAGTTCAAATATATACAATTTTCAAATGTTTTATTTTCTTTCCTTCCATTTTCAACTCTACCAAATAATGGGTGAAAAAAATTACTTTTTTTTCTCTCTCTCCTACCAAACACACCTATGGAAAAAAAAAATTATATTTCTCAATTCTTCTAGTTTTCTACTTTTCTAATTTTCCATCTTTTCAATTTTCTTTTCACTCTACCAAACAAAGAAAACTAGAGGAGAAAAAGTACATTGGTCTCTTCTCTTAATGTCGAGAGGCTTATAAGGGAGCATCTTTGATATTTTGAATGTGCCATATGTCATTTATATATTTGTTTCAATTTTTTGAGATTTAGTCAATCTATTGAGGTATTGTTGTCATAGGTATTTGTTATTATGTCGAAATAACAAGTATATGTAACTTGTAAGTGGTAGATACTTTGTCCATGATAAGGATGTGGTCCCAATGATATGGGACCATGAGACCTTTGACTTGTGAGATCTTGAACTTGCAATTATCTTTAGCTCATGATATTGAATCGTGAATTTAGTAAAATGTAATAAATAGATAAAGTTTTGAAAATATATGTTGAAATTGAGTTATCAACATATTAAATAAATAGTTAAATAAATGATACTTGCAACCCCGCACCCTTGGTTGCAACCCCAGCCCCAGTATCTTACATTTTGCCACTTGTATTTGATTTTAACAAGAATTTGGGTCATATATCTTTAACACCACCTTTTAATTTTACATTCCCGTAATGCTAACATTCTAAGAGTAAAATTAATTTAAAAGTAATATTTCTTGAGATATCTTAAATTAATTAAGAAAGTAGTGATATTGAAATTAACCATATATTTCAAAATATCGAACTTTATCAAAATATAAGAGCATTAGTATAAAATCTTTTTCGAAATTCAAACAAAAAATGACATTGTAGACTTTACATTGTTTTTAAAAAATAATATTTATCGATTAAGTTTTAATTCGATTGGTATAAGGGTGTTAGAAAACTATGCTATAATTAAATTGTATTAAAAACAAAAATATAAGATTTAAATAATGCTGTCCTAATTGAATTGGATGAACCAATGAAAATAGTTGAGGTATGGATGAAAGGTAAAAGATTGATTCACCCGTAATCCGGACTAAAAAATTGGTGAAATCGGATCGGTGTTCATAATTCTTTTAATGACCATTGGATCAGTGGTCGGATGCCGTTTGTTTTGTCCGTCACTGGAAAACATATCTACTACAGTGAAAGCGAAAGGCCATAGCAAACCCAATGCTCTTCCATTCGCTACATTAACACACAATATCATCCCCATTTAGCTGTGGGTCTACTTCCCATTCCCAAATCCAATCTTCTTCTTCCTATTGATTCACTCAAGATCCAGAGTTGCTACAAAATTTCACCAAAAAATCATCTCTTTCAGAAATCCCCAAAAATCCCAAATCGAGAAATGTTACTCTCTCTTGTTCAAAGCAGCTTCCTTTCCCCTTCAACACCCCTCTGCAAATTCCATTCCAACTTAAACCCACTAAAATCCTCTTTTTTACTTCCCAAATCCCTTTCCCATAAAAAGTCGCTGTATTTGTCACCAAAGTATGCCACTGCTATTCGTGCTTCCATGATTGAAGCTCCAGTGCTTTGGGCTGGTCGGCTTTGTATTTATTATGCTCTTTTGAAGTCTGGGTTAGCTGGATCTCAGGCTAACCCACTTGTTTCAGGTTATACATATTTTTATCAAGATTGAATTTTTCGTTGTTTTTTGAACTAGTGATTTTAACTTTTTTGGTTTCATTGGTTAGGGTTGGAGGAGAATGGTGATAGTGTTGGCGAATCTGGTGATTTGGGTTTCTCTAAGTGGTTGGACAATATACGAGGGAAACCAGGTTAATTAATCATTTCTTACTTTCACTACTTGTTCTTCATTTGTTCTTATTCTAGCTTACTGATAAGATTTTGGGTTAATTGTTTGATTGCCTTGACATTTTTTGAGATATGTAAGTTCAATGAAAGATATAAAAATCCCATCCCAAGATTTGAACTTGATATCTTCAAGATGAAGTCTTGAGCTCTACTAACCTTAGGAGTGTTACCTATGGGGTTTGGTCAACCATTTGAATTAATATAACACATTGTTAACCCATTTATTCATCAATGCACCAAGTCTTTCTCACCTTGTTGCTATAGAGATGGTTAGTGTTAAGATACATTGCAGTCTTAGAGAAAGAACACACTCTGAACCCTAGGGATGACATTGTGGAGATGGCATTGTTTAGATAGGCAACCATGAACCGGTAAAAGGATCATAGAGGCCCCTATACTAGGAGTTAGATTGCATTTTGCCCCCTCTACCAAAAGAATGGGAATACCAATCTCTTTATGTTAGATCAAAGAGCAAACTGATCTTTCTCTAAAAGGTTTCATCCAGTTCTGCTGAAAAAAATTGGCCGCTTGTACATCGGCATAAGGTACATGTGGCGATGTGTCGCTTTCTAGTTATTCTCTTAGCTGCGTCAATTTTGGCCAGTACAAATGAATGGAATTTTTAATAAAAAGGACCAATTTGCCCTTTAATTTAACATATAGGGACTAATAGTAGAGGGGGCAAAATGCAATTTGACCCCTAGTATAGGGGCTTCCATGGTACTTTTACCGCCATGAACCCGGAAGATGCTAGTGTTTGGTGTAGTTTCTTTTTCTTTTTTTTTTTCTTTTTTTTGTTATGGTCAATCAAACATAAAGATAAAGGGGAGGGTTAATCATTTCAATTTAGTTTACAATCCGGTGGAAAAGGCTTTATTTGGCATCGGTGTCTTGTTGTTTCAATGTGCATTGCTAATGTTAAGTTGCAGAACATTTATTGTTGTGCTAAAACAGCTAACTAAACAAGCCTTGTAGCCATTATATGTTGGATTATATTAAACCTCTTGTGGCTGATTGGAGAATCGTTTACAGCTAATTGATGCTTTTTTATTTTTAAAATATTAGAATTTCTTTGCATTTCTTAAGAGGTTTCCAATTCCATGCTTTATTGATGGTCTCATGTTGCAACTTGTAAATTCTTGATGGAAGAAACAAATCTTCTAAATATCATACAGCTTGTAACTATTGGACCTCTAAGTCTATGGGAGTTTTTATTGCATAGATTTTTTGTTTAAACACGTAACTTTGTTGTTCTTTTACTCTGCTCCATGGATGAAATGCTTGACTCCTAAGTTGTGTTGTTTATAGCTTAGCTCCACTCCACTCTGGACTTTAAGCAACGAACATTCTCGGAAAGGATGAACGTAATAGTTGGTGAGAGGAGCAACATAAAGGGCATTGTTTGGTTTAAATCTGAATAGGATTTACTTTTCATGCCTTTCCATGTTGCATAGGAAATACCGAACATTAATTAATCGGTCAATGAGCACAATAATTTTGGGATATAGTCCAAGTGTAAAACAACATTCTTAAGGCCTCGTTTAGCATTTCCGTTAGCAGACTTCTTTCATAGCATACCAAACACTTAAAATTTTTTAAACTGCATTTCTCTGGCCCTAACTTTTTCTAACCGAATTTTTTCAACAACAATGCTAAACTAGCTCAAGATTCAATGTCATGCATTGCGTTCCTTGGAAGGAATAATTAGCTTTTGTTATGGTTGTAGACAAGGAAGCAGCTGACAAAAGAAAGCTGGTCAGCAAATGGCATCCAACCACGAAAGGTACACTTAAAAGGAACTACAGGGTACCTTCCAAATCCGAAGGCCGACGACTACTTAAAGCAGTGGCGTCTCTTCTGTCAGATGATGATCATTTTACTGATGCCACCTCCCACAAGGTAATATAAAAGTGTGGAACAAGAGATCTAGTAGTACCCGTTTTCCGTTACTTCGTTTTAGAACCATTGTATTTGTTTACAGGGTTGCCAGATAAGGAGGGAGAGTGCTCATGGTGAAAGTGTATGCTGCAACAATGTTAGAGCTTTGTTTGATGAGCTTCCGACTCCTCACCTTACAGTCGAAATTACACCTTTTCCTGCTGGACCTCTCACTGAAATAGATTACATCAAGGCTGAGAAATTGGAAAGGGTTCTAAGGTCTGGACCTTCTGTTTAAAATTGTAATCTCTGTAATATGTACATATTAGAACTATCAACAGGAACTGATGATGCTCACTTGCTTTTGTTTTTGGTACTTAACAACTTGACAATGAGGAAATGAAAAAAAAAAAAAGCAATGCAATGAATTTTGAAAGGCTTTGTTTGGTAATCGAATCTCGAAGTCTTGTTTATATATGATCATCTATTTTGAGTTAACAAAAAAATATAACTTTTTGAGAAGTTTTTGAAGTATTGTCTATTGGGCAGTCGATCAAACCTCCAACAATTATCAATATTGTTCCCAGGTCGGGTCTGAGTTTTGTTTTGACTCGATTGAGAATCCAAACCAGAGGTGGGGTTTGCTTACCAAGGGATGTGGGCGTCGTGTGCCTAGTAGGATTACCTATATCCTATAGGTTAGAGGTTTAAACTCTACGAGGCATGCATGCAGCACATACGTATCCTAGTTGGTGGTCATGCGTAAATCCAACGAGTGTGTAAATCTAACGAGGTTCTCTTGCTCTGCAAACCTTACCTCAAGTTCAGGTCCTCCACAAAGTTGGAGACAAAACCATGACCCAACTTGAGGACAACATCAAGCATTCCATTGTTGGAGGTTCAAACAACTGTATGATGGATGATATTTTGAAGATTGCTTCGCACCTCGTTAACTATAATTCATTTCAATACAAATATTTAGCCATTACATAACAATTCGTCTCAACATGTTTATGAAAACATTATCACAAATGGCAAAACATGGATCCAAATTCCCCCTTTTTCATTACTTGATCACCACCATAACTACATTAACAGAAAAGAAGATAATAAAAAAAATACATATGAAAGACACAAACAAAGAAAACAAAACATTGAAGAAAAACATTAACCTAAAACTGAATAAAATTTTATTCAATGATTAACCATAAGATCATCACCACCTTTCTTCCTGTTACTACTCCAATCTGGATTATTATTCTTAAAAATCCACTTCCACCCTTTAAAACTTTTCCTACTCCTTTTAATCCCTCTTTCATCCACACTAATCCTACATGAACCACCACCACCAAACATACTACCCCCATCACTTACAAACCCATTTTGGACTGATTTTGAACCACCAGGTTCAACAGGGGTATCATATGATGGAAACTCAAATTTCAAGTCAATGAAGGCTGAATCATCCCCCCCAGTGAAATAGCTTTCTTTAAGTGAAAACACACGCCTGTTTGCTGTACTGAAACCAGTTTCATTGTCCAAGAACACACCACCAGCTTTTCTCAGTGCTTTGATATCAGTAGCAACATCGGATTCCACGAAAGTACTGTCTCTTTTATCACTGTCGAACCCACTTTTCCTCGGTTCAGGCTCACTAAACCCACTTTTTCTGTCGGGATCTATGCCCAACAGACCACCGTTCACGCTCGAACTCCTCGCCGCCGATATTGAAGAGCTCCTCGCCGCTGAAAAGTTCATGGACCCATCATCCGATCCAAAGAACCCACCACCATTACCACCCCTAAAACTACACAACGATCTAGACCTTGATACCCCGTTGTTATAATCAACACTCGTAACATTCCCACCATTGTATTTCTCTCTTTTTTTCCTAAACAATTTCCCTAATCTCCATAGCCCATTTTTTCTTTTGATCTCAACACAGCTACTGCTACTTCTTTTAAGAAAAAGATTACCATCTTCAACTTTATCTTCACCACCACCATTGATTTTCCCCTTCAAAAGTTGGTCTTTGCTTTCGTTCTCTATTAAGAACGAAACACGACCAACGCTGCCTACTTCACCAGTACATGAAGTACGAGGATTAGAAGAGATTTCAGAACATGAACATGAAGACAATCGTTGTTCACCACAATCAGAACAAACCAATTTCACTAAACGATCTTTAAGACAATAAGCACATATCCCATTCGAAGATAATTGTGGGTGTTTCTTACAAACAAAATCTGATGATGTTGATGATGAACCGTTATATACTTCCACAGCTTTGCCTCTATCTTTCATGGCTTATAATAAAGATCAAAATCTGAGCTTTCAAAAAAAAAAACCAGAAATTTGGGTTAAAATTTAAAAACTTGAAAGGAGAGACACAGAAAAGAAAAAAGGGTGTAAGAATTTGAAGCATGCAAGGTAGGTAGATGAAATTGAAAAAGGCAAAAAGGACATGGAAGAAAGCGTTAGCTTTACGTTTTTTTTTTTTGAGAAAAGAAACAGTGATGTGAGCAGAGAAAAGTAGTGTGTGAACCTGCACTAGATTGGTATAATTGTGTAGGGAATGTGACTGCAATTAGCAATGTATTCGAGTGAGTGAAGCAGTGTGAAACAATATATATACTGAAAGCTTCCACTAATATATATATATATATATTCTGCATGCAAAATTGTATCCTTTCACTGCAACTTGCTATGTCATACTGTGTGGTACTTCAACTTTGATCGTAGGGTGCAAATCCCATCAATCTGTTTTTGTCAACTTTTTTTGCTGAGATTTTCCTTCACTTTTTATTTCTCTATGCCTTTGAGTGTTTGACTTTTCTCAACAATTTCCTGTTTGGACATCACATACTAATTTGATAAAAGTAGAATTATAATTTATAATTGTAAGTTCTAAAACATTAATTATTATTAAAAAAATTCAATAAAATCAAATCCTTCTATGTTAGTCTCATAAAATATTTTTTAATACTATTACTAATGAAATTAACAAGAAAAATAAATATTTTTTATGTCATTTTATGGATAAACTATAAAATAATTAATTTTATTTGCCTCATATTATATTTTAGTCACTAATATTTAAAATGTTACGTTTTATTCATTTACGTTATCGTTTTGTTACTAAGTGATCACTCTACTGTTAATCACTAGAACTAGAGTTAATCATTATACAACTCGATCGGGCTAAAAATCATAATAAATTCAATCTTAGATCAGGATAAATCTATATAGAGTTTACATAAAATGAGTTTCAAAACTATGATCTTAACGTAAAAAAAAAAAAAAGCAACACCCAAAAATCTAATATAATTGAGTGACCAAAAAAGATAATATTGAGTAGTTGTGTGACTGTTTTGTAATTTTTCATAATTAAATATTAAAAAATTTAATATAGTTTAGTGATTATAAAAATGTGTTTAAGGTTTATAGGTAAATTATATGTGAATAATTACATTGATATATTTGATTAATTTATACAAAAAAAATTTAAATTACAAAAAATAAAAAAAACACTTAAAAAAGGAAATAAAGCGCTTTTATCTTTTGGCTGAAATTAGAGGGTCAAACCTGAAAAGATTTAAAGTAGTTTTGTGTGTTCGTATTAATTTGTCAACATTCATTTGCAATGTAGCCATGGTTCATGCATGAGAATTGAGACACGTATTATTATTACATCATTTTCTTTTGAAGATCTTCATACTTGTCCCCACCATCGACTTTGGACATGGAGGCTTAAATTCTTTGGCATTTTTCTTTTAGAATTTTGTGTTGGGATAGGTGATAAAAAAAATTTAATTTGATATATATGTATCGAATCGAGTGATAAAGTGTTTAATGTTTAAAGATTTAAAGTAAAATCTCAAATTTAGCTCGATTTTAAAAATTAAACGAGATCACATGTAATTAGTTGATGTTAAAAGATTTAAAAGAATACAATAGGCCAGGTTATATGGGATAAAAGTACTATAAAAACCCTTATATTAAGAGTCGGATTGTATCAAAGAGCAAATCGATCCGCTTGGTAAAAATTTCATTCAGTTCTACTATTAAAAATTGGTCATTATATATCAGAATGAGGTACATGTGACATGCTACGTGTCACGTGTAACTATTTTGTTATTCTATTAGCCACATCAATTTTTAGCAATAAAAAATGAATGAAATTTTTAAATAGAAAGAACTAATTTACTCTTCAATCTAATGCACATGGACTATTTTGAATAAAAGAAATAAAATATAATTAACTCCTAATATAAAGATATTTATAATACTTCTACCAGAATATAAGATACATATTATCAAATAAATGGGGTCATCAATCATATGTATATTATATGAAATTCTATGACATTTTTTTGGGTACAATTTATGACATCTTATTAGGGATATATATTAAAGGTTTGTTTGAATATGATAAATTTTAATTATATCTATTTTTTAAATAATGATTAAAATTATTCATAGTCCTTCTCAAACTTATAATTAAGAAAACAATACATTTTAGTACACTCAAGTTCATGTTTTCTTACATTAACAATAATAATCATACCAATCGAATTATGTTACACAAATTATATTACGTGAACTGAACTAGGGGGTTGAAGTGGCATAGGCTTCCCCCTATAGCATTTACATTAAAAGACATTATTTTCATCCCCTCCTTTAGGATGTTATTTAACTTAATTTCATATTTAGTGGGAATTTTTTAAAAATCATCTTAATATTTTTTTATTCATTTATTATAATTAATTATTTCATCGGTCATAATGATAATTGTACCAAAAGAAGTTAATATGATGATGAATTTTGCTTCAAAATACAATTTTGATTTTAATGACTTTTCATTTAGAAAAAAACTAAAAAAAACAGAGAGAGAGAGAGAGAGAGAGAGAGAGAAGAAATTGAGGGTGGTCCATGAAAGCATCATCAAAGTCTAATGAACAAGAATGATGAAAAGATGTAAGTAATTAAGACAAGAAGTGTCTGACGTCCTTTTTAACGTGTCGTGCTTAACCACCCTTTCTCTTCCTATTGTCTTTTCATCACTCCATCAATCTCTAATATTACAAACTTACTGATTCGACTTACGATGTTGTTTTAGATTTTTAAATATTTAAGTTGGAGTTTTGTGTTTTATATATATATATATATATATATATAATAGAAATAGATTGGATGGGGAGGTATAATCAGATGAATCAAATTTTAATTAAAGTATCAATCTAAAGAAAGGTATTTAGTTAGTTGATTCGAGTAAAATTTTAATTTTTTAAGGATAAATTATACTAGTAAACTAGTAGTCACTCAATTATTAGTGCGTGTATTTTTTGTCATTTAACTATGAAAAGTTATAAAATAGTATTTAATTATTTAATTTTATCTTTTATATCACTAGTTAACTAACCTAAAAATGGAAACACCAAAAAATTTAAGGTAATTAGGTGGCCAAAAAAGATAAAATTGAATTGTTGAATAATCATTTTGTAACTTTTCATAGTTGGGTGACTACAGTGTGGTTTACTCATTTTTAATATTTATTTAATTAAACCAAATGGATTTATTGGACCAACGAATCAATGATTTGATGGTTCAATTACTAGTCCGGTTTTGAAAACTTAGTTATATGTAATTGGCATTTGTTGGTTAAAGGTGTTCATGGGTCAGGCTGAGTATCTAGACAAACTTTTCAAGCTCGAACCCGACTCGACCCGAAAAATGGGCTTCTTTTTTTTGCCCAAACTCGTCCAAATATAAGAAATGTAAGCTCTGGCCCAACCCAAACCCGCTCATATTTGATTTTTTTAGATTATCTTTATTTAAAATTATTTTAAAAAAATATAATGCACTAAAAAATGTTAAAATAAAAATTTTCTAACACATTAAATATACGTTAGTATTTATATTAAAAACCACTACCATAGAAGTAATAAATATTTTATTGTATTAAATATAATTTTTAAAATTTTATATTTTAGATTGGGTTATTTAGTTGGCTAAGTTTTTTTTAGATTTTAGGTAAAGGGTTTTAATTTTTATTGGGTTAGTGATTTAATATAAATATAAATATATATAAATAAGATTTAACATATATAATTAATATAAACTTTTTATAACATAATATATTCAGGTCGGATCGAATCGGGCTCGGGTAATATTTTTTGCCCAAGGCCCGGCCCATATTGAAAATTGGCCTTAAATTTTGCTCAATCTCATTTTCTAAGCCTCGTATTTTATCTAAACCCTCCCATTTTTCGGATGGGCCTTCAGGATTGAATAGATGGTCTGACCCATTCGTAGGTCTACCGTTGGCCTTGAGCTTCATCATTTTCAAGAACTTGTTGAGCTAAAACCTCCAAAATAAAAAATGTTGGGGACAACTTTTTTCAACAGCTAATTAGGAATGAGATATGTGGAACGACATATCTGATCATGCTTACTCAAAAATTACTCCCTTTGCCACATGCTCTCAAACATATAGGTGTGTTAAGATATCAGTAGCCTTCATTCTCTCATTTTTACTTTCACCTCTAAAGTCCAAATTAAATCTTAAAAAAAAAAAAAACTCCACTGTGAATCTACAAAAATCAACATTGTCGCGAGACATTTTCAATCGAGCTCATTCATCTTTGAATATTTATATACTCTTAATTTATTTTCAATTTACTTGTGCAAAATGATTTCTTATGAAATTTTATATTAATTGAAATATGCTACTTCACAAATTTATTCATATTATGACATAATTGTCACTAATTTACATACTAAGAACATGACATGATTATCACTAAGAATATAATTTACTATTATATTGATACACTATTAATATTTATCAATTTTTATAAGGTTAATATTTGCCAATAAGGAACATGAGAAATATGTTTATTTAAAATTTCAAAAATATTCACTAATTAAATTTCCCTAATGGATGTCTTAATTCATTAGTAATAGTGTTTTATTTCAATAATTTCACCTAATAAAGATTAAAGTATTATAAAGAAATAAATACTTGACAATAAAATATGTCATGCTTTTATTTGTCATTTTACACATATCAACTTTCAGCTATTAGCTAAATTTTACTAAACATTTTTAAATAAAGAATTAATAGAATCAATTAGTTATATCAGTTAATAGAATCAGTTGATTAAACCAGCTACTACAATTATCAATCAGCTATTAGCCAACTGCCAAACAGCGCCTTAGAATTTTATCTCAACCCCCTAAACAATGTCTCTAGCCTTATTCTAGATAGAATATGTATTTTTAACTATACGTCGTAACTGCTTTAAAAAAACGATAAACCCAATTTTAAATGAGTAACTTTAAATATAAATATAAATATTATTTTAACTTTTAATTGTAATTGTTTTTTTTTTTGAAATATACACTATTAAATTAATTTTTCAAGGCTTAAATGATAAATCAATACTTAAATTATTTTTTTTCATTTTAATATCTAATTTTTTTAGAAATATTATTTAAACTATATTTCCTTTACCCAAGTCACCTAAACTGTTAGTTTTATTAAAAAAAACAATTAATTAAAAACTACCACGTGGCACAAAAGCAGCATAAGCATTATAATGAATTTATTTATATAAAATAATTTCAAAAAAATAAAAGGGAAAATGTTAAATCGTTATTGATTATTAGATTCTTTATTCTCATATATTAACTCTCCGAATTAAATCTAAGGATGATAAATTTTTTTTAGTAAAAAAAGGATGATAAATTTTAAATCCATCTGTTTTGAATGAGAAGATATTTATTTATTTATTAAGGAGGTTAAAAATTATTACATGACAATTAATTTAGGAAAAGATAAATCAGTAATATTCTCATGCAACGTATTTAAAGTAAAATCAAGAAGTTGGAATAAAGAGTAAAAGCTAATAACCATTCATTCTGTAATATTTGCTAAGCAATTAGTCATCCTATCGTGTTCTCGATGCATATGCCTAATACCAATAGTTTAATCTTGACACAACAAGTCTCGGATGACATGAATGACATACAAATCTGGCTGATGTGTCATCAAAGTAACATCACATCACGACAACCATCAATTATCTTGAATATTATCAGGTTTATCCAGTTGACGAGTTATTGAATCAATTCATTCAGACAGCAACGACCTTAAAGATTTGCCACGACTTTATTTTTTCCGCACTTTAAACCCACGCTTAGTTATCTCATGCATAGACGTACCAACCCTCTTTATTGCAGGCATGAGATCTTTTTAAGAAGAAGAACTAGAGTGGCCCACTTAAGTGTTGTCATCCTCAATAATTATAGATGTGTGACTCGGTTCCGGTAAAATATTTATTTATTTTGAGTAATAGAAGTGAGATAATTTAAAAAAAAAAAAACAAATATAGAATAGTTTTAATATTTGCTTCTCACACTTGATATTTTAAAACTATTATTTTACTTGTATATAACTTTTAAAAAGATTAATAAAAATATAATAATATATTTAAGGGAGATATTTATAAATCTATATATCAAATGCAAAATATATTAGTCAAAAATATAAAAATATTAGTCACCAAAAAAATCATTATAACAACTCTGTTGTGTGTACACCAAGTCTTACTCTACTTAAAATGGATTTCTTTTGGCTAACTACTTTGACTTTGATTAAATGATGTTTGGATGATGAAATTTTTGAGAGGTTATAGGTGAAAAATGTTTTAACTTTTAGAAATCATTGATGAATAAATGCCATGGTTGTCACCAGTTGGATCGGTTTAATCGATGATTTAATTAATCTAATTATAATTTAAAATTGAAAAGGATTTAACTATGTAAAATTAGAGAAAATCTGTTTCAAAAAGATTTAATTTAATTTAAATGTTTAACTTCATTATTGTAATCTATAAAATGTTTTTGTTATTATTTTGATTTTTTATATTTTTATTTTATGAATTTTTTAATTTTGTAATGGTTGAACTGACTATTCAACCAATTAAATCCAACCAATTAAATCAAGAATCCGATGGTCTAACCAATTCGTTAAATTCGTTAAATGTAATTTGCTTTTACTTAAATATTGACTTAATGGCAAGATTGGTTCAAATCCCACCCTCTTTGAGTTATCTATTTAGATTTTATTCTAGTTTAAGTCTCGGCACAATGAATTTTATCTATATTTATTTTGGTATAGGTCTAGATATATTTTGGGCACTGTAGAAAAATAAGATTAAAATGTGTTATTAGTCTATTCTATGCATAAGATGTTGATCTAATGTCAATACTTTAATTTGGTCATTTTAGTTTCTATATTTTCAAATTTTGAAATTTCAGTTTTGACCAAAAGGTAATTGTTAAATTCATCAAGTTCTACCATCGTCAAAATCTTATGTGGCAAGCAAATTATGCATGGAATGTCATGTGTTAGCTTGTTATTTCCACATATTACTTGCAAAAGGCCAAATAATAGATTTAATGGTTATTGTTTAGGCCAAGATTGAAATTTCAAAATTTGAAAAGTGTAAGAATTAAGAATGATCAAATTGAAGAACATGTAATAAACAACAACTTTACACATAGTATAGAGCTAATAGCAAAAGTTAACCAAACAAATTTAATTGCTACCATTGGATTAGTATGGGAATTTTAAAATTTAAAAAGTATAAGCACTAAATTTAACCAAATTAAAGTATAATGACTAAATTAACAAATTACACATTATATAAAGACTAATAATAATTTGACCCAAAATAAAAAAGAACAAATAAATATAAAAAAATTTTTACTACTATCCACGTAATAAATACTAACCCTTAAACTTGAACTTAAATAATTACAAATATGCTAATAAGGTCTAGCCATTATTGGTTAAGATTGAGGTCTTGAGTCTTTAAGTATTCAAGTTTGAGTCTTACCTAGACTTGATCACAGGTCGAGTCACTCGTTTAAGCCTGAAGATTTGTCCGAAAAGTGAGAGGATTTGGGCAAGAATATAGACCCAAAAAATGAGCTTGGACAAAAAAAAAGACCTACTTTTTAAACGGGTCGGGCCTCGAGTAAGATTTTTTTGGCTCGAGCCCGGCTTGATCTGAATTTGCCTAAATTTGTTTCATTGTTGTTCACTTCCATTTTGATGTTCTTTTCTTGCTATTTTGCTATTATATTACTATTATTTTGTTGTTATTGTTTGGATATTGTATAACACTTGTTTTATTATTAATTTTGCTATTATTTTAGAGATGTTTGCTTGTTAAGTTGTACCTATCTTAGTATTATTGAAGTATAAAGACTTTTTTTAGTGTATTTTCAATTTGTTGAGAAACATTTATTGATGTATTATATTTTTATATAAAAATAATAATACGGGTGGGCAAAGTCGAGCTTGAGTTTATCATTTCTTATCTGGGTCAAGTTTGAATAAAATTTTAGACTCATTTTTCAAGCCGGGTGTAATATCCCGAAAATTTCTATCATTGATATAGTAAAATAAAGAAATAAAGAAATAAAAAGAGAAATTTTGAGCTATATCAACAAAATCTATGTAGGAAGTGATTATGATGTATTAATCCAAGAAAGGACCAAATTGTAAAAGTGAGAAAAGTTTTGTGGCCCAAGAGTAAATACTTAAAATTTAAGGGGTCAAAGTGTAAATATGGAAAAGTTAAAGGACCAATAGTGCAAATATTTTAAGGGTAGAATAATCTAGAAACTAAGGAAATTTGATGAATTAGGACTAAATTTAATAGGTGAAGAATCATGAGAGACTAAATTGTAATTTTACCAAATTAAGTGATGACTTAAGGATGGAATTTTAAAAGATCATAAAGGGTAAAATGGTCAATTGGAAGAGAGAGAAATCTAGAAAGTAATGATTACATTGATGATATTTTATAATTATATAATTAAATAATTATTATTTTATTAATATTTTAATAAGATATTTTATTATTTTATTATTTTATTTAGTCTTTATATATGTGTATGTGTGAAAAAAAAAAGGAGAAAACCACCTCCCCTTTTCCATGCAATTCACGTTAGGAGAGAAGAGGGGAGAAAGAAAGTTTGGCTTTCTTTACAATTTGGTCCTTCCACCAAAAATTCACCATTTTCACCTAGAAATCAAAAGAATTTCTATAGCTACCGAAAGAGAAAAATGTTAAGGAGGCTATGAGGAGTTAGAATATCAAGTTGGATTCAAGAAATAGAAGCTGGAGGAGAGAGAAAGTGAAGTTAAAGTTTGGAAACAATAAAACAAGGTAAGAACATCAAGATTTCCATGTTTTTTTAAGTTTAATATTATTGAAAAAGTATGTAAATGATGTTAATGTAGAGTTTCCTTATATATGATTCTATGTTCTTGATATGGTAGTGAAGAGAAAATAAGATAAAGTGATGGGAAATGGTGTAGAGAAAGAAAATAAGGGTGATATAAACTTAATAATTAATATCTTGCACTAAAACAGTTTTGGACAGCAGTAGTAAGCTAAATTTAAAAAATCACCAAAAATGGTAGAAACTGAATTAGAAGTTGAGTAAATGAATTCTGTATTCTGAGATATTTATATTTTTGTGAGACTGGTTCAGAATGATTTCGGGATCCTCTGTTTTGACTTTGGAAAATCACCAAAAATTGTGTAAAAATAATTAGGGACTTAAGTTTATGTGTTTGAAATCCTAAATGAGTCTATTTTCAATAGAAATAAGCAGGAACATCATCCGAGTCCCGTACGAGGACATAATTAAATTTTAATGAAGAAAGGTCGGAACAGTTATATAGCAGAACAGGGGTAACTTTAAAGAATAAACTGTACTTATTGGCTAAACCAAAAATTATGAAAATTTTATGGTAAGAAGATATGTGAGTCTAGTTTCAGGGAAAATTAACAGATCTTAATTTGGATTTCTTTAGCTCAAGATATAAATAATTTAGTGACTATAACGTAGGTGGACAGCTTGAATGTTCACATATAAGTAAATAGTGAAATTATTGATAATGTTACTTATAAGCATATTATATAAATTAAGGATGTGGAATGGAGAGGAGGAGGAGGAAAATATGTATGAATATTCAGTTAGCATGACTAATTTGTATGTTTTAAGCCCAAGGATTAAATCGAATAAAAGTAAAACTTTATGGGTAATTTTGTAAAAATGTTAGAAATGATCAAATTACATGAAATGGATTATTTTATTATTTAAATTGAAAATTTTAAATGAAAATTGTTAATTTAGTTCAAGATCGGGGGAAAACATGTTTTAAGGATTAAATTGAAAAGTGTTGAAATTATGGAAAATTTTGATATTTTATAGAATTTATGGGCTCTCATTAATATGTATGATGACAACGGCTGGAAATAAGGATTAAATCGCCAGAATTTATTTTTCTGAGCCTAAGGGTAAAATCGTCATTAATTAAAAGTTTGGGGGCCAAATGGTAATTTTGCCTAGAGCATTAATTGAATGTATTAGAATATGGAATGAATGAAAACAATGGTCAAATTTATTTATAAAGATCCCAACGACTCAAATACGAGACTTGAACGTGAAAAAGAAAAGATATTGGATTAATGAATTTATAAACACGGACAAGCAATGAGGTAAGTTCGTGTAACTTGAATTGTATTTTTAAACACTTGAAATATGTGGTTATGTGATGAAAATATGATTTGAATGATCAATGCATAATAATTGATGAAATATTGATAATACTCGATATAAAAAGAAAGTAAATCCCGGTTGAATGGAATGGATTTCGATGGATCATTGGAAAAGGAATTGACGGTAAAAAGGATCTAGCCCGGACGGGTGATCCTATTTTGATGTAGCTCTCCCGAAGAATACAGGAAAAAGGATTAAGCCCGAAAGGGTAATCCTAATATCAGCCCTCCCGAAGAATATATGGGAAATGAGGTTCGCGGGAGTGTGCTTGTGGCTCTCCCGAAGAATATATGTGTATAGGCCCTTCCAAAGAATACATGGGAGCTGAGGTTCGCGGAAGTGTGCCAAGAATTGAGGTTCGCGGGAGTGTGCTTACTGAAATGAAATGTGTAAGACCATGGTTAAAAGATACCATGGCAATGAATAAGACCATGGTTGAAAGATACCATGGCAATGAATAAGACCATGGTTGAAAGATACCATGGCAACACATGCATATAAATTGACGGACCCGGAATTGTACACTAAAAGTGTACTCCTGTATGAATTGACGGTTAATGAGATTGTACACCAAGAGTGTACTATTGGATATCCATCGAAATTTCGAGAAATTTAACGGGATAAATATAGAAGATGGTAAACACATAGCTAAAAAGGGTAAATGTGAATTGATAGATTACGGATTTGCATATTTTATGTATACTATATGATTTTAACTATCGATATTCCGATAAATTCAGTAGATAAGAATCCTAACCAGAAAAGGAAATATGTATATAAAAAGATTTGTACATATATTCCTGAAGTACATGAAAAAAAAATGACAGTGATACTGGATATATGGAAATATAAGATGATGACAAGAAAACGATATTTATTCGATATTTTAAAAAATATGACATGGAAAATACATGTATATGAAACTTACTTGATAATTATGCATGTTCAAGATTATGAATTGTCCCGGAATAAATATATACAAAATTCATGAAAACAATGATACATGAAATTTTGGTATAATGAATGATTTATGTTTTGAAGAAATGGCAAGAGAATAATATGTATCATATTATATGAATATGTGGCTATCTTTAATATGCTGATACATGAAAATTGGGTAAGCCGTAATAAGTAATAATCTCAAGTATGATATGTTGTTACAATAAGTTTATCGATTCTAAAATTATATGAAATATATTCAAGTATACTAATGACTGTTGTTGTTGACGCTTAGATAAGTGACAAGCTATCGGTTAAATGGTAATATGTTTATTATTTGATACGTCAAAAGGGAAAATGATCAAATGAAAATATACATGTGTTTATGGAAGAGTGGTAAAATTTAAGTTGTATAATTTCTTATAAAATGAGTTATCATTTGATAAAAAAAAAGTTCTATAAACTCCGGTAATACCTCGTGACCCTATTCCAATGATGGATACGGGTTGGGGTGTTACACCGGGCTTGATCCTAAAAAACAGGTTTAAAATTTTGTATTGGCCCAGCTCTAACCTAGCCCAAAATCAGGTCTAGTGCCATCATGTGTAACGATGTGTGGGTCTCTACTCTCTAGTCTTACAATGTACGTACGTCATGTGTGAGTTTTTTTCGATTCTTTTCAATAATTCATCTATTACTCTTTGTATTAACTTGATACTATATTATAATTAATCCAACATATATTTATACTCATAAATAAAAAGTGTAACTTTAAAAAAAAAAATACAAAAGCCAATTGAGGTGAACATAGGAGAAGTGTAGATAGCAGAAAACATGTCCATGGGGAGACATAATGGGGAGGCGGCACGCTCAACGCATGCTAGCCAGATCCGCATGCATCATTGTAATTGAGACAAATAAACAATTGTTCTAAGTCATGTATCTTTTTATTGTCTTCAAAGATGGTATTAATCATGATGTCCCAACATTGTTCTTTCATTCACTAATGATTTTGTATTCTTGTAGTTGAAGAACTCTATTTTCTCTCATTATTTATTTATTTTTTAAATTTTGTTGAAATAAAAAAAAAAAGATTTTGTTAGGCATTGAAACAATAATCATTTTGAGATGTGTCCATAATTAACATCATCTTTTTCCCTGTATAACATACTTAGGGACCCATCAACCTTAAATAACCTAAATTCATATTGGTTTCGCTCACGCTTCGCGTTGAGTTAATTATTATAGTGAAAATAAACATAACATTGTAACGGACCCTAATTTAATAAAGATTTTTAACAGTATAAATAATAATTTACATTATTATTTTAATTAGAATAAAGTATTTAGACTAACTAGTGATATTATAAAAATTAAGATATTAAAATATATCAAATTTCAAATTTGAGCGGAATATAATGATCAGATTAAAATTTAATCATTCTTATAATCTAAAAAGTAGAGCTTTTAAGGTTAAAAAAAAAAAAAAATTGGTGGAAGCCAACGGGAAATATATTCAAAAGACATCTTCAAAGTGAAAAAGATTGCACTATTTTGCTAATGGTTAGGTGCTGTTAACGTTGAGATAGTTTTAATATTTTTTATGTTGATAAATTTTTTTTAAAGATTCGTAATTATTCTTTTCAATAATGTTATTTTTTTTATTATAACGTGATTGAGTCACGCTACTATTCTCATGATTGATTGACAGGTGGTAATTACCAAGTGGGTAGGCAAGCAGGGGCTTAGGCCGCCCCTCGATTGAATGGTCTAATTGCATTTTCAAGTCCTCTTAAATTTAATATTTTAATTTAATCTCCTTAAACTCTTTCATTAAATGGGAATTTTTCATTATTTGCCTATCTAAGAAATTAGTAATTTAATTTAAGTCATTTGAACATAATTTTATTTTTTAACTTTGGCTCCTCCATTTTTTTTTTAATTTTATGTCTACCCTTCAAAGTAATTGATTGATAGAGATATCAAAGTGAGTGAATAGGTTTTTATGCCCCATGTTGCTATGTGATTGAGTTATTGTTGATAATTGTTAGACTAATAATTGATTGAAGGAGATCTAAAATGGGAAAAAAATAGTTTAAGTACCGATTCTAACCAAAAAAGAAAGTTTAAGTAACAAGATGTGAATGCACGTATAGTTTAGCTTAGAGGTGATTATGGGCCAGGTCGGGCCCAAACAAAAATTTTAAGCCTATTTTTTATGTTCGGGCCTGGCTCGGTCCGAAATATGGGCCTAAAAAATTGTCCAAGCTCGGCCCGAAATAAAATTGCTAAGCTCGAGCTCGACCCGGCCCGGCCCATATTACAATTTTTTAGCTTATTTTATTAAATAATTTTTTTAAATATAATAAATCAAATACATTTAAAAATATAAAAACAAATATTAAAACAAATAAAAATGATATTAAAACAATTCTTAAAACAATACACAAATTGAAAATATAATAAAAAGTGGTTATATTAAAATTTTAAAATGATTAAAAATAAAATAAAAAATAAATTATTATATAATTCGGGCTGGGCCGGGCCCCGGCCAAAAATCTTGACCGAGGCCCAGCCCGTTTTCTGGGCCTCATTTTTTTGTCCAAATCCATTTTTCGGGCTTATATTTTTGCTCAAACCCTCCCATTTTTCGGGCGGGCTTTCGGGTAGAGTTTAGTTGGGTTTGGTTTTTATATGGATTTTGGATATTTTAAATTTTGTGTTTAGTTGGGCTTGAAATGAGTATTGGGTATTTGAATATTAAATATTGGATTTGTGTATTTTTATTGATTAATTTGGATATAAATATATGTTTAGAATTAATCAATTAAAAATTATTTGATTTATTCGGTTTAAATATTAAAAATTGAAAATCGATTGAATAAACTGTAGAAACCAATTTAATTCAGGCCTTGGTTGATAAATCATTAGAAAAGATTAAATCCATAGAAAATTAATATTTTCAATGATTTAATTTTTTATGCATGTTCGATAATCTAAAATTAAAATAATCTAATAGAATTTTTTTTACAAAAAATTATGGAAAATAATAAGTAGATATGAGCTACTTATCACTTAATAAAGAATATTTTCAATTATTTTGATTTTAATTAATTTATTTCAATATTATATTATTCTATAAAAATATTACATTTAAAATTTTAATTTTTTTTTAGAATATAATTTTTTATAATTCAAAATCTATATATATCAAACAATCTTATTATATTTTATAATTAATTTTAAGTCATATATCAAACAAATTTTATAACTTAAATTTTTAATACTTAATTTTTCAAACACTTATTCTTTCAGCATTTGATTTTTCAATTTATTATATTCAAATCAACTATTAGTCTTCTTTACAATACATATTACATTAATAATAATAATGCACATGAAGGGCATACACGTGGATCTAATTTTTTTAAAAATATTTTTTATATTTTTACTATTTTTAATAAAGTTAGCAATTTTATTTAATAATTTTATATTTTATATTTTTTTAAATTAAAAAATTAATTAAATTATTAATGTGATATCATATAACAATCCACATGAGAGACATTAATTTTGTTAATATTTTCAAAGACATTATACCAACATCTCTTGCATAACATTTTTTAAACCCAACCTATTATTAAAAAAAAATTGAATAAAAATTGTTCTTGAATAAAGATTGTTCTAACCATGGATTGTTTTCAACATAAATGTTGTTTTGTAGTGATTATTTCCTTAAAATAGTTTATCATGAACAAAGAACCAGAAATATGTATATATATAGTCTAATTTTGCACAAGAACAAAGAGATGCATAGAACATAACTCAATAAAATTAAAAACATCCAACACAATGGACTGAAAATCACCATCAACCAATCATCGCCAACCCACGAATACAACCAATCAATGCAGCCCAATGAATCATTGAGATTTATCATTCAACACCTTTTCTTTTTTTTTGCTTCTAATGGAAATGAACACTAAAATTATCTTGCATATTAAGTAGCGTTACCATGAAATGTTAGCTTAAACGAACTTGGTCCGAGACTCAGTTTGGAAACCGAACAAAATGGTCTCTCTTCTTTCACTCAGAAGCTACGAATCAGATGCAAGAGCGGAACGTGATGAGGTTCCTATCTCTATTATCCACGACATGGATGACAAGGAGAGAAAGATAAGATTGAAATAAGGAAATCAATCCGAGGGTCATCAGCAACTTCTGCAACCAGCTTACCGGAATGAACCAAATACCACTGGGAAATGGAAACCAGAGGTGTCTAAGCTGTTTAGATAACGGGGATGGCACCTTCACATCTCTAGGTTTTTGATAAAATGAGCCAACTATATATTAACTCGAGTCTGACAAACCATGTACACTTCAAAGCTTCTCAAAGATTGCATGCTGCAAAATGATAAAGATCTCCAAAAGACTGGTCCTAAGCCCAAATGACCAAGATTTACAAGTATTTGCTCTCTTCATAAAATGTAAAGAAATAACTTCATAATTCAATAGCAGAGATCAACAGTGAACCACCTCACCTGCATATGCACCATGGGATAAAAATCCAAGCTGTTCTTCAACTTCAATATCTCCAAAGAGCCCTTGGTTGTCTTCGCTGTTTCACTTCTTCGAGTTAATCAAAAAGCGGAACATTCTTAAAGTGGATATCGATCCCCTCCCCTGGTGGGTCACCATTGATATCAATCACCATAGCGAGAATAAAAACATCAGGAAAGGTAACAGAAAAAATATTCATCTTTTTCCACTCGGTAGGTGCTGAACCTCGACTTGTTAAACAAATAAACTTTTGAAATCCGACTACCAAGGCATAAACAAATGCAGGAAAGTTTAACATGGATACGTAAATCATAGTCCCCCTTCTCATGCTTGAAGCACTTGACAGTGAACAATATGACTTCTCAAGCCACTTCGGCCTGCTATACTTGACCATATATTTGTAAATAGTGTCCTGAAATGACCTCTGCCACCGATGTTTTCCCAAAGCTGAGGGTTACTTTCAACCTGTTTGTCTGGATTGGAAACATCAACGAGACTTATGCTCATATTATTGCGAATGATACAAAGCTTGCCATTGAGAGGGACTAGGCCAGCAGCCTCCAAGACTCTAGAATTCCCGAAATGGAGCTTACTATCAATGAATTTATTCCACGAATCTGTGGCTCCATCATACACCCTAAGCTTGCATCCATCACGGCAATCCAGTGCATAGAGCTGTCCATTTAAAGAGATACTAGGGTTGCGCCAACCAGAAATCATCCCGCCACTAACAGGAGACCAGGAATTAGATTCAGGATCATATGCTTCACTCATAACCTCACGATGAGACCCAAGACCTTTTACAAACCACTTTCCATCATAAACTACCCCAATGAAAGGTACCATAGCAGTGCTCATATCTTGAACAAAACTCCATCTGTTCTTGTTAGGATCATAAACTTCAGCAGAGCGTAAAGTCCTATGAATTCCTTCACATTCTCCGCCAGCCACATAAAGGCAATTATTTATCACACAGGAACCAAAGAAATGACGTTTCCGAAGCATATCTGGTGCTCTATGCCACTTGTTTGTCCGAGCACTATAGAAAATAACACGTCTCATTGAACCCCTTTGTCGATCCTTTCCTCCAAACAAGTACAAGTGGCAACCACTTAGAACAGCACAACCAAAACCAACTGCCTCAGAATACTCCCTTGGAACTGGAGGAAGTGCCTGCCACAGCTGATGGATAGGGTCAAATGCATTCCATGCTATCTTACCATCACGATCTCGTTTGAAGACATAAACCCACTCTTCTGCCATTCCAAGACTTTTCCTAAGAGAATAAAAGAAATTCCCAGCCAGAAGGCGATACCATCTCTTACAAACTACACGGAGTTTTCGGTGTTCAGCACGAGGAACTCGAATCAGACATGCAATGGCAAGATCATCAGGAAGGCCAGGGAGGAGAGGTGGCTGGACTCGAGTCCTCTCTCTGCGAGAGTTTTTACTCTTGTGTGCATTGGGATTGATATCAGGCTGAATACAAAGCTTTGACCCTGGGACAAATTTTCTTGCCTCAGCAACTGTCTTCAATCCAGAATCCACTTTACAATAGCATGATACAGAATCAACCTGCAAAAGTTTTCCAGTTAGGAAAGAAACAATGAACATCTGAAAATTACTCTCAAGTGTGTTCAAATCCACGTCTTCCAGGTTGTGCAATAGCAACGATGCCGACCGAGCTAAGACTCAATTGAAAACATATTGATAAATATTGAACCTGAGTGTAAGCTAATGATACTGTTTATCAAGAACAAAGCTACAATCTGCATATGCATTTATATCCTTAGAAAACTATGAGGAAGCTATACACAGGCTCCGCCATGGTTCTTCCTCAATGATGCAAGTAGCAAATTAGCAGATAAAAAGTATACAAATAAAGGCAGTCAACAAACCGCCAAGCACTATTTCCTTTTAATTAATTTTTTAATTGTATAATCTAACAAACAAATAAATTTTACTAATGTCCAACAAAGTAATACAATAGTTGTAACTAAAGAAAGTTCAATATCACTCTCAAATTTTATTTCTCTTTAAAGCAGAAATAAAATAAAAATCTTCAACAAATTCACTCTCAAAAGGCAAAGTTGCACGTTACAAAAGAAAGTTAAAATGGAAATCGGTCCCTATTTAAATGTTCATAGATCCCAAATGACCACAAACACACAAGAAATGGTAGATTGGTTCAAAAAGATTTGATCTTGGAATCAATAGCTAAAGAACAACCCAATGATAAAATAGCAGAACTCCAACCATCAGTAAACAAAACAACTAAAACCTTCAAAAAAAAATAAAAAAATAGTAATGAAGAACCCATAGTATAGCACACTAAGCTCTTTCAAAGTCTCAAACTTTGGAATCCCATTTTCTCAATTAACTACAATTCTCAATCTGGGTATCTTCAAATCAGGTTTTCAACAAATTCATCAACTGTTTATCTCTAAAAAAAACAATAAATTTCACCTAAAAAATGGGAGGGGGGAGAAGGTGAGGTTTTGGAACTTACCAATGGAGCTTGAACTCGAAACCCTCTAAGAGCATTAGATGACTGTTGAGAAATAGATTGGTCCATGCTTTAAAACCTAAGATTTCATAGAGAATAATCAAAATCTATTATAAATCTAACACCTTTAAAGATACCCAGATCGAAAAATACCCAATTTAAGAGATTTTAATACTCAGATTCTCATCATCTTCTTCTCAACCTTAAAAATTAAATTTTTAGTGATAGTAAGTACAAAAGAAAACCGACTTTACTTGCTTCTTTTGTTTCTTTTCTTGTCATTTTTATTTCCCTTGTACTTCTTTCAATAAAATAGAAACAAATTTTCATTTTTTTAAAATAATTTCTCCTCTCTCTGCTATCAAAAAAATATATATTTTTTCCCATCTCAAACTCAAAGCCTCAAACATGGCAGGCTAGATCTGTTGGTTTCTGTTAAATGAAATATTTTAAAAATCTAGTTGATAATTGAATCATTAAATTATTAATTTTTGATTTATTAATAATTAAAAAAGATTATAAGTTTTATTTTATTTTTAATTTTTTAATTTTTTGGCAATTTATTAAGATATTAACTTAATTTTTTTATAATTACCGGTATTTCGACCGGTTAATTTGATCTAATTTCTATAACACTGGTTAAATTCATTTTAAGTATAGAATTAGCCATAAAAATTGTTTTAATATCCAAAAAAGCTTAGATAAAAATATTTGGGCAAGATAAGAAATTTGAAAAAATCTTAATTCAATTAAAATATGGGTGAATTTAGACCGAGACTCAAGCATATTTATTTTTTTAATTATGTAATACATTAAAATATTTTATTTGTATATATTATATAGTTTATTTTATATAAAAATTAAATTATATAAATATTAAAAAATATATATTAAATTGTTTATTCTAAAATTTAATTAAAATATATTAAATTATTAAATATTGTAGCCCTAAAATAGACATATATAAATATGAATGCCTTTGAATAAAATTTAATATCTATATTTATTTTAGACTGAATTAAACTGAATATAAAATTTGAGAAATTAAGATTTCATTTAATGTTAGATTTTTGTTCAATTAGTAGCATTAAATTGGAGTGAAGTTAATTTTAATGTTAAATAAATTTTAGTGTCTTTGAAGTTTGCATGATGTCTTTAATTGTTTACTGTTGTTGGGTCAATCTTTACTTTAAATGGAGCAAGAGATTGAAACTCTGGTTAGATATTTTTTTCTCATTTTCATACAAGTGTATTAATAAATTTATATTTTGATTATTCAAGTTTAAAAAGTCACAAAATTATCACTAAAATATTCAAAAATTTGCATTTAAATCAATTTTACTGTCAATGTAAGAAATTGGTGAAGAAAGTTGTTTAAATTTTGTCTCGTAAATTCATGACGTTTAAAGTTATTTTAAAAAACAATTGTAAGAGAGAGAAAGAAAGCTTTTGATTGGTGTAAACGGTGCAAACAAAAAAGGCCATGTAGCAGCGATTTTAATAGTTCAATGACTTAAATGAAATTTTCGAATAATCCAATTGCCATTTTGTAACTTTTTGAAGTTAAGTGACCAAAACGTAAACTTACTAATAGTTTAGTAACATTAGATGTAATTTACACATAAAATTAAAAGGCTAATTAATTTTCATTAAAAAAAACCACTTAATAATTTTTTTATTTATTAGAATTTTTAAATTTAATTGTTATGTTTTAAAAGAAAATTTATTTCTTTATTTGATCAAACTCAAAAAAAATATTATTTTTAAAATATTTAAATTAAAATTTTAATTTAAGAAATAATTAGACATAAACATCTTTATAAATATCTAATAAATACATGCTTGTACATCTCAAAGACTAACATGCTACAAAAAGATCCAAAAAAGTTCTCACAAAAGACCAATTCTAAGCCCAAATGACTAAGATTTACAAGTATCTGCCTGCTCTCTTCATAAATCTAAAGAAATGACCTCAAAATATCAACAGTGAACCACCTCACCTGCAAATGCACCATGGGATAACATCCAAGCTGTGTTACTCGATATCTCGAAAGCACCCTTGGTCGTTGAGTCTGTCACAAGCAAAACATTCTTAATGTTGGATATCGGTCCACTCCCCCGGTGGGTCACCGTTGATATCAATCACCATTGCAAGAATAAGAACATCATGAAAGGTAACAGAAGAATATATATTCAGCTTTTCCATTCAGGAGGTGTGCTGAGCTGAACCACAAAATGTCGGTATACGAAAAAAAGATTTGAATAAAAAAAATGCAGGAAACTTTAACATGGATAAAAGAATTATAATTCCCCTTTTTCATGCTTGAAGAACCTGACAGTGAATGATATGACTTCTCAAGCTACTTCGGCCTGCTATACTGGACCATATATTTGTAAAGAGAGTCCTGAAATGACCTCTACTGGCAATGTTTTCCCAAAGCTGAGGGTTGCTTTCGACCGGTTTGTCTGGACTGGAAACATCAACGAGACTTACGCTCATGTTATTCCGAATGATACAAAGTTTGCCATTGAGAGGAACTAGGCCAGCAGCTTCCAAAGCTCGAGAACTCCCGAAATGGAGCTTACTATCAATAAATTTATTCCATGAATCTGTGGCACCATCGTACACCCTAAGCTTACATCCATCACGGCAATCCAGGGCATAGAGCTTTCCATTTAAAGAGATACTAGGGTTGCGCCAACCAGAAACCATCCCACCACTAACAGCAGACCAGGAATTAGATTCAGGATCGTATGCTTCACTCATAACTTCGCGATGAGACCCCAGACCTTTTACAAACCACTTTCCATCGTAAACTACCCCAATGAAAGGTACCATAGCAGTGCTCATATCTTGAACAAAACTCCATCTGTTCTTGCTAGGATCATAAACTTCAGCAGAGCGTAAAGTCCTATGAATTCCATCACATTCTCCGCCAGCCACATAAAGGCGGTTATTTATTACAGAGGAACCAAAGAAATGACGTTTTCGAAGCATACCTGGTGCTCTGTGCCACTTGTTTGTCCGAGCACTATAGAAAACAACTCGTCTCATTGACCCCCTTAGTGGATCCTTTCCTCCAAACAAGTACAGGTGGCAGCCACTTAGAACGGCACAACCAAAACCAAGTGCCTCAGAGTACTCCCTTGGAACTGGAGGAAGTGGCTGCCATAGCTGATGGATAGGATCGAAGGCATTCCATGATATCTTTCCATCACGATCTCTTTTCAAGACATAAACCCACTCTTCTGCCATTCCAAGACTTTTCCTAAGAGAAAAAAAGAAGTTCCCAGCCAAAAGGTGATACCATCTCTTACAAACGAGGCGAAGTTTTTGGTGTTCAGCACGAGGAACTCGAATCAGACATGCAATGGCAAGATCATCAGGAAGGCCAGGGAGGAGAGGTGGCTGGACTCGACTCCTCTCTTTGCGAGAGCTTTCACTCTTGTGAGCATTGGGATTGATATCAGGCTGGATACAAAGCTTTGATCCCGGGACAAATTTTCTTGCCTCAGCAACTGTCTTCAATCCAGAATCCACTTTACAATAGCAAGATACAGAATCAACCTGAAAAAGTTTGTAAATGAACATCAGGATATGATAAAGATGGACAGCAGGAAAAATTTGAGAAACTATTCATATTGGATCCATCATTAATCATTCATTGTGCCTACCTTACTTGCAATTCATGCACTTATAAAGAATGTCAACAAATGGCAGCAAATTTTATCATTTCCTGATGAAACAAAAGCTTTCACATTCTCAAGAAAAAACAGAAGTGACCAGTTGATCAACTCCTACCCTGATTATCGGTTTGTTTCTTATGAAAAGCTGTTTAAGATAGTGTGGCATGTGCTAGATGTCCACATTGTGACAAGAGAATTCTACCTAAAGCTTCAGAGGCTGAAGGCAAGTTATGAGTCCGCAGGTGTCGTCCGATATGCTATTTAAGTTGACCTACCTTGATCGTAAGATCTTCCTTCAACTAAAAAACAATTAAATTTAACTTCCTATGTTAGGCCGGAGATCGAATTCTTGAGGCACACTCCAATGAATTTACACAAGAGGAAGTACACACAACAATTTATCAGCCTCAGTCCACAAATTAAGCATTTAAGTTTCGAACATTTGAGAGCATCACCAAACCTAAAGGCTTGAAGTGATAGAGATGGCCAACTAATATATACTAATATGAATCCTTGACATGACCTGTCACAAACAGATGAGGCTGGACATTGCATGTTAGTACCACCTAATGAATTAACATCATAAGTGCTGGAGCCTCTGGATCCCCAAACACAGAATCACCAGATAAAATAGGCTTCAAACATAGCAGATAACTATTGGACCTGAGTGCAAGCTAATGGTTTAGAGACAACAACTCCTTTAGGGTTTCTTTTCGGTACATTGACCTTTAACAAATTATTTTGACTGCTTTGTATAAACACATTGGTTCATTGATAAGATCTGTCACCTGCATAATTATTTGCTGTGATGAGATAATTAGTAAACAGAATTGCAAGTGAAATGTGCCCTTTTATTGAGAAAATCACATCAATCATGCAATACAATTAACCAAGTCCAAACAAAACTGTTTATCAAGAACGAAGCCACAATCTACCCCTCATAGAAAACTAAGAAGAAACCACAGAGGCTCCTCCATAGTTCTTCCTATATCATGGTAGTAGCAAATTGAAAGATAAGAGTATATAAATAAAGCCAAGCAACAAAATGCAGAGCACTATCTCTTAAGTAATCGCTCTTTAAAATATCAACTAAAAGAAGAAAAAGTATATCAACAATACCAAAGCCAGCATAATTTAGGACCAAATTCCATTCCCTTTCAAGCAGAAACAAAATAAATCTTCATCAAAATTTAACAGAAAAAAGACTCCAAAGCTTTATATGAAAGGAACATAAAACGCCTAAGCTGCAGGAGTTTTAAAATGCAGAATCGAAATACATAGAATAAAATCTGAAAAAGCCGAAGTTGCAAGCTACAAAAGAAAGCAAAAATAAAAAAACGGTGTTCCTGTTTATGCATTCATAAATCTCAAAATTGCCGCCAAAACAATGGTAGATAACTTTGAACACAAAGAACCCATTTTACAGCACACTAAGCCCCTATCAAATTCTCGAATTTTAGAATACCAAGTTCCCTATTAAGTAACAATTCTCAATCTGGGTATATTCAAATTTTCATGAAAACTAAAACCCAGAAAAGTAAACACTATGGGTATATTCAAATTCATGTTTTCATTGAATTCATCAACAGTGTATCTCATAAAAAAAATTAAAAGAAATGGAATAAAATAAAAAGAAGATAAAGTTGGAGCTTACCAATGGAGCTTGAACTCGAAACCCCCTGAGAGCATTAGATGACTGATGTGAAACAGATTGTTCCATGATTTAAAACCTAAGATTCATGGATAAGAATCAAAACCTACTATAATTTAATTCCTTTTAAGAAACCCCAATCTCATCATCAATTCATCATCCTCAAACCCTTAAAAAAGAAATTAAATTTGGCAAAGTCTTTAAAGTCTTAACTGAAGAGTAAACACGCAAGCGGCATAGCTGGTGATGGACCCAATTTCACCAACTAACTTCTTTAAATTTTGGGTTTCCTTCAATTTTTCATTTAATGTTAAAGATTTTCTTGAGTGAATTTTAATTTTAATTTTAATGTTAATCAATGACAAAAAGTCTTATTACAAGACAAACAAGTTTGAATGACTTTTCCTTGCTTACAATTGTCGGGTCAAAACCCACTATAAAGGGTGGTGTAAGAGAGAGAAATTAAAAATTATTCACCTAAACTACACTAACCCTCGTTCAACTATAAATAAATTTTTATTTTGGTCACTTAATTATTAAAAATTATAAAATAGTTATCTAATTATTCAATTTAATCTTTTTGGCTATCAACTCGGCAAGGGTGGCAGCTTTTAAAATTGGAATAACAACAATTTTAACTCTCAACATTTACATATTGTGTAATCTAATCTTTTTTAGAACTATTTTTTTTTGTGACATTGAGAGTTAAATTCAAACGAATAAGAAAATATAAAATTTATTATTTTAGATTTCTGGGTGTTTCTATTTTTTTCAATCAAATTTAGTTTATAAATATATTTTTTTCCTTTAACTTTTTAAGTAAAAGAGTCACGTAGGAAAAGAAAACTACAAAAAGACTAAATTACACAATGTGTAAATGTGGAGGGTTAATTTTTTTAGAATCGAGACTAAATTGACACAATGTATAAATGTTGAGCGTTAAAATTACTATTATGTCATTTTTGAAAGTTGTCATTGTTAGCCAGTCAGTGACCAAAAAGGACAAAATTTAATAATTAGATGACCAAAAAAGAAATTTACTAATAGTTAGATGACTACTAGTGTAGTTTACCCATACTTTATACGCAAATAAATACTAAAACTACATATGAACTTTAATAGGAAAAGTATCATGGAGGCCATTGTATTAGGAGTCAAATTACATTTTATCCTCTTTACTCAAAAAATAGGTAAATTGGCCTCATTCATTTATGGATTTCAAAATTGATTTTTGCATATTAGCAAGAGATACATGTGGCACGTCAGTTGTAACTATCTAATTATTCTGTTAGTCATGCCAACTTTTAACAATATAAATGGACGAACTTTTTTAACAAAAATGATTAGTTGGCTCTTTAATACATCATATGTGGACTAATTTGTCATTTTTTAGTAAATGGAGCAAAATACAATCTAGTTCTTAGTATAGAACTTCAATGGTACTTTTACCGAACTTTGATTTAATTCAATTTTCATAGATCAAATTAGACCTGCTCATGGGTTGGGCGGCTCGGCCCTGCCCTAAGGCCCGCCCGAAATGTGGGAGCGTTTGGGTAAAAATATAGGCCCGAAAAATGGGCTTGGGTAAAAAAATAAGGCCCGTTTAAAAAATAGGCCGGGCCTCTGGTTAGGTATTTTTGGCCCGGGCCCGGCCCGAATTCACAAAAGGACAAAAAATCTATTTTTTTTTAATGTTATTTCCTTAATGTTTTCTCCATATTTTGCTACCATATTACTATTATGTTGTTACTATTTTGTTATTGTTTGGATATTGTATAAAACTTATTTTATTGTTAAAATTGTTATTATTTTAAAGGCATTTGTTAATTTTGTTATTTTAGAGATATTTGCTTGTTAAGTTGCATCTATCTTAGTATTATTTAAGTCTACATATTTTTTAAAATTAATTTTCAATTTGTTGGAAATTATTTATTTTGATTTTTTTAGTATTTTTTATGTGTTATATATATATATTTAAAAATTATATAAAATAATATAAAAAATTAATACGGGCAAGCCGGGCCGGCCTGGGTTTAATCATTTTATATGGGTCGGGCTTGGGCCCAGCCCAGCCCGAACCCGGCCCATGAGCACCTCTAGATCAAATAGCACATTTTTTACGTTTATGTATTACGTAATGCATACACAAACAATTATATTAATGCATATGAAAGTAATTTAAAATTTTTTAAATGTGTATTGTTAAATTAAAATCAAAATTTAACATATACGTATAAATCACAATCAAAATTTTATGTATATAATTGTTCCAATTCAAAATTACCAAAATTAATGGGTAAATTGGATATTTATCATTTTTATAACCGTCAATTAAAAAAAAGAAATTTATTTAATTATAATTTTTATTTTAAAGGTAAGCTAAGACAACTGATTATGTTTTTTTTTTCTTTTTTTGGTCAATCGGTTATAAAAAATTACAAAATGGTCATTCAACTATTCAATTTTATCTTTTTTGGTTACTCACAGTATTGGATTTTTTAGTGTTTTTATTTTTATATTAGACGACCAATGATAAAAAAAGATCAAATTGAATAGTTCGATGACCATTTTGTAACTTTTCATAGTTGGACAACAAAAAAGAAAAAAAAGACTACTATAATTGATTTATTAAATAAATTTAATATTATTTAAAAAAATTAAAATCTAATATTTTAAATATGTGTATTCTCCTTGACTTGGATGTAGGTGTCCACGAAAAATGAATGAACACCGACCAATTTCGATGATATCAAAGTATAATGACCAATTTGGTAATTTCATAAAAGTTATTAAAGAATAATCAAATTATATGAATACATTTATTCTGTCATTTCATATTAAAATTTAATTCACGTAATTAATTTTATTCTTTTAAGAGTAAATTATATTGAATTTGAATTATTTAATTTGGAATATCAAATTCAATTAAGTACAAAAATAGTAATATAAATGGGTTTAATTTTGTGTTTCATGTTTTTATTTTACCAAAAATTGAGAAATTAATTCTTTTATTTTAATTTATTAGAATTTAACTTTTATATTTTACGAAAATTAATAAGTATTAAATCTTACTGTTAAATTAATTATCTATAAAATCAACTGTTCAACTATTTATACATAAAAAATTAATTATTCAAATTCATACATTTATGACTTGAGTTTCAGATTTTGTAAATTATAAAAACTAAATTTAAAAAAATTAAAATAAAAGGACTAAATTTTAAATTTAATAAAATAGGGATGAAATTCATAGTTATAGTAATCAAATATTATGGGAAAGTCACGAGATAATAAATGATAAATGGACCGACTTGACAAGGAAATAACAATGTACAATTAATACAGTGATTTGGATTGATAGAGACATAATTAAGCTTAGAAACCATATGTAAAATATTCTCTGTCATAGGCCAATTTTGGCCTTGTTAATTAAACCCAAATAACAAAACACCAATGTCCATTTACAAATACTAAACCCAATTACATTTTACAAACCCAATTAAACCCAAACCCCATTTATAAGGCCCAACCTAAAACACCCTACCCGTGACCCATTACAGAAACCTGATTCCCTGACCCGTTTACAACCGAAACCCTAGCAGTCCCTCCCACTTGCATCTACTGCTACAGCCGCCTCTGCCCGCCTTCTGACTCAGCAACTGCAAGCACCGCCCACAGTCAAATCCACCGCCCTTTACCGCCATGATACCTGCAAAGCAATAAAATAGACAAGACAGAAAGCAGAATAGGAAATAAAAGATATATTTTTTGTAAGGGCTATAAAAGCCCGATTCAGAACAGTTTGTAGGGGTTCGGATTTTAACCCCAAAAAAATCAATACAATCAGAGAGTTTTAACACAAATAAGAGCACAAAACATCCAAAGAAGCAGCGAAGGGAAACCCCCGATCAGAGATTAGGTCAGAATCGAAATAGCAGAACGCGAGGTGATTCTTTTTCTGTTTCTTCGTGCATGTATCCTTAAAATAACTAAATAATAATAATAAGAAATAAAAAAATACAAAAATCTGAAAAAATTACCTTTTTCCGGCCACCGGAACGGCGGCGGACGACGGCGCGCGGTGGTCCGATCATCGGCCGGTGACCGGCCGGTGACCGGACGTTGACCGGTCCGGTGACCGGAGCTTCCCCGGAGCCCTCCCTCTCTCCTTCCCCTCTTCCCTCTCCCTTCTCTCCCCCTTTTTTTTTCTCTCCGGATGCCAAATGAGCCAAAAACAAAAAAATGGCCCTTTTATAGCAACCGACCTGGGTCGGGTCGACCCGACCCAGGTCCACCTAGGATCCGCGCGTTCTGACGTCAGAGGGGCTAATTGCGCGATTGACCCTTCCGTTTTTTTCTTCAATTTACAATCAGGTTCTCCTAACTGCGATTTGGCCCAAAAATTTGTCCCGTTTTTCAATTGGGTCCCAAATCGATGCGCAGCGTTTTAAAGCCGGGGCAAATTGCTGTTTTGGTCCTCCAGGGTTTTAAGCGTGTTTAAATAGGTCCTTTTTCGATTGTTTTATTTTAAAATTTGGCCCTAATATTTGTTTCGCTGTTCAATTTAGCCCCTACTGCTGCGCAACGTTTTAAGACACCGGGTAAATTGCATTTTTGGTCCCTCGGGGTTTTAAGCGTGTTCTAATCGGTCCTTTTGTTCGTTTTAATTTTAAAATTAGGCCCGAAATCTTTATTTTAATTTCAATTAAGTCCCTTTTTATAGTTAATTAATTTTGATATTTTATTTCTTATTAATATCTATTATTAGTATTATTATTATTTATATATTATTTATATTCCCCTTTATTATAATTATTATTATTACTATTTTATATTTGTTACCTATTGTCCTTTTAGAATTATTATTCTTATTATTATTTTTATTATTATTATTAGTATCATTATATTATAATATTTTACATATTATTATCTGTATTTGCTTTAAAGTCTCATTTATTTTTTATTTATTACTATTATATTTCATTTAGTATTATTCGTTATACTTACTATTATTTTTATTATTTTTACGTTATTACTATTATATTCTATTATTTTCATTACTATTAAATTTATAGTTTATTAATGTTTTACTATTAGTATTATTAACCCCTATATATATATATACATTATTTTATGTACCTGTTTTTAACATTATTATTATTTATTTGTTTCTTAAAAACGTATAGATATATGTTTATATGTTTATAGTTGCTCTGAGTATTATTTTTGTAATATATATGTTATGTTTTATTAGGTTTAACACCAGCATTATAGTATAGGTTTTTACCTAAAGCTTCGATGCTATCATCGTATATATTTTTAAATGTTTTATTTTACATAGTTCCATTATTATATTGCTTTATATATATTCACGTATTACTTTGTTACTATTATCGTTATATTTTTTATATATATATACACATATTATTTCTTTATTCTCATGTTAGTTTATGTGTTTATTCTTAGTACTATCTTTTACATATATATGTATATATATACATATTTCCTTGTATTACTTTTTCAATGTCATAACTCTATATACGTGTATTATTTCGTTCTATATATACACACATATATATTTTATAACTATTATTATGTACACTTTTCATAAACCTAGCATTATGTATTCTATATACGCTTGTTATTATTTCATACTTCGCATTACCATTATCGTTATACCATATGCGTTATTATAGTCATTACTATTATGCATGTATTGTTATAGTTCTCGTTTATCGTGTATATTCTTCGTATTTATCACCATTTGTTTTCAATGTAGCATATTATTTCTTGTTATTATTATTTTCATGTCAACTCTATTTGTCCTAATTTTTTTTTCACGTTTTAAAACAAGGCAATATGCCGATTTTAACATTATGCCAGTGATCTCATTGCTATTGTTGGGTGAATCACGATTGGCTCGTGTTAAAACGGGATACCCTTTTTAAAAAGAAATCAAAATTCCAAAAACGCTCATATCTCGATCGGATCACGACAAAATTTTAAATTGAACTTGTACTTTTGAAAATTAAGACAACGTACATTTGAAAGATACCAACTTTGGGCGTCGCGGGGTGCTAATACCTTCCCCGCGCGTAACTGACTCCCGAACCCTATTTTTCTCTGAGCTTTAACGCGGACCCAAACTTGGCCTTTTTATACGAAAATTGGTGTTTTATCAGGTGTCCGATCGCACCTAGAAGAAAAGATCGGTGGCGACTCCCTTGTTTTTAACAGAATCAAAATCCATTTTCAGAATTTAAAATCGCCACAATTAGCGACCTAAGCTTTAAAAATTTTCGTCGCTACAGCTGGCGACTCCGCTGGGGACCAGCTTTCGAGAGTCGAATCAAATCAAATCCGCTGTCGAAATTTTCGAGATGCCTTTTTCAAATTAATATTTAGTCGTGATCCTCAAATTTGTGAAAAATCATGCACTTGCATCGTATTATCAATCTTTTCTAACCTATTCTCTTTTTTGAAGCTTTAAATTTCTAAGCCTCGTTTCTTTAAGTCTAGTTTTTAAATAAAATGAAAGGTTTGTGAGTTTCTCCCCACACACTGTTCACGTGCATTGTTGCATAACATGAGCTCTGCACCCGGGCTCCGTCCCTCTTAAGTGAAAGTAAACGCTACGCCTTCGTGAGTTAACTCGTCCCTCCGCACAGGCTAGTGAATACTTTCGGGTTACATATGACTTATGCTTTCGTGAGATAACTCGTCCCTCCGCATAGGCATAAGTAAATGTAATCCCCCGAATTGATCTCGTAAGCCTATGATGGGCCATGACCGAGGTTCTGTACTAATCTTAGTAGATGACAGTACAGACAATTCGGGTACCTTTCTAGAACCTAAAACCGCATATAATGAACTGTACGAGCCATCCAGCTAGAGCCATGTCGAACCTCTGTCCGTTTAATAGATACCAAAATAGGCACACGGGAGAAACACCTCTCACCTTTTGTACTTTCGCTTTATATATAAGGGGGTGGGATCTATTTGGTAAATTGGATCGGGTAGCTTAAAATTATTTTAATTTATTTTATATCTGATCACTAACCGTGTTTGATTGTCTTTGTTTTGTTCCTCATCATGCATCGTAGGCATCATAATAGAACGGTGTTGACTAAAGATTAGTTGCCAAAAAAACGGGTTTCAAATGGAAGAGTCAATTGTACAAACGACCGAGACAAACACCGTGGTTCGGGACTGGTCTTTGAGGACTCAAAGAGAAAAGGGAGACAGCCTGGTAGAAGGATGCATTGTCAATCTACCCGAGCGGGTGACTGTGAACGTCCGTCAAAACAATCTTGAGGACTTGGTCTGGATCTGGAATCAGTGGGATTCAGATACTCGAGGTATTTTCGCCGAGAGGTACGGGGACATAGCCCATCTGATTGCTGTCAAAGTAGACGAAAGATTGATTCAAGCTATGATTGGATTTTGGGATCCGGGTTACCAGTGTTTCACATTCAACCAAGAAGATATGACCCCTACGATAGAGGAGTATGCTGCTCTGCTGCGTGTCGAAAACATGCAAACCTACAAAATATATGTCAAAGAGCCCAAGCCAATGACATTCAGGAAAAAGCTAGTAAGGCTGACGGATATGACCGATGCATGGGCCGAAAAGCAAATAAAGAAGAAGAATGAAATCAGCTGTGTCCCATGGTTTTCCTTACGAGAACTGGTTTTAAATCATCCTGATGTGTTGAAACGGGTAAATTTGTTCGCTTTGGCTATCTATGGTTTGGTTGTCTTTCCGAAGATTCTCGGCCATATAGAAGTAGCGGTAGTGGATTTCTTTGAAAAGTTAAAGCAAGGTATCAATCCCGCCCCAACCATCCTAGCAGAGACTTTCAGATCTTTGAGCAGTTGCAGAAAAAGAGGGGAAGGACGATTCATCGGATGTGCGCAGCTACTGAACGTTTGGATTCTGAGTCACTTTTGGAAAGTAGAGCGCACGCCGTTCCACATGTTTTCGAAGACATTTGCCCCGTTGGAAGCTCACCTTAAGAAAGAGTGGCCGAAGGAGGTTAGTGAACAGCATTGGGTCTCAGTGTTTCAGAACCTGCGTGCCGAGGACATAATTTGGAGAGCGCCTTGGATACGCCCTTCGCTTCTGTTGTACAAAGTCGGAAACCAAGACTGGGTACCACTACTTGGACTGTGGGGAGGGATTGGTTACGCTCCTCTTTTGGTCCAAAGACAGTTCTCCTCACGACAGTTTATACCCGCTACCCATGGTCTGGCACAGTCCGAGTTCGCCTTTGCGGGTGAAGGTTATATGAAGAAAGTCCGAAACACTGCAAAGGCTTGGAAAAGAATTCATCTGATGGGATTAGCTTTATATGCTGACACTATCACCCAGGACTACGATGCATGGAGAAAGCAACGCGTAAATAGTTTGCAAGTCTCTTCTGCAGATTACGCCTTTCAGAATCCTTTTTCGAATGAAATCCCATCCGAACTAGAGACGGTGAGACAAGAATTCGAACGAGAAAAGGCCAAAATGTTACGAGATCTTAATGCCCTTCAGGAAGAAAATTATCAGCTGAAGATCGAGGTTCAAATTGAAAAATCCAAGACCGAGAAGGTGCAAAAGGAAGCTGAGGTCGTAAGAAACGATCTAAGAGATCTCCATCTAGAAAATAAAAAGTTGAGAGGTACTATAAAGAACAGCGGGCTAGGCAAATCGTCAGCAGAATGGAGAGCAGAGCTGAGTAATGTCAAAGGTGGGATGGAATTTTGGAAAGGAAAAGCAAAGAAAGAAGAAGAAAAGGCTGCACGGGCCGTAATAGAGTTAAGAAAGAAGTCTGCCGAGCACGAAGCTACGTATACTGAACTGATGGCCGGTCGAGCTAAGCGTCAAGAATTGAAAGAAATGATACGGGATTTAGAAGACACACTACAAGCTCGACAACAACAATTAGATGCTCTCTTTGAAGCCTTGGAAGAGAAGAAGGGCCAGTATGATAGAGATACCCATGCCTACGAGAGAGCCCTTTGTGAGAAGGACGAGAATCTCAAATACTTGATCAATGAGATTCGTACGGCAGCCATGCACATAATGCAAATAGCGGATGAAGCTGAGACTCTTAGCTGCCAGTTCCCGCCTAGACAGAGATCGAGCATATCAGAATTTTTGGAACGGGTGAAGAATTACGGCAATGTAGCAAGGAAGTTTGTATGAAAGCTGAATCAAATGATGAAAAAACGTTTTGTAAATAGACTCTTTTGATTAATGAAATGCCTAGATAGGGGCTGTCTGGAATCAACACCGATTTTTGCATATGCATTCATAACTAACATTTGACGCGCATTCATAATTAACATTCATTCATTCATTCATTCACTGCATATCCCACGATCATTCGCTAAAGAGTAGAATGGTATAATGCGCAGTTGTGACGTTGTAAACCTGGAATCACACCATACGTATAGAACACGTCGACAAGCCAGAGCAATGGAAGCTGAGTTTAACGAAAGAATTGAAAGGATGGAGAGAATTCAGAAAGAATTACAAGAACAGTTAGCCAGGTCGCAACAGGATACGAGAGACTTGATGATAAGGTCTCGGGAAGAATCTATTGAACAGAAAGATCAGATGACTAAGATGATGGAAATGATGTCGGCCCTAGTCAAAGGAAAAGGACCTCTACAAAACCCTGAAGTTGTGAATCTTGATCAAGAACCGCCTTATCCTCCAGGGTTTACTCCGCCCCACGTGACATATAGGGGATACACACAGGGAGGACCCGCCGGCATAGAACAACGGCCTGTAACACCCCCTCCTGTAGGACAGGGAGTATTTGTGGCAAACCCAGGAACCGCTCCGATTGATCCACCTGTCCCAGACCTAGACGATCCTGCAGAAATCGCTAGGCTAAGGATAGAGGATCAGGAAGTCCAAGAAAAATATAGAAGTCTGGAGGAAAGACTTAGAGCGATAGAAGGCATTGAAGTCTTCTCGGCGCTAAACGCTAAAGAACTTAGCCTGGTACCTGATTTGGTTCTCCCTCCAAAATTCAAAGCACCGGATTTTGAAAAGTATGATGGCTCGAGATGCCCGAAGGCACATCTCATTATGTTCTGCCGAAAAATGACAGGCTATGTTAATGAAGACAAGCTGCTTATACACTGTTTTCAGGACAGTTTGACCGGATCAGCTCTCCGCTGGTACAACCAACTCAGTAGAGAAAAGATTCGAACCTGGAAGGATTTGGCAGCGGCATTTTGCGAGCAGTACAAACATGTCTCCGATATGGTACCCGACCGCATGACACTACAAATGATGGAGAAAAAGCCATCAGAAACTTTTAGACAATATGCGCAGAGGTGGAGAGACATCTCGGCTCAGGTAGAACCTCCATTGACCAAGACCGAGATAGCAGTCCTGTTCATCAATACCCTGAAGGCGCCATTCTATGATAAATTAGTCGGAAGCGCCACAAAGGACTTCTCGGATATTGTCATATCCGGTGAACTAATAGAAAATGCGGTAAAAAGTGGAAGAATGGAAGGAGAAGGTTCGAAGAAGGCAGTGCCTATGAGAAAAAAGGAGCCGGAAGCCCACATGGTGGGAACCGGAAACCGTTATGCTCCTAGTCCATATCCTAATCAATTTCGACCTCGAAATTACCCACCACCAAACTTCTATCAACCACAAGCCCCCTATTACCAACCACCACCTCCCTATCCTTCTTACCCTGTCTATGCAACCAATAACCCTAGGCCAGCCACCACGTTTCCTCAAAATGCCGGCTCTACCCAAGGCCAACCTAGAGGAGAACCAAGGCCAGCGAGGCCTAACCCCGAGAGACCCCAATTCACTCCTATTCCTGTATCTTACGGGGAACTGTACCCTAAGCTTTTGGAAAAACAGTTGATATCCCCTCATTACATGGCACCGTTGAAACCCCCGTACCCAAAGTGGTACGACCCTAATGCTAGCTGTGCATACCACGCGGGGAACCAGGGGCACTCTACGGAAAACTGTATTGCATTTAAACGAAGAGTCCAAGGATTAATTGATGCGGGTGTCTTACGCTTCGACGGTACTAGTGGTGCGACCGGAGACCCGTTCCCAAATCATGCAGAAAGGAATGTAAGTGCAGTGGAGGAAATAAGTGAATTACAAACCAGAAGAGTCGTTTCGGAAATAAGCACACCTTTGCAGAGAATCTGGGAGGTGTTGCTCGAAAAAGGGTTACTCTGTCGTCTTAGAGGAGTAACCGAGAAAAGAAATATGAAAAGTCAAAATTTTTGTGACTTTCATGAAGTCATAGGACACAATATCCAATCTTGTGAGCAATTTAAAGAACTACTCCAAGGCATGATGAACAGCAAAGAGATTGAAATCTTCAACGGAAGAAGAGAGGCCGAGGAGGGAGAAATATGTGCCTCTGACGGTCAATCATCGGATCTCCCTTACACTGCTGAGCGACCATTGATAATATATTATGATGCGAGGAGAGAACCAGTAAAACCAAAAATGGTAATTGAGGCGCCATTGCCTTTTCCGTACCAGGATAGTAGGGCAATACCTTGGAAGTACGACGTTAATATTGTCACTCCTGAAAGTGAAAAATCCCAAGGCACGGCTAAAAATATCGGAGAAGTTGGTCACTTTACCCGGAGTGGAAGATGCTATTCCAAGGAAGTTGAACCAGCAAAGAGGAATAATGATTCCAAACAAAAGGGAAAGGCACCCATGCTTGAGGCTGAACCTGAATCTGAAAGTCCGCCTGAACGGCAAGAGACCAAAAAACCTGTGAATGAAGAAGAAGCACAGGAATTTTTGAAATTCATTAAACATAGCGAGTACAACGTGGTCGAACAACTAAGTAAACAACCTGCGCGTATTTCGGTATTATCCCTGTTATTGAACTCGGAGCCACATCGAAATGCCTTGTTGAAGGTATTGAATCAAGCCTATGTAGCAAACAATATATCGGTCGAAAAGCTTGATAGGTGGATCAATAACTTGAACGCTGATAATTTCATCTCCTTCAGTGATGATGAAATACCACCGAACGGTAGAGGCTCCGTAAAGGCGCTGCACATAACAACCCGCTGTAAGGGATATATAATACCAAACGTGCTTATTGATAATGGGTCAGCCCTTAATGTTATGCCTCTGGCCACACTCTCCAGAATCCCGATAGATTTGTCCTACTTGAGGCCGTGTCATTCCGCGGTGAGAGCATTTGATGGAACGAGACGAGAAGTTGTAGGAAAAATTGAGATCCCTCTAGAAGTGGGTCCTTATGTCTATGACGTCGAGTTCCAAGTTATGGACATCACCCCTTCATATAATTGCCTCCTGGGGAGGCCATGGATCTATTCGGCTGGGGCAGTTCCATCATCCCTTCATCAGAAAATAAAGTTTATCATGGATGGCTGCTTGGTTACCGTTGAGGGTGAAGAGGATATTGTTGCGTCTATCTCTGTAGACACACCCTACCTCGAAGCGAACAAAGACGCCGTGGAATGTTCCTTTAGATCCTTTGAGTTCGTCAACGCCACATTTGTGGCTGAAGGAAATAGAATCCCCATGCCTAGGCTATCGAAGAATACTAAAATGGGAATCAAGCTAACGGTAGGGAGAGGGGCCCGAGCAAGGAAAGGTTTGGGAAGACATCATCAAGGGATAGTCAGGGCCTTAAAACCAGTACCTCATAAAGCCCGATTTGGGCTAGGATTCCAACCAAAGGCACATCATTTGAGGAAACAGTGGAAGAAGGAGCAAGAAAGAAGGGTTGCGAGAAATCTAGGACGAGAGCCGGAATGGGAACCCATCGAGTACCCCCATCTGTCAAGCACATTCACATCCGCTGGGATCATATATCCAGGACAAGAGAATGAACACAGCCCACTGCTACTCGCTGAGAAGGCTTTTCAGAACATTTGTATAAATGTCGTTGATGAAGAAGTTGGTACAAGTAAAAGCGTTTCGAGGATACGCCCTTGTCCCCCAGGTTACATGTTGAACAATTGGACCGCTGAAGATCTCCTTGTGGTTTACAAGTCTTCCTCAGAGTAATATCCGATATTCACTTTTTGTGTCCCTAAATATAATGGGATTCTTTTGTAAGAGCTGTCGTCTGCTCTTTATCTATTAAATGAATATTAATGAAGAAGCATTTTGTCACAACCCTTTGCATTTGCGTCTACTCCATAATTATTCTTTTATTTCATGGCCTATTCTTGCACTTACCTCATACCATGCCATAATGTTTTGTTTGTTGTTGCCAAAACTTGGATGTCCCTCTATAGTGTTCTCTTTCCCATTCAATTTTCAGGTGTTCAGATGCCAATGACATGAACGAACCCGTTACCAATCTTGAAATCGATTTTGAAAGGACTGTTTGTTTAGGAGAATTCGAGGATGAGGAAAATGCCGAAGACTATGTCTCGTCTCCTGACTTGCTAAGGTTGGTGGAACAAGAGGACAAACAGATTCTACCTCATCAAGAATCTGTTGAAACAATAAACCTGGGCACTAATAAAAATAAGCAAGAAGTGAAGATTGGGACCTCACTCTCAGAGGACACCAGGCATTATTTGATTGATTTGCTTCATGAGTACAAAGACGTGTTTGCATGGTCCTATCAGGATATGCCGGGATTGGACGGAGACATAATGGTTCATAAGCTCCCGCTGAGACCCGAATGTAAACCCATCCAACAAAAATTAAGGCGGATGAGGCCCGAAATGTTGCTGAAGATAAAAGAGGAAGTCAAGAAGCAATTTAATGCAGGCTTCCTACAAGCTTCCAGATATCCAGAATGGGTGGCTAATATTGTCCCAGTGCCAAAGAAGGATGGTAAAGTGCGAATGTGCGTAGATTATCGTGACCTGAACCGAGCAAGTCCAAAGGATAATTTTCCCTTACCACATATCGACACGTTGGTGGACAATACGGCGAAGAATTCATTATTTTCTTTCATGGATGGATTCTCGGGATACAACCAAATCAAAATGGCTCCCGAGGATATGGAGAAAACCACCTTTATAACGATGTGGGGAACATTCTGCTACAAGGTGATGCCGTTCGGGCTAAAGAACGCTGGAGCCACATATCAGAGGGCCATGGTGACATTATTTCACGATATGATGCATAAAGAGATAGAAGTCTATGTTGACGACATGATTGCTAAATCCCGAGGAGAAGAAGAACACATTGTCAATCTCAAAAAGTTGTTTGAAAGACTGAGAAAGTTTCAGTTGAGGCTTAATCCAGTCAAGTGTACATTTGGGGTTACCTCGGGAAAATTGCTGGGCTTCATTGTCAGTGAAAAAGGTATCGAGGTGGATCCAGAAAAGATAAAAGCCATTCAAGAATTACCACCTCCGCGTACACAGAAAGAGGTCAGAGGATTCTTGGGAAGGCTAAACTACATTTCCCGATTCATTGCTCAACTCACCAATCAGTGTGACCCCATCTTTCGACTCCTTCGAAAGCACAACCCTGGGGCATGGGACGAAGAATGCCAGGAGGCCTTTGACAAAATAAAACAATATTTGTCTAGCCCCCCAGTGCTAGTGCCACCAACTCCAGGAAGGCCTTTGATTTTGTATTTAACGGTGTTTGAAAACTCAATGGGTTGTGTACTCGGGCAGCATGACGAGTCGGGAAAGAAGGAAAAGGCGATATACTACCTCAGTAAAAAGTTCACAGAATATGAGGCAAGGTATTCGTCGATCGAAAGATCCTGTTGTGCTTTGGTTTGGGCAGCTAGGAGGCTCAGGCAATACATGTTGTATCACACGACATGGTTAATCTCAAAGCTAGACCCGATAAAATATATGATGGAATCACCCGCACTCTCGGGGAGAATGGCACGTTGGCAGATCCTGTTATCAGAATACGATATCATCTATGTGAGTCAGAAATCGGTGAAAGGGAGTGCAGTAGCTGATTTCTTAGCGGCTCGAACAACAGAAGAATATGAGCCCCTGAGATTTGATTTCCCGGATGAGGACTTAATGTGCATCACAGAGAAAGAGTGTGAGTCATCAAAAGGGACGCCTTGGATGATGAGCTTTGATGGTGCATCGAATGCTCTGGGGCATGGAATTGGAACAGTCTTAGTATCACCGAAAGGAGATCATTATCCTTTCACTGCTAGACTCAATTTCTTCTGCACCAACAACATAGCAGAATACGAGGCTTGTATCATGGGACTACGGGCAGCCATTGAACGAAACATCGAGATCTTAGAGGTGTACGGGGATTCAGCTCTAGTGATCTACCAAATCCGCGGAGAATGGGAAGTGAGAGATCCAAAGTTGATCAAGTACAGCTATCTGGTGGCTGAACTAATCAAAGATTTCAAAGAAATAACTTTTAATTACTTCCCGCGAGAAGATAACCAATTGGCTGACGCCTTGGCCACCTTAGCCTCAATGTTCAAAGCAAATAAAGGAACAGAAATAATGCCCCTCAAGATGAGCATATACGAGGTCCCTGCACATTGTTATAGCATCGAGAAGGAGGCTGATGGACGACCATGGTACCATGATATCTCAGAGTACATCAAGAATCAAACGTATCCTGAACAGGCAAACGAGAATGACAAAAGAACAATCAGAAGAATGTCAGTGGGATTTGTTCTTGATGGAGACACCTTGTACAAGAGAGGTAAAGATCAGGTGCTTATGAGATGCGTTGATACCGCTGAAGCCAAGAAAATACTTGAAGAAGTTCACGAAGGAATTTGTGGGACCCACTCCAACGGCTTCACTATGTCCAGAAAAATTATGAGACTCGGGTATTACTGGTCGACGATGGAAAGGGATTGCATTAGCTACGCAAGAAAGTGCCACAAATGTCAAATTTATGGCGACAAAATTCATGTAGCCCCTTCGCCCCTTCATGTTATGACGTCTCCATGGCCCTTTTCAATGTGGGGCATGGACGTTATAGGGCCGATTTCTCCCAAAGCTTCTAATGGGCACCGATTCATTTTCGTGGTCATCGACTATTTCACAAAATGGGTAGAAGCTGCCTCATTTGCTAATGTGACAAGGGCCGCTGTCTGTAGATTCTTGAAAAAGGAAATCATTTGTCGATATGGTTTGCCTGAAAGAATCATCTCAGATAACGCCTTGAATTTGAACAATAAAATGATGACAGAGGTGTGCAAGCAATTTCAAATAAAGCATCATAATTCTTCGCCTTATCGACCGAAGATGAACGGGGCTGTAGAAGCGGCTAATAAGAACATAAAGAAGATCATCGGTAAAATGACGGAGACCTACAAAGACTGGCACGAAAAGCTGCCATTCGCTCTGTTCGCATATCGCACATCCGTACGTACATCTACAGGGGCAACTCCTTTCTCTCTAGTATATGGGATGGAAGCCGTGCTACCTATCGAAGTTGAGATTCCCTCCTTACGAGTCTTAATGGAGTCGAAACTCGAGGAGGCAGAGTGGGTTCAAGCTCGTTATGATCAGTTGAATCTCATCGAAGAAAAACGATTGAAGGCAATCTGCCATGGACAGATGTACCAGAAACGGATGATCGCTGCCCATGACAAGAAAGTAAGGCCAAGAGAATTCCATGAAGGAGAACTCGTGTTGAGAAAGATCCTCCCAATACAAAAAGATTTGCGAGGAAAGTGGGCACCTAATTGGGAAGGACCATACGTCGTGAAGAAAGCATTCTCTGGTGGGGCCTTGATCCTTACAGAAATGGATGGGAAGGAGTTACCAAATCCAGTAAACTCCGATGTTGTGAAGAAATACTACACTTAAAAAAAAAAAAAAAAAAAAAAAAAAAAAAGGGGGAGATCAAGGTGAAAACCCGAAAAGGGCGCCTTGGTCCAGCACAGAACATTAGGATGAAAACCCGAAAGGGCGTCCTAATAAAGCAAATCTGAGCCCAAGGGGCAGAAGTAATTTTGAACAGTGGGCCAAGTGACCAGGCTATAGTATGAAGCATTTCTGAAATACTCGAGACCTTCTACACAAGAAGTCTTGCTCAGAAAGATTCTTGATTCAGAAACGTGGCAGAGTTCATGCATTGAATATCTAGAACATTTGTATCCACTAATATGGTTCCTTTTCTTCTATGGCACTTTCAATTATCCTAGGTTAACTTTGTTTGTTACCTTTGAAGTTATTATGAAGTCTCTTTCTTGTACCTACCTGACCATTTGCATGCATCTTATTATGTTTATTTAATTGATAAATAGTAATATGACATGTTCTGTACAAAAGAAATGTTGAGTATTACTCGGATAGAAAACTAGACAGACGCGAGGATTTCAAAGCAGGAACAAAAGTTCAACATATACCAAACAAGTGATATCTGAGAAACGCAGTTTACTTGTAAAGCTTAAAAGATGGATACAAAGCCTGAAGAGAAACTTAAGAATCCAAGCAATGAAAACAGATCATCATGATAAGTAAAACAAGAGCTCGGAAGCAAGAACAAAGCTCAGATGGGGCAAAAGAGTGCTATCCAAGAAACAGAGGTTACTCGTGAAATTGGGAAACGAGTACGAAGTTTAAAAGAAAAGGTCAAGAAATAATGAGACCAGATCACTACAAGAGTCGTGAAGAAAAGAGATCACGACAAACAAATGCAAGGCACATAACATGTTCATATAGACATGAATGCATTTAAGACAAACATGTGCATATCATGATTGCATCATGCATGACACATACAGATATTCTAGCAGAACAAAGGGTTCTCGATGATAATTGTACAGAATCAAGGGAAGGATACTTGAGTTCCACCAGATGATATGTTTTGTACTCCGAGGTACCTTTAATTTATGTTTCAAAAAAATCAACTCATATTGCGAGAGGTGAGTTGAGCCTCAGGACACGCTGAGGTATTTTCAATTTCTATTTTAATTTATGTTCCAAAATCAGCTCATATTGCGAGAGGTGAGCTGAGCCTCAAGACGCGTTGAGGTACATTTAATTTATGTTTTAAAATCAGCCCATATTGCGAGAGGTGAGCTGAGCCTCAAGTCACGTTGAGGTATTTTTAATTTCTGTTATTGACTCATATTGCGAGAGGTGAGTCAAATCGCAAGTCATGACCAGATGTTTTCAACATCTGCCTTTATGTTTCAAAAATCAGCTCATATTGCGAGAGGTGAGCTGAGCCTCAAGACACGTTGAGGTACTTTTAATTTATGTTTCAAAAATCAGCTCATATTGCGAGAGGTGAGCGGAGCCTCAAGACACGTTGAGGTACTTTTTCTTTTTCAAAATCAACTCATATTGCGAGAGGTGAGTTGAGCTCGTTTAATTTCTATTTTAATTTGTGATTCTCAAAGTCAGCTCATATTGCGAGAGGTGAGTTGATCTTTTTCAATTTCTGTATTTTAATTTCTGTTTATTCAACTCATATTGCGAGAGGTGAGTTGATCTTTTTCAATTCCTGCCTTTTAATTTCTGTTTATTCAACTCATATTGCGAGAGGTGAGTTGATCTTTTTCAATTCCCGATTTTTTAATTTCTGTTTATTCAACTCATATTGCGAGAGATGAGTTGAGCTTTTTCAATTTCTGTTTTTTTTAATTTCTGTTTTTCAAAAATCAACTCATATTGCGAGAAGTGAGTTGAGCCTCAGGTCGCACGCTGAGGTATTTTCAATTTATGTTTCAAAAAAATCAACTCATATTGCGAGAAGTGAGTTGAGCCTCAGGTCGCACGCTGAGGTATTTTCAATTTATGTTTCAAAAAAATCAACTCATACTGCGAGAAGTGAGTTAATCTTTTTCAATTTCTGCTTTTTAATATCTGTTCATTTAACTCATATTGCGAGAAGTGAGTTAATCTTTTTCAATTTCTGCTTTTTAATTTCTGTTCATTTAACTCATATTGCGAGAAGTGAGTTAATCTTTTTCAATTTCTGCTTTTTAATATCTGTTCATTTAACTCATATTGCGAGAAGTGAGTTAATCTTTTTCAATTTCTGCTTTTTAATTTCTGTTCATTTAACTCGTATTGCAAGAGGTGAGTTGATCTTTTTCAATTTCACTTTTTAATTTCTGTTTTTCAAAAGGACCCACTCATATGGCGAGAGGTGACTTGAGTCTCAAGTCACACACCGGGGCACTTTTAATTTTTGATTCAAAAATCTGACCCATATTACGAGCATGCGCAGGTCGGGCAATTCCTGACTTCGTCTCAACAAAGGATGAGGATTGGAGCTGATTGAAGACATCAGATTTTGCCTTTTTAAAGCCGCAACGGAGCTAGTTGAAGATACAAATTGTGCCCCTTTGAAGTTGCAAGGGAGCTGATCAAAGATATAGGCCTTGCATCCCCAGTGAAGTCGCAGAGGCACAGATTGAAGTTACAAGTTTCATCTTCCTAAAGTTGTAGCAGAGAAGGTCAAAGATATCAAGATTTCATCTCCGAAGTTGCGGAAGAACAAGATCACTTTATGCCTTTGAAGATGCAAATTGATCAAGACTACGAGGCAGATCCCAAAAGTCGCGATGGTTTGAACCTAAAGCTACGAGAGGCGGTGGGTTACTTAAGAAAGGAAACCCCAGAGCAAGTCAGAGGCTAGCGAGACCAGGCAAAATTGGCCTTTCTTTATGTCTTTGCTCTATTACCGTTACACGACAATGAGCAAAGAGGGGCAGCTGTCATAGGCCAATTTTGGCCTTGTTAATTAAACCCAAATAACAAAACACCAATGTCCATTTACAAATACTAAACCCAATTACATTTTACAAACCCAATTAAACCCAAACCCCATTTATAAGGCCCAACCTAAAACACCCTACCCGTGACCCATTACAGAAACCTGATTCCCTGACCCGTTTACAACCGAAACCCTAGCAGTCCCTCCCACTTGCATCTACTGCTACAGCCGCCTCTGCCCGCCTTCTGACTCAGCAACTGCAAGCACCGCCCACAGTCAAATCCACCGCCCTTTACCGCCATGATACCTGCAAAGCAATAAAATAGACAAGACAGAAAGCAGAATAGGAAATAAAAGATATATTTTTTGTAAGGGCTATAAAAGCCCGATTCAGAACAGTTTGTAGGGGTTCGGATTTTAACCCCAAAAAAATCAATACAATCAGAGAGTTTTAACACAAATAAGAGCACAAAACATCCAAAGAAGCAGCGAAGGGAAACCCCCGATCAGAGATTAGGTCAGAATCGAAATAGCAGAACGCGAGGTGATTCTTTTTCTGTTTCTTCGTGCATGTATCCTTAAAATAACTAAATAATAATAATAAGAAATAAAAAAATACAAAAATCTGAAAAAATTACCTTTTTCCGGCCACCGGAACGGCGGCGGACGACGGCGCGCGGTGGTCCGATCATCGGCCGGTGACCGGCCGGTGACCGGACGTTGACCGGTCCGGTGACCGGAGCTTCCCCGGAGCCCTCCCTCTCTCCTTCCCCTCTTCCCTCTCCCTTCTCTCCCCCTTTTTTTTTTCTCTCCGGATGCCAAATGAGCCAAAAACAAAAAAATGGCCCTTTTATAGCAACCGACCTGGGTCGGGTCGACCCGACCCAGGTCCACCTAGGATCCGCGCGTTCTGACGTCAGAGGGGCTAATTGCGCGATTGACCCTTCCGTTTTTTTCTTCAATTTACAATCAGGTTCTCCTAACTGCGATTTGGCCCAAAAATTTGTCCCGTTTTTCAATTGGGTCCCAAATCGATGCGCAGCGTTTTAAAGCCGGGGCAAATTGCTGTTTTGGTCCTCCAGGGTTTTAAGCGTGTTTAAATAGGTCCTTTTTCGATTGTTTTATTTTAAAATTTGGCCCTAATATTTGTTTCGCTGTTCAATTTAGCCCCTACTGCTGCGCAACGTTTTAAGACACCGGGTAAATTGCATTTTTGGTCCCTCGGGGTTTTAAGCGTGTTCTAATCGGTCCTTTTGTTCGTTTTAATTTTAAAATTAGGCCCGAAATCTTTATTTTAATTTCAATTAAGTCCCTTTTTATAGTTAATTAATTTTGATATTTTATTTCTTATTAATATCTATTATTAGTATTATTATTATTTATATATTATTTATATTCCCCTTTATTATAATTATTATTATTACTATTTTATATTTGTTACCTATTGTCCTTTTAGAATTATTATTCTTATTATTATTTTTATTATTATTATTAGTATCATTATATTATAATATTTTACATATTATTATCTGTATTTGCTTTAAAGTCTCATTTATTTTTTATTTATTACTATTATATTTCATTTAGTATTATTCGTTATACTTACTATTATTTTTATTATTTTTACGTTATTACTATTATATTCTATTATTTTCATTACTATTAAATTTATAGTTTATTAATGTTTTACTATTAGTATTATTAACCCCTATATATATATATACATTATTTTATGTACCTGTTTTTAACATTATTATTATTTATTTGTTTCTTAAAAACGTATAGATATATGTTTATATGTTTATAGTTGCTCTGAGTATTATTTTTGTAATATATATGTTATGTTTTATTAGGTTTAACACCAGCATTATAGTATAGGTTTTTACCTAAAGCTTCGATGCTATCATCGTATATATTTTTAAATGTTTTATTTTACATAGTTCCATTATTATATTGCTTTATATATATTCACGTATTACTTTGTTACTATTATCGTTATATTTTTTATATATATATACACATATTATTTCTTTATTCTCATGTTAGTTTATGTGTTTATTCTTAGTACTATCTTTTACATATATATGTATATATATACATATTTCCTTGTATTACTTTTTCAATGTCATAACTCTATATACGTGTATTATTTCGTTCTATATATACACACATATATATTTTATAACTATTATTATGTACACTTTTCATAAACCTAGCATTATGTATTCTATATACGCTTGTTATTATTTCATACTTCGCATTACCATTATCGTTATACCATATGCGTTATTATAGTCATTACTATTATGCATGTATTGTTATAGTTCTCGTTTATCGTGTATATTCTTCGTATTTATCACCATTTGTTTTCAATGTAGCATATTATTTCTTGTTATTATTATTTTCATGTCAACTCTATTTGTCCTAATTTTTTTTTCACGTTTTAAAACAAGGCAATATGCCGATTTTAACATTATGCCAGTGATCTCATTGCTATTGTTGGGTGAATCACGATTGGCTCGTGTTAAAACGGGATACCCTTTTTAAAAAGAAATCAAAATTCCAAAAACGCTCATATCTCGATCGGATCACGACAAAATTTTAAATTGAACTTGTACTTTTGAAAATTAAGACAACGTACATTTGAAAGATACCAACTTTGGGCGTCGCGGGGTGCTAATACCTTCCCCGCGCGTAACTGACTCCCGAACCCTATTTTTCTCTGAGCTTTAACGCGGACCCAAACTTGGCCTTTTTATACGAAAATTGGTGTTTTATCAGGTGTCCGATCGCACCTAGAAGAAAAGATCGGTGGCGACTCCCTTGTTTTTAATAGAATCAAAATCCATTTTCAGAATTTAAAATCGCCACAATTAGCGACCTAAGCTTTAAAAATTTTCGTCGCTACATTCTCAACACTTTCTCTTTTATTGATTGAGTCCTAATTTAATTAGTATCGATATTATTATTTATGTAGTAAGATATAAATTCGAGTGCATTGAAGTACATTTATCTCTTTATTTAAAGGTTGAAGAGAGATTACAGATAATTCTAAACAAATATATTAAAAAAATTAATCACTATCGTTAAAAATATTAAATAAATTCATTTTGATTTCAATAAAGTGAAAAATAAATAAATAAATAAAAACTCTCAAAATATATAATTTTATTTTATAATTAACCGTGTTCATGGGTTGATTTGAATTAACTTACAATCTTATTTTAAAATAGGTTAGGTTCAACTCGACCCCTAAATAATATTTTTATATTAAAATTTATGTATCTTTATTAATCAAATCGAAATAAAATATTTTAAGATGTTTTAAATTTAAATTCATACTAACATGAATTTACTCGAAATTTAAAAAATATGTTCATTCTACTTGTGATGGATTCATTTTGAAAAGGTTTGAATAATTTATTAGGCCTAAAAATGGGTTTAACCGAAAAATTAAGTTAATTTAAAACATGGGTATAGCTTGAGTACTAATATTCAAAGTTTAAATTTGATTTGACCCGTCCTCGAATTTATAATATGTTACTTTATATATATTATGTAATTTATATCATATGTAAAATAAATATAATATATTATAATGTAAATATTAAAAATTACATTAAGCTAATTAAATTTAAAATTTTAACAAAACATACATATAATGATAGTAAAATATACATATAATTACTAAATATTAAATAATAATAATAATAATGAATCCCAAGTTTTGATTTATTAATCAGATGTTTATCTCTCTTAAAAATAGTTTGAGCTTGAAATCAATGTACCAAAATAATATATATATATATATATATATATATATAGATGAACCAAATCATATTTGTATCAGTCGTTTATAAATATGAGTAAATTTAGACAAAATTTAAAACATATATTTCAAGTTAAGCCGAAAGTGAGTAATTATATATAATATTGGTATCATAAATAAACCTAACTCGAATCTAACCTGACCTAACCCACAAATACTTTTACAAGTGTATTTAAAATAATAATTATTTTTTTAACATGTATTTAAAATAATTATCTCTTGTAGAAAATTTAATAATTTTATGTTGAATCAAAATATCCCATGTGGATTGGTTTAGAACATTGTCTTACTAGATTATACATGGAAAATGAAAAGTCACACCAACCACAATAAATTGCCCATAGATTTTTTTGTTCATAAAAGGCTTAATATCTTTTTTAGTCCTTGTACTATAGTTAAAATTTTCACTCTAGTATTTGTACTTTTTTTTAGTTATAATACAGGAACCGAAAGAGATATTAAGCTTTCGTTAAAACTCTTTTTTGAACAATCTCAAAATAAGTTTTAATTTTATCTGTTTTTTTTTTAACATAACGCTTAAAACTAGGCATAATTCATCCCCAACCCATAAATACGTCCTCCTACATTGGCAGTAATATACATACTATATAAAATTAAGAATCAATCGGCAACTTTCGTTAAAACTTGAAATAAAAAGGAACTCATAAACGTTACCATCTTATTTAAATAATACTTTTATTAAACTTAAGTAATTATTTTTTATTTAATTTTTATCTAAACTATTCCTTAATTTTTAACTTTTATTTAAACATAAGTTTATTTAAATAAACCTTAAATAAAAATAGAATATTCATTTAAATATGTTTATTGAAGTATAAAAAAGCAAATGAAACCTTAATATTATTGGTTAAAGTTAAGATCCTACTTTGCGCATTTAAATTCAAGTTTTATTATATATAATTACAATCAATGTTTTTAGAATCGAATTGGTGGTAGAATTGACTATCTATTTGCTAGTTCAATTAATTTGTTTAAAAAATTATTAAAAATTTAAAAATAAAAATGTTTAAAAAATACGATTCAACCAATCAATATCGCTCTTTGGACTGATACTCAAATTGGTTCCCAATCAACTAACCAATTCAATCTAGTTCAAACATCATTGATCACAATATGTGAGTTTCTGGTCCTAATAGGTGCATGCGCCATAAACGAGTTTTGTTTAAGTTTTTTTGTAGTTTGTGAGATGTACTTTGTATTGATTGAATTATACTTTGTAATTATATTGTTTTTGTAATAATTAAAAAAAGCATAAAAATATTTTAATATACTAGAAGTATGAAGAACTTTAAGATAAAAAGAAAAAAACATACAATAATACATTCGAATATTTAAAAAAAAAAGTCAACCCTTATAATATTAGATTTTCTTAATAGTTGAAGTATATTCATTCCTAAATTAAAATAAATCAAGATAAAAATCAAATTAATAGCTCCACAAATTGCACGTGATAAAAATCAAATTAATAGCTCCACAAATTGCATGTGAACATAATTCTTTTCCTGTAACACCAATTTACTAATAATTACATAAATTTGAACATTGAGGATGAAGTAAATGCCCAAATAAAATAATATAATGGATTAATATATAAATTGGTATTTAAGTTTGACTTTTACGTTATTTTTTAATTTGATGTAATAGTTATATTTAATAAAAGTTTAATTCAAGTTTTAAATTTAATTTGATGAAAATTTATAATTAGCTAATAATATTAACTATTAACTTTCATCAAATCCACTCTAAAATCTAAATTACCCTTAGATAATTAAAAGAAGTCATAATTAAAAAGTTACACCATTAACTTTAAATACCAAAATATATAACTTTTATCAAATATAAGTATCATATTGAATAAAAAAATAATATAGATACTCGAGTACCAAATAATATATTAATCCTACAATGCTTCGATAATGATTATGTCATGTGCCATTCAACAGATTTGAGTTGTACTTCTGGATTGAAAATTTTCATCAAAAAGGAAAATCAATTGCGTGAGTGAAAAAAGAAAACATGAATACAATATATTTTGTCTTATTCACTTCCCTACAAGGTTTCAATAATACTACTACATGTTTATAACATGTGAAACAACATCACTAAAACATGAAAAGCCCCAAAAGTATGAATGACAAACAAGCTCCATATATATTCTCTGCAAGTCCAATCTTAGAGCCCCCAGATTTCATGTTTTCACAATTATACCATTACAGTACAGTACAGTACAGTACAGCTGATAGTAAAACAAGATTTAAACCGCCACCAACCACCACCGCCAGTAGCGGCAGGAGGAGGAAGAGGTATATGGTAAGATAGACAATATGTTGCCTCTCTCCCACAACATATTCTACAGCCCCATTGCATTACCTAACAAAACATGACGGAAACTAAAGGAGTAAGAAGTGACCCCTATTTTTCGGTTAGAATTTCTTCACCAATGCCTACTAACACAATACACACAACTTCGACTCCTCCGACACCTTGTAAAAACCTTCCTAACGTATGTTGCTAGCAAAATATAAGTAAAACCCAAGAAAGAAAAAATTGTCCCTATGAAAGAAAGGGAAGCTCTGCTACTATTAGACGCTGAAACTAGTAGAAATAAATGAGTGTGTACTCAATCCCATGCACTGGCAACGTTTGCGCCGTAGCCTCCACCGTATCCACCTGAATTGCTGTTGCCTCCACTGTAGTAATCTGAACCGCCCCTGTTGTAAGATGAATCCCTTCGAAAGTCACGTCCACCAAATCGACCTCCTCCTCCTCCAGGACGACGATTCCTCCCTCCAAATGAACGAGCTGCATATCGAGTGAGCCAAGCAGGTACCTCTTGATTCGCTTCTTGCATTAGATCTGCTAATGACTTTGCCATATTAGTATTGTTCTCATTGAAGAAGGCTGTGGCTAAACCTGTTTTGCCCGCACGCCCTGTACGTCCAATTCGATGAACATAGTCATCGATATCATTAGGAAGGTCGAAGTTCACCACATGTGCAACATGAGGAATATCAAGACCACGAGCTGCCACATCAGTTGCTACTAGGATTGGGGTAGCACCGGTTTTAAATGACCGTAATGCTTGTTCTCTTTCCTGCAATGTGGACAATAAATGGGGATCTTAACAATAGGTAAAGAACTGTGAGGTGAAACAGCCAAAACGATACCTTACAAGAGGAGAAAGAAAATATAAAAAATACTTAGGAGGCAAGGCAGAGAAGAAGACGATAAATGTCAAAGTAAGGACGCTGTGATTGATGCAAGAATATTCCAAAGTGGAAACAAAGGCATGGTTAAGTAGAATAAAGTAGGTATCCATACTATTTATTTTACAACAAATATTCTGAGACACCTCGCAACAGAAAAATAAATAATAATTTGGAATATAAACCCACATTTATTAGAAATATACCTTCATGTAGAAATCCAACAGCAACCATATGCATACTCGACACTAATTTGCATTTCAATAGATTACATGAAAGCTAACGTGTTAGTTAATTCTTGGCATCCACTAACAGATATTTTGATGATTAACATCCATTAACAGAGATGACATACAAGTCCAAATGAAAAAGGAAAACAAGGCTCCACACAAGATCCGTACAGAACAAATATGTAATCAAGTGTGAAATTGGCATATTTTAGAATTATGCTCTAACTCCCAACTAGAAGCTAATAGATTCGCAATAACCTCTTATCTAATGAACCATAAACAAATTGACACGTATAACAACAGGAAAATTGCATTAAATTGCAAATACCCATCATGTCTGCAGCAACTTCCCTAAATACAAATATAAAGCTTTACCGGCAAAGAAAGAAGCCAAAACCAAACATTTGAGGGTTTAAATACACTTTTTGTCTACGACAATTAAATTTATAACAAGTTCCATGCATAAGAAAATATAAAAAGAAAAAGAAAAAATGTATATTTACCTGCTGGCTTCTATCACCATGAATGGTAGTTGCAGGAAAACCATTCATGCACAGCCAATGTTCAAGTGAATCAGCTCCCTTTTTTGTCTCAACAAAAACTAATGTAAGAGCTTGCTGCAAGATCAAATTCACAAAACCAGAAAAAGACATGATTTAGAAATACAGCCAATCTGTGCTCCATACGGGAATTTCCATCAAGATCCTTAGGATAAAGTACTGCAAGTCCAAAAGTTTTGTACCTTGCCCTGGACACCATTTGCTCTCTGAGCATGAAGAAGGTCCATAAGGTGACTTCTTTTGTCTGACTCGTGAACAAATTCTACTCTCTGGACAATCAAATCAGTACTTGATCCAACTCGCCCCACAGCCAAGAAAATATAGTTTGCAAGAAAATCAGAGGCCAGTCTCTGCATGCAACAATATTGAAAGCATAAAAAGTTACCAAAAGACTAGAAACACACACTCAAAATAATATTCAAAGGTAGTACCAATTTTGTTGCAGTTCAAGTGGCAAGAATGCAATGGAGTTTCACTAAATAACTATTTTAGCTGCAGTGCTCTCTTTTACCGACAAAAGAAACTAAAATTCCCGCACAAATAATGTTACAAAGAATAATCTGAAATAATCAGTTTTACAATACAAATGCATGCCATGTACAAATCTAATAAAGAGCTTCATACTATAGAGAGTATCGCATTGAAAACCGATAAGAAACTGATCGATTATTTAAATTCTAGCAGGGTTCTTTACAAAGACAGGATCAACCTGTATCTCTCTTGGAAAGGTGGCACTGAATAGCATTGTTTGTCTAACACCTGGTGGAGGCATATCCATTTGTTCCACAATCTTTCTAATTTGAGGCTCAAAACCCATGTCCAGCATTCTGTCTGCCTCATCAAGGGCCAAGTACCTGATCATCTGTAGAGAAACTCTAGCCCTCTCTAGCAAATCTACCAATCTTCCAGGAGTTGCTACAAGAATATCAACACCTCTCTCCAGATCCCTCAACTGTCCAAATAGAATGCCATCAACTTAAACTGACACATAAAGTTCACACATACAATTTAAGACAAAAATGATGGCATAGAATCAGCACAGCTCAAAACCATAATGGAGTTTCAAATCTTTTATGCTAGAGATAGCAAAAAGACTTATCAGAGAAAAATTTACAGAACTCATAAAGAAATATTTTCAACAAGAGCAGAATAGGCAGTCCCTCAACCATGCACAACACTCCCCCCTCCCCCCCTAAAAACCAGAAAACAGTTCCTCCTTGGGATACCAAATAATTAAGGGAGAATCAATGTTGTCAAGGCACACCAATGCCTTGTGCCTTAATTCTAGAAAAACAAAAGCACCTCAGACCCTTCAGGCAAGGCGCATTTGATAAGTGCCTAAGTGCGCTTTTCTTTTAAGGAGAAAGGCATAAAAAAAGTCTGCCTAATAGAAGTTCTCTTTAATTTCTTTTATCTTTAACATTTTCATTAGACATAATTGTACCATTAAGGAAGGGGATAGTATCAGACACTCTACTTCTCAATATTTAAGTGTTCAACAAAAAAGAAGGTTGTGCATATTGGGCCACTCTATAGAATTTGTTATCGTAATTATATATGTTAAGCTTATATACATACACATATATACATATTGTGCCTTACTTCACTCAGGCAAGACTTTTTTTTTTACTCTTGCACCCAAGGTAATATAAGCATTCTAGCAATTAGACTGCACCTTGTGCCCCTGACAACACTGATATTAACATATAAACAATTGAAAACCGAGAGTCTAACACAAAATAAGCTAAAGAAGGTTACTGTTTGCCTCAAGAGCAGATAGTTTCACCTTGACCAGCAAACCTAGAGTGCAATTGTTTTTCTATATAGGGACCGATGCATCAAAACTATAGCACTACTACATTAGGTCAGATTAATATAAAAACGGAATAATGAACCGTAAACTGAAAAGAAAAAGAAATGGAGAGAAAAATTACCTGTTGATTAATAGGAGCACCACCATAAGCAACAACCACCTTAACACCTGTTTGGTAAGAGAACTTCCTGGCTTCCTCATGTATCTACAATAAACGTCATCAAATATAAATTCCAAGTTATCAATAGAAGCACATCATTTAAATTGGAAAAAAATGAAACCCACTTGCATTGACAGCTCCCTGGTAGGAGAGAGAATAAGAGCTAATGGGAAAACTGTACGTGCTCCACGTAATGGTTTTTGTGGAACCTGGCCTCTCATAATTCCACTGATAATAGGAAAACAGAAGGCAGCTGTCTTTCCAGAGCCAGTCTGAGCACATGCCATCAAATCCCGTCCAGCAAGGGCAATGGGGATGGCATGCCGCTGAACAGGTGTCGGCTTCACATACTTGCACCTTCGGATGTTTAGATTCAGAGCATCACCCAAGTCAATCTCAGCAAAGGTATTGACAGGTGGAGGCACATTGTCCCCACTTGTCTCCACGGGAATGTCTTCATAGGCATCAAAGTTAATTGCAGTATTCTCTTGCTCACTAAACGCCTGCTCTGTATCTGCATCATCATTTCCAAATGGATTAACTTCCCTATCCCTCCCACGATCCCAACCACCTCTGCCACCCCACCCACCAAGTCGACCACCACCACCACCATATCCTGACCGGTTGCCATAATCATTCCTGGGAGCAGCCCAACGAGATCCACCTTGTCCGGGTCGGTCATTACTCGAAGCAGGACCAGTGGAAGTAGGAGCAGGTGGGTCAGCAGAAGGTGGACGATTACGGAGATGTGGAGGAACATAAACGGGTTTGCTATTGCTAGCAGAAGAAGACCCAGAACCTACATTCTCAGCTGCAGAATTTGCAGCCATATCTGCCCATGATGTTCGTGTAGTCATCACAATTCACAAGCACCAAAATCCCAATTTTTTTTAACAAAACCCTTTTTTAGTCAAAATCCACTATGAAAATTGGTCAAACCTGAACAAATCACATAAAAATAAATTACAAAATCCATCAAAACAAATATGATAAATAGCTATCATATCTTACTTCATTACTCACCCAAATGCAGCAGGTCCATGTAAAAATAAAAAATAAAATCCCAAGCTTTAAAAAAACACACACAACGATTCATTCAATTGATTTAACAAAAAAAAAAAAAGGGTTTCCCCCTCTTTCACATAATCAACAAGAAATCCCAAATGAAAATCTATCATCCTTTTTTCAAAGGTAAAGAAACAAAATTGATCTGCTAATACTAAGAACAAACAAGAAGGAAAAAACACCAACAACCCATTAAAGATTCAAATGCATAAATAAATTAACTAATTTTTACGTACCCAGAAAACGATGAAAACCGGAGAATTATAAAACCCTGAAATTTGTCGTTGAAATAATGAAGATCCAAATAGAGGGGGAAAAAATAAAGAAAAAAGAAAGAAACCCTAATGTTATGCAGACACAAAGCTGAGAAGAAGCAATAAAAGATGAAATTTTTATTTTTTCTATTAAAAAAAACCTTCCTTTCTCTCTCTAACCTCTGTATATTTATTTATTATTCGTATTTTATTCTTTTTTTTTTCTTTTACTTATCAAAAAAGTTTTCTCTTCTCGCTTTGTTTCTGCATTTGCCTAATTTTCCCCTTTTTTTTATTCTTCTATCAGGTTTTTTTTTCTAAATTTTTTTACCAGGTTTTTTTAAAATTAAAACTGTGAAATTAACTTTTCAAATTTTTAAATAAATAAATTAGAATTTAGAGATGTCCGTACAATATTTGCGGCTAAGGGGAATGAGCGGTCTCAAAAACGCACCCAAATTAGGTAACTTACGCCACTGAATTTACTGCGTTGTAAATAAATGGTTGAGTTATGTAATTACCTCATTACTCCCCCAATTTACTAAAAATCATGAATTTAAGATAATTTATTTTTGAGGCTTAAAATTAAGCCCCGATATTTTAAGAACTGAGGGTTTATTATAGTTATGATCTTTTTTAAGTCAACGGTTGTGATTAAAAAATAGAAATGAAGAGACTTGAGTCGTTTGATTGAGTTGTTTGATTAAGCCATGTTAGAAATTAAGAAATTGTGTCGGGGACTTAGAACCTATTAAATCAGCTACCGAAAAATGTTATTTTTCTCAAGACTTTAATATTGAAATCGATTGAATTGATTAAAAAGAAAACTCGCGTTTTTAGATACAAATCTTATGTAGCATAATCAACGAAAGATCTCACAATCTCCCACTATATTAGGACCTTTAAATAGATGCCACCATTAAAATATTTTATCAAACTCTCTACTTAAAGTTTTAGATTTAGATATTATATTTAAATTAAATAAAATTTAAATATTTTACTATTGAAATTGTTAATTTAGCCTATTGATTAAGTTGTTTTTATATGATTTGTTATATTATTTATAAATAATAAATATATTAAGTAAAAAAATTGTCAAAAAATAGTAATGGTGTTAACAATTAAATTAAGATTTTCAAATTTAAAAAATTTAAAAATTTCAATTTTAACTTTTTTAAATATTAAAATTAAATATCAATTTTTATTAAAGTGAAAAAAGATTATTTCAAAGTTGTGATTAAGAATAAATTAAAAATAATTAAGAAAATAATAGTCCTTAAATACTAGTCCTTAGTCCTTAATGGAAAAGTTGTTTCAAATAGTCAATCACATCATTCTTTTTTCTTTTTCTTGACCTCTCCTTTGCTTTCTACAAAAGTTGAAAGCAAGCAAATTTTATGCAAGAAAAAGAATCATTCCAATATATATATATATATAAAAATATATAAAAGAGTTGTTGATGTGCGGAAAAATGAATTTGGGTAAATAATAAGATCCGTTTAAGAAATGGGTCAAGTTTTGAGTAATATTTTTTGCTCGGGCTCGATCTAAATTTATAATAAAAAATTATTGTTGTTTTCTCACTTTTTACCACTGTTTTGCTATATTTTCATTATTATGTTACTACTATTTTGTTATTAATGTTTAGATATTGTATAACAATTGTTTTATTGTTAAATTTGCTACTATTTTAAAGTTATTTGCTTGTTAAGTTGCACTTATCTTAGTGTTATTTATGTATAAAGACTTTTTTTAATTTATTTTCAATTTGTTGGAAACTATTTATTTTAATATTTTTAGTATATTTGGTGTATTATATATATTTTTTAAATTTTCTGATATAAAAAATAAAAATTAAAAAAATTAATACGAGCAAGCTGGACTGAGTCCAGATTTTAAAATTTTTATCGAGTCGAATTTGGACAAAAATTTAAACCCGTATTTTGGCCCGAACTATCAATCAGGTCTATATATATAATTATAGTTTTTGTAAGATTGTGTTTAAAGTTAAACTTATAAAATTTTAAATATTATGTGTATATTTTCACTCGTGTAATATGTAAGTTGATTGTGTTGTGTGTATTAATTCGAATTTAATTATTCAAAAGCATCTTAAATATTATGTATTACAATAAATCCATAAAATTTTCAAATTATTTATTAAGACAATTTCATTGTATTGGGTTAAAAACATGTTAGAAAAACTGTTTGTGAATAAATTGTTATAGTTGCAACAATCCCATTTATATTCCTCAAAAGAAAAATCCATTTTATATATATTCCACATTTTATAGATGTTTATATAAATTACATCCTCTATTAATTATATTTAACTTGTCGAAATAATCACGATTGAGTTATAATTTAGTTGAGATTGTTATTAATGTAATTAGGGACCAGGTTAGAAAAAATTTTTGGGGTTGACATTAAGTTGTATATTTTTATGGGAGTTAAAATGTAATTTCACAATTTTAACACCTTATATTTTTATAATTTTCAAAGATTAAAACAATTTTTTTATGTTTTTGGAGGGGTTAAAGAGTAATTTTACTTTTTATTAAATTAAAATCTTGTAAATTTTAAAGGGCCAAAAGCAATTTTTTACATTTTTAAGGGGTTGGGGTCTCTGCCCCTGATTATAAGTAATAGAAACTCATGAATTCGAGCATACTTAAGCACAGTTTTCTTCCGTTTTAAATGTTGGGAGGGGTTATGAGCAGAAGTAATTATTTTATAAAAAATAAAAATAATGTTGTTGATATAATTGGTAATAGTGGATGCCTGTCCGATTAAAATGCTTATATCAATTGTACCCAAAAAAATATTATATAAATAACAAGTAAATCGAAGTCAATGATTTGAATATAACATCATGACTTCGAATTAGACACGTTTATGGATTAGACAATTCATTGAACTTATTAGGTTCGATCCGATTTGAGTTGATTTTGGTAAGATTTTTATGCTTCAGTCTAGCTTAGGTCAAATTTAATTTCAAAAATTATTTTTTTAATTTAAATTTATTTATAAATATATACAATATTAATATAAAAACATATTTTAATATTTTATTAGATTATGAATAATGAAACAAGTATTTTGGGTGGGTTGAATAGAAAACGAGCTTAGGCTTTAATTTTTTAGAACCAAGCCACAACCCGACCCGAGTTAGCCCATGGATAGGTCACTTCGAACATAATCACCCAATATAGAATTTATATATCGTTGGCAACATTATTACAAAGTAACTTTACTATTGTAGTTCTTTTATATTATTATATTGCTTGTTCATGGTATGAGATTAGAGGCTTAAAATTTTCAACCTTATATCGGTTTGATTTATTGTTTAAAAATAATAATATATTGAATGTGTTTTTGGTATTGTTTTTCTTTGTCATCTAAAAAATAGTTAATATGTAGTTTGCTCCTTAAATTTTTTCAAAAATACTTAGTTGGTACTTGAACTTGTATTCTATTATCTAAATTAGTATCTCCACACTAATACTGTTAGTTTATGCTGACGTAACACTAATGGCCAATCTAATCGTGACATGTGACAACCTCTTAGTATGGCACATGGTAGACATCAATTAAATTAAAAAACTTTAAAATATATATTTTTAGACAAATTCATGTATCAATTAGGTACTTTTGGATAAATTCAGGGGACAAATTATATATTAACCTTTAAAAAGTTAATGTTGTTTACGAATTGGGACAATGTGTTGTATGTGAAAATTTTCAAATTCAGGTACCAATTAAGTGCAAAAAAATTCAGGTCTCAACTAAGAGTTTTTGGACAAGTTTAAGGAATAAACTACATATTAACCCTCAAAAAAATATAAAAAAAAAACAATTATAAACTATAAGTTTTTATCATAAAAATATTATCCAAAACATTTTTAAAAAGTGTTTTTAAAATCAAAAGTCAAGTTATAAATTGAGAGAGTGGATTACACCAATAAGATTTAAACCATATTAAATGTCACTAAACTAGTAGTAAGTTTATGTTTTGGTCACTCAACTTCAAAAAATTATTTAATGGTCACATAACTATTGAAAAGTTTTCATTTAAGTCATTGGATTGTTAAAATAGTTGATGTATAGTCTTCTTCATTTGTAACACGACGCCTACAACAATTGAAAGTTCTCTTTCCCCTTCTCTTCTACGGTTCAGTTTTTTTTAATAGAACAACTTTTACCATCACAAGTTTACGAGCCAAAATCCAAACAACTTTTTTATTCGATCTCTAACATTGACTATCAGATTAACTTTGATTTAAGGTATGTTCTTCTACTCATTGATGGGTACTAATCCACAATATCGATTATCGAATTGATGCTTGAAGCTTGCTAGCCTTTAAAAAAAAAACTTAACAGCCCAATGACTTATAGTAACTTTTGTTTACCATTGGTTACATTTTAGTCACTTATGTTTGAAATGTTACATTTTAGTCACTTACATTAACGTGTCGTAACATTTTGGTCACTGAGTCATTAATTGTTGTTAGCAGTGTAACGGTAAATTGACGTGGCACGTTAAATCATCATTTCAAACAAAAATTTTAGGTTAAATTATACAATTGGTCCTCATATTTTTTTCGCTTTGAGCAATTTAATTTTTTCTTTTAACTTCCTTTATTTTTATTTATTTTCCATTATCTTCTGCTTCTCCCTTTGTTTCTCTCTTTTCTCAATCTCTTTTAACATAGTTTTTTTTTTATATTTTTCATTTGTTAAAACCTTTTTATGTTTATGAAAAAGAAGAGGCGATAGTTGAAACCAATTTGGATCTCTCAAAAACCTAGTCTTTGGTGGGCAAAATTTATGTTTCTGTAGTGAAGAGCATAAGAAGAGAGAAAAATAAAAGGGAAGAAGAAAAGGAAAATAAAGAAATAAAGAAAAAAAATTAAATTGTTCAAAAAAATGTATAGGGACTAGTTTTAACAATTGGAAAACATAGAAAAACTACGTTAAAAGAAATGGAAAAGGGAGGAAAACAGAGGAAGAAGGAGAAGAGAATTGAAAAAAAAGAAAAAAAGAAAAAAATTGTTCAAGATGAAAAAAATAGAGGGACCAATTGTACAATTTAATTTAAAATTTTCGTTTGAAATGATTATTTAACTTACCAGATTAGCTTATCGTTACACCTTTAATGACAATTAACGCTCAATGACTAAAATATTACAACACGATAACATAAATAACTAAAATATAAGATTTCAAACATAAGTGTCAAAAACAACTATTTTGATAGTTTACTGAACAATAATTCTAATCTAGCTATTTATAGTTATAACTTCAATACATTTAAAATTTGGTGGCATATGAAATTGCTGGATGGACTGAATTTTTACATATAAAAAGATCACATAAAATTTCTTAACAGAATAAGCGGAATTTGTTATTCGTTGGACCGAATTTTTAAGGTATCTAAAAGTAGAGAAATCATTAATGATCAAATTAATTGTAGAAATCAAATTTTTTTTTTTTTACAAATTGAAATCTGCACAATTTGATCTCATTTTTCTTTCTAAGAAAAAAAAATCAGGTTTTATTTTTCTTTTGAATTAATAAGTTTGAGAAATATTGGGAATCTAAGGTTAAAGAATAATTAAAAGAAATGGAATCTTCGGTGGGTTTGAATTCACATGATAATTTGGATAAACAGATTTCTCAGCTGATGCAGTGTAAGCCCTTATCGGAGCAAGAGGTATTTTTATTTTTCATTCTATAATGGAATGAATCTATTTTAGAATTGATTTGTTTACTTATTGATCTGTGGATTTTTCTTTTCAATTGATCAATTTTTTTGTTGTTGTGAATTTTCTATTGATTTGGTTAAATTTATTTTATCTGCTAGAGGAAAAAAAAAGCAGATGTTTGTGGAATCAAATTTCTAATTTTGCTTTTTTTTTTTTCCTAATGTTTGATCAAAAGCTATTTATTCTCGACAGTTTCGGTAAGAATACAAATTCGAACTCTGGAGATGTATTCTCAAATAATTAATGTCTTTTTCAAAGAACTAAATATATTGATCATTGTCAATATGAATTCGTACAATTAAAATTCGAATCTCATCATTATTTGGTGATGAGTGATTTACAAGTATCACTTTCAGCTTTAGGGCAGATGATATGGTAATTAGTATATGAACCATTTAGAATCGCCTATGTCATGTGATGATGTGATTATGCTTGACCTTCTCTAATATTCTAGGCAATGATATGTAATCACCATTTTAAAGTTTATTAAAGAATGCAATTTAGTTTTCAAGTATAACCTTTTTTTCCCTCTTTTGTTCTAAATTTCTTTTATCTTTACAAAAACTATCAACTTTATTCACTTGGATGAGTTTTCCTTTTTCTTTTTTTCTTTACGTTACCTCTTCCTATTGCTAGTTCTTTTAACAATCTTTATACTTGTTAATATGTTTATTTTGGCTTACCCCTTTTTTTTCTCTTTTGTAAAGTTATCTTATTGTGATTTTTTGTGTGTTTTAAATTAGATTAAGCTGCTATGTGACAAGGCTAAGGAGATATTAAGGGATGAAAGCAATGTCCAGGTGTATCTACTTCTTGATTAATTTTTAAGTTTTAAGTGTTACTAACAGAACTCTTTAACTGTTTGAATAAATGCATGAATGGTGGACTTATTATGACTTGATTTTTTTTTCTCGGTGGGTGTAACACACAGCCTGTTAAAAGCCCTGTTACAATATGTGGTGATATTCATGGACAGTTTCATGATCTTGCAGAGCTTTTTCGAATTGGAGGGAAGGTGGTTTTTCCTGATTGAGGCTACTAATTTGTGTTTCAGATATGCTAATTGTTATGTAGTGATTTGGTCTTGTCTAGCATTCATACATGGCGATAAAACCTTCATGCATATCTAATTATAGTCCTGCTCTATAAATTTTTCATTACTTTTGTGTATGGTATTAGGCTATTCACTTGAACACTGATGCATGTAATGCACAATGGCGTTTAGTGTATTGACTTTGCTTGTTCATCAATTAAACTTTTATGTTTCTTAACTTTCCTCCTTGTCCTGTTTTTTTAGCTATGTTTCATTGTTGCTTTTTTTTTTTTTAACATTTTTTGGTTCAAACTTTATGGCCAGTGTCCAGATACAAATTACTTGTTCATGGGAGATTATGTTGACCGAGGTTACTATTCAGTTGAAACTGTAACAGTAAGTATGAGTTACTATCTCCAGTTTCCAGCTTTTGATTTGTTTTTCTTTTTTAGCTAGTGATGATCTGTATTAAGAACCTACATTATCTCTGTTGATTTATGTTTTGTAGTGATTTTGGAACAAACATGATGTTAAATACATACCACCCCCTAAAATAATGAAATTATAAGGTAAAAGTACTATGGAGGCTCTTGTACTAGAAGTTGAATTGTATTTTGCCCCCTCTACTTAAAATTGGCAAATTAGTTCATGTACATTAGATCAAAGAGCAAACTGGTCCTCTTGTTAAAAATTTCATCCATAACTTCTGTTATAAACTAGTCCTTGTACGTTAGAATGAAATACATGTGGCACATCATATGAAATTATTTGGTTATTTTGTCAGTCACGTCAGTTTTTAATAGTAGAAATGGATGAAAATCTTAAAAGCAAGGACCAATTTGCTCATTTTTTGAGAAATGAGGGTAAGTGCAATTTGCTTTCTAATACAAGGGCCTCCATGATACTTTTACCGAATTATAATCTACGAACAGATTTTTCCTTTTACTGTAACCATAATCAATCTAGAGAACATAAGGTGGAGTCTTAAACATAGTTTGTGTAATTATGGTGATTGTTCATTCTGTTAATTATTTTGTGCAGAAGCTTAATTCATTGCAGTTAATTGGGTAGTGCTGAAGTTTTAACTTAATAATTTGTTTGTGATTGACTTTTATTCAGCTCTTGGTAGCCATCAAAGCGCGTTACCCTCAACGGATTACGATTCTAAGGGGAAATCACGAGAGCCGTCAGGTTTGCTATGTTTCAAATCCTAAGATTACGTTATTACATATACTTAACTGGTTTATTTCCTGTCAATGGTTTTTATGTTTAAAAGTGCAGATTACTCAAGTGTATGGCTTTTATGATGAATGTCTAAGGAAGTGAGTATCTTAGAATCTTGCTATATATATATATGGTTTTTAAAGTTTATTAAGCTTAAGGCCCAATTTGGCTACTTGGAAGGTAACCTGGTTATATTTGTTGGTTCATGTGCAGCTTTCATGTGTATATATGCATACATACACGTGTGTGTGTGTATATATATATGGTTTCTATAGTTTTTTAAGCTTAAGGCCCATTTTGGCTGCTTGGGAGGTAACCTGGTTATATTTGTTGGTTCATGTGCAGCTTTCATGAATATATATGCATACATACACTGATATGCCTGTGTGTATATGTATATAAGCTTGTTTTGCAGTGAAGTTACTTAACATTAAAGGGTTCTTAAGTTTTCTATGCTAGATGGCAAGATTCACTATATTTTTTATTTCGATTGCAGATATGGGACTGCAAATGTTTGGAAGACTTTCACTGATCTATTTGATTATTTTCCATTAACAGCATTGGTTAGTATTTTTATTATGGCTAAACTATATTGGTAGTCACCTTACTATTAGTAATTTATTTTTTGGTCACCCAATTATGAAGAGTTACAAAATAGCCACCCAACTATTAAACTTTTTCTTTGTCACCTAACTATTTGAATTTTTTTGTTTTAGTCACTAGCCATTAAATTGCTAATAGAAAGATAACTTGGCAGCTTATAAAATTGGCATAATAATAATTTTAACCTCAACATTTATACATTATGTCAATTTAGTCTTGATTCCAAAAAAATTAACCCTTAACATTTACATGTTGTGTAATTTTTTTTTTCAATTTTACTTTTATTTGTAATATTGAGGGTTAATTTTAAAAGAATGAGAAAATATAAAAATTATTATCTTGGATTTTCAACTATTTCTAATTTTTGTATATTTTTGACCAAATTTAGTTGATAGATTTTTTTTTTTAGCTTTTTAGGTGAAAGGGTCTCAAAGAAAAGCAAATTTAAGAAAAAGACAAATTACACAATAGGTAAACATTAAGGATTAAATTTTTTAGAATTAAGACTAAATTGACACAATATAGAAATGTTGAGGGTTAAATTTTGCTATTATGCTAATTTTAAAAGCCGCCACATCATCTTTCCATCAGCCATTTAACAACCGATGACCAAGAAAAAAAAAGAATAGTTGGGTGATTATTTTATAACTTTTCAAAAGAAACTTACTAATAATTGGGTGACTACAAGTGTAGTTTACCCTTTTATTATTTATCAATTGATGTTTACCTGAAATTACAACATTTGTTAGTTTATGACTCCTAAAAATCAATCATAGGCAAATGTGTTCTTTTTTTTCTTTTTGTTATGTTTGCATTTGGTCATTGTTAATGGCTCTTAGCTGCAGAGTTTCTGGTTTATTGAAGGTGGAATCTGAAATTTTCTGTCTCCATGGTGGGTTATCCCCAGCAATTGAAACCTTGGACAGCATACGAAATTTCGACCGTGTTCAAGAGGTTCCTCATGAAGGTCCCATGTGTGATTTATTGTGGTCCGACCCCGATGATCGTTGCGGTTGGGGTATTTCTCCAAGGGGTGCTGGATATACCTTTGGCCAAGTATTACTATTCATTTCTTTTTTTTTTCTTTTTTTCTTTTTTTTTTTTGCATTCTTTGGTGTGTGCTATATATATAACTTTTATGACACTTACAGGACATATCTGAGCAATTTAACCACAAAAACAGTTTGAAACTCATTGCTAGAGCTCATCAACTGGTGATGGAAGGGTTCAACTGGGGTCATGTAAGTACTTCCTCTTTTTTAAGATACGAGATTCGTGTAATTCATATCGTTGCTTTGGCAGGAACAAAACGTTGTTACTATATTCAGCGCACCAAATTATTGTTATCGATGCGGAAACATGGCTTCCATCTTGGAAGTTGATGATTGCAAGGCTCATACATTCATTCAGTTTGAGCCAGCTCCTAGGAGAGGAGAGCCCGATGTGACTCGGAGGACACCTGAATACTTCCTGTAAAAAGGAAGCGGCATGGACTTGATAAGCCTCCGATGGTCAGTGCCCGTCAACGGTGGTTCTTCCGTGGCAGCGAGCTCGTATGTGGCTGATTAGAGACATTATGGGGGGGGGGGGATGCTCCATTTCTAGCAGATAATGTGAGCCTATTATTTATTTTCCTTCATTTTTGTTTCCTTTCATGTTGAGGGATGTAGAGCACATTTTCTTTATAATTGATGTTTACTACATTTTCGTAATTTTTCTTCAATTATAAAGGTTTTAAGGCGTCGTGGGCAATGTCAAAAATTTTATTTAGGGGTCGAGATAAAATTATAAAATTTTAGAGGGACCAAGGATTTAATGTTAATTTTTTGTTAGAATGTTTAAATTACATTGCTTTTATTTTTAAAGGGGCCAAAAATACAATTTTTATCATTGTCTATAAAGCTTCAAGGTTGTAGGTATTTTGTTTTCGTTAACGTTTTATTTATTCTATTATTTACGTTGTGTAAAAGAGTTTTTTACAATTAAATCTCGAGGATATAATTAAACTACGATTATTTACTTTTTTTGTATTAACGAAATTTTAGTACAGAAAAATGTATAACAAGAATAATTCTTTTTGTAAATTAGTTTTTAACTGTGGAAATAGATGAAATTTTAAATTAAAATGATTACTTTGTTTTTTTATTAATGTACAGGGATTAATTTGTTCATTTTTTAGTAAATAAGATAAAATATAATCTGACTCTTACTATAAAGACCTCCATGATATTTTTACTAGAAAATGATTAAGAGAGAATCCCGAGTCAAATGTAAAAAGAAAATCATACATAAAGTTTTAATGAGATATAAACACAATCAAATATAAGAATATTAATTTTATATAAATTTATAAAATTTTAATTTAACTCAATTTCTATAAATTATTAAAATCAGTTTCGCATTTACATAATACAATGTTCATATACAAACAAATAAATTTATCCAACTTTAAAATAAATGAATGTATATATTTATTTTAAATATGTATAATTGAATCAAATTTGAAATGTAACGTGCACAATTGAATAAAATAAAATTTTAATTTATATAATTACACCAAAATAAAAGTCACCTATCATATTACATATTACATAAAAATTTATATATATATAAATTAAGATTTATATGTTGGTTAAAAAATTATTTATATATTAATATAATTTTTATTATTACAAGCAATATTTTAAACCTTAAATGGAAAAAAAATACAGTGAGGAAAATTAATATATACATATGAAGCTGCATGATTAATGCTTTAATTATCATCAGCCAGCCCAGTGATTTTACTAAATGCGAATTGGCATGATCCATGACTCCATTAATTCCTTTAAATTAAAAGCAATCAACCATAAATTAATTAGTTTAATTACTTTACTCGTTAATTAATTATAAATTGGTTAAAATATGTCATAAGTTATTGTATTTTTGAAATTTTAAAATTTATTACTTATATAATTATTTAGTCCCCTACATTTTAGATTTTAAAATTTAAGCCCGACTGTCAATGCTGGTAAATTTTTTTATTAAATTTATCGGTATGCCATTTTTAAATAAAAATACTCACCTGATAGCCATGTAACTAAAAAAATGATATTGTAATAAACTTTAATTTAATAAAAAAAATTATCAATGTTAAATTTTAAAATCTAAAAAGTAAATTCTTAAAAATAAAAATATAAAAAGTAAATTCTAAATTTTCGAAAAATTCAGGGACGTAAGACAGATTTTAACCTTATAATTTTTTTCTACACAAATTTTGAGCTGATTTAACTATTTAAAAATTAATTATAATATAAAAACAAATATATATATATATTATAATAAAATTTAAATAAAAATTTGTGTTAATATTATTACTGTTTACTATGGCATGGCATTTGCTAAGTGGGTTGGTGAGAAATAACAATTGCACTTCATACATCTCATTGAGACCATGACATTGTGCATGATGTGCCCTATAAAACATCCATCAATGCAAATACAAAGTATTCTTCTTTCACACCAAATTCTTTTCTTTTCTGTTCATCAATGGCTCCGACTATTGAGGACCGACAATTCACTGATTCTTCTACTCTCATCAATTTTGTCATAAATCGAGGGAACGGAGTGAAGGGTTTGTCGGAAATGGGTCTTAAAGCCCTCCCTAAACCTTACATCCAACCATTGGAAGAGAGATTATGTATGACCAAATTTGTACCCCAACAATCCATTCCAATCATTGATATGTCTCATTGGAAAAACCCTCGAGTTGCATCGGCAGTTTGTGATGCAGCTGAGAAATGGGGTTTTTTCCAAATTGTTAACCATGATGTTCCGATTGAAGTGCTGAATAATGTTAAAGATGCTACTTATCGATTTTTTGATCTACCTGCTGATCAAAAGAATAAGTATTCTAAAGAGAACTCGGCTTCGAGCAATGTGCGATTCGGCACGAGTTTTAGTCCTGAGACAGAAAAGTCTCTCGAATGGAAAGATTACCTTAGCTTGTTTTTCGTATCGGAGGAAGAGGCTTCTATACTTTGGCCACCTGTTTGCAGGTAATTCAATCAAATTGATAAAAAAAAAAAAAAAAAAAACCATGCATGCTTAAAACATATATATAGTTGGTAAAAACATTTTTCCAGACCCTCTCAATTTTGATATTGTGTAAATTAGTCAATTATATTAATTTTGAAAGTGAGCAATTATGGGCAATTAATAACGTCTTTGTCAATGTATCCCATTTTTAATTGGTATAATACAAAAATATAACTCTTAATCTTTATACATTTTGTCAATTTGATCACAATTTTAGAAAATAAAGACAAATGAATGATTTTTTATATAATGTTTTAGATTTCCAAAATTTTGTTGAATTTTTTAGAATTAGAATCAAATTGATAGAATGTATAAAGATTGAATGCTAAATTTCTTATTATATGAATAAAAAACAAGATGAATCGGCAGAAAAAGTGAATATCGTTAGTAATTGTCCTTAGTTGTTCGTTTTCAAAATTGACAAAGACTAAATTGCTCCACTTTTTATGTGAGGGACCAATGTGCTCAATATTAAATTTGAAAGGGACTGGAGAGGTCTTTTCACCTATATAGTTCTATGGTATATGACATTAAATTTGTTTTCTTTTAGGGAGCAAGTGCTGGATTATATAAGGAGGACTAAGGTTGTAATTAAAAAATTATTACAAATGCTAATGGATGGACTAAATGTGAAAGAAATAGATGAAACAAAAAGATCTCTTTTGATGGGTTCGATGAGGACTAACTTGAATTATTATCCTATTTGTCCTGACCCTGAATTAACTGTCGGAGTGGGGCGTCATTCTGATGTCTCCACCCTCACTATCCTTCTTCAAGACGAAATCGGAGGGCTTTACGTGAGGGGAAATCAAGGTGATGGTGATAACTGGATTCATGTTCCTCCCATTAAAGGATCTCTCGTGATCAACGTTGGGGATGCGTTGCAAATATTGAGCAACAGTCGGTACAAGAGTGTTGAGCACCGCGTGATTGCGAATGGAACTAAAAACAGGATTTCGGTTCCCATTTTTGTCAATCCAAAACCCACTGATATTATCGGCCCTTTGGTTGAAGTGCTACAAAATGGCGAGAAACCGATTTATAAGCAAGTGCTGTACTCGGATTATGTCAAACATTTCTTCCGCAAGGCTCATGATGGGAAGAAAACTGTTGAATTTGCAGAGATATGAGTATAATCGATCTCTAAGGCCTCTTTTGGATGGCCGTGTACCACTACGTTTAGCTTTCTTTTTGTGTTACGCTTGTTACAATATCTAATCTCATCGCTATCGCTGTTTTTACAATAACTACAGCTAAACGCACCGCTCATTCAAATTTAACCCAACCAAATTCAAGAAATGGTTACAAGCTATTGCAGATTAGTCCATTAGTTTATGTGTCGTTTGTGTGAAATCAAATCAAATGGTTTATCTTAATTAGCACTATATATTTAGCTGTTTCTCTGCCCTTTTTGTCAGCTATATATATATATATATATATAATAATTGTGTACTAAAAATCAATAATTAATCAACTAATAATTCAGTAATTGTGAACATATATAGTACTTAGGAAAACAGACAGCAAGATGCAAATGAATCACATGGCTTAGTTTCATTTGAAACCGGTTTCACCATAAATGGTAGACCGTTTCGTTATTGTTTGATAGAATGTTGAACTCTTAATTTTGTAAAAAAAAAAAAAAAACACGTGTTGCCGACTTTCGGGTTGCTGCAGCCTTAGGACGCATCGGTTTAATTCTTGAGCAAGACAGAGGGAAAACATCCCACAACCATTGTTGAAGCTGCTAGCCTTCACATTCTGCTTCTAACAGACAGTTCATGCTGTATTTGGTCCCTCAACACTCTCCTAAGCAATTTGTTAGAAGCTGTTCTAGGAAACTCAGGGATTATCTTCACATTGCTCACCTTTGACCAATCAATAACCGGTCGTATTAGTTTCATTCAACTGTCTATATGCCTTTATTTGGTAAAAATATCATGAAGATTTTTGTACTAGGAATCGAATTGCATTTTGTCCCATTTACTAAAAAAATGGGCAAGTAGTACATTAGATTAAAGAACAAACTGGTCCTTCTATTAAAAATTCTTTTCATTCTTACTATTGGAAACTGGTCCCTGTATGTTAGCAAAAAGTACACATGGCATGTCACGTGTAACAGTCTGGCTATTTTGTCAGCTATGTCAGTTTTTAATAGTAGAAATGGATGGAATTTCTAATAGAGAGAACCAGCTTGTTCTTTGTTTTAATATACATGGATTAATTTGCTCATTTTTTTGAATAAAAGAGGCAGAATACAATTCAACTCCTAGTATAAAAGTCTGCATGACACTTTTACCGCCTGTCTTTCTTTGTGTAAGTGAAACTAAGCATCCATATTGAGTTATATGGTGATGTTTGGGTGCTGAAACTACATTGCCTAGTCTAGACATATAAATAGATATTAATAACACCCGAGAACGAACCTTGAACAAAGGGTTGAGGTTGGTTTGAATGGTTTTCGAGAATATTGTCTTCAACTTCTCCGGTTGTTGATTGAACCCTTTTTTTAGAACCACGAAAATCACCAAAAGTTCGGGACCACCATCCGGTGGTGCTACACTGACTGCGGCAGTCTCCAAGATGCTCTCATCGGCACGGTCACAAACACGTTCAATTTCAACAGAGCTTGTCTGCATATAGGAGAAGTTTATGCTGCGAGATTAATGATCTAAAGCTCAATCAAATGTTCAAGGTAAGCAAAAGTACCGTGGAGATATTTGTACTCAAAGTCGAATTGTATTTTGATTTCTATACTTAAAATGTGGGCAAATTAGCCATTGTACAAGTACATTAGTCATTCTGTTAAAAATTTAATTAATTTTTACTATTAAAAATTGATCTATGTACTTAATATGAGGTACACGTGGCATGTCACATATGAGTGTCTAGATATTTTATCAACCATGCCAGTTTTTGCAGTACAAAGAAATGAAATTTTTAACAAAAATAACCAATGTAATTTGCTCATTTTAAAATACAATTTGACTCCTAATACAAGGGCCTCTAAGATACTTTTACCGTCAGAGGTATGACAACAATATTTTAAAGGATAAGTTATACTAGTAATCACCAAACTATTAATAAATTTCTTTTTTGGTCACCACAACTATGAAAGATTACAAAATAGTCATCAAACTATTTGATTTTGTCTTTTCAAGTTACCAATTGGCTCACGGTGGCAACTTTTAAAATTGGTATTATAGTAACTTTAACCCTCAACATTTATACATTGTGTTAATGTAGTCTTGATTCTAAAAAATTTAACTCTCAAAATCTATACATTGTCTAATTTGATCTTTTTGCAGTTTTACTTTTCTTTGTGACCATTTCACCTAAAAAGCTGAAAAAACAAATTTATCAACTAAATTTGATTGAAAATATACAAAAATAAAAACACTAAAAAATCCAAGATAATAATTATCAACTAAATTGCACGTGTAAATGTTGAGGGTGAATTTTTTTTTAGAATCAAAACTAAATTGACATAATTTATAAATGTTGAGGATTAAAATTATTAGTATGCCAAATTTAAAAGTTGCCACCACTAGCTGGTAAGTGACCATTTTGCAACTTTTTATAGATGAGCGATAACAAAAAAAAATTAATAGTTGAGCTACTAATAGTATATTTCACCCTATTTTAAATGATAGAATTTGCTTAAATTAAAAGACAATAGTTAAGCCAGGGCGGAAGGGTGGAATACCTTAATTCCACCAAGATTCATTGTGTCATCAGCCCTTCCTTGAACAACAATGTAGCCACCAACAGTTCTCTTGAGGATATCCCCATGTCTCCTAAGACGCTGTCAATACACGTATCATATCATAAGATAGCGAGTCGAAGCATTTGTCAATGGGAAATTAAAAATTTGACTGTACCATTCCCTTAAATGTAGGCATTCCCTTGAAGTAGACGTCGTTGTGATCGGCATTAAGCAATCTATCAGTTGCTCCTAGGTAGAGAGGGAATAAACCAACTTCACCAACACAAGCTTTATCATCCGGCTGTCACAAAGATTAAACGATCAGACATCAACGTACATATATATGTGTTCAGTGCCTGATCAATTAAGTTCTTACATAGGGAACTCCATGTTCATCCAAGATAACTAAACCAGTTGTCATTGATGCAGTACTAAATGCTCCAAAAGCTTGTGGCTGAAGCGGACTTGCTTGGATGTAACTTGAGGCTAATTCTGTGCCTCCACAACATTCGATAATAGGCTTGTAGTAAGATTTTGAGGAAAGCCAAAGGTCATCATCAACATTAGAGGCTTCTCCAGTGCTAGCAAAAGATCTGCAGCCATACAAAAACTATTTAAGTCGCTGTTCTTCGAGAACTATAAACCGAAACAAAAGTTCATTTTTGGATAAGGGAAAGGAAGTTTACTTTATATTTGTCCAGTCTAAGCCTTTAATGCAGTCGGTATTCTTCCAAGTTTTCACTAAACTTGGAACTGTGCCTAAAACAGTTACTCCTGCATCCTGAACCAATATAAAAAAAACGAAAAATGAGGTAGGCTCATTGATTATAGGCACTTTACTCGAACTAGCCGGTTGTTAGAACTGTACTATTGAAAGTTTTTCACCTGAACAAATTTTCCGAAACCACGGCCCAAAGGAGATCCATGATAGAGAGCAAGGGTTGCACCAGTTAGAAAACACGAGAAGAGTAAAATTGGTCCCATCACCCATCCTAGATTCGTAGGCCAACAATAAACATCTCCGACTCCGACATTAATGTGAGCCCATCCCTCAGCAGTACAACGAATAGGCGAAAGTTGTGTCCATGGAATAGCTTTTGGTTCTCCTGGTCAAGGCCACCAAACCAGTAGATGAAAATGTATACATGTAAATCTATAAATCAAATGACAATTTTTTCCCACCTGTGGTACCGGACGAGAATAGTATGTTAATCATGGAATCTACTGGTAGATAAGCTGGAGTGAAATGATTTGGCCTACAACATAACAAGATTATACAGTTAAATACAGATAAAATAAACTGGTCTCAAGCTGTAATTGTAGACATTACATACCTTTTATGCTGATTATCATAGGCAAGAAAGTCTTTCCATGATATATCTTGTTCTCTTAATTGAATGCCAACATTACGCCCCGACACAGGGAGCACGATAACTTTATGTGGAGAAGCTTCCACAACTCGACTGCACCATTAAGACAAACATATCAACCATGATATCCTAAAATATGTATCATTTTGCCAAGACAGCAGAAGAGTAAGTTCTTTTACCTGTATAAAGGAAACTTTCGACCTCCTCTTACTATAAAGTCCTGAACAAAGCGAACAGGGGATTAGAATAAAAATCTAGAGTTTCGTATATAATAACAGCATTGAAATGGAAGAACACCTGAGTGAAGATAGCCTTTGCCTTAGAGACATGTAAACGTGTTGCGATTTCCTTAGCAGCAAAGCTATCAGCTATAGATACAACAACACATCCAGCTAATACTATTGCTAGGTATATAATAACTGCATTGACTGTCATTGGCATATCAATAGCAATTGCATCACCCTTTGTGAAAGTTCTATCTAATGCATTTGCCACCAAGCTGTAAAACAACATCATGGGATGAATGAACTAACGGTTCTAATGTTTGAATTCGAGAAATTTTAGCTCCATTTTAGTATGTATATGATAAATGAGAACATACATGACTTTTTCTCGAAGCTGTTTAAGTGTTATACGGTTCACATCAGAATCATCATCATCGCCTTCATCTCTCCATACAATTGCACAACTATCATCTTCTTTTCTGGGATGAATTGAGGGTAATAAGCAACACTCAGCAATATTCAAAACCGAACCGGGAAGCCAAGTTCCTCCTGGTCTTGATTTGTCAGTAGTATCCAGAATGCACTTGGGAGGTTCATGAAATGTAACTGATAGCTCTTTTAGAATGATTGACCAATATACCTAACAAGGATTAAACCATAAATGAACTGATTAATTTGCTTGTATTGATCCATAATGCTCGACAATGAGAAGAACATGAGTTTAGTAGGTTGGTTACCTCGGGATGGCGAACTGTGTACTCCCGGAAGAGATTGAAACTAGCAATGGGATCCTTGTATGAAGTCCCTAAAAGCTTTGGACCATGAATTTCCATTATTTTTCCTAGGTTTGTAAGCTTAGAGTCTTGCCTGGACAGTCACAATGTTTAGCTCAATTAGGACAAAAAAATAAAAATAAAAACAAAGTCTGATTGCCTCACTATAGCAAACATAGTTAAACACGAACAAATATTGAAAAAAAAAAAAAAAACATAATTGCCAAAAAAATTTACAAGTACAAATTCATGTACGAAATCAGCACAAAGCATCAAACTATTACATCACAAACAAACTATGAACTAGAACAATCCAGAATACGAACTAACTGGACTAACACTCACATATAACAAACTTGAAGACCTACACATTTAATTGCATAAAATGGATCTTGAACTTAGATACTCAAAACACAAAAGTCTCCATTTTTATCAACTATGCTAAAACCTCATTGACTAATTCTCATATTCTTTTATCATTTTGCATAGTTTGACTGCTGCCTCACTATAGCAAACATAGCTAAACACAAACAAATTTTGCAAAAAAATAAAAAAATCAATATAAAAAACATTACTGCCTCTTTTTTTTTAAGTTTTCATGTAATTAGACTAAACCCATACATGACAACGTTTCATGGTGGGATATGAAGACCCACACAATTAATTGCACATGGTGGGCATCCAATCGAACTACTAACAGATGATTTTTCAAAATATACTATCCCAGCAGCTCAATACTTTGGAAAATGGAAAGAGAAAGGAGAAGAGACATTACAGAGAAGGGAACCAATAAAGAGGAGGACCATTAATGGAAGTATCCCAATTAGCATAAACAGAGTAATAAACAAGCTGGTGAACTGAATGTGGGTGGTTTGGCTTTAACACCTTCTTACCCACCACCTCTTTCCACACCTCTGTTGCTGATAATCTGCTTCTTTTAGCTTTAGAAATGGCTTGTTTAATGATTTGGTGGATGTGTTTGGCTTCATCTATGGTTAATATTCCTCCGCCTGCACGGTACAAATCGTCGATGCCCACTTCGTTTATGGTCTTTGCCGTCGCCGTCGTCGTCATCGTCTCCGATCACTTTGTCTTCCTCGCGTTGCTTAAGACTGTGATCTCTCTCTGTATTTCTTTGTGGTTTTAATGCAAATTTAATTATGGAGTAGCTTAGCTTAGCTACTTCCATCAAATTAAAAAAAAAAAAGTAAAAACACCTCTTTAGCTCCTCTCAATTTTGATATTGATCAAATTGGTCCTTTCTAAAAAATTTAGAACTATTTAATCCTTGTACATTTTGAAAGTGCCAATTATACATAAATTTGTTGATATAATAACAAATTTAGCCCTCAATATTATGGATTGAATTTTTTAAATTAGGTTCAAATTAATAGAAAGGATAAATCTTGTGAGTTAAAATTATTAAATCAATACTAAATTGACAAAATGTATAAATTCTAAAGATTAAATTTATTATTATACAAATGAAAATATATAAATTTAATGAAAAAGCATTAACATTGCAAATAATTTTCTTTATTTTCTTGCTTTCGAGATTGATAAAAGTTAAATTTTTTGAATTAAAAAAAAAAGACTAATTTACTTAATATTGAAATTGAGAAGGACTAGATAGTGTTTTTTACCAAAAAGAATAATTAAGACCCAACTGTTAGGTAATGAAAGGTAAGTAGGTAGGTACTTCCATGGAAGTAAGTTGAGCCACGTGATGTGATGGTTACATTCTCTTTACACCTTTTTTTTTTTGTGTTAAAATCTGTTCCAACTCCTTGTCATTTTCATATATTTGGAATTCAGTCCCCCTATTTCTATCTCCAAGAATTTTATTTTTTTATTTTTTTAATTTAAGATACAAGTTCGATTGTTAACGTCATTAAAGTTTTGTGTTAAATCCGTGAAAATTACAATGTTGTTTTTCTCATGATATGACTACTAAGTAATATGACTACAAAGTAAATTTTATTTATTTCAAAATATCACACTAATAAATTTAACTAGAGCAATTTTAATAGTGTTAATAATTATTTTCAATTTTTAAATTTAAAAATAAAAAGATTAATTTTTTAAGAAATAATATTTAGCCAAATTGAGAAATTCATATATTCTTATTATATTCATTTTTGTGTTATAGCTTGTTCCATGGTATGTATATGTTTTATTTTTTCGTTTAAGATTAAATTAATAGAATTTATAAATATTGAAGGATTAAACTTATTATTAAGTCAATAAAAAAATCCACTTCAACATTTCTTCCCTCCATTAATGCCAAATAACTTGAATAAAATTAAAATATTTAATTTCAAAATGTTAACTGATTAAATCAAAAAAAATAATAGTTAAGTAACAAAAAAAAGAATGAAGTGCATAGTTAGGTGATTATTATTATGCTTTACCGTTTATTTTAATGGCAAAATAATAAATTGTTGTATGTTTGAAGGTTAATATATCATTTGGTGCATGAGTTTAACTTCAATGTTCGATTTGGTACATATACTAAATGGCATTGTGTGACTTAATGAATGTTTAAAACATGTGTTCTAGTAAAAAACATATGTATTTTTTGCTAAACCAAAAAAAATACCCAAGTACTAAATTAAATATTAAATTTAAACTCAACCACCCTGGTGTGGCATGATCTCAAGGCCTAATTCAACCAACAATTCAATTCAAAATTTTATCTAGACCAATTCGATGATAAAAGTACTATGGAGGCTTATGTATTAGGAGTTAGATTGCATTTTACTCCTCTACTTAAGTAAAGACAAATTAGTCTATGAACATTAGATCAAATAGTAAATCAGTCCTATTAAAAATTCCATCCATTTCTACAATTAAAAATTGGTCATTATATGTTAGCATGAGGTACATATAGCATGTCACATGTTTGATTATTCTGTGAGCCACGCTATTTTTTAACAATACAAATAGATGAAATTTTTAATAAAAATGACCAATTTACTCTTTAATCTAATGTACATGGACTAATTTGCCCATTTTTAAATAGAATGGGCAAAATGCAATCTATCTCTTCTATGATACTATTACCCAATCCAATGCAATTAGACCTGTTTATGAGTCAAGCCAAAAGCAGAGGGGTTTGGGCAAAAATATAGGTTTAAAAAATGGGTTTGAGCAAGAAAAAGATTCGTATAGAAAATGGGTCGAACTCGAGTAAGGTTTTTTTGGCTTGTACCAGCCTAAATTTGTAAAAAAAAAAATTGATATTGTTATTTTTTCACAATTTTGCTGCCATCTCACTATTATATTGCTATTATTTTGTTGTTATTATTTGAATATTGTATAATTCTTGTTTTATTGTTAATTTTGCTACTATTTTAGAAGTGTTTACTTGTTAAAGTTGCACATATCTTAATATTAAATTTGTTGTGAAATATTTACTTTAATGTTTTTAGTTTTTTTGACTTATTATATTTTTAAAATTTTTTACATAAAAAATAAAATAAAAAAATAATACAAGCCGAGCCTAAGTTTAACATCTATAATCTGGATCAGACTTACTAAATAGGCTTAAAATTTTGTTAGTAACTAAGCCAATTTATGAATAAATCTAAATACAACTATAATGCTATGATTAAAACATATCTAAATGGGCCAAGTGTATTTGGCAAAAATAATAGTAAATAGTAAAATATTTTAATAATTAAGATTGACTGGGTTTTAATTATTTAAAATCAATTTGACAAAATTTAATACCAAAAAAGAATCTAATACTCATTTAATAGATTACATAATTATTGGTTATTATTATTATACAATAAGGAACAGACTTTGGATCAAATCTGTCATCCAATTTTCATTGAGAAATATGTAATAATTTATTTACATCTAGGAGAACAATCTTTAAAGCATAAACATTATTAATATAAAATTTTATTAAATAAATCAATGAATTAATATTTGACCTAATTACTCTATCATGCAATGGTAAGATGGTGAATTTAGGTTAAAAATTGCAAAATTTGTGATATTAGTTATTGTAATAATGATATTGAATATTATAAAATGCGAAAATGATCATTAAAATAGTAGTGATTAGATATTCAATTTATTTTTTGTGAATTCGGATATTGAAGGTTTAAATAATATTTATTGAATATTATATTACTATTCATGGCTAGTTTGGAGCATATATCGAATCAATTTTACTTTTTTTAATAATGGATTCGGGTTTTGTTATCAAAGATTTAGGGTTCAGTATTTTTAATTTTTTAATTTACTTAATTTAGGTTTTTTTAGTGAAATTGATACTCGATGAACAATTTAATTAATTCAAAATTGGAGATTCGATAGTAATAATCAGATCTAATGTAGATGACAAACATATTCATATTTTAAAGCAAATTTACGAATTCTGATTTGGGTTATTTAGATATTGTAGATATATGACATGCTACCATCAGTAATAAAGAGAGTTTAAAGGTAAAAGTATCATGGAGACCCCTATATTAGGAGTAAGATGGCATTTTGTCGCATTTACTCAAAAAATGGATAAATTAATCATTGCATGTTGAATAAAAAATGGTTATTTTTAAAATGGATCTTTTTTAGGTGAATTATCAGAGGAGGGTAAAGTCTAACAATAGTGCGATTAGTGCGGTTCAAACACAAATTATACCTAGAGTACTGAATACCCTGATCATCAGACTAACATACGAGATTCAATCCAAATAAAACTTTAAAATAATATTATATTTGAAACACTTGTACCTAAATATAAGCAATAATTGGTATCTTGAATACACTAATCTAACACATGAATTTAATAATTTCTAGCATTTATGTTTATCCCAAACACATCAAACTGGTTATGGGCAGGCTGTCACATTGAGCTTCTAGTTTAAAGATTAGGGACCTAAGTTAATTAATTACATTAATTAAATTAGTAATTAACCAATGATTAGCATAACATTAGGTAAGAACTGTATCTCTCACACCGGACAACACGACGTGGTTGAACTGTATGATGACACGTAAGCATCGACATCTCGTACGGTGCGAAGTACCCAAAGCCTTCTTTTTGCATGGAGATCCCCAAAAATGACAGTTGTATTTCGTTGTCCGATTTTCCTCGTGATTTTTTTTCTTTATTTTAATTTAATTTATTAATATTATTAATATCCAAAAGTAGAGAGGATAGAAGATAATTGGATTGTTGGTATTAGGGATAATATATCATTGGGTATCTATATTTAGGGTCGATATTCAATTTGGTACCTGAATTAAATGATATTATGTGAACCAATCAATATTTGACATATGTGCTCTAATAAAAAAATAGGTATTTAATTGGAACAAAAAAATTTTAGATACCAAATTAAATATTGAAGTCAAACTTAATGACTTGTATGAGAGAAAAAAAACTCAAATTTCATCTTGAAAAAAATTAGGTCCCAAATTGAACGTTGAAGCCAAACTGATGCATCAAATTAGGACAAAAATATCCAAGTACTAAATTGAATATTAAAGCTAAATTATCTTGAAAAAAATTAGGTCCCAAATTGAACGTTGAAGCCAAACTGATGCATCAAATTAGGACAAAAATACCCAAGTACTAAATTGAATATTAAAGCTAAATTATCTTGAAAAAAATTAGGTCCCAAATTGAACGTTGAAGCCAAACTGATGTATCAAATTAGGACAAAAAATCTAAGTACTAAATTGAATATTGAAGCTAAATATAACTATCATGGAGGCCGTAGGAGTCAAAATGGGTAAATTAGTCCCTTACATTAGATTAAAAAGAAATTTGATCATTTTTGTTAAAAATTCCATTTATCTATACTATTAAAAATGAATATCTATCGATTATGTCAATTTTTAACAATAAATATAGATAAAAACGTGCATAAACTAATTTACTTATTTTTTAAGAAATAATCCGAGTTCTCAATTTAAATTTGATTATTTTGTAGGTTTTAGGGCACGTTTGCCTAAGCAAAGATACTGTACATCTTTAGAGGTGACAAATGTTGAATTCCCTGATCTAAGATCTAAGATACTTTGATGTAATTATATATATATATATATGCTTGTGCTGGCATGCACTTACATATTATACTTAATTTTCAATTAGCTAGGTTATATAAGTGGAGATTTCTTCTTTTGGGTTTAATCTATGGTTACTTTAAAGTTAATTAAAACAAAAAAGGTGGAACAGATGTCAACTTTGTACATGTTCATGTGTGATAGTTTTGGTACATCAATAGTTTATATGATTTGATGAGATTTTGCATAAATATAATTATTGATTGAGTTTGAGTTTTAACTAGCACCAATAATGTTGTACATTTTTTGGAATTTTTTTATATTTTTATTTAAAAATAAAACATATAAATATATAATAAAATTTAAATTTGAAACATCATAATTTAATCACAATTTACTTACCCTCTTTAATTTTTTTAATTTTTATTATTATTATCATAATTAAAAATAATGCACAATCTTCCATGAATAAGCACAACACATAATTTTAATATTTAATTAATGTATAAATAATTTTCATGGACAGTGTATATTTATGATACAGATGCATGCTTCGATGCTACCTGCATGCACGCGAATGAATTAAATCTTAAATATATCTGAAAAACTTTAAATGAAGTGATTTTATTTATTTGTTTATTTACTATATAGAGCCTTTTACTGCATGCAGATTCCATAAATTATAAATTATTTTATTTTTTTTTAGATTTAAATTTAGATAATTTTTTAATTAAAATGAATATTTTTTTTCATGAATAATTTAAATAATTTGGATTGGTATAATAACATTTATATTTAATATGAATAATGCTTTATCTATATTTTTATGAGTTTTTCTCGCACTTTATCCACCTTGCATGACAACATCTTTGATGAAAAGTTATATGTCAAGCTAAAAATATTTGCGAGCCCATAGCGCTGTGATTACACATCATGACGATCACACCTCTTGACATGAATAGAGAACATGTCCGTGCATAGCATTTTTCTGTTTTCCTAACACAACAACTCATACTTATAAAGAGAAGATGTTAATAAGTCAATTAAACTCTAGGGAGTATAGACTTAATAAGAGACTGACACATAGACTTTTGAGAAAGGTCGACGATCCTCGATGCTCAAGGATTAAAGAAAGAGGGTGTTTTTCTATATCCTCGTAGCTATATTTTTTCTAACTTTCATGTTCTAACCCTTCAAAATAATCTAAACTCTGATTTTCGTCATTACTTACAGCTCTTCGTTCACTAGAAAACTGTCATGAACTATTATAAAAAAAATTACAAATATTATTCAACTTATTACCGTTTTCACCAAATATCCTACATTTATCGTATTAAACTTTGATTAAATTTTAAATACAGATAGGAAATTGCAAAGAACTCAATTACAGAATTATTTCTAAACAGTACAACCAATTGACGTGTCTGAAAAAAAAATGCAAAGACAAAGCTATTTTCAGGCGATTAAATTTGTAATTTGCTGTCTCTATCTTCAACTATATAAGCCACCCCATGTCCCAACTTAGTAATGGTAGTTTCCATTTTTGCATCCAGATTTCAAAACACTGTCTTCTATTTCATTCCCAATTAGTTGTACACAGTTCAAGGTAATATATATATATATATATATATATAACTCTGTTCTCTGCTTTCATATGGTTTTCATGAAAATGGGTGTTCTTAGTTTCTCTCTGTTCTCTGATTAAGGGATCATTTATCTTTTTCACTGAGTTTGTTCCGAATGTATGTTTACAGGTTTTAGTTCTAACTTAAATGAATCTTGCTTGGATTATTTGTAACATTGATAATTTGTGTTGTTCATTTATTTATCATATTAAAGGACCTTATTAACTGCCATTTGTTTGACAGGAAAAATCACTGCTCATTCTTGTCTGATGGGAGTTGCTGTTTCTTCCCCATTTGCTAAACCCAGTGACGTGAAAAATGGCTTACAATCTGTCACTGTGAAATCCATTCATTTTGATGAAGATGAAGCCAAAACACTTGTTAGATCCATCAGTTACAATAGTTTAGACCCAGAGCCATTGATATTAATATCTGTTGGTTCTAAAAAGATGGTATCAGAGGGACCGGTTAGCCTCAAAGGGCTCGATTTGGAGCAATCGGTTATGGCTAAGTCGCCTCCATTGGATAAACCAGAGAATGTACCCATTAAAGCTGTCATAGAGACCCCAAAGCAATCACCAGTTTTTGATCCAAGTAATCCACAACATGAGGCTGCAATAAGGTTACAAAAAGTATACAAGAGTTTTAGGACAAGGCGAAAGCTAGCGGATTGCGCGGTTCTTGTCGAGCAAACATGGTGTGTGTGTAATGTGTATACTTCCATATATGCACAACTTTTTTGTTTATTTATGGTTTTATGTAATGCAATTATTTGTTACAATGTAGGTGGAAGCTGTTAGATTTTGCAGAACTGAAGAGGAGTTCTATATCGTTCTTCGACATAGGAAAACACGAAACAGCGATTTCGCGTTGGTCACGAGCAAGAACCAGAGCTGCTAAAGTTGGTAAAGGTTTATCCAAGAACGAAAAGGCTCAAAAGCTTGCATTGCAACATTGGCTTGAAGCAGTAAGTCCAATGACTTTGGTTAATTTCCCCTTGTTCATTATCTGTTACTGATGTTGGTTGATTCGGGTTATTTCAGATCGATCCGAGGCATCGATACGGACATAATTTACACTTTTATTACAATCAATGGCTCCACTCTCAGAGTAAAGAACCCTTCTTTTACTGGCTGGATATTGGAGAAGGGAAAGAAGTAAATATCGAAAAATGTCCGAGATCGAAGCTTCAACTGCAATGCATCAAATATCTCAGTCCGGTGGGTCTTTTATTTCTTTTTCTTAAACCCAAGTCTACCTCGATTTATATTCGAAATGTTACTGAAATAATATTTATCCACTATACAGATAGAACGGAAGCCTTATGAAGTTATGGTGGTAGACGGGAAGTTCGTATACAAGCAAACAGGGAAGCCTGTCCATACTATTGAAGAAACCGGCGATGCTAAGTGGATTTTTGTCCTCAGTACATCGAAGATCTTGTACGTTGGTGTGAAGAAAAAGGGTACATTTCAACATTCGAGTTTCTTGGCAGGTGGTGCCACTATTGTTGCCGGAAGATTAGTTGTTGGCAATGGCATCCTTAAGGCAGTTTGGCCACACAGTGGACATTACCGTCCGTTAGAAGAAAACTTTAACGACTTCATTTCATTTCTAAGGGATAAGAACGTAGATCTTAACAATGTCAAGGTAAAAAAAGGGTACTATTCTTTTTGCAAATGAAAAGAATGTGCTGATTATTGTTGCTAATAATGCTTGTTTTTGTTACATTCAGATGACTCCGGTGGATGAGGACGGAAACTTGGCTGACAAGCAAGGAAGCAGTAACCATCTTAGATGTAACTCGTCTGAAGATGACTTTAACTTCGAGGCTGATGAGATCAGTGTCAAAGATCGATCGAACAAATACGGTAGTTGATTCGTGGGGAATATGAAACCGAGTTAAGGAGGTTCCACAACCTTAGCTGAAAACAATGTAGCTGTTGTGCCTAGTTGTAATAATGACAATTCGATGGATTCCTCTTTGGTGGATGGTTATGCAATAGAGAACTGGATTTGTATGAAAATCATGCAGATAATGAGGTGGAAGACCCATCCTATTTGCTTCTTGAAAGGGTTAACTCTAAAAGAGGATCCACATGCAAGTGGACAACAGGAGCAGCCTAACAGATTCCGGATTAGTTGTACGAAGAAAACCCTCGAAACTCCAATTCTGCGCTTGGGTTTAACTGAAGAAATAATAACCCTGAGTTTATCTGTGCTCAAGACGAAAATTTTATGACAGAGAAGCATCCATTCCTAAGTGCAATATTAAAAAGGAACACTTGCAGCTAACATACCACAGTCACAAAAGTACATTCTCAGTTAGTTCATTCTTTGGTGTGAATAGAAAGATGATATAGGACTGACTTTATCATTCTTTTAAAAAACCAGATCCCCTGTACATATTTAAAAAAAAAATCTTGTACAAAATTTGCTTAGCTATTTGATCGAGGAATTTGAATTCAATTGGTCAGGCATTGAAATGCAAAATTATGGTACATATAAAAGGAATTCATAAAGAGAACTGTGGGTTGCTTTTCGACATGCTATATAAATTATGTACAGTGTGGGAGCTTACGATGGCTTTTGCAAAGGAACATTGTGATATGTCTATAATGGATAAATGAGCAGCAACAAAAGCTCCACCATCGGTTCAAATGGTTGTGGAAGCATTAGCCGGAGATTTAGAATGGCGAGACACGAATGATTCTACAAGTGGACTCACAAGATGTGGAGCTTCATCCTGCATGCACATCAGCAATACAGCAATGAATTATCATATTTGTTAACAGAAAAACCTGCCGAACCATAGTTTCATGAGAGAGCAAACCTGAGGGCAGTGACCAACATTAGGGAGGACGACAAAGTCTTCTACGGTATCAAAATCCCCGTAGGCTCTTCCGAGTTAAATGCTTTCCCATGGATCCTTGTCACCCCATGCTATCAAGACAGGACACTGCAAGAAGAGAGAACGAGCAGCATAAACTAACATGGAAACTGAAGGGAAAAGAAGACGGCATACGAGAAATCAGTTTAAGAAACTCACTTTAACCTGCAGAAGTAATTCCTCGGACAGGGGACCATCCAAGTAGCATATGAACTCAAGAAAAACATCAACGGCACCAGGCTCAAGTCCTAGATGTAGAAAAATCTGAACTAGTTCTTTGGTCACTTGAAAGGTGTCATGGTAACACTGAAACATGCATATACAAACTGCACATGCACACAATGGACAATATAAAAAATACAAAAAGCAGAACCATATTGAGCAATGTTGCAATTGACAAAAACCAATCACTTGTTTGTTAATGAGATACAATGCAACAACATCAAAAAGTAATTCTTTTTTAAAAAAAATTTAGGGGGCCTGAGTCCCACCAACCCCTCCCCATATATATATATATATATATATACATGCTGCACCTGTTTCTCTCATCTTCATCAATCCCTATTTTTCTTTCTCTACTTATCTTTCTTCATCAATCCCTATTTTTCTTTCTCTTTCTTCTCTTGCAATGGGCAAGCCTTTTTTATTTCGTTTCACTTCAACCTCTTATTTCAACAGCATTACTACAACAGATTTTGATATTTTTGAAACTTTAAACAAGATAGTTAAAAACCCATATCCTAACCTTACAACTAACCTTTGAGTTCAATCAAATATTAGCGGAATATGCTAAGAAGCACCACTTTTTCACAGTTGTTTTTCTCTGTGGGAAAATGAAAAGTTGAGACTTCAAGCCAAATACTGCTACTTCCAACATGTGGATAGACGCATATTGTAAGCTTCATCAACTTGATTCTAGTTTATCTGCTTGGAGCAAACTGATAAAAACAGGATTTCGACCCACTATTATTACTTTTTCTACTGTGATGAATGAGCTTTGCATGAAAAGAAAAGTTGATGAGGCTGTTAAATTGTTTGCTGAAATGAATGAAACTAGTATAGTTCCCAGTATATATACTTACAGTATCATAATCAAAGGATTTAGTATAACTGGAGATTTAGATGCAGCTGTTAAGATTCTTAAAAGAAGTTGGAAGAAAAAAGTCATCCTAATATCGTCACCTACAACACTGTTATTAATTTATTCTGTAAGCAAAGATTTTTAAAGACTTTTCTCAGTGTCTTCTCTCGAATGTTGACGAAAGACATCAAGCCTAAGAGCATACAACTTAATGCATTTTACAGGCGTGAAATGATTTGCAGAGCTAAAGTTGTAATCGCCATGATGAAAAATAAATATATTAAATTTAACATTTTAACTCGTGATATATATAACAAAATAGTAAAAAAATGAGTTAAATATTAGAAATTTTTTTATATAATGTAATCTCTTTCAATTAAAAGTTAACTTTCAATTAAAAATGAGTTAGACATTACATAAACAAAATTCTAATACTTAACTTAATTTTTTACGATTTTGTTACATATATCACGAGTTACAATGTTAAATTTAACACGTTTATTCTTCATCATGGCGATCACAACTTCAACCCTACAAATCATCCCATGCCTGTAAAATGCATTAAGCTGTATGCTTTTAATCTTGATGCTTTTCGTCAATATTCGAGAGATAATGAGAAAAATCTTTAACAATCTTTGCTTACGAAATGAATTAATAACAGTGTTTTAAGTGACGACATTAGTTGGACCTTTTTCTTCCAACTTCTTTTAAAAATCTTAACAGTTGCATCCAAATCCCCAGTAATACTAATCCCTTTGATTATGATACTGTAAGTAATTAAACTGGGAACTATGCCGGTTTCATTTATTTCAGCAAACAATTTAACAGTCTCATCAACTATTCTTTTCATGCAAAACTCATTCATCACAGTTGAAAAAGTAATAACAGTGAGTTAAAATCTTATTTTTATCAATTTGCCTAAACAGATAAACCAGAATCAAGTTGATAAAACTTACAATATGCGTCTATCCACATGTTGAAAATAGCAGTATTTAGCTTGATATCTCAACCATCGATTTTGCCACAGAAATAAACGACTATGGCAAACCAATACTCCTCAACATGTTTTGTTAATTTTTTATTGAATTCAAAAGTTGTGATGTTAGAGTATAAGTTTTTTAACCATCTTGTTTGAAGTTTTAAAAATATCAAAAGCTTGTGTTGATATGTTGTTAAAATAGAGAGAGAAAAAGAAACAAATAATTGCAAGAGAAACAGAGAAAAAACCCCATTACCCCAAAAACTCCATTAATTCCTTTGCACTGCAATCACATGCGGTGAAATCCTATGATGTAAAACATCTCCAGCAATCTCTAATCCCGTGGTATACTGTTCATCTAATGTCGGAAATATCTTCATATCCACTTTCCTCCGATTGCTTAACAACACACTGCACTTAAACTTCTTACTCACCTTACAAACAAAAAACACCAAACACGGTTATCACTAGGATTCAAAAAAACACAATTCTTCTTCCAATTACACTAAAAAAAGGGAAAACCATGTAAACCTTAAACCCTAATAAATGAGAAATGAAATTACCTCTAACTTCATAAATCAAACCCTCCGAGAAAAAAAGCAAGAAACACAGTGTACCTCGTTGTACAAACAGAGTATATTCTCTTTTTCGCTTCCTCTTCACTACAAGATCAGAACAAACAAAAAAGAAAAATAAAACCCAATTCTCAAATTCCCGAAGAAAAGCCCAAAATTAATGAAATCTGAGGGAATTATCATTTAAAAAAACCTGCCGACTACAGTAGCGAGGGTTTTAACATAGGCATCGATCATTTCTTCTTCCAAAGGTTTTGGGCGTTCTGGGAATTCCAGAATGATAAACCAATGTTCATAATCAACGCCAGGAAAACTGTTGGTGGTCGGTTACTCCAGTTAGGAGATGGGTCGTTCAAAGGCGAGTAGCCGGACCCAGATGTCTTGGTTCGGGTCAGCATTTTGGTTGCTTCGGGGATAAAAACTGGGGTTGAGTTGAGGAGAGCAACTGTGAGGCGAGAACGGGAAGAAAAGGAAGAAGAAGTGAGGGCGCGGCTTAAAAGGGTTGATAGAGATCTTCGGGCATTGAGGCAAGCCATTTTCGGCAACGCTGGTTCTCTCTGATAATAAGCTTTGTTTCTTGGACACTACTAGGTTGAGATGGTAATAAAGACCACCGGTTTACCGATTTATTGTTAAAAAAAAAAAAAAAAAACAGAAATTTTGTCTCATATCATATCATATTCTCCTTTAATCTAATTTCATTCCTTCTTTTGATTATATCATTTCTTTTTCTTAAAATTCCCAAGTCCGATTCTACCTAGCCTTTATTAATTTTTATTAATTATGTACTTTTTTATTTTAAAAGATTCTAGTTGATTTCTTGTTTTCTTATTGCCGAAAATTGAGAATTTAAAGAAAATTTAAAATACGATATCTTCTTTACATGATGTTATTTGATTAAAATATCGTTAATTAAATTAAATTTTATAGAAAAGACCTTATTTTAAGTGAATCGAGAGAAAAAATTATGTCTAGTAAATTATGGCATGATGTCTCGAATCCTCGAAAATAAGAATAATTGCCATTTGATTATTACCTAAGTCCTACGTGTCTTGAATTTTAAAAGAATGTTCGATTATATCGGTTTAATAAAAAAGTAGTACCCCATAAGTTAGGGCACGATTTCTCAAGTCCTCTAATTAAAGAATATCATCTCGATTCTAGTTATTTCTTATGCATCGGGTAAAAACGAATATAACATTTAATGCGATATACAATTAATTTATGAACGAATATTTAAGCTTTTTTTTTTTAAGATGAAATCGGCTGAATTAATTGGAAATGAAAATACAACCTAATAAAGTCCAGAAAAAACAACTCAGGGCTATAACCCATTAGACTAGCTGACCATTAATACCTAAGCCCTTAGGTTTAGGCCTAAGAACAACTAGACCAGCTTTATACTAAAATCACTATAATCAAACAAAGCCCACAGGAAATTCTTTTAAAACTGTCCACTATGTAAAAACAAAAAAAGGAAACTAATTAAAAACTAGCCGATTCCCAATATACACCTGGATCCCTTTATCTAGCACCTCTTTACATCACCGTCCATTCTGTGTTTATTGATAGCCACTTAGGCTATCTGTTATCCATCATTTACCTCGATGGTTCTTTAATCTGGGTTATTTCTCCATCTTCCCTCTGGCTGCGACTGGTGTTGATTTACATTCGCCATTCTCTGGTACGTTTCCTCGAACAAAATATTTAAGCATGTTCGTACTATAGTAACGACAGAAATAGAACAAAATAACTATATGGGTAAAAAACGGAACTATAATATAGTAAAATAATAGTGAGAATAAAATAATAGTAATCATGCTAATAAATAATAATACATCTATAATAGTAATAATAATATTAATCAATGATGGTAACAATAAATAATTATGATATGATTAATATCATATTTAATGAAAAAATAAGAAAAATTAAAAAAATATAAATTAAAGGGGAAAAATGTAAATGATATAAATTAGAAATGTTAAAAAAATAAAAATAGAAAAAAAAGGAAAGAATGGTTGAATTAAATAAATGGACTAAATTGAGATTTAAACAAAATTTAAAGCATGGATTGCAAAAAAAAGGGAAATGAAGGACTAAATTGAAAATATAACCAAATTTAAATCCTAAATTATAAGAAAACAGAACATAAATGATTAAATTAAAATAAGAATAAATGTATGGGGACTCAAAGGAAAATTATCCCAACCCAATCTCATTCCCTTAGGCCAACAGTGAGTTAAGGGACTGACTTGTAAAGGAATTAAAATTAAAGGGTGAAATTAAAATAAATTAAAAAGAAATAGAACGAAATCAAAAAGGGACGATAAAGTGAAGGACCAAAGTGGCAATTAAACCTTCCATGCGAAAACGAGCGAACCATAAAGGGTATTTGAATCAAATTTTCAAGTTGTGCCAAAACGACGTCGTTTTAGAGGCTATATAAATTAAAAAATTCTCAACACATAGAACGTTATTCTAGGGTTAAAACCCCCTAAAAAGAATCAAACCTCCAAAAAAGAAGATGAAACCCTTTGGTTTCTTTTTCGTCCGATGAGGCCCTCGACGAACCTTAAGGGGTTTGGAGACCTTTCGAATCGGGAAGGCCACCTACGTCGGCCGTGAGACGAAACGTTAGGTAAAGATCTGAACTTTTTGTTTTTTTTTTAAATAATAAAAAATCGAAATAAATAGACTACCATCGTTTTTGAAATTTCGTTGCTTTCTTTTTTTGTATTTGATTTCTCTTTTTTGGTGTTACAATGGTTTCGGCTTTTATAGCCAAATAGATTACATGATATTAGTTTTTTTTTTTCTTTTTACTTTCCCCTTTTTGTTTATGCTATCCCTGCTCTTCTGCTTTTGTGTTTATGCTATCTCTGCTCTCTGTTCTTTGTTTTTTTTTTTTTGCAGGTTTTTCATAGCAAGGGGCTAAGTCAACGGAGGTGGAAAGGCACGCCCCTTGCCATTTTGGTGAAATGGTGGCGTGTTTGTTGGGTTTTCTCTTGGATATAATCTTTGGTCTTGTGCTTTGTTTTTTCAGGCCTTTTTATTTAATATAAAAAAAAATCATAAATTTACATTCTTGCATCTATCCATATGAAATTGTATAAATTTGTGTTTAGATTAAGATAATTTTGATATCCATTTGTCCAAATTTATTATGAGTGTATATTATTATTAACTTTTAAATAATATTTTAGACTTTTAAATTTTAAATTTTTTTGCTTACATGGCATAACACATCAGCATATTTATCCAAGTAGCATGTCACATGTCAACTTCTCATACACATCAACAAATATTAATGGTTAAACTGATCAATGCTTGTTTCATTAACGAAAGGGGCCAATTGATTTTTATCATTATGCGCTCAATTGAGTGCATGTTTCATAAGAGCTTGATTAATTATTTTTTATACCAAGGATTTTTTAGGGTTTTTTACCCAAATAATACAAAAAAAAATAAAAAATTACCAAAATAATACCCCATTTTTTTTATTTACCAAAATAATACAAACTTTTTTTTATTTACCAAAATAATACAAACAAAAAAAAAACTGAAAAATAAAAAAAAACAGTGTGGGGCCAATTTGAACATAATAATAATAGAAACATAATAATAATAGCAAAAATATATTAAGTTAGTTAGTTTGATAATAAAATAACGAAAATGAAAAAACGTTAAATCGAACCTTAAAGCAAAATTTTTGGGGGAATCAAAGATAAATAACAGGAAATGGACCAATTTGAACGTCGGATAACAAGGAGGGACCAAAATGGAACTAATCCCCCCTCCAAAATGCACGGCTTCAAGGAGGACCAAATGCAGTCAAAACCAATTTTAGGGCAAAAAAAATAATGAAAACTTAATTGCAAAATAATAAAAAACGGAATGGCTAAAAGTAATTGGACGAATTTTAAAAAACAAAGAAATCGAAATGAAATAGACAAAATTCCCACGTAATTGAAAGAGAAAATAAAATAATTCAATTCCAATATAAATAAGAAAAGAGAGAATAATCCAATTCCAAATGGAAGTAAGAACCCCCAAAGTAATCTCCCTCTTCAAAGGACCAAATCCCCCTATTTATATACACGGGATTTACTAAAAATAGCCTAACTAATTTAATAATAAAATAAAATAAAATAAAATAAAATCTTTCTATTTTTAGCCTTTTACCAAGTCAACAAAATTGGATAATCCATTGGTTTTCTCCATCTTTTTGATTTGGCCATAATTTAATGATTGTCTTTCAATTTGACCCTTTTTGGCTTCGATTATTATTTTTTCCGGGCCCAGGCCAAAATTGGCCTATTACAGCTGCCCCTCTTTGCTCATTTTCGTGTAACGAGAATGGAGCAAAGACTTTAGAAAAAGGCCAAATTTGCCTGGGCTGGCCGAGTCTTGACTTCTTAGCGCTTCTTATCTTCAAGTAGCATCGCTCTAACCCACTGCATCTTCGAAGGTATAGAAATTGTCGCTTTAAAACGTTCTATTACTACCTCATTGAGATAAGATTCGTTTAGATTCGATCTACTCCGCTCCTGCTCAGCGAAGATAAGATCTGCTATATTTAGCCAGCTCCGCTCCAGCTCAGTGGAGGTAAGGCTTGTCTAAATTTGATCTGCTCCGCTCCTGCTCAGCGAAGATAAGATCTACTATATTTAGCCTGCTCCACTCCTGCTCAGTGGAGATAAGGCTAGTGGCTTAAATCTGTTCCGCTCCTGCTCAGCGAAGATAAGATTTTGCCGAAATTTGATCTGCTCCACTCCTGCTCAGCAAAGATAAGATCTGCTGTAGTTAACCTGCTCCACCCCTGACCAGTGGAGATAAGGCTAGTACTCGAAATCTGCTCCATTGCCAATATACGGGGATAAAATTCGTCGAAATTTGATCTGTTCCACTCTTGTCAGTGGGATGAGATCTGCTATATTTAGCCTATTCCACTCCTGCTCAGTGAGATAATGCTGGTGGTTTGAATCTGCTCCATTGCCGATACATGGAGATAAGATCCGTCGAAATTTGATCTATTCCACTCCTGCCAGTGGGATGAGATCTGTTATATTTAGCCTGTTCCACTCCTGCTCAGTGGGATAAGGCTGGTGGTTTGAATCTGCTCCATTGTCAATACATGGAAATAAAATTCATCGAAATTTGATCTGTTCCACTCCTGCCAGTGGGATGAGATCTGCTATATTTAGCCTGTTCCACTCCTACTCAGTGGGATAAGGCTGGTGTTTGGAATCTGTTCCATTACTGGTGTGTGAAGATAAGATTCTCAAAAATTCGATCTGCTTTACTCCTGCTCAGTGAAGATAAGGCTGATGATTGGAATCTGCTCCATTGCCGATACATGGAGATAAGATTCACCAAAATTTGATCTGCTCTGCTCCTGCTCAGCGAAGATAAGATCTGGTATGTTTAGCATGCTTCACTCCTGCTCAGTGAAGATAAGGCTGGCGACTGAAATTTGTAATTTTAATCAATCTGGCTACACTGTCCACTAGGGAATCCATCTGTAGAAGTGATTTCCTGGGGTTTATGCTTATGCCAAATGATTAGGATGTCATGATCAACACGAATCAAATGCTCCTTGTAATGACCCAAATTCCCGGGCACCGGAAAAACGAGTCGTAGGGCCTCTGTCTTAGGAAAATAAGTCCGTAAATATTTATTAAATATATATATATATTATGAGGTTAGTTATGAATTGAATTAGATTTTGATTAAGTGAATCTAATTTAATTAGAAACAATTAGTAGATAAGACTAAATTGAATAAAGTGCAAAAGTTTAAGTATAGAATAGAAAATTGTTAAAGGATTAAATTAGTAATTAAACCAAAGTAAGTGACATGTGTGAATGATGGATAAATACATGTGTATTTATATTATTGGTACAATTGTATTATGTGTGTGTATTTACTTATTAATTAAGTAAAATAATAATTATTAATAATTATGTGATATTATATTTTATTAAATTATTTTGATAATGACAAGTGTATGGTGATAGATAATACATGTGTATGTATGTGCATAATACATATGTATTAATTTTATTTGATATTAATTAGATATTTTATAATTGATTATAGTAATAAAATAAATAAAAGAAATAATAAAAGAAATGAAACAAAAAGATAGAAAGAAAGAAAGAGAAGTCACGAAACAAAGAAAGAAAGGAAAGAAAGAAAAGAAAAAGAAAAAGTTGGAGAATTGAAGCTTGAAAATTTATTTGGTAAGTTAATTAAGCCCTTTCCTTTCTAATTTTGCTATTTTTGAAACTTTTGAGAAAGATTTTCTTGAATTCATGAGAAAATATTGAAAATTAATGGAGGTTTGATTAGGGTTTATGTTGAAGAAATGATGAAATTAGGGATTAATTTGATAGAATTATGAATTTGAATTGAATTAGGGACTTAATTATAAAACAAGCTATAAGTTTTGAGTTTTAGGGATTAAATTGAAAGAAATTCGGAATTATGGAAAAATGATGAAAATTTGATAGTTATATGAATATTTTGATGGAAATTGAATAGAAATAAGGTGTGAATTGGTGTTATAAATTTGGTTATTAGCATTTTTACATCAAAACAGTTTTGGGAAGTAGCAATGGTTTGACTTTGAAAATTCACTAAAAATTGTAGGAATTGAATTAGAGGATGAATAAGATATGGAATTAAAGCTTATTGAGTCTAGTTTCTTATAGTAGAAACATTGTGAGCAATGAATTTATGAAGCAAGAGATATTTGAAATTTTGTAAGACTGGTTCAGGGTGATTTCGAGACACTCTGTTTTGACTTTGGAAAATCATTAAAAATTGTAAAAAAATTATTATGGAGTGTAATTTATATGTGTGAACTCCTTAATGAATCTAGGTTCAAAAGAAATAAACAATAACCTTATTCAAGTTCTGTACAATGAGATAATTGATTTTTAGTAGAGAAAGGTCAGAACTGTCAAGTGGAGTAACAGGGGAATCTTTAATGAATAAACTGTACTAATTGGCTAGACCAAAAATTCTGAAAATTTTATGATGAGAAGATATATGAGTCTAGTTTCAAGGAAAATTTACGGATATTAATTTGGAGTTTCGTAGCTCAAGATATAAATAATTTAGTAATAATGACTCAAATAGACAGCTTAATGGTGAAATTATATATATCTTAAAAATGGTCAAATTTGCATGTTTAGGCTTATGAATTAAAAATTGAATTGTATTATATTAATTAATTATAATTATGCTAATTTTCGTAGCAAACAAAGAAACTGAGGCATCCAATACGAAGGGGAAAGAGAAAGTAGTCGAGGAATAGCTCGGAGAAATCGGTTTGTATTATCATAATTCAAAATATTTATTATTGCATATTTAATTGTTTATATATATATGAATGTGCATGAAAATGACTTGAATGTGAATTGTTGATTATTTGTGATTACATTGAGAAATATAAGAGAATTGATTGAAATGTGAAAATGTTTCGGAAATGGAAATGTGATTGAAACCCTATTAACTAGTCGGGCTTAGTGGATATAATTGGCATGCCATAGGATTGGAAGTGTTCAGGGATTCTTCGACCTCGAGTCGATGAGGCACTAGGTGTGCATAGATCTACTTCGGATAGTTTCGATGAGGCTTTGGTAGCCACATTGCTTCGGCTTGGCCGATGAGGTACTTGGTGTGCCATAGATCTGATTTACTTCGAACTATCCGATGAGGCGTTGGTCGCCACTCTGGTGTGTTTGGTTGGATCCGCGTATCCACCTTGGTCCGAGTCAGGTTAATAGGGCCTATAAGTGAAATGAGCAAAATTATTTGAATCTGGTTATCTGAATTATCGAATGAAAGGTGAAAGAAAATGATGATATGAAATGTGAAAAGAAATTGTGTTATGAAGTTGAAAGCATGAACTTTATGTTTATGAATTATGTATACATGAAAGTGTTATGAATTAAGTGTTTACATGTTGGTGAAAACTTTATAATCATTTGAATGATATTAATATGACATGAATTGGCATATTCAATTGACTACTTGTGCATTTATGCTTTGAATCTGATTTGATGTTATTAATTGAATTATGATAATACCACTGAGTATTTTCAATACTCAGCGTACGGTTGTTTTCCGTGCGCAGGTTAGGTAAAGTAGAGTTCGATTCTGCATTCAAAATCATCTCCGACTCCAGCTCATTTTGTGGTGAAAATCTTATCTTCTGGTAATGTGGCATGTACTAGGTTTTAGGTTGTCACTTGTACATATTTAATGTTTTGAATGTGAAAAATGGTGTATCAACTTTAAGGAGTTTGACGTATGAATGGATGATTCCTAAGTTTATGAAATGAATGGTATATAGTTATATGTTATGTGGAAGTGAATTGGAATGGTTTATTTCTAGTTTGAACTTGCAGGAGGTTTATGTAAAAATAAGCAAAAATGCTGCCGAAATTTTTATAAAAAAAAAATTTATGAATGAAATCAATTAGTAAAGTAAAATATAATTTATATGCATTTAGGATTATACTATAATTTATTGTTAAATAATAATTTTCTTGTTTGTTTATTTATTAAGAATTATCTGTAAATTGTCTGATTTGTCTGGTAATGCCTTGTAACCCTATTCCGGGATCGGTTTGGGGTTAGAGGGTGTTACACTCCTAACTAAATGTATTATGAATGACATTTGTATTAATGCAAAATGTCGTGAATATGATCCCTTTTTAATGCTTGGGCTGTTATTTCCGTTGTTTGTTAATGTTATCGCTTTACTGACGTGGGTCTTCTTGTTCAGTTGATATTTTCTGACAGAAAACTTGTAGAAACAATCTCATTTTGTTTAACTGGTTTGCCCCACTATGACTTAAAGGTCCAGTCCACTGTATTTCTAGGACATAGGGCTTGCATCATCTTCAAACCCCTCCACAGCAACTCAGGGGAATATAATCTGATTCTTTCAATCCATTCCCACCACAATTCAAGGGTATAGGATTTGATTCTTCTTCCATCAATTTGGTCCGTTACACCATTCCTTGGGTGTCATGACTGGATGTGCATGCTTAAATTTGCATGGATGCAGAATATCATTTTTCTCTCGAGAATGATCCCTTTTAAAGCTTGGGTTGACATTGCTCGTTATTTGTCAAGATTGTGTTACCAACGCAATATTTGCCTTTGACAGAAAATCTTAAGGGGTAGTCTCTTGGACAATTCCAACCCTTAGGCTTGGTAAGTTCTAAACAATAGTCTTGTTTCAGATTCTCGTATTTATTTAGAAACTTCTAGAGTAATAAGCAGAACTCTTCTTGTAAAAATATCATTAGTCCTTTAATCTTTATTTTAATGCAAAGTGCTTGAAAGAGATCATGGCAAGGGACAAGAATGAAATTAATCAAGAGTATAGCTCGAAACAATTAAATTAATCGAAGATAACCAAGAAAATAAAATTGATTAGGGCGTATCTAAAAAAGAATAAGGTAATCAAGGATAACAAACATGGGTAGGTTAGAAAATTAGGTGCCCCAAATATCACAGCCTGAGCTTCTCTGTACAAACTTCTTGATGACCATTTTGAGCTCAATATGTGTTTAGGTGATCCGAAGTACTTTGTCAATGCCCCAAGATGTAGCATATTTCCTCATTGTTAACTCAGGCATAGTAAGACTACCACATGCCCCACTTTCGATCCAAATTTCAGTCGCCCTTTTCGGGTTTTCAACTCAAATCCCCTTTGGTCTCAAAGCGCCTTTTGCGGGTTTTCGCCTTGGCCTCTCATTTTCTTTTCATTTATTTTTCTCTTTATTTTCTTTTTTTTTGTTTTTTATTTTTTCCTCTTTTTTCTTCTTTTCTCTTCTTCTTTTTGAAAGCGAAGTAATTTTCGATTAAATCTAAATTTGCAGGGTCAGGCAAGTTCTTGCCATCCATCTTGGTTAATATCAATGCCCCTCCAATGATAAGGTCATTCCCAATTCGACATCCTTTTTCTCTGAGATCCTTTTGTATGGGAAGGATCCTTTTCAAAACTAAGTTTCCTTGATAAAATTTTTGGACAATCTTTTCATCATCACTTCGTATCATCTTGGTGTATTTGATCGTGACGGATAATTTTTGACCTCCTTTCTTCAATCAGGTTCATTTGATCATCGGAACTGAATTTATTCGACTCCCACTCTGCCAAAACTCGTGGAGAAGAAAACTCAACTTTAACAGACAAAACTGCATTCATTCCATAAATCAACAAGCAAAGCGTTGCCCCGGTAGAGGTTCTGGTAGAGGCTCCCACGATCCCTTTTTTTTTGCACTGTTTATTTTTAGACAATATGGTGTTTAATCTTAAATAGACCGGACGCTTCTGATATCGTGCTATTGTTTAAATTTAGTACATCGTCAAATGTGATCTTTTTGGTACTCCATACTGACATAGAATCTGCTAGCTGTTGACCTCGCGTCATCGGCATATGAAGCAGCCTTCGTCCACTTGGCAATGTAATCAACGACCACAAAAAAATGAATCGCTACTTGTCAGAGGCTTTTGGCGAAATCGGCCCGACGACATACATGCCCCACATAAAAAAAAATTATGGGTTCCACCGTTTCTTTGCAACATGAGATTTGCTTCTCATCACCGTCATCAACAGATCAGAAAATAAGCTACAACCTTAATCATCTTCAAAGTCTTGAGATCCCACTAAACACATATCTCGCTCAAAAAGAGATTTTAAGTTAGCAGCAGTGTCGCTCATATCATTGATATCTAGAGACCTGTTACGTGGGCGAAGCAAGATCCGAAAAACAATAGAATCCAAGAATGTAATCATGAATGAAATGGCAATAAATAAGAACAATTATTTGCAATAAGAAACAAAGATGCATTTTATTGAAAATAAAGAATGCTGGACATAAGCCTGTTTTACAAAAGAATTCTTATTGCCTTTAGGCTTAAAGCAACAAGTGTGTTTTGAATATTACTCCTGATTAACCCTAAAAAATACAGGAATCTCTTCTACCGTCCCACTGTTCAAAACACTCCAAAGTATACAAAGGTTAAATTTTCTTTCTCACATCCTCGATTATCGCATTTACCCCCTTATCAACATGGTTGGGTAATAGATTTTCTACACCGGATTGGTTGTCAAACTTCACAATGCCCATGTCAACAAGCCTTTCGACTAACTTCTTAAAAGGGATGCAATTTTCTATTGAGTGCCCCGTGATTCTCGCGTGGTATTCGCATTGGACATTTTCATTGTACCACTTTGGGTATGGAGGTTGCACGGGTTTCGAGTAGAACGGAGCTACCACACGCGTATCAAACAAATTTTGGTATAACTCACTATAAGTCATTGGGATAGGAGTGAACTGGAATTTTTCTACGTTTAGCCCCTAGCTGGATTCCCGCATTGAGGGGCCTTGAAAGCTAGAAGTCACGGCTTTCGGTTGGCCTACAGTGACCAATTTGGAATACCCTTTGCTCACATTGCTCACTTTATTTTCATTTCTCTTTGGGGTTGACCTTTAGGTGCTTACTCATGTACCTATCTTCCCACATCTTACCGCGTTTTCTATTATCTTACCGAACATTATTATATCTGGGAAGCTCATGGTAGTGCTGCCCAACATATGGTTAATGAACGGGGCCTTTAGAGTGTTGATGAAAAGCATTGCTACTTCCCTCTCTAAAAGAGGTGGTTGTACTTGTGTGGCTACTTCTCTCCACCTCTGTGCATACTACCTGAAGCTTTCGCTTGACTTTTTCTCCATGTTCTGTAACATGATCTTGTCAGGTGCTATATTTGTTACATGGCCATATTGTCTCATAAAGGCCTGCACTAAGTCCTTCTAGGATTTGACTTAGGTACGGCTCAACTGATTGTACCATTTTGCCGCGGCCCCCGTCAGACTATCTTGAAAACAGTGAATCAACAATTGGTCGTTGTTGACATATCCCGTCATTCTCCGACAGAACATTGTGATATGGGCCTCAGAACAACTGGTTCCGTTGTATCTTTCGAACTCTGGCATCTTAAACTTTGGAGGAAGTATCAAATCTGGTACCAGACTTAACTCTTTAGCATCCATTCCGCATTGGTAATCAGCACTTTCCAATGCTTTAAACTTTTCCTCCAACCATTTGCATCGGTCTTCAAACTGTTTAGGAAGCTCCGTTTTTGCCTTTTCCACTTCTACCGCACCATCGAAGTCGGGGACATCGAGGGTTATAGGATGGTCTCCAGGTTATGAACTTGAACCTATTGGGAAATTTACTTGTACTGAGGTACCGGATTGATACTGAGGTCTAATATTAACAGACACCTTCGGTGGTTGGACACTTGTTGGGGCCAAACCAGGAGGACAAGCAAAGTCTTCGTTGTCGTCCCCAATATCCACCATAGGGCTTTTTCTTTTGTCAGACCTTCCCTTAAACAGCTGTGTGAACTGGCTTATCATGTTATTTTGGGATTCTAGCATGCTTTTCTGGGATTCCAGCATTTGATCCCTCATCTCTTGTTGGATCCTGGCCAACTGTTCTTGCATCTGAGCTTGCAGCTGATCCTGCATCTCCTTTTACATTTGCTCCAATTTTTCTAACCTCTGTTCCATAGCTTTCGTTTTTCTTCGAGTGTGGTAGTGATGTTCCAGGGTAACTATAATACAATCTTTAATTAATAGGGCTCTTTTGTAAAATTTAATGCACATGATAAGATGTAATGCGATGTAATACAAATGCATGATATGAAGGCAAAAAGAAATAGAGGCGTCGATTCTGAATTCAATTTCATTAGAATAACTTTTCTAGAAAACAAACTTCTTTACATAAAATGAATTACATATGCGGCCTTTGCCTTTTCAAGTGAAAACACTGATCTTTCCTTCATGGTCAAATCTTGCAAATTTTCCAAAAGACTCCTTTGCTATCTCCTTGTTGCTTGATCCGGGCCATGACCCATTGCTCACTTATCTTCACAACACTCATTATCTTCTTTGAGAAAATCAAGACGTGACGGCTCTTGTATCATCTTCGTTGGCTTGAATCTTGGCAATCAAATCATGTATTCCTCCGTGGACTACTAGCCTTCTCTTGTCATGTTTACTTGGACGACCGTATTGTAAATTCACTTTATCAAAAAATTTGTTTTCTCATGACAAACTATTCTATCTAGAAATCGAATATGAATTGACACCTCCTTTCTATGATGAAAATGCAATGCAATCAAACAAAAGAAGACATGTTAGTACAAGAAAAATAAACAACCTAGAACAACTATTTGGGTGACCACTAAGGTTTAGCGTAGTTCTACTTATGGCAAGCTCTTAGGGTTCGCTACATGTGGTTTGGTTCTAGACTAAAGGTACCTGAACCAGCAGATTTATTGATCCTCACCCGTTATAGGCTCATATGGACTGAGTTCAGTTCAAGGGGATACATTTCCCTATGGCCATGCGGAGGTGAAAACCTTACGAAAACATAGGTACGAATGTATCCCGAAAGCAATCCACTAGCCCATGCGGAGGTGAAAACCTCACAAAGGCATAGTTTCTCACTCCCACTTAAAGGTGCGACCACAACGGTCATGCAGTATGATGCAAGAATAATATATGAAACTTAAACCACAATGACACAAACAAATGGGACGAAAGAATCATAGTTTCAAAATAGAATTTTCATTTTTGACAAAAGGACAGAAATTAATCAATTTTACGGCTTGACTCTCTTATTGGTCCCCAGTGGAGTCACCAAGCTGTCGAAACCATTTTTAATTTTGAAAAAACGGGGATCGACTTTAAAAACATAGATGGAGTCGCCACCAATCCTTTTTGAGGTGTAATTGGGCCACCTTATAAAGCATTTTGGTCTACGAGTTTTAAGAAAATAAGTTCGGGAGTCGGTTACGTACGAGGAAGGGTTAGCACCCTCGTAACGCCCAAAATTGGTACCAAATTGATTTATAAATGTCCTTATTGTCCAAAATTTGAAAAAGTTTTTGAAATTTAATTCCTTTAAAAAACATTTAGATAACTTGAATTGGATGTCGAGATCTCTCATTCAGAAGGAATAAAATATCATGTCCAGCACGATTGGATACATTATTTCAAACCCTCAATACAAGATCATTTCGTAATTTCCAAAACTCATGCATTTGAAATTTCAAAAGGATATTTCATTATTTGGCCGAACGATAAATCGCAACCCAGCACGATTGGGCACGATTTATCGAATTTCTAAATATGAAATATTGCCTCGTTTTAATTTAAGAAAACCTGGATGAAATGCCAAAAGGATATTCCTTATCTTGGTCGAATGAAGAATTGAAACCCAGCACGATTGGGCACGATCTCTCAAAGTCCCCAAATACGAAACATTGCCTTATTTTGAAAAATCATTTTTATGAATTTGAATAAAATGTAATGTTTTAAAGATATACGTAATAGAAATAAAATGGACGTGAAAACGTAAATAATGATAATAAGAACAAAATAATCACGGAGAAATAAATAAAAAAGGTCAACAATACGATAAGTAAATAAGTGAGAATTAATAAAAAAATTAAATAATAAAATAAAGGGAAAAGTTGAAAAAATAAGAAATAAAATAAGGGAAAAAATAAAATAAAAGAAATAAAAAAGGTAATAATCATAGTAGAAATATAAATAGATAAATAAAAATCAGATAAATAATAATAGTATTAGAATAACAAAATAAATATAAATAGAAACATAATAATAATAGCAATAATATATTAAATTAGTTAGTTTGATAATAAAATAACGAAAATGAAAAAAGGTTAAATCGAACCTTAAAGCAAAATTTTGGGGGAATCAAAGATAAATAACAGGAAATGGACCAATTTGAACGTCGGATAACAAGGAGGGACCAAAAGGGAACTAATCCCCCCTCCAAAATGCACGGCTTCAAGGAGGACCAAATGCAGTCAAAACCAATTTTAAGGCAAAAAAAATAATGAAAACTTAATTGCAAAATAATAAAAAACGGAATGGCTAAAAGTAATTGGACGAATTTTAAAAAACAAAGAAATCGAAATGAAATAGACAAAATTCCCACGTAATTGAAAGAGAAAATAAAATAATTCAATTCCAATATAAATAAGAAAAGAGAGAATAATCCAATTCCAAATGAAAGTAAGAACCCCTAAAGTAATCTCCCTCTTCAAAGAACCAAATCCCCCTATTTATATACACGGGATTTATTAAAAATAGCCTAACTAATTTAATAATAAAATAAAATAAAATAAAATAAAATCTTTCTATTTTTAGCCTTTTACCAAGTCAACAAAATTGGATAATCCCTTGGTTTTCTCCATCTTTTTTATTTGGCCACAATTTAATGATTGTCTTTCAATTTGACCCTTTTTGGCTTCGATTATTATTTTTTCCGGGCCCAGGCCAAAATTGGCCTATTACAAGCATCACATAATTTAATTAAATATTTTGAATTTGGTTTGGAATTTTCTTTCTAAATAATCTAATATAGTTTAACCATATTTCGTGATTTGTACATTGTGTATAGATTAGGCTTCCCTTATTGTCAAAGATTTTTATTTTTATATATTTATAAAATTATATTATCAAATCAAATCAGAAAAAATGTTTTAAAATAAATATAATTTTTTGTTAATTAATTAGATGTTTTTATTTACAATAATATTGAATAAAAAATAATTATTTTATATATAATTTGAGAAATTTTTAAACTACACAAATATAATTGAAAATGTGACAAGTGTTTCATTTATTTATATATTAATTTTAAATTTCTTTAATATATCTTATAAGATCTTCTGCACATGTTATATATGAGATGATTTTTTATGTAAAAATGATGAATTATTATAAAATGTTTTAAAATTTAAATAAATAATATTAGAATAATTAAACCCTGGACACTAGAATTTTTATTTCCAAAATATTCAAATATACAAACTATCCATGTAAGATTTTTAATTTTTACAAATTTATAAAAATATAAATAAAAATTATTTTAAAACGTTTTAAAATTGAAATAGAATAAAACTTTTTTAGTTGGCTCACATGTCAAAATATATATACCTACCATTCACTTCCATTTTGTTTTGTTGTTTTTAATTAGAAATCTAGGTTGTGTTTGGTTTAAGGAAATGGAAGTTATTTTTTATTTTTTATTTTGGAAAATAGAAAATATTGAAGAAAATGTGTTTAGTTGAAATTTTTAAAAATGATTTTTGGAAAAAGAAAATTTATACAAATTAGAATATAATAAAAAATTGTTTTCATGGAAAATGTTTTGTAAAAGTGAGAAAAGATAATATAAAAATAAATGTTTTTAATTTTAGATGAGTTGGCCTTAGAGGTGAGCATGGGCCAAGCCAGGCCAGGCTGGGTTCGGGCCAGGCCCGACCAAAAATTTAAGCCCCTTTCCGAGGCCCGGACTTGGCCCGAAAAATGTGTCTAAAATTTTGTCCAAGTCAGACCTGGATAAAAGTTTTAAAATTTAGGCCCGACCCGGCCTGCCCATATTAATTTTTATATAATTTTAAAATATATATAATATATCAAAAATACTAAAAATATCAAAATAAATACTTCCCAACAAATTGAAAATAAATTTTTAAAAATATGTATACTTAAATAAACCAAGGTAGATGCAATTAACAAGCAAATGTCTCTAAAAATAAAATAATAACAAAATTAACAAATGTCTTTAAAATAATAACAAAATTAATAATAAAATAAGTTTTATACAATATCCAAACAATAACAACAAAATAGTAGTAAAATAACAGTAAAATGGTAGTAAAATGGGAGAAAATAACAAGAAAATAATATTTAAAAAATCATTTTTTTGTCATTTAGTGATTCAGGCAGGGCCGGGGCCAAAAATGTCTTACCCGAGGCCCGGCCTATTTTTTAAACGGGGCTTATTTTTTTGTCTAAGCCCATTTTTCGGGCCTATATTTTTGCCCAAACCCTACCACATTTCGGTTAGGCCTTCGGGCCGGGCCAGGTGGCCCGACCCATGCTCACTTCTAGTTAGCCTAGTAATGTAAATTTTTTATTTTATTTCTGTTAGAGAAAAGTAGTTACCAAACATGTTTTCAAATTTTCATTATTAAAAATATTTTTTTCTATATACTAGATATGTTTTTCAATTTTAAAAAATAAAAATTATTTTTCTAAAAATAAAAATAGAAAACATTTTAGAAACCATCAAAACCTTAGTTTTTAAAAATCCTAAAAACATCCATTTTATGGTGAAGATAATAGATCTAAAATTCTTTTCTATCACACCGAAAAATATATAGGGTTAATTGAAATAATTAATTAAGTAAAGAATTAGGTTTTATAATTAAGTAGTTAATGTATTCTTTAATTTTGAATTAATCACAATTAAAACAAGAGATATCTTGGAAATCACAATTTGTATGTCAGGCCGCTTTGTTTTTTCCACTTTATCTCTGGTTTCCGAGATATCTTTACGAGAAAAGGGAGACTTATTGGAACTTATGAATACCCAACTGAGGGAAATCTCTTTTTAATAGTAATGCAATAATGCAATGCAGACAGGGAATCTCTTTTTAATAAAGAAGTCTTTGTACAGAAAAAAAAAATACCTGTGTACTTAAAAAGAAGAAGAAGAAATTACAATATGTTCCATATTTTAATAAAATATAAACTCTTTGAAAAATAATTCAACGAGGTAGAGGCAGCCATTAAATGTTCCCCACCCTGCATACCGTCAACCCAAATTTTAATCAATGTTCAAGATATTTAATAGTACAAACACCGTCAACCCAAATTTTATTAGTCTCTAAAAATTATTGCCCAATCAAGATATTAAAAGTGTATTACCTTTAGCATATAAATAGGAAGAAATAGATAGCATAGCCTAGACTTCCATGCCTGCATACCGACCTTGCAAGAAAACTGCAGCAAAGAATGGCTTATACTTGCCTCCTAATGAACCATCTACTTGGTTCTCCATTTTTAACACGGATTTATGACTTCACTCTTCAATTCAATTGTTATAATATTAACTTGTAAAAACAGCCAAGTTTATTGAGGATATGAACTCACGAGGATGAGGAATTTTCTGCTATCTATTTCTTCCTATTTATATGTTAAAGTTGATATACTTTTGATATCTTGATCGGGTAATAATTTCTAGAGGCTAATTACTATAAATTTTTAATGAAATTAGGATTAATTGTCTTTATACTATTGAATATCTTGAACTTTGATAAAAAAAAATACACTACTTATTACTTAAAACTTTATTTCACTATTACGGTCGGGCCCAAACAATATTTTTTTGTTATCTAAAATTAAATAAAATTGAAAAATATTTTTTATTAGTAATTATAAACAATCAAATATTTTATATTTTCAAATCTTTTCCTTTCTCCTAAAAATATAAAATAAAATATTAGAGGCATTTTCAGTTTTTTTCATATTTAAAAGCAACTCCTTTTTATAACTCATATGTCTGTCTTTTGACATGATCTTTAAAAAAAAAAATTTCCCCTTTGATTCTCAATTTTTTTTTTGTTTATCTTATGCGTGACTTTGGTATGGAAGATGAATTAGCCAATCTAAGACTTCTGGATGAAGCAGAGGAAGCGTTCCAGGAGGAAGCAGCGATAGTGGACCAAAGTTATCAATTTTGTTTGGTGGGGCACTGTCTCACAAATAGTGTTGTCCATTTCCCTTCTTTACGCAACACTATGGCTGATCTGTGGCATCCAATTGGAGGGATATGTATTATGGATCTAGGAGATAAAATGTATCTTTTCCAATTTTTCTATGAGGTTGACTTGCAAAGAGTGCTTTCTGGTACACCTTGGTTTTTTAACAACCATTTGCTTATTCTGCAAACAATTCAAAAAGGTGAAAATCCGTTAGCCATATTGTTAAATTTTACTGAATTCTGGGTCCAAATTCTCGATTTGCCTCCAGGGCTAATGACCGAAATAATGGCAAAACAATTTGGTGAATTTTTAGGGAAATTTCTAAAATACGATACTTCCATTCTGACTTTGGGATTTAAAAGATATATTCGTATTTGTGTTCGTTTGGATATTTCTACTCCGTTGAAACAAAAGAAAAAGGTCCAGATTGGAAAAGAAAGGACATGTTGAGAGTTATTGCCCTCTTCAGCTCCGAATTGAGCCAGCTAATATTATCTTTGGCAGGGATTTATCCTTGCGTGCGAAGGCACAGCGGTGAAGTAGGGTGGCAAGTAGGTGGCTTCGTCAAACTGATGGATCACAGTGGAACAATGCAAATATGGAAGGTAACAATTAGAGCAGTAAATGGATGAATGATTTTGGGAGTAATTTAAGGGGGAATCGTGGAATCAATATCCAAATCCTAATTTAATCCCACTGAATTCTAGTCAATAGATTTTATCTAAAGAGCCTGATGATTGGCGCAAAATGGGCAGTGGAGTTTTAAATGGTAATAGTTCTGGAAATTGGCCCACTGACCTAATGTTGGAGGAGGAAAATGACCCATTAATTAATTTGGAAGGAAAGAAATGGCAAAGGATTGTGTAGGGTTCATTAACTCTTGTGGGGAACAACGTGAAAGTAGGTCATTTTAACTTAACGGCTAGCTTTGGTGAACAGAGTAGTCGAATGCAATGAAAGTCATCAGCTGGAACATTAGTGGCTTGGGGAGATCACGAACTGTTAAGAGGCTCAAGGACAAGTTGAGAGCCATTAATCCCCCGATATTCTTTCTTATAGAAACAAAGTTAAATTCTAAAAAGATGGAAACGGTGAGAACGAAATGCGATTTTGAAAATGGGATTGATATTGGGACGGTGGGTTCAAAAGGAAGTTTGTCATTAGGTTGGAAGGGAAATTCTTTGATTCGCCTTAAGAGTTTTTATTCTCTTCATATTGATATCGAGGTTCAAGATATTAATGAGATGATATTTGGCGATTAACGAGATTTTATTGGAATCCGAAAGAAAGGAATAAAAGCGAGTGTTGGGAATTACTTAGATGATTGGGGCAGGACCAAACGACCCCTTGGGTAGTGTTGGGAGATTTTAATGAAATCGTGAACTCTTTCGAAAAAAAAGGAAAAACGTCTAAAAGCAAAACGGTGGATGAATGAATTTAAAATAGCTTTGGAAGATTGCGGGCTCAATGATCTGGGATACATTGGTAGGTGGTTTACGTGGGAGCGAGGAAGGTTTTTTTCAACAAACATAAGGGAGAGGCTGGATTGGGGTGTTGCGACCTTGAATTGGATAAATCTTTGTCCAAGCTACCAATTAGAACATTTGAATCACTCTTTCTCAGATCATGGTCCGATTTTGTTAGATACCTTGGAAATCAAAGGAATATTCTGTTTCTAAAAGACAACTTTTTTTGGTTTGAAGCCAAATGGTGTTTAGATAATTCTTTTAAGGGGAGATACAAAGAAATTGGGCTGGAATTGCAGGAAATGTCCCGGATAAGCTTAGGAGATTGGGACAACAATTTCAAAAATGGAGTAGATCTAGAACTAGAGAGCAAATGAAAAGCAGTGTAGAATTTAAAGAAAGACTAAATTGTCTCTATGATCAGGAGCCAACAAATGAGGTTCTTATTGAAATCACAAATGTTCAATTGGGCCTTAACTTACAGGCTGATCAGGAAGAATTTTTTTAGGAACAACGAGCCCGCGTCAATTGGCTGAAAAATGGAATAGAAATACCAGTTATTTTCATAAAGTAGCTGTTCAATGTCAGTTCCATGGTCGAATTAATGAGTTAGAATGGACGGATGGCGTAAGGATTTATACAACAGAGGAGATGCTAAAGCTTGCCTCGGATTTCTTTGTTAATTTATTTTAAGCTTCGGACATGGGTTCAGACGAGCGTGTATTCGCGTTAGTGGAGAAAAGAATTACTGATGACATGAATAATTTTTTACTTCAACAATTTACATACGAGTATATCGCCTATGCTGTTAAGATGATGGTACCATTGAAAGCTTCCGACATTAATGGTTTTCTAGCAACTTTTTTTCAAAGGTACTGACATATTCTTGGACCTAAAACTTCTAGCTATTACTTATCTGTTTTGAATGGTGATTTTGAAATAGGTGATATTAATAAAACCCGCATTGTTTTGATCCCTAAAGTTGATAAACCAAAAGATCTCTCACAATTTAGACCCATAAGTCTTTGTAACGTAGTTTACAAAATTATCTCGAAAGTCTTGGTGAATCGTATGGGTACTATTTTAGGGAACTATATTAATGAAGCCTAAGGGGTTTTTATCCCAAGAAGACATATTTTGGATAATGTACTTATTGCTTAGGAAATACTTTATTCCTTGAAAATGAAGAAGAAAGGAAAAAAGGGGAATTTTGCGTTAAAGCTCGATATGAGTAAAGCGTATGATCACGTTGAATGGGATTTTTTGGTTGGAATGATGATTTATTTGGGGTTTCATGCTGATTGGATTGTTCTTATCATGAGATGTATTTGTTTAATTTCCTAATAGTGAATGGTTCTCACCTTCAAGAGGCTTCAGACAAGGCGATCCACTTAGTCTTTATCTCTTTCTTATTTGTGTTGAGGGTTTTTCAACTCTAATTACTGAAGCAAAGCAAAAGGGTCTGATGAGGGGGTTTCTATTGGAAGGGAAAGATTTTCGATCAACCACTTGTTCTTCGCAGACGACTGTATTCTTTTTGGAGATACTCCTAATGAAGGGGCTAAAGTGGTTGGTAATATTATTAGAGAGTACGAGATGATTTCGGGTCAGAGAGTGAATTTCGAAAAGTCACTGATCTACTTTGGGGCTAATGTAGATGCAAATGTCAAGAACACTATAACTAATGTCCTGGGTGTTAGGGTTGCTTCAAATCCTGAGAAGTATTTAGGGCTGCCTATGATGGTTGGGCGAAAAAAAGATTTGGGCTTTTGCCAATTTTATTGACCGGTTTAGAAGACGTATCGCTAGTTGGAGTTTACACTATTTATCAATAGGGGAAAAGAAGTTTTCGTTAAATCGGTCTTACAGTCTATACCGGTTTACGTTATGCAATGTTTTACGGTGCCAAAAATTTTATGTTGAAAACTTGAAGGTATTATAAACAAGTTTTAGTGGTCTAACAATAAATCGTCTAAGGGTATACATTGAAGTAATTGGGACACTTTGTGTAAACCAAAAAGTGTTGGTGAGTTGGGTTTCAAAAATATATTTTTGTTTAATAAAACTTTATTAGCAAAACAAGTGTGGCGTCTTTTATCCCAACCTAATAGTCATTTAGACATATTATCAGCAAAGATAGACTCTTACCCATCGTTTACCTAGAAGAGTATTTGCAGTGCTTGAGATCTAATTGCTGATGGAATTTTGTGGAGAATTGGTATTGGAGCTAGCGTGTAATACCCCTTATCCGTATTCGATGTCGGGACAGGGTACGGGGCATTACTGGACTTAAGGACAAGCAGACACACAAAACTAAGCCATAAATTTGCATCCAAATTAAAACTTTTCCATTTAGTTATAAATTCTCTAATACGAGCCTTCGAGGCCTTAAAATGTGCTTTGTGTAACACCCCTAACCCCAAACCGTCACCAAAATAGGGTTATAAGACATTACCAGACTTATAACGAAGTAAATGAATAAAATTTGAATCATAAATCTGAGTTTTAATTTAAAACCTTCTAATTTCCATCAAATAGTCTTTAATATGGGCTTACGGTGCCTAAAATATACTTAGGAAGTGATCTGGGCTAAACCGGGAACTTCAGAAAATTTTCTTTGAAAACAGGGGCACACGCCCGTCTGGCCTGGGACATGCCCGTGTGGCCAGCCCGTGAGGCTCCCATGGCCGTGGGGCCAAGCCGTGGGCAGATCTGACTTGTTACACATGGCCGTGGAACTTGCCCATGAGCAATCCTGACTTAGCCACACGGCCTGGGCACATGCCCATGTGCCTTGGCCGTGTGAAAGCAATATTTTTCACCATTTTTAAGCTACTTTTAACTACCAAACACACCTAATTCATGGTTAAATCATTTACTTATAATTCTTCAATCAATTCACGTTATCGTATTACTCAAACTTTGTAATTATTCATTTATTCATATTAAAATTTTCCTAAGAGTTGTATATCTCATTTACCATTTAAACATTTACAAGTAACTAAAACCAAACCTAGAACAAGTCACCTTTACATTAATAATTTGATCTTTTAAACATCAAACTAAGTTTCATACAAATGTGCATTCCATCACTTTTCACATAACATAACCATTAATAACTTCATCTAACCAAACAATTAATACATGCCATATAAATCAAAAGATAATAGCCCAAAAACTACTGGCGAATGCTAGGATAGTGTGATTCTTCGTGATGATCTGATCCTCTGAAACCACTTTAATCTATAAAACATGTCAAACACATTCAAGTAAGCTTGTGAAAGCTTAGTAAGTCCATAGGCATGGAAAGTAAACTTACCAAAAATAATAAAACATTTACTTAGTATACATTTCACTAATATCTCCTGTCATTCACAAATCAAATCAATTTCACTTAGTATCATTCAATAATACCCATACTCGAATTTCATTCTTTTAGGCCATTTATTATTTACCATTTCTTATCAAATTAGGAACTATACGGAATTGAGTACATTGCCTTCTTTTGCCATAGGAGAACTATGGATTTTCTCATAATCACGTTTCATTTTCCAAAGCTATAGCCCAGCAATGGTCTTACACGGGTTACATATCATACCGACCCATATTCCGGATATGGTCTTACACGGGAGCACTTATCACTTTTCTCTGATGCCATAGCCCAGCTATGGTCTTATACGAATCACTTGTATCACTTTAATCCGAAGTCATAGCCCAACTATGGTCTTACACGGAAATCACTTGGCATACCTCACCGATACCATAGCCTAGCTATGGTCTTATACGGGAGTCACTTGTTACTTGTTTTCCGATGCCATAGCCCAATTATGAACTTATACGGATCACTTATCACTTGTTGCCATGGTCCAACCATGGTCTTTTTTTTCGTCAATTCATCACTTATCACGGGACAGAAATACTCAATCTGATATTTCCCTTCATTTTTATACTTTTACATTGTTTATGATTTTATCACATACATGACATATAACACATTATAAAATTCATAATATTATCAACGATCATTAAAATTTAGCCACATGAACTTACCTGGGCTAATTCACAAAAGTTGTAGAAATTCAGGAATTATTCGGCTATTTTCTCCTTTCCTCGATTTACTTCGATTTCTTGATTTATAATTACGAAACCATTCATTTATTAGCATTTATTTCAATTTTACTACAATCCAAAATTACACTTTTGATTCCTGGAATTACACTTTTGCCCCAAATTTAATAGTTTTCACAATTTGGTCCTTGACCAATTAACTCATCAATAAACCCCTTTTTCCTCAACAAACACTTTATCTAAATCTTATAAGCATTTTATAACCATTAGAATTCAAAATTTCCAGATAAAATCCTAATTTCATACTCTTTTACAAATAGGTCCTTTAATATCACTTTCTATTCAATTATTTCAATAAAATCAACATATAAACAATTTAAAGCTTTAATTCCATGCTAAATCATCACATACTTCCAGCACATATTCATAACAACTTCTAAAATCAACCATGAAATAAAAAACTATTGAATTAGACAAGAGGACCTAGTTGTAAAAGTCACAAAAATACAAAAATTACAAGAAATAATCAAGGATTAAACTTAATTGTAGTAAAAATATGAAAACCAGCTTCTTAAGGGCTCTCTAATGGTGTTTTTAGCTGATGAGGGTGAAGAAAAATGAAGAGAATTCTAGATTTCCAATTGAATCCTAGATTTTTATGCTTAAATTTTGTCCAAATGACCATTTTACCCTTGTTGCATCTAAATTCCAGCAATTTCACTCTTCAACCGTCCAGCCCATTCAAATTTGGGCCAAATTACACTTTAAGTCCCTTTCTCTTAATATTTAAGCTATTTAGTCACTTTCCACAATTTTATACCTTATTCAATTTAGTTCTTTTTACGCAATTGACCACCAAAACCTTAAAATTTCTTAACAAAATTTTAATACTAACTTATTAACACTCCATAAATATTTATAAAAATATTTATGGCTCTGTTTAATACCCCGAGGTCTTGATACCTCATTTTCACGTCTAAATTATTTATTATTTATTTCCAAAATACTATTTATTATTTTAATTATTTTCACTATATCCTCGTAGCTATATTTTTTCTAACTTTCATGTTCTAACCCTTCAAAAGAATCTAAACTCCGATTTTCGTCATTACTTACATCTCTTCGTTCACTAAAAAACCGTCATGAACTATTATAAAAAAAAATTACAAATATTATTCAACTTATAACCTTTCACCTAATATCCTACATTTATCATATTAAACTTTGATTAAATTTTAAATACAGATAGGAAAATTGCAAAGAACTCAATTATAGAATTATTTCTAAACAGTACAACCAATTGACGTGTCTGAAAAAAAAAAATACAAAGACAGCTATTTTCAGGTGATTAAATTTGTAATTTGCTGTTTCTATCTTCAACTATATAAGCCACCCCATGTCCCAACTTAGTAATGGTAGTCTCCATTTTTGCATCCAGATTTCAGAACACTGTCTTCTACTTCATTCCCAATTAGTTGTACACAGTTCAAGGTAATATATATATATATATATATATATATCTCTGTTCTCTGCTTTCATATGGTTTTCATGAAAATGGGTGTTCTTAGTTTCTCTCTGTTCTCTGATTAAGGGCTATCATTTATCTTTTTCACTGAGTTTGTTCTGAATGTATGTTTACAGGTTTTAGTTCTAACTTAAATGAATCTTGCTTGGTTTTTTTGTAACATTGATAATTTGTGTTGTTCATTTATTTATCATATTAAAGGACCTTATTAACTGCCATTTGTTTGACAGGAAAAATCACTGCTCATTCTTGTCTGATGGGAGTTGCTGTTTCTTCCCCATTTGCTAAACCCAGTGACGTGAAAAATGGCTTACAATCTGTCACTGTGAAATCCATTCATTTTGATGAAGATGAAGCCAAAACACTTGTTAGATCCATCAGTTACAATAGTTTAGACCCAGAGCCATTGATATTAATATCTGTTGGTTCTAAAAAGATGGTATCAGAGGGATCGGTTAGCTTCAAAGGGCGCGATTTGGAGCAATCGGTTATGGCTAAGTCGCCTCCATTGGATAAACCAGAGAATGTACCCATTAAAGCTGTCATAGAGACCCCAAAGCAATCACCAGTTTTTGATCCAAGTAATCCACAACATGAGGCTGCAATAAGGTTACAAAAAGTATACAAAAGTTTTAGGACAAGGCGAAAGCTAGCGGATTGCGCGGTTCTTGTCTAGCAAACATGGTGTGTGTGTAATGTGTATACTTCCATATATGCACAACTTTTTTGTTTATTTATGGTTTTATGTAATGCAATTATTTGTTGCAATGTAGGTGGAAGCTGTTAGATTTTGCAGAACTGAAGAGGAGTTCTATATCGTTCTTCGACATAGGAAAACACGAAACAGCGATTTCGCGTTGGTCACGAGCAAGAACTAGAGCTGCTAAAGTTGGTAAAGGTTTATCCAAAAACGAAAAGGCTCAAAAGCTTGCATTGCAACATTGGCTTGAAGCAGTAAGTCCAATGCCTTTGGTTAATTTCCCCTTGTTCTTCATTATCTGAAACTGATGTGGGTTGATTCGGGTTATTTCAGATCGATCCGAGGCATCCATACGGACATAATTTACACTTTTATTACAATCAATGGCTCCACTCTCAGAGTAAAGAACCCTTTTTTTACTGGCTGGATATTGGAGAAGGGAAAGAAGTAAATATCGAAAAATGTCCGAGATCGAAGCTTCAACTGCAATGCATCAAATATCTCAGTCCGGTGGGTCTTTTATTTCTTTTTCTTAAACCCAAGTCTACCTCGATTTATATTCGAAATGTTACTGAAATAATATTTATCCACTATACAGATAGAACGGAAGCCTTATGAAGTTATGGTGGTAGACGGGAAGTTCATATACAAGCAAACAGGGAAGCCTGTCCATACTATCGAAGAAATCGGCGATGCTAAGTGGATTTTTGTCCTCAGTACATCGAAGATCTTGTATGTTGGTGTGAAGAAAAAGGGTACATTTCAACATTCGAGTTTCTTGGCATGTGGTGCCACTATTGCTGCCGGAAGATTAGTTGTTGACAATGGCATCCTTAAGGCAGTTTGGACACACAGTGGACATTACCGTCCGTTAGAAGAATACTTCAACGACTTCATTTCATTTCTAAGGGAGAACAACGTAGATCTTAACAGTGTCAAGGTAAAAAAAGGGTACTATTCTTTTTGCAATGACAAGAATGTGCTGATTATTGTTGCTGATAATGCTTGTTTTTGTTACATTCAGATGACTCCGGTGGATGAGGAAGGAAACTTGGCTGACAAGCAAGGAAGCAGTAACCATCTTAGATGTAACTCGTCTGAAGATGACTTTAACTTCGAGGCTGATGAGATCAGTGTCAAAGACTCGATCGATCAAATACGGTAGTTGATTCATGGGGAATATGAAACCGAGTTAAGGAGGTTCCACAGCCTTAGCTGAAAACATTGTAGCTATTGTGCCTAGTTGTAATAATGAAAATTCGATGGATTCCTCTTTGGTGGATGGTTATGCAATAGAGAACTGGATTTATATGAAAATCATTGCATATAATGAGGTGGAAGACCCGTCCTATTTGCTTCTTGAAAGGGTTAACTCTAAAAGAGGATCCACATGCAAGTGGACAACAGGAGCAGCCTAACAGATTCTGGATTGGTTGTACGAAGAAAACCCTCGAAACTCCAATTCTACGCTTGAGATTAACTGAAGAAATAAGAACCCTGAGTTTATCTGTGCTCAAGACGAAAATTTTATGACAGAGAAGCATCCATTCCTAAGTGCAATATTAAAAAGGAACACTTGCAGCTAACATACCACGGTCACAAAAGTACATTCTCAGTTAGTTCATTCTTTGGTGTGAATAGAAAGATGATATAGAACTGACTTTATCATTCTTTTAAAAAACCAGATCCCCTGTACACATTTAAAAAAAAAAATCTTGTACAAAATTTGCTTAGCTATTTGATCGAGGAATTTGAATACAATTGGTCAGGCATTGAAATGCAAAATTATGGTACATGTAAAAGGAATTCATAAAGAGAACTTGGATTGCTTTTCGACATGCTATATAAATTATGTACAGTGTGGGAGCTTACGATGGCTTTTGCAAAGGAACATTGTGATATGTCTATAATGGATAAATGAGCAGCAACAAAAGCTCCACCATTGGTTCAAATGGTTGTGGAAGCATTAGCCGGAGATTTAGAATGGCGAGACACGAATGATTCTACAAGTGGACTCACAAGATGTGGAGCTTCATCCTGCATGCACATCAGTAATACAGCAATGAATTATCATATTTGTTAACAGAAAAACCTGCCAAACCATAGTTTCATGAGAGAGCAAACCTGAGGGCAGTGGCCAACATTAGGGAGGACGACAAAGTCTTCTACGGTATCAAAATCCCCGTAGGTTCTTCCGAGTTCGATGCTTTCCCATGGATCCTTGTCACCCCATGCTATCAAGACAGGACACTGCAAGAAGAGAGAACAAGCAACATAAACTAACATGGAAACTGAAGGCAAAAGAAAACGGCATACAAGAAATCAGTTTAAGAAACTCACTTTAACCTGCAGCAGTAAAGGGGACCATCTGAGTAGCATATGAACTCAAGAAAAACATCAACAGCACCAGGCTCAAGTCCTGGATGTAGAATAATCTGAACTAATTCTTCGGTCACTTGAGAGGTGTCACGGTAACACTGTAATCTAACACCCTATGTGATTTTGCTAGAACAGGAATATTTTTCCTCCAATGATTATTGTAGTAAGCAAGGCATTAGAAGAACTGAGAATTAAGTATGTACACATGAAACCAAGTTATTTAAAGGAAACCTTTGAAACAAGAAATAATTGATACACAACTGAAACATGCATATACAAACTGTACATGCACGCAATGGGCAATATAAAAAATACAAAAAACAAAAAGCAGAACTATATTGAGCAATGTTGCAATTGACAAAAACCAATCACTTGTTTGCTAATGAGATACAATGCAACGACATCAAAAAGTAATTCTTTTTTAAAAAAAATTTAGGGGGCCTGAGTCCCACCAGCCCCTCCCCATATATATATATATATATATATGCTGCACTTGTTTCTCTCATCTTCATCAATCCCTGTTTTTCTTTCTCTACTTATCTTTGTTCATCAATCCCTATTTTTCTTTCTCTTTCTTCTCTTGCAATGGGCAAGCCTTTTTTATTTCGTTTCACTTCAACTTCTTATTTCAACAGCATTACTACAAAAGATTTTGATATTTTTGAAACTTCAAACAAGATTGTTAAAAACCCATATCCTAACCTCACAACCAACCTTTGAGTTCAATCAAATATTAGCGGAATATGCTAAGAAGCACCACTTTTTCACAGTTGTTTTTCTCTGTGGGAAAATAGAAAGTTGAAACTTCAAGCCAAATACTGCTACTTTCAACATGTGGATAGACGCATATTGTAAGCTTCATCAACTTGATTCTAGTTTATCTACTTGGGGAAAACTGATAAAAACAGGATTTCAACCCACTGTAATACTACTGTGATGAATGGGCTTTGCATCAAAAGAAAAGTTGATGAGGCTATTAAATTGTTTGTTGAAATGAATGAAACTGGTATAGTTCCCAGTATAACTACTTACAGTATCATAATCAAAAAGTTTAGTATCACTGGGGATTTAGATGCAGCTGTTAAGATTCTTAAAAGAAGTTGGAAGAAAAAAGTCCTCCTAAGGTCGTCACATACAACACTGTTATTAATTCATTCTGTAAGCAAAAATTTTTAAAGACTTTTCTCAGTATCTTCTCTCGAATGTTGACGAATAGCATCAAGCCTAAGAGCATACAACTTGATGCATTTTACAGGCGTGAGATGATTTGCAGAGCTGAAGTTGTGATCGCCATGATGAAAAATGAACGTACTAAATTTAACGTTTTAACACGTGATATATGTAACAAAATCGTAAAAAAATGAGTTAGATATTAGAAATTTGTTTATGTAATGTAATCTCTTTCAATTAAAAGTTAACTTTCAATTAAAAATGAGTTAAGACATTACATAAACAAAATTCTAATACCTAACTTAATTTTTTACGATTTTGTTACATATATCACGAGTTATAACGTTAAATTTAGCACGTTTATTCTTCATCATGGCGATCACAACTTCAACTCTGCAAATCATCCCACGCATGTAAAATGCATCAAGCTGCATACTCTTAACCTTGATGCCTTTCGTCAACATTCGAGAGAAGATACTGAGAAAAGTTTTTAACAATCTTTGCTTATAGAATAAATTAATAACAGTGTTGTATGTAACGACATTAGGAGGACTTTTTTCTTCCAACTTCTTTTAAGAATCTTAACAGCTGCATCTAAATCCCCAGTGATACTAAACTTTTTGATTATGATACTGTAAGTAGTTATACTGGGAACTATACCAGTTTCATTCATTTCAACAAACAATTTAATAGCCTCATCAGCTTTTCTTTTGATGCAAAGCCCATTCATCACAGTAGTATTACAGTGGGTTGAAATCCTATTTTTATCAGTTTTCCCAAGCAGATAAACTAGAATCAAGTTGATGAAACTTACAATATGCGTCTATCCACATGTTGAAAGTAGCAGTATTTGGCTTGAAGTTTCAACTTTCTATTTTCCCACAGAGAAAAACAACTGTGAAAAAGTTGTGCTTCTTAGCATATTCCGCTAATATTTGATTGAACTCAAAGGTTGGTTGTGAGGTTAGGATATGGGTTTTTAACTATCTTGTTTGAAGTTTCAAAAATATCAAAATCTTTTGTAGTAATGCTGTTGAAATAAGAGGTTGAAGTGAAACGAAATAAAAAAGGCTTGCCCATTGCAAGAGAAGAAAGAGAAAGAAAAATAGGGATTGATGAACAAAGATAAGTAGAGAAAGAAAAACAGGGATCGATGAAGATGAGAGAAACAAGTGTAGCATATATATATATATATATATATATATATGGGGAGGGGCTGGTGGGACTCAGGCCCCCTAAATTTTTTTTAAAAAAGAATTACTTTTTGATGTCATTGCATTGTATCTCATTAACAAACAAGTGATTGATTTTTTTAAAAATCTTAACAACTGCATCCAAATCCCCAGTAATACTAAACCTTTTAATTATGATATTGTAAGTAATTATACTGGGAACTATACCAGTTTCATTCATTTCAGCAAACAATTTAACAGCCTCATCAACTTTTCTTTTCATGCAAAACCCATTCATCACAGTAGAAAAAAGTAATAATAGTGGGTTCAAATACTATTTTTATCAGTTTGCCCTAAGCAGATAAACTAAAATCAAATTGATAAAACTTACAATATGCGTCTATCCACATGTTGAAAATAGCAATATTTGGCTTGACATCTCAACCATCGATTTTGCCATAGAAATAAACAACTATGGCAAACCAATACTCCCCAACATGTTTTGCTAATTTTTTATTGAATTCAAAAGTTGTGATATTAGAATATAAGTTTTTACACATCTTGTTTGAAGTTTTAAAAATATCAAAAGCTTGTGTTGATATGTTGTTAAAATAGGGAGAGAAAAAGAAACAAATAATTGCAAGAGAAGCAGAGAAAAAACCCCATTACCCCAAAAACTCCATTAATTCCTTTGCACTGCAATCACATGCAGTGAAATCCTATGATGTAAAACATCTCCAGCAATCTCTAATCCCATGGTATACTGTTCATCTAATGTCGGAAATATCTTCATATCCACTTTCCTCCGATTGCTTAACGACACACTGCACTTAAACTTCTTACCCACCTTACAAACAAAAAACACCAAACACGGTTATCAATAGGATTCAAAAAAACACAATTCTTCTTCCAATTACACTAAAAAAAGGGAAAACCATGTAAACCTTAAACCCTAATAAATGAGAAATGAAATTACCTCTAACTTAATAAATCAAACCCTCTGAGAAAAAAAGCAAGAAACACAGTGTACCTCATTGTACAAATAGAGTATATTCCCTTTTTCGCTTCCTCTTCACTACAAGATCAAAACAAACAAAAAAGAAAAATAAAACCCAATTCTCAAATTCCCGAAGAAAAGCCCAAAATTAATGAAATCTAAGGGAATTATCATTTAAAAAAACCTGCCGACTACAATAGCGAGGGTTTTCTTCTTCCAAAGGTTTTGGGCGTTCTGGGAATTCCAGAATGATAAGCCAATGTTCATAATCAACGCCATCTAGGAAAACCGTTGGTGGTCGGTTACTCCACTTAGGAGATGGGTCGTTCAAAGGCGAGTAGCCGGACCCAGATGTCTTGGTTCGAGTCAGGATTTTAGTTGCTTCGGGGATAAAAACTGGGGAAGAGTTGAGGAGAGCAACCGTGAGGCAAGAACGGGAAGGAAAGGAATAAGAAGATGTGAGGGCGTGGCTTAAAAGGGTTGATAGAGATCTTCGAGCATTGACGCAAGCCATTTTCCGGCAACGCTAGTTCTCTCTGATGATAAACTTTGCTTCTTGGACACTACTAGATTGAGATGGTAATAAAGACCACCGGTTTATCGATTTATTGTTAAAAAAAAAAAAAAAAAACCAAAAATTTTGTCTCATATCATATCATATTCTCCTTTTAATCTAATTTATTAGCACAATATGGTATCATATAATATGATTCCTTCATTTGATTATATCATATCTTTTTCTTAAAATCCCCAAGTCCAATTCTACCTAGCTTGTATTAATTTTTATTAATTATGAGCTTTCTTATTTTAAAAGATATTAATTGATTACTTAAATGTCTTAGCATCGAAAACTGATAATTTGCAAAGAATTTTAAATATGATCTGTAACACCCCCTAACCCGAAACCGTCGCCGGAACAAGGTTATGGAGCATTATCGGACCTATCAGACAATTTACATAAAATACCTATGTTCAACCCATCTAAACACATTTAAATTTGTAGCTCCATTAGGCACTTCATTTTTCTTTGGGAATGCTCTGGCTGAAATTTCATAAATTTTATTAACATAGCAAATTTGACAGTTAAATACGGACTTTGACTTGGAAACCACAAATTAAAACTATCAAAAGAATTTTAATTTTGCCAAAATCCCGAACATGTAGAGCATTATCACTGCAACATTTGCCTTCTAATTAAACGAATAATGAGATAAAATTAGCAACATACCAGGTTTTTGCTTCCTAACAGAAGATGTAATTAGCTCTGTTACTTTATTCTCTGGACCTTGTACCTTTTCAGATATCTTCTTCTCAGCTCTTAAAGCCTTGGGACTGGTATGATCTCGGGAAGCATTTCTTCCAGAAATTCTTTTCTTTGTTTGCATTGGACCAAGAGTTTTACCCCAATCTTCGGGATACTATCACTACCCAGCGTACTTGAAATAAATAATTTAAATGTCCAGCGTTATGATTCAGATTTCAAAGCATTTAGAATACACTAAAGTTTTTAGAAATAAACTTGAACTTCTGTCAATCTGCCATACTACGTTCTGGATGTTTACTGTAGACTGAAACAATTAAGATAAAAGCCATGTAAAATCTTTAGTAACTTTTATTTAAAAATATTTAAAAATAAAAAATAAATAAATAAATAAACAACTGAGCCTTTCCCATTTAAAATCGTTGACAATCAAAACCAGATCATACCAGAATTCTTCGCCTAATTTTTGTGTACAAAACCCAGGCTCTGATTCTGGAATATTAACTTACCACACTATAGTCCCTTAAGAATTCAAACTTCCCTACAACATTCAAGCCAACTTCAACATGATAAATACAAAGGACCCGAAAGAACAGCAAATTACTAGTCTGAAAACAATCCACATCTAAATGAAAACCATAATAGGACATTATCCAGAATGAACATTTCAGATTTGGATGAAGAAAACTAGAGCAAACCATTCCACTTAAAACATCGAATGAGTACAAAATTTTAAAACCCTAACACACACCAGCTCCCCCAAATAGAACACTAAAGCTACAAATTTTTGCAAACAAAATCCAGAGATAGAGAAATGCATCAAATCAACTAAACCCTATTCATTCCAACAAGGATCGTCGAACCAGTACAAAAACGGAGCATTTAAGTTAATGTAAAATAGTGTTTCCAAGAACGAAAATTTAAACCCTAGAGAGAAAGAAAGTTCATGGAAACAAAGCAGTTAGCAACAACTAAACCAACGAACTTGAGCTATTTAGTAACTTAAGCTAAGAAAGAAAATTGCTTACCAGATAAGATAAAATAACAAAAATGGAGACAAAGAGAGGTGCAAAAATGAGAAACGTAGAACCCTAAATTGTGTTAGAATTAGAACGAAGGAGCTTAGTTTTGAGTGTTTTGGTTTCTTTGGAAATTTGCTTTCCCTCCAAAGACGGGGAAAGAGAGGGAAAACGAAGAGGAGGATCGAATTTTCTTTTTTTCCCTTTTTCTTTTTCTTTTTCTTTCTTTCCTTCTCCCCGGTTTCTTCTCTGTTTCGTTTTTGAATTCTGTACCCTTTCCATCTTTTTGTTTCTTTTTATTTCATGTTTATTATAATATTATAATTTAATAATATTTCCTTATAATATAAGTAATTATATAAACTTATTACAAATGTATATCTTTTATTTATTACACATGTATAATATTATTACCTTACAATTGTCTCAATTTCATTTATTTATTATTTTATTTATTTTTATTTATTATTATTTTTAAGCTATATAATAATATAATATAATAATATACAATATATAATATATTTAACAAAAGAAAAATATATGCCGCCTCATTTATGAGGATTGGCATATTTCCTAATTTAGTCCTATTTATTTTCTTTTAATCTATAAATTAAACTTTTATACTTTATTCAATTTAATACTTTTATCCAATTATCTTTAATTAAGCTAAATTTACTTTAATAAACTCTAATTAATCACTCAATTAACTTTGTGAATATTTTTAATAAATATTTACGAACTCATTTTTCAAAAACAGAGACCCAAAAATAAACTTTTCTGATAACCGTAAAATTCGGGTCGTTACATGATCTCCTCTTTACATAATATTATTTGATTAAAACATCGCTAACTAAATTAAATTTTATGGAAAAGACCTTCTTATTTCAAGTTAATCGAGAAGAAAAAATCATGCCTAGTAAGTTATGGCATGATGTCTCGAATCCTCGAAAACAAAATAATCGCCATTTGATTATTACCTAAGTCCTATATGTCTTGAATTTTAAAAGGATGTTCGATTATCTCGGTTCAAGAAAAAAAATCGTACCCCGTAAGTTAGGGCACGATTTCTCAAGTCCCCTAATTAAAGAACATCGTCTCGATTCTAGTTGTTTCTTATGCATCGGGTAAAAATGAATATAACATTTAATATGATGTGCAATTAATTTATTTGGGCATAGTACAAAGATGAAAAAATATTTAAGCATGTTACGTAATTCAATAATGGCAGAAATAGAACTAAATAACTATATGGGTAAAAAACGAAACTATAATATAGCAAAATAATAGTGAGAATAAAATAATAGTAATCATGCTAATAAATAATAATACATCTATAATAGTAATAATAATATTAATCAATGGTGGTAACAATAAATAATTATGATATGATTAATATAGAATTTAATGAAAAAAATAAAAAAATGTAAATTAAAGGGGAAAAATGTAAATGACATAAATAGAAATTTTTAAAAAATAAAAATAGAAAAAAAAAAGGAATGGTTGAATTAAATAAATGGACTAAATTAAGATTTAAACAAAATTTAAAGCATGGATTGCAAAAAAAAAAGGGGGAAATGAAGGATTAAATTAAAAATATAACCAAATTTAAATCCTAAATTATAAGAAAACAAAACATAAAGGATTAAATTAAAATGGGAAGAAACATATGGGGACTCAGAGGGAAATTATCCCAACCCCATCTCATTCCCTCAGGCCAACAGTGGGTCAAGGGACTGACTTGTAAAGAAATTAAAATTAAATGGGTGAAATTAAAACAAATAAAAAAGAAATAGGACTAAATCAAAAATGGGCAATAAAGCAGAATAACCAAAGTGGCAATTAGACCTTCCATGCGAAAACGTGTGAATCCTAATGGGCATGTGGGTCAGATTTTCGAGTCGTGCCAAAACGATGTCGTTTTAAGGGCTATATAAATTAAAAAATTCCCAACGCGTAGAACATGATTCTAGGGTCAAAGCCCCTTAAAAAGAATCAAACCTCCAAAAAAGAAGATGAAACCCTTTGGTTTCTTTCTCGTCCGATGAGGCCCTCGACGAACCTTAAGGAGTTTGGAGACCTTTCGAATCTGGAAGGCCACCCACATTGGAGGTGAGACGAAACGTTAAGTAAAGATCTAAACTTTTTGTTTTTTTACTTTTTTGAAAATAATAAAAAAAACCGAAATAAATAGAATACCTTCGTTTTTGAAATTTCGTTGCTTTCTTTTTTTGTATTTGATTTATCTTTTTTTTTTTTTGTATTACAATGGTTTCGACTTTTATAGCCAAATAGATTATATGATATTAGTTTTTTTTTTTTACTTTCTCCTTTTTGTTTATGCTATTCCTGCTATTCTGCTTTTGTGTTTATGCTATTCTCTGCTCTCTATTCTTTGTTTTTTTTTTTTTTATTCTTTTTGGTAAATTTTTCATAGCAATGGGTTGAGCCAACGGCGGTGGAAAGGCACGCCCCTTGCTATTTTGGTAAAATGGTGGCGTGTTTGTTGGGTTTTCTCCTGGATATTATCTTTGGACTTGTGCTTTGTTTTTTCAGGCCCTTTTATTTTTAAATGGTATTCTTTTTTTTTTAAATCATAAATTTAACATTTTTGCATCTATCCATATGAAATTAGATAAATTTGTATTTAAATTAAGATAATTTTGATATCCATTTGTCCAAATTTATTATGAATGTATATTTTTATTAACTTTTAAATGATATTTTAGACTTTTAAATTGTAAATTTTTTTGCATACATGGCATAACACATCAACCTACTTATCCAAGTGGAATGTCACATGTCAACTTCTCATAGTTTAGGTCTGTCACATCAACAAACATTAATGGTTAAACTGATCAATGATTGTTTCATTAACGAAATGGGCCAATTGATTTTTATCATTATACGCTCAATTGAGTACATCTTTTATAAGAGCTTGATTAATTATTTTCTATACTAAGGATTTTTTATCCTTTAGACTAAGCCCATATTATGGTAAACTTTTCCCTTAATGTATACTATTTATAAAGTCTCTAATTGAGTTAGTGTTGCAAGTTAATTAGACATCAATTAAATTGAAAAAAATTAAAAAAATATAAATTTTAAAGACAACAAATTTTATTATAAGGGTAAACTATAAAATTAGTCACTTTTATTTGTCTCAGATTATATTTTAGTCACTTATGTTTAAAATGTTATGTTTTAGTCACATGTCAAAATATATATACCTACCATTCACTTACATTTTGTTTTGTTGTTTTTAATTAGAAATTTAGGTTGTGTTTGGTTTAAGGAAATGGAGGTTATTTTTTATTTTTTATTTTTTAGAAAATAGAAAATATTGAAGAAAATGTGTTTAGTTGAATTTTTTTAAAAAAATGATTTTTGGAAAAATAAAATATATAAAAATTAGAAAATAATAAAAAATTGTTTTCATAGAAAATGTTTTGTAAAAGTGAAAAAAAATGTTTTTAACTGAGTTGGCCTGGTAATGTAAATTTTTTATTTTATTAGTTACTACCAAACATGTTTTTAAATTTTCATTTTTTCAATTTTTTTAAAATAAAAATAGAAAATATTTTCAGAAAACTTAATTTTTAATAATCCTAAAAACATCCATTTTATGGTGAAGATGATAGATAAATAATTATTTATACTAAAAATTTTCTCTGGGATTAATGGAAATAATTAATTAAGTAAAGAAGTTAATGTAATGTTTAATTATGAATAAATCACAATTAAAAAAAGAGATATCTCGGAAATCACAATTTGTATGTTAGGCCGCTTTATTTTGTTCCACTTTATCTGTGGCTTCCCAGATATCTTTTTCGGCTCCTTTACGAGAAAAGGAAGACTAATCGGAAATTATGAATACCCAACTGAGGGGAATCTCTTTTTAATAGTAATACAATAATGCATTGCAAACAGGGAATCTCTTTTTAATAGAGAAATATCTTGAACATTGATGAAAAAAAGTACACTACTTATTACCTAAAATTTTATTTCACTGTTAGGGTCGGGCCCAAACAATATCTTTTTGTTATCTAAAATTAAATAAAATTATAAACAATCAAATATTTTATATTTTCAAATCTTTTCCTTTTCTCCTAAAAATATAAATTAAAATATCATAGGCGTTTTCGGTTTTTTTTCATATTTAAAAGTAACTCCTTTTTATGACTCTTATATCTGTGGTTTGACATGAGTATTCTGTCTATCTTTTGACACGATCTTTTAAAAAATAAAAATAATTTCTAGGAGGAAGTAGCAGTATTGGACCAATGTTCTCAATTTTGTTTGGTGGGGCGCTGTCTCACAGATAGTGTTGTTTATTTCTCTTCTCTACGCAACAGTATGGCTAATCTGTGGCATCCAATTAGAAGGATATGTATCATGGATTTAGGAGATAAAATGTATATTTTCCAATTTTTCCATGAGGTTGACTTGCAAAGGGTGCTTTCTGGTACACATTGGTTTTTTAACAACCATTTGCTTATTCTACAAACAATCCAAAAAGGTGAAAACCCGTTAGCCATATTGTTAAATTTTACTGAATTCTGGATCCAAATTCACGATTTGCCTCCAAGGCTAATGATCGAAATAATGGCAAAACAATTTGATGAATTTTTGAAGAAATTTCTAGAATACAATACTTCTATTCCGACTTTGGGATTTAAGAGATTTATGAGTATTCGTGTTTGTTTGGATATTTCTACTCCGTTGAAACAAAAGAAAAAGGTCTAGATTGGAAAAGAAATGACTGTTTATGCCCGTTTTCAATATGATAAATTGAGTTTATTTTGCTTCATTTGTGGCAAGCTGGGACATGGTGAGAGTTATTGCCCTCTTCAGCTTCAGATTGAGCTAGATAATATTATCTTTTGCTGAGATTTATCCTTGCGTGCAAAGGCATGGCGGTGAAATACAGGGGCAAGTAGGTGGCTTCGTCAAGCTGATGGATTACAGTGGAACAATGCAAACATGGAAGGTAACAATCAGAGTAGTAAATGGATGAATGATTTTGGGCGTAATTTAAGGGGGGAATCGTGGAATCAATATTCAAATCCCAATTTAATCCCATTGAATTCTAGTCAATAGATTTTATCTAAAGAGCCCGATGGTTGGCGCAAAATGGGCAGTAGAGTTTTAAATGGTAATAGTTTTGGAAATGGGCCCATGGACCTAATGTTTGAGAAGGAAAATGACCCATTAATTAGTTTGGAAGGAAATAAATGGTAAAGGATTGTGGAGGGTTCATTAACTCTTGTGAGAACCAACGTGGAAGTAGGTCATTTTGACTGAACGGCTAGCTCTGGTGAACAGAGCAGCCGAATTCAATGAAAGTCATTAGTTGGAACGTTCGTGATTTGGGAGATCACAAACTGTTAAGAGGCTCAAGAACAAGTTGAGAGCAATTAATCCCTGGATTTTATTTCTTATAGAAACAAAGTTAAGTTCTAAAAAGATGGAAATGGTGAAAATGAAATGCGGTTTTGAAAATGGGATTGATATTAGGACTGTGGGTTCAAAAGGAGGTCTATCCTTGGGTTGGAAGGAAACTTTTCCTGCTCTACACAATGCTTGAATCACATTATTATCATTTATTAAATCTCGTGCAATTTGTGTGTAATTTTTTTTGTAAAATTTTTTGTGCAATTTTAATGCGTTTGAAATAATAATAATTTTGCTTGAAATTATAAGATTTGTAACTTTTTGAAAATTTTATTAAACCCTTAAAATTTATTTCCAAAAATATGTCATACCTAAACATTCATATATAAATCCAATCATGTATTAGATATAGATATAAGAGTAAATGATTTGCATAGTAACATCAAATATAAATTTCAAACATCAGCAACCCTTTAAAAAAAGTAACAACAATCTCTTTAATCAACCCAACAGGCTCACACAAAACAACGTCGTGTATGGCACGAGATCTTCTTGTAAAAGTCAACCAGATAACCATGCCACAACCAGGATGAGAGTAATACAGAGCGAGTTAGCTTGGAGTCCCTGTAATATAGACTCCCTAACCCTCTTTTTAATCACGGTGGAGTAGAGAGTCATACCTATCTTCTAGAATCTCTTCTCACAGAGGTAGCTAATGACCATCGCGTAGGTTTGGGCATCATTTTTCAATCCCATCCGCGTTAGATACGTAATGGCTAGAGAAAGTTCTCATGCTTTACACAATCACAGAATGAAAAGCAATAAGACTACGATACAAACCAAAGGTTATTATTTTTCGAATAACGAGTAACACATTATCACGTTGATGAAAGAAACGGTTGAAATCATATTCATCACTTTTGGGAGTGAAAAAATTTGGAGGAAAATGAGAAGGTATAATTGAACGGCATAGTTTAGCGACATAAGCAGAGCTTCTTAGTGGTTTTAGTGGGAAATTCATGGTAAAAAGAATGAAAAATAAGACTAGGGGGTTTGTGGGTTAGAATAGCAACAACATTGATATATAATAAGAATTAATGGAAAGGATGGGGCATTAATGGAACACAAAAAGAAAAAAAAGAGGTATTGGGGATGGGAGCAAGGGAAAAACCATAATCGAAATAGCGAAGGCAAAAAGAAAGAGAGGGATTGAGCCTAATATTTACACAGAGGATGCATTTCAAAAAAAGGCTAAACTATTTCATTCAATTTTACACTCCTGCTCGTTCCTGAGCGGTGCTCTGTCTCTCATTTGGAAACGTTTAATGTTGTCACACAAAATATATGTCACAAAATGGCAAAGAAATGAGTTAGGTTATAGAAATTTGCTTATAGTATGAAAGACCTTTTATTTTTTATAAAAAGTAATCTTTAGATATGCAAATAGCAATATTATAATTGCTCAATGAATATGTAAAATTAATTAATTACCATTTATTAAATCCTGTGCAATTTTTTTAATAAGATTTTTGTGCAATTTTAATACGTTTGAAATAATAATAATGAAATTATAATATTTATAAAGATTAAATTTGATATAAACAAGTTAATTTTGGGAAATTTCTGAATCACTCTCATATATATTTGACTTCAACCCTCTCTTTATCACTGTTGTAAAAAGAGCCATCCCTTTCTTGTGGAAGTTCTTCTCATGAAGATACTGAATTATCGAGACATAACTTTTCAGGTCATTTATAAAATTCCACCCAAGTTCCATAACAAACGGTCTCGAAGAGTTTTCCTGTTTCATTAAATGAATGAATCAAAACCAGAGATTCAACTGGAATAGGATGCATACCTAACTTGATATTCTTGCCAAAAAAGATTAATACATTATGAAGTTGTTTCATTTGACAACATGTAAAGATCTCAACAATACATTTATACGGAATGACAATTTACTTATAGTATGAAAGACCTTTTTTATTTTTCATAAAATGTAATCTCTAGATATGTAAATAGCAATATTATAATTGTTAATGAATACGTAAAATTAATTAATTACCATTTACTAAATCTCGTGCAATTTTTGTTTTTAATTTTTAACTAAAATTTTTGTGCAATTTTAATACATTTGAATAATAATAATGAAATTGTAATATTTATAAAGATTTTGATATAAATAAATTAATTTTGGGAAATTTCTATCTTTTCTTGATGTTTAAATGAGAATTGAAATTTTTATTTTCCTTTAAAAATTTTAAAAAAATCTAATTTAAGTTCTGTAAATTTTTTCAAACTCTTAGTATACTTTTTTTTTGAAAATTTTAATTGATCATTTTTAAAAATTTTAAAATTTTCATTAATCCCTAATTTTTTAAAATTCGGTTAAACTTTTTGAAAATTTTATTAAACCCTCAAAGTTTAATCCCAACCATCGGCCATGCACAAAACCTTAAAATAATTCCTCCCTTTATTCCAAAAAGAATAAACATAACAGCACCTGCCCAGCTTTGGAAATTAACCTTTTCGTCATTGCATTACAAAAACAAACAAACTTCATATCAAATTTTATATCAGAGATAAATATTTAGATGGTGAGATACGTGGTGGAGTAAAAAGATAGAGTATTGTGTCATCTGGATCCCTCTCGTACATATTTGGATCTAGCCCTCTCTTTATCATAGTCGCGAAAAGAGCCATCCCTTCTTTGTGGAAGTTCTTCTTTCGAAGATACTGAATGACCAATGCATAACTTTCGAGATCATTTACAAATCCCGCCCAGGTTAAATAATGAACGGCGTCAAAAAGTTTTCTTGCTTCATTAAAAGAATGAATCAAAACCAAATATTCAACAGTACTAGGATGCATACCTAACTTGATATTCTTGCCAAAAACGGTTAATACATTATGAAGTTGTTTCATTTGACAATATTCAAAAATCTCAACGGTACATTTATACAAAATGAGATCTTTAGGTGGTGGTTTACTTTCCGGCTTAACACATTTATCCAGCTTACTTTCCAAAATGAGATCTTTAGGTGGTGAGTTAGAATATAGAGCAAAACAGAATAGTTTAATAATAGGAGAAGCATAGCTGCTTAGGGTTTTAGTGACTTAACACATTTTGTTTGGGATTGAAGTTCAATTGAAAAAAAATTCAAGATATTTTGTATATAGTAAATGTTAACTTTGTATTAGAATTTTTAATGTAGGGATTAAATTGATCCATTTAATAATAGAGGGACTAATTTGAAAAAGAAGAAAACTGACCTGGGCCTACCCAATGTAAACCTGGAATTGGTCCATTATAACAGCCATAACCAATGGTGGGTTCTAAGTCTACAATAACAATCCAAAACCAACAAACATTTGTCCTCCCCAAGTAAGAACCCCTAAATCTATGCCCCCAAATGATATCAAATAAACACTGAACAACAAAGAACGGGGAAACCCTTGGATGCTAAAACCTTTTTTTTTGGGAAGCCATGAAAAGGGTTTTGTTCAGAGGCATTTCACTCACTACTCACAATTTTCTTCACTCGTATGCCAAAACCAGCCAAAACCCAGTTCACTCGTTCACCCCACTTGCCGCTTCAACTCGGTCTCGACTCAGGTTCTATTCATCCGAATCGGATTCTCCCGTTGAAAAGAAGCCTGACCCTGTTATAGAATCTGCTTCAGTAGCGGAATCCCATGTCGAGGATGATGCTTTGCCTGTTGTGGATATGAGCGATAAAGGTAAAAAATGGGTTAAAAAATATTGGATTCGGGCTTCTGTTTGGCAATTTGTTTCTTGTGTTTTTTGTTTAGATGATGAGAAAGGAAAGTCAAGATGAATGAAAAAGTTTGATTCTTATTTTATTGGTTTGTTATGTTCATCTCCTTTGCTGGAATTTACTTTTTTTTTTCTATTTTGAAATTATTTGTTTGGTTGTTGAGAAAGGAAGGGAAACTAAATCATGGTATATATATATTTGTTTGGAGAATGAGCAAAGCAAGTGATAGTTTGTTTCTTAGTTATATTGTTTAACTTTGTTAGTTGTTTGGTGCCAGAGCTGGAAACCCGAATCAAGAAGTACTCAGAAGGGAATCTAGAGGCAATCCTTCCAGTTCTTGACGCCATTTTGCGGAGAATGTTGGATGGGAAGCATGAGGAGGCGGATGAATTGCGGAGAAAACTGAAAACTCATGGTTTTTGCAGAAAATAAGGCTTGGGCAGAAAATTTTCAATTTTGTTTTGGTTTGGTTATTTTAGATTTGTCAAATATTTTGTATATATTTGGGTGCTATTACAAGTTTAGAAATTAGGTTAGGTGATGTAATAATGAGGACTCAAACCTCTCAACATAACTTTTCAAGTTCGGCCTAACAATCGTCGGCGTAACAATTGGGTCTAAAATTTTATTAAAGTACAGTTTCATACATCAATAATTCTACTTTGAAATAAGAAAGTCCATAATTAAAAATTTCAGGAATTCAATCTTTATAACCGAGCAGGGTCGGATTCGAATTTTAAAATTGAATACACAAATAAGAAAAATATGATACTAATAAAGTAGATGAAGAGAAGGAAGTATATGATATGATATGATTTACACAAAATTTCTGTTTTTTTTTTTTTTTTTAATAATAAAGCAGTGAACTTGTGGTCTTTATTACAATCTCAATCTAGTAGTGTCGAAGAAACAAAGCTTATTATCAGAGTGAACCAGCGCTGCCGGAAAATGGCTTTCGTCAATGTCCGATGATCTCTATCAACCCTTTTAAGCAGTGTCCCCACTTCTTCTTCTTCCTTTCCTTCCCGTTCTCACCTCACAGTTGCTCTCCTCAACAAAACCCCAGTTTTTATCCCCGAAGCAACCAAAATCCTGACCTGAGCCAAGACATCCGGGTTCGGCTACTCGCCTTTATATTTGAAAGCCTGATGAAGTCTACCTCGATTTCTATTTGAAATGTTACTGAATTAATATTTATCCACCATACAGATAGGACGGAAGCCTTATGAAGTTATGGTGGTAGACGGGAAGTTTGTATACAAGCAATCTGGGAAGCCTGTCCTTACTATAGAAGAAACTGGCGATGCTTAGTGGATTTTTGTCCTCAGTACATCGAAGATCTTGTACGTTGGTGTGCAGAAAAAGGGGTACATTTCAACATTCGAGTTTCTTGGCTGGTGGTGCTACTATTGCTGCTGGAAGATTAGTTGTTGACAATGGCGTCCTTAAGGCAGTTTGGCCACACAGTGGACATTACTGTCCGTTAGAAGAAAACTTTAACGAAAGCTTTAACAACTTCATTTGGGAGAACAATGTAGATCTTAACAATGTCAAGGTAAAAAAAGGGTTCTATTCTTTTTGCAAATGAAAAGAATGTGCTGATAATTGTTGCTGATAATGCTTGTTTTTGTTATATTCAGATGACTCCGGTGGATGAGGAAGGAAACTTGGCTGGCAAGCAAAGAAGCCGGAACCATCTTAGATGTAACTCGTGTGAAGATGACTTTAACTTTGAGGCTGAAGAGATCAATCTCAAAGACTCGATCGATCAAATATGATAGTTGATTCATGGGGAACATGAAGCCGAGTCAAGGAGGTTCCACAGCCTTAGCTGAAAATAATGTAGCTTTTGTGCCTAGTTGTAATAAAGATAATTTGATGGATTCGTCTTTGGCGGATGGTTATGCAATAGAGGAGGAAACCGTTAGTTTGGAAGTGGATTGGTATGAAAATCATGCAGATAATGAGGTCGAAGACCCTTCTTGATGAATTGATTCTTCAAAGGGTTAACTCTGAAAGAGGTCCACATGCAAGTGGACTACAGGAGCAGCCTAACAGATCCCAGATTGGTTGTTCGAAGAAAAACCCTCGAAACTCCAATTCTGTGCTTGGGAGTAACTGATGAAATGAGAACCCTGAGTTCATCTGTTAGTTCATTCTTTGGTGTGAATAGAAAAGATGATATAGGACTTGCTTTATCATTCTTTTAAAAAACCAGATCCCCTATGCACATTTAAAAAAAAAAAAAAAACATCTTGTACCACACTCTTGTACAAAATTTGCTTAACTATTTGAATACAATTGGTCAGGCATTGAAATGCAACATTATGGTACATGTAAAAGGAATTCATAAAGAGAACTTTGGGTTGCTTTTCGACATGCTGTATAAATTATGTACAGTGTGGGAGCTTACGATAGCCTTTGCAAAGGAACAATGTGATATGTCTATAATGGATAAAGGAGCAGCAACAAAAAGCTCCACCCTCTGTTCAAATGGCTGTGGAAGCGTTTGCCGTAGATTTAGAATGGCGAGACACGAATGATTCTACAAGTGGATTCACAAGATGTGGAGCTTCATCCTGCACGCACATCAGTAATAAAGCAATGAAGTTAACAGAAAAACCTGCCGAACCATAGATTCATGAGAGAGCAAACCTGAGGGCAGTGGCCAACATTGGGGAGGACGACAAAGTCTTCTACAGTATCAAAATCCCCGTAGGCTCTTCCGAGTTCGATGCTTTCCCATGGATCCTTGTCACCCCATGCTATCAAGACAGGACACTGCAAAAAGAGAGAAACAAGCAACATAAACTAACATGGAAACTGAAGGGAAAAGAAGGCGGCATACGAGAAATCAGTTTAAGAAACTTACTTCAACCTGTGGAAGTAATTCCTCAGGCAGGGGACCACCTGAGTAGCATATGAACTCAAGAAAAACATCAACAGCACCAGGCTTAAGTCCTGGATGTAGGATAATCTGAACTAGTTCTTCGGTCACTTGAGAGGTGTCATGGTAACACTGAAATGAAACACCAGAAGCAATCAAGCAAAGATTGATTCATTTCTTATAAAAGTCATCATAGGATACTACCTGACAAAGAATACTTCTAACAGACTCCGGTGTGGCAACGGATCTGAAGAAAAGTTTGCCGACTGCAGTGTTCCTGCCAAGATATCACTACTGCCTGAAAAATCGATTTGGCTAGTGCAACATTTCTAAACTAGAATGGAAAAATAAAAATGGTTCCATATAGTTTTTTTACCTAAGCAAACTCTGAAATGACGCAATGAAAGGTCTTCCAAACCATGGTTGCTTTTTGACATGAAGCATGCGCAGAGATACATTTAATAGGAATAAACCCCTACAGATCTCCGGCTTTGCTACTGCAGCTTGAAGGCCAACCAGTCCTACATGATGACACCCATTATTATACAGACATAATTAAGCATCAAGCATAAAATGAATTAAAATACTAATAAGGGACATTACCTCCAATAGAGTTACAAATAAAGAAAGCTTTATCTTTAACCACACTGCTACAAAAATCATTCAGTTGAGAACCCCAAGTCTCAAATGTATAGAATGAGTCCCTAACTTCACGAGGATTCGGTTTGTCCGAGTATCCGTAGCCAATAAGATCAATTGCATATACCCTATGTGATTTTGCTAGAACAGGAATATTTTTCCTCCAATGATTACTGTACTAAGCAAGACATTAGAAGAACTGACAATTAAGCGTGAACACATGGAACCAAGTTATTTAAAGGAAACCTTTTGAAACGAGCAATAATTGATACACATCTGAAACATGCATATACAAACTGCACATGCATGCAATGGACAATATGAAAATACAAAAAGCAGAACTATATTGGGCAATGTTGCAATTCACAGAAACCAATCACTTGTTTGCTAATGAGAAGAAAAATTCAACTATGCAGACCTGTTTGCTCCAAAACCATGTACTAAAACCAAAGCAGGACCGCTACTCCCAGAACACTGATAGCGAATAGAATAGCCCTTCCAGTTCCATGTACTACAGTAACAATAGATACAATGCAACAATATAAAAAATTAAAGAAAAATTTAGGGTCTTTTAAATCATAACTTACCATCCTTAGAAGGCAACAGCAAAATTCCCTCTAGAAAGCTAAAAAGTTAAACAACTCAAGTGGAAAGAGAAAGAAAAAAGATACAAAAGAGTACCAATTATGAATTTGAGGCGGGGGTTCGGTGCTATTGGTGTTGGTCTTATGGTGAAGTTGACCACCCGTGGCGGTGGTGGGGTGATCACTTGAAAGGGAGCATAGAAGGAAGCCATTAGGCCTGAACCGAGAAAGGTTGAGAGTGGGGGTGGGAATATGGGTTCTTGCAATGGAGGAGAATGGGAATTCTGGTTTTGAGAAGGGGAGGGTGAAAGAGTTGAAGGTTGCTGCTGCCATTAGCATTTAGCCGAGAGAAACAAGGGGAGTGGGTGGGTGTTGGCAGTTGCTTGTGCATTGCGAGGACCCTGTGGACTAGTGGTTAACAAAGGGAAAGGGGGTGTTATTATTAACCAATGTTGGGTGTTGGTCCACGTAGCTGATATGAAATTCTCATATATTAGAATGTGCACGCCATCTGCAATTTACTTATTTTTATATTAAATTTGTTTAATATATTATTTGATTTTACATTTTTTATATGATATTTATTTTTTATTTAATTTGATACACGTATTAAATAAAAATTATATATTTTAATTTAGATCTGTATAAATTTAATTTTTTAAATATATTGTACATGTTTTGTTATAGAAAAATAATTATCAAACATATTTTCATGTTTTTATTATTAAAAACAATTATGATATACATCTTCTATTTTTTTAAAATAAGAAACTAAAATTTATTTTTTTAAATAAAAAATTTTCAAAAATAAAATAAAATATTAATTTTCAATTAATTTAATCTATTCAACAGTTTAACAAAAAAAAAACTTACTTATTTTTTAATATTATACTATTTTTCTTTTGCATATTAAAAAATAATAATCTCTTTTAATCAATAATTATTTTTCTTTGAATGCAAGAATTTGAGTAAAACAATTAACTCATAAAATAGAAAATATATATTTGCAAAATTACATTTGTAATTTCATTTAAAAATGAAAAATGATTTGATCTATTTTCTTTTCAAAAAAATTATTTTATATAAAGTCACTAAAGCACAATAAATTGTTTGTTAAAAATTACAACTGTCGAGAGAAGTTAAGTCTCGAACCTTCAAAAGGTATTATTCCACTAAAAGAATTTGTCTATTTTAAGGAATGTCTCGACCGATGTAAATATTGTATATAATATATAGATAATGTATTATATATATTATATAAAGTATTTTTTAAATAAAATATATATTATTAAAGTTTTATATGTTTATTTGTCATGTCATATGAAGACAGCATAACAAAAGTTTGAAAAAAAAATTACTTATAATTTTACTGTCTGGAGTGAGATTTTTAATTAAAAAGATTTTTAATTTTAAAGACCTAAATGCAATACTTTTCATTTTGGGGCAGGGCTACGCCACAACCTTACTTACCCTCACCCCTTTTAGTTTTTGAATCTTATAAGTGGTTGTGTGTTTGGCCAATATGTTACCCAAATTAGATAAACAGCACGCCGGTAAAAATATCAGGCCCGACCCTGTGCTGCTCCCTTCTTCACCTTTCTTTCCTTCTTTGTCATTGTTAGAAGTATACTAAATAAACGATAATGAACGAAATACAAAGAATAGTATTTGCTGAATATTCTTAGTATCATTAGCTTTGGTGAACCTGTACAGAAATGATACTTATATACACTAGTGAGTGATAACAAACACTAACCACTTGATAACAAATACTAACCACTTGAATAACTATATACCAGATTGTAACTGGCTATGATTGGCTAATTGCATTGCAAAGGAATCAACGAAGATTACATAATAATAATAATAATAATAATAATAGCTTAAAATAAAAAAGTTTTTTATCTTCTTTTACGATTCTGCTACATGGAGATTACATTACATAAACAAAAACAAACTTCATATCTGGGGGAGCCAAAGTCATTATGGTATAGTAAAGATCTGGGTAGGCTTTCTGCTTGTAGTAAATAGTTTTACGGTGGAACCCTTTCTTTTTGAGGTTGACCTAAATAATAATTTTACATTTGAAGGAGGCCAAGGCCCCTGTCAACCCCTTAGATTCATTCCTGGTTTTATTATAGAAAAATAATTATCAAATATATGCTCATGTTTTTATTATTAAAAACAAATTTTTTCTATTTATGATATGCATCTTCTATTTTTTAAAATAAGAAACTAAAACTTATTTTTTTAAATAACAAAATTTTAAAAAAATAAAATATTAATTTTCAATTAATTTAATCTATTCAACAGTTTAACAAACAAACCTTACTTATTTTTGAATATTGTACTAATTTTTTGCATTAAAAAAACAATAATCTCTTTTAATCAATAATTATTTTTCTTTAAATGCAAGAATTTGAGTAAAACCATTAATTCATAAAATAGAAAATATATATATTTGCAAAATTACATTTGTAGTTTCATTTAAAAATGAAAAATGATTTTTTCTATTTTCTTTTCAAAAAATTATTTCATATAAAGTCACTAAAGCACAACAAATTGTTTGTTAAAAATTACAATTATCGAGAGAGTTTAAGTCTCGAATCTTCAACAAAAGGTATTATTCCACTAAAATAATTTGTCTCTTTTAAGGAATACCTCAATTGATGTAAATGTCGTATATAATATATAGATAACGTAATATATATTATATAAAGTATTTTTCAAATAAAATATATATTATTAAAGTTTTATAATATTTATAAAATATACAACAATCATGTATATACATATAATTCATGCTATTATTATTTAAGTTATTAATTGGTGTTATTTAGGTGCATACAAACTCTAATCACCATTTCTTATTTATAGTTGTTATTATATAAAATATATAATTTTGATTTTGATAACAATTTAATAAATACATAATAAATAATAGAAAATATACGGATATAATTAATAAATTTCTAATTGTATTAATGTGATTATTACTTAAAATATAATTATTAATCATTTATAAATTTATTTTAATATCTTTAATGATAATTTTAAATTTTTTTTTTAATTATCATCTCATTGTCTCTCCATTTAAACTCAAACACATACAACATTAGGTTAAATTATATTTAAGGTAACTGAACTTAGTAAATTTTATGTTGTAGCCATTGTCAACAAATTTAATCTCCTTTTTTTCTTATTAGGTTTTTGTTTGTTGATAGAAAAGTCTTTCTTAGACAAGGGCGAAGCCAAAATAATATTGTAGGGGCGGATGAAATTTTAATTTTTTATAGTTTATACCTTTATAATATTTAAAGGATTAAATTGAATTTCTATGATTTTAGGGGGCCAAAGTGTAATTTTACCTTTTACTAATTTAAAATTTTTAAAAAATCTCAATGGCCTAAATAACAATTTTACATTTCAAGAGGGCCGGGGCCCTTTCCAGCCCCCCTAGATTTGCCCAGTTCTTACACCAGCCTTATTGGGAGGGAAACCAGTAGTGGCAGGGACATTATCGTGATTAATAGATTTTCTGCAAGACCAAATCCTTACGGATATTTATAATAAAAAACAACAGCGGGGGTGAAACTAATGTCATGCAGGACTACATCTTTTCTAATATTTATTTTCCTAATTCAGAAGAAACCGATTTAATATTGTAAATAAACATAGAGTTTTATTAATCATTATAAAGAATTAGTTGATGTTGGTTTATCAAGTTAAATAAATAAAAAAATAGTTTTAGGCGGCATTTTTCTACTGATATTTTTCTAAGCGTTGGGACAAACATAAGCTTTGGAAAAAAAAAAAAAACTTTATACAAACTTCATTGTCTGATTTAAACATTTAAATTTTGAGAATCATGGTAGAGCATAAAATCTTCTAAATCTGCTAAATTCAACCATTTCTTTACAAAATTTGCATACCAAGCCACCTAGTGGAGCCAAACAAGAGAGCAACGTATAACTTTCCACTTTACATACAAATCTCAACTGGATTGCATACCCAATTGCCTCAGGCAATCTTCCCACTTCATTCAATGAATTTATTAAAAACATAGAATCAATTAAATTATGACGCATACATAATTTGAGTTTCTTGCCAAAAAATAGTAAAGACATTATGGTGTTGTTTCAGTCCATAGTATTCACAATTCTTGAGCGTAAGTCACACGACATGAAATCTTCAAGTGATAGGTTATCCGTCCATTTACCACCTAGATCTAGGTAGGCCAATGTGTAGTCGTAAATAGTGGCAGGGTGGAGCCCTCTCTTTATGAGGTTGGCGCAGAGAGTCATACCTGTGTTCACCATTCTCACATTCCAAAGAGATCTAATGACCACCGAGTAGGTCTCTACATCATTTCTGAATTTCATCTGTGTTAGATACCTCACGGTTAAAGAAAATTTTCCTGCTCTACACACTGCTTGAATCACATTACGAGAAGCAATAGGACTACGAAATTTTCTTATTAGGTAGCTTACTAAATTTATGTTGGCCATTTAAAAATTTAAATTAGAAAAAGGTGAAATTGCACTTTAGCCCTCCTAAAAATGATAAAATTTTATTTAATCATTTAGAATTTATAAAAATATAGGCTATTCAAATGGTGAAATTTATATTTTTACTATCGTAAAAATTACAATTTAATTTTGGCCCCCTATTTTTTTTTGCCTTCGCCCATGACTGGATTATTTAAAAGTTTTTATTTAAGTCACTAGGTTATTGAGTTTTTTCTTTTTTAAAGTTTGGCTAACAAGTTTCAAGCGATGATTTGGCGATCAATACCCATCAACTAGTAGAAAAACATACATTAGTTTCAAGTCGATTTGATGCCCAGTGTTAGAGGTCGAATAAGAAAACTGTTAGGATTTTGGTTTATAAGTTCATGATGTTTAAAGTTATTTTTATGAAAATAAAAAAGAACTATAGAAAATAAAATGAATTAGAACTTTTGATTGGTCTCGATGATGAGAGCATAAAAGGTTATACAACAATGATTTTAACGGTCTAATGACTTAAATAAAAACTTCTGAATAGTTGAACGAATATTTTATAATTTTTTAAAATTGAATAACCAAAATATTTTTAAATACCATAAATCTAAAAAAGTAAATAGTAAAATTTGAAAATAAATAGGTATAAAATATTTAACCGATGATATAATTAAAAAAAACAAATAAAATAAATGTAAATTCTGTCAAGTGATAAATAGGTATTATTAAAAATATTTTATAAAAGAATTATCCTAAATTACTAAACACATTTAAAAAAATAGAATTACTAAAAATATTAAATTTTAATTAATTAAAAAAATTCAAATGGCTAAAAAGAGGCACAATAAACTGATAAAATTAATGAAAAGGAAATAAATAAAAAAAAAAAAAAAAGGGGAAAAAGATCCAAATGGTAATATAAAATAATGAAAGGTGGCCAATACTGGTCCTTGTCATTTTTAGCGGGAAGAAAAGGAGCAGCTAAAGCTACGGGCCATTCACGCATCACCTGATCTGTCAAAATTTAATACTTTATTCACTAATAAGTAAATAATTATTAGATTACTTTAAAAATAAAAAATAATCATTAAAAGATTATGTAAAATGATAAAGTTTAGGATTTAATTTTTTTTGGAGTTTTATTAAGTTTAGATAAAAATATAAAAATATATTTATAATAATATAATTTATTTTGTGAAAAGTATGCTTTTAAATTTTTTTTTTCAAATGAATGATATTATGGATATATTATTGGTTTAATATGTGATTTGGTACTCGAGTTTGATATATTTTATAATGTAGTAGTTATGTTATATTTTTATTCAATTTTGGTACCCAAAGATAATGATTTTAACTTCTTAGTGTTTAATTTGGGCTATAGGATGGATTTAATGAAAGTTGATTATTGATATTATTAGATTTAAATATTTCATGAATTTGTTAATAGAATAAATTTAGTTTTAATTATGAGTTTATTTAATTTGTTAATTACAATCCGATAAATCATGATTTAATTCAATAAATTAACTCTAAAAATCGAATTAAACATTAAAAAATTAACACATTTAAACAAAAAATAACATAAGTATCACATTAGAAAAAATGTTAAATTGAAATACCAAATTTCGAATTAAGCCTATATTATTTGCAGTTTATCTATACAATATATTAAATGCCCGATTAAGTTAATTTTACTTATTAATCGAGTTCCAATTAAAAAATTACCAAATATTCTATATTTAATAAAATAATTTTTTATACATCTTAGTTTTTTATTTATATATTTGACATTATTTGTATTTTATAAGAATTAAAGTGTGTGACAAATAAAAAAGAAAAGCAAATAAGGACACTGTACTGTCATCATGATGACAAATAAGGACACCAGCTAAGCTAAGCTTCTAAAATTCTTTTATTTTTATTTGGCATTATAATTTATTTGATCATTTAATTTTTAAAAATATTATTTTAATTCTTTTTTTTGTTTTTTTAATCTTTAAACTTTTATTTTTATCAAATTATTCTAAAATAGATAAAAAATTAATTTTTTTAATTTTTTTAATGTGACATATATGTGGATTGTCATGTAAATAACAAGTTAACATTAAATTGATTTTTTTTAAATTTAAAACTTCACAAAAATTAATAAGATATTTTTAAAATTTAAAAATTATTTAAATTTATAAATTTAAAAAAATAATTAAATGCTGAAATGTTATTAATATGTAATTCGTGTTTATACCATATAAATAAAGTTAACAAATATTAATTATTTCATTCAAAATTGATTAAAATATAAATTTAAAGATTAAAAAAGAAAAAAAAAAGGGACTAAATATTTTATTTTTATTTTTATTTTTGTTGTCAACCCTAATTGGCGCGCTCTCTTAAAATCCCTCATTTCTCTCTCTCCCACACTCCTCCTAAAACCCTCTCAGCCACCCCCCCTCTCTCTCTCTCTCACTCACACAGCAGCCAAGCAAACGCAGAATACACGCGTAAAAAGGGAGAGAGGAATCAATTAACCATCCTCTTCTTCATCTTCATCGCTGTTATCGATCATCTTCTTCGCCTCTGCCGTCGCCACCATGGACCAGCAATCTCAGCTCGCTGTCATCTTAGGATCCGACCCGGTTCCATTCGAAACCTTAATCTCTCACTTGATGTCATCTTCCAACGAGCAACGTTCACACGCCGAGGCTTTATTCAACGTTTGCAAGCAATCTGATCCTGATGCTCTCTGCCTCCGCCTTGCTCACCTTCTTCAGGTCTGTGCTCAACCGGATACTCGTGCCATGGCTGCTATTCTCCTTCGTAAGCTGTTGACTCGTGATGATTCCTATATCTGGCCTCGTCTCAACGTTTCCACTCATTCCACTATCAAATCTGTGCTCTTGAATCAAATCCAAGTCGAAACTGCTCAATCTTTGTCTAAAAAGTTATGCGATACTGTTTCGGAGCTTGCTTCTAGTATTTTGCCAGAGAACGGATGGCCAGAGCTGTTGCCGTTTATGTTTCAATGTGTTTCTTCCGATTCCCCTAGATTACAGGAGTCTGCTTTTTTGATATTTGCGCAGTTGAGTCAGTATATTGGTGATGTGTTGACTCCTTTCATAAAGGATCTGCACACTGTTTTCTTGAGGTGTTTGAGTGAAAATTCTAATGCGGATGTCAAAATCGCGGCCTTGAATGCGGTTATCAATTTTATTCAGTGCTTGACCAGCTCATCTGATCGGGATAGGTTTCAGGATCTTTTACCAGCAATGATGAAGACCTTGACGGAGGCTTTGAATAACGGGAATGAGGCTACGGCTCAGGAGGCGCTAGAGTTGTTGATTGAGTTGGCAGAGACGGAGCCTCGGTTTCTTAGGAGGCAGATTGTTGATGTGGTGGGTTCTATGCTGCAGATTGCGGAGGCAGAATCACTTGAGGAAGGAACTCGCCACTTGGCAATTGAATTTGTAGTTACCTTGGCAGAGGCCAGGGAACGGGCTCCCGGAATGATGAGGAAGCTGCCTCAGTTTATTAGTAGATTATTTGCAATATTGATGAGATTGTTGCTTGATATTGAGGATGATGCAGCGTGGCACACTGCAGAAGTCGAGGATGAGGATGCTGGAGAAACTAGCAATTACGCTGTGGGACAGGAATGTTTGGATCGTCTAGCAATTTCCTTAGGTGGAAATACTATTGTTCCTGTTGCATCTGAGCAATTTTCAACTTATTTGGCTGCCCCTGAGTGGCAAAAGCATCATGCTGCGTTGATTGCCCTTGCACAGATTGCTGAGGGTTGTTCCAAGGTATATATGTAGCACTTTTAAGCACTAGCACTGTTATTTACGAATGACATTATTGTTATGTCCAACTCCCGAAGCGGACCAATAAAAATTGCTTCCAACTATGGCTGTAAATGCATGTATTTTCTATTTATTACTTGAACAATGAGCTAGAATTTGTTTAGTTTCTCTTGATTCTGGTGGTTTTAACCATAACTTTTCTTGAGGATTTAGTTCATGTTTTGAAAGGGACAAAAAAAGATCACTTTGTGTAGAGTTTGGACATGTTCCCTGTTTTTTGTTGAATTTTAATTTGTTGCTGTACTTGCAGGTTATGGTTAAAAATCTGGAACAAGTGGTTTCTATGGTTTTGAACTCCTTTAACCATTCTCATCCCCGTGTGAGGTGGGCAGCTATTAATGCAATCGGGCAATTGTCTACCGATTTGGGTCCTGATTTGCAGAACCAATATCACCAAAGAGTATTGCCTGCCTTAGCAGCTGCTATGGACGACTTCCAAAATCCTAGAGTACAGGTTAGTTACAAATATATAAAATTTGCCTCAGGGCTATAGATTATGCTTTTAACCGTTGCTAACTATTATTCCTCTGCCCTTTACATAGAGATAATGTGTCTACCTGATCTTTCCCTTTCTTTCTGTATTTGCATGGTATGCTTGATACCTCTCTCCCCCCATCCATAAACATCATTTATCCAGCTTGTTACTGTAATTTCCTCCTACTAAAGTTGTCAATGCATGCACATGGTGTCTCTATGGTGCATCGCTTGCTTTAGTTAAAGCTTAATTAAGTGGATGTCTTCTTATTTGTTTTATAATTTACTTTAGTCATCAATAAAAACTCGCAAAATTTCCAGTTTGCAACATTTCAACTTGTTACTAGCAGATTATTTTCATCACTCTTTGTAATTCATTTATGTCATTATGCCAAATTTCTAAATGATCAAAAGATATATTATGTTATCAAATAATGGCCACAAAGTTGTTAGATTTTGTTGTACAGTTCTTTATCTTGCTTCTTCTTGAAAGATAAAAGGGAACTTCTATTTTTGCTAGCATTTATACAGATTAATTTCTAAAATGGTGGATGCATTTGCAAGAGCCTGAGAATGGATTGTGAAGGGAATTAATTGACTGGAGAGTGGATGCTGCATCATGATTTCCTGAATATTTTATGAATTTTCTAGTGGGGGGGGGAGATCCTTGTTTATGTGTTCATGTGGATATTGAGTTGATGAATGATGCTTAGTTACCTTTTATTGAGGAAACTGAAGTAACCTAGCTTGTGGTCCTTTTTGTATGAACGTTTAACAGTCTTATTATGTTGTAAAGAGTTTTTCCCCTACCTTATTTCATGCCGGTTACATACTTGCATGTTCAAGATTTTCCTGTTTATTTTGTATAACAATTAATTTTGCTATATATAATTGTCTTAACAGGCCCATGCTGCTTCAGCTGTGCTCAACTTCAGTGAGAATTGCACTCCAGAAATTTTAACACCTTACTTAGATGGAATAGTTAGCAAATTGCTTGTACTTTTACAGGTATGAGTTATGACAGTTGAAGTTATAAATATCACATCAAGAATGCATGAATTAATTTTATTAAAGGAGTTTTTTGTTTGTTTTTTGGGTTTTTAACATAAGATATAACATGCAGAATGGGAAACAAATGGTGCAAGAAGGGGCCTTGACTGCATTGGCATCAGTTGCTGACTCATCTCAGGTATAGATTTTACCCTAAAGAAAGCTTTATTGATCATGAATTTATATATATTTTTTGAGATGACTCAGTTTGACAATATGGGGGTTTGCAGGAGCACTTCCAAAAATACTATGATGCAGTTATGCCTTACCTGAAAACTATCTTGGTGAATGCGACTGACAAATCTAATCGTATGCTTCGTGCCAAATCCATGGAGTGTATTAGTCTTGTTGGAATGGCTGTTGGAAAGGAGAAGTTCAGAGATGATGCTAAGCAGGTTGGTACAAGTGTAAAAGCACCATTCCTGTGTCAAATTGTTTTCTTTTCCTCTTATATCTTAGAAGTCATGGATGGTTAAGATATTTGAGTTTTGTGATACCATTAGTTAGGGAGTGTAATGGTGCAATTTGGAGCAAGTATCTGCCTTCCCCTTGTGACTTTTGTAATTTGTAGCATATATTTTTCTTTTTCTTTCATCTCATTGCTGTTATTTATTAACTATATTGATATTTCCACCGTGTTTACATCTTGTTTTTGTTCTTTCATCAAATATAAGCTTACCTTTTATCTTATCCTTCTTCCTTATTGCAAGGTTATGGAAGTGCTTATGTCATTGCAAGGATCCCAAATGGAAACAGATGACCCGACAACAAGTTACATGCTGCAAGTATGCCCATAGCACAGGAACTGCTTAGACAATATCTTTCACATTTTATTTGTCCTTGCTTATGATTATATCACCTTATTACAGGCATGGGCCAGACTCTGCAAGTGTTTGGGACAGGACTTCCTCCCTTACATGAGCGTTGTCATGCCTCCCCTTCTCCAGTCTGCTCAACTGAAGCCAGATGTGACTATTACATCTGCAGATTCAGATAATGATATCGAGGACTCTGACGATGAAAGGTTATACTTTGTTACTGTTTTAAGTAAATTTGCCAGTAACGACATAAATGTCAATACGTGCATGTATATTTTTTTTATCCTCATTTGTTTAGGTAAAAAAACTCTTTTCTCATGTCTTCTACTTCTCTATATTTTCATTCAAAAACATAAACAATCTTAGAAATACACACCCATGCTCGCATGTGCACAGACACTGCATGGACACGTAAAGAATCCTAGGCTTAGCTGTGTTCATCTATAGATGGTTGGCTGGCTTATAGCAATTTCATTCTGAGCAGTATTATTTGGTACAATTTGTTACTATTTTAGAATAACGCCAATAAGTAACTTGAATGTTGATACATTCATCTGTATCTTGTTTATCCTTCCATCATTTGTATAGGCCAAGGCTCAATCTCCTCTCCTCTCCTCCCCCTTCTCTTTTCTACTTCTCTCTATGCTACACAAAAATACATACAAAGATGATCTAAGAAATTCCTGCTCATGCTCATGTCTGCAAACACCACATTGACACACAGACTTCTAGCCCGACTGTGTTGGCTTAGAGAAATAGAATGTTATTTTGTAATATGTTGTTTTGTGTTATAGTAAGGTATGTCTGGTATTGTATGTTCAGTATGGAAACCATTACCCTCGGGGATAAAAGAATTGGGATCAAGACTAGCGTCCTGGAGGAAAAGGCAACAGCATGTAACATGCTTTGTTGCTATGCTGATGAGCTGAAGGAAGGATTTTTTCCTTGGATTGATCAGGTGTGTTTCAATTCAATGTATTGGGTTATTATTCTTGGCTTTCTAGCAATGTGATACTAGCAAAATGGTGGACATATGGTGCAGGTTGCCCCAACTCTAGTTCCTCTTCTTAAATTTTATTTCCACGAAGAAGTTAGAAAAGCTGCTGTTTCAGGTAGAATGGTTATGATATACTGTTTCTCTTTTCCTTAAAATGTTTTCCTTTTCAAGTTTGTTAGGCTTCTATTAATTGTCTTGGCCATTTCTTTTATTTTGTTTGTAGCTATGCCGGAGTTATTGCGTTCTGCAAAATTAGCTGTGGAGAAGGGAATGGCTCAAGGGCGTAATGAGACCTATGTAAAGCAATTGTCTGATTACATTATTCCGGCTCTAGTGGAGGCATTGCATAAGGTTATTGTTGTTTGTTCTTAGGAGTATTCATGTATCGAAACTTGCATTATTGATCTGTTGTTTTTATAGATGAAAATTTAAATTACAACATTCTTGCAGGAACCTGATACGGAAATATGTGCAAGCATGTTAGATGCATTGAATGAATGTGTACAGGTTTGTGCTATTATTAAATGAAGTTAATTATGAAGTATCTCTACTTTTCACTGTTATTCTGTTTGAAATTATTCTGCTTTTGAATGAATTTTATTGAGCAAGAGATGGTTAGAATTTATTTAAATAAATAAAAACAAGGATGGCTACTTGAACTTAATATGGTATTTTAACATTGGCTAATAAGTTGAACTGATTCCTCAATTAAACCTGTCGTGTCTGTTAAAAACTGTACCCTCATATTTCCTGGCTGTCTATGAGCTCTTGTTTCTCTCTCTTTTAGTCAATATATGTGATAAGCATTTGAGAAAACATTTCAGAGCTCCATTCCTGGCCTTTTTCTTTCATTCATTTTGGTTCACATGTATTAGTACTTTTGACAAGAGATCGTTTATAATACATGAAGTACTAAGTCTTCATGCCCAATGTCTGAGAACTTTTTTTTCTACTAACTACTAAATGTTTAGCCCCAATGTCTGAGAACAAATTTTCTCTTTCAGATCTCTGGTCCTCTGCTAGATGAAAGTCAAGTTAGATCTATTGTGGATGAGATAAAACAAGTAATCACAGCTAGTGCTAGCAGAAAAAGTGAGAGAGCTGAAAGAGCCAAAGCCGAAGACTTTGATGCTGAGGAGGGAGAGTTGATTAAAGAGGAAAATGAACAAGAGGAAGAAGTTTTTGACCAAGTACGAAAATAAAAGCTATGATATAAAGCACAAAAACGACAAGCTAATATTTATTTATCTGTTATTATCCTTTTCGGATCCATTAAAGCATCCTTTTCTGCTTCCAGGTGGGTGAAATCTTGGGAACTTTGATCAAAACATTTAAAGCCTCTTTCCTGCCTTTCTTTGATGAGCTATCTTCATATCTTACTCCTATGTGGGTGAGTTCCAAGAAAGTTTTCTCTTGTTTCCAAAATCAGTTCTTGAGGAACGTCCAAAGTAAAAAAGTTCTTTCCTGAAGTATGCTCTTATATTTCTCTCTCTCTTTGTATGTGTCTGTAATACAGGGCAAAGATAAGACACCTGAAGAAAGAAGAATTGCAATTTGTATTTTTGATGATGTTGCCGAACAGTGTCGTGAGGCAGCTTTAAAGTAAGCTGCCTAATTTTCTTATACTCGTTATTATCATAGAGAATCATTTGATGCAATTGCTTGTTGCTGTAATTTGGTTGAAACAGATATTATGACACATATCTTCCTTTCATATTGGAGGCTTGCAATGATGAGAACCCAGATGTGCGACAGGTATGTATTTTCTTAGTTCTGGCATCCAAAGTGCTATGGATTGTTGAGACTTGAGATTGAACTAAATATTATGATTTTATGTTCCAGGCTGCAGTATATGGGCTTGGTGTTTGTGCAGAATTTGGTGGACCTGTATTTAAGCCACTTGTTGGAGGTAAACTTTGCTTTATAGTCTATAATGTGATTATTTCTTGTATAGAGTAACATATTTGTGTCTTTTTCCAGAGGCTTTATCAAGGTTAAATGCTGTAATTCGACATCCTAATGCTTCGCAACCTGAAAATGTTATGGCATATGATAATGCTGTTTCTGCTTTGGGAAAAATATGTCTGTTCCACCGAGACAGTATTGATGCAACTCAGGTATAGCAGGCCATAAAATCATCTTTCCAAGTTATTTTGCCCTTTTGATATGAAAGGAAAAATCTGTGGTTTGCATTAAAAAAAAGCACATTTCTGAGCTATTGTTTGAAGTCCCCAAATGTATCTTCTTGTTAAAGCCAGTGCCATGTCTTATGTACAATGGGCCATACTGTTCTCTATGTTTGTGCTTGAAACTATTGCACATTTTCCAATATTCTAATCAACTCTTAGGGTAGAGGAGAGCCTTGGTGGAATTGAAAAGCACATTTTTTTTCCCCTCTTCTTTTTTTGTTAGTGGCTGCAAAAGTAAATTAAAGCGTTTTTTGACATGTTCATGCATGCACATTGTTACATATAATATAGTTTTATGTATACATAGCTGAGCATCAAATTAAGAACCATTGTCTCTAAAAGGTATGTTGATGGCCTTCTCGATGGTTTTTCCAAGGTTTTCAATAATACTAACAAACATTTTCCTTTTCTATTTTGTAAAAATGGTCATACCAGTAAATTTTAACTCTATCAGTTTGGATTTAGTGCTGTTTTCTTTTAAGCAGTCTAAATATCTATTTTGAACAAGATGAACATCTTCCTAGAAAGTTTAAACAATTGAAACATTCTAGTGCCACTGGTGCATGATGATGCAGTTTGATAGTCACTAAACAACTCTCCTTCCTCTCACATAAATATAGGCTTTTCTAATAGACATTACCCTGAATTGGTATATTCCTATATCTTATGTTACATTAGATATAATGCTTTATTGTGAATCATTGTATATTGCTGACGGGTGTTGCTTGTGGATCTTCTCTATGTATTAATACACAGAGATATTCTACAACTTCAGATGGAATCAGTTCTGTATACACTTCTTTTGATCTGCATTGCATTTTTCACATAAGTAATACTGGTTGCTTATGTATTAAAAGCTTATTTGATGTCTTATTTTTTGTTTTCTTAATGTTTGCTTTGCCTTGCGCACACCCTTTTGTGTTTGGTAGGTTGTTCCTGCATGGTTAAACTGCTTGCCAATAAAAGGTGATCTGATTGAAGCCAAAGTTGTTCATGAACAACTTTGTTCAATGGTTGAGAGGTTAGATCAGCTTTTTTTTAGCTAACCTTGTCTCATTTCAGGTTTTTTTTTTTTGGCTTCAATATGTTGTTAATGCCCATTATTAACAATGTCTCTAATGTGTGTTCAGGTCCGACAATGAAGTTTTGGGTCCCAACCATAATTTCCTTCCTAAGATTGTTTCAGTATTTGCTGAGGTAAAATTTCAACTTACCTTATCAAACTCTTCTTAACATAATTGCTTGTTCTGAACAAACAATTCAAATAAGAATTGTGGCTATCTGTTCTGTTTATGTGGTTCGGTTTTTATGGTGCATTTGATGAAATCTACTGCTGTTGTGTAGGTTTTATGTGGTAAGGATTTAGCCACAGAACAAACCGCAAGTAGGATGGTGAATCTACTGAGGCAACTTCAACAGACTTTACCACCAGCAGCATTGGCTTCAACTTTATCATCTTTGCAGCCGCAACAACAGCTTGCTTTACAATCCATCCTCTCCTCCTAGTTAACATTGGCTCGATACTCTCATCCATCTTGTGCATTGATGCATATATTTTATTTTATATACCAAATTCTTTTCACGGAGAAGGTTCCCTTTGTTTTTGCATCATGTTCTTTTTACTCCCTCGGTCATTGAAATGAACTTCCCTCCCTAGATATATAAAATTTTATAGAATGTGTATATCATAAAAGTATCTATTTATGGAACAAGAAGCGAGAGTGGTGATTCGTGTGGTTGGTGAGCATATTTTTTGTGTCAAAAAAGTGCATTGAGGTTTGAGTCAATGTTCTTGTAGCAGTTTTGGTCTCATGTGTGTCTCTTCTTTTCAAATTTTACATAGAATTTGGATTGTTATTCTTTCATTATGCTTGCAATTTGGATCATAAAAAAGAACAATAATATTATGTGTTGTCAGTTTTCTAGTATGTTTATATTTGCATTTTCTTTTTGGTCAATTCTCATCATTAGTCCTTGAATTATTTTTGTATTCTAATTTGGTCATTTTAGTATGCTTTTTTAAGGAGTGTGGTATGCACGAACTGGTTGTTTACTTTGCTTAGTATTGAAAGATGATCATCAAAAATTTCATATAGTAAATAAAATTTAATTCCCCAGATTCTTTGTTTAAAATTTCTAGCCCTTTTTTTTTTTTTTTTTTATCAAAAAGGGTTTCTTTGGGCATCATATTTACTATCAAAAAGGCTACTAAGGATTAAACCATACTGAAAAGTTCAGTCTACGATTAAGTAACTGTTGTATTAGATTAACTATCCTAAATGGTAAAATAATGTTACCCGTCATTCAATTGTTCTAATTTTAATCTAACGAACGACGATGGAAGTAAACCCAGGGCATTGTCAAGCTACTTGAGATAAATCATTGTTGACTGGAGAACATTTTAAAGGTGAAATTGAACTTATAACCTCAAAAATTGAAGCGAACTTTGAAAATGCTTTGCTTTTATTTATAGAAGAGATTCCATTATATCCAACCGGCTTGATATTCCCCCCTCTATTTTGTTGTTTCTTCCATTTGGATCCTTTTTCAACGCTCCCATTCTCTTTTTAGTGGGAGCCTACTTTCTCCAAGTGTCATGCCTGCCTGCCTTCACCAATCCCTCCTTATCATTTGGTCAACTCAAAACCCTTTGAGATATCAGTCACTAACTGTACAACAGATTATGCCCAACATGCTTCCAACAATGTCAAGACACCCTTCCCACAAACTTTCAATATCACCCTATATAAAAACCCAACCCCCTCACCTCTTTTCTTTCACCCCCCAACAACCTTCTCTTCTTTCCAATGGAACACCAAGTTCAAACTCAACAAAAAGGCAAGTTCAAGGAGAGGAGAAACAAGTTTGTTGGTGTAAGGCAAAGACCATCAGGGAAATGGGTTGCTGAGATCAAAGACACTACACAAAAGATAAGGATGTGGCTTGGTACTTTTGAATCAGCTGAAGAAGCTGCTAGAGCTTATGATGAAGCTGCTTGTCTTCTTAGAGGTTCTAATACAAGAACCAATTTTGCAACTCATGTTCCTACTGATTCTCATCTCTCTTTGAAGATTAGGAACTTACTTAATCATAAGAAGAGCTTGAGGCAAGGGAAGAATAATAATAGTAATAGTACTACCAACTCCAACAAAATCACCATTAAAGCTAGTACTATTGTTGGCAGAAACGACAGTATTAATAGTAGTATCAGTAATGCTGGTACCGATAGTTTTACGTGTAATTCGTTGGTGTTTGATGGTGCGTACAGGCCGGAGTTGAGCCGTTTTGTAGGGGAACTTGGACCGGATCCGTCGCAGTTGGGGCAATCCTGGATGATTCCAACAGGATTTGATCAGATTCCTTTAAGCCAAGGACTGGAGTTGCCACAAGAAGTTGGTGTTTTGCCTCAAGGGATTGATCAAGAGCTCATGGAATTTGAACACTTGAAAGTAGAAAGACAGGTATCAGCAACTTTATATGCAATGAATGGGGTTAATGAGTACCTTCAAAGTGCAGCATTTGATCCGAATGATGCTATTTGGGATCTTCCTACACTTTGTCACTTATTCTGTCAAAGTTGATTTCTCTCTAACTATGAAACTAGAGGCTGTTTCTGTTCCTAGTGTTTAGAAACAACAATTTTCAATGTCTGAAATGAAAACTATTGCTGTTTCAGTTATGTTCCTCACACCATTTTTGCTCTTACTCTTTCAAGTTCCATGATTTTTGCTCCTACTTTTCTTCTAACAAGTTCCCTGGTATACTCAATTCTGATTCTAACAAGTGCCATGGTGAAGTCCTATTAGGTGATATCCCTTTATTTATGTTCGAATATTGATCAAACACTTATGTTAAAAATGAGTACTCTAAATAAAATAGGTAAAAATATAATGAAAGTCGTTGAGTGAAATTGTATTTTATTCCATTTACTAAAAAATTAGTAAATTAGTCACTACACATTAAATTAAAAAGTAAATCAATCCTTTTATTAAAATTTTATTCATTTCTATTATCAAAAAACTAATCTACTAATCCTTGTATGTCCTTATACTTCAGCAAATGAACTCATGATATATCACTTGCTATTATCTAATTATTCTGTCAATCATGTTAGTTTTTAACCAAAAAAATAAAAAAAAAACTAATATGCTTTTTCAACTTCCATCCAGAGATTAATTTGGACTAAGTTGCCCATTTTTTAAGTGAAAAAAATATATTTTAACTCTTAACTCTTAATACAATGAAATAAAGTAAAAATGATTTGGCCATTTTTTGCTCCTATAAACTACACCTTTCATAAATAAGAAGGAAAACATTTATAACAAAAAATGGTGTGCAACACAAATCTGAATATCACTTCATTGATGGCATAAAAAGGGTCTAGACAGATTATAGGTACAATTTGACAATCATAAATGTTGTTTATGGAACACCTTTCATAAATAGAAGACACATTTATAACAAAAAATGACAAACACAACTATAAATATTACTTCATTGATAGCATAAGATGCCCTTAGGCAAATGATGGGCACAATTTAACAATCATACAGCACACAGGAAGACAGTGCTACACAAGAACAAAAGATAGGAATACCCTTACACACAGAGCTGATATTCAAAAGTAAATATTTCAGCATACCAACATCAATAGTCTTCAGCATCCTCTTCGTCCTCTACACCTTCGGCTCCGACTTCTTCATAATCTTTTTCGAGAGCAGCCAGATCCTCACGAGCTTCAGAGAACTCTCCTTCTTCCATGCCCTCACCAACATACCAATGCACGAAAGCTCTCTTCGAGTACATGAGATCGAACTTGTGGTCAATGCGTGCAAACACCTCAGCCACTGCTGTGTTGTTGCTTATCATGCAAACAGCTCGCTGCACCTTAGCGAGATCTCCTCCGGGTACAACAGTTGGAGGCTGATAGTTAATACCACATTTGAAGCCAGTAGGACACCTACACATCCAATCGAAAAAAAACTTTTCAGAGAAAGGGCATGAATATATTGGAGACACAATGACATCCTTAAAATACATTGTGCTACTATATTCCTGCATGAGATACTTAGGTATATACTATTATATAAACCAATCCCATACGATAATGATGGCAAGGGCAATTTCCTAGCTAGTGAACTAATGAAGCAGAGTTTTCCATCCTTCCATATGAAATTCTCTTACCAGTCAACGAACTGCACAGTCCTCTTCGTTTTGATGGTAGCAACAGCAGCATTAACATCCTTGGGGACGACATCTCCTCGATACATCAAGCAACATGCCATGTACTTCCCATGCCTAGGGTCACATTTTGCCATCATGCTTGAAGGCTCAAACACAGCATTTGTGATCTCGGGAACCGACAATTGTTCATGGTATGCTTTCTCAGCTGAGATGACAGGTGCATACGAAGAGAGCATGAAATGGATACGGGGGTATGGAACCAAATTGGTTTGGAACTCAGTAACATCCACATTGATAGCTCCATCAAACCTTAAAGAAGTTGTCAAGGATGATATGATTTGAGATATCAAACGGTTCAAGTTAGTGTAAGTTGGCCTCTCAATATCAAGGGAACGACGGCATATGTCATAAATTGCTTCATTATCCAAGAGCACAGCCACATCAGTGTGCTCAAGAAGGGAATGAGTAGACAGAACACTGTTGTAAGGCTCCACAACAGCTGTTGAGACCTGTGAGTTTAACAGAGACAAAACCAAAATGTAAACTTGCATACCTCAAAAAGGTTTCAAAGGCCAAACATGAAGCCTAGTTCTAGCAAACTCAAATGCATATTACCGCAGGCTTTTAAGCTAAAATGGTTACCTGTGGTGAAGGGTAGATGGTGAAACCAAGCTTTGACTTTTTACCATAATCCACCGACAAGCGTTCTAACAACAAAGATCCCAGACCAGAACCAGTTCCACCACCAACAGCATTGAACACAAGAAACCCTTGTAAACCAGTGCAGTTATCAGCTAACTTCCTAACACGGTCAAGGCAAAGATCCACAATTTCCTTCCCAACTGCAAAAAAGACAAGCATCAATCTTTGTAAGTAACCCAACAAAAAGAAGAACCACAGATGATGTTTATAGTGTACTTGTATAATGGCCTCTGGCAAAGTTATTGGCAGCATCTTCTTTGCCAGAAATAAGCTGTTCAGGGTGGAAAAGTTGTCGGTAAGTCCCAGTCCTAACTTCATCGATCACAGTAGGTTCCAGATCCACAAACACAGCTCTAGGAACATGTTTCCCTGAACCAGTTTCACTAAAGAAAGTGTTGAAAGCATCATTTGCTACACCTACAGAGGTGTCACTGCAACAAAATCACAAACACATTGAAAACCAACTGTTATCCCTTCAAAATCTGTCATGAAAGAACATAAAGTTAGCATCTTTTTGCTAAAAAAATTTGGGTTTTGAAGATAAAAACCTGGGCATCATTCCATCGGGTTGGATTTCATGTTCAAGGCAGTAAAGCTCCCAACATGAATTACCGACTTGAATACCAGCTTGACCTATATGAATGCTTATGATTTCCCTCATGTTTTGGTGAAAAGAAGGAATGGATTTGATGATGGAAAGGATCTGAGAGACGAATGTTATGGACTTTGTTTGCGAGAAATGGAAAAGGGAAAGACAGTACACAGAGAGAACCAGTGAGTGCAGGATTTTTTTCAAAGTGGGAGAGAAGATAATATAATAATATATACATACAAAAATAGCACTTAACTAATGGGAATTGATGATATTTTGGCGTCCGACAGCCTTTACGTGGGGCCCATCCTTTTGCTTAGCTGGCCACCACTCACCATGACCACGACTCTCTTCAAGTCTTTTAAGTCCAAACTAGGGTAAATGTGTAATCGAGTAAAATTTAATTTGATTTAAAATTTAAAGTTTAATATTTGGCACGAAATATCTATCGATTATTTGTTTTTAAACTTAAGTTACTTTTAATAAGATATAAGTGATTTAAGTTCGAACTCAATTAAACTCATTTGTTAATTTTTATATTCAAGTTTAAACTTGAGTTTAACTCGATAATTAATTTTAAGGTTAATAACATATATTAAAGAAAATAATGTAATTTAATAATATAAAAATATGAAAAGCTTGAGAAAGTTCTTGAGTAGTTCGATTCAAGTATTAAGCTTGAATTCGACATGACCAAAAGTTTAAGCTTGAGTAGCTCGATAATTACTGAATCAAGTTTGATTTTTTAAGTTGAATTTGAGTAGCTTGCAAGCACAAATGTCTCATTTATATCCCTAGTGTAAGGTTTTTCGAACTAAATTAGGGGTCAATCGATCAAACCATCAGTTCTTGGTAAATAAATTATTAAAAATAAAAATATTAAATATTAAAAAAATTGGTTCAATTGGTTTTTTTAGCTTATTTTTTTATTGATTTATAAAAATAATAAAAAATCACTTTTTATAATACTATAGAAGTTATGAATGTGATTTTGCTAAATTCTCTATTTAGTTGAGATTCAATTGATAGATGTTAGTAATTTAAGAGTTTTATTATAGTAGAGTTGTATATTTATTTATTGAAAAAGAAAAAATTCTTTATATTTCATATAGGGTAAACTACACCGAGGACTACTAAATCATTATTAAGTTTATGTTTTAGTCATTCAACTTTAAAAATTTATAAAATAGTCATTAAACTATTCAGAAGTTTTTATTTAAGTTACTGAGTTATTAAGTTTTTTTTTTAAGTTCGACTAATGAGCCCCAAGCAATCATTACTGTGGATTAGTATCCATCGGCGATAAAAGAATATACCTTAGATCCAAGTCGATTTGACGTTCAATGTCAGATACCAGAGAAGAAAACTGTTTAAATTTTGATTAGCAGATTCATTACGTCCAAAGTTATTTCATGAAAAAAAAAAAAGAATTGCAGAAGAGAAATAGAAGAATAACTCTCAATTGGTGCAAGCGACGCGAACAAAAAAAGTCATATAACAGTGATTTAACAATCCAATGACTTAAATAGAAACTTACTAATAATTCAATGGATGTAGTTTACCTTTTCATATAAAATCTTTCTGTTTCATCAATTTAAGAATTGAACTATCCGTTTAAATTTGAAAGTATGGTTTAAATTAAAAAAATTATAGAATAATAAAATCCGAAAAATGAGTTTATACAAAATTTAAGTTATATCTTTTATTTCGACGGAATTTTAAGTAAGATTATTTTGACTGTGACCAACTTAAATTATATATATATATTCACAAAATCAAATCAAAATAAAAAGAAATAAGGGGGATGAGGTTGGACCAGCCAGGATAGCATGACATTTTGGGTTCTACAATAATGAGCACCCAAAGTTAGGAAGATGATGTGTTTTTTGTTTGTTCGTTTGGATAAGAAGTAGCATAGATTTATTCACAAGTTGATTTATTCGATTAAATTTAAAGATTTTTTTTTGAAATTTAAAAAAAAATTTGAGTAAAAATATTAAGTTCGTAAAATAAGTTTGACAAAAAAATTTAGGTTCGTTGGGCTCAAGTTGAGACTTGAATATTCAAACCTGAACCTAGTTTAATTAATTTTAATATACTATGTAATTTATAAAATAAAAAAAACTAAAATTATTGTAATATATAATATTCAACCGTAAACGTTAACAAAAATTTAAGATGTCTATATATAAAATTTAATTAAATGAAAAAATACATAAATTTGCTAAATATTAAATATAAATAAATATGAATTGATTTGAGTAAAATTTTATACCTATATTTTAAGATTGAATCAAGTTTGAACAAACATAAAATGTATTAATACTATTCTTAAACTCGACTCAACTCATGAATATATGTATAAATTGTTTCATTGCCAACAATATGATAATTAAGATTTTCTTCTATTTTCATATATAGTAAATTATATTAAATTTTAGTGTATTACATAAAATTTCAAGTGATTTTAGTAGATATTCAAATTTGTATTAATACTATTTTATTCTCTTAATATTATTTGGATTCGGTTTGGGAAGAAAATTAAACTCATATTTCAATCTCATCCATGTTTGAGTAGAGAAAATGAGCATAGTTATTTTAAAATGGTCCAGTCTGACCTCGGTTAGATTAAGTCTATTTTGTATTATGTGTTCTTAATGAATTTAGCTACTCTAATTTAATCATTTTTGATTCTTTATTTATCAAAATGTATATTTTCAATATGGCCTTTTTTTTTAAATGTGGTAATATGTCTTATGACATAATCTCTCAACTAATAATTAATTTTCTTTTTTATATATATTCAATATTTAATTATATATAAAACCTATATAACTTAGTTAACATCAAAGTGTCTAGTTATCATGATTATAGAATAAAAGAGGTTAAGGTCTCTTTCTATTAAAAAATATACTATACTTATCTACTTTTAAATTTTAAAAAAAATATATAAAATAATTATTTTCCCTAAAGAAAAGGTTAGCCATCCATAGAGTGAATATTCAAATACTTGTGGCAACAGAAAAGAATGATTCAAAATTGTAAAACCAAAAATGGATTAGTGCTAAAAGCAAGGAAATAAATGAATGGATGACCTTATTCTAAGGGATTAAGATGGAAGAATGGAAGAGGGGATTGTGTGGTATAAAAGGAGAGGTATGCATGCAATTCAAAATCAACTCAAGCTAATCATCTCCCTCTTCCTCTACAGGGGATAAACAGGATAATAAATTACATTGGAGACGTGGTCGGCGAAAAAAAGGGTAAAGAGATGGTTCGATTAATGTTAGTATCAATATTATTTCTCTGGACAGGATCAATGCTTATGGTTCAGGGTGGAGATCCTACCCTTTTTTTCGAATGGAACGTCACCTATGGCACCATTGCTCCCTTGGGAGTGCCAGTAAAGGGTATTCTTATTAACGGGCAATTCCCGGGACCAAATATTAACTCTACCACCAACAACAATATTGTGATGAATGTGTTCAATAACCTTGATGAGCCATTCCTTGTAACATGGTAAGCGACTACCAAGAGCGTTTTCTTTTTTACATTAATATGATTATGTCAGTGAAGAGTTGAGCTAACTATCTGTGGAAATGGGATTTGTTGCAGGAACGGCGTGCAGCATAGGAAGAACTCTTGGCAAGATGGTGTTCTGGGAACCAACTGTCCAATCCCCCCTGGGAAGAATTACACCTATAAATTCCAGGTGAAGGATCAGATTGGCAGCTACATGTACTATCCGGTGACGGCTATGCATAAGGCGGTTGGTGGTTTCGGTGGCCTCCGTGTTAACAGCCGTCTACTCATCCCTGTTCCCTACGCTGATCCGGCTGATGACTATACTCTCTTAGTGGGAGACTTTTTCAACAAGGGACACACCAGCCTCAAGAAGATTCTTGATAGCGGTCGCAACCTTGGGAGATGTGACGGTGTCCACCTTAATGGGAAAGTTGCGAAAGGTGATGGGAAGGATGAACCTCTGTTTACGATGGAGGCAGGCAAAACGTACAAGTACAGGATTTGCAATACGGGTATCAAGACATCTCTGAACGTCAGGTTCCAAGGCCACACCATGAAATTGGTTGAGATGGAGGGTTCCCACACATTGCAGAATGACTATGACTCCCTTGATGTGCATGTTGGACAGTGCTTCAGTGTGCTTGTTACTGCCAACCAGGAACCAAGGGATTACTATGTGGTGGCCTCTACCCGTTTTACCAAACGTGAGGTTACAGCAACTGGCATCATCCGTTACAAGAATGGCAAGGGAGCTGCCTCATCGGAGTTGCCACCACCACCTGTTGGTTGGGCTTGGTCACTCAATCAATTCCGTACCTTCCGTTGGAACTTGACTTCTAACGCTGCTAGGCCTAACCCTCAGGGCTCCTTCAAATATGGTTCCATTAACATTACCCGCACCATCAGGCTTGCCAACACTGCAGAAAGAGTAGATGGCAAGCTCCGATATGCTCTTAATGGAGTCTCCTATGTCGAACCAACCACTCCACTAAAACTTGCAGAATACTACGGTGTAGCCGACAAGGTTTTCAAGTATGATACCATTCCTGATGAGCCACCAAGTGACAACACTAAGGTAACTTTGGCACCTATTGTCCTCAACATGACACACAGAAACTTTGTGGAAATCATCTTCGAGAATCACGAGACCGCCATTCAGTCCTACCACTTGTCTGGCTACGCATTCTTTGCTGTGGGGTAATTATAGCTTCTAACATAACAAATACATGAGGTGATTTTATTGCTTGAGTTGAAGTAATAAGTTGTATAATGATTTGTTGCAGCATGGACATTGGGAAATGGAGCCCTGAGAAGAGGATGAACTACAATCTTCTTGACGCCGTGAGCAGACACACCATACAGGTATTCCCCAACTCCTGGTCAGCAATCCTATTGACATTCGACAACTGCGGGATGTGGAACCTGAGGTCGGAGATATGGGACAGGCATTACCTTGGGCAACAGCTTTATGCTAGTGTTATTTCCCCTAACCGATCCCTCAGGGATGAGTACAACTTGCCGGAAGGTGTAATGACTTGCGGCATCGTGCAAGGCATGCCAAGGCCTCCACCTTTCAGCAGTTAATTTAAATAAGCTTATAAATCTGTATCCAATTCTGCTATAAATACATAATATGGGGAAAGAGAGGGTGAGAAAAGCTTGAGTTCCAAATGGATTTAATGAAATAAAATGTTTTGGACCATTTGTTTTTATTCAAATTATGCGCAAGCTTTCAACAATTTCATTGCTGCCACGTTAATTAGTCTTTTTTTTTAACGGTTAATACGATAAATTTCGAACATCGTTAATTATTTTTAATTAATGTCCAGGATTTAATTGAGTGCGAATTTAATATAGGGATTGAAATATTTGAAATTCAAGTACTTCCTAGATGACTTTGCTTGGAGACTATCATAAATAATAATCGACATAAAATTAGTCGGATTTAAGGCACTTTTCACACGAAGATGGACAATGGTGAATGATTAAAAAATTAACTTAGATTTATACCATTTGTAGCGACGTAAAATTTGCTTCGGTCGCTAATTGTGGCGATTTATGGAAAACTTGAAAAACGAATTTTAATTTTATTATGAAAAGGATTTTATTACGAAAAGGGGAGTCGCCACCGATCTTTCTTCCTTGGTGTGATCGGACACCTAATGAAACCTTTTTTAACTAAGATTTATTTTCGGGTAAAATAAGGCCGAGTTTAGGTCCACGTCTAAATTCAGAGAAAAATAGGGTCCGGGAGTCAGTTACGCGCGGGGAAGGTATTAGCACCCCCGCGACGCCCAAAATTGGTATCTTGTTAAACACGTGTTGTCTTGATTTTCAAAAATACGAGTTCGATTTAATATTTAATTGTGATCCGTTCAAAACACGAGAATTTCAAGATTTTTTTTGATTTTTTAAAAGGATGTCTCGTTTTAACACGAACCAACGTGATTCATCCAACATAGCGATGAAACCACAGACTTGATATTAAGATCGGTACATTGCCTTATTTATTTAAAATATAGAAAATGTTTTAAAATAATTATAAAGACTAATAGTAAAAATAATCGTGATGAGTAGTTATGAATAAACGATGATGCAAATACTTAATGAAAAAATTAAAACATAATGTTAGAATAATAATAATAATACTTACAGAAGAAAATAATGGACAAAATAATGTGTCAGTAGTATAGAAAAATAGAGAATGAAAAAAATATGAACGTAAAAAATGTATACACAATAATAGAAAAATAAGAGTAAAGAAAAGATCAAGTGTAATATGATAATAGATATAAAATAGCGGTAATAAAAATAAAAATAAAATAAAGAAGTCATTAAAAACAATTTTGAAAATAATCATATATTGCTACGAAAATATACACATATATAAATAGTATAGTAAAAAATATATACATCTTGCAAAACATATTAAAATAGCATTAGAAAATACATACATAATAACATTGGAAATATAAATACATAGCAAAATATTAAAAACATGTACGTTCTATAATATTACAAAAATGCATAAGATAATACATATATATATATAAAAATACATGTTTATAATATAATAATAAAAAAAATACATAACGTATAAGAAATATACTTAATAGTATCAAGAATATGTACACAATAAATAAAATATACACATAACGTAGTATTAAAAATTTTTATAAATGTAATAGTATAAAAATATGTACAAAATAATGTGATAACAAAATTATGTATTTACAACAATAATATAAAAGTAACGATATGTATAAACAAAAATATATATGTATGTTGATAATAATGACAACAATAATAATGCTAATAATCAAACAAGTATGCTGAAATATTGATATTAAAAAAAATAAATGAATAATAATAGATACAATAACGTTAAAAAAAACTATACGTATAATAACAAAACATAATACAAATAATAATATAATAATAATGTATAAGGACAATGAAAATAATGATAATATGTATGGAAGTTGACATAACATGAAAATATTGAAAATAATAATTTAATACTATCTAAAACGTGTATATATATATATATATATATATATGAGAATTAATTAAAACAAATATTAAGACTAATAATAGTAATAATGAAAATGACAACACTAAGATAATTAATTTAAATAGTAAAATATCTTAAAAGGATTAAATTAAACTAAAAGCTAAATATTTGGGGCGAAATTAAAAATAACAGGAAGCTAATGGGTTAATTTGAACGCGCGAGAAACAGTGGAGGACTGAAGCAGAAATTTCCCACAGCTTTTAAAACGACATTGCAGTGAGGGGGACGGATTCGAAAGCCAACCAAAATTACGGGGCTAATTTTTAAAATGTAAAAACTTTAATTGCAGAAACATGGAAAAGCGGAAGGGTTAAACGCGCAAATAACCCTTCCGCTAAAAAACACGCGGATCTGGTCTCCCACGGGTCGGGTCGGAACGGGTCATATAAATGCCAAAATTTTTATTTTTTTTCATTTGTTCATCAATTCAAAAAAGCGGAAGAGAGAAATTCTCTCTTCTCTCTGGGTTCTCTCCAGAACAGGACCAGGGGAAGGCCACCGGCGATCGTCAATCGGGCCACCGTGCGCCGCCGTCGCCGGCCACCGTAGACGGTGGTCGAACTTAAAAAAGGTAATATTTTTTCTTTTTTTTTTTGTATTTTTTAATCTATATGTGTATGTGTGTAGTGAGATAAAAAAGAAAAAAAAAAGGAAACAGAGATTCGAAACAAAATGAAATAAAAGCATAAAAAAACAAAGAGGAAATCACCTCTGTTTCAGTCTTTCAATTTTTTATTCAAAATCGGGAAGGGATTTTTGATAATCTTCTTTCTCTTTTTGTAAAAGTCCCCCCTTTTTTACATCTCTTTTCATTCGGCTTTAATAGCCATTTTACATGTATTTTTTATTGTTTTCTGTCACTTCTTCTTTCTTTTGCAGGTGTAGAGGCGTGGTGGTGCAGAGGGCAGGTGACCGGTGCAGGTGGGCTGACGTCGGTGGTGTCAGAGGGGTGGTTGCCGCAAGCTAGGGAAGGTGGCTAGGGTTTTTCTTTTTTGTTTTTTTTTTGATTTTGGGTTGTGTTGTAGTGGGCTAGGGATTTTTGGGTTGAAATGTTATTGGGTTTAATGGTTATTTGTAATGGGTTAGTGGGTAATTAAAATGTAATGGGTTAAAAGGGTTAAAGGCAAATTTTGGGCTTCTACAGCTGCCCCTCTTTGCTCATTGTCGTGCAACGAGAATAGAGCAAAGACTTTCAAGGAAGACCAAATTTTGCCCAACCTTGTTAAGTCTTGACTTGCTTTGGTGCTTTTCTTGTTCAGCTCTCTTTCCAGTCCACCGCATCTTGTAACTTTGGTTCAATCCATCGACTTCAGAGATGACTTGTAACTTCAATCTACTCGCATCCATTGGGATATACAATTCATCCTGATCTAGTCTTCTGCAACTTCGGAGAGATGGAAGCTGGTATCTTCAATTTGCTCTACTGCAACTTCAGGAAGGCAAAATCTGATTCTTCGATCAGCTCCAACCTCTGTAATATGAGTTGACTTTGAGAAACATAAATTGAAAGACTGAAATTGAAAATACCTCTGCATGTGAGCCGAGGCTCAACTCACCTCTGTAATATGAGTTGATTTTTGAAACAGAAATTGAAAAACTGAAATTGAAAATACCTCAACGTGTGAGCCGAGGCTCAACTCACCTCTGTAATATGAGTTGATTTTTGAAACAGAAAATGAAAAGCTGAAATTGAAAATACCTCAACGTGTGAGCCGAGGCTCAACTCACCTCTGTAATATGAGTTGATTTTTGAAACAGAAAATGAAAAGCTGAAATTGAAAATACCTCAACGTGTGAGCCGAAGCTCAACTCACCTCTGTAATATGAGTTGATTTTTGAAAAGCAGAAAAGAAATTGAAAACAGAAATTGAAAAAGCTCAACTCACCTCTGTAATATGAGTTGACTTTGAGAAACATAAATTAAAAGACTGAAATTGAAAATACCTCTGCATGTGAGCCGAGGCTCAACTCACCTCTGTAATATGAGTTGATTTCTTGAAAAAGAAATTGAGAACAAGAAAATACCTCAACGTGTCTTGAGGCTCAACTCATTTCTGTAATATGAGTTGATTTTTTGAAAAAGAAATTGAAAAGCTGAAATTGAAAATACCTCAACGTGTGAGCCGAGGCTCAACTCACCTCTGTAATATGAGTTGATTTTTGAAAAGCAGAAAAAAAATTGAAAACAGAAATTGAAAAAGCTCAACTCACCTCTGTAATATGAGTTGACTTTGAGAAACAAAAATTGAAAGACTGAAATTGAAAATACCTCTGCATGTGAGCCGAGGCTCAACTCACCTCTGTAATATGAGTTGATTTCTTGAAAAATAAATTGAGAACAAGAAAATACCTCAACGTGTCTTGAGGCTCAACTCATTTCTGTAATATGAGTTAATTTTTTGAAAAAGAAATTGAAAATACCTCAACGTGTCTTGAGGCTCAACTCACCTCTGTAATATGAGTTGATTTTTGAAAAACAGAAAAGAAATTGAAAACAAAAATTGAAAAAGCTCAACTCACCTCTGTAATATGAGTTGACTTTGAGAAACGTAAATTGAAAGACTGAAATTGAAAATAACTCTCCATGTGAGTTGAGGCTCAACTCACTTCTGTAATATGAGTTGATTTTGAAAAAGAGAAAATGAAAAACAAAAATTGAAAAAGCTCAACTAACTTCTGTAATATGAGTTGACTTTGAGAAATAAATTAAAAACTGAAATTGAAAAAGCTCAACTCACCTTTGTAATATGAGTTGTCTTTGAGAAACAGGAATAAAAAGACAGAAATTGAAAAAGCTCAACTCACCTCTGTAATATGAGTTGACCTCGAGGGACTGAAATTAAAAATAGAAATTGAAAAAGCTCAACTCACCTCTGTAACATGAGTTGACTTTTGAACAACAGGGATTGAAAATACCTCAGCGAGTCTTGAGGCTCAACTCACCTCTCGTGATATGAGTTGATTTTTTGGAAACATAAATTAAAGGTACCTCCGAGTACCAAAACACATCATCTGGTGGAACTCAGGTGTCCTTTCCTTGATTTGGTGCAGTTATCTTTGAAACCCCTTGTTCCGCTGAAGTACCTATACATGTCATGCATGATGTCATCATGATATGCATATGTTTGTCTTAAATGCCTGTATGCCTACATGATTATGCTATACGCCTGTGTCTCTTTTTTCATGATTATTGTGATGATCTGCATTCATTGCTTTGATTCTTGATCTTCTCTTCAGGCTTTGTACCCATCCTCAAACTTCGAGTACTCTGTGTTTCTCAGATATCACTCTTTTGCCTCCGGTTGAACTTTTGTCCTTGCTTTGAGGCTCTTGTACTTGTTAAATTCTCATCTAGGTAATGTTCAACATTTCTTTTGTTTGGAGTATGTCATCTCAAAATGCTTTAAATCTTCAATGCATGAACTCTTCCATATTTCTTAATCAAGAATCTTTCGAGCATGACTTCTTGCGTAGAAGGTTTCAAACTGCTGGAAATGCTTCAAACACTGTAGTCTTGCTGTTTGACTCACTGCTCAAATCGTCTTACTCCTTGGGCCCAGATCTATTTGATTAGGACGCCCTTTCAGGTTTTTTTATCCTAATTTGATTACCAAGATGCCCTTTTTAGGTTTTCATTTTGATCTTCTTCTCTTTTTTCAACTTGGGACGCCCTATTATTTGGTTGGTATTTCGACCCAAAACTCGAGGAAATGTTTTGCTCAACCAGCTTGCCCCACTGTGACTTTGACAGAAAATCCAAAGAGATAAACTCAATTTGAGCTCAAATATCTCCCACTCTTATACCTGGTGAGTTTTTAAACAACAGTTCTGTTTCAGGTTCTTGTACTATTCAGAAGCTTTTCAGAGTAATACGCGAAACTCCTTTTATAAAAACATTATTGGTCCACTAATCGTTATTTCAACCTGATGTGTTTGAGAAAAAATCATACCTAATGGACAAGAGTGAAATTGATTGGAAGCGTAACTCGAAACAAACAAGTTAACATGGATAACAAATAAAATCAAGAATGGCATTTTTTTTGAAACGAAAAAGATAAACAGATTCAAAATGGGTAGGATGGAAACTAGGTGCCCCAGATATCGCAGTCTGAGCTTCTCTGTTCGAACTTCTTGAGGACCATTTTGACCTCAATATGTGTTTAGGGGATTCGGAGTACTCCGTTGATGCCCTAAGACGTAGCATACTTTTCTATTGTCAATTCAAGCATGGCAAGACTACTGTGTCCCGTTTTATCAAAATTTAAGCAGCCCTTTTCTGGGTTTTCAACTCAAAACCCCTTTGGTCTCAAGGCGCCCTTTACGGGTTTTCACCTTGGCTTCTCCATTTTCTTTTCTTTCTTTTTCTTTTTTTTTCTCTCTTTTCTTTCCCTTTCTTTTTTTTTTTTTGTTTTTAAAGGTCTCAAAGCACCTTTTACCTTGGCCTCTCCTTTTTGGCATCTTTGAACTGAATCTGAATTTAGGATTGGGTTAGTGCTCCTCCGGGGAAAGCTTCCTTTATCTCATAAAGTTCTTAGGCATTCATTTTCCTTTGAAATCCTTTTGTACAGAAATGATCTTCTCTCGTGACTTGCCATTATCCATTTCTCGCACATTTGACTATGATGAACGCTTTCAGACCTTTTTCTGCAGTCAAGTTTACTGAAGACATTTTATTTCATCCGACTCTTGATTTGATCAAAGCTTGGAGGAAAAGAATCTTAATTTCCATGGGCAGAATCACCTCTAATGCCCCAGCAAAGGTACTGGTCAACTTTAAAAAGCATAAAAAAGTAAAAGGTAGCTTCTTATGCCAATATTTACAAGTCTCGATCACCTTTTATAACTCTTTTTCTTTTTTTTTTTTGTATTTTTTTCTTTTGGCAGCCTTTGTTGTATTGTGATAGGGCGCCTAATCTTTGAACTGTAATCTTTTGACATTGTACAATCGCGCACTATAAAACATGATTCTTTTTTGCATTTGATCTTCTTTTTCTTTCTTTTCTTTTTTTTATTTTTATTTTTATTTTTTTGATGACTGTCGACTTTATAATATTGGCATATGAAGCAACATTCACTTTTCTAACGAAGCAAATGCCGACCATGACGATGATGTCAACTAGAAACTTTTGACAAGATCGTCCCCAGAACACCCATGCCCTACGTACTGAAAAGTTTGTGGAGAAATAACTGATGTCATTCCCTTCCTTTGATGGACCAACAATATCCGATCTTCATGATTAACCTGGTTATTGTAGAACCATTGTCATGTGTTCTTTTCTTTTAAGATGTTCCTAAGTGCATCTTAATATGATCGTGCGAGAACATCCTTGAATTCTTGGAAATAACTCAATAGTCTTGCCTTATTTTTGCGGTGAGCTAGGTTTCGATCTTCCTCTTTTTTTCCCAAGCTTGCAATGTCAACTGACCCTTTGTAAGTTAGGGATTTGTCTTTCATCTTATTTTGCCATCTTTAATAAATCGAAAGATAGGCATAATCTCTGTCATCTTCGAAGTCTCGAAATCCCTCTAGACACATACCTCACTCCAAAGGGAGTCAGTAGCAGCATCGCTCATGACATTGATATCTGGGCACCTATTGTAGGTACGAAGGCAAATTTCAAAGAATAAATGGTTCAAGAAGATCATTTACATGGTATGATCATGAATGTAAAATAAAAGAATGAAAGTCCAAATAAAAGAATCTGTAAATAGAAGAAAATTCACTCAAAAGGATGCATTTCATAAAGATCTTGGACCCAAGCTTATTTCACAAAAGGAAACTTATCGCCTCTAGGCTTAAGGCAATAAGTATGTTTTGAATATTACTCTAGATTAGCTTTAAAAGTGCACGGATCTCTTCCACAGTTCTACTGTTCAAAATACTCCCAAGCATGTGAAGTTTAGAGGTGGGTGATATCGTGGCCTGGTTGAATTGGGTATGAATTAGAAGTATAGTAGCTTTCTGTTCCCACTATACGGGTTTCTGGCTCTTCTTTTTTTCTTCATGGGCGTTGCACCCCTTTTTAACTGTTGAGGACTTCCATCCTTCCACTTTTGATGGCATTCTCAATCAGTTCCCCAGATACCACGATATCCGCAAAGTCCTTTGTGGCGCTCCCGACTAACTTGTCATAAAATGGCGCTTTCAACGTATTGATGAAAAGAATCACTATTTCAGTTTTGGTTAAAGGTGGTTCTACTTGTGCCGAGATATCCCTCCATCTCTGCGCGTATTGCCTAAAAGTTTCTGTCGGCTTCTTTTCCATCATCTGTAGAGTCAATCGATCAGGTACCATGTCAGACACGTGCTTGTACTGTTCCGAAAACGCTGATGCTAGGTCTTTCCATGATCGGATCCTTTCTCTGCTAAGTTGATTATACCATCGAAGAGCTGATCCGACCAAGCTGTCTTGGAAACAGTGTATGAGCAGCTTATCATCATTTAAATAACCAGTCATCCTTCGGCAAAACATGATAAGATGCCCCTTTGGACAACTCGTTCTATCATATTTTTCAAAGTCTGGCACTTTAAACTTCGGAGGCAGAACCAGATCGGGTACCAAACTGAGCTCTTTGGCACTCAATGCCGAGAAGACTTCAGTACCTTCTATTGCCCTGAGCCTTTCTTCCAAACTTTTATACTTATCATGATCGTCTAATTTCAATTTGGCTATTCCCATTGGATCATTCAGAACAAAAGGATCGGAAGGAGTAGCTCCGGGATTCGACACAAATATACCTTGCCCTAATTGAGCAGATGGTGCAGGTCGTTTCTCTAGGCCTACGGATTCCCCTAGAGTGTACCCCCCTCGTGTTGCATGGGCGTGCGGTGGAGTGAATCCTGAGGGATAGGGCGGATACTGATTTGTTCTTGATTGGGGTTCTATGATTTCAGGGCCTTGTAAAGGTTTTTTCTCTTTAACCAAAACCGACATCATCTCTATCATTTTGGCCATTCGATCTTTTCGTTCAAGTGATTCCTCTCGAGACCTCATCATTAGATCCCTATTTTCTTGCTGTGACTTGGCCAGTTGCTCTTGTAATTCCTTTTGGACTCTTTCCATCCTTTCGATTCTTTCATTGAGTTCAGCCTCCATTACTCTAGTTTTCTGGCGCGTTCTATTCGAATGATGTGATTCCAGCCTTGTATTGTTGCCACTGCGAATTGTACGATTCTAACCTTAGTGGATGAGTATGGGATATGTATATGCAATGAATGAATGAAAAAAATGTCAAATGAACGAAAAAATGTCAAATGAACGTTAGTCATGAATGCAAAAATTTGGTGTCGATTTCAAGATAGCCCCTATTTAGGCATTTCATTAATCAAAGAGTTTATTACGAAAAGTTTCGATCACTTGTGTAATTGACTCCTCCATCAGAAACCCGTTTTACCAGTCTCTAATCAACACCTTCCTAGCAAGATGCCTACAATGGATAATGAAAAATTGAAATACAGATAAACAGCCTCGGTCAGTACAACAAAAATGAACAGAGGAAAATTTGTAGAAAATCTAGCAAATCAGGCTGCTTGAACCAATGGACCCGATTCCTATAACAAGCGTGGATGTAAAAGAAAACAGAAGGTAAGAGGTATTCCTCCTGTGTACTTATTTCGGTGACTAGTAAATGGACGGAGGTTCAGAATGGCTCTAGTTGCGTGGCTCGTACAGTTCACTACATGTGGTTTTGGTTCTAAATAGGTACTCGAATTGTCCGTACCATCATCTACTAAGATTAGTACAGAGCCTCGGTCACGGCCTATCGCAGGCTTACGAGTTCAATTCGAGGGATTACATGTACTTATGCCTATGCGGAGGGACGAGTTAACTCACGAAAGCATAAGTCGTATGTAACCCGAAAGTATTCACTAGCCTGTGCGGAGGGACGAGTTAACTCACGAAGGCGTAGCGTTTACTTTCACTTAAAAGGACAGAGCCCGGGTATGGCGCTCATGTTATGCAAAATGCTCGTGAACGGTTTGTGGGGAGAAACTCACAAACCTTATGTTTTATTTCAAAACTAAGCTAAAAACCAAAATCATAAAAACTCAGAGCTGAAAAAAACAATAAGATAAAACGAGTTAGAGAAGTATTTACGACATGATGCAAATGCATGATTTTTCAAAATTTCAGGATCACGACTAAACATTTACTTGAACAAGGGATTTCAAAAATTTCGACAACGCGCGATTAATTCGACTCGACTCTCAAAAAGGCGTCCCCAGCGGAGTCGCCAGCTGTAGCGATGTAAAATTTGCTTCGGTCGCTAATTGTGGCGATTTATGGAAAACTTGAAAAACGAATTTTAATTTTATTACGAAAAGGATTTTATTACGAAAAGGGGAGTCGCCACCGATCTTTCTTCCTTGGTGTGATCGGACACCTAATGAAACCTTTTTTAACTAAGATTTATTTTCGGGTAAAATAAGGCCGAGTTTAGGTCCACGTCTAAATTCAGAGAAAAATAGGGTCCGGGAGTCAGTTACGCGCGGGGAAGGTATTAGCACCCCCGCGACGCCCAAAATTGGTATCTTGTTAAACACGTGTTGTCTTGATTTTCAAAAATACGAGTTCGATTTAATATTTAATTGTGATCCGTTCAAAACACGAGAATTTCAAGATTTTTTTTGATTTTTTAGAAGGATGTCTCGTTTTAACACGAACCAACGTGATTCATCCAACATAGCGATGAAACCACAGACTTGATATTAAGATCGGTACATTGCCTTATTTATTTAAAATATAGAAAATGTTTTAAAATAATTATAAAGACTAATAGTAAAAATAATCGTGATGAGTAGTTATGAATAAACGATGATGCAAATACTTAATGAAAAAATTAAAACATAATGTTAGAATAATAATAATAATACTTACAGAAGAAAATAATGGACAAAATAATGTGTCAGTAGTATAGAAAAATAGAGAATGAAAAAAATATGAACGTAAAAAATGTATACACAATAATAGAAAAATAAGAGTAAAGAAAAGATCAAGTGTAATATGATAATAGATATAAAATAGCGGTAATAAAAATAAAAATAAAATAAAGAAGTCGTTAAAAACAATTTTGAAAATAATCATATATTGCTACGAAAATATACACATATATAAATAGTATAGTAAAAAATATATACATCTTGCAAAACATATTAAAATAGCATTAGAAAATACATACATAATAACATTGGAAATATAAATACATAGCAAAATATTAAAAACATGTACGTTCTATAATATTACAAAAATGCATAAGATAATACATATATATAAATAAATACATGTTTATAATATAATAATAAAAAAAATACATAACGTATAAGAAATATACTTAATAGTATCAAGAATATGTACACAATAAATAAAATATACACATAACGTAGTATTAAAAATTTTTATAAATGTAATAGTATAAAAATATGTACAAAATAATGTGATAACAAAATTATGTATTTACAACAATAATATAAAAGTAACGATATGTATAAACAAAAATATATATGTATGTTGATAATAATGACAACAATAATAATGCTAATAATCAAACAAGTATGCTGAAATATTGATATTAAAAAAAATAAATGAATAATAATAGATACAATAACGTTAAAAAAAACTATACGTATAATAACAAAACATAATACAAATAATAATATAATAATAATGTATAAGGACAATGAAAATAATGATAATATGTATGGAAGTTGACATAACATGAAAATATTGAAAATAATAATTTAATACTATCTAAAACGTGTATATATATATATATATATATATGAGAATTAATTAAAACAAATATTAAGACTAATAATAGTAATAATGAAAATGACAACACTAAGATAATTAATTTAAATAGTAAAATATCTTAAAAGGATTAAATTAAACTAAAAGCTAAATATTTGGGGCGAAATTAAAAATAACAGGAAGCTAATGGGTTAATTTGAACGCGTGAGAAACAGTGGAGGACTGAAGCAGAAATTTCCCACAGCTTTTAAAACGACATTGCAGTGAGGGGGACGGATTCAAAAGCCAACCAAAATTACGGGGCTAATTTTTAAAATGTAAAAACTTTAATTGCAGAAACATGGAAAAGCGGAAGGGTTAAACGCGCAAATAACCCTTCCGCTAAAAAACACGCGGATCTGGTCTCCCACGGGTCGGGTCGGAACGGGTCATATAAATGCCAAAATTTTTATTTTTTTTCATTTGTTCATCAATTCAAAAAAGCGGAAGAGAGAAATTCTCTCTTCTCTCTGGGTTCTCTCCAGAACAGGACCAGGGGAAGGCCACCGGCGATCGTCAATCGGGCCACCGTGCGCCGCCGTCGCCGGCCACCGTGGACGGTGGTCGAACTTAAAAAAGGTAATATTTTTTCTTTTTTTTTGTATTTTTTAATCTATATGTGTATGTGTGTAGTGAGATAAAAAAGAAAAAAAAAGGAAACAGAGATTCGAAACAAAATGAAATAAAAGCATAAAAAAACAAAGAGGAAATCACCTCTGTTTCAGTCTTTCAATTTTTTATTCAAAATCGGGAAGGGATTTTTGATAATCTTCTTTCTCTTTTTGTAAAAGTCCCCCCATTTTTTACATCTCTTTTCATTCGGCTTTAATAGCCATTTTACATGTATTTTTTATTGTTTTCTGTCACTTCTTCTTTCTTTTGCAGGTGTAGAGGCGTGGTGGTGCAGAGGGCAGGTGACCGGTGCAGGTGGGCTGACGTCGGTGGTGTCAGAGGGGTGGTTGCCGCAAGCTAGGGAAGGTGGCTAGGGTTTTTCTTTTTTGTTTTTTTTCTGATTTTGGGTTGTGTTGTAGTGGGCTAGGGATTTTTGGGTTGAAATGTTATTGGGTTTAATGGTTATTTGTAATGGGTTAGTGGGTAACTAAAATGTAATGGGTTAAAAGGGTTAAAGGCAAATTTTGGGCTTCTACACCATTTAAACATGTCATATTATTTCTCGAATCATCCTAAGACTTACAAATCTCCCTATTAATCCCTATTAATCGATTTCAAATTCAATACTGAATACGCAGATTAGCATATTGAATTACTTAATAACCCAATAAAGAATTAGAGTTGGTGATATGTCATAACGCTCATTACACCAAAATGCTAAAATAGTTCTCATTCTTAACATCATTAAACATATATTTACATATCTTTAATCCCTTTCATAATATTTTCATGATGATAATCCACATCACAAATATATACACATGAATATCATCACAACCATTGCCATCAAAGTCAATTAAGCTAACATGCCTTTTATGAGAACATTCATCAATATCAATTCATTAAACTTAGCTACTTAATGAGTTATGACACGAGAGCACAAACCAAATTCATTATTCGTCTTTATATTTTTGACGTTTTGATCTTATTTCTTAACTGCGTTCAAATAATTCAATTATTAGAACAAGCTAGTAGCATATTCAAACATAGCAAACTATTCAATTAAACATGATATGTAATTTTTCAACTTTATCTTTTTATACCTTAATGTCTGATTTTCGTATATCTCAATTTTCGGATCAATTCGACTTTATAACTATACTCTAAGGGCCTCAAACTATCAATAAAACACCATTTTTGTTCAAAGTTCTCAACAATCTCATTGAAGCTCTCAAGAACGCTCATCAATGGCTATATTATCTATGTTTAATCAAGTCTTGTTTCTACACATCCCACTTCATTTCTAGCATGTTTTCCACCAAAGTTAAAGCTTAGCACTAGATATTCATGGATTCAAGCTTTCATTCTCTAAGTTCTCTAATGCTTAGGCTTTGTTCATCAACTATCATAAGCTAAGATTTTAACAAAATCAAGTGAAAAGTTCACCTTCCTTAGTAATTTGATGGACGACAATGGAAGAGAACCTAAAGAATTTCTTTCTTTCTTTTGCTTCTCTCACCAATTGAACATATATATATATATATGTATATATATACATAATTAATCTAATTACTCATTAATCTAATGGCTACAATTGAGCTTAACGAATGGTCAATAGAAATGAATGGCAAGGATCAACGCAAGCCACTAACTAAGAATAAATCTTGGTTTAACAGCACTAGAGGTGTGCATGGGTCAGGCCGGGTCAGGTTCGGGTAGGGCTCAACTAAAAATTTAGACCCATTTGTTAGACTCGGACTCGGCTTGTTCCAAAAAATGGGCCTAGAATTTTGCCCAAGCTTGACCCAAATAAAAATGTTAAAACCCGGGCCTGACCCGACCCGTCCTTATTAATTTTTATATTATTTTTAAAAATATATAATACATCAAAAATACTAAAAACATCAAAATAAATATTTCCCAACAACTTGAAAATAAATTTTAAAAAATATGTATACTTAAATAACAATAAGATAGATGCAACTTAACAAGCAAATGCCTCTAAAATAATAACAAAATTAACAAATGTCTTTAAAATAATAACAAAATTAACAATAAAATAAGTTTTATAAAATATCCAAATAATAACAACAAAATAATAGCAACATAATAGTAAAATGGTAGCAAAATTGGGAGAAAACAATAAGAAAATAATATTTTTTTAAAACAAAATTTTTTTGTCCTTTAGTAAATTTGGGCGGGGCGGGGCTGGGCCAAAAATACCTTACCCCGGGGCTTGACCCATTTTTTAAACTGGCCTTATTTTTTTGTCTCAGCTCATTTTTCGGGTCTAAATTTTTGCCCAAATCCTCCCATATTTCAGGCGGGCTTTTGGGCTGGACCGAGTAGCCCGACCCATAAACAGGTCTAAACAACACTTAGGTCCACTGACAAATTTGTTTAATTCTTAAATCAATTCTCTTTATTTTATTCACCTCACAATTTAGTCTTTGATCAATAATTACTATTCTTTTAATCTAGTCTTTGTACTTAATAATTTATCTAATTTAATCACTTAATAATTCTAATTTCTAATTTCATGTTCATCTTGTAAATGTCTCAATTTAAGATTTTTGGACTAGTTCAGATTCGAGAATTCAGCCTCGAAATCGAATTTTCTAACCCTAGTGAAAATCAGAATGTTATATGCAAACTGCTCCACATCCTGCAAGGTCTCCATAATGGATTTCTTCATATTTGTGTCATTGTTGCTCATGTCTGATCCACTCCTGGTATTCACTTCAATTGTAACAATGATCATATTCGTTGCCATGTGTGATGTGGAAAAATTTGTTAAAATGTCATTAGGTAATCTGTAACAGACCATGAGTAATGTAGTAGAAAAAGTTAATAAAATAATTTCACTACATTTTAGGTGTTCAAAATTTAATTTATTATAAAATCTCTTATAATGATGTCACAAATGAATTTGTCATGTATGCGTAAACTCTTGCAAAAACAATTAATTATATTTTTTTTTCAAATTATTTTTTTATCATAATTTAAGTTCTCATATGAGGAGGTTAGTTTCACTTTAATACAATTTCTATTTTTAAAAATTACAATAGTTTATCTATATTTATATTAAAAGAATAACTAAAAAGGTAAAAAAAAAAGTATTTTTCATAAAAGCAACTACTTTCCTAAAGAAAAGGTTAGCCATCCATATAGTGAATATTCAAATCCTTGTGATACAGAGAAGAATGATTCAACATTGTAAAACCAAAAATGGATTAGTACTAAAAGCAAGGAAATAAATGAATGGATGAGCTTATTCTAAGGGATTAAGATGGAAGAATTGAAGAGGGGGTTGTGTGGTATAAAAGGAGAGGTATGCATGCAATTCAAAATCAACTCAAGCAAATCATCTCCCTCTTCCTCTACAGGGGATAAACAGTATAATAAATTACATTGGAGACGTGGTCGGCGAAAAAAAGGGTAAAGAGATGGCTCGATTAGCATTAGTATCGATGCTATTTCTCTGGGCAGGATCAATGCTTATGGTCCAGGGCGGAGATCCCACTCTTTTTTTCGAATGGAACGTCACCTATGGCACCATTGCTCCCTTGGGAGTGCCAGTAAAGGGTATTCTTATTAACGGACAATTCCCGGGGCCAAATATTAACTCTACCACCAACAACAATATTGTGATGAATGTGTTCAATAACCTTGATGAGCCATTCCTTGTAACATGGTAAGCGACTACCAAGAGTGTTTTCTTTTTTACATTAATATGATTATGTCAGTGAAGAGTTGAGCTAACTATCTGTGGAACTGGGATTTGTTGCAGGAACGGCGTGCAGCATAGGAAGAACTCTTGGCAAGATGGTGTTCTGGGAACCAACTGTCCAATCCCCCCTGGGAAGAATTACACCTATAAATTCCAGGTGAAGGATCAGATTGGCAGCTACATGTACTATCCGGTGACGGCTATGCATAAGGCGGTTGGTGGTTTCGGTGGCCTCCGTGTTAACAGCCGTCTACTCATCCCTGTTCCCTACGCTGATCCGGCTGATGACTATACTCTCTTAGTGGGAGACTTTTTCAACAAGGGACACACCGGCCTCAAGAAGATTCTTGATAGCGGTCGCAACCTTGGGAGATGTGACGGTGTCCACTTTAATGGGAAAGTTGCGAAAGGTGATGGGAAGGATGAACCTCTGTTTACGATGGAGGCAGGCAAAACGTACAAGTACAGGATTTGCAATACGGGTATCAAGACATCTCTGAACGTCAGGTTCCAAGGCCACACCATGAAATTGGTTGAGATGGAGGGTTCCCACACAATACAGAATGACTATGACTCCCTTGATGTGCATGTTGGACAGTGCTTCAGTGTGCTTGTTACTGCCAACCAGGAACCAAGGGATTACTATGTGGTGGCCTCTACCCGTTTTACCAGACGTGAGGTTACAGCAACTGGCATCATCCGTTACAAGAATGGCAAGGGAGCTGCCTCATCGGAGTTGCCACCACCACCTGTTGGATGGGCTTGGTCACTCAATCAATTTCGTACCTTCCGTTGGAACTTGACTTCTAACGCTGCTAGGCCTAACCCTCAGGGCTCCTTCAAATATGGTTCCATTAACATTACCCGCACCATCAAGCTTGCCAACACTGCAGAAAGAGTAGATGGCAAGCTCCGATATGCTCTTAATGGAGTCTCCTATGTCGAACCAACCACTCCACTAAAACTTGCAGAATACTACGGTGTAGCCGACAAGGTTTTCAAGTATGATACCATTCCTGAGGAGCCACCAAGGGACAACACTAAGGTAACTTTGGCACCTATTGTCCTCAACATGACACACAGAAACTTTGTGGAAATCATCTTCGAGAATCACGAGACCGCCATTCAGTCCTACCACTTGTCTGGCTACTCATTCTTTGCTGTGGGGTAAGTATAGCTTCTAACATAACAAATACAAGAGGTGATTTTATTGCTCGAGTTGAAGTAATAAGTTGTATAATGATTTGTTGCAGCATGGACATTGGGAAATGGAGCCCTGAGAAGAGGATGAACTACAATCTTCTTGACGCCGTGAGCAGACACACCATACAGGTATTCCCCAACTCCTGGTCAGCAATCCTATTGACATTCGACAACTGCGGGATGTGGAACCTGAGGTCGGAGATATGGGACAGGCATTACCTTGGGCAACAGCTTTATGCTAGTGTTATTTCCCCTAACCGATCCCTCAGGGATGAGTACAACTTGCCGGAAGGTGTAATGACTTGCGGCATCGTGCAAGGCATGCCAAGGCCTCCACCTTTTAGCAGTTAATTTAAATAAGCTTATAAATCTGTATCCAATTCTGCTATAAATACATAATATGGGGAGAGAGAGGGTGAGAAAAGCTTGAGTTCCAAATGTATTTAATGAAATAAAATGTTCTGGACCATTTTTTTATACTCAAATCATGCGCAAGCTTTCAACAATTTCATTGCTGCGATGTTTTAATTCTAATTACTTTGTTCATTATTAAAATCATATAATGCATTAATAAAAAAAACCATCACAAAATAGTGTGCATCACGAAAATAATTAATGCATAGACCAACTTTCTGTTTTCGTCTTCCCTTTTCTATTTTCTGCTTTCTGTTTCGGTTCATAACAGAACCAGGAGACGAAACATCCCTCAGTCCTCTCCTGCTAGGTAAGATTCCCAAGAAATTTACTACTGGTCCCTCTTCCAAAGAAGAAGATACTCTATTGCAAAAGAAAGAGCGAACAATTTTGTCAACTGTCTGCACCAACAGATATTTGCTCTGTACAAAGAAGCACTTCATTGAGTAGAATGACTTGCTACAATTTGTTGCTTTTGTAAAACCATATGCCGAGGAAGGGGTTTATGGGTTTTATGTCAATCTTCTCAAGTCTGTCAATAAGTCTTCGAGCAAGCTCTTCCACAAAGCTAATTTAGAGGAAGATGGTATAATTTTGGCCCTACACAATTTAGGGAGCTATTGCTTCACTCATGCTTGATATATGTCAAGCTAGATGAATTTTATGGTACAATGGTCAAAACCATCACCAATGGAGTTCACCTTACCTTGCCCTAAGCAACTGAGCCACAAGCTTCTACTCGAGAGCCCACTTATGCTGGCCTGTTTGCTATTGCAACCAGAAACTGGATTCCTAATAGCCAAAGGAATACAGTTACAAAGAAGATGGTTACTCTGCTTAGGAAGATTTGTGATGTGATTCAATTTGACTTGGGAGAGCTTATTTTTGAGGAAATCATCAAACATACTAATTTTGTTTACCCCATGTTATGTCTTTCTTTCCTTTCACTCATTTTTCAGATACTTTGTAATCAAAATCCTGAAATTGTATTGGCTACTGAAAAATATGAAAGGAAGCCTATAGAGTTAAGTATTCATACTAGTGGCTTGAAGGGAAACACCAGGTTGCACTCCCTGAAGCTGTTCCTGATGTGGTGGCTTAGCCTGTTGGAGTTGGCACAAAGGAAAACATTTCATCTCAACTCTCAGCCTTTGAACAAAATATCCTCCAACATCTTGATGCTGAGATTGCCTCCCAAGAAAAGGTCATTCAACAACTTCAAGCCAATGTTCGACGAGTCAAAGCGTTGTGGAATGATCTCCTGGCCAAGCTGCTTCAGTTGGGGTTTGGAAAATCTCTTTAACTAAAAGGGGAAGTGGTATAAAGGACTTGGCACTACAGGTGACACTACTGCAATTAGTATCATGTTTTTTCTTTTCTTAGTATGATGATTTTTCTGTGCCACAATCACCATAAACTTAGGGTTTCAGTTGTCATGAGGGGATGAAATAATTTACCACCATAATATTGGGGTTCCAATTCTCATCAAAGAATTTGCAACCCTCAGTTTCAGAAGCTATTTGCTAAATGAAATTTGTTTTATTTTAATGTTTTTGGGTTGTAATTTTGAAGAATCTATAAAAATTTGTTTTTGGGTTGGTTCCCTTAAGGATGATAAAAATTTGATTTAATCTTATAAAAATTATAAAGATACTATTAAAATTGTGAAATTGCACTTTTACTATCATAAAAAATTACAATTTAATTTTAACCCCCTAAATTCTAGCTTCGCCCTTGATTCCTTGGGGAAAGCATTTGTTATATTGAAATTACCAATACCAAGCAAATTTTCTATTTAATGTTGATTTTTGTATGATTAATATTTAACCATCATTTTCAATTCGGATTTAATTTTAAATATTTAACTATATTTTTTAATGTAAAAACTTTGAACCATTAAATATATACATATATATCAATAAAGATAATATTTTGGATTGAAATAGTAGAGATTTTCGATTAATTCGAAATTTTACTTATATGACAAATAAAATAATAAATTCAACAATTAAAAACATTAATTAACTTTTATTTGTTAATAATTCGTTAATTTATGTAAAATTTTACATATTTATCTATTTGGATTGTGATTGTATTATTTTTTTCATTATATTGTATTTTAATATTTTTGATATTATTTACGAAAATAACCATATTTAAAAAAAATAAAATAAAATTCACACACACTGTAAATAGAAAGAATGAAAGAATTTATTATTGAATGAAGTAATATATTCTGAACATACAGTAGCTGAATGACTATTACATCAAGAAAATTAATTTATTGGAAAAGTCAACATTAGCCTCTGCAAAGGCCGTTTTAGGGGTATTAACCATTTAAGACTAAAGCCAAAAAAAAATAAAAAAGAACTTGGAAAATACTTTCGCCAAAAGAAATCCAAACAAAGGTTAATATCACATCATTTAATGATTTGAGATTTTATAGGTTTTTTTTAAAATTATTCAATTAATTTTATTTTTAACAATAAATAAGAGAATAATACACTTTACCGCATTCGAATCTATATCCTCTTACACTAATAAGAATACCTATACCAATCGAGTTAAGACTCATTGGACAATTTAAAAATTTATTAAAATAGTTAATTTTTATTTATGAAAAAAAAGTATAATGTAAATGAAAGGAAACAAACTAAAATGTAGAAATAAAAAAGTCTGGTATAAATATGGGAAAGGATTGTTATATATATATACGTGCAATAATTACATAATTTATAAGAGGCCCTAGCAGTCAAATTAATATATGGGAGTTCATCAACCATGTATACATTACATTGCATTCATATTCATGGCCATTTTAGATAGTATAAGGTGAAGGCTTGGGCAAACCGCCGACGATGCCTCACAGCGGCGTGTTCTCAGGGATGTTGTACTCGTCCCTAAGTGATTTTTCTTGTGACAGAACACTAGCGTAAAGCTGTTTCCCAAATATGTTCTCTCTCATATCTCCGACCTGATATTCCACATGCCTGCATTATCAAACGTCAAAAGTATAGCAGTCCATGATTTAGGGAACACTTGTATCGTATGCCTACTCACTGCGTTGAGCAGATTATAGTTCTCTCTTTTCTCAGGGCTTCATGTTCCCGGCTCAACAGTTACCGCAAAGAAGGAATACCCGTCAATATGGTACGATTGAAGGCTTTTTTCATGGTTCTCGAATATGATTTCAACGAAGTTACGAAATGTCAAGTTGAGTACATTTGGTTGTATGGTGAGGGTTGTGGTCTTATCTGGTTTGTCTTTAATTACATTGTATTTGAAGACTTTATCAGAAAGGTTGAAATATTCAGCGAGTTTTAATGGGGTATTTGGGTCGGTATGAGAGACACCATTAAAGCCATAACGAAGCTTACCATTAACTTTGCTAACACTGTTTACTAGCCTGATTGTATGTGTGATGTTAATAGCACCATAACGATAAGATCCTTGTGGGTTTGGCCTAGCAGCACTAGCGGTAAGATTCCATCGGAAAGTACGAAACTGGTTCAATGACCAAGCCCAACCAATTGTTGTAGGTGGAAACTCGGTTGAAGCTTCACCTTTGCCATTTTTGTACCTAATGATAGCTGTGGTCGTTTGTACTTCTTTAAGGAACCGAGTGGATGCTACCATGTAATAATCTTTTGGGTATTGATCAGCTGCAACAAGGATTGAAAAGTATTGCCCTATATGTACATCCAAGGACTTGTTGAAGATTGGTCAGCATGCAGCAATGTGAAGCTGGCCATGCATATCAAACCATGCAGCAGAAGCAGAATCACGTGCAACCACTACTGCTTTATCACATTTTTTTATTTTGGTTCATGTAATTCATTTTGGTTCAATTGTAACTTTGTTAGGTTGATATTTTATGTATTTTTGATAGTGATTGAGTTGATAATTCAGCTTATCCAAGTGTGCAAGTCATGTTTCAAGATTTTCAATGTAATTTAGTGGCATTAGGTAAGCATTAGGTGAAATCTTGTTTGACTTTCCTATGTCATTGTCTCTTTTATGTATCAGCATTATGCCATTGTCATGGTTAATGAAAATCACCAGAATTTCATTCAATTTTATGCTCCATTCTTGCTTTCCCGATCTGTTCTTATTTTTTCTTAGCAAACTTCTGTTTTTCCTATCAAGCATTAAGGCTTGCTGCCTGAGCCAAATTTAACCAATATCGGTAATACTTGCTTTCAACACCAACAATTGGTATCAAGAGCTCATTTCTTAGTGGACCTATTATACTTAAATCTCAGAACCATGACTTCATCAGGCTTCTCACCAGCTGCTCCACCAGTCTTCAATGGAGAGGGCTATCACATATGGGTGGTCAAAATGAAGACCTACCTGTAGGCATTCAACCTATGAGAGGTGGTCAACTCAAATGTTGAACCAGGACCACTTAGAGCCAACCCAACAGTGGCTCAATTGAAGCAGCATTCTGAAGAAAAAACAAAAAGGCACAAGGCCATGTCCTACATTCAAAACTGTGTTTCTGATGTAATCTTCACCAAAATCATGGCATGTGAGACTCCAAAACAGGCTTGGGACAAGCTTAAGGAGGAGTTTCAAGGCACAGAGAGGACTAGGCAACAGTAACTTCTAAACCTAAGAAGGGATTTTGAGAATCTAAAAATGAAAGAAGAAGAAATTGTCAAGCAATATTCTGATAGGATAATGGCTGTTGTAAACAGCATAAGTGTAACATCCCAAAATAGGGCCTAATCGGAATAGTGGTTTCGTAACCATAAATCTGAGATAGAAATAATTATTTTATAATTATTTTGAGGTCTATATTATGATTGCATGATGGTGTGAAAATTTCTTGAAGAAATTCTATGCGTAAAGTGCTTAATTTAAAATTAGGGACTAAATCGAATAAGTTGCAAAACTTGCATTCTAGAAGTTTCTAGTATGAAACTGTTTTGAAATATTAATTAGGAGGTCTTAAATATTAATTTGGCCAATTTTAAGTTCATGGACAAAATTTGGACATGGATGGAATTTTTGAAAGTTTAGTAAGGAGGGGCATTTTGGTCATTTGGATATTAACATGAAATAAAAAGGGAAAAATAATACAAAATTGATCATCTTCTTCATTACCACGAAATTTTAAGGGTTCTCCATAGCTAGGGTTTGTTTCAAGCTTCCAAGCTCCATAGTAAGTGATTCCAAGCCCCGTTTTTAATGTTCTTTACGTTTTCGTAGTCCCGGTAGCTCGATAAAGCTTATGTTAGCAATATTTTGAGTTAGGGTTCATATTTGGAAAAATACCCATAGGTGAAATTTGTGTATTTTGATGTTTTATGATAGAATATGAGGTTTTAAATTATGCTAGACAACTTGAGCTACTCGGTTTTAGGTAAAAACGAGTAAAAGGGCTTAATTGGTAAAAATACCTATTGTACATAAGTGTATGTTATAGTAGAAATTTGAAGATGATGTTGGTAAATAAATGATAAGCATGTCTTAAAATACAAGAATTTGTGATAAGTTTTGATTTCCGAGTCTAGGGGCAAAAGTGTAAATATGCAAAAGTTTAGGGGCAAAAATGTAATTTTGCTAAAGTTTGAGTAAAGGGCTGTTTTGATAAATTTTGATATTAAATAAGTTAAATTTTCTATTATAGATCAAGAAGAACGAAATTCGGGAGTAGATCGGGGAGAAGAAAAAGTAAAGGACTAAATTGTAAAGTTTAGTCACATTTGGTATCGAGGTAAGTTTACGGTAAATAAATGCAATATTCTGTTATTTTACATTACTATTGTCACTTTCCAGCATTTATATATTCATTTTATGAAAATAATCAAGTTGAATATAAGGTGATATGACAGAGAAAAGCAGTAGAAAGTCCTGATTGAACCTTAGGAATGTTAGGATACGAAATGTCATGACATTAGGGGTCGACAGGACAGGACAGGACAGGACAGAAATGAGCCATGTAAGTCCGTACTAGATATACAGCTTTGGAGACAGGATTGAGCCATGTAAGTCCATATTAGATATATGGCATTGGAGACAGGAATAATTCATGTAAGTCCATGTCAAAGACATGGCATTGGCAGGATATTGTTAGACAGGAACGACCCTAGTATCCTTAGTATTCCGAGTGGTTCAACGGGCCATTATTCAAGTAAATGTACAGTGAATTATCAGCAAAGGAAAGGTAGATTGTAATCATGAATAATGAAAGGTCAGGTAAGAAAGAAGGTAAGTGAAGAAGAAGAAGGCAGAAAATGAGATGTAAAGAAAGCTTATAATGCTAATTGATAGTTTGCATACTTATCCCATATGATGAATGTTGTAATTTATTTGCTTGTAAACTTACTAAGCCTAGTGCTTACCCTCTTTATTTCTTTCTTCTTATAGTTCTTGCCAAGCCACTCGGGGATCAAAGGAAACGTCGGAGATCCGATCACACTATCGAGGAATCCTATCGGTATAGTTAGACATTTCTTTTCGTGTATGGCATGTATAGGGACTTGGCTTCTTTTGATATGGATGTCTTATGACATGTTCAATGAATGGGATGTAAATACTTGATAGTGAAGCTAATGAAATGGCTAATGATATACAAGTATGATAGTATGTATGCTTGAGTGATAACTGTCACATGGAAATTAAGGAAAATGTGGAAGTAGCTTAAAAATAGAACATTGTAACAGCAGTAACGTGAGTTTGAAAAATCACTAAAAATAATAAAAACATTTTTTGATGGTGAATAATATATGAAATTAAAGCTTATTGTGTCTATTTTCATATAGAACAAACAAAACAGGTAAAGGTATTGTATTTTATGAGATATCTGAGTTTTAGTAAAATAGGGCCAGAGCGATTTTTGGATCTCCTATTCCAACTTTGGAAATTCACCATAAATTGTAAAAAAATAATTAGGAGGATTACTTTATATTTTCAGAATTCTTATTGAGTCTAGTTTTAATAGAAACAAACGGCATAGTCATATGAATTTTGTACAAGGAGAAAAGTGGTTCGTAATAGGTAGAGGTCAGTGCAGTTGATTTCTGAAACAGGGGCAACTTTAACTAATAAATTGTACTAATCGGCCCAGCCAAAAATTCTAGAAAAAAATTAGCAGATAGATACATGAGTCTAGATTCAGGAAAAATTTACGGATCTTGATTTCGAGTTTCTTAACTAGAGATATGATTTTTCAAGCGACCATGACGCAGATAAACTACTTATTCCAAAAATCAAAATAGATAATGTAAAGTTGTTTAAAATGGTAAATTATGTGTAGTAACACTTCAAGCTCGACTCCGGCGATGGCCTCGGGCGTGGGGGCGTTACAATAAGGTTGCTAGGAGAACAGTTCAGTGAGGGAAGAATCGTGGAGAATGTGCTCTCAACTCTACCTGAGAGGTATGAAGCAAAGATCTCATCCCTAGAGGATTCGAGAGACCTATCAAGCATTTCCTTAACAGAGCTCATCAATGCTCTGTATGTTCAGGAGCAAAGGAGAGCCAGTCGACTTGAGGAGCACCAAGAAGGTGCCTTCCAAGCCAAAGCAAGACCAGACTCGAGCACCGTTACCAACAAATGTAAAAAGGCTTGGAAAACCAAGTCTAAGACTTATGTTTCAAAAAGGGGAGACCAACCTTGCAGGCACTGCAAAAGACCAGGTCATCCTGAAGATAGATGCTGGTTCAGACCAGATGCTACATGTCAATATTGCAAGAAAAAGGGACATGTTGAAAGAGTCTGCAAGACTAAAGGCAGACCAAAGCAAAATCAAGCATAACAACAAGAAGTTCAAGCTCGAGTGGCTGAAGATAGCAGTGACCATGAAGAGCAGGTCTTTGCTGTGTCTTGCTTAGTTGCTCAGAACAAAGGATCAAAAGGATGGTTGTTGGACAGTGGCTACACCAACCACATGTCACCAGATGCAAGCATTTTCAAAACCTTGGATAGAAGATGCAAGACTAAGGTAAAAATAGGCAATGGTAAATTCATTGAAGCTGAAGGAAAGGGAGATGTGGTAATATGTACATCAATAGGCAACAAAGTCATCTTAAATGTACTTCTAGTACCTCAGATTGATAGGAACCTTCTCAGCATTGCTCAGTTGCTTGAGAAAGGTTATTCAGTTGTGTTCAAAGACCAAGAGTGCCAAATTACTGATCCAAGTGGCTCAAGTCTGATGACAATCACAATGACTGATAAGTGCTTTGAAGTAAGTTGGCCAAGTGACACACACTTAGCTTGTGTTGCCTCAATTGAAGAAACTAAGCTTTGGCATCAAAGGCTTGGTCATGCCAACTTTAGATCGATGGCTCGAATGATCAGCAAGGATATGGTTGAAAACTTCACCAAATCAATTCAAAATGAAGATATTTGTGAAGTCCGTTAGACGAGAAAGCAAGCCAGAAAGCCATTTCCCAAAAATGAAGCCTGGAGAGCCTCAGAAAAGCTTCAGTTAGTGTAGACTGATGTGTGTGAGGCTATGAAGATTGAATCACTCAGTGGAAACAGGTATTTCATCTTCTTTGTTGATGATTATAGTAGATATTATTGGATCAATTTTTTGAAGCACAAGTTAGAAGTTGCACAAGTATTCTTGAAGTTTCAAGTTGCAGCTGAAATAGAATCAGGTTGCAAGCTCAAAGCCATCAGGTCAGACAATGGGGCTGAATACACTTCATCTCAGTTCCAAGCTATTTGCACTGAGGCTGGTGTCAAAAATCAGTTGACCAATGTGTATACACCTTAGCAGAATAGGGTGAGTGAAAGAAAAAATAGAAGCCTTATGGATATGGCTAGGTGTCTCTTCTTTCAGAAGAATCTACTCAAGACAATGTGGGTTGAAGCAGTCAACACTGCTGTTTACCTTCAGAATAGGCTACCAACCAATGCACTTGAGCACAAGACTCCATTTGAAGCCTGGTTCAGGTTTAAACCTTCATTGGCTCACCTTAAAGTCTTTGGTTGCCTATGCTATAGCCTTATACAAGCTATGAAAAGGGACAAACTATCAAAAAAGTCTCAAGCTAGCATTTTGGTGGGATACAGCATGGTCAAGAAAGGCTATAGGATCTTAGATCTTTCAACAAACAAAGTTCATGTAAGAAGAGATGTGATCTTTGATGAAAAGGCATGCTAAAATTGGGAAACAAATGAACCTGAGACTATTTCTGAAGAACTCATGACAGATCAGCTTGAATCTAACCAAAATGATCCTGATATGGATGTTGATGATGAACCAGTCAGGGGTACAAGGACTTTGGCTGACATTTATGAGAGGGCTCATGTAGCACAAGAAGAACCAAGCTGCTTTGAAGTTGCTGAAGCAGATGAAGGCTAGAAACAAGCAATGGCTGATGAAATGGCAATGATTGAAAAAACCAAACTTGGGAATTAGTTGAAAAACCAGCTAACAGGAAGATCATTGGGGTAAAATGGGTCTATCGAGCCAAACAGAATGCAGATGGGAGCTTAAACAAGCTCAAAGCCAGGCTAGTTGTAAAGGGCTTTAGCTAAAAGTATGGCCTGGACTACATGGAGACTTTTGCACCAGTGGCCAGGCTAGATACCATCAGGCTACTAGTGGCCTTAGCAGCTCAGAAGGAGTGGAAAATCTACCAGCTCGATGTAAAATCAGCTTTCCTCAATGGTTATCTTGAAGAAGAGATCTATGTGGAGCAACCTCAAGGCTTCAAAGTGCCAGGAAGGGAAGAAATGGTCTACAGGCTCAAGAAAGCCTTATATGGCTTAAAACAGGCACCAAGAGCCTGGTATAGCAGAATTGATAGCTATCTGCTGAGCCTAGGATTTCAAAGAAGCTCCAGTGAGCCTACTTTGTATATCAAGAAGGAAAATGATGAAACACAGCTTATTGTGTCTGTGTATGTAGATGACTTGCTTGTTACAGGAGGAGATCAAGCTTTGCTAGCAGATTTCAAAGCAAAGATGCAAACAATGTTTGAAATGACTGATCTCGGGAAAATGACTTATTTCCTAGGGATGGAAGTGACACAATCACATAAAGGCTTCTTTCTAAGCCAAAGAATTTTTGCTATGAAAATTTTGAATAAGTTCTCAATGCAGAACTGTAAAGCAACAAATACTCCAGTTGCTGTTGGAGAAAAATTGACAAGCCAAGGTAATTCTATCAAGGTTTGTGAGACAACCTATAGGAGTCTAGTTGGATGTTTGCTGTATTTGACTGCCACTAGACTAAATATTATGTTTGCTGTAAGCTTGCTTTCAAGATTCATGCACTGTTGTAGTGAAGAGCATTTTCGAGCAGCAAAAAGGGTACTCAGGTACCTTGAGTTATGGCTTATTACATAGCAAGGCTGAAAAACTAAGGTTAGTTGGGTTTACCAGTAGTGATTGGGCAGGCTTAAAGGATGACATGAGGAGCACTTCAGGGTATGCTTTCACCCTTGGCTCAGGTATCTTTTGCTGGAGCTCAAAGAAACAAACCTTGGTCGCACAATCAACTGCTGAAGCTGAGTATGTAGCAGCTGCTGGGGCTGTAAATCAAGCCATATGGCTAAGGAAAATCTTAACAGATTTAAACTTACATCAGGAAGGAGCAACAGAGATTTATTGTGACAACTAATCTGCTGTTGCAATTGCAAAAAATCCAGTTTTTCATGGACGAACCAAGTATTTCAACATAAAACTCTATGTGGTGAGAGAAATGGAGCAATCACATAAAGTAAAACTGATTCATTACAATTTAGAGGAGCAACTCGCTGACATTTTCACAAAACCTCTTAATGTGTCACGTTTTTTACATTTAAGAGCTAAATTGGGAGTTTGCAACATGCTAACCAAGGAGGAGTGTTGAAGATTGGTCAGCATGTAGCAATGTGAAGCTGGCCATGCATATCAAACCATGCAGCAGAAGCAGAATCACGTGCAACCACTGCTGCTTTATCACATTTTGTTATTTTAGTTCATGTAATTCATTTTGGTTCAATTGTAACTTTGTTAGGTTGATATTTTATATATTTTTGATAGTGATTGAGCTGATAATTCAGCTTATCCAAGTGTGCAAGTCATGTTTCAAGAGTTTCAATGTAATTTAGTGGCATTAGGTAAGTATTAGGTGAAATCTTGTTTGACTTTCCTATGTCAATGTCTCTTTTATGTATTGGCATTATGCCATTGTCATGGTTAATGAAAATCACCAGAATTTCATTCAATTTTATGCTCCATTCTTGCTTTCCCGATCTGTTCTTGTTTTTTCTTAGCAAACTTCTATTTTTCCTATCAAGCATTGAGGCTTGTTGCCTGAGCCAAATTTAACCAACATCGGTAATACTTGCTTTCAACACCAACAGGACTTATACAAGTTTTGAACAGTATGTGAACCTTCCATTTCAACAAGCTTCAACTTATGACCTTCGATTCTAAAATTAAGTGAAGCTTTAAGCCCAACATTACAGACTTTATACTTATATGTCTTGCTTGGTTCCATGGTGAAAACTAGTTCTTATTTAACCCCAACTTTACCAGCTTTACCATTAATAAGTACACCATCTGGTCTTCCTAAAGGGCGACCACTATCTAAAAAACCCCTTAAAATTTTGTGGCTTTTAGCATACCAATCACCAATAAGAACTGTGTATTCATCAGCAGGATCAGGATATGGGACAGGGATAAGTAAACGACTATGAACCCTAAGATCACCAAAACCACCAGCTGCCCTATGCAAAGCTGTGGATAGATAATAAATATAGCTACCAATTTGGTCTTTTACTTGGAATTGGTACGTAAAGTTAGTACCAGGTGCAATAGGACAATTTGTTCCAAGTACACCGTCCTGCCATGAATTTTTCCTATGTTGAACACCGCTCCATGTTAAAAGGAATGGTTCATCAAGGTTATTGAACACATTGACCATGATATTATTATTGCTAGTGGCATTAATTTCGGGTCCTGGGAATTGACCATTAAATAGGACAATTTGTTCCAAGTACACCGTCCTGCCATGAATTTTTCCTATGTTGAACACCGCTCCATGTTAAAAGGAATGGTTCATCAAGGTTATTGAACACATTGACCACGATATTATTATTGCTGGTGGCATTAATTTTGGGTTCTGGGAATTGACTGTTAATGGGTATTCCTTGTTGAGGAACTCCCAATGGAGAGATGGTACCGTAGGTGACGTTCCATGTGAAGAATAAGTAAGGGTCTCCACCTTGGACACCAACCATTAATGCTAGGAAGCATAGTGTGAGCTTCAAGATCACCTCGGCTGCCATCTCTCTCTGTTTATAAATTTAAATGACTGCTAGGGCTCTCTTTCTACAACTATTGAAAACCCTTTCCTTATTATTCACTACTTATATGAGTGGAAGAAGAAGATGCTTCCACAATGTTTTTGCCTTTGTCCATCTTCACCATTTTTATACTGCAACGGGTGAAATGGGTAACCCGAAATTTCCTCCATTTTTTGGCCATCAAATTCTAACTTACTAATATTTCATTTTCTTTTATTACCTGTTCGGAGGGAGAACCATGAGCCCTAAAATATGTCCCATTTCACCGCCGTATATCATTCTCTATCTTATTTGATTCAATTATTACTCAAAATAAAAAGAAGAAAAAAAGCTTAGTCCCTAATGTTTATCTATTTTGTCACTTTAGACTTAATTCTTGTTTTGAATCACCTTGATTTCCAACCTTTATAATTTAGCTAAATTACTTTTTTTAATGAAAAAACTGATTAAATTGTTAAAATTTTAACAATCGTAAAATGACAACCTTCATAATAATTTAGTGTAATTCCGGCGTGAATAATTTTAAAAATGGGATTTTTTTTAAAAACATTTAAAATTTTTTTATGAACTTTTTATGTACACAATTACTATGCGAGTTGGTTAAAATTTGAATGGTCCACTCAAAATTTTTTTTATGTAAAAAAACAATCTAATTAAAATTTGAAAGTTGGTGGGCAAAATGACTAGAAAAATTAAGGTTAAACTGACAAACTAGATAAACATTAGGGCTAATTTTATAAATATGGCAATGAAAAACCATACTCACGTTTTGTTTTTACTTTTTTTTTTCACTTTTTCTTTCTAATTTTATCAATTTAAACCTTTTCACTCTCAAATTGATGTCACTCAATTGTATGTACCTAATTATTTTGGCCAAGTAAAATTATATAATAGCTAATATATGTTTATCAGTTCATATTAATACTTTTGCTTTTTAAATAGAAAAATAAAATGGTCAAATTATGCTATTCATATACATAAGCTAAGAGTTTAGCCCTTACACCCTAATTTGGTCAATTTTAATTTCGATACCTTTCGATTTGATCAATTGAAATTTCAATTATAATAAAAAAAATAACATTTAAATATATTTGGTTAAATTATGCTATTAGTCTTCTATTATGAATTATGAATTTAATCCGTATTCTTTAATTTGATTGTTTTTACTTTCTCTACTTTTCAATTTAATCCTAGCCAGCCTAACAATTGTTGGTAACAAAGATTTCAAGGGTTTGTCAGACGGGTCCATTTATCAAACTAGAATTAATTGCTTTTTCTATCGCCAACTCACCAACGACACCCTACATTACCAGTGGAAGTACTAGACATATTCTTCTTGGCACAATAGGGAATTCACGATTCATTGTTTATCCTATACTTAGATATTGACGTATAGCCACCATTGTTTAGAGAGAAGGGATTTATTATTTTTATTTCTAAATTGCCAATACCAAGCAAATTTTCTATTTAATGTTAGATTTTGTATCAATTTTGATTAAATTTTAAATATTTAACTATATTGTTTAATGTAAAAATTTTGAACCATTAAATATATATATATATATATATATATATTAATAAAGATGGTATTTAGATTAATTCAAAATTTTATTTGCATGAAAAATAAAATAATAAATTTAACAATTAAAAACATTATTTAACTTTTATTTGTTAATAATTCGTTAATTTATGTAAGTTTTTACATATTTATGTATTTGGGTTGTGATTGAATTATTTTTTTTTGCATTATATCGTATTTTAATATTTTTGATATTATTTGAAAAAATAAAAAAATAATAAAATAAATTTCATACACACTAGTGTAAATAGAAAGAATTGAAAAATTTTATTATTGAATGAAGTAATATATTCTGAACATATAGTAGCTGAATGAAAAGTCAGCATTAGTCACTACAAAGGCCGTTTTACGTGTATTTGAAGCAGAACTGGTTCCAGGTTTATATAAGCTTTAAATTAGGTGTAAGGTGGTGGTGGCCTTGGCATGTTTTCCACAACACCGCAAACTAGTGCACTCTCAGGCATGTTGTATTCGTCCCTCTGTGATTTGTTAGGGGAAAGAACACTAATATAAAGCTGTTGCCCAAGGTAACGCCTGTCCCATACCTCTGACCTGATGTTCCACATTCCACAGTTGTCGAATGACAATAGGACAGCTGCCCAGGACTTGGGGAAAACCTGTATGGTGTGTCTGCTCACGGCATCAAGAAGATTGTAGTTCTTCCTCTTCTCAGGGCTCCATTGCCCAGTCTCGATACTGCAACAAATGATTATAGAATTTAGTTAAACGGAAAGTAATGACTATATACTAGAAGAGTTTAAAGACCAAATACTCACGCCACAGCAAAGAAGGCATAGCCACAAAAGTGATAAGACTGGATGGCTGTTTCGCGATTCTCCAAGATGATTTCCATAAAGTTTCTGTGTGTCAGGTTGAGGACAATAGGTTCCATGGTTACTTTAGTGATCTCAGCTGGTGGGTCATCAGGAATGGTATCATACTTGAAAACCTTGTCAGCTACGCCGTAGTATTCTGCAAGTTTTAGTGGAGTGGTTGGTTCGACATAGGAGGCTCCATTAATAGCATATCGAAGCTTGCCATCTACTTTTTGAGCAGTGTTGGCCAGCTTGATGGTACGGGTAATGTTAACGGAACCATATTTGTAGGAGCCCTGAGGGTTAGGCCTAGCAGCGCTGGCAGTCAAGTTCCAACGGAAGGTACGGAATTGATTGAGTGACCAAGCCCAACCAACTGGTGCTGGTGGCAACTTAGGTGAGGGTGCGCCCTTGCCATTGGTGTAACGGATGACACCAGTTGCTGTAACCTCACGTTTGGTAAAACGGGTAGAGGCCACAACAAAGTAATCCTTTGGTTCTTGGTCGGCTGTAACAAGCACACTGAAGCACTGTCCAACATGAACATCAAGGGAATCATAGTCATTTTGCACTGTGTGGGAACCTTCCATCTCAACCAATTTCATGGTGTGGCCTTGGAACCTGACGTTCAGAGATGTCTTGAGACCCGCATTGCAAATCCTATACTTGTAGGTTTTGCCTGCTTCCATGGTGAAGAGAGGTTCATCGCTACCATCACCTTTAGCAACTTTTCCATTAATGTGGACACCATCACATCTACCAAGGTTGCGACCGCTCTCAAGAATTTTCTTGAGGGCGGTGTGTCCCTTGTTGAAAAAATCTCCTGCTATGATAGTATAGTCATCAGCTGGATCAGCATAGGGGACAGGAATGAGTAAACGACTGTTAATACGAAGACCACCGAAACCGCCAACCGCCTTATGCATACCCGTCACTGGATAATACATGTAGCTGCCAATTTGGTCCTTCACCTGGAATTTATAGGTGTAATTCGTCCCGGGGGGGATAGGACAGTTGGTTCCAAGGACACCATCTGCCCAAGGATTCTTTCTATGCTGCACGCCACTCCTGCAACAAATTTCATTTCCATATACATATATATATAAAAAATTAAGCTCAACTCTTTACTAATATAATCAAATGGGAAAAAAAGTACTCTTGCTCACCATGTCAAAAGGAATGGCTCATCAAGGTTGTTAAACACATTGACTATAACATTGTTGTTGGTGGTAGAGTTAATATTTGGCCCAGGGAATTGCCCGTTAATAAGAATACCTTTTACGGGAACACCCAAAGGAGATATAGTGCCATAAGTGACCTTCCACTCGAAAGTAATGGTGGGATCTCCACCTTGAACCATAAGCAGTGGTCCTACCCAGAGAAAAAACACTGCTACTATCGTCAATGGAGCCATTTTATTGGCTTCAATGTCTCTTATGTAATTTTATAAATTAAGACTGTTTATCCCCTCTTAGAGGAAGAAGATTTGTTTGGGATGATTTGAGTTGCATGTTGGCTTACGCTTTTATACAACACAACTCCTATTACAATCATTCTTCACCATTCAAATTTTCTCTTGAGATCCTGAAATTGTGCTCATCCATTTGTTTTTTTTTTAGTATATACTATTTTTAATATTAACCGATTTAATTTTACCATAATTCTCTTTTGTTCTAATATAATATTTGCACATTCATTATGCGACGGCTAATATTTCATGACTAATGCCTCTTCATCAAATAAGTTTCAAAATATTTAATCCTTACTATAACTATTTATTTAATTACATGGAGGATATAAACATAAAGAAAACACAAATAATAATTTAATATGAAATTACCAAACCAGTATTACAGAAAAAACATATATAAGTAGTATTCTAAGTTTATAAATATATATTATTTTTATATATTCACATTATGCTCAATTTTTTTTCTATATTTTTAAAATTAAAATTCTAGTTTTATATAGATTTTGATATACATTAATTTATAAATGTACATATTACTATTATTTTTATATATTCACATTATGCTCAAATTCTTTTTCCTATATTTTTAAATGTGAAATTTTGGTTTTCTATTCTTTTATATGTTGGGCACATGAGAAACTTGGGTTTGTGCTCAGTGTTTTGGGTTGAAGCTTGGATAAAAGGGCTTAAATATTGCATAGAACAAGGGGTTTCACAGAGTGCGAGTTGAAAACAACAATGCTGAGCTTCTTTCTTACTTGATGACCAAAATGGAGAGCCAAGTTGTGAAGCCCTTGTAAGACACATCCAAATTCTTTGCAATCACGAATTGAAACTTAGATAAATATAGAGGCAGATTGTTTGGGAAAAATGAGCTTTCTTTTTCTCTGCCAAAGTAAATTTTATTTCATATAAATACCAATGATCAGGCCTTTCAGAGGCACACTGGTTGAGTTGATATATCCTTTTATATGCTATAAGCCTCGATTGCTCGTTTTCCTTTTGTCTCCTACCTCCTCTCTTTATCGTTGTGCCCATCAACACTCTTTGTTTCCCTACTACGATTGCACAGCTCATTACTACCTTCTGAACGTTCCACAACCATATTTGACACAGTTACCTCCATTTTCATTTTCTTGGACTAATGAGCAAAATCTAACACCCTTTATGTTACTTGAAATTTCATCGTCACTTTTATCCAAATGCCTACTAGCCCTCGTGCACCAATAATCATCACAACCTAACAAAGGTCAAACCTCACTAGAGGTAAAGCCACCATCACAGCCAAGGACATTGGACTCACATTATCTAGATTTGCAATTAATTCGTTGACGTCCTCGAGTGAACGAATCACCTCAACTTCTAACACTTTCAGATCAATATTTTCTGACCAACCACTTTTATTGGGATTTGCAGAACAACACTTACCTTACTCTGTAGTCTCTGACACTTTCACCACATCCTCATTCTCACCTTGGACAATCTTCATGTCTCTGATCCATGTATTTAACTAAGCTCTTTGAGCTGGTTTCTTTGAGGACACTCTTCTAAGAGTAATTGATGTGCTAAGTGAAGATAGTAGGAATTTTTAGCTCCTACACTCTAATGTTTTTTGCATTATGGCTAGTTGAGCCTTCCTTTGTACCAAAAAAAAAAAAAAACTAGTTTAATCTAATAGTTGAATTTCAAACTTAAAGAGTTGTTGTTCACTTTTCAAGCCAGCACAAACATATTATGGAAATTAGAGGGACAGAAACAAGGTAGCTGATTCATTGTCCAAACTACAAGTTTCAGAAGATTTTGGAAAGTGCTCACTCGACCCCTCATAGAGAAATCGATACGTTATTGTTATTAGACAAATTGGGTCATGCCATCCCAATGGTATTTTGATGTAGAACAGTAATGCCTACTTGAATTTCCCTTGTATTTGAACTCTATAATTTTCTTTTATTTAATTTAGTCATTGATTTATTTGGATAGATATTAAAGTAAATTTTGATGATTGGCATTATAATTAGTAAAAATTTTCTGTGGGATCGATATTTTATACCACTTATAACGATACATATATTTGCGTATGGGATATTCGATCAAGTTCAGAGCACCTTTTGTTTAGAATAATGGTGTTTCACGAATAACTATGTTTAGAACAATTTCTATTCAATAGAATTGTATTTTTCGAAAGAGTCATTATTCACAATAAGCTCTACCAGACAGAACATTACCATAGAAAAACTTTTGTTTGGAACAAGTAAGAATAACCCTTATTCATGAACAATTCTCATTCAAGAACATCCATTATCTTACAATATTCTAAGAGATGTTCAGAGGTAAATGTTTCACAAGATACCACTTCACCAAAGTAGAAGAAGTGGAAATAACCTCGGGATATGACAGAGTTCTCAGATTGTCTTCACTCTTGAAAATTTCTAAAAAACTTGTCTTGGTAAATCAAATATAGAGGTAGTTAAGAGGTTTCCTCTTAACATTTTCCTCTAACATTGAGTGCTTTTCCTTTCTTTCAAAAATATGGTGAACACTTCTTCAATAGTCATCATTATCATCACCAAAAAAGTCATTAACCATCCCATCTTAATCATTATTGCCATTGCAATTGAAAACTAATTTCATTACTCTTATTAAATACATAGTATAAATAGGAGCTAATCGCAACTAGTTGAGTGACTTTTTGGCACTTTGGTATTTTAATTCCCAAAGTTCTCTCTAAAATTCTTTCAACTATTTATTTATTTATTGTTGTTTAGCCTTATCATCAACTACAATTCTTTTTCTCTTCCTTATCAAAGATCACCTGTCGTTGTAATCAATGTTATAGGATCTGCTCTAATATTCCTCTCTACATTTTTTCGATACATCATGTTCACTTATTTGCAAAGCTTGCGCTGAACCCTCTACAATGTTTTAATTTTATCAATATTTAATATAAGTTTCCTCATAGGATGTCACAAATGGATATAATGTTATAATCTCTCCAAAAAATAAAGTTAATTATAAATTTCTTTTCACATTATTTATTCAATATGAACTTTTTATGGTGAGTCATAATTTAATTATATATAAAATTTCACTTAATATCAAGTGTTTAGCAATAATGATTATATAATAATGGAGGTTAATGTTACTTTAATACAATTATTTTAAAAAATTATCATATTTATATATTTAAATTAAGAAAATAACTAAAAAAAGTCTCGTCAGAGTAACCACCGTCCTAAAAAAAAGGTTAGCCATCAGCATAGTGGATGTGCAAATCCTTGATGGTAAAGAAGAGAATGATAAAATCAAATTGATTAGTGTTAAAAACAGTATTTGCTAAAAGCAAGGAAATAAATGAATGGATGAGAGTCTTCTAAGGGATTAAGATGGAAGAATTGAAGAGGAGATTATGTGGTATAAAAGGAGAGGTATGCATGCAATTCAAAATCAACTCAAGCAAATCATCTTCCTCTTCCTCTAGAAGGGGGATAATTAATAAATTACGGTCGGTGAAAAAAAGGGTAAGAGATGGCTCGATTAATGTTAATATCGATGCTATTTCTCTGGGCAGGATCAATGCTTATGGTTCAGGGTGGAGATCCTACCCTTTTTTTCGAATGGAACGTCACCTATGGCACCATTGCTCCCTTGGGAGTGCCAGTAAAGGGTATTCTTATTAACGGACAATTCCCGGGGCCAAATATTAACTCTACCACCAACAACAATATTGTGATCAATGTGTTCAATAACCTTGATGAGCCATTCCTTGTAACATGGTAAGCGAATACCAAGAGTGTTTTCTTTTTTACATTAATATGATTATGTCAGTGAAGAGTTGAGCTAACTATCTGTGGAAATGGGATTTGTTGCAGGAACGGCGTGCAGCATAGGAAGAACTCTTGGCAAGATGGTATTCTGGGAACCAACTGTCCAATCCCCCCTGGGAAGAATTACACCTATAAATTCCAGGTGAAGGATCAGATTGGCAGCTACATGTACTATCCGGTGACGGCTATGCATAAGGCGGTTGGTGGTTTCGGTGGCCTCCGTGTTAACAGCCGTCTACTCATCCCTGTTCCCTACGCTGATCCGGCTGATGACTATACTCTCTTAGTGGGAGACTTTTTCAACAAGGGACACACCAGCCTCAAGAAGATTCTTGATAGCGGTCGCAACCTTGGGAGATGTGACGGTGTCCACCTTAATGGGAAAGTTGCGAAAGGTGATGGGAAGGATGAACCTCTGTTTACGATGGAGGCAGGCAAAACGTACAAGTACAGGATTTGCAATACGGGTATCAAGACATCTCTGAACGTCAGGTTTCAAGGCCACACCATGAAATTGGTTGAGATGGAGGGTTCCCACACATTGCAGAATGACTATGACTCCCTTGATGTGCATGTTGGACAGTGCTTCAGTGTGCTTGTTACTGCCAACCAGGAACCAAGGGATTACTATGTGGTGGCCTCTACCCGTTTTACCAGACGTGAGGTTACAGCAACTGGCATCATCCGTTACAAGAATGGCAAGGGAGCTGCCTCATCGGAGTTGCCACCACCACCTGTTGGTTGGGCTTGGTCACTCAATCAATTCCGTACCTTCCGTTGGAACTTGACTTCTAACGCTGCTAGGCCTAACCCTCAGGGCTCCTTCATATATGGTTCCATTAACATTACCCGCACCATCAGGCTTGCCAACACTGCAGAAAGAGTAGATGGCAAGCTCCGATATGCTCTTAATGGAGTCTCCTATGTCGAACCAACCACTCCACTAAAACTTGCAGAATACTACGGTGTAGCCGACAAGGTTTTCAAGTATGATACCATTCCTGATGAGCCACCAAGTGACAACACTAAGGTAACTTTGGCACCTATTGTCCTCAACATGACACACAGAAACTTTGTGGAAATCATCTTCGAGAACCACGAGACCGCCATTCAGTCCTACCACTTGTCTGGCTACGCATTCTTTGCTGTGGGGTAAGTATAGCTTCTAACATAACAAATACATGAGGTGATTTTATTGCTTGAGTTGAAGTAATAAGTTGTATAATGATTTGTTGCAGCATGGACATTGGGAAATGGAGCCCTGAGAAGAGGATGAACTACAATCTTCTTGACGCCGTGAGCAGACACACCATACAGGTATTCCCCAACTCCTGGTCAGCAATCCTATTGACATTCGACAACTGCGGGATGTGGAACCTGAGGTCGGAGATATGGGACAGGCATTACCTTGGGCAACAGCTTTATGCTAGTGTTATTTCCCCTAACCGATCCCTCAGGGATGAGTACAACTTGCCGGAAGGTGTAATGACTTGCGGCATCGTGCAAGGCATGCCAAGGCCTCCACCTTTCAGCAGTTAATTTAAATAAGCTTATAAATCTGTATCCAATTCTGCTATAAATACATAATATGGGGAGAGAGAGGGTGAGAAAAGCTTGAGTTCCAAATGGATTTAATGAAATAAAATGTTTTGGACCATTTGTTTATATTCAAATTATGCGCAAGCTTTCAACAATTTTAATTGCTGCCATGTTTTAATTCTAATTTCTATGTTCATTATTAAAATCATATGATGCATTAATAATAAAAACCATCACAAAATAGTCTGCATCACGAAAGGAATTAATAAATGAAATAGACGAAGCTTACTAATTTATCAGTAGAAACCATTCCTTGTATAAATTAATATTTCTAAAAATATAGATTTATTAATGTTGTCTACTGTAAATTCCTTTCATAAAGGTGATGAAGAATGTTACTAATTGAAAAATTGATATTATTTTTTCCGCAATCAACAAATATTTTGGTTTAACGGAGGGCATCCATTTTCGAATGCACCACAAATTTCTTTGGAACGAGTTCTTTTTCATAGTTTAATTTCACTTGCTTTCGAGCTTCAAAATGATGAACATAAATGCAATGATGACTTTTAAAACTAAATTCATGTTGGATAACTTGAGCATGAATGATTCTAGCATTTGATATATCCTTTTGAGCTTATTAAGTTTATTTATATTTGAATCGAAATCAAACAATCACTACTAGGGATATTGTTACCTCACTGATTCAACTTTTGGATTCTTATAAGTGAGAGAAACTCACCTCACGTTCAAATTGTTACTGGCATTCAAAGGAGTAGTGGGTGGAGTGAGTAACCAGTTGAAGGGGTAATCTCTCTTTTGCACCTGCACCTTTTAGTTATCAATAACAAGTATAGATACTACAGCAAAACAGACTTTCAAAGTAATGTTAAGTTTATTTTACATGTGTGTTGACGTTTATTATTAATTTATTTTTTAATTTTAATATAATAATATATCATTTTTCAGCTAAAAGTGGTGGGACGCGCAGAGGTCGAGGACGTACGCTACTTAAAGATTTATACGACTTAAATCCTGTCGAGCGTGTCAAAGTACGTAGAAACGGTCAGGCTACGGTCAGCCTGTTGGATCTGAAGCTCGACTTTTAGCAGGCTATTTGGGCATTATAGCACGAAATGTCAATATGTTGCTCATCAACTACGAATCATGGCATCATATGTCTAATAGCAACAAAAATCAAGCTCTCGATAATATTAAGCTAACAAAATGTGAATGTAATTTATAATACTTTGCTTTAAGTTTCATTTATATTTACTTTCTAAACTTATGTTTTTTTAGGAGAGATTTGCTTTAGAGGCCTCGGATGACTATATTAAAAAGACATTGGGTAAAAAATGGAGAGACCATAAAAGCACTTTGAAAAAAGAATATTTTAAGAAGACAAGCCTCGATGAAAAATTGCGAAATGTCCCATGCTGAGGTACCAATTAGAGGTGTGCATGAGCCGGGCGGCCCGGCCCGGCCCAAAGGCCTGCCCGAAATGTGGGAGGATTTGGGCAAAAATATAGGCCCGAAAAATGGGCTTGGACAAAAAAATAAGGCCTGTTTAAAAAACGGGCCGGGCTCGGGTAAGATATTTTCGGCCTGGGCCCGACCCGGCCCGGCCCGAATTCACTAAAGACAAAAAAATATTTTATTTTTTTAATATTATTTTCCTATTATTTTCTCCCTATTTTGCTATCATTTTACTATTATGTTATTACTATTTTGTTGTTATTATTTAGATATTGTATAAAACTTATTTTATTGTTAATTTTGTTATTATTTTAAAGACATTTGTTAATTTTGTTATTATTTTAGAGGTATTTGCTTGTTAAGTTACATCTATTTTATCGTTATTTAAGTATACATATTTTTTAAAATTTATTTTTTATTTGTTGAGAAATATTTATTTTGGTTTTTTAGTATTTTTGATGGTTTATATATATTTTAAAATTATATAAAAAATAATATCAAATTAATATGGACGGGCCGGGCCGGGCCCGGGTTTTAATATTTTTATTCGGGTCGGGCTTGGGCAAAATTTTAGGCCCATTTTTCGGGCCCAGCCCGGCTTGAGCCCGGCGAACGGGCCTAAATTTTTAGTCGGGCCCGGCCCGATCCCGGCCCGGCCCGGCCCATGCACACCTCTAGTACCAATGGGAAGATACGGTTAGATTCTGGAAATCAAAAAAAGGAGAGGTATTAGTACTTTTAAACTCTTATAAATTTTTCGGTTTATAGTATTTACTATATACGTAATAATAATTTCATTATGTAGGACCGTGAGCGAGTTGGAACAAGCAACAGACAGAAAACAAAAATTCACGCACACGGCAGGGTCGAGAAGTTTTGCTTGTGTAGCCGAGGCCGAAGTATTATGAATTTATTAATTCTGTCAAATATTAATAACTTTCTATTATTAAATAATATTTTTACTACTATATTGTAGGAAGTCTCGTCTGGTCAAAAAGTTGGACACCTTTATCTTTTTGACATTACGCATAGGAAGAAAGATGGATCGCCAATGACATTTGAGTTAAGCTGGAAAAATTATGGTATATTTACTTAATAAAATTTGATTTATTATAAATATTTATAATGTTTAATTATAATGTTTAATTCGTCGTTAATAATTTTAAATAATGTTAAGTTATGTTGCATTCTTTTTTATTATATATTTCGTGTCTAACTCTTTGATTGATTTATTAGGAGAAACTAAAGGAGAAGAAGGCGGAGTATGAAGCGATTGCTTTGACTAATAGTTTTGTTAATCTTGAGGAAATTGATAACAGAATTATTACTAAAGTTTTGGGTCCTGAAAGATATGGTCGGGTTCGATTTTAAGGATCTGGTGTTACCCCGACCCAATATTTTGGATCCAGCTCCCAGCAATACATGCCTTCCGAGAGTCAAGCTCAAGCTGAAGTTCAGAGGTTAGGAGACCAGATAGCTCAGATGCAAGAGAGCACAGTTGAGCAAATTGCTGAGGTTCAAAGAAAATATGAAGAACTCCAGTAACAACTTATAGCGGATGCAATAGCGAAGGAGGCAGCGGCAGCAGTGAGGGAGGCACAGGCAGCAGCGATGGCAGCAGAGTAGAGTAGAAAGTACGATGAGCTCCAGCTACAGCTTCAGCATATGATGATGATGTTTCAGCAGTCGCAAAAGCCACCATCTTAGACATTTGTTTTCTCGTTGTAAGAATATTTTTAACATTACCACATTTAACATTATTGTAAGAATATTTTCAGTTATACTTCATTTATTAATTTACATCATATATCTTTCATTGAATTTGAAGTATCATTTAGTGGATTTTTATGCTGCATTTGTTGTTTTGTTTTCATATAAACGCCGCAAATTTTAGCGGCGTTACAAGTGCTGCAAATAGTATTAGTGGCACTTATAAGTACCACTAAAGGCCTAAAAAACGCTGCTAAAAGTCTGTTTTGCTGTAGTGAGATGATATAAAACTCTATTTTTAAGAGTCTAAAGTATATTAAATTTTATCTTGATTTTGATAGAATCGACTTAATAATAAAATATAAACAGTCTCATTAAAACTTATCAAGATAAAACCCCTATGAGGAGAAAAGAAATTATTAGGATAGATGTTACAAATAAATCTGTATCCATTGATCATGTCTTACGGTGGTGTCCAATGCGGACATGGGGCTTTGGACACTACTTTACAGGTCTTGAAGAACATTTCGCAGCATGCATACTTCTCAGAAACCGAGGACTCAGACATGCTATCTAGAGTGATCTGTTGGAACCTATGGAATAGTTGAAATCAGGAAATCTTTGTTTCTAACTTTGTCAAAACTAAGGGCATATTAGAGGTGTATCCTCTTTAATCCGGCCCAGACATTATGGCCGGATTCTAAAGACTACACTGTCCATCGAAATGGCTAAGTAAAACTGTTCAATTTTAAAACTTCTACTTTGACTATCTTTTTAGAAAACGTAACGTTTTTGTCTTAATTCCTCAAAAACCATTAAATTATTAAGTCGACTAAGTTTAGAGTCCAAGTTTCATTTAAGAAAAACTAATTTAATTTTTGTTTTGTCAATTTGCCTTTCAAGACTCTCTTTCCTGTTACATAGCGAAAATAGTGGAACCATCAATTTCAATCTAAACCATCTTTCATGCGATTATTAAGCAAATTTTACATTCATGTTCAGTTTTAACCAACTTGCATGCATGCAGAAATCCAAACATAAAAACCCATGCCACCCTCCAAAATTAACCAAAATTACAGTCCCAAATAAAAAAAAACCATATTAAAACTTAAGATAAATTTTGAAAAAAAATACTACATTAAATAAAAATTGAGACAAGATCTCTGAATATCGTGTCCAATCCTAACATTGAGAGCTATTTGTAAGTAGTAAACTAAATGAGTGAGCTTGAAAAGCTCAATATGAGTCTAAACATATGTAAACAATGTATATACGTACAAACAATCAATGAAACATACAACCATCATTATAACAGAACATATAGTAAATCATGGCATCACAACCCATAGTATTACAATATTTTGTACATGACATGCTCATGTGAAACAGTACAAAAGTCCTACCCATCCATCTACTACACACGAGTTTCTTAGTAATCGTTATCTGATGCACCAAAATAGTAGGAGTCGTAACTCAATATAGATGAACCACCAGTAACAATATGTAATTAAACTACCAATAATTTGTAGGCAAGCTGCTAGTAAGTTGCGCAAAAAACGCTAGTACTCTAAACAATACTCCATAAGATGCAGATTAACTGCCAGTGTAATAATATGGATAAACCGCCAGTACTTCATTAAATTCCTCCGTCACCAATAAATCCTCAAATCTCCATGCAATGCAATATTTCATATCAATAATGTAGCATATCATACTAGTCATTAACAATATCAATAACAGTGGCATACTTATCATGCTTTTAGTTTATCAGTATCAATGACATGCTTTACATACAATCGATATATACAATATAAATCAGTGTCATGCTTTTACATGCAAACAATAAACATCAGCTCATCATACATCTCAATAGACCTACAATCAGAAAATGCATACGACACTTACACACCCAATTAACCACAATTAAAAGCCCTTAAGCATTCGATTGGTTAATGTATTTTTAATTGTTTTAGCCTAATTCTTAATGTATTTTTGAATGATTATTTGATTTCAAATGGTGAATTGTATGCTCCTAATCCTTTAAATTCATGTTTCTATACTTGGGAGAGCATTTCGGAGCAAAAGGAGCGAAAAAAAGCGAAAATCAAAAAATTGGAGTATATTTGAGGAGCCACACGGGTTGGACACACCACACGGCCATGTGCCAAACTGTGTGGAAATCATGAATCACACTCCAAACCTGCAGAAAAAGATATTTTTTTGGGTTTTTCGGGTATTTTTAGACCTATATATGACAAAAATAAGAAGAGAGGAGTGAGTTGCCATAGAATACTTAAGAAAACAACTCAGAAAACATCATCGAAGCCGATTCTAAAATAGATTTCCATCAAGATTGAAAATCTCCTTTTGATTTATTTGAAGTTTATTATGAGTTTATTTGTTTCTTGGGTTATATTATCTTTAGGATATTTTTATTTGCTAGCATAAACTAATTATTCAAATGTCTAGGGAGATGAACCCTAGGATAGATTCTATTATTTGATTTCTATTTTTACGCAATAAATACTTAGATCTTGTTCTTAATTATGTGTGCTTAATTCTTGGTTTGATATTTCTAGATTATTAATTCATGTTTGATGTGCTTAAATCAAAGAAGGAATAAACCCTATTTAAGAGTAAATCTAATGTAATTGAGTGGAGTCGCATGCAATCCTAGAAATAGGACAACATAAATCTACCATATTAGAGTCAAATCTAATAGGGGAATCCATAAATCTAGTTAATACGACAATAGAGGTTTTAATTAGAAATAAATTTCAATTAATCAACCTCAAGTTAGTTGTTCTTAGTCTTGACAAGAGATATTAGCATAATTTAGGGATTTCTACGGATTAAAATACTAAGTAAAGAAATTGCGTAACATAAATTGATAATGATAGATGAAGTCTAGGTGGATTCTTTCCTAGGTATTATCTTCTTCTTGGTTGTTAATCGTTTATTTTCCTGGTTTGTTCATTGTCATGTTCTTTAGTTAATTAATTTAGTTCATTTTAATTTTTAACACTAATCTGCAACTCCTATGCCTTAAATCTAACTAAATCTCATTCAAAACTATACCTAACACAAAGAAATTACATGTCAAAATCAACCATTAAACACTCTTATAGGGTTTGGCCAAATCAGGGAAACAAATCGAAATTTCATATTTGAGTTTTGAAGATCACTTACACTTCTACCAATCAAACGAAAGATAGTACGACCTCAAACTTCATTGGAAATCTGAGAAATTTAGGCCTGGACCTTTGACAAAGAAAATTTACGAAATTAGCACACGAGAAATTCAACCATGGACCCTGTAGTATTCGACCATCATAGGAAAAGAAAGGGAAAAAAGAAAAAAAGAATGAGGTTTGATCTAATCTGATCTAGACAACTTACACTTCCCGATTTTCAGATCCGAGATAATGAATCAACAGAAAATGATTGAACACCACAATATAACAAGATAGAATAGGCTGATTTTGGCAACAAAATGAAGGAAAAAGAGAGGAAATAGGTGCGGCAATAGCAAAAAATCAGCAGTAAAGTTCAGCCATAACAAAGAAGTGAAGAGATGAATAAAAATTAAAAGAAAACGAGAGGAGGAGATGATCAATGGGGTGCTATGGCCACAAGTGGAGGAGGAAAGGAAGAAAGAGACACAGAAAAATGCAAAAATTAGGGTTTTAGGGGTGATAAGACAAAGATGAAAAAGAAAAATTGAAGAATGAGAGGAAGAGAGGAGGGTGGGACGGCAAAGAGAAGAGAATAAATTATCCAAATGAGATTGAACAGAAAATAAAATACTATAAATAAAAATTGTGAGAAAGGAAAGAATCAAATTCGGGTTTCAATGACAATAATTTACGGACACTTAACCATTAAACTAGTAACTCATTTATATATATATATATATTCAATCATACAAAAAATATCAATAAAATCAGGGAGTAACAAGAGACAAGCAAGAATAAAAAATATGCTAGTGTTTCATCACAGCCTGGGAGCTCTAAAAAAGAATGGCATATTAAGTATCGTTGCCTACAGCCTCCTATGGAGGGTTGGATGAAATTAAATATGGATGGGGCAGTTTGCGTAGTTGATGATATGGCTACTACAGGAGGTGTTAAGCGTGACCATACTCAAGGTTTTATTCGTAGTCTTGCAATCTACTTTGGACTCGGTGTTATGGGTGCCTTAAAGGGACCACTAATGGCCTTGGACGAAGGGCTATAGAAAGGTGATTTTAGAACTTGATAAGTTATTGTTAGTTAACATGTCAAATAGAAAGGGTGAGTGTGCTAATAATTCATTGTTATAGAAAGTGCAAAGCTTACTAGCTAGGGATTGACAGATCGAGGTGCAACATCTTTATCAGGAAAGGAGCGAAAATGGGACTTGGTGTGCCGCTGGGGTTTATCTTCTATAACTACCCTCTTGATACAATTTTGAGGCTCTTCCATGATGATATCAATGAGTTAAGCCATAGACGGGTTATTTATATGTAATCAATTTTTATTCCCGACAAATAAAAAATCTACACTATCCATATGTAAAATCATTGGGATGATTTTAACCTAATTTAAGATTTAATTTATTGTGTTTGATTCATCAAAATCGTTAAGGTAGAGTTGGAAACTTAATTTTAGAATTTGATTTATATTTTGAAATTCATTGTTAACAAATTTATGAATTTAAACTTTTTTGTTTGAATAATTAAAATATATTACACTGTTTGTATAATTTCTAGCTCATTGTTTTTTGGTGAAATACAAGAATAGGGCAAAACCTGAAACAACAAATACGACTAGCACGATTAGAATCCAAGTCACACTTAAGACCGTAACTACCTTGACTATTAGACTATCACATGAGATTTTTTCTGACTCATTGTTTAATTCTCTTTTTCCATCTTTAGTCATTATTAACACTAGTCACGATTTATGATATCGAGCTAACTTCCTACTTATCAAATTAAATAGTCACTTCGATTAATGTCTCTTGCATCCTTAGTGTACTTAGGTTCTAGTAATTAAAGTTAGAAATAAACTTGATGGCTACTTGATCAGGATTGGTGAAGCTAATTAGAATGTAAGTTTTAAATACTGGTGATTGATTTCATATCGATACTCATTATATTAAATAGTATGAATTGATTCAATTCTAAACGGTATTTAAAAAAATTATCTCTTCAAATAAAATCTTTAACCTAATTAAAATTTTTTAAATTAATATCTAAAATTATTACACTATAAATAAATATATAAATGAAAAAAAAATACTAATAAAAACAAAAAGGTACACAAAACACAATCTTGATGGTTTTTCATATAAACAATTAAAGCTAATCTTTTTAAAAGTTGGTCAATTCATTAATTATTTTCGTGATGCAGACTATTTTGTGATGGTTTTTATTATTAATGCATCATATGATTTTAATAATGAACATAGAAATTAGAATTAAAACATGGCAGCAATTAAAATTGTTGAAAGCTTGCGCATAATTTGAATATAAACAAATGGTCCAAAACATTTTATTTCATTAAATCCATTTGGAACTCAAGCTTTTCTCACCCTCTCTCTCCCCATATTATGTATTTATAGCAGAATTGGATACAGATTTATAAGCTTATTTAAATTAACTGCTGAAAGGTGGAGGCCTTGGCATGCCTTGCACGATGCCGCAAGTCATTACACCTTCCGGCAAGTTGTACTCATCCCTGAGGGATCGGTTAGGGGAAATAACACTAGCATAAAGCTGTTGCCCAAGGTAATGCCTGTCCCATATCTCCGACCTCAGGTTCCACATCCCGCAGTTGTCGAATGTCAATAGGATTGCTGACCAGGAGTTGGGGAATACCTGTATGGTGTGTCTGCTCACGGCGTCAAGAAGATTGTAGTTCATCCTCTTCTCAGGGCTCCATTTCCCAATGTCCATCCTGCAACAAATCATTATACAACTTATTACTTCAACTCAAGCAATAAAATCACCTCATGTATTTGTTATGTTAGAAGCTATACTTACCCCACAGCAAAGAATGCGTAGCCAGACAAGTGGTAGGACTGAATGGCGGTCTCGTGGTTCTCGAAGATGATTTCCACAAAGTTTCTGTGTGTCATGTTGAGGACAATAGGTGCCAAAGTTACCTTAGTGTTGTCACTTGGTGGCTCATCAGGAATGGTATCATACTTGAAAACCTTGTCGGCTACACCGTAGTATTCTGCAAGTTTTAGTGGAGTGGTTGGTTCGACATAGGAGACTCCATTAAGAGCATATCGGAGCTTGCCATCTACTCTTTCTGCAGTGTTGGCAAGCCTGATGGTGCGGGTAATGTTAATGGAACCATATTTGAAGGAGCCCTGAGGGTTAGGCCTAGCAGCGTTAGAAGTCAAGTTCCAACGGAAGGTACGGAATTGATTGAGTGACCAAGCCCAACCAACAGGTGGTGGTGGCAACTCCGATGAGGCAGCTCCCTTGCCATTCTTGTAACGGATGATGCCAGTTGCTGTAACCTCACGTCTGGTAAAACGGGTAGAGGCCACCACATAGTAATCCCTTGGTTCCTGGTTGGCAGTAACAAGCACACTGAAGCACTGTCCAACATGCACATCAAGGGAGTCATAGTCATTCTGCAATGTGTGGGAACCCTCCATCTCAACCAATTTCATGGTGTGGCCTTGGAACCTGACGTTCAGAGATGTCTTGATACCCGTATTGCAAATCCTGTACTTGTACGTTTTGCCTGCCTCCATCGTAAACAGAGGTTCATCCTTCCCATCACCTTTCGCAACTTTCCCATTAAGGTGGACACCGTCACATCTCCCAAGGTTGCGACCGCTATCAAGAATCTTCTTGAGGCTGGTGTGTCCCTTGTTGAAAAAGTCTCCCACTAAGAGAGTATAGTCATCAGCCGGATCAGCGTAGGGAACAGGGATGAGTAGACGGCTGTTAACACGGAGGCCACCGAAACCACCAACCGCCTTATGCATAGCCGTCACCGGATAGTACATGTAGCTGCCAATCTGATCCTTCACCTGGAATTTATAGGTGTAATTCTTCCCAGGGGGGATTGGACAGTTGGTTCCCAGAACACCATCTTGCCAAGAGTTCTTCCTATGCTGCACGCCGTTCCTGCAACAAATCCCATTTCCACAGATAGTTAGCTCAACTCTTCACTGACATAATCATATTAATGTAAAAAAGAAAACACTCTTGGTATTCGCTTACCATGTTACAAGGAATGGCTCATCAAGGTTATTGAACACATTGATCACAATATTGTTGTTGGTGGTAGAGTTAATATTTGGCCCCGGGAATTGTCCGTTAATAAGAATACCCTTTACTGGCACTCCCAAGGGAGCAATGGTGCCATAGGTGACGTTCCATTCGAAAAAAAGGGTAGGATCTCCACCCTGAACCATAAGCATTGATCCTGCCCAGAGAAATAGCATCGATATTAACATTAATCGAGCCATCTCTTACCCTTTTTTTCACCGACCGTAATTTATTAATTATCCCCCTTCTAGAGGAAGAGGAAGATGATTTGCTTGAGTTGATTTTGAATTGCATGCATACCTCTCCTTTTATACCACATAATCTCCTCTTCAATTCTTCCATCTTAATCCCTTAGAAGACTCTCATCCATTCATTTATTTCCTTGCTTTTAGCAAATACTGTTTTTAACACTAATCAATTTGATTTTATCATTCTCTTCTTTACCATCAAGGATTTGCACATCCACTATGCTGATGGCTAACCTTTTTTTTAGGACGGTGGTTACTCTGACGAGACTTTTTTTAGTTATTTTCTTAATTTAAATATATAAATATGATAATTTTTTAAAATAATTGTATTAAAGTAACATTAACCTCCATTATTATATAATCATTATTGCTAAACACTTGATATTAAGTGAAATTTTATATATAATTAAATTATGACTCACCATAAAAAGTTCATATTGAATAAATAATGTGAAAAGAAATTTATAATTAACTTTATTTTTTGGAGAGATTATAACATTATATCCATTTGTGACATCCTATGAGGAAACTTATATTAAATATTGATAAAATTAAAACATTGTAGAGGGTTCAGCGCAAGCTTTGCAAATAAGTGAACATGATGTATCGAAAAAATGTAGAGAGGAATATTAGAGCAGATCCTATAACATTGATTACAACGACAGGTGATCTTTGATAAGGAAGAGAAAAAGAATTGTAGTTGATGATAAGGCTAAACAACAATAAATAAATAAATAGTTGAAAGAATTTTAGAGAGAACTTTGGGAATTAAAATACCAAAGTGCCAAAAAGTCACTCAACTAGTTGCGATTAGCTCCTATTTATACTATGTATTTAATAAGAGTAATGAAATTAGTTTTCAATTGCAATGGCAATAATGATTAAGATGGGATGGTTAATGACTTTTTTGGTGATGATAATGATGACTATTGAAGAAGTGTTCATCATATTTTTGAAAGAAAGGAAAAGCACTCAATGTTAGAGGAAAATGTTAAGAGGAAACCTCTTAACTACCTCTATATTTGATTTACCAAGACAAGTTTTTTAGAAATTTTCAAGAGTGAAGACAATCTGAGAACTCTGTCATATCCCGAGGTTATTTCCACTTCTTCTACTTTGGTGAAGTGGTATCTTGTGAAACATTTACCTCTGAACATCTCTTAGAATATTGTAAGATAATGGATGTTCTTGAATGAGAATTGTTCATGAATAAGGGTTATTCTTACTTGTTCCAAACAAAAGTTTTTCTATGGTAATGTTCTGTCTAGTAGAGCTTATTGTGAATAATGACTCTTTCGAAAAATACAATTCTATTGAATAGAAATTGTTCTAAACATAGTTATTCGCGAAACACCATTATTCTAAACAAAAGGTGCTCTGAACTTGATCAAATATCACATACGCAAATATATGTATCGTTATAAGTGGTATAAAATATCGATCCCACAGAAAATTTTTACTAATTATAATGCCAATCATCAAAATTTACTTTAATATCTATCCAAATAAATCAATGACTAAATTAAATAAAAGAAAATTATAGAGTTCAAATACAAGGGAAATTCAAATAGGCATTACTGTTCTACATCAAAATACCATTGGGATGGCATGACCCAATTTGTCTAATAACAATAACGTATCGATTTCTCTATGAGGGGTCGAGTGAACACTTTCCAAAATCTTCTGAAACTTGTAGTTGGGACAATGAATCAGCTACCTTGTTTCTGTCCCTCTAATTTCCATAATATGTTGGTGCTGGCTTGAAAAGTGAACAACAACTCTTTAAGTTTGAAATTCAACTATTAGATTAAACTAGTTTTTTTTTTTTTTTGGTACAAAGGAAGGCTCAACTAGCCATAATGCAAAAAACATTAGAGTGTAGGAGCTAAAAATTCCTACTATCTTCACTTAGCACATCAATTACTCTTAGAAGAGTGTCCTCAAAGAAACCAGCTCAAAGAGCTTAGTTAAATACATGGATCAGAGACATGAAGATTGTCCAAGGTGAGAATGAGGATGTGGTGAAAGTGTCAGAGACTACAGAGTAAGGTAAGTGTTGTTCTGCAAATCCCAATAAAAGTGGTTGGTCAGAAAATATTGATCTGAAAGTGTTAGAAGTTGAGGTGATTCGTTCACTTGAGGACGTCAACGAATTAATTGCAAATCTAGATAATGTGAGTCCAATGTCCTTGGCTGTGATGGTGGCTTTACCTCTAGTGAGGTTTGACCTTTGTTAGGTTGTGATGATTATTGGTGCACGAGGGCTAGTAGGCATTTGGATAAAAGTGACGATGAAATTTCAAGTAACATAAAGGGTGTTAGATTTTGCTCATTAGTCCAAGAAAATGAAAATGGAGGTAACTGTGTCAAATATGGTTGTGGAACGTTCAGAAGGTAGTAATGAGCTGTGCAATCGTAGTAGGGAAACAAAGAGTGTTGATGGGCACAACGATAAAGAGAGGAGGTAGGAGACAGAAAAGGAAAACGAGCAATCGAGGCTTATAGCATATAAAAGGATATATCAACTCAACCAGTGTGCCTCTGAAAGGCCTGATCATTGGTATTTATATGAAATAAAATTTACTTTGGCAGAGAAAAAGAAAGCTCATTTTTCCCAAACAATCTGCCTCTATATTTATCTAAGTTTCAATTCGTGATTGCAAAGAATTTGGATGTGTCTTACAAGGGCTTCACAACTTGGCTCTCCATTTTGGTCATCAAGTAAGAAAGAAGCTCAGCATTGTTGTTTTCAACTCGCACTCTGTGAAACCCCTTGTTCTATGCAATATTTAAGCCCTTTTATCCAAGCTTCAACCCAAAACACTGAGCACAAACCCAAGTTTCTCATGTGCCCAACATATAAAAGAATAGAAAACCAAAATTTCACATTTAAAAATATAGGAAAAAGAATTTGAGCATAATGTGAATATATAAAAATAATAGTAATATGTACATTTATAAATTAATGTATATCAAAATCTATATAAAACTAGAATTTTAATTTTAAAAATATAGAAAAAAAATTGAGCATAATGTGAATATATAAAAATAATATATATTTATAAACTTAGAATACTACTTATATATGTTTTTTCTGTAATACTGGTTTGGTAATTTCATATTAAATTATTATTTGTGTTTTCTTTATGTTTATATCCTCCATGTAATTAAATAAATAGTTATAGTAAGGATTAAATATTTTGAAACTTATTTGATGAAGAGGCATTAGTCATGAAATATTAGCCGTCGCATAATGAATGTGCAAATATTATATTAGAACAAAAGAGAATTATGGTAAAATTAAATCGGTTAATATTAAAAATAGTATATACTAAAAAAAAACAAATGGATGAGCACAATTTAAGGATCTCAAGAGAAAAATTGAATGGTGAAGAATGATTGTAATAGGAGTTGTGTTGTATAAAAGGGTAAGCCAACATGCAACTCAAATCATCTCAAACAAATCTTCTTCCTCTAAGAGGGGATAAACAGTCTTAATTTATAAAATTACATAAGAGACATTGAAGCCAATAAAATGGCTCCATTGACGATAGTAGCAGTGTTTTTTCTCTGGGTAGGACCACTGCTTATGGTTCAAGGTGGAGATCCCACCATTACTTTCGAGTGGAAGGTCACTTATGGCACTATATCTCCTTTGGGTGTTCCCGTAAAAGGTATTCTTATTAACGGGCAATTCCCTGGGCCAAATATTAACTCTACCACCAACAACAATGTTATAGTCAATGTGTTTAACAACCTTGATGAGCCATTCCTTTTGACATGGTGAGCAAGAGTACTTTTTTTCCCATTTGATTATATTAGTAAAGAGTTGAGCTTAATTTTATATATATATATGTATATGGAAATGAAATTTGTTGCAGGAGTGGCGTGCAGCATAGAAAGAATCCTTGGGCAGATGGTGTCCTTGGAACCAACTGTCCTATCCCCCCCGGGACGAATTACACCTATAAATTCCAGGTGAAGGACCAAATTGGCAGCTACATGTATTATCCAGTGACGGGTATGCATAAGGCGGTTGGCGGTTTCGGTGGTCTTCGTATTAACAGTCGTTTACTCATTCCTGTCCCCTATGCTGATCCAGCTGATGACTATACTATCATAGCAGGAGATTTTTTCAACAAGGGACACACCGCCCTCAAGAAAATTCTTGAGAGCGGTCGCAACCTTGGTAGATGTGATGGTGTCCACATTAATGGAAAAGTTGCTAAAGGTGATGGTAGCGATGAACCTCTCTTCACCATGGAAGCAGGCAAAACCTACAAGTATAGGATTTGCAATGCGGGTCTCAAGACATCTCTGAACGTCAGGTTCCAAGGCCACACCATGAAATTGGTTGAGATGGAAGGTTCCCACACAGTGCAAAATGACTATGATTCCCTTGATGTTCATGTTGGACAGTGCTTCAGTGTGCTTGTTACAGCCGACCAAGAACCAAAGGATTACTTTGTTGTGGCCTCTACCCGTTTTACCAAACGTGAGGTTACAGCAACTGGTGTCATCCGTTACACCAATGGCAAGGGCGCACCCTCACCTAAGTTGCCACCAGCACCAGTTGGTTGGGCTTGGTCACTCAATCAATTCCGTACCTTCCGTTGGAACTTGACTGCCAGCGCTGCTAGGCCTAACCCTCAGGGCTCCTACAAATATGGTTCCGTTAACATTACCCGTACCATCAAGCTGGCCAACACTGCTCAAAAAGTAGATGGCAAGCTTCGATATGCTATTAATGGAGCCTCCTATGTCGAACCAACCACTCCACTAAAACTTGCAGAATACTACGGCGTAGCTGACAAGGTTTTCAAGTATGATACCATTCCTGATGACCCACCAGCTGAGATCACTAAAGTAACCATGGAACCTATTGTCCTCAACCTGACACACAGAAACTTTATGGAAATCATCTTGGAGAATCGCGAAACAGCCATCCAGTCTTATCACTTTTGTGGCTATGCCTTCTTTGCTGTGGCGTGAGTATTTGGTCTTTAAACTCTTCTAGTATATAGTCATTACTTTCCGTTTAACTAAATTCTATAATCATTTGTTGCAGTATCGAGACTGGGCAATGGAGCCCTGAGAAGAGGAAGAACTACAATCTTCTTGATGCCGTGAGCAGACACACCATACAGGTTTTCCCCAAGTCCTGGGCAGCTGTCCTATTGTCATTCGACAACTGTGGAATGTGGAACATCAGGTCAGAGGTATGGGACAGGCGTTACCTTGGGCAACAGCTTTATATTAGTGTTCTTTCCCCTAACAAATCACAGAGGGACGAATACAACATGCCTGAGAGTGCACTAGTTTGCGGTGTTGTGGAAAAAATGCCAAGGCCACCACCACCTTACACCTAATTTAAAGCTTATATAAACCTGGAACCAGTTCTGCTTCAAATACACGTAAAACGGCCTTTGTAGTGACTAATGCTGACTTTTCATTCAGCTACTATATGTTCAGAATATATTACTTCATTCAATAACAAAATTTTTCAATTCTTTCTATTTACACTAGTGTGTATGAAATTTATTTTATTATTTTTTTATTTTTTCAAATAATATCAAAAATATTAAAATACGATATAATGCAAAAAAAATAATTCAATCACAACCCAAATACATAAATATGTAAAAACTTACATAAATTAACGAATTATTAACAAATAAAAGTTAAATAATGTTTTTAATTGTTAAATTTATTATTTTATTTTTCATGCAAATAAAATTTTGAATTAATCTAAATACCATCTTTATTAATATATATATATATATATATATATTTAATGGTTCAAAATTTTTACATTAAACAATATAGTTAAATATTTAAAATTTAATCAAAATTGATACAAAATCTAACATTAAATAGAAAATTTGCTTGGTATTGGCAATTTAGAAATAAAAATAATAAATCCCTTCTCTCTAAACAATGGTGGCTATACGTCAATATCTAAGTATAGGATAAACAATGAATCGTGAATTCCCTATTGTGCCAAGAAGAATATGTCTAGTACTTCCACTGGTAATGTAGGGTGTCGTTGGTGAGTTGGCGATAGAAAAAGCAATTAATTCTAGTTTGATAAATGGACCCGTCTGACAAACCCTTGAAATCTTTGTTACCAACAATTGTTAGGCTGGCTAGGATTAAATTGAAAAGTAGAGAAAGTAAAAACAATCAAATTAAAGAATACGGATTAAATTCATAATTCATAATAGAAGACTAATAGCATAATTTAACCAAATATATTTAAATGTTATTTTTTTTATTATAATTGAAATTTCAATTGATCAAATCGAAAGGTATCGAAATTAAAATTGACCAAATTAGGGTGTAAGGGCTAAACTCTTAGCTTATGTATATGAATAGCATAATTTGACCATTTTATTTTTCTATTTAAAAAGCAAAAGTATTAATATGAACTGATAAACATATATTAGCTATTATATAATTTTACTTGGCCAAAATAATTAGGTACATACAATTGAGTGACATCAATTTGAGAGTGAAAAGGTTTAAATTGATAAAATTAGAAAGAAAAAGTGAAAAAAAAAAAGTAAAAACAAAACGTGAGTATGGTTTTTCATTGCCATATTTATAAAATTAGCCCTAATGTTTATCTAGTTTGTCAGTTTAACCTTAATTTTTCTAGTCATTTTGCCCACCAACTTTCAAATTTTAATTAGATTGTTTTTTTACATAAAAAAAATTTTGAGTGGACCATTCAAATTTTAACCAACTCGCATAGTAATTGTGTACATAAAAAGTTCATAAAAAAATTTTAAATGTTTTTAAAAAAAATCCCATTTTTAAAATTATTCACGCCGGAATTACACTAAATTATTATGAAGGTTGTCATTTTACGATTGTTAAAATTTTAACAATTTAATCAGTTTTTTCATTAAAAAAAGTAATTTAGCTAAATTATAAAGGTTGGAAATCAAGGTGATTCAAAACAAGAATTAAGTCTAAAGTGACAAAATAGATAAACATTAGGGACTAAGCTTTTTTTCTTCTTTTTATTTTGAGTAATAATTGAATCAAATAAGATAAATAATGATATACGGCGGTGAAATGGGACATATTTTAGGGCTCATGGTTCTCCCTCCGAACAGGTAATAAAAGAAAATGAAATATTAGTAAGTCAGAATTTGATGGCCAAAAAATGGAGGAAATTTCGGGTTACCCATTTCACCCGTTGCAGTATAAAAATGGTGAAGATGGACAAAGGCAAAAACATTGTGGAAGCATCTTCTTCTTCCACTCATATAAGTAGTGAATAATAAGGAAAGGGTTTTCAATAGTTGTAGAAAGAGAGCCCTAGCAGTCATTTAAATTTATAAATAGAGAGAGATGGCAGCCGAGGTGATCTTGAAGCTCACACTATGCTTCCTAGCATTAATGGTTGGTGTCCAAGGTGGAGACCCTTACTTATTCTTCACATGGAACGTCACCTACGGTACCATCTCTCCATTGGGAGTTCCTCAACAAGGAATACCCATTAACGGTCAATTCCCAGGACCCGAAATTAATGCCACTAGCAATAATAATATCGTGGTCAATATGTTCAATAACCTTGATGAACCATTCCTTTTAACATGGAGCGGTGTTCAACATAGGAAAAATTCATGGCAGGACAGTGTACTTGGAACAAATTGTCCTATTTAACGGTCAATTCCCAGGACCCGAAATTAATGCCACCAGCAATAATAATATCGTGGTCAATGTGTTCAATAACCTTGATGAACCATTCCTTTTAACATGGAGCGGTGTTCAACATAGGAAAAATTTATGGCAGGACGGTGTACTTGGAACAAATTGTCCTATTGCACCTGGTACTAACTTTACGTACCACTTCCAAGTAAAAGACCAAATTGGTAGCTATATTTATTATCCATCCACTGCTTTGCATAGGGCAGCCGATGGTTTTGGTGGTCTTAGGGTTCACAGTCGTTTATGACAAATTACTCAAGATAGAAAAAGAACTTATAACTTTGACTTCTGAAATTTTCTTGCTTTTTTTCATTCTATAATATCAAATTGTTACAAACTATTTATAGGCTATTGTCTTTAAAAAAAAACTGAAAAATATTAAAATCTAATAAAAGCCATAAACCAATGACTCTTGACCTTTCATTTTCCTATGACCTTTTAATAAAAAAAACTCCTAAATTAAACCCATTAAAACTAACATTTAAGGTTTATTCAACAAAACTCCCCCATAAACTTAAATGCTTCTACCATCCTTCATGCCGATTAATTTCTTGCAGTTGTTGAGAAGTACCATCGGTAGCGGTTTCGTGAAGATATCCGCAACTTGGTCCCGGCTTGCCACGTGCACTAATTTCACTGTAACGCCCTATACCCCTGTCCGTCGCCGAAATAGGGTATTAAGGTATTACATAACTAAATACAACCTACTGAGGTTCATAGTTACGTACATGACATAGATTCGGTTGTACATCGAAATTCGATTAGGGATCAAATTTAAATTCTAGATCCGAACAATCTAACATTCAAGGTAATTCGACTAAGGCAACCATCTCACGTATATTTACTATAAGAGTACTATCAAGGTTGTCAAACGACTACCGACCAATAGGTGTAATCAAATTTCTGGGTATTAAGCATACCATCATCACATCATATAACCCATGCGTCGAAGTAACAAGGCACATAAAATTTCCAGCAAAACATATACATCAACTTAGAGATTAAGCAAGCCATTTTCGCATGGCTAGAACAAATACAACTCAAAATGTAATTCAGATTCACAAAAGGAGATTAGCCTATACATGCCATTGTTCTCAAAATAACTATCGAATGTACCAAAATAACGACGATAGTGTAGGTGATTAAAGCTTCAATCCCCGAGTCCGTAGCTTCAAAAAGAGATCTATAAAACAGAGGAAACAAAGTAAACGGAGTAAGCATTACAATGCTTAGTAAGTTTTAAGTAATGACAACGGATAAAAATCAAATTATAACATAGTTGTTCGCATTTTTGTTTCCCACTTCTTTGGGCATGTCACCCCTTAACCGAATATACACGTTCTCATCATATACAATAGGCAGATAACTTTCACTTGATAGTGAGCTCATGTAAACAAAAACATATTGCATAATTTCATATAACCTTTCACATTGACCAATTGTACTATAATCATATAAATAGTCTCATTTCATACTCACATATGCAATCGTATAATGACCTTATGATTTGGTCCAAAACAAGCTTGCATATAAGTTTAGGGTACATACCTGTATAACCTAACGCTTTGAGCGCATTCATTAACAATCGTTACTATGAAGTCTTTTAATCTTAGACTTTACTCGAGTCATCATCGAGACCTTTAGCTCGGATAAAATCTCCACACAAAACCAGCGGATCTTTACCCGGACATAATCTCTGCATATAGCCATCGAGTCTTAACCCGGATATAATCTCCGCATATAGCCATCAGGTCTTAACCCGGATATAATCTCCGCATATAACCTTGGGGTCTTAACTCGGATTCACATCACATAGTTTCATGCATATCTATTCACATGTTACCACATTTCTCATAGCAAGATCACATTTGTAATTCAAGTCCACTCATTCGCATGTAGACATATAACATGCTCATTGACTTTATGTCGTAACATCATTCAAATCTAATACCTGTATACTTCGTTTACTAAACTTTCAGCTCAATAAGCAAACACACATAAGCATATATCCCCAATCTTGTTCTTTGTTTAATTCTCTAATAGCCATTCGGCTATATATATCAACATGTATAAGGTTTCTTTTTCAATAACCTTGTTATGGTAAGGACAATGGGACATCATTCATCTATCATATATGTATATCATGGCATTTTAAATTAAATACCAAATTCAAATACTCAAAACTTACCTCGAACTTTTCTGAGCAACAATAAGTCAGCTATTCAACCACTTTAGCTTTCTCTTTATCCGAACTTGTCCTTCTATGCTCTTGAGCTAAATTAAATAATTCAATTTTATTAAACCTTATTCAAATATCTCACTTGATCATTTCACTTACAATCAAAATAAGAAACACATATATACATCCTTTGCCACACACGCACACACATTCGGCCAATCACATATATATTATAAGTCACTACAAGCTGACTTCCTGAGAAACATTCACTAAATTATTCATAACTGGAGCTACAAAACTCCAAATCAAGTTCCGTAAATTTTCTCTGAAACTAGACTCATGTACCTTTCTACCATAAAATTTCCAGAATTTTTGAATTGACCAATAAATACAGTTTAATCCTCAAAGTTACCCCTGATTCACTATCGGACAGTTCTGACCCTTCTGTACTAAAGTTCAATTATCTCTTAGTTCAGGTCTCGGAAAATTTTCTTGTATATCTCTCTTGAAAATAGACTCATTAAGGACTCTAAGCATATAAATTACATCTTATGGATATTTTTTTACAATTTATAATGATTTTCTAAAAATAGAACAGAGGATTTCAGAGTCAATCTGACACTGTCTCACACTACTTTAAAAATCTCTTTATCAGCAATTCCTTTGCTTATAAGGTTTCTTTTATAAGAAACTAGACTCATTAAGATTTAATTACATAATTTATTCAGCCTCTAATTCAGCTCCCACAATTTATGGTGATTTTTCCAAGACACGTTACTGCTGCTGTACCAAGCAGATTTATACAAATTCACTCTTTAAAGTTCTTATTCACATATTTAAAACATAACATCATATATGGCATCATTTAGAGAAGTCATTGACCTTAACATATATATACAAAATTCATATTCATTCCATTTAAGTACTTAAAACTTACAAAGGAATCAAACTCAAATACTTAAGAACCTACTTTTCAAACACACCTATAGCCGAAACATATGTATATGAATATAAGATTTTCCGTCATTTGAAGAAAGCACAAATACAATTCACAATTCATTTCAAGCTACAACATATAATCAAGGTCACATTTGGTCACTAATCAAACATATCAAATTTCTTAGCCAAAATCTCAATTTCAAATTCGGAAATTCATGAGCAAAAGTTATTCACACATTAGCCAATTCCCATGTATACTACCATAATTTATCAAAGAAGCTTACCTAAATTTACATTCAAGATTTTAGACATTACCTAGCACATCAACCAAGCCCTATTGATAAATTAATTCACACGTATATAATCACTTACTTTCAATGGCCGAATATCACTTATCACTTCCCAATTCATCTTAATTCACATTCAACTAACCTTTAACCACATACTAACAAGTTTTAATTAAACAAAAACTTCAATAGTTAAGTACCATTACCTCACTTCTATAATAGCCTAATACTCATACTATGTCTCGAACACCTAAATTCCTCCACCCAAAGCTCAATTCAATTAAGCATAAGTTTCGTACTTCCCTCTAATTGCCGAATTCAACTACTCATTCATTACAAAACTTCCAAAACACCCATTCAAATTATACAAAGAGATTTTTAGCCGAACACACCTTCTTCAATAAACAACCATTAATCCCTTTTTTTTTTACTCAATTCAACATTCGGTAACCATGTATACACATACAAATAATTCAACTATCAATTTCTAATGTTAAACACAATTTCCATATTTCACTATGTGAGCCGATTATAAATTAAACATTTAAGCCACACAAAACTCCAATTCTTTAAAATTTGAGCTCACAAATTCCAATTTCCCTAAGCTTCAACATCATAGAGTCCATTAAAACTCCATTTATCAATTTCTATTTCAAAAACATAATGCACCAACATGACCGAATACTTCATGCTTCATGAACACCAAAAATTTTCACATGGGTCTTGTTGTGAGCTTCAAAACCAACCAAATTTCACAAATTTTCAAAGAAAATAGCATAAACCTTACCTTAATTGAAGCCTTCTTTTGCCGAATGCCCTAAGCTCAAAGTTTCTATTTTTCTTTCTCAAGTCACGGCAAGAAGAAGAAGAAAATGGTCTCACATTGGTTTTTCCTCCAATTTTCATGATATACAAATTCAATTTTATTTTTTTATTCACTTAATATGCACATAATTTCACTAAAATACAAAATGAAAGCAAACAAAATGCCATCATTAGGGAGGTTGGCCGGCCACTACACAATAAAAGGGTAATTTGACATGCAAGCCCATGTTTTTGAACTATGCTATTATTTAGTCATAACACATTTAACTAGCATACTTCCAAAGTTTTCAACTAAGCCCTTTTTAGTTAAATTCACACTTATAACTCTAAATTGAAACACCAAAGTGTCACACATGATATTAACACATATAATAGGCATCAAAATAAATATTAAATTATTTTTTAGCCTCGGTTTTGTGGTCCCGAAACCACATTCCGACTAAGGTTGATTTAAGGCTGTCACATTCACACTACCTTCCTTTACTTGATCTCGGATGAAGTGAAAGCGAATATCAATGTGTTTGCTTCTCTCATGATTCACTGGGTTCTTTGCCAACTCAATTGCTGATTTATTATCAACTCGTATCTCAGTCGCACCGAGTTGCTGTTGCTCCAACTCACCCAACAAATTTCTGAGCCATATAGCATGACACACATACCAAGACGCTACCACATATTCAGCTTCACATGTTGAGAGTGTCACGATTAGTTGCTTCTTTGAAAGCCAAGTAAACGCCGTGTTACCCATAAAGAATACATATCCCGATGTATTTTTTTGATCATCTAAGTCTCCACACCAATCACTGTCGGAATACCCAATCAACTTGTAATCTTCCACATTTGAATAAAATAACTCGAGTGACACCGTTTCTTGGATGTACCGTAGGATTTGCTTCAATGCCTTCCAATGTGAATAAACCGGCTCATCCATGAACCAACTTATAATGCCAACACTTAGCGAAAGGTCAGGCCTTGTGCAAGTGAGATAGCGAAGGCTTCCCACCAAACTCCGGTATTTGCTTGCATCGACTCGTTCTCCTCCATCGAATTTTGAGAGTTTTACACCTGGTTCCATTGGTGTTGATACCGGGTTGCAATTTGCCATCTTGTACTTCTTCAAAATTTCCTTTGCATATGCCTCATGTGACACAAAAATACCTATCTCTCTTTTTGCTTGTATCCCTTTACAACAAGCCGCGCCTTGTACCGTTCTATCTCTCCTTGAGCATTTATCTTTCTCTTGAACATCCACTTCACACCAATGGGCTGACTTCCTTTCAGCAACTTCGTTAACTCCCATGTGTTGTTGCGATCAATTGCTTTAATCTCCTCGCCCATGGCAGTTTGCCACTTCTTGTCTCGTACCGCCTCTTCAAAACTTATGTTCTCAAAATCTGCCAAAAGACATACAATGTGTACCTCATTTGTTGAATCATACAAATCTTGCAAACTTCGCATTTTGGGTTCATCTTCGTCATTGGTAGTTTCAGGATTTGTTGGTATGATTGTTGGTGTAGCAGTTGATGATCCTCCATCTTCAATGATAACCTCCGTTGAGTTATTCCAATCCCACTCACTTGCTTCATTAACTCGCACATCACGACTCACCATAACCTTCTTGTTTATCGGGTCGAATAGCTTATATCCTTTTGTTTTCTCATTATACCCAATAAAAATAAACTTTTTACTTTTGTCTTCAAGCTTCGTTCTTCGTTGATCCGGTACGTGTGCATAGGCATTACTACCAAATACTCTGAAATGAGAAACTGTCGGTTTTTGTCCGCTCCATGCCTCTTGTGGTGTTTGATCATCCAACTTCGCATGTGGACTCCGATTTTGTACATAGATGGCACATTGCACGGCTTCCGCCCAAAATTCTTTCGACATCTTCTTGCTCTTGAGCATTGACCGAACCATGTCAAGAATAGTCCGGTTCTTCCTCTCGGCCACACCATTTTGTTGAGGAGAATACTGTGCGGTTAGGAATCATCTTATGCCTTGCTCCTCACAATACTCCATAAAAGCCGTCGAAGTATACTCGCTATTTCTATCGGATCATACAGATTTGATATGTCTACCGATTGCCTTTTCCACCATCACCTTGAACTTTTTAAACACCTTGAACACCTCGAATTTTTCCTTTAGAAAAAAAACCCAAGTTTTTTGTGAGAAATCATCAATAAAGGAAATGAAATACCTTTTACAGCTAAAAGATTCGGGGGTAATTGGTCCACATATGTCGGTATGAATCAATTCAAGAGGTTTTTTAGCCCGATATTTTGCCTTCTTTTGAAATGAAGTTTTCGCATGCTTGCCGAGCACACATTCTTCACAAAATTTTCCCTCGTAATCCATGTCCGATAGCCCGTGCACCATGTTCTTCTTCGCCAACTTGTTTAGACCACCATAATGTAGGTGACCAAAACGGAGATGCCACAGTGACGCCTTGTCTTCTACATAAACATTTTTCTCGAATGCTTCTCAAATTCAACTTGTACATGCGATTTCTCCCCATTTCAACTCGAGCGACCAAACGCCCTTACTTATCTTTCAAGTGTAACACTCGGTCTCTCATAAGTACTGAATAATCTTTTTCCATGTTGCTCTTGAGGTTTGGTACATAATACACATCTTGGATAGACCCAACTAACCCATCCTTTTGTAAATAACAAACAGTACCTTGGTCTTTTACTTCAACTTTCGACGCATCTCCAAACGACACATGTCCCGTTTGAATCTTTCCATCTCTTTGAATAGGTGCTTGTGCCTGCACATATGGTTGCTTGCACCCGTGTCAAGGTACCATACCATGTTGTTGTTGGTGTTGACTTCGTTGTGTGCCATCAAGAGAAAACCTTCTTTCACCTCTTCATCGTCCGTGGTTAGGTTGGTTGTTTCTTCCACCTTTTTCAAGTCGCGACATTCTTTCGCGAAATGTCCCACCTTGCCACAATTGTAGCACTTATCAGAGTTACAATCCTTCGCATAGTGACCATATTTGCCACACTTGGAGCACTCAATGTTGGAATAATTCGATCGACCGCCTCTTCCACGATTGCGTCCTCTTCCACGCCAATTTTGTTGGTTTGATTGCTCATTCTCCTTATAATGCCCTTCTTGACCGCAGCTTCTTCCTCCGCCTCGACCTCCACGGCCACGCCCTTTACCTCGAAAATTTTGAGAATAGAAAACCTTTTCTTCTTTTATTGAAGCCTTAGTTTTAAGTGCGTGCTCGAGTGTCTCCTCTTTCTTCTTCTTCTTATGTTGTTCATGTGCCTCGAGAGAACTAGCGAGCTCGTCAACTGTGAGCGTTACTAGATCCTTTGACTCTTCAATGGCACATACGACATTCTCGAAACTATCAGTTAAGGATCTCAAAATCTTCTCCACAACTCGTGCATCCATTAACGCTTCTCCATTTCGGTTGAGTTGGTTCACAACGGTTTGAACAAGCGTGATGTAGTCGGAGATACCTTCCGATTCCTTCATCTTCATGCCTTCTAACTCACCGCGAAAAGTTTGAAGGCAGACTTGTTTAACCCGGTCGGCTCCTTTGTACACTTTTGCCAAAATGTACCACGCTTCTTTTAAAGTTGTCGCACTCGCAATCTTCTCAAAGCCTGATTCGTCAACAGCTCGGAACAACATGTACAATTCTGCCTTATCTTTCGATCTCATCTCTATCAATACCTTGTTTTGAGCCGCCGTATATCCCGCAGTAGTTGTCGGTTCTACAAAACCTTCTTGGACCACCTCCCAACCATCTTGAGAGCCAAGAAGAGCTTTCGTTTGGATGCTCTAATTCTCGTAGTTTGCCTTGTTAGTCGAGGTAACGGCACATGATTGGTCACACTCTCCATAGCTCTGATACCAAATTGAAAAATTACTCAAGATAAAAAAATAACTTATAACTTTGACTTCTGAATTTCTTACTTTTTTTCACTCTATAATATCAAATTATTACAAACTATTTATAGGCTATTGTCTTTCCAAAAGAAACTGAAAAATATTAAAATCTAATAAAAGCCATAAACCAATGACTCTTGACCTTTCATTTTCCTATGACCTTTCAATAAAAAAAACTCCTAAATTAAACCCATTAAAACTAACATTTAAGGTTTATTCAACAGTTTACTTATCCCTGTCCCATATCCTGATCCTGCTGATGAATACACAGTTCTTATCGGTGATTGGTATGCTAAAAGCCATAAAATTTTAAGGGGTTTTTTAGATAGTGGTCGCCCTTTAGGAAGACCAGATGGTGTACTTATTAATGGTAAAGCTGGTAAAGTTGGGGTTAAACAAGAACCACTTTTCACCATGGAACCAGGCAAGACATATAAGTATAGGGTCTGTAATGTTGGGCTTAAAGCTTCACTTAATTTTAGCATCGAAGGTCATAAGTTGAAGCTTATTGAAATGGAAGGTTCACATACTGTTCAAAACTTGTATGAGTCCTTGGATGTACATATAGGGCAATGCTTTTCGATCCTTGTTGTAGCTGATCAAGACCCAAAAGATTATTACATGGTAGCATCCACTCGGTTCCTTAAAGAAGTACAAACGACCACAGCTATCATTAGGTACAAAAATGGCAAAGGTGAAGCTTCAACCGAGTTTCCACTTGCAACAATTGGTTGGGCTTGGTCATTGAACTAGTTTCGTACTTTCCGATAGAATCTTACCGCTAGTGCTGCTAGGCCAAACCCACAAGGATCTTACCGTTATGGTGCTATTAACATCACACGTACAATCAAGCTAGTAAACAGTGTTAGCAGAGTTAATGGTAAGCTTCGTTATGGCTTTAATGGTGTCTCTCATACCGACACAAATACCCCATTAAAACTCGTTGAATATTTCAACCTTTCTGATAAAGTCTTCAAATACAATGTAATTAAAGACAAACCAGATAAGACCACAACCCTCACCATACAACCAAATGTACTCAACATGGCATTTCGTAACTTCGTTGAAATCATATTCGAGAACTATGAAAAAAGCCTTTAATCGTTCTATATTGACGAGTATTCCTTCTTTGCGGTAACCGTTGAGCCGGGAACATGGAGCCCTGAGAAGATAGAGAACTATAATCTGCTCGACGCAGTGAGTGGGCATACGATACAAGTGTTCCTTAAATCATGGGCTGCTATACTTTTGACGTTTGATAATGCAGGCATGTGGAATATCAGGTCGGAGATATGGGAGAGAACATATTTGGGGGAACAGCTTTACGCTAGTGTTCTGTCACAAGAAAAATCACTAAGGGACGAGTACAACATCCCTGAGAACACGCCGCTGTGTGGCATCGTCGCCAGTTTGCCCAAGCCTTCACCTTGTACTATCTAAAGTGGCCATGAATATGAATGCAATGTAATGTATACATGGTTGATAAACTCCTATATGTTAATTTGACTACTAGGGCCTCTTATAAATTATGTAATTATTGCACGTATATATATATAACAATCATTTCCCATATTTATACTAGACTTTTTTATTTCTACATTTTAGTTTGTTTCCTTTCATTTACATTATACTTTTTTTTCATAAATAAAAATTAACCATTTTAACAAATTTTTAAATTGTCCAATGAGTCTTAACTCGATTGATATAGGGATTCTTATAAGTGTAGGAGGATATGGATTCAAATGCGGTAAAATACATTATTCTCTTATTTAAGAATTAAAGAAAGACTATGGTTAATTCTAAACATTTATCAAAAAAAGAATATATATATATATATATATATGATAAAAATTTATAACAAAATTAATATTAAAAAATAATTTTTTAAATAAAAACGAAATAAGATAGAACTAAAGTTAATATATAAGGAACTCTTAATGAATTTATTGTTAAAAATAAAATTAATTGAATAATTTAAAAAAAAAAACCAATAAAATCTCAAATCATTAAATGATGTGATATTAACCTTTTTTTTTTTGGATTTCTTTTGGCGAAAGTATTTTCCAAGTTCTTTTTTCTTTTTTCGGCTTTAGTCTTAAATGTTTAATACCCCTAAATAAAGTAAGCATCAAATTTGTTTCTCATTCCTCACATTAAATTTAAAAATTGTCCCCACATTGTTGAATTTCAATTTTGAGGCTTGATATTCAACAATTAAGATATTAATTTTGTTTAGGGAGGGATTTAAGGGTTAAATTGTGCATATATGTTTGGATTTTTTTTAATTGGTTAAATAGGTTTTTTTTAAAGATTTAGGTAAATAGATCAATTTTGAAAAGAGTGTATGAAAACACATCTAACTGGACGAGCTTTCCTACCAACTATGCAGAAAGTTTGCCTAGCTAGACAAGCTTTCCTGATAATTGTACAGAAAGGTTGCCCAGTTAGACAAATTTTCTTGCTAATTGTGCAGAAAGCGTGCCAATTGGATGTGCTTTCCATACTTTCTCTCCAAAATTGACCTATTCTCCTAAATCTTAACAAAAAACGGCTTATTTGACTAATTAAAAAAAACGGCATATGGCTAATTTAGTAGGATTTAAGCTTAATTTATATTTTAATAAAGAATAAAGGAGGAAAAATAGAGGAAAAAATAATTTTTACTATTATTTAAGTATTTGATTAAGTGTCAAGAGTCAAAAAAAAGTATTGAACTAAATTTAAACTAATTAATAAATATTTTTATAAAATATTTTTATCTTTTATATTTTTATATAAATTAAAATCTATACTTAGATGCATTTTAACCATAACAGTTTAAGTTAGAATTGAAATTTTAAATTTTGAAAAGTGTAGATTAAATTCGCTTTATTAATAAAATGTTTTTAATATTCATAGACTTAACGGATTTAATTACCATAGCTTGGATCATGACTAAAATTTAAAATTTTACCTAATTAAAGTACAATAATTAAAAATGAGTAAATTAAAGTATAAAAATAATACATTTTGGAAATCTGAAATCAAATTTTCACCAAATCGAGCTTTGCTTCGGTTGGAATATTTTGCACGTGAGAGGTTAAGGAACACAAAAGAAAAAAGAAGCGTAAATGGATAGGTTAACAACATCGCATTTGAGCTAGATTTGTGTAAAATTTCAATATTATTCCCAACTTAAAAATATAAGTTTATTTTTGGAAATAAGTAACCCGGATTCATTTTATTAAACTTTAAAAAAAATTTAAAATATTTACATTATAATATGATATTTTTATTTTTTTGAGTAAATCACACTTACTTTCTCTAATCTTTATTTAAGATTACGTTTCAATTACTTAACTTTTAAAAATTACATAATAGTTACTAATGTTATCCCGCTAACATCTGTTAAAAGTATGATGTGGCCCGTTAAATGAAAGGGTTAATAACAATTTTGGTCCCTGAATTATATCTAATAAATTCTTTGTCTTGTCGAGGATGCCACCAACCTCCGAGCTGGTTGCTGGTCACAACTTAAAATAGTATTCTTTGAATTCTCTTCTTTTTTTTTTCTTTTTTTTTTGTTTCAATCTTATCATGATAAAGCATTATAATGATGTTTACAAAAATGGACTCTGAGATGATGCTAAAGATAGACCATCACTGATGCAATGAAACTCTTAATAATAGCTTATTAGTTGACCAGCATTTGTCGTCAAGTTAGTCAAATTATAGCGAGATTAAGATATAATTTTCAACGATTTGATTGAAATCTTTTAATGTTGCTCCTCTTTTGACATTTGTATTATATGTCAGGTCTTACTATATTTTCTTCAAAATAATAATATTAATTTGTGATTTGAATTAAATTAGTGGGAATATTTATCCTGAATTCAGAGATTTTATTAAATTATCCAAAGCACAAATGGAACATTAACCATCTTTAAACAATGCACTAAAAACACTCTTACTAAAATGCAGCAAAAAGAAGAAAGAATTCGTTCTCATTCCTTGATCTAAAAAGCATACATATAAATGATTTAGTGACTCACAGTTCGATTGTACTTGATAGATTATTTCGGCCGAATTAAGTTTAATCTCTATGAGTAACATGGGATCTCGAAAATGCACCATCACTTCAAAAATCCTTATCAAATAGTATCAAATATAACTCGAGAGATCCACACTGTGTGTATCAGACAGGTATCCCCAATTCAGATATTTTCCTTATCCTTCTGTCAAGTGAAACCCTTTGCTGCCTCAAAAGTGATGCCATTGAAGCAACCTAATATGGATGTCAAATTGGTAAATTTCTGATCAGGGATTAAGTTGTTTTTTTTTTTTTATATGAACTGGCAAAGGAGCACTGAAAAGATAAAAAAAGAAATGCAGGACTTGCCTCTGCTCGTAGTTTCAATGCCTCCCTTCCAGGGATTTCTCGCAGTCCGTCCATCAAATCTATAAGGAACATTGAAGAAATTGTTAAGATACAACGGCGTCCCCTAAAATTTAAACAAAAGAAGGAAGTCCCAACTAGACAAATTGTGAAGAACCTAAAACAAACTCAAAACAAAACCAAAAAGTACAACATTGAAAGTAATAACAAGTAGACAAAACGTTTGGGGGAAAAAAATCAAAAGAAGGCAGGACGCTTAGCTGCTTGGTAAAGAAAAAAATAAGAGCAAAAGGGTGTTGAGAAGTCTCACTGTGTAAAAGGCTGCTGGAAAGAAACCCTACTCGGAAGTGTACATAAATAATAAGGATATGGAATAGTACAATATGAAGACATTCTAGTAAATATGCCCAGGGCATAGTTGGATTTGCATAAGCCGGACTCTGCTCTGACCCAAGTTCTGTTTTAGAAAAAACCTTGTCCTACCCTGCCTTGATATTCTTTACAAAAACAATATAAAACAGCAAGGTGGCTTGGAAATGGTTAGTCACAGGTTAATTTTCCAACATTATCCGTGGATACCAATCTCATCTTCAGATTGATACACACACTTTTCTAAAACCAACATGCTTGACAACAGCCAATCTAAGTTCTACTGTTGGTTTAGGAGTTATATGGTCTAAACGACATTATAGGAGAGTGGACACCATAGCTGCATGCTAGAATAATTTTATGCAAAATTTAAGTTTCTAAACATCCTATTACAAACAACCCTTCTTTACTATACTAAGAAGAGAGAAAAAGAGAGCCCAGGGAGAAACGAGATGGTTGAAAGCACCAGGCTCATCAAACATAAATAATGACAAAATAATATGGGAAGCCAAAGTCAGTCAAGCTTCCCAAAGGACCCAAGATGCCAACAACTGTTTACCAAAGGAGAACAAACTATATATAGAGAGAAAATATGAGCTTTAAGCATACCTACAGCTTCAGCCTCCACCTTGTAAACTGATTTAGCAAGACGGTGAATCTGACCTCCAGAATTCCTACACAAACAACTTGGATCAGTTAAACAAGAAAATTAATGAGAACTTAGAAGCATAACATTTAAGAAATTCATACTACTTACATGAGCTCTTTCTGGCCACGTTTCATGTCCTTTTCTGCAAGAGCTGCCCTTTCAAGCAGCTTACTGCTCTCCTTTTTCATCAAATCAACAGATAGGTTTAACACTTTTACATTCTTCTCAGCCCTAGAAAATTTTGCCTGTAGGAAAGTTTAGCAGAAAGGTATACAAGAGCTTAGAGTCGAACTTTATACCAAGACACAAAATCTCTAGAAGCTGAGGTTTTTGCTTTGGCTTAGTAAAGAATTCAAAATGACAGGTCATGCAGCATATATAGTGCAAGCAAACATTCAACTTATAGTTCCACTAAGTGGATGAAGCTTCAACCAAATTAACAGGGTAGCTACCTCCTCACTTTGAAATCTACCCAACGTATTACGGAATAGAAACCTTCTTGGGCCTGCAACAAATACTCTGACATCAGTTTGTTTTAAATTTAAAAGCCAAACCATATAGAAAGTTGTGCACAGAAGACAAATGAATGAATATGAAGACTCATCAAATACTTTCATTTCATAACCCGTGCAATAGATCTAAAGAAGGGAACCCAGAGGCCAAAAGGAGGATGTAACTCGAACAAAATTGATGCAACCTAGACTTATAATCTGAGGAGTACATATCATCACTGTATATGAAAAATCTTAAATCTTTGGCCAAACTTAATAAAGCTTTATTTAAAGGGAGGAAAAAAGCCTGCTAACAAGATTGGAAGAAGGTGGAAGCCCATCATTCAAAATTGCCAAAGAAGACTCCTGATCAGGCCTGCTAACAACAACATAAACAATGCCAACGACTTCATTCCCCCGGCCCCCAATCAATTCCCCCAGAAATACACATCTTATTGCACTTCGCATTTGAGTTTCTTACACCTTATTTAATTTAATAATTTCCTACAAGTAAAGGATCCAGATTTAAAAGCTTCTAGATGCGTCTAGAGGGCGGATTTTTGATACAGTCAAAGAGAATCACATAGCTCCGAGGACAGGATTTGTTATTCAAATCAGTCAGCCACCACATGGTCTCATTGACATGGTTAAACATTATAGCTATGTTCACAAGAGAATGATAGTGTTGCTTCACTAGCATTGCTTCTAAGGATAACACTAATTTGTTTTACCCATTTGATCACAACAAAAAAATTACACCATGAGACAAAGAAAGTAGAATAACAAACCAAATCCCTTTAACTTAGAACCAAAAAACTCAACAAATTTCTAAAGGACTCAGTTGTTTCCACCAAAACAAAATCTTCTTCAAATACTGTTTTTCCTTCTTTGGTTTACAAAATCAGATAAGAATCAAGTGTTGCAGGCAATCATTGAAATGAGAAATGATAATCAGGAAAGGACAAACCTCGCATGAGACAGAGAGCAGCAGTCAAAGTAATCCCAACAGCTGCACCTGGGTTTTCCTTTGCAATCATCACCCCCTCTTTTTTTTAGAATTAAAAACAAAGAACAATTACAAACTATCCAGTTATTAAAACCACAACCATCAATTAAATGAAAAAAAATTATTAAAAAACCTTTAAGTTTGCTGAAAAAAGCATCTTCATAGGATTTATAGTGAGAGGATGCTTGTGGTAGAGAATCCTACAAAACCCAAAAATTTATAATCAATTCTTTTAATTTCTCATTAATTACATTATATGCTTTAATAAAATCATTGTTATATAATAAGGAAAAAAAAAAAAAGAAACCTGGAAAGAGCGTAGATGGGTAGAGGAGTTATGGAAAAGGGATTGAGCAGAGCGAATCGCTAAGTCTTTAGAGTCCATAAGGCTTTCAATTGTCGGCAATTCCTCCACCCATGGCTTTGTTGAAGAATTAGCAGCGGGGACGGTGGCGGTGGCGGCCTCACGACCTTCTTCTTCTCCGCTCATTTTCCGATGCCGATCACTCGTTTCTATTGTTTTTCTTTCTTTCTTTCCGCTTTACCCTTCGATTTTCTTTTCTGAACTTTGCGTTAAATGATGTTATGCTTAAATACTAAAATATGGTTACAGGTTCGGGCCGGGTCCAACTAAAAATTTAAGCCTGTTCATTGGGCTCGGGCCAGGCCAGGCCCAAAAAATAGGCCTAAAATTTTGTCCAAGCTCGGCCCATATAAAAATGCTAAAACCCAGGCCCGGCTCGGCCGGCCAGTATTAATTTTTTATATTATTTTATATAAATTTTAAATATATATAATACATCAAAAATACTAAAAAATTAAAATAAATATTTTTCAACAAATTGAAAATAAATTTTAAAAAATATGTAGACTTAAATTAAACTAAAATAGATGTAACTTAATAAGCAAATGCCTCTAAAATAATAACAAAATTAACAAATGTCTTTAAAATAATAACAAAATTAACAATAAAATAAGTTTTATACAATATCTAAACAATAACAACAAAATAATAGCAGCATAATAGTAAAATGGTAGCAAAAAAAGGGAGAAAAACAATAAGAAAACAATATTTAAAAAATAAAATTTTTTGTCCTTTAGTGAATTCGGGCCGGGCTCGGGCTAAAAATTTCTTACCCGAGCCCGGCCCATTTTTTAAACGGACCTTAATTTTTTGTCCAAGCCCATTTTTCGGGCCTATATTTTTGCCCAAACCCTCCCACATTTCGGGCTGGCCTACGGGCCGGGCCGGGCCGCCCGACCCATGTACAGCTCTAGTTACTATAAATAATGGTATTGAATATTTAAATGTTGCGTTTAATATAGAAATATTCATAGATCGGGCTAGACTTAACCATAATATTTAATATATAGAATTAACCATAATATATAATATATTTTATATTAGTTTAAGTTTGATTTAATTCAAAAAAACAAATTAAAAGTTTTCCTCAATTTCACTTAGTGAATCCAAATCCGTTTTAAACTTGTTCATAATATTTTTTTCCAAAATTTTGTTAAAATATATTTATATTATTTATTTAATAGTTTTTATATATTAAAATCTTACATATAATTATCTTAATATCTTTTAATGTTTACATTTGTAGAGGGGGAATCCGTTTTTATTGTTGGGAGAAATCTTTGAAATATTTTGAACAATCAATATAGACCTCGAACATTAGAGGTATTGTACTCAAAGTGTCTATGCTCGATTTTATCCTCTAAGTTTTATCTTTCGACTCCGAAAAAAGCCTAAAAGGGTTCATGGAGCTTATTAGAAGTGTTTAGGGTCTACCAAAGAAATGCTTTATCATTTTAACTTTGGTGAGGTTCAAACCCAAGGTTTAAAGGGTTTTAAAAAGCAAGAATACTACCACTTGGCTAGCCAAAAAAAGTGATTTTCAATCGTAAAATCTATTGAGATTGGACTCATTTTTTGTTGTCTATCATTAAAGTAAACCAAAACAAGTTGAAAAGAGAATATTTATAAGCAATCATTTGCAACATTAAGCCTACTAATCATCTCAATTAATAAAATTAATTCTATGACTTGTTCAGTCTCGTAGGATAAAATATAACCTTTATAACTTCCTATTTTTTAGTAAGTCTAAGATAGAACATTTCGCTCTACTTTTTACAATAGTTAAGATAGAACTATTTTAGTTTTCAAGTATCAACTAAAATTTTCTCAGTTTTTAAGGTTACACCAAAAATTTGCTCTCTTTTTCAAAGATAATTTGGTGTAAACTAAAAAGACCTCTCTCCAATGTGGGTGTTTAGATATTTAAACTCTCTCAAATACAAACAGACACTTGGATAAAGAAATGAAACTAAACTCAATAAGTGTTTATGTACGAAGTGTGAAAATGAGAAGAATAAAAGAAAGAACCTTCAAATATAAGCTCTTGATCTTTGAAACTTGTTCTCGTGTTTATTGAAATGTTCTTGGACTCTATTTATAATCATCTCTTTGATTTCTAACAGTTTGGAGTAGTGAGAGGGAAAAACTAGTCATCTAGAGCAATTAATTTACGCATGAAAGCCTTCTTGCAACATGAGGTATCGATACTCTTGAGAAAAATAAACGTTAGAAACAAAGGAGTAATGATACCATGAAGTTAGGTATTGATACTTTTGGGCTAAGTATTAATATATGTCAAGACCAAGTATCGATACTTTACCCTTTTAAATTAAATTGTGGCTACTGACTTACCAAGGTAACTATACAAATACCTATTGTACCAAAATTTATAAAATGACTTGAAATGACTTTAAAATATTTTCAAAGGCATTTCGTTAATTCGAGATTATAAGACATGATTGAAATCAATAACAAGTATTCTTGAGTTTATTTTGGATTTGGGAATATTTTCAAACTTTATAAATTAAAGCTAACAATTGAGAATTAAAGAAATCATGCGGATTAAAAAGTTTGGTTAATACTAGTTTGATTTGATTAACGGTTAAAGGATTAAAAAATTCGATTAATTTAATTAATATTAATTCAATTTGGTTAACCGTTTGAACATCCTTAACTATAAGTAAAATGAAAATCTAATTGTAAACATAATCGTACATGCTAATGCATAATTAAAATTGTTATACTCATATTACCTCTCACCATACCAAATGCTTATATCAAAACGTAAATTCTGACAAAGCTCATTATTGTAGTTTCGCCAAAAGTTTATTCTCAGCCTTACACATCAAATAAGGTGAGTTTGTGTAATCTTTAGAAGTTATAAAGGAAAGAACTCCTACCACATCTATCAATTCATCATCTTTCCAATAGGGGTTGAATTGAGTTAAAAAATTTTGAGTTAGTCGAGTTGATAAATCCTAATTTAGCAACCAAACTCAATTGAATTTTTTTCAAGTCGAATTAAATACAGTCCAGTCAAGTTAACGAATTCTATTATTTATACTCAATGTTGCATTTACATGGATTAATTATTTAACTAGTACACGAAGTACAAGATTATTTAACTAAATGAACAATATAACGGTTTTGTCTTTTAACTTAATGCGTACACATTTATCAAAATGACGTAGTTTTATCTTTTAACTTAATGGTTTTGATTTTTAACTTTAGAAAAGGTAAACATTTATCAAAACGACATAGTTTTACCTTTTCTTATTCGGATTTTCAGATAACTCGAATTATACAATTCATGTTCGAGTGTAACGACCTTAAAAGTGAGGATATTGAAAAAATGAGTTATCGGGTCTCTGTTTTTAGTAAACGGACTCGTAAATATTTATTAAAAATATTTATAAAATTATTTATGTGTTTAATTAGGTTTTAATTAAGTGAATTTAGCCTAGTTTAAGAGTAATTAGTAAAAAGGACTAAATTAAAATAAAAGTAAAAATTGAATTATAGATTAAAAGAAATTATAAAGGAACAAAATGGCAATTAAGCCATTTTGCATCGATGAGGCGGTTTTTTATACCTAAAATTAGAATATTAAATTATTATTATTATTAATTATCATTATAGTTTTATGTTAAATAAGTATAATAAGAATTTTATGTGATAAATAAATTATGATTTTGACAAATGTAAGGTCATAAAAATAGACAAATGTAAATTATATAGTTGTACAAGTGTATTAATTATATTTGTTATTAAATAGATTTTTATAAAAACAATTATTATTATAAACTAATATATATATATATATATATATATGTGTGTGTGTTATAAAAGAAAAGAAAAGAAACAAAAACATGAAAAGAGAAACAGAGAGCAGACGTGAAAGAAAGAAACAAATGGAGAAGAAAAAGAAAAAGGAAAAACTATGGTTTTGATGCTTAAAGTTTTAATAGTTAAGTCAATTAGGCCCTTTCCTTTTAATTTTGATGTTTTATAAGCTTTAGAATAAAGTTTTAATGAATTTAAGTTGAGGTATTTGAAGTTTTAAGGTTTTGAACATGGTTTATGTTGAACTAGAAAATGAATTAGGGATTTAATTGAAAGAATTTTAAGTTAGAATTAGGTAAATGATTTAATAAGCTATAAGGAAACAGTTTTGGACAGCAACAGAAGCTTAACTTTGAAAAATCATAAAAAATTATATGAATTGAATTAAAGGGTGAATAAGATATGAAATTAAATTTTATTGAGTCTAGTTTCTTATAGAAGAAACAGTATAATCAATGGATTTGTGAATTAAGAGATATATGAATTTTTATGAGACTGGTTTAGAAAGATTTCGAGATACTGTGTTTTAAATTTGGAAAATCATTAAAAATTGTACAAAAATAATTATGGGACATAATTTATATGGTTAGATTTCTTAATGAGTCTATTTTTATAAGAAATAAACAAGAACATCCTTTGAATTTTGTACAAAGAGATAAATAATTTTTAGTGAAGAAAGGTCAGAACCATATGATAGCAGAACAGGGGTGAATTTAAAGGATAAACTGTAATTATTGGCTAAACCAAAAATTCTGAAAATTTTATGGAAAGAAAATATGTGAGTCTAGTTTCATAGAAAATTTACGGATCTTAATTTGGAATCCTGTAACTCAAGATATAGATAATTTAGTGATAATGACTCAGGTAGACAACCTTGAAAGAACTTATAAATAAATAGTAGGATTGTGTATAAAGAATGTAGAATGAAGAGGAAGAGTAGGAATTGAATAAGAATTCAATTGTTTAAATTGTAATGTTGTAACTAATAATATAAATTATTATTATTTCCGTAGCAAACAAAGAATTCAAGACATCGAGCAAGGAAGGAAAAGAGAAAAACAAATGAGGAGTAAAAATGAGAAATCCAGGTTAGTGTTACTATAATTCAAATTTGATTATTTGTTAATTTTAAATTAATATATATATATAATAAGCAAATTGAGGAAGTATCAGGAATAAATTAAGTGATAAATATGTATTGGAATTGAATTTATTATTAGTAATTGTTGAATTTTGAATAATATGTTTAGTAAATAAAAATAAAGTTAATATTGGTATTGAATTAGATAAAATTTAATTAAATTGTGAATTGAATGAAATTGAATGAAGTTTGAATATGTATGAGCATTTGATGAAATATTGATCAGAAAGTGGAAAATGCATTGAATTGAATATATGAAGAATTATGATTGAAATGTCTTTGAATTGATGATATATATATATATATATATATATATATATCAAAATGTATAGAATGGAAATGTGAAAAGTGATTGGATTTGAATCAAATTGAATTGAATGTGATTATTTGAAATGTATATGAATTGAAAGTATGAGGAAGAGATTGAGTTGAAATGTGGTTTGAAGTGAAATTATGTGATTATGTGAATTTGAAATTGTGATTGAATTGTTATTATGATTGAACTGAATCCAAATGGTTATGATCAATTCAAAGTGAAAGTGATATGAATATGTGGATCCGATACCCTACTAACTAGTCGGGCTAGGGTGGATATAGTTGGCATGCCATAGGATTTGAAAGTGTATGGGATTTGTCGGCTTTACCGATCAGGCACTTTATGTGTCATATTTCATCGTGTGTCATATTTCAGGCACCTCGTGTGTCGTATCAGGCACCTCGTGTTTCGTTTCAGGCACTAATGTGTCGTACTGATCAGGTACTATGTACCGTTTTAGGCACAATGTGCCGTACTGGTGTGTTTGGTTGGATCCGTGTATCTGCCAAGGTCCGAGTCAAGTTAATAGGGGTAAATATGTGAAATGATAAATTCCGAATAAATGTGATTAAGCTATTGAAAGAAATAAGAAAGTGAATTTGTGAAATAAATTATGATACAAACTTGGTGATATGAGATTGAATGCATAAACAAAAAGTTCATAATGTGTTCAAAGATGAATTGTGAATTGAAATGTTATATAAGATGAAAAAATGAAACTAAAGGTCACAATTTTGTTTGAAATGATATAAATAATATAAGAAGTTAATTGAAAAGAATAATATAATTGAATTATATGATTTGAGTGTAAATTTGATATGTGAAAATGAAATTGAGATATGATATCTTAAAAAATGAAATAAGGTGCAAGAATTGATTAAAGTAAAGTGATGATATAAGAAATCGATTAGTGAAATTGTTATCGTTGAGACATGACTATAGTAAACACAAATTGCAATAGAATTAATATTGAATAAAGTGATAAAAATTTAGTGAATTGTATATGATACGAAATGAACTAATGGAATGAGATGTGAAAAATTCAATGAAAATTGGATAGTGAATTAATGTATGAATTTGATTAAATACAAGTCTTGAAATAATGCTTATTATTATTAAATAATTTGATTAAAAGTATGAAATAATTATTAAGTAATTGTAACATAAATTGAATGTATATAAGTTATTGTACAATTTGAATTATGGTAATACTACTGAGTATATTTATACTTAGCATACGGTTGTTCCCGTGCACAGGTTAATTGAAAGCCAGTGTCCGGTCCAGCATCCAGAACAACCCCGACTTCAGAGAAATTTTAATTATGTACCCTACCTTTGGTAGTTGTGGCATGTTTCTAGGTGATGTATAAGTTAAGTATAAGTGTCTTGAGTTTATGGTAGTAACATGATGGTTAAATTGGTTATAAGTATGAAATGGAACTAATATGGCCTATTAGATAAAAGTATGAAATGGAATTAAATAAAGTTTATTAACATGAATTTAATTGGCATAAGTATGATTAATGAACAAATAGATAAACAAATTATTTAAAAATGGTTAGATATGTTTGTATATGTAAATGCGTTGGTTGCTACATAAATTGCACATTGGTTTTGGTTTAAAATTTTGCAGGGTTGGCTAGGTTAGTTTAGAAATATTCATAATGAGTCCACACGGCCTGGCACACAGGCGTGTGACTTGGCCTTGTGAGAAAATCAGAATGCTCCAAGGGTAAGGGACATGGGCGTGTCCCAAACCACTACGGCTGTGTTGAACCACACAGTTCATTAATACGGGCGTATGAGCCCTACTCTTTAGAAAAAAATTTAAAATGTTTAAAAAATTTTATAGTACTTGAATTAGTCCCAAACTACTTTTAGCTCGTAATTTTTGGACCTTGAAGATCCAAATAAGGGACTATAAGATTATATTATAATATGTTTGATAATTATTTGTATATTATTTGTAAATTGTCCGATTGGTCCGGTAGGCTCCGTAACCCTGTTCCGGTGACGGGTTGAGGTTAGGGGTGTTACATCGAGTTAAACAAAAAAACTTAATTTTTCATTCGAGTTTATCCAAATGACTTGATTAACTAAATAATTCGAACTATTTAATTCAATATTAAAATTTTTTATCAAATTTTTCGAATCGAATTAAATCTTACTCACATCTACTTTCTAACCCTAACAACATTCTGTCTAGTCACTTTAGATTGACTCTCAGCTGACAATCTATCACTCTACCCCTGCGCATGAGGAATACAATGCTTGATGATTGGGACACATGCTCAATCGACCTCTCTCTACCAATGCCTCCTCTCCACACCAAAATAAAAAGACTGAAAATATGTAAAAGAGAACTATTAGTCATTACTCCGTAAAAAAACTCCATACTAAACGATTCTCCACATCGCCTACCATGTGAACTACTACTATAATACACCCAAAACTTTGTTTTAACTTCATATAACAAAAATATTTCCAAGACTTTGATTTTATTTTAAAAATTAATAAATTAAATTTAAAATAACATTAATTTCACCAAGAATTCTCAAATTATCAATCAATGAATTTTAAATTTTAGAATATTCTAATTATAAGATTAATATTATATTAATCAAATTCTTCTATTAAATTAACCATCAATTTAAGCATTAAATATTAGATTGGATATAATGTAAAATATATCTAAAATTAATGGAACAAATTATAAACACGTGTATACTTATCGCATGCACGACTAAAATCTAATGTGTTAAAAAATAATTTCATTAAATTTTAGAAAGATTATTTTTTAAAACATGTCAAATTTAGTTTATCCATGTAAGTGGGCACATATGTGTTTATAATTTGATCGATGTGTTTTAAATATGCTCCACGACAGACTTCGGCTAGCATTTGACATTGATATTTCTTTTGACCAAAACAATACTAATACTTTAAAAATTAAATTGTGTTATAAAAATAATAATAATGAGATCAAATAACAAGAGAAATAGAAGAACAAATAAGAAGCATTGATTTTATTGATCAATAAGGATATTTATAATATTTTTCTAAAGTCTATATTTATAAACATAAAATGTATAAATAATATAACTTTACTTCTAATAAACAATAGAGTCCTGCTGATTAAATCTTATCTCTCGATTGGCATGGGCATTGTTGTCAATATAGGAGAACATGGGTACAAGTGTATTAAAGCATATTATTCTCTTATTTATGGGTTGAGGAGGGGCTATAAGTAGTTTTAAGTATTTTGTCAAAAAGAACAGATATGATCAGAGCAAGAGATTGATAAAAAAAAATTAAAATCCTAATAATAAACATTAGAGTCATAATGTATATCAAACCTCTTAATTTAATTTAATGAACATCTATTTTTATAATAATAAAATATTTACAACAAATTAAAATTTTAAGAGTATAATGTGTTTTAATGCACTCAAACTCTCTTCCTGTATTTACAACAATATCTATATCAATCGATATAAGACTCGATTATAGATTTATATCAATTTAAAATTATCTGAATAAAACCCAATTATCCAAATTTAAAATATTATAAATCAGTAGCCATCCAAATCCAAAACAAACTTAAACATTTTAAGACTTAAATTGACCATTTTAGTTAATAATGTAAGTTAGAAAGTTGACAAAAATAGAAGAAAAAAAATCTGAGGAGGAAAAGAGAGAATGGAGTTGGATTGTTCTATAATGAGGAAGAAGAAAAATGTAATAATCTTTAGCCATTTCCTTCTCTTTTCTTCAACACAAAAAAAAAAAATTTTAACCCAAGATTCTTCTTCTTCTTCTTCTCTTCTTTTTTGTTTCTTTCATGTTCTAATTCATAGCCACCAACAATCTTTAAGAAAAATAAAGGTAAGAGGTAAAAAAAATTTTGGGATTATGTTTCTATATATGAAACCTTATTATTTTGTGTTATTTATCATTGGGTCAAAATTTTCTCATGTAAAATGAAATTTTGATCAAAGACGAGAAAAAAAAGAGGGGGTGGGGTTAAAGAAAGGAGCCCTTTTTCATGGATTTGAGGTTGTTGTTCAGCTGTTTGTAGATTATGAGTCCTTTGGTTTTCTTTTAATTTTAAGAAGACCTCCTTAACAAGCTTTTCTATTGCTATTCTTATTCTCTTGTTGCAAATTATGTATTCATTTTTAAGGTTTTGGGGTTATTTTGAATCATAGATTTCAATTTTTGATGAATTTAAAAAAAAATATACACTTGAAGGGATTCAGAACATGAATTTACTCGTAAAAGAGTATGAATTTAGAGGGTTTTTTTTCTTGCGGTATCAATTACATTGTTGTAGATATTTTTGTTATAAATTAGTTTCTTGAGGGAAAACTAACTCCTTTTGAAAAAATTTTCAAAATGTCATCCGTTTGAAGCCTACAAACCTTTTAATGGATTGTTATTGTCTACATGTCAAATCTAGATTTTATCTCATGACCCTATTAATAGCTTGAGTATCTCATCAAGGACAAGTAAGCATCGTGCACATGATAGGGTTTAAACTCTTGTCTATTGTATGACATCTAAGGGCAAGGGCTCAAACTCTACTAGGTGTGTAATGCTCACATCCTTTTGGTAGGTGAGCATTCATGTCCAATGAAGCATTTTCACTTTATGAACTTGCATCCAAGTAATCAGACAAAATTTTGAATATTAACTCGTTGAAGGATTTGTTGGCTTTGGACGGTTACTACTTCAAAGACTATTACAAAACAAGTCAATCTCCCCTCAACAGCTTCCATCTACAAATCAGACTTCTTAATGTTATTTGTTGTTTGTTTATGACAGAATCCCTAAAGGAACAGGAAAGGAAAGGTGAGGAAGGAGGATAAAAGGCCATAAAAGAATGGAGGAAGCTATGGCAGAAAATTACTGGTGTTACCAATGCTCTCAAGTGGTGACCCCTATTATGGGAATTGAGATAAAATGCCCATTTTGTCAAGGTGGGTTTATTGAACAAATGAGCAGTGGTACAAGAGGCAGTGAAGACAGGGATTCTGATATGGGATCAGACCGAGCACTATCTTTGTGGGCACCAATCTTGTTAGGTATGATTGGTAATTCCCGTCTTCGTAGAAGATTTGATCGTATTGACTTTGAAGAAGAGAATAATGAGAATGACAATGATAATGGTGAAGGTCGCCATGAAGGAAATACTGATTTGGACCAAGAGCTCGAATCCATCATTAGAAGGAGGAGGAGAAGCTCTGCTACAATTTTGCAATTGCTTCAAGGTATTAGAGATGGAATGGCATCCGAAGTGGAGAATGCTGAGAATGATAGAGATAGGGGTATGGGTACGAGTAGGGATCGGGATAGGGAAAGAGAGCGTGTTATTTTGATCAATCCTTTCAATCAGACTATCATCGTCCAAGGTCCTTACGATTCCAGTCAGAGTAGTCTGAGCCAAAACTCGAACCATACAAGGTCTTTAGGCGACTATTTCATGAGTCCTGGACTAGACTTATTGTTGCAACATCTAGCAGAGAATGACTCGAACAGATACGGCACTCCACCAACGCAAAAAGAGGCAATCGAAGCTTTGCCCACCGTGAAAATTGAGGAGATGCTGCAATGTTCAGTGTGCTTGGATGATCTCAAGACCGACAACGAGGCAAAGGAAATGCCATGTAAACATAAGTTCCATGGCAAGTGTATACTGCCATGGTTGGAGCTCCATAGTTCTTGTCCGGTTTGTAGATATCAAATGCCCACAGACGAATCAAAACTGGATTCCGAGAGACCAAGGGCTAATACCAATCGAATAGAAAGCGGAAACAATGTGCGCGGTAGCAGCGAAGAGGGCGAAAGAGATGGGAGAAACTGGAGCGGGAGAAGGTTCTCAATCCCGTGGCCATTCAATGGTTTGTTCTCGTCAGGATCTCAATCTAGTGGAGCCAATTCTTCCGATACTTCATCGTCGTCTCAATCCACTACTACTTCACAAAGAGATGAGAATAATTGACATTTCCAATAAATAATTGGGTCGTATTAGCATAGCATCCTCCTCCTCATCAGTCTTCGCTATGCTGCCTAAATATTTTCTGCCTTTGCTTTTTATGTAGATAGTAATTTTTCATTGAATTTGAATCTTGGGGGAAAACATATATACATTTGTGCTTTTGTTTTTATTTCTCTATTGTTGAAGATCCTTGCCCTTGGAAGAGTTTCCCATATTGATTCTTACCTACCCTTGGATCCTCATATATGTAATTTCTTTCTTTTTTTTATTTATCTATTTTCATTTGATAAAAGTTAAATTATAAATGGTGAATGTTTCGATGGGAAGAATATAACATTTTATATTAACCAAATTCAGCACCATGATCCATGGATAAGATTGAGGATGTATGTTTTATCTTTATTACATGTCTATATCGATAATCAAAAAGGGGAGGAGATGGGCGAAGGGTGGAGAGCCCTTAGGAGGAAGAGAGAGAGAGAATGTACCCCTTTATGATAAGGCAATGAAGTTTTTATATAAGAAACTTGGAGTAACTCGTGGAGGAGCCTCACAAGTGAGTGAGTCATCTCATCAACTCCAAGTGAAGGCAACAATGAGATCTTGTAGAGTCACGATGTGATGTTGTAAGGTGATTTTGTAATAAGTAATTGTTGTCATGTCGTTAACAATAAGCCTTGAGAAATGGTGCTAGGTTGTTAGGTGTTAAGGGTTTAATGAAGGTACCTTGTGAACAAAGGTGTGCGTGGAGGTGATACAACATTATATTTAACAATGTGACAAATTGAGTTGTTGTCATGGGTTTCAATTATTTGAAATTAACAAAAAATTATTAGTTTTATAAAGTAACAAATATTATGCTATGCCTTGAAAAATTTAATAAAAACTCATTAGTCTTAAAATTTGATCCATGTAATGATGTGATATTTTAATATTATGTCGTGTCATTGTTTTAAGGTAATGTTGTAGCACAATTTCAAAATATCGCATCATAATATGAATTAAAACCTGAAAAAAATTATCAAATTCAAATACTATATATTAAAAAAAATTCGAAAATCAATTCCTGTACGTCATATCAAAAAGTATATTAATCTTTTTTTATTAAAACTTTTATCAATTTTTACTATTAAAATCTGATTTTCACATAAAATATATTAATAAAAGAAAACAACAGCATCATATTCATAAAAATCACAGTTTACGTAAAATAAAATAAAAAGTCTTCAAAAGATTCTCCCAAAAACATTCATGAATAAACTCAAATTTTTGAAACAAAATTTAATTTCACTTTCACTTTCACTTTCACTTAGCAGTCAAGATCTTGATTACAGATGCAGTCCCGATTCGATGCAGAGCAACCACTGAATCCCCTTCTTTACACAGTCCCATCGACTTTGCATGCTTTATAGCAAACCCTAAAGCTTCCTCCGTCGTTTCTTCATGCGATGCTCTCGCTGACCCAGCATACAACACCGGGATCAACCCACGAAATATTAAGCTATGCCTCGCCGGCCTTTCATCGCTACACGACCAATCAAAAGAATCCGTCTTTATCTCCGGTACCACCACCGACAAAATGGGTTTTCCTGGCCTGTACTTAGCCACCAGCTTCGCCGTACTCCCTCCCCTCGTTAACACCAATATAAGAGCTGCACTTGCTGAATTCGCCGTCCTAACAGCCGTGGCAGCCAAGCTTTCCAATGGACTCATTGGTACCGGGGAGTGTTTCATAATCCTTTTGAACACGTCTTCGTAATCGAGTGTGCTTTCGGCTTCAACGCATATTTTGGCCATTGTTTGAACAGCTAGTTCAGGGTAAGCCCCGGCAGCGGTTTCGCCACTTAACATGACGCAGTCGGTGCCATCCAGGACTGCGTTAGCGACGTCGGTGGCCTCCGCCCTGGTTGGGCGTGGAGACTTGATCATGGATTCCAACATTTGGGTGGCGGTGACGACGGGTTTGCCTTGGATGTTACACTTGTAAACCATGACTTTTTGAGCTAGAAATATCTTTTCGATTGGAATCTCCATTCCAAGGTCACCTCGTGCCACCATGAATGCATCTGAATTTGCAAGGATGTCATCAAAATTTGCCACCCCTTCTTGATTTTCAACCTACCACGAAATTTTCCACAAATTACCATCACTGAAATAGGGTTAACTCCACCAAAATATCACAAAACTATCACATAGATTCTAAACTATCCTTAATCCTAAAAACGTTTTAATCAAGTCTTCAAACTATAGTATCATAGTAATTAAGTTCTTCTATCAGCCTAACCGTCAATCTAGATATTAAATATTAATGTGTAAGGTATATTATCAAATCCATCGCCACTTCATAATTAGTATAAATTATAATCTTAAAAATTATTACCATTTAATATATATTGAATACATCTATCATCACCTCATTCTGCCTCACCTTAATTTCATTTTTCCTAATTATTTTTAATATTTTTAAAGGCGAACAAATATTTAAATATAATTCTTCAAAAATATGATATTTTTCTCTTTTTAATAGTATATAAAAGTAAAATAGTAATTTCATAAAATAAAGAAGGATGGAGTAGGACAAACAATTATTATAATCGCTTTATGCTCACAATAAAAAAATCCAGCTACATCCACTTTTTGAGGAAAATAAATGCTACAACATATTAGATGGAAATCTATTTGGTGGATTGAGTTTTCCATCCCTACCATCTTTACATTTTTTTTCTAATTATCCTTAGTATCTACGGCTTGGATTTGACATTTAAAAGATCAATAAAATTTATGAAGATTACTTCTTTCTTTTTTAACACATCATATACAAGTTATCTATGCAGTAAGTACACACATATTTATAACTTAATTAACATGTTACGCTTCACATCAAATTTGAATTAACATTTAAGTCCAAACTAATGGTTAAGCTAATTTTATCAATCTAATTGATTTAATACTAATACGTTAAAGACTCGTAACATTTTGAAGTTTAAGAATTAATTTAAAATTTAGACCATAAATTGAGAACTTCTAATGCAATTAACCCCATTTTACTGTTAGATGACTGCCTCCATAATTAAACTTGTTCATGAGTTGGGCTACTCGTTCAAGTTTAAAGACTCACTGGAAATTTGGGAGGTTTAGAGCAAAAATATTATGCTCTATAAATAGGCTCGGGCAAAAAATTAGGCTCGTATAAAATATGGGTCAAGCTCAGGCTTAAACATCTAAGGCCCGAGCCCAAGCCGGCCCTTTTGTTAAGTTGTAATGTTTTATATTATATAATTTATAACACAAAAAATTTAATCTATAGTAGTATATAATACTACTGCAATATAAATATTAAAAAATGTTAACATGATTATATATAAAATTTTTATAAATAAAAAATATATAAAATTATTAAATATTAAATTACAAATAATATAAAATTATTTTAAATTTTTAAAAAATAATATTCCCAAGCTTAAATGGACTTGATTATCTATTTACAAATATAAGTGAATTTGATTAAAACTTTACACCATATTTCAAACCGAAAGAAACTTAGACAAACTAAAAATATGTTAATATAATGCAGAGAAACGATGGATTCCCGGCCATCAACACCACTATTCATAATACTTTCTAAAAGGTCAAGCAAAAGGAAATGAGACAATTCGTTACAGGGTTTCTAACTGAGTGCAAGTAAAATAGCATCTATATATTTATGCATGGCATGGCATGCATGCATGTACGTATATGTATATATGTATGTATGAAATTCTTCAAACATGCATACCTTGGACATGAGAAGAATATTCTTAGAATGCTCTCCAAGCAGCTTACGAACCTCAACCAAATCCGAGCCTTTTCGAACAAATGAAAGAGCAATCATATCGATTTTGTTAGGAACCCCCCATTGCAATATATCTTCCTTATCTTTATCCGTCAATGTAGGGAGGTCGACGACCACGCCGGGAAGGTTAACGTTCTTCCTCTCGCCGAGAACGGCAGAGTTCTCGCACCGGCAGTGAACCAAACCCTTTTCAAGGTCGCAAGATAAGACGGTAAACGAGATTGTACCATCTGCACAAAGGATAACCATCCCAGGTTTTACATCCTCGGCCAGCTTTTTGTAGCTCATGCTTATTAGTTTCTCGTCACCCTTTATGTCGTAGTCTGTGGTAATGGTGATTTCTTCACCCTGTTTCAGCTGAACTTTTCCATCTTTGAGGAAACCTGTTCGAATCTCAGGACCCTGGAATTTTATTTTATTTTTTTACTCAAGAATAAACAGTTAGGGTTCTAGAGCTAATCAGCTTTTCCATGTGGTCATTACGATTAAAATAAATAATTTTCACTTTAGATAAGATTCACATTATTCATGTTCGCAATATATGATCGTAAATTGATGCCAATTCAATAATGTTATTAGTTTATATATAATAAATTTTATGTACTGTTTTAATATTTAACCCATTAATAAAATAAAGAGAGAGAGGAAAAAAAGGTTGTTATCGGAAAAACGTACCTTGGTATCGAGCATGACGGCGCAAAAGATTCCGGTATTGATCATAGCTGCCCGGAGATTATCAAGAGTTTCTTGATGATAATCATGAGATCCGTGAGAGAAATTGAAACGAGCGACGTTTAAACCGGCTTTCAACAGCTTCTCGATCATAGGGACGGATCTACAGGAAGGACCGAGAGTACATACGATCTTCGTCTTCGGCTTACTCTCCATTACAGCTGATCTAATAGCTACATCATTATTCATTTTTTTTTTTTTTTGTTCTTCTCCTTTATTTTGAATTTTTTTTAGAATTAATTAATTATTTAAATATATATGATAATAATAATAACAATAATAATAATAATAATAATAAAAGCAAGTATTTGTAAGAGGAAAAGGGAAACCAAGTGAGACCCCGTTTTTCCCTCTGAATTTCCCAGGTGTAGAACTACGAAGTAGAATGTAGAACAAATCAAAAGTATTTGAATTTTCCCTTTAAGAAAGGCAGTTTATACTTTATATACATAAAGGAAAAAAATTAAATTGTTCAAAATGAAAAAAAAATATAGGAACTAATTGTATAATTTAACCTAAAATTTTCATTTGAAATGATGTTTTAACTTGTCACGTCAGCTTACCGTTATACCGCTAATGTAAATGACTAAAATGTAACTTGGGACAAACAAAAGTGACCATTTTGATAATTTACCCTTCTTCTTTTTTATGTTTTTACAATTAAATTTCATTTATAATCTCTTTATTTTTATACAAAAATAGTTAAATTTTAATTTTAATCCCTCTATTTCGCTCAAACTTGAGATTCAATCTCTATCCTTTAATTTTGACGTAATCAGGGGCAAAGCCAGAATAATTTTTTAGGGGGCCGGATGAAATTTTAATTTTTTATAGTTTATATCTTTATAATTTGTAAAGGATTAAATCAAATTTTATAATTTTAGGGGGCCAAAGTGCAATTTTACCTTTACTAATTTAAAATTTTTAAAAATTTTAAGGGCTTAAATAGTAATTTTACATTTTAAGGGGCCGGGGCCCATGCCAGCCCATGGCTTCGCCCCTGGACATAATTAAATACCTAAACTTTTATAATGTAATTATTTAATCTAAATACTTTATTTTAATTCAAATGTGAATGTGAATTTAAGAATTGTTAACACTGTTGAAATTTTCTATTAAATTTAGGTCCATTATAATGCTTTTTTTCCTATTACATAGATACCGAGTGAAATTTTCTAAAACAAAAATAAAATATTATACCAATAAATTTAACAAAATAATTTTAACGATGTTAACAAATGGATCTAAATTTTAAATTCAAAAAAGTAGAAGGACTAAATTCTTGAAAATAAATCTCAAATATAGAAAAAGCATATTGTAATTTTTAAGTAAATCTCAAATATAGAAAAAGTATATTGTAATTTTTAAGTTTTACTTTATAATTTAATCAAAAATAAATAATTAACTCACCTCAAGGCAAAGCATACAAATTTTTGCCTTAAAAAGATAAAATAAATTTTAGAAATTAAAATGCAATTTTTACTATATAAACCAAAACACCAAGACCTACCTATGTACAGGGATTCAGTTATTTGTCATACTGCTATGTGCTTATTCTATCCACTAATTATTATAGTATTATGGGTTAATTAACATTATAATTTTTTATAAAAATTAGGGTAAATATCATAAATTTGATTTAATATGTAATTTAATACATTAAGTTTGATTTTATGTAATTATACAAATAAAATTTTGGTTTTAATTCAGATATATACACAATTTTTATTTTGATTCAATTGTATACATATAAAGAAATTAATATATCAATTTGTTTCTATATGAGTATTATATTAAATGATATTGTTTGGATGATATTAATTATTTTTAAAAATTAAAACAAAACAAAATGTCATGTATTCTAAAAATCACCAAATTGTAAGAGTGCTTTCAATTAGATTCCATATATTTTTTAGATTTTTTGAATCATACATAATAATTCATTTCGATTCTGCTGGCACAGAGTAAACCGATACTTATTCTCCAGATACTGTCATTGCTTCTTTTCCAGAAAAAAAAGTTCACGACCCGCGAACCTTCTACGTCCATGTGGCATTACTCTGTCAAGCTTTCACCCATTACAGAAAATTCCCCACCGCTACCTTTCGTAGGAGTTTGGGCCATGTCTCAGTCCCAATGTGATTGATCATCCTCTCGAGTTCTCAGTTTTTCATACTACTTTTGAGTTTTGAGCTTTTAAATTTATTTTGACAAAATGACTTGTAACTAATAACATCTCTCTTACTTTATAAATATAAATTATATTTATAATTGTCCTTTGAAGATATTCAAATAAGTAAATGACAGTACCTATTATTAATATTACCTAAATCAGTAAAACAGAACCTCAATTCATCCATCCATGTATTTGTAATCTGAATGAAACATTCTCTGCTATGATTAAAAATAATAATAACAAATACAAAGTACAATGTTGGTCATCTAATACAATGCTTCAAATTCTTCATTCTACTCTCCACATTCCTTATTTCCTCAACATCTTATACCCGAACCAGACCGACTGTCAAAATTACTATGAAGGCTCCTCAAAGTTCATCATGTTCCCGAGGTTGTTCTTTGTTCATCAAATCTAGTTTATGTTGCAACTCCTAACACAATTAACATTTACAAACCTTAAAAAAGCAGTTCTAGTAAGTATTACATCACTAAATTCATTATCGGGAACAGCCAATTACCTTTAGCTTATCTTCCAGACAAACAGCTGGGGTGGACAGTACCGCTACGTATCTACCATGACAAACTAAGTGTTAGGAGGAACATGCATGCGTGCGTGCGTGCATGCATGCATGGATAACACATACACGCACAGAGAGAGAATCTTACTCGCATCGGCTGGGTTCGTCAACATCAGTGATCTCATTCTTCAAACCACATCTCAACTTCACCTGAAAGGATGAATAATATGTATAGAAGAACAAAAGTCTAGAACAAAATGCGAAAAACAGAAACATTTCGAAATTGAACAGCCCACCCATTCAAGGAAAAACACTATTGGAGATGAGCTCCTTGGTTAACAAACCACCAGAACACGAAACCACATAACACAACCGTACCTTCATACTTCTATCAGGGCCATTCCAGCAATTTTCTCCATTAGAAAATACCATCATCCTGTAGGAATCCTTGAATTTGTCCCAATTCCTAGTAGACAACTCATGAATATGAAAATTATAGATATTCAGTTTGAAGAGACATCACGTGAAAAGGCTTTTAAAAAAATTCCTACATGACATCATCCGTGCACGCAACAAAAAACATGTTACTACACAATCATATATAATCCTACGTTACTCAAGTTCAGAGGTGAATGTTGAGTACGTGTCTGATACACGTAAATTCATTTGTTTTCATTTTCCATATATCCGAAAGGGTTGGGCTTCCATTCCTATGTTTGCCATGCATGTTGGACATGGATACTGCAAAGCATATACAATAAACAAGGATGAACAACAGTTTTAACTGCCCAGGAATCTGATGAAGCATATGAACAAATAGAACACAAGTGCTCCAAAAAATGATTCAATTCTAACGATTTCCCGTTGGCAAGAATAAAATATTTGTTGATACTAAATTTGAGAAAGATTTCAAGTAGTATATCCTATCCCTTTTATCACCCAACGACACCAGAAGTTTCTATTGTACATAAAGGACAAGATTCCAATCAATGAGAGAGCATAATAACTGCAATACACCCACCCCAAACTGGTTGATGTGTAGCCCTCCTCTTGAGAAGCTTGTTTGTACGGACACACCTTGTAAACATACCTGAAGCCAGTAAGTCTAGGTTGTTAAAGGCAAAACAAATGGAAATATTAGGCAATCTATATTTCAGAGCAAGTGATAACAAAACAAACTACTACAATGATAAGTCCGTAACTTATTCTGGTTGGTCTCAAAACAATGACCATAGAACGCATAGAACTCCTTCTCTGGTCCTGTAGTATTAAAACCCGAGTTCAGTTTATAGAAGCCAAAGCAACCCAATAAATTTTCACTGCTTAGACATTGAAACAATGCATTACATACCAAAATCGTGTTTTAGCTTTTCTTTCAATTTTGATATCCTTGATTGTATTTTAGATAACTTGGTACTGGAATCAACATATTCCTTGCGTACAGTAGAAGCCTCTGAGAAAAGACGGAACAGCTTTCTCATTCCATATGCTCACTTAAATTTTTAGTAAATAAAAGTGTTCAGTATATACCTGTTAGGTTTACAGGAGTTTGAAATAAATTAAAAGCCTTTAGAATGTTCCTAGCTTTTTGTTGTATCTTCTCCAACCAAGAGGAGTTATATGAGGATGTTGTATCTAGCAACATAAATAATAGTAAGCTTAGGGGCAGAACTAGCCAGGTTCATCATCATAGTTGTATCTACAAAAGAATTGCACACCTGACAAGTCAGGTTCATCATCATAGTTGTATGAAGACATATCATCATGACTCTCCTCTTCATAACTTTCATCCTGTTCATCATCTATTTCATAATCATATTTTTCATTATCATCTTTTCCAGTGTCTACAACAGTATCAGTAGCATGGTGATCATATTGCTCATCATGTGTGTCCTTAGGTGTCTCTTCATGGCTGTCATCAGCATGATCTTTATTACCACCTTGGTTCTTAGTACTTTCCCCAGTCCAACGGGAAGCAACAATACGACCTAACTCTTCCCTCGACATTCCCTCAGAAATATCAGATGACACTTCATTCTCCTGCAATTATTTAGACAAACAAAGATGAAATACCTTAGAAACTTGTCAAACCTATCAATGCCAAAAGTTGAGCGAAACTATTTGTGCTGTTTCTTGTTGAGAAAAATATACCCCAACTGGGGTAGAATGTACTCAAGTAAAAGCCCCCAAAAAATCTGTACTTCACACATTGAAGTACTCCCTGACATGGAAAATAGTTATTGGATAAATTCAAATGTGGATCTATCAATTTATTGGCAAGTCAACAAATAAAACCAAAAGATTATTGCCAAATCAGGAGAGACAAAAGAGGTGGGACAAAGTCTTTTATTTAAAACCTTACTTCATGATTTGATCTTTCTTTCTCCTTCTAATACATTTTTGAGCCCTTAAATCTCTTGCTCCTAATACATTTTTTCATCTATTTTATTCGGAGTAACCATGATCCAGAGGTTAGATTAGCTATTCTATCAAACTTTTCCAGCAACATGCTTCAACTTATTTCCAAAAAGCAAATTGAGGGGGCTAATCCCCCTAGCCCAGTTTGATAATCACTATAGCATAGTATCACAGAAGTTTCCCATAAACAAGGAAATATGATGAGTAGAGAAACTTAGTTTCTTGTCTACATCAGGTGATATTTTGCTTCCAGCATCATCAGCAATTTCAGTTGCAACAGAAGAAACATCCTCGGTCATTGGTGAAGCAGACTCGTGCATATTTTCCGAGGCATGCTACATAACAAAGTTCAAACATGTCATGGTGTAACATAGAATAGAACTATGGTAGACAAGCATTTGGGGTTCTATAAGGAGGACATAGGCCATTTGGGGTGATAATGACAAAGACAAAAAAATAACACAACCAGAAGAAGCAAAATGTACAATGGAAAGACACCTAAAGAGACAATTATAAACAACCAGGCTGACCTCCTTTGAAGAAGAATCCTCCACGTTACCAATTATATCATCATGTGTGCTTTCTGTGGGTTGGTTTTGAGTGCTAGCTTCTTCCTCAACCTTTTCATGTTCCACCTTCCCTTCCTTGTCAGCTTTCCCTTTTTCCCTTAAATCTTCCTCTGCTTCTCTTTTTCCTTTTTCTTCCTTCTCTTTCTGCAACCTTACTTTCTCCTCTTCTTTCTCTATCAGTTCCTTATGTTCTGCAAAAATAAAGTAAACAAATCACGTAGCAATAAGCTCAATATTTACAGGTATAATATCAACAAAATGGACCCTTAGGTGCATGTAAATGAATAGTAAATCATAATGAAGAAAGAAAATCTTCGAATCTCTTGTTTTTCAATGCATGAGCACCATATTTGATAAGATAAAGAACAAAGAAGGAAATAAGAATCACACATAAAGAATGGATTAATGTATTTTGAACACCTACTCAAGTACTAAAGGAATTGGTCATAAAATGGAAGGGCAAAAAGAATAAAAGGTAGACAAGAGCTTCTTTTCTTCTTCTTCTTCTTTTTTATTTTTTTTTTATTTTTTTTTATGTTTAATAAATTCATTGGTTGGTTTATGAAACAAAATAGGCACACTTTTTGCTTTTCCACCTATTTAATGACCCATGATTGATGACTAGATTCAAACCCAAGATCTCAAAATATTCCAATAGGAAGCATTAACTAATTCACATTAGATTAGATTACGGCATCACGACAAGTACTTTTAAGTCGTAAAAATACCCATCAAGTTACATGAAAGCAGAACATTGGTACACTCACAATGACAACAGGATGAACAATTGAACATCAAGGAATCTTCATGGAAAAGTGTTTACCTTTAAGCTCTCCAACACGAACTTTCAATACCTTCTCCTCGTTTTTAAGTAATGTTAGTTCAGCTTCTTCTTTAGCTATGGCTACTTTAGCCTTTTCAACTTCCATCTTTCGTAATGCAGCCCCTTCCTTATACGTAGCTATTTTCTTGATCAAGCTATCTCTAGCCACTTTACCAGCCTCCCAACACGTATTGGGACACTTCACTTGACCATCATACTCATCACTCCCGTCACAACAATCTTGAGTATTTAAAACCAATGAAAAGCAATTCAACATAAAAATAGAATATGAAGATTATCAACTAGACTTTACTTACATAACACACTCACCACAAATACGATCATTCACTCTTGAAGAAAACAAGAATTGGGGAATGTGACCAGCGTTTTTACAATAGAACTTTGCAGTGGGACAAGCGGATGTACCTAATAACCAAATGAGAGTTAAATAACGAAATCCCCCCCCCCCCTCCAAAACCATAAATACCCATTAAAACAATAAGGAAAACCCAAACCAGGCTCGTCGGTGCCATCAAGGCAATCACAGAAATCATCATTGAACTGGGATTTGGAGAATTTCTTGGATCCATCTTTGCAGCTAATGGTATCGGATGATGACTTATAGTAATTCTCATCTGGGAATCATTCGTAACAGCTATTGTTAACTCGGAAAGAAAAAAGGGTAAGTGTAAAGTTGATTAAAAAGAAAGATGAAAAGAGCACCTTGAGGAGAAATTCCGAGAAAATGGTGTTTGGAAGAAGATGATGATGATGATGATGATGATGATGATGATGGGAGAAATGAAGCAATGAAGAAGAGAATGAAGATGGAATATACTCTCATCTTCTGATAATCTGAATCGAATCAATAAAAAACCTAACCAAAATCACTCTCAGAGAAGCAGAGATACATACAAAAAGCAGGCCTGCACAACTGGGTCTGGAAGGGACGAGCGAGGCCAGTCAGAGCAGAGCAGTGCGTTTGTTTTCAGGACTAGCAATTAAACGACGTGCCGTTTTCATTACACGAGTAACGACGTCGTTTCATGATAGTGGGCTTTTCCTTCTTCCCCTCTTAGTATTTAATTTTTTTTTTAAGCTAAATTCGAGTATAATTTTTTAAAAAGAATTAGATCGTTGTTTAATATAAATGTTGATTAAAATATTATTTTTTAACAATATTAGTGATAGTTATATTATATATTATGTCAATAAATAATTTTAAATTTATAAAAATATTTAAAATTAAAAAAGAAATAGTATAAAATATACATAAATTATTATGTTTAAGTAATAGAATGAAGTATATGTGAATTTACGTTTAAAAAATAATAATTTAACTCTTTTTTAAATATTAATAATTAAATTAGATTATTTTTAAAAAGTTGAAGGTTAAATTTACCTAAAAAAACTAAATTAATAAATATATATATTGAGAATTAAATTTGATATTAGGTCGAAAAACAATAATTTTACACACTTTTTTTTAATTTTAATACCATTAATACTTTTTATTCAACTATTACTTTTTAATATTAAAATATTAAAATATTAAAATTTTATTTTAAAAATATTTTTCATTTTAATAATTATTTTATTTTACTATTTGGCAATTAAATTTGAAAATCAAGCTCATTGTATTTTAGAACTTGATAAAGTTTCCTAATTTGATTGTAAAACTTGAATTTTATTAGATAATTAGAAAGTAATTTTAACTATTGGTATATCAAATTTTATTTATTTTCCATGAAATCTACCTTTACGATGGGAGTTTCTTTCCTATAAATATGACAATGTGATTGCCGTAAATTAATCCTATTTTATATTAATTTAGGGTATTAGTCTATTAATAAATGTTAAAAAAAAAAAAGCTATTACCTCCTTCCTCTTTTCTACTATTTGATTTTCTTTATTACTTAAACGGATTCTTTGTAAATATTTCTTTTCTCAGCTACAAATTTGACTTAGCACTTGTATTTATATGAATTTTTTTTTTTGTACGACATGGATAGAATTGTTCCATCTGAGCTATATAGGAATTGTTGGTTAGACCATTATTTTTAGTTTTATTCAAAGTAATATCCGGAATCTTTTTTTTTATATTCCTGCGGGTTAACCTTTAGTTAAAACAAAACGTGATTTCAAATTTTGTTTTATTTTCAAAATAAATTTTATATATCTATTATTTGATATATGCATTATTATATTTAGAAAATATAAGCAAAACAAATTTAAAAAATATTAATTAACTTTTATTATTAAACATTTAATTCAAATATTTTTTAAGAATATAATTTATTATAAAAATTAAATACATGAATATTATCTTTTATTTAATAAAAGTAAATTCTTAAATTATCATTATATTCCTAAGAAAGTATTCAATGAACTAAAAGTGATAATATAACTTTCTTGGAATTTTAATCAATACATTCTCATGTATAACAAACGTTGTAAAGTAACTTTCTCAACAATCACATTCCATTGGAATCGTAACATGAGAAAGCATCAAATGCTATCTTAAGATACAATGATATAGCACTTTGAAATTATGTCACGTTGTCGCTTGAAAAATAAAATATATATTTTTAAGTTCTAAGTTCTAAGTTTTAAGTTTTTTAGATTATATATATATATATAATAACTTTTAGGAGATGATGTGAAAATTTTTCAAAATATCACATTTTCACACTTTAACAAAGCCCAAGTTTAAGGATCAATTTGAGAATAATTATTGAGTTTCAAAACTAAAGCGAACAAAAAAAAGTCAACCTAATTGTTAAGTTCATGGGTTAAAACATACATTAACCCAAAATAATATGACACAAATTCTATGTATATTGATTTGGTTAAAATATGTCTAAGTCCCTATACTTTTTGAAAATTAAAAATTTAGCTATTGTACTTTTATTTTAAAAATTTTAGCTCCTCTACTTTTCAAATTTCAAATTTTAAGTCCAACTTTTAATGCTGTTTTTTTTTTTTTTTGTTTGTTTATAAAATGCAGGTTTAATACAACGTTATTTTTTTTAAATGCATGTAAGGTTTTCAAAACCGAACAGGTGATTGAACTAGTCAAGCCATTGGTTCGTCAATACTAGTCTGATCGATACATCCAATTCAGTTAAATAAATCATTAAAAATTCATAAACATAAAAAATATTAAAAAATTGATTCAACAACGGAATTCAACTGGTTTTTTTGTTCGGTTTGTACCATTTCCTAGGGAAATCGATTGAGTGCCCTTCTCTGGACCAATACCATATTGTTCTCGTTTTGGTCCGGTTCAAAAAATCTTGATCACATGGCTATCTAGCGAGTTATTTTTTATTTCAAAATGTTACACCAACAAATTTAACTAAGAAAATTTTAATAGCGATAATAGTTGGACCTGAATTTTTAAATATATAGAGGAAGAAGACTAAATTTCAAAATTTTGAAAAGTACAGGGACTTATGACATATTTTAACCTCTTGATATAAAAATATTATTAATTTTATAAAAAAATATTTTTAAACCTTTTTTAAATTTCTTTTACATTTTTTATATTTTTTTACATTTTTTTGTAATAATACTATTAATTTCAAATGACTTCTTTTTAATTATTTTTTTGTAAATCTTATTTTTATAATTTATATGCTTTTTTTCTAGATTTTATATATATATTTTCTAAATTTTTATATATTTATTTTATGTTTTTATATTTTTTATTTTGTATATACTTTTAGTAAAAGAAAATATTTGACTTTTACATAAAGATGCACATGGCACTTTGCAATCGGTTATAATTAATTTTTTAAACATCCATAAAAAAATGGAATAAAAAATATAACGGAGGCATACTTTAAGTACCAAATTGAATGTATGTCAGATGTCAAATTGGGACAAAAAATTTAAGTACTAAGTGAGAAAGCGAATATACTTTAGGAACGAAATCGTGAATTAAACTATTTTTTATTATATCACCTGTTATTTTTATTTTTGTTTCTTAATTTAACAAATATAATTAAAAGATTGAGACATAAAATAACGAATTCGAGTTTAAAAGTCCCAACACAATACAAAATATAATGGGTTGCAAATCAAAATGTATCTCTAACAATATTTACATATAATGCGACTTAAATCTAAAATAACTGTTTTGGAGAAAATCTATATAAGAATATGTATACAGTGAGATTTAAACTTTAACGGTAAAAATTTTAGAGCTTCAAACTTTTTCAGTATTGTCAAATACTTTATTTATCGAATGCGAATATTTTTTTAAATTGAATTAATTGTTGAACTGGTTGAATTAATTAAGCCTAAACTAAATTATTTAATTATGGAAATGACATGTAGAGCTTATACAAATTTCTAGGGTTGCTTGGCTAAGAAAGAATCATTGAAAATTCCTAAATCCTTACAACCTAAGCCCTTGTCTATTTTCACTATAGCTAAAGCATCCCACATCTTCTAATAAATTCTCTTCCTCACCCCTTTTTTTATCTCCACAACCTAACCATCAAAATGTTCAATTCCTAACACAGTTTTCTTAGGCAATTTGTAAAATGGCCTACTATATGTGTGTATTTTACTAGCAACAATTTTGGGCTTAATAAAAAATTTTAAAAAAATTAAAAATCAACTCAAATCGAAATATTAGAGTTTCTGATCATATATGCTATTTTTGATGCAATGCTTAAAATTACTCATAGCATCTCCCCAATCTATAAATAGGAAGATAATATGCTTTTGCACCCTCGAACCCAATTCTTCTTACATTGATAATAATACACATATCGGTCGAACAAATGATTCCATCTGAGTATAATTTCAAATTTTATTACCAAGAATTTTTTATCCTGATAATTTTAATTTCACAATTTTAATAAAATAACATATATTTTAATTTCAATATAAATAAGTTGATTTACTTTAAAATTTCTTTTAATAAAATAAAAAAAGGACTTCAACTTGAGATGGTGGTAGGTGGGCGGTGAGTTTACATTTGATGGTGGCCCATTGTAATAAATTGAGTGAGCAATGGGGCAGTTGGCATTCAAAGTGCAAAGCTACCTCTTTATTGGGAAAGGCACATTATGATATTATCTCTTTTTCTTTTTCCATTTTTTTGTTAAAATGGGAAATTTTTGGTTGAATGTTGTAAAAATAAACAAAAAATTTATTTTAAATTTCAAACTTTTATCTTTCAATATTTTTTAGGATACTTCGATAGTTATGAAATATCGAAGTTCGTGAGATATAAATTATTCATGAAATTCAAGACTTTAGTAATTAAGATAAGTATTGATAAAGTACAGTACTAAAGTCTCGACACCTATAGATTCTTATTGATGGCATGCTCACTATGATAATCCAGAAAATATATTATTCATGCTACTCAAATCAACACTTTTCATGACTTCTCAAATCAATATTACGAGAGTCATTGAAATTCTTAAGGTCGATTCAATCGTTTAAAATATCTAGCATAAATCTAAACTAACATTTCACCTAGTCAGAATGTTGTCACACGAAAATATTGAAGCATAGAATCGAGAACCATGACCTTCACATAAATTGCAAACATTTACTATAAATAATGATATATTTAGTTACAATAATAAATATATTAATTCAATTTATCAATAGATTTCATGTCGCATCCAAGTAAGGTTATGGTTTAATCGACTCTGAATATATTTAAATATTTAATGTAAAGGACATTATAAATAGTTATAATTTAATACATTTGAACATGTTAAATATGGTTGTACTTTTACCTTCAAACTATAAGGAACTCCCATGGCTAGTGTCGTGAATTTTCTTATAATGGATAAGTTTATATAGTCGCTCACAAGTAATATAGTAGTAAATATTGGAGTTATCGTCTCTATAGAGACTAATTTTAAAATAAAAATTGTAAAATTAACAAATGACAATTTGGAAAGTAAATGAAATTTGTCCGAATTTAAATACATATGCAAAGCAATTTGAAAACAGTAACACTAATTAATAGCAATTAATTGAAGAGTCAGAATAATTATTTCCCCATAATATGTAATTATTGATTCCGATGCAGTGGCAATGCGACAGTTTACTAATCCAAAATTGATAGTTTATAGGCTTCTCTCGAAATTATTATGTTCGATCCAATAATTAATTTAGCATATGCCTATGTCAAATTAATGTCAAGAATACAATTGCAAGCATCACTCCTATAGGATTATGCACGGTAATAATATATGTTTATATCATTACACATTTAAAATCAAAGAAATTAAACATGCACCACTCGAGTTTTATGTCTATTAATCACAGCCTTTTCAGAATTAGCAATTAACCGAATTACACACTAATGTTGATCAAGCAATAGCTAGTATTAAACATGAAAAACACTTGAATGAATAAACCTTATATTGCAACAAGTATCCCTAACATAGTTCCAACAATCTCACATCAGGGTTCCATAATTATTTTAGCTAACAAACATTTAGCTCGTAATCATCAAATTAAAAACAATCAAGCAAAACTTAGCCATAGTTCAAAATAACAAAGGAAAATAAATAAAAGAGAAAGAGAAAGGTGAAGATATGATGAGTCGAATAAGGTGGTTCTTCTCACTTTCTTCCTTATTCTCTAACGTGTTGCCTTCTGAAAATTGATGTTCTGTTCTTTTTGCACCCGACGGCTGCTCTTTTATTTTTTTCCTCAAAGTGTGATGTTTATATCCCAAAAGGAACTAGGTTAACTCCCTTTCCTATTTTAATTTTTGTCCTCTTGAGAGTGTTTGGGCGTTCACATTTTCGCATAGCCTATTCTTTTTTTTTAATTCGTGGTCATTATCAATATTTGATTAAGAGATGGGTTAAACCCAAAAGCTGATGTGACGTTCTTTAAGTGTGATCTTCCCAATTTGTTCTCGCCAGGCTCAATGCTGCGACATTACTACAACATCTGGGCTTAAGATGCCTAAACTCAACATATTTTTTCTCCACTTTTTCACAGTTCTATCAGCCACCTTTAAGAATAAAAATTTCATATTTTCAGTGTCTAATTTAGAAATAATATATTTAAAAAAAAAAACATTAAAAGTTAACTACTTAACATCAACATGACTAAAACAATTACAAAAATACTCTGAATCACTCTTAACTTGATTGAAATATAAGCTTAAAAACAATAAAATAACTCTATACCCTAAAGTCATAAGCTAGAATGGTATGAACACTAACCACAACATTTGTATCTATGACCATGTTTGCAGAAGTAAACAACCATTTAATTCATTGGTTTAATATTGTGTTGCCCTGCAAAGTGGCCTGTACAACAATGCTAATGTCGTTGTCCCCAACCGAATGCACCTACCAACTAAAAAAATTCACAATAGATACAAATGCATGGCTTGTTGTTTCGAAATAGTATTCATCCTATTATCCAAAGCTTCCAATCTTAAGCCTATCCGCTCAACTATTTTATTAGCTAAATGTGCCAAATTGACAAGTTTCTTCAACAAAGCGAATTTCTCCATTACCATTTCATTCATTCCGCTCATCAATCAACAAACACCTAACAATTAATGACAAAACAACAATAGCCTGTTATTACTATCTTTGGTTACCACTTGTCCATTTATTGGAAAGTTGATAATTAAAACGATATTTTTAGTGTTGTAGTTGCTCTCTTGAATGAAAAATGAAATGTATGCATTTTTTGCCCCCATCTTTTCAATAAGGTGCCAAGCAACTCCAACATCATATAAAACTTAACTATTTTAGATGCTGTTAATAAACCAACGCTTGTTAAGTGGTCTTCCATATGTTAATCCGTCTCGAAGAATCTAATATTATGTTGAGCACAAATAGTTGTATATTTTAAATCCATTTTTTTTCATAATAATAGATTATAATTGCTACAAAATTCAATAAATAACACAATTTAAAAAATCGAGTGAGTAATCTTATCAAATTTACTGCATGGTAAATTATATGTTTTTCTTGAAGCCTTAAAAGAAACCATTTTTATAGAAAGAGAAGGTAGAAAAATTTAGAGCTTTTTTACTATGTAATAGAGGTTTAGGGTGCTTCTAAAAGGATTTCCAATGAAAACAAAAGAAAAAGAGGTGGAGGTATTTATAGGAAGGAATCTTACAACACTCATAGTTGTCAAGATACTTCATGTAGTTTCTGACCACCTTCATGTAATACAAAAACCTCGACAATCATTAGTGTTTAGATCCTTGACCCTGAATCCTACTTTATTAATATTTTTCTTGTCAATTAAAGATACAAATTCATGAAAATTTTATACATCGCAATTCTTCATAAAAAATGATATTTTCAAAACTTACATATTTGAAGAAAGAAAGCTTTTTTTTACAAAATTTTAATAAAAACTCCTAAGCCAACAAGACTTGAGCACAGATGGCAAAGGTATAAGCCCTGGGTTTTAAGTATTCAAGTTCAATATTCACCATGCACAATTATATCAATAAGTCTCCGAGTTACATCATATATAAGTTTTAGTATAATTTATTGATATTAATTTAAATAATTCCAATTCTTAATCCATTTAGGTAGTGATATTAAGTACTAATTTATAATTATTCCAACATTTTTTTTTACGTATTTGCATTTAATTTGTAATACTTAAAAAATTCCTAAAATTGGATTCTTGTGGCTAATGATTTAAGAATAAATTCGATTCTCAAAGTGACTAGACAGTAAATTTCTAGCACACTCAAATATCAAAATACCCAACTACTAAATCTATAATATTCTCTCCAAATTTGCAATATCCCCCCTAAAAAAACGAAATTTTAAACATTTCATCAACCTTTTTACCAATTGAATTTTAGCTCGACTGGTATAAGTATTATTGTGAATATAAGAATATGTAATTTCGCATATGCTGAAGCACGTTATGTTGCTATATATTAGAGAAAGATATAAATAATTCTAAACATTAAATAAAAAAAGAACAAATATAATCAGATTGTTAATAAAAACATTTTCAAAAGTAGATGATAATAAAAAATTAGATTGAAAGGTAAAAAAGTTAAAACATCAATCATTAAAAGAAAAAATAAATTAATGGAGAGTTGTTGTTATGAGCAGAAAGGAAGTGGGGTTTTCAATTAGATCCCAACTGTCTCATTAAATTCTATTTGTTAAGTTATCATCTTCCATGTGCTACCAAATTCTATACATCACTTCTATAATTGTATGGGAAAATGAAGTTTTGGTTCACAAGTTTAAAGTTACAAAAATTTTGATTTTTATTTATTTATTATGAGTAATTAATTTGAATTGAGTTAGTTATTTAGTTTAGTGTTTGTAATTATTTATTTTAAGGTAAATTATAATGGTAGTCACTCCATTGTTAATATTTTTTTGTTATTTAATTATGAAAAGTTACAAAATAGTTAATAAACTATTTGATTTTGTCTCTTTGGTCATCCATCGTTAAATGCTTAACAAAAAACATGATGTGACAATTTTTAAATTTTGGTATAATAGTAACTTTAACCCTTAATATTTATATATTGTGTCAAATTGATCTTAATTCTAAAAAATAAAACCCTCAATATTTAGACATTGTGTAATTTGGTATTTTTTGTAATTTACTTCTTTGTGGCCCTTTCACCTAAAAAGTTAAAATAATAAATTTATCAACTAATTTTGATTGGAACTGTACTAAAAAATGGAAATACCCAAAAATCCAAGATAGCAATTCTCATCTCTTCTTATTTATTTTAAATTAACACTCAATGTCACAAACAAAATAAAAAAATATAAAAATGACAAAATTACACAATGTAAAAATGTTAAGGGTTAATATTATTTTTATACTAGTTTTAAAAGTTATCGAGTTATCTTTCTACTTGCCAAACTATGATTTGTTTTTATCACCCAATTATAAAAAGTTACAAAATGATCATTCAACTATTAGTAATTTTCCTTTTTCGGTCATCAAACTCTGAAAAGTTACAAAATAGTCACTCAATTATTCAATTTTATCTTTTTTAATCACTTAACTATTTTGGATTTTTGGGTGTTTCTAGACCTGATCATTGGTCGGGCCACTCGGCCGGCCTGAAGGCCCGCCCGAAATGTAGGAGGGTTTGGGTAAAAATATAGGCTCAAAAAATGGGCTTGGACAAAAAAATAAGGCCCATTTAAAAAACGGGTCTGGCCTCGGGTAAGGCATTTTGGCTAGGGCCCGGCCCAAATTCACTAAATGACAAAAAAATCTGCTCTGTTTTTTTTAATGTTATTTTCTTGTTGTTTTCTCCATATTTTGCTATCATTTTACTATTATGTTGCTACTATTTTATTGTTATTGTTTTGATATTGTATAAAACTTATTTTATTGTTAATTTTATTATTATTTTAAAGGCATTTGTTAATTTTGTTATTATTTTAGAGGCATTTGTTTGTTAAGTTGCATTTATCTTAGTTTTATTTAAGTCTACGTATTTTTTAAAAATTTATTTTTAATTTGTTGGGAAATATTTATTTTGATATTTTTAGTATTTTTGATGTATTATTTATATTTAAAACTTATATAAAAATGATTTAAAAATTAATACGGACGGGGCGGGTCGGGCTGGGTTTTAGCATTTTTATCCGGGTCAAGCTTAGGTCTAATAAATGGCTTTGAATTTTTAGTTGAGCCTGGCCCGGTCCATGAACACCTGTAGGTGTTTCCATTTTTATGTTAATCAACGGGTGATTAAAAAAGACAAAATTAAATAATTAAATGACAATTTTATTTTTTTCATAATTAAATAACAAAAAAAATATGATTGAGTTACTTCTACAACAATTTACCCTAAAATCAACTATCAATCTCTTTAAAACATCATATAAAAAATAAAATAAAAAGTAAAACTAAAATGTGTCAACTTCACAACAAAAATACAAGTGCATGTCCCACGAATGTCAAGTTGAAAATCTTTAATGCTGACACGTGTGATAGGTTATTAGCCAAGTTTCACCTATTTTAGATTTATTTCAATTTTGAGTAAATTCATCCATTTAAAAAAGATTAAAAGTAATTTAATATTTACTAATTTCGAATTTGAGTATTTAAATATAACTAATTACCACATTAATGTTTTATATTAATTTTATATAATTTTAATTGATATAATAAATTTAACTTTCAAAATTTAATATTCTGTAAATATATTTGAAGCTAATTTAAATTTTATAAAACTTTTTAAATAATTTTTTTAATATCGTGACCAGATTCACAGAAAATGTAAACATTAAGAATTTTTATTTAAGTTACTTATTTGTTGATAGCAGGTTTTCTCCATTTGCTAATAGCACGAGTCGATTTTCTAAAGTTTTTGGGGGCTATTTGAGATTCACAAATTTGGATTTAGGGAAAAATTTTAAACTAAACACGGATATTCAATACTACCAACCGTCAATACTGATTGAGTATTAGCTTGGTTTATATGAACATTGTTAACAACGCAGAAGAACGTGGGTTCAAATGCACTGAAATATATTATTCTTGGAGAGAGATTATAGATAAATTTAGGCATTATGTAAAAAATAAAAACAGATCAAGATTATTCAAAAAAAAATTAACGAGCAATAATATTAATAAATAATCTAAATATAAAATTAATTTTATAAAGAAAATTAAATATTATTGGAATCAAACAGCCACTATGATTGGTCCAGCTTTTATTTTTTTTATTATTTATTATTATTATTTTTTCAAGTGTGGTAAACACGGTTAACCAAGTTATTAAGCAACTAGATTGAAAAATCCACACGCTCTAAAATATATGGTTAATATACTATTTGGCACTTCAATTTCATTTCAATATTCAATTTGGTACTATTTTTTCTCAATTTAGTATTTGAGTTTGACTTTAATATTCAATTGAGTATTTGAGTTTTTTCCTCCCAATTAAGTACCTATGCTTATTTTACTTGAACACATAGGTCAAATATTAATTGTACCAGATGATGCAATTTGGTTTGGTGATCAAAGTGAACATTGAAGCCATGTGCAAATATTGAATCGAGACAAAAAAAAAAAAAAACTCTTTAAATACCAAATTGAATATTAAAACTAAATCCAGGCACCAAATAATATAATAAACCCTTGAATATGAACAAACACAAAATTTCTTTAGTTTGTCTCTTCTCTCGTCCCTCGCTCTTTTTCTTCTCATTCCCGCGTGGAAAATTCGTGTAAACGAATGAAATGTCCTTTGATTTTTAAGAGAGACAAATTATTTATTCCAAGTATTATTATTTAATTGTTGAAACAAATATGTAAAACATAAGTAGTTAAAAATATTAAATTATAATATTTTAGCTCGATTCATATAGGTATTGTTAGGATGACGTAAGTTCGAGTATGTTAAAACACTTTCTCCCTTAATTATGGGTTGGAAGGAGCTATGGATAATTTTTAAATATTATTTAAAAAAGAGCAGATATAATTATTAATATGAATAATTGTAATTTTAACCCTTAATAATAATAAAATTTTTAATTTAAATATTTTTAGCTCTGTAATTAATTATGAAATTATATTTTTAGCCCTTCAAAAAACTTATTTGTCATTTTAAGAAAAGAAAAGTACAAAAATTTTGACTTCATCCTTGTCTAATTGCTAGCAATATCAAGATATCTAAGAATAAAAGGAAAAGTGTACTTAAGCTTAATTTCAATATTCGATTTAGTATTTAAGAATTTTTTTTGTTTCAATTTGGTACTTGATTTTTGTTTCAATTGTTCACTTTATACTCGAGTTTTTTTTTAAATTTTATACTAGTGTTTTTTTTTTGGTCCTAGATAAGTATATGAGTTTGACTTCAATGTTTAATTTAGTACATGAGCTTTTTGTCCTAATTAAGCACTTACATTTTATTTACTCAAATTCAAGGTTTTTAGAATTGAACTGATGGTCTAATCGGTTAGGTCACTGGTTCATTGGTCTAACCGATTCAATTAAATAAATCATTAAGAATTAATAAAAAATATTTTAAAAAATAAAAAAAAGGGTTCAAACGGTTCGTATCGATTTCAAAATCAATTGGTTTTTCTCTTGACCAATACCTCATTCGGTTCTCGATCCAACTGGCCAGTTTGATCTGGTTCAACCAACCTTGCTAGAAATTATGTATGAAACATTCATTAGCTTGCTTGTTTTAGATACCAAATTAAACATTTAAATAAAAAATTAGATACCAAATTAGAATAAAAAATAATTTATGTACTAAATGATATATTAAACCGAAAGAGAGAAAAACTTTCAAAGAAAACACAGCTGGCAGTTAAGTAATTAAAGGATCCCCAAAACGGTATTTCAATACAGTTTCAGTCACTCCAAACAAACCAAAACAAAGTATAAAGCAAAAAGCATTTAAAAATCTCTACTCTGAAATTCAAAATCCAAACGCTAATTTTTATTTTTCTAAATGTCTCATTTTCCATAATTTCCTCGGTGACTATATTTTGTATGTCCTTAAATATAGATAAAAGTACTCCCACCTTCACTCCCAAAAAAAAAAAAAATACAAAAAAGAAGATTCTGGAAAAAGAATTATGAATTCGCCGACGACGGCAAGGGATTCATCGTCGCCGACACGGATCGTGGCTCGTTCTTCGATGATGGACTGGATAAGAGCTTGTGGCTTGTCGGGATTAGCCGGTATGAAGATCGATAAAGAAGAACTCAGACGAAGGCTTTCGATGCCTCAGTATCTACGCCTTGCTATGTTAGATTCCATTAAGAAAAAAGACGTCGACGGCGGCGATGAACATTTCCGTTCGCGTTCTTCCGAATACGATGGTACTATTCCTCAATCTCCTATCGTTGTTTTTATTAACTCTCGCAGCGGCGGTCGCCATGGTCCGGTCCTTAAAGAGCGTCTCCAGCAGTTAATCAGCGAAGAGCAGGTAACTTTTGTTCTTTTTTTTTTTTTGTTAATAATTTCCTTTAAATTTTTAGAAACTTTTTTTATATGTATGTTAGTTAAAGAATTTATAGTTTTGTAAATGTAGGTGTTCGACCTCCTCGATGTGAGACCTCATGAATTTGTAAGGTATGGATTGGCTTGCCTTGAGAAGTGGGGTAACAATGGAGATATCTGTGCGAAAGAGACACGACGGAACATTAGAGTTGTAGTATGTTTCTACCAACGTACAACTTGTTTTCCCCTGTACTCTGTGTCTGTGCGTCAGTTACAGTTCAGTTATTTTTAAGTTTTAAAAGTAATTTTTTTAAGTATTAAATTAAAAAAAAAAATTTCTTTTCTTTTCTTTTGAGGGATAAAGTACTTGATTTTTACTTTTATGCATAACCTTTGTGTTAAAATTGGTGGTTTACTTGTATATTACTCATTGGTTAGATGTTAATAAAACATCGCAAGCTGATGTTATGCCACTCTGTATGACTGTGCAGGTTGCTGGAGGTGATGGTACAGTTGGTTGGGTTCTTGGATGTCTTGGAGAACTTCATCAAAAAGGTCGAGATCCGGTTCCTCCAGTAGCTGTGATTCCACTTGGTACTGGCAATGACTTGTCTAGAAGTTATGGTTGGGTAAGATACTTTAAAATTTTTAGTTTTGATGTTGTTTGCTTGTTTGTTTCTCTCGCTTTGTTGACTAGTGCCCTGAATGTTACTGCAGGGAGGTTCATTTCCTTTTGCTTGGAAATCGGCAATTAAAAGAACTTTGCACCAAGCTACTACTGGTCCAATTTGTCGTTTAGATAGGTGAGCATACATTTATCACATGATATTGATTAGTACTCTGTTTTGCTGTTGCATACTGATGGTCTTTAGTTGATTGCATTCTATTTATAAGTTTGATTATCCACTATTAAGGACTTTGGTGTATACATCAGTTTCTTATAATTGAAAATGAGTTAGCGTAAGAAATTATTGTTATATACATATATGTATATCTTAGTTTGTTGTTACACCTCTGATTGCTTCTTTGGTGGATCAGCTGGCATGTTGTACTGCAAATGCCTGGTGGAGAAGTTATTGATCCTCCCCATTCTTTGAAGGCTACCGAAGATTGTCATTTTGATCAGGTAGTAACCTCTTTGCTTTAAACCCTCTGTTTTACTTGCATGGCTATATTACCAAGGGTTGACGCGAAATTGAGTCCTCTGGATAGTATTTAAGTTGTCTGTTTTGAGTTTGTAGACTTTGGGTGTTAAGCTACTTAATTTGGTATTATTGGAATTCACCAAATATCATTTGTGGATAACATCATATAATTATATAAGGACGTTTTATCTGTCTATTTTTGCTTGTTAGTAAAATTATAGAGACAAGTTTTTTTAAAGAAAAATGTACCTTTTAGGTCATAGATCAGTGTATGCTTTAATGATTTGATCCAATATATTGCACATTATCAAATGAACTATGACATCATATAACTAAAACCTCTTCCTTCTAAGCCAAGTGCCCTGGTTTACTATCTGTTACTTACACGTGAAAATTAGTGTTTTTTTTTTTTTAATCTTTTTTCTCTTGATTGTGATTTTATGATGTGGGATTTCAAATTCAAATGAAAAATTCTTGTCTGTGACTGCAGACTTTGGAGATTGATGGGGGCATTCATGACAAAGTGAACTGCTATGAAGGAGTATTCTATAATTACTTTAGCATAGGTATAGTATACTGGTTTAACTTCTACATCCTGGTTGGTTTAACTTCATGTATGTGTAAATTCACTTGTTGACGAGCTCTACCATCATGTAGAAGCTTGATCATCTTAAATTTGGTAAGTTAGCTGCTAATTTATTTTAGGAGAAACTGAATAGGGTTTCAGCTTTTTAACCAAATCCTTAAATAGATTCCATGGATGACTGAGCTTTTATAATGATTCCCTCTCATCTATTCTATAGAAAAAAAAAGTCAGATTTTTTTGGGGGGGCCATATGACTCTTAAGACTTAGGACGACTCATTAAATCCTTGCTTATGATGTTTTGTTCTCATTATTGTTTTTGCATTCAGGAATGGATGCGCAAGTTGCTTATGGATTCCATCATTTACGTAATGAGAAACCTTACCTTGCGCAAGGTCCTATTACAAATAAGGTATTAGGTCTTCTTTTTATTTTAGTTGAAGATTGTTTTGTTGTAATCCCTCAGCGCCGTACCGTCTATCAAATGTATATATTTTATTTTTAAAGTTGCTTAATGGTAATAAGGCCATCTGCCAAACGTACAGGGATATCATCTATAGATTATATGTCCAGATGATATTAGTGACTGCCACATTTTCTTGCTTATGAAAATCTCAATTTTATTATTTTTGTGACTAAATATTGCATTTCAGTCTTGTAATACCTATATTTTAAATATTTTCTGCTCATAATACTTTGACATGAGATGAGGAGGATTCATGAAAAGATATAGAAGTAAAATGAATCTACATGAAACTGGTAGGAAAGTCTTGTACGTTTCTTATGTGGGAACATTTCATGTTGTCCTTTTCCTTGTAATAAAAGAGATCTGGAGTTCTTCTGTAGAAGTATCCAATATTAGTGCATATGCTGGGATGTTTAGATTTAAACTTTCTGTTCCGATTTATCTTATAAACAACTTAATTGTAATTTTGGTTTATGCAGTATCTTTTATTGTTTCTCCCGCTATTTTTGGCAGGATTTGCCCAAAAGATAATACTAGTTTTGCGGAAGTTAAATTAAATTACAGTGTGCAGCTTAGTATTTTCTGATCTATGATTTGCTTTAAGAAAACTAATATTGAATTTTGTGGCAGATTATCTACTCCAGTTACAGTTGCACTCAGGGCTGGTTTCTCACACCTTGTGTGAGTGATCCAAGTTTAAGGTTAGATATTATTTATGATAGTTGTTTAGCTTGCATCTTAAACCTATTATGGACATTGGATTTTCTAAATAACAATATTTTGTGTCTGTGTCTAGTAAGCATGTGGTTAGGTTTGACTTTTGCTTAAACAGTATAGGTCTTGGTGCCAAGATAAACCGCAAGAAAAGACTGCTTTAAATTTATGATTATTACATAGGCAGTCAGTGTTGGAAACAGGGGGCCGGGTCAGGTGATTGAACCAGTGACCCAATAGGTCTGGTTCATATCTAAGAACTGTGAAACCATTGAATCAGTAGGAAAGTGAATCAGTAAAAAACTGGATTTAAGCTGGTAAAAAAACGTTTTTTGGATTTTTTTATTAAAATTAATTTTGCAAGTGATAAGATGAACTTTTAACTTCTAAATCCCATTAAATAAAATACTTGTTTTCATTAACTAATTACTAGTTAAATACTTGTCTAATATTAAAAAATCATATATTTAACATTTAATTGAATAATTTGGTTCAACTGGTTGGACCAGCTGAATCAGTCCATAGGTCACACCGGATTGACCTCTGATTTGGTTTTTATTCATTGTAGACAGTTTGTCCCGGGCAGTGGTCTTGGTGCTGAGGCCAAGGCTGAATTTGCTTTACCAATCAGAAGTCTTTATGCATGCATTACTTTGAAAGACAAGGGTTGACAATTGACATGCCTCTGTTAGGCATCAAGTATTCTTCTATAATTTTGAAGTCTAAGTTGACTTGACAATATTAGTTTGTTTAGACTAAAATGGTTTTTAGCATTATATTATCTCAGCACCTTGCTTTTCGCTGGCAAATGCCTTTTTGCTCTTGTGCTGTAGAAATCATAAAGTTCTAGTTTCTGGAGGGTGTCTCCTTCAGCCACATTGTGTTGTGCCTTTATTTTTTTAAAATTAATAAAACAATCATTTTAATTAAAATGCACATTCTTTGAAATGCTTGTTCTATTTAATCGACAAGTTCTTACTTGATACCTATTTTCTTTTGTTGAGAATAAATATTCCAGGAAGCCTATGGACAAGTGTCTCTCTTTCTTGTTAATCGTATTTTGAGTGAACAACCTTTCTTTTCGAGGTGAATATGTTTAAAATATATTTCTAAATGCAGGGGTCTCAAGAATATTTTAAGGATATATATTAGAAAGGCCAGGTGCTCGGAATGGGAGCAAATTCCCGTCCCTAGAAGGTACATCTCAAACTATTTAACTCTACCTTGTGATCATGGGCATCTTATTTGTTCTATGATCCTTTTTTTGGCAGTCATTGTTGTTATCTTATCTATTAGCTTTCATCATTCTTATTTAACCTTTTAATGTTCACTAGATATCTTTACATCTGTAGTATTTCTTTCTATTGAACCTTTTGCTTGATGAGCGATATTGCTAAAGTAGTAAATTTGCATGACAAGCATTTTCTCATGGTATGGCGAATGATTTAATCACACTCTAATGTTATACTACTTTGTTTTAGTGTGAGGGCAATTGTTGCTTTAAATCTTCATAATTACGGAAGTGGGCGAAATCCATGGGGAAAGCTAAAACCAGAGTATTTGGAAAAGGTATGATGCATTCCAAGTTATCTAATGTTCATTCATTTACAGAAATAAGACTCTCTCTCTGTTCATGTACCGAACTGTTTGCTTGTGCTTGATGCTTGAATTGGGATTGCAAAAAGCTGAGGAAAATAATTTGTTTGGGCTTTGTACCGGGCAAAATATTTTCTGCTTGATTTTGCAATTGAAAACCGTTTCAGCTTGGTTCACTTCCATGATCGGAGCTTTGAACCTACTTAAGAAATGAAATATTTTTGGCCAATGGTCATTTCCAGCATGTCAGTTTAACCAAATGGTATTTGCACATGCATAATTGACACTGAAAATGTCAACTATCATGTCTAACATGATCCAGATATCAGGAATAAACTCTATCAAGGGTCAAAATCTATGAAAACGAGGCAATTTGTGATCATTTGATGCATAGGTCTTTGAAATATTGTCTTGATTCTGATGGTTCTTAGTCAGCATTATTTTACTGAAAATGCATGTTTCTATATGATCACTACATAATGTCTATTCAAGTTAAAACTTGGTTACAAGGAATTGCTTGTTTTGTGGAATATATATTTAGATTTCAACATTCTGAAAGATTATGGAAACTTAAATGCTTTCTTATGGCCGAAGCTTATGGTGTAAGATCAATGTCTAGTTACGAGAGAGAGTTGGAAGTTACGAGAGAGAGTTATGCGGAAATACTAAGCTTGTTGGTACTCGGTCTTTACGTGTAAATATTAAGCTTGTTGATAGCCTCAATTGAAATCCATGTTTGTCTTCAATTTTTCTTTATTTATTTTTCAGAGAGGCTTTGTCGAGGCCCATGCCGATGATGGTCTCCTAGAAATTTTTGGTTTAAAGCAAGGATGGCATGCATCATTCGTAATGGTTGAACTCATATCTGCAAAACACATTGCACAGGTACCGGAACTTGTATAATTTCTATCCTAGCAAATCAACTGGTTTAAAAATTGTCCTTGGTAGTTAGCCAAAGAGAAAGAAAATAGAAACTATGATGCAGACCTTTCGAAAGTTGCTGTACTGTGCACCAGTTCTTGTATGGATAGTTCCGAGTGGCGCTGCAATCGTCTGAAAATTTGGTATGTTTGACAAGTTTTACGGATTGCTTTGCAGGCTTCATCGATTAGACTGGAGATACGGGGTGGAGAGTGGAAAGATGCATTTATGCAGATGGATGGGGAACCATGGAAACAGCCCATGAGCTCGGAGTATTCGACATTTCTCGAAATTAAGAGGGTGCCTTATCAGTCTCTAATGATCAATAGAGAATGATATCAGCATAAAGCCGGGATCGAGGTAAAGCTTGGTCTGTCATCCCCCAAAAGGGCGTGTAGATTATATTTATTTTCCCCCATTGACTAGAACATGGGGAACTGAGAAGAGACAAATCTGTTGTACCAAAATTCATTTGCAGAGTCAATTCCATAGTGTATTTTATATATTTATTAATTATTTCAAGTGGTGTATCCTTTTGACATTTGTTTTTGTTTAAAACCTGAGCCAAATTCTTGGGCATATATGTATGAGTAGGGTTGTGCATCTGAGATCAGTGTACTTGGCCCAGATACCTCTGTGCAGTTTTGTGAACACCATGGTTGTCGGAATTACCCGGTCCGGAGAAAGTGATTGGATTGATTGAATCGTATTTTAAAAAAAAATTATTTAATCAAATTGGATTAATGTGTTGGATATTTGAAAAGAGAACAATAATCATGAAAAAGAATTTAGGTGAGAAAAGCATTGTTTTCATAATTGGACCTGAATCGAGAATTGGCTGGGAATTTAGTGTGAAATAAGAGGTTGGATAGATTGAATTAATATTTTTATCATATTGAAAACCAATCATCTAACTTTGAAGAAAAGAGTTCCGATAATAATTTAGCAGAGTGGACCATTTGCTGAAAAAACTTTGATCGGTGTTGCTTCTAAAATTTCACAAACTTGGGTGGCCTCATGTATTATAACTTTTTAGACTAGAAAATGAAAATTCAACTGATTGGGAATGCTACGTATCCAATAATTGACAACAGTGTTTATCATCATTCATAGCCACACTATTAAACGTGCATTCCACGTGCTCCTTTAAATTTTTTACAATTTCATAGTTATTTTGCATACGGGTCTTACTCACTCTCTATATTTTTTATCAATTTCATTACACTTTTTGATCGTATCTATTTTTTTTACACAACGTCTAAAATTACATATAGCCTCTCTTCAATTATAAATAGGAGGATGCACTCGAAGCCACGTTCTCCTGTATTGATAATTATATTCATACCAATCGAATTAAGACTCAATTCTATATATATATATATATATATATCCATGATTTTGTTTTGGCAAATTTTGTTATTTATATCAATATTCTAAGGTTACAAAAAAATCTTATAGTTTAGTTAAAATTTTTGGTATACTTTGGTTCTTTGCGAGTGTACAATAAAATTTTCTATTTGTTTTTCCAACATTTTATAATTGTGATATACCCTAAAGACATGACAACGCTTTTAAGGAAAATGTTTGTCACACTTCAAAATCTTCAAGTTATCTTTTTCTTACATAAATTCAACTAAAAAACACATTCCTTATTTTGTTCTCTCTTTAATCAATAGAAGTAACAATAGAGCATTACAACATAAACTCTAAAACTAATCAATCTACTTTCATTCCATCTAAATAAATTTAAATCAATATAAATGGATAAATAATTAAAATATAATTGAACAGAACTCACACCCGATAATTATGCATGATAAAACCCAAAGCCTCATCCCATAAAGGGTTCTAATTTAGTTGTTAAAATGTGAATTTTCTTTTCCTTTTCTTCATTTTTTTAAAAATATTTTTCATGTTTATTTTACGATCCATATTCAAGATTTATGGCTACACCTTCTAACAATATCACCTCCAATATTCGAATTAGTATTTTCTCCTTAAGAGGACAATGTATTTTGTCACTTATAATAATTCGAATACACCAAATAATAGGAGACAAGGCATGCTTGAGATCTTTGGGAAGAAGATTAAATCCACACAATTTTTAAAAATTTATTATTGTATTAAAACCATATTTCAAAATTTTTAATACAAGAAATATCTTTTTTTCCTTCTATTTTTTTTTTGGTATGATTATGGGTTTATATTTATCTTTACAATTGACAATGAAACATCATGAATAATAAAACAAAATATTTTTAGGGTTTTCTTCTAAAAATATCAACCATCGTTATCACCTTTTTAGGGTTTTCTTTATATTGTAGTAATTAATAATTGAAACCTAATCAGATCTTTTTGGAAAACATCATCATTTTTGCGCCATTATCCATTTCTCTGCTCTCTCCTTTTTTGCAATTAAGTTAATACATTATTATCAAACAAGTAGTGGTTGAACAATTGCTAATTATTATTCCTTTTCCTCAAGGGACAGCATAATCTTTTTACAAAGTACACATACGGAATTCAATTATTTTCCTTCAATTCTGAATTGTTTCCATTTTTTCTTAAATAATCTCATTATAAATTTTGATCATATATGCTATTTTTGACACAATATCTAGAACTACCTATAGCCTCTCTCCAACCTATTAATAGGAGGATAATGCACTTCAACGCACCGAACCCACGTCCTCTTACATTAGCAACAATGCCTATGCCAATCGAGCTAAAACTCAATTGTCAATTCTGAAGTGCATTATCCTCCTATTTAAGGGTTAGGAAGAGATTATGAGTAGTTTTAGGCATTGTATAAAAAATTAGATATGATAAGAATCCATAATTAGATTAATGTTAAAAAAAATTCTCCTTTTAGATATCTTTTATTCGACATGCTAAGATTAATAAGGGTTTTTGTTGGGTAATATAGTTTGAGATTTTGGAAATTTTTAGTTTTTAGATTCAAGTCTCAACCTATGAAAAATGTATGGATTCTTTTCCTGATTTATTCCGATTAGTTAACGAGTTAGTAAGGACTAATTCAAAAATTCTTTTAGGAGGGCCAAAATTGAATTATAAATATTTGAGATGCCAAATATAAATTTTATTATATATTAACTTATTGTTTTATCATTTTTGAAGGGATGAAATAGATTATTTTTTTTATTTTTTGGGGGTGAAAGCATAATTTTTTCATATATTAATTTATAATTTGATTATTTACAGAGAAATTAGAATTGCAATTTTTCAATTAAGGGCTCGACCTACCCCCTTTTATTCGCCCCTATTAGTTAGTTTAATTTAATTGTTGAGTTATTTATTCAATTCAATACTTATAATGAAAACTTGTAATAATTGATTATGTTGGAACTGACGTAACTTCAAATATATAGTATTATATATAATCAAATATATAGTACACTAATGATATATTTTTTAAATTTTATTAACGGCGTTTAAAAAATTAATGTATCGTTAATAGATATTTTAAAAAAAATAAAAAAGTAAACACATGAAACACATGATAATTTTTATAAAATTAAAAAACTCTACTTATCAAGCAATAATATATATTCATATACTGATTTTTTTTATTTTTGACTAATCTTATTATAGGTTTTGATCATATCCGTTTTTTTTTACATAAAGTCTAGAACTACCAATGGCTCTTTCTCAACCCATAAATAGGAAGATAATGCGTTTCAGTACACTCAAACTCATATTTTCCTACATTGACAAATATCCATACTAATCGACCTAAAACTCAATTTACTGATATAGTGATTTTTGAGTATTAGCGGTGATGAGACCAATTTTGGCTCACTACTTTCCAATGAAATTTGTTGCTATAAATGATTTCATTTCTTTCACGGCAAATATAGCTAATTCAATAATTGTGTGTACTTTAAAGAAGTGATTGATTTGAGATGTATGTGTGCGTAAGGACGAAATTGAAAAAGATTAAAAAGTTGTCCTTGCTCTTTCTCTCTTTTTTCATTCTGCATAACAACAACCGACCACTTCTGGTCATAGCATTTCGTATTATGCATTTACAATCGATAATACCTTATATGAGGTTGGATTATTTTTTAATTAGGTTTTATTTTTTATTTAAATTATTTTTTTAAATTTATATTTTTATCTAAATTTTCTAATTTTTCGAATAGATTTTCAGGCCGAATCGAATGACCTGATCCATGAATAATTCTAATTATGCTCCTACATATTTAATACTCTCGATATATATATATATTTGAATGAATTTAAATAAAATCGAATATGAAATACATAAGTATATAAATCAAGTCAAATTTAATTCGTATTATGTTGGGATTTAAATTTGTCTTATTTTAAAATATTGTGTTGCATGGACATTAAACCCAATCTATATGCAATTTCTTTCTATTGAAGAAATGGATGAAGTGGAGAGATGGTGATTGGAGGATGGATCCATCAAACCCACCTAACAACTTTAATAAGGTGTTAGGTTACTTAGGTGGTGTCAAGTTCTCTCTTGGTTTTTCCTTTTTATCTAATTGAGAGGTGGTGGTGGTCATGCACATTAATTTTGTTTTTCAGTTTTCATTATCTCTAGGTCTTAATCAATCTGCTCTACAATTAATTCTAACTGTTTTTACTTTTAGGCCGTAAATTACTTGAGTTTGATTTAAATCTTTTTAATTTGATTCGGTAATCATCGATTTGAGCTTGAGCTATCGATAAAACTAAATTCAAGCAATTGGTGAACTTGAGTTTTTTATATGTTTGAATTACTAAATTATGTTATTATTCTTAATATATGTTATTAACCTTAAGTTTAATTGTCAAGCCGAGCTTGAGCTTGAGTATAAAAATTGGTAAATGAGCTTAATTGAGCTCGAGCCAAGCTTGACCTTAAGACATATGTTCAATCGAGCTTGAGCCAAGTATTGAGCCTCAATTTTCGAGTTGAGCTCGAGCATAGTAGTATTCGGGCTCAGCTCGGCTCAGTTACATCTCTATATGTAAAATACCTTTTTAGTCCTTTAAATACTTCACCGGTCATTCTTTTGCAAAAACAATTTAGGTTAAAATATTTCATAGGTCCCTGTACTCTTTATAAATTTAGAATTAAGTTCCTATACTTTTATTTCTAAGAATTAAAAAATAGTATTCAGTATCGATTAGAGGTGTGCATGGGCCGGGCCGGGCCGGGTTCGGGCCGGGCTCAATTAAAAATTTAGGCCCGTTCGTCGGGCTCGGGCCGGGCCGGGCCCGGAAAATGGGCCTAAAATTTTGCCCAAACCCGACCCGAATAAAAATATTAAAACCCGGGCCCGGCCCGGCCCGCCCATATTAATTTTTACACTATTTTTTATATAATTTTAAAATATATATAAACCATAAAAAATACTAAAAAACCAAAATAAATATTTCTCAATAAATAAAAAATAAATTTTAAAAAATATGTATACTTAAATAACAATAAAATAGATGTAACTTAACAAACAAATGCCTCTAAAATAATAACAAAATTAACAAATGTCTTTAAAATAATAACAAAATTAACAATAAAATAAGTTTTATACAATATCTAAACAATAACAACAAAATAGTAGCAATATAATAGTAAAATGATAGCAAAATAGGGAGAAAATAATAGGAAAATATTATTAAAAAATAAATTATTTTTTGTCTTTAGTGAATTCGGGCCGGGCCGGGTCGGGCCCGGGCCGAAAATATCTTACCCGAGCCCGGCCCATTTTTTAAACGGGCCGTATTTTTTTGTCCAAGCCCATTTTTCGGGCCTATATTTTTGCCCAAACCCTCCCACATTTCGGGCGGGCCTTCGGGCCGGGCCGGGCCGCCCGGCCCATGCACACCTCTAGTATCGATACTCCGAGCAATTCTTAGTCCAATCGATTTGATCAGCTAGGCCAATTCACTTCTAAAAACAATAGCCAAAACTAATTCAAGTGTTTTTCTCTTACAACATGTAATCACCTTTTTTTTTTAAATATATTTTATATATGTTTTACCAAACATATTCGATGTTTATAACTATTCCTCTCAACAATATTATTTCTAAAGGTGAAACCTATATGTAATATAGTGAACTTTTTGACCCTTTAAATAATTACTTCATTCATTCTTATGGTAAAACAAATTATTCTACTCTTTTACTGATTGAGTTTTAAGCTCTGTTAGTATTGACATTATTACCCGTGTAAAAGGATGTGGGTTCAAGCGTACTGAAACGCATTTATCCTCCTATTTAAGGGTTGAGGTAAATTATGGATAATTATAAACATTCTATCAACTTAAAAACTTCCGAATACATTCACAATCAAATTAAAATTAAAAAATATATTCTATTTTTTTTAAGTGGGACTATTGTCAGTATCCCTCTTTTTAAGGGCTTCCCAAGTGGCCCCCTAACTTTATGTTGTATTAATTAATTAACTAATTAATATCATTATACCCTCATTATCTTTTTCCTTTCTTATACTTACTTATTAATATATATCCTATTTTTCACTTTATAGCTTCCATATCAAATTTATGTCTTTGTTCCCATTTTTTATTTCCCTTAATTATTTGTTTTTAACTCTATGTGTAACACATGTTCAAACATAGTTTTAAAACAAATACATGATTCTTTTTAAATTTAAAGGGAATCAATTTTTTCGAGAGAATTTTTATTTTTAAAGTGTTGTCTTTTGGACAGTTAACTCGAATTTTAATAATTGAAGGTATTGTTCTCGTGTAAGGATTTTGTCCTCAGCCTCTTTGAAGAGTCGTGTACGATTCATGGAGTGGAACACCTCTATCGGTGGAGATTTATATTTGTAAAATTCAGGATAGGTGTTAGTATTAAGCGTGTGAATAATTACAAAGATACTTGGGTGCATTGTAGCTCGAACCACCAATGTAGCTCAAGTGGCACTAGGTTTACATTTAAGAACCAAGGTTAGTGGTTCGAATTACGACTAGCCCAAATATTTCCATAATCATCCATACGCTCAATACTACCACTTATCTCATATATTGCAGGTATCTGTATACCGAATACATCATCTCAATTCACATGCTAAAGTTTTTGCTTTATTTTAATTATCTTCCATACATTTCATGTCCCATTGGAGGATCTCTTTCTTCATTAATTCATGCACATTAAGGGTGCATAATTAATTATTTTATGTAATCTATTGGGGAAATAAAAGAGGTGACCCTAGATTCCCACGTTATCCCACTCAAACAACAAAAAATTACTTCAACCCTAGATTCTCTTTCTATTCACATTAGTTTGAGAATTTAGCCGCTTTTATTATTTGATCCATGAAATCCATTAAGGTAAGGTGATGTAATACATTGAGATTGTACCATATTATCATTTGAAAATTTTAAATATATATAAAATTTGAAGGTGATTATGTGATACAATCTTAAAATAACATAACATCAAACCTTATTAGGATCCAAATTTACAAGCCAAATTAAGAAAAAATTATCAAATTTTAAGATTAATATACAAATTAAAAAGATAATTATTGATGCATAAAATTTAATTTTAATAATAACACCTATGATTACATACAACCTGAGAATTAAGTGTGTCACTCATTCCACTCAAACTAAAGCTTATCCAAATAATGCTGTCTTCTACCATATTTATTAATTAATTAATAATCATAATTATTCCATAATTATGATTAAAGAATATAATAAGAGTATAGCCCACCGAAGGAAGCATGGATCCCCTTCTAAATGAAGGTGGTGGCAATCCCACTTAAGTTATATTTTAATTACTAATAAGGTTCCATCTCTAAAATAAATTCCATCCTTAATCCACATTATACAAATTCCATTACGTACGGCATCAAATAAATTAGTGCCTGCTAACGTAAGGGAATCAAAGTCGTACGTTTATGTCTAAGGAACTAAGATAATCTTAATTTATGACATCAATCAAATCAATTTATAGTGTTGGAGGTCATATATCTACACTCTTGCTACAATATATATATATATATATAATCGGATTTTTTTATCAATATCAATTCATTTAATAAGCTTTTAGAATGTAAATGATTAGTTGCTGAATTCGTTTCGGTAGATACCTTGAAGTTTATTGCCCCCATTATGCCTTCTAGTATTAAACAATGTCTCATCTTATCGATTTAGGCTTAATTTGGTTGGAGTATTCTTTATTTCCAGCACCTTTATCCTTCTATATAAAAGTTAGAGAATGAATATGGATAAATCTAGACATTGTATATGTAAAAAAATAATATCTTATCTCATTCTTTTTATCTTATTGCCATTTAAGCTTAGGCGAAAGCTTGAAGGTTCTAAAGTTGAATTGTAAAAATTATGTTTAAATTTTGAATGTATATTTATTTTGATTTAAGTTTAATCATATCTGAACTCTATACTAATATTTACAAAATTTAAAAGATGATATAACTCTAGTGTGAAATTATTTGAGAAAATTGTATCCATATTTGAAGTGAAATCGTGTATACAAAATATTAGCTAATATAAAAAAAAAAATTAAGTAGGAGCAGAATATGATTCATGGACAGTTCTATACTCAAATTGATGATATCACAACAATTAAATGACCCAAAAATAAAATAAAATAAAATAAAATAAAACACATAAACTAAATTATATATATTCCAACTTTAGGAGACTAATTGTCAACCTAGATGCCACATTTCCCATTTAAAATAAGACCCAAAAAATTAATTTTAAAATTAAAAGTAAATTAAAGCTTTTTTATCCTATTGGCAGAAAAGGAGATAGGGTCACTTAAATATGTTCATTGCTCATGAGTGGGATTTGGTATGGATTTATTCCTTACGTCTTGTCATTATTTTCTCTAACCTATCTTTAAAGATAATAAGCAATATTAGTGGAATAATTAACAAATATGGAATAAAAAAATAAAGGTCATCGTCGATTGAGTCTTAATTCGATTACTATGTGCATTATTATTAATGTAAGACGACATGGATTTGAGTGTTCGGAATTACATTATCTTCCCATTTATGGCTTGAGGTGGGGTGATTGAAAAAAATGATAATAAGGGTTAGTATTTAAGTTAAGATACAGTCACATGTTTTATTTTTTTATTAACTTTCATTACACTTTAATATGAGTAAAAGTATCGTAAAGGTTCCTATACAAAAAGTTAGATAATATTTTGCCCATTCGACCAAAAACATAAGTGAACAGGTTAGTTCCTATACATTAAATAAATAACAAATTGGCCATTCCTGTTAAAAAGTTCATCCATTTGTACTATTAAAAACTAGCGTGACCGTTAAATAATCAAACAGTGAACATGACATACTTTGTATAAGAATTAATTTGAATGGTAATACATCAAACCTAAATTTCATTTATGACGTATAGCATAATCGAATGTATATTAGTAGACTAATTTTTCTATCCATGATACTTTTACCTCCTATAACGATATACATAATTTTTATAAAGTTTAAAATTTTCATTTTTCAATAAATTTTATATATATATATGTAATCTTATTTTGGGTAATTTACATTCTAAGTGAATTATATATACAATCATATTTATTTTTTTGTATTTTTATAAATTATAATATGTTAATAATTAATAGTAAATAAACTTTGAATAATTATGTTTATATAATTTTATATTTTACTTTAATTAAATTTTTATACACATGTACATTAAAAATGTGTGAAAAGTGATTATATGATTATGTTACCAAATTTATGTTGAATAACGGAATATGAAACAAAACTCCACGTGTCATTTACTGATTGAAGCTGACAACTAAAGTGGGTCCCACAACACCATTTGAAGAGACAACTATTTGGTGGGGCCCTTCACCCTTATCCTATCCTTTTTAAGTTTTTTTTTTTTAAATATGATTCTGAATTTTAAATTAAAAAAAATAAAATAAGTAAATCTTAAATTTACGAAGGTATAATTCGATAAAAAAAAGAAAAGAAAGCATAAGTGTGAACTATATGATAGATAATTAAGCCTTTATTTGATTTGTTATTTCTTCTTCAAGTTTATCATATTTCCTTTGAATTATTATTTAGCAAATATGGAAAAAAATGAAATGGAGTTCGAAAATTCACTTAAAATTTAAAATTTAAATTTAAATCCGGTTAAATTGTGCATGTATGTCAATTTTTTTTTCGTTAATTGGCTAAATAGATCATTCTTTTCAAGATTTAGAGAAATAGATTGATTTTGGAGAAGGTATGAAAGCAGTCCAACTGGACAAGCTTTTACTAACATGTCAGGAAAGCACGCACAACTGAAAACGTTTTTTAAAAATTCCAAAGGAAACGCGTCCAGTTGGATGCGCTTTCCCTAACATGTCAATAAAAGGTCGTCCAGTTAGACGTGCTTTCTTACCAAATGTGCAAAAAGCTCACCCAACTAGATGCGTTTTTTTTGAAACTGTGTGGAAACTGGGCGAGCTTTCCTGCCAACTAAAAAAAAAATTTGTGCTTTCCATTAAAAAATTGTACTAACTTAAAAAACATAGAAAATGAAGGGAAAAAACTAATTTGTTATATAATTATAGTAAAATATATAATATCTAATTCGAGATCTAATCCAGGATCCGACCCAACATACTCGTAGTTTAAATAACCTAGGCACTTCATTTGAAAAAGGAGACTCTCACTCTATTTTCTGAATGAGAAGACCATCTACCTCCATCTTAACTTCCATCTTGACTTCTATTAGTACCGTGTATCAAAAAAACTTCACTATAAAAGAACATTCACTTTATTTGTACAATTTAATTAAAAAAACTCAATTGACCAATTCTATATTTTAATAGATTAACTGATTAGCTTAAGTATTAATTAACTGAACCTATAAATAAATTTAATTAAATGTAATGTTTAATAAAAGATGCCCACAAAAGACATACATTTCAAATTAAAGTGCATGCACCATACAATTTCAATCAACCATAGGCTTTTATCCATTGAATTTGAGTATTTAAAGTTAAAATTGTATGTTGAATCATAATAATTTTACAATGAGTTTGTTTATTCGTGCTTATTCATCTTTTTTCTTAAAAAATTATTGATTTTCGATTGAGTCTTAACTCGGTTAGTATTAGTATTGGTGTTAGTGTAGGAGAACGTGGATTTGACTGTGTTGAAGCACATTTATCCTCCTATTTAAGAGTTGGGATGAATCATGATTAGTTCTAAGCATTGTTTCAACTTAAAAACTTTCAAATACTTTTACAATTGAATTAGATTTTTTTTTAAATGTATTGGTAAACATTTAAATTATTTATATTTTTACTTATAACATATAATTTTTTTAAAAAGAAAAAAAAGGAAAGAAATCTTTTTGTGAGATTGGACTCTTTTAAGGAGAAATTTTTGAAGTGTCCACTATTGGGAATCAACGAGCCTTTTAACATTGGAGATATTGTGCTTGGGGTGTCTATATTTGATTTTATCCTCGTATTTTGTTTCCCAACTTCGCGAAGAGCACTCAACAAATTCATGGAGTGGAAAAAGTGGCACCATTCTTACCACCAAAGCTAAAAGCTCACATTTCCTTAGTGAGCAACGCATGATCTATTCCGTGAACCCATCATGGGCTATCTAAAAAGTCAAGGGACAAAATTTGGGGATAAATCGAGCACAAATACTCCGAACAAAATATTTCCACCTATGAAAAATCCGTTAACTATCAATGTACAATACCTCAAAAAAATTCTCCAAATAAAAATCTAAACTCCCCTCAACAACCTCACTTGCAATTAATTTTGAAATGAATTTGATGTCAATTTAGTTACTCCATTCATTCATTAATTGTCATAAATTTTAACTCAAAAAAAGATAAAAATTGTTGAGCTAAAATTTGTCCAATAATTTCAACTAATTTTTGGCATTATTTGTTGTTGTTTTTTTTATAATATGATGCTTCAAATGTACATTACTTTTAAGCTTTGATCATTATAATTATATTTTCAACAATTTATCATCTTGCTAATCAAATAAATATTTTCTTTGTCTTTTATATTTTTAGAGTTAATTATTAATTAATTGTTCATGCTCAATCCATTACCAAATCTATGTCTTGTTATATTAGTAAAAGAAATAAAAAATACATTGCTTATCTTCATACTATCTAAATTTGGCAACTCATTAGGTTTTACATGCATATATAGGCATTGTTCAAATTTTCAAGTTTAATTACTTTTTTTTGGAAAAGATAAGAATAAAGTTACTCGGTGATTGAATTTGATAGAAGACTTGAAAATAAATCTTTCATAGTTTTACTTGTGATGTAATCAATTTGTTTACGTTGAGATAAATATTGCAGTAACACTCTAATGTTGTCTTTAAATAAGAGGTTTAAGGTTTAATTACATTTTACCGATTGAGTCTTTTCTCGATTGGTATGAATATTATTGTCAATGCAAAAGGACGTGTGTTCGAGTGCGCTAAAATGCCTTACCCTCCTATTTATGGGTTGTGGAGGGGCTATGAGTAATTTTAGGTATTGTGTCAAAAAGGGCAGATATAATACCTATAATGAGATTGTTCAAAAAAATTATGCTTACAAATTTAAGAAAAACTTAAACATAACCTAAAAACTTAAACATAACCTACCATGGACCAAGAAAACTCTAGACAAAATCCGTATAAATAACAACGGAGAAAATGAAAATTTTCACTATATAATTTTATTTTTTAGGATAGCACGAATTAGTATAATAATAAAATTACATTTTGACCCTTCTAAAAAATTATTCATTTTTATCATTCTAAAACAATCTTCTAACCTGACCGAAATTTAAATCAAATATAAATTTAAACAAAATCAAAACATAAAATCCAAATACTTAAACTCTCACCTCTCATATTTATCAATCATACCAAATTCTCATTATCTACTCATACATATATTGGATTATGGTGAATTGTTAATCAAAATCGAAAATAACATAATTTTTTTAACAATCTTATTATAGATTTTGATTATATCTATATTTTTATAGCTTCTCCCGAACTGATAAATAGGAGAATAATGCATTTAAACGCATTTGAACCTATGTCCTCTTACATTGACAACAATACGCACACCAATAAAACTAAAATTGAATGGGAAAAAAATAGCAAAAGTACATTATCATTAACAATTTAATATTATATAACCATGAATGTAACAATCGTGAAGAAGACCCTCACTTATAATTTATCAAAGTGCAATCCACGTATGACTAAGAAGAAGGACCATGGTTTACGTGTTTTAAATTTTACTTTACAATAAAAAGTATCTAAAATTATATTTATATTATTTTGAATATTTTTAATTGAGTTATTATCATAAATTAAAGAATCTAAGACTTTAAAGATTTATATTTGAGTTTCATCATTTATAAGTGTCATGTGTGGCTCATCTTTCAAATTATTCCGAATTTAAATTTCATTATATGTAGCCTCTTGTTCATATTTATTCCAATTTAGATATACTTTAATTTTCAATTCTACAGTACTCTTATCACATTATATGAAAATTTTAAAAATTTTATTTTTAAAAATAGTATATATTTTATAAAATTTTACCATCGTTAAATCTTAACGAAATTCGATAATTAAAAAAATTTGTGAAAAAAATTACATAAATTAATTTATATTTAAATAAAATAGAAATATATAAAAAGAAAATTCATTGAACTTTTTAAAGCTGGTTTGTTTCTTCTCGTAAGTGCGTTTCCCCATACACTGTTTCGTTTAGAAATTCTCAAAGAACTCCTGAGTGGCCCCCACTTTGTGGGTCCCTTCAAATTTAGTACAAAAATGACGCCATATTTCTCATTAATCTTCTTCTTTTTTTCCCTTATATAAATACCTTCACATGCTCCAAGCATTAACCCAAAGCTCACCAAAAAAAAAAAACTCAGCTTTCTTTTTTTATTTTCAAGCAAAAATGGAAGCAAGAGAGCCACATAATGCGACGGCAAGGACACATTCAGGCGTAAACAGTGAACTCCACACGTCACCCTGGCATTCGCCGGTACCGTACTTGTTCGGCGGGTTAGCTGCCATGTTGGGTCTTATAGCGTTTGCGCTTCTCGTCCTTGCATGTTCTTATTGGAAACTATTGGGTCACAACGAGAACGACGGTGAAGGGGGAACGGAGAGAGACTTAGAAGCCGGAGAAGGTAAAGGTGAAGCTGGTCGGCCGGTTATGGAGCCAAAGGTTCTTGTTATAATGGCGGGAGAAAAAAAGCCGACGTTTTTGGCCACCCCAATTGGTTCTAACGGGTCGTATTATTTCGGTGACAATAGTGAAAAGCGATGTTGCTGTAGTGATCAAAAGGGAGAGGAAGGCAAGCAAGATGAGAAAGAGGTCTGCCGTGGTGGTGATGGTGGTGGTGACGGTGGAGCTGAAACTACGGTGACCCAGCAATCTTCAAGTGATGATCATTGATTTTGTGAAAGAGAAAATTGAAAAAAAAAAAAAGAAAATTTAGGATGATATAAGATCAGATATTGAGTATTTCAGGGTGGGGGTTCTTTTGAAGGATGGGTGGTGGTGGTTGTGTTGTGGGTCTGTATATTTAGCTTTTTTATTTTTCGGCTTGCAATTGCATGCTCCATTGATGTTAGCTTTAGCTTTTTCAGTTTTCCTTTTGTTTTTTTCTGTTTTTTGGGCTCTTTCTCTGCCAATTTTTTTTTATGTTCACCTTTCGGTACGTTTTACGGTTCATAGTAGAGAGGTTCGTAATGATCTTTTTCAACATTATCATCTCTATTAATTTTTCTTTTTTGAAATGTAATATAACTTATAATTGCACTTAACATTAATCTTTTCTTTATTTTCTAATAATTTTGATAAATATAAATTTTAATGAGATTGAATGTAAGCAGAAATTCACTTTCCTCCTTGAATTCGATGTTGGTTATAAGGGTTTTTTCTAAGGTGTTGAAATTAAATTATATATTCTTATAAGAGTTAAAATGTAATTTTACAATTTTTATAGTTTTTATCTTTATAAATTTTAAAATATTCAATCAAAATTTTATCATTTTTAAGAGGCCAAAGTATAATTTTACATTTTACTAAATTAAAATTTTGTAAAGCTTAAAGAGGTAAATGTGAAAATTAACATTTTAAGGGGACTAAGGCTCTTGCTAGACCCCCTAGCACAGCCCTTGGTTTGGTAATCATATTAAATTTCGGATTTAGTTGAATCAAACCTTAAATTGAAGCAAAGCTTTCTCAACATTATTTATCTACCTATAAGATTCGAATGGTATTGAGTTCCTTATCATTCGACCCAATAAACATTGGTCTTGATCTCTAAAGAGCAATAATCACATTAAAAATTGATTCATTTATGAGTTTCGTTTATTCATACTCTAAACGGAAATAAAATTATTTTATTATTATTATTTTCATTCGCAAAACTCAAACTTAAAATCTATTTTAAGAAGTATTAAGTTAATTCTTTGAAATTTTGTGGAAGTTTTCTAGAAAATTTTTATATTCTCAAAAGTAACATAATTTGGTATATCATAACATGGAAGAGAAAAGTATTTACAATTTACATTGTTTATTTTAACGATTCAACTATAAATTTATTATTATAATTATATTTTTTATGTATGAAAATTTTCAAATCAATCTGATATTTCCATCATATCAATAAAAAAAACTCTATATATATTTATTAAACGATTGAAAGTTTTTATATGAAAATAATAGTTAAAAAAAATTAATTCATGTAAAATTACTTTAATTTTATATAAATATTTATTGATTAAACTTTAATTAAATTAGCACCGTTACTTATTACAAATAAAGAAGAAATCCTATTTAAAAGTTAAAAGAAAACTATGAATATAAAAATATATTGTATTAAAAAATATATATTAATATTTTTGGTTCATATTAAATTTAAAAATTCCTTTAAAAAGTGATAAAAAGACAATAAATATAAAATCTAACTGTCGTACAGTAGTTCTTTACTTGTGAAATAATTTAGTCTACTTTTTCCTTATCACTTTCATCATTATAATTTTCTTTCTTTCTTTTTTTCCTTTTTGAGTTAACACAAATATTTTAATTTTAAGTAATCATTTATCAAAATAGTGATTTTAAATTCCATAAAAAAATGCCAATACAAATATAATATATATATATATATATATATAAACATTTCAGAAAAATATAAATAGAAAAAATAATTAAAAATTTTCCTTTCCAAACACGTGTCTAGCTCTCACAATCTAATTAGAACTAACCATGTATCGTGCCGGGTTTCGGCTTGGCCATGTCAAATTTTAGGTTCATTTTCTAGGCTCAATCCAAAAAATGAGTTTAAAATTTTGCCCAAGTCCGGTCTAGATAAAAATGCTAAACTCTAAACTCGGACCGGTTTGCCCATATTAAAATTTTTATATAAAAATAAATTTAAAAAATATAATACATCAAAAACATTAAAATAAATGTTTCCCAACAAATGAAAAAATTTAAAAAAAATTAATAACACTAAAATAGGTGCAACTTAGGAAGCAAATACCTCTAAAATAATAGCAAAATTAATGATAAAATAAGAGTTATACAATACCCAAACAATATAATAGCGAAATGATAGCACAATAATGAAAAATAGTAGCAAAACGATAAAAAACAGCAACAATTTTTTATTTTGCAAATTCAGGCCAAGCTAAATAAAGCTTCCTTAAGACCTGACCCATTTAGAAAACAAGCCTTACTTTTTGTCCAAACTCATTTTCTAGGTTTATAGTTTTACTCAAACCCTCTCACTTTTCAAACGAGCCTTCAAGCAATGATAAATGACTCAATCCATGATCAAGTCTTCGGGCCAGTTCTGCATTGCTTTTCAAAAGCACTTCTGGCTCCAAAAGCACTTCTGGAAGAAAAGCTGTGCAGAACAAGCTGCTTTTGGCTGAAATTTTTAGCTTTTCAGAAGTGCTTTTCAAAAGCACTTCTGAAAAGGAGAAGCTAAAATTTTTAGCTTTTCCTCTCCCAAAAGCACTTTTAGTGCTTAATTACTTTTTTACCCCTCCAATAACATAATACTTTCTCTTTTTTTTTCTTGATACTTAATTACAAATGTATTAAAATTATTAATTAAAAATAAAAAATATTTTTTAAAATACTAATTACAAATATTTAATAGTTATATTTAAATATTTAAAATATAGTTTATATATTCTAATTAAATTTTATAAATAATTAATATTTATTGCTTAAAAATATTTAAAATTTATATTTTATATATTAAAATATTAATAAGAAGTTATAATAATTTTTTTATATTTTTACTAAAATATAATAAATTAAATAATTTAAATATTATTTAAATGCATATTTGTTACTTGATAATAACATGTCTAAAATGGACATTTTATTTCTCAAAAGTACTTTTTCACAGCAATGCTAAACACTCAAATTTTTCACAGCTCTTCTCAAAAGCACTTCTCAAAAGCACTTTTCCACAGCACTTTTCAAAAGCACTTTTCAAAAGCATTGCCAAACTAGCCCTTCATATAATAGCAATACAAATTATGATTGTCTTATTTATTTCGCTGGAGATTATTGTCTTATTTATCATATAATAAATGTAATATACATGATCAAAGTATAAACTCAATTAGAATACATTATTCTAAGGTTCCTTGAACTTAGTAGATGAGGTTTTGGTTCGTTAGTTAAAGTGCATGTTTTCCAGTTTTATTATAAGTAATTACGATCTGTGGGTTTTTATTCTATGCATATGTTACTTACGAGTTTTAATTTTTTTTTGTTAGTTCAGTTATTGTTTAATTTTCGTCCTTTGTGCTTTGCACTAATTTAATTTTACATTGTAGTTGATTGAACATATATTTGCATTGTACTTGTGAATGTACTATATTTATATTAGTCAAACTCTCCCCCCTAAAAAAAAAAAAAAACTAAGACAAAAGTACGCATAAATAAGAATTATCTTCTGTGGAGAATATTGGTATGTGGGGATAAAAATAAATTTATGAAAAATTACGAAAAAAAGTAAAGGTTGTCCAAGCTTTGAACTCATGATTAGATATCAATTTAAGACTTGATAATACAAGTCTTTTACCACTACATGAATAGTTTAGCAGACTCAATTTACCGTTCACTCAAATTCTGTTTTTAATCCCTACTCTACATAAGTTGTAAATTTAGTTTCAATACTTTAATCTAATCATTTTTAATCCTTATTCTTTTTTTAGTTTTGAAATTTCAATCGTGACTTAAGCAGCAATCATTAAATCCATTAAATTAAATCCTTCTATTTCCAAGATCTTATACGAAAAATATATTATCATGTCTATAATGTAATGTCAGCTTACAATTTGTTGTTAATGAATTTAGTGGCTACAATTCAATTTAGAACTGAAATTTCAAAATCAAAAAAGTAAAGAGATTAAAATGATTAAATTGGAGAACAATGATTAAATCTACAACTTACTCATAGTATTAGAGTAATAATAGAATTCGACCAAACGAATTTAACTACTTCTGTTTGAATCGAGACTATAATATTAAAAGTAAAAATAAAAACTAAAAATTAAAAATTAATCAAATTAAAATAGAAAACTAAATCTATAATCTACACCTAACTTTTTATGTTGAAAGTAAAAAGAAAAGCAATACTTTTCTATGGGGTTCATTTTTTTGGATTTCATTATAGGAGTGAGCTCCCTAAATGTAAAAGGGATGGCCCATGGGCTGAATCTTAAGTAGGCCCAAGATTAGAGTCCATAATAGATGTTCAAATCAGAGAAACCAAGCCTACATTCTAAAAAATTTTAGCATAGGATTATTATTAATATCTTTCTATTTTATCTTATTTTAAATGCAATTAATTTATTTTATAGAGTAGTTAACAGCATAAGGAAGCAGGAATTAAGGTTCATTGTTGGATATCAGACTTTAAATCTTATTGATGTAATCTCCACCATAATTTGCAAGGTGAAAATATTTGATAGTTCTGTCTATTATAGAAATAAAAATTTATCACTCGATTATTAAATAGGTAAATTTAGTCTATTTATTTTAAAAAAATCGAATAAAACTAGTATTCGATAGAATTAATATTTCTTGTTTTTAAAAAAATGTTATTTATTATTTAACAAAGTTAATATTATGAAAGTTTTTATGATTTTTGTAAATGAAATCGAGTTGAATCACAAATTTTAAAAAAAAAATTGATATCTACGATTTAGTTTTATTTAATTTTTTTAAATAACAATAAGACTAAATTAATCTATTTAATAATAAATAAACTAATTTGATTTAATCTCTATAATCGATGTAGACCTAATCATGAGTCGTGCCACTCGGCCTAGGCTAAAAGCCCGTTTGAAAAATGAGAGGGTTTGGGAAAAAATATAAACCCGAATAATGGGCTTGGGCAAAAAATGAGACCTATTTTCTAAATGGGTCGGGCTTCGGTAAACTTTTTTTTGCCCGAACTTAGCCCAACTTGAATTTGCAAAAAAGTTGTTTTGTCACTGTTTTAATGTTATTTCGCTATTATATTATTATTATTTTGTTGTTATTGTTTTATTGTTAATTTTGCTACTATTTTAAAGCTATTATATTTGCTAAATTTTACTTATTTTAGTGTTATTTAAGTATAAATAATTTTTTCATTTATTTTTAATTTATTGGGAAACATTTATTTTTTAATATTTTTAATGTTTTGATGTATTATATATTTTTTAAAATTGTTTTTATATAAAATAATAATGTAAATGGACTAAACTCAAGTTTTAGCATTTTTATCCAAGTCAAGCTTGAACAAAATTTTAGACTAATTTTTTGGGCTGAGCTCGTGTCTAAAATTCTATTGAGGCCCGTTTCATGATCACTTCTAAATAGAGAGAACAAAAGAAGAAAGTGCCGAGACCAACAAGGTATGCATTGCATTCCCAATAATAAATGAAAGTTCAAATCATAATTTCGATATTATTGAGAGAAGTAATTATGAATTTCAAATATAATCCGTAACACAGACATGAACGATAAAAAAAAAATAGTTGAGAAAAACCCAAGTCAAACTTTAGTAACATAACAACAAAAGAAGTCCCTCTCAATAAAAATGGTGAAAAGGGCTTCATTTTTTTCAGAACTGCAAGCAAAATATCAGTTCTTAGAACTCTTAGCATCTGCTTGCGTATAACCCTAAAAGCCCCAAAAATCAACGGCTAACAAAAACATCACCGTTATTTGGGTTACATAATATCTTCCTTAATCTTAATGGACTTGGGATTATTATTCTACTTGCTACATAACTAGTTGAATTTTACGATATCATCACTAAAATTAAATTTTTTGGTTTCATTTTTCCACGTTTCCCTTTCATAAAAAAGATGGGACGCTACCGTAGTAATGCGTGCGGGATGTCGTCGTCGTTGTTGATGATGGTGATGTTGCTGAGTTACAGAGATGGTCAACTCGGTTGTGGATTTGGGTTCTTTTAACAAAACGACCTTTGATTCTCGGTCTTGATTCAGCGTAGGCTTTTCGTGAAGCGTAACGAACTGTTTTTTCAAATTTCCTCTTCTTTCTCTTTTCTCTGTATCTCAAAACTCGAGCCACTCGATCCATTGTACCAACTTGGTCTACTTGGTTGTTGCATATGAGTACGCTTGGATCAGTTGTGGTACCTCTTAATGGGTACGAGATATCTGATAGGGAATTCCCATCACCTAACTCAACCGAGGATGACGATACCTGAAAATTTTTATTTAATTGTCCACATCAAAATCTATACATATATTTGATTTCAATATAAGTAAAAAATAATAAATTATATAATAAATATATTTGGTTTCAATCATATTATGTGTATTTATAAATTAATTTTTTTATATATAAGATATGAAATAATAAAAGCATCCTTAAAACAACGTAATTTGCTTAATTTGTAAAATAAAGGTATTTTCATCATTATCTAAGTGAATTGTTATCTAATTGACTCATAATCAGGGGTAAATCTAAAAGTGCTAGCAGAGGCTTTGGTCCCTCGAATAAAATGACTATATTGCAATTTTAGCCCCCTTAAAACTTATCAAATTGATTTAACCCTTGGCCAATTTATATTTTTATCTTGACTCTCCAACCAAAAATTTCTAGCTTCACCCTTTTGCTCGCACGGGCAAAGTCAAAAAAATTGCTTTTAAGGGGGATAGATGAATCATAAATTTTGAAGTGTCAAAGTACAATTTTATCATAATATTAATGTGTAATTTCATAAATTTTAAGGGGTTAAATGGCAAATCTACCATTTTGGAGGGTCAAGGACAATACTTGCGTTTTGGTTCGCCTCTGCCTGATCATGATATCAAACTCAAATTTTAATATTAATAGAGATATAATCGGAGAAATAGGATTGAAGTACGTACACTATGGCTGAGAGACTGAGATTGGCAGAAGTGAATAGGGTTGACCACTGGAACTGTTGTTGCCGGTTCGATCTGAACTGGAACTAAGCTTTCCATACCTAAATTATGATGCTGTAAAACATGATATCCATCCTGGTACTCCAAATCAATAAACGGATCCATTTCTGAAATCCCCAAATCATCTGTTTCAACCAGTTTATGATTGAAACCAGGTAACAAAGACCAAGAACCCATCACTACTACATCCTCTTTTTGTGGACCAAGAAAAGGGTCGATCGGGACACGGTAGTGACGACGAGCCAAATGATTAGCGGAGTGAATATCGGCATCACAAGCGACACAAAGCGCAGCGGCATCGGCTTTGCAAGTGAACGCAGCCGGAACTTGCTCGCAAACGTCGCACATCAACACTCTCCCAATGCCGCCGTGGACGGTGGTGGAAGAATCATAACTCAGGCACATAAAATCTGGATCGGTAGCTGTTGGTTTACATGTGTCGCAATGCTTTGCGGCCATTTCAGTTGATGGGGTGAGATCTTTGGAATCAACGTGGAGTTTTACAACAGGCTGTGTGTATTTAGCGAGGCGGGAAAACTAGCTGATAACGAGTGAGAGAAGGACACGTGGTACGATATACACCGTGGAAATGTATTTTGGGGATTTTTAAATGTTAGATTGAAAATGATGGCTTCGTGTCTGTGCCGACCTTGGGCCCAACAGGGATTGATAAGGAAGATGAAGTCATTGCAATAAAAAGGAAAAAATAGAGAAATTGAAAATTGACCCCAATTAAAATATTAATAAATTTATTTTTAATGATTTAATTTTAAAAAGTTTCAAAGTCATCATTGATTTACTCGAAATTTTAAAAAGTATCGAACAATGATTTAATGATCGCATGGTGAATCAATATCCATTAATGAATAGAAGAACATACTTTAAATTCGAGCTGATCTAACAGCTAGTGTTGGAGAATGAAGAAAAAAGTTTTTTAAATTTTGGTTCATAGATTCATGATGTTTAAAACTGTTTCATGAAGAAAAAAACTAGATTGTAGAAGAGAACGAGAATACGAGCTTTTAGTTCGAAGACTTAAATAAAAACTTTCAAACAGTTTAATGAAATCATTTTATAATTTTTTTAAAATTAAGTGATAAAAACATAAATTTACTAATAATTTAAATTAGAATTTGACCATGAATTAGAACATGTAATGATTTAATTTTGATGTAAAGGAAAAGAAAAAGACATATTACGATATAATAAATAAATAAAGTATAACATTTGGGCGGTCATATGGAAAAGGACGTCGAAAACCACTAAACATTTTGATTTTTTTAAAGGGTGGTTGATGTTTGAAAATTATATTTAATGTGAATAAATATTTAAGTAATGCAGATCATTTACTCCTATATCAATATCTAATACATGATTGGAATTGTATATGAATGTTTACATATGGGGGATTTTGGGATTTAATACAATTTTTAAAAATTTTACAACTTTAATGGAATTTTAAAATTTAGGGGTCTAATTAGAATTTTAAATTTTTTTATGAGATTAATGAGAATTTCAAGTGTAATAGGGCAATTTTGCCCGGCCCAATTTAATTTAATAAATAACATAATAATAAAACCAAAAAACCAATCAAAATAAACAAAGTCCTTTATCAGTCCATTTACATGCCAACAAGCCAAACAACCCAATTCAATACAACAAGCCCAATACCCATTTACAACCAGGCCCAAAACCCAACCTAAAATGGCCCAAACTACCTTAGCCCGGCAAGCAACAAAAATCAGACATTGCAAACCCTAGGTGCAGCCTTCTGATGGTACGCCTATGCCTTCTAATCAGCCCCACCTAGCGTCGCACCTACCCTCAAAAGCAGCCACCAGAAGCCGTTCACCAAACCCGTCGCATCACCTGCAAATATGATGAAAGCAGCAACAGAAGCCGAAGGCAGCAAACAGCAGCAAATAGTGATGGCAGCAAACAATGTATTTTAGGGATATAAAGTTACAACGGAATGAAAAATAGGGAGAGGATTCAAAATTTTTTACTTCGTTCGGCTAGAAGTAAAAACCGAAAGCATCTTGTAAAAGGGATCCCCATTTTGTATACGAAAAAATAATCAAAGAGTTTTTTTTAAAGTTGATTTTCATTTTTACTTTCATTTTTTTCTCAAAATCTCTTATTCATCTTTACTTTCGAGAACGATAACAAGAAAGCAAGGAGAGGACGACTTACCGGATTCGTTTCGCGACTCTGTCGTCGGAGGCCTCTTGCTTGGTAATGGAATCGGGCCAGAAATGGGAGGAGAAGGCCCTTTTCCTTTCATTTTTTGAAGGCTTTGCTTTCGGCTTCCCTAAAAAGGGACTCAAATCGGCCGAGTAGGGGTCCCTTTAGGGAATCCCAACCACCTCATGGTGGCTCTGTGAACGGCGGACCTAGGGGGTGTTCAAATCCTAGGATATTAGCAGAAAATAGACCGGTGGGGGGAGACTTTATGTCTCTGTTTTGGAATGGAAGGGGTGAGGGTTTTGATTTAATGGGGAGGACTAAACGGCACCGTTTGGAGCCCTCTTCTACGGCCCAAAAACGGTGCCGTATCGATGACCCAATCCCATGCCCGATCCGACCTGCTTCCAGAGCCCAGGAGGTTCGCGTGTTTCTGGGAAGTGGGCAAATTGCCCTTTAGGTCCTCCCATGTTGTCTGCTCTTATGATTCTGCCCTATCTCGTTCTCCTCCTTTTTTTTTTTAATTTGTCCTATTATTTTTATTTATGTTTCAGTTTGGTCCTTGGACCATTGGAAGATGCTGGCCTAGAAACGCAGTGTATAGGGGCTAGGGATATTTACCCGATAAGTCCCTCAATCCTTAAGCGCGTTTCGTTTTGATCCTTAATGGCTTATTTTTCATTATTTGCAATTTACACTTTAATTTTCAATTCGTCTTTAGCCTAGTCCAAATCTGTTTATTAATTTACTTATTTATTTATTCAGATTTTAAGAACTATTTTATTTTTATTTATCTTAAGTTTGTTTTCTTGTATTATTTCTTTTTTAGTTTCTTTTTTACATATTTTACTATTATTATTTATTTTATTTTAAATATTATCATATCATATGTGCTTTTTGTACCCTATTATTACTATTATTATTATTTTTCTTTTATTTTCTTTTTGTTATTTTTATATACTATTTTTAGTATTATTTTCGATATCATGTGTTATTACCTTCATATATATATATATCTTATTTTATCATCATATTATATTTAGTATTATTTTAATATTATATTGACTATTATATTTTATTTTAATACTCCCCAAATTGGTATATCATTGCCATTTTCTTTTCCGTTATTAATATATAACATATATGCGTGTATATATATATATATATATATATATATATTATGTACATATTGCTTTCTCCTATTGCTATTAAATTAGCCTATTATTTTTATCATTTTTCTTTATTATAATTGTTATTATTATCATTATTATCATTTTAGATACTATACTTCAATATTTTTCGGTAGTTTTTGTTATTGCTGTTTCCTTTGTTTGTTTATTTATTATTTTTACATACAACTTAATTATGTAGTTTTTAATATTATTTTGTTGCTTTTGATCTGTCATTAATCTGCATGCTCGATAATTTATTTTATCCATGTCGTTTATATTACTTTCCTTAATGCATTTGTTCTATTCGTACATATTTTGGTCTTAGATTACTTTTGCACTTCCTTACAAATTCATGATTTTATTAACATTGTTCGACAAAATCACACTTTTACAAAGGTAATATTCGATACTTGAAAATTCGAAAATTCGTACCCTAACTCACTGGGTTTCGATTTTTCATTTAACCTGTATAATCGAATATCCTTTTGATTTCCAAATACAAAGCGCGCTCGTCCCTAAAAGCTCTAAACGTCGTATCCTAACTCACTGGACGAGACGTTCTATTGCTTTGAGACGAGAATGGTTTTTAAACATTCTTTTCAATTTATTCAAATGTCTTTAACAAAAAGGATCGTATTTTAAATTATTTCAAATTTCTAAATATCCGACATTAGGACACTAATTAATCGACTAGGTACCAATTTTGGGCGTATCGGGGGTGCTAATCCTTCCCCGAGCGTAATCGACTCCCGAACCTATCTTTCTGATTTTCGTGGACCAAAATCGTTGTTTTAATAAGTCAAATTGTCTATTAAAAATAACTCCTTTTCAAGGTGATCCGATCGCACCTCAAAAAAGGGTCGGTGGCGACTCCATTTTCAAAACCCAAAGTCGATTCCCCTATTTTTCAAAAAATGGTTTCGACAGCTTGGCGACTCCACTGGGGACCCAGCTTTTGAGAGTCGAGTCTTGAAACAAATATGTGTTGTTAAAATTTTCAAAATTCTTCGTTCAATTTGATATTTAACCATAATCCGAAAATTTCGTTTTTGAAAATCATGCATTTGTAATTATTGCGAATGTTTTGCGTGCTTATTTTATTCTTTTGTTTAAATCTAAAGTTTACGTTTTAGTTTAGCTTTAAATAGAGTGGAAGGTTTGTGAGCCTCTCCCCACGCACTGTTCACGTGCATTTTGCATAACATGAGCGCCATACCCGGGCTCCGTCCATTTAAGTGAAAGTAAACGCTACGCCTTCGTGAGTTAACTCGTCCCTCTGCACAGGCTAGTGAATACTTTTGGGTTACATATGACTTATGCTTTCGTGAGTTAACTTGTCCCTCCGCATAGGCATAAGTAAATGTAATCACTCGAATTGAGCTCGTAAGCCCATGATGGGCCATGATCGAGGTTTCGTATTAGTCTTAGTAGACGATAGTACGAACAATTCGAGTACCTATTTAGAACCGAAACTACATGTAGTGAAACATACGAACCACCCAATTAGAGCCGTGCCGAACCTCTGTTCGTTTAGCGGTTACCAAATGAGTACACGGGAGAAATGCCTCTTACCTGTTACATTTTTACTTTTTATACAAGGGAATCGGGTTTGCTTAGTAGATTAGAACGGATAGCTTAATTTGTCAGAATCTCTGTTTCTCTTTTTACTCATGTTACTAACCATGATTTGTTTGTTGTTGTCTTATTTGTCATCATGCATTTTAGGCATCATTTTAGGAAGGTGTTGACTAGAGACCAGTTGCCAAAAGACGGGTTTCTAATGGAGGAGTCGATTACACTAACAACCGAGAGGAATGTCACGGTTCGGGATTGGTCCCTGAAAACCCAAAGAGAAAGAGGGGATAGTTTAATGGAAGGATGTGTTGCCGATTTACCAGGGCACGTAACGGTGAATGTCCGCCAAAACAATATTGAAGATTTAGTCCAGATTTGGAATCAATGGGATTCAGATACTAGGGGAATCTTCGTCGAGAGGTATGGTGACATAGCTAACTTGGTCGCTGTCAAGGTAGACGAGCGGTTAATACAAGCTTTGGTCAAGTTTTGGGATCCCGCCTATCATTGCTTCACTTTTAATGGAGAAGATATGACCCCCACTATCGAGGAATACGCGGCCTTACTTCGCATTGATAATGTACAGCCATACAAGATCTATGTAAAAGAACCTAAACCGATGACCTTCAAAAAGAAAATAATGAGATTGACGGATATGACCGACACATGGGCCGAGAAACAAATAAAGAAGAAGAATGAAACTATTTGTACCCCGTGGTCCTCTATACGAGATTTGGTCTCGAGCCATCCTGACATCTTAAAGAGGGTAAATCTGTTTGCTTTGGCCGTCTACGGGTTGGTTGTTTTTCCGAAAGTCCTTGGGCACATTGAAGTCGCGGTGGTAGATTTCTTCGAGAGATTAAAACAAGGAGTCAACCCTGTCCCGACAATCCTAGCTGAAACCTTCAGGTCCTTGAATAGTTGTCGGAAGAAGGGAGAGGGACGATTTATTGGATGTGCGCAATTGCTCAACGTTTGGATCATGAGTCACTTTTGGAAAGAGGAACGCACGCCGTATCACATGTTTTCAAAAATGTTTTCCCCTTTAGAAGCCTATTGTAAGAGGGAATGGCCTAAGGAAATTATTGAACGACATTGGGTTTCGGTCTTTCAGAATCTCCGCACTAAGGATGTGACATGGAGGGCGCCATGGATACGCCCGTCAGTCTTATTATATAAGATCGGAAGTCAGGATTGGGTACCACTGCTAGGTCTGTGGGGAGGAGTCGGATACGCCCCGCTATTGGTCCAAAGACAGTTTTCTTCGCGACAATTCGTACCCGCCACCAGAGGTTTAGCGTAATCCGAGTTCCCTTTCGTGGGCGAGGGCTACATGAAGAAGGTTCGAGACATCGCTAAGTCTTGGAAAAGAATTTATCTGATGGAGTTGGCGTTGTATGCCGATACTCTCACCCAAGACTATGATGTATGGAGAAAGCAACGAGTAAAAAGCCAGCAAATATCGTCGACAAGTTATGCTGCTCAGAACCCTTTCATAGAGGAAGCACCATCCGAGCTTGAAATAGCTAGAGGAGAATTTGAACGCGAGAAATCCAAGATGTTGCGGGATCTCAGCGTCCTTCAAGAAGAAAATTACCAATTAAAGATTGACGTTCAAATTGAAAGATCTAGGACTGAAAAAGTACAGAAAGAAGCCGAAATCGTGAGGAACGACTTAAGAGACCTTCACTTGGAAAATAAGAAGCTAAGAGCCACTATCAAGAATAGCGGACTAGGCAAGTCACCTGAAGAATGGAAGGAAGAATTGAGCAATGTAAAAGGCGGAATGGAATTTTGGAAAGGGAAGGCGAAGAAAGAGAAGGGAAAGACTGCTCAGGCCATGATAGAATTGAGAAAGAAAAATGCTGAATGTGAGACTGCGTCTAATGAACTGATGACTAGCCGATCTGAATGTCAGGGGTTAAGAGAAAGAATAAGAGATTTGGAAGACGCGATGCAAGCTCGCCAACAACAATTAGACACTCTCTTAAAGGCTTTGGAGGAAAAAAATGATCAATACGATAGAGATATCCACGCTTATAAAACGGACCTCCAAGAAAGGGAAATGCAAATTGGCTTCTTGATTAATGAAATCCGTGGAGTAGCAATATACATGGTCCAATTATCAGATGAAGCAGAAGATCTCAGTTGTCAATTCCCACCAAGTCAACAATCGAGCATATCAGAATTCCTAGAGCGAGTAAAGAAATATAGTGATATAGCTAGAAAGTTTGTATAGATGGCCGAATTAAGATGGCAAAATGTTTTGTAACGAACTCTTTTGAATGAATGAAATGCCTAAATAGGGGCTATCTTGAAATCAACACCAAACTCATACATTTGCATTACATTACATCGCATCATTATAGAAAAGAGGTGTTGATCCATATTCAATTCCTAAATAGGGGAGTTCGTCATAAGGGGATGAATTTCTTGATAAAGTGGATTACAATGCGGTTGCCCATGTATGGCCCAAGTGAGCACGAGGGAAGAAGGATGATAACTCACAAAGGAACGCCAGGTTTTACCCGAAAGATTCAAATTGATGAAGATTATGCGGGAGCCATCACTTCTCTACTTTCCTAAAGGAGCTAGCAAGCATCGCAAGGAGTAGTGAGCAAATAGTCACGGCCCGGACCAAACAAAAGGCGCGGATGAAGACACCTTTGGCAAGTTTACGAGAGTCGACCATAGTATTCAGACATGAAGAGAAAGATCGGCATCTTCGCTTGGACTATGAGGGCAAGGTCGCATATATGGTCCATTTTATGTAAAGAAAGTTGTTCCCTAGAAAAATTCTCCTAATGGAATTGAATATAAGGTCGACGCTTCTTTTCTTGCATTCATTTGCACCTCATTGCATCATTGTATCATTTGCACTGTATCATTTGCATTAGATCTTTACGAAACGACCCTAATTGGATAAAATTATTTCAGTTAATCTAAGAGCCATGGAACGAAGGTTAGAACAGATAGAACATAGGCAAATACAGATGCAAGAGCAGTTATCCAGAATTCAGCAGGATATGCAGAACCAGATGGTAGAGCTCCAAAGACAGATGATTAGCCAGCTTAGACAGCTGTTAGCCGAAGGGCTCAAAAGGAGAAAAGAATCAGTGGACAACAGCGAGGATGAGAATGAAGACATCGTTTATTCCCCTCCAATAAACGACCAGACTCAATCAGACGTACCTTCGCAAGGGATACCCGTTACCACTAAACCCCAGGCCAGTATAGAATGCCCAAAACAGTGCGAGGCTTTTGAAAAGCGAGAGTGGAACTCGCAAGAGGGTACTTCGAGGGTAATAAAGGGAAAGGAAAGTAAGGTGAAGCCGATTACCATAGGCCAGCCAAGAAGGACAATCCCTAACCATCAGGTTCCTCAAAAGCAAGAATCTAATACTAGATCAAGGACTGGAAAGCTCCCTTTTACGCCAATTCTAATGTCGTATACGGAGCTATATCACAGGCTATATGATGCGCACATGGCGTCCCCAGTTTATATAAAACCATTGCAGCCTCCATATCCCAAGTGGTACGATTCGAACGCTCGATGCGAATACCATGCGGGAAATACAGGGCATTCAATCGAGAACTGCCTCGCCTTTAAAAGACGAGTCCAAGGACTCATTGATACGGGCATTCTGCGATTTGATAATGCGAGCAATGCGACCAAGAATCCATTCCCTGACCATAATAGAGGGAATGTGAACGCAGTGACCAAGGAATGAAATTTACCAAGCATTTGCCCTTACATGCCTGGGAGTTTTGTGAACAATAGGGCTGTGGAAGAAGTCTCTGTCCTTTTAGAGCTAACTCAGGGTAATACCCAGAACACGCTTACTGCTTTAAGCCTAGAGGCAGTGAGAATCCTTTTGTGAAAATAGGCCTTTGTCTAGGATCTTTATTTCAATAAGAATGCATCTTTTGAGTAAATTTTCATTTATTTCTCATATCATACAACGATTATTCTTAGATTTTTATATCCTTTTATTCATAACCATACTGCACAATTGTTCTTAGATTCTAGTATTCTTCGAACTTATTTTCAAATATTCTTTTACTTATTCTTTATGATCATGACACACAAATAATCATTCTTAGATTCATTTATTCTTTGAATTCTTTCTTTATACCTGCAAAAAGGGGGTCTCCAGATATCGATATCATGAGCGACACTGTTACTAAACTGGAATCTCCTTTGGAGCGAAATGTGTGCTTAGGGGAATCTCAAGACTTCGTAGATGACAAAGATTGTGGCCTATCTTCCAATTTGTTAGGGATGGTAGAACAAGATGAAAACGAATCCCACAAGGACAGTGGACATCGTGAGCAAACAAGGATTGAAGCCTAGCTCACTGCCAAAAGGCGAGACATCATTGGGTGATTTCAAAACTCAAACATCTTCACATAACCATGTCAAGACGGGCCTAGGCTACTGAGACACGGGCACACTAAAATTTCAAAAGAAGTCCGCAAGGATAGTCGTAGGATACATGCCAGTGGTTTTACAATAGCCAGACTGATCTTAAAGCCGAGATTTTGCCAGCTCGCCATGAAAGAGGACTACATCAACGTGTTGTAAAGGTCAAATCGAGGGAAATAAGATTCATGTTGCTTTGAATACTCTCCATGTGGGGCACAGACGTCAATGGGCCAGCTTCACCTGCTTCAAGTCACTTTCACGATGATCAATTACTTCACCAAGAGAGTAAGGACACTTCGTGTGCCAAAGTTACCAAGTAACGGTCATCAAATCCAAAAAAAAAAAAAAGAAAAAAGAGAGAAGAAAGTAAAAGAAGAGATCGTATCCAACTGCAAAATGTCAAAAGTTGGCGGTCTATTCAAAGATAAGACACCACACAACAAAGGTTGCCAAAAAAAAAAAGAAGAAAAAAAAAGAAAGAAGAAATAAATTGAAGAAGATGACCGAGACTGGTAAAAATTGGTATAAGAATCTACCATTTACTCTCTATGCTGACGCTGAAGCAATCGCCTTCAAATCTCCACGATCTCAAAGGCATCAGTCCGTACACAGTCTCTGAAGCTTGAAATGATAGATTTTCCTTTCAAACCAGTGGATGAGGGTATCATGAGGGAAGACTTCTATACAAATTCAGGGAAGAGGAAGCCTGATCAGCTTATTATCGAGTTAGTAAGTCTCAGCTCAATCAAGTTTTGAACAAAGAATGTGATCAAGTTCCTTGACAAAAATGGGAACCCCAAGTTCATGGTCATTATGGCACAGAAAAACCGTCATACTAAGTTTTGCCAGCAAAGATTTCTTGACAATGTCCCGTCTGGAACTGTTATAGACAATGAAGTCTGACATCCTAAGAACAATGACTTCTATCTTTGAGCCCATGCTGGAATGATTGGGACCAAGAGGCATATTCACTATCATGTTCTCTTAGATCAGATCGGGTTTTGGCTAATGATCTACAAGAGATAGTTCATTCTCTAGCATATGAATATCAAATGAGCAACACTGCCACGCCTGTAGTAGTTCCTGTCTGCTCGGCAGCCTCACAGTTGGAGAAATTTATAAGGTCTGAGGACGCTTAAGAGACATCATCGAGCCATGGTAGGATGACTGCTCTAGGAGCAATTTACGTACCTTAGTCTTCCAAGTTGAAAGAGAATATCAGCAACTTTATTTGCTGAGAATCGTTGAACCATCTTTGTACAAGGCTTGTCAAACGACAACTAGGATTGCTGCTGGGGCAACCTCTTTCTCATGGGTTTATGGATCAAGATTTCTTCTCTCAAGCCTCGATAGAGTCAAAATTTGAGTATCCCTAGTGAACTTAACTTGAGAGTATCCATCCTAATCAAACGTGTCAAAATGGGTGATACAAACTTACGTCGAGAAGAATTCGTCCACAAGAATTTTTCAAGGAAATCAAGAGGAAAACTCGCAAGGGGCGTCTTGAGACCTTCTAAAGAAGTCGATCCAAAAGAAAAAGAAAAAAAGAAAAAAAAGAAGAAAAAGGAAAAGAGAAAAAAGAAATGAAAAAAAGAAAAAGAAAAAAAGAAAAGAAAAAGAAAAAAGGAAAAAGGAAAAAGAAGAAAAAGGAAAAAGGGAAAAAAGATGAAAAAAGAAAAGAAAAAGAAAAAAGAAAAAGGAGAGGCCAAAGTGAAAACCCGCAAAGGGCGCTTTGATTCAAAAGGGCATTTGAGTTGAAAACCCAAAAAGGGCGGCTCAAATTCTGACCAAAAGTGGGGCACATGGTAGCCTTATCATGCTTGAATTAACAATGAGGAAGTATGCTACATCTTGGGGCATCGACAGAGTACTCCGAATCCCCTAGGCACACATCGAGCTTAGAGGAGTTCTTAAGAATTGGGACAGAGAAGCTTAGGTTACTATATCTGGGACACCTAGCTTTCATCTTTCCGAGCATATTTGCTATCTTCGAATTATGACGGGTTGTGCTCCAGATCAATTTCTTTTATTTGATTAATTTATTCATGTCGAGCTATGCTCCCAATAAATTCTTTCTTGATCGCTTTCGCTTAACTCGCTTATTTCGAGTTATGCTTGCGTTCAATTTCCTTCTTGTTCATTGTCATGATCCTTTTCAAGCATTTTGTATTGAAATAATGATTAGTGGACCAATAACACTTTTATGGAAGGGGTTTTGCGTATTACTCTGAAAAGCTTCTGAATAGTACAGGAATCTAAAACAGGACTGTTGTTTAAAGAGCTCACCATGCGTAGGAGTTGGAAATATTTGAGCTTAATTGAGTTTATCTCTTCAAGATTTTTAAATCAAAGGTATTAGCTGAACAGAAACTAGATATCGCGTCAGTGATATAATCTTGATGAAACAAGTTACAGATCATGTACCTTTGAGATACAATGGAAGGGACCCTGAGGTCGCAGTGGGGCAAGCTGGGTTAGCAAAACATTTTCTCGAGTTTTGGGTCGACTTACCAGTCAAATAATAGGGCGCCCCAAGTTGAAAAAGAGAAGAAGATCAAAATGAAAGCCCGAAAAGGGTGTCTTAATTAACGCGAAAAGGATTAGGATAAAAACCCGAGGAGGCATCCTAATGAAATATCTGGGCCCAAAGAGTAAAGCGATTCGATCAATGAGTTAAACAGCAAGAATACCGTATTCAAAACATTTTCAGAAGCCTGAGATTTTCTATGCAAGAAGCCATGCTCAAAAAGGTTATTGATCGAGAAACATGGAAGAGTTCATGCGCTGAGTATCCAGAGCATCACTTGGATGAGAAATTGATGAACACAAGAGCCTCAAAGCAAGAACAAAGTTCAATGAGGGGCAAAAGAGCAATGTCCGAAAAATACAGATTACTCACAAAGATGGAAGACGAGTACAAAGCCTGAAAGAAAGTCAAGAATTGAAGCAATAAATGCGAATCGTCACAAGAAATTTCGACGAAAAGTAACACATGACAAACATGCCTAAAGCGCATAACATAATCATATAGACATGAATGCATTTAAGGCAAACAGGTGCATATCATGATAACATTATACATAACATATACAGGTATTTCAAGCGGAGCAAAAGGTTTTGGAGAAAGCTATCCAAATCAAAGGAAAAGACACTTGAATTCCACCATGTGAGAAATTTTGGGTGATTTTAATCAGCTCATATTGCGAGAGGTGAGCTGAGCCTCAAGACACGTTGAGGTGTTTTTAATTGACTCATATTGTGAGAGGTGAGTCAAATTTCAAGTCACGACGAGATGTTTTCAACATCTGTCTTTAATTTATGTTTTCAAAATCGGCTCATATTGCGAGAGGTGAGCTGAGCCTCAAGACACGTTGAGGTATTTGCAATTTATGTTTTCGAAAGTCAACTCGTATTGCGAGAAACGAGTTGCGCCTCAGGTCACAAGCTGGGGTATTTGCAATTTATGTTTTCAAAAGTCAACTCGAATTACGAAAAACGAGTTGCGCCTCAGGTCACACGCTGAGGTATTTGCAATTTATGTTTTCAAAAGTCAACTCGTATTACGAAAAACGAGTTGCGCCTCAGGTCACACGCTGAGGTATTTGCAATTTATGTTTTCAAAAGTCAACTCGAATTACGAAAAACGAGTTGCGCCTCAGGTCACAAGCTGAGGTATTTGCAATTTATGTTTTCAAAAGTCAACTCGTATTGCGAGAAACGAGTTGCGCCTCAGGTCACAAGCTGAGGTATTTGCAATTTATATTTTCAAAATTCAACTCATATTGCGAGAGGTGAGTCGATCTTTTTCAATTTCTGCTTTTTAAATTTCTGTTCATTCAACTCATATTGCGAGAGGTGAGTTGATCTTTTTCAATTTCTACTTTTTAAATTTCTGTTCATTCAACTCATATTGCGAAGGGTGAGTTGATCTTTTTCAATTTCTGCTTTCAATTTCTGTTTTCGAAAGGACCAACCCATATCGTGAGTTCGCAGGCCGAGCTATTTTTGATGTTTGTTTTCAATAAAGGATAAAGATGGAGCTGATTGAAGATGCAGATTTTATCTCCCTGGAGTTACAGTGTAGCAAATTGAAGACACAAGATTCATTTTTCTGAAGATCAAAGACGATGAGTCACATATTGCTGAAGATGCGACTAGATTGAAGCTACAATGCATGTCTTTGAAGTTGCAGTGGATTGAACCAAAGTTAGAAGATTTGACCTTCCTGAGAATGCAGGAGTAGATCGAAGATCCGAGGCTGAATTGAAGAAAAGAAGCACCAAGAGGTCAAAACTCGACAAGACCGGGCAAAATTGGCCCTCTTTAATTCTTTGCTCTATTCTCGTTACACGACAATGAACAAAGAGGGGCAGCTGTAATAGGGCAATTTTGCCCGGCCCAATTTAATTTAATAAATAACATAATAATAAAACCAAAAAACCAATCAAAATAAACAAAGTCCTTTATCAGTCCATTTACATGCCAACAAGCCAAACAACCCAATTCAATACAACAAGCCCAATACCCATTTACAACCAGGCCCAAAACCCAACCTAAAATGGCCCAAACTACCTTAGCCCGGCAAGCAACAAAAATCAGACATTGCAAACCTTAGGTGCAGCCTTCTGATGGTACGCCTATGCCTTCTAATCAGCCCCACCTAGCGTCGCACCTACCCTCAAAAGCAGCCACCAGAAGCCGTTCACCAAACCCGTCGCATCACCTGCAAATATGATGAAAGCAGCAACAGAAGCCGAAGGCAGCAAACAGCAGCAAATAGTGATGGCAGCAAACAATGTATTTTAGGGATATAAAGTTACAACGGAATGAAAAATAGGGAGAGGATTCAAAATTTTTTACTTCGTTCGGCTAGAAGTAAAAACCGAAAGCATCTTGTAAAAGGGATCCCCATTTTGTATACGAAAAAATAATCAAAGAGTTTTTTTTAAAGTTGATTTTCATTTTTACTTTCATTTTTTTCTCAAAATCTCTTATTCATCTTTACTTTCGAGAACGATAACAAGAAAGCAAGGAGAGGACGACTTACCGGATTCGTTTCGCGACTCTGTCGTCGGAGGCCTCTTGCTTGGTAATGGAATCGGGCCAGAAATGGGAGGAGAAGGCCCTTTTCCTTTCATTTTTTGAAGGCTTTGCTTTCGGCTTCCCTAAAAAGGGACTCAAATCGGCCGAGTAGGGGTCCCTTTAGGGAATCCCGACCACCTCATGGTGGCTCTGTGAACGGCGGACCTAGGGGGTGTTCAAATCCTAGGATATTAGCAGAAAATAGACCGGTGGGGGGAGACTTTATGTCTCTGTTTTGGAATGGAAGGGGTGAGGGTTTTGATTTAATGGGGAGGACTAAACGGCACCGTTTGGAGCCCTCTTCTACGGCCCAAAAACGGTGCCGTATCGATGACCCAATCCCATGCCCGATCCGACCTGCTTCCAGCGCCCAGGAGGTTCGCGTGTTTCTGGGAAGTGGGCAAATTGCCCTTTAGGTCCTCCCATGTTGTCTGCTCTTATGATTCTGCCCTATCTCGTTCTCCTCCTTTTTTTTTTTAATTTGTCCTATTATTTTTATTTATGTTTCAGTTTGGTCCTTGGACCATTGGAAGATGCTGGCCTAGAAACGCAATGTATAGGGGCTAGGGATATTTACCCGATAAGTCCCTCAATCCTTAAGCGCGTTTCGTTTTGATCCTTAATGGCTTATTTTTCATTATTTGCAATTTACACTTTAATTTTCAATTCGTCTTTAGCCTAGTCCAAATCTGTTTATTAATTTACTTATTTATTTATTCAGATTTTAAGAACTATTTTATTTTTATTTATCTTAAGTTTGTTTTCTTGTATTATTTCTTTTTTAGTTTCTTTTTTACATATTTTACTATTATTATTTATTTTATTTTAAATATTATCATATCATATGTGCTTTTTGTACCCTATTATTACTATTATTATTATTTTTCTTTTATTTTCTTTTTGTTATTTTTTATATACTATTTTTAGTATTATTTTCGATATCATGTGTTATTACCTTCATATATATATATATCTTATTTTATCATCATATTATATTTAGTATTATTTTAATATTATATTGACTATTATATTTTATTTTAATACTCCCCAAATTGGTATATCATTGCCATTTTCTTTTCCGTTATTAATATATAACATATATGCGTGTATATATATATATATATATATATATATTATGTACATATTGCTTTCTCCTATTGCTATTAAATTAGCCTATTATTTTTATCATTTTTCTTTATTATAATTGTTATTATTATCATTATTATCATTTTAGATACTATACTTCAATATTTTTCGGTAGTTTTTGTTATTGCTGTTTCCTTTGTTTGTTTATTTATTATTTTTACATACAACTTAATTATGTAGTTTTTAATATTATTTTGTTGCTTTTGATCTGTCATTAATCTGCATGCTCGATAATTTATTTTATCCATGTCGTTTATATTACTTTCCTTAATGCATTTGTTCTATTCGTACATATTTTGGTCTTAGATTACTTTTGCACATCCTTACAAATTCATGATTTTATTAACATTGTTCGACAAAATCACACTTTTACAAAGGTAATATTCGATACTTGAAAATTCGAAAATTCGTACCCTAACTCACTGGGTTTCGATTTTTCATTTAACCTGTATAATCGAATATCCTTTTGATTTCCAAATACAAAGCGCGCTCGTCCCTAAAAGCTCTAAACGTCGTATCCTAACTCACTGGACGGGACGTTCTATTGCTTTGAGACGAGAATGGTTTTTAAACATTCTTTTCAATTTATTCAAATGTCTTTAACAAAAAGGATCGTATTTTAAATTATTTCAAATTTCTAAATATCCGACATTAGGACACTAATTAATCGACTAGGTACCAATTTTGGGCGTATCGGGGGTGCTAATCCTTCCCCGAGCGTAATCGACTCCCGAACCTATCTTTCTGATTTTCGTGGACCAAAATCGTTGTTTTAATAAGTCAAATTGTCTATTAAAAATAACTCCTTTTCAAGGTGATCCGATCGCACCTCAAAAAAGGGTCGGTGGCGACTCCATTTTCAAAACCCAAAGTCGATTCCCCTATTTTTCAAAAAATGGTTTCGACATCAAGAATTCTGAAAGAGATCAATTAAAATTTTCAGAAAAAAAAATAGTATACAAAGGGTTTTCAAAAAATTGGAGGACTTAATTAAGAATTTTAAAATTTTCAAGGAAAAATAAAAATTTTCAAATTTTTTTTAAAACTTCAAAGGAAATATAGAATTTTTTTGAAATTTTGAGAGGCCAAAGTATATTATATAAATTTTTATCATATCCATAAGTATATTATATAAATTTTGATAATTTCAGTTAAATCTCAATATCCAACAAGTCGATCTAGTCTAACTAGATTGACATACAAAAGAACATGAGTTTAAGTGTGCTGAAGTGCATTATCTTCCTATTTATAGGTGAGGGAGAGGTACATAGATAATTTTAAGCATTGCATCAAAAAAGAGTAAATATGACCAAAACCTATTAAAAAAATTGACAAAATACCCAAAAATTAAAAACAAATTAAAAGCCAATACATATTTAATTTAACATTTTTAATAAATTATTTTAATCGCAATTATAAATTAAAAAAAAAAGACTGGGCTCAGTGCTTTCATGTTAGGGCCGTTCTGCTTAGCTTCTCAAATACCCAAAAATTAAAAACAAAATAAAAGCCAATACATATTTAATTTAACATTTTTAATAAATTATTTTAATCGCAATTATAAATTAAAAAAAAAAAAGACTGGGCTCAGTGCTTTTATGTTAGGGTCGTTCTGCTTAGCTTCTCAAATGAGCTTTTATAATAAAAAGCAATTTTCCTTTAAAATCATTACCGAACAGAAATCATTTAAGAAAAATTTTTAACTTAAAATATGTGTTTTTTGACAGATGAAAAAGTTGAAATTTTTAACTTTTTCTCAGCCAAAATCATTACCAAACAGACATCATTTGAGAAAAATTTTCAACTTAAAATATGTGTTTTTTGACGGATGAGAAAGTTGAAATTTTTAACTTTTTCTCAACCAAAGCCAAAAGTGCTTTTAGCTGATATTTACATTTTTAATCTTACTTTTATCTTTTAGTTTTTAGTTTAATGAATTCACTTTAAACTGTAAATACTATTGTGAAATTTTTAGTATTTATATTTGGTATATAAATATTATCCCTTTTTAACACTTTAATCCAAATATATGTAATATTTTAATTTGTTAGGTTTATGTTTTCTATGTTATGTTAATATCTAATAAAAGTTATATATTCAAATTAAATTTTAAAATAAAATAATACAAATGTTTTAAAATTATTAATTAAAAATAAAAAAATTTATTTTTAAAATAATACAATTGTGTCAATATCTAATTACAAATATTTAATGATTATATTTAAATATTTAAATATATTTTATATATTCTAATTAAATTTAATAAATAATTAATATTAATTACTTAGAAATATTTAAAACTAATATTATTTATTAAAATATTAACAATAAGTTATAATAAATTATTTTTTATATTCTTGCTAAAATATAATAATATTAATTAATTTGAAAATTATTTAAATGCATATTTGTTACTGTATAATATCATGTCTAAAATCAATATTTTATTTCTTAAAAGCACTTTTTGACAACAATACTAAATAATTACATTTTAAACCAAACTTTTTAAAAGTACTTTCTAAAAATTATTTTTCCACGTCACTTTTCAAAAGTATTACTAAGCTAACCCTAAATCAATTTTCAACCCAACTAATGGCATTGATATGGGTCAATATTATATGTCCACTTTCATATGGACAAAAGTTTCATAATACATAAAACCATTTATAGTTGATTTAGGGCCTGTTTAATAGTGTTTAAAAAAACAATTTTGGCTCTAGAAGCACTTTTGGAAGAAAAGTTGTGCTAACAAGCTGCTTTTGGCTAGGGGTGTGCAAAATTCGGGTAAATTCGAAAAAATACGGTTAACTGACCGAATTCGGTTATTCGGTCGGTTAACCGAATTTTTTCGGTCGGGGGTCAATTAGTAATTTTTTGAGTTTTAGGTTAACAGTTAATTCAGTTCGAAACCGATCGGTTAACCGAATTTTTTTGGTTTAACCGAAAAAATTAATAAATAAAATTATAATATATAAATAGCTCACTATTCACTCAAACCCAATCCAACATAAACCCAATCAAACTAAAACTAATTACCCAACCCAATTACCCAACCCAATTACCTAACCCAATCATAAAAATTACAAATAATTTAATAAATAAAAAATAAAAAACAAAAATAAAAAATAATTCAGGTAATTCAGTTAATTCGGGTAAATCGAGTAATTCGGTTAATTCGGATAAATTAGGTAATTCGGTTAATTCGGGTAAATTAGGTAATTCAGTTAATTTTATACTTATTTTAACTAAAAATAAAAAATAATAATTTTCGGTTAATTCGATTAACAGACCGAATTAACCGAAAAATTTTCAGTTCAGTTAATTTTTTTGAAAAAATTTCGGTTTGGTTAACGGTTAAAATTTTTGAAAGGTCGGTTAATTCAGTTAATGGTGTTTCGAGTCGGTTAACCGATTGAACACCCCTACTTTTGGTTGAAATTTTTGGCTTTGAAAGCACTTCTGAAAATGAGAAGCTAAAATTTTTAGCTTTTCCTCTCCAAAAATATTTTTGGTGCTTAATTACTTTTTCACCGCTCCAATAACATAGTACTTTCCTTTTTTTTTTCTCGGTGCTTAATTACAAATGTTAAAATCATTCACTAAAAAAAGTATTTTTTAAATAATAATTATAGATATTTAATGGTTGTATTTAAATATTTAAATTATAGTTTATATATTCTAATTAAATTTTATAAATGATTAAAAATCTTAAAATTTATATTTCATATATTAAAATATTAACAACAAGTTATAATAATTTTTTTATATTTTTACTAAAATATAATAATATTAACTAATTTAAATATTATTTAAATGCATATTTATAACTTGATAATAACATGTCTAAAATAGACATTTTATTTCTCAAAAGTACTTTTTGATAGCAATATTAAACACTCAAATTTTAAACCAAACTTTTTAAAAGCACTTTTCAAAAGCACTGCCAAACTAGTCATCAATCTATGTTGAAATTTTTAAATATTAGTTTTAATGTTACATGCGTTGTACATGATTTTATGTATATTTATATTAGTTTCAATGTTACACGTGTCTACATGATTTTATGTGTATTTTTTAATTTAGCAAATAATATTTTAAAAGTAATGAAAATATAACCGTAAAAACAATTTATAGTAAAATATTAAGCAAACAGATAAAATAAATTGTCATTAGAATATGAGTTAAAATTTCACCTACAAACAACCTTTAATATTTCATTGCGGTTGACATAATATTTCAAAACAAAAATGGTAAAAAAAAAATTAGCTATTATGTATGTATTATTAGAATCAAATAACAAGAAAATTGTCGAATATCAAATAATAACAACTAAACTTATCAAATGGTAATTAAAATCATAACTTTTTTGTGATGGAAACATAACCATAAAATATGATTTTTCTAGTAAATTCTTTAAAAATATTTTGCTAATATATATATATTTACAGTGCTAAATATTAACTATAATTTGTATATAACTGCAACATTAATTAAGTGATAATAATCTAAAATAATAAGTGTAATTTAATATGGACTTAAAGTATAATTAAGTGATGATAATTATCACATTAATAATGAAAGTATTTTTAATAAAATAATTATAATTATTAATAATTTGTTATGAACGTAAACCTATCTCTTAATTTTACATTCAAGATTTAAGGAAATTATTTGGTACACTATAAGTGTAGTTTTTAGACTCCATAAGTTAACAATTGTCTTATAAAAGTATAGTAAAATATTAAAAAAAGAAATACATGTCAAATTTTTAAAATTACTCGTAAAATAAAAAAATACGCAACTATTACCTTGAGATTTAATAGAAACATTATTAGTAAAACAATTATTATCATATTAAAAATAAAATCATATATTTATATAATTTTTAATTACTTAATAGAATATTTAATTAAAACATGAATTTTTATTATTTTTAATTTATCCAACTATATTAAATGGTTTTATAGATTTACAATTTTATTAACTAATAATATATTATGTTATTTTTATGTAGAACTTTTAAAAGATATTTCAGATTAATATATCATATTAATTAATATCATTTTTATTATTATCACACAATAATGCTGATAAATTATTTTTAATGTTAATTTAGTGGTATAAATAATTGTTAAAAGATATGTGACTCAAATTATTGTTAAAATAAAACATAAATGACAAGAAAGAGAAATTTACGAGGACGAAAGTTGGAGGTTTGAATTGTAATTTTTACGATAATAAAAATATAATTTTACTATTTTATTAGTTTATATCTTTTAAAGGATTAATTACTTTTATATTTTTAAACAGGCGAAAAATATAAAATTAACTTTACTAATTTAGAATTTTAAAAAATTTAGAATAAATTTATTTTTCCATTTCAGGTGCCATGACAGTCTTCTATTGTATTAAAAGTTTGATTAATTGATTGTATTATTTATACTCTGAATGTGCTTAGGCTTACTAGACCAGCTTCAATGGGGATATGACCTCAGCAAGTCTGAAGAGCAAAAGCATTACTTAATTTCCGAGCAGTTTAACACCTCCAATTGCCATCGTCACCGCAAGGAGGTTGCCTGAATCACTACTCAAAGTCCTTTTTTAAAAAAAAAAAATTTGATAAAAAGATGTACCAGCTTTGTTCAAAGAAGTCCGCTAGATTTGCTCGACCGATGGATGATTGTGGCAAATTTCGGCGACAAGATATGTTGAAAGATTTGATATTAGGAGGAGCAATATTCATCTCCATGCCAGGGATCTGGGTTTTTAACCAAAGAGCCAAACTCTTGCCCCATTTTTTCAAATTCAATTCATACAATAAATCCATTAATCAGAAGAACAATGAAAAAAACAATAGCAAAACTCAGACATGGGGCGTAGGGAAATTAAAGAAATTGAAAAAGAAAAACCGAAAATGAAAGAGAAATCAGAGAGGCGGCGTTGGAAAATTGGGTTTGAGTGAGAGAAATGAAACTCGAGACGCTTAGCGGCACAGGTAATAAAGAGACGATGTTGGATTTAGGGCTTTCAAAATATGCAAGGAGGAGATTGGGTTAGAGTTTTTGTCTGTTTAATATGTATGGATTTTATCGGTTAAAAAAATGAATCTAAAATTTTAACCAGCCTAGATAAAAATGTTAAAATATAAATTCAACCCGACTTGTATGTATTAATTTTTTATATAAAAAAACACTAAAATAAATGTTATTCAACAAATTAAAAATAAATTTTAAAAAAATTATACTTAAATAACATTAAGATAAGTACAATGTAACAAACAGATGTCTCTAAAATAGTAGCGAAATTAATAATAAAATAAAAATTATACAATGTCAAAATAATAATAATAAAATAGTAGCAGCATAATAGTTAAATGACAGTAAAACAATAACAAAATAGCAGATTTCATTTTTGCAAATTCACGTTGAGCCTGGGCCAAAAAAAACTTTACTCAAGGCCCAACTCGTTCTTTAAACAGGTCTTATTTTTTGCCAAAGCCTACTTTTTAAACCTATATTTTTATTCAAACATTTCCACTTTTCGAATCTAGTAATCATTTTAGCTTTTTATTTAATTTTTAGCTTTTAAAAATAATTAAAAAATTAACGTTTGTTAACTTTATTATACAACAATCACGTAAACAATTAATTAACTATTAATATGACATCTATATAACAACTCACTTACTAAATTAAATAAAGAACTAAAATAATTTTTTTGTTATAAAATTAAAAAATCAAATAAGTAATTATATCGTTAGATTAATGAAATATATATATAACATTTATGTGATGGTAAGTTGTTTTGACTCTAACCTACTCCATTTCTTCGTCTAGCTTTGAAACTACATTTCCTATTTCCTATTTCCTTTGTTTTGATTTTGTGAATTTCTATCTAAAACTTGATTCAATTCAATAAAATTAAAAATAAATTTCAATTTTGAATTAATTAAATTGATTTATTCAAATCAATTTGAATAAGTAATTCGAGTTTCAAGTTTGAGTTTAGTTAAATTTTACAACTAGAATGATTCGAATAATAGATTGATGTAAATAATCCATTGGTCCGTATTAATTTTGAAAATGAACAAATTGATTTTTCTCTCAACAAAAATTGCAAAAAAATATATATATATAAATAATTTTCAAAATATTTATAAAAATTCCAATATTTATATTTTTAAATAAATTTAAAAATTTCTAAATAATATATAAAGAAAATTAAAATTTTAAAATTTTCTAAAATAATAATTTTAAGGATGTAAATAAGTTAATTAATAATTTAAGTTTATTATACTAAATTGTTTTTTTATTTTTTTATTTGAAAAAGTTTTTAAATATATATGGTTCCAAATTTATGCGCTCTAATATAGAATTAGTTATACTGTAACAAGATTTTAATTTTTTAAATTTAATTCAAACAATTTCACTCGAATCGATTCGACTTAACTTGAATTTTATTTCACTCGGCTCGATGAGAAAAAATTTCAAATCAAATTAAGATTATAAAATAGGACTTGCCAATTCAAAATATTTTTACTCAACTCAATTCGACCGAACACTTATCCCTATTTTCCTCACACTAGCTCAACCTAATTCAATGGACCGTATAATAAAAAATAAAATTCTCTTTAACGTTGATTTTTTATTAAATAATAAAGAAATAATTACCTAAAAAGTAGGTTGAGTTGTTCATATATATGTTTGTGTTTATATACTTTTTAATGTTAAACTCAAACTAGTTATAAAGTCATTTTTTAATTACATAGTTGTTGAGTGATTTTATTATTATTATTATTATTATTATTATTATTATTATTATTATTATTATTATTGTCAAAATATTTTTTAAAAATCAATTTTATTTTAAAAAACAATAATGAGAGTCACCACTAATCCTTTTTATGAGGTGTGACCAGATCACATCGTAATTTGATCATTTTAATAAAACGTTTGATTTACTAAAATAATGATTTTGGGTCTACAAAATCCAGTAAATGGGTTCGAGAGTCGATTACGTACAAGGAATGATTAGCACCCTCGTGGCACCCAGAATTGGTACCTAGTTGATTACTTGATGTCTTAGTATCGAGAATTAAAAATTTGAAGGGAGTTTAAAACACAATCCTTTTTTTTGTATTAAGACATTACTTAACTAAATTAATTTTCATGAAAATGACTTATTTTAAGTTAATCGAGAAGGAAGGATCATGTCTCGTAAGTTAGGACACAATGCCTTAAATCCTCGAAATCAAGAATAAATGACATTTGATCATTACTAGAGGTGATCATGGGTTGGGCGGCCCGGCCCGGCCTGAAGGCCCGCCCGAAAAATGGGAGGGTTTGGTTAAAAATATAGGCCCGAAATATGGGTTTGGGCAAAAATATGAGGCCCGTTTAGAAAACTGGCCGGGCCTTGGGCCAACCTTTTTTGGCCCGGGCCCGGCCCGGCCCGAATTATATAAATATTTTTTTTATTTTTTATTTTTTTAAAGCATATGTAATTTTTAACTTTGTTTTTTTTAGTTTGTGTATTGTTTTAAGAATTGTTTATCTCAATTTTATTTTGTTTCTTGTTTTAATATTATTTTTTATGTTTTTAAATTTATTTAATTTATTATATTTTTAATTTTTTTAATGAAATAAGCCAAAAAAATTAAAAATGGGTTGGGCCAAGCTTGGGCCTAACATTTTTATTCTGGGCTGGGCCTGGACAAAATTTCAGGCCCATATTTTAGGCCGGGCCGGGCCCGGGCCTAGAAAACGGGCCAACTTTTTTTATGGACCCGGCCCATGATCACCTCTAATCGTTACTTAAATCTCCTTTTTTTTTTTATTCTTGAAATAGATATTCGACTATTACAGTTTTAGAAAAAAAGTCATATTCCGTAAGTTAGGAACACAATTCTTCTAATTTCAAAAAATAATGAACATTGCCTCGATTTAAAAATTTTCCTTTTTTATCCATCGTGTAAAAAAGACCATAACATTTAAAGTGATGTGCGTTTAACTTATTAGGCATAATATACAAACGGATAAATGCTTAAACATAATGTATAATATAGCGATAATGAAATAATTTAAAATGGATATATGAGTAGAATGATAAATAATAGGTAAATAAATGAATATTATAATAATAATGTAATTATAATAATAAGATTAATAATCACATAATAATAAAATAAATAAGGTAACTTAAAATAATAAAAAAATAAAAATGAAAGATGCTTAATGACGAATGTAAATATAAACAATGTGAGAATAATAGAAGGAAATTATATAATAGCTAAAATAAGATAAAAATAAAATAACAACAACAATAATAAATGATCGAAAGATGTAAAAAAAACGTAAACAAATTTACTTTTAAATATGAAAAAAATAAACAAGTAATAAATAAATGAATAAATAAATAAATTGTAAAAGGTTGAAGTTAAATAAATAAAGGACTAAATTAAATTTTATGACAAAATTTAAAGATTAAATTATTAAGAGTCCCAAAATAAAGGATTAAATTAAAAATATAATATAATATGCAAGGATATAGAGTGAAACTATCCCAACAAGTACACCCATGTCACATCTAACGTCATTGTTAGTGAGTAAAAGGGGATTAAATTGAAAACATGATGAAACTTAAGGTATAAATTAAAAAACACAAAAGCAGAATGTAAATGACTGGATTGAAATGAAACAAAAAGTATAGGGGCGCAACGAATAATTTCCCCAACCCCAACACACGTGTCATTCCTCTGGAGGATCAACGGTAAGCCTAAGGACTAAATTGCATAAGGACGAAATAAAAGAATAAAAAAACTAAAAAATGAAATAGGATCAGATTAAAAAGAACAGAAAAAGCGAAAGGACCGAAGTAGAAATTATCCCCTCCATGCGAAAACACGCGGATCCGAGGGTAGATTCGAGTCGGATATTTGGGTTGCATTAGAACGACGTCGTATTGACATCTAAAAATTAAACCCAAAACGACGTCGTATGGGACCTTATATAAAAATAAAAAAAACAGACAAACAAAATTTTAAACATTGTTTTAAAAAAAATCCTCTCCCTTATTTTTTTCTCTCAAAACTTTCTCCTTTTTCGGCCACAAGGCGTCGTCCATTTGCCGTAGCCACCGATCATCGACGACGGCAGCCGCACATCCGGTGGTTGGCAGAAACCAAAATCCCCCATTTTTTCTCTTTTCTTTGTGTAGAACTCCGATTTGGAGTTGAAACTACCAAAACTAAAGCCAACAATTCAAAAAAAAAAAAAAAGACCTTTCTATTTTAGGGTTTGAAAAAAAATTCATCATAAAGGAGTCACCTTTCATCGGTGGTGCGATCTCGGCCACTTACGGTGGCGGAAGATGAAAATTTAAGTATGTTTTTCAATCTATTTCCCCTTTTGTTTTTACTTTGAAAAAAAAAATAGAATGCTACCTTTTATTTGAAATTTTATGCTTTTTGTATATTTCTCTATGTAAAAAATACAATCCGTGGTTATGACTTTTATAGCCATATGTTACGTTGTTTATTATACATATTTTTTTATTTTGCCATTGTTATTGCTTCTGTTTCTGCTTACGTTTCTTTTGTCATTGTTTCTGTCCTTTTCCATTTTTTTTGAAGGTATTAGCGTAGTCAACGGAAGGCGATGGGACGTGCACCTTTGCATTTTGGTGCAACGACGGTAGGGGCGTCAGACCTCGGACAACGAAGTAGGCTTCAAGTGGTGTGCTTTCGAGAGAATAGTGGGGTCAGAAACTCTTTCTGTAAAATAGTTTGGGCCATTGGGCCTTTAGGTTTTCTTCATTTGGGCCATATGGGGTCACATTGTAAACGGACTATTGTATTTTGGATTTTTATTTATTTTTAGTTTTGTTTATTTATTTTCAAACCCCAGCTAAATTGGCCTATTACAACTACTCCTTTTTTCTCGTTGACGTGTAACAAGAATGGAGCAAAAACTAAAAAAAAAGGCCAATTTTTCCGGGCCTTGCCGAATTTTAACTTTTTTTGTGCTTCTATTCTTCAAGTAGTCTCATTCTAATCCACTGTAACTTCAGCGGTATAGGAAAACCCAAAGAACAAATGAATCTAAGAATAATTATCTGTGTGGTATGAGTATGAATGAAATGGAAAAAGTCAAAAAATATTTGCCAAAATGAGACACAAATATGCATTTTATTGAAATAAAGATATTGGACATATGCCTATTTCACAAATGGATTCTTATTGCTCCTAGGCTTAGAGCAATAAGTGTGTTTTGAACATTACTCTGAATTAGTTCTAAAAATTACAGGGATTTCTTCTACAATGCAATTGTTCAGAACACTTCCGAGAATATAAGGACAAATGTCTGACAGGTTTTCCCCAATTGCTTCTTTGGATATAGTGTTGATACTTAGATTTCCCAATATTTCTTCCGCAATTTCTTTTCTTGACGCCTTTCGTTCAAGATAAATGATTTCTCCTAACACGAACATTTTAGATATATAGGGAAATGTTATCGGTTCTCATTTGGCCTCTCTCCCACTTAATCGCGCTCTTTTTCTTTCTTGTTTTTCTCTAGCTCATTCTTCTTTTGCCTCGCATCTGGCTTGTATCCTAAGCCAAAGCGGTCTTGTTTATCCATCAATATTAGTGCCTTGACTCTCCCTTGAAGGTATTTTCCGAGTTATTTTTCAAGTAAGACTCATTTTCCAACCATCAACTACAGGCTCATCCTCGTAGTTTTGGATATTTTAAGCGTTGGGATATTGTTTCCTTCAACAATGAAGGTTGCATTAACAAATTCCAGTGAACGAAAGGAACATTCTATTGCCTCATCATTCGCTCCTGTGTATAGTGCTTCACTAGTTACAGATGCAATGATATCCTCCTCAGCGTTTATCGTTACCAGTTGACCCTTCGTTACCAACTTCAATTTTTGGTATAGTGACGACGACACTGCCAGCCGAGTGAATCCAAGGCTTCCCCAACAAGCAATTATAAGAGGGCTTAATATCCATCACCAAAAAGTCTACATCGTATTTGTTCGGGTTAATTAAAAGAGGTATTTCAACTCTTCCCCTTAGTCTCCTTTTTATTCTATCGAATGCTCTCATTATATTTTAGTATGTCTTCATGTGAGAGCTATCCATTGGCAATCTATTTAGTGTGGGTAGAAGCAAGAAATTCAATGCAGATTCATTGTTAATTAACACCCCTGACAATGTATATCCTTTGTAGTGGGTAATTATGTAAATAAATGTACCCTTCCTCTTTGTTTTTTATTCAAATTTAGCTCATTTTTATAAAAATTTGAATTCAACACACCAATTTTATTCACAATAAGAGAAACTCAAATTTAATAATATTTTATTTGATAATTAACTGAAAATAAATGTATTAAAGATATGTTATAATTGATATAGATTAATTCAACTAAATTTTAATATTTTTATTTATTGGGTGCATCTTTATTCAAATCTTTGACCTTATCAAATGTTCAGAGTGACGAAATAAATTAATTTATATTTCTTTCAATTAGGACAAAAGAAAAGCGTGCTATCAATGAGTCAGCTCGATTCTCGCTACTCATAATATCTAGCCATTTTTGTTTGTTATGGAATCACTTTGATTCTTTTTTCCCACATTAGCTCTGCAAAACCAGAGCTTTCTTGGGAAACAAACAAATACATGGAGAACCTTGAAGAGGTAAGGGACTGCCCTGAATCCCCACTAATACCTCAGTCTCAACAGAGATTTGCCAAAGATGAGATATTGGGCGAGGTTAAAAAGCAGCTCCTGTTAGCTGGCCCTCTTGTATCTGTCAATTTCTTGGTATTTGCTTTGCAGCTTATATCAGTAATGTTTGTGGGTCATCTTGGTAAGCTTCCACTTTCTGGTGCTTCAATGGCGACTTCCTTTGCTTCTGTTACTGGTTTTAGCTTGCTGGTAAGTACCTTTTTTACTTTAACACAAGTGTGTGTTTAATTGTCCTTTCTTTTCTTTAATTTCAGTATTAATCCTATTAAGTCAAAAACTTGTTTACAATTTTACAAATAGTATAGGACTAATAACATAATTTAACCAAACAAATTTAACTGTTATGGACTAAAGTTTATCAAATTAAAATGTAAAGACTAAATCTATAACTTATGTGCAGTACATGGACTAATAGTAGAATTTCACCTTCTAGTTCTAATGTTTTCCCCCTTGTGATGGTCTAGAGGGGAATGGCAAGTGCGTTAGATACATTTTGTGGTCAGTCTTTTGGAGCAAAACAGTATCATATGCTTGGTATTCACTTGCAAGGGTCCTTGCTTGTTCTACTAACAGCCAGCATTCCCTTGGCATTTATATGGGCCAATGCCGCTTCCATCCTTTTATTCTTCGGACAAGACCCGGAAATATCGGCCGAAGCCGGTAAATACGCTCGTTTCATGTTGCCAAGCATCTTCGGTTTCGCCATCCAGGAATGCCATATCAGGTTCTTACAAGCTCAAAACAATGTGGTTCCAATGATGATAATCTCAGGATTCACAACATTACTTCACATCCTTGTTTGTTGGATACTGGTGTTCAAGTCCGGTCTCGGAAACAAAGGCGCCGCTTTGGCGAACGCATTCTCGTACTGGACTAATGCTCTGCTTCTAGTATTGTATGTCAGAACCTCTCCTTCTTGTAAGAAAACTTGGACAGGTTACTCCATGGAAGCTTTCTATGGTATCCTTAAGTTCTTGAAACTATCAATTCCTTCAGCTATAATGCTCAGGTGATTATGATTGTTTATGGTCATAGTTATACTAATGTATTGATTGTAACTGTAATTCCGTCTGTACATGTTTCGGAACAGCCTGGAAATCTGGTCCTTTGAGATGATGGTCCTTTTATCTGGTTTGCTTCCAGATCCAAAGCTTGAAACTTCAGTTTTGGCAATCAGGTTTATATCCCATTCCATTAAATGCGATACCTTTAAATTAGGTAAATGCGTCACGGAGCCCTTGTATTATAAATTAGATTGTATTTTGGTTCACTCTACTAAAAAAATGAGTAAATTAGTCATTGTAGGTTAGATCAAAGAATAAAACGGTCTTTTTATTAAAAATTTTATCTATTTTTACTATTAAAAACTAGTTTTTGTACGTCAGTTTGAGGTATACATGGCACACCACATGTCACTATCTAATTATTCTGTGAGCTACACCACTTTATAAGAATACAAAAGGATTTTATTAGAAATTATCAATTTGGTCTTTAATCTAATGTATAGGGGTTAATTTACCTATTTTTTTAATTGAGTGAGTAAAATGCAATCTGACTCTAAATACAAGGGCCTCCATAATATTTTTATCTTTTATATTATAATCAACAATAATGTCATCAAATATCATTGACCAATAGTGAAATCTGTTACTCTTTCAGCCTTAATACATGTTCAACAATTTATATGATACCCCTTGGACTTAGTGCTGCAGTGAGGTGAGCTTTCAATAACTTCATGCAATTTGATTGCTTCTTTTTGTTCTTAATTTCCCTCTTATGGTTATATTCTTTGATCAGCACAAGATCTTCCAATGAACTAGGAGCCGGGCGACCGCGGGCCGCTCGACTAGCGATCTGTGTTACGTTGTTGATGGTGGTCACTGAAGGAACCGTGATGGGCACCGTCATGATTTCGGGTCGAAAATATTGGGGTTATCTCTATAGCAGAGATGAGCAAGTGGTGAAATATGTAGGACAAATGTTGCTGCTCGTTGCTGCTTCCCATCTTATTGATGGTATTCAATCTGTACTTACAGGTTAGTGTGCCCCCAACTTACTAGTTTTACCCCTTTATGCCAATGTATCCAAAAAATAAAAAATAAAGGGTAAACTCCACTCATTAAACTATTAATAATTTTATATTTTGATTACTCAATTTAAAAAAATTACAAGATAGTCATTGAACTATTTAAAAGTTTTTATTTAAGTCACAATGAATTAGTACTTATCGACGAGTATTAGAATAATATACTTTAAATCTAAGTCAATTTAACAGTCAATATCGATGGTTGAAGAATAAATTTGTTTGGATTTTGGTTTGTAGATGTATGACGTTCAAAGTTGTCTCATGAAAAAAAAAATTGAAGTATAGAAAAGAAGGGAATTAAAGCTTTTAGTTTGTGCAGATAGTACGAATAGGGAAGGCTATACAAGAACAAGTTTAACAACCCAATGACTTAAATGAAAACTTTTGAATAATTTAAGAACCATTTTATAACTTTTTGAAATTTAATGATTAAAATATAAAATTACTAATAATTTAATGACCTTAAATATAAAAAGTTTACCTATAAATAAATAAGTACATGAATAAAAAAAATATATTGCAGGGGTTGCTAGGGGATGTGGATGGCAAAAAATTGGGGCATGGATTAATCTGGGTGCATATCATCTTATTGGTACCCCTTGTTCAATTCTACTAGCTTTTGTTTACCATCTGGGAGGGAAGGTAATAGTTGAGTTGCTTTCAATGATTTTTGAAATTTTTTTATATAATTCGGATATCATTCATATTTGTTTTGCTGTTTGATAATAATTTTAATAATGTTTTGATTATTGTTGGCAGGGACTTTGGACAGGTCTAATAGTGGCACTTTTTGTGCAAGCAATATGTTTAGCCATAGTAACTCTAAACATTAAATGGGAGGAAGAAGTAATTAAAGCTCTCTTTTGCTAGCTGGATAAACTATGTATATATATATATATATGGGATAAAGTAATATTTAATCATTAAATTTTTTTGGGTCCACATTGATATAGGGATTTATTAATTTTTTTCAGTTTTGATCCATATGATAACGTGATACTCTGATATTATATCACGTCATCACCTAAAATATTATGATAATGACATAGTATAATCTTATAATGCCATGTCCTAATGTAGACCAAAATTGAAAAAAATTGTTAAACTTAAAAATTAATGTGAACCAAAAAATGACTCAAGAATCTAAATGAAAAAAATTGTCAAATCCAAGTATTAAACATTACTTTATCCTTATATATATTATGATATATATATGTAATATTAAATTTTATTTTGTTTATTTGCAGGCAAAGAAAACTGTTAATAGGGCAACAAATTCATGGGGTGCAATGTTATCATAAAGAGAATATATTATTGCCACCAAGTGTTCTTTGATTAAGAGTCTTAGCTTGATTGGTATATATTTTGTTATCAATGTAAGAGGATGTGGGTATGAATGTGTTAAAACGCATTACTCTTCTATTTATGAGTTGAGGAGAAATAATGAACAATTTTAAGTATTATTGTTAAAAATAACTAATACAATAAGAATTTATAATAAAATTATTAAAAAAATAAAAAAAAAAACTAATCAAAATATTTTGAGTGTTTATAAATTAGTCAATGTTTTTTATTTTCCATTTTAAAAAATGAATTTAAAATTAAATTGTGGAAATCTAGTGCACTAAAACCCAGATTTAGATGCTTTTAGTTTATAATACTGTGATAAATTTGACTGAAATTAAAAAAAAAAAATACAAAATAAATTGTATGATGCATAAAGGTCCAAACAATTTCTTCCTTTGCTATTTTCTATATTTGTAGTAGCAAAACAAAAGGTGCAAGTTGCTTCAAAATTTTGTCATTTAAAGGGTTGGATGCTTTATATATAATGGTAAATTACTTAATTAGTCACTAAACTTTTTTGTGTGTTTGTAATTATTAATTTAATCATTAAACTATTCAAACTCGTTTTTTAGTCATCATGCCATTAAGTTCGAAATAGTTAGATAACGTGATTATTATAAACTACATGAATGGTCACTCAATTATGAGTGTTTTTGGTTTGGTCACCCAGTTATAATTTTTTTATTTAGTTACTGAAGTATTTTAAATTAGATTAAGCTGGTAACGAAAGTTTGACGTGGTTTTTTTATTTGTCTAATAAAAAATTTAGCCCTTTAATATTTATACATTTTATCAATTTAATCTTAATTCTCAAACCAATAAATTTAGCTCTCAATATTTTTAAATTTTGTCAATATAATCCTAATTATTAGTTTTCTTTTTCTCTGTGCCTAATCTTTTATGCTCTTAGTTGATGCCATTCAATGCAGGTAAACTCAAAGGTCTCCAGCTTCCTACATAGAAAGATCATAAGTTATTAGTAAGCTTTTTAACAATCTAGATTAAACGGTGCTTCTCTGGCACTAAAAAACTCAAAAGCTTTTAGTTTTTGCGCCAAATAGATCATAAGTCATCGGAATTTTTTAATAATTTTTTTACTTTAAAACACTGATTTTCCGGTATCAAAAAACTTAAATCTTACTAGCATGGAATAAAAAAAATTCTTAAAAACTTTCTAGTGCAAATTACTAGTAAGGATGTTTAGGACCAAATTTGTTGATTTTTTTAAAGAATTAAGACTAAATTTATAGTTTATATAAATATTAGGCCAATAAAAAATGTCACGTCAAACTTTCGTTATCAACTTGACGGTATAGTGATAAAAAATCTAATTTAAAAAAAATTAGTGACTAAGTCAAAAAAAAATTATAGTTAGGTGACCAAAACAAGAACACTCTCATAGTTGAGCGCTTATTAGTGTAGTTTATAATGGCCACATCATTCAGCCGTTTCAGACATGACGACATAGCGACGAAAAACAATGAATTCAAATAGTTTAGTGATTAAATTAAAATTTTTCATAGTTCTGTGATCAAAATAGAAACACACAAAAAGTTCGGTCACTAATTAGATAGTTTACCCAATGTACGCAAGAAGAAAACCTACACCAAAGATAATTATTCTAGACTTGAAAATATGAATTAATGAAAAATTTGCAAGTTTTTGTCAACTTATAACATTGTTGAATGGGCTTACAGAACCCAAATGTGAATGTTATGGGAGCACCAAAGAAGTGGCTATCACAATTTTATTTTGCTATTAGTGTTTATACTTTTAAAAGTTATGAATTTAGTCCCTATACATTAACTTGATCAAATTTAGTCTCTTTACTTTTCGAATTGATCCCTTTTAGTCCTTATACTTTTTGAATTTTTAAATTTTAGTCCTGACCTAAACAGTAGCTGTTAAATTTATTTGTTTTAATTTAATTACTAGACCTGTATTGTAAGTACAATTATAGATTTAGTACAAAGTCTTTGCCTAAGAAATCTACATGTAGGAGACCCATTGACCAATACTAATATATATTTTAAGAAATTATTTATTTTACCAACAAATATTAGTTGTAGTGGTAAGACGCATTACATTAAAGACAAAGTTATAAGTTTATCTTTGAAGGGTCAAAATTAAATTTTAAAATTTTAAAAGGGTCAAAATACAATTTTATCTTTGTATATGCTTGCTATTATAAAATGGATTAATTTTTCATCTTTGAAGGTTAAAATGTATTTTTATTATTAAATTAACTTATAATTTTAAAGAATTTAAGGGATTAAAACAATAATGTCATTTACATGAACTCAAATTCTAACTTTAAAGATGAATAGCTACAAAACTCGAGAAAAGATATATCATATATAAAGTGATTCCAAAGTTATATGGTTAGAAGGAAATTAAGATTATTATTCACAGGTCAATTGAGTCTTAACTTGATTGATATGGATATTGTTGCTAAGAGTTATTATTCACAAGTCGATTGAGTCTTAACTTGATTGATATGGATATTGTTGCTAATATAGAAGGACGTGTGTTTAAGTGCGCTGAAACGTATTATCCTCCTATTTAAGTCTTGTGTAAAAAAAGAACAGATAAATACGATGAAAAGATTATTATTTACAAAAATTTACATCATCTCAGTCTGAAATCCAACCTTAGATGTCCACTTTCCATACCCAAATAAAGCTTAAACCCCTTACATACCAATCCCCCAAACTTGTTTTTCTCCTTCTTTTGTACGTTTGCTACATATTAATCCCCAATTCATAATCTTTGAACATTTCATTGAACTAAACAACAGAAAAAGCCGGACCCCAACAGTTGGAAGACCCTACTTTTGCATCAAACCCATTAGACCACCAAACCGTGTTGTCCTTTAAACAATCAAACCCATCAACTTCAGCCATTTGACCACCTTCTTGTACACCAAAAAACTCATCCACCACCTCACCCTGCCGGAAACTCGAAACCGGTGGTCCCATTGCCACCGGCTTCGAGTCCACCAAAGTATCTCCGGTTAAGGGTGTTGTAGCAGCTGCAGCAGGTTCCATAACAATGTTACGGGTACCGCCATTGGAGGCACCTTGGATGGTTACTTTTTGTTGCAATGGAAGAATATTAGGCCATAGACCTGGATTGTTGTAGAAGGAGAAGATTGGATTTTGAAGAGCTTGAAGTTGAAGATGGAGTTGTAAACGTTCCATGGCTGAGTTTGTTAAACCCTGTAGGAACTGATTATTATTATTACGGTCCGACAACTTGGTATTAATGTCGGATTGTTTGTGCCTTGCAAGTAGTTTCTTCTTCAGTTTGGTGTTCCAGTAGTTTTTTATATCATTGTCTGTTCTTCCAGGTAGCTGTGCTGCAATTATGGACCACCTAAAACAAAACAAAGCACATTATCAATTGGTCAAAATCCTATGAAAAATGTATACATATATATTTGAAGCTTAAAGTTTTGGGGTCTTGGATATAATTTTGAGATAAATGAAATTTTTAGTCTCTCAATCATAATTTTTTATTTTTTTTATATTAGTTTTAGAATTTGATAATTTTTCTCCATTTAACTCGTATTTAAATTCTGTTAAAATATGATAACAACCTGACAGTTTTAAGATTATGCTACAGTCGGTGCTTAAATTTTTTTTTTAAGTTTTATATGAAATTTTTAAAATTTTTAAATAATAATGTGAAACAATTTAAAAATGACACCCACTAAAAAAATTAAAATTTAGGGAATTATTTTAGAAAAAGTGATAATGTAACACATTATCACAATTTAACATAATCCAAATTAAGAAATTTAATTAAAAAATCTCAAATTCTAAAACTAATATATACCCAAATAAGTTTAATAATCGAATTGAAAAAAAAAATTATAAGATTCAAGCACTAAATGGTATTTTATTCTTATAATTTTTGTAAAATACCAAAAACATAGAATAAAAAGACAATCCTCACTTGTTAGGTTAAAGTAAAAAAAATTTAGAAAAATTTCGTTCTTCATTTAAGGTCTAACTCTAAATTAAAATGTAATTAAAAAAAATAAAACCCCAAGATACCTGCTTCCAATACTCAAATAGAGGTTGCAGATGATGTTGTCTTCTTCTTCAGAGAAACCACCATGTTTAATGTTTGGTCTCAAATAATTCAGCCATCTCAGCCTGCAACTCTTCCCACATCTCTTCAAACCTGTTCACAAGGCCAACTTCATCAACTATATCTTATACAAACATATATATATTACTTAAGGTTTATATATAGGGTATACCAATTTTGTGAGGAAGAGCAATCCAATTGCCACCACGAGTGCCATGCTTCTCTATATAAGCCTTGAGCTTAGCATCCTCTTCGGGTGACCATGGTCCTTTCTTCACATTGGCTTTGTCACAGCAAGGTGCTCGACCCATCTCTTTCTTCAAAATTAGCCAAAGGGAAAAAGCTGGTTAGATGCTGGGAAACTTGGGTGAATGAAAGACCTTGATTTATAGGTATGAATTAGTAGTGGGGTGACGTCCACTGACGAAGGTATCTATGCGAACAAAAAGTCCAACACCTTACCTTCATTAGTCAACCCTATTCTTCTCTTTCTTCTCTACCATCTTATTATTACAAATTCGAGTATGATTATCGGAACGTAAGATTTATTTAACACATTATCGAATATGTTACGTTATTCTATTTTAGATGTTTAGTTGACGGAATCTATAATTATCTAAAACACATTTTATTCAATTATATTTTTAATAGAATTTATTTCTCTTAACAACTCTTTTAATATTTTGATCTCAATTTTCATAAAATCATAATAATTCTTGTTGCTTTTAGTATAATATTTATTAATAAGTAAATATGTGGTGTTGAAATAAACTCATAAATCATTATTTAAAAGCAACATTATTTATATTTTATATTTTATTTACATAAAAGGTGAAATTTAAAAAATAATAGAACAAAAAGGTAAAAATATCTAAAAATTAAAATTCTAGATGGACTGTCAGATTACTTAAGAAAGAGGTAATATTGAGGATTACCTCCTATGTTTCAAAATCTTGACGCTATCGAAAACGTAAGATTATTTACTCATGAGAATATTTGAAATCCAAACTAAATAATTATGCTCCTAAAATCTTTCATTACTACCGAGAATATAAAATTTTACAAATCAAATACTCCTTTCGAATAAAACCCTCATTACAAGCATATTTTTAAAGATTTAAACTTACATTTTCAATATTAAAAAAGACGAGATTACTACCATCTCAACCAACAATATTTTTATCTTACTTTTTGGATTAGTTGATTATCTATATGATTAATCTATGCATAGAACAGACAAAGTATACCACAACTTTTCTTCTTCTTTTGCATTTTAAATTAATCTCCTTTAGTTTAATTTAATATTAGGGAATTGGACCAAATGTGTACAGGTACAAGGACTTGAAAAGAAAACACACACCTTATCTTCTCTCGTTTGTCTTTTTTCTCTTTGCTTTGTTCTATTTTTTTTTTTGAGTAATTTTATTATAAGCTTTGACTATATCTATTTTTTTCTATACAATGTGTAGAACTAATCATAATTTCTTTCCAACCCCATAAATAGGAGAATAATCTGTTTCATCTCACTCGAACTCACATTCTCCTATGTTAACAATAATACACATACCAATCGAACTAATTTAATTCACGCATTGTTCTATTATTAATCTAGGCTTAAAACTTAATTAGTTAGACTCTATGAAATTATATATGTGCTTAGAGTATTATTATATATAATGGAGAATAATTTAATGCAAATACACCTTCTTTTTCTTTTCTTTTTTGAAACAATGCAAATACAGCTTTGACTGATAAATATGTTAAATTTAATGGTATATAATTTTCACAGAGGAAGTATCTTGGAATGACACTATAGTACTGATAGAATATGTGATCAAATGGTATATTATGATTTCATACCTTGATTAAGATATGTATGTTAGGAATTACATTTGAGAGTCCGATTAAATTGAGTGAAAAAATTTTGCGTTAATCGAGTTGACGGGTCCTATTTTATCATTCTAACTCGATTTAATCTTTTTTCGAATTGAGTAAAATTATTCGAGTTAAATTAAAAAATTAAACATGTCAAATTAAAATTTTGTTATAGTATAATTAATTTAATGTTAGAGCACATAAATTTTAAAAAAATCGAAGTAAAATAATAAAAAACAATAAGATACTTTAGTATGTTAAACTTGAATCTTTAGTTAATTTATTTAGTTCCCAAAATTATTATTTTAGAAATTTTTTAACTTTCTTTATATATTCTTTAGAATTTTTATATATATTTTTTTTAAATATAAATTTTGGAATTTTCATAAATATTTTGATTTTCTTTTTTGTAAGTTTTGTTCAAAGATATCAATTTACTCATTTTCAAAATTGTCAATGACTAAAGGAATATTTACACCAATCTGTTATTCGAATTGTAAAATTTAATTCGTTTCAAACTCGAAACTCGAATTACTTATTTGAGTTGACTCGAATAACTCAATTCGGTTAACTCAATATTCAATTTTTTTTTCATTTTTTGGAATCGAATCAAATTTTGTTCATCCCTAATTTCTTCAATGGCTACTTTTTCTTTACTTTTCTCAGTCAATGACTATTTGAATATATTTTGAAACCAAAAATATTTATGAATTTGATAATTAAGTTGATTTAGATTTAGGATGTTGTTTTTTTTTTTTTTTAATATTATACAATGTTGATATATTTTTTTAGTTTTTGAATGTAATTAGGTTTATTTTTGTAACGCGCCAAAATTTTTAATTTTTGGTTTTGTGATTGTATGACACAAATGTTTGTTTGCTTCAGTGGTTAAGTGTTTTGGGGGTGTGTGTGATGTTTCAAATTTAAGCCATGGATTGAGCAAATTTTGGTATTTTATGAATAAAAGTCCTATCTCTAGTCAGTAGGCTTAAGTTCAAATGTTTGTAAAATATATTAGAATGGACTTGTTGGTTTGGTGGATAGGTGGAGTGTTGGTGTGATAGATGTTTTGTTTTTGAGTCTCTGCTGTAGGCAAGGGATAGTATTCTTGCTCCTAGTTTCGGCTAGAGGTGTGTTGAAGGGATTGTGGTTAGTGGGGGTTATCGAAAATCTATTTTTGATTTTGGCATTTGCAAATATTAGTTTCCTTTCTCCAAAAATCTTCTGACACCGTTTTCTTCTTCTCGTCTGTTTTTCTCTAGTTTTCCTTTCCTCTGCCGAAAATTTCTTTAAGTTCCCCCTCTCTTTCTTTTGCTGATTTTTCTGAGAACATTTTCCTTTCTCTTGTCTGTACTACGTTCGTGGCATTCACGTGGGTTGGTAAGTCCTCTTCTCTTTTTTCTGTCATGGTCTTGTACGATTATTTAGTAATGTGTTCTTTTGCAAATAATGGCATAAGAGGAGGTTTTGGGCAATGAATTACGAATCTTTTGGTCCAGCATTGTTAACGGAGGGTGTTTCATTAGTGGTAAGTTGAGTCTTTGTTTAATCTCGATTTTAAAATTCGCTTAGGAGTACTTGGGAGTGTTTTTGTAGCAAATTGAATTCATGTATGTACCCGGAAATGCAGAAAACAGGATTCAGCAAAAGCCGAACAAGCATTCTGTCGACACCACACGGGCGTGTGGTCACCCGTGTGGTAGGCCGAGGAGGGGACACGACCGTGTAATCAACGAGGCCAGGCCATGCACGCAAGACACAGTCATGTGATGGCCGGATAGGCCGTATGCGACACATGGGCTAGACTGAATTGGGCTGTGTAGGCCACACAGACGGGTAGGTTTACACAAGTAGTCCATACGGATGTGTGGAGTTTTGGGCCAGGCCGTGTGGACCAATTTGGGCCGTGCGGGCCACACGGGCAAGCTACATTGGCGTGTGGGCCCATTTTAACTGAAAAGATTCTAAGGTTGCACGGGTCGCCCAAGTCAATTGTGAACCTACTGTAGGGTCGGTAAGCACTACTTAAACCCCTAAATGTGTGAACTGTCTGTAAGATATCTGTACTGAGCATGTATACTGAACTGAATGTGTGTACTATTAATTGCATATTAGCATGTCATCTAATGTATGTTACATTGCATTGGTGTGGGGTTAATGATATTTGGAGGAAGTGTTCTGAAAGGCTCTTAAGCCTGTTATTTAGCAGTTCAGCTGCAATTTACTGATTATGTATCGCATTTCAGTACAGTATGGTGTGTAGGGATGGGTGGGTGTTTTAAACCCCACATAGTGTGTAGGGATGGTCGGAGATGGTGTGTAGAGGCTGGTGGGTAGGATTCTAATTTCTGTTACTACATATTATATCTAAGATGGGCCAAGACCCTAAATTATATCTCTGAATGGGCTAAGGCCCAAACTGAATCTATAATGGGCTCAGGCCCTAGACTGAATTTGATTGTTTTTCTAATGTGTATTTGTATGCATGTTTTCTGTCAGGATTACACATTGAGTTTACGAAAACTCACCCTTTTTTCTGTTAATCTGTACAGGTAATCCCCAGTCTTAGACGGATCGGTGCAGCGGAGGACTCAGCGGTACCACCATTGTTTTGAACTACTTCAATTCAGTTTTTGAATTTATTTTATTCTCTCTATTATTTTTGGGTATTTGTTATGTAATTTTTGGGGCATTGGTTTGTTTGGTTTAGAGTCGTGCATGGGCCGAGCCAGGCCGAGTTCGGGCCGGGACCAGACAAAATTTTAGGCCCATTTTCTAGGCCCAAGCCCGGCCCGGCCCGACCCAAAATATGGGCCTAAAATTTTGTTCAAGTCCGGCGCGAAATAAAATTGTTAAGCCTGAGCCTGGCTCGGCCCGACCTATATTAAATTTTTTTAGCTTATTTCATTAAATAAAAAAATTTAAAATATAATAAATCAAATACATTTAAAAACATAAAAACAAATATTAAAATAAGAAATAAATAAAAAATGAGACAAACAATTCTTAAAACAATACACAAATTAAAAATATAATAAAAAGTGGTTATATTAAAATTAAAAATAAAACGTAAATATAATAAAAAATAAATAAAAAATAAATATATTTATTCTATAATTCGAGCTGGGCTGGGCTGGGTTGGGCCCGGGCCAAAAAAGGTTTACCCGACCCCGGACCATTTTCTAAACGGGCATTTTTTTTGTCAAAACCCATATTTCGGGCCTATAATTTTACCCGAACCCTCCCATTTTTCGGGTGGGCCTTCGGGCCGGGCTACACCTTTAGTTTGGTTTTAATTTTGGATTTTTAATTACTTTACGATTTTTATTACTGTTAGACACGGTAAAAACTCGATTTTTGCTAAAAACAAAGGTTTTCACAAAATGAGCGGTTTTCCTAAAATAAATGTTTTCCAAAGCTTCCACTAAGAAGATACGTTTTGAGACATAACAATGAACACGTATTTTTCTGAGTTAAATAAAGACTTATAAATTGGAACGGTTTTTACTTGATGAACTCGACTACAAAATTCCATTCCATATGACATTGCCAGATTCAGTAATAACGTCCAAATCAGGTTATGGGTGTTACAATTTTTGTTGGTCTAGTTCTAGAGTGTCACGTCATCGTTTTTTTTTTTTTTACATTTTTTTTAAATTTAAGGATCAAAATAAGCATAATTGTTGAATTCAAATATCAAAGTGAATTTAATTGTTAAATTCTGGAACTAAAAGTTATATTGACCCCTCAGGTCATTGTAAAATTAAGAGTAAAGGGTGGCACATACCTATTTTTTTAAAAAAGTTTAGGATACATGATATTATTTGAATATTATATTCTTACTTGTAGAATAAAATTTTTTACTTATAATGTATCAAATATTAACACTTAAAATTTTTAAAAATAACATATATTACCCTCCCAAGCCTACTTGCGAATTTTTTTTATTCTACTAATGGTAAACAAAAATTACCTAAATTAAAAAGAAAGACAAATTACAAAAATAGTCGTTCAAATATGCTTTGATTCTATTTTGGTCACTTAATTATTTATTTCTCAATTAATTACTCAACTCTTTAAAATTAAATATTTTAGTCGCTCTCTTGTTAGTTACTATTCTATAAATGAGGAAAACCTGACGTGGGCTCTTTTTAATTATCGTTTTACTCGAGTTTTTCAAACTCTGTCACCTCATCCTCACCCCTATATGCTATTAAGAAAAACCAGTTACATATTAGGTAGAAAGTAATTTTGTAACTAAAATGAAGTAAAAATGGCTCTATATTTGACCTACTTGTATTAAGTGACCCTACTAACCATGTCATCGTAATGCATTTTTTCTCTTGTTGTTGTCAAATTTTCAATTATGGTAAAAAAAGAAGTATAAATTGCACATCATAATCATATGGTCATAGGAAAACAACTAAGTAGGTTACTAGCATTGAATTGTACACTGAAAATATAGAAGAATAGGGTTTCAAAAATTAGATCAATAATTGAATCAATTAGATCATTGATTCGATTTTAATTAAATAAATTATAAATTTTATAAATATGATTTAACTGGTTTCAAGTGAGTTAATATATTTCTCTCGATTTAATCAATTTGGTCCAATTCCAACAATCATGGATTAAATTTGTAAATGTTGATTCAAATATCCAATTAACTTGAATCCAAATTAATTTCACATATTTTATTGGTCAGCATTTCACTAAACTGATAAGAAACAAACAGTCACAATCAGAGGCGAATCAATTTTTTTTAGAGGGCCGAAATTGAATAATAAACTTTTGAGAGATCAAAACGTAATTTTCTAATTTTGTTTTCTTCACTTCAAGGGTCAAAGTGGAATTTTATGATAAATTAATTTTTAATTTAATCATTTAATAGGAATTTATATGGTAATTTTTCATTTGAACGGGACCAAGATTCCTACCTTCCCTTTAAATTCACCTCTAATTCATGCTAGATGTAGCGATCTGTAATTTTTTATTCGTATTTAGTGATATTTTATGTCCTACTCTTTTTTTTTTCCTATAGAAGCAAGTAGAACAACTCATTGTTGACCTTATTTCCTTTGATTAATATATTTATTAAGGTATGAGAAGAAATAAAAGTGTTTTTAGAATCTTAACTACATGAAAATAACAAGAGGAAACTATCAAAATCAAAATTATTCTAAATTCTTAATCAACAAATAATTGACTAGGATTTTTTAGTTTTTCTATTTATATGATACGGTTATCGGATTATGTGATATCGTAGGTAGGTCCCTATGCATATCAACACGTACCCTATTCTAAGATTAACACCTATTTTTCGGTGCGAACTCACCTCGTGCGAGCTCATGAAAGTATGTGAACACCTCATGTACAAGTCCAAGATGCGAACAATACAAGTTAATCTCTCCTTTAAAGAAAAACCTCTGGAAAATATTAGAGTTAACTGCACCATAAATCTTCAAATTATAACTTTGATTTTAAATTAGTCCCAAATCAAAACATTTAGAGATGAATTTAAGAATGTCTAGTAGAATTTAATTACAAATTTGTGTTTCTCTAATATAAGGATAATATTTAAATTTAATGGAGGTTAAAGGGTTTAAAAATAATAGTGTAATGGTAATTATTTTATTTTTGTCTTGTATGTTTGAAAAGGAGAGGGTTAGCTAGTGCTAAAGCTGAATATTAGGCATGATATTAAAGGACAAATGCCTTAGTTCAAACAATTTAAAGTATGTGTATTTTAATCATTAATTATTTTTAATGATTGATATTTTAAAGCCACCTGTCATTTTTAGAATTTTATTTGTTATTTTTAATACCCCAAAGATTAAGATAAGATTGAATTTAGTTCCCAAAGATTAAGAACAAAACATATACAAGTCAGAGGCATCGTTAAATTATAATTTGTCAGCTAAGTTGACAATCATGCATGCAATTTGTTGAATTTCATATCTACATCATAATATACTTTTAATTCTCTCGTTATAGATTTTGATTATATTTGTATTTTTTTATACGATGTCTGAAATTATTTATAGTCTCTCCCCAACCTATAAATAAGAGGATAATACTCTTCAGCGCACTCGAACCCACGTCCTCTTATATTGAAAACTAAAATTAACGATGTTAACATTATTATTATTTTTAAATTCAAAAAATAGAAAATTAAAGTTCTTAAAATAAAAGCAAAGAAACTAAAATTTAAAAATGAAATAGTGCAGAAACTTGTAGCATAAAACACTAATCTTTAGGAATGTATCTACTGGAGCAAACTCGATAACCGATCTTCCATGTTCATTAGGAACATTAAGGGAGTAGAAGTCGGTCGTAAGTTTTAAAGTTATTCTATACCCAAGGCAACAATCGAACCCTTGACTACTTGTCAATGTAGATGATACTCTTACCATCTCACCTAACATTCGTGGTTAATGCACTTTTTTTTTTTTAAGAAAATAAGAGGGGAAACAATGTCTTGTTGGAGTGAAGTTGTTGAGCTCAAATAATTGATCCCCTATCTTTATCCCTCCTTCAAGTTACCAACAACTATTAAGTCTTATTACTTTTTGTTATAGAGGTTTATCGATTTCCGTAATAAGAATTCAAGTTTTAAGTTTGAATATTATGAATGAAATGAATAAAATTAATAAAATTTTACTTAAATCACATTCGATTCAATTTTATATTTAATCGAGATATAACGTAACTAACAAAGACCAAAACACCTCGTTAAAAGAAAAAACCAAATATGATTATATATAGTTGTGGAATTTTGTTATTTCCTTGAGAAAAGAAAATTTCCACAAAGTGGAGTCAAATGGAAGACTGACTGAGTTCCAAGACAAAATCATTCCCCTTTCTTGTAAATTTCTGTTAGTTTCTTCTATGGTTAATGACTTATGGAGATGATGTATGGTTAAATTTTAATGGAAAATGCCTCTAACATTGCATCACACTTGTTTGAATAGTCACCATGTAACTAGAAAACTAGGCTCCTTTCTACTTTTCTTTTCTTCTTCTTCACCAGATTCATAAAAATAATAATAATAATTTTGAGATAAAAAAATTATTTTCGTTTTCCTAAAATATAAAAATATTAAAGAAATAATGTTTGGTTGAAAATTTTAAAAATAATGTAAAATTTTAAATATATATATATATATATATTATTTTCACTGAAAATATTTTGTAAAATAAAAAAAAAAAGTTAAAAAGGGAGGGCTTTTAATTTTAAATGAATAAACACTATTTCAAACCTATATAAACATAAAAAAACATACTTTTTAATTAATTTTAAAATATCAAATAGAAAAAAAAATTGGCTTAATACATATTTAGCACCTGAGTTTGACATTTTTTCGAATATAGTAATTGTATTATTTTTTGTTTTGCAAAAGTTTTACATTTTGTATCTAAAGTTAACTTTTTCGTGTTTGTTTTGGATTTTATAGTTGATGTGATGTAAGTTCATAATTAACTAATAATATTATCAATTAACTTTCATCAAATCAACCCTAAAATCCTCCAAAAATCAAAGTCGTCATATTGTATCTAACAAATTAAAAACAAAATTAAATAAAATCACAATTAACTCTAAATTTATTCTATTAACAAAATAATGAGAATTCAAACATAATAATAGTAGCAAATAACTTTAATCAAATCAATTCTATACCCGAATTAAATACTAAAATGTCAACATTGTTATGTTTGAGCACCAAAATATATAACGTTTGCTAAATACATGTACCACATTAGACCAAAAATAATATAAATGTCCCATTAGAAAAAAAAAAAGTGTCAAACTTGAGTACCAAATAACATATGGCTAGTAAAATTTTTGGCCCATGAACTTTGCACTACGTCCACTTTGCTATTTATACTTTTTTGTGCATTTTGGCACTTTGAGATTGTGCCACATCTATCACTTGAAAAATAAAAAAAATTATATTAATTTTCAAGTGATGATGTGATACAATCTTAGAGTGTCATATTCAGTGTTTTAATAATTGAATCGATAGTTGAACAGATCAGACCATTGGTTATCAACCAGTTCGATCGTCGAACCAACAATAATTGAATAAATAATTAAAAATTCATAAAAAAATCTTTTAAATTTTATTAAGCCGGTTCAACAATCAATTTTTGTCTTAATTTTTTATTTTTACTAATATCAAGTAGCTTTCGAGTCAATTGGTTCAACTTTTTTTCAGACCGTTAAATCAATCAATTCTCAATTCTTTTGATCCTATCTTATTATAGTAACATTGGTCACATCATTAAATCTTAATATAATCCAAATTGAATGACCAAAATAAATTCAGTTGTGAAATTCAAAAATCAAAATAGAAAAAAAAATACACTAAGAAAATAAACTTACAAAAATTATATTATGTCAATAATATAATAAGCCTAACAAAAATTGAGAAGTGAATGGCACATGAAAACTTTGACTTGAAAACCAAAAGGTACTTTTATTGTTTTCCATGTGTTAGGTGTATGAGAAAAGGATAATAGAAACAAAGTAAGGAATTGCATAGAGGAAAGCCAATGGGGGTTGGAGATGATGAAGTCACACTATTTGACTTTGCCCTCCATAGCTCCCATTAAATATCCCAATTCATATACAGTCAATAAAATCTTTGAACATCAATTCCCTTTTAAAATTATTAAAAGTAATAAATAAATTGAATTGATTTAATATATAATTTTAATTTTTATGAATTATTAGTTATTTATTTTATTATTGTTGATTTAGCGGTCGAACTGGTTGAATCATGAATTATTGATTTAACTTGTTCAATCATTGGTCTTGTTATTAAAACATTGAACGTGATACTCTGATATTATACCACATCATCACCTTGAATTTTATATGAAAAATTAAATTTTCAAGTGATGATATGACACAATTTCAAAGTACTACATGTATAGACCATCAAATTTTTATATTTTTTAAGTTCGGGCTTCGAAATGGACATAATTATCAGGTTTAAGTGCTAAAGTGGAAAAAAAAATAGATACTAACATAAACTTAATTGTCAAGTTTAGAGCCAAAAATTATGTAAATTTTTTTAATTATTTAGTTGGTGTATATCACAACAATAACCTTAGTGAGTGAATGTGGGGACACATAGAGTACAAATTATCAACTAATCTAGATACCTTTTTGATTTTGTGCTCTTATTTTTTTTTTAAATTTGAGGGTTGAAATTTTCTATGAAATATTACAAATTAATATTTTAAGACAAACTTGAGGTTTTATTTTAATTGATTCATACAAACATCTTTTTTTATAAAAATGTTATTCATATATATGTGTTCAATAAATTTGTGATTAACTTTGTGGGAGTCTGGTAGACATAGCTAGCGGTAAGTAGTGACTTTAGCTCTTCCTTAACTACGGGATAAAATGATAATTTTAGTTCATTGTAGTTATGAATTATTTAATTTAAGTATCTTTAAGCATTTTTTTAACATTTGCCCCCTCAAACTTTTAATTTTTTTTTGGTGCCCCTAATATCATACTCTTGACTGTCTCTAGAGTCTGACATGATACTTTTTGTGATTCCAATTCACTAAACAATCTTGTTTAAAACTCGGTGAGAATATTAATAAAAGAACGTTGTATTGTAAAGTGGACTCCTCCTTCTCCCTCGTTTGTTGAAGGAAACTATGATGCCAATGGTTCGATAAATTTGGCATTGGAGGCGTCTTTCGAAATTATTGTGGAAAGGAGATTGATGGTTAGGTTGAGGTTGTTGATATTGTATCAATTGAGACCGCTATGACAATTGCTCTTCATCATGCTTATTTACATGCAAAAGAAAAAGGGTGGATTAAAATTATTATTGAATCTGATTGTCGGAATGTTGTCAACTGTGTTAAATTAACTTTGTCATATGAGTCTTAGAATAGTTATTCCGTTGAAAACTCATCCTCTTGCTTTTAGGATTTTTTTTCTTTTGTTGTTGTAGAAGGAAACAAGGTAGCAGATTGGATTGCTAAATATGTTAGAACTAGTTTTATTCTTAATAATTAGGTTTGGAGCCCTCGAACGAGCTTATTTTACTCCTTGCTTTGTAGGATCTCTATGCAATACTAGATTGCAAATAGTTTTAAAAGAAAAACTTGATTTCATTCAAAATATCAATAGTTTTAACAATGGCGGATCTTGGAACTAAACTTCAGATGCCTAACTAAAAATTTCAAAAATTTTAAAAGATTAATGAGATATTTTCAAAACATTGGGGGTTTAATTAAAAATTTTAAAAAATGTGAGAGATTAATGAGAATTAAAAAAAAAGAAGAGGTTAATTAAGATTTTCAAAAAATTAAGTTAATGAAAATTTTCAAAAATTTGAGGGACCAAATTAAAATTTTCAACAAATTTCAAGGAAAAAAAGAAAATTTCCAAAAATTTTTTGAGGCCCTTGGCCTCTTATGGTCTTGTTAATGTTCATGAAAAACCATGATGGTGTTTTTGAACATAACGAGATGTTCGCAATAGGGATTTGGCCTCCTTTAATTGAAATGTATAATTTTTTTCGAGCTTTCTTATAAATTAAACAACTCAATCTAATCTCCCTTAGTTCTTTAATTAAACGAAAGAAATTCAATTTTAGACCCTTCAAGAAATTAATAATTCAATTGAACCCAAATTGAAAAATTATAAGACAACATACCTAGCATAAAGGATGGTGTGGATCTCTCATTTTTACCAACAAATATTTACATTTTAAATCAAAATGTACATTGTAGTTCCCATGCAAAATATTTCGATGAGTCTCTTACCACGATAGACAATCCTACCCGATAATATTATTTTGTATCATGTATATTTATAATGACTTGTTTAGCCCGTCATAGATTAATAATAAAAATGCGCGCAAAAATAAACAACACCACTTCTATAACAACATCTATACTACATTATTTACTTATTCATTTTCCACGGGAACAAGTTTCTCCTCTATTTTCACCTCAGCACTACAACCATGTTAGGATCATTTAAAAGCACTATGGTCAGTTGTGTTCTTAATGTTATGTCCTAAAGACTATGCATGGGCATATATCATTGTTTGATACTTGGTAAACATTATCTCAGTATAAATGTTAGTGACATTTGCGAATACGAGACATGAAAGATATTATTCTATCTAATCTATGCAAATTTTATGTCGGTTTTATTAATAAAAGTAAAATAACAAAAATACCATTACAAAAATATAAATTATTTTGACCTCTAAAAAAATTTATCGCTTCGTCCCTACTTAGTAGCCATGTAACTAAAAATGAAATTGTAATGAACTTAAATTTAACAAAGTAATTTTAACAATGTTAATATTTCGCTGAAATTTAAAAGTAGAAAGACATAATTCTTAAAAATAAAAGTGTTGAGACTAAATTCTAAATTTATAAAAAGTAAAGGGACTTATAAGTTATAACATATCTTAACATTAGAAAATAGAGCCAAATTTGAAAAATTTCGCACCAAAAGAAAAAAATTGAAAAATTGGAAAATTTATTTTTGGAATTTAATATTTTTATCCCCACTCGGCTGGAACGCGCACTGTTCTCCCGCTCCCATTTTCGAACATTTCACTTGCTTACTACACTTTTCCTCCCACTCTTTCCCACCATGCTCCTCCGCCGTCACCACCACCACCGTCTCTTCCGCCTCCGTCTCCTTCTCCTCAACCACCACCACCACCACCACCACCATCAATCTCAGCCCTTTTCCACTCTCACCATCCCACTTTCCCACCCAACCTACATAATCTGGTCCTCCAACACCTCCCTCGGCAAAACCCTAGTTTCCACCGGCCTTTCCTCCTCCTTCCTCCACTCCCCCTCCTCCTCCTCCAAAAAATTCCTCTACCTCAAACCTCTCCAAACCGGCTTCCCCACCGACTCCGATTCTCGCTTCCTCTTTCAAAAACTCTCTTCTCTTTCTGTCCGTCGCAATCTCCCCCTCTTTTCCTCCAATTCCGTACTCCTCTCTTCCCTCCCAGCTGCCAAATCGTTTAAGCCAAACGAATTCTCTTTAAATGAGTCGCGGGAGATGTGTGAATTGGGGTTTTATGAGGAAAAGAAGGGTTTGGAAGCGGGAAGGGTGGCTCCGGAGCTTGTTTCGGAGACGATATACGCTTGGGAGGGCGCATTGTCTCCACATTTGGCTGCGGAAAGGGAAGGCGGAGCGGTGGAGGATTCTGAACTGGTTAAGAGATTGGAGACACGTTTGAAGGAAGGATTGTTGGAAGGTGGTGTTGAGAGGGGAAAGTTGGATGGGTTTTGTGTGGTGGAGACTGCCGGTGGGGTTGCCAGTCCTGGACCCTCTGGGACGCTTCAATGTGATCTTTATCGGTATCTGGTTTATTTCTTCTCTAATGCTTCTTGTTCATTTCCTTCGATCCTGTTTGCCTATTTTTGCACTGAAAATGGAGAGACACAATGGGATGATAAGATTATAGTACATTTATAAACAAAAAAGATAGAATTGTCATTTTAGTATGAGATTTAAATATTTTAATTAAATTTTAAAATAAAATATCCACACATGAAAGGAACACTTTTTTTTTTCTTTCCTTTTTATGTTTTAAAACTTAAATATTCTTCCACTTACATGCTTGAGTGTGATATAATCTAGATTTCACATGTTAGAATTCGTGTCCCTTTTTAGTTATTTATTCCTTTCTAGTCAATCGTAAATTTTACACTAACAACAAAAGAAACAAGCAACAGTACCTGCTTTCATCTTGTGTTCAGGTACTTTCAGGATTCCCAACTGATTGGAAATTTTCCTATTCCATGATTATGTACAATTATTTAAGTTAATTTAATTGTTTCCTTAAACAAAACTAAGGGTTATGCTCTAATGCGATCTTTATTAGTATGTGGGTTATTCTTTTCTTATGCTTCCATTGTTTCTGCTAGTGTTGTGTTCTAATGCAACTATTTTTTTTGGTTCTTAGTCGATTGGAATTAACCAATTTAATATCGGCTTAATTATGAATTTCATCTCTTTACTTTATAAAAATTGAGAAGTTAGTCATTCTACTTTAATTTGTCAGTCCTTTAAGAAAACTAAGAATTTAGGCCAGTTATGCATAAACACAACACATGAAGTTGAAGGATTAATTTTTTCTAACTTATCGCATATAAATTATTGAATTGCTAAAATTTTACTAATTTCTTGAATATAAATTTCAGAATTGTTGATTTTCAGGTTTGCCATTTAATGACAAGGTTTAATAGTGTTTACCCAATTAGACGAACTTTTCAATTTTAGTAAAGTACGAGGATCCAATTCTGACAAATAGAAGTAGAGGGACTAATTTCTCAATTTTTGTGAAGAAAAGGCATGGAATTCATAATTAGACATTTATTGTCTTTTAGAATGTTTTGTCATTTTGAAAATTACCGTTGGCATATTTGTATTTTATTGTGCACCATTGCTGAAAGTTTAGCAAATCATAGTTTTTATGTTTTGTTGGAAAATAAAATCATATATTTTGGTCGATGTCTGTAAATGCTAACTTTTTTGCTTATATGATCTATCCTGATGCCCTTTTTGTTAAATATGTAACCAGGCCCTTGCGCTTTCCTGGTGTTCTTGTTGGAGATGGCCGGTTGGGTGGTATATCTGGAACTATTTCAGCTTATGAGAGTTTGAAACTACGAGGTTATGATGTTGTTGCTATTGTTATTGAAGATCACGGCCTTATAAATGAAGTACCGTTAAAGTCATATTTGCGTAGTAGGTAGGTAAGTTTTCTTAACCATCTTTTTTTGTCTTCATTGGGGCCTCGATCCTTTACTTTTTTTGTTTGTCCTCAGTAGAAACTTTTGGGGCAATATCACCCTTGGACATGCTATATAATGGGTTATTAACTTATTATTTTATTCTTTCCAGAGTGCCTGTGTTTGTGCTGCCACCCATTCCACAAGATCCATCAAATGATCTAATGGAATGGTTTGATGAATCTTGCAATGTATTTAATTCTTTGAAAGACATAATGCTGGAAGCTTATTTAGAAAGAATGCAGAGACTTAATCAAATGCCGAGAAAAGCTGGAGATGTTTTCTGGTGGCCATTTACTCAGCACAAACTTGTACCACCTTCTACTGTTACAGTCATTGATTCACGCTGTGGTGAAAACTTTTCAGTGTACAAGGTTTGTGTATTTCAAATAATATAAGATGAGCAATAGCCTAACTCACTTCTATCTTCTGTTTTATATTCTACTTTTACAATATTGCATACCAAGTTCTTTTTGTCTTTCTTTCTAAATGTTAATGTCATGTTTTGATGTAAAAATTAATTACCTATCTTTATTTCTACATTAAATTACAGGTTCAGAACAAAGAGTACATAACTCAACAATTTGATGCCTGTGCTAGTTGGTGGACTCAAGGACCTGATGCAACTTTACAGGTCATCTTTATGTTTTCTACTCTCTTTCTACCCCTCTGCTGAGCATCAAATTATACTCCTTGAAAGCTATATTTGGGAAGTTTTAGGCACTTGGTGGATAATTGAATTACATGTTAAGATTTAACAGTTTTGTTTGATTGATAAGAAAAAAAAGTGGTATCACCATTTATTTTACAGTTGCTGAGATAGTTTATGGTGTTAGTTTTGATCCAGCCTATAAATTGAAACTTTTGGGTCAAAAGGTTGCCTTGTCATGGTATTAGAGCTACTTAACCCTTCAGTCTGCAGTTCAAATATTAATACCTCGCTTGTGTTAAGCATTAATTTAAGCACAACATAGTGGTGGGTTGGTGTTTGAAGTGCTTGCAGAGCTGAATCAGCTTTCAAGTGAAACAGGTTGCCAGGTTATGAGATATAATATTATTTTGCCTCCAAATATCAGCTTCACCCATATTATGCCGAATGGTCAATCTAACAACATATGGAGATAGGTTGTTCTTTCTATCTCTATGGTCTATGCACTATTTCTTTGTTGAATGCTTTAGTAATTCTCCTATCACATAGGGTAAGGTTAATCTATGTTACTCCTAACTCTTAGGGTAAGGTTAATCTATGTTACTCCTAACTCTTTAGTTTTTGCCTTCATGTATTCATCTCAAGATACAGAATGCTCAAAAGTAGGCATTACGTATGAAAACTGAAAAACTCATGTTGAGATATCCATATTTAATCTTAAAGTTCATTATCAGCATGTTTTTGCTGATATGGAGATATAACTGTTCAAGGATCCTCCAAATACATGGAAAAACTTAGAAAAGTTGAACAACTCGTACTAGACACATACTTGTATCCAACACTAACGCCTGAGCTTGAGTAACATAGCTTGACTCTTTCGCATTGCCATGAGGTATAATTTACTTTACCTACTTTGCAGCTGTCGGTTGTCTGAATTTTTTTTAATGCGGTAATTCATTTAGGTGGTTTCAGACTGAACTTGCAAGAGACATGGGTTATGCTGCTGCACGATTTGGGCATGTAATGTTCCCTGAGAATGTTTATGAGCCAGCTTTAGAATGTGCAGAGCTTTTGCTTGATGGTGTGGGGAAAGGTACGTATTCTGTTTCTCTTTAGATATATATTAGCTTTGATTCTCTTGTCTCATTGATTCTTGGTTCATCTAAGAACATTGACTGTCACTTTCCACATATTCTTTTCTTGGAAAAATGAAAACAATAACATAAAGGAAAAAGATGATGATGGCTGTCAATATTGATCCTTTTGTGAAGAGCTCATTTTTGTTAATCTCTTTTTTTTGGTTTGATAAAGGTATGAGAATTTGGTCCATGGATGATTTATATCTCTTTAATTATGTTTGAATACTAGTTTTTTATTTTATTGCAATAAATTTTTAGGATTTAGGATTCTTTTGTGTAGGTTGGGCCACTCGGGTGTACTTTTCAGATAATGGTTCTACAGCAATTGAAATTGCTCTGAAGATGGCATTTCGAAAGTTTTCTTCTGATCATGGAATTTTACCAGAGTTATTGAAGAATAACCCAACAGAAATTTGTACCGAGCTAATGGTGGGCCTTTTCTATCTTTTGGTGCCTGGACTACATATTTCATGCATTTTTCCAATAGCTAATGTTAAAATAGCTTGTAAAATGCAGAGTGAAATGATATTTTTATCCCTCTGAATATATATTAGTTCATGTCTTGAATATTCTCCCCTTCTCTTCCCTATCGTATATTTTTTAGTTCTTTTGGTTTGCTGCTTATAGGGCCTTCTATTAATGCTTATATATTTTTAAAAAGTTTGAGGTTCATGATAGACAATGTAAAATGCCCTTGTCTAAATTTAAAATATTAGAATGGGAATTCTCTAGTTGAAAAGGGTTATTTGGCTAATTCTAAGCACAATGGGAGGTGAATTTGTTTGTTATAAAAGGGGAGCATTCATTGTGGTTGTGTTCCTTTTTTGTTTTTTGAACTCTTAAGTACTGCCTTTTTGCATGAATGTGCACACAATATGCGCCCATGCATGAGTTTATGTGTCTGGATCTGTCAATATGGTTTGTATCTGTTGTATGCATTGCATGCATGTGCCATGTTGCCTACATTCATATGTCTGTCCATATGTGGGTATCTATGCATTCATGAGTGCATTGTGAATTGATAAACTCAATTACAGAAGCACCTGAACAACAAGTAGACTCTGGGTTTATGTTATAAGTGCCTGTTTGTGTTTAGAAATCATTTGGATCAAACAGTGGCTATATTGTTCTTCACCACAGCTGTATTTTCAATGCATTCTTGCATGTGATGCTGAAACTTTTGCAAACAAGAGCTAAAAAACTGTTTGGACAGTTCTTAATCTTTTCAAAGTGCTTCATGTAGCTTGATGGTAACTCTTTTGGCAATAGCTGCATTCTGTAGATATATGTAAAACACTGCTTTTCCACTACATGGAGTCAGTTATGTGAGTCAACTATATTTTTGTTCTATATTTAGGATCTTATCTTGAGTGAGACTAGTGACATCAAGGTTTTGCCATTAAATCACATGTTCTTACACGTAAAATGTACAAGAGTTGCATTATTTTTTCTTGTTGCAGAAATAGAAACCAAAATGGCCTCTTTATTTCAGGTCCTAGCTCTTAAGGGGTCTTATCATGGTGATACTTTAGGTGCAATGGAAGCACAGGCACCATCGTCTTTTACTGGATTTTTGCAGCAGCCATGGTATGGATTATTCATTCATGAATGCATTATTCTTTAAGAAGATTATGTCCATTGCCTGAATCTTTAATTCTTCCTTAGATTGTGTGGATTTGATGTATTGTATTTTGACAAATGGTGCAAGGGAATTTATTGAAGTATTGTATTTTGATAGGTGATGCAGGGGAATTTATCTTATTATAGGATTACATGACTGCAAACATTTAGAATATTCCTTGTTCCCTATGATGTGTGGATTAAAATATGTTTTTCAGAAGTACATCTTATTACTTTAGCTAAGAATAAGATGAGATTAATTGGTGAGAGTCACTGTCTGTTTTAATCTCTACCTAGTGAAAAAGCTACTCCCACTTCCATACTCTCTCTGACAGAGAGTTAGCTAATAATAATACTTAAGGGTGGAAAGATATGATCTATTTTAATCTTTTCAGTTTGCAGCAAAGACCAGGCAGAAAATATCCACTTAATTTTCGTGTATGTATGCATGTCTGACTCCCTGAACTTGAATTGAAGTTCCAGACTTCCAGTACCTGTTCATGCTTGGACCATTTTTCTATTGAAACCTATATGGTTATTTTAGTTATTGAGACTATGCATTCAGTATGTCAATATTGCACATTTGCCGACACTGCAAGAAGGCAGTGAACCATGTGGGAATAGATTTGAACTAGATGCTCTCAAAAAGAGAATATTGCATATTTGCAAACATTCCTTATGTATCTCCCAAAATTCAGTTCATTGATTTTAACAATTTCTTTAAAATGTTACAGTAGATCCTCTAAACTTTGAGACCAATGATATAACACTTGTGAACTACTGCATAGAATTAAGTCAATATAACACTTGCGAACTAATGCAGCTAACGAAGTAATATTCTGAATTCTACAGGTATACAGGAAGAGGGCTTTTTCTAGACCCTCCAACTGTGTTTATGCATAATGGCAAATGGACTGTTTCACTTCCTGAAGTGTTTCATTCTGCAACTCTGAAACCAGAAGATACTAGTAAGTGGACTTGGTCCCCCACACCCGTTTCCCTTACCTTAGGTGGGGGTGGGATGTGTTGAGTTATCATCGTCATAATTTCTAAGGTATTATTTTCTCATATATATTGTGGTTGTGGCAGCCTTCAGGTCTCGTGATGAAATATTTCTTAAGTGCAGGGACGAATCAAATCTTGCTGGCTTGTACTCATTGTATGTTTCTCAGCAATTATCTCAGTATTCAACATTACCTGAGACTAATAAGCAAATAGGAGCCTTAATTATGGAACCAAGTAAGAAATAAATTTCTTTAATTTTATTATTTGACAGTATTACTTTTTGCATGACTAGGTTTTATTTTCTCATGAGTTTGGAATTAAAGTTCCATTTTTATGGATACAACTACTGTTTTGAACTATAGTAACCGTCTATTCTGTATACTGTCACGTAGTCTCAAATAAATTTCACTGATTCTAAGAAGTGATCCAGATCAGAAATGTTGTTTTTGACTGGCTTGGATGTTTCTGATAGATGATTGTGGTTAACCTTATTCTGCAAACCCCCATTCCTTTCTTTTTACTTGAAAGCTTCTTTCTACACTTCCCACTTGCTTGTATGGACTTCTGGATTGCTCCTAAGAGAATTGCTAAATTGTTTACCTGATGTTTAACCTCATCTGGTGGATGGATAATTTTATAGTTATCCAAGGTGCTGGAGGAATGCACATGGTTGATCCACTTTTCCAGCGGACGCTTGTCAATGAGTGTCGGCACTGTAGAATTCCAGTAATCTTTGATGAGGTTTTTACAGGTTTCTGGCGTTTAGGAGTAGAGGTTTGTTGCTTTTAATAGGATTTGTCTGTTCTTTTTCATTGGGAAATTATTTTGCTGAGATTTATTGGAAGTTCATTAATCTTTATTTCATGGCAGTCTGCAGCAGAACTGCTTGGTTGTGTACCAGATATAGCTTGCTTCGCAAAGCTCATGACTGGAGGGATCATCCCATTAGCTGCCACACTGGCAACTGATGCTATATTCGATTCATTTACCGGAGATTCAAAGGTGTTATATTGTTATTCATTGTCTTTATAACTATTGTTTGGAAATTTTGTACTTTGCGGATTCAGATTGTTTCTTGTGGCATAAACACTAGTTGTATTTCAAGGCACCTGCATTTATCCATAATCCATCTATTTATTTGCATTATAAAACATAAATAAATTACTTACATATATGTGGTTTGCTGCTTTCAGCTTAAAGCTCTTTTGCACGGACATTCATATTCTGCACATGCAATGGGGTGCACAGCAGCTGCCAAATCTATTAAATGGTTCAAAGATCCAAATACAAACCTTAACATCACATCTGAAAAATCTCAGAAAATATTGCTTAGGGAGGTATGTTAAAATTTTACTTTTCCCTTTTCACCTTTTACAATTTTAGTTTCCATACCTTTCTCTATTCTAAGACGAGTACGCGAGGTGTAAAACTTTCCAACAGGGTAGAATGTTATGCTATCCTCTTATTGTTGGCAGTTCATATTAACTGTATTTTACTCTATTGATTTTATAAGGCTTTTGAATGACATCTTTCTTTTGGTTTTTTCCCCAAAGAAACAAGAAGGATCCAGTCTTGGATAGATCAATCCGGTTAAACTGAAACCAAATTTTCTTAAAAAATTGAAGTTTATAGCAACGATTTTTTTTCCAACTGCCTGTCGTGAAAATACAGAGACACATTGCTGTTTCCTAATCATATGCTCTCACACTTCCACTCCAATTCCTGCAGTTATGGGATGCAGAACTTGTGCAACAAATCTCATCACATCCTTCTGTCTCAAGGGTGGTCACATTAGGAACTCTTTTCGTGCTAGAACTACAAGCAGATGAGTCTGACGCCGGGTATATTTACTTCTTTCTCTGTGTCATATAGTTCTCTGGAACCACCATCCTACTTGCCTACCTTCTAGTTCTTTAAGACTGATAATTTTTTCCGTCAAATGCTTGAAACCTTTTGAATGCAAAACTGTTTTCCATGAATGGCAATACCTTAATCCATCATGTACACGGGACACTACTGCGCTTTCCATGCTATGAATAGCAGTATAAGAAATAAATGAAACGTGCAATTAGTGACCAACAATAGTCCAAAAGATTTTTTCCCTAGTAAATGAAGACCATCCTGGAAAACTCAAATTTATGACATTGATGATTGAGTGGTATGCTGAGCCTTTGGACCTACTTGAGTTCGATTGGCAAGTCTCAAAGTTCCATGATCTATGGCGTGCTGATCCTTTCTTTTTAACAGGTATGCATCTCTATATACAAGGTCTCTGGTTCAGTTGCTCCGGGAAGATGGTATCTACACCCGTCCCTTAGGAAATGTCATCTATGTCATGTGTGGTCCTTGCACATCCCCAAAAATGTGCACTCTACAACTCCTCAAACTTTACACAAAGCTTGAAGAGTTCACCCTAGTCAAAACAAAGATGAATATCAATTAACTGGTATTCTACTTTTCTCTCGTTTTTTTCCTTTGCTCTATGTAGGCCTTTCTTATCATGAATTTATGATTACCAAGTGAACTTTTTCTTTAATTTGGAAAAAAGCCATTTTGGGTTGGATAAATTTGGTCTGACGCATTCTGTTGATGTTATTAATATATTGATATGATGATATTTATCCCATTAATGGTCCCATTTGAGCCTTCGTATTCGTACATTTTAATGCAGGTGTCTAATCTTTTCATTGTCAATAAAAACTTTTTACGAAGTTAGTGGATGACATATATCTTTGGGTAAATCCAATCCAAGGGCACTAAATTATTACTTTCTGGTGCTCTTAACTTAAAAAAATTTATAAAATGATCATTAATTATTCAAAAGTTTTCATTTAAGTTGTTTAAGTTGTTAAAATTGTTGTTGCATGGTCTTCTTTATTTGACTGTTTGCATCTATTAAAAGTTATTTTTTTTACTTTTTTTTTTCTAGAGTTCAATTTTCTAATAAAATAGTTTTAAGTGTCGTGAATTTACGAATCAAAATTCTAATAGTTTTGTTTTTTAATTTTCGACATTGATCATCATATTGACTTAAATTTAAAGTATGTTTTACTTGTTGATGGTATTGATTTATTGTATCAATCATTGAATTGTCACTAGGAGTTTATTACTTGAATTTAAATAGTAAATTTAATATCTTAATGACTTAAATAAAAAATTTTAAATAATTTTAATGACTTAAATAAAATTTTTTTAATAGTTTAATGATGAATTGAACAAAGATAATTTAATTTTAGGGATGACAAAGAGTTCATATATGTAATTGTAAGTATATTAATGATAGAGTTGGATGTCAACCAAAAATATTTTCAAAATGTAATTTTATAAATGTGTTACCACATAATTCAAGTTAATTAGAATCTAATATAAATTAACACCAATCTTTTATTTTTTGCCAAAACTGACTAGCAAGTAGGGGTATGTAAATTTTGGGTAAAGTTGAATTAATTCGGTCGGGAGTTAATAATTTTTTAAAAGTTTAATTAATGGTTAATTTGGTTTGAAATCGATCGATTAATTAAAGTAATAGAATTTAATAAATAATATTATAATATATAAATATTCGGTTAGGGGTTGGTTGGTTTGGTTAATTTTTTGAAAGTATAAATTAATTGGTTAGTTAATTTTTATATGTTTTATACTTGTTTTAATAAAAAATAAAATATATATAAATTTTGGTTAATTCGATTAACTAACCAAATTAATTGAAAAGTTTAGTTTGGTTAATTTTTTTTAAAAAAATTAATTTAATAAATGGTTAAAAATTTAAAAGAGTTGATTAATTCAAGAAATTGGTTAATCGAATCAACACCTTTACTACGAAGTAGAGATACTAAAAAAACAAAAGAAAAATTGAATTGGGAATATATTCTTTTTGTGGTTTTAAGGAACAAAAATATATTTGAAGAGTGGTAAGGTGAGTTGTGAGCCTGTAACGTCGCTTGCAAATCTTACAATTTGGACGGGTCAGAAAATGACATGTGTCCTACCAAAACCACTTACACCCGCTATAATAACTATTCAATATCTAAAAGCTGACGTGGTTGACTCATCATCCGACAAACATCCAAATCCCAATCCACTAACAAAAATCCCCTGCATCAGTATCCACCCTAAAACTCCCTTTCACCAAATCCCTCACTCGTTCGCCCTCAGCTTTACGTTAACCGTCATCGCATTACCGTGAATCTTGGTGTACCAGATTATTCTCCTCATCACTTTTTGTCTGCTAAGATACTAGAAGGAAAAAAAACCAAATACACAAACACTCACTGCAAAAGGATTTTCTCTCAGATTTTTCTTTCCTTTTAAAAAAAAAATCTCTGTTTATTAATTGTTCGTCTCAACTGTTAAGAGTAAGAACCTAATTTTTTATTTTTTATTTTTTAATTTCTTTCAGTTTATTTTATCATTCTTTTTCTCTGTTTAAAAACGAAGATTAGAGAAGGAGTTTTTTTTTTTGAGTAGTGAATTTGAAGTTCTCATTTGAATCAGTGATTTTGATTTTGTTATGATTGCAGATCTGGTACTTAGAGAATGCAAAGGCAAACGCGGTATATGACGAGGACTAATAGTATGGTTAGAGGGAAACGGAGCTTGGAAGGAGATGAAGACCAGCAGCCGGAGCCAAAACGTCCTGCTTTAGCTAGGTATTATCGGCACGCTTTCCTTCGCTTGCTTGGATTTGTGTTGTGTGTTATCCTAGTTGTTGACTTTTATATTTTTTGTTCATCAAAGAAGGAAAAAGAAGGAAGGCAAAAAGTGCGGTTGGATATGAAAGACAATAGTATTTCTGGATACCTAAAAGTAAAAATTGTTTTTCAATAATTGTATTACTTTGAAATTTTTTGTAAAACTTGTATGTTAATTTTAGTTATATGTTTGTTCGTTTTTAGTCAACTGGCGAAAGCAAAAAAATATATATATTTTTTGTATTCTGCTTAGTGAAATTTTCAACGCGTAAGGATTTTGATTCTGTTGACACACTGGAGTTTAAAATCTTAATATTATGGTTAAGAAATGATGGGGGTCTTCTTTTTCTATATGGTTGACCTAGTGTTTTTTTCTCAAAAATTTACATGTATATGTCATGCAGTGTGATTGTTGAAGCTCTTAAGGTGGACAGCTTGCAGAAACTTTGTTCATCTTTGGAACCCATCCTTCGTAGAGTTGTAAGACCTATTTCCTACTCCTTGCAATCAATTCTCTTGTTGTGGAGGTTTTCTTAAGGTCTATGCGCCATCAATGAATCTTCTTTCTTTTAATTCTTTTGGTATAGGTTTGATTAGTGCAATTGTCTTATATGCAAATTTAAAGACTGTTAAATTGTATGGCGATGTTCTTGGGAAGCATTGTTCTTCTGCTGATTGGAGTTTTACTTCTGAAATAGAGCCTTGCATGTATTGCAGATATATGCTTACATTAGACATGCATCTACTGTGCTTTTACACCTGGTTACCTGTTTGTGTACGCTACACAAACAAATCTTTCTTAAATGTATGGAAATCATCATTATTGAAGGTTTCGATTTCTTATGGGGCTGGAGTAAATCCTGTACATTTCTGTGATTTGAATGAAGAATGCTGATTGTCGTGTGTAACTTGTTCATATGTTTTCTCGTAGACGCTACGTGCTACATATAAGGCTTTCCTCCTTTCATTTTGTTTTTGGAGTATTCCAACTCTGACCTCACTGTTATCTTGTTAGGTTTGGAGGTAGGTCATATGATTAGAATTTGGTGCGATTGGTCATCTGTTGTCACTGTCGCAAAATTGCATGATTCTTCAATATATTTTTAGTTAGACTCATAATCCTAGATTAATAATGTTGTGAGATAGATTCATGATTAGATCTTTTAGATGATCTTGTATTACATTTGGCACCATCATTAACTATGACCATGCCTTTTAGGATGTTATTGGTTCTTCCTTCTCCAGGGTTCTCTTAAAAGGTTAATTGATGTAAAAAATATTTTAACTTTGACCTTTATTTTTTCAAAGTGATCACTTGTTAACGCTGAGGTGCCCCATGCCCATCTTTTGAGAGTGATTTTGTTTTTCTAGGTTTTTTGCATCCTAGACACTCATGGAAAAGGGTATCTGTGGTGCACATCTGCTCTGCATCCATGTAACAGATATGCTCAAAGTTTTTGCAAAAATTTTGTTGGATGGCATCAAAATGAGCTTTTTTTTGTATTGTATATATGAGATCAATTTAGAATCTCTATTTTAGTGCAATTGAAAGCGAATCTGTTGTGTATTCTGTTATTCTCCCCTTTGGATTATGTTCTTTTCCTTATGTCTCTTATTATGTCTGCAATCGATGTTTTGCAGGTAAGTGAAGAGGTGGAAAGAGCTTTGGCAAAATTAGCCCCCCCTAGGCTTAATGGAAGGTAAATAATTAATGTCTGAGCATATATGGTTGCATAGTTGAATTTTATGTTTGTAATCTCTGGTTTTTTTAAACAAAAAAAGAAAAGAAAATCTGTTAATTATAAGACATGGACAATGATGCATGATAGGTGGTGTTACATCCCTATCAGTTTTGGCTTGGGATTTGTGGTAACCTCAAATCAGCTTGTGCTCCCTCCACCAATTGCCAATGGGATTGCAATGCTTAACAGCATGGAATCAAATAGGGAATAATCTCACCTTACATGACTTAAACAGACTGCCTATTTTATTACTATGAGTAGTGACAAGGGTGTCTACCAATGCTAATAGTTTGTGTTTGGTCTTGGCTGATCAAGTAGCCAATATTTAAAGAACATTGTGCATAAAAATTAAAGGGCTGGGATGAAATTCTGAAAGATCTATAAGTGCTCTTTGGCTTAAATCTTTTCTTGTTTTTGCTTTATAGGGTTGTATTGGTTAAGAAATTGCTTAATTTTAGATGAACTTAAAGCATTATTAATGCAAGAATGCATGCTTGATGAAAGTCACACAATATGCTTGGGTTTACAATAACTTTTATTAGGTTTTTGGCTGGTTGATAGGTATTAGACTTTCTTGAATAAGGTTGATCACCTAGTGGAATTCTGTGTAGTTTGTTTTCCTTTTGTTGTTTTTTCTTTACAAAGAACCAGCTCTTCTTTAGCATTAAGGTTATGTGTTTTCTAAGCAACATCTTTTACTTTTTTCATGTGGAGAATCTTCTAATATTTTTGGTTTTCAGGTCTTCTCCAAAATGTCTTGAAGGTCCAGGCGGAGGGAGCTTACAGCTCCGCTTCAGGTCCAGGTTGTCTCTCCCTCTTTACACAGGAGGAAAGGTAGAAGGGGAGCAGGGTGCTGCTATCCATATTGTTCTAGTTGACTCCAACACTGGGCATGTTGTAACAACCGGACCTGAAGCCTCTTTGAAGCTAGATGTTGTGGTGCTTGAAGGTGATTTTAGCAATGAGGATGATGAAGATTGGACACAGGAGGAATTTGATAGCCATTTGGTAAAAGAGCGTCCAGGAAAAAGACCACTGCTGACGGGTGACTTGCAAGTGACCCTGAAAGAGGGGGTTGGAACACTAGGAGACCTCACTTTTACTGACAATTCAAGTTGGATAAGAAGCAGGAAATTCAGGCTTGGCTTGAAGGTTGCTTCTGGATACTGTGAGGGTATACGTGTACGGGAAGCTAAGACAGAGGCTTTTACTGTCAAGGATCACAGAGGGGAATGTGAGTTCATACTTGTTACTATATCTATTTCATTTGTGGATTTTTTTGAAATTTTTTTACTTGCTTGGCAGTGTATAAGAAGCACTACCCACCTGCACTGAATGATGAAGTATGGAGATTGGAAAAGATTGGGAAAGATGGGTCATTTCACAAGAGGCTTAACGCTGAAGGAATATTCACTGTTGAAGACTTTTTGCGGCTTGTTGTCAGGGATCAACAAAAGCTACGAAATGTGAGTTTGGATTTTGGTTCTGAAATGAAAAGGCTATTCCTTTATATTTGCTTTCTGATATTTCTATTTCTGCTTGTTTGTAGATTCTGGGAAGTGGCATGTCAAATAAGATGTGGGAAGCTCTATTAGATCATGCAAAGACTTGTGTGCTGAGTGGGAAGCTTTATGTTTACTATTCTGATGATTCAAGGAACAGTGGTGTTGTTTTCAATAATATCTATGAGTTGAATGGCCTTATTTCCGGGGAACAGTATTTTCCTGCTGATTCTCTATCTGATAGTCAGAAGGTGGGTATGATATACACTGTTTTCAGTTTCTAATGAACTGCAACATCTACTACACTTCTTTGCACTTCAAAGGTTACTATGTGGGATGCAGTAGAAGCAATGTTATCTATGCCTTTGAAGATATTTCTTTTTGCAATGCTTCATATATTTTAGCCCAATTTCATATGAACTATATATATATAGTTGATATATAATATAATTTTTTGAGCATATTGGTTTGTCTCATCGGTGTCTGACTTGTATTCAGGTAAGGGTATGGGGATAAACCTTACAAGGACCCCCCAAATACATGGAAAAACTTAGAACAAATGAACAGACATGTGTCCATGCATAGCTGTATCCAACATGCATACCCAATTCCAAATAACATAATATAGGACTGTTCTTTGCAATTTAACTTCAACTAATGTGCTAAAAAACAATCTTTTCCCATTTCAGGTTGTATTATATATAATAATGATCATCTGCTTCGTTTAGAGGTGGTGTACTTTATTTTTATTTGGTCTGAGTAGAGAGGTACTGGCTGGCTGGCTGGAAGAAAGGCCAGCCTAGGACTTATAACCCAAATGAACCAAGAAGAAAGAAAGATGACAAAACTGTGGATTATGTTGATGCTTTAATGGTTTGATAGATTAGGATGCCTTGGATAATAATTTATGCATCTAGGGGAGCCTACAGAATAGGTCAGATGTGCATTGATCTAATATAAAATGACAAATCATGCTGGAAGGGATTTGGTTAGGCTGTTCTGTGTAGGTTTACTTAACTGCATATCAGTTTGAGATGATGAGTAACCAATAGATAAATGTCAAATTTTCTCTATTATTGTAGTGCAGATTTTTTCAGATCAATTAAAAGTAGAAACTAAAGAAATGAATAAGTAAAAAAATTAGTGTTGTATTTTTGTGGGTAATAGATATTATTCTGTGGCACCAAGTAAAATAAAACAATTTAGAAATTGTTGGTAGCTGGAAGGAATGAGTAAAGTTTTCTGAGTGCAGGGCAGTATCATTCTGTCTCTGAAAATTCGTTACTTACTGGCAGTTTCTAACTTCAGGCCAGGGCAGCTTGATTTTGATGCTGCTGGCCTGCAGGTTTCAGAGTATGAGGAGGCTGATCTGAGACTTTCTCCTTGTTTCTGGTTTGTCATTTTGGATAATAACCTTCAATTTTCTGTTTCTGCTCTATGGTGGAAGTGGCAGTTTAATTAAGCAGTGCCTGCTGCATGAATTATCATATATGGTTAAGATTCAACTAAATTTCTTTAAATCGATAAATAGAGTCATTGTGAACTTCACTGCTTGATATTAAGTATAAATTTATCAGATACCATGGAGTTGCTTTGATTTTCTTCCAAATGTAGTACTTTGCTTTTTTCACCTAATAGGTAGGCCTTGATTGAGTTGTGGCTTGTTCCCAACTGCTGAAGCTTGGGGTATGCTTTATTTTTAATTTCTTTTTCTATTTTAGTAAAATAGTTTCATTTATTTAACAATAAAAACAAAATTTCTGCAGGTTTATGTAGATTCACTGGTAAAGAAAGCCTATGACAATTGGAATCAAGTCATAGAGTATGATGGCAAGTCACTGTTGAACTTCAAACAAAATAGGTGGTCAAGTGCCCGGAATGAACTTCAGATAGGTGAACTAGATTACACAAGTGCTGTAGATCATCAGATGCAGTTACCAGCGGTGCCGGTTCCAGTTCCTACTGAGCAAGTTCACTCAGGCCTACAAGTTGGAGGTAAGTTTGCAGGCAACTGTAAATATGTAGCTCAAGGATGAGCATCATGGTGCTAGCTGAGATCGTAAATTGGTGGTTTGATCTTTTTATATTGTTTTAAAATATAATTATAGATAGATACTTAAACGTCATGCTGTCATTGAAATTGGTTGAAGGAAGGAATTCTTTGATATCAAAATGACTTGTCATTGAAATTGGTTGAAGGAAGGAATTCTTTGATATCAAAATGACTTTGTTCTAGATAACAATTATATATAGTGAAATTTGCTAGTTATAGAGATCCGGTTGATAATGCCTTGCCGTAAACAAGATGTGGTAATGTGTTGCTTAACACCAAATAGTGATGTACCTCGGTGTTGGAAATTATGCCTTTTGTTTGAGCATCTGATACAATTTGTTTCTTGAACACACTGAAGGAAATATATACCTAATTATAATTGTGGCGTTTCTGATGAAACGAAAGTTACTTTCGTTTTAGTTGGAAATATCTCATTCTATTATTGTTGGATATCTTAATGTCTTGGTACAGTGTTCAGGTTTATAACCACCTTTTTCCCTTTTCTCAGGGTATAATGATAATCAGTCGACTGGATATTCGGGGCAGTCCCAGATTATGAATCCAAATTCTCATAATCAATTTGGCAACACGCAATTTGTGCCACAAGACCAGCTAATTGACAATTCTCAGCAACCACAAAGCTCAAAAAACGATACCAATGTTGTTGGGCTGGCTCTTGGTCCCCCACAATCATCTATCATAGGGTTCCAAAATATTGGTTCTTCAATGCAGCCATCTAATCTTAATCCTTTCAGCGATTGGACGAACAACCACGATAAGGGAGTCGAGGACTTTTTATCAGAGGAAGAGATTCGCGTAAGAAGTAATGAAATGCTCGAGAATGAAGAAATGCAGCACCTTCTCCGCCTTTTCAATATGGGAGGTAATGCTTCCATTAATATGACAGAAGACAGTGGGTACGGGTTCCCAAATTATATACCATCCCCAATGCCAAACTTTGTAGATGAAGACCGTTCACGTCCTGGCAAAGCTGTTGTAGGGTGGTTGAAGATTAAGGCTGCAATGAGATGGGGATTCTTTATCCGAAAGAAAGCTGCTGAGAGACGGGCACAGATAGTTGAGCTAGAAGAAGAAGAAGAATAGCGATGAAGTCTATTTTTCTTTTTTAAGTGGAAAGGCTCTCATTTCCGACTGGTTTTGGAAGTTACTAGAACTCCATGAATGCCAGAGAAAAACTAGTGACACCATGGGGAATCTCTTCTTGTACAGTTTCCTGTACAGTAAGCTGTTTCTTTTCAATTCCCTTAGTTATATACTTTTTTTTTACCTTCGGTTTGTGTACTTGATTATTTGAGTTTCTATTAAGGGGTCCCTTCCCCTCCCTTGCCTTGTTGACTGGTTTTTTTTTTCTAATGCATCAAAAGTGTGACCAAAGTCGTTTCAGGTATTTGTTGTACAAAAAGGCTGTAAGCTATGTGGCCATGGAGATATTTTCCACAATCCAAAGAAAAATCCACCCCACCTCATCATTCGGAGCAGGTTAGTATCCATCGAGCAGTTCAGGTTTAGCCATATTTAGAAAGGCATATATTTAATCTATTGCTTCGCCTAGTGGGGTGGAATCTTGGATCCAGTTGCTCCATTCCTTTCCATGGCACTTGCAGTGTCAAGTGGTTTCAAATCTGTTTGGAATCCATCGGGTTAGATCGGGTTTTACCGCCATTGCTTCACCCAATGGGATGGGATCTTGGATCCAGTTGCTTCATTCCTTTCTATGGCACTTGCAGTGTCAAGTGGTTTGGAAGCTTATTTTAGCTCATATGGCTTGATATTTAGAAGAATTTGAATAAAAATATTAAGCTTAAAAAAAAAACCTTTAATAATTGATACAAAAAATCAAATGGTCCCATTCCAAGTTCATATTCCTGTGCAATTATCATGCAACTGATGTATGCTTTAATCTTAGTGACTGACAGACATTAAACAAATGCATTTTTAGGTAAATCCAATCATTTGATTCAACTTTCTTCCGAGACTAACCAGAAATAAAAATTGATGTAACACTTTTTTTCTTTCAATAATCTTATTATATATTCTAATTATATATGTTGTTTTTTATATAATATTTCAAATTACTTATAGCCTTTTTCAATTCATAAATACGGAGATAATATATTTTTGCCCAATTAAATGCACATCTTATATTAACAATAATATTCATACTAATCAAATTACGATTTAATTAACTTAACCGTATTTTCATTACATAAGGAGCAACTACTATAAGTTAAGTTTTGTCACTTGTATTCCAATTTTGATTGATTCATTCTTATTTTTAATTATAATATACTTGTTGGGGTACGGACGAAGCATGAAGAATGTTTAAGGTTTTGGTTACGTACGAAGAAGCGAGTAGCAGCAGCAAACAGCCTTAAATTTTAAGTCAAATGGAGTTAAAGCAATTAGTAGATCATTATTATAAAAAAGAATAATGGACGGTTAGATTTTCATCTCCATTAAGTTCCCAATATCTTAAGTTTATTTTCTTTCTCCTTACGTGCTGGTTTTGTTCTTATACCCTAAACCAGGTGCCCCGTAATCAACCCAGGCTAAAAACCCAAGAAATTGGGAATTTTAAATTAAGTTAGAAATTTGTAAAGTTACCTGTTAAAAAAGTTATGATATACGTAGATAAAAATATGATGTTTGAAAAATAGATTTGAGTAAAAAAAATTAGGCTCATTTAAAATACGGGTTAAATTTAATATTCAATGTTCGAGAGGATTCTATACATTTTTTTTATGTTTTTGTATATTTTATACTTTATATCATTATGTAAGTATTAAAAAAATGTTAAGTTGCATTTATTTAAAATTTTAATAAAATAACTGAACTATTAAATATTAATTATATTTTAAGAATAATATTGTGTGATTAAAATAGGTTTGGGTTAGACATTCGTAAAAATGAGTTTAATAAAATCTTAAGTTATTTTCTAGAGGCAAGTCAAGTTAGAGCAAATATATAATGTATTAAAATCCCTCAGTCTCGAACCTAACTTAGTCCATAAACACTAAACTAGAATTTACTTTTTTGAAGGTGAAAAAAATTCACATTAATCAATTTTGACCTGAGATTTATTGTCAAGCCATTTGTATTTGTCTGTTCAATCGAAACAACAATTTAATTCTATGTCTAAGATTTATTAATTAAAATTAATCCTATTTAACTGATTCGAGCATTGAAATTCGATTCAACCCAAACATTAATTAAAAAAAATTTTCAAACCCATACTCAAGAATAAAAACACCAACTAAATCAATAATTATATGAAGTCTACAAAACTGCAACACTTTTTAGTTCCAATAATACTTGACATAAAAAGAATAATAAATTCTTATTTTAAAATCTAAACCCCAAAGATAAAAAGAAATAATTTATATTTCAATGATTTGGTTAACAACCATCTTCATATTTCCCATTAGCATAATAAAGTAGACCTCTTTGGTGTAGTCAACTTCACATGTATGCCAGAATAAAAGCTTTGAAAGTCAAATACATACATAAATTCTTATATGTATTATTTTTTGGGGGGTTCAAACTTAGATGTATATATAATATTCATATACATTGAATCAATCTCAATTTATTACCCTAAAAATGGTGGTTCCTTAGCCATGAGAAAGGCCCTCGATTTGCTCCGGCTTCCCGGCCATCTTGTTCCCATTTTGGTCCAAGTCTTAGGGTAATTTTAACCTTCATTTTGAGACTAAGTTAAGAAGGACCAAAATTGAAGTTCATGCTATCGTGGCATATTGGTGATAATAAATATTAGGGTTAACCACGTCTGAGGTTACTAAATTATTAATAAATTTATGTTCTGGTCATTGATCTATTCGAAAGTTTTTGTTTACGTTATTGGGTTGTTAAAATCATTACTGTATGGCTTTCTCTGTTCATACCGCCTGTACCAATTGAAAGTTTTCGCTCCCACTCTATTCTGTAGTTTAGCTTTTTTTCATGAAACAACTTTGAATGTCATTATTTTGTAAACTAAAATTAAAACAACTTTCTTCTCCGATCCAAGGTATGTTCTTCTACTTATCGAGGGGTATTAATTCACCATATCATTCGTCGAATCATTGCTTGGAACTCACTAGCTAGAATTTTAAAAAAACTTTAACAACCCAATAACTTAAATAAAAACTTTCAAGTAGATCAGTGACCATTTTGTAACTTTTTGAAGTTGAGTGACCAATACGTAAATTTACTAATAGTTTACTGACCTTGAGTATAGTTTACCCTAAATGTTAATATATACACTATTTTAAATCAATATGATAGACATATCGGATCGGTTCGAAGGTTGCTATAAAAATGTTTTATTTATAATTACAATAGGTGAAGGGCAAAGCCAAAAATCTTCTTTTTTTTTTTTTTTTTGTGAATGTTGGTTTTAAATTGTAAAATTTTGAGTGTTAAAATGCATTTTTACTACTATAGTAACGTAGAATTTTACAGTTTCTTAAAGGGTTAAACAATAAAACTTGAAATTTCATTCTATTTTTAAAATTTTAAAATTCAGGTCCAATTATTAACATCGTTAATATTTTTTGTTGTTGTTAAATTTATTAACGTCATATTTTGAAATTAAAAAAAATTACCCAATAAATTATATCAAGAAAAAATAACTTTATAATAAATATGAATTTAATAAACTAATTTCAACATTATTAACAATTAAACCTAAAATCAAAATCTAAATAATAATAAACCTAAATTTCGAAAAGTAAAACTAACTTGACTAAATTCCAAATTTACCAAAAATATAACAACTTTATCCCATATTTTAACCTAGAAAATAAAAATAAAAAAATCGTATCACGTTGTGATTTCTCTAGAAATCCAACAAAATAACCCAAGATGGAAAATTAGTAAGAAAGGACCAAATTATAAGAGTAAATAGAAAGAAAAGTTAGGTAGTGTCTTAAGGCATTGGTTACTGCACATGCTCTTCAAACCGCCCTAAAATTATTACAATCTTAGGGACAAAGAAATTATCCTTCTCCTTTTTAATCTTTCCTCAAAAAGTATATTATTATTCATCACTAAAAACATAAGTTTTATTATTATTATTATTTATTTCTTAATGTATTTATCGGACCGAGTTCAATAATTATTTCTGTATATTTTATAGATCTATTAAAGAGATAAATGCTGACCATAAATTTTAAAATTGCTCCATACTCAGAACAAATATCGAACCATCGACCACTGATTACGCAATTTTTATTTTTAATCATAATTAAAAAAAAAAACACATGCTTAGTCAACTAAGACAATATAGGACCATGTGCCTCTCTTCTCTATCATTTTCCACATATACCGTTAATTTAGGATCTTAATGCCTTCTATATATATTCCTCCATAATCTATCATTTCTAGCTCATCAACTTGTTCAACAATCATCAACTTACATTGAAGAAGAAGAAGAAAAAATGGATTATGATCGTAATAGAGGGGTATCTTTGATTCAAGATGACCAAATGTTCTTCCATCGAATTATCTCGAGAGATTCTTCGGTTGGTTGTTCTTCTCGGATTTATTATTATCGAAGTTCTGAAGGTATACCTTTTAATTGGGAAATGCAACCTGGGACACCGAAAGAACCGCAGAAGGAAGATGTTCTCCCTCCGATTAGTCCACCTCCGGCATTGCTTAGCCTCAATTTACCTAAACCGCGTATTGATGTCGTCGAAGAAAATAAGGGTTCGAAACTGAAGGTGTTCAAGTTTTGGAAACATGGCAAAAAGAATGACAACAAGAAGAAGATTGATGATCATCAATCGGATAAGTACTCGAATTACGAGACATGTAGTTCAGATGACGACGGGGAATTCGTGGGTTCGCCATGTGTATCGAGCTCGTCTTCATCGTCGTTCTCTTTTAGATCATCGAGTACTTCATCGAGGGACTTGTCGTTTAACCGACATTACGGTTGTGGTCCGTTGAATTTTGCGTCGTTCCTTGTTCGTGTTTCGAGGTCTAGGTGACGATGTTATCATATATGTATGTTGTTTTATAAAAACTGGAAATTTATGTTTTTATTTATTATCTGAAGTTGTATTTTAACAAATTCTATAAATAGTTTACAATATAATGTATGAAAATGTATACTTACAAAACTAATTTAATTTTGCTTAATACAATTATTGTATTTCATGTTTTATTCATATAAATTATGGATATTAATTTTTCAAAAAGTTACAAATACATTAAAAAAATTGAATCATACAGGAGGGTGAAGTCAAAAAAATTGATTTAGGGAAATTAGAGATGAATGATAAATTTTTAAAGGATCAAAGTGTAATTTTATTATTTTACTAGTAATTTCATAAAATTTTAAATGATTTAAATAGTCAATTTACTAATTTGGGAGGGGACAACCATCTCCAAAACAGTTGGTTGATATGGTTGCAACTAGAGGTATTTATGTGTCAGGTCATGCTTACATATGATATTGATAAACTTTATATTTGCTCAACTGCAACCCGGCTGAAAATATTGACCTAAAATTTTGTTTAAGTCTATTCACATTTATAAATGGCTAACCCAAATTTATTTTAGGCCTATCCATATTATTTTCTTTTAATTTTTTTGAAAATATTTATATTAGTTTTGGTTTAATATTTAATAATTTTATATATAGACATTTTAACTATTTTTAAAAATTTTACATCATAATATTATATTACTATATATTTAATTTTTATATATTATAAAATATATTAGTTGAGCTCAGCTCATATTTTAAATGGGTTCAAATTTTTTGCTCAAATTTAATTTTGAGACTTAATATTTTTATTTAAACTTTTTTAAATTTCGAGTGAACTTTTAGACTTAAAAAAAATGAGTCAATCCATTAAAAAAAGTTTAGTTGTAACCTTGCCTCCATATTAAGAAGTGAGTTTGTTGGGAGGAATTTACATTTATTGTATTTTGACAAAAAAATTGAAAACTTGTATACAAACATTAAATTAAAATTAAACAAACTAACTTTACGGAATAAATGTAGATGAAGAAGCAATTTTGGGTTTTTTATGATTTAAGCCCAAACCCAAGTTTGATCTCTTTACTAATTTGGTCCCAAACCCAATAGAATTTGAGTATTTAGCCACACATAGTGACCCAAATGGTTCAACACTAGACTTGGACTCAAATTGGGCCTTTTAACTTTGTCTAGATCGGTTAAAACAATCACTCGAGAACTGGATTGAAAGGCCTTTGTAAAAAAATTAGATGTTTACAGCTGTCCATGTTTATTGCAAAGGAATGACAATGGTAAAAGTACTATAGAGATCTTTTTATTATGAGTCAAAATGTATTTTATCTTCTCATATTTAAAAAATAAGTAAATTAATCAATGTACATCAATCAAAGAGTAAATTTAACTTTTTTGTTAAAAAATTCATATGTTTGTACTATTAAAACTGTCCCATCTTGCATCCACTTCTCAAACACAAAAAACCTACTACACTCAAAATGAATTAATTCAAAATCCATTAAGTGATTAAAATTTTGCCATTCCTAATCCCGTTTATGGAGTTAAAAAACTCGGCAACCAATAATATATTTGTAGGGAAATAGCTTGTGTATGCAACAAACAAGTAAATAAAGTAAAATTGACAATATCGAACATGCAACATTTACGTGGAAAAACTCATCAAAAGATGATAAAAAACTACGGGTAAAAGGAGATTTTACTATAATAAAAATGAGAGTACAAAAGATGAAGATAATCAAAGGAAAACCTAAAAAAAAAAAAAAAAAAAAACCTTCAAAACAAAGAGTAGAATTCTTTCAATCTCAATATTTCTGTTATATAAAACCTAGAGTAACTAAGGCCTATTTATAGACTGAAATTCGTAACATGTATGACTAGAATATCCCTAAATTAATCAAAGTACAAATAAAAAATTAAAAATAAAATTTAATTAAAAGAAGAAAATCGAGAAATTTGATAAACATGTCGTGAGATGAAGAATACTTTCTTATTACAACGTCACACACTATATGTGAAGCTTAACTCTATAATGTCTAATAAATTTGCATTGTCTTTTTCCAAAAAAAGAAAAAGAAAAAGAAAGAAAGAAAAGAAATCCTCTTTGATGAGAGACTATTCAAAGCTTTGAATTATTTGGTTAGCCATAGGACATTTTTAATTGTGATTGGTAGCAAACTTTTGAAAATTGCAACTTTGAAAGGATAATTATGGGTTTTGATTCTAAATCAAAATCAAAATCAATATCAATGTCAACATCTTTGTCAACCCTTTCTTAACTTTATTGACACTTATTTATTATTATTATTTTTACATAAATAATAAAATTATAATCAAAATGTAATTTATCGGAGTTTTTTTAATATTTTTTTAAAAAATAAAATTTTAAAATTCTAGGGATATATTTTAAATTTTTATATGAATTTTAATTTAATACGCAGTTGTATGTATAAACTTTGATTTTGTGTAATTTTATTCATAAATTTTTTATTTGATTTAGTTCTCACAAATTATTAAGTATATAATTATTGATGTAACATCATTTTATATTTATATATTCGCATACAAAAATAATTATATTTATTCAATATAAAAATAAATTGACGAATTTATTTTTTTAAACGTGCATGATTGAATCAAATTTAAAGTATCAAATTGAATATTGAAACTAAACTCGAGAACCAGATAATATATTACTTCTTTTTGAAACATTAATCCCATTATAAGTTCTTCTTATATCTGTTTTTTTAATATAATGTCCAAAACTACTCATAGCCCCTCCCCAACCCTTAAATAGTAGTATTATGCGTTTCAGCGTACTCAAACTCACATCCTTCTATACTGACAACAATATCAAAACTAATCAAATTAAAATTCGATCCGCTATTTTATTTTACTCTAAAAAACAATATATAAGAATAGAAAATAATTATATATCACATCTATAAATATTCAAGCAAAACAATAGTTAAGTACAATAGAGATTGCTAGTGGAGCCTTTATGCTTAAACATTATTGGCAGTACCCATCATTGACTTGATATTTCCTGTCACTCCAACTTCATTTATTTTGCCAAAAAAAACCTTAAAATCAGAATTAAAACAAAACCTGAAAATGGTAATAATTAATAAATTTGTATTAAATAAAATTTAACTACAAATTGAATGTACGGAAAGCTGCTTTGCAAGCTAATACAGTAAACAATTGGGTTAATTTGTTTTATAAGTCCCTGTGTTTTTGTAATTTTCTTAGATGGTTTTCTAGTTTTTTTAATTATGATATAAGTCCTCATGATTTATGACCCTTACAAAATTCTGAAATTGAAGTCTATAAATATACCATATTATTTTATTTCTTTTTAATTAAGTTTAAGTATAAATTATGTCACTAATTTATTTAAACATTTTCCATAGTTTCAACATTAATAACATTTTTTTATTAATAGTTGCAACACATAATAATAAATTTTTATCAGCATGAAAAATTATTTAATATTAGATTTTTTTACAAATTAAATATTAGATTATATCATATTCACGATGAGTGAAAAAATATATAACTTTTGAATGGTTCAGTAATTTAAATAAAATTTTTCGAATAATACAGTGACTATTTTATAACTTTTTAAAGTTGAGTAATTAAAATGTAAATTTACTAATAATTTATTTATTTTTTATGTAGTCTACCTAAAAATCAGAGTGAGGGGTCAAACTCAGTATATTGCCGGATATTATATTTTTCTCTTTTGAGGGTTAACCATCAATCCAGGTAGATATATGGCCCGCGTATTTGTATTATTCACTTTGTATATTTTATTTATTATTATATTTAATAATTTTTTCATTCCATAAAATAAATTACTTAAATAATAATATATTAGATTTTATCACACTCGAAATTATAAAAAAATTATATTAAAGTTATGAGGGTTTGGTTAAAATAATTAAATTTAAAATTTAAGTGTTATGTGTCCTAAATTCTATCATAATATTATTTCATTAATAAACGTGTATTGGTAATTTTTAAATTAAGTTGAGATTTGTTAAAATTTTAATATATAGTATAGAACATAAAATAATTATATCATTTAGTTTCTCACTTTTCTGAAAAAAAAAATTCCACTTTTAAAATTATTTTAATATAATTTTTTTTAAGAAATAAATCTTAAACGCTCAACTTTCTCAAACCAAATCTTAGGTTTGTTAGTATTGACCTTCGGGCTAGTAGTTGATTGCAGCTTTTTCAACAATGATTTCTTTAGTAATAGTGATTTTAGTTCTTACTTTCTAGTCATGATTTAATATATATATATATATATATATATGTGGGGGATTTATCAAGTTAAGGGATCTGACAAATTTATTGACAACAAATTTTAAATGGTTTTATCATGATAAATTATAGTAATGGTGTTTGATATGAAAGAAGATGCATTATATGAGACTTAACCCTTTGTGCATAATTAATACAGTGGGCTTATTTAGGCTTTTGGCGGTGATTATTTATTGATCGAAATTCATCTTCAAATTGGTCTGATGATGACGGGGTTATGATGCAATTTTTAGCCTTTTGATGAATGAGATGTATCTTTGATTTGCGTCTGAATTCTTCTATTGTTGCAGTTATTGTTAGTTTGTCCTTTTCCTCTTTTGAGAGTATTTTGTAGACGTAGTATTTGTGCATAAGTTTGTACTATGTGTTATGTTTTTATAAAACTTTCCACTCCTATAAAATCTACTTGAAATTTTTTTTCAAGATATTTGAAATAGGACATGATTGGCCAGTTGGATTGAGAGTCAGTCGGTAAACAAATTTGAAGTAATAGAAAAAACTATTTGTTTCGCAAATTGAGTTAAACCAACGATTGAATTAGATTTTATAATTTTTAATATTTTTATAAATTTATAATATTTTATTTAATTAAAACCTAGTCGACAATTAACCCCTTACTAATTCAAAGCTATTGTCTCAAAAATATTAGTTTTTATTTATTGTTTTCTATTATTATTTATCATAGGTTATATTTTTATTTTTTTTGGACAAATATTTTATGGGTAAACTATATCTTTGGTCAGAAAACTATTACTAAGTTTATTTTTAGTCAATTAACTTCAAAAAGTTATAAAATGATTACTAAATTATTCGAAAGCTTTCATTTAAATCACTAGGTTATGAAAATCACTCTTGTATTGCCTTATATGTTCGCACTGCCTACAACAATCAAAAGCTCTTATTCTCATTCTCTTTTATAGTCCAATTTTTTTCATAAAATAATTTTGAATGTCACGAATTTATGAATCAAAATATAAACAGCTTTATTCCTCAATCATAAATATTGACTGTTAAATCAACTTAGATCTAAGGTATGTTATTCTACTAGTTGATGGGTACTAATCCGCCGTACTGATTGTTTAATCTTCACTTGGAGCTCACTAGCTGGAATTTTGAATAGTTCAATGACTTATATGAAAAGTTTCGAATAATTCAATGACCATTTTGTAACTTTTTGAAATTAAATGACTAAAATGTAAACTTACAAATACTTTAATGACCTTCATAGTAATTTATCCTACTTTTTTTTTAGAACACACGTGTGATTGGTGTCAGAAATATGAGAATACTGTCAAAAACATGCAAAGAGGGTTAAACACAAACTGTAGCTTTCTGTTTGTGAATATAAAGAAGAGTTGGGAGTAGCCACTAGCCAGTACCACGCTACCATTTTATTTGACTCTTTTTTCTCCATTTATTTCATTTCGGCTGAAAATCTCTCCCAAGATCAAAAACCCCATTTTTTCCCCCATCTCCCACCTTTTTTGCATTTTTTTTTGCTCAATCTTTTCTTTTCTAAAACACCCATTTTAAAAAATATATACTTATTTGGTTTTTAATTGTGTGACTGAAGTAAGAAGGGGTTTTAGCCTTTTAGGGAGGTTCTCAACATCTCCAATGGATGCTTTAATTCTTGGGTCCTCTACTGGGGGACTTTCTTCGTTCATATCTGGTTTCTCTCTCTCTTTATTAGCTAATTAATCTTTCATATCAATTTTTTTTTTTCATTTGATGTTCTTTCTTGGCTGACTTCTTTTATTTGATTCATGGAATGAACATAAACTAGGAAGGGGTAGCTGGAGGAGTAAAGACTTGAAGGCCGTACATTTTCCAAGTATTATTTGCTTTGTTTCCCCCCTGCTTTGTTTTTGTCTTTTTATAATCATTCACATGTTTCGGTGCTTTTTTATTTTGACATAAAAATGAGAAATTAAGGGCTTTGAATTGCTAATGTACAAATTGTTAATTAATGTTTAAATGAACTACTTCTTCAACTATTTTCTTGAAAGTAATGAATTTTGCTGGTTCAACTCATATCCACTTGAGTGCTGTGCTTCAATTGAGAGGTATATTTGTGATAGTTTTTAACAGTTTTGATTGATTTCATACTTTGGGTTTATCCTTTTTTATTTTTATTGTTATTACTTGCATTTTGCTGCTTTTTTTTTTTTTTTTTCTATTTTCTATTTTGGGTACTTATTTATTTTGGCTATTTGTTAAGTACTAGTATTTTTTTCTTTTAGATGTTGCTAAAAGGCAGAATCAAAAGCAAAGAGTCAAAGGTAATTCTTTTTCTTTTTCCCTTTAAAAAAAAATTTGAACCCCAAATGATTATGGATTTTAGATTGTGTATATGGTGAATTTGGGGAAGGTTTTACTTAGATTTATTAAAAAATAAATACAATTGAAGTCAAACACCATCAGTTGATAACAAGGAAGTTGAATATTTTAGCTAGAGTTTGGTATATGATCCATTAATTATTGCATAAAATTTTTTCCTCAGTACAAGCTTTTTGTCCATTATTTTCATGTTTTTGGTCTGTTAGAGAATATGTATCACCTGTAGGTAATATTTCATATGTATATGTTATTTTAGTTTATGTTGGATAAGGTTCAATTTGAACTTCATTTCTGTTTATTATGTTTAAATTTGTTCTTCATACTTCTGTATGCCTTACAACTGATGTAGATGTATGTTATTTGATATTATTATGATCCCTCGACTATAGGTTCTTCTATACGAGTGCAAGTGCCAACATACAAGTCATATAACCTCATTGGAAACTTTTATACTAAAAGGATTCAGCATCGTGGTATTCTGGAAACATCTACAGTCTTCCAGAAAAGTAATTCAAAGTTTCTAGTGAATGCCACTTCTGGTCATCCGCTTGAATCAGAACCCAAAGCTTACCCCAATACCCCATGGAATTCTGCTAAAAATGCATTGGATGCTTTTTACAGGTTTTCACGGCCTCATACAGTTATAGGCACAGTTAAGTTTTTTGGTTTGATTGTAGTTACATAGAAATTTTATATGGATTTGTCTAAAAAAGTAAACTCATTTGCATTTGTCCTGGTAGGCACTCAGCATCATTTCTGTTTCTCTCCTTGCTGTCGAGAAGTTATCGGATATTTCTCCCCTGTTCTTTACTGGGGTATTAGAGGTGATCATGCTGAACATCTGTATAATTTTTATGAACTTATAAGTAGTTACAATGCTTACACGTCTATTATATCTTTTCAGGCTGTAGTTGCTGCTCTTTTCATGAATATTTATATTGTTGGTCTAAATCAGTTGTCAGACGTTGAGATTGACAAGGTAGGTTGATATGAAAATATGGTCGGTACAAGTTCTTGTATTTAAATAAAACTGAAATAATCTGGTCTATGTCTTGCTTTATTTGAATGTGCTCTTGACAATATTTGACCGATCAAATAGTCTCGATAACCTTCTTATTCCTTGCTCTTTCGTGCATCCTGGTTGGTTAACAAGAGATTTATGCACTCAGTTTACTTGGATCATGTTAGATTGGATGAGTACATGAATTTTCTAACCTCGGATATGTTTCTTTGCAGGTTAACAAGCCTTATCTTCCATTGGCATCAGGAGAGTATTCAACACTTACCGGCATCGTGATTGTCACATCATTTTCCATCATGGTATTCGTAATCAATTCTATGCAAAACTTTCTTCTTGTATTGTGGCGAATATATATTTTGTTAGATCATCCGGAGCTATTTATTTTTAATGTTTAAGCCGACCAATCTGGATTCATAACTACAAACTCGTTATATTCTTTACTTTCAGAGCTTTTGGCTTGGATGGATTGTTGGTTCATGGCCATTGTTTTGGGCACTTTTTGTCAGTTTTGTGCTTGGGACTGCATATTCAATCAATGTGAGTTGGACTTTGGGTTTTCCATCACATATGTACATGAAGCAAAAATACTATCATATATTATGGCAGCAAGTGTATAGTTTATTCTTGCACCTCTTTGGTTCAAATTCTTTTGCAAGTAGCCGCACAACGTTCTTCTCATGATTGCTAGATAAGACATACTTCTGTTATGAGTACAATGCTTTGTCAAACAATTTTAGATTCATAATAGGGAGGGAGAAGGAATAGGTGGGAAGTTCTTGCTCTACATAGGTCACTATTCCTCTGTGCCAGCTTCCCCCCTTTGTAAAGAATCGATCCATGTTGATGCCTATTCTTAGTTTCCTTGAACTAGGGGAATAAGAAATACATTGCATCAATAAAGATAATACAAGCATAGTTCCTAACTTCATGGCTAAACCCTATAAAAATGCTATCGTAATATACAAAAATTATCACAACGGTCTGACTTTATGATATTTAACAGTTTTTTTAATGATACAGTAAAACTTTCTATAATTTCAGTTGCCACTATTACGATGGAAACGGTTTGCATTGGTTGCAGCAATGTGCATCCTAGCTGTCAGAGCCGTGATTGTTCAACTTGCTTTTTATCTTCACATACAGGTTGCTCTTTTTCTCTTTTTTTTGTTTCTTTCTTTTCTCACTTTTCCCTAGAGTTCAATAAAACCATCTTTGCTTCTCCATTGTCATGTTAGATACATGGCCTCTAGATTGCCATGATTATATACATAGGTACACTGAAATTGATATAGCCAAAGCATATCTTAGCTCGTATTGGTTCCACCAAATCAGTGACAAAAACAATATTTAATGCCCAACTGATCAATATTGTAAAATGGGTGAAAAGCATAGTTCCTGATTTTGTGGTAAAAATACTATGAAGGCCCCTGTACTAGGTGTTAGATTGCTTTTTGTCCTCTCTACTCATAAAATGGGCAAATTAGCCCCTATACATTAGATCAAAGAGAAAACTGGTCCTTTCTTTTAAAAAAATTATTCATTTTTCCTTTTAAAACTGGCATCGCTGACTGAATAATCAATGACATGTGGAACATTGAAGTTGTCTCTATTCCCTTGTGTAATCGAAGCCCAATGGGGCATAATACAATAAAAAATGTACAAAACTTACACATACATTTCGTTGTCCAAAAATGTTTATGACAAGCATGTTTGCCTCTATTCACCTACAGAAATCTTATTTTAAAGGTCGATGCTTCTTCTTAATGGTCTGATCAATTAAAGTGATTTAACCTTTAATGTGATGTTTCAGACCCATGTATTCAGCAGACCAGCTGTCATTTCAAAGCCTCTAATTTTTGCTACTGCATTCATGAGCTTCTTCTCAGTAGTTATAGCACTATTTAAGGTAACTGTTACCCTCTGTATATTAATGACTTGCTGTATCTTTTTTTTTTTTTTTTTGCATTTGATTTTAGTCCATTAACTCATTTAATATTTCATGGTAAAAGCAGTAATTTCCATTCTATGTTTGTGATGAATATGGTGCAGGACATTCCTGATATTGAAGGAGACAAAATATTTGGAATCAAATCTTACACAGTACGTCTGGGTCAAGAAAAGGTTGGTTTAAGCGCATAAACGTTTCATGCACGAGAGCTCTCCCATTTGACGCTTTTATTATTCTTTGACCGTATTAATTTAACTTCAACAGGTGTTTTGGACTTGTATTTCGCTTCTTGAAATGGCATACGGTGTTTCTATTTTGGTCGGAGCAACATCACCCTACACCTGGAGCAAAGTCATCACTGTATGTAATCAAGATATTCATTAGAATCATTACTTGTTGAATGTTTCTAGATTGCTTTCTTCCTTTTCCTTCTTTAAAGAAATATATGGCAGTAAATGTTTACCCGAGCTTGAAAAATTGGGTGTTTCATATAATGTTACGAGTCACTTACAGTTTCGAGTCCCTTACTAGAAAGTAGGCCGGTAAAAGTACCATGGAGACCTTTGTACTAGGAGTCAGATTGTATTTTGCCTCTTTTACTCAAAAAAGTAATTTTATATTAAAGAGCAAATTAGTCTTTTTTGTTAAAAGTTCCATCCATTTCTACCGTTAAAAACTAGTCTCTGTACATCAGCATGAGGTACACACAACACATCACATATAACCGTTTGGTTATTTTGTTAACTACAATTTTTAACAGTAGAAATAAATGAAATTTTTAACAGAAGAATCAGTTTGCTCTTCAATCTAATGTACAGTGACTAATTTGCTTATATTTTTAGTAGAGGGAGCAAAATGTAATCTGGCTCCTAGTACAAGGGCCTCCATGGTACTTTTACCAAAGTAGGCCTTGTGTTTACCATTCCTTTACCTTGGTGAATATTAAAGGATGACATACATAATTGCGTCATGCCAGAAGAAAACCGAAAAAAGATGTCGGAAAAGATCATTATTTTATTGAGAATCTTTGATTGTTTTATTGTCGGTATATATGTTATTCATGGCAAACAATGTTGGATAAGCCTTTTGATAGATGATTACTTGTGTCTAATTAATTGAATAAGTAGTATTTGAGCAATGACTGATATATGATCGATTCTCCTTCAACCGGGGTTAGGTTTTGGGTCATTCCGTCTTAGCTTTGATTTTATGGATCCGTGCCAAATCCATCGACTTGAAGAGCAAAGTTGCAATAACATCATGTTATATGTTTATTTGGAAGGTAATCTTCTATCTTGGCCTTATGAAATTATTATTTTGTTTCTAAAATATTATGCTGATATCTTCACAATTTCTAACTTCACTTCAAACAAGAATCTTGTGCTTAAATACAAGGTATTGGATTCATATAATGGAATCCAAGGTTTGGTTTTTCCATTTGCTTGTTTGGGAAAATTATAATCTTCATGTTAATTTTTTTTAAAATTATCTTGGTTTTTGTGTAATTTCATTGATCGAGTTGGTGTAGTTTACTTGTGAAATCATACTCGATCAACGAATTGAATTTATAATATTATAAGATCAGTGAATGTACTTGAGAGGTCCCTCTACTATTAAATGGATTAATTTAATTCTTGTACTATTAAAAAGAATCAAATAATACCGAATTAGAATAGATTCAACATTTATTGTTGAACAGAGCTAATATTTTTAAAGTTTTTATGGTTTTAAAAAAAAAATTCTAGACTTTTTTATTCTTTTTAATAGTATAATGACTAAATTGATCTATTTAATAATAGAGGAACTAATTTGATCCAGTCCCTATAATACAGGGACCTCCCAGGTACTTTAACCATATAAAGATCATATGGTACTCTCTATAATTTGAGTATCTTTCCCCCATGCTTGTGCTTTAGGAAGTATTGCTCCTTGAGAGGATTATTTGTGTGTGCATATCGTCTCTCGTATTCTTTTTCCTCGTATTTGCTGTTTAAATACGGATGCGTGTACTAAACATACCCATGCTTGAAAATTTTGTTCATCTTCAATAACGATAAATTTGCTTACTTTCTTGCAGCTCTTTTATGCTGAGTACTTCCTTATACCACTTATAAGGTGAGTAGTGTGAAGCATTTCATACGAATGGATACATCCGAAAGTAAAGATCGATACCAGACCCAGAACTGTATAAATAACGATGTTGGGTTGTAGATTTGATTGTACCGTGCGACGCCTATAAGCGAGTACTCGGTATGGTTTGACAATGGGATGAAGTAAATGTGGGGGGATTTACATTCTTAATAGACTATTGGAAATATGAATAGAAGACATAGAAGTTCAATATCTTGGTGTGGTATACTTTCCCCTCATGAACCTTGACATGTTGGTTGCTAGGCAAATTTGATTCAAAACTTGGTTCCTATTTTGCCACGCAAAATTATTAATTAACTTAGAAGTTATAAAATACACTTGTTAAAATTTTCTTTTAAAAATTCCATCAAATGAAAAGAAAAGACCATTGAAAGAATTGGATGCATAGAAAAGGACAGATTTGACTCGATCAAGGTCTAATATCTCTAGCTTATATATATATATACTCAAATTTCATCGGTATTTTGTTTAGTCACTAAGAGCCAACAAGTACTTTTCCAGCAATAGACTTGTCGGATTTGATGCTTCCTTTGAGCGTTCATTCAACCAAACATTTGTTTCTTAGTATCTTTATTTATAATATATATATATATATATATAAATAACACTTAATAAATAAGAGAATATCGGCTTCTCAAGTAAAGGTGAAGATCTTAAGTCTTGAATATTTAATTTCAAGATCTATCATATTCAATTAGATGTGTGAATTTTCAAGTCTCACCATATGTGGGTTTTAATTTAGTTAATCAATTTTAATAAGGATTATTCCCGTTGTTATTTTGTTAGTAATTAAATGACTTTATTGATAGTTTGGAGTAATTAACTTTGCTATAATTATTTGATTCTACGTTTTGTGATTGCTTTCATATATACTTGTAATATAAGTGCAATTAGTTATTTTACCATTCGTAGGTTGCGGATTTAATCTATGATTCTAATTGAGTCATTTTTAGTCTAAGCTTTTGGAATTTCAAAATTTCATTTAATAACTCAAATAATAGTTGTTAAATTTTACTATTTTTGAAATTTTATAATGTCATGCTAGCTTTACTATTTCTACATACTCACAAAAAAAGTCAATTAATTTTGTTATTGGATTTAACTATTTATGTTTGAGTTAGAACTGGAATTTCATAATTCAAGAATTATAGAGACTAAAATGTTCAAATTACAGGATCGAGACTAACTACACAATTTATACATAATATGAGATTAATAACAAAATTTGACTAAATAAATTTAACTAATGCGGTTAGGGTCAAGACTTAAACTCCAGAATTCAAAAAATACACAAACTAAAATAAACCAAATTAGAATACAATGATTAAATTCACAACCTATATGTATAGTATATGGTCTAATAACAAAATTTGACCAGCCGAATTTAATTATTGTCATTTGGGTCAAGAATTAAACTTCACTATTAAAAAATTACATAGACTAAAATTGACCAAATTAGAGCATAAAGACTAAACTAACAACCTAGCCATAGTATAGGGACTACTAACAAAAATTATTAGAGAATAAAGATTAAATCCACAACTTACAAATAGTACAAGATTAATAATAGAATTTGACCAATTAAATTTAACTATTAATGTTTAGGTTAAGATTTAAACTCTAAAATTCAAAAAGTACACTGGCTAAATTAGAGTACATGGACTAAATTTATAATTTGCACATAGTATAGAGACTAATAACGAAATTTAACTAAATGGTTTCAAAAAGTACACAGACTAAAATTTGACCAAACTAGAGCACAAGTACTAAATTAACAACCTAGACATAGTAGAGGGACTAATAACAAAATTTGACCTAGGAAACAAATGGGGCCAGCAATTTCCACACATTGAATATTGCATGCCTCAATAGAAATTAACTTCCAAAATTTAAAAAAAAAATTTAATTATTTTGAAGCATGGATCTAAGAATATTCACCTGTAATTCAAGACAAGAAACATAGCTTCCCAATTCACTCAACAACATTTCATCATCAACCATCATCTCTTTCCCTCCTGGTATAAGCTTCCTCAAACACGTCATCCTCTCTTCCTCTTCGTGTTCGGTTTTCGGTTTCTTCGTTACGGGCTCACCGTGACCATCTCCTACACGATCATCATCCTTGTAGTTCAGTCGAAGCTTGTGTTTCAAGGCACGGCTCCAAGCGAACCCTTTGGCCGATAAAGCCAATGCCATGTCCACTTCATACCTAACCATCTTCTTCGTTTCTTCATCGACGTCACACGATGCTCGTAAACTGCTGATGTTTGTTAGAGCTGGAACCAAGTAGCTTACGTATTTCGTTGTAAAAGTGGTTGAATGGATTGCTTTACTGGATTTCATAGGATAAATACGTTTCCGTTCGTAGCTTTTCATCCCAACCTATAAACATTAAATAAAAAATAAGTTAAATAATGCTTCTTATGAGAATCAAATCTATCAAGGAGGAATTTTATTTGTATAAATTTTTTTGTTTACCTGTTTGCAGAAAACTAGGATGTACAGCTTAAGCATGTAGGTATAGGATATATATATATATATATATTTATAAACAAAATGGGTTACTCATTGGTGGATATTTCATTTATCGAGTTTGTGAAACCTAATAAATATTATCATGTATATCGATATAATGGAAAATTGAAATTCATGACTAGATTCTCTTATTTGAGTTGAATTAAGTCCATACTGTACATACATATAAAGGAAAAATAAAATGTGAATGTATCTAAGAGGTCCCTCGTTATTTAGTCTTTTTACTATTTAAAAGAATCAAACAAGATCAGATTGGAATAGAGTTAACATTTACTGTTTAACAGAGTTAATAATTTTTAAACTTTTTATGGTTACGTAAATCACACATTTTGCTTGAAATTGAACTACAATTAAAAAATATTTTTCAAAATATTTTTTTATACAATAACTATTAACTCTGTTATAATTTGAATTTATTTAATTCTTTTTAATAATATAAAAATAAATTAATCCATTTAATAATCAAACTAATGTAATCTGCTTCTTATAATACAGGACCTTTCAAGTATAAAAAAAAAAAAAAAAAAAAGTTGAAAGCTCTTACCAAACCTGCTTTGACATAAGGACTCATCAGCCCCCACTAAATAGAGGCGCCAAAACTAAGGAGTTGATTGCGGAAGCTGAAGGTACAATTAATGAGGATTCTATTTCATTAATTATTATAAATTATTGGTATTATGATTGTCGGAATAAGATAAAATAGTTCGGTGATTCAATTCAGTTCAATTAACATCTAAAATTGAAAAGAAAATTGAACCGGTAAAAAACCGGTTGAATTGGATTTAAATTAATTTAAAATTTTTAATTTTAACTTTATAATTTGTAAAATGAATGTTTGTGTTTCTATTATCATTTATTTGTATTTATTTTCCCTCTATTTTAATGATTTTTCTTAATTATGTTTTTGAAAATTTTAGATTTTTTTTTAATTTTTTAAAATTTGAACTCCTTTAACTTACAGTTTGAACCAAGAATTAATTGTCTTCTCGGTTCAATCACCAATCCAGTTCTTAAAACATTAACAAATTTATTTTTGGCCTCACTCATTTACTATTGTAGTAATAAAAAGAGAATGATGGAAAGTTTTTTTTCTTCTTTTTTGGAATCAAGATATTCTCCATGTCTATTTTACAATCTTGACATTAAATTTTGAAAAAGTCTAACTAAAAATTTTAAAATTTTTGCGGGATTTGATGTGAATTTACAAAAATTATGAAGTGTAATTGAAATTTTTAAAGGCTTGAGAATCTACATTGAGACCAAAATTAAAGTTTTAAAAAAATTAATGGTCTAATGAGAATTTTCAAAAGAAAATTTTGGGAAGATCTTGGCCCAATTGTCGCCCCGATAATGATGTTTGAACTGGATTAGACCGGTTGGTTAAATTGATTAAATCGAGAATTTATTGAGGTATCCGTTCGAAGAAAGTCATTAGACCGATTGATTCAAGAATTAATATGAATTGGTTGAACCAGACAAAAACTAGTTGGATTGATTTTTTTTATCTTTTTAGTATTTTTTTTAAATTTAGTGATTTATTTAAGAATTGGACAAATCAATCGGATTAATTAGACTAATAAAACAATGGCCCAATCAGTTCAACTATCGATTTGATTCTGAAAATCTTACTGTCCACCTCTCTCAACAATGTCGTATCTAGTATTCAAACTCGAATTCATTTTTTTAAATACAATATATCTTACAGATACACACGATATTACACTAATAAGCATATAAAAGCACCACAATTCATGTGAAATAAAATCATTTGAAAGCGGGAGGAGAGTGTGGGGGAGGGGGTCTGTTGACACTTGATAATGAGCACATGGTCTCACATGTTGCAAATTTGCCTTTTGTGCACCTTATACCTAAAGAAGGGACTCTTCTCTCATCCCATGTGCCACTATCCTACAAAACCAACACTAAATCCCCACTATAAATGCCCTCACATGACTCTCCCCTTTGTACTTACTTTCTCTCTTTATTTTCTTCCCTCCAATCCCATCATACTCCAATTCTTTCTAACTATGGACCTCACAATATCGGATACAAAACAATAATTTATTATTCTATATATTAAAGTGTTAAATTACTTTTTGGGACTTACACTTGGCAATTTTTCCTATATTTGGACCTAAATTTTTTTTATCCAAGTTTAAGCCTTGAATTTGGTCATTGTTCCCACATTTGGGGCATGAACTTTTTTTTATTCAAGTTAGGCCATAAACTTGGCAAGTCTTTTTACATTGGGGCATGAACTTTTTTTTGTCCAAGTTAGTCCTTGAAAACCCTAAAGTTCAGGCCCCAATATGTGAACAATTGCCAAGTTCAGGCCCCAATGTGGGAATTGTTGTCAAGTTCAAGGCCTAGCTTGGACAAAAGAAAGTTCAAGTCCCAATGTAGAAACAATTGCCTAATTTAGATATCAATGTGATAACAATTGCTAAGTTTGAGGTTTAACTTGGACAAAAAAAAAGTTCAAACCCCAATGTGAAAAAAAATTTACCAAATTCAAGCCCTAAATAGTGCTTTAACCTTATATTAAAAGGATATATATTAAATTTATACATGAATTTTGGTCCAATGTGCAAATTGATACATGAACTTTGATTTTGATTTAATTGTATACATTTAAAGAAATGATTATATACATTTATTTTCATATTTGACTAATAGAATTGTTTGTGTATGCAATATATTAGTGTAAAAATACGCTAATTTAATAATATTATTAGTGATTTGTAAAAACTGAATCAAATCATAATTTTATGTATAAAATCGTGTAAAATAAAAATTCATGAATGGCATTGCACATTGGATTGAAGTTCATGTATAGTTTTGATATTTATTCCTTATTAAAATCTATATATGCAATATTAATTCTTTGGTTAAAAAACGTTGTAAGTCTTTGTACCTTTCGTAAATTTAGAACTTAGCCTCTATACTTTTATTTGTAGGAATTTAGTCCCTATATTTTTTCAGATTTTAAAATTCAGATTCGGTTGTTAACACTAGTAAAATTATTTTGTTAAATTCAAGTTCATTACAACGTCATTGTTTTTGTTACATTGTTGCTAAGTTTTTTTTTTTATTTTCTAAATGTCACACTAATAAATTTAACAAAAAAATATAGTAGTGTTAACAGCTAGACAAAAATTTAAACTTTAGTCAAATTATTATTTTAAATGAAAATCTTTAAAATTTTCGTTATACTAATATGACAATTCACATAATTTAATTTTTTTAAAAAATAAATTAAATATCATTGCATTTATTGAAAAAAATAAATTAAATATTTAAAAATATCCGAATCTGAAATCCAAATCGCTACCCCGAAATAAAAACCAAAAGGTTATACGTCTACTAGGCAGTAGGGCCGTCCTAAGGCTAGTCCCTTTTTTACTATTAATATCAACAAAAACCAAAAAGTTATGTGTACTCAAATATTCTCATTTATTTATTTTAGGGAGACTATCATATTTGGTGCCTATACTTTTATAAAATGTTCAATGTGATATTTATACGAAAATATTTAATATGGTGCACTTAAACTACCAATATGTGCTTATTATGGTACTTGATTTTAACATTATTAGTGAATTACTAAACTAACTAATAAAAATTTGACACGTAGAATCATCAAATCCCTATCTTCTTTGTAAATTTAGAATTTTGTCCCTCTACTTTTTAGGTTTTAAAATTCAGATCCAACAGTTAATATTATTAAAATTATTTTGTTAAATTCAGGATCATTACAATATCATCTTTTAATTACATTGCTACAAAGTGAGTATTACTTTTAATTTTAAAATGTCACACCAATCAATTTAACTGTGTTAACAATTAGACTTGAATTTTGAAATTGAAAAAGTAGATGAACTAAATTCTTAAAATTAAAATACAAAGACTAAATTTTAAATTTGTAAAGAGTACATAGACTTATGAATTAAAAAAAAACAATAATATATATTGGGAATTTGGTCCTCACTTATTGCTTTTTATTTTTAGCAAAAATTCAAAGTAGAGAAAAATGGTTGATTGCATGTTATGGGTAATGCATAAATGGGTTTTGTATCCATACCTGATATGGAAGCATTTGGAATATACACTATTCAGTACAATCACGTGTGAGATTTATAAGAAATCCTAAACTTGAACTCTCGTTAGAAATTTATTTAAATAAAAATACGAAGCTCGGGATTAATAAAAAAAAATAAAAATTAAACATAGTTAAATTAGAGCATGAGCATAGTCTTAAATATCCAAAGTTCAAGCATAATTTGACTTGTTTACAAGTTTATAATAGAATTTTTTTTTATATATTATGTTATTTATATTGTAACGATCTGATTTTCAAAATACAATTTCGAGATTTTATTTCCATAAATCGAGTCCGTAAATATTAAATAAAGATATTTACGAAGTTAGTGTATAAATGAATTGAAATTCGATTTAGTAATTTAGCCGACATTATGGTTAATTAAAGCTAAGGACTAAATTGTAAAAGTTCAATCGTTATAGATTTTTAATTAGAAAAAGACTCGAGGACTTTAATAGCACTTAAGGGTCAGATGATAAATAAACCATTTTCAAATAGTGGATAGTGGATGATAATGATTAGAGGTGCTCATGGGTTGGGTCGGGTCGAGTTTGGACCGGGCGTAAGCATGATATTAATATACTTTATGTTTGTCCAAGTTCAACTTGACCTAAAATCTTGGCCTAAAATTTTGCTCAAGCTTGCCTATATTTGCAAAAAACTAACCCAAACCTATTTTAGGCCCACCAATATTATTTAAAAAAATAAAAAATATTTATTTTAATATTTAATAATTCCATACATTTTTTATTTATTAAAATTACTATATAGTCATCTTAACATTATTTTAATGTTTACATTAGAGTGGTATTATATATTTAGTATATGCTTATTTTTTTAATGTGTTCTAAATTACATAATATATAACATAATATAAAATATTATAAACTTAAAACGGGTTGAGTCGATCTTGGACGTTAAATGTTCAAACCCGAGCCTAACCCATATTATGGGTATATTTAATTGGATTTGATCATTCTCTTGTCATGATAATTGAATTAGTTTGCTTTGATAATTGTATACCTTCACATGTAATTGATTATATACTTATGTTAAAATATACAATATGTATTAGTAGACATTGAGATTATAAGTATCATAGCATGCTATAAATGTTACTTTCTGCTATATTATCTTGAATCATAAAAATATCACTGAACTTTATCGCTCAGCGTATTATTTGCTCCGTGTGCAGATACAGGTAATTCTCAAAGCCTCTAGTCAAAGTTATAAATTGTTAAATTCAATTACCTCAATATATATTAACCCTAAAAAAAACTTTCTAGTATCTAATCGAAAGCAATATAATTTGAGGGTCAATTTCGTTATTAAACCTTATCCTAACTCACTAATTAGCCACCATTAATTAGTTTAGTGTATTTACTTTGATTTCTCTTTATATTTTACTTTTAACAGAAAAATGATCATATAGTTTTATTGCCAAAAACAAAATGATGAATGAACTAGTTCTTACACACTGCTCTCTACACACTTTTTTAATCCTTTGTTTTTTACAACCTAAATTATCAGCATTTGCAAGCACCTAAATGTTGCTCTAATTTTAACCATTTTTCTTAAAAAAAAAAATTGATTAAAAAATCTGGGTATATATGGTCATCAATTCAGAAGCAAAGCTCCCTGGAAAGAGAAGCAGCTAAATAATTAATAATGTACTGATGCTATCCCTTTCACTTCCCCCTGCAACCAAAGAAAAAAATGTATCTAGTTAAAATGATTTCACAAATTGTTGTTTAATAAAGAAATATTTAGTCTTTGAATTTAATAACTTAATTTTTGTCCATGTGAAGATGCAGCACTTTGAAATTGTGTCACGATATCGAAGTCTCATGTGATCACATGTACTAAAATTAAGAAAAGTTGCAAAGTTTAGAGTTTAGAGACCAAGTTGAGAAAACTTGTCAAGCTCAGGGACTAAATGTTGCCTTATCCCCTTTTCCACAAATTGTTATTTAAGAAAAGGGATAAAGTAATATTTAGTCCCTTAACCTGGTAACTTTTTTCCAATTTAGTCCTAAACTTTTCTTTTTTGCTCCATATTAGTCTTTGAACTTGGTAACTCTTCCCAATTTGGTCCTAAACTTTTCTTTTTTGCTCCACATTATTCTTTGAACTTGGTAACTTTTCTCAATTTTTGTTCATGTGAAGATGTGACACTCTAAAATTTTCACCTATCAAAATGTCATGTTATCACATGGATCAAAATTGGAAAAAGTTGCCAAGTTTAAGGATTAAATGTTGTCTTACTTAAAGAAAAAACAAACTTCCTTGATGGAAAAGAAAGAATTTTTACAGATTTTGCAAGCAAGTCTTCTTCAACCTGCAACCTTGTTTGCTTGGATCCGAAGAAAAGCAAATGCACCAAGGAAAGGGGGAGTTAAAACAGTTGAAGACCCATTTTGAGCTTGTTTTGTTTCCATTTAGGCAACTTGTAGAATTCAACCCTTTTCATCCCGAACTTCTCCTTGAACTCGGTGGCTGATAGGTAAGTCTAGATGTATCGAACACGGAAATATATCAGAGAAGCAACGGTACAACCTTGTGATAAGCCAATTCCATGTTAAAAATCATACCTCTCGTTTGGTCACGTCTATATCGGTGACGGGATCTGTTGATGATGTTGTAAGACGTTCGTAAGGGTGTATTGGAAGGCCTTCCTCGTCTTCGGTCTCGCCTTCTTTCACATCTTCTTGTATAGTGAGGGATTCTAGTCTGCTGCTCATGGAATTCTCCTTTGTGTTAGGCTCTGGTGATGTTGTCTTGGATGCTGCTGGGTTCGCCGCTTCGTGATGAAGAAACATACGTCACGTGAATATGAAATATAACATGAACTTACCCAAACATTGAAAAAGAAAATGCATACCCTTCTTCACAATTCTAGGCATGAGGGTCTCTCGAGCTGATGGGCGATCAAAACTTTCTGTAAGAGCTGCTATAGCTGCAGCCTTCGTCCCTGAATCCGGAGTCCCGGATTTCGGGTAGACTTTTCTAACCATTGGGGGTGGAGTAGAAAGGTTCCTACTACTAGGATTCTCGAATCTAGATGCAAGTGCATTGAAAGCAGGAGACCTGCCCCTCACACGAGGTCGGTCAGGGCTGAAGGACACACTTCTCGAACGTTGCGGTTTTTCGGGTGCACCACTAGACCTTCCTCCAATCGATGCAGTCCCTCTCCGCTTCGGTTTCTAAGCATCAAATCAAATGTTAAACCGGAAAATTAATACTAAAGAGGATAGTTAAAGTCTTTAACATGAGCAAATGAGTTAAGAGTGGATACGTAATATGATATCTTCATGTCGAGGTAGTGTACATGGTTTCTATTTCAAAATCTATCATGTATATCGTAGAAGTAATGATGCATTTCGTAAATTTACGAGTTAGGCTTTGTTATACAAATAACATAAAGCATGCAATGTAAACCCTGCTTGCTCAACACGTGTGCTTGCCACTCTTCCTAGTTGGCGAGGTATGGTTCGGCTAGCCAGGGTCTTGCTCACTACCAACCTAGCTAGCTCCCCAACAGCTCGCCTATGGTCTGGCGAGCCCTTTACTAGGACACGTGCGTGTCATCACGCGTGCAGTCTAGTTATCCCTAACACGACACATAAGTGGAACTTGCTTCATATATTTATATATGACAATGAGTCACTCTGAGGAGGACACAGAGAAACAAACACTCAACAAGTTTGGATATAGATAACTTGACATTAAGGACATAGAAAGTTAAACTAATTCAAAAGAGTAAACTACGGCCTTACATCTGTTATTGGTGTACCCCCGTGTTTCATTATAGTAAGCTTCCTTTGAAATGAGTTCCCATGCATCTGCAAGCAAGGTAAAAACACTAAAATCCTTGCAAAGTAAAATCAACCACGACCACTTTTCATGCAACAGAAAAGATACTAACACTGGACTTTGCAGAGTCCCACGTAAAAAAACGAGTGAAGAAGGGCGGCTCACTCCCTTCCATGACTATGTATATCGGAGTTTCACAAGATAAATTTTCAAAGAGAAAATCTTGCTTGAGAAATTTCTGTACGACAACCAGAAGGACAAAAAAAGAAGTCAGAGCACATCCAGCAAAACCTGTCACAAATCATTCCAAAATTCTAAAATCGATATCGAACCAACCACGACCAACCATGAGGAACATGTAAGTTCACATTTTTTAGAAGTTTTACGAGTGCAACCTCCTATGCAACCAGTTGTTCTTACCTCACCGATTGTTAAGGCCTGCAATTTACTCTTGGTATCAACTAGTTGTCCTACCCAAACGAAGATGTCCGAGTGACAATCTAGGATGAATATATCTTCAGTCATCAAATCATCCTGGGTGAAGTTATATATCTCCATCACCTGCACGATAAATTTAGCTCAAACAACGTAAAGCACAGCCTATATTGCGTGTTCAGAAAGTAAATGAAAGCAGATACACACCTTCAGATTTCCTGCAGATTTGAGCGCAATTAGCGATTAACCATGACAATGAAGAAAGATAAGGGATTAGAAATTAACATTTTACATTCCTAAAATCGAAAGACTATGAAAGAAAAACCTTGTAACCAACTAATACCTTTCGAGTACATGCAAGAGAATAAATGAGGATCACCTTCAGGTACACTTGAGATCTTTTGGGTTGGGTATTCGGTTTTTCCTCCTAGCAACTCCCAGAACTCGTCAGACTCCGATCCTTCCTTTTGTGGCTTGGTTTGTAAATCGGGCTAGAGAGATGAAAAGTACATCATAAGACCAAAATAAAAGTGCTTCAAACAATTTAGATATTCCATTATATCAAGCCTAAATCGAGTTTTGATAAGGAAGTTGCTTAAAACACACACATCAAACCTTTATGAGATCTAGCTGTCTCTCGATGAGGTCCTGGTCATCCGGGGAAGTTAGGCCTCCGGCCCACGTAAAGACGGTGGAACCACTATGTAATATGTAACAGTAGGAAGAGTTCAAAGACGGTGCGACCTGATACAAGTAAAGAAAAAGAAAAAGCAACATTAGTTCCATCTTGTAAACAAGAAGTAATTGGATCAAAAACTAAATTACAAAAGCAACAACCTATTCGATCAAAAACTTGTTTTGTAGTCTCATGGTTTTACACATGATTACACTTGTTTTGAGTTCTGAACTGAAATATAGGTGAAAAGTTGAAAATTGGGGACATACTGCTTCAACTTGTATCGCTTGCATATTTTCGGGTCCAGAACCCTGAACTCGAAACAGTGCGACACCATCTTCAGTGTAAGTCTCATACGGGATTTCCTTCTCGGCAATGTACTTCCTGTATCCATCACTAAGACCACCCTGATGAATGTTAATAATCAAACCGGTCATTAGAGAAAATCTCAATATAAGTACGAGGATCCATTGAAGTAAATGTTTTACGAATAAAAAACTCCCCAAACCTTGAACAAGATAAAGCTCTGGAAAATTAAAAAGAATAGAACGGGTTCACTTCCTTCATGGATGCAAGTCTGATAATAAGATAAGATACAATGAGAATAAAATTCGAAAAGAATGCATACAACAACTTCGATAAAAAGAACAGCAATGATATAGGTAAAAGAAAACTACTTGTGCAACCATGAACTTCATCGATTCAACCATTTTGCTTGCCAAAGAAACAGCAGAAGCTCTTTCTTCCTGTAGGAAAAATGAATGATCATAGGCATCGTAAGAAAAAGTAGCACGATAAATATATGTTCAAGCTAGCATTAGCTCTTCTTCTCTTACTCTTACAGCTAATTGTGCAATGGTTGCGGTCTTTAGTCATTCTAGCTAGTGAATTAGCCTATAAAGATGATAGTATTCAACTACAAAACCATTGGTAAATGTAACTATTCTAACATTTTTCGAATGATGTTTCGTGAGGATAGTCCCCAAGATTACAGTTGAAAGGATTATAGCGGTCATCATTTAATGGGAATCGAGAGCAAGAAACAGTGAAAAAGAAAGGTTAATCACCTCAACGCTCTGCTTTCCAAACCATGTTCCTATAAGATGCTCTTCTTTGTCTTCTGCGGTATAAGAATACTGAAAAATATAACAATCCCCGCTGTAAAATTTCGACTGGTCAGCAGCTGAAAGGAGAACTTTGTTCTGGCCATTCACACGCCAAACCTGTGTACTCAAGTCAATGCTATCATCAGTAAACTGGCGTCAAACTCGAGGTCAATATTGCTGCATATATTATGCATACAGCATGCAGAAGAGCTTTAGTGCAACTCAATTCAATCATAGTTAGCATATATAGTAATACATATATACACAGAGAGATATAACTGAAAATTTAATTGTCCTCTAATCATATACCGTTTAATAATAATTAGACTTTAAGTCACCTGCAAAATTCCAGTGCAATCAATATGTGCTTGGGGCTCTTCCTTCTCAGGAGCAGCTTTTAAAAGACCCTTGACATTCAGCCCCTGTCGTTGTAAAAGAGCTACAAAAACCATTAATGATATATTAATGACAACATTGTCAAGTGATTGTATTTGATAGCTAAAAGGTAAAAATATCGAGGACGACTCATACTACAAACACAAAGAACATTTCAAGATATTACAATTACTAACCGGCGACTTTGCCTCTACCCTCCTCAGTAACAGTAGCATTGGTGGTCTGGGGCCATGACTCAAACTTTGACCGAAATGTAACGGTCTCAAATCCTTCTATTACACGAATTAAGTGAGATTTTGGTCGATCGGAATCTCGGAGTAACTCCTGTTTAGTGACACAAACAGAAGTATATGAGAAATCCGAATAAAAAAGCTTGGTCTAAACCTCATCAGAAAGGACTTGCTATTACCTCAGCCACTCTACTCGCACTCTTCCTTTCATCGAGAGAAGTATTTCTTCCCATCCATACGTAGACTTCTAACCCACAATCCAAAATATAGCATTTATCTGTGTCTAGCAATTCTCTTGTCAAGGAATCGACCTCAATAGGATCTGCCTTCCCCTTCTCGACACTTGACAAGCAAACATAACCCGATAAGGATGTTTTTTGAATTACAAAACTATTGTTCCAAAAAAGCAAAAGAGAGACGAAGTTTTACCTTAGTAGTTTCTTGGTTGGATGACAATCAGTAGTTATGTCCTCATTACGAGCAGCAGTCTTCCTTGGAAGTGGAGCAAAGCCACCAAATACTGCCCAAAACTCTCCACTGTCGGCATCAGCCATTAACTTTCCATCCTCTGCATAGAGTAATTAGACCGAAATCATTAGACTATATACAATTAGCCACTTATTACTTCATTCATCTTATCCTTTCGTGATCCAATCTGTTAATTCACTCACCAATGGTAGCTATATCACATTTTCCATCATGGTAAGTATCTCTAATGTATTGGACAACTTCTAGTGCTTTTGCTCTCTCTTGAATGGATGTATTGGAACCATTAAATTGAAAGATTTTAGACTGGGTATCCAGTATAAAGATGTTTTCATGGTTGAGTGTGGATCGAGCAAAAGGAACCTGCCATAATACATGTCGAAAACTTCGATTTAATCACACTCCAAATTATAATTTATTAGTTCTTGAAAAAGATCAATAAGGTCTAAAGACTTGCCTCTTTTACTTGGACATATTGTTTCCCTTTGCAAATAAGCAAACGTGTCTTATATTCATCTTCATCAACTTGTTTGAATCCAGTTGCAACTCCACCTTCCCGGGGCATGATACATGGCTTGAAAAGGGAAAGAAACTTGTTTGTTTCTTGGTCCTGCACCTCACGATATTGGACAGCCCGCCCTCCAAGAGCAGCATCAAGTTCAATAGTTTTGACTGCAGCAGCACCTGCTTCATCCTATGTTAAACGACTTGCGGTCACAAAATTGATCTAAAGCTTCTTCTTTTTCCGTTTTCAAATTCAATCTATTACTTGCTGAAAGCAATATAAATTCATGGCAGCAAAGTTTTACCTGGCTTGTATCTTTACCAAGCCAGTAGTGAATATCGTGACGTAACACACCACTTTTCGAGGCAAATGTCTGCGGCAAACAAATAGTAATGTTACAGACAACAATACATATTGGACCCTAAAACCATAAGCATAATCTAGCTATATATTACGAATAGAAATAAAGCAACTACATCAGCCAAATGCATTAGTCCAAAAAGCTTTAACATTTTCCATCTTATACCAAATACGTAACATGCAAGAAACCGATTCAATACTTGCCTTCAAAATAATATAAGAGTCCCCTGTGAAAAATTTTCCATATGACGAAGTCGGAAGAGAAACCGGCCGAGAGTTCTCAATGCGCCAAACTTCGATTCCACTGTACATTGTTAAGGAGAATAACCCATTGAAAACCAGACAAGAAATGTTTGGCACCCTGCACAAAAATGTACAACCAAAAATGATGGTTTTCAACTATGATGATACATGAAATGTTGTTTCCGACGTGAAAGGATACGATTTCTGCCCGGCTCCTTGGAAAGCTTGATCTAAATTTCTCATGGAAACTGCAAGACTCATTATGAAGCTTTCAATATAATGTTGTTGACCTTCAAGTGTTTAAGCTGAGGTCCAGAAATATATGTAGTATTTAACCTGAAACACAATTAGCACCATTAATTGAGTAAATTATTGCATGTAAGAGAATCTAAAGGTACAACAACAACACTTCCACACCCTGTTCATGGTATTTGTTGTTGAAAGGTTACCAAATTTATTATATCAAAAATCAAACAAGGAGACCAATAAGTATCACATTGTTGAAAAAAACAACTACGAACTTGAAAAGATATTCATAGACAATAAAACAAACATATAGAATACATTAATTATACCCAAAAAAAAATTCAAACAAGGAGATGACAGAATCCATATTCCACCTTATTCCTCATGGTAAATTTCCATTAAAAAAATCAATTTTAATACGTCCAAAACACTACAAGCAAAATTAATCCATTGAAAGGCACAAATTAGACATAACCTAGATAAGAATAACACCGAGCAAGACAAAATTAAGCTAAAATAAATCTAAACAGATCTCGCACTTGATTCATGATATAACATAAAGGGTTTTGATTAAATTTACTCACATACTACTAGATTATAATAATGGTTTTTTTTTTCAGTATAATCAACAATAAAGAATAGTAAAATGCTAAAAGAAATAGAAATGGAAATAAAGTAATAAAACAAATAAAAGGGTCATTACTCATTTACCTTTCTTAATGATTGTTTTAATTTGCTTTACAGATACAATTGTTGTTAATGGTGATCTCAGAAAAACAAAATTTCTTGTTTTGTAACTCTTTTTTGTTCTTTTTTAATTAAATAATTTTTTTTATATTTTACTTGATAAAAAAATTAATAGAATAAAAATATTACTAAATTAAGAAAAAGAAATTGAAAGTGAATGGCTCCAAATTGGCGAGTCACCGGCCATGATTCATGCATTGCTAATCTGCTCTAAGGAAAAAAAAATTAAGGTGGGGCTTGATGTTAGGCCCTTGTGTTTCTCCTTTTACATATCATCCACCAGTTAGCGTTGGATCCCGAATTATGAATGTGCATAAAATTAATTCTAAAATCCAAATTAAATATTAAAAAATTAATATTATTAGTTATTACATTCAAGTATCAAAATGTATAACTTTTGTTAAATACAAATACCACATTATAGAAAATGTCAAACTTGAGTACCAAATTATATATTAAGCCTTTATATAAGATTACTAAACTTTCATAACAATGGGACAAAATTGCACAAAAATATTGCAATCTGTATATATTTGTTAACCATACTAACTGCATTTACATTAAGTTATAAAAATAACTCCTTAAAAATCTCTTGACTATTGCATACTCCCCCCTATGCCTTGCAAGGCTTTGAAGATTTCTCTTTTGCTTGTTCATGTTGGCTGAGATCGAGTTCGGTCCCGGCTACCTTGCGATAGGGGTTACACAACGTTTCTACTTACATTCATTCTCGTAGCACGAAATTCAATCACATCCCGGAACCATTTGAAGTTTGTGGCAACTTAGATACGAGTTCAGCATAGCCATCAGCTGAACCGATCGCAAACTCGGTTAGTGAACTCATCGCAACAGACATTCCGGCACAAAGTACCCTTACAGCAACATCGCTAAATTTCTCCGTCGTCATAACATCTCCGACTTCATCAATATTTACCAACTCCATATTTTCCCCTGGTGCAAACCTCCTAGACCCGACTCGAGACTCCTCTCTTAGCTGTTGTGAATAGAGTGACCCCATTCCCGCTGCGAAAAAATCTATCCCGTCGAGGACTGGTGTCTCACGAGTTGCGTCGAGGAACCTTGACCATTGGATGCAAAGTCCGAATATTACGAGTGTCCCACTGGACCGACGAGGGGAAAATGGTAACTTGGATGTATCGGGGTCTGACCTCAAACAACGCAGGAGCCAACCACTTAAAGCACGTAAATAGGACCGTTGAGAAACGATCCAAGACTCGAAACAAGCTCTCCAATTCCTTAACTCGGCTTCGAGATTTGCAGCAGCCGAGATAGAAGACTGTCGTTTTGCTTCCAGCTTCGAAGGTGCTCCGGCTAGTAAAAGCTTAGCTTCATCTAAGGTCCGTTTTTGAGCCTGGTGACACTCCGCCATCACTTTCCACATCCTAGCTAACCTGTTTGTTTACAAATTGATGTTTTTAGTTTGAAACAATAGGATACATTATATGTCAAAAACCGACATACCCGTGCACCAATTCCAGAAGTTGTGGTTGCAACTCCTCGTCCCTTAGAGTTTCGATTCTCTTCGAAATAGCTTCAACTGAATGTATTGAAACCTTCATCTGTGTGTGCAGATCCCTAATTGCTGCTCTCGTTTTATCTACTACGGACGGGTCATCACCCTTTACATCTTGATTCCTCAGCTGCCTACTTTTCTTCTCGTAAGCAATTCGAGTCTTTTCTCCGGACTGTTCGGAAATGTAAGAACAATGTCAGCACGAGGTGAATATCTATGTTTATATATTCGAGCAATGGATATACCTTGACTTCCTCATAAAGTTTCTTCTCCCAGGCATACAATCGATCCAATGTCGATTGGTGACTACCATGGAACATGCAGGATTCTTCAGATACAGAGCTGCTGCTTTCATAACCTGCGTCTCGGGAACTCGAAGAATTCATTAAGAATCTCGACGAGGACGACCGTGATGAAGCAGACCGCAACAAAGCTACCGGATTCAACATTTTCATGCCTGCAAGAATGAACGCTCGAGATCAGTATGCTGAAATCTAAATGACAAGAAATACCTATTATTGGCCATGTAAGAGGTTCGACCTGTAAGTTCATTCGAGGTCGATGAGTACTGAGCTCTACTAGCCTCTAACATTCCCGACACTTCACTTGCTGCATCACAAGCTACCATGAATTGAGCATCGAGATCATTGATAACTTCCGCCATACTCGTTGGCCTTCGGTTTACATAAACTGTAAAACCGGGTGTTTCTTCTTTAGCTTCAGTACTTCCAACTGCCGTTTCTTTGTTACTAACTTCGACTTGTCCAGCAGTTTGTGATCGTACTACTTCTACACTAACTTTCCGTTGTGGCTGTACATCTTTTACATCATGCTCGGTTTCGGCCATATCTATTTCCTCCTCATCCTCGTCATCCTCATCGACATCCTCAACCGTAACTTCTTCTCTGTTATAGTTTGTATGTATTTTAGCCTTCTCTTCTACCGAATTCACCTTACTTTCGGATTCTTCATGTTCAGTTTCATCTTCTTCTAAATCGGGAATTCCTTCTTCTTCCCTTACCTGCCTTAGTCCTCTAATATCATCGTCCATCACTGCCTGATCGAGACTACTTCGGTTGGGATAACCGTAGTAATCTAAAGACGAAAACGGATTCCAGAAAAAGTCCCATTGCGATGATTGAGGTGAAGGGGGAGGTATATTCGGCCTATTGTTCGGAGAATAAGTAAAAAACGAGGAATTATTCATTGGAGAAGATTGCATTGCGAAAATGCCATCCATGCCATAATGATGCACTGGAGAGTAAGCTTGAACCCGAACAGTTTCCGGCGATTGAGGTCTCTCCTCAACCGCAACAGCAGGGTTACCACCTGATCTCAAATAACTCACCTTCAATGTGGACTTAGGATTAGATTGAATCGATATGTAACTGGGACTCCCTTTCTTAACAGGCGTAAAAGGAGGGGTTATAAACGAATCTAACAAGAACTCATGACACTCATCTCCTTCGACATAATCCCGAAGAGCTGCCGAAACTCGTTTTAAGGATTGAATATAAGCTATATGCCCTGTAGCAAATCTTGTTCTTTGCTCTACTGCTTGCTTAATGAAATTCTTCCTATCTTTACAAAGCTGAACCGCCTCTTCATCGTCTAATTTCGATGTAGAACATCCCATGATCCGCTCTTTTACTTATCAGTTTAACAATGTGAACGAAAACCCAAAGCTAAAAACGTGTTCCCGAATATTTCCAACCAGATTCCGACGGATTATCCCCAAACTGTTCATAAAAAAACAGATCAGTTCAATAACAACTTGAACCAATTTAATGAAAGCATTATTAATGGATTCTTTAGCTAATATACAAAGGAAACAAGTATACAGAGCTATGGTGCTTTCCTTAAACTTCAAGCCTTAGAACATATCAAACTTGTGTGCACCATACATACATACAAACATACATACATACATACATGTAAAGAACTTATGGTTTAACACAGATTATGATACATGAACAAAGGGATATTGAACAAATGAAAATGAAAACAATAACTAAAATGTAATATTTAAAAAATACAATAAAATAGAGAAAATGTAAAAAAAAAAAAAAAAAAAAAGAAGAAGATAATTAAAGGTTTGGAACAAAAAAGAAAAGAAAAAGTACTTAAAGGGAAAAAATAACCAAAAAAAATTAAGAACATTAGTTTTTTTTCCTTAAAGAAGAAGGAACTCCAAAAAGAAAATCCTTGTAAATTGAAATGAAAAATAATAGAAAAATCATTCCAAAACTAATGAAAAACTGAAAAATCATCATTAAAAAAAACACCACAGCAGAATTCTACAGTAAAACAAAATTTTCTTTTGCAAAAAAGAAAACATATACTGTGTGGACAAAGTGCAGCAAAAAGAACGAAAAACTAAACCAAAAAACAAACAAAAAAAAAGGGTTTTAAACATTTCATTGTTGAATGAAGAGTGTTCATATCATAATTTTGAAAAAAAAATTAAAAATTATTGATAATGTACCTGGGAAGAAATGTAGGCGGGAATAAGATGAAGTTTTTTTGCTTTGCTCTGTTTTGTTTTGATTTTTGGGGGGTTTGATCGGAGGGCAAAGAGAGAGAGAGAGAGAGACGTTGTGGAAAAAAAAACATTAAAGCAACGGTCAAAAAGACAAAAGTCAAGTGAAGGACAAAATTGGAAAATGAAAATTAAAAATAAAATAAAATAAATAGAAAGTGTCATGTTGGAGAAGTTACTGATAAAGTGAGAAAGGAGGACAACGAATATCAACTTGTCAGAATGTTTACCCTTTATGTTTTCGCTTTATTACGATAGTGCCACATAGCTTTATTTTCTGATCGGTTTAATTCTGCCGTCGTCGGTCCCTATACTTTCTGGAATTTTGAAATTTAGTCCACTTTTATTTTTCGGGATTTGACCTTTCTATTTGCCTGATATAATGGCTAGATAGGTAATATATGTCTATTTTTTTAATCGGTCAAATAGGTTTTTTTTTTTTTAAGATTTAAGGACATAGATCGATTTTAGAGAGAATATGTGAAAGCATAGCTAGTTGAGTGAGTTTTTCACTGACATGTCAATAAATTGTGCCCAATTGGAAGTGTTTTTCAAAAATTCTAAAGAAAATGCGTCCAGTTAGGAGCGCTTTTCCTAACATGTTAGTAGAAAGCTCTCCCAACTAGACGTACTTTCACACGCTCTCTCCAATATTAGCTTGTTTCCCTAAATCTTGAAAAAAAGCTTATTTGACCAATTAAAAAAATTGGCATATATTTCCAATTTAGCTTGATTTAATAATGTTAATGAATTTTCTTGAAATTTGAATGCATATTGTTTTGATGTTGAATGATTTAATTTAAAATTTAAAGTTTAATTGATAATACATATTATCTTTAATCAAATAACACGTATTTAGATTTAATAGAAATCAATCAACAATGTTATCAACGGCAAAGCCAACCAAAGGTGAGGGCCTTGGCTCCCATGGTTTTAGGGGCGAAGTCAAAAAAAAAAATTAAACGGCCAAAAATTGAATTATAATTTTTTATTAAAGTCAAAATGCAATTTGATTCATTTGTAAATCATAGTTTTATCATTTAGGAGAGCAAAATGATATTTTACCTTGTATTAACGTATAAACTTTTAGATTTTAAAGGATTTAAAGCATAATTTTTCCATTTTATGGGGTTAGGCCTTTGACTTCCTCTAGTCATCTAGTGTTGCCCTTGCTTTGTTAAATAGTTTGATTGCGTTTTTATCCCCATAAACCATAATAATTCAATTTAATCCCTCATACCCCGTTTGTTAAACAAAAATTTTCAATTTTGGCACCTCTTAAAAATTAATAATTTTATTTAAGTTATTCTAATACCAAATTTTTATCTCCCCTCCCCCCCCCCATGTTTTTAATTTTATCCCAACTCCCCAAAGTAAAAATTTTGGCTTTGCCCTTAGTTATCAATTGGACTTTTATTTTTAAATCAAACAGATTAAATTCATTAAATTAAAAGCAGAGGGATTAATTTTCAAAAGTCTAAAGAATACAAGGACTGGAGCATGATTAAACCTTTCTGACCCAAACGAACAAAATCTACACTCTTTCAAGTCATTTTCATAGTTATTAGGGTGTATTTAATTATTTTTCCTTTAATTATTACTAGATTGTATACCCACAACCCACTACGTTGGGAGTTCAAATAATTAATTAAATTAAAACATTATTTTATATCTTTAATATTTTATGAAAATAAATTTAGATTTAAATTAAGATAAATTAGCAAAATATGAAATAATTTGAAATTAAAAATATAATGTAATAGAATTAAAATATGACACTCGGTTTAATACGTGAATTAATCACTTCATAATATAAAACACATCAATCACTTAATAATATAATTTTAAAACAAAATAATAAATTAAGTAATAAAATATATTCATCAGTGTGGAATTACTATGATAAATTATATAAATTTCCTTTTCTATAATTACCCGCAATGTTCTTGCCACATGGCAAGAGGTTATTGGCATTATATAAATAACTATTGAAAATTAATAAATTATGTCAAAATTTAAATATAGAGATAAAGATGTTATTGATTTCGACATCACTTACGCTTCCTGCTAGGTTTATTATCGATCTATGTTAAATTATAAAGTAAAAAATTTAAATATTAAAATATGTTGTAAGTTTTTATACATTTATATACTTTTTATATTTGAAATTTAGTCTCTCTATTTTTTATTTTTTAGGAATATAATCTTTTACTTTTCAAAATTTAAAATTTAGGTCCAGTTGTCACTACTATTAAAATTATTCTTAAATTTCTTTTGTGCGATATTTTGAAATTTAAAGAAAATTTACTTGATAGTCATATAACAATAAAAATAAAGTGAAAATATTGATTAAAATTTTTCCCTAAAAACACTCATTCAAAATCGTCTTGATGATTTTTTTTTGTTGGAATAGTTTTTTTGTAAATATTTGATACCATCATTTTAATTGAAATAGTTAACAATATTAACTATTTAGACTAATTAATGACACTATAAAAGTAAATGACCGAATATGTCATATATTAAATCTCAAGTTCCAACATAATTTAGGGGTCAAAATTGAAATTTGACCATTGTCTTATGATGTCAAAAGAACGACAAACCTAAAAGAAATGTGAAGTCACATGTCAATCTCGAAGACTCTTGGAATATTTAAATTATATATAATTACCTAATGTTTTAATAAAAAAACTTACCGTTATTAACTATTTAGACTAACTAATAATATTATAAAAATATAAGATCAAATTATGTTAAAAATTAAAATATATAGATTAAATCTTAAATTTAAGCATATTAAAAAGATCAAAGCTGATATTTAACCTCTCCTTAATAATGCAAAAAAAAAAAGAAAAAAAAATTGTTTATGTACCACATGCTAATCAAGGAAGGTCCTTTGAGCTTCCTTTTATATATATATATATATATATATATATATAGTTTAATGGTTAAGGGTGTTCATTATTTTTGGTGTAACCTGCGTTTGAATTACACCGGTTACGTTTGTTGTTTGGGCTTTACCTTGTTATTGTAATTTTGTTTTACCCATGTAATGCACGAGCTAATTATATGAATTAATTAAAATATATAAAAATATTTTTTAAATTAAAGTGATTTACTTAAATTTTTATAATAAAAATACAAAAACATAAATTATTCCTTTCATTAGTTTAAATATATAATATTAAAATAATTTAAAAAATAAAATATAAATTAGTATGTTGATAAAAAAATTCAAAAATATTATAGTAATATGAAATAGATAAAAAGTTTATAATCTAAATAAACAAAAGTAATATTATTTTTATTCAATAAATCCATAAATTAAATTAAAATAAATATGAAAATAAATTAAAAGTCAATGTATATTGAATAATTAAATTTGATTGATTTAATTAAAATAAATGTAAAAAATTAAAAGACCTATTAAATATGCATCAGTTAATTTTTTTCTTGGCTTAACTTGAATTTCAATTGAATAATTTTTAAAATACTTTTATTTTTCCTGAGATAATAATATAATATTATATATTTTATTATTTTGATATTGTAAATTAGCAAAAATGAAATAGAGATGCAACAGTTTTTGTTTTTATCAAAAATTGCGCCATTATTTTTTTCTTAATTAAAATGAGATAAAATAATATATTTGTTTGTTTTAGAAAATGTCAATGGTAAGGCACATTACAATCCCAAAGAGACGTGAGTTCAAATTTTGAAAATGACATTATTGGGAGGGACACCTACGAACTTTGAACCGTAAAACAAACATGAATCATACCAAAAAACTAATCTTTATTTTATTGCATTTATTAATTAATATAATTTATTATTAAAAATTAATTCAAATAATGGGATCCACTTTAAATATAACTAAAAAAAGAAGTGTCTTGTAATTCAAAGAACTAACTCGATTACTCGAAACTTAATGTTTCCCCATGTAATTTGGTTCTTTCTTTTATATTTTGTGTATAGATATTAAAAATGGGACCCACTTTAAATATAATTAAAAAAAGAAGGAAACATTTGGAACTCAAAGAATTGTTCTAGAACTTAATGTTTTCATATATGCTTCTGTAACTTCTATTTTTTATATTATATATATGATTAGATATAAGGTAAACTACACTGCAGGTCACTTTATAGTGTAATAGGACAATTCTGCCCGGCCCAATTCAATAAAATAAATACAACAATAATAAAACTAAAATCAAAATAAATAATAATAAAGTCCTTTTATCAGTTCAAATTACAAAACCTCAACCCAAAGCCCAAACTTAACAACCCAATACCTTGGCCCCAGCTCAACACTCAATACCCAAAAATCAAACCCATCAGAACCCATCAAAATTAAACCCAAACTACCCAACCCAATCAGACCCTAGGCCCAAATGGCCCAACAGCTTATGGTTTTTCGGAAACCCGAGGGCAAAGCCTAGGTATGCCGCATGCCTCCGCCCCAGTAGCCCTCGGAAACAACCACCAGAGGCCAACTACTACTCCTATCGCATCACCGCCACCTGCAAACATTAAATGAAGAAGTGTCAGCAACGAAAGAAAGGAAACAGGCAGAGCAGAGAAAAGTAGAGAAATAGTGGTGCACAGGAGCAGAAACAGTGAAAAGAACATCGAATAATGGTCATTTTTCTCTTTTCATTCGGCTATAAAGCCATTGTAAAACGGAAACAAAGGACTCGTTTTTTTTCAGATACAAAAAAAGAACGAAATATAAGAACCAGATTAAAAAAAAAAACAGAAATCAAAGGTTGCATTTTCTCTTCATTTTTTTTTCCTACTTTGAAATATTAGTATTAATAAAATTGATACCTTACTTAGCTCTCTGGCACAAAATGGAGCTCCCCAGTGACCCTAAAACGTCGAGAAACACCTGAGATTCTGATGAAGGCAGGAGGTGCCGATTCAGCTCCCATCCTTGCTGTGTTTTGCGTGACTTTTACCTGCATATACACATCATTTAGGGTTCGGTTTAAGAAAACAAAACGAAATGGAATAAAAGGGACTTTGGGTGTTTAAAGGCAGGAGTAGAAGACTCCTTTTTGCACGACCTCGACTGGCCTTACCTGAGGGACTGTGGGGTTGACAGCAATGACGGGTTGGAAACCATAGCTGAGCGGCGCAAAGGGACAAACGAGAGGGGGTCTTTCAATTTTTCTTTCGAAATGAAGAATGGAAGTGAAGAGTCTGATGTTTTTTTTGGCTTATTGAGGGTGCTAAACGGCACCGTTTAGACCCCTTTTCAATGGCCTAAAACGGTGTCGTATAAGGCATACAACCCGCGTGACCCGACCTGCACATGAGGGATCTGCGCACTTCTGGAAAAGGGGCATTTTGCCCTTTCAGTCCTCACGCTTTTACCCAGTTCTTATTGAGGTTCAAATGTGCTCATTTAATTCTTGGAAATTCGCCCCTACAGTCTGTCTGCTGTTGTATTTCAGTCTATCCCAGACGCAGCGCATTGGAGGCCTGAAATATTTCTCCTATAGGCCCCCGTTGCTTTGCGCGCTTTACCATATGGTCTCTAGTTTTTTTATTTTATTTTTTATATCACTTGTTTTGCTACCGTTTCAATTAGACCCCTAATGTTTTTCAAACTATTTTTATTTTAAATTATTTAGTGTATATTATCTATCGGATATTATATCATGTCCTTTCTTACTAAACCTTGGCATAAAATATGTATTTCATTTTATGTACGTATTATATTGATTCAAATTACCTTTATATGGCATTTTAAATTCTTTTTTTTAAGGTTCCATTCTAAAACTTCCTTCTTACTTATTATATTTTTAGGACTTTAAGTTGTTTATGAAATATTTATCAGTTTACTTTGTTTCAAGTATCAATTATGTTAAAATTACGTTACACCACTCACTTTAAAATCGCCTTGCATTACATGTTGTAAATTCATTTGCCATTATTTCAAAACCGTTCTCTATCTTCTTTGTTTCAATAGGCTTTTACCTTTTGTTGTTAAATTGTCCTATGTCACGTAGCTTATGAATCTTCATTATTATTTAAATATCGAATGTGTTTGATGCCATCACATGTACTTAGATTCGTTCATTCGTATTTTTATATTTTTATCATTCAAAACCTTCATGACTTATTGTACCATGTTTCATTTGTTTTAATTAGTTCGTTCAAACAACGTACTTCAAACTACAATATGCCCTTTCAAGCCTTATTTTCATCGATATTTTAAAAATGATTTCATTTAAAAGTAAGGAAATACCTAGCATTTTAGAACATTGAGGAAATCAAGCCTTAACTTACTAGGTTCCGGTTTGTCTCATCAAGTCTAAGCCATCTAATGTCCTTTTTCAAAATGAAAATGCAAATTTTCAAATAAAACTTATTCTCGAGAACTTGAAGTGTTATGTCCTAACTTACTGGATGTGGCGTTCATCGTCTCGAGATAAGAATTTTAAAACCAAGGTAATATTTTATGTTTTGGGACTTTGAAAAATCGAGCCCTAACTTACTGGGTTCTGATTTTTCGTTCGATCCAAAATAATTAAATATCCCTTCTGATTTAAATACATGACCTTTTTAAGCAAAAAAAGCAAGCTTGATTTCGAAAAATTGAGGCGTTACATCCTAACTTACTGGGTATGGCATCCTCCTTCCTTTGAGACGAGCAAGCCTCGATTTTCACTTCGATATGTTTAAATGCTCTTTTAAACAAATGATCGTATTTTAAAAAAATCTTTTCAATCGTTCGATGATAGGACATTAAGTAATCAATTAGGTACCAATTTTGGGCGTTACGAGGGTGCTAACCCTTCCTCGTACATAACCGACTCCCGATCCCTTTTTTATTTTTGTTGACCAAAATTGATTGTTTTAATAAATTGAAATGTTTATTTAAAATAATTTAAGGTGACCCGATCCTACCTCGAAAAAGGTCGGTGGCGACTCCATTTTTTTTTAAATTTTAAAGTCGATCCCCTATTTTTCAAAACTTAAAAAAAAATGGTTTCGACTGCTTGGCGACTCCACTGGGGATACGTCTAGAGAGTCAAGCCGTTGAATTGATTATTTGTTGTCCTCTCATCGAAAATTGAAAATTGATTTGAAAAATTGCGATCCTTTTATTACTATTGGTTTGTGATTTCATGTAATTGTTGTGAATTGCATTTTTTGAAATAATCTTGCGCATCATATTGCATGACCGCTGGGTCACACTTTTTAAGTGGGAGCAAGAAGCTACTCCTTCGTGAGGTTTTCACCTTCGTACAGGATAGTGAATCGCTTCCGGAATACATTCGTACCTATGTGCTTCGTGAGATCTTCATCTCTATGCAGCTATAGGGAAATGTGTTCCCCTGAGCTGAACTCGGTCCATATGAGCCTATAATGGGTAAAGACCGAGGAATCTGCTGGTTCAGGTACCCTATTTTAGATCCAAACAGTATATAAAGAACCCTAAGAACCTATCCTAGGCAGAGCTGCGCTAAACCTTAGTGGTAACCTTGATAGGTCATTAATTGTTTCTCTTTTTTTTTTTTGTACATATTCTGAATTGTGTTTTATACATTGTTCTAAAGTCTTATTTTTTTTCTTTTCTATATTTTGCATGCATTTTCACATCAAAAGGTGTCAATTTGGGTTCGGTTGCTAAAATAGGGAGCTCGACCATGGAAAACAAACTTCTTGACAAAGTAAAAGACAATGCGGCAATCCAAAATTGGTCAGAGATAGCACAATTAGAGAAAGGGGATAGTTTAGCTGAGCGATATGTGTCGGAATTATGGGATTACACCCGCATCAGTGCTACACAGAATAGCCTTCAGGAGTTAAGGGAAATTTGGGGTCAGTGGAGTGACGAGACTAAAAGGTTGTTCTATGATAGCTACGGAGATTTGCCATACCCGCTATACGTTAAAGTAGACGAGCACTTGTTCCGAGCCCTTACACAGTTTTGGAATTTAGCGTATAGTTGCTTTACCTTCAGAGAAGTGGATTTGGTACCTACCATAGAGAAGTATACTACTCTACTGAATTGTCTGAGGGCGCAGGTAGATAAGATTTATTCAAGAGCTGCTTATGTCCCTGCTTTTTGGAAAAAGTTGATGAATATTACAGGAATGAGTGAGCAGTGGATCACGGCTAAGATTAAGAAGAAAGGAGAATATAAGTGCATCCCATGGAAAAACCTGAGAGATCTGATTCTAGGTCACCCCGATACAACAAAAAAGGCTAATCTTTTCGCGCTCAGCATTTACGGATTAATTTTATTCCCCAAGGCTTTAGGATATGTGGATGAGGCAGTCACCGACCTCTTCGACCGACTTGACAAGGGGATCACGCCAGTACCTGTGATCTTGGCAGAAACTTTCAGGTCATTAAGTGCATGCAGAAGAGCCGGAGAAGGCAGGTTCATAGGATGTTCGCAACTGCTGTTTATATGGTTTCATAGCCATTTCTGGAAGGTTAACAAGCCTTCCTATCGAGTCTTCTTGAATGATTATTCCCCGTTAAGAGAAATGGTAGCCACATCAAGAAGAGATGTTGTGTCAGAAGAAAACTGGATCGCACTTCTTCAAAATCTGCAAGATAGGGACTTCGAATAGAGGGCTCCTTAGGTTGTACCCGGGGAAATTCTATACCGATGTGGGGATTTCGATTGGGTCTCATTGCTCAAAATCTGGGGAGCAATTGGTTACACTCCCTTAATGGTATTAAGGCAGTATTGGTTGAAGCAGTTTATACCGGTAACGCATGGGTTGGCAAAATGCGAATTCTCGTATAAGGGAGAGAACTACAAGAAAAGGGTCAAAGAGATTTCTACGGCCTGGAATCAGACACATCGAATGAAAAATCTGAACGTGGGATCAGTAACTCCCGAGTATAGTGGCTGGTTTAGTAGAAGTGTTAACGATAATGTTCCGAGACTAAATTCAGAAGGTGTTAGACCGCTAGAAGAATATTTAAGGGTAGTCCCCTCCGAATTGGAAATTATAAAACAAGACTTTGAAAAGCAAAGTTCAGAAATAGGGAAACAGATAAAGCAGTTGGAGCAAGAAAAAATGTATCTAAGTTTGGACGTCGATATCCAGAAAGCAGAAGTTGAAAGATTCAAAAAAGGGAATAACAAAGTAGAGGAAGACTTGGAGAGCCTAAAGTCCGATTATAAAAAAGTGTGTTTGTCTGCAAGAAAAGCCAGTCTAGGAAAGACTTCAGAACAACGGCAGCAGGAAATCCAGGAAGAAAGACTGAAGGCCGAGCATTGGGAAACAAGATTTAAAGAGGCCCAAGCGCGAAATGAAGCCTTAGAAAGAGGAGTGTTGGAAAACCAAAAAGGAAAAGATGAGTTAAAAGCTAGAGTGGCAGAGCTAGAGGAATCCCTTCAACGACATCGAAATCTTAACTCCGTGATGAAGCTGAAAGCCAGCTTAAATAAGATTGAAGAAATAAAGAAGAAAATCGAAGAGCTGGAGACGACTTTGCAAAACTGTCAAAACCATGTTAGGTTTCTGGAGGAGAATGAGGAGCGATGGAAAGAAGAGTGTTACCGTTCTCAAGACCGGGCCCAGAGAAGAGATTACATTATGGGAGAAGCCATAACGCAAATAAGAGAGGTGGCTGAGCACTTGCATTCCTTGGCAGCTCAAGCAGACGTACTCAGCGTGAAGTATGGGTTTCGAGAACAAGAGTTAATTTCTTTGTTGGAAAAAATTAAGGCTTTAGGCATTAAGGCAAAGCCGTATCTGTAATTTACTTTATGTAAAGAGTTTTGTGTTCTAATAAAGTTTTCTATATGGAATTGAGCTAGAATCGACACTCTTTTTGCATTCATGCATTTGCATTGTATCATTATATGTATTAAATTTCATAAAAAGACTCTAATAAAGGGAAATTATTTCAAAGAAAGTTAACCCGGAAACTGCCAAAAACCCATCTGCCCAACACCGCTACGGTACCCGTTTCAAGTCAAGAAATATGGATCAAAGAATAGAAAGGTTGGAAACAGCTCTAGAAGGAGATGCAGTATCAAATGCAAGAGCAGCTGATCAAGATTCAGTAGGATATGATGGATCGGATGTTGGAAGCACAGAGCAACATGATGAATCAGCTGACTCAGCTTTTGGCTGTGGGACAAGATAAAGGAAAATGTCCTGCGACAAATACCGAAGAAAATGAGGATCCACTTTATCCTCCGGGGTTCACCCCATCTAATACACAGACACAACATGAAGTATACCCTCGTAGACCCTCTGTTACTATTAGACCGCAACAACCTCAAATAGGCACGTCAATACCTAGAAATCATCAAGCTGGATCGAGTTCAGAAGAGAACCCAATTAACCTCAATGTCCCCGACTTAGATGAGGCAGCCGAAGGAGAGAGGTCAAGAATGGAGCTGCCGAAACAGTTAGAGGATAGGTGCAAATGGATAGAAGAGAAATTCAGAGCTATGGAAAGTGCTGATAGCCGTCACAGGATTGATGCTAAGGACCTGAGTTTGGTCCCCAATTTGGTCCTTCCCCCCAAGTTTAAAGTACCTAAATTTGAAAAATACAATGGAACGAGCTGTCCTGAAACTCATATCATTATGTTCTGCAGGTGGATGACGGGCTACGTCCACAACAACCAGCTACTAATTCACTGCTTTCAAGATAACCTGGTTGGGGCGGCTTCTAGATGGTATAACGAATTAAGCCGTGCTATGATTAACTCTTGGAAAGACCTTGCTCAAGTATTTATGAAACAATACAGTCATGTGACGGACATTACTCCCGAAAGAATCACTCTCCAGAATATGGAGAAGAAATCTAACGAAAGTTTCAGACAGTACGCGCAACGATGGAAAGAAGTTGCTATACAAGTTCAGCCGCCGCTTTTAGAAAAAGAAACTACAATGCTCTTTATTAACACCTTAAAGGCCTCTTTTATCACTCATATGTTGGGAAGTACCACCAAAAACTTCACCGACATAGTGATGACAGGTGAGATGATTGAAAATACTATGAGGAGCGGCAAAATTGAAGTCGGAGAAAGTACCAAAAGATCAGCCCCAAGGAAAAGAGATAACGAAGTAAACAGCGCGAGCTCATTTAGTAAGGGTCAGTCCAAGTCACTTACTGTGAATCAGCTAAAGACGGTGACCACCAATCGACATAGCACGGCAAGACAAGAATCCAACATAAGGGAGAATACGGAGAGGCCACAGTTCACTCCTATACCCATGACATATAGAGAGCTGTATCAGAACCTATTCAATGCTCATGTAGTCTCCCCTTTTTACCTAAAGCCACTGCAGCCCCCTTACCCTAAATGGTATGACACGAACACCCAATGTGAATGCCATGCTGGAATTACCAGGCATTCAATCGAAAACTGCACCTCGTTTAAGAAAGTGGTTGAAAGACTCATTAAAATGGGGATCGTGAGGTTTGATGACCCAGCCGTACCCAATGTAGCAGGAAACCCGCTCTCTAATCATACTGACTAAGGGGTAACCGGGATAAGCGAGGGCAAGAATAAGAAGATCAAATGTGAGGTTGGAGAAGTCAGGACCCCATTAAAACGAGTATGAAAGGAGATGGTCGAGAGAGGATTGATCGCGTTAGATTAAATAGAAGAATCTAAAGAAGAGATAGACTACTGCGAGTTTTACAATGAGATACGGCATGAGATTCAAGAATGTGTGGAGTTCAGGGCCATCGTACAAGACATGATAAACAATAAAGAAATAGAGTTTTACGAAGAAACCAAGAACCCCGGAGAGGGAGAGATATGCGCATCGGATGGAGAATCGACGGCGCAAACAGTTAACTACCCCATGGTCATTATATCGCGACCCCGAAAGTTATAATCCAAAAACCTGCAATCTTCCCCTATAAGAACAGCAAGAGGGTCCCATGGAATTACAACTGCAACGTGACGATCCCAGAAAAAGTAAACCTGGTTGACGCTTCAAAAGAGGGCCAAGACGGGGGCTCCTATACACGCAGTGTGAGACGTTATGACACAGCAATCGAAAAGACATAGCTCGTAAAAGAAAAAACTCCAGCGGTCGAAGAGATAAAAGAAAAAATGACCAAGCCTGAATATCTTATTAATGAGCCAGTTAACGAGAGGGAAGCTAAGGAGTTCTTAAGATTCCTAAAGCACAGCGAGTATAGTGTGGTAGAACAACTGCGTAAACAACCAGCTCGTATCTCGGTATTGGCCTTATTCCTGAGTTCGAAAGTCCATCGTAATGCGCTAATGAAGATCTTAAATGCAACATATGTTGCTAATAATATCTCCGTCAACAAGCTAGATCGATTAGTTAGCAACATAAGCGTCGATAACTTTATTTTCTTCAATGACGATGAGATACCACCAGGTGGCAGGGGGTCGACTAAAGCTTTGCCATTACCATGTATTGTAAGGGGTACATGCTCCTAGGCGTACTGATTGACAATGGGTCGGCATTGAACGTTCTACCATTATCTACATTAAACAGATTACCCATAGACAGCTCTCATATGAAAGAATGCCAGAGTATCGTGAAAGCATTTGACGGCACAGAGAGAAGGGTGATGGGTAGAATTGAAGTACCCATTTTGATTGGACCTAGCACATACGAGGTGGATTTCCTAGTGATGGATATCAAGCCCTCATACAACTGCCTTTTGGGAAGACCATAGATTCACTTAGCAGGAGCAGTTCCCTCTACGTTGCACCAAAAGTTGAAATTCGTGACGGAAAACTGACTAGTAACCATAAATGTGGAAGAAGAGATCATTACAACTGTGACCAGTAATGTACCGTATTTAGAGGCAAATGACGAGGCCATTAAGCGTTCGTTGCGGTCTTTGGAATTTGTGAATGCGACCTTTGTCGGTGAAGGGAACAAGGTCCCAAGGCCTAGGATATCCAAGACCACAAGGATGGGCCTGCAGTTAACTGTTGGGAAAGGAGCATTACTAGGAAAAGGACTCGAGAGATGTCTCCAAGGTAGAATAGAGGTACCATTGTTGAAAGAAAAACGAGACCGTTTCGGCTTGGGGTTTAGGCCAGACGCCAGACAAAAAAAGAAAGAACTGAAAAAGAAGCACGAAAGGCGAAGAGCACGGTTAAGTGGAGAAGAAATCAAGTGGTAACCAATGGTTTTCCCCCACATATCCAAGACATTTGTATCAGGAGGATTCATTAACCCTGAGCGAGAAACCTTCAAAGAAGGAGCCATGGGAGAAATATTGGAGGACGCACACATCAATGCTATATTCGAAGAGAGAGCCGAAAGAAGAAGCTTGTTAGGTATCCGCCCTTTTGAGCCAGGGAGCATTCTGGACAACTGGACTACAGAAGAGATTCCTGTAGTGTTTAGAACTATTTCAGAGTAATGTTCTAGAACATTTATTACTCTAGGCCTGGAAGTAATGAACATCTTTTGTGAACCAAGTTTATCCCAAAATCTTTAACTCAATAAAAAGTGCATCTTTTGAGCAAATATTCTTTCGTTCATTCCGATTCATACATAATCTTTTATTCTTTTATTATTTATTTATGATCATACCTTGCAAAAAATCATTCTTAGATGCTATTATTTCTTTGCATCTTTCATTACCCCCAAAACAGGTCCCCAGATGTCAATGACGTGAGTGACGCTGCCGACGACTCGGAGTCCCTTTTTGAACAAGATATGTGTATACAGGATTCTGAGAGTTTTTAGTATGACCGAGATTGTGACCTAGCTCCTGAATTATTGAGAATGGTTGAACAATAGGAGAAATAAATCCTGCCTCACAAAGAATCAATAGAAATTGTGAATTTAGGAGAAGGAAAAGAGGTAAAAATTGGGACTGGTATCGCCGCAGGAACAAAGCAACATCTAATTGAATTACTCTAGGAGTTCAAGGACGTGTTCGCATGGTCATACCAGGATATGCCTGGTTTGAATACTGATATAGTGGTACATCGACTCCCTATAAAAGAGGAATGCAAGCCAGTCCAACAAAAGCTTCGGAGGATGAGACCTGATGTCTTGCTAAAAATAAAAGAAGAGGTCAAAAAGCAGTTTGACGCGGGATTTCTAAAAGTGGTGAAATACTCAGACTGAGTGGCCAACATTGTCTCCGTTCCTAAAAAAGATGGAAAAGTGCGAATGTGTGTGGACTACAGAGACCTAAATAAGGCAAGCCCAAAAGATAATTTCCCATTGCCTCACATTGATACTTTGGTAGACAACACGGTAGGCTATTCATTATTTTCCTTCATGGACGATTTCTCTGGTTATAACCAGATTAAGATGCATCATAAAGACATGGAGAAGACCACATTCGTGACCATGTAGGGAACATTCTACTATAAGGTGATGCCCTTTGGACTGAAAAACGCAGGGGCAACCTATCAAAGGGCCATGGTAACCCTGTTTCACGACATGATACACAAGGAAATCGAAGTTTATGTTGATGATATGATCGCAAAGTCCCGAACAGAGAAGGAGCATATACAAGTCTTAAGAAAGTTATTCTTAAGGTTGAGGAAGTTCCAGCTTAAACTCAATCCGGCCAAATGTACCTTCAGAGCCAAGTCTGAAAAGTTGCTCGGATTCGTGGTTAGTGAAAAAAGGGATTAAGATTGATCCAGACAAAATCAAAGCCATACAAGAGCTATCTCCGCCGTGTACTCAGAAAGAGGTTCGAGGCTTTCTAGAAAGATTAAATTATATCGCTCGATTCATTTCGCAACTAACCGAGAAATGTGACCCTGTTTTCTGCCTCCTCAAGAAACATAATCTAGGTGTATGGGATGAAAAATGCCAAAGGGCTTTCGGCAAGGTCAAACAGTATTTGTCCAACCCCCCAGTACTAATACCACCTAACCCCGATAGGCCATTGATACTGTACTTGGTGGTATTTGAGAATTCCATGGGATGTATACTCGGCCAGCATGATAAGTCAGGAAAGAAGGAAAGGGCTATTTATTACCTTAGTAAAAATTTTACTGAGTGTGAGACAAGATACCCGCTAATAGAGAAATTATGCTGTGCTTTGGTTTAGACAACACGAAGGTTGAGATAATACATACTATATCACACCACTTGGCTCATCTCAAAACTAGATCCCCTAAAGTATATGATAGGGTTGATAAACGTTAATTTATACATATTTTTACCTCATGTTAACCCGCATTTTGGATAAATTATTATCAAATTTAGTGAGAATTGGTGCTCTTAATCCTTCTTTTTCATGTCTTACACTCAGGAGAGCATAGGGAAGAGAAAAACGGAAAATGGACCAAAAATCAGAGAAAATGGGCCAACATGTGATAACGCACTGCCCAAGGAGTCACCGTACGGCCATGGCACACGGCCGTGCCACACGAAGGTCACACGGTCCAGCCCCGACAAGTATGACCAGGCCACACGGTCGTACTCTAAACGACAGAATCACACACGGCCTTTGTCGAAGTCACACGGGCGTGGCACACGGGCGTGTTCTAGTCGTAAGGAAGAGGAGTTTCACTTGGATTTGGATGTTTAGAGGCTAAGAAAGGCTCCCCAAAGCTCTATATAAAGACCCTAGGAGGCAACTCTAAGGGTGTACTCTTTTCTCCCAAAAAAAAGCGCCATTTTTTCTGCCAACACGAGGAGTGAAGCAAGGGATTACTCCAAGGGAAGCCGATTGATTCATCCCAAAAGTCGGAATTCTACAACAAGACAGAAGATCTCTCTAAATTCCTTCAGGGGTTTTTGGTTTCTTTATGTTTTATTCTTTATTATCTTCTGAGATGTTTCTTTTCTTAATTATGAACTAAACCCCTCAAATACTTGAGGCGGATGAAACCTAAGATGAATATTGTTATTTATTATTGAGTTATATGATAATTGCTTGAATTGTTCTTAATTATGTGTTCTTTATTCTTGATTTAATAATCCTAGGTATTACTTCAAGAAATCGATGTACTTAGAGCAGAGGAGCAAAAGTCCCTAGATAAGAGTAGATCTACCATAATTAAGCGGAGTTGCATGCAACCCTAGACATAGGGCGACATAAATCTGCCGGATTAGGGTTAAACCTAATATGGGGAACCATAGATCGAATTAATGCAATCTAGGGAGTTAATTAATAACGGAACTTTAATTAACAACTTAGGCCTAATTGCTCTACGCCTCGACGGAGGGTTTAGCATAGATTAGGGATCTCTATGGATCAAGTCAAGTAAATTAATCATATAGTTTAAGAAGTTAATAATAAGTGAAGTCTAGGTGGATTCCCCCTTGAGTATTGCCCATATCAATCCATTTTCCCGAAAGTTTTTCCTTTATTTACTTTTTGTGCTTTCTTAAGTTTAGTTTTAGAATTAGTTTAAACAACTCTCTTTTATTCTTTTAGGCTAGATAATAGAAAGGAAGTAAGTACTAGTACTTTTGATTCCCTTGGGTACGATAACTCGGTCTTGCCACTAAGCTATACTACTGTTCGATAGGTGCGCTTGCCTTAAAAACGTCGTGATATTAGTTAGTTTTGGTGTGATCAAGTTCTTTATAAATTTTATTACTTAGTATCGCGAACGAAGATATCAAGTTTTTGGCGCCGTTGCTGGGGAATTAAAATATTATGAACACTCGATTTCTATTACTTTAGCCCTTCCTATATATATATTTAATTATTTTTATTTTTATTCCTTATTTATTTTTATTATTTCTTGCTTATTTATTTTATTTCTTTTTTTAGTATTTTTCTAGGTTTTTCTAGTTTATGACTAGAAACAACCCAACAGGTCCACTGCTTTTTGACGAAAATTTTGAGGCCATAGTTCGCAGAAATCGCAGAGAAATCAGACAAAGTCTACAATATCCAGATCAACATCAAGAGCAAGAGCTAGAACCCACAGAGGAGATAGAAGCAAATCAAAACATTCCACCTCCCGTCATAGTCGCACCTCCGGTAAATCAAGAAGAAGCTCCTCGTACTATGTATGATTATGCTAAACCTAGTTTGATTGGTACTCAAACTAGCATTATTAGACCTGCTATTGCTGCTAATAATTTTGAATTAGAACCTAACACTATTCAGATGATTCAACAATTTGTGCAGTTTGATGGTTTACAGGATGAAGATCCTAACTCACATCTAGCCAACTTCTTGGAATTCTGTGATACTTTTAAAATTAATGGCGTTTCTGATGATGCCATTCGACTAAGGCTATTTCCATTCTCTCTAAGAAATAAAGCCAAACAATGGTTAAATTCTTTACCACGAGGCTCAATCACTACATGGGAACAGATGACAAAAATTTTTACTTAAATATTTTCCTCCCGCTAAAACAGCTAAATTACGAAACGATATCTCTTCTTTTGTGCAGATGGATTTAGAAACACTCTACGATGCCTGGGAGAGATACAAAGATCTTTTGAGGAGATGCCCTCATCACGGACTGCCTCTATGGCTACAAGTTCAAACCTTTCACAACGGTCTGAATCCTTCAACTTGACAAATGATTGATGCAGCCGCAGGAGGAACAATCAATAATAAAACACCTGAAGTAACTTATGAATTTATCGAAGAAATATCACTGAATAATTATCAGTGGCAAGTCATAAGGACAAAGCAGACAAAAGCCGCAGGAGTTTACAATATTGATGCTGTTGCTATGCTGACTAACCAGGTAGAACTTTTAAATAAAAAAATTGATAGTTTTATTGGTTCTACGCAGGTACAGCCAGTTATGTAATGTGACACAACTCCGGGAAATATGTTTAACCCAGACTATTCACACAACATGGAAACTGAGCAAGCCAACTATATGGGTAACAATTCTCGACCTCAAAATAATCCTTATAGTAATAATTATAATGCAGGTTGGATAAATCACCCCAATTTTTCACGGGGAGGACAAGGAAATCAAAGACAACAGCCTCATCCAGGATTTCAGCAACCACTTCAGCAACAAGAGAAAAAGTCAAATATTGAAGAGATATTCACCAAATTCATGGCCACATCAGAAACCCGTTTTCAGAACAATGAGGCAGCATTAAAAAACCAGCAAGCATTGATAAAAAGCCTAGAAAATCAAATTGGTCAAATCGCCAAGTTAATATCGGAAAGACCACAAGGCAGACTTCCAAGTAACACTGAGACCAATCCAAAAGAGCAAATTCATGCTATAAATATAATAGAAGAGGAGATATTACCCAAAGACAAACCAGAATCAAGTAAAGAACCTGAGTTGAATAAAGGTAAGGCAGAGGTAAGCAAAGACAAGCCAGACATTAAAGAGTACAAGCCTCTTATCCCATACCCAAACGCATTAAAGAAAGACCAGTCAGACGAACAATTCGGTAAGTTTCTTAAACTCTTGAAGAAATTACATATTAACTTACCCTTTGTTGAAGCAATCTTGCAGATGCCCAACGCGGTTAAATTCTTAAGAGAACTCTTGACAAACAAACAAAAGCTAGAAGAGAAATATGTGGAATTAAATGCCGTCTGCTCAGTTATTCTGCAAAACAAACTGCCGACCAAATTAAAAGATCCAGGGAGTTTCACTATCCCTTGTTCACTTGGTAACCTAGAAGAAAAGAATGCTTTAGCTGATTTAGGGGCTAGTATAAACGTTATGCCTTATAAATTGTTTAAACAACTAGGTCTTGGAAACCCTAAGAAAACCAATATGAGCATTCAACTAGCTGATAAAACTGTTAAGAGACCTAAGGGAATAATTGAATATGTACTTGTCAAAATCGATAAATTTATATTCCAGTCGACTTTTTTGTTTTAGACATTGATGAGGACAATAATGTACCCTTAATCCCACGGCGACCATTTTTAGCAACTGCTAGAACAAAAATTGGTTTAGAAACAGGCGAACTCACATTACGAGTAGGTGATAATATAGTTACCTTACAAACTTATAACTCTATTACACCTACAGATAAGAGTAAAGTTTTGAATTCCTGTGAAAACACTGAATACATAACTCAACCTTCTGTGCAGGATACTCTTTACATGGGAGAGACCGATTAACAGCAAAGTCTATCCAACAAAGATACACCTGAAAAGCGAATGCTTCAGATCGAGGAGTTAGATCAGTGGTTGAATTATCATGACAAATCCAAATTATGCCACACTAACCCAGAGCTCTACGAAAGCACCCTTCCAAAACAAATGAATCCATTCAAGATAGGAGGCAATGTAATGTTAAGGGACGATGATCTTCGAACCACAAACTCCGAAGAACATACAAGTGACATACCATATTTCACGGTAATAAAAATCTTCCCTTATGGTACAGTAGAGATAAAACATGGGTCACTTGGCACTTTCCAGGTAAATTATTCTCGACTCAAACATTACTTCGATACTGAATCTAAAAATAGGACCGAAGAGTATCAACTCTTCAATCCACCGTGAATACACAAAGCTCGAACAGAGTCGAGCTTAGACTATAAATAAGTGCTTCTCGGGAGGCAACCCGAGCACTAACTTAGTAAATTTTTTTTCCTTAAATTTAGTACCTGTCATGCATAAACTAACTTTCTGAATGCAGAGATTTAGGACCATACGGCCATTCCCACGGGTGTGTCTCAGGCCGTGTGAACCCTTTAACAGAGTCACGTTCGTGTACAGAGGCCGTGTATGAACAGAGCACAAATTTTCCCAAAACACGGGCCATCGATAAAACTTCACGGCCGTGCAACATGGCCGTGGTGACCTTTCGAAATCCACACGGGCTACCATCAACATCACACGGCAGTACGACATGGCCGTAGCAACCCTGCAGCATCAACATGGGCTTGCACCAAACCCCACTCCCATGTCCCTAACCCGTGGAAAACACTGTCAAATTTCCCACGCCCGTGGCACATATCACACGACCGTGTGATACACGAACACGATCTCCTATGCCCGTGCCTACCATCCCACGACCGTGTAAGTAACAAAGACCCGATCTCCCACGGCCGTGTGACCCAACCACACGGGCGTGCTCATCGAAACCAGGGCACTATAACCACAGTTTTTTAAATAACATGGGCAAAACACGAAACACACGGGCGTGCGACGTACCCGTGTGACCCAAAATCTATAAATAGGGACCACTATTCACTTTTTCTTTACTCAAACCCTAAATTCCCTCAACCAAACTCCTTCCTAAAACACCACATGTAACACCCCCTAACCCCAAACCGTCATCGGAACAGGGTTACGGAGCATTACCGGAACTATCGAACAATGTACAAATTATGCGTAATAAATATTAACTATAATGTAAAATAACCATATAGTCCCTTATATGGACCCTCAAAGTCCAGAATACAAGTCAAGAGTAATTCGGGACAAATTTTGGGACTTATAAAATTTTTTCAAACATTTTTAGAGTTATTCTCAAGTGCAGGGCGTACACGCCCGTGTGAATTAGGGACACGTCCGTGTGACCCTATGACATGCCCGTGTTGTTGAGCCGCGTAGCTCGACACAGCCGTGGTGGTTCGGGACACGCCCGTGTCCATTGCCCGTGGAGCATACTGACTAATTTGACACGGCCACGCCACACGCCCGTGTAGAGGCCGTGTACTTCCACACGGTCAAATGCTAAGAGACACACGGCCATATCTCTTGTCCGTGTGATTCATAAAAATTAAATTCAAAATGCAGGGCATGCAAGGTTTAAGTACACGCCCATGGAGTTGGCCCGTGGCTCGCCCACGGCCTAGGCACGCCCGTGCCTCTACCCCGTGGTTGATTCTGTTAAAACTAACACGGTCTGGACACACGCCCGTGTGTCCTGTTAACCAGGCCGTGTGCGGCTATCTACCAAGCCTTGGCCTCTCTAAAACATAAATACACAAATATACCACCTAATTCATTTGTATAAAACACTTAATCAGATGCCATTCATTACATTTGCAATTTCAAAATAACATACATATAAAACACCCTAGGTACATGCCGCTATCAACAATTAACACATTTTACCTTATTGAATTCGGGATCAACCTGCGATGCTGATTCAACGTTCTACCTTTATTTAACCTGCGCACGGAAACAAACCGTACGCTGAGTATGGGTATACTCAGTGGTATTTCTATAATCCGAACATATAAAAAAATATAACAAATACTCAAAATCATAATAACAATTGCAATTATTTACTTATTCATTTCATAGACAAATTTCAACTACTTTCCATATAAATTCTATACAAATCATTTAATAAACACATTAACTTAATTGTTCAATTCTTTAATAAATCATTATTATTCATTCCATTCTTTCACTTACTAATTGGTATCGCTTTCCTTAATTTATTTACAATCCAATATTAACAAACTATATTCAGCTATACACTTATGAATCATTTCCATTTTATTCTATTTCAATAATAGTCAACTTCATTTATATCATAGTAAATTTATTATTCTTGATTCTCTCATTATATACATACGATTTATACCAAGCTAATATAATTCAAATAATTAATTCAATGAATCATTCCTAAGATTTCAAACAATATGAGAACATTTGATTCAATTCCTTCAATCACATACAATTGTTCACCTCACATTTCAAATCACACATTTCAAATTGCATAATTCAAATAATCATCCTCATAGCACAATTTCGTTTCATATTTCATATCACATTGTCATTTTTACTATTCATTCAATTTCCAAATACACAATTTCCATTTGATTTTCTCATTTCATTTAATTACCCCTATTAACATAACTCGGACTCAGACGGATACACGGATCCAACCAAACACACCAGTACGGCACATTGTGCCTAAACGGTACATAGTACCTGATCAATATATCAGATGCAGTATACGACACATAAAGTGCCTGGAACGACACATAAAGTGCCTAAAATACGACACACGAGGTGTCTGATATATGACACACGAGGTGCCTGATATACGACACACGAGGTGCCTGATACGACACACGAGGTGCCTGATATACGACACATAAAGTGCCTGATCGGCAAAGCCGATAAATCCCGTACTCTTCCAATCCTATGGCATGCCAATTATATCCGACTAGCCCGACAAGTTAATAGGGAATTCAATTCTCATTTCAATTTCACTTAATATTCATATTAGCCCTATTAACAAGACTCGGACTTTGGCGGATACACGGATTCCAACCAAACACACCAGTATGACACCCAGTGCCTCATCGACTCGAGGTCGAAGTATCTCTGAACACTTCCAAATCCTATGGCATGCCAATTGTATCCGCTAAGCCCGGTTAGTTAATAGAGTATCAAATTCACTTATCCATTTCACTTTCCATTGATCAAAGTCATACAAATACCATTCAATCATCATAATAATTCACTTCAATTCACTTCAACATCACACAAACACATATTCAGATATCGCAAATCTCGTATATTTATATTAATTTCCTCATATTTCTAATCAATATCTTTTCAATATAACATTCACTCATTATTATAGTTTTTACACCAATCATATAAATTATATAATCCAACAAAAATAATTCCATTCACTATAAATTCAATAAATTCCTCGTATGCGGAAATCAATCCATTTCAATTATAAGACATCATAATTCGAACACCAACAATTGCCATATGTATATAATTATAACAAATAATGACTAAGTTCGGATTATAGAAATACAAACCGTATTTTCTCGAGCTAACTCCCGTAGTCTTTGCCATTTTCCTTGCTTAGCCAAGATTCCCGGGACCACAATAACTACGGAAATTAAAACAATTCATATTCTTTAATTCACTATTAATTTATAACTAATTAATACAATTTCTATTTTTCCTCTTCATTCTACTTTCTTTTTACACAATCCTATTATTTACTCATATATTCTTTTAAAGCTGTCTTCCTGCGCAATAGTCACTAAATTGTTTATATCTGAAGCTACGAAACTCCAAATCAAGTTCCGTTAATTTTCTCTGAAACTAGACTCATGTACCTTTCTACCATAAAATTTCCAGAATTTTTAGTTTTGCCACTTAATACAGTTTATTCTTCAAAGTTACGCCTGATTCACTATCTGATAGTTCCGACCCTCCTGTACTAAAATTCAATTATCTCATAACTCAGGACTTGTGTAATGTTCTCATCTGTTTCTCTTGAAACTAGACTCACTGAGGATTCTAGACATATAAATTAAAACTCATAAATATTTTTGTACAATTTTTAATGATTTTATCAAATCAGAACAGGGGATTTCGGAGTCATCCTGAACCAGTTTTACAAAAATACAAATATCTCAATCTACAGACTTTCTTTGCTTGTTCTGTTTCTTTTATCTAAAAATAGACTCAGCAAGCTTTAATTTCATATCTTATTCACCCTTTAATTCGGTTCCTACAATTTTTAGTGATTTTTCAAAGTTAAGCTCAAGTTGCTGCCCAAAACTGTTTCTTATAGCTTATTTTGCAATTAGGTCCTAACTAAGTTTACTTACATTTCTTATTCAATTCACACTTCTATTTCTAACCAAATTTTACCCAACTCAAGTTTAACTATTGAACTTTCATCATATTTTTCTAATTTCGAATTTTCTTCAATTTAGTCCCTACAATATAAAACTTATGAATTACTTTACAAATTAGTCCTCTGTTCAATTCAAATTCACTTTTCTATCAAATTAATCCCTAATTCCACCATTTTCTTAACATCAACCTTAATTGAACTTCCATCACTTTTCAATATTCTCACATGAACTCAAGATTACTTAACTCTAACATCTCAAAAACATCAAAATTACAAAGAAAGGACCTAATTAAACTTACCAATTAATTCCCAAGCTTCAATTCTCCAATTTCTCCTTTCTTCTTTCTTTCTTTCTTTCTTTTTCTCTCCCACGTTTTCTTCTCTGTTAACTTTCTCTTCTTTTTTTTTTTCTTTTTGTTTCTTTTATTACCTTATTTACTAATTAATAACTAATTACAAAATATCTAATTATAACAAATAAATAAATTACAAGTGTATTTATACACACACATACACATGTATTATTCTACCACCATACATTTGTCACCATCATAATTAATAATAATTAACTAATTAAATAATAATATATATATATTACTTAAATAATAAGTAAATATATACACATTTAATACATTTGTACCATTAATACAATTACACATGTATTTATCCATCATCAAACACATGTCACTTTTATGGTTTAATTACTAATTTAATCCCTTAACAATTTTCTATTCTATAATTAAACTTTTGCACTTCATTCAATTTAATCCTTTTATCAAATTATCCTTAATTAAGCTAAATTTACTTAATTAAACTTTAATTAACCAATCATCTAACTTCATAATTATTTTTAATAAATATTTACAAATCTATTTTTCATAAACGAAGACCCGAAAATAAACTTTTCCGATAACCGAAAAATTCGGGTCGTTACACCACAAATGCAGCCACAGCCCTTTAAACACCACCATACCTGAATTCAACCTACCCACGCCCGTGTCAACTAGACCCACGACCGTGCACACTCAATTTTGGTTCTATTCTCTCAATTTTTCTCATTTATTCATTTATATTTCATTTTTATTACCTATATATTTAATTTTGCTTTATTTTAGATGATAATTTGAGTATGGAATTAGGAGAATTAGGATGAGTAATCTAGAATAGTATAGAATATATTAGATTTGCATGCCACTTAATTTCATTTTTGCTTGCCATTTGGATGTCATTTCATTTGACACTTAAACACATACTTGCATGCCATTTTTTCTCATAAATTTAGTATATATACATGCCCATAGTTCTTCATTTTGCTACAAGTTCTAACATGATTAGATTCTACTACTTAGGTTAATCCCCAATTTTATTTTTAGGAACCATGTCATTTTTAAATTACCTTATTAATTTTAAATTCAATTTTTTAGGACAAATACTTTTATTATTTTATGTTAGATACCATGTCATCTTCACGCAGTAAGAAAACTGTTGTCCCCACCTTCAAAAAATGGAAAGGACCGGGCAGTTCTTCCTCCAAGCCTATATCCGAAGAGCGCCACCTTTTCATCACCTTCTAACAAGCTTTCCAGGAGGAACGCTATCAACTACTACGGTCTGGCACTATCTCCACGGGCCGCTGCATAGACTAGGACACCCTCGCGCAGATACAGTTAGTGGATGACGTCCGAGCCTTGTTAACAACCGATCCCTGAGACCAGTTCTTCCAGATTGTGGAGCTCACCTATTTAGGACTCACTCTTTAGTTCTGCTCCACATTCTACCTCCAGACCGTGATGAACCGATTGACGACCCAGGCACAGTCTAATTTCACTTGGGAGGTCTCGTGCGACAACTGAGTGTCCCAGAATTTGGCACGGCCCTCGGTCTCTATATCGAGCAATTCATAGCAAAGGCTGACTTCCCCACCCTTTCCCACCGTATCTATATCAGGCTCATCGACTATTGGCGCGAGATTTTTCCAGCGCTACAAGTTTACAACCCTAGCGTCAGCAAGGCCACCGCCCTCACTCATTCTTTAAGGTATATCCATGCCCTCCTCGCCCACACTATTACAGGTCGACAGGAGAGTACAGGTGTCGTCAACACACACGACGTCTACTTTCTCTGGTGCATGGCGAACGGACGCGCTATCGACCTCGCCTACTTCATCGCGCTCGCCATACAATACTAGACAGAGAGGCACCGGCGAGGCGTAATATCCATGGGCCCCTATATCACGAGACTAGGCCGCTACTTCAGCCTATTCAACACTGCAGCCCAAACATCCTCCTATACTCTACTGGGCCAGATGTCCTCACAGGGCATCCAGAGCATGTTACACATGAGGATGATAGAGCGACGACTAGGCGGCGGCCCCTTCCACTTTCGACTCATCCAGGAGGGCGAGGACCCAGAGGACATTGCTGATGATGTCCCACTACCCCCACCAGAGGAGGATGAGCCCGCTGAACCCCCACGCCCCAGACGACCCACCCAGAGGACAGCCTCACATGCTGACATATCCGAGTGCTTGGACCGATTTGAGCAGCAATGCTTCCAGCGCCTCGATTACATCGACGCCACACTAGAGCACATATGCCAGCACCTAGCCATCACACCACCACCGCGCGATCCATTAGAGGATTAGACTTCTCTAGTCCTTTATACTTTAATTTTTATTGTTTATTTTATTTTCATTTTATTTTACTTTATTCTAACTTTTAAACACTAATCCTTATTTTTACTTTTTCTTTTAACTTTCTTGTCCTTTTCCTTTTTAGTTTTATTTTCTTTCATTTTATCTTTTTCATTACTTGAATATTTACATTTTTAGTACTTTGCTTTATTTTAATTTCTTTCTTTTCTTAACGGCCTCACCCTAACAAGTAATTTCCATTGCCTCAAATTCCTCACGACTAATAAATCCATTTGCATTTTCAAAGGAGCTCCACAGCTCAAGTCTCTACGAAAATGGGAATACTCTGCCACAACTACCGTCTCTTCTAAGTCCCATCTCCGTCTCACTAGTCCATCCAAAGCACAGGGAGTTTCACTTCTCTCTCTCTCTTTTGATCTTATGCTTATATTGCTACTAATGCTATCTTTGTACATTGAGGACAATGTACATCCTAAGTGTGGGGGGGAACGTAATTTAATTCCTTAATCTATGAAAACCCTGAAATCTGATGCATTGTTCTCAATAGTATCATCTTCAGTCTCCTAGTAGGAATTATTTCTGATTGATTTATGATTTTTATTGATATGTGAGAATTAAGAAATAGGTGATTGTACTTTGAATACTCAAACTCAAAAACATTAAGGAATCAAGCATGATAAGTTAAAATTTTTGAGAACTCCAATTTTTGCATAAGTTCTTTTCCCTAATTCTAAGTATTATCTTGAGATTTGAAATTTGTAGGATTGACATCAAAAGCCATAATTCTGGTGAGATTTTGAGCCTTTTGAGCATACATCCCTTCGTGCTCACTTTTATTATTGCTTTGAGTGAGTCAATACTGATTTGTATTCTAGAACTTGCTTTGATTATACATGTCGAGACCACACTATTGATTTGATATAACGAGATGATAAAGGCACCTAGGATTTAACCCACTTATTCCACAAACAGCCTACCTCCATAAATTAACCCTTAGTAAACCCCATTGAGCCTAACAACCTTTTCCTTGACTCACCCTTTAATTGTTAACCATTAACCCAAATTTTTGTTGAATTCCATTCAATTTAAACCCCTATTTTTTTCGAGATTTGAGTTGAAATTTTTATCTAGCTTTATTCTCTTCTCTAGATTGTAATTTTTTATTCAATGTATTGTATCATACTTGAATTGTTCTAAAAAAATGTATGCATACAGTGAAATTTGATTGTAACTTGTAATAGTTGAATGAGTTTTTGTATATTTCTATTTTAAGGCTACCAAGGCATAAATGATATTATCATTAGCTCTAGAAATATGTTCTAGTAATAGAGATTTTTCTAGCTAGATAATTTTTCAAGTTCAATCTCGATTCTAACCTTCTTTTACAGCCTGTGACAACACTCCTAACCAAGCCTCGTTACAACCCTTACAAGACCTTTTGATCGATGTATCATATCAATCTACAGTGGTGGAGATTTGATTTTCTAGCAAGCCTATGGTAATAACTCTTCAGATTGACTAGAGAGTGCTTAAATTTTGAACCCTAAACACTTCGAGTAGATAGAGTGAACCCTTAGAGAGGATGTTAACTTCTGTTAATTAAGATGGAGAGATAACTACTTAGGAGAAAGAAGAAAACTTATGTTTCAATGATAAAATTCTCAACTTAAAGTGATTGAGTCTTTATTGTTCTTTTGATTGAATTTTCATTGTATAAACTACCTGTGGATTAATTTGAAGCATTATTGATAAAGACTATAAAATTAAGAAAATGATTCTTATTTAAGGATTGAGATTTTGCTTGAGGACAAGCAAAGACTTAAGTGTAGGGGTATTTGATAAACGTTAATTTATACATATTTTTACCTCATGTTAACCCATATTTTGGATAAATTATTATCAAATTTAGTGAGAATTGTTGCCCTTAATCCTTCTTTTTCATGTCTTACACTTAGGAGAGCATAGGGAAGAGAAAAACAAAAAATAGACCAAAAACCGGAGAAAATGGGCCAAAATATGATAACGCACGGCCCAACCGTGCCATACGAAGGTCACATGGTCTAGCTCCGATAAGCACGGCCAGGCCACACGGTCGTGCTCCAAACGACAGAATCATACACGGCCTTTGTCGAAGTCACACGGGCGTGGCACACGGGCGTATTCTAGTCGTGAGGAAGAGGAGTTTCACTCGGATTTGGATGCTTAGAGGCTAAGAGAGGCTCCCCAAAGCTCTATATAAAGATCCTAGGAGGCAACTCTAAGGGTGTACTCTTTTCTCCCAAAAAGGAGCGCCATCTTTCTGCCAACACGAGAAGTGAAGCAAGGGATTACTCCAAGGGAAGCCGATTGATTCATCCCAGAAGCCGGAATTCTACAACAAGACAGAAGATCCCCCTAAATTCCTTCAGGGGTTTTTGGTTTCTTTATGTTTTGTTCTTTATTATCTTCTGAGATGTTTCTTTTCTTAATTATGAACTAAACCCCTCAAATACTTGAGGGAGATGAAACCTAAGATGAATCTTGTTATTTATTATTGAGTTATATGATAATTGCTTGAATTGTTCTTAATTATGTGTTCTTCATTCTTGATTTAATAATCGTAGGTATTACTTCAAGAAATCAATGTACTTAGAGCAAAGGAGCAAAAGTCCCTAGATAAGAGTAGATCTACTATAATTAAGCGGAGTTGCATACAACCCTAGACATAGGGCGACATAAATCTGCCGGATTAGGGTCAAACCTAATATGGGGAACCATAGATCGAATTAATGTAACCTAGGGAGTTAATTAATAAAGGAACTTTAATTAACACTTAGGCCTAGTTGCTCTACGCCTCGACGGAGGGTTTAGCATAGATTAAGGATCTCTACGGATCAAGTCAAGTAAATTAATCATATAGTTCAAGAAGTTAATAATAAGTGAAGTCTAGGTGGATTCTCTCTTGAGTATTGCCCATATCAATCAGTTTTCCCGAAAGTTTTTCCTTTATTTACTTTTTGTGCTTTCTTAAGTTTAGTTTTAGAATTAGTTTAAACAACTCTCTTTTATTCTTTTAGGCTAGATAATAGAATGGAAGTAAGTACTAGTACTTTTGATTCCATTGGGTACGATAACTCGGTCTTGCCACTAAGCTATACTACTATTCGATAGGTGCATTTGCCTTAAAAACGTCGTGATATTAGTTAGTTTTGGTGTGATCAAGTTCTTTATAAATTTTATTACTTAGTATCGCGAATGAAGATATCAGGGGTCAACAGCTTTGAATGGAAGAATGGCTCGATAGCAAATTCTACTTTTAGAATTCGACATAGTGTATGTGAACCAGAAAGCTGTAAGAGGAAGTGCGATAGCAGATTTTCTGGCCAGTAGAGCTTACATCACTTTCTGCTACCTCCCACGAGATAAAAACCAGATTGCTGACACCTTGGCCACTCTGGCCTCCATGATCAAAGTGAATAAACAAGAAGATGTGAAGCCCATCCAAATGAGTATGTATGAGGCCCCGGCTCATTGCTGTAGCCTTGATAAAGAAGAAAAAGGTGATCACCCTTGGTATCACGATATATTGAGATATGTAAAGGATCGTGAATACCCAAATCAGGCGACCGAGAATGATAAAAGGATGTTAAGAAGATTGGCCATTGACTATGTATTGGATGGGGAGATTCTGTATAAAAGGAAGAAAGATCAAGTACTGTTAAGATGTGTCGATGTTGTTGAAGCCAAGAAAATTCTTGAAGAAATCGATGAGGGTATCTGCGGGACACACGCTAACGGCTTTACAATGGCCAAGAAAATTATGAGATTTGGTTATTACTGGTCTACCATGGAAGGGGACTGTATTAACTATGCCAAGAAATGTCATAAGTGCCAGATTTACGGAGATAAAATCCATGTGCCCCATTCGCCTCTTCATATTATGACTTCCCCATGGCCTTTCTCTATGTGGGGCATGGACGTGATTGGGCCGATATTGCCAAAAGCTTTCAATGGACATCGATTTATCTTTGTGGTCATAGATTACTTCACCAAGTGGGTTGAAGCCGCTTCATATGCCAATGTCACCAAAACGGCAGTTAGCAAATTTTTGAAGAAAGAAATTATATGTCGATATGGGATGCCGGAAAGAATCATATCAGACAATGCTCTGAATTTGAACAACAACACAATAGCAGAGGTCTGTAGTCGTTTCAAAATCAAGCAGCACAACTCGTTGCCGTATCGTCCAAAAATGAACGGAGCGGTAGAAGGAGCTAATAAGAACATCAAGAAGATTGTGGGAAAGATGATTGAAACCTATAAAGATTGGCATGAAAAGCTACCTTTCGCCCTTTATACTTATCGAAAGTCTGTCAGGACCTCCACCGGAGGAACGCCTTTCTCCTTGGTCTATGGAATGGAGGCAGTCCTACCCATTGAAGTTGAGATCCCCTCGCTCAGAGTGTTGTCAGAAGTAAAATTGGATGAAGCCGAATGGATCCAATCTCGATATGATCGGTTGAACTTGATTGAGGAAAAAAGTCTAAGAGCTATCCGTCATGGCCAGATGTATCAAAAACGAATGATGCGAGCTTATGAAAAGAAGGTTTGCCCTAGAGAGTTCCATGAAGGGGATCTGGTTCTGAAGAAAATCCTTCTAATACAAAAGGACTTCAGAGGGAAATGGATGTCGAACTTGGAAGGACCTTATATGGTGAGAAAAGCCCTTTCCGGAGGAGCATTGATCCTAGCCGAGATGGATGGTAAAAACTTGCCCAATCCTGTGAATGCAGATTCTGTCAAGAAGTACTTCACTTAGAGAAGGAGGAAGCCAAAGTGAAAACCCACAAAGGGCACTTTGAGACTTCAAAAAAAAAAGAGGCCAAGGTGAAAACCCGCAAATGGTACATTGAGACCAAAGGGGATTTTGAGTTGAAAACCCAAAAAGGGCGGCTCAAACTTTGACTAAGAGCGGTACATAAGGTGATCTTGCTATGTTTGAAGCAACAAAGGGGATCAACGCTAATATCGTAAGGCGTCAACGAAATCTTTTGAGACTTCTAAACATGTACCAAGATCAAAAGGGCCTTCGAGAAATGTTATGCAGGAAAGTTCAGCCAGCTATATCTGGGGCATTTATTTCATTATCATTCGTTCTATGTATCCTAGCAAAATATGCTATTTTGGTCAATTGACTGTTATTTGTATTCTAGCCAAATTTTCCACCTCAATCTACTTATTTACTCTGAGCATTACTCTCAAATCTCAATCTAATTCATTGATTGTAGCTTTCTCTTTCAAGCATCTTTCATTGAAGTAATGATTAATGGGCTAATGATGTTCTGAACAAAAAGGGTTCTGCATATTACTCTGAAAAGCTTCTAAATAATACAAGAGCTTGAAACAGGACTAGTGTCTAGAACTTACCAAACTTAAGGGTCGAAAAGGAGTCTAGTTTGAGACTACCTGTTAAATTCTTTATCAATTGAATAAGAATGCAGGGTATTGCATCAGTGATACAACCTTGACAAATAATGAGTAGCCCAAGCATTAAAATGGGATTATTCGCGAAGAAATTCGACATTCATATACATCTAGTCATGACACCCAGAGTATGCAGGGTGTAGTCAACCAAATTGATTGGATAAGCTACAGTTCTATACCCCTGAGTCGTAGTGGGATAGATTGAAGATCCTATACCTCTAAATTGCAGAGAGAGGGATTAAAGAGGGCCCAACCCTTATCTCTCAGAGATACAGTAGGGCAAGTTATTCCAGCAGAATACGGTCGTTGTTGGGTTTTCTAGCTGAGAAAGAGAGGAGCATACTACGTCGGTGATAGAGCCCTAAGAGGCAATGAGTGAAGACACCCTAAAACATTAAGCCCTAAGAGGCAACGAGTGAAGACGCCCTAAAACATTAAAAATGATCATTTTCATGACATTTTGCATTCATACAAGTGTCATCCATAATACATTTAGTTAGGAGTATTTGATTCATTTCGATCACAGCATCCTAATCATTTTGCACAGGCATAATCATATTCTACAAGACAGGTCCCCCAGAAGACGGGTGGCGACATTGATAAATTCACAATCTAATATCCTTGAGGTTGCAAGGAGCAGATTGAAGATAGAAGATTTAGCTTTCCTGAAGATACCGGGGCAGATCGATGATAAATCTGACATCCTTGAAGCTGCAAAGAGTAGATTGAGGTCCAAAGATTTGGCTTTCCTGAAGATGCAGGGGCAGATCGAAAATAATCTGACATCTTTGAAGTTGCAAGGAGCAGATTGAGGTTCAAATATTTGGCTTTCCTTGAGATTGCAAGGAGTAGATTGAAGATAAAAGATTTGGCTTACCTGAAGATGCAGGGGTAGATCGAAGATAAGTCTGACATCCTTGAGGTTGCAAGAAGCAGACTAAAGATAGAAGATTTGGCTTACCTGAATATGCAGGAGCAAATCGAAAACTTAAGTCTGGTAAAGCAGACTAAAACCACAAGTCTTATACCTCTGAAGATGTAGTAGAATGGAATGAGGCTAATTGAAGAAAAGAAGCGCCAAGAAATCTGGACTAGGTGGGACCGGGCAAAATTGGCCCTGTTAAAGTCTTTGCTCTATTATCGTTACACGACAATGAGCAAAGAGGGGCAGCTGTAATAGGGCAATTCTGCCCGGCCCAATTCAATAAAATAAATACAACAATAATAAAACCAAAATCAAAATAAATAATAAAGTCTTTTTATCAGTCCACATTACAAAACCTTAACCCAAAGCCCAAACTTAACAACCCAATACCTTGACCCCAGCCCAACACTCAATACCCAAAAATCAAACCCATCAGAACCCATCAAAATTAAACCCAAACTACCCAACCCAATCAGAGCCTAGGCCCAAATGGCCCAACAGCTTATGGTTTTTCGAAAACCCTAGGGCAGAGCCTAGGTGCGCCGCATGCCTCCGCCCCAGTAGCCCTCGGAAACAACCACTAGAGGCCAACCACTACTCCTATCGCATCACTGCCACCTGCAAACATTAAATGAAGAAACGTCAGCAAAGAAAGAAAGGAAACAGGCAGAGCAGAGAGAAGTAGAGAAATAGTGGTGCACATGAGCAGAAACAGTGAAAAGAACATCGAATAGTGGTCATTTTTCTCTTTTCATTCGGCTATAAAGCCATTGTAAAACGGAAACAAAGGACTCCTTTTTTTTCAGATACAAAAAAAGAACGAAATACAAGAACCAGATTAAAAAAAAATAGAAATCAAAGGTTGCCTTTTCTCTTCATTTTTTTTTCCTACTTTGAAATATTAATATTAATAAAATTGATACCTTGCTTAGCTCTCTGGTGCAAAACGGAGCTCCCCAGTGACCCTAAAACGTCGAGAAACACCTGAGATTCCGACAAGGGTAGGAGGTGCCGATTCGGCTCCCATCCTTGCTGTGTTTTGCGCGACTTTTACCTGCACATACACATCATTTAGGGTTCGGTTTAAGAAAACAAAACAAAATGGAATAAAAGGGACTTTGGGTGTTTAAAGACAGGAGTAGAAGACTCCTTTTTGCGCGACCTCGACTGCCCTTACCTGCAGGACTGTGGGGTTGACAGTAATGACGGGTTGGAAACCTTAGCTGAGCGGCGCAAAGGGACGAACGAAATGGGGTCTTTCAATTTTTCTTTCGAAATGAAGAATGGAAGTGAAGAGTCTGATGTTTTTTTTAGCTTATTAATGGTGCTAAACGACACCGTTTAGACCTCTTTTCAATGGCCTAAAATGGTGCCGTATAAGGCATACAACCCGTGTGACCCGACCTGCACATGAGGGATCCGCGCGCTTCTGGAAAAGGGGCATTTTGCCCTTTCGGTCCTCACACTTTTACCCAGTTCTTATTTAGGTTCAAATGTGCTCATTTAATTCTTGGAAATTTGCCCCTACAGTCTATCTGCTGTTGCATTTCAGTCCATCCCAAACGCAGCGTATTGGAGGCCTGGAATATTTCTCCTATAGGCCCCCGTTACTTTGCGCGCTTTACCATATGGTCCCTAGTTTTTTTATTTTATTGTTTATATCACTTGTTTTGTTGCCGTTTCAATTAGACCCCCAATGTTTTTCAAACTATTTTTATTTTAAATTATTTAGTGTATATTATCTATCGGATATTATATCATGTCCTTTCTTACTAAACCTTGGCATAAAATATGTATTTCATTTTATGTATGTATTATATTGATTCAAATTACCTTTATATGGCATTTTAAATTCTTTTTTTTAAGGTTCCATTCTAAAACTTCCTTCTTACTTATTATATTTTTAGGACTTTAAGTTGTTTATGAAATATTTATCAGTTTACTTTGTTTCAAGTATTAATTATGTTAAAATTACGTTACACCACTCACTTTAAAATCGCCTTGCATTACATGTTGTAAATTCATTTGCCATTATTTCAAAACCGTTCTCTATCTTCTTTGTTTCAATAGGCTTTTACCTTTTGTTGTTAAATTGTCATATGTCACGTAGCTTATTAATCTTCATCATTATTTAAATATCGAATGTGTTTGATGCCATCACATGTACTTAGATTCGTTCATTCGTATTTTTATATTTTTATCATTCAAAACCTTCATGACTTATTGTACCGTGTTTCATTTGTTTTAATTAGTTCGTTGAAACAACGTACTTCAAACTACAATATGCCTTTTCAAGCCTTATTTTCATCGATATTTTAAAAATGATTTCATTTAAAAGTAAGGAAATACCTAGCATTTTGGAACATTGAGGAAATCGAGCCTTAACTTACTAGGTTCCAGTTTGTCTCATCAAGTCTAAGCCATCTAATGTCCTTTTTCAAAATGAAAATGCAAATTTTCAAATAAAACTTATTCCCGAGAACTTGAAGTGTTATGTCCTAACTTACTGGATGTGGCATTCATTGTCTCGAGATAAGAATTTCAAAACCAGGGCAATATTTTATGTTTTGGGACTTTGAAAAATCGAGCCCTAACTTACTGGGTTCCAGTTTTTCGTTCGATCCAAAATAATTAAATATCCCTTTTGATTTAAATACATGACCTTTTTAAGCAAAAAAAGCAAGCTTGATTTCGAAAAATTGAGGCGTTACATCCTAACTTAGTGGGTATGGCGTTCTCGTTCCTTTGAGATGAGCAAGCCTCGATTTTCACTTCGATATGTTTAAATGCTCTTTTAAACAAAGGATCGTATTTTAAAAAAATCTTTTCAATCGTTCGATGATAGGACATTAAGTAATCAATTAGGTACCAATTTTGGGCGTTACGAGGGTGCTAACCCTTCCTCGTGCGTAACCGACTCCCAAGCCCTTTTTTTATTTTCGTAGACCAAAATTGGTTGTTTTAATAAATCGAAATGTTTATTTAAAATAATTTAAGGTGACCCGATCCCACCTCGATCGGTGGCGACTCCATTTTTTTAAATTTTAAAGTCGATCCCCTATTTTTCAAAACTTAGAAAAAAATGGTTTCAATATATAGTATTATTTCTATTTTGGTCACTGTAATTTTTTTTGTTAATTTAGTCACTTTTAATTAAATTATTGCGTGAATTGATCATTGTCGTTAAAAACTTCGTTAATCCACTAATGGATTGTAGATGTGGCACATTAGCCAATTGAATGATGATACGTAACACCTTTTTTTTTACTTTTGACTAAAACACTTAGAGTCTTCTCTATAATTATTTTAAAATATTCTTTTTCCTTTCTCTCCATACCTCAAACGAAGAAACCAAAACCATGTGGAATCTTATTTATGAAGCTCAAGAGTTAAAAGAAGTAGCTCAAAAGCTATCATCCCTTGTGGACGAGGCTTTTCAGAGTTTTTTTGCTACAATTAAGAAATTTCTTGTTAGTAATCCTAAGACATATTGAGAGAGCTTCCAATTGTATTTTTTAAAATGATAATTTTAAATTTGAAAAAGGACTAATTAAGTCAATATTTTTACTATTTGTGCTTGCATCCTATCTCCATCTCATCGTTTAGCTTTATGCTTTCTATCCAGGATTTTAGGGATATGATGTGTTGGAATTCTAAACAATAAAAAAATTAAGAAATTACACAATCATATGCATCAAAAGACTTTGAAGCTTGAAAATGATAAGGTAAGACAAATTGCATCTGTTGGAAAAAGACTATTGCAAAATAAACTCGTTAGCACTGACTAGAAATAATAAATAAATTGAGCGTAAATAAATAATAAAATAATTATTGTGTCATGGAAGAATCACTGCCTTAGAAGTAGATTCGCTCTGATCGATGTCATTAAGTAATGGACTTCTCCCTTAAGGTTAACACAATACTTCTATATTTACATCTAAACAAGGAAGGTGGAACAACGATTGAAATTACTCTTCTCAAATGAATTGGATACTCGATCAGTAAAATGACTAAGGGAAAGCAAGCAGATAAGCAGAGGAAAGAAGAATGATTTTTCAAAGTAGGGGCAAAAACATTAAGGTTTCGCAAATGGTGCAACTGAAAGAAACATACCATATTTTTCGTTGACTTATTAGATTCTTTCAAAAAAATTATGTTTAAATAAAACAAAAAAAAATTATTGAAAACAAAACACATGCATGTGTGTTGGACCTTCGTCTCAATTACTCCATAAAAATATAAAAATAAGGCTATATTTAAACTCTTTTTCCCAACTAATATGAGATTGTCCTTTTCTTTTACATTACCAACAAACACGATGCATCTACAAGCTCGACTGTGATTGTCCTTTTCTTTTATATACCAACAAACACGACGCATCTACATGCTCCACTGTGTATCCTTTGAATCGGATAAAAACTTATATGAAACCATTGTCAATATTAGCATTCTAAGATCAAATATGCAAGCTAATACCCAATTTTTAGCGTCTCTTGCACAACCAATCTATCCATATGCAAAAGCAAGGGCAGCAACTAAGAGAATATGCTAAAAACCATTCTCTGACACGAGCAATCTTGTCTTAGGAACTTTCTAAAAAGCATGACATGAAAAAATCAGAGTATTTTTCATTAGGTTCCATGGCAAGAGAAAGTTTTAGTTTGAGTAAAAATACCAAAAAAAAAAAATGAAAAAGAAAGTTTAAGTTTGAGTTTAAGTAAAGATACCCAGAAAATAAAAATGAAGTCGAAAGATATTAAAAATGGTGAGTTTTTTATTTATTCATGTTTGAGGTAGAGGGAAAAAAGGTGTTTTGGAAAGTTATTCAATTGATTAATATGTCACATCAATAATTTAATAATAGATTAATGAAATTTTTAATGACAGTAACCAGTTTAAATAATTATTTTAATTAGACTGACTAAATTGATCAAAATAATTTTCGGATGACTTGCAGTGTAGTTTCCTTTAAATATATTAGATAAATGTGAGGGTATTTTATATTTAGTTGAAATTTAAATATTATTTAATTTAAAAATTTATTTTTATTCAAGGTATTTACTAGAATGAGCACAGTAATTAATCATTCGCATTCTGTAGGTACATGAAGGAAATAAATACTAGCTACAAATTTTAAAGTTGCTTTATACTCAGTACAAGAATTGAACTCTCGACTAATTAAAGTGGTAAAAACTCTTACTATCTTACCTAACTCGCATAATTTTAAAAATTCATTCTTCAAATTTTGATTAACCTTCAATTAGCATCCTCGTGGAAAATTGATCCCAAAATTTTGGAATCCATTAATTTTATTTTGATACAGAAATTGCTAAGGAAATTTATATGAAAATTTGGAAATTCATTCTTCAAAAAGTCAACCACAATTAATAGTTTGAACGTATAATAATTAATTTAATTCAAAATTTTTAACAAAAATAAATGAAAATTTGACTTTTTTATTTTAATACCAATTTAAGAGATTCATCAAATTGCTTTAAAAAAAACTCACCAATTTAATACTTTTGAAATATATTAATTATGAACAGATCAAAAATAGGAGAAATTATTTTATGAACCCCTAACTATATAGGGTATCCACTCGTAAGTCAAATAACCATATCACGGAAGTTAGTTTCCTAAATTGTTTAAACATTAATCTCGTTATAGGTTCTTATCATATCCCTTTTTTTTATATAATGTCTAAAATTACACAAAGTCCCTCCCTAAACCTTAAATAGGAGGATAATTCGCTTTAACGCACTCAAACTCACGTCATGCTAAATTGACAACAATACTGATACTAATAATTTGAATATTGTAATGAGATTTGTGTGTATTTAAAATGCAATTTTAATGAAAATCGTGCCCCTTGCCTCGTAAACAGTCAGCAAAATAGAAGAAGAAAAAAAAGTGATTGTAATCACATGCGTGATTGATGGAATACTGACAAATTTGTATTTATTTGTTTACTTAGAGTGAAAATTTAAATATTTTATTGAAGAAAACTATTTTACTCATGGAAATTATTTTTTCTTTAATTTTAAAAATAAAATTAAAAATAGTAAATAATCTTAGTTTAATTGATATCGATGTTATTGTAATTAATAATATGTGAGTTTGATAGTCTTTAGAAAAACATGGTTTAAAAACCCAACTTGACTCAACAAATATAATTGGTCCAATTTAACTATCTAACACACAAACAATCTCTCTTTTTTGTGTATGTAAAAATCAATGTTTTTGGAGTTGGTTTGTGCTGAAACTGATCAGACCACCAATTTTATTCTAATTGATCTGTCTAGTTAGGTAAATTATTAATAAATAAATAAAATTCAGTTCAACTAATTTTTAGTGTAGTTTAATTGGTCTATACCAATTCAGGCGTACAAAAACAAGAGCTAGATAGATCAAATTTTTATTTATTTCTAGTCCTTACCTTTGTCCCTTCTCCTAAAACCGATACCATAATCAATTCTCAACTTAATTATAATTAGATAACACTAATATTTGTCTTTTTTTTTAATCAATACCAACAAAAACCAAAGTTAAGAAGAACTTTTTTCTTTAATGTAAGAATAAGAAGGAACCTTTCCCTCATTTATCCTTCACTGCCAAAAAGTAGTTCACACACAAAAAAAAAAAATTCCACTCTTTAAAGGTTGTTGAAACCTTTAATATTTTTAATAAAAATTTTTTATATTATTTTAATATTTTTAATAATTTATTTAATTATAATTAGACAGATTAATCAAATATAAAATTATACCTTGAATGATTTGACTATCTTTTCAAATTAAAAAAAATATTTTTTTATTTATAATACATTTTAAGTAGGGGTGAAATTCAATTAGAAATTGAATATGTAAATATGCATATTTCGTAGATAATTGAAATTAGATTTATTCATGAATCGGGTAATTTATTAGGTTTGAACAGATTTTAATGTCTTGACTTGGTCTGTGTTTAATTTAAATAATAATTTTTTAATTTAAATTTAATAATAAAAAAATACTTTTATTTTAATGATTTTTTTTTTTAAATTTCGAGTTTGAAAACGTTTTGTTATCGGGCCGGGCCCCCGGGTTAGAGAATTTTGGTTTTTGGGCAAAGCAAAAAAGAAAAGACTTTCGGCTCTAAAGTAGAAAAAGATGGCAGCAAGTGTGGGTTCCACTGAGGAATTGGAATAGAATGAATTGATGCCTCGTTTATGGTTTTCTCAACTGTTACCCACTACCTTACCATCTATTATCAACAATGCCATTGGACCTCTATTTTTATTTTTTAAAAATAAAATTAAAATTAAATTGTGTTTAAATTTGTTTTTTTAAATTTAGTTTATATTTTGATCACACAACTTCAAAATGTTATAAAACAGTAAGAATGTTTTTATTTAAGTTGTTGGGCTGTTAAATTTTTTTTTTTTTTTAAGTACAACTAATTAACTCCAAGGAATGATTCGGCAATCAGTACGATGGATTAGTACCAATCGATTTTGACCACTATTGTTGGAGATTGGAGAAGAAAGTTGTTTGAATTTTAATTCGTAGATTTGTTACATTCAAAGTTGTTTCATGAAAAAATTAGATTGTAAAAGAGAAGGGGAATGATAACTTTTAATTAGTTTAGCCAGTGCGAGCAAAGAATGTCATACATCAACAATTTTAATAGTTCAATGACTTAGATGAAAACTTTCGAAAAATTCATTGGCCATTTTGTAACTTTTTGAAGTTGAGTGACTAAAATGTAAACTTATTACTAATTTAATGACGTTGAGTAAACTTATTACTAATTTAATGACGTTGAGTATAATTAATCCATTTTAGAAATGACACAAAAAGACTTAAAAGCAAATTATTAAAATACTAAATAAACATGGTTCTACAAATATTTTACATTTTTATAAAAAAAAATTATTTTTCACAATCTATCCCAACTTTAAAATAAGAGTATAATGCGCTTCAATGCACTCAAAGCCATGTCCTCCTATACTGACAATAATACTGATGTCAATCTAGCTAAGGCTTAATCAGTCTTAAATTAAGAATTTATAAATAAATATATTAGTGGAAATATAACGGACCTTATTTATGAAAGAAAATTTTTATTCAGGAACCATGCCCAAGGCCCATCTAACTATCTCTTGAGGATCCATTTTATTTCCAAAATTAAGTCTTTTTTCGGCTTAAGGCTCATAATCATGCAGAAGTACCAGCTAATGTACTACATTAATTAGGATACAAACAATTTAGGGATGACAAAATCAAAATAGTTGGATTGATTTTCATCCGATTTTTTTTGAATTTTTTTTAGACAGTACATATAGAACGATTATAACAATTGCTTGTTTCATCTCGTTTTACTATATAAAATTACATTTTTATATTTATATATATAATTATTAAGTCAGCAAAATGTACTAATGTATTATAAAAAAAATCATGAAAGTGGTAATAATTATCAAGATCATACATTAATAATGAAACAAAATTAATGGTGGAGTAAAACATATCCCCTATGGAACGATGATAGATTTAACAAAATCACCCCTACCCCACTCTATTATCATCTCTGTTAACAAAAACTCATTGGGGCAATTCATTAATCAAATGGAAGAAGCATCACTAAGCACAGTATCATGTAGATCAATTGGATTTTTTTTCTTAATTAGGTAAATATTTAAGAGTGTGTTGCTAAATTAAAAGATAATTACAAAGATAATTCAACCCAAAAAGAAAATAAGGTTTTGACCAATAAATTTTTTTTTTTTTACTCTTTTAATTCCTTTTGATTTTGAACAAATCTCAATTTATGGAAGACCAGAGCATGTAACTATTCATCTTCATATCCTCTCAAAAAAATTATATTCCCACAATGAACAATCACCTTTCCTTTATACCCCATGGATGTCATGACTAAAGTTTTTAGAATTGAACTGATGATTGAGTTGGTCAAATTATCGGTTCATCAATTTAACTGATTTGATTAGTTCGATCGGTCTATTCAATTCAATCAAATAAATTATTAAAAAAATTAAAAATATGATTTAAATGCTCAATTTAATCGGTCCATACTGGTTCAATCCCCTTCTTCAAATAGATATCTTAATCAGTTCTCGATCTGATTGTATTAGAAGGAGTGGATTGGTGTTGTTTGAATTTCCACAAGGGTCAATTTGAGAATAGAAAAAGGGGGAAAAATGAAGATTGTATTTTGTACTATATATATTTCATTCGGTATGTATTAATTATTTTCAACATAAAAAAAAAAAAAAACGTGGTGTTATGTTATTCCTCCATTTCCAAAAAAGTCAACCTCCATTTCTACCTCTACCTATAAATATTTAGCAACAACTGCCGTAGCATAACACATGATCATATATATATATATATATATATATATATATATATGTCATTTTTGGTTGTGGAAGTGTCTTGCATGAAGATATAGAGAGCGGGTTTGAGCCAAGATGACTTGCTGTCCCTTCACTTAACTCAATTAAGTTGCTATTCTCTTATATATATATATATATATATATATATATATGAAAATATAGAGAGCGGGTTTGAGCCAAGATGACTTGCTGTCCCTTCACTTAACTCAATTAAGTTGCTATTCTCTTATATATATATATATATATATATATACACGTTGTGTTACTTTTAACTCGTATCATTTTTTCAAAATATTTGTATCTTTGAATATATGAAAAAGATTTGTTTTGAAAAGAATGAGTATCATTATATCAAACACATACTTGTATCTAATATTTATCTCGAGTCTCAAAAACATTGCGTGTGTGTATATATATATGTGTGTGGTGATATATGTGGTTTAATTGCGTTGATTCGGTGAGTATAATTATAAAAATATAGGATGTAATTTTATTAAAAATTAAAGTATAACCGGTTTATTGTTACAAAAATAGAAATCTTGTATTATATCTTATCTTTATTCATATTTAGCACAATATCTTTCTAAAAAGTTAAAATCTTTATATTAGACTATTAAAATATATAATTTTTATTAAATCCATATATTAAATTGAATAAAAAAATAATATAGGTACCACATTAAAAAATTGTATCAAACTCGGGTACCGAATAATATATTAAACCAATAATATATGTGTACTATCATTCAATTTAAAAAAAATTTAAAAATCATACTTTTTACAAAATAAATTATATATATTATGTAAATATGTTTTTATCTTCTTATATTTTTATCTAAACTCCAAAAAAAATCTACAAAAAATAAAATTTAAATCTTCAACTTTATCATTTGATATAATTTTTAATAAATATATACTTTTAAATAATTGTTTTATCGTGATCTAATATTTTTAATAAGATATATTTATCACTTGATAAATTTATTTCTTTTTTTAAAAGTATATCATCCGTTAAATATTTTACACTAGTTTATTGATTTTCAAATTTTACTATTTACCTTTTAGATTTATGATATTTATATTTAACAATACTATTTATTTTAAATAATTTAAATTACATTCAAAGTCATGAAATTATAAGTAAAATTATGTGTGGTTATTCAACTTTAAAAAGTTATAAAATATTATTTAATTATTCAAAAACTTTTATTTAAGTCGCTGAGTTGTTGAAATCATTGTTGTATGGTCTTTTCTATTCTCATTGCCTACACCAATCGAAAGCTCTAATTCATTTTCTTTTCTATATATATATTTTAGAAAACAATTTTGAATATCATCAATCTATGAACATCATGGGATTTGAACCCTAACCAAGTGATAGCCAAGTATCATGTATGCTAAGGTAAGGCATATAACTCTTTAGTTAAAAGGTTCGATTTTTCACAAGCGCAACATACATAATTAATATTTCCAACAAGACTAATAGTAACACATTTCTTATGAGTTTGCAAGATGTATTTATTGTTGTATATAAAAATTTGTTGGATCCAAAATCGATATTTTGTAAAGGCAAGGCGTTTCTAGAAAACTTTCTTAAGAATAATTATTTTAATTATTTCCCTTCCGTGTGCAGAAGGATAAAAAATTCAATACCTTTACTCAAATGGAACAATCAAAAGCTCTAATTCATTTTCTTTTCTATGGTTTTTTTTCTTCATAAAACAACTTTAAATATTATGAATCTATGAATCAAAATCCAAACGATTTTCTTATCCAATCTTTAACAACCATCAAATCGACTTGGCCTCTAAAATATGCTTCTTTACTGATTGATGGGTACTAGAGGTATGCATGGGGCAAGCTGGGCTGGGCCCAACTAAAATTTAGGCCCATTTGCTAGGCCCGGCTCAGCTCGGCCAAAAAAATGGGCCTAAAATTTTGCCCAAGCCCGGCTCGAATAAAAATGTTAAAACCCAGGCCCAACCCAGCCCGCCCATATTAATTTTTATATTATTTTTTATATAATTTAAAAAATATATAAATCATCAAAAATACTAAAAACATCAAAATAAACTCTTTCTATCCAATGGCATGCTATCTATATCCGTCTCAGTTTGATACAGTTAATAGCGTTTAATTTCACATATCAAATATAACCAATATCCAATTATCATATTTGCACATATATTTTTATTTCAGTTCAAATCATCAATACATTTATAATATATACATATATATATATATCAATTCAATCCATTCAATCAACTTTAATTCAATTCAATGTCAAAGTGCCAATTACTCACCTTAACCACTTACCATATGTATTAAATCAAAATATAACAATTAATAAATAGGTTCGGATTATATAAATACAAACCAAAAATTTTGAGTCATTTCTCGTCAACTTTATCTTTTCCCTTTTTAGTTAAGGATTCGGGTACGATGCTAGCTACGGAATTAAAACAATTAAAATTCATCAATACAACACATTTCAATTTCATATTGAATATTTCAATTTTTACTTAATATTTGCCTAAATTTCAATTTAGCCCCTGAACCGAGACTAATTTTTGTTCTTCATATTTAATCTTATATTTTCATTCAAATTCCACTTTAAACTAAATTTAACTCTCTATTTTCACTTAAATCCATAAATTTTAAAATTTTCACAATTTAGTCCCTATTACTCAAAATTTACAATTAATTCTATAATTTAATCCTTTTTTATTTCTAACTTAAAAATCTATCAATTTAATCCCTAATACTAAAACTATTCAACATTAACAACACTTAAAAACTTAGTAATTTCTAAATTTCGACATGGGTCGGGTAGTACTTAACACTGGGATTCCAAAAAATCAAAATTACAAGAAAAATAGACTAAATTGACTAACCAATTGAACTTGAAAACTTTTGAAGCCCTTAGCCGTGGGTTCTCTTTCTTTTTCTTATTTCTCTTTTTCTTTCTTTCTTTTCCTTCTAATTTGTTTAGCTTATATCTTTCTTTATTTCTTTTATTACTTATTTTGTTTTATTATAATTATATAATATATATACTTAATACTTGAGGTTTCATATTATAATATATATAATAAATTTACAAATATCTTATCCGCCTCACTAAAAATTAATGGTAAAATTTTTTCTTTAGTCCCTTTAATTATTCTTTAATTTATAATTCAACTTTTACTCTTTACGCAATTTAGTCCTTATACCTAATTACTTCTAATTCATGCAATTTCACTTAACCAAAACCTAATTAACTATACAACTAGCTTCGTAAATATTTATAATAAATATTTACGAGTCTAATTTATGAAAACAGAATCTCAAGAATGCACTTTCCAACACCCCTGATTATCGGGTCATTACAACCCTTTTTATGGATTCAAAAAAAGGCCGGTGTCACCTGACAGTCCGATGGCACTGGCTTGACAATCTGCCACCAATGTGACTTGTCGGTTAAGGGCTTGGGTTCCAATACCCGAATTTTAAAATACCAATTTTTTTTTCCAACTTTAAGTTTTTAAAAAATATAATATAAATATTTTTATTTAATATTATAAAAGAGGGTTTGTTTGAGTTTGTCCTCTGGCACAGTTTTAGTCTGTCCTCGTTGACACGAATTTTCTAGTTTTTTTTTAGTTTATTGCGGTTTGGTTGGCTTTCTATTCTATTTTTTTTTGAAGTCCAATGGAAGACGAGATGGCAAATCTGCATCTTGCAGATGAAGAGGAAGATTTATTCCTAGAAGATTCAAACGCAATTGAACAGGATCATTAATTTTGTTTGGTTGGAACTTGTTTGACTGATAGTGTAGTCCATTTTTCGTCTCTTTGAAACACTATGGCTGACTTATGGCACTCGATTGGAGGTATTGCCATTTTCGATTTAGGTAAAAAACGATATTTGTTTAAATTCTTTTATGCAGTTGATATGAATAGGGTGTTAGAAGAATGTCGTGGCTTTTCAATAACCACTTGTTACTACTGCATAAACTACAATTAAGTGAAGATCCACTTACCATCACTATGAATTATGTTGTATTTTAGACTCAAATCCATGACTTGCCCTTGCGGCTTATGTCGAAAACAATGGCAAGACAATTTGGATTGTATTAGGGTGAGTTCTTAGAGTACAATACCAGGATCCCATCTTTGGGATTGCAACAGTATATGAGGATAAAAGTACTTCTAGATGTGCGGTTTGCTCTTAAACAAAAAAAGAAGGTTCAACTGATAGATAGAACGTATTATGCTCGATTCCAATATAAAAAACTCAACCTTTTTTTTTATTATCTTGTAAGCTCGAACATGGAGAAAGTTTTTGCCTAATTAGGGTTCGAGTTGATCCGTCTCAAATTGTATTTGGTTGGGATATCACTTTGCAAGCCTCAACAAAAGGAAGGTCGACGAGAGTTAACCGTTGGTTACGTTAACCGGTGGTATGAATAGTTAGATTTTGTATATGAAAAGGTGATTAGGTTCACGTAATTTAGGGGATCTCATGCATAATTTGGGTGCTAATATCATTCTAGAATCTAGGTTGTTAATGAGGATATTATGCCAGGATTTAATGGAGTCTATAAATAGGGTGTTGGGCTGAACGAGTTTCAGGCCACGGTAAAATGGTCTTACGGAGTTAGGATATGATTGTGAAAACAACACCATTCAATCAGATGATTGAAAAAAATGACAAAGGACCTTAAAAGAACCAAAAGTGCCAAGAGGAAATGATGATTTATTGGCTAGATCTACCAGGTAAGGCAATCAGGTGTTTGTGGACTGGGTAACCCACGAGTAATTTACTGTCTCAGGAATAAAATAATGAATAAACTTAACTTTGATTTTCGGAGGGGGAATGGGTGGACCTTCAGAATTTTTTTTCTCACTTCAAGTTAAACACTTATGTGTGCTCAACCTCATTTTTATAATAAATAATAATATTTTTTAAAGTTAAAAAGATGGTATTGTAAAATTTTGGTATTGGAACTCGAGCCTATGATCGATATGTCACATCTACGACATGTAACACCCCTTAACCCCAAACCGTTCTCGAAACAGGGTTACGGAGCATTACCAGACCTATCAGACATTTACAATTAAAATACACATAATTACCAACACAACCAGATACACTCATAATTTGCCAAATTTAAACATTTACATATTATCCAAAATTTAATTCTATTCAAATATCAAATATCATCAAATAAATCGATTTTATACCAAATTAACCAAATTCTATTATATATCATAACCAAACCCAAACCTATTTATTTCATCCTTACATCTACAATTTCAAAATGACACACACAAACGACACCTTAGGTACATGCCATTACCAATAATTAACACACTTTACCTTATTAAGTTCGGGATCGGCTTAGGATGCTGATTCAACATTCTACTTTATCTAACCTGCGCACGGAAACAAACCGTACGCTGAGTATGGGTATACTCAGTGGTATTACCATAATTCAAATTATAAAATAATTTATATACATTCAATTTATGTTACAATTACTTAATAATTATTTCGTACTTTTAATCAAATTATTTAATAATAATAAGCATTATTTCAAGACTTGTATTTAATCAAATTCATACATTAATTCACTATCCAATTTTCATTGAATTTTTTTTTTCACATCTCATTCCATTAGCTCATTTCGTATCATATACAATTCACTAAGTTTTTATCACTTTATTCAATATTAATTCTATTACAATTTGTGTTTACTATAGTCATGTCTCAACAATAACAATTTCACTAATCAATTCTTATATCACCAATTTCATATCATAACTTATTTCACAAATTCATTTTCTTATTTCTTTTAATAGCTCAATCACATTTATTCGGAATTTATCATTTCACATATTTACCCCTATTAACTTTACTCGGACCTTGGCGGATACATGGATCCAACCAAACACACCAATACGGCACATTGTGCCTAAAACGGTACATAGTACCTAATCAGTATATGACACATAAAGTGCCTGAAATACGACACACGAGGTGCCTGAAATACGACACATAGTGCCTGAAATACGACACATAAAGTGCCTGATCGGCAAAGCCGATAAATCCCGTACTCTTCCAAATCCTATGGCATGCCAACTATATCCACCCTAGCCCGACTAGTTAATAGGGTATCGAAATCATATATCCATATCACTTTCACTTTTAATTGATCATAATCATTCGGATTCAATTCAATCACAATAGCAATTCAATCACAATTTCAAATTCACATAAATCACATAATTTCACTTCAAATCACATTTCAACTCAATTTGATTCAATTCCAATACATATTTATCACTTAATTCATTCTTGATACTTACCTCAATCTGCTTATCATATATATTAATTTAAAATATAATGAATAATCAAATTTAAATTATAGTAATACTAACCCGGATTTCTCGCGTTTACTCCTCGTTTACTTTCTCTTTTCCTTACTTGCTCGATACTTCTGATTCTCTGCTAGCTACGAAAATAATAATAATTTACATTATTAATTACAGCATTAAAATTTAAATAATTGAATTTTTATTCAATTCCTACTCTTCCTCTTCATTCTACATTCTTTATACCCAATTCTATCATTTATTCATATATTCTTTTAAAGCTATCTTCCTGCGCAACAGTCACTAAATTATTTATATCTGGAGCTACGAAACTCCAAATCAAGTTCCATTAATTTTCCCTGAAACTAGACTCATGTATCTTTCTACCATAAAATTTCCAGAATTTTTAGTTTTTCCAATTAATACAGTTTATTCCTCAAATTTACCCCTGATTCACTGTCTGATAGTTCCGCCCCTCCTGTACTAAAGTTCAATTATCTCATAGCTCAAGACTCGGATAATGTTCTAGTCTATTTCTCTTGAAATTAGACCCACTGAGGATTCTAAAAATATAAATTACATCTCATAACTATTTTTGTACAATTTTTAATAATTTTATCAAAACTGAACAGGGGATTTCAGAGTCATTCTGAACTAGTCTTACAAAAATTATTATATCTCATGATCTAAAATTTCTTTGCTTACACGTTTCTTCTATGAGAAATTAGACTCAATAAGCTTTAATTCCATATTTTGTTCATCCTCTAGTTCAATTTCAACAATTTTTAGTGAATTTTTAAAGTCAGACCATTGCTACTGTCCAAAGCTGTTTTGGTGTAAAATGTTAATAACCAAATTTATAGCACCAATTCACACCTTATTTCTATTCAAATTTCATTCAAACTCAAATTTAATTATTAAATTTTCAACATATTTTCCTAATTTCAAATTTTCCTCAATTTAGTCCCTACAATATAAAACTTATGAATTACTTTACAATTCAATCCTTATTTCACTTCTAACTTCAATTTCTATCAATTTAATCCCTAATCCATCATTTTATTCAACATGAACCATATTTAGAAATCTAATAACTTTCAAAATATCAACTTAATTTCACTAAAACTTTATTCCAAAGCTTCTAAAACATCAAAATTAAGTAAAAAGGACTAAATTAACTTACCTATTTAAACTTTATGCTTCAAACCCCCAATTTTCCCTTTTCTTTCTTTCCTTCCTTTTTCTCCTTCTTTCTCCCCTGTTTTCACGTTTGGCTCTCTGTTTCTATTTCTATTCTTTACTTTGTTTTGTTTTATATATATATAATAACTTAATAATAACTATAATAAAAATCTATTAACAACAAATATTTATTTAACACTTGTACCAATCATTTTTATACACTTTTTTTTATATATAATAACAATTATAACATTTAATATACACAATTCAAGAAAAATCTTGATTTTTCTTCCATTTACCGCCTCATTTCATGTGTATGGCTTAATTGCCATTTTGATCCTTTTTATTTTCTATTACTTTAGAACTAAACTTTCACACTATATTCAATTTAATCCTTTTATCCAATTATCCTTAATTAAGCTGAATTTACTTAATTAAACTTTGATTAACCACTCACTTAACTTCATAATTATTTTTAATAAATATTTTCTAATCCATTTTTCAGAACGAAGGCCCGAAAATAAACTTTTCCAATAACCGTAAAAAAATTCGGGTCGTTACACGACAGGTTGTCAGGTCGATGTCGTTGGTGCCTGACGACCTGTCACTGATGTGACCCTTCGATCACGGGCCCAGGTTCCGATACCCAAATTTTAAATTACCAATTTTTCCAACTTTAAATATATATATATTATAAAATAATAGAGTGTTGCCTGGCACATCGACTAAAAAATAATTTTTTTAAAGAGGAGAGGGGTGCCACCGATTGGTCAGGCGGCACTAACTTGTTACTGTAACATTTGCCTAGAATAATTCATATTAGTGGCTTTATCCTATTTTTGTAATTACTATTTATGTAAAAGAACCTTTCATTTAGGGTTTTTTTATTTGATAAGGACAAATGTTTTTTGGTTTTGGGTTGTTATCGTAGGCTTAGAACTCACCATAGGTCATGGCTGATATAATGGACCAATTTCAGGTTTGCATTAGGTTAGGCCCAGACCAGTTTTCTTCTTCTTTTTCATTAATATGTTTTTTTTTTGTTAAAGTACCTGGGAGGCCCCTGTATTATGGGGACTAAATCAAATTAGTCCCTTTATTATTAAATAGACAGTTTAATCCCCATATTGAAAAGTTGTAATTTGTAACAAAGTTAACGTTTACTATATACAAAATATCTTTAAATTTATTTATTTTTTTAATTACATTTCAATTCAAAACAAAAAATTTCATTTATAAAACAATACGAATTTTGAAAATATTAACTCTATTAAACACTATTAACTTTGAGGTAATCACGGTTCTCCATCGTGTACTTTGCTATATGGTGAGATTTCTGTGAATTGCGACGTTGCTCAATACAGTTCTGCTTTTTGTATTTTCATATTGTCCATTGCATGCATGTGCAGTTCGTATATGCATGTATATCAATTATTGCTTGTTTCAAAGGTTTCCTTTAAATAACTTGGTTCCATGTGTTCATGCTTAATTGTCAGTTCTTCTAATGTCTTGCTTAATACAGTAATCATTGGAGGAAAAATATTCCTGTTCTAGCAAAATCACATAGGGTATATGCAATTGATCTTATTGATCTTACATAACTTAAAATTACAAATGTGATGATCCAATGTTACACTACATGATGAGAAAACAATAGTTAACAGATTTGTAATTCAATGCAGAGAAAAATAGCAAAAAACTCGATAATGATGATAAGGAAGCAACAGTAGCTGTGCATGGTTAAAGCTAGAAAATTTTTTTAGGGAAGACTGAAATTAAATTATAATTTTTACAATAGTAAAAATATAATTTTATCATTTTAATAGCCTATATATTTATCATTTTTAAATGATTAAATCAATTTTTTATCATTTTTAAGAAGAGTAAAGTGCAATTTTAACTTTACTAATTTATAATTTTAAAAAAAATTTAAGAACCCAGAGACAATATTTTCCATTTTAAGGCAGGGCTAAGCCACTGCCTTACTTACCCTCCATCCCCCATCCCCCACCTAATATCCAAATTTAACACTTAAACTTCAATTAAAAATAATAATTTATTAGTAAATATTAAAATATTGACACACCATTTAATATATATTTATTCAAACAATTTACTTAATTTTATAGAAAAATATTATAGTGAATGGATAATTTTGTTGGAAGACTTTTAAATTAAAATTAATAATTTAAAAGATATTAATAATTTTTGGTGCGTAAAATATCATGATTGCATAGGCATGGGATGAAGCTATGATTGCACAGGTGTAGAATATCAAATTTTAAAATTTTTATAAATATTTTAAATTTTAAAAATTATTTTTCAAAATTTGAAAATTACTTTGATTTTTTTTTTTTGTAATTTTTGTTAAAAGAAATCTTAAAATTGACAGGGACCAAAAGTTTTCTATACTAATCTGTTATTCGAATTATTCGAGTTATTCGAATTGAAAAAATTCAACTCAACTCCAACCCGAAATTTGAAATTTCTTATTCGAGTTGACTTGAATAATTCGAATAAATTAGTTCGATTAGCTCGAAATTTGAATTTTTTTTTGTTTTTCGAATCGAATTGAATTTTTTGTTCACCCATAGTTAGATGTAATATCATAGTAATGAGCGTGGAGATTAATTATAATAAAAATGTAAAATGATTATAAGATACTAGATTAAAATTTCTATATAATTGAATTTATAATTATTTTAAAATTAAAAAAACTATTAGTAATTAAAAAAAGGGTAAATTACACCAACAGTCACCCAACTTGGGGTAACTGACAAAACAGTCACCTAGGTTTCATTTTAGTCACTTAACTTTTAAAAAGTAACAAAACGGTCACCAACGTTATAAAAAAGTGACAAAATAGTCACTAATTAACGATTATCGTTAGAGTATTAATGGCATGGCTGACGTTAACTTGCCACGTTGGCCAAACGACGGATTGGGGCTGGTTTAAGGGAAAAAATGGGTAAGGAAAAAACGATTAGAATCAGAAATCATTTTTTAGGGTTAGAATCAGATTAGGATTGGGATTTGGGGGGAGAAAAAGGAAAATTGGTTTGGAAAATTTCGATCCTGATTTAGGATTTTTTAGGGTTTGAACTAATTTGAGACTTGATTAAGAAAGATTTAGGGTTAGAAATCCATTCAAGAAATCGATTTTAATAGTCTATTTTGTTTGGGGAGAAAAGAAGACGAACCAGAAACCATTTTGTCAGCGAGAGCGACAATGAGCAATAGAAAAGAAGCTACCAGTGTTGTTACATCCACTTTAACGGGTAAGTTGTTACATCCACTTTAAATTTTTTGGATTTTAACGCTATTATTTCGATTCTAATTTTGATTTCAATTTTTATTTCGATTTTGATTTCAATATGGAAACAGTTACGAAATGTGATTTTGATTTTGATTTTGATTCTAATTTCGATCTCGATTTAGATTTAAATTTTAATTTTAATTTCGATTTGGATTTCGATTATAGGTTATTTCGATTTTGGATTTATTTGAAAATTATTAATGTACATGATGTTTATTGTTTGGTTTGATGGGCATGATGTTTATTGTTTGGTTATTAAAGTGTGCTAGTGTGCATGGAAAATTGGGATTCTTGGGTTTTTCCTTTAATATCTTCATGGGGAGGAACTAGTGGAAAGGAGAGACATTTTTTTTTAATCTATCCAATGATGGAATGCTTTTTTTGGGTTGTGTGTCCTAGTGAGTTCCTTTTCCCCTCACAGTTATGGGATTTGGTGGATAAATTTTAAGCTTTGTTTCTTTTGTTGTTTTATGTGTTTATATCTTGTTTGTTTCTCTGCCTCTTTGTTTTAATGCTTCATGGCTTGTCTTTTTATGATGTGGAATTTGTTTTCATAAATGTTGATGTGCTTAAAATTATTGCAATTCAACATCAAGTTCTGTTTCGCTGGGTTGACTCTGTTTCTATTTTTTCATAATCAATGTTTTTCTTTTTTGTATGCGTATAACAACTGTAAACAATGTGGTTTCCATGGCTTTTGTTATATCTTAAAAAATTCCCATTAATTTTACTAAGATCCATCAATGTTTGATGTTTATTGTTTGTTTCTGCCATTGTATAAATGTCATTATCAGCATGATGTTTATTGTGTATATTGTGTATATCTACCATTATCAAACTGGTTATTGCCTGTTATTGTCTGCCATGTGCATGACAAAAATGGTTGTGTTTGATTAAATTATTTTTTGTGTTGGTTGTTGTCTGCCATGTGCATGACAGAAGTGTTTGGATTAAGTTATTGAGTATTTTGTATTGGTTATTGTCTGACATAAATGGTTAAAGTGTTTGCCTATATTGTCTTCTTTTATTGATGAGTACTTTATTTGGCAGGTTTAAATGATGAAACTTTTAATGAGAATGAAGAAAACATGTCTGGTAATGATCTGTCTGGTAGTGATAGTGATGCATCTGAAAGTGTTAGTTTAGATCGTTTAAACATTGATGGTATAGAAGTAGATGAACTGTCTGATACTGATGATTCTGGGAGGCTAGATAGTACACATGAAACTGACTCAGATGGCCAAATTAGCCTGAGTTCAACCTAGAGAATGACATGGATAATCCTAGACTTAATGTTGGAATGTTATTTAAGTCTAAAAGACAGTCTAAAAGAAGCTGCCAAGCAGTATGGTAGGTTGAATAGTTATTTTATTAAGTTTCCAAAAAATGATTTAAAAAGGTTAAAGGCAGTTTGTAGTGACAAATGTTCTTGATTCATATGGGCTTCTAGGTTAAACCCTAATGACCCTACTGACCAGACTTGGCAAATTAGGAGTTCAAACCCTAACCACACTTGTTCTAAAGTCTATAAAAATAGGAATGTAACCGCAGCCTGGATAGGTGAACAGTATAAAGAAAAATTCATTGCTGATCCTAATTATTCTCTGAAATCATTACAGCAAGATGTTAAAAGAGATTTTTGTTGCCTAGTCTCATTAACCAAATGTAGAAGGGCTAAACTTAGGGCATTGGAATTAATTGAAAGAGCTCGTAAGGCTCAATATGAGAAGATTTATGAGTACTTATTAGAGGTTAGGACCCAAAATGAGGAAACAACTGCAATCTGTTATTTGGATAACAGGTTATTTCAAAGGATGTATGTCTGTTTGCAGGCATGCAAAGATGGCTATAGGGCTGGTTGTAGGAGGATAGTAGGTTTAGATGGATGTTTCTTGAAAGGCTACTATGGTGGCTACTTGCTTGCAGCTGTTGGGATAGATGCAAATAATGGCATCTATCCTCTTGCATATGCTGCTATCGAAAGTGAAAACCAAGTATCATGGCTTTGGTTCTTGGAGTTGCTTGCAATAGACTTGGAAATTGTAAGCTCGTACCAGATTTCTTTCATGTCTGACAAACAAAAGGTAAAACTCTATTTATTTATTTTTATGTTGTTTCTATTTAAGGTTTGTCAAAGTACTAAACTGTTTTTTACTAATTGCAGGGACTGTTGGAAGCAATATGCATGTTGTTTCCTAATGCAGAAACAAGACACTGTGTTGGACATCTACATTCCAATTTTAAGAAGGCTGGTTTTCGAACAAAAGAGTTAAAAGATTTGCTTTGGAAAGCTGCCAGAGCAAGCACTATAAGGGAGTTCGATGATGCCATGGATGAATTAAGGAACACCAATCAGCATGCTTATGATTGGTTGAAGAAGAAGAGCCCTACTCACTGGTCAAGGTCTCACTTCTCATTTAGAAGCCATTCTGACATGTTGGTGAACAATCTGTCTGAATCATTTAACAAGGTAAACCCCTATGTTTTATGTTTCTTACTAATCATTAGCAATTTACTAATCATTTATGTTGTTTATTGACAGATTATACTGGAAGCAAGAGGGAAACCTATACTGACCATGATGGAAACAATAAGGACCAAGATAATGTTGCTTATTGTCAATAAGAAAGAAGAAGCCGACAAATGGAAAAGAATGTTGTGTCCAAAGATCAAGAAAAATGTGGATGCAAATATAAAAGACTCATTAAGGTAAAAAAATTTCTAATGCCTATATTACATGGTCATATTGTTTGAGTACTTTTGAGTTGCTTTTGAATTTGCTTTCGGTTAAAATTTTTTGATGCCTATATTACATGGTCATATTGTTTAATCTCTTTTGAGTTGCTGTTAAATTTGCTTTCGGTTAACATTTTCTGATGCCTATATTACATGGTCATATTGTGACAAAAAAGGAACATCTGGGTCTGTTTTGCTATTTTTGTTCTAGTAAGAGAGAGGAATTGAAGGAAACGAGAGTTATGGGGTTGGTTGGTGCCCAAGAATATGGTAAAGGGGAAAGGGCTTTGTCTTTGGGAACAAGAGCAAGTACAAGAGAATGGATTCTGAGTTATCTGATGAATTTGATGATGAGGCTTCAAATTTTCTTGCTTGTGCTATTTTTGCATCTCTCAACAATGTTGTTCTTGGCTATGGTAAGTTTTTTCTATTTGCTTTGGTGGCTTCAAAAGTCAAGCCTGTTCTTTTTTTTCTAACATGCAGTGAGTATTTTTGTATAATATGCACGTTGGTGGGGCTGTTTTTTTAGGGGTGTGTCTGTATCATTCTTTGTGGGACTATTTTTATAATATACATGCTTACTATTTTTTAGTGTGTTCCATCACATACTGGTGGGGACAAGTATCAGGTTGAATGTGGTCCAGGCAGCCAGCATGTGGTGGACTTAGTTGAGAAATCCTGTTCCTGCAAGGATTAGGATCTCACTGGCATCCCTTGCATGCATGCTTTAGCTGTTATTCATCACAAAGATGAGTTCCCAGAGACCTATTTACAAACCTGCTACACTAAGCAAACCCAACTTCAAATTACTCCAACTTTGTAAGTCCAGTCAGGGGTCCTAAACAATAGACCTCTTTATCAAACATGCTACAAATACTGCCTCCTCCATTAAGAAGGCCACCTGGCAGACCTACTAAGGTGAGAAAGAAAGAACCTGATGAAGGACAAACAACAGACAGGTTGAGCAAGAGAGGGGTGGAGATGAGGTGCAGTAAATGCAAAAGAATAGGCCACAATAAGAGGAGTTACAAAGGGGAAGTTGGCCAAAACATTCCGGTAAGTAATTTGCTTTAATTTATAGAATACTTCTATCAATGAATTTGTTTGTTTTTCACATTTCTCTTATTCTTGTAGGTTAAAAGACATCAACTTGGTGCCCCAACTCAGCAACAGGCTACTTGAAATCAGCAAGAGGGTAACCCAACACAACAAGGTGCCCCAACTCAGTTACCTACTGTCCCACCTACTGCCCCTACTCATTAAGAAGCTGCTAGAAGACAAAAGCTCCCATTAAAGAGAAAATCAACCACAACCACTGTTAGATGGATGCCTTCTACTCAAGAGTCATCCATGACAGACCATTGACGATGATGTGAATAGACTACATTTTGTTAACATTTTGAAACTATGTAAATTTGCCCGCTACTGATTGATTAACTTAGGCAGATAATTTTTTGGGAAATTTTCCTATGATTGCTACTGTTGATAAACTTAGGCGTAGTTATTGATTTTTTTTGTAATTTTCCCTGCAATTTACTTCTGTTCAATTGTGGTGAATTGTAGGAAAATTTAGCAATATTTTGCCTCTCGTTTATTTTGTAAACAGTTTGGCATTTTGGCCTTAATATATGAGCATTGATCTATTCTATTTGTTATCCATCTGTTGTCTTTTTTTATATATGAGTTAAGCAATTGTTAAGCAATTTGTATACCAATTGTTGTCTTTTCTAACCAGCAGTCATGTATACTGACTATTAAACAATTTGTATACCAAATGTTATCTTTTTGAACCAGCAGCCATGTATACCAAGTGTAGAGCATTTTGTATACCTACTGTTATCCTTTCTAACCAACAGCCATGTATACCAAGTGTTAACTGATTTGTAAACAACATAAGCAACAACATTTGTTAACCAACAGTCAAGTATAACATTTGTTAAGCAACAAATATATTCCAACACAATTTGAAATCAACAAAAAATTTCCATTCCAGCACCCATGTATACCAGTAGCCATATACCAACAGCATGAGCTATTGAAGGTTAGCCATGTATACCAGCAGCCATCTATACCAACATAAGCAACAATTTACCAGCAACAAAATTACAAAACATACACTGGTTTTCAATGAACATAACATGATTTTTAAGGTTTTAAAAACAACAAAACAGTAACAATTGCAAGCACAAAAAACCAGGTTCTTCTCTCCCTCTTTCTTGCATCCTCCAATGTCCTCACTTTTTTTAGCAGACCCAGCAACACAACTCTTGAAGGGGGTGTCAATGGTGGATCAAACCAGCTGAAAAATCGACATGGTTTTCGAAATCTATTGCCGAAATTCATACACCCAAAAAACCTCCTACCTGGGTTGTCATGGGACCAAGACATGTTTAATTTGGCTGGGTTTCCACAATAGCACAACGGAAGTGATTCAGGCATCTCCATTTTTCCTCTTCTCCTTCTTCTTCTTCTTCTTTTCCTCCTCCTCCTCCTCTTCTTCTTTCTTTTTTCTCTTTTTCTCTAACCCTAAAATGGCATTGCTGACTTAAGGGACTTGAGGCAACCGGCCAGCTGGACTTCAGCTTGACAGAAAGGATGCTGTTAACGGCCACGTCACTATTCTGTGACGTCTGTGACGGAAAACGGTAAAAAGGACCGTTTTGTTACTTTTTGAAAGTTAAGTGACTGAAATGAAACCTAGGTGACTGTTTTGTTAGTTACCCTAAAGTTGGGTGACTGTTGGTGTAATTTACCCTTAAAAAAATTATTAGTAAAGATGGTATATAGATATAGCAAAAGAAAAAGAGAAGGCATTTGTGCCATGTTAGTGTTGAAGCAAAATAGTGTTATTGTTAGCTATTAGGCATCATGCCATCCTTTTTTATAATGAGCACTACATGAGGGGTTTTTTTTGGATTAAATTATGCTGTTGGTCCTAATACTTACATAGAGTTTGAGATTTAAAGTCAATCTTCCTACTTTTTCAATTTAAAATTTTTAATTTGTTAGTAGTTTCTATTAAAACTTATCAATTTATATGTTAATTTATTTGCCATGTCATATGAATACAGCATAACAAAAGTTTGAAAAAAAATACTTATAATTTTAATGTCCGGAGTAAGATTTTTAATTAAAAATAAAATAAATTAAATCTTTTTTAATTCTCTAAATACATAAATTAAATCTAAAATTTTAACTTCTTTTTGTTTACTTACTATCCAAACCATCTCAAAATTTTGATATTGAAGCGGCTTTAAAATTTACATTTGCAAACTCTCTAAGATGGCTCCACGTGTACCTTAATTTTGCTCACAATGAGCATAGATATATTGATCATCATCATCATCATTTAATTGAAGGAATAGATGCATGCATATATATCAGCAGTTACTCATCAATACTCAAACATTGATTTCATTGCATTCAAGTATTTGGCTTGAATAATAAGAATACATGAAAATCTTGTTCAAAGATTAAGCTTACTTGAATAACAAATGTGATGCTCTAATGTTACACTACACAATGAGAAAACAATAGTTAACAGATTTGCGATTCAATGTAGAGAAAAATAGCAAAAACTCGATAATGATGATCATGAAACAACAACAGCTACGCATGGTCGAAGCTAGAAAATTTTTTTAGGGAAGGTCGAAATTAAATTATAATTTTTACAATAGTAAAAATACAATTTTATCATTTTAATAGCCTATATCTTTATCATTTTTAAACGATTAAATCAAATTTTTATCATTTTTAAGAAGAGTCAAAGTGAAATTTTACCTTTACTAATTTAAAAATTTTAAAAAAAAATTAAGAACCTAAAGACAATATTTTCCATTTTGTGCAGGGCTAAGCCACTGCCTTACCCTTCCCCTTCTTTCCTGTGTGCCTGATGATCGACCTTGTGCTACTCCTTACGACCATGTGCTATTCTCTACTTCACCTTGATAACAAATACAACATCACGATCACAGCTTCATCCCACGACTGTGCAATCATGACATTCTACGCACCAAAAATTATTAATATCTTTTAAATTATTAATTTTAATTTAAAAGTCTTCCAACAAAATTATCCATTCATTATAATATTTTTCAATAAAATTAAGTAAATTATTTGAATAAATATATATTAAATGGTGTGCCAATGTTTTAATATTTACTAATAAATTATTATTTTTAATTGAAGTTTAAGTGTTAAATTTAGATATTGGGTGGGGCGAATATAGCTCATGGGAGCCACACACTAATAACTAATTTAGTTTTTTTGTTGGTACTTATACGAACCTGTTGGGCAGGCAATTTTTTTCCTTTGTTAGTAAAGGCATTACGAAATCGCAAATGCAGTAAGTACTAACAAATGCAAAAAACCTTAAACAACTAACCATACCAAAAAACAACCACATACCCAAACAGAATACACAAAAACCAGAAAATCCCTTCAACAAATGTTGCTCACAGGTCAACAGAGCAAACACCAGCATCACAGCCACTTAATATATCAGAAATAGCAAACCATACATTTGAATACTCATGATCAACGCAGTGTTGAAGTTTATAACAAACAGCAAAGAAAACAGAAATGATAACTAAGTAGACTTTATTCATTAAGTAATTCTTTTACGATTCACAAGAGGAGTAAACAAAAGCCTGTAATCGTACTCAAACAAAATTCACATTATAGAACTTAAAATGATAAAGGTACGCAAAATATCTGGTTTAGGTTCGTCTTCCTTTCGATACAACTCTTGTCTTATTTTGATGGCTTTGAGTTTCTCAAGAAATATGTCTCTCTCACCCTTGTAGTAAATGGTTTTAGGATGTAAGCCTTTCTTGACAACGTTGGCGAAGAGAACCATTATTGTGTTCTCTATTCTCCACCCAGACCACTTTTCAAGTTTACCCGTGGCCATAACGTAGGTCCTCACATCATTTTTTAACCCCAACCTATTAAATACCTCACGGCCATATGAATGTTTCCTGATATACACAATGTATCAAGCAACATATCTGAAGCAACAGGACTACAATAGAAATCAGATCTTATCATTTTTCCAACGATGGCTAAAGTATTTTTATTACGTTCAAGAAATAGTGGGTCAACATCCGAAGGAGATGGTCGTGGAGTATTTAGTAAATAAAGGAGCATAGTTTAGAAAGTTTAAAAAGATTAAGAGAACTTCGTAGGAAGCTTGGAGGTTTTCGTGAGAAGCTAAAGGTGAAAGAAGAAAAAAGAAAGCTTAGAGGTTATTGTGGGAAGCTCACGGTGAAAGAAGGAAAAAAATTAAGGGTTTTGTGGGAGATGAGCAAGAAGGCGCATCTGATATATAATGCAGAGGAGGGGGCATTAAAGGAAACATGCGCGTAATAGAAAAACCATACAAATTTGCTGTTACAGGAGTGTAGGTGGATTTTTTTTTTGTTTTATGCCCGGGTGACTTTGGCTCTGCAAAATGGATGAAGAAGAGAGAAACCGTGCAGGATGTATATAATCCCACTTAAGATGGACTAAAGAGGCAATTTCACCTTTATTTCTTAAGTCAGACTATATACATGCTGTACGGTTTCTCTCTTCATCCATTTTGCAGAGCCAAAGTCACCCGGACACAAAACAAAACAAAAAAAAACAAAATACCAAAATTCCCCTGCACTCCCATTACAACAATTTCGTATGGTTTTTCTGTTACGCGCATATTTCCTTTAATGCCCTATCTGCATTATATATCAGACACGCCCTCTTGCTCATCTCCCACAAAATCCTTAGTTTTTTTTTCCTTCTTTCACCGTAAGCACAAAAACCTCCAAGCTTTCTTTTTCTTTTTCACCGTAAGCACAAAAACCTCCAAGCTTTCTTTTTCTTTCTTTCACCTTGAGCTTCCCACGAAGTTCTCTTAATCTTTTTAAACTTTCTAAACCATGCTCCTTTATTTTACTGAATACCCACGACCATCTCCTTCGAATGTTAACTCACCATTTCCTGAACGTAATAAAAATACTTTAACCGTCGTTGGAAAAATGATAAGATCCGATTTTATCATAGTCCTGTTGCTTCAGATATGTTGCTTGATACATTGTGTACATCAAGAAATATTTCTCTAGCCGTGATGTTTTAATACAAGTGGAGTTAAAAAATGATGTAAGGACCTAAGTTATGGTCACGGGTAAACTTGTGAAGTGGTCTGGGTGAAGAATGGAGAACACAATAATGGCTCTCTTTGCCAACGTCGTCAAGAAAGGCCTCCACCCTAAAACCATTTACTACAAGGACGAGGGAGATATTTCTTGAGAAACTTAAAGCCAACAAAATAAAGCAATGGTTGTATCGCAAAGAAGACGAACCTAAATAAGATATTTTGCATATCATTTTAAATTCTATAATGTGAATTTTGTTTGAGTATGATTACAGGATTTTGTTTCCTCTCCTTATATGAATCGTAAAAGAATAGCTTAATGAATAAAGTTTTCTTAATTATCATTTCTGCTTTCTTTGTTATTTGTTATAAACTTCAACACTGCATTGATTATGAGTATTCAAATATATGGTTTGTTGTTTCTGGTATATTAAGTGGCTACATTGCTAGTGTTTGCTCTGCTGACCTGTGAGCAACATTTGTTGAAGGGATTTTCTAGTCTTTGAGGAGTTTGTGTATCCTATTAGGGGTGTAGTTATTTTTAGGTATGGTTAGCTGTTTAAGGTTTTTTGCATTTGTCAGTGCTTATTACACTTGCGAATGCCTTACCTGAGCAAAGAAAAAAAAATTGTCTACCCAACACGTCCTTTTAAGTACCAACACAAAAACTAAATTAGTTATTAATGTGTGGCTCCCATGAGCTATTTTTCCCCATCCCCCACCTAATATCTGAATTTAACACTTAAACTTCAATTAAAAATAATAATTTATTAGTAAATATTAAAATATTGGCACACCATTTAATATATATTTATTCAAACAATTTACTTAATTTTATAGAAAAATATTATAGTGAATGGATAATTTTGTTGGAAGACTTTTAAATCAAAATTAATAATTTAAAAGATATTAATAATTTTTAGTGCGTAAAAATATCATGATTGCACAGCCGTGAGATGAAGCTATGATCGCGATGTTGTATTTGTTATGAACGTTAAGTAGGGAGCAACACAAGGTCATAGGGAACAGCACAAGGTCGGTCATCAGACACACAGCAAAGAGTGGAAGAGGGGGAGGGTAAGTAAGGCAGTGACTTAGCCCTGCCTCAAAGTGGAAATTATTATCTTTAGATCCTTAAATTTTTTTAAAATTTTAAATTAATAAAGGTAAAATTACACTTTGACTCTTTTTAAAAATGATAAAAATTTGATAGGCCACTAAAATGATAAAATTGTATTTTTAGTATTGTAAAAATTATAATTTAATTTGTCTTCCCTAAAAAAATATTTTAATTTCTACCATGCGCAACTGCTGTTGCTTCATGATCATTATTGAGTTTTTGCTATTTTTCTTTGCATTGAATTGCAAATCTATTAACTATTGTTTTCTCATCGTGTAGTGTAACATTGGATCGTCACATTTGTAATTCAAGTAGGCTTAATCTTTGAACAAAATTTATGTTAATCTTTGAACAAGCAATTCAAATAAGAATAACCTTTATGTTAAGAAGAGTTTGATAAGGTAAGTTGAAATTTTACCTCAGCAAAAACTGAAACAATCTTTTAGGAAGGAAATTATGGTTGGGACCCAAAACTTCATTGTCGGACCGGAACACACATTAGAGACATTGTTAATAATGGGCATTAACAACATACTGAAGCCAAAAAAAAAAACCCTGATATGAGACAAGGTTAGCTGAAAAAAAGCTGATCTAACCTCTCAACCATTGAACAAAGTTGTTCGTGAACAACTTTGGCTTCAATCAGATCACCTTTTATTGGCAAGCAGTTTAACCATGCAGGAACAACCTACCAAACACAAAAGAGTGTGCGCAAGGCAAAGCAAACATTAAGAAAACAAAAAATAAAACATCAAATAAGCTTTTAAGACATAAGCAACCAGTATTACTTATGTGAAAAATGCAATGCAGATCAAAAGAAGTGTATACAGAACTGATTCTATCTTAAGTTGTAGAATATCTCTGTGTATTAATACATAGAGAAGATCCACAAGCAACACTCCCCAGCAATATACAATGATTCACAATAAAGCATTATATCTAATGTAACATAAGAGATGGATGCCCTAGGAATATACCAATTCAGGGTAATGTCTATTAGAAAAGCATATATTTATGTCAGAGGAAGGAGAGTTGTTTATTGACTATCAAACTGCATCATCATGCACCAGCGGTACTGGAATGTTTCCATTGTTTAAACTTTCTATGAAGATGTTCATCTTGTTCAAAATAGATATTCAGACCTCTAAAAAGAAAACAGCACTAAATCCAAACTGATAAAAGAGTTAAAATTTACTGGTATGACCATTTTTACAAAATAGAAAAGGAAAAATGTTTGTTAGTATTATTGAAAACCTTGGAAAAACCATCAAGTAGGCCATCAACTTACCTTATAGAGACAATGGTTCTTAATCTGATGCTCAGCTATGTATACATAAAACTATATTATGTTTAACAATGTGTATGCAAGAACATGTCAAAAAGCGCTTTAATTTACTTTTGCAGCCACTAACAAAAAATGAAGAGGGGAGAAAAAATGTGCATTTCAATTCCACCAAGGCTCTCCTCTACCCTAAGAGAGGATTAGAATATTGGAAAATGTGCAACAGTTTCAAGCACAAACATAGAGAACAGTATGGCCCATTGTACATAAGACATGGCACTGGCTTTAACAAGAAGATACATTTGGGTACTTCAAACAATAGCTCAGAAATGTGCTTTATTTTAATGCAAACCACAGATTTTTCGTTTCATATCAAAAGGGCGAAATAACTTGGAAATATGATTTTATGGCCTGCCATACCTGAGTTGCATCAATACTGTCTCGGTGGAACAGACATTTTTCCCAAAGCAGAAACAGCATTATCATATGCCATAACATTTTCAGGTTGCGAAGCATTAGGATGTCGAATTACAGCATTTAACCTTGATAAAGCCTCTGGAGAAAGTTTACCTCCCAACAAGTGGCTTAAATACAGGTCCACCAAATTCAGCATAAACACCAAGCCCATATACTGCTGCCTGGAACATAAAATCATAATATTTAATTCAATCTCAAGTCTCAACAATCCATAGCGCTTTGGATGCCAGAAGTAAGAAAATACAAACCTGTCGCACATCTGGGTTCTCATCATTGCAAGCCTTCAATATGAAAGGAGGATATGTGTCATAATATCTGTTTCAACCAATTTACAGCAATAAGCAATTGCATCAAGTGATTCTCTATGATAATAACGAGTATAAGAAAATTAGGCAGCTTACTTTAAAGCTGCCTCACGACACTGTTCGGCAACATCATCAAAAATACAAATTGCAATTCTTCGTTCTTCAGGTGCCTTATCTTTGCCCTGTTTTATACACATAGAAAGAGAGAGAAATATATGAGCATACTTCAGGAAAGAACTCTTTTACTCTGGAAGTTCCTCAAGAACTGATTTTGGAAACAAGAGACAACTTTCTTGGAACTCACCCACATAGGAGTAAGATATGAAGATAGCTCATCAAAGAAAGGCAGGAAAGAGGCTTTAGATGTTTTGATCAAAGTTCCCAAGATTTCACCCTGCTGGAAGCAGAAACGGATGCTTTAATGGATCCAAAAAGGATAATAACAGATAAATAAATATTAGCTTGTCATTTTTGTGCTGTATATCATAGCTTTTATTTTCGTACTTGGTCAAAAACTTCTTCCTCTTGCTCATTTTCCTCTTTAATCAACTCTCCCTCCTCAGCATCAAAGTCTTCAGCTTTGGCTCTTTCAGCTCTCTCACTTTTTCTGCTAACACTAGCTGTGATTACTTGTTTTATCTCATCCACAATAGATCTAACTTGACTTCCATCTAGCAGAGGACCAGAGATCTGAAAGAGACAAATTGTTCTCAGACATTGGGGCTAAACACTTAGTAGTTAGTACAAAAAAAGTTCTCAGACATTGGGCATGAAGACTTAGTACTTCATGTATTATAAACGATCTCTTATCAAAGGTACTGATACATGTGAACCAAAATGAATGAAAGAAAAAGGCCAAGAATGGAGCTCTGAAATGTTTTCTCAAATGCTTAGTCACATATATTGACTAAAAGAGAGAGAAACAAGAGCTCATAGACAGCCAGGAAATATTAGGGTTCAGTTTTTAACAGACACGACAGGTTTAATTGAGGAATCAGTTCAACTTATTAGCCAATGTTAAAATACCATATTAAGTTCAAGTAACCATCCTTGTTTTTATTTATTTAAATAAATTCTAACCATCTCTTGCTCAATAAAATTCATTCAAAAGCAGAATAATTTCAAACAGAAAACAGTGAAAAGAAGAGAAACTTCATAATTAACTTCATTTAATAATAGCACAAACCTGTGCGCATTCATTCCATTCATCTAACATGCTTGCACATATTTCCGTATCAGGTTCCTGCAAGAATGTGGTAATTTAAGTTTTCATCTATGACAAACAACAGATCAATAATGCAAGTTTCGATACATGAATACTCCTAAGAACAAACAACAATAACCTTATGCAATGCCTCCACTAGAACCGGAATAATGTAATCAGACAATTGCTTACGCCCTTGAGCCATTCCCTTCTCCACAGCTAATTTTGCAGAAGGCAATAACTCCGGCATAGCTTCAAACAAAATAAAAGAAATGGCCAAGACAATTAATAGAAGCCTAACAAACTTGAAAAGGAAAACATTTTAAGTAAAATAGAAACAGCATATCATAACCATTCTACCTGAAACAGCAGCTTTTCTAACTTCTTCGTGGAAATAAAATTTAAGAAGAGGAACTAGAGTCGGGGCAACCTGCACCATATGTCCACCATTTTGCTAGTATCACATTGCTAGAAAGTCAAGAATAAAAACCCAATACATTGAATTGAAACACACCTGATTAATCCAAGGAAAAAAAATCCTTCCTTCAACTCATCAGCATAGCAACAAAGCATTTTACATCCTGTTGCCTTTTCCTCCAGGACGTTAGTCTTGATCCCAATTCTTCTATCCCCGAGGGTAATGGTTTCCATACTGAACATACAATACCAGAAATAACCTTACTATAATACAAAACAACATATTACAAAATAACATTCTATTTCTCTAAGCCAACACAGTCAGGCCAGTAGTCTGTGGGTCTATGTGGTGTTTGCAGACATGAGCATGACCAGGAATTTCTTAGATCATCTTTGTATGTATCTTTGTGTAGCATAGAGAGAAGTAGAAAAGAGAAAGAGAGGAGATTGAGCCTTGGGCAATACAAATGATGGAATGATAAACAAGATACAGATGAAGGTATCAACATTCAAGTTACTAATTGGCGTAATTCTAAAATACTAACAAATTGTACCAAATAATACTTGCTCAGAATGAAATTGCTATAAGCCAGCCAACCATCCATAGATGAACACAGCTAAGGCTAGAATTCTTTACGTGTCCATGCAGTGTCTGTGCACATGCGAGCATGGGTGTGTGTTTCTAAGATTGTTTATGTTTTTGAATGGAAATATAGAGAAGTAGAAGACATGAGAAAAAAGTTTTTACCTATACAAATGAGGATAAAAAAAATATACATGCATGTATTGACATTTATGTCGTTTCAGGCAAATTTACTTAAAAAAGGAACAAAGTATAACCTTTCATCGTCAGAGTCCTCGATATCGTTATCTGAATCTGCAGATGTAATAGTCACATCTGGCTTCAGTTGAGCAGACTGGAGAAGGGGAGGCATGACAACACTCATGTAAGGGAGGAAGTCTTGTCCCAAACACTTGCAGAGTCTGGCCCATGCCTGTAATAAGGTGATATAATCATATGCAAGGACAAATAAAATGTGAAAGATATTGTCTAAGCAGTTCCTGTGCTATGGGCATACTTGCAGCATGTAACTTGTTGTGGGGTCATCTGTTTCCATTTGGGATCCTTGCAATTGTTAGAAGATGGTCATCCATGCAGCCCATATAACACCAAAGCAGCAGCAAACGTTCCAAGTTTTTCAAGCCATGCTTAAGCTGTTATTTCATGTGAAATCTTTTGTCATTTTGTTTGTTTTGTAATCAAGTTGATGTAATGAAACATAGTTCATTTCCAACTATGTTAACTTAATGTTACATGTGACTTTGATAGTGATTGAGCTGATAACTCAGCTTATCTATGCTTACAAGTTATGTTTTAAGAGTTTCAAAGTAACTTAGTGGGATTAGGTAAGTATTAGGTGTAATCTAGTTTGACTTTGTTGTTCTCAATGTTCTAATATATGTAATGACTTGTGAATGTAATGAATATAGAGTTTTTTGCTTCAAACCTCTCAACTTTCTGTCACATTCCTCTCCTTTTCAATTTTCTCTCCCAATCTCAGCTTGTTTGCTCAGCAAGCATCGAGGCTTGGTGTTCAAGCCAACATTGAACCAGCCACTACCTAGCTTGAATTGCACCAACAATTGGTATCTAGAGCCGTTGTCTTAGAGGACCTGTTGTGTGTAAATCAAAAACAAAATGTCTTCCTCAAATTTCTCACCTGTTTCTCCACCAGTTTTTAATGGAGAAAACTTTCACATCTGGTTAGTGAAGATGAGAACTTACCTGCAAGCATGTGACCTCTGGGAAGTGGTCAACACCGATGCTGAGCCAGCCCCGCTCAGAGCTAACCCCACGGTGGCACAAATTCGACAACACACTGATGAAAGGACTAAAAGGCACAAAGCCATGTCCTGCATTCAAAATTGTGTCTCGGAATTTGATTTTTACACGCATTATGGCCTGTGAAACACCAAAACAGGCCTGGGACAAGTTGAAGGAAGAATTTCAAGGCACCGAGAGGACAAGACAGCAGCAGCTATTAAACTTAAGAAGGGAGTTTGAAAACTTGAAAATGAAAGAGGAAGAGACTGTCAAACAATATTCTGACAGAATAATGGCTGTTGTAAACAGCATAAGGCTCCTTGGAGAGCAGTTTGATGAAGGAAGAATAGTTGAGAAAGTCCTCTCCAGTCTACCAGAGAGGTATGAAGCCAAGATATCCTCCTTAGAGGACTCGAGGGACTTGGCAAGGATCTCCCTGACTGAGCTTATCAATGCTCTCTATGCACAGGAGCAAAGAAGAGCCAGTAGGATGGAGGAGCACCAGGAGGGTGCATTTCAGGCCAAAGTCAAGCCTAGCTCGAGTAATGCTGCATACAAAGGCAGGAAGAACTGGAGGGATAAGTCCAAAACAGATGCTCCAAGGAAATGGGATAGACCGTGTAGGCATTGCAAGAGGCCTGGTCATCCAGAGGCAAAATGCTGGTTCAAGCCAGATGCCATATGTCAACATTGCAAAAAAAGAGGCCATGTTGAAAGGGTTTGTAAAGAAAAAGACAAACCTGAGCAGAGTCCACCACAACACAAGGCTGCTGAGGCTCGAGTGGCTGAAGACAGCAGTGACCATGAAGAGCAGGTCTTTGCTGTATCATGTTTAGCTGGTCAAGGCAAATGCTCAAAAGGGTGGTTACTGGACAGTGGATGCACCAATCACATGTCACCAGATGCAACAATCTTCAAAACCTTGGACAAAAGTTGCAAAACTAGGGTGAAAATTGGAAATGGTCAGTTCATCAAGGCTGAGGGCAAAGGAGATGTGCTAATATGCACCTCCACAGGAAACAAAGTCATCACAAATGTGCTGCTGGTACCTGAAATTGACAGGAACCTTCTCAGTATTGCTCAGCTGCTTGAAAGGGGCTACTCTGTTGTGTTCAAGGACCAGAAGTGCCAAATCACTGATCCAAATGGATCGAGTCTCATGACTGTCAACATGAGTGACAAATGCTTTGAAGTTGACTGGTCAGGTGACTCATACTCAGCCCACACTGCTTCAATAGAAGATACCAAGCTTTGGCATCAAAGACTTGGTCATGCCAATTTTAGATCGATGGCTCAAATGGTTAGCAAGGAAATGGTTGAAAACTTCAGTAAACTAGTTCACAATGATGATGTTTGTGAAGTGTGTCAGCTAGGAAAACAGGCAAGGCAACCATTTCCCTCGAATCAAGCATGGAGAGCATCTAAAAAGCTACAACTGGTACACACAGATGTATGTGGTCCCATGAAAACAGACTCACTCAATGGAAGCAGGTATTTTATTCTTTTTATTGATGACTTTAGTAGACATTGCTGGATCTTCTTCATGAAACAGAAGTCAGAAGTACCTCATGTGTTTTTGAAGTTTAAAACAGCAGCAGAGACAGAATCGGGTCTCAAGCTTAAGTCAATAAGATCAGACAATGGCTCAGAATACACATCAGCTCAATTTCAAGCCATTTGTACAGAAGCTGGCATCAAACACCAGCTAACAAATGTGTACACACCTCAACAGAATAGGGTGAGTGAAAGAAAAAATAGAAGTCTCCTAGATATGGCCAGATGCATGCTATTTCAAAAAAATATGCCCAAAACCATGTGGGCTGAAGCAGTTAACACTGCTGTGTACCTTCAAAATAGGCTGCCAACCAAGGCTTTAGAGCACAAGACTCCATTCGAGGCCTGGTTCGGTTTCAAACCATCTCTAGCTCACTTGAGAGTTTTTGGAAGCTTATGCTATGCACAGGTACCTGCTGTGAAGAGAAGCAAGCTGGATCAAAGAGCTCAAGTAGGGATCCTAGTTGGTTATAGTTCAATTAAGAAGGGTTATAGAATCTTGAATCCTTCAACGAGCAAAGTTATAGTAAGCAGAGATGTGGTGTTCAATGAAAAGGCAACCTGGAATTGGGAAAAATGTGAGCCTGAAGTCATTTCTGAAGAACTTGTAGCTGATCAAACTGAGGCAGACCAAGATGTTCCTGATATGGATATAGATGATACACCAGTCAGAGGAACAAGGACCTTGGCCGATATCTATGAGAGAGCAGCTATTGCACAAGTCGAGCCAAGTTGTTTTGAAGATGCTGAGGCAGACAAAGGATGGAAACAAGCAATGGCAGAAGAGATTACTATGATTGAAAAGAATAACACATGGGAGCTTGTTGAAAAACCTCATAACAGAAAGGTTATTGGGGTAAAATGGGTCTACAGGGCAAAACAAAATGCTGATGGTAGCTTGAATAAACTAAAGGCTAGGCTAGTGGTTAAAGGCTTTAGTCAAAGATATGGCCTGGACTATCTAGAAACGTTTGCTCCAGTAGCCAGGCTAGACACAATCAGGCTGCTGATTGCATTGGCTGCTCAGAATGAGTGGAAGATCCACCAACTTGATGTGAAGTCAGCCTTCCTCAATGGTTACCTTGAAGAAGAGATATATATTGATCAACCTCAAGGGTTCATAGTGCCTGGAAAAGAACACATGGTGTATAAGCTAAAGAAAGCTCTCTATGGCCTAAAACAGGCTCCTCGAGCCTGGTATGCTCGAATAGATTCCTACTTAATTAGTTTGGGATTCGAAAGAAGCCTCAGCGAGCCAACACTTTATGTTAAGAAGGAAGAAGCTGAAACACAGCTTATTGTGTCCCTATATGTCGATGATCTCTTGGTTACAGGAGGAGATCAAAGAATGATGACTGATTTCAAGGCAAAAATGAGAAGCATGTTTGAAATGTCTGACCTGGGACATATGACATACTTCATTGGGATGGAAGTGATGCAAACACAAGGTGAAATCTTCCTGGGACAGAGATCATTTGCTGCAAAGATTTTAAGCAAATTTTCTATGGAAAATTGCAAACCAACAAGCACACCTATGGCTGTTGGAATGAAATTGTCAAGCCAAGTTGACTATGATCGAGTAGATGAATCAGCCTATCGAAGCCTAGTTGGATGCCTATTATATTTAACAGCAACCAGACCCGATATCATGTTTGCTGTGAGCATACTTTCAAGGTTCATGCATTGCTGCAACAAGCAACATTTGCAAGCTGCAAAAAGAGTGCTAAGGTATGTCAAAGGCACCTTGAACTATGGTTTGAAGTATAACAAATCTGAAGATATAAAGTTAGCAGGCTACACTGACAGTGACTGGGCTGGTTCTAAAGATGACATGAAGAGCACCTCTGGTTATGCATTTACACTCGGTTCAGCTATGTTTTGCTGGTGCTCAAAGAAGCAGTCAATGGTGGCTCAATCAACAGCAGAAGCTGAGTATGTTGCCACTGCAAATGCTGTAAATCAATGCGTGTGGCTAAGAAAAATCCTTTGTGACTTAAACCTGCATCAGAAAGAAGCAACAGAGATCTTTTGTGATAATAAATCTGCTGTTGCAATTGCAAAGAATCCCATTTTCCATGGTAGAACTAAGCATTTTAGCATCAAGCTGCATGTTGTGAGGGAGATGGAACAAGCTCGTGAAATTGAGCTGGTTCATTGCAATTCTGAAGATCAAATTGCTGATATTTTCACCAAGGCTCTAAATGCAACTAGGTTTGCCAAGCTAAGAAAGAAGTTAGGAGTTAGCAGCATGGAGACCAAGGAGGAGTGTTAGAAGATGGTCATCCATGCAGCCCATATAACAGCAAAGCAGCAGCAAACGTTCCAAGTTTTTCAAGCCATGCTTAAGCTGTTATTTCATGTGAAATCTTTTGTCATTTTGTTTGTTTTGTAATCAAGTTGATGTAATGAAACATAGTTCATTTCCAACTATGTTAACTTAATGTTACATGTGACTTTGATAGTGATTGAGCTGATAACTCAGCTTATCTATGCTTACAAGTTATGTTTTAAGAGTTTCAAAGTAACTTAGTGGGATTAGGTAAGTATTAGGTGTAATCTAGTTTGACTTTGTTGTTCTCAATGTTCTAATATATGTAATGACTTGTGAATGTAATGAATATAGAGTTTTTTGCTTCAAACCTCTCAACTTTCTGTCACATTCCTCTCCTTTTCAATTTTCTCTCCCAATCTCAGCTTGTTTGCTCAGCAAGCATCGAGGCTTGGTGTTCAAGCCAACATTGAACCAGCCACTACCTAGCTTGAATTGCACCAACAGCAATGACATAAGCACTTCCATAACCTTGCAATAAGGAAGAAGGATAAGATAAAAGGTAAGCTTATATTTGATAAAAGAACGAAAACAAGGTGTAAACACTTGGTGGAAATATCAATATAATTAATAAATTTTACAGTATAATGAAATTAAACAGCAATGAAATAAAAGAAAAAGAAAAATATATGCTACAAATTACAAAAGTCACAGGTGGAAGGCAGATACTTGCTCCAAATTGCACCATTACACTCCCTAACTAATGGTATCACTAAACTCAAATATATTAACAATCCATGACTTCTGAGATATAAGAAAATAACTAGAAGAGAAAAAAAAACAATTTGACACGGGAATGGTATGCTTTTACACTTGTACCAACCTGCTTAGCATCATCTCTGAACTTCTCCTTTCCAACAGCCATTCCAACAAGACTAATACACTCCATGGATTTGGCACGAAGCATACAATTAGATTTGTCAGTTGCATTCACCAAGATAGCTTTCAGGTAAGGCATAACTCCATCATAGTATTTTTGGAAGTGCTCTTGCAAACCCCCATATTGTCAAACTGAGCCATCTCGAAAAATATATATAAATTCATGATCAATATAGCTTTCTTTAGGGTAAAATCTATACCTGAGATGAGTCAGCAACTGATGCCAATGCAGTCAAGGCCCATTCTTGCACCATTTGTTTCCCATTCTGCATGTTATATCTTATGTTAAAAACCCAAAAAACAAACAAAAAACTCCTTTAATAAAATTAATTCATGCATTCTTGATGTGATATTTATAACTCCAACTGTCATAACTCATACCTGTAAAAGTACAAGCAATTTGCTAACTATCCCATCTAAGTAAGGTGCTAAAATTTCTGGAGTGCAATTCTCACTGAAGTTGAGCACAGCTGAAGCAGCATGGGCCTGTTAAGACAATTATATATAGCAAAATTAACTGTCATACAAGATAAACAGGAAAATCTTGAACACGCAAGTACCTAACCGGCATGAAATAAGGTAGAGTAAAAACTCTTTACAACATAATAAGACTGTTAAACGTTCATACAAAAAGGAGCACAAGCTAGGTTACTTCAGTTTCCTCAATAAAGGGTAACTAAGCATCATTCATCAACTCAATATCCACATGAACACATAAACAAGGATTCCCCCCCCCCCCCCCCTCAAACAACAAAATTCATAAAATATTCAGGAAATCATGATGCAGCATCCACTCTCCAATCAATTAATTCAGTCCACAATCCATTCTCAGGCTCTTGCAAATGCATCCACCATTTTAGAAATTAATCTGTATAAATGCTAGCAAAAATAGAAGTTCCCTTTTGTCTTTCAAGAAGAAGCACGATAGAGAATTGTACAACGAAATCTACCAACTTTGTGGCCCTTATTTGATAACATAACATATCTCTTGATCATTTAGAAATTTGGCATAATGACCATAAATGAATTCTAAAGAGTGATGAAAATAATCTGCTAGTAACAAGTTGAAATGTTCCAAACTGGAAATTTGGTATTATAACTTATTTGATCCTTTAATTTTTAAAAATATTATTTTAATTCTTTATTTAATTTTTTTTGTTTCTTCTAATTTTTAAACTTGTGTTTTTATCAAATCATTCCAAATAGAAGAAAAATTACCGTTTTTTTAACTTTTCTAAAGTGACATATATGTGGATTGTCATGTAAATAACACGTTAGCATTTAATTGATTTTTTTTTAAATTTAAAACTTCATAAAAATTATAAGAATATTTTTGAAATTTAAAAATTATTTATAAAATCATAAAATATTAAAAAATATTTTTTAATAATATAAATTTAAAAAAATTTAATTAAATGCTGAAATATTATTAACAGTTAATTCTTGTTTATACCATATTAACAAAGTTAACAAATATTAATTGTTTCATTCATTTTGAGGTAAATTGATTAAAATACAAATTTAAAAACTAAAAAAGAAAAAAATAAATAAAGTAATAAAATTTTACAAATGTATTTGTAATAAATACAAATAAAGTGAAATCATTCAAGTTATAAATTAGAAAAATTAATAATGTTAAATTAAAATATTGTACAATATAACTATTTTCATGTTAGAAGATACAAATTTGAAACAATATATATTTGAAAACTTTTTTAAAGCAAAATAATAAAAAAAAAGATATTTTAGTATGATAAACTTGAATCATTAATCTCTTATTTAGATTCCATAATTATTATTTTAGTAAAATTTTGATATTTTTTTAGATTTTTTTAAAAATTATATTTTTTTTAAAAATAAAAATTTTAAAATTTTTATAAATATTTTGAATTTTAAAAATTCTTTTTCAAAATTTGAAAATTACTTTGATTTTTTTTTTGTAATTTTTGTTAAAAGAGACCAGTTTGTTTATTCTTAAAATTGACAGGGACCAAAAGGTATTTATACTAATCTATTATTCGAATTTTAAAAATTCAACTCGACTCAAACTCGAAATCCAAAATTTCTTATTCGAATTGACTCGAATAATTCAGATAACTTGATTCGAATAGCTTGAAATTTAATTTTTTTTCATTTTTTCGAATCGAATTGAATTTGTTCTCCCCTAGTTAGATGTAATATCATAGTAATGAACGTGGAGATTAATTCTAATAAAAATGTACAAGGATTATTTAAGATACTAGATTAAAATTTCTATATAATTGAATTTATAATTTATTTTCAAATTAAAAAAAAACTATTAGTAATTAGTAAAAAGGGTATATAGATATAGCAAAAGAAAAAGAGAAGGCATTTGTGGCATGTTAGTGTTGAAGCAATGTAGCGTTGTTGTTGGCTATTAGGCATCATGTCATCCTTTTTGATGAATGAGCACTACACAAGGGGTAGTTTTTTTGGGTTAAATTATGTTGTTAGTCCTAATACTTACATAGAGTTTGAGATTTAAAGTTAATTTTCTTACTTTTTCAATTTAAAATTTTTAATTTGTTAGTAGTTTCTATTAAAACTTATTAATTTATATGTTAATTTAATTGCCATGTCATATGAAGACAACATAACAAAAATTTGAAAAAAAATACTTATAATTTTAATGTCCGGAGTAAGATTTTTAATTAAAAAATAAAAAAAATTAAATCCTTTTTAATTCTCTAAATACATAATTAAATCTCAAATTTTAACTTCTTTTTTTTTTACTCACTATTCAAGCCATCTCAAAATTTTGATATTGAAACGGCTTTAGAGTCTTGCAAACTCTCTAAGATGGCTCCACTTGTACCTTAATTTTGCTCACAATGAGTATAGATATATTGATGATTACTATGATGATGATGATGATCATCATCATCATTTAATTGAAGCAATAGATGCATGCATATACATCATCAGTTACTCATCAATACTCAAACATTAAAATGAACCAAAGTTTCATTGCAATCAAGTATTTGGATTGAATGATAAGAATATATTAAAATCCTGTTCAAAGATTAAGCCTACTTGAATTACAAATGTGATAATCTAATGTTACACTACACGATTAGAAAATAATAGTTAACAGATTTGCAATTCAACGTAGAGAAAAATAGCAAAAACTCGATAACGATGATAATAAAGCAGCAGTAGCTACGCATGGTCGAAACTAAAAATTTTTTTTAAAAAGGGCTGAAATTAAATTATAATTTTTTCAATGGTAAAAACATAAGTTCATTATTTAAATAGCCTATATTTTTAATATTTTTAAATATTTAAATCAAATTTTTATCATTTTTAAGAAAAGTTAAAGTGTAACTAATTTAAAAGTTTAAAAAATTTTACGGACCTAAATACAATATTTTCCATTTTGGGGCAGGGCTATTCTACTGCCATACTTACCCTCCTCTACCCCTTTTTTTCTTTGTACAATAGTTAACAAAACTTGTGCTGCTCTCTACGTCCCTGTGCTGCTCCCTATTTCACCTTGATAACAAATACAACATCGGCATCACAGCATTATCCCACACTTATGCAATGAGAGACTATGCAATCATAGTCAAACAAAGGACATTCTAGGCACAAAAAATAGTTTCCACAGTCACATGAAATATTTACTTGAGAAGATAAGTATCTCTAAGGACTGTTGAGCAGACAATTGCTACTTCCTTCACCTATGCTAAGTACCTTTTTTTTTTATCTTTTATGCTCCTTTTCATTCTGTTTCATTTTATATCAGATATTAAAGTTTTTGAATCCTAGTGATAATTGTATGTTTGGCATTTATTGTTTATAAGGGGAGGAAGAAGATGAACAGCACGGCATAATTGCTGGAGATGCTTGTTCCACCGACTTTGATTGTAGTGCAAATGAATCATTTCATTATATTAATGATGATCATGAAGCATAGAAAACGAAGGCGTTTTCATTTCAAATTCAACCTATTACAAAAACTTATAGAAGAAAATGAACAGTATGACTTGTGATCATAAATTACTGGAGATGTTCTATATTGTAGGATTTCATTACATAAACAACTAACCATACTCAAAAACAACCACAAACCCCAACAGAATACACAAAAACTTCTCAAAGAACAGAAAACCCCTTCAACAAATGTTGCTCACAGGTCAGCAGAGCAAACACTAGCATCGCAGCCACTTAATATACCAAAAACTACAAACCATACATTTCAATACTCATAATCAACGCAGTGTTGAAATTTATAACAAATAACAAATAAAACAGAAATGATATTCATTAGGCCATTCTTTTACGATTCACATAAAGGAAATAAATAACAATCAGAATTCTCATATAAAGAATTTAATATGTTTAAGGTATACAAAATATATGGTTTCTCGTCTTCCTCGCGGTACAACCCTCGCTTTATGCGGATGGCTAGGAGTCTCTCATGAAATCTGTACTTGTCCTTGTAGTACATAGTTTCAAGGTAGAGCCCTTTCTTGACGAAGTTGGCTCCGAGAGCCATCATCGTGTTCTCTATTCTCGACTCGGACCACCCCCAAGTTTAAGCATGACCATATCGTAGGTCTTCACATCATTTTTTAACCTTAACCTAGTTAAATACCTTACCGCCAGAAGAATATTTCCTGTTGTAATTAATGTATCAAGTAACATATGTGAAGCAAGATGATTATTATACAAACCTAAAGTTATCATTTTTCCAACAATGGCTGAAGTATTTCTATTACGTTCAGCAAATAGTGGGTCAACATCCGAAGGAGATGGTAGTGGGGTATTCCATGACAAAAAGGAACATAATTTAGAAAGGTTAAGAGAACTTCCTGGTAAGCTTAGAGATTTTCTTAGGAAGCTGTTAAAGAAGGTAAATTAGAGTTTAGAGGTTTTCGTTGTAAGCTTACATATTTTTTGACGAGCCAAACAAATTTGGGCTTTTACATTTATAATGGACCTAAATTTATAAAGAATTTTAATCATGTTAACAATTATTCAAATTCATATAAGCATTTTAATTAGAATAAAGTATTCAGACTAACTAATAACATTGAAACAATTAGTGCATCAAATTATGTAAAAAATCAAAATATAAAGAATAAAATCTCAAATTTAAGCTTAGTATGAGGATCAAAATTGTAATTTGACCATTGTTATAAAATCTTTAGAAAAAATGAGGGATAGAAATTAAAATTTAGCCAGTACGCTATAATGAGAGAGAGAGAGATGGACGTGTATGTTATGTGAGTGTCAGGTAAGGAAGGCCTTAAATTATAAAAGTTGATATATCAAATTATATAAAAGGTTCAAAAGTATAGAGGTTAAATATTAAACGTTGTATAGGGACCAAAATTACTATTTAACCATTGGTATATAATTTGACTTACATATTAGAAAAGAGTTTTTTTAAGAACAATTTATGTAATCATTTTAACCCAAATATTGGAAGATAATAACTATTTCAATTAAGTAATGTCATTTTAAAAAGTAGAGATCTAAATTATAATGTTAAATTAAAAATCAAATATAAAGATTAAATCTTAAATGTGATTATGGTAGATGGATGAAAACTGAAAATTTACCATTTAAACTTTTATCTCCAAATGATTGAAAAAAAAAACTGTTCCCAACAGGTTTAAGAGTTTAATGGACTAAAGAGACAATTTTGCCCTTATTTCTTAAGTGAGATTATATACGTGTTGCACAGTTTCTCTTCATCCATTTTGCAGAGCCAAAGTCACCTATAAATCAGACGCCCTCTTGCTCATCTCCCATAAACCCTTAGATTTTTTCCCTTATTTCACCATGACCGTCCTAAATAAATCTATAAGCTTCCAACGCAAACATCTAAACTTCTATTTACATTTTTTAACCTTGAGCTTCCTAAGAAAATCTCTAAGCTTACCAAGAAGTTTTCTTAACCTTTTTCAAACATGTTCCTTTATATCACTGAACGTAATAGAAATACTTCAGCCATTGTTGGAAAAATGAAAACTTCAGATTTGTATCGTAATCCTTTTGCTTAACATATGTTACAACAGAAAATATTCCTATGACGGTAAGTTATTTAACTAGGTTAGAGTTAAAAAATGATGTAAGGACCTATGATATGGTCATGCTTAAACTTGAAGCGCGGTGCAAGTTGAGAATGGAGAACACGATGATAGCTCTCAGAGCCAACCTCGTCAAGAAAGGGCTCCACCCTGAAACCATTTACTACGAGGACAAGTACAAATTTCATGAGACTCCTAACCATCCGCATAAAACGATGGTTGTACCGCGAGGGAGACGAGAAACCATATCTTTTGTAAATCGTATGTAAATCGTAAAAGAATGGCTTAATGAATATCATTTCTGTTTTCTTTATTATTTGTTATAAACTTCAACACTGCGTTGATTATGGGTATTCAAATGTATGGCTTCTTGTTTCTGGTATATTAAGTGGCTGCGATGCTAATGTTTGCTCTGCTGACCTATGAGCAACACTTATTGAAGAGGTTTTCTAGTCTTTAAGAAGTTTTGGTGTATTTTGTTAGGGTGTGGTTATTTTTGGGTATGGTTAATTGTTTATGTAATGAAATCCTACAATATTGTTGTTGAAGATGAATAGTATGACATGATATCATAGATTACTGGAGATGTTCTATATTTTAGGATTACATTACATAAACAACTAACCATACCAAAAAACCACACACCTTAACAAAATACACAAAAACTCCTCAAAGACTAGAAAACCCCTTCAACAAGTGTTGCTCACAGGTCAGTAGAGCAAACACTAGCATCGCAGCCACTTAATATACCAAAAACAACAAACCATACATTTGAATACTTATAATCAACATAGTGTTAAAGTTTATAACAAATAACAAAGAAAACAAAAATGATATTTATTAAGCCATTCTTTTACTATTCACATAAAATGAGTAAACAATAATCAGAATTCTCATATAAAGAACTTAACATGTTTAAAGTATACAAAAGATATAATTTCTCGTCTCCCTCGCGGTACAACCCTCGTTTTATGCGGATGGTTAAGAATCTCTCATGAAATTTATACTTGTCCTCGTAATAAATGGTTCCAAGGTGGAGCCATTTCTTGACGAGGTTGGCTCCGAGAGCGATCATCGTGTTCTCCATTCTCGACTCGGACCACGCCTCATGTTTAAGCATGACCATATCATAAGTCCTCACATCATTTTTTAACCCAAACTTAGTTAAATACCTTATCACCAGATGAATATTTCCTGTTATAATTAATGTATTAACATATGTTAAACAAAAGGATTACCATACAAACCTGAAGTTATTATTTTCTAACAATGGCTGAAGTATTTCTATTACGTTCAGCAAATGGTGGGTCAACATCCAAAGAAGATGGTAGTGGGGTATTCAATGACATAAAGGAACATAGTTTAAAAAGGTTAAGAGAACTTCCTAGTAAGCTTAGAGATTTTCTTAGGAAGCTCAAAGTTAAAGAAGGTAAATGGAAGTTTAGAGATTTTCGTTAGAAACTTACAAATTTTCTTAAGACGGTCATGGTGAAAGAAGGGAAAAAGAACTACGAGTTTGTGGGAGATGAGCAATAAGGCGTCTGATATATAAATGACTTTGGCTATGCAAAAAGGATGAAGAATAAAGAAAATGTGCAACATGTATATAGTCCCACTTAAGAAATAAAGGCGAAATTGCCTCTTTAGTCCATTAAACTCTTGAACCCGTTGGGAACAGTTTTCATTTTCAATCATTTCGAGATAAAAGTGTAAATGGTAAATTTTCAATTTTCATCCCTCTACTATAATCACATTTAAGATTTAATCTTTATATTTTGATTATTAATTTAACATAATAATTTGGATCTCTACTTTTGAAAATGAAATTACTTAATTGAAATAGTTATTACCTTCCAATATTTAGGTTAAAATGGATACATAAATTGTTCTTAAAAAAACTCTTTTCTAATATGATAAGTCAAATTATATACCAATAGTTAAATAGTAATTTTGGTCCCTATACGACGTTTAATACTTAATCTCGATACTTTTGAACTTTTTATATACTTTGATATAATTTAAGGTCTTCCTTACCTAACACTCACATAACACACACGTCCATCTCTTTCTCTCTCATTATAGCATAATGATTAAATTTCAATTTTTATCCCTCATTTTTTTAAAAAATTTTATAACAATGGTCAAATTATAATTTTAATCCTCATACTAAGCTCAAATTTGAAATTTTAATCTCTATACTTCGATTTTTTACATAATTTGATGCACTAATTGTTTTAATGTTATTAGTTAATCTGAATACTTTATTCTAATTAAAATGCTTATATAAATTTGAATAATTGTTAACATCATTAAAATTCTTTGTAAATTTAAGTTCATTGTAAATGTAAAAGCCCAAATTTGCCTGGCTCGCCAAAAAATATGTAAGCTTCGAACGAAAACCTCTAAATTTTCATTTACCTTCTTTAACATTGAACTTCCTAAAAAAATCTCTAAGCTTATCAGGAAGTTCTATTAACCTTTCTAAACTACGCTCTTTTTATGTCACTGAATACCCCAGTACCATCTCCTTCGGATGTTGACACACCATTTGCTGAACGTAATAAAAATCTTCAGCCATTGTTGGAAAAATGATAATTTCAAGTTTGTATGGTAATCCTCTTGCTTCACATATGTTACTTGATACATTAATTATATTAGTAAATATTCCTCTGGCGGTGAGGTATTCAACTAGGTTGGGGTTAAAAAATGATGAAAGGACCTACAATATGGTCATGCTTAAACTTAGGGCGTGGTCCAAGTCGAGAATGGAGAACACGATGATGGCTCTCGAAGCCAACCTCGTCAAGAAAAGGCTCCACCCTGAAACCATTTACTACGAGGACAAGTACAGATTTCATGAAAAACTCCTAATCATCCGCATAAAGCGAGGGTTGTACCGTAAGGGAGACGGAAAACCATATTTTTTGTATACCTTAAACATGTTAAGTTCTTTATATGATAATTCTAATTGTTATTTATTCCCTTTATGTGAATCGTAAAAGAATAACTTAATGAATATCATTTCTGTTTTCTTTGTTATTTGTTATAAACTTCAACTCTGCGTTGATTATGAGTATTCAAATGTATGGTTTGTTGTTTCTGGTATATTAGGTGGCTGCGATGCTAGTGTTTGGTCTGCTGACCTGTGAGCAATATTTGTTGAAGAGGTTTTCTAGTCTTTGAAGAGTTTCTGTGTATTCTATTAGGGTGTGTGGTTATTTTTGGGTATGATTAGTTATTTATGTAATGAAATCCTACAATATAGAATACCTCCAATAATCTATGATCCCATGCCATACTGTTCATCTTCTTCCATAAGTTTTGTAATAGGTTGAATTTGATATGAAAATGCTTTTGTTTTTTATGCTTCATGATCATCATTAATATAATGAAACAATTCTTTTGCACTACAATCAAAGTCGGTGGAACAAGCGTCTCCAGCAATCATGCCGTACTATTCATATTCTTCCTCTCATTACAAACAAAAAACACCCAACACACAATTATCATTAGTATTCAAAAACTTTAATATCTGATATAAAATGAAACAGAATGAAAATGAGCATAAAAGACAAAAAAGAAAGAAAGTACTTAGCATAGGTGAAGGAAGGTAAAAAAAGGAGCAGCAATTGTCTGCTCAATAGTTCTTAGAGATACTTACCTTCTCAAGTAAATATTTCATGTGGCTGAGAAACTATTTTTGATGCTTAGAATGTCTTTTGTTTGATTATGATTCCATAAGCTCTCATTGCATAAGTGTGAGATGAAACTGTAATGGCGATGTATTTGTTATCAAGGTGAAGTAGGGAGCAACACAATGTCTGTTAACTATTGTACAGGAAAAGAGGGGGTGAAGGAAGGTAAGTAAGGCAGTAAAGTAGCCCTGCCCCAAAATGAAAAATATTGTATATAGGTCCTTAAATTTTTTTAAAATTTTAAATTAGTTACACTTTAACTCTTCTTAAAAATGATAAAAATTTGATTTAATCATTTAAAAATGTTAAAGATATAGGCTATTAAAATGATGAATTTGTATTTTTACCATTGAAAAAATTATAATTTAATTTCAACCTCTAAAAAAAATTTTTAATTTCAACCATGCGTAGCTACCGCTGCTTCATGATCATCGTTATCGAATTTTTACTATTTTTCTCTGCATTGAATTGCAAATCTGTTAACTATTGTTTTCTCAAAGCCATCAAAATCAAGCAAGGGTTGTATCGCGAGGAAGACAAACCTAAACTAAATATTTTACATACCTTTATCATTTTAAGTTCTATAACGCAAATTTTGTTTGAGTATAATTACACGCTTTTGTTTACTCCCCTTACGTGAATCGTAAAAAAATTGCTTCATGAATAAAAACTTCTTAAGTATCATTTCTGTTTTCTTTATTATTTGTTATAAACTTCAATACTGCATTGATTACGAGTATTCAAATGTATAGTTTGCTATTTCTGGTATATTAAGTAGCTGCAATGCTGATGTTCGCTCTGCTAACCTATGAGCAACATTTGTTGAAAGGATTTTCTGATCTTTGAGGAGTTTTTGTGTATTCTGTTAATGTGTGTAATTGTTTTTAGATATAGTTAGTTGTTTAAGATTTTTACATTTTCAGTACTTATTGCACTTGCGATTTCATAATACCTTTACTGAGCAAAGAAAAAATAAATTGTCATCCCAATAGGTCCGTATAAGTACGAACACAAAAACTAAATTAGTCATTAATGTGCGACTCCCATGAACTATTTTTCCCCCATCCCCCACCTAATATCCAAATTTAACAGTTAAACTTCAATTTACTTAATTTTATAGAAAAATATTATAGTGAATGGATAATTTTGTTGAAAGACTTTTAAATCAAAATTAATAATTTAAAAAATATTAATAATTTTTTGTGCGTAAAAATATCATGATTGCACAGCCGTGAGATGAAGCTATGATCGCGATATTATATTTATTATGAACGTTAAGTAGGGAGCAACACAAGGTCAACGGGAGCAGCACAAAGTCGATCATCAGACACATAAGAAAGAGTGGAAGAGGGGGAAGGGTAAGTACGGCAGTGACTTAGCCCTGCCCCAAAGTGGAAATTATTATCTTTAGATCCCTAAATTTTTTTTAAAATTTTCAATTAATATAAGGTAAAATTACACTTTGACACTTTTTAAAAATGATAAAAATTTGATAGGCCACTAAAATGATAAAATTATATTTTTACTATTGTAAAATTTATAATTTAATTTTAGCCTTCCCTAAAAAAATTTTCTTAACTTCGACCATGCACAGCAGCTGTTGCTTCATGATCATTATTGAGTTTTTGCTAATTTTTCTCTGCATTGAATTACAAATCTGTTAACTATTGTTTTCTCTGCAGGAACAACCTACCAAACACAAAAAGGTGTGTGCAAGGCAAAGCAAACATTAAGAAAACTAAAATAAAACATCAAATAAGCTTTTAAGACAGAAGCAACCAGTATTACTTATGTGAAAAATGTGTACACAGAACTGACTCTATCTGAAGTTGTAGAATATTTGTGTATTAATACATAAAGAAGATCCACAGGCAACACTCCCCAGCAATATAAAATGATTCACAAAAAAGCATTATATCTAATGTAACATAAGATATGGATGCCCTAGGAATATACCAATTCAGGGTAATGTCTATTAGAAAAGCATATATTTATGTCAGAGGAAGGAGAGTTGTTTATTGACTATCAAACTGCATCATCATGCACCAGCGGTACTAGAATGTTTCCATTGTTTAAACTTTCTATGAAGATGTTCATCTTGTTCAAAATAGATATTCAGACCTCTAAAAAGAAAACAGCACTAAATCCAAACTGATAAAATAGTTAAAATTTACTGGTATGACCATTTTTACAAAATAGAAAAGGAAAATGTTTGTTAGTATTATTGAAAACCTTGGAAAAACCATCAAGAAGGCCATCAACTTACCTTATAGAGACAATGGTTCTTAATTTGATGCTCAGCTATGTATACATAAAACTATATTATATTTAACAATGTGCATGCAAGAACATGTCAAAAAGCGCTTTAATTTACTTTTGCAGCCACTAACAAAAAATGAAGAGGGGAGAAAAAATGTGCATTCCAATTCCACCAAGGCTCTCCTCTACCCTAAGAGAGGATTAGAATATTGGAAAATGTGCAACAGTTTCAAGCACAAACATAGAGAACAGTATGGCCAATTGTACATAAGACATGGCACTGGCTTTAACAAGAAGATACATTTGGGTACTTCAAACAATAGCTCAGAAATGTGCTTTAATTTAATGCAAACCACAGATTTTTCGTTTCATATCAAAAGGGCGAAATAACTTGGAAATATGATTTTATGGCCTGCCATACCTGAGTTGCATCAATACTGTCTCAGTGGAACAGACATTTTTCCCAAAGCAGAAACAGCATTATCATATGCCATAACATTTTCAGGTTGCGAAGCATTAGGATGTCGAATTACAGCATTTAACCTTGATAAAGCCTCTGGAGAAAGACGCCAATATGTTATTCTATACAAGAAATAATCACATTATAGACTATAAAGCAAAGTTTACCTCCCAACAAGTGGCTTAAATACAGGTCCACCAAATTCAGCATAAACACCAAGCCCATATACTGCTGCCTGGAACATAAAATCATAATATTTAATTCAATCTCAAGTCTCAACAATCCATAGCGCTTTGGATGCCAGAAGTAAGAAAATACAACCCTGTCGCACATCTGGGTTCTCATCGTTGCAAGCCTTCAATATGAAAGGAGGATATGTGTCATAATATCTGTTTCAACAAATTTACAGCAATAAGCAATTGCATCAAGTGATTCTCTATGATAATAACGAGTATAAGAAAATTAGGCAGCTTACTTTAAAGCTGCCTCACGACACTGTTCGGCAACATCATCAAAAATACAAATTGCAATTCTTCGTTCTTCAGGTGTCTTATCTTTGCCCTGTTTTATACACATAGAAAGAGAGAGAAATATATGAGCATACTTCAGGAAAGAACTCTTTTAATCTGGACGTTCCTCAAAAACTGATTTTGGAAACAAGAGACAACTTTCTTGGAACTCAACCACATAGGAGTAAGATATGAAGATAGCTCATCAAAGAGAGGCAGGAAAGAGGCTTTAAATGTTTTGATCAAAGTTCCCAAGATTTCACCCAGCTGGAAGCAGAAACGGATGCTTTAATGGATCCAAAAAGGATAATAACAGATAAATAAATATTAGCTTGTCATTTTTGTGCTTTATATCATAGCTTTTATTTTCGTACTTGGTCAAAAACTTCTTCCTCTTGTTCATTTTCCTCTTTAATCAACTCTCCCTCCTCAGCATCAAAGTCTTCAGCTTTGGCTCTTTCAGCTCTCTCACTTTTTCTGCTAACACTAGCTGTGATTACTTGTTTTATCTCATCCACAATAGATCTAACTTGACTTCCATCTAGCAGAGGACCAGAGATCTGAAAGAGAAAAATTGTTCTCAGACATTGGGGCTAAACACTTAGTAGTTAGTACAAAAAAAGTTCTCAGGTATTTTAAAATAACTTGCAAAGCAAGATTCACACGCAACAAAGACAGAAGAAAAACGCGGAAACGAAAAAACAAATGAAAAACGAAAAAAACAGTTGTATATTCATCTATAAAAGCCTCAATAGGCATTATGTATCTTCTTCTTCGGCGACGAACACTTTACAAGCAAAACTAGTCAAAAAAAGAATACTCGTTTGAAGGTGTTTTTTCATTTTGTGTTAAAGTTTCTGTCTATTCATTTTTTCTATTTTTTTTCATTTTTATTTTGCATATACGAAAAGATAAAAAACAAAAAGAGGAAAACGAAATACCTGAGTCGCCCAGTCTCGTCGTCGCCGGAAGCCTCCTTTCCAGCGTCGAAATCGGGCCAAAACGGGCGGAGATCTTTTCTTTCCTTTGATTTTTCTGAATCAAGAAGGCTAAGCCTTCAAAACCTTTTGAAAAGGGGCTACGATACCCGTTTTCGGTGAGGGTCGGGCCACCGGCCATGGCAGGGGCGTCGGATCACCGACGGAACCAGCGCCGGCCAAGGAGGTTGAGAAGAGGGTAACTTAGAGAAAAGAGGAGAAGGTCTGCAGTTTTTTTTTTTTTTTTTAAATATAGGGCTGAATTGAAATAAAATAAAGAAGGGTGTTTTATAATTGAATGGAACGGCGTCGTTTTGTTCAGGGGTGGCCTGCGCATTTCCCCTTTAAGGGGATATTTTCGTGAATGGTCCCTCCCGTTCGCAGTTCTGTTCGATCAGGCCCCATTACATATAATTACTCATCTCAAAGTTTTGGTATTTTGTTTTTTTTTTTGAATTTATTTTACATATAATTACATACTGCTTATTTCAAAGTTTTATTATTTACATTATTTATGCTTCAAGTTTTAGTTACTGTTTGTCTTAAATATTTTGTACATTATTCATTTTTTATATATGTATATTATTGTTTTACCAAATTGTTTTTTACTTTATATATTATTTATTTTAGATCCTTTTACACGTTATATATATCTTATTTCATTTTTTTATATATAATTCTTTCGAAATTATTTTGGAATATTATTTATTTAAAATTTCTTCTTTCACATATTATTTTCAAAACTTTATTATTATATTTTGAAATTGATATACATATGTTTTTTTAAAAACTTCACCTATTTATTTTAAAATGCTTTATTATCATTGCTTATTTTAAGTTTTTATATATTATTGTTTCACACTTTTATATATATCATCTATTCAATTTTTTTTAATTATCTACTTTAGAATTGTTTTGTACATTAACGATTTTTTTATTTGTTTTAAAATATTTTACGTATTTTAGAGTTCTAGATATTATTTATAAAACTGTTTTGTTATAGTTGTTATCTATTTTAAATTTTTATACATATTGTTGGTTTTTAAATTTCTTTTTATTATCTATTTCAAAATTTTTTAATTCTTGATTTTAAACCTTTTTCATACATTGTTTGTTCTAAATTTTTTGTATTATTTATTGTAAATTATTTTTACACACTATTTTTTTAGACTTTTGCATACGTTATCTATTTTAAGATTTAATATATATTATTAGGTTTAAATTATTTTATGTGTTAATTATTTTAAATATTTATTATCTATTGTACAACTGTTTTATATTTTTATTTATTATATGTTTTAAATTAATTTTTTTATATATTTATTTTAAAATTTTTATATGTTATTTTAAATTGTTCTATAAATTATTTATTTTAACTTGCTTTAAATTATTTCATTTAAAATTTCTTTTTTTTTTTGAATAATAGATTGGGCTTTATTAAAACAAAAAATAAAGTTAATCCAACACAGGAAATTAAAAAATAACAGATGGCCCAGAACATATGGCCTGAGAACAAAAGAAAATAACTAGACGTTTAAACAAAGCAAAAGATAATTCTAGAAAGCTATTATTACTAGCCGACCTAATGCCCAATCAACTGCTACCGTCTGCCTACTCCATCACGTCTTTCATTTCTTTCTTTAATGGCAGCAGCAGTTTAAACCATCAAAGTCTTCTGATTACCATTTTGAAAACTCTCCTCCATTCGTCTATCTACTCTCTTTTATCAGTCCGGTTCTCTCAAGCTCTCGTCTGTCGCCTGCTGTAAAGAATAACTCGGAACGCTACCAACCATGCAAGTCTCTTCTTTCCTTCTTAACGTCTCTATTGCTAAAATATGGGCTAGAGCATTGGCAGATCTCGGGGTATATACAAAACTTAGTTTTCGACTTTTAGATTGCATCTTGTGGATGTCATATATATATAAGCACCAATCTTTGATTTATCAGATTTTGAAGCCTTACATTTCTTTATAACTGATTTCGAATTTTGCATGTTGAGCCCTATTTGGGTTGCCCGACGACATGCTAAAGCTTCGGCAGCGAACGCAGAAGCCACCCCTTTGTGAATCTCTGAGGTTGAGATGAGAATATGACCTTCGCTATCCCTAACCACTATCCCTGACGCAGATTGATGGCTCATTTCGTCAAAAGCGCCATCGAAGTTAACTTTTACTATCCGCTCAGGTGGGTGAGTCTACTTGCAATCGACCTTTGAGGGCTTCCTAGTGTTTTTACCAATCCCATCTAATTCTCTTAGGAAACTAAGAATATATTTCGCTATTTCCTGACCAGATCTATTTGTTTTTTTATGTATGCGGGCGTTCCTGTCTCCCCAAATAGCCCATATCGCAATACAGAACACCCTATATTTATCCAAAGAAATGCGAGGAAAGACTTTGGTAAGCCACTAGTCAAACTCTAAACTATCCCCAAATAGCCCATATCGCAATACAGAACACCCTATATTTATCCAAAGAAAGGCGAGGAAAGACTTTGGTAAGCCACTAGTCAAACTCTAAGCTATCATTTTGTGAAAAATCTAATACTGATAATTCTTCCCAAACTGCTACTGAAACAGAACACTTTCGGAATAGATGGTTCACTGTCTTTACCTCCACCCCACACCGTAAACATAATGAGCTATTAGTTATTTTCCTATTTAGCATATTTACCTGAGTAGACAAATAATTTCACGATGTTTTCCAGATTGTAATTTTGATCTTTGTGGGTAGTTCTAGGCTCCATAGTTTCTTGTAGAAAATCCGGTAATCGGTCTGTAAAGCATAAGCTGTAGGATTTAAGCTTTATAATAGTTTGTAGGCGCTGCGAACTGTGAACTCTCCCGAAGAATCTCCGTTCTAAGGGAGAAAATCCTCGTGAGGCTCCATCGCTAATAGTATCCGGACAATCAAGTCAGCTTCATATTCTCGGAAGGTAGCATTTATCAATTCTCTATTCCAACTTCTATCATCTTGATTAATTAACTCGGCAACTCTATCGTAACATACATTAACAACTTCAGACGGTAATCTTAAATTTTTGTAATCTGGTATCCACACGTCGTTAAAAACTGATATTTTCGCACCCATACCAACTTTCCAAATCAATCCCTTTTCCAATAAGCCTTTAGTCGCCCATATACTACGCCATACATAAGAACTTTTATTTCCCAAATGTGAGTTAAGAAAGTCACTTCCTGGAAAATACTTTGCTTTAAACATTTGTGCCACTAATGAATATGGGTTTACTGTAAATCTCTACACTTGCTTTGCAAAAGGGCTAAATTGAACTGAGCCATGCTGTGAAATCTCAATCCTCCTTCATCTTTTGACTGACACAGATATCTCCACTGACACCAATGTATTTCTCTCTTCTTCGATCATTTCTGCCACAAAAATTTAGCAAAGATGCTTTCTAATTCCCACATAATGAATTAGGTAAAAGGAAACATGACATAGCGTAAGATGGTATGGCCTGTAATACTAATTTAATAAAAACCTCCTTCCCCATTGAGATAAAAACCTAGAGCTCCAACCATCAATACACCCCGATACTCTATCCAATAGGTTCTGAAAGGACTCTTTTTTTCCTCTTCCCACCACATTAGGAAGTCTCAAATATTTTTCAGGATTAGATGAGCTCCGAACTCCTAAGAGTGATGACAATTTTTTTCTTCTTCAGATGCATTCGAACTGTAAAATATCGTCGATTTATTGAAGTTCACACATTGACCCGAACAATTTTCATACTCCTTTAGAATGTTTTTCAAAATCGTTGCGCGCCGAGCTGTCGCTTCACCAAATAATACACAATCATCTGCAAATAGGAGATGGGAGATCTATGGCCCTCCTCTGCTTGCCTTGGCTCCCCTTAACAGACCCTCGTCCTTAGCTATTCTCATTAGAGATGATAGGCCTTCACTACATATAACAAAGAGGAACGGGCTCAAAGGATCACCTGGCGAATCCTCCTAGTCAGATAAAAATTCCTACCTCTTCTTCCGTTTATATTAATTGCATACGAAACCGTGGTTATGCAATTCATTACAAGTCTTACCCATCCTCTTGCAAACCCTATTTTTAACATTACTGCTTGTATAAAATCCCACTCAACTCTGTCATATATTTTGCTCATATCCAGTTTCACTGCCATGTATCATTTTTTCCTGGTACGCTTTTATCGGTACGTATGCAGAATTTCATATGCTAAAAGAATATTGTCTGAAATTAGGTGTTTTGGAACAAAAGCACTCTAGACTGTATCGATACAGCTACCAATGACCTATTGCAATCAATTCGCTATTGTTTTTGTAACTATTTTGTACAATACTGTGCACAAACTGATAGGCCTAAAATTCACAAGTTTCGTGAGTTTTAGGACTTTTGGGATAAGTACAATGTCTGTCCTATTTAATGATTCCACCTCCCTATTGTCATTCAGAATCCCTAAACAATAGTCAACGACGTTCTTTTTGACAATATGCCAATACTTTTGAAAGAATAAGGCTGAGAACCCATCTGGCCCTGGCGCTTTTGTTGGACCCATCCCTTTTAATGCATCACGCACTTCTTCTTCCTTAAATGGAGACAATAGCCTATCATTAATCTCACATGAGATTCACTCCTCAATACCTGTTAACAAATGACTTGCATCACCAACTCCGTTTGTTGTGAATAACTGCTGAAAATATAATATGTCAGTCTCATCAATCTTTGTAACATCAGTGATTTCTCTCCCATCATCTAGTACCAGTTTGGAGATTGTATTAGCTCGTCTACGGGCTGATACATATTTATGAAAAAATGTAAAATTTTTATCCCCAAGATGTAACCAATTTGCTCTAGCTCTTTGCTCCCAATACATTTCGTTCCTCTCAATTTTCATATTTAGGTGAATTTTGATATCAATAATCTTTGCCAAAGATTCGTCATCCCTTGCTTCTTCCAACAACAACGATTCAAGCTCCTTAATTAGCCTCTGCTTTAAACCCTCTTTCTTTCTCCTATTTGAATATGCCTAGTTCTTCAATCGAGATTGAAGTCTTTCAAGTTTCTCCAGTAACGTTCCTAGTGAAGACTCCTATAATTCTCTAATAAATTGCTCGAAGGACTCCTTCATAGTCCACCAAGATTCAAAATGGAACCTTGGGCTTCTTACATATTCACCAGAACTGTTTGTGTTTAGAAGTAGAGGACAATGATCTGAAGTTCAAAACGGAAGATGTTGGATGGTTCCATTTGGAAAAAGAGTTAACCATTTATCGTTTGCTACCCCTCTGTCCAATCTCTCCCTAATATTAGTTTCTAGGAGATTCCCCCTTTCCCAAGTGAATTGCGACCCTGAGTATCCTATACCCATTAACTGACATTTTTCTAAAACCTCCCTAAAAGCCTCCATTCGCTTTTGGTCTCTCTGTACGCCACCCTTTTTCTCAAAAGAATGCATGATTTCTTTAAAATCACCACCTACAAGCCACGGATAGTCATACTCTTAGCTTAGCGTCCTCAGCAAATTCCATACCATGTTTTTATTTTTTAAGTAAGGCGAGCCATAGAAGCCCGTAAACCTCCACTCTTCGTGGGTAGCAACCTCCTGTAACACAATATTAATGTGCCATTTAGAGTAACTTTTCACATATACCGATATGTCTCCTTTCTATGCTAGACATAACCCTTCCCGAGAACCCTCTGCGTCAACATCAATTCCATTTGTAAAACCATAACTCCTCCTAACCTTCTCCATACGCTTCTTATCTAATTTCATCTCCATTAAGAAGACCATGTGGGGATTTTGCTACTTTAGTAAATATCGCAGCCTTCGTACCGCCCGTGGACTCCCCAACCTACGGACATTTCAGAAAATACTTTTCATGTTACCGGTCAGCTTGCCGATTGGCAGCTATCGATAATGAATAAGTTGGGACCATGTTAGACCCCGAAATTCCCATCATTACTTCCCTAATATCCTCTTCGCAACCAACCCTGTTGATATGCTCGCGATATTAAGTAATAAAATTTATAAAAACTGATTGCACCAAAACGAACAGTAGTGTAGTTTAACGGTAAGACCGAGTTATCGTACCCAACGGAACCAAAAGTACTAATACTTACTTACTTTCTATTATCTAGCTTAAAAATAAAGAGGATTGATTGAAACTAATTCTAAAACTAACTAAAAGTACACAAAAAGTAAATTAGAGAAAACTTTCGGGAAAAGCTGATTGATATAAGCAGTACTCAATGGAGAATCTACCTAGACTTCACTTGTTATTAATTTCTTGAACTAAATGATTTATTCACTTGACTTGATCCGTAGAGATCCCTAACTTATGTTAATCCCTCCGTCAAGGCTAAGAACAACTAGGCCTAAGCTGTTAACTAAAGTTTCTTTATTAATTAACATCCTATGTTGAATTAATTTGATCTATGGATCCCCTTATTAGGTTTGACCCTAATCCGGTAGATTTATGTCGCCCTATGTCTAGGGTTGCATGCAACTTCGCTTAATTATGGTAGATCTACTCCTAAAACAAGGACTTTTGCTCCTCTGCCTAAGCACATCAATTTCTTGAAGTAATACCTAGGATTATTAAATCAAGAATGAAGAATACATAATTAAGAACAATTCAAGTATTTATCACATAATTCAATAAATAATAAGATCTGTCTTAAGTTTCATCCCCCTCAAGTATTTGAGAGGTTTAGTTCATGATTAATAAAGAAAACATCTCAAAAAAAATAAGATAACAAAATATAAAGAAACCAAAAACCCTGAAGGAATTTAGGGAGATCCTTTGTCTTAACGTAAAATTCTAGCTTCTGGGATGAATCAATCGGCTTTCATTGGAGTAATTCCTTGCTTTCACTCCTTGTGTTGGCAGAAATATGGCGCTCCTTCTTGGGAGAAAAGAGTACACCCTTAAAAGTTGCCTCCTAAGGTCTTTATATAGAGCTTTGGGGAGCCTTTCTTAGCCTCTAAGCATCCAAATCCGAGTGAAATTTCTTCTTCACGACAGGGACACGCCCGTGTGCCACGATAAGAGGCCGTAGGTGAGTTTGTCAATGGTGGCACGGCCGTGTGGCCTGGCAGTGCTTGTCGGGAGCTAAACCGTGTGGTCTTTGTGTGCCACGGCTGTGTGCCACGGCCGTGTGGTGACTTCTTGGGCAGTGTTGTTTTCATATTTTGGCCCATTTTCTCCGTTTTTGGTTCATTTTTCGTTCTTTTTTTCTTCCCTATGCTCTCCTGAGTATAAGATATGAAAAAGAAAAATTAAGAGCACCAATTCTCACAAAATTGATAATAATACATCCAAAATATAGGCTAAACATGAGGTAAAAATATGTATAATTTATCGTTTATCACCTGTTATCAATCTTTGATCTTTTTGCTCCTTCTCCACTTATCCCCCATTGACTGTCGTCAACAATATCCACTTCTAAAAATTTCCTCTTACCCACACTTTTTCACTTTTCTCGTTATCTGATGATTGTTGTTTTTGACTTAACCTTTTCCAACTTGACCTTCTAAAGGAAACTATTGCTCCTCACACCCCATTATTTTCCCCGTTAATCTCACCAAGCTTCATAAAACTAAGTTCTGCTTCTGTTTCCTTTGACCCTTCCAGTCGGTCCGACAAGTGACTTTTATCATGCCTCTCTCTCTGTTGGAAAACAGATTTTTCATTCTTTCCTGAGTCATTAAACTCCTAATCTCGAACCCCCGTGTAAGAACGTTGGGATCCCATCTTTTTTGCATACTCATTGAACCTTATACTTTTTTCCCTACCAAATTTGACTCAACTTTTAATGCAATAGTATATGGGGGATCATCCCTAACTTTGTTTTTCTCTGTAGGACTTAGCTTCAAACAGTCATTGAGAGCATGACCCAATCTATCACAACTGAAGCAGAATATCGGTAATTTCTTGTATTTGAAAAAGATCCAGAATTTAACAATATTATCACTAGATACAAAGATACCTCTCCTAAGGGGTTTCTGCACATCCAAGTTAACTCTAAGCCTACAAATTTCGCCATCAATTTCAGATCTGATAATTCTACCAAAAGTGCCTCCTATAGCATGCAAGAGATCCTTCTTATCAAATTCTGGTGGGTAGGAAGTGATTTTTATCCAATATGGCGAGGATATAAGCCTGATCTGTTCACGCTTAATCAGTTTGCTCAAACGATCGAATAAAATAAGATATTTACGAAATAGCCAAGGACGTCCTTACAAAACCGTTTCCAGATCTTCTTCTAAATCAAAGACAATTAAGAACAGATTCTATCCTACCAATTGTATCTCGAACTTTTTCTTGGTTTTCCAGATACTCTTCAGTTGGGCTCTAAAACTTTTCGGATTAAAGGCATTTTTCATCCATACTGTGAGATCAGACTCGGTTGGCGTTCGGCACCACCATTGATTTCCTAACAGATAATTGAATTAGTTCTTCTACTAATAATGAGATCCCTTCATTGCCCTCCCTCTCCTCGCCACCACTCTTCTCCATCCCAAGCAACGACAATTGTTGTTTTCTCTAGGACTCTATGGAAAGCACTATTGGTTTTCAGAGAGTTGAAGTGGGTAATTACTCATTTAGAATTTCTTTGTATAATAATTATTCTTAAATTATTTTATAGTCTTTACTTCAAATTGTTTTATAAAATCTATTTTAAACCCTTTTTATGCATTATTTAAAATTGTCTCATCATTATTATATTTAGAAATTGATTTATATCATGTAATTCATTTGTCTTAAATTATTAGTGTTAGTATTTAAATAATGTGATTATTGCCATTTCGTGTTCTATGAACTGTTGATTTGTATTTGCATATTACTGTTATTCATCAACATAGTTTTTATTCATGCATTGCTTTAATATTGCATTAATTTTCCCGAATCCAAAAGAAAGCTTTTAGAAAATAAAGGCAATGTTCCGTATTTGAAAATTCGAGAAAATCGTGCCCTAACTTACTGGGTTTCGATTTTTCTCGTTTGACCTAAATAATCGAACATCCTTTTACAATTAAAATACGTGAGTTTTGAAAATTAAAAGGCAAGCTTATTTTCAAGGGATTAAAAGGTCGTATCCTAACTTACTGGATGTGACATCGTATTACTTCGAGACAAGAATGTCTTTAATATCCATATTGATTTATCCAAGCCTTTTTTAAACATTAATAAAAATGAGAATCGTATTTTAAATTCTTTACAAACTTTCAGCTTTTGACACTAAGACATTGACTAATCAATTAGGTACTAATTTTGGGCGTATCGAGGGTGCTAATCCTTCCTCGTGCGTAACTGACTCTTGAGCCCGTTTTTTGGATTTCGTAGACCAAAAATCATCGTTTTAGTATATTTAAACCTTATTAAAATGATTGAATTTCGAGGTGATCCGATCATACCTAAACAAAAAAAGATTGGTGGCGACTCACCGTTTTAATTTTCGTTTTGAAAACCCAAGTCGACTGTTATTTTTTAAAAAAATGGTTTCGACATGTAACTAGTCTGTACTCTAGGATTTTGGAAGTCATCCATAGCAGCTGCTAAGGCAGGCAATACTCTTTGGTGATATTGGTTCTGCAAATCAGGACCCAAGTCGGTACACAATTGCCCAATTGCATTAATAGTTGCCTACCTCACACGGGGATGAGAATGGTTAAAGGAGTTCAAAGCCATAGAAACCACTTGTTCTAGATTTTTAACCATAACCTGCAAGTACAGCAAATAATTAAAATTCAACAAAAACAGGGAACATGTCCAAACTCTACACAATGTGATCTTTTTTTTCCCTTTCAGAACATGAACTGAATCCTCAAGAAAAGGTATGGTTAAAACCACCAGAATCAAGAGATACTAAACAAATTCTAGCTCATTGTTCAAGTAATAAATGGAAAACACATGCATTTACAGCCATAGTTGGAAGCAATTTTATTGGTCCGCTTCGGGAGTTGGACATAACAATAATGCAATTCGTAAATAACAGAGCTAGTGAGTAAAAGTGCTACATATATACCTTGGAACAACCCTAGGCAATCTGTGCAAGGGCAATCAACGCAGCATGATGCTTTTGCCACTCAGGAGCAGCCAAATAAGTTGAAAATTGCTCAGATGCAACAGGAACAATAGTATTTCCAGCTAAGGATGCTTAATTTACACAACCAGCATTGCATGAGTATTACAATGAAAGTCTTTATCAACACATTGACCACTAATTTTTTTCTTTTTCATTTATATCCTTTTTTTTTGAAAAAAAATTTAATTTTTTCGAATCGAATCGAATTTTATTCATCTTAGTTAGATGTAATTATAGTAATGAACGTGGAGATTAATTATAGTAAAAATGTAAAATGATTATTTAAGATACTAGATTAAAATTTCTATATAATTAAATTTAAAATTAAAAAAACTATTAGTAAAGAGGGTATATAGATATAGCAAAAGAAAAAGAGAAGGCATTTCTGGCATATTGGTATTATTGTTGGCTATTGGCCCCTTAATGAACCTTCTCTCTCCCTTTGAGGTGCATACATGGGGTGATTAATTTGTATCAACTCTAAAAACTGAATTAAACATTAAAAAATTAACACATTTAATCAAAAAATAACATAGGTATCACATTAAAAAAAATGTTAAATTCAAATATCAAATTTCGCATTAAGCCTATATTATTTGCCGTTTATCTATACAATACATTAAATGCCCGATTAAGTTAATTTTACTTATTAATCGAGTTCCAATTAAAAAATTACCAAATATTCTATATTTTATAAAATAATTTTTTATACACCATATATAGTTTTTTGTTTATTTATATATTTGACATTATTTGTATTTTATAAGAATTGAAGTGTGTGACGAATAAAAAAGAAAAGCAAATAAGGACACTGCACTGTAATCATGATGACACATAAGCATACAAGCTAAGATAAGCTAAGCTTCCAAAATACTTTTATTTTTATTTGGTATTATAACTTATTTGATCCTTTAATTTTTAAAAATATTATTTTAATTCTTTATTTAATTTTTTTTATTTCTTCTAATTTTTAAACTTGTGTTTTTATCAAATCATTCCAAATAGAAGAAAAAATACCGTTTTTTAACTTTTTTAAAGTGACATATACGTGAATTGTCATGTAATTTGTAAATAACATGTTAGCATTTAATTGATTTTTTTTAAACTTAAAACTTCATAAAAATTATAAGAATATTTTTAAAATTTAAAAATTATTTATAAAATTATACAATATTAAAAAATATATTTTAATAATATAAATTTAAAAAAATTTAATTAAATGCTGAAATATTATTATCAAGTAATTCGTGTTTATACCATATTAACAAAGTTAACAAATATTAATTGTTTCATTCATTTTGAGGTAAATTGATTAAAATACAAATTTAAAAACTAAAAAAGAAAAAAATAAATAAAATAATAAAATTTTACAAATGTATTTGTAATAAATACAAATAAAGTGAAATCATTCAAGTTATAAATTAGAAAAATTAATAATGTTAAATTAAAATATTGTACAATATATCTATTTTCATGTTAGAAGATACAAATTTGAAACAATATATATTTAAAAACTTTTTTAAAGCAAAATAATAAAAAAATAAGATATTTTAGTATGATAAACTTGAATCATTAATCTCTTATTTAAATTCCATAATTATTATTTTAGTAAAATTTTGATATTTTTTTAGATTTTTTTAAAAATTATATTTTTTTTAAAAATAAAAATTTTAAAATTTTTATAAATATTTTAAATTTTAAAAATTCTTTTTCAAAATTTGAAAATTACTTTGATTTTTTTTTGTAATTTTTGTTAAAAGAGACCAGTTTGCTTATTCTTAAATTTGATAGGGACCAAAAAGTATTTATACTAATCTGTTATTCGAATTGTAAAAATTCAACTCGACTCAAACTCGAAATCCAAAATTTCTTATTCGAATTGATTCGAATAATTCAGATAACTTGATTCGATTAGCTTGAAATTTGATTTTTTTTTTCGTTTTTTCGAATCGAATTGAATTTGTTCTCCCCTAGTTAGATGCAATATCATAGTAATGAGCGTAGAGATTAATTATAATAAAAATGTAAAATGATTATTTAAGATACTAGATTAAAATTTCTATACAATTGAATTTATAATTTATTTTCAAATTAAAAAAAACTATTAGTAATTAGTAAAAAGGGGATATAGATATAGCAAAAGAAAAAGAGAAGGCATTTGTGGCATGTTAGTATTGAAGCAATGTAGCGTTGTTGTTGGCTATTAGGCATCATGTCATCCTTTTTTATGAATGAGCACTACACAAGGGGTTGTTTTTTTGGGTTAAATTATGTTGTTGGTCCTAATACTTACATAGAGTTTGAGATTTAAAGTCAATCTTCTTACTTTTTTAATTTAAAATTTTTAATTTGTTAGTAATTTCTATTAAAACTTATCAATTTATATGTTAATTTATTTGTCATGTCATATGAAGACAACATAACAAAAATTTGAAAACAAATACTTATAATTTTAATGTCCGGAGTAAGATTTTTAATTAAAAAATAAAAAAATTAAATCCTTTTTAATTCTCTAAATACATAATTAAATCTCAAATTTTAACTGATTTCTCTTTACTCGCTATCCAAGCCATCTCAAAATTTTGATATTGAAACGGCTTTAGAGTCTTGCAAACTCTCTAAGATAGCTCCACTTGTACCTTAATTTTACTCACAATGAGCATAGATATATTGATTATTACTATGATGATGATCATCATCATCATCATCATTTAATTGAAGGAATAGATGCATGCATATCCATCATCAGTTACTCATCAATACTCAAACATTAATATGAACCAAAGTTTCATTGCATTCAAGTATTTGGCTTGAATGATAAGAATACAAGAAAATCTTGTTCAAAGATTAAGCCTACTTGAATTACAAATCTGATGATCCAATGTCACACTACACGATTAGAAAACAATAGTTAATAGATTTGCAATTCAATGCAGAGAAAAATAACAAAAACTCGATAACGATGATCATGAAGCAGCAGTAGCTACGCATGGTTGAAACTAGAAATTTGTTTTAGAAAGGGCTGAAATTAAATTATAATTTTTTCAATGGTAAAAACACAAGTTCATTATTTTAATAGCCTATATCTTTAATATTTTTAAATATATAAATCAAATTTTTATCATTTTTAAGAAAAGTTAAAGTGTAACTAATTTAAAAGTTTAAAAAATTTTACGGACCTAAATACAATATTTTCCATTTTGGGGCAGGGCTACTCTACTGCCATACTTACCCTCCCCTACCCATTTTTTTTCTTATACAATAGTTAACAAAACTTATACTGCTCCCTACGTCCATGTGCTGCTCCATACTTCACCTTGATAACAAATACAACATCGCCATCACAGCATCATCCCACACTTATACAATGAGAGACTATGCAATCATAGTCAAACAAAGGATATTCGAGGCACTAAAAATAGTTTCCACAGCCATATGAAATTTTTACTTGAGAAGGTAGGTATCTCTAAGAACTGTTGAGCAGACAATTGCAGCTCCCTTCACCTTCCTTCACTTATGCTAAGTACCTTTTTTCTTTTTTATCTTTTATGCTCCTTTTCATTCTGTTTCATTTTATATCAGATATTAAAGTTTTTGAAACCTAGTGATAATTGTATGTTTGGCATTTTTTGTTTATAAGAGGAGGAAGAAGATGAACATCACGGCATGATTACTGGAGATGCTTATTCCACCGACTTTGATTGTAGTGCAAAGGAATCATTTCATTATATTAATAATGATCATGAAACATAGAAAACGAAGGCATTTTCATTTCAAATTCAACCTATTACAAAACTTATGGAAAAAAATGAACAATATGGCATGTGATCATAAATTACTAGAGATGTTCTATATTGTAAGATTCCATTACATAAACAACTAACCATACTCAAAAACAACCACAGACCCTAACAGAATACACAAAAACTTCTCAAAGAACAGAAAATCCCTTCAACAAATGTTGCTCACAGGTCAACAGAGCAAACACTAGCATCGCAGCCACTTAATATACCAAGAAAAACAAACCATATATTTGAATACTCATAATCAACGCAGTGTTGAAGTTTATAACAAATAACAAAGAAAACAAAAATAATATTCATTAAGCCATTCTTTTTCGATTCACATAAGAGAAATAAACAATAATCAGAATTCTCATATAAAGAATTTAACATGTTTAAGGTATACAAAATAATGGTTTCTCGTCTTCCTCGCGGTACAACCCTCGCTTTATGCGGATGGCTAGGAGTCTCATGAAATCTGTACTTGTCCTCGTAGTAAATAGTTTCAGGGTGGAGCCCTTTCTTGAAGAAGTTGGCTCCGAGAGCCATCATCGTGTTCTCCATTCTCGACTCGGACCACCCCCAAGTTTAAGCATGACCATATCGTAGGTCTTCACATCATTTTTTAACCCAACCTAATTAAATACCTTACCGCCAAAGGAATATTTCCTGTTGTAATTAATGTATCAAGTAACATATGTGAAGCAAGATGATTATCATACAAACCTAAAGTTATCATTTTTCCAACAATGGCTGAAGTATTTCTATTACGTTCAGCAAACGGTGGGTCAACATCCGAAGGAGATGGTAGTGGGGTATTTCATGACAAAAAGGAACATAGTTTAGAAATGTTAAGAGAACTTCCTGGTAAGCTTAGAGATTTTCTTAGAAAGCTGTTAAAGAAGGTAAATGAGAGTTTAGAGGCTTTCGTTGGAAGCTTACATATTTTTTGACGAGCCAGGCAAATTTGGGCTTTTACATTTATAATGGACCTAAATTTACAAAGAATTTTAATGATGTTAACAATTATTCAAATTCATATAAGTATTTTAATTAGAATAAAGTATTCAGACTAACTAATAACATTGAAACAATTAGTGCATCAAATTATGTAAAAAATCAAAGTATAGAGAATAAAATCTTAAATTTGAGCTTAGTATGAAGATTACAATTGTAATTTGACCATTGTTATAAAATTTTTTAAAAAAATGAGGGATAAGAATTGAAATTTAGCCATTATGCTGTAATGAGAGAGAGAGATGGACGTGTGTGTTATGTGAGTGTTAGGTAAGGAAGGCCTTAAATTATAAAAGTTGATATATCAAATTATATAAAAAGTTCAAAAGTATAGAGATTAAATATTAAACGTCGTATAGGGACCAAAATTACTATTTAACCATTGGTATATAATTTGACTCATCATATTAGAAAAGAGTTTTTTGAAGAACAATTTATGTATCCATTTTAACCCAAATATTGAAAGATAATAACTATTTCAATTAAGTAATGTCATTTTAAAAAGTAGAGATCTAAATTATAATGTTAAATTAAAAATTAAAATATAAATATTAAATCTTAAATGTGATTATGATAGAGGGATGAAAACTGAAAATTTACCATTTAAATTTTTATCTCGAAATGATTGAAAAGAAAAACTGTTCCCAACGGGTTTAAGAATAATGGACTAAAGAGGTAATTTTGCCTTTATTTCTTAAGTGAGACTATATACATGTTGCACAGTTTCTCTTCTTCATCCATTTTGCAGAGCCAAAGTCACCTATGAATCAGACGCCCTCTTGCTCATCTCCCACAAACCCTTAGTTTTTTTCCCTTCCTTCACTATGACCGTTCTAAGAAAATCTATAAGCTTCCAACGAAAACCTCTAAACTTCTATTTACATTTTTTTACCTTGAACTTCCTAACAAAATCTCTAAGCTTACCAAGAAGTTTTCTTAATCTTTTTAAACTATGTTCTTTTATATCACTGAATACCCCAATACCATCTCCTTTGGCTGTTGACCCACCATTTGCTGAACGTAATAGAAATACTTCAGCCATTGTTAGAAAAATGATAACTTCAGGTTTGTATTGTAATCTTTTTGCTTAACATATGTTACTTGATACATTAATTACAACATAAAATATTCCTCTGGCGGTAAGATATTTAACTAGGTTAGAGTTAAAAAAATGATGTAAGGACCTATGTTATGGTCATACTTAAACTTGAAGCGTGATCTGAGTTGAGAATGGAGAACACGATGATAGCTCTCAGAGCCAACCTCGTCAAGAAAAGGCTCCACCCTGAAACCATTTACCACGAGGACAAGTACAAATTTCATGAGACTCCTAACCATCCGCATAAAGCGATGGTTGTACCACGAGGGAGACGAGAAACCATATCTTTTGTATACTTTAAACATGTTAAGTTCTTTATATGAGAATTCTGATTGTTGTTTACTCCTCTTATGTGAATCGTAGAAAAATGGCTTAATGAATATCATTTCTGTTTTATTTGTTATTTGTTATAAACTTCAACACTGCGTTGATTATGAGTATTCAAATGTATGGCTTCTTATTTCTGGTATATTAAGTGGCTGCGATGCTAGTGTTTGCTATGCTGACCTATGAACAACACTTATTGAAGAGGTTTTCTAGTCTTTGAGAAGTTTTAGTGTATTTTGCTAGGGTGTGGTTATTTTTGGGTATGGTTAGTTGTTTATGTAATGAAATCCTACAATATTGTTGTTGAAGATGAACAGTATGACATGATATCATATATTACTGGAGATGTTCTATATTTTAAGATTTCATTACATAAACAACTAACCATACCAAAAAATCACACACCTTAACAAAATAAACAAAAACTCCTCAAAGACTAGAAAACCCCTTCAACAAGTGTTGCTCACAAGTCAGCAGAGCAAACACTAGCATCGCAGCCACTTTATATACCAGAAACAACAAACCATACATTTGAATACTTATAATCAACATAGTGTTGAAGTTTATAACAAATAACAAAGAAAACAAAAATGATATTTATTAAGCCATTCTTTTACGATTCACATAAAATGAGTAAACAACAATCAAAATTCTCATATAAAGAACTTAACATGTTTAAAGTATACAAAAGATATAGTTTCAAGTCTCCCTAGCGGTACAACCCTCGTTTTATGCGGATGGTTAGGAATCTCTCATGAAATTTATATTTGTCTTCATAGTAAATGGTTCCAAGGTGGAGCCATTTCTTGACGAGGTTGGCTCCGAGAACGATCATCGTGTTCTCTATTCTTGACTCGGACCACGCCTCAAGTTTAAGCATGACCATATCATAGGTCCTCAAATCATTTTTTAACCCCAACCTAATTAAATACCTTATCGCCAGAGGAATATTTCCTATTGTAATTAATGTATCAACATATGATAAGCAAAAGGATTACCATACAAACTTGAAGTTATCATTTTTCCAACAATGGCTGAAATATTTCTATTACGTTCAGCAAATGGTGGGTCAACATCCGAAGGAGATGGTAGTAGGGTATTCAGTGACAAAGGAACATAATTTAAAAAGGTTAAGAGAACGTCCTGGTAAGCTTAGAGATTTTCTTAGGAAGCTCAAAGTTAAAGAAGGTAAATGGAAGTTTAGAGGTTTTCGTTAGAAGCTTACAAATTTTCTTAGGACGGTCATAGTGAAAGAAAGAAAAAAAACTACAAGTTTGTAAGAGATGAACAAGAGGGCGTCTGATATATAAGTGACTTTGGCTCTACAAAATGGATGAAGAATAAAGAAACTGTGCAACATGTATATACTCCCACTTAAGAAATAAAGGCGGAATTGCCTCTTTAGTCCATTAAACTCTTGAACCCGTTGGGGACAGTTTTCTTTTTCAATCATTTCGAGATAAAAGTGTAAATGGTAAATTTTCAGTTTTCATCCCTCTACTATAATCACATTTAAGATTTAATCTTTATATTTTGATTTTTAATTTAACATAATAATTTGGATCTCTACTTTTTAAAATGACATTACTTAATTAAAATAGTTATTACCTTCCAATATTTAAGTTAAAATGGATACATAAATTGTTCTTAAAAATACTCTTTTCTAATATGATAAGTCAAATTATATACTAATGGTTAAATGGTAATTTTGGTCCCTATACGACGTTTAATATTTAATCTCTATACTTTTGAACTTTTTATATAATTTGATATATCAACTTTTATAATTTAAGGCCTTCCTTACCTAACACTCACATAACACACACGTCCATCTCTCTCTCTCATTACAGCATAATGGCTAAATTTCAATTCTTATCCCTCATTTTTTTAAAAAATTTTATAACAATGGTCAAATTACAATTGTAATCTTCATACTAAGCTCAAATTTAAGATTTTATTCTCTATACTTTGATTTTTTACATAATTTGATGCACTAATTGTTTCAATGTTATTAGTTAGTCTGAATACTTTATTCTAATTAAAATACTTATATGAATTTGAATAATTGTTAACATCATTAAAATTCTTTGTAAATTTAGGTTCATTGTAAATGTAAAAGCCCAAATTTACCTGGCTCGCCAAAAAATATGTAAGCTTCCAACAAAATCCTCTAAATTTTCATTTATCTTCTTTAACCTTAAACTTCTTAAGAAAATCTCTAAACTTATCAGGAAGTTCTATTAACCTTTCTAAACTATATTCTTTTATGTCACTGAATACCCCAATACCATCTACTTCGGATGTTGACCCACCATTTGCTGAACGTAATAGAAATACTTCAGCCATTACTGAAAAAATGATAATTTCAGGTTTGTATGATAATTCTCTTGCTTCACATATGTTACTTGATACATTAATTACATTAATAAATATTCCTCTGGCGATGAGATATTTAACTAGGTTTGGGTTAAAAAATAATGTGAGGACCTACAATATAGTTATGCTTAAACTTAAGGTATGGTCCAAGTCGAGAATGGAGAACACGATGATGACTCTCAAAGCCAACCTCGTCAAGAAAGGGCTCCACCCTGAAACCATTTTCTACGAGGACAAGTATAAATTTCATGAAAAACTCCTAGTCATCCGCATAAGCGAGGGTTGTACCGCAAGGGAGACGGGAAACCATATTTTTTATATATCTTACACATGTTAAGTTCTTTATATGAGAATTCTGGTTATTATTTATTCCATTTATGTGAATCGTAAAAGAATGGCTTAATAAATATCATTTTTGTTTTCTTTGTTATTTGTTATAAACTTCAACACTGCGTTGATTATGAGTATTCAAATGTATGATTTGTTGTTTCTGGTATATTAAGTGGCTACTATGCTAGTGTTTGCTCTGCTGACCTGTGAGCAACATTTATTGAGGAGATTTTCTAGTCTTTGAGGAATTTCTGTGTATTCTATTAGGGTGTGTGGTTATTTTTTGGTATGATTAGTTATTTATGTAATAAAATCCTACAATATAAAATATCTCCAATAATCTATGATCCCATGCCATACTATTCATCTTTTTCCATAAGTTTTGTAATAGGTTAAATTTGATATGAAAATGCAGTTGTTTTCTATAATTCATGATCATCATTAATATAATGAAACAATTCTTTCGCACTACAATCAAAGTCGGTGGAATAAGTATCTCAAGCAAGCATGCCGTACTATTCATATTCTTCCTCCCATTACAAACAAAAAATACCCAACACACAATTATTACTAGTATCAAAAGCTTTAATATCTGATATAAAATGAAACAAAATGAAAATGAGCATAAAAGACAAAAAAGAAAGAAGGTACTTAGCATAGGTGAAGGAAGGTGAAAAAAGGAGCAGCAATTGTCTGCTCAATAGTCCTTAGAGATACTTACCTTCTCAAGTAAATATTTTATGTGGCTGTGGAAACTACTTTTAGTGCCTAGAATGTCCTTTGTTTAACTATGATTGCATAGTCTCTCATTGCATAAGTGGAGGATAAAACTGTGATGGCAATGTATTTGTTATCAAGGTGAAGTAGGGAGCAGCACAGGGACGTAGGGAGCAACACAATGTCTATTAACTATTGTACAGGAAAATAGGGGGTGAGGAAGGGTAAGTAAAGCAGTAGAGTAGCCCTACCCCAAAATGAAAAATATTGTATAGGTCCTTAAATTTTTTTTAAAATTTTAAATTAATTACACTTTAATTCTTCTTAAAAATGATAAAAATTTGATTTAATCATTTAAAAATGTTAAAGATATAGGCTATTAAAATGATGAATTTGTATTTTTACCATTGAAAAAATTATAATTTAATTTCCACCTCTAAAAAGAATTTTTAATTTCAACCATGCGTAGCTACCGCTGTTTCATGATCATCGTTATCGAGTTTACTATTTTTCTCTGCATTGAATTGCAAATCTGTTAACTATTATTTTCTCAAAGCCATCAAAATAAAGCAAGGGTTGTATCGCGAGGAAGACAAACCTAAACTAGATATTTTGCATACGTTTATCATTTTAATTTCTATAACGCAAATTTTGTTTGAGTATGATTACAGGCTTTTGTTTACTCCCCTTATGTGAATCGTAAAAGAATTGCTTCATGAATAGACTTATTAAGTATCATTTCTGTTTTCTTTATTATTTATTATAAACTTCAACACTGCGTTGATTATGAGTATTCAAATGTATAGTTTGCTATTTCTGGTATATTAAGTGGCTGCGATGCTGATGTTTGCTCTGTTGACCTATTAGCAACATTTGTTGAAAGAATTTTCTGGTCTTTGAGGAGTTTTTGTGTATTCTGTTAAGGTGTATGGTTATTTTTAAATATGGCTAGTTGTTTAAGATTTTTTGCATTTTTCATTACTTATTGCACTTGCGATTTCATAATACCTTTACTGAGCAAAGAAAAAATAAATTGCCATCCCAATAGGTCCGTATAAGTACGGACACAAAAACTAAATTAGTTATTAATGTGTGACTCCCATGAACTATTTTTCCCCCATCCCCCACCTAATATCCAAATTTAACAGTTAAACTTCAATTTACTTAATTTTATAGAAAAATATTATAGTGAATGGATAATTTTGTTGGAAGATTTTTAAATCAAAAATTAATAATTAAAAAATATTAATAATTTTAGGCGTAAAAATGTCATAATTGCACAGCCGTGAGATGAAGCTATGATCGCGATATTATATTTGTTATGAACGTTCAGTAGGGAACAACACAAGGTCATAGGGAGCAACACAAAGTCAGTCATCAGACACATAGGAAAGAGTGGAAGAAGGGGGAAGGTAAGTAAGGCAGTGACTTAGCCTTGCCCCAAAGTGGAAATTATTATTTTTAGATCCTTAAATTTTTTTAAAATTTTAAATTAATAAAAGTAAAATTACACTTTGACTCTTTTTAAAAATGATAAAAATTTGATAGGGCAATAAAATGATAAAATTGTATTTTTACTATTGTAAAATTTATAATTTAATTTTAGCCTTCCCTAAAAAAATTTTCTAACTTCAACCATGCGCTGCAGCCGTTGCTTAATGATCATTATTGAGTTTTTGCTAATTTTTTTCTGCACTGAATTGCAAATCTATTAACTATTGTTTTCTCGTTGTGCAGTGCAACATTGAATCATCACATTTGTAATTCAAGTAGACTTAATCTTTAAACAAAATTTTCATGTATTCTTATCCATTAAGCCAAATACTTGAATGCAATGAAATCAATGTTTGAGTATTGATGAGCAACTGATGATATATATGCATGATTCTATTCCTTCAATTAAACGATGATTATCATCATCATCATAGTAATCATCAATATATCTATGCTCATTGTGAGCAAAATTAAGGTACAAGCGAAGCCATTTAGAGAGTTTGCAAATGTAAACTCTAAAGCCGTTTCAATATCAAAATTTTGAGATGGCTTGGATAGTGAGTAAAGAAAAAGAAGTTAAATTTTGAAATTTAATTTATGTATTTAGAGAATTAAAAAAGATTTAATTTATTTTATTTTTTAATTAAAAATATTATTTGAATTGTTTGTTCAGAACAAGCAATTCAAATAAGAATAACCTTTATGTTAAGAAGAGTTTGATAAGGTAAGTTGAAATTTTACCTCAGCAAAAACTGAAACAATCTTTTAGGAAGGAAATTATGGTTGGGACCCAAAACTTCATTGTCTGACCCGAACACACATTAGAGACATTGTTAATAATGGGCATTAACAACATATTGAAGCCAAAAAAAAAAAAAAAAAACACTGATATGAGACAAGGTTAGCTAAAAAAAAGCCGATCTAACCTCTCAACCATTGAACAAAGTTGTTCATGAACAACTTTGGCTTCAATCAGATCACCTTTTATTGGCAAGCAGTTTAACCATGCAGGAACAACCTACCAAACACAAAAGGGTGTGCGCAAGGCAAAGCAAACATTAAGAAAACAAAAATAAAACATCAAATAAGCTTTTAAGACATAAGCAACCAGTATTACTTATGTGAAAAATGCAATGCATCAAAAGAAGTGTATACAGAACTGACTCTATCTGAAGTTGTAGAATATTTGTGTATTAATACATAGAGAAGATCCACAGGCAACACTCCCCAGCAATATAAAATGATTCACAAAAAAGCATTATATCTAATGTAACATAAGATATGGATGCCCTAGGAATATACCAATTCAGGGTAATGTCTATTAGAAAAGCATATATTTATGTGAGAGGAAGGAGAGTTGTTTATTGACTATCAAACTGCATCATCATGCACCAGCGGTACTAGAATGTTTCCATTGTTTAAAGTTTCTATGAAGATGTTCATCTTGTTCAAAATAGATACTCAGACCTCTAAAAAGAAAACAGCACTAAATCCAAACTGATAAAAGAGTTAAAACTTACTGGTATGACCATTTTTACAAAATAGAAAAGGAAAATGTTTGTTAGTATTATTGAAAACCTTGGAAAAACCATCAAGAAGGCCATCAACTTACCTTATAGAGACAATGGTTCTTAATTTGATGCTCAGCTATGTATACATAAAACTATATTATGTTTAACAATGTGCATGCAAGAACATGTCAAAAAGCGCTTTAATTTACTTTTGCAGCCACTAACAAAAAATGAAGAGGGGAGAAAAAATGTGCATTTCAATTCCACCAAGGCTCTCCTCTACCCTAAGAGAGGATTAGAATATTGGAAAATGTGCAACAGTTTCAAGCACAATCATAGAGAACAGTATGGCCAATTGTACATAAGACATGGCACTGGCTTTAACAAGAAGATACATTTGGGTACTTCAAACAATAGCTCAAAAATGTGCTTTATTTTAATGCAAACCACAGATTTTCGTTTCATATCAAAAGGGCGAAATAACTTGGAAATATGATTTTATGGCCTGCCATACCTGAGTTGCATCAATACTGTCTCGGTGGAACAGACATTTTCCCCAAAGCAGAAACAGCATTATCATATGCCATAACATTTTCAGGTTGCGAAGCATTAGGATTTCGAATTACAGCATTTAACCTTGATAAAGCCTCTGGAGAAAGACGCCAATATGTTATTCTATATAAGAAATAATCACATTATAGACTATAAAGCAAAGTTTACCTCCCAACAAGTGGCTTAAATACAGGTCCACCAAATTCTGCATAAACACCAAGCCCATATACTGCTGCCTGGAACATAAAATCATAATATTTAATTCAATCTCAAGTCTCAACAATCCATAGCGCTTTGGATGCCAGAAGTAAGAAAATACAAACCTGTCGCACATCTGGGTTCTCATCGTTGCAAGCCTTCAATATGAAAGGAGGATATGTGTCATAATATCTGTTTCAACCAATTTACAGCAATAAGCAATTGCATCAAGTGATTCTCTATGATAATAACGAGTATAAGAAAATTAGGCAGCTTACTTTAAAGCTGCCTCACGACACTGTTCGGCAACATCATAAAAAATACAAATTGCAATTCTTCGTTCTTCAGGTGTCTTATCTTTGCCCTGTTTTATACACATAGAAAGAGAGAGAAATATATGAGCATACTTCAGGAAAGAACTCTTTTACTCTGGACGTTCCTCAAAAACTGATTTTGGAAACAAGAGACAACTTTCTTGGAACTCACCCACATAGGAGTAAGATATGAAGATAGCTCATCAAAGAGAGGCAGGAAAGAGGCTTTAAATGTTTTGATCAAAGTTCCCAAGATTTCACCCAGCTGGAAGCAGAAACGGATGCTTTAATGGATCCAAAAAGGATAATAACAGATAAATAAATATTAGCTTGTCATTTTTGTGCTTTATATCATAGCTTTTATTTTCGTACTTGGTCAAAAACTTCTTCCTCTTGTTCATTTTCCTCTTTAATCAACTCTCCCTCCTCAGCATCAAAGTCTTCAGCTTTGGCTCTTTCAGCTCTCTCACTTTTTCTGCTAACACTAGCTGTGATTACTTGTTTTATCTCATCCACAATAGATCTAACTTGACTTCCATCTAGCAGAGGACCAGAGATCTGAAAAAGAAAAATTGTTCTCAGACATTGGGGCTAAACACTTAGTAGTTAGTACAAAAAAAGTTCTCAGGTATTTTAAAATAACTTGCAAAGCAAGATTCACACGCAACAAAGACAGAAGAAAAACGCGGAAACGAAAAAACAAATGAAAAACGAAAAAAACAGTTGTATATTCATCTATAAAAGCCTCAATAGGCATTATGTATCTTCTTCTTCGGCGACGAACACTTTACAAGCAAAACTAGTCAAAAAAAGAATACTCGTTTGAAGGTGTTTTTTCATTTTGTGTTAAAGTTTCTGTCTATTCATTTTTTCTATTTTTTTTCATTTTTATTTTGCATATACGAAAAGATAAAAAAACAAAAAGAGGAAAACGAAATACCTGAGTCGCCCAGTCTCGTCGTCGCCGGAAGCCTCCTTTCCAGCGTCGAAATCGGGCCAAAACGGGCGGAGATCTTTTCTTTCCTTTGATTTTTCTGAATCAAGAAGGCTAAGCCTTCAAAACCTTTTGAAAAGGGGCTACGATACCCGTTTTCGGTGAGGGTCGGGCCACCGGCCATGGCAGGGGCGTCGGATCACCGACGGAACCAGCGCCGGCCAAGGAGGTTGAGAAGAGGGTAACTTAGAGAAAAGAGGAGAAGGTCTGCAGTTTTTTTTTTTTTTTTTTTTTTTAAATATAGGGCTGAATTGAAATAAAATAAAAAAGGGTGTTTTATAATTGAATGGAACGGCGTCGTTTTGTTCAGGGGTGGCCTGCACATTTCCCCTTTAAGGGGATATTTTCGCGAATGGTCCCTCCCTTTCGCAGTTCTGTTCGATCAGGCCCTATTACATATAATTACTCATCTCAAAGTTTTGGTATTTTGTTTTTTTTTTTTTGGAATTTATTTTACATATAATTACATACTGCTTATTTCAAAGTTTTATTATATACATTATTTATGCTTCAAGTTTTAGTTACTGTTTGTCTTAAATATTTTGTACATTATTCATTTTTTATATGTATATATTATTGTTTTACCAAATTGTTTTTTACTTTATATATTATTTATTTTAGATCCTTTTACACGTTATATATATTTTATTTCTTTTTTTATATAATTCTTTCGAAATTATTTTGGAATATTATTTATTTAAAATTTCTTCTTTCACATATTATTTTCAAAACTTTATTATTATATTTTGAAATTGATGTACATATGTTTTTTTAAAAACTTCACTTATTTATTTTAAAATGCTTTATTATCATTGTTTATTTTAAGTTTTTATATATTATTGTTTCACACTTTTATATATATCATCTATTCAATTTTTTTAATTATCTATTTTAGAATTGTTTTGTACATTACCCATTTTTTTATTTGTTTTAAACTATTTTATGTATTTTAGAGTTCTAGATATTATTTATAAAACTGTTTTGTTATAGTTGTTGTAATAGGTCAATTTTGACCAAGGATAAAAATGATTAAAAGTCCATTTTTAAAAGTCCAAGATACAACTCAAATAACCCAATCAATCCCCTTACAACCGAAATCCATCAGTAAACCCTATTTAACCCGTTTTACAAACCCGATTAAGCTACCCAACAGACCCAAGCCCAATGACTAGACCCTAACCCTGATCAACCCTAGCCCAAAACGTTAACACCTCGGTAGTCAAACCCTAGTCCCTAAGCGCCGCTGCCCTTTTCCCTCACCAGCGCGCACAGCGCTCGAGGCTCTGCCTCCTCCATCAGTGTTGCACCAAAATGGCAACCCTCGCTCCCGTTGACTTCGCCAGGACCTGCAAACAACGAAAACAGCAAGCAGAAATAGAGCCAAACAACACGCAACAACAGAGGCAGCAAAAAAGCAAAAAAGAACAAAATTTGTATTTTCTTTTTCACTTTTAATCGGCTATTTAAGCCCAGAAGCAAAATATTGTAAGGGGGGAACATTTTCGAATAAAAAAAAGAGAACGAAGAGGTATATTTTGGCAATTTTTCTAACTGATTTTTCTTATTTTCTATCTATTACGTGTATGAAACACCAAAAAATAAAAGCTTTCGTTCGATATAGCGATCGGAGCGCTCGAACCCGCATGGTTCTTGCTCGGATCTAGTCTTTAGGGCGAATTCCTGCTTGTTTTTTGGGGGTCATTTTTGGTTTAGGGTATTTTAAATAAAAGAAGAAGCAAAAGGGGCGACTTACCTTCGATCGAAAGCCTTCCTCTTCGTTGCAACCGAAGTAAGGAAGGGTCGACGTCGCTGGCTCTCAGGATACGGCCTTAAGCAGCATCCGCGTGGGTAGCCCACCGCCGTCCTAGGGCGCGAAATGGTACCTGATCGGAGGCTTGGGATCGGCTGAGAGCAGACATGAAGAGCCGATTTTCTTTCTGTTTTTTTTCTTTTCTTTTGCTGTTTGCTTAATGTGGTAGAAGGCTTTTAGGGTTTTAATTTTCTTTTTCCAAATAAACGGCGCCGTTTAAGTCATTGAACTAAACCGTTTGGACCCGACCCGAGTTCCCCCAAGATCCGTGCGTTTCGCGTGGAGGGGATTATTGCACGTTTGGTCCCCCTTTTTTGCGTTGGCACTCGATTGGCTCTGGCCTAAACTTGTTTCATTCTTTTAATTCGGCCCAGAAGCTTGTAGCGTTTTGCAAGTTAGTCCCCTATGATACTATGCATTTCAAGTGTTCGGGAAATTTACTTTTTAGGTCCTTTTGTTTCCGCGCGTTTTCAAATTAACCCTCTTTCTTTATTTCTTTTAAAACCACCCCAAATACTTGCATTTGCTTCGATTTTACTCCTTTTCAGGTCTAATTCAATTGTTTTACATATTGTTTTTACTTTGCAAATACTACATATTATTATTATTTCATATTATATTTAATATTATTTTAGATATCATATTTTTAATACTCTACGTATTATGTATGTGCCTTCCTTAACATTATTGATATTTCAAATATATATATATATATACTACGTGTATACTTTTCATAGTATTAGTTATATATACATTTTTACATCATCTTATGTACATATATCCTTCGTACTATACTATATATCATTTTAATACCATATTGTATATATTTTTAATCCTATATTACACATTTTTACCATGTTATGTGTGTCGTGTATATATACATTTTAATGTTTTATACTATCTTATATATACTTTTAATAGCTATATGATGTATTTATTTTCCTTACCACCATGTATAGTTGTTTTTTTTGTTATTATTATGTATATGTATATGTATATGTAGCATCATTAATATATTTTTTAATATCATGTTCTCATAGTCATGCTAACTATTATTATAGGTGTATACGTGTACATTCATTGTTTCCATTTCATGTTTAATTCTAATATTATGTTTAATATCGCATGTACCTCTATCGTTTTTAATATTATTGTCATGTTTAATTGCTTCAATATATTTCCAATCCTTTCTTTTACTTTTTTTATTTCATATCAATTCACTTTGCATACTTTGGAAATCTTATTCTTGTTTTCTAATTAATTTCAATGCACGAGGCAACATCCCGATTTAGAACTAAATCAACAATTTCATCGCTATGTTGGGTGAATTACGTCGGTTCGTGTTGAAATCGGGATGTCTTTGTAAAAAATCAAAATTCGAAGATTATTCTCATTTCAATCGGATCACGGTTAAATGTTAAATTGAATTCATTTTTAAAAATTAAGACAACACGTGTTCAATAAGATACCAATTTTGGGCGTCGCGGGGGTGCTAATACCTTCCTCGCGCGTAACCGACTCCCGAGCCCTATTTTTCTCTGGATTTTAAACGTAGACCTAAGCTCGGTTTTCTTTCTTTAAAATATAAATTTTATAGGTGTCTGATCACATCTAGAAATAAAAAGATCAGTGGCGACTCCCCTTTTTTATATAAATTTGAAATTCGATTTTTCAAATTCTTCAATAAATCGTCACAATTAGCGACCGAGCCAAATTTTACGTCGCTACAGCTGGCGACTCTACTGGGGACAATGATTTTTGAGAGTCGAGTCGAATTAAGCGCGCGTTGTCGAAATTTTTTTCAAAATTCTTTGTTTGATTCGATATTTAGTCGTGATCCTAAAATCTTATTTTTGAAAATCATGCATTTGCACCGTGCTATAAATATTTTCTAACTTGTTTTATCTTTTTGCTCTGAAGCTCTAAATTTCTACGGTTTTAGTTTCCTTAGTTTAGTTTTCAAAATAAAATTTCTCACCACACACCGTGCACTCGCATTTTGCATAACATGAGCGCCATATTCGGGCTCCGTCCATTTAAGTGAAAGTAAACACTACGCCTTCGTGAGTTAACTCGTCCCTCCGCACAGGCTAGTGAATACTTTCGGGTTACATACGACTTATGCTTTCGTGAGTTAACTTGTCCCTCCGCATAGGCATAAGTAAATGTAATCCCTCGAATTGGACTCGTAAGCCTGTGATGGGCCATGACCGAGGCTCCGTACTAATAGATGATAGTACGGACAATTCGAGTACCTGTCTAGAACTAAAACCACATGTAGTGAACCGTACGAACCATCCAACTAGAGCCATGCCGAACCTTCGTCCGTTTAATAGTCACCAAAATAAGTACGAGAGAAACGCTTCATACCTTTTGTTTCTTTTACATTTTCGCTTGTTATGCAAAGGAATCGGGTCCATCGGACCAAGTAGCTTAATTTGTTAGATTTTACACAGTTTTCCTCTGTTCATACTTGTTGTATTAACCAAGGTTGTTTGTCTTCATTTTTATTTTCCATCATGCATCTTGTAAGGAAGGTGTTGACTAGAGGTTGGCTGCCAAAAACTGGTTTTGATAGAAGAGTCAATTATGCAAGTGACTGAAACATTTTGTAATAGACTCTTTTGATTCATGAAATGCCTACGTAGGGGCCATCTTGAAATCAATATCAAATTCCGACGTAGGTATTGATTAGAGATTGGTTGCCAAAAAATGGGTTTCTGATGGGGGAGTCAATTACACAAGTGACCAAAACGTTGTGTAATGGACTATTTTGATAAACGAAATGCCTAAATAGGGGCTATCTCAAAATCAACACCAAATTTATGCATATGCATTCATGATTGACATTCATTTGACATTCATACATTCGTTCATTGCATATCCCATAACCACTCACTAAGGCGAAAATCGTGCAATTCGCAGTTGCAACAATACAAGGCTGGAATCACGACATTTGTATAGAACGCGACAACAAACTAGAATGATGGAGACAGAGTTTAATGAAAGAATTGAGAGAATGGAAAGGGTCCAAAGAGAATTGCAAGAGCAACTAGCCAAATCACAGCAAGAAACGAGGGATTTGATGGTGAGGTCCCGGGATGAGTCACTGGAACAAAAAGACCAAATGGCTAAGATGATGGAGATGATGTCAGCCCTGGTAAAAGGGAAAGGACCCGTGCAGAACCCTGAGGTTGTTAATCTCGATTAAGATCCACTTTACCCACTGGGATTCACTCCGCCCCATATAACACAAAGAGTATACACTCAAGGGGAATCTGCTGGTTTGGAACAGCGACCAGTGCCAGCTGCTCACCAAGGGCAGGGAATATTTGTATCCAATCCTGCTAATCCACCCGTTCCTGATCTAGATGATCCGGTGGAAATTGCCTGGTTGAGGACAGACGATCATGAAGCTCAGAAGAAGTATAGGAGCTTAGAGGAAAGACTTAAAGCGATAGAAGGCACTGAGGTCTTCTCAGCACTAAGTGCTAAAGAGCTTAGTTTAGTACCTGACCTAGTTCTACCGCCAAAATTTAAAGTACCGGATTTCAAGAAGTATGATGGGACAAGATGTTCGAAGGCACACCTGGTCATGTTTTGTCGAAAAATGACCGGATATGTAAATGAAGACAAATTACTCATACATTGTTTTCAAGACAGCCTTGTTGGATCAGCTCTTCGCTGGTACAATCAGCTTAGCAGAGAGAATATCCGAACGTGGAAGGACCTAGCGTCCGTATTTTGCAAGCAGTATAAGCACGTGTCAGACATGGTGCACGATCGTATGACATTGTAGATGATGGAGAAAAAGTCGTCGGAAACCTTTAGACAATACGCTCAAAGATTGAGGGACGTCTCGGCCTAAGTGGAACCCCCACTGATAAAAACTGAGATCACCGTCCTTTTCATTAACACATTGAGAGCGTCATTTTATGCTAAGTTGGTCGGGAGTGCCACAAAGGACTTTGTGGATGTCGTGGTATCTGGGGAACTGATTGAGAATGCCATCAAAAGTGGAAGGATGGAAGACCTCGATATCACTCACCTCCAAACTCCACATACTAGGGATTGTTTGGAACAGTGGGACTATGGAAGAGATCCGTGTACTTTTAAGGTTAATCTAGAGTAATATTCAAAACATACTTATTGCCTTAAGCCTAGAGGCGATAAGTTTCCTTTTGTGAAATAGGATCGGGTCTAAGATCCTCATTTCAATGAAATGTATCTTTTTGAGTAAACTTTCTTCTATTTATAGATTCTTTTATTTGGACTTTCATTCTTTTATTTTACATTCATGATCATACCATGCAAATATTCATCTTAAGAATCATTTATTCTTTGGAATATACCTTTGTGCCCACAATAGGTCCCCAAATATCGATGTTATAAGCGATACTATTACTGACTCCCTTTGGAGTGAGATATGTGTCTAGAGGGATCTCAGGACTTTGAACGTGACAGGGATTGTGCTTGTCTTCTGATTCGTTAAGGATGGCAAGACTATCGAATTATTTCAGGAGTTTAAGGATGTTTTCGCACGATCATATTAAGACATTGGGGAACATCTTGAAAGAGGTTCATAAAGGTGTCTAAAGAACCCATAACAATGGTTCTACAATAGTCGGGCTAATCATGAGGATCGGGCATTGTTGGTCCACCAGGGGAAGGGAATGGCATCAGTTATGTCACAAACCTTTCAGTACATGAGGCATAAATGTTTTGAGGACGATCTCATCAAAAGCTTCCAGTTGACGTCATCGTCGTGGTCGTCAATTGTTTCACTAAGAAGGTGAATGTTGCTTCATATGCCAATATTATAAAGTTAACAGTAAAAAAAAAAAGAATCATGTTTTACAGTGCGCAACTGTACAATGTCAAAAGATTATAGTTTGTTCAAAGATTAGGCGCCATATCACAATAAAACAAAGACTGCCAAAAGAAAAATACAAAAATAAAGAAAAGTTATGAAAAATGACCGAGACTTGTAAGTATTGGCATAAGAAGCTACCCTTCACTCTTTGTGCTTATTAAAATTGACCAGGACCTTCGCTGGGGCATTAGAGGTGGTTCTGCCCATGGAAATCAAGATTCTTTCTCTCCAAGCTTCGATTGAATCAAGAAATGGATGAAGTAAAATGTCTTCAGTAAACTTGATTGCAGAAAAGGTTTGAAAGTATTCATCTATGCGAAAAATGGATAATGCTAAGTTATGACAGAAGATCCTTTCTGTACAAAAGGATTTCAAAGGAAAATGAATGCTTAAGAACTTTATGAGGTAAAGAAGGTTTTCCCCGGAGGAGCACTGATCCAATCATAAATTCGGATTCAATTCAGAGATACCTAAAAAGGAAAGGCCAAGGTGAAAACCCACAAAGGGCACTTTGAGACCTTCATTCATTCAAAAAGAAAAAAAAAAGAAAAATTGAGAGGTCAAGGTGAAAACCCGCAAAGGGCACCTTGAGACCAAAGGGGTTTTGAGTTGAAAACCTGAAAAAGGCGGCTCAAATTTTGTTCAAAGATGGGGCATACGATAGTCTTTCTATGCTTAAATTGACAATGAAGAAATATGCTACGTCTTGGGGCATCGACAAAGTACTCCGAATCCCCTAAACACATGTTGAGCTCAAAATGGTCTCAAAGGAGTTTGTACAGAGAAGCTCAGGCTGCGATATCTGGGGCACCTAGCTTTCCATTTTACCCATTTTTGAATTTATCTTTGATTATCTTATTCTTTTCAAAATGTGCTTCCAATAAACTTGCATTTGCTCTCATTATGCAACTCGTTTGTTTCGAGCTATGTTCTTAATCAATTTCATTCTTTCTGTCCAAGCATTTCACATTGAAATTATGATTAATGGACTAATCATGCTTTTGTAAAAGGAGTTTTGCATATTACTCTGAAAGCTTCTAAATAGTACAGGAACATCAAACAGGATTGTTGTTTAAGAGCTCACCAAGTGTAAGAGTTCGAAATATTTGAGCTTAAATTGAGTTTATATTTTCAGATTTTCTGTCAAAGATATTAGCTGAACAGAAACAAGATATTGCATCAGTGATGTAATCTCGATGGAACAACTTGCAGATCCTATACTTTTGAGTTACATTGGGGCAAGCTAGTTGAGCAAAATACGATTATCTCCTCGAATTTTGGGTCAGAAAACCAGCCGAGCAACAGGACAGCATACTACGTCAGCGATAGAGTCCTGATGGGCAATGAGTGATGATGCCTTAAGTTTTTAAAAAAAAAAAAAAAGAAGAAGAAGGATCAAGATGAAAACCTGAAAAGGACATCTTGATAAACAAAAAGATTAGGATGAAAACCCGAGAGGGCGTCCTAATGAAAGATCTGGGCCCAAGGAATAAAATGATTCAAGAAGTGAGTCAAACAGCAAGATTACAGTATTTGAAGCATTTTCAAAAGCTCGAAATTTTCTACGCAAGAAGCTATACTCGAAAAAGTTCTTGATTAAGAAACGTGGAAGAGGTCATGCATTGAATATCTAGAGCATTTTGAAATGATATACTCTAACCAAAAGAAATGTGGAGTATTACCCGGATGAGAATTTAATAAGTACAAGAGCCTCAAAGCAAGAACAAAGTTCAACAGGGGGCAAAAGTGTGATATCCGAGAAACACAGATTACTCGTAAAGCTAGAAGACGAGTACAATGCCTGAAAGAAAGTCAAGAATCAAAGCAATGAATGCAGATTATCACAAAAATCACAAAAGGGGGATATGTGACAAAAAAACCAATACGCATAGCATAATCATGTAGGCTTACAGGCATTTAAGACAAACATGTGCATATCATGACATATACAGGTACTCCAACAGAGCAAAATGTTTTGATGACAGTGATACTGAATCGAGGAAGAAGACACCCGAATTCCACCAGACGAAAGATTTTGGGTATATTTTTATTCTATTTTTTAAAAATCAACTCATATGACAGAGGTGAGTTGAGCCTCAGGACACGCTGAGGTATTTTCAATTTCTGCTTTTCAATTTCTGTTTTTCAAAAGACCAACTCATATTGCGAGAGATGAGTTAAGCCTTTTAATTCCTGTTTTTCAATTTCTGTTTTTTTTCAAAAAATCAACTTATATTGCGAGAGGTGAGTTGAGCCTCGGGACACGCTGAGGTATTTTCAATTTCCATTTTTCAATTTATGTTTCAAAAAATCAACTCATATTGCGAGAAGTGAGTTGAGCCTTTTCAATTTCTGCTTTTAAAATTCTATTTTTCAAAAAATCAACTCATATTGCGAGAAGTGAGTTGAGCCTTTTCAATTTCTGCTTTTAAAATTCTGTTATTTCAAAAGATCAACTCATATTACAGAGGTGAGTTGAGCCTCGGGACACGCTGAGGTATTTTCAATTTCTGCTTTTTAATTTATGTTTCAAAAACCAACTCATATTACAGAGGTGAGTTGAGCCTCGGGACACGCTGAGGTATTTTCAATTTCTACTTTTTAATTTATGTTTCAAAAATCAACTCATATTATAGAGGTGAGTTGAGCCTCGGGACACGCTAAGGTATTTTCAATTTCTGCTTTTTAATTTATGTTTCAAAATCAGCTCATATTGTAAGAGGTGAGTTGAGCCTCAGGACACGCTGAGGTATTTTCAATTTCTGTTTTTCAATCTATGTTTCAAAAGTCAACTCATATTGTAACACCCTCTTACCCGAGACCGTCGCCAGAGTCGAGCTTGAGGTGTTACCAAACTTGTTTCATCACTTTTTGAATTTTATAACAACTAATTTCATTTTCGTAGCAAACTGTCTTTCTGCATCATGGTCGCTTAAAAAATCATATCTCGAGTTACGAAACTCGAAATCAATATCCGTAAATTTTCCCTCAAACTAGACTCATATATCTATCTACTAATTTTTTTCTAGAATTTTTGGCTGGGCCAATTAGTACAGTTTATTAGTTAAAGTTACCCCTGTTTCAGATCTCGACTGGACTGCCCTCTACTTACTATGAACCACTTTTCTCTCTGAAAAAAATTCACATGAATATGATGTTTGTTTCTCTTAAAACTAGACTCAATAAGGATTCTAAACATATAAAGTACACCTCATAATTATTTTTTTACAATTTATGGTGAATTTTCAAAGTTGGAATAGGGGATCCAGAGATCACTCTAACCCTGTTTCACTAAAACTCAAATATCTCATAACATATAGCTCCTTTACCTGTTTCGCTTCTTTCATATGAAAGTAGACACAATAAGCTTCCATTCCATATTTAATTCATCGCCTAATTTGTTTTCTACTATTTTTAGTGATTTTTCAAACTCACATCACTGCTGTTACAACATTCTGTTTTATGACAAATTTTCACTTTACTATGAAAATTCATGAACTATTATCACTTTGAACATACATGGTCTCATACATGATCTAAATTAACCCTTCCAAGGACTAATCATTATCAGGCATTTTCTCAATCCAACCACAACCATATCGCAAGATTAATTACACAACATGAGTATATTGCTATACATGCCATATAAACCAAAAGATAATAACCCAAAAACTACCGGAATAAGTCAGGATAGTGTGATTCCTCGTGATGATCCGATCCTCCGAATTCACGTTAATCTACAACACATGTCAAACACATTCAAGTAAGCTTATGAAAGCTTAGTAAGTTCATAGGCTTGGAAAGTAAACTTACCAAATTAATAAATCATTCACATAGTTTACATTTCACAACTATCTCCTGTCATTCACAAATCAAATCAATTTTACTTAGTATCATTCATTAATATCCATACTCGAAATTCATCCTTCTGGGCCCGTTTACCATTTATCACTTCTTCACAATTTAGGAACTATACGGAATTGAGTACATTGCCTTCTTTATACCATAGTAGAACTATGGATTTACACATAATCACATTTCCTTTTCCGAAGCCATAGCCCAGCCATGGTCTTACACGGATCACATATCATACCGAGGCCATATCCCGGATATGGTCTTACACGGGTCACATATCACTTTTCTCCGATGCCATAGCCCAGCTATGGTCTTATACGGAAATCACTTGGCACACTTCACCGATGCCATAGCCCAGCTATGGTCTTATACGGGAATCTCTTATCATTTGTTTCCGATGCCATAGCCCAGCTATGGTCTTATACGAAAATCACTTATCATTTGTTGCCATGGTCCAACCATGGTCTTTTTCCGTCAATTCGTCACGTATCATGAGACAAAGGTACTCAATCCGATAGTTTCTTACAATTTCATGCTTTTACATTGTTTATAATCTTATCACATAATTTTGTCACATGCACATCATATAACACATTACAAAATTCATAATATTAACAATGATCATTAAAATTTAGCCACATGAACTTACCTGGGATAATTCACAAAAGTTGTAGAAATTCGGGAATTATTCGGTTATTTTCTCCTTTCCGCGACTTGCTTCGATTTCTTGGTCTATAAATGCAAAATATTTTCACTCATTAGCATTTATTTTATTTCTATTTCACTTCACAATTTATGCTGTTCAACTTTCGAAATTGCACTTTTACCCCAAAATTTACAGTTTTTACAATTTAGTCCCTGCTCAATTCACCCATCAATTGAACTAACTTTTCTCAATTAACACTTTATTTTATCATTATAAACTATTTCACAACCTTTTATATTCTGAATTTCAACACCAACCTCTAATTCACAACTTTTTCACAATTAGGTCCTAAATACCATTTCCTATCAAAATCACTTAATAAAACCACCTTAATATGAAATTAGAACTTAAATTTCATAATAATTCATCATAAACTTCCCTTAATCAGCTAGGGTAACTTCCAATTTCACCCACCAAATCAAAAACTAATGAACTCTATAAGTGGACCTAGTTGTAAAAGTCATAAAAACATAAAAATTATCAAGAAAAAGCAAGAATCAAACTCACATGATGTAAAAATATGAAAAACCAGCTTTCTCCAGACCTTCTATGGCGTTTTGGCTGAGAAATATGAAGAGATCTCTGGATTTCTCAATTTTGTCCTTATTTTATATGTCAAAATTATAAAATTTCCAATTTTGCCCTTATTTCCCTTACTTTTCTGCTGATTTTCTTGCCCTTGCCGTCCAACCTATTCACTTTTAGGCTTAATTTCCCTTTAAATCCTCTTTCTTTTAACACTTAAGCTATTTAATCCTTCTAGCAAATTTTGCATTTATTACAATTCAGTCCTTTTTACTCAATTGACCATCAAAACCTTAAAATTTCTTAACGAAACTTTAATACTAACATACTAACACTCCATAAATATTTATAAAAATATTTATGGCTCGTTTTAATATCCTGAGGTCTCGATACCTCGTTTTCACTTCTCAATTATTTAATATTTATTTCTAAAACACTATTCACTATTTCAATTATTTCCCTAACTTCACATTTAACTTATACTCATTAAATTAATAATATTTTATACTAATTTGTCGGATTAGTGATCTCGAATCACTGTTCCGACACCACTGAAATTTGGGCTGTTACACATATAGCGAGAAGTGAGTTGAGCCTCAAATCACACGTTGAGGTGTTTTCAATTTCTACTTTTTCAATTTATGTTTCAAAAATCAACTCATATTACAGAGGTGAGTTGAGCCTCAAGACACGTTGAGGTATTTTCAATTTCTTTTTAATTTCTATTTTTTAAAATCAACTCATATTACAGAGATGAGTTGAGCCTCGGGACACGCTGAGGTATTTTCAATTTCTTCTTTTTCAATTTATGTTTCAAAAAAATCAACTCATGTTACAGAGGTGAGTTGAACCTCGGCTCACATACTGAGGTATTTTCAATTTCGGTTTTTCAATTTATGTGTTCAAAATCAACTCTTATCGCGAGAGATAAGTTGAGCCTCAAGACACGTTGAGGTGTTTTCAATTTCTGCTTTTCAATTTATGTTTCAAAAATCAACTCATGTTGCGAGAGGTGAGTTGAGCCTCAGGTCACACTAAGGTATTTTCAAATTCTGTTTTTCTCAAAAATCAACTCATATTGGGGGAGGTGAGTTGAATCTTGAGTCACACACTAATGTATCTTCAATTTATGTTTCTAAAAAAAAAAAATCAACTCATATTGCGAGAGGTGAGTTGAGCCTCTGGTCATATGCTGAGGATAAAGATTAGAGTTGATCAAAGATGCAGATTTTGCTTACCTAAAATTGCGATGGAGCAAGTCCAAGTTGCAGTGGAGCTGATCAAGGATATCGGATCTTACCTTCCTGAAGTCACGATGAAGCAGATCAAAGACAATGAACTTCATATCCCTAAAGATGTGGGTAGATTGAAACTACAAGGAATATCCCCGAAGTTGCAGTAGAATGGGCCAAGGTTACAAGATGTAGTGAACCAGAACGAGGCTAACTGAAGAGGAGAAACCACAAAGCAAGTCAAGACTCAGCAAGACCAATCAAAATTGACCCTTTAAGGTCTTTGCTCTATTTTCGTTACATGAAAATGAGCAAAGAGGGGCAGCTGTAATAGGTCAATTTTGACCAAGGATAAAAATGATTAAAAGTCCATTTTTAAAAGTCCAAGATACAACTCAAATAACCCAATCAATCCCCTTACAACCGAAACCCATCAGTAAACCCCATTTAACCCGTTTTACAAACCCGATTAACCTACCCAACAGACCCAAGCCCAATGACTAGACCCTAACCCTGATCAACCCTAGCCCAAAACGTTAACACCTCAGCAGTCAAACCCTAGTCCTTAAGCGCCACTGCCCTTTTCCCTCACCAGCGCGCACACCAAAATGGCAACCCTCGCTCCCGTTGACTTCGCCAGGACCTGCAAACAACGAAAACAGCAAGCAGAAACAGAGCCAAACAACACGCAACAACAGAGGCAGCAAAAAAGCAAAAAAGAACAAAATTTGTATTTTCTTTTTCACTTTTAATCGGCTATTTAAGCCCAGAAGCAAAATATTGTAAGGGGGAACATTTTCAAATAAAAAAAAGAGAACGAAGAGGTATATTTTGGCAATTTTTCTAACTGATTTTTCTTGTTTTCTATCTATTACGTGTATGAAACACCAAAAAATAAAATCTTTCGTTCGATATAGCGATCGGAGCGCTCGAACCCGGATGGTTCTTGCTCGGATCTAGTCTTTAGGGCGAATTCCTACTTGTTTTTTGGGGGTCATTTTTGGTTTAGGGTATTTTAAAGAAAAGAAGAAGCAAAAGGGGCGACTTACCTTTGATCGAAAGCCTTCTTCTCCATTGCAACCGAAGTAATGAAGGGTCGACGTTGCTGGCTCTCAGGATACGGCCTTAAGCAGCATCCGCGTGGGTAGCCCACCGCCATCCTAGGGCGCGAAATGGTGCCTGATCGGAGGCTTGGGATCGGCTGAGAGTAGACATGAAGAGCCGATTTTCTTTCTGTTTTTTTCTTTTCTTTTGCTGTTTGCTTAATGTGGTAGAAGGCTTTTAGGGTTTTAATTTTCTTTTTCCAAATAAACGGCGTCGTTTAAGTCTTTGAACTAAACCACTTGGACCTGACCCGAGTTCCCCCAGGATCCGCGAGTTTCGCGTGGAGGGGATTATTGCACGTTTGGTCCCCCTTTTTTGCGTTGGCACTCGATTGGCTCTGGCCTAAACTTGTTTCATTCTTTTAATTCGGCCCAGAAGCTTGTAGCATTTTGCAAGTTAGTCCCCTATGATACTATGCGTTTCAAGTGTTCGGGAAATTTGCTTTTTAGGTCCTTTTATTTCCGCGCGTTTTCAAATTAACCCTCTTTCTTTATTTCTTTTAAAACCACCCCAAATACTTGTATTTGCTTCGATTTTACTCCTTTTCAGGTCTAATTCAATTGTTTTACATATTGTTTTTACTTTGCAAATACTACCTATTATTATTATTTCATATTATATTTAATATTATTTTAGATATCATATTTTTAATACTCTACGTATTATGTATGTGCCTTCCTTAACATTATTGATATTTCAAATATATATATATACTACGTGCATACTTTTCATAGTATTAGTTATATATACATTTTTACATCATCTTATGTACATATATCCTTCGTACTATACTATATATCATTTTAATACCATATTGTATGTATTTTTAATCCTATATTACACATTTTTACCATGTTATGTGTGTCGTGTATATATACATTTTAATGTTTTATACTATCTTATATATACTTTTAATAGCTATGTAACACCCCGAAAATTTCTACAGTAAGATAGTATTCTTGATATAGTAAAATAAGGAAATAAAGTGACAAGGAGAGGAAAATTGAGTTATGTCATTGGGAAGTATATTATGACATATTAATTCAAGAAAGGACTAAATTGTAAAAGTGAGAAAAGTTTTGTTGCCCAAGAGTAAATACTCAAAATTTAAGGGGTTAAAAAGTGAATATGAAAAGTTAAAGGACCAATAGTGAAAATATTTTAAGGGTAGAATAATCTAGAAACTAAGAAAAATTGATGAATTAGGACTAAATTGAATAGGTGAAGAATTATGAGGGACTAAATTGCAATTTTACCAAATTAAGTGATGACTCAAGGATGGAATTTTAAAAGATCATAAAGGGTAAAATGGTCAATTGGAAGAGAGAGAAATCTAGAAAGTAATGATGATGTTGGTGATATTTATAATTATTTAATTAGATAATTATTATTTATATAATATTTTAATAAGATATTTTATTATTTTATTATTTTATTAAGTGTATATATATATGTGTGTGTGGAAAGAAAAAAAAAGAAAAAGAAAGAGAGAACATACCATCCACCTTCCATGCACCCAACGTATGGAGAGAAAAAGGAAGAAAGAAACTTTCATTTCTTTACAATTTGGTCCTTCCACCAAAAATTCACCATTTTCACCTAGAAATCAAAAGAATTTCCACAACTACCAAAGAAGAAAAATGTTAAGGAGACTATGGAGAGTTAAAATATCAAGTTGGATTCAATAAATAGAAGCTGGAGGAGAGAGAAAATCAAGTTAAAGATTGAAATCAATGGGACAAGGTAAGTACATCAAAATTTCAATATGTTTTTAAGATTAATATTATTGAAAAAGCATGGAAATGATGTTAATGTAGAGTTTTCTTATATATAGTTCTATGTTCTTGATATATTAGTGAAGAGAAAATAAGAGAAAGTGATGGGAAATGGTGTAGAGAAAGGAAATAAGGATGTTATAAACTTAATAATTAATATCTTGCTAAAACAGTTTTGGACAGCAACAGTAGGTAAACTTTGAAAAATCACCAAAAATGGTAGAAATTGAATTAGAAGTTGAGTGAGATATGGAATTAAATTTTAATGAGTCTATTTTCGTATAAAAGAAACAGAATAAGCAAATTAATTCTGTACTATGACATATTTAGATTTTTGTGAGACTGGTTCAGAATGATTTCGGGATCCTCTGTTCTAACTTGGAAAAATCATTAAATATTGTATAAAAATAATTATGGGACATAATTTATATGGTTAGATTCTTCAATGAGTCTAGTTTTATAAGAAACAAATGTGAACATCATTTGAATTCTGTACAAAGAGATAATTAAATTTTACCGAAGAATGGTCAGAACTGTCAAATAGCAAAATAGGGAAGAGTTTAATGAATAAACTGTACTAATTGGCTGAACCAAAAATTCTGAAAATTTTATGGTAAGAATATATGTGAGTCTAATTTCAAGAAAAATTTTCGGATCTTAATTTTGAGTTCTGTAGCTCAAGATATAAATAACTCAGTGACCATGACGCAAGTGGACAGTTTTGAATATACATATAAGTAAATAGTAAAATTATTGATAATGTTACGTATAGCATGTTATATAAATTAAGGATGTGGAATGGAGAGGAGGAGGAGGAAAATATGTCTAAATATTCAGCTAGCATGGCTAATTTGCATGTTTTAGGCTCAGGGGCTAAATTGAATAAAAGTATAACTTTATGGGCAATTTTGTAAAAATGTTAGAAATGGCCAATTTGCATGAAATAGATTATTTTATTATTTAAAATTTTCAAATTGAATGTAATTATTAATTTAGTTCAAGATTGGGGAAAAACATGTTTTAAGGATTAAATTGAAAAGTGTTGAAATTATGGAAAATTCTGATATTTTATAGAATTCACGGGTTGTTATCAATTTGTATGAGAATGACGGCTGGAAATAAGGATTAAATTGCAAGAAATTTATTTATTTGAGCCTAAGGATGAAATTGTCATTAATTAAAAGTTTAGGGGTAAAATGGTAATTTTGTTTAAGAGCATTAATTAAATGTATTAGAATATGGAATAAATGAAAATGATGATCAAATTAATTTACAAAGATCCGGATGACTCAAATACGAGACTTGAACGTGGAAAATAAATGATATTAATTATGATGTGTAAGTATGTGATTATCTTTGACACGTTGATACAAGAAAATTAAGTATGTTCAGACGAATAATAAATCCAAGTAAAACATGTCAAGAAAAAAAATAAATACATTTGAAGGACAATATGTTTAATTTTAATTGGTTTCAAATATAAATGTTAGATGAAATAAAATATTTGATAAATAAATCAGTAACTCCGGTAATGCTCCGTAACTCTGTTCCGGTGACGGATTGGGGTTAGGGGCGTTACAAGCTATATGATGTATGTATTTTCCTTACCACCATGTATAGTTGTTTTTTTTGTTATTATTATGTATATGTATATGTAGCATCATTAATATATTTTTTAATATCATGTTCTCATAGTCATGCTAACTATTATTATAGGTGTATACGTGTACATTCATTGTTTCCATTTCATGTTTAATTCTAATATTATGTTTAATATCGCATGCACCTCTATCGTTTTTAATATTATTGTCATGTTTAATTGCTTCAATATATTTCTAATCCTTTCTTTTACTTTTTTTTTTTTTATTTCATATCAATTCACTTTGCATACTTTGGAAATCTTATTCTTGTTTTCTAATTAATTTCAATGCACGAGGCAACATCCCGATTTAGAACTAAATCGACAATTTCATCGCTATGTTGGGTGAATTACGTCGGTTTGTGTTGAAATCGGGATGTCTTTCTAAAAAATCAAAATTCGAAGATTATTCTCATTTCAATCGGATCACGGTTAAATGTTAAATTGAATTCGTTTTTAAAAATTAAGACAACACGTGTTCAATAAGATACCAATTTTGGGCATCGCGGGGGTGCTAATACCTTCCCCGCCCGTAACTGACTCCCGAGCCCTATTTTTCCTCTGGATTTTAAACGTAGACCTAAGCTCGATTTTCTTTGTTTAAAATATAAATTTTATAGGTGTCCGATCACACCTAGAAATAAAAAGATCGGTGGCGACTCCCCTTTTTTATATAAATTTGAAATTCGATTTTTCAAATTCTTCAATAAATCGTCACAATTAGCGACCGAGCCAAATTTTACGTCGCTACAGTTGTTATCTATTTTAAATTTTTATACATATTGTTGGTTTTTAAATTTCTTTTTATTATCTATTTCAAAAATTTTTAATTGTTGATTTTAAACCTTTTTCATACATTATTTGTTCTAAATTTTTTATATTATTTATTGTAAATTATTTTTACGCACTATTTTTTTAGACTTTTGCATACGTTATCTATTTTAAAATTTAATATATACTATTAGGTTTAAATTATTTTATGTGTTAATTATTTTAAATATTTATTATCTATTGTACAATTGTTTTATATTTTTATATATTATATGTTTTAAATTAATTTTTTTATATATTTATTTTAAACTTTTTATATGTTATTTTAAATTGTTCTATAAATTATTTATTTTAACTTGCTTTAAATTATTTCATTTAAAATTTCTTTTTTTTGAATAATAGATTGTGCTTTATTAAAACAAGAAATAAAGTTAATCTAACACAGGAAATTAAAAAATAACAGATGGCCCAGAACATATGGCCTGAGAACAAAAGAAAATAATTAGACGTTTAAACAAAGCAAAAGAGAATTCTAGAAAGCTATTATTACTAGCCGACCTAATGCCCAATCAACTGCTACCGTCTGCCTACTCCATCACATCTTTCATTTCTTTCTTTAATGGCAGCAGCAGTTACCGAGAGAGTTTTAAACCATCAAAGTCTTCTAATTTACCATTTTGAAAACTTTCCTTAGTCCGTCTATCTACTCTCTTCTATCAGTCCGGTTCTCTCAAGCTCTCGTCTCTCGCCTGCTGTAAAGCATAACTCAGAACGCTACCAACCGTGTAAGTCTCTTCTTTCATTCTTAACGTCTTTGTTGCTAAAATATGGGCTAGAGTATTGGCAGATCTCAGGGTATATACAAAACTTAGTTTTCGACTTTTAGATTGCATCTTGTGGATGTCATATATATAAGCCCCGATCTTTGATTTATCAAATTCTGAAGCCTTACATTTCTTTATAACTGATTTCAAATCTCCTTTTATAATGATTTCTGAGCTTTGCATGTTGAGCCCTATTTGGGTTGCCCGACGACACGCTAAAGCTTCAGCAGCGAAAGCAGAAGCCACCCCTTTGTGAATCTCTGAGGTTGAGATGAGAATATGACATTCGCTATCCCTAACCACTATCCCTGACGCAGATTGATAGCTCATTTCGTCAAAAGCGCCATCGAAGTTAACTTTTACTATCCGCTCAAGTGGGTGAGTCCACTTGCAATTGACCTTTGAGAGCTTCCTAGTGTTTTTACCAATCCCATCTAATTCTCTTAAGTAACTAAGAACATATTTCGCTATTTCCTGACCAGATCTATTTGTTTTTGCATGTATGCGGGCGTTCCTGTCTCCCCAAATAGCCTATATCACAATACAAAACACCCTATATTGATCCAAAGAAAGGCGAGGAAAGACTTTGGTAAGCCACTGGTCAAACTCTAAGTTATCATTTTGTGAAAAATCTGGTACTGATAATGCTTCCCAAACTGCTACTGAAACAGGGCACTTTTGGAAGAGATAGTTCACTGTCTCTACCTCCACCCCACACTGTAAACATAATGAGCTATTAGCTATTTTCCTGTTTAGCATATTTACCTGAGTAGGCAAATAATTTCACGATGTTTTCCAGATTGTAATTTTGATCTTTGTGGGTAGTTCTAAGCTCCATAGTTTCTTGTAGAAAATTCGGTAGTCGGATTGTAAAGCATAAGCTATAGGATTTAAGCTTTGTAATAGTTTGTAGGCACTGCGAACTGTGAACTCTCCTGAAGAATCTCCGTTCCAGGCCAGAAAATAATCGTGAGGCTCCATCGCCAATGGAATCCGGACAATCAAGTCAGCTTCATCTTCTCGGAAGGTAGCATTTATCAATTCTCTATTTCAACTTCTATCATCTTGATTAATTAACTCGGCAACTCTATCGTAACATACATTAACAACTTCAGACGGTAATCTTAAATTTTTGTAATCTGGTATCCACACGTCATTAAAAATTGATATTCTCGCACCCGTACCAACTTTCCAAATCAAGCCCTTTTCCAATAAGCCTTTAGTCGCCCATATACTACGCCATACATAAGAACTTCTATTTCCCAAACGTGAGTTAAGAAAGTCACTTCCTGGAAAATACTTTGCTTTAAACACTTGTGCCACTAATGAATCTGGGGTTACTGTAAATCTCCACACTTGCTTTGCCAAAAGGGCTAAATTGAACTGAGGCATGCTGCGAAATCCCAATCCTCCTTCATCTTTTGACCGACACAGATATCTCCAATAACACCAATGTATTCCTCTCTTCTTCGATCCTTTCTGCCACCAAAATTTAGCAAAGATGCTTTTCAAATTCCCACATAATGAATTAGGTAAAAGGAAACATGACATAGTGTAAGATGGTATGGCCTGTAATACCGATTTAATAAAAACCTCTTTCCCCCTTGAGATAAAAACCTAGAGCTCCAACCATCAATACACGCTGATACTCTATCCAATAAGTTCTGAAAGGACTCTTTTTTTCCTCTTCCTACCACATTAGGAAGTCTCAAATATTTTTCAGAATTAGATGAGCTCCGAACTCCTAGGAGTGATGACAATTTTTCTTTACCTTTTCAGATGTATTCGAACAGTAAAATATCATCAATTTATTGAAGTTCACACATTGATCTGAATAATTTTCATACTTCTTTAGAATGTTTCTCAAAACCATTGCGCCCCGAACTGTTGCTTCACCAAATAATACACAATTATTTATAAATAGGAGATGGGAGATCTCTGGCCCTCCTCTGCTTGCCTTGGCTCCCCTTAACAGACCCTCGTCCTTAGCTATTCTCATTAGAAACGATAGGCCTTCACTACATATAACAAAGAGGAACGGGCTCAAAGGATCACCCTGGCAAAGCCCCCTAGTCGGATAAAAATTCCTACATCTTCTTCCGTTTATATTAATTGCATACAAAATCGTGGTTATGCAATTTATTACAAGTCTTACCCATCCTCTTGCAAACCCTATTTTTAACATTACTGCTTGTATAAAATCTCACTCAACTCTGTCATATGCTTAGCTCATATCTAGTTTCACTACCATGTATCATTTTTTCTCGGTACGTATGCCAAATTTCATATGCTAAAAGAATATTGTCTGAAATTAGGCTTCCCGGAACAAAAGTACTCTGGACTGTATTGGTACAGCTACCAATGACCTCTTACAATTGATTCGCTATTATTTTTGCGGCTATTTTGTACAATACTGTGCACAAACTGATAGGCTTAAAATTCACAAGTTTCGTGGGTTTTGAGACTTTTGGGATAAGTACAATGTCTGTCCTATTTAATGATTCCACCTCCCTATTGTCATTCAGAATCCCTAAACAATAGTCAACAACGTCGTTTCCGACAATATGCTAATATTTCTGAAAGAATAAGGCTGGAAACCTATCTGGCCCTAGCGCTTTTGTTGGACCTATCCATTTTAATGCAGCACACACTTCTTCCTCCTTAAATGGGGACAATAGCCTATCATTAATCTCACATGAGATTCTCTCCTCAATACCTGTTAACAAATGACTTGCATCACCAACTCCGTTTGTTGTGAATAACTGCTGAAAATATAATATGGCAGTCTCATCAATCCTTGTAACATCAGTGATTTCTCTCCCATCATCTAGTACCAGTTTGGAGATTGTATCAGCTCATCTACAGGCTGATGCATATTTATGAAAAAAGGTAGAATTTTTATCCCTAGGATGTAACCAATTTGCTCTGGCTCTTTGCTCTCAATACATTTCGTCCCTCTCAATTTCCATATTTAGGTGAATTTTGGTATCGATAATCCTTGCCAAAGATTCGTCATCCCTTGCTTCTTCCAACAACAATGATTCAAGCTCCTTAATTTGCCTCTGCTTTAAACCCTCATTATTTCTCCTATTTGAATATGCCCAGTTCTTCAATCGAGATTGAAGTCTTTTAAGTTTCTCCAGTAACGTTCCTAGTGAAGACTCCCATGATTCTCTAATAAATTGCTCGAAGGACTTCTCCATAGTCCACCAAGATTTAAAACGGAACCTTGGGCTTCTTACGTATTCACACGAACTGTTTGCTTTTAGAAGTAGAGGTCAATGATCTGAAGTTGAAAACGAAAGATGTTGGATGGTTCCATTTGGAAAAAGAGTTAACCATTTATCGTTTGCCACCCTTTCGTCCAATCTCTCCCTAATATTAGTTTCTGGGAGATTCCCCCTTTCCCAAGTGAATTTCGACCCTGAGTATCCGATTTCCATTAACTGACATTCCCCTAAAACCTCCTTAAAAGCCTCCATTCTCATTTGGTCTCTCTGTACACCACCTTTTTTCTCAAAAGAATACATGATTTCAATAAAATCACAGCCTACAAGCTACGGATAGTCATACTCTTGGCTTAGCGTCCTCAGCAAATTCCATACCATGTTTTTATCTTTTAAGTAAGGCGAGCCATAGAAGCCCGTAAACCTCCACTCTTCGTGGGTAGCAACCTCCTGTAATACAACATCAATGTGCCATTTAGAGTAACTTTTCACATATATTGATATGTCTCATTTCCATGCTAAACATAACCCTCCCCGAGAACCCTCTACGTCAATATCAATTCTATTCGTAAAACCATAACTCCTCCTAACCTTCTTCATACATTTCTTATCTAATTTCATCTCCATCAAGAAGACCATATGGGGATTTTGCTGCTTGAGTAAATATCGCAGCCTTCGTACCGCCCATGGGCTCCCCAACCCACGAACATTCCAGTAAATACTTTTCATTGTGACTGGTCGGCTTGCCCATTGGCAGCCTCCGATAATGAATAAGTTGGGACCATGTTAGACCCCGAAATTTCCATCCTTACTTCCCTAATATCCTCTTCGCAACCAACCCTGTCATCAATCTTTAATCTTTTTGTGCCTTCTCCACTTATCCCCCATTGACTGATGTCAACAATATCCACTTCTAAAAATTTCCTCTTACCCACACCTTTTTCACTTTTCCCGTTATCTGATGATTGTTGTTTTTGACTTAACTTTTTCCAACTTGACCTTCTAAAAGAAACTATTGCTCTTTCACCACATTATTTTCCACGTTAATCTCACCAAGCTCCATAAAACTGAGTTTTGCTTCTGTTTCCTTTGACCCTTCCAGTCGGTCTGACAAGTGACTTTTATCATGCATCTCTCTCTGTTGGAAAGCAGATTCTTTATTCTTTTCTGAGTCATTAAACTCCTGATCTGGAACCCCCGTGTAAGAACGTTGGGATCCCATCTTTTTTGCATACTCATTGAACTTTATACTTTCTTTCCCTACCAAATTTGACTCAGCTTTTAATGCAATAGTATATGGGGGATCATCCCTAACTTTGCTTTTCTCTGCAGGACTTAGCTTCAAATAGTCATTGAGAGCATGACCCAATCTATCACATCCGAAGCAGAATATCAGTAATTTCTCGTATTTAAAAAAGATCCAGAATTTAACAACATTATCACTAGATACAAAGATACCTCTCAAAAGGGGTTTCTGCACATCCAAGTTAATTCTAAGCCTGCAAGTTTCGCCATCAATTTCAGATCTGATAATTGCACCGAAAGTGCCTCCTATAGCATGCAAGAGATCCTTTTTATAAAAATCTGGTGGGCAGGAAGTGATTTTTATCCAATATGGCGAGGATATAAGCCTGATCTGTTCACGCTCAATCAATTTGCTCAAACGATCGAATAAAATAAGATATTTGCGAAATAGCCAATGACGTCCTTCCAAAACCGTTTCCAGATCTTTTTTTAAATCAAAGATAATTAAGAACAGGTTCTGTCCTACCAATTGTATCTCGAACTTTTTCTTGGTTTTCAAGATACTCTTCAGTTGGGCTCTAAAACTTTCCGGATTAAAGGCCTTTTTCATCCATACTGTGCAGATCAGACTCGGTTTGGCGTTCGGCACCACCATTAATTTCCTAACAAATAATTGAATTAGTTCTTCTGTTAATAATGAGATCCCATCATTGCCCTCCCTCTCCTCGCCACCACTCTCTTCCATCCCAAGCAACGTCAATTGTTGTTTTCTTTAGGACTCTATGGAAATCACTCTTAGTTTTCAGAGAGTTGAAGTGGGTAATTACTCATTTAAAATTTCATTGTATAATAATTATTCTTAAATTATTTTATAGTCTTTACTTCAAATTGTTTTATAGAATCTATTTTAAACCCTTTTTATACATTATTTAAAATTCTCATCATTTTATATTTAGAAATTGCTTTATATCATGTAATTCATTTGTCTTAGATTATTAGTGTTAGTATTTAAATAATGTGATTATTGCTATTTCGTGTTCTATGAATCGTTGATTTGTATTTGCATATTACTGTTATTCATCAACATAGTTTTTATTCATGCATTGCTTTAATATTGCATTAATTTTCCAGAATCCAAAAGAAAGCTTTTAGAAAATAAAGGCAATGTTCCGTATTTAGAAATTCGAGAAAATTATGTCTTAACTTACTGGGTTTCAATTTTTCTCGTTTGACCTAAATAATCGAACATCATTTTACAATTAAAATACGTGAGTTTTGAAAATTAAAAGGCGCTTATTCTTGAGGGATTAAAAGATCGTATCCCAACTTACTGGATGTGACATCGTATTACTTCGAGACAAGAATGTCTTTAATATCCATATTGATTTATCCAAGCCTTTTTTAAACATTAATAAAAATGAGGATCGTATCTTAAATTCTTTATAAACTTTCAGCTTTTGACACTAAGACATTGACTAATTAATTAGGTACCAATTTTGGGCGTATCGAGGGCGCTAATCTTTCCTCGTGCGTAACCGACTCCCGAGCCCGTTTTCTGGATTTCGTAAACCAAAAATCATCGTTTTAGTAAATTTAAACTTTATTAAAATGATTGACTTTTGAGGTGATCCGATCACACCTAAACAAAAAAAGATTGGTGGCAACTCACCATTTTAATTTTCGTTTTCAAAACCCAAGTCGACTGTTATTTTTTAAAAAAATGGTTTCGACATGTAACTAACCTGTACTCTAGGATTTTGGAAGTCATCCATAGCAGCTGCTAAGGCAAGCAATACTCTTTGGTGATATTGGTTCTTCAAATCATGACCCAAGTCGGTAGACAATTGCCCAATTGCATTAATAGCTGCCCACCTCGCACGGGGATGAGAATGGTTAAAGGAGTTTAAAACCATAAAAACCAGTTGTTCCAGATTTTTAACCATAACCTGCAAGTACAACAACAAATTAAAATTCAACAAAAATAGGGAACATGTCCAAACTCTACACAACGTTATCTTTTTTTTCCCTTTCAAAACATGAACTAAATCCTCAAGAAAAGGTATGGTTAAAACCAACAGAATCAAGAGATACTAAATAAATTCTAGCTCATTGTTCAAGTAATAAATGGAAAATGTAACACCCTGAATTTGGGCCTAGAAGTATTGGGCCTTGAGTCTGGGTTCGGATAGAAGACTGCCTGAGTAATTTAGATGTTTTAAATATTATTATTATTAAAAAGATATTATTGTTATTAATTTGGTGTTTAGTTTAGTAATTAAATAAATTATGAAGGACTTATAGTGTGGAAAAAATCTTGGGCTCGACCCAAGGCTCTAGCAAAAAAAAATTTAATTTTTGCTTATTTAGGGAGATAGTGGCATTAGGCCTTATAAATAGGTTGGGTTAAATTTGGGCACAAAGGAAGTGCCTGGCCCAGTGGTTAGATGCGTTAGGCAGCAAGAAGGGAATCTGGGGTTCAATTTCTATCGTGCGCAAATGTTGGAATTTTTTTAAACAAACCTTGAAGGCAGTTGGAAGGCTTATAAATAAAGCCTGGGAAAAAAATGACATAAGTGGTGCGCTAGCCCAGGGGCAAAAGCACTAGAAGCGTGGAAGAGAGCCTGGGTTCAAGACCTCGCTCACGCAAGTTGTCGTGTTTTTTTTTAGTAATCTGATTGATATTAAATAGGCCTTAAAAGAAGTTGCAACCAGAGTTTACCGCAAAGAGCGACTGTGGTGCAGTGGCAGTAGCGTGCTAGGAAGGCCGAGTGGACGTAAGTTCGAACCCACGTGCAGGCGAAATTTTGGTTTTATTTTTAAACAACCATGGCTTCAGCAGGTAAGTGTTATAAATAAATGTGACCGTATTACAGCACAAAAGGAGCTTCGGTGTAGTGGGCGGCAACGTGATGAGGGCTTTGAGGACTGAAGTTCGAGCAGTGGCGTGCGCAAATGAGAGTTTTTATTGATTTATTTATTTTTATTTTGCTGCTGGCGTTGGAATGTGTTTGAAGCTAACTGGAGCAGCTACTGTTCGGTGGAATAGGTTGAGCTAAAATCAAATTGAGTTGTAGGCTTAAATTAAAGTTATGGGATAAGGATATGATGAAGATAAAATTTGAGAAAAATAAGGAATTTGATTTGGAATAGGCTATTGCCGATTGTGGGACTTTGTTCCTTTATTTATTACTCCTTGTTTATTTTGACAACTTCTCTTCTTGCACACTTCTCTCCGTTTCCCTTCTCTCCAAATATCTTCCTTTTCTTTTCTCGTCTCCAAAAGCCGAAACTCCTCTTACTCTTCCTCTCAAGTCTATTTGCCTTTTTACGGTAAGCCAACCTCCTCTTCTCCTGAATCCTACCTGGTGCATAGTGTCTGTTCACTTTAATCGCGAGGACTTGTTGATGGGCCAAAACCATAATTAAAATCTGTACCATTAGAAAATTACGAAAATACCCATTGTAGGGTAGAATTACGAAAATATCTCTCTAGGGTAGAATTACGAAAATGCCCCTATAGAGTATAATTATTATAACTCCTCGAAGGGTAGAATTACCGAGACACCCGTGTAGGGTAAAAATTACCAAAATACCCTTGGGTAGGGAAATGACTAAAATACCCCTATGTGTTATGAGTATGACTGGTGTATGTTGTATGTGACGATGATGCATTCATGAGATATTATGTTGCGTGTGGGCTAGGTTTTGATTGGAGGAAGTGTATATGAGGGTCGCACGGTCGCTTGACGACTGTAGATCCAAAGAAGGCTTCTGAGCCACGAGCAGCTCTATTGCAACGATAAGTAGTCTCGCAACCGGTGCTACAACGAAGGCTTTTGTGCCAAGAGCAACTCTACTGCAACGATGAGTGGTGCTACAATCAGTGTCACAACGGGTGTATAATGATGGGTGGATCGAGTATCCCCTACAGGAGTGTAGGGTTGGAAGAGGGTGTACAGGGTTGGTTATGGGTAACTGCATATGGCCTGAACATCATGATATTTGAATGCCCAACCAAGGCTATCAGGGGCTAAGGCCGAGAGGTAACCGATATTGTTAGGGCTTAGGCCCAATGTGATTTTTCATATTGATTTGATTGTTAAGGGTTGTGCACATTGAGTTTCGAAACTCACACTTTTTAATTTAATGTTTCAGGTGATCCTCAATAGAAGGCTCGACGTGGGAGAGGACTCGGAGATGGCCACACTGCAAGCTATTTAGGAATTTTGAATAATTTTCAACTTACTTCACTTTACTTATTGTTTTTGTTTAAATGGGTTGTAATAAGGCATTGTTTCTCCGATCAGACTGTAATTAGGGTTTATTTCTATTTTGACTGCCTAGTTTTATCTTTACTTAGATAACTTTCTCAAATTTAATGTGGATTTTAAATGACATTTCTTTTTGGGCCTTTTTTTTAAACATGGGCTTCCATTTTGGGCTTATCTAGAACTTGAATTTTTAATCTCGACTTAAATTTTAACCAAGTAAACTTCCTATAAAAAATGTTCTCAATTTCATAAAATCATTTTGGAAACAATCATTCTGTTCAATGTGACATCGCCAGATTCAGCCATAACGTCTGGGCCGAGTTTGGGGTGTTACAGAAAACACATGCATTTACAGCCTTAGTTGGAAGCAATTTTATTGGTCCACTTCGACAGTTGGACAAAAAAATAATGTAATTCGTAAATAACAGTGCTAGTGCTTAAAAGTGCTATATATATACCTTGGAACAAACCTCGGCAATCTGTGCAATGGCAATCAACGCAGCATGATGCTTTTGCCACTCAGGAGCAGCCAGATAAGTTGAAATTGCTCAGATGCAACAGGAACAATAGTATTTCCACCTAAGGAAATTGCTAGACGATCCAAACATTCCTGTCCTACAGCGTAATTGCTAGTTTCTCCAGCATCCTCATCCTCGACTTCTGCAGTGTGCCACGCTGCATCATCCTTAATATCAAGCAACAATCTCACCAATATTGCAAATAATCTACTAATAAACTGAGGCAGCTTCCTCATCATTCCGGGAGCCCGTTCATTGGCCCCTGCAAAGGTAACTACAAATTCAATTGCCAAGTGAAGAGTTCATTCCTCAAGTGATTCTGCCTCCACAATCTGCAGCATAGAACCCACTACATCAACAATCTGCCTCCTAACTCAATCAACAACTCTAGCGCCTCCTGAGCCGTAGCCTCATTCCCGTTATTCAAAGCCTACGTTAAGGTCTTCATCATTGCTGGTAAAAGATCCTAAAACCTATCCCATTCAGATGAACTGGTCAAGCACTGAATAACATTGATAACATCATTCAAGGCCGCGATTGACATTCGCATTAGAATTTTCACTCAAACACTTCAAGAGAACAGTGTGCAGATCCTTTATGAAATGAGTCAACACATCACCAATATACTGACTCAACTGCGCAAATATCAAAAAAGTAGACTCATAAAATCTAGGAGAATCGGAAGAAACACATTGAAACATAAATGGCAACAGCTCTGGCCATCCGTTCTCCGGTAAAATACTAGAAGCAAGCTCCGAAACAGTATCGCATAACTTTTTAGACAAAGATTGACTAGTTTCGACTTGGATTTGATTCAAGAGTACAGATTTGATAGAGGAATAAGTGGAAACATTGAGACGGGGCCAGATATAAGAATCATCACGAGTCAACAGCCTACGAAGGAGAATAACAGCCATGACACGAGTATCCGGTTGAGCACAGACCTGAAGAAGGTTAGCAAAGTGGAGGCAGAGAGCATCAGGATCAGATTGCTTGCAAACATTGAATAAAGCCTCGGCGTGTGAATGTTGCTCGTTGGAAGATGACATCAAGTGAGAGATTAATGTTTCGAACGGAACTGTGTCAGATCCTAAGATGATAGCAAGCTGAGATTGCTGGTCCATAGTGGCGACGGCGGCGGCGAAGAAGATGATCGATAACAGCGATGAAGATGAGAAGAGGATGGTTAATTGATTCCTCTCTCCGTTTTTATGCGTGTATTCTGTGTTTGCTTGGCTGCTGAAAGAGAGAGAGAGAGAAAGAGAGAGAGAGAGAGAGAGAGAGAGAGAGGGGTGGCTGAGACGGTTTTAGGAGGAGTGTGGGAAAGAGAGAAATGAGGGATTTTAAGAGAGCGCGCCAATTAGGGTTGACAAAAAAAATAAAAATAAAAATAAAACATTTAATTCTTTATTTAATTTTTCCCTAAATGAATAAAACAATTGATATTTATTAACTTTGTTAATATGGTATATACGCGAATTATCATGTTAATAATATTTCAATATTTAATTATTTTTTAAAATTTAAAATATTAAAAAATATATTTCTTAATATTTATATTTTTGAATAATTTTTAATTTTTAAAAATACTTTTTTAATTTTTATGAAGTTTTAATTTTTAAAAAAGTCAATTAAATGCTACGTGTTATACATATGACAACCTACATATATGTTACATTAGAAAATTTTAAAAACATGAACTTTTCATCTATTTTGAGATGATTTGATAAAAACATAAATATAATAATTAAAAGAAATAAAAAATTAAATAAATAGTTAAAATGATATTTTTTAAATTAAAGGATGAAATAAATTATAATACCAAATAAAAAAAGAATTTTGGAAGCTTAGCTCGTATCCTTATGTGTCATCATGATTACAGTACAGTGTCCTTATTTGCTTTTTTTTTTTTTATTCATCACACACTTTAATTCTTATAAATAATGTCAAATATATAAATAAATAAATAAACTATGGTGTATAAAAATTATTTTATAAAATATAGAATATTTGGTAATTTTTTTACTTGGGACTTGATTAATAAGTAAAATTAACTTTACCGAACATTTAGTATATTGTAGAGGTGATCATGGGCTGGGCCGGGTCGGGTTCGAGTTGGGCTCAACTAAAAATTTAGGCCTCTTTATCGGACTCAAGTCGGGCCGGGCCCAAAAATGGGCCTAAAATTTTACCAAAGCCCAACTCATATAAAAATACTAAAACTCGGGCCCGGCCGGCCCATATTAATTTTTTACATTATTTTATATAAATTTTAAATATATATAATACATCAAAAATACTAATAAATCAAAATAAATATTTCCCAACAAATTGAAAATAAATTTTAAAAAAATATGTAGGCTTAAATAACACTAAGATAGATGCAACTTAATAAGCAAATACTTCTAAAATAATAACAAAATTAACAAATGCCTTTAAATAATAACAAAATTAACAATAAATAAGTTTTATACAATATCCAAATAATAATAACAAAATAGTAGCAACATAATAGTAATATGGTAGCAAAATAGGAAGAAAATAATAAGAAAATAACATTAAAAAAAGAGTAGATTTTTTTTTGTCCTTTAGTGAATTCGGGCCGGACCAGGCCAGGCCCGGACTAAAAATACCTTACCCGAGGCCCGACCCATTTTTTAAATAGGCCTTATTTTTTGTCCAAGCCCATTTTTCAGGCCTATATTTTTGCCCAAACTCTCCCACATTTCGGTCGGGCCTTCGGGCCGTTCTGCCCATGCACACCTCTAGTATATTGTATAGATAAACTACAAATAATATAGGCTTAATGCATAATTTGGCATTTCAATTCAATATATTTTTCTAATGTGATACATATATTTTTTTTATCCAATGTGTTAACTTTTTAATGTTTAATTCGATTTTTAGTAAAACCGAATTAAATCATGCTTTATCGGATTGTACTTAACAAATTAAACAAACTCGTAATGAAAACTAAATTTATTCTACTAACAAAATCATGAAATATTTAAATCTAATAATATTAATAATCAACTTTCATTAAATCCATCCTAAAACCCAAATTAAACACTAAAAAGTTAAAATCATTATCTTTAGATACCAAAATATATAACTTTTGTTAAATTTATATATTAAATTGAATAAAAAAATAACATAACTGCCACATTAAAAACATATATCAAACTCGAGTACCAAATGACATATTTGACCAATAATATATCTATACTATTATTCAATTGAAAAAATATTAAAAAGCATACTTTTCACAAAATTAATTATATTATTATAAATATTTTTTATATTTTTATCTAAACTTAATAAAAATCTAAAAAAATAAAATTTAAATCTTAAACTTTACCATTTTACATAATTTTTTAATAAATATATTTATTTTTAAAATAATCTAATAATTATTTATTTATTAGTGAATAAAGTATTAAATTTTGACAGATCAGGTGATGTGTGAACTGCCCGTAGCTTTAGCTGCTCCTTTTTTGCTGTATCACTTTACAATCTTCCCGCTAAAAATGACAAGGACCGGTATTGGCCACCTTTCATTATTTTATATTACCATTTGGATCTTTTTCCCCTTATTTATTTATTTATTTTCTTTTGATTATTTTTATCAATTTATTGTTTTTTTAATTAATTAAAATTTAATATTTTTAATAATTTTATTTTTTTAAATGTGTTCAGTAATTTAGGATAATTCTTTTATAAATTTTTTTTAATAATATCTATTTATCACTTCATAGAATTTACATTTTTTTTTAAATTATATCATCGGTTAAATATCAACTACGTGGACAAACACCCAACATTGGTTAATAATAACACCCCCTTTTCCTTTGTTAACTACTAGTCCTCAGGGTCCTCGCAATGCACAAGCAACTGCCAACACCCAGTCCCCTTGTTTCTCTCGGCTAAATGCTAATGTCAGCTGCAACCTTCAACTCTCTCACCCTCCCCTTCTCAAAACCAGAATTCCCATTCTCCTCCATTGCAAGAACCCATATTCCCGCCCCCACTCTCAACCTTTCTCGGTTCATGCCTAATGGCTTCCTTTTATGCTTCCTTTCAAGTGATCACCCCACCACTGCCACGGGTGGTCAACTTTACCATAAGACCAACACCAATAGCACCGACCCCCAGCCGTTAATTCATCTTGGTACTCTTTTGTATCTTTTTTCTTTCTCTTTCTACTTGAGCTGTTTAACTTTTTAGCTTTCTAGAGGGAATTTTGCTGTTGCCTTCTAAGGATGGTAAATTATGATTTAAAAGACCCCAAGTTTTTCTTTAATTTTTTTGATGTTGTTGCATTGTATCTATTGTTTCTGTAGTACATGGAACTGGAAGGGCTATTCTATTCGCTATCAGTGTTCTGGGAGTAGCGGTCCTGCCTTGGTTTTAGTACATGGTTTTGGAGCAGACAGGTCTGCATAATTGAATTTTTCTTCTCATTAGCAAACAAGTGATTGGTTTCTGTGAATTGCAACATTGCTCAATATAGTTCTGCTTTTTGTATTTTCATATTGTCCATTGCATGCATGTGCAGTTTGTATATGCATGTTTCAGATATGTAACAATTATTGCTCGTTTCAAAGGTTTCCTTTAAGTAACTTGGTTCCATGTGTTCATGCTTAATTGTCAGTTCTTCTAATGTCTTGCTTAGTACAGTAATCATTGGAGGAAAAATATTCCTGTTCTAGCAAAATCACATAGCGTATATGCAATTGATCTTATTGGTTACGGATAATTGGACAAACCGAATCCTCGTGAAGTTGGGGACTCATTCTATACATTTGAGATTTGGGGTTCTCAATTGAATGATTTTTGTAGCAGTGTGGTTAAAGACAAAGCTTTCTTTATTTGTAACTCTATTGGAGGTTGTAACGGGCCTATTTTGCCCGGGGCCCGTAAACTAAAACAAAAATAAAATAACAATAAACCCAAAAATCCATTCAAAGTCCAATTACAATGGCCCAATGCCGAGCCCAAAATCTAACCCAAACCTAAGCTAAGCAGAAAACCCTAACAGCTCTAGGTGCGCCGCTGCTCACGTGCCTCCACCGGCGCGCACGGTGTTCAAGGCTCAACTCCTCTGTCAGTTTAGCACCAAAGTAGCCCCATTTCGCCTCCGTTGACCTTCCTTCTAGCCTGCAAACAAACCCGAAAAGGAAATGAGGCAACAACACGCAACAGAGGACAGAGGCAGAAAGCAACAGCAAATACAACAAAAGAAAAGCATTGTATTTTGGGGTTTTATTTTTTGGGTAATCAGCTATAAAGAGCCACGGGAAACAGATGTAAAAGGGGGCCGATTCGGATTCTCTTTGGTATTACAAAAAACGCATGTAAAGAGAAAAACAAAAATCAATCAAAAACAAAAAACCTTTCAAAGGTGATTTCAGATCTGAGCAATCATGTTCTTTCGTTTTTTTCTTCGGATTTTTGTTTATATTTGTGCATGCACGAATAATGATAGAAAGGAGGATTTCACCTTATCTAATACACCATCGAAGTCACTCCCTCTTCGTTACAATCGAAGAAAGGGTGGGATTCGGGGTTGAGAACAGAAAGCCGATGTAAATCGGCGCCTCTCTTCTTTCTCTCAATCGAAGTCTGAAAGGTCGAAGGTCTCAAAGCCTTATGAATCGGCTCCAGATAGCTAAGATTTCATGATTTTAGGGTCGATTTCGTGATGAATCTAGGTTTGGCTGAGAAGAAGGATAAACGAGGAGAAGGAAAGGCTGCTCATTTTTTTATTTGGTTTTTAAAATAATATTGCTTTTTGATTAGTTTTAACTTTTATCCAAACAAAGCATTTAATGCTGTTTCATGTCCATTAAATGAATCAAAAATGGTCAAACACCCTCATGATCCGTGAAATTTAACGGAGAATGGTGATTTGCAAGATTGGTCCCTATTCGTTGGTGCACCTCATATTTTCATCCTTAATGTTGTCTAAATGATTTTGTAAATTCATAATTACTCTTTCAATTTTGTTTTTCAGTTCAATTGGGTTTCTCTTAAATTTCAGTTAATTCTTTTGTTCTTTATTATTCACCTTTGGAAATCGTTTTTTAGCATAATATTTTGGGCAGTTTGTTAATTGTACATTGTTTTAGTTTGCTTATATACTGTCATTTTATATTTCTTATTGTTTATTCATAACTTGAAATTTTCTTTTATACATTTTCATGACTTGTAGATTCGTATGATATTTAGTTTAAATATTCTTATATTTTATTTTTTTATATACGTATATATATTTAGCATTATTAATAGTTATCTTTAATATTATATTAACTTCTACTATCTTGTTACTATTACTATCATTTTTATACTTTGCTATTACATTATAGTTAACTTTATTATTTTATCCCGTTTTACTATATACATGTTATCATTATTATTATATCATATTACACATATTATTTTCTTTTCATCATTTAACATCTTTTATATATATATTATTACTTCCTATTGTTGTTACTAATATATTATTATTACTATTGTATTAGTAGTAAACTGTTACTATTTTATTTTCATAATTATTAACGTATATACTTTATACACATGTTGTTATTTTCTATTGTTATTACAAATACATTATTTTCATACTATATCATTTTATACATTATGTATATATATATATATATTTAAACATACATATGCTATGTACATATTTTAATATTACATTATATATTTATATATATATATATTTTTATATGCTACATATGTACATTTTTAACACTATATTCTATATATATATGTTATGTATATATTTTAATATCATGATTCACATATTTTTATGTTATCTCATGCATATATTTACATATACATAGTGTTGTTAATTCTCTTTTGTCATTTTCATTATTCTTCCTGTATATATTATTTTATCACTGTTATTATTTCTATTATTGATATCCTTATTATTATTACTTTTATTTTATGCCTCTTATCGTTTATTAGGAATATATATATTGTTCGTATTATTATAGTAATATTATTGTAATTAGTACGACGTTTCTTTTCTATTGCATTTATTTTTATGTGTTCATCATCGTTATTTGTATTATCATTACTTTTATTATACTGCTTTGTCTGTTTATATTACGAAGTCGTACGCATTAAACTTTTTCGTCATAAATGCATTTTTTAACAATACTCCGTGTTTTAAGATTCGAGATAATCGTACCCTAACTTACTGGGCTTCGATTTTTCTCATTGAAACAACGGAATAACTTTAAAATTACAATTTTTGAAATACAAGCTTATTCTCGGAGACTCGAGATGTCGGGTTCTAACTTACTGAATACGACGCCTTCTTGTTTCGAGATGAGATTTTTTTTTTGCAACTAAAGGCGATATTCAGTGTTTAGAAATACGTGAAATCGTACCCTAACTTACTGGGTTTCGATTTTCCTCGTTTAAACCGAATACTCGAATATCCTTTTCGAATTTTAAATAAAAAGCACACTCGTTCTCAAAGGTTCTAAATGTCGTATCCTAACTTACTGGACTCGATGTTTTTTGCCTCGAGATGGGAATGGCTACCAACATTTCATTTCATTTTATTCAAGCTTTTTAAATAAAATGAGAGATCGTATTCTAAAATTCTTTCAACATTTCAAATATTTGACACCAGGACACTAATTAATCAACTAGGTACCAATTTTGGGCGTATCGGGAGTGCTAACCCTTCCCCGAGCGTAACCGACTCCCGAACCCGTTTTCTTGATTTTCGTAGACCCAAATCACTGTTTTAATAAAATCAAATTGATAATTAAAAACAACCACTTTTCGAGGTGACCTGATCACACATCAACAAAAAGGGATCGGTGGCGACTCCCATTTTTTATTTTCATTTTCAAAACCCAAAGTCGATTCCTCTTTTTTTCAAAAAAAATGGTTTCGACAGAGGTAATGTCCCTTATTAGTGTCTTAATTCATTTTATGCTTCATGCTTAAGTTATGTCTGTATAATAATGGGTGTCATCATGTAGGACTGGTTGGCCTTCAAGCTGCAGTAGCAAAGCCGGAGATCTGTAGGGGTTTATTCCTATTAAATATATCTCTGCGCATGCTTCATGTCAAAAAGCAACCATGGTTTGGAAGACCTTTCATTGCGTCATTTCAGAGTTTGCTTAGGTAAAAAAAACGATATGGAACCATTTTTATTTTTCCATTCTAGTTTAGAAATGTTGCACTAGCCATATCGGTTTTTCAGGCAGTAATGACATCTTGGCAGGAACACTGCAGTCGGCAAACTTTTCTTCGGATCCGTTGCCACACCGAAGTCTGTTTGAAGTATTCTTTGTCAGGTAGTATCCTATGATGACTTTTGTAAGAAATGAATCAATCTTTGCTTAATTGCTTCTGGTGTTTCATTTCAGTGTTACCATGACACCTCTCAAGTGACCGAAGAAGTAGTTCAGATTATCCTACATCCAAGACTTGAGCCTGGTGTTGTTGATGTTTTTCTTGAGTTCATATGCTACTCAGGTGGTCCCCTGCCCGAGGAATTTTACTTCGGCAGGTTGAAGTAAGTTTCTTAAACTGATTTCTCGTATGCCGTCTTCTTTTCCCTTCAGTTTCCATGTTAGTTTATGTTGTTGTTTCTCTCTTTTTGCAGCGTACTGTCTTGATAGCATGGGGTGACAAGGATCCATGGGAAAGCATCGAACTTGGAAGAGCCTACGGGGATTTTGATACTGTAGAAGACTTTGTCGTCCTCCCCAATGTTGGCCACTGCCCTCAGGTTTGCTCTCTCATGAATCTATGGTTCGGCAGGTTTTTCTGTTAACTTCATTGCTTTATTACTGATGTGCGTGCAGGATGAAGCTCCACATCTTGTGAATCCACTTGTAGAATCATTCGTGTCTCGCCATTCTAAATCTCCGGCTAACGCTTCCACAACCATTTGAACAGATGGTGGAGCTTTTTGTTGCTGCTCCTTTATCCATTATAGACATATCACATTGTTCCTTTGCAAAGGCTATCGTAAGCTCCCACACTGTACATAATTTATACAGCATGTCGAAAAGCAACCCAAAGTTCTCTTTATGAATTCCTTTTACATGTACCATAATGTTGCATTTCAATGCCAGACCAATTGTATTCAAATAGTTAAAGCAAATTTTATACGAGAGTATGGTACAAGATGATATATTTTTTTAAATGTGTACAGGGGATCTGATTTTTTAAAAGAATGATAAAGCAAGTCCTATATCATCTTTTCTATTCACACCAAAGAATGAACTAACAGAGAATGTACTTGTGGCTGCAAGTGTTCCTTTATAATACTGCACTCTAGGAATGGATGCTTCTCTTCCACAAAAATTTCGTCTTGAGCACAGATCAGGGTTCTCATTTCTTCAGTTACTCCTAAGCACAGAATTGGAGTTTCGACTGTTTTTCTTCGTACAATCAATCCAGGATCTGCTAGGCTGCTCCTATAGTCCACTTGCATGTGGATCCTCTTTTAGAGTCAACCCTTTGAATAATCAATTCATCAGGAAGGGTCTTCCACCTCATTATCTGCATGATTTTCATACCAATCCAGTTCCGAACTAACGGTTTCCTCCTCTATTGCATAACCATCCACCAAAGATGAATCCATTGAATTATCTTTATTACAACTAGGCACAAAAGCTACATTGTTTTAAGCTAAGGCTGTGGAACCTCCTTGACTCGGCTTCATGTTCCCCATGAATCAACTAACGTATTTGATCGATCGAGTCTTTGAGATTGATCTCTTCAGCCTCGAAGTTAAAGTCAACTTCAGACGAGTTACATCTAAGATGGTTACTGCTTCTTTGCTTGCCAGCCAAGTTTCCTTCCTCATCCACCGGAGTCATCTGAATATAACAAAAACAAGCATTACCAGCAACAATAATCAGCACATTCTTTTCATTTGCAAAAACACTTGCTGCCCCTTCACTCAACTCAGTTAAGCTGCTACTCTCTTTTATATATATATATACATATATATATATATGTATGTTGTGTTACTTTTTAACCTGTATTATTTTTTTAAAATATTTGTATCTTTGAATATATGAAAAAGATTTGTTTTGAAAAAAGTGAGTGTCATTATATCAAACACATATTTGTATATAATATTTATCTCGAGTCTCAAACATTGTGTGTGTATATATATGTGTGTGGTGATATATGTGGTTTAATTGCGTTGATACGGTGAATATAATTATAAAAATATAATATGTAATTTTATTAGAAATTAAAGTATAACCTATTTATTGTTAAAAAAAAAAACAGAAATTTTGTATCATATCTTATCTTTATTCATATTTAGCACAATATCTTTCTAAAAAATTAAAATCATTACATTAGACTATTAAAATATATAATTTTTATTAAATCCACATATTAAATTGAATAAAAAAAATAAGATAAGTACCACATTAAGAAAATGTATCAAACTCGAGTATCGAATAATATATTAAACCAACCAAACTCAGTACTGAATAATATATTAAACCAATGATATAACTATACTATCATTCAATTTAAAAAAAAAAATAAAATTTTACGTTTGACAAAATAAATTTTCAAGGTGCCCCATGGAGTTTTATGGAGGTCATTAAAGTCTGAACTTGCTGGGCAAAGCAGTATAGCGAAGTTAGCAGTAATGATTCATCTAGGAATAGAATTTTAAGAAATTATTAGATTAAGAGTATGGTAGGTTTACAAGAACTCTAAAATTTTCCTTTTCACTAAAAAAAATTATATTATATAAATACGTTTTTATCTTCTTATATTTTTATCTAAAATCAAAAAAAATCTAAAAAATAAAATTTAAATCTTCAACTTTATCATTTGACATAATTTTTAATAAATATATACTTTTAAATAATAACAACAATAAATAAAGTTAGTATTTATTAGGAATGGAGATTACACGAATTAATAATTCAAATAATTATGAGTCTTCCAATATTGAACAAATAAAATAGTTTTTAAAATAAAAAAATAAAAAAAATGAGATTAATGAATCCACCAAATCAGTTTCTTAAATCGGAAAAGATCTGGTCCTAGCTTTCGATTTTGGTTTCAAATTTTAACTTTTTTTTTTACTCACTATCCACGCCATCTCAAAATTTTAATATTGAAACGGCTTTAGAGTTTACATTTGCAAACTCTCTAAGATGGCTCCACTTGTACCTTAATTTTACTCACAATGAGCACAGATTGATGATTACTATGATGATGATCATCATCATTTAATTGAAGGAATAAATGTATGCATACATATCATCAGTTACTCATCAATATTTAAACATTGACATGAGCCAAAGTTTCATTGCATTCAAGTATTTGGCTTGAATGATAATAATACATGAAAATCTTGTTCAAAGATTAAGCCTACTTGAATTACAAATGTGATGATCCAATGTTACATTACACGATGAGAAAACAGTAATTAACATATTTGCATTTTTCGATACAGAAAAAAATAGCAAAAAATCGATAATAATGATCATGAAGTAGCGGCAGCTACGCATGGTCGAAGCTAGAAAATTCTTTTAGAGAGGGCCGAAATTAAATTATAATTTTTACAATGGTAAAAATACAATTTCATCATTTTTATAGCCTATATCTTTATCATTTATAAATGATTAAATCAAATTTTTATCATTTTTTAGAAGAGTCAAAGTGTAATTTTACTTTTACTAATTTAAAATTTTAAAAAAATTTAAGGATTTAAACACAATATTTTCCATTTTGGGGTAGGGCTACGCCACTGCCTTACTTACCCCCCAAACCCCCTAGTTTTTGAATCCTAGGGATAACTGGCTGTGTGTTTGGGTGTTTTTTGGTTTGTAAGTCTAAGTGATAACTGCGTGGATGCCAAGATGTTACCCAAATTAGATCAACAGTGCGCGGGTAAAAATTTCCAAACAAGGAACAACGCCGACACATTTCTAGTGCAATTAATGATACAGGCAACCAAAATATTCTATCTAATCTTTGTAATATCAGGTGCCTGCAAGTCATCTCACGATTTGCCATAGTTTAGGAAAATAGTCCATCTGGCAATCATTAGAATCATCCTAAACTTCAAGGCTCTTTTTTGAAATCCTTGTTACTCTTCACATCAAGGGATGCAAGCATAGAAAACAAAGGCATTTTCATTTCAAATTGAACCTATTACTAATGGTGTTACACAACCCTAGATATTGAAATGTGTAAAACTGAAATTAGATTATGGAACTGATTTTCCTCCTCCTTTCCATGCAATGAGAGTAAACAAAAGCATGTGCAAACCATTCTCAAACAAAGGACATGGGTTTTGATCAAAATTCACACTCATCATCAAAATCCATCATGCAACAAATCAACCAAGCTCATGAACATGATATATATATATATATATATATATATATATATATATATAAAACCCAATTTTTTTTTATCAGTGGATTTGATTCCAAATAACCCAATTTTTTTTATCTCAATTAGAAAAAAAACTTAATATATATACATATAAATGTTTATCATATTTTATAATAAATGAATAATAAAAAAATTACTTATGGAGTTGAAAAAAAGTTTAGAACATGATTACGGTGAACATTGTGTCAAATGGATGCTTAATTTACACAACCAGCATTGCATGAGTATTACAATGTAATCATAGTAATCCACTAATTTTTTTTTCCTTTTTCATCTCTATCCTTACTTTTTTTTATTATTTTTGAAAAAAAAATTTGATTTTTTCGAATCAAATCGAATTTTGTTCACCTTTAATTAGATGTAATCATAGTAATAAATGTAGAGATTAATTATAGTAAAAATGTAAAATGATTATTTAAGATACTAGATTAAAATTTCTATATAATTAAATTTATAATTTATTTTAAAATAAAAAAAACTATTAGTAAAGAGGATATATAGATATAGCAAAAGAGAAAGAGAATGCATTTGTGGCATGTTGGTGTTATTGTTGGCTATTGGCCCCTTAATGAACATTCTCTCTCCTTTTGGGGTGCATGCATGGGGTGATTAATTTGTAATCAACTCTAAAAACTGCATTAAACATTAAAAAATTAATACATTTAATCAAAAAAATAACATAGGTATCACATTAAAAAAAATGTTAAATTGAAATATCAAATTTCGCATTAAGCCTATATTATTTGCAGTTTATCTATACAATATATTAAATACCCGATTAAGTTAATTTTACTTATTAATCGAGTTCCAATTAAAAAATTACCAAATATTCTATATTATATAAAACAATTTTTTATACACCATATATAGTTTTATTTATTTATATATTTGACATTATTTGTATTTTATAAGAATTGAAGTGTGTGACGAATAAAAAAGAAAAGCAAATAAGGACACTGTACTGTAATCATGATGACACAAAAGCATACCAGCTAAGATAAGCTAAGCTTCGAAAATTCTTTTATTTTTATTTGGTATTATAACTTATTTGATCCTTTAATTTTTAAAAATATTATTTTAATTCTTTATTTAATTTTTTTTTGTTTCTTCTGATTTTTAAACTTGTGTTTTTATCAAATCATTCCAAATAGAAGAAAAATTAACGTTTTTTAACTTTTCTAATGTGACATATACGTGGATTTTCATGTAAATAACACGTTAGCATTTAATTAAATTTTTTAAAAATTTAAAACTTCATAAAAATTATAAGAATATTTTTAAAATTTAAAAATTATTTATAAAATTATAAAATATTAAAAAATATTTTTAATAATATAAAATTTAAAAAATTAATTAAATGTTGAAATGTCATTAACAGGTAATTCGTGTTTATACCATATTAACAAAGTTAACAAATATTAATTGTTTCATTCATTTTGAGGTAAATTGATTAAAATACAAATTTAAAGACTAAAAAAGAAAAAAAAGTACTAAAAAAATAAATAAAGTAATAAAATTTTACAAATGTATTTGTAATAAATACACATAAAGTGAAATCGTTCGAGTTAAATTAGAAAAATTAATAATGTTAAATTAAAATATTGTACAATATAACTATTTTCATGTTAGAACATACAAATTTGAAACAATATATGTACATACCCAATTTTACCCTAGGCCCATTTCTAAAACCCAATACAAACCAACCCCAAGCCCAAATACTACCCAACCTAACCCACTAACCCAAGACAATACTCCTTTACAACAGACCCAATAACCCACTTACAACCAAATTCTACCCATGCCCGATTAGCCCAAACCCACAAAACCCAAATCAGGAAAAAAAACAAAAAAAGAAAAACCTAACCCTAGCCCTATTTCGGCGCCGCCCCACTTGCCTCTGACGCCCGGTCACTTCACCACCGCCCTCCGCCGCCCATGTCAGCCACTGACTCCAGCAAGTTGCACTTGCAAGGAAATTAAGTGGAAATGACAACAATAATAAAAAATCATGTAAAAGTGGCTATAAAAGCCAAGCCAAATATTGTAAACAGATTCGGCAACTTTTAATACAAAAACCGATATTCGAAAACAAATCCAACACCAAAAGCAGGGATTAAACATCAATAGGGGAGAATAATCTAAATATCGAAGCGAAATCAAAATAAAAAAAACAGAGGTGATTTTCTTTTTTTTTGTTTGTGAATCGGTTTCTTTTTTCTTTTTTCGCTACTTATACACATACATATTTCAAAAAATAAAGAATATAAAAATAAAAAAAAAACTAAAAAAATACCTTTTTTTCGAATTTTTGGCCACCGTGTATGGTGGCCGGCGGCGGCGGTTCGGCAATGACGACAGCGGCCCTCTGGCCGAACTCTGGAATCGGGTCCAGAGAGCTCTCCCCCCTCCCTCCTTTTTTTTTTTCTTTCCAAATGCTGAAAATGAATTTTTTTGAAAAAATTTGGCCAAATTTTTTAATATTATATTTTATATATATATTATGTATATATTTTAAATATTATATTATTCATATATTTTTATATTATCTCATGTATATATTTTCAATAGCTATATTATGTATGCATTTTTAACACTATATTACGTACATATTTTTAATATTATGTATATACTTAATACACTCTTTTTTATTTTCTTTTATTGTAAATATTATTGCTATTATCATTCTAATTTTTTAATGTTATATTTTAATATTTTTTATTAATTATATCTTTATTTACGTCATTTATTTATTTATGTATATATCATTTACTTATGTTTTTATTAGTTTTGTTATTTCTAATTTGTAACTAGTTCGTGTGCTAGTTAATTCATTTATTCTTGCATTTTATATTATTTTATCTATACATATTACCATCGTAAATTATTTTACATGTTTATACTGCAAATTCATGTTAGATTAACCGTTTTCCGACCAAAAATAAATTCTTTTATAAAAACAAAATTCCTTGTTTGGAAACTCGAGAAAATCGTGCCCTAATTCATTGGGTTTCGATTTTTCTCATCTAACCCAAATAACGGAATGCCATTTTAAAATCACAATACGAGTTTTGAAATAAAAAAAAAGTTATTCTCGAAGACTCGAGATGGCGTGTTCTAACTTACTGAATGTGACATCTTGTTGTCTCAAGATAAGACCTTTTGCAAATGAATGCAATATTCGGTGTTTGGAAATACGTGAAATCGTACCCTAACTTACTGGGTTTCGATTTTCCTCGTTTAAACTAAACAACTGAATATCCTTTTTTAATTTTAAATAAAAAGGCACACTCGATCTCAAAAGTTCTATATATCGTATCCTAACTTACTGGATGTGACATTTTATTGCTTCGAGACAAGAGTGTCTTTAACATTTGTTTTATTCAAGCTTTTAATACAAAGAGGGGTCGTATTTTAAATTCTTTCAACTTTTCAAATCTTCGATATTAAGACACTAATTAATCAACTAGATACTAATTTTGAGCGTATCGAGGGTGCTAATCCTTCCTCGTGCGTAATCGACTCCCGAACCTGTTTTCTTGATTTTCGTAGACCGAAATCTTTGTTTTGATAAATTAAACTGTTTATTTAAAACAACTCCTTTTCGAGGTGACCCGATCACACCTCAATAAAAAAGATTGGTGGCGACTCTCGTCTAGTTTCAAAATCCAAAGTCGATTCCCTGTTTTAAAAAAAAAGCATAAAAATGGTCTCGACAATATATATTTGAAAACTTTTTAAAAGCAAAATAATAAAAAAATAAAATACTTAGTATGATAAACTTGAATCATTAATCTTTTATTTAGATTCCATAATTATTATTTTAGTCAAATTTTGATATATTTTTAGATTTTTTTAAAAATTATATTTTACAAAAATACAAATTTTAAAATTTTTATAAATATTTTAAATTTTAAAAATTATTTTTCAAAATTTGAAAATTACTTTGATTTTTTTTTTTGTAATTTTTTGTTAAAAAAGACCAATTTGCTCATTCTTAAAATTGACAGAGACCAAAAGGTATTTATACTAATCTATTATTCGAATTATTCGAGTTATTCGAATTGTAAAAATTCAACTCGACTCGAATTCAAAATCAGAAATTTCTTATTCGAATTGACTCGAATAATTCGAATAACTTGATTCAATTAGCTCGAAATTTAAATTTTTTTTGTTTTTTTAATCGAATTGAATTTTGTTCCCCTTTAGTTAAATGTAATATCACAGTAATGAGCGTGGAGATTAATTATAATAAAAATGTAAAATGATTATTTAAGATACTAAATCTTATTCGACTTGACTCGAATAATTCGAATAACTTGATTCGATTAGCTTGAAATTTGAATTTTTTTATTTTTTTAATCGAATTGAATTTTGTTCACCCCTAGTTAGATGTAATATCATAGTAATTAATGAGCGTGGAGATTAATTATATTAAAAATGTAAAATGATTATTTAAGATACTAGATTAAAATTTCTATATAATTGAATTTATAATTTATTTTAAAATTAAAAATAGTAGTAATTAAAAAAATTATTAGTAAAAGAGAAGGTATTTGTGGCATGTTGGTGTTCAAGCAATGCAGTGTTATTGTTGGCTATTGGCCCCATAATGAACCTTCTCTCTCCCTTTGGGGTGCATGTGCAGACACAAATACATCAAAAATTTGAAGATTTATGGTAACCGTCATAGTGGGTCCCAAACATCGGCCAAAGCCTTTTAGCCAGCATGTCATTCTTAGAGCACCTTTTTGATGAATGAGCACTACACAAGGGGTTATTTTTTTGGGTTAATTTATGCTGATGATTTTAAAATTTTTAATTTGTTTGTAATTTCTATTAAAACTTATCAATGTATATGTTTATTTACCATGTCATATGAAGACAGCATAACGAATGTTTGAAAAAATATACTTATAATTTTAACGTTCGGAGTAAAATTTTTAATTAAAAATAAAAAAATTAAATCTTTTTAATTCTCTAAATACATAAATTAAATCTCAAATTTTAACTTTTTTTTAACTCACTATCCAAGCCATCTCAAAATTTTGATATTGAAATAGCTTTAGAGTTTACATTTGCAAACTTTCTAAGATGGCTCCACTTGTACCTTAATTTTGCTCACAATGAGCATAGATTAATGATTACTATGATGATGATCACATCATTTCAAGGGCTAAAAGCCATATATCCAATTTTAATTGAAGGAATAGAAGCATGCATACATATCATCAGTTACTCATCAATACTCAAACATTGACATGAACCAAAGTTTTATTGCATTCAAGTATTTGGCTTGAATGATAAGAATACATGAAAATCTTGTTCAAAGATTAAGCCTATATCTTTATCATTTTTAAATGATTAAATCAAATTTTTATCATTTTTAAGAAGAGTCAAAGTGTAACTAATTTAAAATTTTAAAAAAATTTAAGGATCTAAATATAATATTTTCCATTTTGGGGCAGGGATACTCCACCGCCTTACTTACCCTCCCCCACCCCCTCTTTTCCTGTGTATCTGATAACAGACCTTGTGTTGCTCCCTACGTCCCTGTGTTGCTCACTACTTCACCTTGATAACAAATACAACATCGCCATCACAGCTTCATCCCACACTTATGCAATGAGAGACTATGCAATCATATTCAAACAAAGGACATTCTAGGCACCAAAAATAGTTTCCATAGCCGCATGAAATATTTACTTGAGAAGGCAAGTATCTCTAAGGACTATTGAGCAGACAATTGCTGCTCCCTTCTTCTCCTTTCTTCACCTATGCTAAGTAGCCTCTTTCTTTTTTTTCCTTTATGCTCTTTTTCATTCTGTTTCATTTTATATCAGATATTAAAGTTTTTGAATCGATCCTAGTGATAATTGTGTGTTTGGCATTTTTTGTTTGTAAGGGGAGGAAGAAGATGAACAGTACGACATGATTGCTGGAGATGCTTATCGAAACCATTTTTTAAGGTTTTGAAAAAAACGGGGTCGACTTTGAAAAATGAAAATGGGAGTCACCACCAATCTTTTTAAGTGTGATTGGATCACCTTTAAAATATTTTTTTGTTTTAAAATCATTAATTTTGGTCTACGAAATCAGAAAACAGGTTCGGGAGTCGGTTACGTACGAGGAAGGGTTAGCATCCTCGTAACGCCCAAAAATTGGTACCTAATTGATTATCAAATGTCTTTAATGTCGGAAATTTAAAAATTTTAAAGTGTAATCCTATTTGAAATATTTTGATTTTGAAAATTAGGGCTCACTTGTATCGAATGTATCAAAATATTACATCTACTGAGTTAGGATGCGATATTTTTAAGACATTCGAGGCTAAGCTAACCATTTTTTGAAAATCCCTATCTTGAGACGACAAAACGCCATATCCAATAAGTTAGGACACAACGCTTTGAAATTTCAAGACAGTTGTTTGTATTTTGAAAACCTTAAAAACTTAGAAGGGTGCTTAACTATTCGAATTCATCGAGAAAAGTCACAACTCAGTAAGTTAGGGCACTACCTTTCTTGAAGTTTCCAAACATCAAGCATTGCCTTTATTTTTATAAAACCTTTAAATGTTGTTTTAAATGACGTTTTAAAGTGACATTTTGTATAGATATTCAAACAACATATATTACAAAATATTATAACACTTTATACAAAGGCAATCGTTATATACAAAAGGCAAAATAATAAAAATAATCATGCTAAGCATACAGGAATATACCTAAATAAAATAGTAAGAAGAAAGCATAATAAATGCAATGATTATATACAATATATCATAAATAAAATATTAAATAATAAATAAAAAAACTTAGTAAATATTAATTTGTAAAATATGTTGGTAAAAATAGATGACATGCATAAAAATGGATAAATAGAATCTATATAAAGTATACAATCCAATAATTTAATGTACACATGAAAGGATTAATAAATGAAATTATGCATAAAGTACAATATATTAACGTATATGTATATAAAAAATAGGTATTTGAAAATAGATTATAAAAGTCCAAGATATTATACAAAATATAAAATACATAACATAACAATAATACATTAATTCTAAAGTAAAAACAAATATTTGTATAATAGTAAAAAACATAATTTTTAAAAATATATGTTATAATATAAATATAAATAATTGATAAATAGGATAAGCATATAATTAAAAAATGTAATATTTCATAATAAATTTAAAGTATAATATATAATAAAAAAATATGTATATATAAGAATAATAATTATATAAAAAATATAAGATATATTGGTTTAGAAAAATAATATATAAAATATAAAGAATTTATATTTATAATTATATAATATATAATATAAAAGTATATAGGTTAAAAAATAATATATAATATATATAAGAAATTGATAAATATATAATACAAGTAAAAATATAATAATAATATATAAACAATAATGTAAAATAACAATAATATGGAAAAATAGTATATAATCAATAATAATAATAATAATAATATATGAAATAAATAATGTATAATAAAATAATTACATAATATATAATATAAAAATATGGTTAAAAAAAATAAATGACGATACACATAAAATATAAAAATATATAAATAATAATAAAAATACACATATAGGGTTAGATTTGAAGTTCAATAAAATTACAGGGCAAATTTAAAAAAAAATAAAGTTGAATTAAGGACCTAATTAAAACGCGCATGAGGAATGAGGGACTCACTGGACAAATATGCCCTAATCCCAAAACGGCGTCGTTTTAATTTTGTGTTTAAAAGGGTCAGGGACCAAATTGAAACCAAAACAAAAATAGTGGGCAAAAATTAAAAATTGCAATAAACTTAATTTAAAAGATGGAAAAGACGGAAGGACTAAAAGGACAAATATCCCATTTTCTTAAAACACGAGGACCCTTCGGGTCAGATCGGGTCGGGTTCTGGGTCCTATATAAGTTAAAAAACAGTTTTAAAACAAATCATTTTAAACCCTTTAAAAAAAAAACTTTGAAGAATTCTCTCAACCCCTCCTCTCATAGCCCAGAACACGACCAGAGCTCCGGTGGCTATCTACCGTACGCGCCACTGCACATGCCACCGGTCGCAGCAGTCAGAGGGTCAAAAACCCTCATTTTTCCAGACGCTTCGCAGGTAGCCTCCTTTCCTCTTTATTTCTTTCAAAAAAACTATAGCCTTTATTCGCTTGGATATGTTTTTACAATCTGTATGCATATATTGTTGTCTGTATTTGAATCGAAACAGAGATAAAAATAAAAACGAAATATCACCTTTCGAAGAATGTGAATTTTTATTACTACTTTAGTATCCGTGTGTGTAAGTATCTGGATCCAGAAAAAATCCCCCCTTACAGATTTACAAAGAGGGCTTTTATAGCCTCTGTTATTTGATACAAAAAAAAGGAAACAAAATCCTTTTATTTTCTTGCTATTCTTTGCTGCTGCTTTCTTTCTCTTTTTGCAGGTAAAGGACGATGAATGCGGCGACGATTGAGCGAAGATAGTGGCCCAACAAGGACACTGATGAGGCGCTGATGGCATGAACCCGTTGATGGTAGGACTGGTACGTTGAGAGGCCCTGAGACAGTGCCCATGATGGGAGCCTTGATTTTGGGAGTAGAAACGTCACTGAACGGCATTGAAAGAGCCTCGATTCAGACGCTCCCCGAACATTCCAGAAGCTGTTGCGGCGCGAGGAGAGAAAAGAGGGTTAAAACCCTAGGGTTCCCAAAACAGATTTGGGCCATCGGGCCACATAGCTTATTGGGTCAGATTTGTTTGGACTGACTAGGCCAATCGGGTAGTGTTTTGGTTTTGGGCTAAGGGATCGGATTTGATGTAATGGGGTAAAGGGTAGATTTGGGCCACGAGTGTAATCTGTTGGGTCATGTAACCGGGCAATGTTTGGGCAAGCTAAATGGGGCTAGAATTTGAGTGTTGTAATTGGGCTTATACTGAACTGTGTAAATGGACTGTTTTTATAAGGATATTTTATTATTTTATTTTATTTATCTTAAGGCCCGGGCAAAATTAGGGTATTACAATGCTTATTCCACCGACTTTGATTGCAGTGCAAATGAATCGTTTCATTATATTAATGATGATCATGAAGCATGGAAAACAAAGGCATTTTCATTTCAAATTCAACCTATTACAAAAACTTATGGAAGAAGATGAACAGTATGGCATGGGATCATAGATTACTGTAGATGTTCTATATTGTAGGATTCCATTACATAAACAACTAACCATACCCAAAAACAACCACACACCCTAACAGAATACACAAAAACTCCTCAAAGACCAGAAAACCCCTTCAACAAATGTTGTTCACAGGTCAGCAGAGCAAACACTAGCATCGCAGCCACTTGATATACCAGAAACAACAAACCATACATTTGAATACTCATAATCAACACAGTGTTGAAGTTTATAATAAATAACAAAGAAAACAGAAATGATATTCATTAAGCCATTCTTTTACGATTCACATAAGGGGAGTAAACAATAATCAAAATTCTCACATAAAGAACTTAACATGTTTCAGGTATACAAAAGATATGGTTTCTCGTCTCCCTCGCGGTACAACCCTCGCTTTATGCGAATGGCTAGGAGTGTCTCATGAAATCTGTACTTGTCCTCGTAGTAAATGGTTTCAGGGTGGAACCCTTTCTTGACGAGGTTGGCTCCGAGAGCCATCATCTTGTTCTTCATTCTCGACTCGGACCACGCCCCAAGTTTAAGCATGACCATATCGTAGGTCCTCACATCATTTTTTAACCCCAACCTAGTTAAATACCTCACCGCTAGATGAATATTTCCTGTTGTAATTAATGTATCAAGTAACATATGTGAAGCAAGAGGATTACCATACAAACCTGAAGTTATCATTTTTCCAACAATGGCTGAAGTATTTCTATTACGTTCAGCAAATGGTGGGTCAACATCCGAAGGAGATGGTAGTGGGGTATTCAGTGACATAAGGAACATAGTTTAGAAAGGTTAAGAGAACTTCCTGGTAAGCTTAGAGATTTTCTTAGGAAGCTCAAGGTTAAAGAAGGTAAATGGAAGTTTAGAGGTTTTCGTTGGAAGCTTACAGATTTTCTTAGGACGGTCATGGTGAAAGAAGGGAAAAAAAACTAAGGGTTTGTGGGAGATGAGCAAGATGGCGTCTGATATATAGGTGACTTTAGCTCTGCAAAATGGATGAAGAAGAGAGAAACTGTGCAGCATGTATATAGTCCCACTTAAGAAACAAAGGTGAAATTGCCTCTTTAGTCCATTAAACTCTTGAACCCATTGGGGACAGTTTTTCTTTTCAATCATTTCGAGATAAAAGTTTAAATGGTAAATTTTCAGTTTTCATCCCTCTACTATAATCACATTTAGGATTTAATCTTTATATTTTGATTTTTAATTTAACATAATAATTTGGATCTCTACTTTTTAAAATGACATTACTTAATTGAAATAGTTATTATCTTCCAATATTTGGGTTAAAATGGATACATAAATTGTTCTTAAAAAAACTCTTTTCAAATATGATAAGTCAAATTATATACCAATGGTTAAATAGTAATTTTGGTCCCTATTCGACGTTTAATATTTAATCTCTATACTTTTGAACTTTTATATAATTTGACATATCAACTTTTATAATTTAAGGCCTTCCTTACCTAACGCTCACATAACACACACGTCCATCTCTCTCTCTCATTATAGCATAATGGCTAAATTTCAATTCTTATCCCTCATTTTTTTAAAGATTTTATAACAATGGTCAAATTACAATTTTGATCCTCATACTAAGCTCAAATTTGAGATTTTATTCTCTATACTTCGATTTTTTACATAATTTGGTGCACTAATTGTTTCAATGTTATTAGTTAGTCCGAATACTTTATTCTAATTAAAATGCTTATATGAATTTTAATAATTGTTAACATCATTAAAATTCTTTGTAAATTTAGGTTCATTGTAAATGTAAAGGCCCAAATTTGCCTGGCCCGCCAAAAAACCAAAATAGAAAATAAACCAAAAAAGTCCAAATATTAAATGTCCAGTTACAAATTACAAGCCCAAAAAATAATTAAAATTACAACCCAAATAAATTGAAGGCCCAGTGGCCCAAAATGTTTAAACATTTTTAGAAAAGCCTAACCCTAGCTCCTTTTCGGGCGCCGCACTCCACGTGCCTCCGTCAGCGCACCACTGCCCGAAGACTACCTTCTTGCACCAGAATGGTAAAATCTGCCTCCGTTGACCCCGGCACCTACAAAGAAAACAAACAGAAAACAAAGCAAAGGGAACATACATAAATAGTTGTAAACTGGCTATAAAAGCCTTCACCAAATTGTAATATGGACACGAAAAATATATACAAAAAAATACAGAGAATAATTGATCATATTTTCAAGAGGTGATTTGATTCTTTATTTTTTATTTTTTTAGGCATAAAAATGCAAAAAAAAAGAAGAAAACTAACCAGTACATTTCGAATCCCACCGCCGCTGGTGAAGGAGGTCATCGTTCCCGATGATGGACAGTTCTCTTTGGTAAAACGGAAGAGAAATCGAATGGATTCTTTTAGGTTTTTCTCTTTTAGGTCGAGTTTTTTTGCGAAAAACAGCCTCAGATCCGGGCTTTATGCATCAGAGAGCTCAAAATGGGGGTTTTGGTGAACTACAGCCACCATGGATGGCGGCCGCGGTCATCGCCACGACGAAGCCACGGCCGTGTTTGATGATCGGACCTAGTGGCTTTGAGAGAAAGGGGAGAGAGCTTTTAGAGTTTTTTTTTTTTTTAAACAAGGTTAAAATGAAAATTTTTTTAAATTTTTTTATTTAAATAGCAGTTGTGAAACGACGCCGTTTCACTTAGGCCCTTTAAGGCCAAAATGACATCATTGTTAGGGGCCGACCCAAGACCCAACCCGCGCAGCTAGGATCCGCTTGTTTTCTAGCACCTGGGGTTATTTGCGCAGTCGGTCCTTCCACTTTTTTGCCTATTTTCAATTTAATTTTGTTCTCTTTTTTTTTTAATTTTACCCTGTGATTTTTGCATTGTTTCATTTTAGTCCATATTGGAACTGTGCGTTTTGAAAGAGGAAATATTTTCCCTTTTAGTCCTTATTTTTTATTCGCGCATTACGATTAGGTCCTTCACCTTGTTTTAATTCCCTATTCCTCCCCTAAATTTTTTTTTGGCTTTCAATTTCAGTCCTTATTTTTTAAATACTTTTGCATTTTTATATTTTATATTTTTATTATTTAAATTTCTACTTTTAAGTTCAATTTAATCTTGATTTAATCGTTAATCTATTTTATTTCAACCTTTCCACAAATTTTTTATTTTATTTATTATTATTTCTTCTTCCTTTTACATTAAAAAAATAGATTATTCATACTCTTTTTTTAATTGTGCGTTTTTATTATTGTTGTTATTATTTTAATTCTAATGTTTTTGTTGTTCTTGTTATTTTATTATTTCTTTTATTATTTCTAATATCTTCATGTTATGTTTATTTATCCTTTTTAAATTGTGCATTTTCCATTTCCATTTTTATTTTAAGTTACTTTATTTATTTTATTATTGCGATCTGATTATTAATATTATTACTATTATTTTAATCAATTCATGTCACATTAATTTTTACCTGATACATAAAAAGGAAATTTTCAAAATTAATGCAATGTTCCATATTTGGAAATCCGAGAAGTCGTGCCTTAACTTACGGGATTCGACTTTCTCTTTGAACCAAGACAATCGATTTTTTTTAAAGCATATGAGATTTTAATTAAAATATTTTTGGGAATTAAGAAAAGTCTTGTTCCTAACTTACGGAATATGGCTTCTTTCTATAACCGAGATAATTGAATATTTTAAAAAAATAATTTTTTTTCCATGTTTATTCTCATTTTAAGAATTTAAGGCATTGTGTCCTACGGGATGTGATCCTTTTTCTCGATTAACTTTGAATCATTCTTTGGCTGCCATTTTTACCTATCACATGCAATAGGCTTTAGGCATACATTGATTATAAACACCCAATAGAACAAGCCATTGCTTTCTTGCTAAAAGTTCTATGCTTAGGATGAATCGAATATGGCATTTAAATTAGTAAACTTGACCCTCGTTTAGTAAGTTTAATTACCATTGACTTGTCATTTTGTTTAAGAACTTATGAATCCTCCTAATTTATTCTTTTTCTAAAGATTAATTTATTCATTTTTGTTTTTAGGATTCCATTACATGAATAACTAACCATACCCAAAAACAACCACACATCCTAACAGAATACACAAAAATTCCTCAAAGACTAGAAAACCCCTTCAACAAATGTTGCTCACAGGTACAACCCTCGCTTTATCCGGATGGCAAGGAGTCTCTCATGAAATCTGTACTTGTCCTCGTAGTAAATGGTTTCAGGGTGGAACCCTTTCTTGACGAGGTTGGCTCCGAGAGCCATCATCGTGTTCTCCATTCTCGACTCGGACCACGCCCCAAGTTTAAGGATGACCATATCGTAGGTCCTCACATCATTTTTAACCCCAACCTTGTTAAATACCTCACCGCCAGAGGAATATTTCCTATTGTAATTAATGTATCAAGTAACATATGTGAAGCAAGAGGATTACCATACAAACCTGAAGTTATCATTTTTCCAACAATGGCTGAAGTATTTCTATTACGTTCAGCAAATGGTGGGTCAACATCCGAAGGAGATGGTAGTGGGGTATTCAGTGACATAGGAACATAGTTTAGAAAGGTTAAGAGAACTTCCTGGTAAGCTTAGAGATTTTCTTAGGAAGCTCAAGGTTAAAGAAGGTAAATGGAAGTTTAAAGGTTTTCATTGGAAGCTTACAGATTTTCTTAGGACGGTCATGGTGAAAGAAGGGAAAAAAAAACTAAAGGTTTATAAGAGATGAGCAAGAGGACGTCTGATATATAGGTGACTTTGGCTCTGCAAAATGGATGAAGAAGAGAGAAACTGTGCAGCATGTATATAGTCCCACTTAAGAAACAAAGGTGAAATTGCCTCTTTAGTCCATTAAACTCTTGAACCCGTTGGGGACAGTTTTTCTTTTCAATCATTTCGAGATAAAAGTTTAAATGGTAAATTTTCAGTTTTCATCCCTCTACTATAATCACATTTAGGATTTAATCTTTATATTTTAATTTTTAATTTAACATAATAATTTGGATCTCTACTTTTTAAAATGACATTACTTAATTGAAATAGTTATTATCTTCCAATATTTGGGTTAAAATGGATACATAAATTGTTCTTAAAAAAACTCTTTTCTAATATGATAAGTCAAATTATATACCAATGGTTAAATAGTAATTTTGGTCCCTATACGATATTTAATATTTAGTCTCTATACTTTTAAACTTTTTATATAATTTGATATATCAACTTTTATAATTTAAGGCCTTCCTTACATAACACCACATAACACGCACGTCTCTCTCTCTCTCTCTCTCCCTCTCCCTCTCCCTCTCCCTCTCCCTCATATTAATGGCTAAATTTCAATTCTTATCCCTCATTTTTTTTAAAGATTTTATAACAATGGTCAAATTACAATTTTGATCCTCATACTAAGCTCAAATTTGATTTTAATCTCTATACTTCGATTTTTTACATAATTTGATGCACTAATTGTTTCAATGTTATTAGTTAATGTGAATACTTTATTCTAAACACATTTTCTTCAATATTTTTTATTTTCAAAAATCAAAAATCAAAAATAACTTCCATTTCCTTAAACCAAACACAACCTAAATTTCTAATTAAAAACAACAAAACAAAATGTAAGTGAATGGTAGGTATATATATTTTGACATGTGAGCCAACTAAAAAAGCATAAAGCATTTATTTGTTTTATTCTATTTCAATTTTAAAATGTTTTAAAATAATTTTTATTTATATTTTTATAAATTTATAAAAATTAAAAATCTTACATGTGTAGTTTATATATTTGACAATTTTGAAAATAAAAATTCTAGCGTCCAAGGTTTAATTATTCTAATATTATTTATTTATTTTTTAAAACATTTTATAGTAATTCATAATTTTTACATGAAATATTATCTCATATATAATATGTGCAAAAGATCTTACAGGATATATTAAAGAAATTTAAAATTAATATATAAATAAATGAAACACTTGTCACATTATACTCGTGTAGTTTAAAAATTTCTCAAATTATGTATAAAATAATTGCTTTTTATTCAATATTATTGTAAATAAAAACATTTAATTAATTAACAAAATAATTATATTTATTTTAAAACATTTTTTCTGATTTGATTTGATAATATAATTATATAAATATATAAAAATAAAAATCTTTGACAAAAAGGTAAGCCTAATGCATACACATCGTACAAATCACGAAATATGATAAAGCAGGCTGTTGTTGTGGCTGCAAAGATGATAAAGTTGAAGCCAATGCTGCTGGTGGTAAAGTCTGTTGAAGTTGCCTCAGTAAATTCACCATCCTACTTGCGGTTTGTTCTGTGGCTAAATCCTTACCACATAAAACCTACACAACAGCAGTAGATTTCATCAAATGCACCATAAAAACCGAACCACATAAACAGAACAGATAGCCACAATTCTTATTTGAATTGTTTGTTCAGAACAAGCAATTCAAATAAGAATAACCTTTATGTTTAGACGAGTCAATCTTAGGAAGGAAATTATGGTTGGGACCCAAAACTTCATTGTCGGACCTGAACCCACATTAGAGATATTGTTAATAATGGACATTAACAACATATTGAAGCCAAAAAAAAAAAAAAAAAAACCCTGAAATGAGACAAGGTTAGCTAAAAAAAAAGCTGATCTAACCTCTCAACCATTGAACAAAGTTGTTCATGAACAACTTTGGCTTCAATCAGATCACCTTTTATTGGCAAGCAGTTTAACCATGCAGGAACAACCTACCAAACACAAAAGGGGGTGCGCAAGGCAAAGCAAACATTAAGAAAACAAAAATAAAACATCAAATAAGCTTTTAAGACATAAGCAACCAGTATTACTTATGTGAAAAATGCAATGCAGATCAAAAGAAGTGTACACAGAACTGACTCTATCTGAAGTTGTAGAATATCTCTGTGTATTAATACATAGAGAAGATCCACAAGCAACACTCCCCAGCAATATAAAATGATTCACAATAAAGCATTATATCTAATGTAACATAAGATATGGATGCCCTAGGAATACCAATTCAGGGTAATGTCCATTAGAAAAGCATATATTTATGTGAGAGGAAGGAGAGTTGTTTATTGACTATCAAACTGCATCATCATGCACCAGTGGTACTAGAATGTTTCAATTGTTTTAACTTTCTATGAAGATGTTCATCTTGTTCAAAATAGATATTCAGACCTCTAAAAAGAAAGCAGCAGTAAATCCAAACTGATAGAGAGTTAAAATTTACTGGTATGACCATTTTTTACAAAATAGAAAAGGAAAATGTTTGTTAGTATTTTTGAAAACCTTGGAAAAACCATCAAGAAGGCCATCAACTTACCTTATAGAGACAATGGTTCTTAATTTGATGCTCAGCTATGTATACATAAAACTATATTATATTTAACAATGTGCATGCATGAACATGTCAAAAAGCGCTTTAATTTACTTTTGCAGCCACTAACAAAAAATGAAGAGGGGAGAAAAAACGTGCTTTTCAATTCCACCAAGGCTCTCCTCTACCCTAAGAGTTGATTAGAATATTGGAAGATGTGCAATAGTTTCAAGCACAAACATAGAGAACAGTATGGCCCATTGTACATAAGACATGGCACTGGCTTTAACAAGAAGATACATTTGGGGACTTCAAACAATAGCTCAGAAATGTGCTTTATTTTAATGCAAACCACAGATTTTTCCTTTCATATCAAAAGGGCGAAATAACTTGGAAAGATGATTTTATGGCCTGCCATACCTGAGTTGCATCAATACTGTCTCGGTGGAACAGACATATTTTTCCCAAAGCAGAAACAGCATTATCATATGCCATAACATTTTCAGGTTGCGAAGCATTAGGATGTCGAATTACAGCATTTAACCTTGATAAAGCCTCCGGAGAAAGACACCAATATGTTATTCTATACAAGAAATAATCACATTATAGACTATAAAGCAAAGTTTACCTCCAACAAGTGGCTTAAATACAGGTCCACCAAATTCTGCATAAACACCAAGCCCATATACTGCTGCCTGGAACATAAAATCATAATATTTAATTCAATCTCAAGTCTCAACAATCCATAGCGCTTTGGATGCCAGAACTAAGAAAATACATACTGTTCGGCAACATCATAATAACGAGTCTAAGAAAATTAGGCAGCTTACTTTAAAGCTGCCTCACGACACTGTTCGGCAACATCATCAAAAATACAAATTGCAATTCTTCTTTCTTCAGGTGTCTTATCTTTGCCCTGTATTATAGACACATACAAAGAGAGAGAAATATATGAGCATACTTCAGTAAAGAACTTTTTTACTCTGGACGTTCCTCAAGAACTGATTTTGGAAACAAGAGAACTTTCTTGGAACTCACCCACATAGGAGTAAGATAAGAAGATAGCTCATCAAAGAAAGGCAGGAAAGAGGCTTTAAATGTTTTGATCAAAGTTCCCAAGATTTCACCCACCTGGAAGCAGAAAAGGATAATAAAGGATAAATAAATATTAGCTTGTCGTTTATGTGCTTTATATCATAGCTTTTATTTTCGTACTTGGTCAAAAACTTCTTCCTCTTGTTCATTTTCCTCTTTAATCAACTCTCCCTCCTCAGCATCAAAGTCTTCAGCTTTGGCTCTTTCAGCTCTCTCACTTTTTCTGCTAACACCAGCAGTGATTACTTGTTTTATCTCATCCACAGTAGATCTAACTTGACTTTCATCTAGCAGAGGACCAGAGATCTGAAAGAGAAAAATTGTTCTCAGACATTGGGGCGAAACACTTAGTACAAAAAAAGTTCTCAGACATTGGGCATGAAGACTTAGTACTTCATGTATTATAAACGATCTCTTATCAAAGGTACTGATACATGTGAACCAAAATGAATGAAAGAAAAAGGCCGAGAATGGAGCTCTGAAATGTTTTCTCAAATGCTTAGTCACATATATTGACTAAAAGAGAGAGAAACAAGAGCTCATAGACAGCCAGGAAATATTAGGGTACAGTTTTTAACAGACACGACAGGTTTAATTGAGGAATCAGTTCAACTTATTAGCCAATGCTAAAATACCATATTAAGTTCAAGTAACCATCCTTGTTTTTATTTATTTAAATAAATTCTAACCATCTCTTGCTCAATAAAATTCGTTCAAAAGCAGAATAATTTCAAACAGAAAACAGTGAAAAGAAGAGACACTTCATAATTAACTTCATTTAATAATAGCACAAACCTGTACACATTCATTCAATGCATCTAACATGCTTGCACATATTTCCGTATCAGGTTCCTGCAAGAATGTGGTAATTTAAGTTTTCATCTATGACAAACAACAGATCAATAATGCAAGTTTCGATACATGAATACTCCTAAGAACAAACAACAATAACCTTATGCAATGCCTCCACTAGAGCCGGAATAATGTAATCAGACAATTGCTTTACATAGGTCTCATTACGCCCTTGAGCCATTCCCTTCTCCACAGCTAATTTTGCAGAACGCAATAACTCCGGCATAGCTACAAACAAAATAAAAGAAATGGCCAAGACAATTAATAGAAGCCTAACAAACTTGAAAAGGAAAACATTTTAAGTAAAATGGAAACAGTATATCATAACCATTCTACCTGAAACAGCAGCTTTTCTAACTTCTTCGTGGAAATAAAATTTAAGAAGAGGAACTAAAGTTGGGGCAACCTGCACCATATGTCCACCATTTTGCTAGTATCACATTGCTAGAAAGTCGAGAATAAAAACCCAATACATTGAATTGAAACACACCTGATCAATCCAAGGAAAAAAATCCTTCCTTCAACTCATCGGCATAGCAACAAAGCATGTTACATGCTGTTGCCTTTTCCTCCAGGACGCTAGTCTTGATCCCAATTCTTTTATCCCCGAGGGTAATGGCTTCCATACTGAACATACAATACCAGACATAACCTTACTATAACACAAAACAACATATTACAAAATAACATTCTATTTCTCTAAGCCAACACAGTCGGGCCAGAAGTCTGTGTGTCAATGTGGTGTTTGCAGACATGAGCATAACTTAGATCATCTTTGTATGTATTTTTGTGTAGCATAGAGAGAAGTAGAAAAGAGAAGGGGGAGGAGAGGAGATTGAGCCTTGGCCTATACAAATGATGGAAGGATAAACAAGATACAGATGAATGTATCAACATTCAAGTTACTAATTGGCGTAATTCTAAAATACTAACAAATTGTACCAAATAATACTTGCTCAGAATGAAATTGCTATAAGCCAGCCAACCATCCATAGATGAACACAGCTAAGGCTAGAATTCTTTACGTGTCCATGCAGTGTCTGTGCCCATGCGAGCATGGGTGTGTGTCTGGCCCATGCCTGTAATAAGGTGATATAATCATAAGCAAGGACTAATAAAATGTGAAAGATATTGTCTAAGCAGTTCCTGTGCTATGGGCATACTTGCAGCATGTAACTTGTCGTGGGGTCATCTGTTTCCATTTGGGATCCTTGCAATGACATAAGCACTTCCATAACCTTGCAATAAGGAAGAAGGATAAGATAAAAGGTAAGCTTATATGTTGGTGTTATAAACAACAGACAAGCTAACTTGAGCTTAGGCTTGTGTAGCAAGTCACAATGCTTGCTGAACAAACAAGCAGGAATCGAGCAACAAGAAAATGAAAGAAAGAAAAGAATGAAAGCTAAGGAAAATATGGAGAAGTATTTTGATGGATGATCAATAATTCATTAACAACAACATTGGCATACAGCCATTAAATATAAGAGACATTGACATAACAAAGTCAAACATATTTTTACCTAATACTTACCTAATGCCACTAAATTACATTGAAACTCTTAAAACATGACTTGCACACTTTGTAAAGCTGATTTATCAGCTCAACCACTATCAAAGTTACATAAAATATTAGCCTAACATAGTTACAAATGAACTAAACTTCATTGCATTAACAAAAGATTACAAAATGAACAAAGTGGCACAAGTTTGCACATGCAATAACTGCTCCAGCATGGCTCGACTGCATGGCCTGTCTGCTACTGCTTTTGTGGCACGTACTGGTCCTTTGATGCTGCATGTGCTGCATGGATGGCCATCTTCTAACATTATATTTGATGAAAGAACAAAAACAAGGTGTAAACACTTGGTGGAAATATCAATATAATTAATAAATTTTACCGTATAATGAAATTAAACAGCAATGAGATGAAAGAAAAAGAAAAATATATGCTACAAATTACAAAAGTCACAGGTGGAAGGCAGATACTTGCTCCAAATTGCACCATTACACTCCCTAACTAATGGTATCACTAAACTCAAATATATTAACCATCCATGACTTCTGAGATATAAGAAAATAACTAGAAGAGGAAAAGAAAACAATTTGACACAGGAATGGTACGCTTTTACACTTGTACCAACCTGCTTAGCATCATCTCTGAACTTCTCCTTTCCAACAGCCATTCCAACTAGACTAATACACTCCATGGATTTGGCACGAAGCATACAATTAGATTTGTCAGTTGCATTCACCAAGATAGCTTTCAGGTAAGGCATAACTCCATCATAGTATTTTTGGAAGTGCTCCTGCAAACCCCCATATTGTCAAACTGAGCCATCTCGAAAAATATATATAAATTCATGATCAATATATCTTTCTTTAGGGTAAAATCTATACCTGAGATGAGTCAGCAACTGATGCCAATGCAGTCAACGCCCCTTCTTGCACCATTTGTTTCCCATTCTGCATGTTATATCTTATGTTAAAAGCCCAAAAAAACAAACAAAAAACTCCTTTAATAAAATTAATTCATGCATTCTTGATGTGATATTTATAACTCCAACTGTCATAACTCATACCTGTAAAAGTACAAGCAATTTGCTAACTATTCCATCTAAATAAGGTGCTAAAATTTCTGGAGTGCAATTCTCACTGAAGTTGAGCACAGCTGAAGCAGCATGGGCCTGTTAAGACAATTATATATAGCAAAATTAACTGTCATAAAAGATAAACAGGAAAATCTTGAACATGCAAGTACCTAACCGGCATGAAATAAGGTAGGGTAAAAACTCTTTACAACATAATAAGACTGTTAAACGTTCATACAAAAAGGAGCACAAGCTAGGTTAGTTTCCTCAATAAAGGGTAACTAAGCATCATTCATCAACTCAATATCCACATGAACACATAAACAAGGATTCCCCCCCCCCCACAACAAAATTCATAAAATATTCAGGAAATCATGATGCAGCATCCACTCTCCAATCAATTAATTCAGTTCACAATCCATTCTCAGGCTCTTGCAAATGCATCCACCATTTTAGAAATTAATCTGTATAAATGCTAGCAAAAATAGAAGTTCCCTTTCGTCTTTCAAGAAGAAGCAATATAGAGAATTGTACAACAAAATCTAACAACTTTGTGGCCATTATTTGATAACATAACATATCTCTTGATCATTTAGAAATTTGGCATAATGACCATAAATGAATTCTAAAGAGTGATGAAAATAATCTGCTAGTAACTGTTGGGTTTTGATCAGATGAACAGCAAGGAAAGTTTGTTCTTAGGTTCAAAACAGAAGCAAAACGGATGAACAGTTTTGAGAACAAAAGATTCAACTCTCATTACCATATCAAAGGATGGAAAATACATATTACAAATACATTTGAAAAATCAAATAACATAACTTGAACAAGTGAACAAACATTAACTGTAACTTAATGATAACTTAGGACCTGTCTAAAACACAATTGAACAGCTAACTAGCTTTTCCAGCCAAAAAGTTTCTGTCAAATCAGTCACAGGTCGGTGGATACACAAAACAAACTTCTACCGATCAATGTACGTTATACATTTTAAGCTGTACTTCTACCTGATAAAGTACATGTAAACTTGTAAACTGCACTTCAACCACATAAGTCATGCACGTATGCATGGTTTGCATGGATGCATTAATGTTGCTGCTGTAGTTGCCACCTTGAACAGTAACAAGTTGAAATGTTCCAAACTGGAAATTTCGCGAGTTTTTATTGATGACTAAAGTAAATTATATAGACAAATAAGAAGATAACCACTTAATTAAGCTTTAACTAAAGCAAGCGACGCACCATAGAGACACCATGTGCACGCATTGACAACTTTAGTAGGAGGAAATTACAGAAACAAGCTGGATAAATGATGTTTATGGGTGTGGGGAGAGGTGTATCAATTATACCATGCAAACACAGAAAGAAAGGGAAAGATCAGGTAGACACATTATCTCTATGTAAAGGGCAGAGGAATAATAGTTAGCAACGGTTAAAAGCATAATCTATAGCCCTGAGGCAATTTTATATATTTGTAACTAACCTGTACTCCAGGATTTTGGAAGTCATCCATAGCAGCTGCTAAGGCAGGCAATACTCTTTGGTGATATTGGTTCTGCAAATCAGGACCCAAGTCGGTAGACAATTGCCCAATTGCATTAATAGCTGCCCACCTCACACGGGGATGAGAATGGTTAAAGGAGTTCAAAACCATAGAAACCACTTGTTCCAGATTTTTAACCATAACCTGCAAGTACAGCAACAAATTAAAATTCAACAAAAACAGGGAACATGTCCAAACTCTACACAATGTGATCTTTTTTTTTTCCCTTTCAAAACATGAACTGAATCCTCAAGAAAAGGTATGGTTAAAACCACCAGAATCAAGAGATACTAAACAAATTCTAGCTCATTGTTCAAGTAATAAATGGAAAACACATGCATTTACAGCCATAGTTGGAAGCAATTTTATTGGTCCGCTTCGGGAGTTGGACATAACAATAATGTAATTCGTAAATAACAGTGCTAGTGCTTAAAAGTGCTACATATATACCTTGGAACAACCCTCGGCAATCTGTGCAAGGGCAATCAACGCAGCATGATGCTTTTGCCACTCAGGAGCAGCCAAATAAGTTGAAAATTGCTCAGATGCAACAGGAACAATAGTATTTCCACCTAAGGATGCTTAATTTACACAACCAGCATTGCATGAGTATTACAATGAAAGTCTTTATCAACACATTGACCACTAATTTTTTTTGAAAAAAAAATTTTATTTTTTCGAATCGAATCGAATTTTGTTCACCCTTAGTTAGATGTAATCATAGTAATGAGAGTGGAGATTAATTATAGTAAAAATGTAAAATGATTATTTAAGATACTAGATTAAAATTTCTATATAATTGAATTTAAAATTAAAAAAAAAAAACTATTAGTAAAGAGGGTATATAGTTATAGCAAAAGAAAAAGAGAAGCATTTGTGGCATATTGGTGTTATTGGCATATTGGTGCATGCATGGGGTGATTTGTAATCAACTCTAAAAACTGAATTAAAAATTAAAAAATTAACACATTTAATCAAAAAATAACATAGGTATCACATTAAAAAAAATGTTAAATTGAAATACCAAATTTCGCATTAAGCCTATATTATTTGCAATTTATCTATACAATATATTAAATGCCCGATTAAGTTAATTTTACTTATTAATCGAGTTCCAATTAAAAAATTACCAAATATTCTATATTTTATAAAACAATTTTTTATACACCATATATAGTTTTATTTATTTATATATTTGACATTGTACTGTAATCATGATGACACATAAGCATACAAGCTAAGATAAGCTAAGCTTCCAAAATTCTTTTATTTTTATTTGGTATTATAACTTATTTGATCCTTTAATTTTTAAAAATAGTATTTTAATTGTTTATTTTTTTTTTGTTTTTTCTAATTTTTAAACTTGTGTTTTTATCAAATCATTCCAAATAGAAGAAAAATTAACCTTTTTTTAACTTTTCTAATGTGACATATACGTGGATTGTCATATAAATAACACGTTAGCATTTCATTGATTTTTTTTTTAAATTTAAAACTTCATAAAAATTATAAAAATATTTTTAAAATTTAAAAATTATTTATAAAATTATAAAATATTAAAAATATTTTTTAATAATATAAATTTTTAAAAAAATAATTAAATGTTGAAATGTTATTAACAGGTAATTCGTGTTTATACCATATTAACAATGTTAAAAAATATTAATTGTTTCATTCATTTTGAGGTAAGTTGATTAAAATACAAATTTAAAGACTAAAAAAGAAAAAAAATAAATAAAGTACTAAAAAAATAAATAAAGTAATAAAATTTTACAAATGTATTTGTAATAAATACAAATAAAGTGAAATCGTTCGAGTTAAATTAGAAAAATTAATAATGTTAAATTAAAATATTGTACAATATAACTATTTTCATGTTAGAACATACAAATTAGAAACAATATATATTTAAAAAAAAATTAAAGTAAAATAATAAAAAAATAAGATATTTTAGTCTGATAAACTTGAATCATTAATCTCTTATTTAGATTCCATAATTATTATTTTAGCAAAATTTTGATATATATTTTAGATTTTTTTAAAAATTATATTTTTTTAAAAAATACAAATTTTAAATTTTTTATAAATATTTTGACTTTTAAAAATTATTTTTCAAAATTTGAAAATTACTTTGATTTTTTTTTTTTTTTGTAATTTTTGTTAAAAGAGACCAATTTACTCATTCTTAAAATTGACAAGGACCAAAAGGTATTTATACTAATCTGTTATTTGAATTATTCGAGTTATTCAAATTATAAAAATTCAACTCGACCCGAACTCGAAATCCAAAATTTCTTATTCAAGTTGACTCGAATAATTAGAATAACTTGATTCGATTAGCTCAAAATTTGAATTATTTTTCGTTTTCTTCGAATCGAATTGAATTTTGTTCACCCCTAGTTAGATGTAATATCATAGTAATGAGTGTTGAGATTAATTATAATAAAAATGTAAAATGAGTATTTAAGATACTAGATTACAATTTCTATATAATTGAATTTATAATTTATTTTAAAATTAAAAAACTATTAGTAATTAAAAAAAATTATTAGTAAAGAGGGTATATAGATATGGCAAAAGAAAAAGAGAAGGCATTTGTGGCATGTCAGTGTTGAAGCAATGTAATGTTATTGTTGGCTATTAGGCATCATGTCATCCTTTTTGATGAACGAGCACTACACGAGGGTTTTTTTTTGGGTTAAATTATGCTGTTGATCCTAATACTTACATAGAGTTTGAGATTTAAAGTCAATCTTTCTACTTTTTCAATTTAAATTTTTTAATTTGTTAGTAGTTTTTATTAAAACTTATTAATTTATATGTTAATTTATTTGCCATGTCATTTGAATACAGCATAACTAAAGTTTGAAAAAAAATACTTATAATTTTAATGCCCGGAGTAAGATTTTTAATTAAAAAATAAAAAAATTAAATCCTTTTTAATTCTCTAAATACATAAATTAAATCTCAAATTTTAACTTCTTTTTCTTTAATCACTATCCAAGCCATCTCAAAATTTTGATATTGAAACGGCTTTAGAGTTTACATTTGCAAACTCTCTAAGATGGCTCCACTTGTACCTTAATTTTGCTCACAATGAGCATAGATATATTGATGATTACTGATCATCATCATCATTTAATTGAAGGAATAGATGCATGCATATATATCATCAGTTACTCATCAATATTCAAATATTGACATGAACCAAAGTTTCATTGTATTCAAGTATTTGACTTGAATGATAAGAATACATGAAAATCTTGTTCAAAAGATTAATTATAATAAAAATGTAAAATAATTATTTAAGATATTAGATTAAAATTTCTATATAATTGAATTTATAATTTATTTTAAAATTTAAAAAAACTATTAGTAAATAAAAAAATTATTAATAAAGAGGGTGTATAGATATAGCAAAAGAAAAAGAGAAAACATTTGTGACATGTTAGTGTTCAGGCAATGTAGTGTTATTGTTGGCTATTGGCCCCATAATCAACCTTCTCTCTCCGTTTGGGGTGCATGCATGGGCGTAGACACAAATACATCAAAATTTTGAAGATTTGTGGTAACCGTCATAGTGGGTCCCAATCTCCCAACGAACATCCGCCAAAGCCTTTTAGGCAGCATGTCATCTTTAGAAGCACATTTTTTATGAATGAGCACTACACAATGGGTGGTTTTTTGGGTTAATTTATGCTGTTGGTCCTAATACTTACATAGAGTTTGAGATTCAAAGTCAATCTTCCTACTTTTTCAATTTAAAATTTTTAATTTGTTTGTAGTTTCTATTAAAACTTATCAATCTATATGTTTATTTGCCATGTCATATGAAGACAGCATAACGAAAGTTTGAAAAAATATACTTATAATTTTAATGTTCGGAGTAAGATTTTTAATTAAAAATAAAAAAAATTAAATCTTTTTAATTATCTAAATACATAAATTAAATCTCAAATTTTAACTCTTTTTTTATTACTCACTATCCAAGCCATCTCAAAATTTTGATATTGAAACGGCTTTTGTTTACATTTGCAAACACTCTAAGATGGCTCCACTTGTACCTTAATTTTGTTCGCAATGAGTATAGATTGATGATTACTATGATGATAATAATCATCATTTAATTGAAGGAATAGATGCATGCATACATATCATCAGTTACTCATCAATACTCAAACATTGACATGAACCAAAGTTTCATTGCATTCAAGTATTTGGCTTGAATGATAAGAATACATGAAAATCTTGTTTAAAGATTAAGCCTACTCGAATTACAAATGTAATGATCCAATGTTATACTACACGATGAGAAAACAATAGTTAATAGATTTACAATTCAATGCAGAAAAAAATAGCAAAAACTCAATAACGATGATCATGAAGCAGCGGCACCTACACATGGTCGAAACTAGAAATTTTTCTTTAGGGAGGGCTGAAATTAAATTATAATTTTTTCAATCGTAAAAATACAAATTTATCATTTTAAATACAATATTTTCCATTTTAGGGTAGGGCTACTCCACTGCCTCACTTACCCTCCCCCACCCTCTCTTTTTTTGTGTGTCTGATAACAGACCTTGTGCTGCTCCCTTCTTCACCTTGACAACAAATACATTACCATCACAGCTTCATCCCACGCTTATGCAATGAGAGACTATGCAATCATAGTTAAACAAAGGACATTCTAGGCACCAAAAATAGTTTCCACAGCCACATGAAATATTTACTTGAGAAGGTAAGTATCTCTAAGGACTGTTGAGCAGACAATTGCTGCTCCCTTCTTTACCTATGCTAAGTACCTTCTTTATTTTTTGTCCTTTATGCTCCTTTTCATTCTGTTTCATTTTATATCATATATTAAAGTTTTTGAATCCTAATGATAATTGTGTGTTTGGCATTTTTTGTTTGTAAGGGGAAGAAGAAGATGAACAGTATAGAATGATTGCTGGAGATGATTATTCCACCGACTTTGATTGCAGTGCAAAAGGAATCGTTTCATTATATTAATGATGATCATGAAGCATAGAAAACAAACACATAAAAAAAAAGGCATTTTCATTTTAAATTCAACCTATTACAAAAACTTATGGAAGAAGATGAACAGTATGTCATGGGATCACAGATTACTGGAAATATTCTATATTGTAGGATTCCATTATATAAACAAAAGTTCTAACTCCCTTTTTTTTCCTATTTTGTTACATATATCACGAGTTACAACGTTAAACTTAACACGCTGCTTCTTTATCGTGGAGATCACAGCTTTAGCCTTACAAACCATCCTACACTTGTAAATGCATCAAGCAATATGTTGTAGGTATAAACATTAGGCTCGATGCCTTTCTTCAGCATTCCAGAGAAGACGATGAGACCTTCCTTTAACAATTCTTGTTTACAGAATGAATTAATGACAGTGTTGTAGGTGACGACACTAGGAGAATGACCTTTTTCCTCCAACTTCTTAAGAATCTTAACAGCTGCATCTAAATCCCCAGTGATACAAAACCCTTTGATTATGATACTGTAAGTAGTTATACTGGGAACTATATCAGTTTCATTCATTTCAGCAAACAATTTAACAGTCTCATCAACTTTTCTTTCCATGCAAAGCACATTCATCATAGTAGAAAAAGTAATAAGAGTGGGTTGAAATCATATTTTTATCAGTTTGCCCCAAGCAGATAAACCAATATTAAGTTGATAAAACCTATATTATGCGTCTATCCACATGTTGAAAGTAGCAGTATTTGGCTTGAAGTCTCAACTTTCCATTTTTCCACAAAGAAAAATTGTGAAAAAGTGGTGCTTCTTAGCTTTCCGCTAATATTTGATTGAACTCAAAAATTGTTGTGAGGTTAGGATATGGGTTTTTAACTATCTTGTTTAAGTTTCAAAAATATCAAAAGCTTTAGTAGTAATGTTGTTGAAATAAGTGGTTGAAGTGAAACGAAATAAAAATCTTTTTTAATATTAGCGGAAACTTCAAACAAGATAGTTAAAAACCCATATCCTAACCTCACAACAACCTTTGAGTTCAATCAAATATTAGCAGAAAATGCTAAGAAGCACCACTTTTTCACAGTTGTTTTTCTCTGTGAGAAAATGAAAAGTTGAGACTTCAAGCTAAATACTGCTAATTTTGACATGTGAATAGACACATACTGTAAGTTTCATCAACTTGATTTTGGTTTTTCTACTTGGGGCAAACTGATAAAAACAAGATTTCAACCCACTCTTATTACTTTTTCTACTGTGATGAATGGGCTTTGCATGAAAAGAAAAGTTGATGAGACTGTTAAATTGTTTGCTGAAATAAATGAAACTGATATAGTTCCCAATATAACTACTTACAGTATCATAATCAAAAGATTTTGTATCACTAGGGATTTAGATACAGCTGTTAGTATTCTTAAGAAGTTGGAAGAAAAAGGTTCTCCTCTTAATGTCGTCACCTACAACACTATCATTAATTCATTCTGTAAAAAAAGATTGTTCAAGGAATGTCTCACCGTCTTCTCTGGAATGCTGAAAAAAGGCATCAAGCCTAATGTTTATATCTACAACAAATTGCTTGATGCACTTTACACGTGTGGGATGATTTGCAGGGCTGAAACTATGATCTCCACGATGAAGAAGCAACGTATTAAGTTTAACGTTGTAACTCGTGATATATGTAACAAAATAGGAAAAAAATGAGTTACAACTTTTGTTTATGTAATAGAATTCTACAATATAAAACATCCCAAGCAATCTGTGATCCCATGCCACACTGTTCATCTTCTTCCATAAGTTTCAGTAATAGGTTAAATTTAAAATGAAAATGCCTTTGTTTTCTATGCCTTTGTTTTCTATGCTTCATGATCATCATTAATATAATGAAACAATTCCTTTGCACTGCAAAGTCGATGGAATAAGCATCTCCAGCAATTATGTTGTACTGTTCATCTTCTTCCTCTCTTTACAAACAAAAAATGTCAAACACACAATTATCACTAAGATTCAAAAACTTTATTACTGATATAAATAAAACAGAATGAAAAGGAGCATAAAGGACAAAAAAGAAAGAAGGTACTTAGCATAGGTGAAGAAGGGAGCAGCAATTCTCTGCTGAACAGTCCTTAGAGATACTTACCCTCTCAAGTAAATATTTCATGCGGCTGTAAAACTATTTTTGGTGCCTAGAATATCCTTTGTTTGACTATGATTGCATAGTCTCTCATTGCATAAGCGTGGGATAAAGTTGTGATGGTGATGTTGTATTTGTTGTCAATGTGAAGTAGGGAGCAAAACAAGGTCTGTTATCAGACACATAGGGTAAGTAAGGCAGTGGAGTCATCCTGCCCCAAAATGAAAAATATTGTATTTAGGTCCTTAAATTTTTTTTAAATTTTAAATTAGTTACACTTTAACTCTTCTTAAAAATGATAAAAAATTAATTTAATCATTTAAAAATGATAAAAATATAGACTATTGAAATAATGAACTTGTATTTTTACCATTGAAAAATTATAATTTAATTTCAGCCCTCCTTAAAAAAAATTTCTAACTTCGACCATGCGTAGCTGCCGCTGTTTCATGATCATCGTTATCGAGTTTTTGCTATTTTTCTTTGCATTGAATTGCAAATCTGTTAACTATTGTTTTCTCATCGTGTAGTGTAACATTGGATCATCACATTTGTAATTCAAGGAGGCTTAATCTTTGAATAAGATTTTCATGTATTCTTATCATTCAAGCTAAATACTTGAATACAATGAAACTTTGGTTCATGTCAATGTTTTAGTATTGATGAGTAACTGATGATATATATGCATGCATCTATTCCTTCAGTTAAATGATGATGATCATCATCATAGAAATCATCAATCTATGCTCATTGTGAGCAAAATTAAAGTACAAGTGGAGCCATCTTAGAGAGTTTGCAAATGTAAACTCTAAAGCCATTTCAATATCAAAATTTTGAGATGACTTGGATAGTGAGTAAAGAAAAAGAAATTAAAATTTGAGATTTAATTTATGTATTTAGAGAATTAAAAAAGATTTAATTTTTTTATTTTTTAATTAAAAATCTTACTGCGAACATTAAAATTATTAGTATTTTTTTTCAAACTTTTGTTATGCTGTCTTCATATGACATGGCAAATAAATTAACATATAAATTAATAAGTTTTAATAGAAACTACTAACAAATTAAAAAATTTAAAATTGAAAAAGTAGAAAGATTGACTTTAAATCTCAAACTCTATGTAAGTATTAGGACCAACAGCATAATTTAACATAAAAAAATAACCCCACGTGTAATGCTCATTCATCAAAAAGGATGACATGATGCCTAATAGACAACAATAACACTACATTGCTTCAACACTAACATGCCACAAATGCCTTCTCTTTTTCTTTTGCTATATCTATATACCCTCTTTACTAATAATTTTTTTAATTACTAATAGTTTTTTTTATTTTAAAAATAAATTATAAATTCAATTATATAAAAATTTTAATCTAGTATCTTAAATAATCATTTTACTTTTTTATTATAATTAATCTCCACGCTCATTACTATGATATTACATCTAACAAGAGGTGAACAAAATTTAATTCGATTAAAAAACGAAAAAAATTCAAATTTCAAACTAATCGAATCAAGTTATTCGAATTATTCGAGTCAACTCGAATAAGAAATTTTGGATTTCAAGTTTGAGTCGAGTTGAATTTTTACAATTCGAATAACAGATTAGTATAAATACATTTTGGTCCCTGTCAATTTTATGAATGAGCAAATTGATCTCTTCTAACAAAAATTAAAAAAAATCAAAGTAATTTTCAAATTTTGAAAAATAATTTTTAAAATTCAAAATATTTATAAAAATTTAAAAATTTGTATTTTTTTAAAAAATATAATTTTTAAAAAAATCTAAAATATATATCAAAATTTTACTAAAATTATAATTATCAAATCTAAATAAGAGATTAATGATTCAAGTTTATCATACTAAAATATCTTATTTTTTTATTTTTTATCTTTAAAAAAATTTTTAAATATATATTATTTCAAATTTGTATGTTCTAACATGTAAATAGTTATGTTGTACAATATTTTAATTTAACATTATTAATTTTTCTAATTTAACTTGAACGATTTCACTTGATTTGTATTTATTACAAATACATTTGTAAAACTTTATTACTTTATTTATTTTTAGTACTTTATTTATTTTTTTTCTTTTTTAGTCTTTAAATTTGTATTTTAATCAATTTACCTCAAAATGAATGAAACAATTAATATTTGTCAACTTTGTTAATATGGCATAAACATGAATTACCTGTTAATAATATTTCAGCATTTAATTATTTTTTTAACATTTGTATTATTAAAAAAACATTTTTTAATATTTTATATTTTTTAAATAATTTTTAAATTTTAAAAATATTTTTATTATTTTTATGAAGTTTTAAATTTTTAAAAAAAAGTTAAACTTTCTTCTATTTTGAAATGATTTGATAAAAACACAAATTTTGAAATGATTTGATAAAAACACAAGTTTAAAGATTAAAAGAAAAAATAAATATACAATTAAAATGATATTTTTAAAAATTAAAGGATGAAATAAGTTATAATACCAAATAAAAACAAAAGAACTTTGGAAGGTTAGCTAGGATGCTTATGTGCCATCATGATGACAGTACAGTGTCCTTATTTACTTTTCTTTTTTATTCATTACACACTTTAATTCTTATAAAATACAAATAATGTCAAATATATAAATAAAAAAATAACTATGGTGTATAAAAAAATTATTTTATAAAATATAGAATATTTGATAATTTTTTAATTGGAACTCGATTAATAAGTAAAATTAACTTAATCGGGCATTTAATATATTGTATATATAAATTGCAAATAATATAAGTTCAATGCGAAATTTGGTATTTCAATTTAACAATTTTTTTTAACGCAATACCTATGTTATTTTTTTATTAAATGTGTTAATTTTTTAATATTTAATTAGGTTTTTGGAGTTGATTTATTAGATTAAATCATGATTTATGGGATTGTACTTAACAAATTAAATAAACTCATAATTAAAACTAAATTTATTCTATTAATAGATTCATGAAATATTCATGAAATATTTAAATCTAATAATATCAATAATCAACTTTCATTAAGTCCATCCTAAAGCCCAAATTAAATACTAAGAAGTTAAAATCATTATCTTTGGGTACTAAAATTGAATAAAAGTAACATAACTACCATATTAAAAAAAATATCAAACTCAAGCACCAGATCACATATTAAACCAATAATATATCCATAATATCATTCATTTGAAAAAAATTTTAAAAAGCATACTTTTCACAAAATAAATTATATTATTATAAATATATTTTTATATTTTTATCTAAACTTAAAAAAAATCCAAAAAAAATAAATCTTAAACTTTATCATTTTACATAATTTTTAATAAATATATTTATTTTTAAAATAATCTAATAATTATTTACCGCTTGATAGAATTTACGTTTATTTTATTTTATTTGTTTTTTAAAATTATATCATCGGTTAAATATTTTATACCTATTTATTTATCTTCAAATTTTACTATTTACTTTTTAGATTTATGGTATTTAAAAATATTTTGGTTATTCAATTTTACAAAATTATAAAATGTTCATTTAACTATTTAGAAGTTTTTATTTAAGTCATTAAACCGTTAAAATCATTGTTGTATAACCTTTTATGCTCTCTGTAATAGGCCAAGTTTGGCTTGCGCCTTACCCAAAAAATAAAACAAAATTTAAATAAAAAATAAATAGATCAATTTTAGCCTGGGCCTAACCCAAAAAATAAAACAAAATTTAAATAAAAAATAAATAGCCCAATTTACACCAAAACCAAAGCCCAACTACCCTAAAGCCCAAATAACCAAAAACCCAACCAGCTAAACCCAATTCAAGCCCAATCTAACCCTAGCCCGAAGTTAACAGGAAAAAGTAAAATTACAAACCCTACGTGTGAGGCACCTAGGCCCTACCCTAGGCCTCACGCCATCACTGCCGCTCCATGCGTCTGGAGCCTCTGACCACTTGCAAATCAAAGAAAAGACGCAACGCACAAGAAAACAAACCGAAACAGACAACAGAAGCAAACAAAAATAAGGATCAACAGTTGTAATAGATCTATAAAAGCCTCAATAGGCATTCTGTACGTTTCTCTTCTTTCTTCCGAATTTTTTGAATACAAAAAAAATCAAAAGATTGAACTTTTGAAGGTGATTTTCGTTGTTTATTTAGTTTATTCTTTAATTTTTTTTTATTTTTTTATTTATATACAAAAAAACAAAAGAAAAAGAGAAAAAAGAAACGAATACTCACCTGAGACGTGCGGTGGCCACTATCGCCGGCGGTTGGCCTCCATGGCGGACGGGCAATGGCCGGAGGACCCAGTCGGCCGAGATATAGCAAAAGTACAAGCAATTTGCTTACTATTCCACCTAAGTAAGGTGCTAAAATTTCTGGAGTGCAATTCTCACTGAAGTTGAGCACAGCTGAAGCAGCACGGGCCTGTTAAGACAATTATATATAGCAAAATTAACTGTTACACAAAATAAACAGGAAAATCTTGAACACGCAAGTACCTAGCCGGCATGAAATAAGGTAGGGAAAAAAACTCTTTACAACATAATACGACTGTTAAAACAAAAAGGACCACAAGCTAGGTTACTTCAGTTTCCTCAATAACAGGTAACCAAGCATCATTCATCAACTCAATATCCATATGAACAAATAAACAAGGATTCCCCCCCCCCCCCACTAGAAAATTCATAAAATACTCAGAAAATCCTGATGCAGCATCCACTCTCCAGTCAATTAATTCCCTTCACAATCCATTCTCAGGCTCTTGGAAATGCATCCACCATTTTAGAAATTAATCTGTATAAATGCTAGCAAAAATAGAAGTTCCCTTTTTTCTTTCAAGAAGCAAGACAGAGAATTGTACAACGATATCTAACAACTTTTTGGCCATTATTTGATAACATAACATATCTTTTGATCATTTAGAAATTTGGCATAATGACCATAAATGAATTATAAAGAGTGATGAAAATAATCTGCTAGTAACAAGTTGAAATGTTCCAAACTGAAAATTTTGCGAGTTTTTATTTATGACTAAAGTAAATTATATAAACAAAAAAGAAGACATCCACTTAGGAAAAAAAAGCACGAAACCCAGTATACCTCGTTGTACAAACAGAGTATATTCTCTTTTTCGCTTCCTCTTCACTACAAGATCAGAACAAACAAAAAAGAAAAATAAAACCCATATTTAATGAAATCTGAAGGAATAATTATAATTTAATTACCTACCGACAACAGAAGCGAGAGTTTTAACATAGGTATCGATCATTTCTTTTTCCAAAGGTTTTGGGCGTTCTGGGAATTCCAAAATGATAAGCCAATGTTCGTAATCACGGCCATATAGGAAAACCGATGGTAATCGGAAAGGGTCGCGAAAAGGTGATAAGCAGATTCTATAACAGGGTCAGGCTTCTTTTCAACTGGAGAATCCGATTCGGATGAGTAGAACCTGAGTCGAGACCGAGTTGAAGCGGCGAGTGGGATGAACGAGTGAACTGGGTTTTGGCTGGTTTTGGTATAAGAGTGAAGAAAATTGTGAGTGGTGAGTGAAATGCCTCTGAACAAAACCCTTTCTATGGTTTCCTCAAAAAAATGGTTTTAGCATCCAAGTGTTTCCCCGTTCTTTGTTGTTCGGTGTTTCTTTGACTTCATTTGGGGGCATAGATTTAGGGTCTCTTACTTGGGGAGGACAAATGTTTGTTGGTTTTGGATTGTTATTGTAGACTTAGAACCCACAATTGGTTATGGCTGTTATAATGGACCAATTTCAGGTTTACATTGGGTTAGCCCAGGCCAGTTTTCTTCTTTTTTTTAATTAGTCTATTATTAAATGGATCAATTTAATCCCTATATTAAAAAGTCTAAATTTGTTACAAAGTTAACATTTACTATATACAAAATATCTTGAATTTTTTTTTTGCAATTGAGCTTCAATTCCAAACAAAATTTGTTAAGTCACTAAAATCCCCGAGCAGCTTTGCTTCTCCTATTGTTAAACTATTTCGTTTTGCTCCATATTCTAACCCACCACCTAAAGATCTCATTTTAGAAAGTAAGCCGGATATATGTGTTAAGCCGGAAAGTAAACCAACACCTAAAGATCTCATTTCGTATAAATATACCATCGAGATCAATTAAAATTTTCGAAAAAAAGTATACTAATAGTTTTAATTAAAAAAATTTTAAAATTTTGAAAGGAAAAAAAAAATTTCAATTCTCATTTAAACATCAAGCAAAAATAGAAATTTCCCAAAATTAATTTATTTATATCAAAATCTTTATAAATATTACAATTTCATTATTATTATTTCAAACGTGTTAAAATTGCAAAAAAAATTAGTAAAAAATTACTCAAAAATTGCATGGGATTTAGTAAATGGTAGTTAATTAATTTTACGTATTCATTAAGCAATTATAATATTGCTATTTACATATCTAGAGATTACATTTTTATGAAAAATAAAAGGTCTTTCATACTATACGCAAATTGTCATTCCGTATAAACGTACTGTCGAGATTTTTACATATTGTCAAATGAAACAACTTCATAATGTATTAACCGTTCTTGACAAGAAGATCAAGTTAAGTATACATCCTAGTCCTGTTGAATCTCTGGTTTTGATCAAGCTATGATTTGTCAACAATCCCATTAATTCACCAAATGGGATTATTGGTGAGATTACCCAAGATGATATTAAGAAAATTGTTTTACAATAATATTGTCCTAAAACTCGTATTGTTCTAATTAAGATTTTTTTATTTACATATTATTTACTAAAACGACCGTAACATAAATTCTCAAACTTAAATTAATGCATTTCAACTTGTAAATATTTGAATTCCTTACAAGTTCGATTGATATTCCAAACTTGAAAAACATCAACTTTGATAAAATTTAATTTAATAATTTTCACTCATCCCCATATCGCTATTAAACTCAAATAAATTACAACATTCTTCCTATCAAATTTCAATCCAAAAAGAAAACAGGGTTTTGACCCATGATTTTTTTTACTCTTTTAATTCCTTTTGATTTTGAAGAACATATCTCAATATATGGAAGACCAAAACATATAACTATCCATCTCCATATCCTTCAAAAAATTCTATTCCCACAATACCCAATCACCTCTCCTTTATAGCTCATGGATGCCATGTAGGACCAAGGTTTTTAGAATTGGACTAATGATTAAATCGATTAAAGTATCGATTCGCCAATTTAACCGATTCAACTGGTTTCACCGGTCCATTCGATTTGATTAAATAAATTATTAAAAATGTAACGCCCCCAACCCGAATCCGTCACCGGAATAGAGTTACGGAGCATTACCGGAGTTACTAATTTATTTATCAGATATTTTGTTTCATCTAGAATTCATATTTAGAACCAATTAAAAAGTAAACATATTGTCCCCCAGACGTGCTTATTTTTCTCGACATGTTTTATTTAAATTTTATGAAATATCAGAATTTTCCATAATTTCAACACTTTTCAGTTTAATCCCTAAAACATGTTTTCGCCTGATCTTGATCTAAATTAATATTTTCATTCAAATTTGTAATTTAAATAATAAAATAATCCATTACATGCAATTTGATCATTTTTGACATTTTTACAAAATCGCCCATAAAGTTCTACTTTTATTCAATTTAGTCCCTGAGCCTAAAACATGCAAATTAGCCATACTAGTGGAATATTCATACATATTTTCCTCCTCCTCCTCTCCATTCCACATCCTTAATTTATATAATATGCTTATAAGTAACATTATCAATAATTTCACTATTTGCTCATATGTGAACATTCAAGCTGTCCACCTGCGTCATAGTCACTAAATGATTTATATCTTGAGCTACAGAACTCCAAATTAGGATACGTTAATTTTTCATGAAACTAGACTCACATATCTTCTTACCATAAAATTTTCAGAATTTTTGGTTTAGCCAATAAGTACAGTTTATTCTTTAAAATTACCCCTGTTCTGCTGTATGACAGTTCCGACCTTTCTTCACTAAAATTTAATTATCTCCTCGTACAGGACTCGGATGATGTTCCCGCTTGTTTCTCTTGAAAATAGACTCATTTAGGATTTCAAAAACATAAATTTAAGTCCCTAATTATTTTTATACAATTTTTGGTGGTTTTCCAAAGTCAAAACAGAGGATCCTGAAATCATTCTGAACCAGTCTCACAAAAATATAAATATCTCAGAATACAGAATTCATTTACTTGTTCTGTTTCTTTTATATGGAAATAGACTCAACAAGCTTTAATTCCATATCTCACTCAACCCCTAATTCAATTTCTACCATTTTTGGTGATTTTTCAAATTTAACTTACTGCTGCTGTCCAAAACTGTTTTTGTGCAAGATATTAATTATTAAGTTTATATCACCCTTATTTTCTTTCTCTACACCATTTCTCATCACTTTATCTTATTTTCTCTTCACTACCATATCAAGAACATAGAATCATATATAATAGAACTCTACATTAATATCATTTACATGCTTTTTCAATAATATTAAACTTAAAAATACATGGAATTCTTGATGTTCTTACCTTGTTTTATTGTTTCCAAACTTTAACTTCACTTTCTCTCTCCTCCAGCTTCTATTTCTTGAATCCAACTTGATATTCTAACTCCTCATAGTCTCCTTAACATTTTTCTCCTTCGGTAGCTATGGAAATTCTTTTGATTTCTAAGTAAAAATGGTGAAATTTTAATGGAAGGACTAAATTGTAAAGAAAGAAAAAATTTCTTTCTTTTTTTTTCTCTCCTCTCACGTTGGTTGCATGCATGGAAAGATGAAGAGAATTCTTCATCTTTCCTTCCTTATATACTAAATAAATAATAATAAAATAATAATAAATATCTTATTAAAATAATATTTATCTAATTAATTAATTTAAAATATCTTAAATATAATCATTACATTCTAGAATTCTCTCTCTTACTAATTGACCATTTTGCCCTTCATGATCTTTTAAAATTCCATCATTAAGTCATCACTTAATTTGGGAAAATTGCTATTTAGTCCCTCATAATTCTTCACCTATTCAATTTGGTCCTAATTCATCCATTTTCCTTAGTTTCTAGATCATTCCACCCATAAAATATTTGCACTATTGGTCCTTCAACTTTTTCAAATTTACACGTTAACCCATCAATTTTTGAATATTTACTCTTGGACAACAAAACTTTTCTCACATTTACAATTTAGTCCTTTCTTGAATTAATATGTCATAATATACTTCCCAATGACATAACTCAATTTTCCTCTTCTTGTCACTTTATTTTCTTATTTTACTATATCTTATTGTAAAAATTTTTGGGATATTACAAAAAAATTCATAAAAATATTAAAATTTTTATTCAACTGCTCAATTCAATCAATCCATACTGATTTAATTCCCTTATCTGAATCGATACCCTAACTAATTCCTAATCCAGTTCAAACAACTTTGTGTAATATCTTTTTCTTAATCTAATTACACATTTAAATTTTGAATTTTGACTTTCAATTTATAAATAGAAAAAGGAAAAAACCAAGGTTGAATTGGAAGGAGTGGATTGGTGTTATTTGAGTTTCCAGAAGGGTCAAATTGAGAACAGATAAAGGGGAAAAAATGAAGATTGTATTTTGTACTATATATATTCCATTGGGTATGGATTGATTATTCTCAATATCAAAAAGAAACATGGTGTTATCCTATTCCTCCATTTCCAAAAATATAGTCAACCTCCATTCCTACCTCTACCTATAAATATTTATCAACTGCTGCAACACAACACAACACAACACACATCTATATGTATATATATGTCATTTTTTGTCGTGGAAATGTCTTGCATGAAGACATAGGGAGTGGATTTGAGCCAAGGATGACTTGCTGCCCCTTCACTCAACTCAATTAAGCTGTTACTCTTATATATATATATACACTCTATGTTACTTCGTCTCGTAATAAATGTTCAAAATATTTGGATATATAAAAAAGATTTGTTTTAAAAGGAATGAGTATGATTATATCCAACACATACTCGTATTTGATATTTATCTCGAGTTTCAATAATATTGTGTGTGTATATATATGTGGTGATATATGTGGCTTAATTGTGTTGATGCCATGAGTTGTTCGGACTCAATTTCACTCTCTGTCCTTACATGATAGATGAACCCCAATGTCAACTAGGTCATATGTTATTTCCATTACTAAATAAATCGTATATATCATATATATTAGGGATAAATCTCAAAACTATACATGAACTTTGACACAAAATTTTGATTTGATCCAATCCTCACAAATTATTAACACAATTATTAGTATAATATTATTTTATGTTTATATATTGTATACAGCAAGAATTATATTTACCCAATTTAAAATAAATTATTGTATTTATTTCTTTCAAGAGGTAGCACCAAGGGGGCAGGTAGGGCCCTAACCCCTTAAAATGCAAATTATCATTTTAGTCCCTTTAAGTTTTTAAAATTATAAGTTAATTTAATGGTAAATATATGCTTTGCCCCCCTCAAGATGAAAATTTTCCGTATAAGATTTTTTTATATCTACTCATATTAGGTTTCAATGATTTCAAAATTGAGTCGGTTAAATTTAAAAAAGGGAGTAAATTGCTCATAACATCAAATCTCTAAATGGAAATCTCTTCTTTGTATAAAAAAAATATATTTTCTTTAAAAAATAAAGGCATAATGATAAATTAAGCCTTTAATATTTACTTTTTTTATCAATTTAGTCCTTTTTTTTTAACCTAACTTTGGCCCTAAACCTTTCAAAAAGAGTCAAATTTGACCATTAACACTTCAAAGAGAATTAAAATGTTGTTTTTTTTTAACAAAAATTCTTATTAATACATTAAATTTTTAAACATGGAAGCTCACATGACAATCCACGTGTACTTCATTTTTTTTATGAATTTTTATATTTTTTTGAATTTGAATTTTTTTATTTTTGAATATTTTATCTGTAATGACCCAAAATTTACTAGCATCGGAAAAGTATATTATCGGACCTCCATTTTAGCGAAATGGGTTCATAAATAATTACTAGAAATATCTATGAGTCTAGTGATGTGTTTAATTAGGCTTTGATTAGGTGAATTTAGTCTAATTAAGAGTAATTAGTAAAAAAGATTAAATTGAATAAGGGATAAAAGTTGAATTATAAATTAATAGAAAATAAAAGGGGCCAAATAGGAAATTAAGCCTATTTAAGAATTTGAGGCGGCAATTACTTCATAAAAATCTTAGATTTTTATGATTTAATTATATAAATATCTTAATAAATTATAATGAATATTATTATTTTATTAGATAATGTAATTTATATTAATTAAAATTATGATATTATATTATAAATTAAATCAAATAGTGACAAATGTATGGTAATGATAAAATACATGTGTAATGTTTGTATTCATACACTTGTAAAATATTTATATATTTTTTTAAATAATAAGTAAAAGATATTTGTATATTAATTATATTATAAGATTTTTTTATGATAAATAAATTAAAATCATGACAAGTGTATGGTGATGAATATGTAAATATGTAATAAAAATAATTGCACAATTGTAAAATAAATATATAATTACTTATAGTTTAAGTAAAAAATTATTTATGAATTAAATATTATTATTATTATTATTATATTATTATTATTATTATTATTATTATTATTAATTTGATTAACTAATACATAAAAGAAATAAAGTAATAGAATAAAAGAAACAAAGAATAAAAGAAACAGAGACCATTCGAAACAAGGGAAGGAAAAAGAAAGTGATGCTGTCGTTGAAAGCACCAAATTATTCTATTCCCTGCAAAATAGTAAAAGTAACAGTAAAGGGGAAGTAGGGTCGAAATCCCCAGGGACCGGATTATACGAACGCTTGTTTTTCGATATCCTGGCCAAAATCGTGCCCAAGAAACCTGCGTTCCTGGAAAATTAAAAAACAGAATTAAAGATTCGGGTTGAGGAGAAATAAAATAAATAAATAAACAAAACAGAATTGAGGGATTGAGTCGAAATTGTGAAAATAAAAAATAATAAAGAAATTTGAGAGAAAAGAAGTTCTTATGGGAAGAGTCTAGCCTTCAGTTGTCTCATTCTGCCTTGGGTTCAATCCTTGGCTTTTGAATGACCCCTTTCGAACCAAGTAAGCCAGTTATAGTAGAACAGGACGCCTACGACCACCAGCTCCTAGAATTTAGACTTACGCTTTTAGGGAACCTGACTCTAGCCAGTATCCTATGCTAGATCAACGCCTCTCAATGGCGAATCCCACGCCATTTTGTCTCTTTGGCTCGCCAACCTCTGACGCAGTAAGTTGATGAACCGACGGTGCAACCCTTCTAAAATATACAAAGCGGCCACCTTTGCATACGTTGAAAAGCTTACTTCTTAAGGGCCATGGACGGAAGCTTCAGCCCATAGTGTGGAGAAACGATGAATACTTGGTGAAAAAGGCTAAGTACGGATCCTAAGCCTTAAGAACCCTTTTTGGGAAATATTGACAACTTTTTGGGAAGAAAATAAATATAAAAATGGAAAAATGAATTTTATTGAAAGAAAATATGGAAGAACAAAAGCCTAGACTTTTGGGGGAGAGTGTTTACAGAAAAAGATCACAATTAGAGTCACTTCACCCCCTATTTATAGTGCTAAGAAGAAAGTCTAACTTAACTTAAATTCTTCTAAAGATAAATACATTTAAATAAAAATAATTAAAATAAAATCCTAAAATAATCCTAATAATTATCCTAACATTAATTATCCTAACATAAATAAAATAAAATGGAGTCTTATAAAATAAAATCTCTTCTATTTGCTTTTTAGTCCTTCTGTCTTCCATGTTCGCACTTTTGGCACCATATTTGTCCCATGTTGCATATTGGCCCATTTAATCTCCAAATTGACTCTTTTTCCCCTGAATTTACTTTTCGCCTCCAATTTAGTCCCTAAAAGATAAAAAGACATAAATAGCTCAAATTAGTAGGCTCAAGCTCAAAATAAACACATGATTAATATATAAAAACACGTCATTCTAGAGTATTATTAGAAAGAAAGAAAAATAGAAGGAAAAACTAGGGTTTGAGGCTTTAAGCTTTAATTTGGTAAGTTAATTAAGCCCTCTTCTTTTAATTTTGATGTTTTAGAAGCTTTAGAACAATGTTTTATTGAATTTATGTTAAGATTTTGAAAGTTTTTAGGTTTCTGAACATAATTCATGTTAAACAAATTGATGAATTAGGGGTTTAATTGATAGAATTTCTAGTTAGAACTAATAAAAGGATTAAATTGTAAAGTAAGCTATAAGTTTTGTGTTAGAGGGACTAAATTGAAAGAAATTTGAAATTAGGGTTTTATGGTGAACATTTGATAATTAAGTTGAATTTGGTAGAAAATTTAGTAGAAATAAGGTATGAATTGAGATAGAAAATTAAGTGAATTTAGTTAGGCTCAAATAGAAATTTGGTTAGAAGTTGAATAGAAATTCAATTATTTAATATAAATTAGTGTTATATTAATAGAATAAATTATTTTAATTTTCGTAGCTAGCAAAGAACCAGAAGCAGCGACACAGAGGGGAAAAGAGAAGATTATTGAAGAGTAAACTCGAGAAAATCACGGTTTGTATTACTATAATTCAAACTACTATTTATTAAATGTTATATTTAAATTTATGTGTATGGTAAGTAAAATTTTAAGGTAAGTATCAATATTGAAATGAATGAAATTGAGATAAAGTATGATTATGTATAGATATTTGATAGTATAGTGATTGGAAAGTGGAAAGTTGTATTGAATTGAATTGTGATTAAATTGAGAATGATTTAAAAATATGAAAATTGAATTCCCTATTAACTAGTAGGGCTGAGTCGGATATAATTGGCATGCCATAGGATTGAAAGAATTTGGGGATTTTTCAGCTTGGCCGAGAAGACACTAAAGACACTATATTTCTTCGGACTATCCAAAGAGATACTGAGTGCCGTTCTGGTGTGTTTGGGTGGATTATTCTGGTTTGTTTGGGTGGATTATTCTGGTGTGTTTGGTTGGATTATTTCTGCTTGTTTGGTTGGAATTTGTGTATCCGCCAAAGTCTGAGTCTTGTTACTAAGGGTAAGTAAATGAAATGATAAAACGAATGAAATTAATCGATTGATTCATTGAAGAAATGAGAAAGTTGAAATTGTGAATTGAATGGAGACTGAAAATGAAAGACACGAACCAAAGGTTCATGAGATGATTGAATTCAGTTTGATGATATGTGATATCAATTTGATTAATTGTTATTGTTGAAAATTTGAAAGTTAAAGTATAAATTAGTATATATTAATAAATTATTATATGTTTGATATTTATATGTTTATACATTATTATTTGTTATTATAGTTTGAATTATGGTAATACCACTGAGTATAGGCATACTCAGCGTACGATTGTGTCCGTGCACAGGTCAATAGAAGTCAAAGGTCCCGGTCCAACATCCCGATCAATCCCGACTTTAGAGACAATTTGGTGATGTAATTCCTCTTTTGATAAAAGTGGCATATACTTAGGTAATTGTATAAATTATGTACTTAAGTCTTGAAACTTTGGTTGTAAAATGATGTCTAATATGGGTTATAAGTATGAAATGAATTAGTATGGCATTTTTGGTAAAATGTGGCATGAAACTAAAATGGGAAATGAATGAAATTATTAGTTCAATTAAAAAGTTATTTATGAATGATTAAGTAGATAAATTGTTAAATTAATGTTGTAAATTAATGTTGTCGGCATAATTAGGTATGTTTGAGTGTGGAAATGTATGGTTTGTTATATTGGTTGCAATTTGGTTGCGGTTTAAAAATTGCAGGGAATGTTAAATGTTTATAAAGGGGTTATATTGAGTTCAAAAAAAATTATGAAAACTTTTCGGAATACTCGAACTAGTCCTGTTCCATTTTAAATACGTGTTTTGGACTTCGAGGGTCCATTATAGGAACTTAATAATTAAATTATACTATGTATGTTATTGATTTGTGAATTATTAGTAAATTGTTTGATATGTCTGGTAATGCTCCGTAACCTTGTTCCAGTGACAGTTTAGGGTTAGAGGGTATTACATCTTAGACATATTGGGAGAACTTCCAATTGTATTTTTTTAATGATAATTTTAAATTTGAAAGAGAACTAATTAAGTCAATATTTTTACTATTTGTGCTTGCATCCTATATCCATCTCATTTTTTAGCTTTATGCTTTCTATCCTGGATTTTAGGGATATCATGTGTTAGAACTCTAAACAATAAAAAAACATCGAGAAATTACACAATCGTACGCATCAAAAGACTTTGAAGTAAGACATGTTGCATCTGTTGGAAAAATACTATAACAAAATAAACTCGTTAGCACTGATTGGAAAAAATAAATTGAGCGTAAATAAATAATAAAGTAATTATTGTGCCATGGAAGAATTACTGCCTTAGAAGTAGATTCACCTTGATCGATAGAAGTAATGGACTTCGTCCCCTAAGGTTAACACAATACTTTTATATTTACATCCGAATAAAGAAGGTGGAACAACTCTTGAAATTGTTTTTCTCAAAGGAATCAGACACTTAATAAAAAAAATGACTAAAGGAAAGCAAGCAAATCAGCAAAGCAAAGAAGAATGATTTTTCAAAGTAGGGGCAAAAACAGTAAGGTTTCGCAAATGGTGCAATTGAAGGAAACTGGCCATATTTTTCGTTGATTGATTAGATCTATGAAAAAAATTATGTTCAAATAAAACAAAAAAAAATTGTTGAAAACAAAACACATGCAGTACATGTTATCACAAAAACAGGCCAAGTAGATAATATTACATGTGTGTTGGACCTTCGCCTCAATCACTCTATAAAAATATAAAAGCAATACTATATTTAAACTCTTAAAAGTTTTTTCCCAACTAATGTGAGATTGTCTTTTTCTTTTACATCACCAACAAACACGATGCATCTACTTGCTCAATTATATATTCTTTGGATCGGATAAAAACTTATATGAAACCATTGTCAATATTAGCATTCTAAGATCAAATATGCAAGCTAATACCCAATTTTTAGCGTCTCTTGCACAATCAATCTATCGATATGTAGAAGCAAGGGCAACAATTAAGAGAATATCCTAAAAAGCATTCTCTGACACGAGCAATCTTGCCTTCGGAACTTTCTAAAAAGCATGGAAAAATCAAAGTATCTTTCATTAGATTTCGTGGCAAGCGAAAGTTTGAGTTTGAGTAAAAATACCCAAAAAAACAAAAATGAAAAAGAAAGTTTGAGTTTGAGTTTAAGTAAAGATACTCAGGATACCAAAATGAAGTCGGAAAACACTAAAAATGGTGAGGTTTTGATTTATTCATGTTTGAGGTAAAGGGAAAAAAGGTGTTTTGGAAAGTAAAAAAATGTGCTACGTGTAGTTATTCAATTGGATAATGTGTCACATCAATAATTTATTAGTAAATTAACGAAATTTTTAACAATGGTGCCCAGTTCAAATAATTATTTTAATTAGACTGACTAAATTGATCAAAATAATTTTTTGATGACTTGCAGTGTAGTTTCCTTCAAATATAGTAGATAAATGTGAGGGTATTTTATTTAGTTGAAATTTAGATTTTATTTAATTTAAAAATTTATTTCTATTCAAGGTATTTACTAGAACAAGCACAGTAATTAATCATTCGCATTCTGTAGGTACATGAAGGAAATAAATGCTGGCCACAAATTTTAAAGTTACTTTATACCTAGAACAATAATCAAACCCTCAACTGATTAAAGTGATAAAAACTCTTTCCATCTCACATAACTCCCATGATTTTAAAAGATAATTCTTCAAATTTTGATTAACCCTCAATCAGCATCCTCGTGGAAAATTGATCCCAAAAGTTTGGAATCCATTATTTTTATTTTGATACAGAAATTGCTAAGGAATTTTATTTGAAAATTTGGAAATTCATTCTTCAAAAAGTAAACCACAATTAACAGTTTCAACGTATAATAATTAATTTAATTCAAAATTTTCAACTGAAAATTTGACTTTTTTTATTTTAATACCAATTTAAGAGATTCATCAATTTGCTAGCTTTAAAAAAAACCTTACCAATTTAATACTTTTAAAATACATTAATTATGAACAGATCAAAAATAGGAGAAATTATTTTATAAACCCCTTATCATATAGGATATCTACTCGTCAATCAAATAACCATATCACGTAAGCTTGTTTCCTAAATTGTTTGAACATTAATCTCGTTATAAGTTCTTATCATATCCGTTTTTTTTTATATAATGTCTAAAATAGTCCCTCCCTAACCCTTAAATAGGAGGATAATGTACTTTAACGCACTTAAACTCACGTTCTGCTGAATTGACAATAATACTGATACCAATAATTTGAATATTGTAATGAGATTTGTGTGTATTTAAAATGCAATTTTAATGAAGATCGTGTCCCTTGCATCTTAACAGTCAGCAAAATAGAAGAAGAAGAAAAATGTCATTGTAATCACATGCATGATTGATAGAATACTAACAAATTTGTATTTATTTGTTTACTTAGAGTGAAAATTTAAATATTTTATCGAAGAAAAACTATTTTCCTCATGGAAAATGTTTTTTTCTTTAATTTTAAAAACAAAATTAAATATAGTAAATAATCTTAGTTTAATTGACGCCGATGTTGTTGTAATTAATAATATGTGAGTTTGAATGTGTTTAAATATGTATTATCATTTTATTTTGTTAAATTGAATGATAAAAAATTCGATAACCTTTAAAAAACATGGTTTAAAAACCCAACTTTAACAAATATAATTGGTCCAATTTAACTATCTAACACACAAACAATCTCTCTTTTTTGTGCATGTAAAACTCAATGTTTTTGGAGTCGGTTAGTGCTGAAACTGATCAGACCACCAATTTTTATTCCGATCGATTTGTCTAGTTAGGTAAATTATTAAAAAATAAATAAAATTCAGTTTAACTAATTTTTAGTTTGGTTTAATCGGTCTATACCGATTCAGGTGTGCAAAAGCAAGGGGCTAGATAGATAATTTTTTTATTTATTTCTAGCCCTTATCTTTGTCCCTTCTCCCAAAACCGATACTATAATCAATTCTCAACTCAATTATGATTAGATAACAATAATATTTATCTTTTTTTTTTTTTAATCAATACCAACAAAAACCAAAGTTAAGAAGAACTTTGTTCTTTCATGTAAGAATAAGAAGGAACCGTTCCCTGATTTATCCTTCACTACCAAAAAGTAGTTCACACACCCAAAAAAAAATTCTACTCCTTTTTAAAGGTTGTTGAAAACAGATAAATCTCATCGGTTAAATCGATTGATTCAAAGCAGGGACAAAATTTAATTAATTGAATAAAAGTTTATATCATTTTAATATTCTTATTAATTTATTTAATTATAATCAGACAAATTAATCAAATATAAAATTTATACCCTAAATGATTTGACTCTCTTTTCAAATTCAAAAAAAATATTTTTTTATTTATAATACACAAATCTTAAGTAGGGGTTGAATCCAATTAGAAATTGAAGATGTAAATATGTATATCTTGTAGATAATTGAAATTAGATTTACTCATGAGTCGGATAATTTATTAGGTTTGAATAGATTTTAATGTCTTGACTCAGCCTGTGTTCAATTTAAACAATAAAAAATATTTTTAAAATTTAAATTTAATAATAAAAAATATATTTTTTACTTTTTATTATACTGACAATAATACTAATGTTAATTTAACTGAGACTCAATCGGTATTAAATTAAGAATTTATAAATAAATATATTAGTGGAAATATAATGGACCTTATTGATGAAAAAGTTAAGTTTTATTCAGCAACCATGCCCAAGGCCCATCTAACAATCTTTTGATGATCCATTTTATGTCCAAAATTAAGTCCTTTTTAGGCTTAAGGCTCGTAGTCATGCGGAAGTACCAGCAAATGGTAAAACATGGAACTACATGAATTAGGATACAAACAATTTAGGGATGACGAAATCAAAATAGCTGGATTGATTTTGATCCGATTTGTTTTGAATGGAGTAAATTTTTTTATCAGTGGATATAGAACGATTATAGTAATTATTTGTTCCATCTTGTTTCACTATATAAAATTACATTTTTATCTTTATATATATAATTATTAAGACAGTAAAACGTACTAGTGTATTATAAAAAAAAAAAATCATAAAAGCGGTCATGATTATCAAGATCATATATTAATAATGAAACAAAATTAGTGGTGGAGTAAAACATGCCTGCTATGGAATGATGATAGATTTAACAAAATCACCCCTATCCCACTCTATTATCATCTCTAAGTGAGACTCAAACTTTACTACTTGATATCTGATAATGATACCAAACTACATTGATCAAGAGTGTATATATATATATATATATATATATATATCCAATAAAAAGCCCATTAGGGCAATTCATTAATCAAATGGAAGAAGCATCACTAAGCACAATATCAAGCAGATCAGTTGGATTTTTTTTCTTAATTAGGTAAGTGTTTAAGATTGTGTTGCCTAATTAAGAGATAATTAAAAAGATAATTGTAATGGCTTGAATTTTCAGTGGAGTCGGAACAGTAATTTGAGATCACTAAATTCGACAAATAAGTTAGAAAATATTATTAATTTAGTGAATATAAGTTAAACGTGAAATTAGAAGAAATTTTGAAATAGTGAATAGTGTACTAGAAATAAATATTAAAACAATTAGGACCGAAATTGAGGTATCGAGACATCAAAAACTTTAGACCGAGCCATAAATATTTTTATAAATATTTATGGAGTGTTAATAAGTTAGTATTAAAGTTTTGTCAATAAATTTTAAAGTTCCGATAGTTAATTGAGTAAAAAGGACTAAATTGTAACAAATGTAAAATTATGGGAAATGATTAAATAGCTTAAATGATAAAAAAAAAGAGGACTTACAAGGCAAATAGATCCAATGTCTAATTGGGCTGGACGGCAAGGGCATGAAATCAATAAGAAATAAGGATAATTAAGGGCAAAAATGGAATATTGCAAAATTTTAATAAAGCTAGGACTAAAGTGGAATTATCTAGGTTTCTCCTTATTTTTCTGCATTCTCATCAGAAAAAACACCATAGAAGGGTTTCTTTAAGCTGGTTTTTCATATTTTTACTGCAAGTAAGTTCAATTCTTGATTATTTCTTAAAATTTTTGTGTTTTAATGACATTTACAACTAGGTCCACTTATTGAATTCATTAGTTCTTGATTTCATGAAGGAAATTGAAAGTTTCTATGAATATGTGCTGGAAGTATATGATGATTTAGCATGGAATTAGAGCTTTAAATTGTTTATATGCTGATTTTATTGAAAGAATTGAATAGAAAGTGAATGTTTGGGACGTAATTGTAAAAGAGTTTGAATTTAGGGTTTTATGTGAAAATTCTGAATTTCAATAATTTTGAAATAAATTAAAATGTCTAAGTAAAGTATTAATTGAGAAAAAATAGTTTAATTGAGGGGTTAATTGAACAAGGACTGATTTGTGAAAATCGTAAAATTTGGGACAAAATGGAAATCAACAATTTGCACTAAAACAGTTTTGGACAGCAGCGGTAGTGTAATTTTGAAAAATCACCAAAAATTTTAGGAATAGAATTAGACGATGAATAAATTATTGAGTCTAGTTTCTCATAGAAGAAATGATATAAGCAATGAAATTGTAAATCATGAGATATAATGAATTTTGTGAGACAATGTCAGAATGATTTCGGGTTCCCCTGTTATAAATTTGAAAAATCATCAAAAATTAGAGAAAAATAATTAGGGGCTTAAATTTATATTTTTAGAATTCTGAATGATTCTATTTTCAAAAGAAACAAACGACAACATCATTTGAATCCTGTACGAGGAAATAATTAATTTTTAGTGAAGAAGGGTCGAAACTGTCAGACAGCAGAATAGGGGTGCCTTTAAAGAATAAACTGTAGTTATTGGCCAAACCAAAAATTTTGAAAATTTTATGGTAAGAAGATATGTGAGCCTAGTTTCAGTTAAAATTAGCGGATCTTAATTTAGAATTCTGTAGGTCAAGATAAAAATAATTAAGTGACTATGACATGGATGAACAACATTGAATATACGTAAGTAAATAGTGAAATTATAGATAATATTACTTATGAGCGGGTTATAAACATTAAAGATGTGAAATAGAGTGAAGATGAAGTCAATACTGATAAGTGAATGATTTTACAATGATAGATCGAGAACCCAAAGCAAGTCGAGGAAAAGAAAAAGTAGCTGATTAGTTCCTGAACTTTCACAAATTTTGCAAATCAACCCAGGTAAGTTCATATGGCTGAAATTTAATGATTAAATGTTAATTTCATGAATTATATAATGTATGATGAGTTATATTTGTTGATGTATCGAGAATAAAATAACAATGTGAAAATCGAATAAATGATCAAATTAAGCGAAACGTCGGATTTGAGTACTGATAAGTGGTAGCTTTCAGCTACACTTATCTGATCAGTGGCAAGTGACAAGTGACAAGTGACAAGTGATAAGTGGTAGCCTCGACTACACTTATCTGATTAGTGACAAGTGACAAGTGATAGCTTCGGCTACACTTATCTGATCAGTGACAAGTGACAAGTGACAAGTGGTAGCTTTAGCTACACTTATTTGATTTGTGACAAGTGATAAATGTGATCTGTGTAAGATCGTGGCAGGGTTATGGCTTTAGAAATGATAAGTGATCACATGCAAAACTACAGTTATACTATGGCAAATTTCTATAACCGTTCCCTAATTTGATTAAGGGTGGTAAGGGACAAATGGACCCAAAAGAATTAAAGTAAATGGATAAGTGATAGTGAGTTTATACAAGGGAACTCACCAATAAAGAATTTTCTTTATAAAACAACTTTAAACATTATGAAACGATGAATCAAAATCCAAACAATTTTCTTATCCAATCTTTAACAACCATCAAATCGACTTGGCATCTAAAATATGTTTCTCTATTGATTGATGGATACTAGACTTGACCCAAAAAATAAGCCTAAAATTTTGCTCAAACCCAACTCGAATAAAAATATTTAAACTCGGGCCCGACCCAGCCTGCCCATATTAATTTTTATATTATTTTTATATAATATTAAAAAAATATATAAACCATCCAAAATACTAAAAATATCAAAATAAATATTTATCAACAAATTGAAAATAAATTTTAAAAAATATGTATACTTCAATAACACTAAAATAGATGCAACTTGACAAGTAAATACTTCTAAAATAATAACAAAATTAACAAATATCTTTAAAATAATAACAAAATTAACAATAAAATAAATTTTATATAATATCTAAATAATAACAACAAAATAATAATAATACAATAGTAAAATGATAACAATAGGACGAAAATAATAAGAAAATAATATTAAAAATAAAAAAATAAGTTTTTTTTGTCATTTAGTGAATTCAGGTCCCGCTAAGCCGGGCCCAAGTTAAAAATACCTTACCCAAGGCCTAGCCCGTTTTTGAACGAATATTTTTTTTGTCCAAAACTATTTTTCGAACCTATATTTTTGCCCAAACCCTCTCACATTTCAGGCAAACCATCAGGCCAAGTTGGGTGGCCTAACCCATGCACACCTCTAATAGGTACTAATCTACTGTCTCGATCATCAAATCAACTTAAAAAAAAAAAAACTTAATATCCTAGTGACTAAATAAAAAACTTTGACATTAGGTTACAATGAGATGATTAAAAATTATCATTAAAGATATTAAAATAAATTTATAAATAACCAATAATTATTATCAAAATCAATAATTATTTTGTACTAATCCACCGCTGTTGCTTTTGGTTTCTTCCCCATAAATAACGTCAAGCATCTGGTCTTGCAGGAAATGTAATAATCCCGCCAGTCTCCCCACCTCTGGTCGTTTCTTGCTAAAAGAGGTTGGTCTAAGAACGACTTTCCCATCAACAAGCAAATGCCCTAATAAGAACAAGGAGATTAAATTTGTTGACAATGGCAGTAAGCAACAAACATCATCTTGAATTCTTTAAACTACCCACCTCCATCAAAATCTTCGTAATATTCTTCCAGTGAATCCCGATAAACGCCTTCTACAAGAGGTAACCCTAGACAAACATAACCCAATTCTAAACACTAAATGAGAACACCATGTAAAGCCTAATAAATGAGAAATGCAATTACCTTGAAGTTCATAAGCCATCCCCTCAGACATAACAGCACGAAACCCAGTATACCTCGTTAGTCTACCACCAACGGCGTATATTCTCCTTTTCGCTTCCTCTTCACTACAAACAGAAAAGAAAAATAAAACCCATTTCTCAAATTCTAGGGGAAAAAAAAAGGCAAATTTGAAGGAATAAAAAACCTGCCGACAACAGAAGCGAGGGTCTTAACATAGAAATCAATCTTTTCTTCTAAGGAAGGTTCTCCCCGGAATTCGAAAGTGATAAGCCAAAGCTCATCATCACCACATCCTCCAGCCCATGGAAATTGCGGTCTATGAAGGACTTTCCCATCAACAAAAATATCCCCTGGTAATCAATCCACCAATAAAAATGAGATTAAATTTGTTGACAATGGGAACTTCAATGGCTATAAGCAGCAAACTTCATCTTTATACTACCCACCTGCATAATAACGATCTCGGATCCAATACCCAACTGGTAAAACCCAGCGTACACGAGGTAACTCTGTAGAAACATAGTGCCAATTGATTTTAGAACAAAGTGGATGCCTCATCAATTGTAAGTTCAAAAACACTCACAAAAGCAATTGGGAAAACCGTTTAAACCCTAATAAATAAGTATAGAAAGCAATCACATCGGGAGGTTTAAAACCCTAAAACAGCTAAGAACACATCACACACAATGTAAACCGATGTTAATTCTTTTTTCTTTCTGAAAACCCATTGTTTCAAAAAACCCATTGCTTCTTCCAATTACACTAGAAAAAGGGAAAACTATGTAAACCCTAAACCCTAGTAAATGGGAAATGATATTACCTCTAAGTTTATCGACCAAATCCACAGAGAAAAAAGCACGAAACCCAGTATACCTCGTTGTACAAACAGAGTATATTCTCTTTTCCGCTTCCTCTTCACGACAAGATCAGAACAAACAAAAAAGAAAATATAACCCAGATTTAATGAAATTTGAAGGAATAATTATAATTTAAAAACCTGCCGACAACAGAAGCGAGGGTTTTAACATAGGCATCGATCATTTCTTCTTCCAAAGGTTTCGGGCGTTCTGGGAAGTCCAAAATGATAAGCCAATGATCATAATAACTGTCATCTAGGAGAACCGATGGTCGTGAGCTACTACAGTTAGGAGATGGGTCGTTCAAAGGCGAGTAGGGGGACCCGGATGTCTTGGTTCGGGTCTGGATTTTGGTTGAATCGGGGATAAAAACTGGGGTTTTGTTGAGGAGAGCAACAGTTAGGCGAGAATGGGAAGGAAAGGAAGAAGAAGAAGAAGAAGTGAAGGCGCGGCGTAAAAGGGTTGATAGAGATCGTCGGGCATTGAGGCAAGCCATTTTCCGGCAACGCTGGTTCTCTCTGATAATAAGCTTTGTTTCTTCTGCACTACTAAATTAAGATTGTAATAAAGACCACAAGTTTACCGATTTATTATTAGAAAAGACAGATTTTGTGTAAATCATATCATATCATATACTTCCTTCTTTTCGTCTAATTTATTAGTATCATATCTTTTTATCTAATTTTAAAATTTGATATTTATATTTAACGATACTATTTATTTTAAATAATTTAAATTACATTTAAAGTTATTAAAATATTTATTTAATTATTCGAAAGTTTTTATTTAAGTCATTAAATTGTTAAAATTATAGTTGTATGGCTTTTTTGTTCTCATCACCTAAACCTAATTCATTTTTTTTATAAAATAGCTTTGAACATCGTGAATTTATGAACTAAAATCTAAATTATTTTCTTATCCAATCTCTAACATTAGCCATCATATCAACTTGGATCTAGAGTATATTTTTCTACTAGTTAATGGGTACTGATCAACCGTACCGATCGTTGACTTACCGTTTGAATCTCATTAGCCAAACTTTAAAAAAGAAAAAACTTACTATCCTGTGACTGAAACATAAATTTTAAAAAGTTACAAAATATTATTTAATTATTTGAAAATTTATCGTTGACCTACCGTTTGAATCTCATTAGCCAAACTTTAATAAAGAAAAAACTTACTATCCTATGACTGAAACATAAATTTTAAAAGGTTACAAAATATTATTTAATTATTCAAAAATTTTTATTTAACTCATTGAGTTGTTGAAATCATTGTTGTACGGTCTTTTCTGTTCTCACCGCCTACGCCAATCATTGTGATGGCATAATCGGGATCATGTGACGTCATATGAAGACAAGTATTCTATGACGGCTTCCTCTTGTTTTCTTATTTTTGTTATATATAGGTTTTAAAATGTCAAAAAAATCTAAAAACGAGATTTTTTGTAGTTCATGGAGCAAATTTGTTGTAACAGCCCGATTTTGGGCCTAATCGGAACAGTGGTTTCGGAACCACTATTCTGAGGCTGGAGAAAATTATTTTGATATTATTCTATGTGATATAGCATATTTTTAAAGGTGCATGAAAATTTTGGTAAGTTAATTTTAGAGATTTCTAGCTTAATTTCGAAAAAGGGCTAAATCGCGTAAAAGGTAAAAGTTGTGTGTTAATGCATAAATGTGTTAATAAGCTAGAGAATTAAAATTTGAGGCCTTTAAAAGGAAATTAGACCCCTTTTTAAGCGTGTGGCCGGCCATGAGATAAGAAATCAAAGAAAATTAAAATTGGTCAATGTTAGGTAAGATATTTTGCAATAAAATAAGAAAAAGAAATAACATGTCAATTTCTCTTTCATTTCTTCTTCTTCCTCACGAAAATGGCAGCAAGAATGGGGGTTTTAAAGCTTTAAAATGTCAGCCACTTTGAGCCCTAATTAGTAAGTGATCTTTGGTTATTTCTTGATAATTTTTACATTTTTGGAACCCTCAGAGCATGAGTTTTCAAATGAGGGGTCTAGTTTGCAAAATGATAAAGAGTCTAGGGTTTTGCCATGAACATATATGTGTTGTTTGCTGAGTTTTTATGGAAGAATTTGAGTTGTATTTGTCTAATAAACACCTTTGTGAAAGAAATTTTGCATGAAAACACCTTAAAAAGGTTATTATGCAAAGTTGTTAAATAAGTTGCTAATGTGTGTAATAATGATTTTTGTGAGTTGCTATGGCCATGAAATGGTTCATATAGGCTTATGGAGTAAAAAAAAAATGAAATGAATAAAAATCTTGATTCGAGCGTAGGGGCAATTTGGTAATTTTGGTAAAATATAGGGGCAAAATTGTAAAATTTTCCAAAACATGATATGTGAACTGAATTGATTAGTGTGTTGATAAAATATGTTAAATGAATGTTATTTGATATGTTAGATGATGAAAATGTGAAATTTGGACTAGGATCGGGAAAGAACGAAATGGTGGGCTAAAGCGGGAAAATTAGTTGTTTCGGCAATTGAGGTAAGTTGGTATGATAATAATAGTGTAATATTATTGTAACTTGTATTTGAAGCCCAAATTTTGTGTATTAATCGAATTATGTGGAATAAATGTTTAATGCGCCAAGTTGGTGAATTGATTTAAAATATATACCTATGGTGCAAAGTGTTATAGAAAGTGCTCATGGAGTAAGTCCTTAAGTGTTTAGACTTGATTATCTTGTATGCCCAAGAGTTAATTGAATATAGTAAATATAATGCTGAATTTTTTTATACATGTGCATTGCCGAATGAGCATTGAATTATGGCTATAAGCCGAATATGTTTAGTATGTGTATATAAATTGGAATGGAGTGAGACATTATGATGTGTTAAAGATAAATCATGAGAGTGAAAATAGCGTATGTGATGTATTGAATGAATTGAAATCGGGCCTTTGAGCCTAGCAGGCGTAAAGCCGGTGAATTGAAATCGGGCCTTTGAGCCTAGCAGGCGTAAAACCGGTGAATTGAAATTTAGACTTAAAAAGTCTAGCAGGCTTTAAGCCGATGATGGAATTCGGGTTTATACCCAGCAGGCTAAAGGCAGATGAATTTAAGAAAGGCTTAAATCTTATGAAAATCTGTGTTAAAGTGACAAATTGAATTTGTATTACATATTAAGTGTGCTTATGATCGGCATATACATGTACATGAAGAATAAGTGATTGATTGTGAAAAGTAAGTTATCATGTGTTAAAATGTGTAAGTGAACATTATGTTTGATGCATTTATATGATAAGTGTGAATGTGAGATCTAATGAACAGTGCATGTATGTAAGTGCAAATGATGAGCAATAAGCTCGTTAAATAATCAAGATATGGTAAGAAAGATAAGAGGTAAGTGCTACCATTAGAACTTTCATTTAGAAAGCATAAAAAAAGTGAAATTTGCATTAAGACAGTATTGGACAGTTGCAGTTGTGTACGTTTGAAAAATCACCAAAAATGGTGAAAATTGAATTAGAAAGTGAATGAGATATGCATCGAAAGTTCGTTGAGTCTATTTTCTTATAAAAGAAACTTAGTAGGCAAAAGAAGTGTAAATTGTGAGATATTTAAACGTTAGTGAGACTGGTTCTGGATAACTTTGTGATCCTCTATTCCGTCTTTGGAAAATCACCAAAAATTGTGTAAAAATGGTTATGATTTGTAATTTATATGCTTAAATTCCTTGATGAGTCTACTTTCAATAGAAACAAACGGAAATGTTATTCGAATTTTGTACAGTGAGATATTTAACTCGTAATGAACAAAGGTCAGTGTAGTTGATGAGTGAAACAGGGGAAAATTTAGTGAATAAACTGTACTAATTGGCTAAGTTAAAAATTCTGAAAATTTTATGGCAATAAAAAATATGAGTCTAGTTTCAAGGAAAATTTACAGAACTAAATTTCGAGTTCTGTAGCTTACGGAATAATTAAATTAGCGACCATGACTCAGAAAAACAGCTCAAGTTGAACTTGAGTAAAAAGTGTAACTAAGTGAATAATTATTTACCTTCTTAAAATACTTATTGAGGAATGGGCAAACCTTATTAATTGAATTACATCTGATATGCCAACTTACCAAGCTTTGAAGCTTACCCAATCTTTCCATTTCTCTTATTATTTTCAGGATTTAGCTCGGGGTTGGAAATCGTCGGAGGCCGCGTCACACTATCAACTTGAGAACTTGGAGGAAAATGTTAATCCTCATTTACTTGTATATGGTAGCATGTACAAAGATTAGTTATTGGTTATTTGTTATATTAAAATGTTATGATATATTGTTCTTTGCATTGGTTGCGAACATGATTACTTGTGTTTCAAGGAGGCAAAGGCTTGGTAAATAGCCTAACTCGGTCTACTCGCACGGCCGTGCCAAATTGTCACACGGGCGTGTGACTCTGATTTAAAAGTGAAAATTTTTTTTTAGTGTTCAATTTGATTGGATTCGAATCCGAATTGTTTGTAATAATAGTTTTATGTTTGAAAACCCTTGATGGGGTAATATTAGATTGAATTGTATGTGACTAAGTGTCCTCTAGGGAGTAAACTCTGAAAACGTTATTCGAAGTCCGGTAACACTTCGTGCTCGACTTCGGTGATGGTTTTTGGTAAGGGGTGTTACATTTGTGAAATCGACACAACCTACGACATAGTCGTGTGGCTCTTGTAATTTGCTCCAACTATCCATTTTTTGCTTCTTTTGCTCTAAAATGCTTTTTTAAGTATAAAAACGAGAATTTAAAAGATTAAGAGCATAAAATTCACCATTAACATCGAATAATCACTCAAAATCACATTAAAAATGAGATTAAAATATGTTACTTTTAATATTTATCAGTCAAAATGTAGATTTGATTTCAAATAACACACTTTTTTATCTCAATTAGAATATATATTTATAATAAATGAATAATAAAAAAATTTACTTATGGAGTTGAAAATAATTTAGAACATGATGGCGGTCCAATCATGGCTTAGCTCATGAACAGGTGTCAAATTGATGCTTAATTTACACAAACATAAGGTTTTAATTTGAAGTCAGTATTTTGCTGAATTGCAAGGCATCGGTAGTTTATTATCATTCCTTATTTTTACCTTATTATTCTTTCTCTTTTAGATTCTTTTGTATTTTTAAATTTATAATAATAATAATAAAGTAAGGTATCATTATCAAAACAATGTTTTTACTTTCCCATTTATTAATAGCTTTTAAATTATTAATTTCATCAATTTGATTTAAAAATCTCAAAAAATAAATTATCCATTCACTATAATATTTTTCTATAAAATTAAGTAAATTGTTTGAATAAATATATATGTTAAATAGTGTGGTATTTTTTAATAATTACTAATTAAGTTCTTAATTTTAGTTGAATTTTAAGTGTTAGAAAAATAGTTTATGCGAGCCACGCATGTAACAACCCATTTTCTATGAAATCGAAATAATAGTTTTGGGACCACAAATTTGAGTCTAGAAGAAAATTTATTTTAATATTATTTCATGGTATACATTATGATTGAAATATTGTATGAAAATTCCGTAAAGAAATTTTATTGGTTACATGTCTAATTAGATTGAAAGGACTAAATTGTATAAAATAATACTTAAATAATTTTTTATTTCCAAACTCGGATCTGTGGTCCTGTAACCACTGTTCCGATTTCTATAAAAAATGGGCCATTACAAGAAGTGGAAAGTTATGAACATGAAAATTTGATGTTTGATGAGTTCATACATGTTTATTGGTGTTTATATGACTAACATGATTTTTTAGGATATGTGTTAGGCTTTTGGCCATATTGTTTGGAATATGTTTTGTACGCTTATCTTATATGTGAAATAATAGTAAGTTAAATTTCATGTTATATGAATTTATTAAGCATTAAATGCTTATTCTGTTTTATTTCCTTTGCTTTATAGTACTTTGGAAGCTCGTTGGGTTAGAAACTTGGCGAAGATATCTCACACTATCCATCAATGGTATTTTTCGAATTGTTTTCTTAAGCATTCTATGATGGTTTCCTCTTGTTTTCTTATTTTTGTCATATATACGTTTTAGAATGCCAGAAAAATCCAAAACACGATTTCTTGCAGTTCATGGTGCAAATTTGTGAAATCGACATAACCTACCACGTAGTCGTGTGGCTCCTGTAGTTTGCTCCAACTATCCATTTTTTGCTTCTTTTGCTCCAAAATGCTCTTTTAAGTATAAAAACGTGAATTTAAAAGATTAAGAGCATAAAATTCACCTTTAACATCGAATAATCACCCAAAATCACATTAAGAATGAGATTAAAATATGTTACTTTTAGTATTTATCAGTATTAAAATGAAGATTTGATTTCAAATAACACACTTTTTTATCTCAATTAGAATATATATATATATAATAAATGAATAATAAAAAAATTTACTTATGGAATTGAAAATAATTTAGAGCATGATGGCGGTCCAATCATGACTTATCTCATGAACAGGTGTCAAACTGATGCTTAATTTACACAAACATAAGGTTTTAATTTGAAGCCACTATTTTGCTGAATTGCAATGCATGGGTAGTACAATGAATGTCACTATCAACACATTGACCACTAATTGTTTTTCTTTTTTATTTATATCCTTAATTATTTTTTATCATCATTCCTTTTTTTTTTTTGGCTTTGTTCAAACTAGAAAAATACACAAATAAAATTAAAAGCAAAGTTCCAGCAACATAAAAAACTAAACACCCTCAAAATAAAAACCACCAAGCTTTAAACACCTGAGGCTGATTAACACCAGCCAACGCCAATAAGAATGCCATGTCATTTCTGTTTCCATTCATCAAATTAGAGAAAACAAATGAACCGACCTTGCCCTTAGCAGATTCAATGTCTAAAAAAAGATCATGAAGCGACCAAGGTCTCAGCTTCTTATTGATGCACCAAGAAAACACCTTTGGAGAACCTAGTTAGATTACCAGAGAAATAGAAGACTTCTGATTCATAGATGCGAACATTTCGAGAGCTATCTTCACCGTACCAATCTTAGCTACCTCAGCAGTATTTGAACCAACATCTCCATAGAAAGCCCCACTTGCAACCCCCTCCAAATCTATCAAGATCCCTCCGCACCCAGTTTTGTCCTCTTTCGCTATACCACACACATTGAATTTTAACCAACCACAAGGGGATGGTCTCCAAAAGGAAGCAACCGAATTAGATTTAAGATGCGATCATGACATCTTTGTGGAGCAATCCACCAAAACTTCTCCTGCACCATGAAATCCTTTTGATTTGATCTAACCCACAACGAAGCTCTCATCTTGGATTGAAAGACAAAATTAGATATGATCACTTTTCTTCCTTCAAAAACCAAACAGTTTCTAGCAGTCCAAATTGTCCAACATGCTGCAGCAATAGAAATCATCCATAAAGTTTTCTTACCATCTGTCAAATTCACCTTATTACATAGGGCAAAAAAAGCCCACAAAACCATCAACACTCTTCCATCCAACATCCCACTAGTCAAAGATTTTAGCCCAAAACTCATCAATAAACCTGCACTTGAAAAATAAGTGATATGCACTTTCTGGTTCCCTTCCACACCTAGGGCAAAAAATTGAGAAATTTTGAATGTTCACTCCTCTCTTAGATAGAAATTCCATTGACGGAATTCTATCGATAGCTAACATCTAAAGAAAACTACGAACTCTAGGAGGAACCTTAATATTCCAAACTTTACCGCAATCTAAATTAACGTCCGCCTCATCCTCCATTCACAATAACTCCATACATTTTTTAACCGTGAACTCCCCACTTTATCATGAGACCAGCACAATTTATCTTCTACATCTAAAATCAACACTGTACCACTCACCTTTTCATCCAGGTCTTTACACATCTCCTTCTCCCTGTCCAACAAAGGTCTTAAAAACCATCCTTCCCACTTAGTACTCCATTTCCCTGAACAACTAAAAGAATCCGCTAATGCACTTACTTTATTATTAGCAAGACGAAAAAGCCTAGGAAACAACACTTTCAATGGTCGATCCCCACACCAAGTGTCCCACCAAAATAAAGTCGACTTTCCATTTCTATCTTCCAAAAACATGGATCCGACCCTACCCATTTGGACACTTTCTGATCTATAGCTTTTTCCACTGTGCCTCTCCAAACAACAGACATGTCTTTTTTGTAAGTCGTCTTAAAACGCCAACTTTGGACATTAGCCCCGTATTTTGCTAAAATAACCTTTTGCCATAACGCTTCTTTTTCTGATGCGAATCTCTAGCTCCATTTAGCTAATAATGCTTTATTTTTAACACCTAGATTTGTCACACCCGCCCCTCTCTTACCTTTTTGTTTACAGACAGTATCCCATCTAATTCTGGCCATCTTCTTTTTTTCATCCATATTCCCCCAAATAAAATTCCTCCTGATCTTGTCGATTTTTTTTATAACAGACACCGGAGCTTGGAATAAAGACATGAAGTAAATCGGTAATGAGGACAACACCGCATTAATAAGGACTACCCTTCCAGCCCATGAAAGTGATCAACACTTCCAACCAGATAACTTATTCCTGACTCTTACTACGATTGTATCCCAAGTGGATAATCTTTTCGGATTTGCACCCAATGGAATCCCCAAATAGTTGAAAGGTAGCGAACCTAATTTACATTTGCAAATGGCAGCCATCTTATATAACAATTCTTCTTCCACATCGAACCCCACAATACAAGATTTATTAAAATTAATACTCAGCCCAGAAAAAATCTCGAACACCCATAAAGTGTACTTCACAGTTGTCACCTCATTAACATCAGCTTTTAGAAAAAGAATAGTATCGTCAACGAATTGAAGATGGGAAAAATTCATCCCAAGAATAACATTATTAAACCCTTCGATCATCCCTTCCTCCATGGCTTTGTCCAATGCCAAATGGAGGACCTCCGTCACTAAGATGAATAAAAAAGGAGACAAAGGATCTCCCTGTCTAAGGCCTCTACGAAAACTGAATTCGTTAGAAGAAGACCCATTAATAATGACTGCTGCCCTTGCCGTAGATAGACATTCTGACATCCATCTTCTCCACTTAAACCCGAACCCCATTTTGGCTAACACCAAATCCAAAAAATCTAGTTTGAAATCTTTCTCTTTTACATTCTTTTGTATTTTTAAATTTATAATAATAATAATAAAGTAAGGAATCATTATCAAAACAATTTTTTACTTTCCCATTTATTAATAGCTTTTAAATTATTAATTTCATCAATTTGATTTAAAAGTCTTAAAAAACAAATTATCCATTCACTATAATATTTTTCTATAAAATTAAGTAAATTGTTTGAATATATATATATATATATATATATATATAAATATATATATATGTTAAATAGTGTGTTTTTTTTAATAATAACTAATAAATTATTAATTTTAGTTGAATTTTAAGTATTTTTGAGGATATGTGTTAGGCTTTTGACCATATTGTTTGTTTTATATGCTTACCTTATGTGAAATAATAGTAAGTTAAACTTCATGTTATATGAACTTATTAAGCATTAAATGCTTACTCTGTTTTATTTCTTTTGCTTTATAGCACTTCGGAAGTTCGTTGGGTTAGAAACTTGGCGGAGATATCTCACACTATCCATCAGCCCATTTCGGTATATATAAAAAATTTATTTTAGTTATAATGACTTGTATAGGATAATTTAGCCAATGTTGCCTTAAAAATATTTTGTTGTAAATAGCCATTGGAATGGCTTGAGTTGCACATGTTTTGATATGTATATGTATATGTGGCTTAATGTGTTTGTGGTGTTTAATGTGGTTGAGTAACAGATAATTTATGAATATGATAATGTATGGTTTGAGATAATATGATCGGAGAAATATGCGAATAGGTTTATATGGTCAATTAGGTAAGATTGATTACTTGGATATATGGAGATTACACGAATTAATAATTCAAATAATTATGACTTCTAATATTGAACAAATAAAATAGTTTTTAAAATTAAAAAAAATAAATAATGAGATTTATGAATCCACCAAATCGGTTTCTTAAATCGGAAAAGATCTGGTCCTAGCCCTCGGTTTCGTTTTCATCCATTTTACGAATATAAATATTGTTTAATATCTGGTCCACTACCAAACGTACTAATGGCAACAGGCTCCTCTTCTTTGAGGTTGGTCTAAGAACGACTTTTCCATCAACAAGCAAATGCCCTGATAAGAACAAGGAGATTAAATTTGTTGACAATGGCAGTAAGCAACAAACATCATCTTGGATTCTTTAAACTACCCACCTCCATCATCATCTTCGTCATATACTTCCAGTGAATCCCGATAAACGCCTTCTACAAGAGGTAACCCTAGACAAACATAACCCAATTCTAAACACTAAACTCTAATAAACTAATAAACGAGAACACCATGTAAACCCTAATAAATGAGAAATGCAATTACCTTGAAGTTCATAAGCCATCTCCTCAGACATAACAGCACGAAACCCAGTATACCACATTAGTCTACCACCAACGGCGTATATTCTCCTTTTCGCTTCCTCTTCACTACAAACCAAAAAGAAAAATAAAACCCATTTCTCAAATTCCAGGGAAAAAAACGCATATTTGAAGGAATAAAAAACCTGCCGACAACAGAAGCGAGGGTTTTAACATAGAAATCAATCTTTTCTTTTAAGGAAGGTTCTTCCCCGAATTCGACAGTGATAAGCCAAAGCTCATCATCACCACATCCTCCAACTCTGTGGCTGCTATTTGGAACGCCAACCCATGGAAATTTCGGTCTATGAAGGACTTTCCCATCAACAAAAATATCCCCTGGTAATCAATCCACCAATAAAAAAGAGATTAAATTTGTTGACAATGGGAACTTCAATGGCTATAAGCAGCAAATTTCATCTTTAAACTACCCACCTGCATAATAATGATCTCGGCCATGGATAAAGTCAACTGGTAAAACCCAGCGTACACGAGGTAACTCTGTAGAAACATAATGCCAATTGATTTTAGAACAAAGTGGATGCCTCATCAATTGTAAGTTCAAAAACACTCACAACAGCAATTGGGGAAAACCGCTTAAACCCTAATAAATTAGTATAGAAATCAATCACATCGGGAGGTTTAAAACCCTAAAACAGCGAAATACACATCACACACAATGAAAACCAATGTTAATTCTATTTTCTTTCTGTAAACCCATTGTTTCAGAAAACCCATTTCTTCTTCCAATTACACTAGAAAAAGGGAAACCCATGTAAACCCTAAACCCTAGTAAATGAGAGATGATATTACCTCTAAGCTCATCAATCAAACCCTCAGAGAAAAAAGCACGAAACCCAGTATACCTGGTTGTACAAACAGAGTATATTCTCTTTTTCGCTTCCTCTTCACTACAAGATCAGAACAAACAAAAAAGAAAATAAAACCCAGATTTAATGAAATTTGAAGGAATAATTATAATTTAAAAACCTCCCGACAACAGAAGCGAGGGTTTTAACATAGGCATCGATCATTTCTTCTTCCAAAGGTTTCGGGCGTTCTGGGAATTCCAAAATGATAAGCCAATGATCATAATAACTGTCATTTAGGATAACCGATGGTCGTTGGCTACTACAGTTAGGAGATGGGTTGTTCAAAGGGGAGTAGCCGGACCCGGATGTCTTGGCTCGGGTCAAGATTTTGGTTGCTTCGGGGATAAAAACTGGGGTTTTGTTGAGGAGAGCAACAGTGAGGCGAGAACGGGAAGGAAAGGAAGAAGAAGAAGAAGCAGTGAGGGCGCGGCTTAAAAGGGTTGATAGAGATCGTCCGGCATTGAGGCAAGCCATTTTCCGGCGACGCTGCTGCTCTCTGATAATAAGTTTTGTTTCTTCGACACTAGTAAACTGAGACCCTAATAAATACCACGGTGTCACCGATTTATTGTTAAAAAAAAGAAAAAGAAAAGAAATATTGCAATATCATATCTTTTGAAATCACAAAATAAATTATATTTAATTATTTTAAATATGTTTTTATCTAAAGTAGACTGAGACAAGCCATTTTCCGGAAACGCTACTAGATTGAGATTGTAATAAAGACCACAAGTTTACCGATTTATTATTAGAAAAGACAGAAATTTTGTGTATATCATATCATATCATATACTTCTTTCTTCTTTTCATCTAATTTATTAGTATCATATCATATCTTTCTTATTTGTGTATCTAATTTTAAAATTTGAATTCCACCATGTATTAATGTTTATATAAAGACTGAATTCCTGAAATTTAAATCTTCTAACTTTTTCCTTTTACATAATCTTTTAATCAATATATTTATTTTTTAAATAATTATTTTATAGTAATCTAATAATTATTCTGTTTAATAATTTAGGATAAATCTTTTGTAAAATCTTTAAGATATATTTATCACTTCATAATTTTTATTTCTCTTTTTAAATTATACCATTTATTAAATATCTTACACTTGTTTTATTGATTTTCAAATTTTATTATTTGATATTTATATTTAACAATACTATTTATTTTAAATAATTTAAATTATTTTTAAAGTCATTAAAATATTTATTTAATTATTCGAAAGTTTTTATTTAAGTCATTAAATTGATTTGTCTTTTTCTTTAATTCTTTTTATTTTTTTAAGTTTTATATTTTTTCTTATTTTATTTTGTTTATTTATTTTATTTATTTTTCTTTTGTCATTTTTATTTTTTTCCGTATTTATTTATTATTAATTTTAAATGTTTTCTTAATTCTTCTTTATTTTATTTATTTATTTTATTTTTTATTCTTAATTTTAAATATATATTTTTTAAATTATTTTTTTTAAAGTTTAAATATTATTTATTAAATATTAAATATATATTTTTAATATATATTATTTTTCTACGTTGTTCAGATTTATTCTCCCACTAGTTGCCAGGTGGTCAGTGGACTGACTTCTTTAAAATGGATAAATGTGTTAAGCCAGAAAGTAGCCCATCACCCGACAGAAAAAAAAAAATATATATATATATATATATATCAAAATTCACCTGTACTCTAGTACGGTAGTACCATTACAGCAAATCACTATAGCAAAACAAGGCTTTAACGACGTTTTTAGTGGTGTTTGGACAAAAAACGCCGCAAATATTATACATTAAAACGCCGTTAAAAACTAAGTAATAGCGGCGTTTTTGGGTAAAAATCCGCTAAAGACCTAGAAATAGCTGCGTTTTTGGGTAAAACGCAGCTAAAAACTGAGAAATAGCAGCTTTGTAAACTCCTCATTCCTGCTATCAATCTTATCAAAATAAGTTTTAGACAACTACTGTGCACTTTTGATATAACCTTTAATTTATATTTTTTTTGAAACATTAAGGAAGCCTAAAAGTTCTATACTATTTTCGATTCCCTCACTTTCCTCTTATTTTCCAGCCGAAACAACTACATCTAAGCTCTCTACCACCCCAACTGCAACGAATTCTCCGACGATGTGAGCACGGCGTGACTCCGGTGAGCCACCCTCTCTCTCTTATACTATGTGTGCGTTGCAGATTCGGATCGAAAAAAAGAAAAAAATAGCATGTAATAACGATAGAACCACCTTTAAAATATCCTTTTAGCTTGCTCTCTATTGCTTTTTTGTGTATTTTGTATTCGAATTCCGTATTCTATTTCTCTGGAAAGAAAATAGAAAAAAAAGGTAAAAAAAAAGGCCCCCACGTACAGTTAAAATTCAAAGGCTTTATAGCCAAAATACAAATTGATTCCTGCTATTCTCTTACTTAAACCGCAGGTCGTGAGGACGTGGAGGAGAGTCCGACGTGGGCATGGGAGCAAAGTGGAGCGGGGCCGTGCTTGGTGTGCCGAAGCACGTGGGGCACTGAACGTGGGGCTGCTGCACAAGGGAAAGAAGGGAACCTGGGGTTTCTGAATTTGGGCCTTCTGTCATTGGGCCATGTAATTAGGCTAGGTTTTCCTTTTTGGGTTTATTATTTGTAAATGGACATTTAATATTTTTGTTTTATTTTGGTTTTTTGTAGGTGTATGGGCCTGGGCCAAAATTGGGTCTTACAGCTGCCCCTCTTTGCCCGTTGTTGTGTAATGAAAACGGAGCAAAGACCCTAAAAGGACCAATTTTGCCCGGCCTTGCCAAATCTTCGACTTCTTTAGTGCTCCTCTTCTTCAAGTAGTCTCGTTCCATCCCACTGCATCTTCAGGGGTATAGGAATTAACATTTTGATCTACTCCAATAAGTTTCAGAGAGAAGAGATTTCTAGCTTCAATCTACTCTACTGGCACTTAAAGGAGATAATAACTGGTAATTTCAACCTGTTCCACTACTGCTTAGGGACATAAGGTTCGTATCTTTAACTTGCTCTCTGCAACTTCAGAGAGATTAGGTTTGCTATCTTCGATCTGCTCCACTACTGTTTAGGGAGATAAGATCTGCTATCTTCAGTCTGCTCCACTGTGACTTCAGGGAGATAAGACTTGTAACTTCAACCTGCTCTCTGCAACTTCAGAGAAATAAAGTTTGCTAACTTTGATCTGCTCCACTACTGCTTAGGGAGATAAGATCTGTAATCTTCCAGCCTGTTACCCTACTACTTAAGGAGTTAAATCCTGCTCATCGTCTTCGATCTGCTCTACTACTGCTTAGGGAGATAAAATCTATCATTTTCTAGCCTGTTACCCTACTGCTTAGGGAATTAAGGCTCACCGTGTAACGCCCCTAACCCAAATCCGTCACCGGAATAGAGTTCGGAGCATTACCGAAGTTACCGATTTATTTATCAGATATTTTACTTCATCTAACATTCATGTTTGAAACCAATTAAAATTAAACATGTTGTCCCTTAAACGTGCTTATTTTTCTCGACATGTTTTACTTGAATTTATTAAATGTTTCAACATACTTAGTTTCCTTGTATTAAGTATAACAGATAATCACATATTTACATGTCATGATAAATATCATTCTCTTGCCATTTCTTCATAAACATAAATTAGGTAATTTATCATATCAATATTTCATGTATTTAAAAATACAATTCAAGTTACACCAACTTACCTCATTGTTTATTCATGTTTATAATTTCAATAATCTCTTTTCTTTTCCACGTTCTAGTCTCATATTTGAGTCATCCGGATCTTTATAAATAAAGATGATTGTCATTTTCATTTATTTCATGTTCTAATACATTCAACTAATGTTCTAAACAAAATTTACCATTTTGCCCCTAAACTTTTAATTAATGACGATTTCATCCTTAGGCTCAGAGAATAAAATTCTTGCAATTTAATCCTTAAAACATATTTTTCACCGAACTTGAACTAAATTAATAATTCCATTTAAATTTTGCAATTTAAATAATAAAATAATCCTTTTCATGCAAATTGGTCATTTCTAACATTTTTACAAATTTGCCCATAAAATTTTACTTTTATTCAATTTAGTCCCTGAGCCTAAAATATACAAATTATCCATGCTAGATGAATATTCATACATATTTTCCTCCTCCTCCTCTCCATTCCACATCCTTAATTTATATAACATGCTATAAGTAACATTATCAATAATTTCACTATTCACTTATATGTATATTCAAAACTGTCCATTTGTGTCATGGTTACCAAATTATTTATATCTTGAGCTACAGAACTCGAAATTAAGATCCGTAAATTTTTCTTGAAACTAGACTCATATATCTTCTTACCATAAAATTTTCAGAATTTTTGGTTTAGCCAATTAATACAGTTTATTCATTAAAGTTTCCCCTGTTACAAAGTCCAACAGCTCTGACCTCTCTTCACTAAAAATCAATTATCTCATAGTACGATTTTCATATAGTGTTTTTGATTGTTTATAATGAAAATAGACTCATTAAGGAATCTAACCATATAAATTATGTCTCAAAATTATTTTTATACAATTTTTAATGATTTTCCCAAGTCAGAACAGTGGATCCCGAAATCATTCTGAACCAGTCTCACAAAAACCTAAATATCTCAGAAAACAGAATTCCTTTACTTGCTCTGTCTCTTTTATATGAAAGTAGACTCAACAAGCTTTAATTCCATATCTCACTCAACTTCTAATTCAATTTATACCATTTTTGGTGATTTTTCAAAATTAGACAATTGCTGCTGTCCAAAACTGCTTTAGTGTAACATGTTGATTTCTATTTTGTCCCAAATTTCACAATTCATACAATTCAGTCCTTACTCAATTAACCCCTCAATTGAGCTAAATTTCTCATTTAATACTTTTCTCTGTCATTTTAAACAACTTCATAACCTTTGAAATTCAGAATTTTAATACTAGGCCTTAATTTCAACTCTTTCATAATTAGGTCCTAAAACCAATTTCCATCAACTTTACTTGATAAAATCATCATATAACAAAATTAAAGCTTCAATTCAATATTTATTCATCATATGCTTCCAGCACTAATCCACATCAACTTTAAAAATTAGCCATAGAATGAAAAACTAATGAATTAATAAGTTGGACCCAATTGTAAAAGTCTAATAAACATAGAAATTTCAAGGAGAAAGCAAGAATTAAACTTACATGAAGCTTGAGTATGAAAACCAGCTTGAACTCTCTCCCATGGATGTTTTTCAGCTGAAGGAAATGAAGAGAAATGAAGAGAATTCTAGATATTCCAATTTGGTCCCATTTTTATTTAACTAATTTTGGCAATTTTCCAATTTTACCCTCATTTCACCCATTCCCTGATTTTTTCTCAGCTATTGCCGCCCAAAATATCTCTTTTGGGCTTATTTTCACTTTAGGTCCTTCCTCATTTGACAATTGAGCTATTTAATCCTTCTAGCAACTTTTACACCTTTTTCAATTTAGTCCTTTTTATTTAATTAACCATCCAAACGTCAAAATTTTCTAACGAAATTTTAATAATACCTTATTAACACTCCGTAAATATTCATAAAAATATTTATGGCTCGATTTATAACACCGAGATCTCGATACCTCTCTTTCTCGATTTCTTGGCTAAATAAATCTTTATAAAACACAATTTACTTTTTCAAAAATCTTTTAAAAACTACATTTGGCTCGTAAATATTAAATAATATAATCTACGAGTTCATTTGTCAGATTTGGTGGTCTCAAACCATTATTTTCGACATCACTGAAATTTGGGCTATTACAATTCCACTGTAGAAATTTTCGGGGTGTTACACACCGTCTTTGATTTGCTCCACTACTGCTCAGGGAGATAAGATCTATAATTTTCCAGCCTATTGCCCTACTGCTTAGGGGGTTCAGGCTCATCATCTTTGATCTGCTCCACTATTGCTTAGGGAGATAAGATCTGTAATTTTTAGCCTGTTACCCTATTAATTAGGGGGTTAAAGCCTGCTCATCGTCTTCGATCTGCTCCACTACTGCTTAGGGAGATAAGATCTATAATTTTCCAGCCTGTTGCCCTACTGCTTAAGAGATTAAGGCTCACCGTCTTCGATCTACTCCACTATTGCTTAGGGAGATAAGATCTGTAATTTTTAGCCTGTTACCCTATTGTTTAAGGAGTTAAGGCTAGTGGCTTAAATTTGCTCCATTGCTGATATATAGAGATAAGATTTGCCGAAATTTGATCTACTCCGCTCCTGCTCAGCAAAGATAAGATCTGCTGAAATTTGATTTGTTCCACTCCTTCTCAGTGGGATAAGATCTGCTATCTTTAACCTGCCCCACTTCTGCTCAGTGGAGATAAGGCTAGTGGTCGAAATCTACTCCATTACCGATACATGGAGATAAGATTCACTGAAATTTGATCTGTTCCACTCCTGCTCAGTGGGATAAGATCTGCCGAAATCTGTAATTTTAATCAATCTTACTACACTGTCTACTGGGGAATCCATCAGTAGAAGTGATTTCCTAGGGTTTATGCTTATGCAAAATGATTAAGATGCTATGATCAACATAAATCAAATACTCCTAACTAAATGTATTATGAATGACATTTGTATGAATGTAGAATGTCATGAAAATGATCCCATTTTTAATGCTTGGGCTGCCATTATTCGCCGTTTGTTAAAGCTATCGCTTCACTGATGCGAGTCTTCTTGTTCAGTTGATATTTTCTGACAGAAAACTCATAGAAACAACCCCAACCGGTTTGCCCCACTAAAACTTCAAGGTCCAGTCCAATGTACTTCTGGGATATAAAGCTTGCACCATCTTCAAACTCTCTCACTGCAACTCAGGGGAATATAATCTGATTCCTCTTCAATCCATTCTCATCACAATTCAAGAGTATAGGATTTGGCTTTTCTTCCATCAGCTTGGTTTATTACACTATTCATTGGGTGTCATGACCAGATATGTATGCCTGATATTTGCATGAATGTAGAATATCATTTTCTTTTGAGAATGATCCCCTTTTCAAACTTGGGTTGACATTGCTCGTTATTTTGTCAAGATTGTATCACCAACGCAATATTTGTCTTTGATATCTTTGACAGAAAATTTTAAGAGGTAATCTCTAAGACAATTCCAACCCTTAGGCTTGGTAAATTCTAAACAACAGTTCTGTTTCAGGTTCCCGTATTATTTAGAAACTACTAGAGTAATAAGCAAAACTTCTTTTGTGAAAGTATTATTAGTCATTTGATCATTATTTCAATGCACAATGCTCGACAAAAATCATAACCATGGACAGAAAAGTAAATTTATTGGGAGCACAGCTCGAAACAAATAAGTCAATCAAATATAGCAAGTGTATAAAGAAGGAAATTTATTAGGAACATATCTTGAAACAAATAAAGTAATCAAAGATAGTAAATTCAAAATAAGTAAAATGAGAAACTAGGTGCCTCAGATATCGCAGCCTGAGCTTCCCTGTACGAACTTCTTGATGATCATTTTGAGCTCAATATGTGTTTAGGGGATCTGAAGTATTTTGTCAATACCCCAGGATGTAACATACTTCCTTATTGTTAACTTAGGCATAGTAAGACTACCGCATGCCCCACTTTCGATCAAAATTTGAGCAGCCCTTTTTGGGTTTTCAACTCAAATCCCCTTTGGTCTCAAAGCGCCCTTTGCGGGTTTTCACCTTGGCCTCTCCTTTTCCTTTTCTTTTTCTCTTTTTTTTTATTTTTCTCTTCTTTTTCCTTTTTTCTTTTTCTTTCTTCAGAAGTGAAGAATTCTTCGATTGAATCTAAATTCGCAGGGTCAGGTCGGTTCTTACCATCTACCTTGATCAACATCAATGCCCCTCTAGGGATAAGGTCATTCTCAATTCGACATCCATTTTCTCTGAGATCCTTTTGTATGGGAAGGATCATTCTCAAAACTAAGTTCCCTTGATGAAATTTTCTGAAACGATATTTCTGTCATCACTTTGTATCATTTTAGTGTATTTAATCGTGACGGATAATTTCTGACCTCCTTTCTTCAATCAGGTTCGCTTAATCATCGGAATTTAATTTATTCTCCTTTAACCAACTTTGACTCTAACAAAACTCGTAGAGAAGAAAACTCGACAGACAAAACCACATTCATTCTCTAAATCAACGAGGAAAAGCGTTGCCCCGGTAGAGGTTCTGATGAAGGCTCTCATGATCCTTTTTACTTTTTTTTGTACCGTTTATTTTCGAGCAAGATGGTGTTTAATCTTGAACAGTCCGGATGCTTCTGATATCGTGCTATTGTTTAAATTTAAAACATCATCAGATATGATTCTTTTTGGTACTCCATACTGACATAGAATCTACTGGCTATTGACCTCGCATCATTGACATATGAAGTAGCTTCTGTCCACTTGGCAATGTAATCAACGACCACAAAAGATGAATCGATACTCGTCAGAGGCTTTTGGTGAAATCGGCCTGACGACATACATGCCCCATATAAAAGAAGATTATGGGTTCTATTGATTCTTTGCAACATGAAGTTTACTTCTCATCTTGTAAACCGTCATTAACAGATCAGAAATAAGCTATAATCTTAGTCATCTTCAAAGTCCTGAGATCCCACTAAACACATATCTTGTTCAAAATTAGATTCTAAGTTAGTAGTAGTGTCGCTCATATTATTGATATCTGGAGACCTATTATAAGGACTAAAGAAAATTTGAAGAACAAGAGAAACGAAGAATATTTACTCGTGTGATATAATCATGAATGAAATGAAAAGAAAAGTTGCTTGAAATGAGAAACAAAAGATGTATTTTATTGAAATAAAGATGTTGGACATAAGTCTATTTCACAAAAGGATTCTTATTGCCTTTAGGCTTAAAGCAACAAGTGTATTTTGAATATGACTCTAGATTAGCTCTAAAAAAATACAAGGATCTCTTCCACCGTCCCATTGTTCAAAACACTCCCAAGTATGCAAATGTGAATGCCTGTTAAATTATCTTCTTCGCATCATCGATTATTGCGTTTACCCCATTATCAGTATAGTTGGGTAACAGATTTTCTACACCAGACTGGTTGTCAAACTTCACAATGCCCCTTTCGATAAGCCTTTCAACTAACTTCTTAAAAGTGATACAATTTTCTATCGAGTGCCCCGTGATTCCCGCGTAGTATTCGCATTGGGCATTTTCATTGTACCACTTAGGGTATAGAGGTTGCACGGGTTTCGAGTAGAACGGAGCTACCACACGCGCATCAAATAGATTTTAGTATAACTCCCTATAAGTCATTGGGATGAGAGCGAACTGGAGTTTTTTTGAGTTCAGCCTCGAGCTAGATTCCTGCCTTGAGGGGCCTTGAAAGCTAGTAGTTACAGCCTCCGGCTGGCCTACAGTGACCAATTTGGAATACCCTTTGCTCACATTGTTCACCTCATATTCATTTTTCTTTGGGGTTGACCTTTGAGTGCTTACTCCTGTATTTATCTTCCCGCATCTTACCGCATTCTCTATCATCTCTCCAGACATTATTATATCTGAGAAAATCATAGTAGTGCTTCCTAACATGTGGTTAATGAACGGGGCTTTTAGCGTGTTGATGAAAAGCATTGCTGTTTCTTTCTCCAAGAGAGGTGGTTGTACTTGTGTGGCTACCTCCCTCCACCTCTGAGCATATTGCCTGAAGCTTTCATTTGACTTTTTTCCCATGTTCTGTAATGTAATTTTGTCTGGCGCTATATCTATTACATGGCCATATTGCTTCATGAAAGCTTGTGCCAAATCTTTCTATTCTTTTCATTAACTAATTTGGCCCCGATTCAACTGATTATACCATTTGGCCGCTACCCTAGTCAAACTATCTTGGAAACAGTGAATCAATAACTGATCGTTATTGATATATCCTGTCATTCTCCGACAGAATATTATGATGTGAGCCTCAGGGCAACTAGTCCCGTTGTATTTTTCAAACTCCGGCATCTTAAACTTTGGAGGAAGCACTAAGTCCAGGACTAGGCTCAATTCCTTAGCGTCAATTCCACCGTGGTATTCAGCACTCTCTAACACCTTAAACTTCTTCTCAGGCCATTTGCATTGATCTTCTAACTGCTTTGGTAGATCCATTCTTACCTTTCCAATTTCTGTTGTATCATCAAGGTCGGGGATATCGAAATTTACCAGATTATTTCTGGGATTAGAGCTTGAGCCTATCGGGAAATTTATCGGGGCTGAAGTACCAGTTTGACATGGAGGTTTAATGCTAACAGATACCCTTGGCTGCGGAGTTTAAATGTTTGGAGGAATAAAACCTGGGGGGACAGAATAGTTTTCGTTATCATACCCAGGATTAACCATTGGGCTTTTCCTCTATTTGAGGCTCCAGCTAACATTTGTGAAAACTGATTCATCATGTTTTTATGGGATTCCAACATCTGATCCTTCATATCCTGCTGAATTTTAACTATTTGTTCTTGCATCTGTAAATGCAATTGCTCTTGCATTTCCTTCTGCATTTGTTCCAATTTCTCTAATCTTTGGTCCATGGCTATCGTTTTCCTTCGTGTGTAGTACTGGTATTCCAGGGTAACTAGAGAACAATCTTAAATTAATTAGAGTCCTTCTATAAAATGTAATGCATACGATGCAATGTAATGTAAATGCATGGTGAATACAAAAAAGAAAGAGAGACGTTGATTCTGAATTCAATTTCATTAGAATAACTTTTCTAGAAAAATAAACTTCTTTACATAAAATAGATTTCATATGCGGCCCTGCCCTCATAGTCCAAGCGAAGATATCGATCTTTTCTTTCATATTGGGATGTAGGGCCAAACCTCGCGAACTTTTCAGCGAATGCCTCTACTAGCTCCTTTTGCTTGATTCGGGCCATAACTCACTGCTCAGTTATCCTCGCGATACTCGTTTAACCTCTTTAAGAAAGTTGAGATGTGACGTCTCTCAAGTAATCCTTGTTGGCTTGATTTCTCGCAATAAAATAACTATCATCCTTTTCTCATTGTGTTTACTTGGACCATATTTGGACGACCGCATTATAATCTACTTTATCAAGAAATTTATTTCCTTATAACAAACTATTCTTTTTAGCAACCGAATATAAATCAACACCTCCTTTCTAAAATAATGCAATGCAATGCAATATGATACAATCATAAACAAAACGAAACACGTTAGTATAGGAAAAATAAATAGCCTAGAACACCTATTTAGATGACCACTAAAGTTTGGTGTAGTTCTACCTAAGGTTGGCTCCTAAGGTTCACTATATATGGTTCGGTTCTAAAGAAAGGGTACCTGAACCAGCAGATTCCTTGATCCTCACCCATTATAGGCTCATATAAACCAAGTTCAGTTCAGGGGGATACATTTCCCCATGGCCATGCCAAGGTGAAAACCTCACGAAGACATAGGTACGGATGTATTCCGGAAGCGATCCCTTAGCCCATGCGGAGGTGAAAACCTCACGAAGGCATAGTTTCTCACTCCCACTTAAGAGGTGCGACGACAACAGTCATGCCATATGATGCGAAAACATATCGAAAGATTCAACCAAAAAAAAGTAAATTCAACAAGGACACAGAAGATGCAATGCGAGGATCGTAGATTTTTAGAAAAACAAACTTCAAATTTTGACAAGACGACAGAAAATAATCAATTTACAGCTCGACTCTCTTTAAGGTGGTCCCTAGTAAAGTCACCAAGCCGTCAAAACCATTTTTTTGAAAACGGGGATTGACTTTTGAAAATGAAAATTTGGAGTCGCCACCAATCATTTTTTGAGGTGCAATTGGGCCACCTTATAAAACTTTTTGGTCTACAAATTTTAAGAAAAACAGGTTCGGGAGTCGGTTACGTACGAGGAAGGATTAGCACCCTCGATACGCCTAAAATTGGTACCTTATCGATTAATTTATGTCTTAATGTCGAAAATTGAAGATTTGAAAAGAGTTCAAAACACGATCCTCCTTTTTGCTGATTTTTTAAAACATTTGGGTAAATTAAACTTGTGTTGAAGACCATTTCACATCAAAGTAAAATGTCACATCCAGTACGTTAGGACACAACATTCTCGACCCTCGAGTATGAGCTTGCCTTTTATTTAAAACGTGCATTTATTTTAAAAAGGGTATTCGAATATTTAAATCAAACGTAAAACCACAACACAGTACGGTAGGGCATGATTTTTCGAATTTTTTAAATACAAAACATTGCCTCCACTTTCCAAAACTTTAAGAAATCCTATAAGAAGGATATTTTAATATTTGGATCGAACTAAAACCGAAACCCAATATGGTATGGCACAATTTTTCGAGCTTCCAAATATCGAAAATTGCCTTTGTTTTAGGAAAAAAATTTGGAAAATAAATCGATAAGAAGGATATTCGAATACTTAAATCGAATAAAAAAATAAAACCCAGTACGATAGGGCACGTTTCTTTAAAACGTCTAAGTACGGAAAATTGTCTTTATTTAGAAAAAACAAATTGAGAATAAATGAATAAATGAATTAAAGAGATTTAAAATTAAAAAAAAAAACAATAATAATATGCAACATGAAAATAATAATACAATAATAAACTCAACAATATATATATTAAATGTCGCCATGGTACATAAAAGAATTTGTAATAAAAAAAACTACATTTTGAAAGAATATGCAAAATAGATTTGACAAGAATATATACAGATTTAGAAGAAATTATATAAATAAAATAAAATTAATAATGTATATGAAATAAAACTAATTTCATCACATGCATAATAATAATGTATAAAAAATATTTTGATTAAATAATATACAAGAATTTAGAATAATACTACATAAAATGGAATTTTAAAATAACACTTTGCAATCTAATAAAAAACAAAGTAAAATTATTAAAGTAAACCAAGATGTACGCTTAAATACACTTAAAAAAAAGTTGAATGCTAAATGAATTTTAAAAAATGAATTATACAAATTAAAATGAGAAAAAGATCTTAATTGAAACAAAAAAAGGGGTTAATAAATAAAATAAATCATTAAAACAACATCAAGGGCAAAAATACAATGAGTGTAAATCAAAGAGGACTAAAAAACAAATAAACCAAATGCCAAAACGAAATGTTTAACCGCGACCAATTTGAAACTGTGCACAAATTCTAGGGGAAAATTTAAAAACAAAGAAGATATAAATAGGGCTTAATCAAATGATGGCGCAAATAGGAAGGACTAAACACAAAATTCCCTATTTAAGGGGGAAATGCGTGTGGACCAGGTCAAACACGCTATCTTTTCCCCCCTCTCAATTGCACTGCTGTGCACTTTTAATATAACCTTTATTTTTTTTTTTTTGAAACATTAAGGAAGCTTAAAAGTTCTATACTATTTTCGATTCCCTCACTTTCCTCTTATTTTCCAGTCGAAAGAACTACATCCAAGCTCTCTACCACTCCAACTGCAACGAATTCTCCGACGATGTGAGCACGACGTGACTCCGGTGAGCCACCCTCTCTCTCTTATACTATGTGTGCGTTGCAGATTCGGATCGAAAAAAAAGAAAAAAACAGCATGTAATAACGATAGAACCACCTTTAAAATATCCTTTTAGCTTGCTCTCTATTGCTTTTTTGTGTATTTTGTATTCGAATTCCGTATTCTATTTCTCTGGAAAGAAAATAGAAAAAAAAGGTAAAAAAAGGCCCCCCGTACAGTTAAAATTCAAAGGCTTTATAGCCAAAATACAAATTGCTTCCTGCTATTCTCTTACTTAAACCGCAGGTCATGAGGACGTGGAGGAGAGTCGGACGTGGGCATGGGAGCAAACGTGGAGCAGGGTCGTGCTTGGTGTACCGACGCGAGTTGGGCGCTGAACGTGGGACTGTTGCGCAAGGGCAAGAAGGGAACCTGGGGTTTCTAAATTTGGGCCTCCTGTCATTGGGCCATGTAATTGGGCTGGGTTTTCCTTTTTGGGTTTATTATTTGTAAATGGACATTTAATATTTTTGTTTTATTTTGGTTTTTTGTAGGTGTATAGGCCTGGGCCAAAATTGGGTCTTATAAGTATTATTTACCTTAAAAGTGCCGAATTTGGTATGAGTTACCTCGACTGTACTGTATGGGAAAATGTTGAGTATCGTAAAAGGAATTGCTCCATTAGGTCCAAAAGTGGCAACACAAGGTTCTGCTTCATCTAACAGTACTTTCTCTCCAACCTTCAATTGATTCGATTCACCTTTAAGTTTATCATGACACTTCTTTGGTTCATTGTATATTCTCGATTTCTTATTAACTTTTTTTCACCATTAATCTAGTTCCCCGATTTGTAATCTTCGTTCCTCTAGAGTTGTTCATGGCTCAATCACTTTATCTCTAGGGATTTCCTGCATAGAAGTTTTAGCCAAGATGTTATTCTCGTGGAAAGAATTCGTAATATCATCTTGATCACTAAATAGTCTGACGGAATCAGGAGCTTGAAGTTTAATCGTGTCATCACCTACACAAAGCGTTAGTTCTCCTGTACCAACATCAATAATAGTTCTAGCAGTTGCTAAAAATAGTCTACCCAGAATTAAGGGTACGTCACTGTCCTCATCCATGTCTAGGACAACAAAATTGACTAAGAATATAAATTTGTCAATTTTAACAAGCACATCTTCAACAATACCCCTAGGGAATCTAATAGTTTTATCTTCCAACTATATACTCATCCTAGTTTGTTTGGGCTTCCTAAGACCTAGTTGCTTAAACATTTTATAAGGCATGATGTTAATACTCGCCCCTAAGTAGGCCAAAGCATTATTAACAGCTAAACTACCAATTAAACAAGTAATAGTAAAACTCCTTGGATCCTTCAATTTACTGGGTTGTTTATTCTGCAAAATGGCCTAGCAAACTGTATTCAACTCTACATGTGAAGAATCATCTAACTTCTATTTGTTTGCCAGAAGCTCATTTAAAAATTTAACCGAGTTGGGCATTTGTGAAAGAGCTTCAATAAACGGTAAGTTAATATGTAACTTTTTTAAAATGTTAAGAAATTTAACAAATTGTTCGTTCATGTGGTCTTTCTTTGTCGCTTTAGGGTATGGCACGCGAGGTGTGTATTATCTGTTCACTGGGTTTTGTTTGTTCTGGCTTTCATCCACCTTATCTTGACTTACCACTGTTTCTTTCCTTAGTTCTAGTTTAGGCTCAACTAACCGTTCTTCATATTAAACAGTTGTCGTATAAAGCTACTCTCTTAGGTTAGCCTCAGTGTTGCTGGGCAAGCTACCTGGTGGTCTCTCTGAAATCATCTTAGCCAGCTGTCTTATTTAATTTTGAGACCTTAAATCGACACTTGCTGGTTTTTAAGCCCTGTTTTAGTGTTTTGGAAACATGTTTCTGACACTGAGATGAATTTTGTTAGCATCTCCTCGAGGTTCGGCTTCTTTTCCTTCTGGTAAAGTGGTTAAAAACCAAGAGAGTATTGTGGTCTTTGATTGCCTTGACCACCCCAAGAAAAGTTGGGATGGTTCCTCCAACCTGTATTGTAAGTATTACTGTAGGGGTTATTCTAAGGTCTAAAATTATTACCCATATAGTTGACTTGCTCGCTTGTAGTGCTAGGGTCGTAAGCTAGGCATTCTGTATTATTCATTCTTTCTCTACTTATGTTACACTGCATCACCGGATGTACTTGTGTAGAGACACATAAACCATCAATCTTTTTATTTAAGAGTTTTACCTAATTTGAAAGCATACTAACCGAGTCGACGTTAAAAATACCGGTTACTTTTGTCAGCTTTATCCTCATGACTTGCCACTGATAATTGTTCAGTGACATCTCTTATATGAACTCCTAAGCCTCTTCAAGTGTCTTATTATTGATGGTTCCACCAGCAGCCACGTCGATCATTTGTCTAGTTGAAGGATTCAAACCGTTGTGGAAAGTTTGAACCTGTAGCCAAAGAGGTAACCCATGGTGAGGGCACTTCTCAATAAATCTTTGTATCTCTCACATGCATCATAAAGTATTTCTAAATCCATCTGCATAAACGAAGAGATATAATTCCTCAACTTTGTCGTTTTAGCAGGTAAAAAATATTTAAGTAAAAGTTTTTCGGTCATTTGTTTCCAAGTAGTGATTGACCCTCTTGGTAATGAGTTCAACCACTATTTAGCTTTATTCCGTAATGAAAAGGGAAATAATTGAAGGTGAATGGCATCGTCAAAAATGCCATTGATCTTAAAGGTCTCGCAGAATTCCAGAAATTTTGCTAAATGAGTGTTTGGATCCTCGTCCTACAAACCGTCAAACTGAACAAATTGTTGTATCATTTAAATCATGTTAGGTTTTAGCTCAAAATTATTTACAACAACAACAGGTCTAACTATAATCGATTTAGTTCCTGTTAAATTTGGCTTAGCATAGCCGTACATAGTATAAGGAGCAGGATTCTGATTTATTGGATTTACGGCAACCATAGGAGGCAGCGGGCTGTTTTGATTTTCAAGCATCTTCTCGGTGTTATTGGTGTCGTCCTCATGCTCTTCCTCTATATACTGTAGACTTCGCCTTATTTCTCTACGATTTCTACGAGCTGTAATTTCAATTTCGCTGTCAAAAAATAGAGGTCCTGACAGGTTTCTTCTAGTTATAAACTATAAAAACCTGCCAGAAGTAAATAGAAGAAAAATTAGTAATTAAAATAAAAATTAAATTAAATTGAAATAAAAATAAAAATGGCTAAAGTAATAAAAATTAAGCGTTCCTAATATCTTAGTCCTCGGAAACGGCGCCAAAAACTTGATGGTTACTAAACTAACTAAGAATTCGACTAAGGCAAGCGCACCTATCGAACAGTAGTATAGTTTTAGTGAGACCGGAAATATCTTATCCACAAGGACTAAAAGTATTAGTAATTACTATCTTTTTATTATCTAGCCTAAGAATTAAATGGATGTTTTTAAACTAAGATTAAGTATCTACTTAACTAAGAACAAGACAGAGATAAAAGTTGGAAAATGCTTTTTGGAAAACCGATAGAGAAGACAATACCTAAGGAATAGTCCACCTAGACTTCACTTATTACTTCTGAATTAGACGATTTATTCACTTGACTTAATCCGTAGAAATCTCTAGTTTATGTTAATATCTCTCTCGAGACTAAAAACAACTGACTTTAGGTTGATTAATCGAAATCTCTTTCTAATTAAAACCCCTATTGTCGCATTAACTCGATTTATAGATTCCCTTATTAGATTTGACTTTAATCAGGCAAATTTATGTCGTCCTATCTCTAGAATTGCATGTAACTTCGCTTAATTATGGAAGATCTACTCTTAAATAAGGACTTTTGCTCCACTGAATAAGCACATCAAAACCTAAATTAATATCATAGAATATTAAAGCAAGGATTAAGATTCATAATTAAGAATAAGAACAAGTATTTATCAAATAATTCAAAAGATAATAAGATTCGTCTTAGGTTTCATCTTCCCTAGGTATCTAGGGAATTTAGTTCATAATAATAGGGGAAAACATCTCAAAATTTAGAAAATAACAAAACATAAATGAACCCAAAAACTTCGGTAGAAATTAATGGAGATCTTCAGTCTTGAAGTAAATCCTGCTTCTAAGCTGGTTTCAATGGCTGTCCTTGAGTATTTTCTGCGTTCTACTCCCTGTCTCCTTTGATCCTCTTCTCAGGTGTTTATATAGACTTTGGAATGCCCAAAATAGCCCAAACTTAGCCTTTTCCGAATAGAATTAGACTTAAGTTGTAATAGCCCAAATTTTAGTAATGTTGGGAATTGTGGTTCGAGACCACCGAATTCGATAAATGAATTCTTTTATAATATTATTTAATATTTACGAGCCGTATGTAATTTTTAAAAGATTTTTGAAAAAGAAAATTATGTTTGTAAAGATTTATTTGGTCAAGATATCGAGAAAAAGAGGTATTGAGATCTCGGTGTTATAAATCGAGCCATAAATATTTTTATGAATATTTAAGGAGTGTCAATAAGGTAATATTAAAGTTTCGTTAAGAAATTTTAAGATTTTGGTGGTCAATTGAGTAAAAAGGACTAAATTGAATAATGTATAAAATTGTGAAAAGTGATGAAATAGCTCAATTGTCAAATGAGGAAGGATTTAAAGTGCAAATAAGCCAAAGGAGATATTTTGGGCGGCAATAGCTGAGAAAAATCAGGAAATGGGTGAAATAAGGGTAAAATTGGAAAATTGCCAAAAGTAGCTAAATAAAAATGGGACCAATTTGGAATATCTAGAATTCTCTTCATTTTCTTCATTCTCATCAGCTGAGAAACAGCCATGGAAGAGGGTTCAAGCTGGTTTTTCATACTCTAGCTTCATGTAAGTTTAATTCTTGCTCTCTCCTTGAAATTTCTATGTTTTTGGACTTTTACAATTGGGTCCAACTTATTAATTCATTAGTTTTTGATTCCATGGCTAATTTTTAAAGTTGATGTGGATTAGTGCTGGAAGAATAAGATGAATAAATATTTAATTGAAACTTTAATGTTGTTATATGATGATTTTATCAAGTAAAATTTATGGAAATTGGTTTTAGGACTTAATTGTGAAAGAGTTGAGATTAAGGCCTAGTGTTAAAATTCTGATTTTCAAATGTTATGAAGTAGTTTAAAATGATAGAGAAGAGTATTAAATGAGAAAATTAGCTCAATTGAGGGGTTAATTGAGCAAGGACTGAATTGTATGAATTGTGGAATTTGGGACAAAATAGAAATCAACATGTTACTCAAGAGTAGGTTTGGACAGCAACAGTTGTCTAACTTTGAAAAATCATAAAAAATAGTAGAAATGGAATTAGAAGTTGAGTGAGATATGAAATTAAAGGTTGTTGAGTCTATTTTCATATAAAAGAAACAGAGAAAGCAAAAGAATTCTGTATCTTGAGATATTTACATTTTTGTGAGACTGGTTTAGATTGATTTTGTGATCCCCTGTTCTGATTTGTAAAAATCATTAAAAATTGTACAAAAATAGCTATGGAACATAATTTGTATGGATGGAATCCTTATTGAGTCTATTTTTAGAAGAAATAAATATGAACATCTTTTGAATTCTGTATAAAGAGAAATTGAAATTTTAGTGAAGAGTGGTCAGGGCTGTCGAGTAGCGAAACAGGGGAAAGCTTTAACTAATAAACTGTATTAATTGGCCACACCAAAAATTCTGGAAAAATTATGGTAAGAAGATATGTGAGTCTAGTTTCAAGGAAAATTTACGGATCTGAATTTTGAGTTCTGCAGCTCAAGATAAAAATAATTTAGTGGCTATGACACGGATGGACAGCTTGAAAATGTACATAAGTAAATAGTAAAAATTATAGAAAATGTTACTTACAAGTGTGTTGTTTACACTAAGGATGTGGAATGGAGTGGAGGAGGAGGAAAATATATGAATGATTTGTATTTAAATTAAGTATATGAATGATTTGTATTTAAATTAAGCATATGCCTGATTGTAATCGATACATGTTGAATCAGAAGTGGTATAATGTTTTATTTCTTGATATTTATATGAATTATACGACTAACGGAGATAATGAGGATGTATATTAGGATTTCATGAGCAGAATGGCTGAATATGTTTTGCAGAAATCAACTCGAACGATTCCAGCTCAATGACAAGATGAATTGACGGAAAAGACCATGGTTGGACCATGGCAACAAGTGAAAAGTGGTAGCTTCGGCTGCCTGATCAAGTGAAAGTGGTAGCTTCGGCTACAAGTGAAAAGTGACTTCCGTATAAGACCATAGCTGGGCTATGGCATCGGAAGAAAGTGATAAGTGATTTCCGTATAAGACCATAGCTGGGCTATGGCATCGGAAGAAAGTGATAAGTGATTTCCGTATAAGACCATAGCTGGGCTATGGCGTCGGAATAAAGTGACATGTGACTCCCGTGTAAGACCATAGCTGGGCTATGGCATCGGAATAAGATGATAAGTGATCCGTGTAAGACCATAGCTGGGCTATGGCATCGGAATAAGATGATAAGTGATCCGTGTAAGACCATATCTGGGATATGGCATCGGTGTAATGCGTGCTTAAGATGTAAGACCATAGCTGGGCTATGGCATTCTAATGAAAAGTGATGAATTGACGGTTAAGTCCATGGTTTTACCATGGCATAGTGATAGTGAAAATGTAAGACCATAGCTGGGCTATGGCATTTTATCGAAAGTGAGGAATTGACGGATAAATGAAAAGACCATAGCTATGCTATGGCATCAGTGATCATCAGTGAAATTCAATGCGTATCGACGCACATCAAAGAACGCAAGACTATGATTGTACCGGGCAGAAAGTGAATAAGTAAAATACCATAGTTGGATGAGACTATGGCATCAGTGAAAAATGACGATTTCCAAATCGGTAAAGTTTTGGTAAGTATCATTTGAAATTATGCAATAGAATTTAATTGAGCACTGAGATTAGGCTTAATAAATGATTTGCCATTCTAAATCATGATTGGAACAATAGCTAGTGAATTACATGTTTGTGAATTGACATTTAAAGTTTGGTAAGTGATATGTGATTATTATTGGTATTGGTTCTAATGTTTGTGTACTTTTCGACGTTGAAATGATTCAACGTATAAACTTAGCATAAGAATGAGAATGAGACTAATATGAATAAGTTCAGATATGTTCATGAGTTTTATGAGCATTGAATTGATAAAGCTTGTGAATTGTGTGGTATATTATGTGAAAGAATATGGCATGGATTATTGAATCCCTACAAGTTACAATGTGAAATGAAAAACTGTTTTCATTATGTTATATTAAGTTATAAATGGTATAAGGAATGTAAAATGTAATGGAAATGGTTTAATTACATGTGTGGCACTTAATGTGCGAGAATATGAGTATCTGATATATTTGTATTGATTCAATGAAAAAAAAATATGGTAATACGAGGACAAATAGTAATACTGAGAAATATGAGCTCAGCAAGTAAGTGATTTTCAGTACTATGAGTTTATGACATGAATAGGAGTTTAAATGATTGAGTGTGTGTGACATCTGTATTAGTCAAATGTAATGGCTTATATTAGCTATTGTGGCTGTAAATCTGATTATATATACATGCATGTGTTATGGATTTTATATGATGATATAATGATTATGGTAGGAATGTGACAAAGACGTGAGTAAAATCTAATATCTCTAATGCATGAGAAATTGACATGATCACAATATGTCTATGAACGTTTAAGTGTCCATGTCTGCCTTGTTGTATTGTATTGTATAAGTATGTGTTTGTATGATGTGAAGGTGATATAAAGGGCTTGGTAAATAGCCTGACACTGTCCACACGGCTGAGCACACGGGTGTGTGCGCTGGCCGTGTGAGTTTGGGCAGATTGCTCCACGGGCTGTTGGCACGGCCGTGTTAGAGGTCTACACGGGCGTGTGTGTGTGGAGTCACACGGGCGTGTGACGTAATTGTTAACAAATTTTAAAGGCATCTTTTTAAGTGCTTGAGAGTCCCCGGTTTGGTCTCTAACCACCTCGAATGAATGTTTTGGGCCTCGTAAGCCAGTTTAAGGGGATGATATGCGTGTAAAAGAAAAATTTTAAATTGATCAAAATTTTACAGCCCGATTTATACGATTGGTTGAGTGTAAGTCCGGTAACACCTTGAACCCAATTCCGTCATTGTATAAGGGCAAAGGGTGTTACATTTAGTGGTATCAGAGCCATGGTTTAGTCGGTTCTCGGACTAACATAGTGTAAGTAAGTCTAGTTATAAATGTCATAGTACTATCTGTGAAAGTGTGATATTTCTCAGCACTAGCGAAACTGTTTCCTAAGACAGAAATACTACCAACCGAGTAAATCTTGTTAATAATAGAAGTAATATTGAGAGGATTGAAACGTGCTTGTGATATGTTGAAATTTGGAAAGGTAAGTTGTGTGCAATAATTTGACTTTTATGCTTTATAAAATTAAGAATGATAATTCTTTCATGAAATTATGATATTCTATGATGCCATGAAAGTAATTTTGATTATATTGAGAATAAGATTCATGATATTGAATATTGAGATAATGTGTGAATTCTATAAGATTGATGATGTGAAAACCTTACTAAGAAAATGACGAGTCATGAAAAAGAAGTTATTTGTAAGTAAGGAAAGGATACGAAGGGTACCGTGATTATGCTATGAGTAATGTAGGTCCCGTATAAGACCATGTCTGGGACATGGCATCGACATCGACATGAGAGCCAGTATAAGACCACGTCTGGGACATGGCTTTAGCATCATTTTACGAGACTTGAATCACGGGTATCCTTTGGTATCTTAAAAAGGAAGTTAACCGATAATAGAGTAACTAAGTTGATAAATTTCAAGAGAAAGACTAAAGCTCTATGTTGAGTGTTGCATGTAAATGAATAAATGCGTTAAACATTTGAAAGTGCATAGCTATGAAGTGCCACTTGTTAAACCAAGTAAGGTATGAGAATGAGCTTAGCAATAGAATGAGTAAAACTTATGCATGATATAAACTCAAAGACGAGTAAGCTATATGTGAATTTCTAGCATTTCTTATTTGATATAGATCATTTGTTCATTGTTATATGGTTGAATTGATAATTGTTTCATGAGATGATTGAGAATTGAACATGCATTTGTAATTACGGAAATGATATAGTGAGGTAAACTGTGAATGATATCGTTAAGTTGTGTATGATTGGAAAATGGAAAGTACTCAAGGAGTGAGTAAAATAAGACTAAGTGTTGAAACTTGATTAGACATTAGTAATGATTCGAGTAAAAGAAATGGAAGTTTATATTGTGATAAGTTCATTGATGGATGGTTCGTGTTCATATCAAATTAAATTGCATGTGTTACTAAAATGTGTGAATGTGTGTCCATAACAAGTTGGAAATTTGAAATGCTTGAATCAATGTGCACGATACTATTAGTTAATGAAAAAATATATATATTTGAACCTTTTCACAGAAGGAATTTTCGAGGACGAAAATTCTTAAAGAGGGGAGAGTTGTAATAGCCCAAATTTTAGTAATGTCGGGAATTGTGGTTCGAGACCACCGAATTCGATAAATGAATTCTTTTATAATATTATTTAATATTTACGAGCCGTATGTAGTTTTTAAAAGATTTTTGAAAAAGTAAATTATGTTTGTAAAGATTTATTTGGTCAAGATATCGAGAAAAAGAGGTATTGAGATCTCGGTGTTATAAATCGAGCCATAAATATTTTTATGAATATTTAAGGAGTGTCAATAAGGTAATATTAAAGTTTCGTTAAGAAATTTTAAGATTTTGGTGGTCAATTGAGTAAAAAGGACTAAATTGAATAATGTATAAAATTGTGAAAAGTGATGAAATAGCTCAATTGTCAAATGAGGAAGGATTTAAAGTGCAAATAAGCCAAAGGAGATATTTTGGGCGGCAATAGCTGAGAAAAATCAGGAAATGGGTGAAATAAGGGTAAAATTGGAAAATTGCCAAAAGTAGCTAAATAAAAATGGGACCAATTTGGAATATCTAGAATTCTCTTCATTTTCTTCATTCTCATCAGCTGAGAAACAGCCATGGAAGAGGGTTCAAGCTGGTTTTTCATACTCTAGCTTCATGTAAGTTTAATTCTTGCTCTCTCCTTGAAATTTCTATGTTTTTGGACTTTTACAATTGGGTCCAACTTATTAATTCATTAGTTTTTGATTCCATGGCTAATTTTTAAAGTTGATGTGGATTAGTGCTGGAAGAATAAGATGAATAAATATTTAATTGAAGCTTTAATGTTGTTATATGATGATTTTATCAAGTAAAATTTATGGAAATTGGTTTTAGGACTTAATTGTGAAAGAGTTGAGATTAAGGCCTAGTGTTAAAATTCTGATTTTCAAATGTTATGAAGTAGTTTAAAATGATAGAGAAAAGTATTAAATGAGAAAATTAGCTCAATTGAGGGGTTAATTGAGCAAGGACTGAATTGTATGAATTGTGGAATTTGGGACAAAATAGAAATCAACATGTTACTCAAGAGTAGGTTTGGACAGCAACAGTTGTCTAACTTTGAAAAATCATAAAAAATAGTAGAAATGGAATTAGAAGTTGAATGAGATATGAAATTAAAGGTTGTTGAGTCTATTTTCATATAAAAGAAACAGAGAAAGCAAAAGAATTCTGTATCTTGAGATATTTACATTTTTGTGAGACTGGTTTAGATTGATTTTGTGATCCCCTGTTCTGATTTGTAAAAATCATTAAAAATTGTACAAAAATAGCTATGGAACATAATTTGTATGGATGGAATCCTTATTGAGTCTATTTTTAGAAGAAATAAATATGAACATCTTTTGAATTCTGTATAAAGAGAAATTGAAATTTTAGTGAAGAGTGGTCAGGGCTGTCGAGTAGCGAAACAGGGGAAAGCTTTAACTAATAAACTGTATTAATTGGCCACACCAAAAATTCTGGAAAAATTATGGTAAGAAGATATGTGAGTCTAGTTTCAAGGAAAATTTACGGATCTGAATTTTGAGTTCTTCAGCTCAAGATAAAAATAATTTAGTGGCTATGACACGGATGGACAGCTTGAAAATGTACATAAGTAAATAGTAAAAATTATAGAAAATGTTACTTACAAGTGTGTTGTTTACACTAAGGATGTGGAATGGAGTGGAGGAGGAGGAAAATATATGAATGATTTGTATTTAAATTAAGTATATGAATGATTTGTATTTAAATTAAGCATATGCCTGATTGTAATCGATACATGTTGAATCAGAAGTGGTATAATGTTTTATTTCTTGATATTTATATGAATTATACGACTAACGGAGATAATGAGGATGTATATTAGGATTTCATGAGCAGAATGGCTGAATATGTTTTGCAGAAATCAACTCGAACGATTCCAGCTCAATGACAAGATGAATTGACGGAAAAGACCATGGTTGGACCATGGCAACAAGTGAAAAGTGGTAGCTTCGGCTGCCTGATCAAGTGAAAGTGGTAGCTTCGGCTACAAGTGAAAAGTGACTTCCGTATAAGACCATAGCTGGGCTATGGCATCGGAAGAAAGTGATAAGTGATTTCCGTATAAGACCATAGCTGGGCTGTGATTTCCGTATAAGACCATAGCTGGGCTATGGCATCGGAAGAAAGTGATAAGTGATTTCCGTATAAGACCATAGCTGGGCTATGGCGTCGGAATAAAGTGACATGTGACTCCCGTGTAAGACCATAGCTGGGCTATGGCATCGGAATAAGATGATAAGTGATCCGTGTAAGACCATAGCTGGGCTATGGCATCGGAATAAGATGATAAGTGATCCGTGTAAGACCATATCTGGGATATGGCATCGGTGTGATGCGTGCTTAAGATGTAAGACCATAGCTGGGCTATGGCATTCTAATGAAAAGTGATGAATTGACGGTTAAGTCCATGGTTTTACCATGGCATAGTGATAGTGAAAATGTAAGACCATAGCTGGGCTATGGCATTCTATCGAAAGTGAGGAATTGACGGATAAATGAAAAGACCATAGCTATGCTATGGCATCAGTGATCATCAGTGAAATTCAATGCGTATCGACGCACATCAAAGAGCGCAAGACTATGATTGTACCGGGCAGAAAGTGAATAAGTAAAAGACCATAGTTGGATGAGACTATGGCATCAGTGAAAAATGACGATTTCCAAATCGGTAAAGTTTTGGTAAGTATCATTTGAAATTATGCAATAGAATTTAATTGAGCACTGAGATTAGGCTTAATAAATGATTTGCCATTCTAAATCATGATTGGAACAATAGCTAGTGAATTACATGTTTGTGAATTGACATTTAAAGTTTGGTAAGTGATATGTGATTATTATTGGTATTGGTTCTAATGTTTGTGTACTTTTCGACGTTGAAATGATTCAACGTATAAACTTAGCATAAGAATGAGAATGAGACTAATATGAATAAGTTCAGATATGTTCATGAGTTTTATGAGCATTGAATTGATAAAGCTTGTGAATTGTGTGGTATATTATGTGAAAGAATATGGCATGGATTATTGAATCCCTACAAGTTACAATGTGAAATGAAAAACTGTTTTCATTATGTTATATTAAGTTATAAATGGTATAAGGAATGTAAAATGTAATGGAAATGGTTTAATTACATGTGTGGCACTTAATGTGCGAGAATATGAGTATCTGATATATTTGTATTGATTCAATGAAAAAAAAATATGGTAATACGAGGACAAATAGTAATACTGAGAAATATGAGCTCAGCAAGTAAGTGATTTTCAGTACTATGAGTTTATGACATGAATAGGAGTTTAAATGATTGAGTGTGTGTGACATCTGTATTAGTCAAATGTAATGGCTTATATTAGCTATTGTGGCTGTAAATCTGATTATATATACATGCATGTGTTATGGATTTTATATGATGATATAATGATTATGGTAGGAATGTGACAAAGACGTGAGTAAAATCTAATATCTCTAATGCATGAGAAATTGACATGATCACAATATGTCTATGAACGTTTAAGTGTCCATGTCTGCCTTGTTGTATTGTATTGTATAAGTATGTGTTTGTATGATGTGAAGGTGATATAAAGGGCTTGGTAAATAGCCTGACACTGTCCACACGGCTGAGCACACGGGTGTGTGCGCTGGCCGTGTGAGTTTGGGCAGATTCTCCACGGGCTGTTGGCACGGCCGTGTTAGAAGTCTACACGGGCGTGTGTGTGTGGAGTCACACGGGCGTGTGACGTAATTGTTAACAAATTTTAAAGGCATCTTTTTAAGTGCTTGAGAGTCCCCGGTTTGGTCTCTAACCACCTCGAATGAATGTTTTGGGCCTCGTAAGCCAGTTTAAGGGGATGATATGCGTGTAAAAGAAAAATTTTAAATTGATCAAAATTTTACAGCCCGATTTATACGATTGGTTGAGTGTAAGTCCGGTAACACCTTGAACCCAATTCCGTCATTGTATAAGGGCAAAGGGTGTTACATAAGTTCGGCAGGGACACGTTCGTGTGCCACGCCGGTATGCAGGTGCTTAGGCTGTTTGCAATTCTAACTTGATTTAATGTCGACACGACTATGACACACAGGCGTGTGGCTTACCCGTTTGTCACACACGGGCATGTGAATTTCCTATGTGGAAGTGCCTAGGCCATGTGAAACACTGAAATTAGACCTATTTTGCCATTTTTGGCCCGTTTTTCGCTCTTTTTGCTATCCTAAGTTCTCCTAAGTATAAAATATGAAATTAAAGGATTAGGAGCATTAAATTCATTAAATCTTATGATAATCCTTCCAAAAATATACCATGCATAGGGTAAAAACATGTGTATAATATGGTTTATCACGTAGGTATGGTATTAACCATACCGAGTTGTGAAACATAGGTATGGTATTAACCATACTGAGTTGAGAAATTTAGGTATGGTATTATCCATATTGAGTTAAAAAATGTAGGTATGACATTTTCCATACCGAGTTATGAAATGTAGGTATGGTATTTCAATGAGGAAAACCATACTGAGTTGTGAATTGTGGCACTGAGCAATGACATACTTAATTTTGTAAGACGTTTCCTAATTTGATAATAAGTAACTTGATCAGTGAGAAGTAGTAGCTCCGGCTACCTGATCAATGAGAAATGGTAGCTCCGGCTACCTGATCAGTGAATAGTGGTAGCTTCAGCTACAAGTGACAAGTGATTTTCGTGTAAGACCATAGTTGAGCTATGGTATTTTAGTGAAAAGACCATAGTTATGTTAGGGCATCAGTGATTATCAGTGAAATTCAGTGTATACCGGTGTAGACCAATGAACATAGACGTTCTCCAATTTGACAAAGCTTTGGTAATTATTATTTATGACAGATTTTAGTGAACATTGAAATTGATCTCAATTATGTGATTTCATCATTCAAAGATTGTGTTTGACAAGTTATGTTAGTAAATTATGAGTATGTGAATCAAAGTGACAGAATTTAAACAGCTAAGAGGTTGAGCTCATTCACATGAATTTGTCATTTGAAATTGTGATTGACAGGAAGAAACAGTAAATTGCATGATTATGAATGGTTACACATATTTATCTAAAAAAAGAAAAAAATGATGGTTATTGATACATGGAGACATGAGACATTGATATATGAATATGGAATATGTTTGATAAACGTGTTCATTCATAATTATGGAATTATGTACCTCATATGTGCTATTTGCATAAAGATGATATTTCAAATACTTTGGTGAGTAAAGCTTAAATATGAAATAGTATAAAATCGACACAAGTTGTTATGAAAATATAGTTAAATTATCTATAAGCATTTCGTACTTCTCGTAATGCCTCGTACTCTATTCCTGCAACGGATACAGGTAAGGGGTGTTACAGTTTCTATTCACCTAAATAACACCAATTGATAATTCAAATAATAATAACATAAATTATATGTATATACATGATTGTTATATATTTTATAGATATTATAAAACTTTAATAATATATATTTTATTTGAAAAATACTTTATAATATATAATATATTATATACAACATTTACATCAACCGAGACATTCCTTAAAAGAGACAAATTTTTTTACTAGAATAATACCTTTTGTTGAAGGTTCAAGACTTAACGTCTCTTGAAAATTGTAATTTTTAACAAATAATTTGTTGTGCTTTAGTGACGATATATGAAATAATTTTCTTAAAAAGGAAAATAGATAAAATCATTTTTCATTTTTAAATGAAATTAGAAATGTAATTTTGCAAATATATATTTTCTATTTTATGAATTAATTGTTTTATTCAATTCTTGCATTCAAAGAAAAATAATTATTGATTAAAAGAGATTATTGTTTTCTTAATATGCAAAAAAATTAGTACAATATTTAAAAATAAGTAAGGTTTGTTTGTTAAATTGTTGAATAGATTAAATCAATTGAAAATTAATATTTTATTTTATTTTTAAAATTTTATTATTTAAAAAAATAAGTTTTAGTTTCTTATTTTAAAAAATAAAAGATGCATATCATAAATATAAAAAAATTGTTTTTAATAATGAAAACATGAAAATATTTTGATAATTATTTTTCTATAACAAAACCAGGGGCAAATCTAGGGGGTTGGCAGGGTCCTGACCCCCCTAAAATGTTAAATTATTATTTAGGCCTTTTAGTAAAGGTAAAATTATACTTTAACCCCCTAAAATTATAAAAAGTCAATTTAATCCTTTAAAAATTATAAAGATATAGACTATAAAAAATAAAATTTCATCCGGCCCCCTACAAAATTGTCCTGACTTCGCCCTAAACAAAACATGAACAATATATTTAAAAAAATTAAATTTATATAGATTTAAACTAAAATGTATAATTTGTATTAAATAAGTTTATCAAATTAAATAAAAAATAAATATCATATAAAAAATGTAAAATCGAATAAGATATTAAACAAATTTAATATAATTTTCTTTAATTTTTTTATGTTGTGCACTGTATCTATTGTTTCCGTGGTACATGGAACTGGCTATTCTACTCGCTAGTAGCGGTCCTACCTTGGTTTTAGTACATGGCTTTGGAGCAAACTGGTCTGCATAGTTGAATTTTTCTTCTCATTAGCAAACAAGTGATTGGTTTCTGTGAATTGCGACATTGTCCAATATAGTTCTGCTTTTTGTATTTTCATATTGTCCCTTGCATGCATGTGCAGTTTGTATATGCATGTTTCAGATGTGTATCAATTATTACTCGTTTCAAAGGTTTCTTTAAATAACTTGGTTCCATGCGTTCATGCTTAATTGTCAGTTCTTCTAATGTCTTGCTTAGTACAGTAATCATTGGAGGAAAAATATTCCTGTTCTAGCAAAATCACATAGGATATATGCAATTGATCTTATTGGCTACGGATACTCGGACAAACCGAATCCTCGTGAAGTTGGGGACTCATTCTATATATTTGAGACTTGGGGTTCTCAACTGAATGATTTTTTTAGCAGTGTGGTTAAAGATAAAGCTTTCTTTATTTGTAACCCTATTGGAGGTAATGTCCCTTATTAGTGTTTTAATTCATTTCATGCTTGATGCTTAAGTTATGTCTGTATAATAATGGGTGTCATCATGTAGGACTGGTTGGCCTTCAAGCTGCAGTAGCAAAGCCGGAGATCTGTAGGGGTTTATTCCTATTAAATATATCTCTGCGCATGCTTCATGTCAAAAAGCAACCATGGTTTGGAAGACCTTTCATTGCGTCATTTCAGAGTTTGCTTAGGTAAAAAAACGATATGGAACCATTTTTATTTTTGCATTCTAGTTTAGAAATGTTGCACTAGCCATATCGATTTTTCAGGCAGTAATGATATCTTGGCAGGAACACTGCAGTCGGCAACTTTTCTTCGGATCCGTTGCCACACCGGAGTCTGTTAGAAGTATTCTTTGTCAGGTAGTATCCTATGATGACTTTTATAAGAAATGAATCAATCTTTGCTTGATTGCTTCTGGTGTTTCATTTCCATGTTACCATGACACCTCTCAAGTGACCGAAGAACTAGTTCAGATTATCCTACATCCAGGACTTGAGCCTGGTACTGTTGATGTTTTTCTCGAGTTCATATGCTACTCAGGTAGTCCCCTGCCCGAGGAATTACTTCCGCAGGTTGAAGTAAGTTTCTTAAACTGATTTCTCGTATGCCGTCTTCTTTTCCCTTCAGTTTCCATGTTAGTTTATGTTGCTTGTTTTTCTCTTTTTGCAGTGTCCTGTCTTGATAGCATGGGGTGACAAGGATCCATGGGAAAGCATCGAACTCAGGAGAGCGCCTACGGGGATTTTGATACTGTATAAGACTTTGTCGTCCTCCCCAATGTTGGCCACTGCCCTCAGGTTTGCTTTCTCATGAAACTATGGTTCGGCAGGTTTTTCTGTTAACAAATATGATAATTCATTGCTGTGTTACTCATTTGCATGCAGGATGAAGCTCCACATCTTGTGAATCCACTTGTAGAATCATTGGTGTCTCGCCATCTAAATCTCCGGCTAATGCTTCCAAAACCACATGAACCGATGGTGGAGCTTTTGTTGCTGCTCCTTTATCCATTATAGACATATCACAATGTTCCTTTGCAAAGGCTATCGTAAGCTCCCACAGTACCGTACATAATTTATATAGCATGTCGAAAAGCAACCCAAAGTTCTCATTATGTGTTCCTTTTACATGTACCATAATGTTGCATTTCAATGCCTGACCAATTGTATTCAAATAGTTAAGCAAATTTTGTACAAGAGTATGGTACAAGATATATTTATTTTAAAATATGTATAGGGGATCTGGTTTTTTAAAAGAATGATAAAGCAAGTCCTATATCATCTTTTCTATTCACGCCAAAGAATGAACTAACAGATGAACTCAGGGTTCTCATTTCATCAGTTACTCCCAAGTACAGAAATGGAGTTTCGAGGGTTTTTCTTCGAACAACCAATCCGGGATCTGTTAGGCTGCTCCTGTAGTCCACTTGCATGTGGATCCTCTTTTAGAGTTAACCCTTTGAAGAATCAACCATAACTTCATAAGGCTTCCGTCCTATCTGTATAGTGGATAAATATTAATTCAGTAACATTTCGAGTATTAATTCACAAGTACCCTTTGTCAAAAGCATCACGGGCACATGCAAACCTCGAGAATCGCAGAACAACTGGATCAATTATGCTAATTCCATGAAAGCATCTTCGCTGTGTTCTCATTTAGCTTTGAACATCGATTGCATGAGAAAAATAAAAACCTATAACTTGATCTATGTATTGTCAAAACCATTTTTTTGAAAAATGGTCGACTTTTATTTTGAAAATGAAAACGAACAGGAGTCGCCACCAATCTTTTTATTAAGTGTGATTGGATCACCTTACAGTTTGTCGTTTTAATAAAATGTTTTAGTTTACTAAAACAATGCTTTTGGTCTACAAAATTAGAGAAAATGAGTTCGGGAGTCGGTAACGTGCGAGGAACGATTAGCACCCTCGTCATGCCCAAAAATTGGTACCTAATTGATTAATTAATGTCTTAATGTTGAAAGCTGAAAATCCGTAAAGAATTTAAAAAATACTATCCTCTTTTTTTATTAATGTTAATTTTACAAAAAGTGCTTTAATTATTTAAAGCGGATGCTAAAGTCCTTCTTATCCTGAAATAATAAAATGTCACATCCAGCATGTTAGGACACAGTATCTTAAACCCTCGAGAATAAGCTTGTCTTTTGATTTTCAAAGCTCATTCATTTTAATTTTAAAATGGTGTTCGGTCATTTGGGTCAAACGAGAAAAGAAAATCGAAACCCAGCACGTTAAGGCACGATCTCTCAAATCTCCAAATACAACACATTGTCTTTATTTAATATCCTTTTTTATGTGTGGGATAAAATGTAATATGATTTTGTAATAAAATGTAAAATGGATTACGGTGTTAATACATATAAAATAATAGATGCGACAGTGTAAACGACATTAATAAAGGCGAAAATAAATACATGTTGATAATAAACAAAAGAACAAGTAGAACTGAAACTAGGTTAAAAACAATAGTAAGTGAATAATGCTACATAAAACGGCTAAAAATAATAATAATATTAATAATAAAAATAATAGTATAAAATTTGAAAATGGTTAAAATGTATGAATAAATAAATAGATAAATAACAAAATGTAATAAAACAATGAAAATAAATAAAGTCTATTTAAAAAGGTAAATAAATAAAATAAGTATATAAATAAAAAATAAAAAATATTTAATATTGATATAATAATAATGTAAGTGAATACGAAAAGAAAATATATAATGTAACAATAATAATACAATTAGCTAGCTTAATAATATGATAATAATAATAGTAATAAACAATAATAATAAAGTAGAAAATAATAATACATTAATATGAATAATAAAAATATGTTAGTAATAATAGTAATAAAAAGAATAATAAAATCATAATAATGAAAATAATAATAGTAATAAAAATTTAATAAGAATAATAATAATCGAAAATAATAATAGTAATAGAAATCATAATAGTGATAATACATTAATAATAATGATATGTTAAAAATAATAACGCATATAAAATGAATGATAATATAAGAATAATAATAATATGTTAATAATAATAATAATGGTAAAAAAGAAAATATTAATAATAATAATAATAATAATAATAATAATAATAATAATGAAGTTGGTTAATTAAATTAATAATAAACTAGCAAAAAGGACTAAATTAAACTAAAAACAAGAAATTTGAGGCAAATTTGAGATAAATAAAAAGTAAAAGGATTAAACTGAACGCGCAAATAACAAGGAGGGACCAACAAGGAAAATATCCCTGCCCTCCAAAACGCACAATTTCAATAATGACCGAAATGCAACGAAAGTGAAATTTTTGAGCCAAATTAAAAAAAGGAAAAAAAAGGGGAAAGGATCCAATTGAAACAAGTAGAAAAAGCAGAACAGTTGCACCATAAATATCCCATTTTTACCCAAAACACGCGGATCCCCTGGATCGCGTCGGGTCGCACGCGGGTCGAATCAAAACGACGTCGTTTTGGAGCATTCTGAACCTCTCCAAAACGAAGTCGTTTTAGAACTCTATAAAAGCCACAAAAATTTCAAAAAAAAATCATTTTAACCCCTTTCTTCAAAAAAATCAGAAAATGCTCTCCCCCTCTCCTCATTGCCTGCAAACTCCTGCCAAGTTTCGGTTATCGGCCGATCACTGGCCACCGCGCTGGCCACTGATCATTGGCGACGGCGCCGCTGTCCTCGGTGGCCGAAAAGGCCAAAATTCCCATTTTTACTATTCCAACCCTTCTGAACCCGAATCTAAGCCAAAAATTCCGAAATCCTCACCAAAAATACCCGAAAGTTAAAAAATATTCGTTTTCTGGCCACTTTTCATCGGAAGTGGAGACCTTAGCCATTCACGACAGTGCAAACACGGAAATGGTAAGGTTTTGGTTTCCTTTCTTTTATTTTCGGATGTATAAAATAAAATAAAATAAAAACTTAAGATTAAAAATCAAGAAATATAAAATGAAAGATCACATTTGAATGATTTCTTTTTTATTTCTCTTTTTTCTTTTTTCTCTTAAAAAATCTGTCAAGATTACATTGAAGTTCTTGTGGCTATATAGCCGAATACATTGCTTGTTGTTTAATTTTATTACCATTTCTTTCCTTTCTGCTACTGTCTTCTTTCTTGTCTCTGCTACTGTTTTTGTCCTTTTTCTCTCCTTTTTGCAGGCATTGATGGAGGTGATAGGACAGGGCGCCTATCTCGAGCGCAGGGGCGAAGCGAAGGGGGGCAGACATGGGCCCCGGCCCCCTCCAAAATGTAAAATTCCCTTTTTGGCCCTTCAAATTTTTTTAAAATTTTAAATTAGTAAAGGTAAAATTGCACTTTGGCCCCCCTAAAATTATAAAAATTCGATTTAATCTTTTACAAATTATAAAGATATAAATTATAAAAAATTAAAATTTAATCTGGCCCCCCTAAAAATTTTTTCTGGCTTCGCCCCTGCTCAAGCGTCGTGTGTGCTAAGGCCAACAGATGGGGTTGCGGCGCCTAATGGATTAGGGTTAGGAATTTCCCGAAAATGTTAAACATTTTGAGCCACAGGCTTATGTTTTAGTTTGGGCCTGATTACGTAAATAGACTAGACATTAATAAGTTTTATTTATTTTTTATTTTTAATTTATGACTTATTGAGCCCGAGCAAATTTGGGCCCGTAGATGTACATGGAAGTGCCTGTTGAAGCCGCGGCTGAATAAATTATTGCTATTAGTTAAGCATGCTATCAGTGGAACAAATAATATCCAAAATTTTGTGCACCTCCACGTAAATTAATGTTAAGGACACCGAGTTGCTTATTCTAGTAGTAAGTTCGGCCAGCAGTAGGCTCGGACTCGGTGGAGATTGTAAAATTTTTTTGGATAATTCAAAAATTAAAACATAAATCACCAATAATTTAGACTACAATGAGATTTTGATTAAAAGATATTAGAATAAATTTATAAATAATCAAATTTATATATTTTAAATAATAACAACAATAAATAAAGTTAGTATTTATTAGAAATGGAGATTACATGAATTAATAATTCAAATAATTATGACTCTTCTAATATTGAACAAATAAAATAGTTCTTAAAATTAAAAAAAAAAATGAGATTTATGAATCCACCAAATCGGTTTCTTAAATCGGAAAAGATCTGGTCCTAGCCCTCGGTTTCGGTTTCATCCATTTTACGAATATAAATATCCTTTAATATCTGGTCCATCGCCAAATCTACTAATCGCAACAGTCTCCTCTCCTCTCTTGCTTGCAATTTCTTTAAGCTTGGTGGTAGACGATCAAGAAAACACACTAATGATAATAAATCCCCTAATAAGAAAAAGGAGATTAAATTTGTTGACAATGGCAGTAAGCAACAAACTTCATCTTGAATTCTTTAAACTACCCACCTCCATGCACACAGCTGCGATATTCGGCCTCTGAATCCAGATAAACGCCTTTTACAAGAGGTAACCCTATACAAACATAACGCCAATTCTAAACACTGAACCCTAATAAATGAGAGCACCATGTAAACCCTAATAAATGAGAAATGCAATTACCTTGAAGTTCATAAGCCATCTCCTCAGACATAACAGCACGAAACCCAGTATACCTCGTTAGTCTACCACCAACGGCGTATATTCTCCTTTTCGCTTCCTCTTCACTACAAAAAGATAAAAAGATAAATAAAACCCAATTCTCAAATTCCAGGAAAAAAAAAAAACCCAAAATTGAAGGAATCAAAAACCTGCCGACTAAACAAGCGAGGAATTTAACATAGAAATCGATATTTCTCGGGGAATTGAACTTGATAACCCAAAGATCATAATCAGCAAGTCCTCCAACACTGTGCTGCGGGCGTCTATGAATCACATTCCCATCAACAAACAAATCCCCTGAGAAAAAAGAGATTAAATTTGTTGACAATGGGAACTTCAATGGCTATAAGCAACAAGCTTCATCTTTAAACTACCCACCTCCATAATAACGATCTTGGCCATGGATAAAGTCAACCGATAAAACCCAGCGTACACGAGGTAACTCTGTAGAAACATAATGGCAATTGATTTTAGAACAAAGTGGATGCCTCATCAATTGTAAGTTCAAAAACACTCACAAAAGCAATTGGGGAAAACCGTTTAAACCCTAATAAATTAGTATAAACAGCAATCACATCGGGAGGTTTAAAACCCTAAAACAGCTAAGAACACATCACACACAGTGAAAACCAATGTTAATTCTTTTTTCTTTCTGAAAACCCATTGTTTCAAAAAATCCATTTCTTCTTCCAATTACACTAGAAAAAGGGAAAAGCATGTAAACCCTAAACCCTAGTAAATGAGAACTGATATTACCTCTAAGTTCTTCGACCAAATCCTTAGAAAAAATAGCACGAAACCCAGTATAGATCGTTGTACAAACAGAGTATATTCTCTTTTTCGCTTCCTCTTCACTACAAGATCAGAACAAATAAAAAAGAAAAATAAAACCCAAAATTTAATGAAATCTGAAGGAATAATTATAATTCAAAAACCTGCCGACAACAGAAGCGAGAGTTTTAACATAGGTATCGATCATTTCTTCTTTCAAAGGTTTTGGGCGTTCTGGGAATTCCAAAATGATAAGCCAATGTTCGTAATCACGGCCATATAAGAAAACCGATGGTAATCGGGAAGGGTCGCGAAAAGGCGAGTAGGGGGACCCGGATGTCTTGGTTCGGGTCTGGATTTTGGTTGAATCGGGGATAAAAACTGGGGTTTTGTTGAGGAGAGCAACAGTGAGGCGAGAACGGGAAGGAAAGGAAGAAGAAGAAGAAGAAGTGAGGGCGCGGCTTAAAAGGGTTGATAGAGATCGTCGGGCATTGAGGCAAGCCATTTTCCGGCCTGATAATAAGCTTTGTTTCTTCTACACTACTAGATTGAGATTGAGATTGTAATAAAGACCACAAGTTCACCAATTTATTATTAGATTTGTGTAAATCATATCATATCATATACTTCCTTCTTTTCTTCTAATTTATTAGTATCATATCTTTTTATCTAATTTTAAAATTTGATATTTATATTTTACGGTACTATTTATTTTAAATAATTTAAATTACATTTAAAGTCATTAAAATATTTATTTAACTATTCGAAAATTTAAAATAGTTGATGAGTATTGATCCATCGTATCAATCGCTGAATCATCACTTGGAACTCATTAGCAAAACTTTAAAATTATCATCAAAGATATTAAAATATATATATATAAATAGTCAATAATTATATTCTATATCATACACTAACTAACAAAATATTTTTATAGAACTACTTGAGTTTTATTATGTATTTATTAAATTATTATCAAAATAAAAATGATATAATTTATATAATAACAACAAATATTTATTAAGAATGGTGATTAGGGTTTTTGTTTACCTAAATAACATGAATTAATAAACAAACATAAATATTGGAAAAGATTTGGTCTTGTACCTACAAAATCTAGTAATTGTGACAGTTTGGCCACCGCTTTTGGTTTCGGTTTCTTCCAAATTACGAATCGGAAAGGATCTAGTCCTGCCTAACTTTAGTTTCGTCACCGCTGTTGGATTCGGTTTCTTCCAATTTACGAATATAAATATCGGTAAGTATCTAGTCCAGCACGAAATCTAGTAATCGCGACAGTCTCCCAAACTCTAGTTGTTGCATTCTTGATAAGGTTGGTCTAAGAACGACTTCCCCATCAACAAGCAAATTCCCTAATAAGAAAAAGGAGATTAAATTTGTTGATAATGGCTGTAAGCAACAAACATCATCTTGAATTCTTTAAACTACCCACCTCCATGCCCATCTTTTTTCGAATATTAAACATCTAAATCTCGAAACCCTATCCAAATATAACGCCAATTGTAAACCCTAATAAATGAGAACACCATGTAAACCCTGATAAATGAGAAATGAAATTACCTAAAAGTTCATAAGCCATCTCCTCAGAAATAAAAGCACGAAACCCAGTATACCATGATGATACACTAGAAATAGCATATATTCTCTTTTTCGCTTCCTCTTCACTGCAAACAAAAAAGAAAAATAAAACCCATTTCTCAAATTTCAGGAAAAAAACCCAAATTTGAAGGAATTAGAAACCTGCCGACAACAGAAGCGAGGGTTTTAACATAGAGATCGATCTCTTCGCCGAATGAAGGTTCTTAGTCTTCTGAAAATGTAAAAGTGATAACCTAAAGATCATCATCATCACGTCCTTCAACTTTGTAGCTGCTATTTGAAAGGGCAACCCTTGGATTAAATTACGGCCTATGAAGGACTTTCCCGTCAACAAACAAATCCCTCGAGAAAAAATAGATTAAATTTGTTGACAATGGCAACTTCAATAGCTGTAAGCAACAAACTTCATCTTTAAACTACCCACCTCTTCATTTTTGGCAAGAAAATTAAGTCAATTATGCATCCTAGTCTTGTACATTCAATGGTTTTAATTCATTCATTTAATGAAGCAGGAAAACTATTTGAGTCTATGTAACACCCCCTAACCCTTATCCATTGCCGGAACAGGGTTACGAGGCATTACCAGACTTATTGGATCAATTATGAGCATTTTTTCTATCAAAACAATTCAATTATACTTCATTTAAGCAAATCTAATATCATGCCATTTTAACCCAATTTTTTGCCTATTTCATATTCATTTACACATTCACTTAAACATACCACATTATTAACTCAACATAACATATATGTTTATATATATAACCAACCAAATATCATTTTATAATATCATATACAAACATTTTCCAAAATAACAAACATAGGACATCTTAGGTACATGCCATTACCAAAAAGAAATATATTTCACCACGTTGAGATCGAGATCGTTGTGTATACTGATTCGACAATCTGATTTTAACCTAACCTGCGCACGGAAAACAAACCGTATGCTGAGTTAACTCAGTGGTATTTCTATAATCCGAATACTTTTAATACAAAAAGTTATAATGTTTATACATCTATTCACACATAGCAATGATTATTTAATTAATCAATTTCATAAACACATCATTCATAACATATTCGATTCTCATCACTTACTATTTCTAATATCATATTTGTTATTCAAATAGCTTTTCACAATATAATGCACAATTCATTTTCAATATCAATATCTATATCATGAATCTATGACTCATGCTTTCCATTTGGATAATTCAATTCCATATGCCATTCCAATTAGGTATTTGAACTATAAAATGCATAAAAAAATTCTTTAATCGTTAACTTTAATAGTTAACCGTTAAAGTTAACTGCCTGTAATTTTTTTCAATTAAAGTCACCCTATGTCATAATCACGACATGACATAGGACAAACAAATTATAAAAAATAAAAACCAATAAAATTTATTAAATTTTAATAAAAATAAAATATTAAAAATTAGAAAAAAATACATGAAATATTGTAAAATTTTATAAAAATCATAAAAATATAAAGGCGCTTCAACACATTCGAACGCACATCTTCTTATATTAACAACAATATTGGTATAAACTAAATTAAGACTTTATTTTTTTTACCATTAATCTCATTATAAGTTTTTATCATATCTGTTCTTTTTGATATAATGCCTAAAACTACTCATAGCCCATCCCTAACCCTTAAATAGGAGGATAATACGTTTCAGCACACTTGAATCTATGTCCTCCTACGCTAAAAATAATGTCGATGCTAATCAAATTAAAATCCAATCTATACTAAATCTAGACACTATAAATAAATAGATTAATGGAAATATACTGGACATTATTGATGAAGAAGTTAAATTTATTCAGGAACCATGTAACGTGCCTAACTCGAATCCGTCACCGGAATGGAGTTACGGAGCATAACTGGAGTTACCGATTTATTTATTAGATATTTTATTTCATCTAACATTTATATTTGGAACCAATTAAAATTAAACATATTGTCCCTTAAACGTATTTATTTTTCTCGACATGTTTTACGTGGATTTATTACTCGTCTCAACATACTTAATTTCCTTGTATCAACGTATAAAAAATACTCAAAAATTTACATGTCATGATAGATATCATTCTCTTGCCATTTCTTCATAAACATAAATCAGGTAATTCATTATATCGAGATTTCATGCATTTAAAAATACAATTCAAATTACGCTAACTTACCTTATTGCTTGTTCATATTTATAATTTCATTAATCCGATATCTTTTCTTTTCCACGTTCAAGTCTCGTATCTGAGTCATCTGAATCTTTATAAATAAATTTGATCGTCATTTTCATTTATTTCATGTTCTAATACATTCAATTAATGCTCTAAACAAAATTACCACTTTACCCCTAACTTTTAATTAATGACGATTTCATCCATAGGCTCAAAAATAAAATTCTTACAATTTAATCCTTATTTCCAACCATTATTCTCATACAAATTGATAACAATCCATGAATTCTATAAAATATCAGAATTTTCCACAATTTCAACACTTTTCAATTTAATCCTTAAAACATGTTTTTCCTTGATCTTGAACTAAATTAATAATTTGATTCAATTTTGAAATTTTAAATAATAAAACAACCCATTTCATGCAAATTGGTCATTTCTAACATTTTTTACAAAATTACCCATAAAGTTTTACTTTTATTCAATTTAGTCCCTGAGCCTAAAACATGCAAATTAGCCATGCTAGCTAACTAGTCATACATACTTTCCTCCTACTCCTCTCCATTCCACATCCTTAATTTATATAACATGTTATAAGTAACATTATCAATAATTTTACTATTTACTTATATGTATATTCAAAACTGTCCATTTGCGTCATAGTTACTAAATTATTTATATCTTCAGCTACAGATTTTGAAATTAAGATACTCAAATTTTCTTCTTACCATAAAATTTTCAGAATTTTTGGTTTATCCAACAAGTACAGTTTATTCTTTGAAGTCACCTCTATTTGGTTGTTTGATAATTCCAAACTTCCTCACTAAAAATCAATTATCTCCTCGTACGGTATTTTGATGATGTTCCTATTTGTTTCTATTAAAAATAGACTCATTCCGAAATCTAACCATATAAATTATGTCTCAAAATTATTTTTATACAATTTTTAATGATTTTTCCAAGTCAGAACAAGGGATCTCAAAATTATTTTGTACCAGTCTCACAAAAATATAAATATCTCAAAATACAAAATTTCTTTACCTTCTCTATTTCTTTTATGTAAAAATAGACTCAATAAGGTTTAATTCTATATCTCACTCAATTTCTAATTCAATTTCTACCATTTTTGGTGATTTTTTCAAAGTTAGGCTACTGCTTCTATCCAAAAATTTCTCAATTTAAATCCTTTCATCAATTCTAACTTGAAATTCATTCAATTAGGTACCTAATTTATCTTTTAGTTTAACATAGACTTTACTTGAAAACCATAAACTTCCAATATGTCAACTTAATTTCATCAAATCCTTATTCTAAAGCTTCTAGGATATCAAAATTAAAAGAAAATGACTTAATTGACTTACCTATTAAAACTTAAAGCTTCAAAATTTTAGTTTCCCCTTTTTCGTTTCCTGTTCCTCTTCTCCCTTCCTTTTTTCCGTTTTTAGCTTCTGTTCTTCTTTCTCCCCCCCTTTTCTTTATGACTTATATATATATATACATACACACACACACATATATAAAAGTTTATAATAATTATTATTATAAAAATCTATTTAATAACAAATACTTTAATTACAATTTTCACCATTTTATTTGTTAATAATACAAAAATCTTATAATATAATTAAATATCTTTCTAATATTAATAAATAATAAATATCTATTTAACAACAAATAATAATATTACAACGTACATATATATTATTCATAATTGTAAAACATTATCTATACCATACACTTGTAGAAATCTTATGATTTAATTAATTATACAATAATTATTTTTTAAAAATAAATACTAAATATCTTATACTTGAATAATACATGTATTACAATTATATATATTTTAATTAATACACATGGACTCAATCTCAACCATACATTTGACATAAATCTAATTTATTTATCAATTAAAAATCTTATATGATAATTATTTAATTAACAAAAATAATAAGATAATATATATAAATATCTTACACCTAATTAATAAGAAAATATATAATTATATTACAAGTATATCTATTTGTATTATTACACATGTATAATTTATTTTCCATACATTTATTTAATCTTATTAAATAATAATAATAATATAATATAATATAATATAAAATATATTTTTAATTAAAGAAAAATCTAAGATTTTTCTTATAACTATGTCGCCTCATTAATGAAGATTGGCGTATTTTCCTTTTTCATCCCTTTAGCTTTTCTTAATCTATAATTCAACTTTCACTCTTATTTCAATTTAGTTTTTTTTTTACTAATTACTCTTAAATTAGGCTGAATTTACCTAACCAAAGCCAAATTAAACACATAACTAATTTCATAAATATTTTTAATAAATATTTTAGGACTCAATTTACTAAGATGAAAGCTCTACAACTCCTTTTTTGATATAAATTTTAAATCATTACATTTTGTCACTTTATTTCCTTTATTATATCAAGAATAATATATTACTTTCCTAGTTCAATAATTTTCGGGGTATTACAAACCATGCCCAAGGCCCATCTAACAATCTCTTGATGATCCATTTTTTGTCCAAAATTAAGTCCTTTCTCTGCTTAAGGCTCATAGTCATGCGGAAGTACCACCTAATGGTAAAACATGGAACTGCATGAGTTAGGATACAAACCATTGCATATGGTGAAATTTGGGATGACAAAATTGAAATAGCTCCATTGATTTTGACTTGATTGGTTTTAAATGGAATGAATATTTTAATTGAAAAGAAATTTTTTTTTTAGACAGTGAGTATAGAGCGATTTTGATAATTGTTTGTCCCGTCTAGCTTCATTATATAAAATTACCTTTTTCATCTCTCTCTCTATATATAACTATTAAGATAATAAAAAAGTATTGTTGTATTATAAAAAAATATATATCTATTTTATATTTAAATATTTTTTGAATAATTATTTTAAATATTTATTAGAATTTAAAAGTATTAAATATATTAAAGATAAGTAGCAAAAATTAAATTAAATAGGAGCAAGATGAGGTGGGGTGGGGTGGAGATGAATGCATCAAATATCCATGAAAGTAATAATAATTATCAAGATTATACATCCATGAAGAAGTGGAATTGACGGTGAAGTGAAATGTGTCAACTATGAAGCGATAGTGGATTTAACAAAATTATCCCCGCTTCAGGCTATTATCATTTTTAAGTAAAACTCAAATTTAACTATTCAATATCAGGTGAGGATATCAAAGTTATATATATATATATATATATATATAAATTCCATTGGGCAATTCATTAATTAAATGGAAGAAACATCACTTTCAATAATATCGTGCAGTTCAATTATCTTTTTTTTTTTTAATTAGGTAAAAGGTAAAAGGAGATTATATCCCATACCAAAACTACGATTTGTCAACAATCCCAATAAGGATTATTGGTGAGATTAACCGAGATGATACTAAGAAAATTGTTTTTAATATTGTCCTAAAACTCATTGACCTAATTAAGTTTTATTTATTTATTTACGTATTGACATCGGGTTGGTTATTCTAGTAGTAAGTCCAGCGGGCAGTCGGCTCTGGCACTCGGTGGAGATTGTAAATTTTTTTTGAATAATTCAGAAATTAAAACATAAATTACCAATAATTTAGACTACAATAAGATTATGATTAAAGATATTAGAATAAATTTTTAAATAATCACATTTTTATATTTTAAATAATAACAACAATAAATAAAGTCAGTATTAATTAGGAATGAAGATTACACGAATTAATAATTCAAATAATTATGACTCTTCTAATATTAAACAAATAAAATAGTTTTTAAAATTAAAAAAAATAAATAATGAGATTTATGAATCCACCAAATCGGTTTCTTAAGTTGGAAAAGATCTGGTCCTAGCCCTCGGTTTCGTTTCATCCATTTTACGAATATAAACATCGTCTAATATCTGGCCCACCAACGAACTTAGCGACAGCCTCGTCGGCATTAAGTCTGGTCTTAAAACGACTTCCCCATCAACAAGCAAATCACCTAATAAGAAAAAGGAGATTAAATTTGTTGACAATGGCAGTAAGCAACAAACATCATCTTGAATTCTTTAAACTACCCACCTCCATCAACATCTTCGTCATATTCGAGCTCTGAATCCCGATAAACGCCTTCTACAGAGGTAACCCTAGACAAACATAACCCAATTCTAAACACTGAACCCTAATAAATGAGGACACCATGTAAACCTTAATAAATGAGAAATGCAATTACCTTGAAGTTCATAAGCCATCTCCTCAGAAATAACAGCACGAAACCCAGTATACTTCGTTAGTTTACCACCAATTGCGTATATCCTCCTTTTCGCTTCCTCTTCACTACAAACAGAAAAAGATAAATAAAACCCATTTCTCAAATTCCAGGAAAAAAACGCAAATTTGTAGGAATAAAAAACCTGCCGACAACAGAAGCGAGGGTTTTAACATAGAAATCGATATTTCTCGGGGATTTGAAATTGATAAGCCAAAGATCATAATCAGCGCACCCTCCAACACTGTGCTGCGGGGGTCTATGAATCACATTCCCATCAACAAATAAATCCCCTGAGAAAAAAGAGATTAAATTTATTGACAATGGGAACTTCAATGGCTATAAGCAACAAGCTTCATCTTTAAACTACCCACCTCCATTATAATAATCTCGGCCACGACACCAAACTGGTAAAACCCAGCGTACACGAGGTAACCCTGTAGAAACATAATGGCAATTGATTTTAGAACGAAGTGGATGCCTCATCAATTGTAAGTTCAAAAACACTCACAAAAGCAATTGGGGAAAACCGTTTAAACGCTAATAAATTAGTATAAACAGCAATCACATCGGGAGGTTTAAAACCCTAAAACAGCTAAGAACACATCACACAATGAAAACCAATGTTAATTCTTTTTTCTTTCTGAAAACCCATTGTTTCAAAAAACCCATTTCTTCTTCCAATTACACTAGAAAAAGGGAAAAGCATGTAAACCCTAAACCCTAGTAAATGAGAAATGAAATTACCTCTAAGTTCTTCGACCATATCCTCAGGAAAAAAAGCACGAAACCCAGTATACCTCGTTGTATAAACAGAGTATATTCTCTTTTTCGCTTCTTCTTCACTACAAGATCAGAACAAACAAAAAAGAAAAATAAAACCCAAATTTAATGAAATCTGAAGGAATAATTATAATTTAAAAACCTGCCGACAACAGAAGCGAGAGTTTTAACATAGGTATCGATCATTTCTTCTTCCAAAGGTTTTGGGAGTTCTGGGAATTCCAAAATGATAAGCCAATGGCTATAATCACGGCGATCTAGGAAAACCGATGGTAATCGGGAAGGGTCGCGAAAAGGCGAGTAGGGGGACCCGTATGTCATGGTTCGGGTCAGGATTTTGGTTGCATCGGGGATAAAAACTGGGGTTTTGTTGAGGAGAGCAACAGTGAGGCGAGAACGGGAAGGAAAGGAAGAAGAAGTGAGGGCGCGGCTTAAAAGGGTTGATAGAGATCGTCGGGCATTGAGGCAAGCCATTTTCCGGCAACGCTGGTTCTCTCTGATAATAAGCTTTGTTTCTTCTACACTACTAGATTGAGATTGAGATTGTAATAAAGACCACAAGTTCACCGATTTATTATTAGATTTGTGTAAATCATATCATATCATATCATATCATATCATATACTTCATTCTTTTCATCTAATTTATTAGTATCATATCTTTGGGTAAATTACACCAACAGTCACTCAACTTTAGGGTAGCTAACAAAATAGTCACCTAGGTTTCATTTTAGTCACTCAGGTTTCATTTCAGTCACCCAACTTTTGAAAAATAACAAAACAGTCACTAACGTTATAAAAAAGTGATAAAACAGTCATTGACTAACAGTTATTTTCCAAAAGTTGGGTGACTGAAATGAAACCCAGGTGACTATTTTGTTATTTTCCAAAAGTTGGGTGATTGAAATGAAACTCAGGCGACTATTTTGTTAGCTACCCTAAAGTTGAGTGACTGTTGGTGTAATTTACCGTAATTATAATTTAAAAACCTGCCGACAACAGAAGCGAGGGTTTTAACATAGGTATCGATCATTTCTTCTTTTAAAGGTTTTGGGTTCGGGAATTCCAAAATGATAAGCCAATGTTCGTAATCACAGCCATATAGGAAAACCGACGGTAGTCGAGAAGGGTCATTCAAAGGCAAGTAGGGGGACCCGGATGTCTTGGTTCGGGTTTGTATTTTGGTTGAATCGGGGATAAAAACTGGGGTTTTGTTGAGGAGAGCAACAGTGAGGCGAGAACGGGAAGGAAAGGAAGAAGAAGAAGAAGAAGAAGAAGTGAGGGCGCGGCTTAAAAGGGTTGATAGAGATCGTCGGGCATTGAGGCAAGCCATTTTCCGGCAACGTGGTTCTCTCTGATAATAAGCTTTGTTTCTTCTACACTACTAGATTGAGATTGAGATTGTAATAAAGACCACAAAGATTTGTGTAAATCATATCATATCATATACTTCCTTCTCTTCATATCATTTCTTTTCTTATTTAAAAATTTGAATCCCACCCTGTCTTAATGTTTATATAAACATTAAATTCCTGAAATTTAAATTTTTAATTTTATCCTTTTACATAATCCTTTAATCAATATATTTATTTTTTAAATAATTATTTTATCGTAATCTAATAATTATTCTATTTAATAATTAGACGAGGCTAACATCTCCATCACCGGTGTATAGAGGTATCTTCGCCATGTTCCTCGCAGGTTCAAGACAGGTTTCAGGGAAGGTAGGAAAATGCTAATGTCCTTAGGCTCATTGCTTTCTGATTTTAGTTCCATTGCGTATTTCTATTCTTGTAAGAAATTTTGGGTTTTTTTTTCCTTTCAAAATGTTCTTATTTTTTATTGGGGTGATGTATAGGTACTGAAGCAGCACCAAGAAAGAAGGTTGCAGCAGCTTCTGCTTAAAAGGCAAATTGTAATGGTATGAGGTTTTGTTTTGAATGAAGCCATGTTTTTTAGGAAACATTTAGTGATGAAGAGTGAAATTATGTTCCATTGGATGCTTTAGTTGTTATTTAGTTTCTATTTGGATGTAGCTATCTTAAATTTTGAACAATTATTGGAGCTAATGTTTGACCCTTAATTTCTTCATTGTCTTTTTTTTTTTAACTTGATCAATATTCTTGTTTCGTTAAATTAAATTCATTAATTTTTATATTTAGTTTTGAAGTTTAAATTTTAATAGAAAATTTAATTTAATTAATATTTTTTATTTATCCTTAAAAGTATATAGTTTAAAGTTCAAATTTTAAAAAATAAGCATAATATAATATTTATCATAGAAATAAATATTATTTAATTAAAATAAAATATATTTTTTAAAGGTTATATTCTTTAGCGGCGTTTGTGAGAAAAGCGCTGCTAAAGGTCCATTTTATAGTGGCGTTTGAAAAAACGATGCTAAAGCTTAAGCTTTTACCAGCATTTGCTACAAAAGCGTCACTAAATACTAAGACATTTAGCGGCGTTTTTATAAAGGCGCCGCTAAAACCCTCGACTTGTAGCGGCGTTTTAGAGAAAAGCGCTGCGAAAGACCAAGACTTTTAGCGGCGCTAGATTTAGCGGCCGTTTTTGCGACGTTTATGAAAACCTCTAATACTTTTAGCGGCGCTTAGAAACGCTGCTAAAGGCCCAAAAAACGCCACTAAAATTCTTTTTTCCTGTAGTGATATATATATATATATAGATATATACACACACGCTGTGTTACTTTTAACTCGTATTATTTTTTCAAAATATTTGTATCTTTGAATATATGAAAAAGATTTATTTTGAAAAGAGTGAGTATCATTATATCAAACACATACTTGTATCTAATATTTATCTCGAGTCTCAAAAACATTGTGTGTGTATATATATGTGTGTGTGTGTGGTGATATACGTGGTTTAATTGCATTGATGCCGTGAGAATAATTATAAAAATATAGTATGTAATTTTATTAGAAATAAAAGTATAACCGGTTTATTGTTAAAAAAATAGAAATTTCGTATCATATCTTATCTTTATTCATATTTACCACAATATCTTTCTAAAAAGTTAAAATCGTTATGTTAAACTATTAAAATATATAATTTTTATTAAATTCATATATTAATTTGAATAAAAAAATAATATAAGTACCACATTATAAAAATGTATCAAACTCAAGTACCGAATAATATATTAAACCAATAATATATCTATAAAAAAATTAAAAATCATACTTTTTACAAAATAAATTATATTATATAAACATGTTTTTATCTTCTAATATTTTTATCTAAACTAAAAAAAAAATCTACAAAAAATAAAATTTAAATCTTCAACTTTATCATTTACATAATTTTTAATAAATATATACTTTTAAATAATTTTTTTATCGTGATCTAATATTTTTAATAAAACAAAGATTTAATGAAATTTGAAGGAATAATTATTATTTAAAAACCTGCCGACAACAGAAGCGAGGGTTTTAACATAGGCATCGATCATTTCTTCTTCCAAAGGTTTCGGGCGTTCTGGGAAGTCCAAAATGATAAGCCAATGATCATAATAACTCTCATCTAGGAGAACCGATGGTCGTGGGCTACTACAGTTAGGAGATGGGTCGTTCAAAGGCAAGTAGCCGGACCCGGATGTCTTGGTTCCGGTCAGGATTTTGGTTGCTTCGGGGATAAAAATGGGGTTTTGTTGAAGAGAGCAACAGTGAGGCGAGAACTGGAAGGAAAGGAAGAAGAAGAAGAAGCAGTGAGGGCGCGACTTAAAAGGGTTGATAGAGATCGTCGGGCATTGAGGCAAGCCATTTTCCAGCAACGCTGGTTCTCTCTGATAATAAGCTTTGTTTCTTCTGCACTACTAAATTAAGATTGTAATAAAGACCACAAGTTTACCGATTTATTATTAGAAAAGACAGATTTTGTGTAAATCATATCATATCATATACTTCCTTCTTTTCATCTAATTTATTAGTATCATATCTTTTTATCTAATTTTAAAATTTGATATTTATATTTTACGGTACTATTTATTTTAAATAATTTAAATTACAAAAGTCAAATTGAGAACAAAAAAAAGGGGGAAATGAAGATTGTATTTTGTACTATATATATTACATTCGGTATGTATTAATTATTCTCAACATAAAAAAACATGGTGTTATGTTATTCCTCCATTTTCGAAAAAGTCAACCTCTATTCCCACCTCTACCTATAAACATTTAGCAGCAGCTCCCGCAGCATAACACATGATCATATAAAGAGTGGGTTTGAATATATAGAGAGTGGGTTTGAGCCAAAGATGACTTGTTACCTCTTCACTCAACTTAGTTAAGCTGCTACTCTCTTTTATATATATATATATATACATATACAGGCTGTGTTACTTTTAACTTGTATTATTTTTTCAAAATATTTGTATATTTGAATATATGAAAAAGATTTGTTTTGAAAAGAGTGAGTATCATTATATCAAGCACATACTTGTATCTAATATTTATCTCGAGTCTCAGAAACATTGTGTGTGTATGTGTGTGGTGATATACGTGGTTTAATTGCGTTGATGCCGTGAGTATAATTATAAAAATATAGGATGTAATTTTATTAGAAATTAAAGTATAACCAGTTTATTGTTAAAAAAACAGAAATTTCGTATCATATCTTATCTTTATTCATATTTAGCACAATCTCTTTCTAAAAAGTTAAAATCGTTATGTTAAACTATTAAAATATATAATTTTTATTAAATCCATATATTAAATTGAATAAAAAAATATAACTACCACATAATAAAAATGTATCAAACTCAGGTACCAAATAATATATTAAACCAATAATATATCTATACTATCATTCAATTTAAAAAAAAATTAAAAATCATACTTTTTACGAAATAAATTATATTATATAAATATGTTTTTATCTGCTTATATTTTTATCTAAACTCAAAAAAAATTTACAAAAAATAAAATTTAAATATTCAACTTTATCATTTACATAATTTTTAATAAATATATACTTTTAAATAATTGTTTTATAGTGATCTAATATTTTTAATAAGATATATTTATCACTTGATAGATTTATTTCTTTTCTAAAATTATATCATCCATTAAACATTTTACATTAGTTTATTGATTTTCAAATTTTACTATTTACCTTTTAGATTTCTGATATTTATATTTAACAATACTATTTATTTAAATAATTTTAATTATATTCAAAGTCATTAAACTATAAGTAAACTTACATGTCGGTTATTCAACTTTAAAAAGTTATAAAATATTATTTAATTATTCAAAAAATTTTTACTTAAGTCGCTGAGTTATTGAAATCGTTGTTGTATGGTATTTTCTGTTATCATCGCCTACACCAATCGAAAGCTCTAATTCATTTTCTTTTCTATATATTTTTTTTAGAAAACAATTTTGAACATCATGTACCTATAAACATCATGGGATTTGAACGCTAACCAAGTGATAGCCAAGCATTAGGTATGCTAGGCATATAACTCTTTAGTTAAAAGGTTCGATTTTCCATAGGTGCAACATACATAATTAATATTTCCAACAAGAATAATAATGACACCTTTCTTATGATTTTGCAGGTTATATTTATTGTTGTATATAAAAATTTGTTGGATCCGAAATCAATATTTTGTAAAGGTAAGGCATTTCCAGAAAGCTTTCTTAAGAATAATTAGTTGCTTTTCGTGTGCAGAAGGATACAAAAATTTCAATACTTTTACTCGAATGGAATAATCAAAAACTCTAATTCATTTTCTTTTTTATAGTTTTTTTTCTTTATAAAACAACTTTAAACATTATGAAACGATGAATCAAAATCTAAACAATTTTCTTATCCAATCTTTAACAACCATCAAATTGACTTGGCATCTAAAATATGTTTCTCTTTTGATTGATGGATACTAGACTTGACCCAAAAAATGAACCTAAAATTTTACCCAAACCCAACTCGAATAAAAATATTTAAACTCGGGCCCGACCCAGCCTGCCCATATTAATTTTTATATTATTTTTATATAATATTAAAAAATATATAAACCATCAAAAATACTAAAAATATCAAAATAAATATTTATCAACAAATTGAAAATAAATTTTAAAAAATATGTATACTTCAATAACACTAAAATAAATACAACTTGACAAGTAAATACCTCTAAAATAATAACAAAATTAACAAATGTCTTTAAAATAATAACAAAATTAACAATAAAATAAATTTTATATAATATCTAAATAATAACAACAAAATAATAATAACACAATAGTAAAATATTAGCAAAATAGGGCGAAAATAATAAGAAAATAATATTAAAAATAAAAAAATAAGTCTTTTTTGTCATTTAGTGAATTCAGGTCAGGCTAAGCCGGGCCCAGGTTAAAAATACCTTACCCGAGGCCTAGCCCGTTTTTGAACAAATATTTTTTTGTCCAAAACTATTTTTCGAGCCTATATTTTTACCCAAAACCTCTCACATTTCAGGCAAACCATCAGGCCAAGCTGGTTGCCCCAACCCATGCACACCTCTAATAGGTACTAATCTACAGTTTCGATCATCAAATCAACTTAAAAAAAAAAACTTAATATCCTAGTGACTAAATAAAAAACTTTGACATTAGGTTACAATGAGATGATGATTAAAAATTATCATTAAAGATATTAAAAAAAAAAAACTTAATATCCTTGTTCTTTTAACCCCATAAATAACGTCAAGCATCTGGTCTTGCAGGAAATGTAATAATCCCGCCAGTCTCCCCACCTCTGGTCGTTTCTTGCTAAAAGAGGTTGGTCTAAGAACGACTTTCCCATCAACAAGCAAATGCCCTAAAAAGAACAAGGAGATTAAATTTGTTGACAATGGCAGTAAGCAACAAACATCATCTTGAATTCTTTAAACTACCCACCTCCATCAACATCTTCGTTATATTCTTCCAGTGAATCCCGATAAACGCCTTCTACAAGAGGTAACCCTAGACAAACATAACCCAATTCTAAACACTAAATGAGAACACCATGTGTCGAAACCATTTTTTTGGGAAATGGGTAATCGACTTTGGATTTTGAAAATGAAAACAAAACAGGGAGTCGCCACCGACCTTTTTCGAGGTGAGATCGGACCACCTTAAATTATTTTAATAAAACATTTTGAGTTATTAAAACAATTAATTTTGGTCTACAAAAATCAAAGAACGGGCTCGGGAGTCGGTTACGCACGAGGAAGGATTAGCACCCTCGATACGCCCAAAATTGGTACCTAATTGATTAATTGATGTCTTGATGTCGAGTGTTTGAAAATTTGAAAGAATTTCAATACGATCCCTTTCATTAAAACCTTTGAATAAAATGAAGTGAAATGTTGGAAACCATTCTCGTCTCGAAATGGTAAAACGTCGAGTCCAGTAATTTAGGATACGAAGTTTAGAGTCTTTGAGAACGAGCGTGCTTTTTACTTGAAATCTAAAAGGATATTCGGCTATTTAGATTGAAGAAAAATCGAAACCCAGTAAGTTAGGGCACGATTTTCTCGAATTTCTAACTACCGAACATTGCTTTGATTTAAAATTGTTTAAATCGACAAACTTGAAAATGGTTTAACACATTTAATGTCAAGCAAAATAAATTTGAGTTAAAGATATGAAATTACAATATAACAAATAATCATGGAATAAATATTCAATATGAGATTGCATAAAAATAAATAACCGACAAATTACAAACAAACTTAAATCAAACGACCATAGCTATAATCGTGAAACAACAAATTTACAATTGATATTAATGAATTATAAAAGGTTTAAAACTATAAAAATTCAAATTAAAGTCTTGGACAAGTAATAAGTATATAATATAGGATAAAATCCTTAAAATAAATAAATCTTAGAAATATATATATATACACATGACATAATATTTACATAGTATAATATAAAAATATGTAAGAGTATGGCTAATATATATACAATATGAAAAGTATGGTACATAATATAGAGAAAGTTGAAATATGCATATACATAATACACGAAAATATTATACATCAATAATATATACATATACAAACATATTAACATATGCATGTGTAATACACTAAAGCATTTACCTAAATAATGTATATAAAAAAAAAATAATGTTAAAATACATATACAATACCCTAGAAAATATAAAATATAACCTTAATATATATAAATGTAATATACCAAAACATATATAATAATATTAAAATCACATACATAAAATATATATGTATAACTATAACATTGCAATATATATATACAAACATAATATATGCATAACGTATATAAAAAAGGATACATAAACTATATAATAATAATAATAATAATAATAATAATAATAATAATAATAATAATAGGTTATTAATAAAAGATAATAGTAATAATAATATATTAATAATATAATAGTAATAACAATAAGTAAATAAGCATGAAAAGAAAACACAATAATAACAAAAATAATAATAAAAACAGTAATGAACAAACAAACTAATTTGAAATTAAAAAAATGAGATAAATAAAAGGCTAAATTGAACTTAAAACGAAATTTGCGGGGGAAAATAGAAATAAAAAGAGTTAGGGAGGGTTCATTTAAAAATGCTAAAGCCTTAGGGGGACCTAAAACGCAATAAACCCTCCTTCCAAAATGAATCGCATCAGGAAGGACTAAATTGAAACAGAAGCCAGCTTTTGAGGCAGATTTATAATAAAAACAAAATAGGAGGACTTGAATAAACGCGCGTACGAAGAACAGGGACTAAAGAGATAAATACCCCACCCGTTCCAAAACGGCGCCATTCGCATGTAGGTTCCCTGATGAGCTAGGGACTAAACCAAAATAATAATAAAGAAGTAGGGCCAAATTAAAAAAACTAATACGGGACTCTAATAGAACACACTGCAAAAGGGGAGGACCAATTGCGAAAATATACCCTCCATGACCAAAACACGCGGGTCGGGTCCTCGCGCATGGCCAACACGGCATGAAACGGTGCCGTTTAATGAAGAATAAAAGGCCCAAATTTTCTGAAATCAGATTTTAACCCTAAAAATTTTGATGCTGCCGTTCCAAAGTCCTCTCCCTCTCATTCTCTTAACGCCTCCGTCAATCGGATTCTCAATCGGCCCACCTCTTCACCACTATGATCGGTGGTCGGCCAGGCTCGTGAATGGGCTATTTTGGTCCCATTTAAAGTGCCACGAAGTCTAACCCTTCGAAACCCGAAGAGATGAAGGGAGATGGCTCTCGTTTGTGCTTGGGGTCGATCCCGACGACAGAGAACGGGTCTCCGACGCCGCGACCACCGGAGTTTAGGTAAGGTTCTTCTCCTTTTTTTTATTTTCGTATCAATAAAATAAAATAAAAAACAAAAAAAATAGCGAAAAGAGAGATGAACTTGAGCTTTGAAACAGAGAAAATCAAAGTATAAATCACCCTAAAATTTCAATCACTTTCCTTTTTATTTTAGGTTTTGTTCAAAAAAAAGAAAAAAACAGAATCAGAACCGACGGAAAACCCAACCTTGTAATCCCGAATTTCTTTTGTATTTTCTTGTATTTGAAAACGGGGAAAAATCCGACCCCTCGTACACTGATGGTTCATGGCTTATATAGTCTGATTTACATTTGATTTTTATTTTTACTTTACTGCTTCTGTTACTGTTTTTTGCTTTGTTTCGCTTTCGTGTTGCTTCTGTCACGTTTGCAGGTACTGGAGTCGATGGGAGCAGGTGGGAGGTGACGCGATGGGAGCAGTTGCTAAAGTGGCGGTGGTCCTGTGGCCATAGGGAGGCTAGCATGCGGCGCTGGAGGAGGCTGCTAGGGTCTCAATTTTCGAAACCCTAGTTTGACCCTAAGGGCTGTTAGAGTTTAGGCCAATTGGGCCATTCGGGTTAGGGCTTGTTGGGCTATGTATTTGGGTAGGCTAGTGGGTATTGGTTTTGGGCTCTGTTAAGGGTGTTGTTGGCTGATTGGGTTTGTAAAAAGACTAATGGACAGGACTTATAATCTATTTTTGGTTTTTTTAGTTTTTTTTTTTATTTTTTGTATTTATTTGATCGGGCCGGGCACAATTTGGATATTACACCATGTAAAGCCTAATAAATGAGAAATGCAATTACCTTGAAGTTCATAAGCCATCCCCTCAGGCATAACAGCACGAAACCCAGAATACCTCGTTAGTCTACCACCAACGGCGTATATTCTCCTTTTCGCTTCCTCTTCACTACAAACAGAAAAGAAAAATAAAACCCATTTCTCAAATTCTAGGGAAAAAAAAGGCAAATTTGAAGGAATAAAAAACCTACCGACAACAGAAGCGAGGGTTTTAACATAGAAATCAATCTTTTCTTCTAAGGAAGGTTCTCCCCGGAATTCGAATAAGCCAAAGCTCATCATCACCACATCCTCCAACCCATGGAAATTGCGGTCTATGAAGGACTTTCCCATCAACAAAAATATCCCCTGGTAATCAATCCACCAATAAAAAAGAGATTAAATTTGTTGACAATGGGAATTTCAATGGCTATAAGCAGCAAACTTCCTCTTTAAACTACCCACCTGCATAATAATGATCTCGGCTACAATACCAAACTGGTAAAACCCAGCGTACACGAGGTAACTCTGTAGAAACATAGTGCCAATTGATTTTAGAACAAAGTGGATGCCTCATCAATTGTAAGTTCAAAAACACTCACAAAAGCAATTGGGGAAAACCGTTTAAACCCTAATAAATTAGTATAGAAAGCAATCACATCGGGAGGTTTAAAACCCTAAAACAGCTAAGAACACATCACACACAACGAAAACCAATGTTAATTCTTTTTTCTTTCTGAAAACCCATTACTTCTTCCAATTACACTAGAAAAAGGGAAAACCATGTAAACCCTAAACCCTAGTAAATGAGAAATGATATTACCTCTAAGTTTATCGACCAAATCCAAAGAGAAAAAAGCACGAAACCCAGTATACCTCGTTGTACAAACATAGTATATTCTCTTTTCCGCTTCCTCTTCACTACAAGATCAGAACAAACAAAAAAGAAAATAAAACAAAGATTTAATGAAATTTGAAGGAATAATTATTCTTTAAAAACCTGCCGACAACAGAAGCGAGGGTTTTAACATAGGCATCGATCATTTCTTCTTCCAAAGGTTTCGGGCGTTCTGGGAAGTCCAAAATGATAAGCCAATGATCATAATAACTCTCATCTAGGAGAACCGATGGTCGTGGGCTACTACAGTTAGGAGATGGGTCGTTCAAAGGCAAGTAGCCGGACCCGGATGTCTTGGTTCCGGTCAGGATTTTGGTTGATTCGGGGATAAAAAATGGGGTTTTGTTGAAGAGAGCAACAGTGAGGCGAGAATTGGAAGGAAAGGAAGAAGAAGAAGAAGCAGTGAGGGCGCGACTTAAAAGGGTTGATAGAGATCGTCGGGCATTGAGGCAAGCCATTTTCCAGCAACGCTGGTTCTCTCTGATAATAAGCTTTGTTTCTTCTGCACTACTAAATTAAGATTGTAATAAAGACCACAAGTTTACCGATTTATTATTAGAAAAGACAGATTTTGTGTAAATCATATCATATCATATACTTCCTTCTTTTCATCTAATTTATTAGTATCATATCTTTTTATTTAATTTTAAAATTTGAACCCACCCTGCTTTGCCTGTATTAATGTTTATATAAAGGTTTAATTCTTAAAATTTAAATTTTCTAACTTTATCCTTTTACATAATCTTTTAACAAATATATTTATTTTTTAAATAATTATTTTTTCGTAATCTAATAATTATTCTGTTTAATAATTTAGGATAAATCTTTTGTAAAATCTTTAAGATATATTTATCACTTGATAATTTTATTTCTCTTTTAAAATTATACCATTTATTAAATATTTTACACTTGTTGATTGATTTTCAAATTTTATTAGTTGATATTTATATTTAACGTTGCTATTTATTTTAAATAATTTAAATTACATTCAAAGTCATTAAAATATTTATTTAATTATTCAAAAGTTTTTATTTAAGTCATTAGACTGTTAAAATTATTGTTGTATGGCCTTTTTTGTTCTCATCACCTAAACCTAATTCAATTTTCTTCTTCATAAAACAACTTTGAACATCGTGAATTTATGAATTAAAATCCAAATTGTTTTCTTATCCAATCTCTAACATTAGCCATCATAGCAACTTGGATCTAAAGTATATTTTTCTACTAGTTAATGGGTACTGATCAACCGTACCGATTGTTGACTCACCGTTTGAAGCTCATTAGCCAAACTTTAAAAAAGAAAAAACTTACTATCCTAGTGACTGAAACATAAACTTTAAAAAGTTACAAAATATTATTTAATTATTTGAAAATTTTTATTTAAGTCATTGAGTTGTTAAAATCATTATTGTACGGTCTTTTCTATTCTCATCGCCTATGCCAATCATTGTGATGGCATAATTGGGATCATGCGACGTCATATGAAGACAAGTATAAAAACTTGTTTGAAGTCTACTTCAGAATCAATTTCAATGGTATTTTTCGAATTGTTTTCTTAAGTATTCTATGATGGTTTCCTCTTGTTTTCTTATTTTTGTCATATATACGTTTTAGAATGCCAGAAAAATCCAAAAACACGATTTCTTGCAGTTCATGGTGCAAATTTGTGAAATCAACACAACCTACAACGTAGTCGCGTGGCTCCTGTAGTTTGCTCCAACTATCCATTTTTTGCTTCTTTTGCTCCAAAATGCTCTTTTAAGTATAAAAACGTGAATTTAAAAGATTAAGAGCATAAAATTCACCTTTAACATCGAATAATCACCCAAAATCACATTAAGAATGATATTAAAATATGTTACTTTTAGTATTTATCAATATTAAAATGTAGATTTGATTTCAAATTTTTTTTGCTACATTCAGCTGCAATGTCAACGAAAACAGAGTAGCATCCAAAAACAGAAAAACAAGCAACAAAAAGTATAGTAAAGACATAGTCCAAATACAACATATGAAACTACAATTCTTGAACAGAAAACCTCACCACCAAGCTTAAACATTTGCTGCCGATTAACACCAGCCCCAAAACATTACCTATCTGATCTGCCAGAGAGAAAACAACATTACCCCCTTCAAAATTGCAGACTCAATTTCTGCAAAAAAACTGGCAAAAGCGACAAAAGCCTCAACGCCTAGTTAACACACCATGCAAAAGCCACCACCGAACCCACTTCAATAAATAGAGACTTTTGGTTTTCAGTTCATAGCAACAAAGACACCTAAAGCGATCTATACTGCCCCAATCACTGCCTCCTCTGCAATATTTGCAATGACAGCACCCGAGAATAATGCTTTAGCCGACCCCTCCATATCTCTCAATATTCCTCCGCACCCTGCTTTCTCTTCAAACTCAACCCCAATGACGATGAATTTTAACCTTCCAACTGGAGAGGACCTCCTACAGAATACTACGGAATTGGATTTTACTGATTCCAACCGACACCTGAGTGGAGAAATCCACCAAAGATCCTCCTTCAACATAATTTCATCATGGCTGGGTCTGATCCACAACAAAGTTCTCATTTTAGATAGGAACATCAAGTTTTCCATGCATACTCTCCGATTATCAAATATCAATCCATTTCTTGCAAACCAGATTGTCCAGCAAGCTGCTGCAATATCAATCAACCAAAGCCGTTTCCTAAAATCAACCATTTGCACGTTGTTGCATAAGATGAAGAAATCCGAAAACCCTTCCACCTGCTTCCAACCCATTTCCCACCACATGAAAATTCTTCTCCAACAACCTGTAGTGATTAAATAATTATACAGCCCCTCCTTCATTTCCTTTGGATAACATACTTTTTTATCTCAATTAGAATATATATATATATATATATATATATATATAATAAATGAATAATAAAAAAATTACTTATGGAGTTGAAAATAATTTAGAACATGATGGCGATCCAATCATGACTTATCTCATGAACAGGTGTCAAATTGATGCTTAATTTACACAAACATAAGGTTTTAATTTGAAGCCACTATTTTGCTGAATTGCAATGCATGGATAGTACAATGAATGTCTCTATCAACATATTGACCACTAATTGATTTTCTTTTTTATTTATATCCTTAATTATTTTTTATTATCATTCCTTTTTTTTTTTAGTTTTGTTCAAACTAGAAAAATACACAAATAAAATTAAAAGCAAAGTTCCAGCAACATAAAAAAATAAACACCCCCAAAATAAAAACCACCAAGCTTTAAACACTTGAGGCTGATTAACACCAGCCAACACCAATAAGAATGCCATGTCATTTCTATTCCCATTCATCAAATTAGAGAAAACAAATGAACCGACCTTGCCCTTCGTCGAAACCATTTTTTAATGAGGTTTTAAAAACGGGGTCGACTTTAAAAACGAAAATGGGAGTCGCCACCAATCTTTTTAGGTGTGATTGGATCACCATTAAAACATTTTGGTCTGCGAATTTTTAGAAAACGGGTTCGGGAGTCGGTTACGTACGAGGAAGGGTTAGCACCCTCGTAACGCCCAAAAATTGGTACCTAATTGATTATCAAATGTCTTTAATGTCGGAAATTAAATAATCTTAAAATGCAATCCTCTTTTAAATATTTTGATTTTTGAAAATTAGGGCTCACTTGTATCAAATGTATCAAAATATTACGTCCAATGAGTTAAGACGTAAGATTTTTAAGACATTCGAGGCTAAACTAACCATTTTTTTGAAAATCTCTATCTCGAGACGTCAAAACGCCATATCCAGTAAGTTAGGACGTAATGCTTTGAAATTCCAAGACAGTTGCTCGTATTTTGAAAAACCTTAAAAACTTAGAAGGATGCTTAACTATTCGAACTCCACGAAAAAAGTTGCAACCCAGTAAGTTAGGGCACTAGCTTTCTCGAAGCTTTCAAACATCAAGCATTGCCTTTCATTTTTGAAAACTTTGGAATCTCGTTTTTAAATTGATGCATGAAGGAGTATATTTATATTATAAAACATAACATATAAGATAACATGCTATAACAGTAGGTAAATAAAAGCATAATAGCAATAACATAAATGTCATACATTAACATATATAAAACATGGCAAATTTTAAATAAGTAAAATATATATAAAAACACAATATATATTAAAGAAGAATAGGTAAAACATATAAACATGTAATTCAACATATATTTAAATACATTAATAAACAAGAAATTGATGCATGATGTACAATTATATACATAAACATAAAAAAATGATAATATAATATTAACATACAACAATCATGAATTATATTTGATATAAAAAAAATAAAAGATTTAATGCATAAAAATAATCATAAGAGAGAATTAATTATTAGTAATGAAATAATACATAAAAATATAAACCCATAGTATAATATTTTAACAACTTTAAAAAATAATAATAGTATAAATAATATAGATAATAAATAAAGTAATTATAGTATATAATATAAAAATAAATGGGTTTTAAAATTACCATAATACATAGTATATAATAGAATATATAATAAAATAATAATTTTATAGCATAGGATATAAAAGTATGTAGGGTTTGTTTAAAATATTTAATACCAATTTAATAATAAAAATAATATTGTAAGGAATAATATATCTATGAAAATATATAATAGATAATAATATGAAATAATATATGTTAAAATGTAAAAAATATATATATATATATACACAAACATTATGTGACAAGAATGTAATAATAATAAGTAATATAATATATATTAAGATGGTGATATAAAAGTATGAAGTAATGTAATAGATATTATATGATAAAATATGATGAGAATGGAAGTAAATAATAATATAAAGTATATAATACATATATTTAAGTTAAAATAAAATGATGTATATAAAAAATTTAAAATAAATAAATTATTAATAATTTAAAAGGAATAAAAAAGGGACTAAAACTAAATTTAAATAGAGAAATCAGAGGCTAATTTGAAAAATAAAAAACAAAACTGAAATTGGACCTAATTGAAATGGCCACTAAAACCATAGGGACTTATCGGAAAATTTTCCCTTATCCCTAAACGGCACCGTTTTGATATACATGTTTATATGGCCTTGGGACCAAATTGAAACAGAGATTAAGAATTTGGGCCGAATTAAAAGATAAAATAAGTTTAATTTAAAAAGATACAAAAGCGAAAGGACTAAAGGGATAAATATCCCTTTAGTAAGAAACACGCGGATCCTCAACTAATGGGTCGGGTCACTCGGGTTATGCCTTAAACGGCACGGTTTTGAGGCTATTAAGATTAGCCCCAAACGGTGTCATTTTAATAAGGTATAAAAGGTGAACTTTCTTTAAAAATTTTCATTTTAACTTTCTCCTCAAAACAAGCCGAAAATCTTTCCCCCTTTTCCCTCAAGCCAAACGAACTTCGGCTTAGCTCCGACGGTCACTCTGTCTCACGCGCCGGTGCACACGCCACCGCCTGAGGCGGTCAGAAGGCGAAAAGTTCTCTTCTTTCCAAACGCCTTGAAGGTAAACTCTTTCCTTTCTTTATTTGTTTTATTTCGTAATAAAAATAAAAAAAAACTTTGATCTAAAACAAACTGTTTCTTTGTATATCTTTTGTATTTCCCCCTTATAAAAATCTGTTATCTGGGCTTATATGGCCACCGTTATTTGATACAAAAAAGGAAAATCAATCTTTTATTTTCTTTCCATCTTTGTTTGTTGTTTCTTTCCCTCTTTTTGCAGGTAAGCGCGAGGATCTGGTAGTGAGTATGCTGGCATTGATTCGTGCATTGATTGTAGCGCGACTCGTGGCCGGAGTTACGGCGCCGATGGAGGACGATGAAAGGTCACTAGAACGGTGCAATACGGGGCGTGATGGTTGGGATGCTCGAATCTTTTGGAACCTTTGCGGCGCTGATGCTTCCCAGGAAATCCCAGGGTTCCCAAACCTGAAACCAGATTCGGGCCTTTGGGCTACCAGCTTGTTGGGTCTGTCATAGGTTTAGGGCCTAGGCAGTTTGGTGTAACGGGTTTAGGCTAATAGTGGACTATGGGTTTTGGGTCTTATTTATTTTGGGTAAAGGGTTTAATTTGAGTTACTGAAATCGGGTTTGGGTAATTGGTGAGTTTGGGCTTTATGGGCCTTATTTTTTGTAACATGGACTGTACAAAATTGGATATTTTTTGATTTTATTTTTTATGGCCCGGTCAAATTTGGGCTATTACACCCTTAGCAGATTCAATGTCTGAAAAAAGATCATGAAGCGACCAAGGTCTCAGCTTCTTATTGATGCACCAAGAAAACACCTTTGGAGAACCTAGTTCGATTACCAGAGAAATAGAAGACTTTTGATTCATAGATGCGAACATTTCGAGAGCTATCTTCACCGCACCAATCTCAGCTACCTCAGCAGTATTTGAACCAACATCTCTATAGAGAGCCCCTCTTGCAACCCCCTCCAAATCTATCAAGATCCCTCCGCACCCAGTTTTGTCCTCTTTCGCTATACCACACACATTGAATTTTAACCAACCACAAGGGGATGGTCTCCAAAAGGAAGCAACCGAATTAGATTTAAGATGCGATCATGGCATCTTTATGGAGCAATCCACCAAAACTTCTCTTGCACCATGAAATCCTTTTGATTTGATCTCACCCACAACGAAGCTCTCATCTTGGATTGAAAGACCAAATTAGATATGATCACTTTTCTTCCTTCAAAAACCAAACAGTTTCTAGCAGTCCAAATTGTCCAACATGCTGCAACAATAGAAATCATCCATAAAGTTTTCTTACTATCTGTCAAATTCACCTTATTACATAGGGCAAAAAAGTCCACAAAACCATCAACACTCTTCCATCCAACATCCCACTAGTCAAAGATTTTAGCCCAAAACCCATCAATAAACCTGCACTTGAAAAATAAGTGATATGCACTTTTTAGTTCCCTTCCACACCTAGGGCAAAAAATTGAGAAATTTTGAATGTTCACTACTCTCTTAGATAGAAATTTCATTGACGGAATTCTATCGATACCTAACATCCAAAGAAAACAACGAACTCTAGGAGGAACCTTAATATTCCAAACTTTACCGCAATCTAAATTAACGTTCGCCTCATCCTCCATTAACAATAACTCCATACATTTTTTAACCGTGAACTCCCCACTTTATCATGAGACCAGCACATTTCATCTTCTACATCTAAAATCAACATTGTACCACTCACCTTTTCATCCAGGTCTTTACACATCTCCTTCTCCCTGTCCAACAAATGTCTTGAAAACCATCCTTCCCACTTAGCACTCCCTTTCTCTGAACAACTAAAAGAATCCGCTACTGTACTTACTTTATTATTAGCAAGACGAAAAAGCCTAGGAAACAACACTTTCAATGGTCAATCCCCACACCAAGTGTCTCACCAAAATAAAGTCGACTTTTCATTTCCTATCTTCTAAAAATATGGATCCGACCCCAGCCATTTGGACACTTTCTAATCTATAGCATTTTCCATTATGCCTCTCCAAACAACAAACATGTCTTTTTTGTAAGTCGTCTTAAAATGCCAACTTTGGACATTGGCCCCCTATTTTGCTAAAATAACCTTTCACCATAACACTTCTTTTTCTGACGCGAATCTCTAGCTCCATTTAGTTAATAATGTTTTATTTTTAACACCTAGATTTGTCACACCCGCCCCTCTCTTACCCTTTTGTTTACAGACAGTATCCCATCTAATTCTTGCCATCTTCTTTTTTTCATCCATATTCCCCCAAAGAAAATTCCTCTTGATCTTGTCGATTTTTTTTATAACAGACACCGGAGCTTGGAATAAAGACATGAAGTAAATCGGTAATGAGGACAACACCGCATTAATAAGGACTACCCTTCCAGCCCACGAAAGTGATCAACACTTCCAACCAGATAACTTATTCCTAACTCTTACTATGATTGTATCCCAAGTGGATAATCTTTTAGGATTTGCACCCAATGGAATCCCCAAATAGTTGAAAGGTAGCGAACCTAACTTACATTTGCAAATGGCAGCCATCCTATATAACAATTCTTCTTCCACATCGAACCCCACAATACAAGATTTATTAAAATTAATACTCAGCCCAGAAAAAATCTCGAACACCCATAAAGTGTACTTCACAGTTGTCACCTCATTAACATAAGCTTTTAGGAAAAGAATAATATCGTCAGCGAATTGAAGATGGGAAAAATTCATCCCAAGAATAACATTATTAAACCCTTCGATCATCCCCTCCTCCATGGCTTTGTCCAATGCCGAATGGAGGACCTCCGTCACTAAGATGAATAAAAAAGGAGACAGAGGATCTCCCTGTCTAAGGCCTCTACTGTAACACCCTCAACCCTAAACTGTCGCCGGAATAGGGTTACAGAGTATTACTGGACCTATCGGACAATTACATAAATACCTATGTTTAACCCATCTAAACACATTTAAATATGCTCAAAACTTGTTAAATTTAGACATTTTATATATTATCCAATATTTAATTCCAATCACTTATCATATATTATCAATATGATTCAAACTCATACTAAATTAGTCAAGTCCTTTTATATACCGTTACCAAGGTTAATTATACTTATTTCATCAATACATTAACACTCCAAAACAACACATACATAAAACATCCTAGGTACATGCCATTACCAACTATTAGCACTCTTTACCTCATTGAACTCGGGATCGGCCTGGGATACTGATTCAACGATCTAGCTTTAACTTAACCTGCACACAGAAGCAACCGTACGCTAAGTCTGATTATACTCAGTGGTATTTCTATAATCCGAATATTTAAAATAAACAATATAATATGTATAAATAAATGTTAAACACAATTAAACATTTAAAAACATACAATACTCAATTTTCATCACTTGCTATGTATAATATCTTTCCATAATTTGTTCACATATCATTTAAACAACGACACTATCCGTTCCACATTCAATTCATGAATATATATATATATATATATATATATATAACTTGCATATTCCATGTATTTACAACATATTTCACATTCGATTTTCAATTCACTATCTCATATTCTTTGCCCAAAGTAGACATTATAGAACACACTGGATATACGGAACAAATACAGAGGTGTGTTATTATGCACTAATGAACAGAGAGCACTAAAGTGCTATACAGAGAGCACTGATGTGCTAAACGGAGAGCACTAATGTGCTAATAATCGGAGAACACTAACGTGCTAATAATCAGAGAGCGCGCTAGAGTTCCTTAATGGCATGTCACTAATATCCCAGTAGTTCTAAATTCCGTCTACTTGGGCATTAAAGCTAATTTTATATATAAAAAAAATAATCAAATTATCATATTTTCTCAATCTCACAATTACACATATATTTTCAATATATATATTCCAATTGAATTAAACCAATATAAATTCACCACATACCAAATTAATCTATTTCCATTATAAACACAATAATTCTTACTTAACCATTTACTAAATGCATAAAAAATTATAATAATTAGTTCGGATTATAGAAATACAAACCGTAATTTCCTCGAGTCACTCCTCGTTCACTTTTTCTTTTCCCTTCTTGATCGATGACTCTGGTACGATATTAACTACATAATTATACAACTAAAAATTCATCAATACAATACAATTTCACATCCTTAATGTATATATATAATTCTACTATTTACTCATATATTCTTTCAAAGCTGTCTACCTGAGCCATTGTCACTAAATTATTTATATCTTGAGTTACAAAATTTCAAATTAAGATCCGCTAATTCTCCTTGAAATTAGACTCACATATCTTCTTATCATAAAATTTTCATAATTTTTGGTTTACTAAATAAGTACAGTTAATTCTTTAAAAATTCCCCTGTTACTCTATTCGACAGTTCTAACCTCTCTCTACTAAAAATCAATTATCTCATTGTACAGAACTTGAATAAGGTTCTTGTTTGTTTCTTTTGAAACTAGATTCATTAAGGAGTTCACACATATAAATTACACTCCATAATCATTTTTATACAATTTTTAATGAATTTTCAAAATTAGAACACTCTATAAACCTGTATTCATTCTGACCTAGTCTCACAAAACTTATTATATCTCATGTTCTAAAATTTTTTTTCTTACACCGTTTCTTCTATGAGAAACTAGACTCAATAAGCTTTAATTCCATATTTTTTGCATCCTATAGTTCAATTTCTACAATTTTTAGTGAATTTTCAAATTCATACTATTGCTACTGCCCAAAGCTATTTTGGTGTAAAATGTTAATAACCAAATTTATAACACCAATTCACACCTTATTTCTATTCAAATTTCATTCAAACTCAAATTTAATTATTAAATTTTCAACATATTTTCCTAATTTCAAATTTTCCTTAATTTAGTCCCTACAATATAAAACTTATGAATTACTTTACAATTCAATCCTTATTTCACTTCTAACTTGAATTTCTATCAATTTAATCCCTAGTCCATCATTTTATTCAACATGAACCATATTTAGAAATCTAATAACTTTCAAAATATCAACTTAATTTCACTAAAACCTTATTCCAAAGCTTCTAAAGCATCAAAATTAAATAAAAAGGGCTAAATTAACTTACCTATTTAAACTTCAAGCTTCAAACCCTCAATTTTTTCTTTTTTTTTTCTTTCCTTCCTTCCTTCTCTGTTTCGTCTCTCCTATTCTGTTTCTTTTCCTTCTTTTTTTGTTTTGTTTTATATCTATATATAATATAACATTATTTTATACTTAATTAATATGTGTATATTATTAGTAATGTATTCACTTATCACCATACATTTGTCATACCTTTATTTATTTATTTTATAGAAATATTATTATTTAATTAATAAATATCTTTTTATAAATAATAAATATCTACTAATAATTAAATATACATATTACAAATGTATGTATTCAATTTATTAAACATGTATTTTATAATTACCACACATTTGTCACTATTTTAATTTATTTAATTTATTTTATTTACCATGCAATTGTCAAAAAAATATTATAATATAATTAACATAATTTACAATAATATAATCTAAAAATCTAGGATTTTATCATGCTATGCCACCTCATCTAATGAGATAGGCATAATTTCCTGTTTGGTCCTTTTTATTTTCTATTAATCTATAATTCAAATTTTACACCCTTATTCAATTTAGTCCTTTTTCTTAGTTACTCTTAATTAAGCTAAATTCACTCAATTAAACTCTAATTAACCACTCGACTTACTTCATAAATATTTTTAATAATTATTTACTAATCCATTTTTTTTAGAAACGGAGACCCGAAATTACATTTATCTGATAACCTTAAAATTCGGGTCGTTACATTTACGAAAACTGAATTCGTTAGAAGAAGACCCATTAATAATTACTGCTGCCTTTGCCGTAGATAGACATTCCGACATCCATCTTCTCCACTTTAACCCGAACCCCATTTTGGCTAACACCAAATCCAAAAAATCCCATCTAACGCAGTCGTAAGCCTTAGAAAAATCTAGTTTGAAATCTTTCTCTTTTACATTCTTTTGTATTTTTAAATTTATAATAATAATAATAAAGTAAGGAATCATTATCAAAACAATTTTTTACTTTCCCATTTATTAATAGCTTTTAAATTATTAATTTCATTAATTTGATTTAAAAGTCTTAAAAAACAAATTATCCATTCACTATAATATTTTTCTATAAAATTAAGTAAATTTTTTGAATATATATATATAAATATATATGTTAAATAGTGTGTTTTTTTTTTTTAATAATAACTAATAAATTTTTAATTTTAGTTGAATTTTAAGTATTTTTGAGGATATGTTTTAGGCTTTTGGCCATATTGTTTGAAATATGTTTTATATGCTTACCTTATATGTGAAATAATAGTAAGTTAAATTTCATGTTATATGAACTTATTAAGCATTAAATGCTTACTTTGTTTTATTTCTTTTGCTTTATAGTACTTCGGAAGTTCATTGGGTTAGAAACTTGGCAAAGATATCTCACACTATCCATCAGCCCATTTCGGTATATATAAAAAATTTATTTTAGTTATAATGGCTTGTATAGGATAATTTAGCCAATGTTGGCTTAAAAATATTTTGTTGTAAATAGCCATTGGAATGGCTTGAGTTGGACATGTTTTGATATGTATATGTATGTGTGGCTTAATGTGTTTGTGGTGTTTAATGTGGTTGAGTAACAGATAATTTATGAATATGATAATGTATGGTTTGAGATAATATGATCGAAGAAATATGCGAATAGGTTTATATGGTCAATTAGGTAAGATTGATTACTTGGATATATGGATATTACACGAATTAATAATTCAAATAATTATGAATTCTAATATTGAACACATAAAATAGTTTTTAAAATTAAAAAAAATAAATAATGAGATTTATGAATCCACCAAATCGGTTTCTTAAATCGGAAAAGATCTGGTACTAGCCCTCGGTTTCGTTTTCGTCCATTTTACGAATATAAATATTGTTTAATATCTGGTCCACCACCAAACGTACTAATGGCAACAGGCTCCTCTCCTTTGAGGTTGGTCTAAGAACGACTTTCCCATCAACAAGCAAATGCCCTGATAAGAACAAGGAGATTAAATTTGTTGACAATGGCAGTAAGCAACAAACATCATATTGGATTCTTTAAACTACCCACCTCCATCAACATCTTCGTTATATACTTCCAGTGAATCCCGATAAACACCTTCTACACGAGGTAATCCTAGACAAACATAACCTAATTTTGAACACTGAACTCTAATAAACTAATAAACGAGAACACCATGTAAACCCTAATAAATGAGAAATGCAATTACCTTGAAGTTCATAAGCCATCTCCTCAGACATAACAGCACGAAACCCATTATACCGCATTAGTCTACCACCAACGGCGTATATTCTCCTTTTTGCTTCCTCTTCACTACAAACCAAAAAGAAAAATAAAACCCATTTATCAAATTCCAGGAAAAAAACGCATATTTGAAGGAATAAAAAACCTGCCAACAACAAAAGCGAGGGTTTTAACATAGAAATCAATCTTTTCTTTTAAGGAAGGTTCTTCCCCGAATTCGACAGTGATAAGCCAAAGCTCATCATCACCACATCCTCCAACTCTGTGGTTGCTATTTGGAACGCCAACCCATGGAAATTTCGGTCTATGAAGGACTTTCCCATCAACAAAAATATCCCCTGGTAATCAATCCACCAATAAAAAAGAGATTAAATTTGTTGACAATGGGAATTTCAATGGCTATAAGCAGCAAACTTCATCTTTAAACTACCCACCTGTATAATAATGATCTCGGCCATGGATAAAGTCAACTGGTAAAACCCAGCGTACACGAGGTAACTCTGTAGAAACATAAAGCCAATTGATTTTAGAACAAAGTGGATGCCTCATCAATTGTAAGTTCAAAAACACTCACAAAAGTAATTGGGGAAAACCGTTTAAACCCTAATAAATTAGTATAGAAAGCAATCACATCGGGAGGTTTAAAACCTTAAAACAGCTAATAACACATCACACACAATGAAAACCAATGTTAATTCTTTTTTCTTTCTGAAAACCCATTGTTTCAAAAAACCCATTGCTTCTTCCAACTACACTAGAAAAAGGGAAAGCCATGTAAACCCTAAACCCTAGTAAATGAGAAATGATATTACCTCTAAGCTCATCAATCAAATCCACAAAGAAAAAAGCACGAAACCCAGTATACCTGGTTGTACAAACAGAGTATATTCTCTTTTTTACTTCCTCTTCACTATAAGATCAGAACAAACAAAAAATAAAATAAAATCCAGATTTAATGAAATTTGAAGTTTGTGTCTAATTGTAATTGTATTGTGCATTACTAAAAATATTTTTTCTCTTGTAATTGTAAGTCTTGATTATAGAGACGCCCATCTACGTCACTAAGATTTACTCTTCCCCTGAGTGCCAGGTGGTTAGTGGACTGGCTTTTTTAAGACGGATAAATGTGTTAAGCCGGAAAGTAGCCCATCACCTAAAAGATCCCATTTCGTATAAACTTACTATCGAGATTTGTGCATACTGTCAAATGAAACAAGTTCATTATATATTAACTGTTTTTGGCAAGAAGATCAAGTTAGTTTTGCATCCTAGTCCTATTGAATCTATGGTTTTAATTAATTAATTTAATGAAGCAGGAAAACTCTACGAGGCCGTTTGTTATGTAACCCTGGTGGGATTCGTAAATAACCTCGAAAGTTAGACCTCAATCATTAAGTATCTTCATAAGAAGAACTTTCACAAGGAAGGGTACGGTACTATCTCTTTTTGCTCCACCACGTATCTCACCATCTAAATATTTAGATGTTATGAATGTGATTTGACTCAAAGCGGTGATTAGATCTGTTTGGTTGGATTGTGTTGAAGGAAGCAAATCAATAACATTTTTCTAATTTTGTTCAGCATCAGATAGCAACTTCTTTAAACGAACCTGTCGAAACCATTTTTTTGAAAAAGGGAATCGACTTTGGTTTGAAAATGAAAATAAAAAATGGGAGTCGCCACCGATCTTTATTAGGTGTGATCGGATCACCTTTGTTTTAATAAAACGTTTTGGTTTACTAAAACGGTGTTTTTGGTCTACAAAATTTGAGAAAATGGGTTCAGGAGTCGGTTACGTGTGAGGAAGGATTAGCACCCTCATCACGCCTAAAATTGGTCCTGAATTGATCAATTAATGTCCTAATGTCGAAAAATTTGAAAAGATTTTAAAATACAATCCTTTTTTTTTTTTTACAAAAAGAAGAAGTTTAGATAACTCAAATTGGCTATTGAGATTCTCTTGTTCCAAAGAAATAAAATACCACATCCAGTACGTTAGGATACAACATTTCAGACTCTCGAAACCAAGATCACCTCATGATCTCCAAAACTCATGCATTGAAATTTTAAAAGGATATTTAGTTATTTAGGAAAATGATAGGTCGAAACCAGCACATTAGGGCATGATTTCTCGATTTTCCGAACATAAAATATTGCCTTATTTTTAGTTTAAGAAGACACGGATGAAATTTTGAAATGATATTTAAAATTTTAGAAGGGATATTCAGTTATTTGGTCAAGCGAATAATCACAACCCAACACGTTAGGGCACAATTTCTCGAATTTCCAAACACAAAATATTACCCTTGTGGAAACCATTTTTTGAAAAATAGGTTGGTCGACCTTGGATTTTGAAAATGAAAATGGAAAACGGGAGTCGCCACCAATCCTTTTTGCTGAGGTGTGATCGGGTCACCTCGGAAAGTGGTTGTTTTTAATAATCAGTTCGATTTATTAAAATAGTGATTTGGGTCTACGAAAATCAAGAAAAAGGGTTTGGGATCGGCTACGCACTAGGAAGGATTAGCACCCTCGATACACCTAAAATTGGTACCTAGTTGACTAATTATTGTCTTAATATCGAATATTCGAAAACTTGGATGAATTTTAAAATACGATCTTTTTTGTTAAAAACAACTTGAATAAATTGAAAAGAATATTTAAGACTTTCTCCTCTCGAAATAATAAAATATCCCATCTAGTAAGTTAGGACACGACGTTTGAACTCTCGATTATGAGTTTGTCTTTAAACTTTCATCGAAATTATTATCTTTTGAAATTTAAAAGGATATTTGGTCGTTTTAGGATTGATGAGAAAATCGAAGCCCAGTAAGTTAGGGCACAATTTCTCAAAGTTCCATAAACGCAAAATATTGCCTTATTCTGAGAATATTTTTGAATGAAAGCGAATAACGTACAAATGCACATATTTATTTAATTAGAGCAATGATGTGCAAATGTTATAAATGACAACATTATAAAACCACAAATCACGGCACATATAATGACAATGAACATGCGTTACTTCAATAATCACATTAAATAAAGATAAAATAAAGTATACATAACAGTTCAGAGTAAGTAATAAAATAATTCCAAACACATGATAACTAAGAAGACAGGTGTCGAAACCATTTTTTTCTAGGATTTGAAAAATAGGGGATCGACTTTAAAATTTGAAAATGGAGTAGCCACCGACCTTTTTGAGGTGCGATCGGGTCACCTTAAATTATTTTAATAAAACATTTCGATTTATTAAAACAATTAGTTTTGGTCTACGAAATTCGAAAAACGGGCTCGGGAGTCGGTTACGCACGAGGAAGGGTTAGCACCCTCGTAACGCCCAAAATTGGTACCTAATTGATTATTTAATGTCTTATCATCAAACTATTGAAAAGATTTTAAAATATGATCCTTTTATTTAAGAGAGTAGTGAGAATCGAAGTTTGCTTGTTTCGAAGAAATAAGAATACCGTCACCAGTAAGTTAGGGTGCAGCACGTCAATTTCTTGAAATTGAGCTTGCCTCCTTTTGCTTTAAAGGCGTATGTATTTAAATCGAAAAGGGATATTTACTTATTTTAGGTCGAACGAAAAATCGGAGCCCAGTAAGTTAGGGCTCGATTTTTCAAAGTCCCAAAACATAAAATATTGCCTTGATTTTGAATTTCTTATCTCGGGACAATGAATGTTACATTCAGTAAGTTAGAATGCAACATTTCCAGTCTTCGAGAATAAGTTTTATTTGAAAACTCACATATTTTGATTTTGAAAGCGATACTCGATAGTTCGGGTTTAATGAGAAAAATCGAAACCTAGTGAGTTAAGGCTCGATTTCCTCGAAGTTCCCAAACTTGAGTTATATTTTTGAAAGACTTCGAATGACAATTTTTAATGAAATAGTGTTAAACACGACTTTTATAAATTACAAACATTGAATTATAAAATACAAAGGAAAGAACTAGTTCATAAATAACATATTACATCGATGAGTCAAGATAATCAACAAATACAAAATGATATATGTAATAACATCATTGCAAACAATAATATGAACATTCAAAGATTCACAAATCCAAGAGAAGTGCAAAAAAAAGAGTAAAATTTAGTAAGTTTTTAGCAAATGAAAATGAATAATTATAAAAGTGAGTGTCGAAACCATTTTTTTGAAAAATATGTGGAATCGACTTTAAGATTTGAAAATGGAGTCGCCACCGATTTTTATTTTGAGGTGTATCAGATCACCTCGTAAAAGTTGATCATTTTAATAAAATGCTTTGATTTATTAAAACGATGGTTTTGGTCTACGAAATTTTGAGAAATCGGGTTCGGGAGTCGGTTACGCACGAGGAAGGATTAGCACCCTCGATACGCCCCAAAATTGGTACCTGGTTGGTTAATTAGTGTCTTAGTGTCGAATGTTGGAAAATTTGGAAGAATTTAAAATACGATCCCTTTTATTAAAACCTTCGAATATGTCGAAGTAAAAGTCGAGACTTGCTTATTTCAAAGGAATGAGAATACCGAACCCAGTAAGTTAGGATGCGACACCTCAATTTCTTGAAATTAAGCTCGCCTATTTGCTTAAAAAGTTTGTGCATTTAGATCAAAAGGATATGTAATTACTTTGAGTCGAATGAGAGATCAGAACCCAGTAAGTTAGGGCTCGATCTTCCAAAGCCTCAAAACATAGAACATTGCCTTGGTTTTAAAATTCTTATTTCGAGACAATAAATATCACATTCAGTGAGTTAGAACGCAGTATTTCAAAGTCTCGAGAATGAAATTTTATTTGAAAACTCACGCGCTTTGGTTTTGAGAATGAAACTCGATAATTCGGGTTTGATGAGGAAAATCGGAACCTAGTGAGTTAAGGCTCGATTTCCTTGAAATACCCCAAACACGAGTAATTCTTTTGAAAACTTTTGAAGGAAACCTTTTAACAAAAGGAGTGAGGTATGATCTTTGTAAATACGGGCGCAGAATTATAAGATACAAACCAAAGAAAGAAAATCATAAACAGCATATTGCATCGATGCATCAATAACCAATAAATACAAAATAATGTACATATAGCAATAATTATACAACACATCATCATATACAAAAATAATATTAACGTTTAAAAACTAGAACAAATTTAGAAGAAATTTAAAGCAAATTAGAACAAATGAAATGTGACAAGTTTTTAACAAATATGGATGAACAATCATGAAAAAGGTTTAAAGCCCTAAGAATTCGAATGAAAATTTTAAATAAACAATGCATTATTTAATATATGTATTAACCTAAAAAGTAGGCAAAATAATGACAAATATATATATATATATAATACAAACATAACATACTTAATATATGAAGAATAATATTTAAATATACATATGTAATAGATGAAAATACTTATACATAACAATATTAAAATATCTACATGAGATAATAATAATATGAATAGTATGATAAAAAAATGACATACAAAAATAATTATTAACACAATGTATGAAAATATATATGTATAAATAATAATGAAGATAAGAAAAAGGATTTTAGGAATACGTATGCATGAAATAATACATAAAAATGTATGTAACTATCAAAGTGAAAAAAATATGCATATAATATGTGAGAATATAATATACGGGATATATAAAACATAACTTTAAAATAGGTGCAATATGCAAAATAAAATAGTATTAAAATACACGTACAAAATAATATGAAGATGTATATACAAGATATAAAAAAAATATATATGGGTATAGTGTACAAAATACAATTTTAAAATAGGTGAATGCACTGTATCTAAAACATATGTAGTAGGGTAGAAAAGATAATATCCGTAATGTTGAAAAGTGTGATGTTAAAAAGATATGTACATAGTGATCTTAAAAATATACAATTAATATATAAGAAATATAAACATAATAGAGTGTTTAAAAATATTCATAAGATAATAAGTGGAAATACATATGTATATAAATAATATGATATAATAACGGGTATACATGGTGAAAATAATAATGTTAAAAGAAATAATATGAATAACATTTAATGATAAAGGAAATGGCAAGAATAACGTGAAAATTAAATATAAGTTCGAAAATGAATAAAAACGGACTAAAATCGAAGCATTAATGGAGTGCTGGGGTCAAATCGCGAATAAAAGAATAGAAAGGGGCCTCATTGTGATGTGCGGTAACGAAGGGGGACTAAAGGAACAAATTTTCCCTCCTCTTGAAACGCGTCACTTAGCCCAGGTTCAAAATGCAATAAAAACAAAATTTAGAAACCAAAATCAAAGAAAAGAAAAAGCATAAAGGACCCGATCGAAGTGGACCCAACTAGGGGAGGACCGAACTTGTAAATAACCCTTTAGGCGTGAAAACACGCGGGTTGTGGTCTCCATCAGGTCGGGTCTCGGATGCTCTATGGCCTATACGGCGCCGTTCCATCTATAACCCAAATGACATAAAATAAAACCTAAAAAAAAAAAACTAAGGAAAACCCTAATCATAACAGTCCCTCCTTTTTCTTCTCAACCGGCCGCACGGTGAGGGCTCCCATCTCGGCTACCAAGACGCCATTTGAATCGGCGGTCGGTAGTGCCCAAAGGCCGACCATGGCCTGACTTGTGAGCCTATCCGAAGGCTTCATCACTTTCGCTGTGAAATTCCATCCCAAGCCCCGATGTTCAACGGAGGAGATGGAAATTCGGTAGCGGTTCCCAGGTAAGCTTCTCCCTCTGTATATCTGTTTTACTTCATGAACAAATCGTAGGAAGACCAAAGGGAGAAAAAAAAAAACAAAACAAAGGGCAAACCCGAAATCGGAGAACCCGATTTGAAAAGCTAAATCCCCCCTTTTTCGTTTTTTTGGTTTCGATGGTTATTTGCCCTCCAGAACACTCAAGATCGGTCTAGAATCCCAAGAGACCGAAGGAAATGTCGCGTATTTAGGCCGCGATGAACACAAAGGTAAAAAAGAGCTTCGATCCTTTTATTTCTATGCACGCATATGGTATATTTACAGTGAGAATAGACTAAAATACCTTCTTTTTTGTATTTCAAAATGTTCTTTTTGTTCTCTGAAAAGAAAAAAACCTCCTCTTACAAACGACTATGGCTTCTTTTTTATAGAGCCGTTTACAAGTTTTTTTTAATCTATTCTATCCTATTCTCTTTTTCTTTTCTGCTTCTCTGCTTGTTATTTTTCCTTGCGTGTTGCTTTAGTCTTTGTGCTGGTTGCTATCTGCTTGCCCATTTCTGGCTTGTTTTGCAGGTAGGGAGAAGTCAAGGGGGAAGGCTTTCCGTTTCGGTGCTAAACCGACAGAAAGGGCAGGGCTTCGAGCCCCGTGTACATTGGTCGAGTCACGAGGACAACGGCGCATAGGGCTAGGGTTCGGGTAACCAAAATCTGGTTTGGGCCTGTTGGGCTATTGGGTAAAGAGTTAGTATTTTGGGCCAGAGTAAGGGGTATAGGTATGTAATTGGGTTAAGCATTGGGTCATGCCCGATTTGGGCCTGTAATTGGACCTGGACATTGTAATTTGGACTCTTAATGTTTATTTGGTTTATGCTTTCTTTTGGTTTGACATGGGTTTAGGTTTGTAGTATAAACGGGCCAAAATTGGCCTATGACAGCTGCCCCTTTTTGCTCATTGTTGTGTAACGGGAATAGAGCAAAGACATTAAGAAAGGCCAATTTTTGCTCGATCTTGCCAAATCTTGACTTCTTTGGTGCTCTTTATTCAGGTAGTCTCTTTCTGATCCATTACATCCTGTTGCCTTGATCATTTGCTCCAGTAGGATAAGGCTTGTGATCTTTCTTTCTGCAACTTCAAAGTGATAAGCTTGTGACTCTGACTTATTCTAATGCACCATCTGAGAGGCAGAACCTTTCTCTTCGATCAACTCCAGTCTTTATTCTTCAATTTCAACGTGTGATCTGAGGCTCAACTCACTTCTCGCAATATGAATTTAAATTTTGATACATAAACAGAAATTTAAAGTACCTCAGCATGTGACCTGAGGCTCAATTCACTTCTCGCATTATGAATTGAATTTTGAACAGAAATAGAAATTGAAAATACCTCAGCGTGTGACCTGAGGCTCAATTCACCGCTCGCAATATGAATTGAATTTTGATACATAAACAGAAATTTAAAGTACCTCAGCATGTGACCTGAGGCTCAATTCATTTCTCGTAATATGAATTGAATTTTGAACAGAAATAGAAATTGAAAATACCTCAGCGTGTGACCTGAGGCTCAATCCACTTCTCGCGATATGAATTGAATTTTGAACAGAAATAGAAATTGAAAATACCTCAGCGTGTGACCTGAGGCTCAACTCATTTCTCGCCATATGAGTTGATTTTTTAAAATCGTAAAATTTAATCATAGTACCGAAACATGTCATCTGGTGAAATTCTGGTGTTTTCTTTGATTCAATGCAACTATCATCGCATCCTCTTGCTCTGCTGGAGCACCTAAATACGTCGTGAGTGATGTTATCATGATATGCATGTGTTTGTCTTTAAATGTCTTTACATAATTATGCTATGCCTTGAACTTGTTTGTCATGAATTTTGTGATGATCTACATTCTTTGCCTCAATTTCTAACTTCTTCTTCTTTTTTTTTTTCGCTTTGTTCCTGTCTTTGGGCCTTACGATTTTTTGTCCCTGTCAAACTTTGTCCTTGCTTTGGAGACTTTTGTACTTACCAGGTTCTCGTTAGAGCAATACTCGGCATTTGCTTTTGTTTAGAATGTGTTATTCCGCTATTTATCATTCAAATAAACCACACAATGAGATGCATGAAAACAGTTAAAGTAGGTGCAGAAGAGATGCCCCACATTTATTTGCTTTAAGGGTATCAACGAAGGCAATTGGCCGAAAAGAAGTTAAAAGGGACGTGGGACAAGAAGATGAAATTTCTTTTAGTGAATACAAAGGTTCTGGATATTCAACGCATGAACTCTTCCACGTTTCCTAGCCAAGAATCTCTCTGAGAGTGGACTTTTGCTTAGAGGACTTCATATTTTTGGAAGTGCTTCGGATACTATAGTCCCGCTGTCCAACTTGCTATTCGAATGGTCTTGCCCCTTTTGGCTCTGAATCCTCATCATTAGGACGCCCTTTCGGGTTTTCATCCTAATCTTTTGGTTTATCAAGACGCCCTTTTCGGGTTTTCATCCTGATCTCCTTCTTCTTCTTCTTTCTTCCTTTTCTTCTTTTTTTTTTCAAACATAGTACTTCTTCACGGCATCGGAGTTTACAGGGTTCGGTATCTCTTTCCCATCCATCTCGGCGAGAATCAAAGCTCCACCTGAGAAGGCTTTCTTTACAACGTATGGCCCCTCCCAATTTGGCACCCATTTCCCTCGCAAGTCCTTTACGATTGGGACGATCTTCCTCAACACAAGTTCTCCTTCGTGAAACTCTCTTGGCCGTACTTTCTTATCATGAGCCGCGATCATTCTTTTCTGGTACATCTGCCCATGACAAATTGCCTTTAAGCGCTTTTCTTCGATGAGATTCAGCTGGTCGAATCGAGCTTGAACCCATTCTGCTTCCTCTAGTTTTGATTCCATTAAGATTCGTAGAAAGGGAATCTCGACCTCGATAGGTAGCACAGCCTCCATTCCATAGACCAAGGAGAAAGGAGTTGCCCCCGTAGATGTTCTCACAGATGTACGGTATGCAAACAAGGTGAATGGTAGCTTTTCATGCCAGTCTTTATATGTCTCTGTCATTTTCCCAATGATCTTATTGATATTCTTGTTGGCCGCTTCAACAGCTCCATTCATTTTCGGGCGATAGGGTGAGGAATTATGATGCTTTATCTGGAATTGCTCACACACTTCCTTCATCATTTTGTTGTTCAAATTCAAAGCATTATCTGAAATGATTCTCTCAAGCAGACCATATCGACATATGATTTCCTTTTTTAAGAATCTGCATACTGCAGTCCTTGTCACATTAGCAAATGAAGCTGCTTCTATCCATTTTGTGAAGTAATCTATCACCACAAAAATGAATCGGTGCCCATTAGAAGCTTTCGGAGAAATTGGTCCTATAACATCCATGCCCCACATGGAGAAAGGCCACGGAGAGGTCATAACATGAAGTGGCGAAGGAGCTACATGGATCTTATCGCCGTAAATTTGACATTTGTGGCATTTTCTGGCATAATTGATACAATCGCTTTCCATGGTCGACCAGTAGTAACCGAGTCTCATGATCTTCTTGGCCATAGTAAAGCCATTAGCGTGCGTCCCACAGATTCCTTCGTGGACATTTTCGAGTATTTTCTTGGCTTTAACGGTATCCACGCATCTCAAAAGCACTTGGTCTTTCCCTTTCTTGTATAGGACGTCCCCATCAAGGACAAATCCTGTTGACATTCTTCTAATCGTCCTTTTGTCATTTTTATTTGCTTGTTCGGGATATCTTTGATTCTTGACATATTCTAAAATGTCGTGGAACCATGGTCGTCCATCTGTCTCTTTTTCAATACTGCAACAGTGTGCAGGGGCCTCGTATATGCTCATTTTTAAGGGCATCATCTCTGCTTCTCTGTTTGCCTTGAACATTGAAGCCAATGTGGCCAGGGCATCAGCCAGTTGGTTTTCTTCTCGTGGGAAGTAATTGAAGGTTATTTCTTTGAACTCTTTAATTGATTCAACCACTAGATCACTGTACCTAATCAACTTTAGATCCCTCACTTCCCAATCTCTGCGGATTTGATAAATCACCAAGGCTGAGTCACCGTACACTTCTAGGGTTTTGATGTTTCGTTCAATAGCTGCCCGAAGTCCCATGATGCATGCCTCATATTCTGCTATATTGTTGGTACAAAAGAAGTTGAGTCTGGCCGTAAGCGGATAATGACTTCCTTCTGGTGATACCAAGACTGCTCCAATCCTGTGCCCCAAGGCATTTGATGCTCCATCAAAGCTCATTTTCCATGGCTTCTCTTTTGATGGTTTGGATTCTTTTTCCGTGATGCACACTAAGTCTTCGTCTGGGAAATCAAATCTCACAGGCTCATATTCTTCTGTTGTTCGAACTGCTAAGAAGTCAGCTATTGCACTTCCTTTTATTGATTTTTGACTCACATAGGTGATGTCGTATTCTGATAGTAAAATCTGCCATCGTGCCATTCTCCCTGAGAGTGCGGGTGATTCCATCATGTACTTAATTGGATCCAGCTTTGAAATAAGCCACGTTGTATGATATAGCATATATTGCCTGAGTCTCCGAGCTGTCCAAACCAAAGCGTAACAATACTTTTCGATGGACGAATACTTCACCTCACATTCTGTGAACTTTTTGCTGAGGTAGTAAATCGCATTTTCTTTCCTTCCCGACTCGTCGTGTTGCCCCAGTACACAACCCATTGAATTTTCGAACACAGTCAAATACAAAATCAGCGGTCTTCCCGGGGTTGGCGGTACTAGCACAGGAGGATTTGACAAATACTGTTTTATTTTATCAAAGGCCACCTGACACTCTTCGTTCCACTCACCAGGGTTATGTTTTCGAAGAAGCCGAAAGATTGGATCGCATTGATTGGTAAGTTGAGCGATAAATCGGGCGATATAGTTCAACCTCCCCAAAAATCCTCTGACTTCTTTTTGTGTGCGCGGAGATGGTAACTCTTGAATGGCTTTTATTTTGTCTGGGCCGACCTCGATACCCCTTTCACTGACAATGAAGCCTAGCAGCTTCCCCGAGGTGACCCCAAATGTACACTTGGCTGGGTTAAGCTTTAGCTGAAACTTCCTTAGTCTTTCAAATAACTTTCTGAGGTTTACCACATGCTTTTCTTCTCCTCGGGACTTAGCAATCATGTCATCGACGTAGACCTCTATTTCTTTATGCATCATATCATGGAACAACGTCACCATGGCCCTTTGATATGTTGCCCCAGCGTTCTTTAATCCGAATGGCATCACCTTGTAGCAGAAAGTTCCCCACATCGTTGTAAAAGTAGTTTTCTCCATATCTTCAGGAGCCATCTTGATCTGATTGTACCCCGAGAATCCGTCCATGAAGGAGAATAATGAATGTTTTGCTGTATTATCCACCAATGTATCAATGTGTGGTAGAGGAAAGTTATCTTTGGGACTCGCTCGATTTAGGTCGCGATAGTCCACGCACATCCGTACTTTGCCATCTTTCTTCGGTACTGGAACAATGTTCGCCACCCATTCGGGATATTTGGATGCTTGTAAGAAACCCGCATCGAATTGTTTCTTGACCTCTTCCTTTATCTTCAACAGCATTTCAGGTCTCATCCGTCTTAGTTTCTGTTGGATGGGTTTGCATTCTGGTTTCATTGGAAGCCTATGGACCACTATATCCTCATCCAATCCCGGCATGTCCTGATACGACCATGCGAATACGTCTTTATACTCATGGAGTAGGTTGATTAAATTATGTCTGGTGTTCTCTGAGACGGAGGTTCCAATCTTTACTTCTTGTCTCTTTTCATCGGTTCCCAAGTTTATCGCTTCAACGGATTCTTGATGGAGTAGGATTTGCCTATCCTCTTGTTCCACCATTCTTAGTAAATCAAGAGACGAACCATAGTCTTCGGTATTTTCCTCAGCTTCGAACTCTCCTAAGCAAATAGCCCTCTCAAAATCAATTTCAAGATTCGTAACGGGTTTGTTCATGTTATTGATATCCGAGCACCTGAAAATTAAATAGAAAAGAAAACTATAGAGGGGCGTTGAAGTATTTGGAAACAATAAGCAAAATGCTATGGGATGGTATGAAGTAAATGTAAAGATAGGTCATGAAATGGAAGAATAATTGTAGGAATGCAAAAAGATCGTGACAAAATGCATCTTCATTGTCATTCATTCGAGAGATAAATAGCGGATTACAAACTCTTACAACAAGATCCCATTATATTTAGGGACGCAAAGGAGTTAACATCGAGCATTACTCTGAGGGAAACTTAGAAACTACAAGGAGGTCCTCAGCAGTCCAATTGTTCAGTTTAAAACCGGGAGGGCAGGGGCGTATCCTTGAAACATCCTTACTCGCATTAGCTCCTTCATCGATAGCACTTATGCTGATATTTTGAAAACCCTTTTCGATTAATACCAGCGTACTTCTAGGGTTCTCTTCTTCGGGGTATATCGTTCCCGCTGATGTGAACGTTTTCGACAAGGGAGGGTACTCTATGGGCTCCCATTCCACTTCTTGGCCCAAGGTTCTTGCAACCCTTCTTTCTTGGTCTTTCTTCCATTGCTTTCTTAGTTGACGTGCATTTGGTTGAAAACCTAGGCCAGACCGAGCTTTGTGGGGTACCGGTTTCAGAGCCCTAACTATTCCTTGTTGATATTTCCCCAGACCTCTTCTTGCTCGGGCTCCTCTCCCTACAGTCAACTTAATCCCTATCTTTGTGTTCCTTGATAACTTGGGCACGGGGATTCTGTTTCCCTCCACGACAAATGTAGCGTTGACGAACTCTAGGGACCAGAAGGAGCATTCAATTGCATCTTGGCTTACCTTGACATAAGGTGCATCAGCAGAGACGGAGGCGACGATATCTTCCTCGCCCTTAATAGTAACTAGACAACCATCCATGATAAGCTTCATTTTTTGGTGGAGTGACGATGGGACAGCTCCTGCGGAATGGATCCAAGGTCTTCCCAACAGGCAGTTATATGATGGCGTGATGTCCATGACCTGGAACTCGACGTCGTATACGTAAGGGCCCACTTCCAGAGGGATCTCAATCTTTCCCATAACATCCCGCCTTGTTCCATCAAAGGCCCTTACCGTGGAATGACAGGGCCTTAGATAGGACAGGTCCATTGGAATTCTAGAGAGTGTAGCCAATGGCATGACATTGAGTGCTGACCCGTTATCAATGAGCACATTAGGTATGATGTAACCCTTACAGCGGGTTGTAATATGCAGCGCTTTCACTGAGCCCCTACCATTAGGCGGTATTTCATCATCGCTGAAGGATATGAAATTGACCGCATTTAGATTGTTCACCCACTTGTCAAGCTTTTTCACAGATACGTCGTTCGCCACGTAAGCTTGGTTTAATCCTTTTAACAATGTGTTCCGGTGTGGCTCCGAATTTAGCAATAGGGATAGTACTGAAATTTTTGCCGGCTGCCTGCTTAATTGTTCCACCACATTGTACTCGCTGTGCTTGATAAACTTCAAAAATTCTTGCGCATCTTCTTCATTCACGGGCTTTTTAATTTCCCGTTCGGGCACGATTTTACGCTCATTTTCAATTTCATGCATTGGCGCTTTTCCTTTCTGCTTCGAATCGTCGACCTTCTTTGTCGGTTCCACCTCCTTGGAGTAGCATCTCCCACTGCGGGTAAAATGACCCACTTCTCCAACGCTTCTGGTTGGGACCTCCGCCTTCTCTCTTTCTGGCGTAACGATGTTGATATCATATTTCCATGGCACAGCTTTGTCATTCTTATAGGAAAAAGGAGATGGCACCTCGATTATCATTTTTGGTTTTACCAGCTCTTTCTTGGCATCATAGTAGATTACCAATGGTCGATTAGTGCTGTATGGACAACCTGATGGTTGATTGTCAGAGGCGCACACTTCTCTTTCATCTGTCTCTTCCCCTTTTTTGAAGATCTCAATCTTTTTACTATCCATCATGTCTTGGAGTACTTCCCTAAATTCTTCGCAAGATTGGATATCGTGCTTTTTACTACCATGGAAACTGCAAAGACCTTGCCCACTTTCTTCTTTTCCTTTTAATACTCCGCTAGGACAAACGAGTAACCCATTTTCGGTCAATACCTCCCAGATTTTCTGCAGAGGTACCTTTATTTCGGAGACCCATTTCCTAACTTGCCGTTTGTTTTCTTCTTCTACCACACTCACATTCCCTTCAGCGTGGTTTGGGAATGGGTTTCCGGTTGTACCGCCCGAACCATCAAATCTCAAGATACCGGCATCAATGAGTCCTTGAACTCTTCTTTTGAAGGCGAGGCAGTTTTCTGTAGAATGACCCTGATTCCCAGCATGATAAGCGCAGCTGGCATTCGGATCGTACCATTTTGGGTACGGAGGCTTCAAGGGTGCCATGTAATGTGGAGATATTAACTGTTTTTCCAAGAGTTTTTGATATAATTCTCCATACGGCACGGGAACAGGGGTGAATTGTTGTCTCTCTGGGTTGGGTCTTGCAGGCCTTGGTTCATTTTTAGGTTGGGTTTGGACGGGTGTTGTATTTTATGGGAAAGTGGCAGTTGGTCTCGGGTTTGCGGTGGCGTAAACAGGGTAAGAAGAGTATGGAGGGGGTGCTTGATAATAAGGGGTTTGAGGCAGATAATAGAAATTCGGAGGTGGGTAATTTCGTGGTTGAGGTTGGCTCGGATATGGGTTGGGGGCGTAACGATTTCCTGTTCCCACCATGTGAGTCTCAGGGTCTTTTTTCTTCATGGGCGCTGCCCGTCTAGAGCTTTCCTGCCCCTCCATTCTACCACTCTTGACAGCATTTTCAATGAGCTCGCCAGATATGACAATATCTGCAAAGTCTTTTGTGGCACTTCCCACCAGTTTATCGTAAAATGGCGCTTTCAAGGTATTTATGAAGAGGACAGTTATCTCTGTTTTCGTTAGTGGAGGTTCCACTTGAGCTGAGATATCTCTCCATCTCTGCCCATATTGTCGAAAAGTTTCCGACGGTTTCTTCTCCATCATTTGTAGCATCATACGGTCGGGTACCATATCTGACACATGCTTGTATTGCTCGCAAAAAGCTGACGCTAGGTCCTTCTACGTTCGGATCTTCTCTCTGCTGAGCTGATTATACCAGCGAAGAGCTGATCCAATGAGGCTGTCCTGGAAACAGTGTATAAGCAACTTATCTTCGTTCACATAGCCTGTCATCTTTCGACAAAACATGACTAAGTGTGCCTTCGGGCACTTCGTCCCATCATACTTCTCAAAATCAGGTGTTTTGAACTTGGGCGGCAGAACTAGATTGGGCACCAAACTAAGCTCTTTGGCGCTTAGGGCGGAGAAGACCTCAGTGCCTTCTATCACTTTAAGTCTTTCTTCCAAGCTCTTGTATTTTTCTTGAGCCTCATAATCATTTACTTTCAGCCTAGTTATTTCTACCGGGTCATCTAAATCGGGAACTATAGGGTTGGCAGATGTGGCTCCAGGGTTTGTCACAAATATTCCTTGCCCTAGATGAGCCGCTGGCATAGGCTGCTGCTCTGGGACCAAGGACTCCTCTTGAATGTGCCTCCTTTGTGTTGTGTGGGCGTACAGTGGAGTGAATCCCGAAGGATAAAGTGGGTCCTGGTCGGGATTGACTCTAGGCTGTGGCTCCGCAGTGTCAGAGCTCGGTGCTGGCCCCTTTCCTTTGTCTAGTCCTCTGGTCAATAGCTGAGTTAGTTGATCCATCGTGCTCTTTTGCGATTCCAGCATTCTATCCATCATATCTTGTTGCATTTTAGCCATCTGTTCTTGCATCTGGTCCTGCATCTCCTTTTGGAGCTGCTCCAATCTCTCCATTCTTTGATCCATACTTTTTGATTTAAAACGAGTGCCGTAACGGTGCTGGGTAGGTGGGTTATTGGTAGATTCCAGGTTAATCTTCTAAAATAATTTCCCTTTATTAGAGTCTTTCTACGAAATTTAATGCATATAATAATGTGATGCAATACAGATGCATGAATGCAAAAAGAGTATCGATTCAAGTTCAATTCCATATAGGAAACTTTATTAGAACACAAAGTTCTTTACATAAAGTAAATTACAGATACGGCTTTGCCTTAACGCCTAGAGCCTTAATCTTTTCCAACAAAGAAACTAACTCTTGTTCCCTAGACCCATACTTCATGCTAAGGATGTCCGCTTGAAAAGCCAAGGATTGCAGGTATTCAGCCGCCTCTCGTATTTGTGCTACAGCTCCTTCCATAACGTAATCTCTTCTTTGGATTTGCTTTTAAGAGTAGCAACATTCCTCTTTCTATCGTTCCTCATTTTCCTCCAAAAACTTAACACAGCTTTGACAGTTTTGCAAAGTTATTTCCAATTCGTCGATTTTCTTCTTCATTTCTTCAATCTTAGCTAAGCTGGCTCTCAGCTCTATTACAGAGTTGCGATTCTGATGCCGTCGAAGGGATTCCTCTAACTCCGCCACTCTAGCTATCAACTCATCTTTCCCTTTCTGGTTTTCTATCACTCCTCTTTCTAAGGCTTCATTTCGTGCTTGGGCCTCTTTGTATCTTGTTTCCCATCGTGCGGCCTTCAGTCGTTCTCCCTGGACTTCTTGCTTCCATTCTTCTGGGGTTTTCCCTAGACCAGTATTCTTTAAAGACGAACACACTCTCTTATAATCGGTCTTTAGGCTATCTAAGTCTTCTTCTACTTTGCTCTTCCCCTTTTTAAGTCTTTCGGCTTCCGCTTTTTGGATGTCGACGTCCATGCTCAGATACATCTTTTCTTGCTCCAACCGCTTTATCTGTTTTCCCATTTCTGAACTTTGTTTTTCAAAGTCTTGTCTGATAATTTCTAGTTTGGAGGGAACTACCTGTAGATACTCTTCTAGCGGTCTAACATCTCTCAAATTTGATCTTAGAACATTATTGTTGACTCTTCTATTAAACCATCTCTTATACCCGGGAGTTACCGATCCCATATTTTGATTTTTCATTCGGCGAGTTTGATTCCAGGCCATAGAAACCTCTTTGATCTTTTTCTTATAACTCTCCCCTTTGTATGAGAATTCACATTCTGCCAACCCATGCGTTGTCGGTATAAACTGCTTTGACCAATATTGCCTTAATGCCATTAAGGGAGCGTAGCCAGTGGCTCCCCAAATTCCAAGTAACGGGACCCAATCGAAATCCCCACATCGGTATAGAATTTCCCCAGGTACAAACTAAGGAGCCCTCCATTCGAAGTCTCCATCTTGCAGATTTTGGAGAAGTGCGATCCAGTTTTCCTCCGACACATCATCTCTTCTTGGTGTGGCGACCATTTCTCTCAACGGGGAATAATCGTTCAAGAAGACTTGATAGGAAGGCTTGTTCACCTTTCAAAAATGGCCATGAAACCAAACTAACAGCAGTTGTGCACATCCAATGAACCTGCATTCTCCGGCTCTTCTGCATGCGCTTAATGACCTGAAAGTTTCCGCTAAGATCGCAGGCACTGGTGTGATCCCCTTGTCAAGTCAATCGAAGAGGTCGGTGACGGCCTCGTCCACATATCCCAAAGCCTTAGGGAACAATATTAATCCATAGATGCTAAGTGCTAAAACATCAACCCTCTTTGTAGTATCAGGGTGACCTAGAATTAGATCTCTTAGGTTTTTCCATGGGATACACTTGTATTCTCCTTTCTTCTTAATCTTAGCCGTGATCCATTGCTCACTCATTCCCGTAATACTCATCAACTTTTTCCAAAAAGCTGGGACATAAGTAGCTCGTGAATAAATTTTATCAACCTGTGCTCTCGGACAATTTAGTAGAGCAGTATATTCTTCTACGGTAGGCACCAAATCTATTCCTCCGAAAGTGAAGCAACTATATGCTGGGTTCTAAAACTATGCGAGGGCCTGAAACAAGTTCTCGTCCACCTTAACATCTAACAGATATGGTAAATCTCCATACTTGTTGTAGAACATCCCTTTAGTTTCATCATCCCACTGACACCAAATTTCTCTCAATTCCTGAAGACTGTTTTGCATAACAATGATGCGGGTATAATCCCATAACTCCGATACATATCCCACAGCTAGGCTATCCCCTTTTTCTAATTGTGTGGTTTCTGACCAATTTTGGATTGTCGCATTGCCTTTTACTTTATCAAGACGTTCGTTTTCCATGGTCTAGCTCCCTATTTTAGCAATCAAACCCAAATCGACACCTTTTCAATGCAATATGCGGAAAGCGGAAACACAAAATGTCAGTGCAAGATGTGAAAAGCAAAACACAAAGTGTTAGTACAATATATAATAAGATTCAAAGCATACATAGAAGCAAAGAACAATCAATGACCTATTAGGGTAACCACTAGGGTTCGGCATAGTTCTACCTAGGGTGGGCTCCTAAAGGTCTTCTATATGGGGCTTGGATATAGAGTAGGGTACCTAAACCAGCAGATTCCTCGGTCTTCACCCATTATAGGCTCATTTAGATTGAGTTCGGTTCAGGAGAACACGTTTCCTTAAGGCTGCACGGAGATGAAAATCTCACGAAGCACATAGGTACGGACGTGTTCTGGAAGCGTTTCACTATCCTACACGGAGGTGAAAACCTCACGAAGGAGTAGCTTCTTACTCCCACTTAAAAGGTGTGACCCGACGGTCATGCAATGCAATGCACAATTACACAGAAACATCAAAACATAGAAAGGAAACGTGAATAAAATAATGATTGCAAATTTCAAATTGGATGAAATGCAAAAGAAGGATCATACTTCAAAATCAAAATTTCAATTTTTTGACAAAAAGACAAGTTAATCAACTAGTGGCTTGACTCACAAACTTGGGTCCCCAGTGGAGTCGCCAAGCTGTCGAAACCATTTTTTTGAAAAATATGTGGAATCGACTTTAAGATTTGAAAATGGAGTTGCCACCGATTTTTATTTTGAGGTGTATCGGATCACCTCGTAAAAGTTGATCATTTTAATAAAATGCTTTGATTTATTAAAACGATGGTTTTGGTCTACGAAATTTTGAGAAATCGGGTTCGGGAGTCGGTTACGCACGAGGAAGGATTAGCACCCTCGATATGCCCCAAAATTGGTACCTGGTTGGTTAATTAGTGTCTTAGTGTCGAATGTTGGAAAATTTGGAAGAATTTAAAATACGATCCCTTTTATTAAAACCTTCGAATATGTCGAAGTAAAAGTCGAGACTTGCTTATTTTAAAGGAATGAGAATACCGAACCCAGTAAGTTAGGATGCGACACCTCAATTTCTTGAAATTAAGCTCGCCTATTTGCTTAAAAAGTTTGTGCATTTAGATCAAAAGGATATGTAATTACTTTGAGTCGAATGAGAGATCAGAACCCAGTAAGTTAGGGCTCGATCTTCCAAAGCCTCAAAACATAGAACATTGCCTTGGTTTTAAAATTCTTATTTCGAGACAATAAATATCACATTCAGTGAGTTAGAACGCAGTATTTCAAAGTCTCGAGAATGAAATTTTATTTGAAAACTCACGCGCTTTGGTTTTGAGAATGAAACTCGATAATTCGGGTTTGATGAGGAAAATCGGAACCTAGTGAGTTAAGGCTTGATTTCCTTGAAATACCCCAAACACGAGTAATTCTTTTGAAAACTTTTGAAGGAAACCTTTTAACAAAAGGAGTGAGGTATGATCTTTGTAAATACGGGCGCAGAATTATAAGATACAAGCCAAAGAAAGAAAATCATAAACAGCATATTGCATCGATGCATCAATAACCAATAAATACAAAATAATGTACATATAGCAATAATTATACAACACATCATCATATACAAAAATAATATTAACGTTTAAAAACTAGAACAAATTTAGAAAAAATTTAAAGCAAATTAGAACAAATGAAATGTGACAAGTTTTTAACAAATATGGATGAACAATCATGAAAAAGGTTTAAAGCCCTAAGAATTCGAATGAAAATTTTAAATAAACAATGCATTATTTAATATATGTATTAACCTAAAAAGTAGGTAAAATAATGACAAATATATATATATATAATACAAAAAAATAACATACTTAATATATGAAGAATAATATTTAAATATACATATGTAATAGATGAAAATACTTATACATAACAATATTAAAATATATACATGAGATAATAATAATATGAAGAGTATGATAAAAAAATGACATACAAAAATAATTATTAACACAATGTATGAAAATATATATGTATAAATAATAATGAAGATAAGAAAAAGGATTTTAGGAATACGTATGCATGAAATAATACATAAAAATGTATGTAACTATCAAAGTGAAAAAAATATGCATATAATATGTGAGAATATAATATACAGGATATATAAAACATAACTTTAAAATAGGTGCAATATGCAAAATATAATAGTATTAAAATACACGTACAAAATAATATGAAGATGTATATACAAGATATAAAAAAAATATATATGGGTATAGTGTACAAAATACAATTTTAAAATAGGTGAATGCACTGTATCTAAAACATATGTAGTAGGGTAGAAAAGATAATATCCGTAATGTTGAAAAGTGTGATGTTAAAAAGATATGTACATAGTGATCTTAAAAATATACAATTAATATATAAGAAATATAAACATAATAGAGTGTTTAAAAATATTCATAAGATAATAAGTGGAAATACATATGTATATAAATAATATAATATAATAACGGGTATACATGGTGAAAATAATAATGTTAAAAGAAATAATATGAATAACATTTAATGATAAAGGAAATGGCAAGAATAACGTGAAAATTAAATATAAGTTCGAAAATGAATAAAAACGGACTAAAATCGAAGCATTAATGGAGTGCTGGGGTCAAATCGCGAATAAAAGAATAGAAAGGGGCCTCATTGTGATGCGCGGTAACGAAGGGGGACTAAAGGAACAAATTTTCCCTCCTCTTGAAACGCGTCACTTAGCCCAGGTTCAAAATGCAATAAAAACAAAATTTAGAAACCAAAATCAAAGAAAAGAAAAAGCATAAAGGACCCGATCGAAGTGGACCTAACTAGGGGAGGACCGAACTTGTAAATAACCCTTTAGGCGTGAAAACACGCGGGTTGTGGTCTCCATCGGGTTGGGTCTCGGATGCTCCATGGCCTATACGGCGCCGTTCCATCTATAACCCAAATGACATAAAATAAAACCTAAAAAAAAAAAACTAAGGAAAACCCTAATCATAACAGTCCCTCCTTTTTCTTCTCAACCGGCCGCACGGTGAGGGCTCCCATCTCGGCTACCAAGACGCCATTTGAATCGGCGGTCGGTAGTGCCCAAAGGCCGACCATGGCCTGACTTGTGAGCCTATCCGAAGGCTTCATCACTTTCGCTGTGAAATTCCATCCCAAGCCCCGATGTTCAACGGAGGAGATGGAGATTCGGTAGTGGTTCCCAGGTAAGCTTCTCCCTCTGTATATCTGTTTTACTTCATGAACAAATCGTAGGAAGACCAAAGGGAGAAAAAAAAAACAAACAAAACAAAGGGCAAACCCGAAATCGGAGAACCCGATTTGAAAAGCTAAATCCCCCCTTTTTTGTTTTTTTGGTTTCGATGGTTATTTGCCCTCCAGAACACTCAAGATCGGTCTAGAATCCCAAGAGACCGAAGGAAATGTCGCGTATTTAGGCCGTGATGAACACAAAGGTAAAAAAGAGCTTCGATCCTTTTATTTCTATGCACGCATATGGTATATTTACAGTGAGAATAGACTAAAATACCTTCTTTTTTGTATTTCAAAATGTTCTTTTTGTTCTCTGAAAAGAAAAAAACCTCCTCTTACAAACGACTATGGCTTCTTTTTTATAGAGCCGTTTACAAGGTTTTTTTTTTAATCTATTCTATCCTATTTTCTTTTTCTTTTCTGCTTCTCTGCTTGTTATTTTTCCTTGCGTGTTGCTTTAGTCTTTGTGCTGGTTGCTATCTGCTTGCCCATTTCTGGCTTGTTTTGCAGGTAGGGAGAAGTCAATGGGGAAGGCTTTCCGTTTCAGTGCTAAACCGACAGAAAGGGCAGGGCTTCGAGCCCCGTGTACGTTGGTCGAGTCACGAGGACAACGGCGCATAGGGCTAGGGTTTGGGTAACCAAAATCTGGTTTGGGCCTGTTGGGCTATTGGGTAAAGAGTTAGTATTTTGGGCCAGAGTAAGGGGTATAGGTATGTAATTGGGTTAAGCATTGGGTCATGCCCGATTTGGGCCTGTAATTGGACCTGGACATTGTAATTTGGACTCTTAATGTTTATTTGGTTTATGCTTTCTTTTGGTTTGACATGGGTTTAGGTTTGTAGTATAAACGGGCCAAAATTGGCCTATGACAGTGAGCTTAGAGTTATAAGAAGTTAAATAAAATTTTGTACAAGTAATATATTACATAAATAAAAGATAAGATCTTTAAAATAAAGAAATTGTATACTTATAAAATTATATATGTATATGCATAATAGTATTTTAAAATATTTATATAATATGATATATAAAAAATGTAAAAGAGTGGCAAATACGTAATATATATAATACAAAAAATATTTGAATATATACATATATATGCGTAATGCGCGAAAATACTTATACATACTAACATTAAAGTATATACATGAGATAACAATAAAATGAGTAATAGGATATAAAAATGTATACATAATATATATATTAAAAATAATGACGACATACAAAAATAATTATTAATACAATATGTAAATACATACATATATAGATAATAATGTTTAAAAAAAATTTGAAATATGCAAAATGTAGTATTAGGAATACATACATGCATGAAACAGTACAAAAATATATGTACATATTAGAATAATAAAAAAAATACATATATAATATATACAAGAATATAGTATATGTAATATATAAAATATAACTTTAAAATGTATAAATCTAAAATACAAAACATATAATAGTATTGAAAATACATATATAAGATAATATAAAAGAATATATATATAACTATAATATATATGTAAATACCATATATGCGTACATATAGTAAAATATATACATATATAAAATATATATAATATATATTAGTAATAATAATAATACAATGAAGTATTAGAAAATCAAGTGAACAAATAAACATAAAAACAAATAAGGATTAAATTGGAATCTAATGAAATTTAGAGTAACATAATTAAAAGATAAAAAAGGTGGCCAAGGACTAAAATAGAGCATGCTCGAATGCTCAAGGACCAACAGAGGCAATAACCCACGGTCCCAATGTGCATGCGTTTAGCCTGGCATTTAAAGGATCTAACTGAAATCCGATAATAATCCAAGAACCAAATTAGAAAGTAAAAAAAAAACAATTGAATAACGCTACAAAAAGGGAAGGACTATTCGCGTTAATGTCCCTTTTATGCTAAGCAAGCAGGTTCTTTCGGGTACCGAATCGGGTCAAAATGGGTCAGCTCCAGGTCATTAATACGGTGCCGTTTTGAGGCCATTGAAGTTGGCCTAAAACGACACCGTTTCGGGCACCGCTTAAATCTCCCAAAAAACCCTAACTTTAAAGGCATCAGATCATTCAAAATTAAAAAAAAAAGAGAATGAACGCCCTTCTTATTCTCAAAATTGGCCGAATGGGAACTAAGACCAATCGCCGTCCGATTGCAATAGGCCTTAAACCAGTGATGGGCAATCAATGGAGGGCTAGTCTTGTTCTGTTTAGGGCGGACATGCAGAGGCTTACTGTTTTGAGTTCCCAAAAATAACATCCAACTCCGATTACAGCGGAGAGGACGACGATGTGGTAATCTGCTCGCGAAGGTAATAATCGCCTCCCATTCCCCTTTTTACTTTGATGCCGTACACAATGAAAAATGGCAAAGAAAATGGAACCGAATCGAGAGAACAAGAGGTAAAATCACCTTAAAAACTCAAGTTTGGTTGATTTCTTTTGAATCTGTTACAAGTGCCTTTTGATTCCTTTCTCTTTTGTGTTACAAAAATATTTTTTTGTTCCTTTTTTCTAGTTTACAAATACAAATACTTAGATTCTAAAAAAAAAAAAAACCCTCCAGATACATTTGTTTCGGATTTGGTTTTATAGTTGAATGGTACATCGTTTAGACTCTATTTTGCTAGCTGTTCTTGCTCTGTATCTATTACTGTTTGCTGCTTTCGGCCTCTGTTGTTGCTTCCGTCATCTTTGCAGGTTTAGGGCGATGGGACGTGATATGGGCAGAGGCTAAAGTGGCGGTGGTCCTGTGGCCATAGGGAGGCTAACATGCGACGCTGGAGGAGGCTGCAAAGGTTTTAATTTTCGAAACCCTAGTTTGACCCTAGGGGCTATTAGAGTTTGGGTTAATTGGGCTACCGGGATTGGGCTTGAGTTGGTCTGCTGGGTATTGGGGTTCTGGGCCTGAAGGGTAGTGGTTTTGGGCCTACTAGTATTGGGTAATGGTTAGGTTTGGGTAGGGGTTAATTGAGTTAAGGGAAATGGGTAGTGGGTTTTGGTTTGAAATTTGTAAAAGAACTGGACATTATTGGTTATTTGGGTTTTTATCTTTATTTGTTTTTGTTTGATTTGGGTCGGGCAAAATTGCCCTATTACAACAGGTTTAAGATGGATATTATAAAAACAATTTAAACCGAATGATATAGAATAATATAACTTGATTAACGCAAAACAACGTAATATAAAATAATATATGAAGCCGTTTAAAACAACTAATTTACAAGACAATCCAAAATGTCATACAAGGATTCAAAATAAGTAATATATTTAAGAGAATGAACATGGAGCAGTTTAGTATAGCAATGTATATAAAGTCTTAAAACAAATAATATATGAGTCATGCAATAAATAACATATACAAAATATGGCTAACACAATATAAACTAAATGATGCATGTATATGCATATAAAATTTAATTAGATAAAGTATATACAAAAAGGGTAAATAAATAATAAAGTAATTTAATATAAATGATAACAAAACGTTTCAAAATAAATAAATAGGGTTTAAAACTTTAAAATAATTTCAAATAAAACAATACATGGAATGAATTTAAAGTATAAAAATGATAGTTTAAAAGTAAATGGTATAAATCAATTTATAATGATTAACTTGTAGAACACATTTTCACATAAAATAAATAATATATAAAGTATTTAAAATAAATGACTCCACATGAAAAAAAAAATTAGAATAAATGTAAAAGAAGAAATTTAGTAGTCAAACAGTTTATGAAAAGAAGCTTAACAATACAAAATACATGTATTTACATAAAATAATAAAACAGTTCTACAAATAATAATAATAATAATAAATAATAATAATAATAATGATACCTTAAACTAACATATAATGTAGCTTGTATTAAATAATATCTAAAATAAATAATACGTCAGATGTTGTTTTAATACAAAATGGTTTAAGAATGAATTAAATAGGCTAGGGACCGATTTGAAACTAACACAGAATGCAAGGTAAAATATAAATAATAAAAGTTGGTTGTTAGGGACCAAAGTGAAGCGCTTGAACTTGCGAGGACCAAAGGGAACAAAATCCCTATTCCTAATGCACGCATTCAACTAAACAGGTCAAAGGGATAATTTGAAAATCATGTAAAATGGGATGGTCAAATTTAAAAGAAACAAAAGATATGATAGGGCCTAATTGAATGAGGCTGCAGAATAGGAAGGACCTAGTGCGGAAATATCCCAAAATTTGGGAACGTGCGGATCCTGAGTCCCAGCGGGTCGGGTCAATGGGCATTGGCCAACACGGCACCATTTTAGGAGCCATTGAAACAGGCCGTATACAGTGCTGTTTCACTCACTTTATAAATTAAAGTAAACCCTAAAATCACAACATTTGGTTATTTTTTTTAAACAAATAAAAGAAAACTTAAACACCCCATTTTACTCCTATATTCGACCGATCTCCGTTCCCCATTGTTCCTCCACTATAATTGGAGGCCGGTCAACGGATTAAGACTCGTTTGTATCCCTCTGAAGTCGTACCCAAAGGTTTCAACATTCTTTACTCTCTCTTTGCTTCGATTACGAGCGGAAAAAATCGGGCCAACGGTGTACCTGTAGCCATTCTCAAGCTCGAAACTCATCCTTTCTCCGATTGCAACAAAGAAGATGAAGTTCCGGTGGCCACCTACAGAGATAAGTCTCCAAACCCCTTTTTCTCCTTTTTATTTTTGTGATAAAAATAGAAATAAAAAAAAGAAGTAACAGATAGCAATCTTAAAACACCAAAAATCACCTTTTGAAATGAAACTGTTTTTCTCTTTTTCTTTGTATTTCAAAAATCCTCCCTTTACATTTGTTTTTGATTCGGCTTTATAGCCGAAAATACATTGCTTATTTTACTGTTTTTTCATACTGCCTATTTCCTATTTTTGCGCTGCTATTGCATGTTCTTTTCGTTTTGCAGGCAGTAGTTGACCAGCGGAGGAGGCTGGTGGCAGCGTTGCAGACGGACCTCAGGACGAGGCGCGGGTGATGCTGCCGAGGAGATACGACGCTTGCATGGTAGGAGAACCGTAGGGTTCTGAAGTGTTTAGCGTTTTGGGCTGGTTGGGCCAATAGAAATTGGGCTTTTGGGTTTTGTTTTAATTGGGTAGTGAATTGGGTAATGGGTTATGGTAGTAATTTGGTTCTTGTAAATGGACTGTGGAAAACTTTTATTTATTTTATTATTTTTGGTTTTTGATCGATTGGGCCCGGGCAATTTTGGCCCATTACAGCTGCCCCTCTTTGCTCATTGTTGTGTAACGGGAATAGAGAAAAGACTATAAAAGGGCCAACTTTGCCTGGGCCCACTGAGTCTCGACTTCTATTGGCGTTTCTTTTCTTCAAATAGCCTCTTTCAGTCCACGACATCTTGTTGCTTCGACCACTCTACTGCCATTTCAAGGGTATAGGACATGTAGCTTCAATCTGCTTTTTTGCAACTTCAGGGATATAGGACTTGTTACGATCTGGTCTACTGCAACTTCAGATAGATAAGATCTGTAATTCGTAGCTTCGATCTGTTCCACTGCAACTTCAGGGAAATAGGAAATTATTGCTTTGCCTTAACAAAGTTTCAGCGAGAAGAGATTTGTAACATCATCCTTCTTTATTGAAACTTCAAGGAGATAAGGATTGGTAGCTTAAATCTGCTCCATTGCCGATACATAAAGATAAGATTCGCTAAAGTTGATCTGCTCCACTACTGCTTAGGGAGATAAGATCTTCAATCTTCAGTCTGCTCCGCTGTAACCTTAGGGAGATAAGACTTGTAACTGTAACCTGCTCCACTGCAACTTCAGGGAGATAAGGTTAATGGCTTGAATCTGTTCCATTACCGATACATGGAGATAAGATTCGCTAAAGTTGATCTGCTCCACTACTGCTTAGGGAGATAAGATCTTCAATCTTCAGCCTATTCAACTACTGGTCAAGAAGATAGGGTTGTGGCTTAAATCATGTTCCACTACTGGTTAGGGAGACAAGATTTGCCTTCGATCTTGATCCACTACTGCTTAGGCTGACAAGATCTACAATCTTCAGCCTATTTCACTGCTGGTCAGGAATATAGGGCTGTGGCTTAAATCATGTTCCACTACTAATTAGGAAGACAAGATTTGCCTTCGATCTTGGTCCACTACTGCTTAGGGTGACAAGATCTACAATCTTCAACCTATTTCACTGCTGGTCAGGAAGATAGGGCTGTGTCTTAAATCATGTTCCACTACTGATTAGGGAGACAAGATTTGCCTTTGATCTTGGTCCACTACTGCTTAGAGTGACAAGATCTACAATCTTCAGCCTATTCCACTGCTAGTCAGGGAAATAAGGTTTGTATTTTCGATCTGCTTCACTGCAACTTTAGGAAGACTAGATCTGTAAATTCATTAATATTGCTACACCGTCCTCTGGGGATCTGTCATGTAGAATCAGTTCATGTGCTTATGCTTATGCAAAATGATTAGGATGCTATGATCGGAATGAATCAAATGCTCCTAACTGAGTACGTTATGAATAATATATCTATAAATGCAAAAATGTCATGAGAATGATCTTTTTGAATGTTTAGGGCATCATCACTCATTGCTTATCAGGGCTCTATCACCGATGTAGTATGCTGCCCCCTTGCTCGGCCAGTATTTTGATCCAAAATTCGAAGAGATAAATTTAATTTAAGCTCAAATATTTCCAACCTTTTCACTTGGTGAGCTTTTAAACAACAGTTCTGTTTCAGGTTCCTGTACTATTTAGCAGCTTCTAGAGTAATATGCAAAACTCCTTTTATGAAAGTATGGTTAGTCCATTAATCGCTATTTCAATGCGAAATGCTTAAAAAAGATCTTAACAATGGACAATAAGGAAATTTAAAAGTAGCATAGCTCAGAAAAAAATAAGCTAAGCAAAGATAGCAAACGCAATCAAGAGTGAAATTTATTGGGAGTATGTTTCGGAATGAATAAAATAGTCAAGGGTAACGAATTTAGAAGGAGCAAGATGGAAACTAGGTACCCCAGATATTGCAGTCTGAGCTTCTCTGTTCAAACTACTTGAGGACCATTTTGAGCTTAATATGTGTTTAGGGGATTCGGAGTACTTTGTGGATGCCCCAAGACATAGCATACTTCTTCATTGTCAGTTCAAGCATAGCAAGACTACTGTGTGCCCCACTTTCAATCAAAATTTGAGCCACCCTTCTCAGGTTTTCAACTCAAAATCCCTTTGGTCTCAAAGCGCCCTTTGCGGGTTTTCGCCTTAGCCTCTCCTTTTCCTTTTCCTCTTTTGATTGATTTTCTTTGTTTTTTTTTTATCTTTTTGATTTTTTTATTTCAAGACGCCCTTTTTCCTCTAAAGTTCCTTTTGTATATGAAGGATCTTCTTCAATATCAAGTCCCATCATGAGATTCTCTTAGGCGAATCTTTTCGTTGTAAACTCGCATTATCTGACCGCGACAGATTGCTGTTAACTTTTCTTCTTCAAATTTGATTGATCATATCAAAATTAGATCCATTCTGCTTCGTTCAGCTTTAGTTCTGATAAAACTGGGAGGAAAGAATCTTAATTTCAATAGGCCAGACCAATAAGAACTGTATTGCCCCGGCGAAGGTTTTGGCTAACATTTGATAAGTAAAGAGGGTAAATGGTAGCTTCTCTATGCCAACATTTACAAGTCTCAGTCATCTTTCCAAGTCTTTTTGGACGGTATTTGGTTGCTTTTGCTGAATTTGAATTTGGATTTGGATCTAGATCTGAATTTGAATTTGAATTTGAATTTGATGATCGTTTAATTTGTAACTTTGGCATAAAAATCGACCTTACCCTCTTAGTAAAGTAATTGACCACCACGAATTGATGTCGGTGATATTGACCCTATAACATTCATGCCCCAAATAGAGAGTCCGTGAAGAAACAAAGAAGACATATAAGCCTTGCCTTATCTTTGCGATAAGCTAGGTTTTGAACTTCATCTCTTTTCCAAGCTCGCAATGTCCACTGACACTTCGTAGGTTAGAATCTATCTTTCATCTTGTTTTGCCATCCTTAACAAATCGGAAGATATGTACAATCTCTGTCATCTTCGAAGTTCTGAGATCCCTCTTAGACACATATCTTACTCGAAAGGGAGTCTGATAAATGCTAAGTTATACATATTTTTACCTCATGTTTAGCCTATATTTTGGATGAATTATTATCAACTTAGTAAGAATTGGTGCTCCTAATCCGTCTTTTTCATATTTTATACTCAAAAGAGCATAAGGAAGAGAAAAGAATAGGAAATGGGCCAAAAATGGTGAAAATTAGACCAAAAAGCACGAACAACACGGGCCAAGAGATGCCACATGGCTGTGCCACACAGGCGTACCACATGAAGATCATACGGTCAAAACCCCGACAAGCACAGCCAGGTCACACGGGTGTGCCAAATCACACGGCCTTTGTCAAACTCACACGGGCGTGGCACACGGGCGTGTTCTAGTCGTAAGGAAGAGGAATTTCACTCAAATTGGGATACTTGGAGGCTAAGAAAGGCTCCCTAAAGCTCTATATAAAGACCCTAGGAGGCAACTCTTAGGGTGTGCTTATTTCTCCACAAAGGGAAGTATTCTTTGCTGCTAACATAGAGAGTGGAAGTAGGGATTACTCGCAGGGAAGCTGATTGAATCATCCCAGAAGCCAGAATTTTGTAGCAATATAGAGGATCTCCCTAAATTCCTTCAGGGGTTTTTGGGTTCTTTTATATTTTGTTATTTTATAACTTCTGAGATGTTTTCTTTCTTTATTATGAACTAAACCCCTCAAATACTTGAGGGGGATGAAACCTAAGACAGATCTTGTTATTTATTCTTGATTTATATGATAAATACTTAAATTGTTCTTAATTATGTGTTCTTCATTCTTGATTTAATAGTCCTAGGTATTATTTCAAGAATTGGATGTGCTTAGAACAAAGGAGCAAAAGTCCCTGTGATAAGAGTAGATCTACCATAATTAAGCGGAGTTGCATGCAACCCTAGACATAGGGCGACATAAATCTGCCGGATTAGGGTCAAACCTAATATGAGGAACCATAGATCGAATTAATGCAACCTAGGGAGTTAATTAATAAGGGAACTTTAATTAACAACTTAGGCCTAGTTGCTCTACGCTTCGATGGAGGGTTTAGCATAGATTAGAGATCTCTACGGATCAAGTCAAGTAAACAAATCATATAGTTCAAGAAAACAATAACAAGTGAAGTCTAGGTGGTTTCTCCCTTAAGTATTATCCATATCAATCAGCTTTTCCCCAAAAGTTTTCCTAATTTTACTCTTTGTGCTTTTCTTAGTTAGTTTTAGAATTAGTTTAAACAAACCCCTCTTTTGTTCTTAGGCTAGATAATAGAAAGGAAGTAAGTAATAGTACTTTTGGTTCCCTTGGGTACGATACTCGATCTTATCACTAGACTATACTACTGCCGACAGGTGCGCTTGCCTTTGGAAACGTTGTGATACTAGTTAGTTTCGGTGTGATCAAGTTCTTTATAAATTTTATTACTTAAAGTATCGCGAACGCATACGATCAGAGTCAGTAACAGCGTCGCTCATGACATTGATATCTGGGTACCTAATGTTGGTATGAAGGCAAACTCCACAAAATAAATAATTCTAAGGATAATTATTTGCATGGTATGATAAAGAATGAAAGAATATATGAATGAAAGTCCAAGAACAAAAGAATCTGTACAAAATAAAAGAATATTTGTTCAAAAAGATGCATTTCATTGAAATAAAAATTCTGGACACAAGTCTATTTCACAAAAGGGCTCTTATTGCCCCTAGGCTTAAGGCAATAAGCAGGTTCTGAGCATTGCTCTAAGTAAGCTCTAAAATATAAGTATCTTCCATAGTCCCGTTGTTCAAAACGTTCTCAAGTGCATAAAAGAAAGTGCTTGGAAAACTTTTATTCCTCAGTTCCTTCTTCGGATACGCCATTTGGTGTTCTGATTTCCCAATCTCTAGGCCTCTAATGACTTCTTCAAGGAAACACAACTCTTTTGCCCTCGCCTTCAACTATCACATTTGCTGCTTCGTTAGGCTCTAATGGATCGTCGAACTTCACAATACCCATTTTAACAAACCTTTCGACTAACTTTTTAAACGTAGTGCAATTTTCGATCGAATGACATGCTATTCTCGCGTGATACTCACATTGAGCATTTGAATTGTACCATTTGGGGTATGGGGGTCGCATTGGTTCCATGTAATGAGGAGCCACCACACGCGCATGAAATAGGCTCTGATGTAACTCCTCATACGTCATTGGAATTGGCGTAAACTAAAGCTTTTTTGTACTTGGCCCGGAGTTGGGTTCTTGCCTTGAAGAGCCTTGATGACCCCGGTGCATGCTCAAGTTATTTACCTTATTGTCCCTATTTCTCGGGGTTGATCTTTTGGCACCTTTTTCCGTGTCTATCTTTCCACTCCTTATGGTGTTCTCGATCATTTCACCATTCATCACTATATCTGAGAAGCTCATAGTAGCGCTTCCCAACATATGATTAATGAACGAGGCCTTCAGAGTGTTGATGAAAAGTATTGTTATCTCTTTTTCCAAAAGTGGTGGCTGGACTTGTATTGCCACCTCTCTCTATCTTTGGGCGTATTGCCTGAAGCTCTCGCTCTGCTTCTTTTCCATGTTTTGTAGAGTGATTCTGTCGGGTGCCATGTCCACAACGTGGCCATATTGTTTCATGAAAGTTTGTGCCAAGTTATTTCATGAATTAACTTGGGCACGACTTAGCTGGTTGTACCATTTGGCCGCAGACCTGATCAGGCTATCTTAGAAGCAGTGAATTAAAAGCTGGTCGTTATTAACATATCCTGTCATCCTTCGACAGAACATCTTGATGTGAGCTTCAGGATAATTCGTCCTATTGTACTTTTCAAACTCTGGAATCTTAAATTTCGGTGGGAGTACTAAATTTGGGACCAAACTTAGATATTTGGTGTCAACCCCACAACAGTATTCAGCACTCTCCATTTGTTTGAGTTTTTCTTCTAACCATCTATACCTATCCTCGATTTGCATTGGTAATTCAACTTTTTCCCCATCTTTCGCAACTACCTTATCCAACTCGGGAACATTAGGATTGATTAGGTTATCTTTTGAACCCGAGCCAGCTTGATAATTCATTGGCACTGAAGCACCAGCCTAGAATTGTTGCAGTCTAACAGTGACAGATGGTCTATGCAGGTATTCTTCATGCTATGCTTGTGTATTAGTCGGGGTAAATCCCGGGGGATAAAGTGGATCATCATTTTCCTCGGTATTTACCGCAAGACCTTTTCCTTTATCTGATCTCCCAGCCAACAACTGAGTCAGCTGATTCATCATGTCCCTCTGTGATTCCAACATCTGGTCCATCATGCCCTGCTGGATCTTGACCAACTGCTCTTGCATTTGACCGTGCATTTCCTTCTGGAGTTGCTCCAACCTTTCTATCCTTTGATCCATGTTCTTTGACTTAGCCAGGGTATCGTAATAGTGTTTGGTTGGTTGACTTTTATTGGTTCCCAGGTTAACTGAAATAATTTCACCTAGTTAGGGACCTTTTGTGAAAGTCTAATGTGCAAAATACAATGCGAATGATGTAATGCAAATGCATGAAATGCAAATGCGTGAAATGTAAATGCAAGAAAGAGAGTCGTCAACCTTATATTCAGTTCCATTAGAAGAACTTTTCTAGAAAACAAATTTCTTTACACAAAACGGATTACTTATGTGGTATTGCCCTTAGAATCCAAGTGAAGATACCGCCTCTTTCTTCATATTCGGATGTTATGGTCAAACCTTGCTAATATTCCAAAAGACATCTTTGTTATTCCCTTTTTCTTGATCTGGGTTGCGACCAATTATTCATTTATCCTCACGATGCTCGCTGGCTGCTTTAAAAAAGTCGAAACGTGACGACTCTTGCATAATCCCTATCAACTTGAATCTTTCGGGCAAAGCTTTACATTCCTCCGTGAGGTATCATCGTTCTTCCATTGTGCTTACTTGGACCATATCAGGGCGACCGCATTATAATCCACTTTATCAAGAAATTCGTCCCCTTATTACAAACTCTCCTATTTAGCAATCGAATATGAATCAACACCTCTCTTTTATGATGATGTAATGCAATGCAATCAAAACAAAAGAAAACACGTTAGCACAGGAGAAATAAATAACAAAATAAAACACTTAATTGGGTGACCACTAAGGTTTGACTCGGCTCTACCAAGGGTAGGCTCCTAAGGTTAGCTATATGCGGTTTGGTTCTAGAGTAAGGGTACCTGAACCATCAGATTCCTCGATCTTCACCCATTATAGGTCATATAGACCGAGTTCAGTTCAGGGGGATACATTTCCCTATGGCTGCATGGAGATGAAAATCTCATGAAGACATAAATACGGATGTATCCCGAGAGCGATTCACTATCCTGCACGGAGGTGAAAACCTCACGAAGGAGTAGCTTCTCACTCCCACTTAAAGGGTATAACCACAATGGTCATGCAATGCAATGCAACTGTCGAAACCATTTTTAACGGGTTTGAAAAATAGGGTTCGACTTTAAAAACTAAAAACGGGAGTCGCCACCAATCTTTTTAGGTGTGATTGGATCACCTTTAAAACATTTTTGTTTTAAAATCATTAGTTTTGGTCTACGAAATCAGAAAATGGGTTCGGGAGCCGGTTACGTACGAGGAAGGGTTAGCACCCTCGTAACACCCAAAAATTGGTACCTAATTGATTATCAAATGTCTTTTATGTCAGAAATTTAAAACTTTTAAAATGCAATCCTCTTTAAAATATTTTGATTTTTTTTTAAATTAGGACTCGCTTGTATCAAATGTATTAAAATATTACATCCAATGAGTTAGAACGTAAGATTTTTAAGACATTCGAGGCTAAGCTAACCATTTTTTGAAAATCTCTATCTCAAAACGTCAAAACGCCATATCCAGTAAGTTAGGACATAACGCTTTGAAATTCCAAGACAGTTGCTCGTATTTTGAAAACCTTAAAAACTTAGAAGCGTGCTTGAATATTCGAACCCCACGAGAAAAGTTGCAACCCAGTAAGTTAGGGCACTACCTTTTTTGAAGCTTCCAAATACCAAGCATTGCCTTTTTTATTTTTTTTTTGAATACTTTGGAATCCCATTTTTATTGATGCATGAAGAATCATATAAACATTTCAACATATAAGATAGAATATTGCGATAATAAGCAAATAAACCATGCATTTAAACGATATAATAGCAATAATATAATGAACATACATTAGGTACATACATATTTAAATTTAAACAACATCATACATACGAAGATATTCATAGTATATATTGAAGGTGAATAAGCAGAACACAAAAGCATGCAAAATAATAATTAATTCAAAGATAATGCATGATATAGAATTCGACGTATATATACGAAACAAAAAGAACAAATGCAATGATGTGTAAAAAATAATAATATAGTAACATATGTATCAAGCAATCAACACTTAATAAAATTATGAAATTAGCGTTTAATACATAGACAATTTATAATATAAAAACAATATAAAAAGGTTTAATTCATATCAAAATATAAAATAAAGTGAGTAATTATTGAAAATATATATATAATAAAGTATCAAAAATAATATAGTAATATAAAAATAATATAATAACAAATGAATTTCACATATTTAATAAGAAGACATATGAAATTATAATACTAATAATAATTTATAAATTTTTTTAAACTATACATAATAATACACAATTTAATATAATAAAATGGAATAGAATATAATATATAATATACAATATAAATAATATGGAGAATAATATAAAATAATAATAAATAGGGACTAATATTAAAATTGAACAGAATATTAGGGATATTTAAAAAAAATGAATTTTGGACCCAATTTGAATACGGGTAAAAAAATCGAGGGACTCACTGAGCAATTAGCCCTAATCCTAAAACGCCATCGTTCCACTATGTGGGTTAATACATTTGGGGATCAAATTAAAATTAAACAGAATTAGCGGGCTAAATTAAAAATAAAGAAGAAATTAAATTGGACTGGATTTAAAACATAAAATATGCAGAAGGGCTCAAATGGAAATTTTCCCAAAACTTGTAAAAACACGCGGATCTTTAAAGCGTGGGTCGGGTCTATCGGGTCAAGAAGCAAACGGTGTCGTTTAAGGGCTTATTGGCCTAAGCCAAAACGACACCGTTTTACTAATACTATAAAAGTAAAAAAAAAAAAAAAAAATAGCTTTAAAACATTTTAAGCCTTTCTGAAAAAAAAAACTCGAATTCTCTCTCTGGCCAGGCAATTTCCGTCCTAACTCTGGCGTTGGCTACGTCCCACACCCCACCGCACGCGCCACCACACGTGGCGGTCGGAGGGTCAAAAACCCACCTTTTTCTAGGCGCTTTGCAGGTAACCTCCTTTCCTCTTCATTTTAGTTGTATTTTTTTTTAAAACTTTATATATATATATATACATACATACTTAACAGAAAATAAATAAAACCAAATAATAAGGGAAAACAATGGAATATTTAAAAGGAATCACCTTTCTGGAAAAAAAACTATTTGTATTTCTTTTCTGTATTTTTTTCTCTCAATATCTGTGTGTGAAAGAAGCCCCTTTTACGGGTTACAAAAGATGGCTTTATAGCCAGTATCGTTACTGATTTAGGAAAGAAATCGAAGATTTCTTTCCATTTCTTGCTATAACATATCTTCTGCTACCTTTTATTTCCTTTTTTGTTTTTGCTTTTCTATCTCGGTTCTTTCCCTTTTTTGCAGGAACGCTCAAGGGATCTGGCAATAATCTGATGGGCGCTGATTTGCCTGACGATCCCAGTATGACTGAAGACAGACGATTCCATTGCTGGTTGCGGCGCGAAGTTCTGGAAGCCCTTTGTGGCGTGGAAGGAGCTAGGGTTTCCTTACCCTAGCCGAAGGGCTAAGTCCTCTTCGGCCTCTGTTATTTGGGCTACGGGGCATTGGGTAGTTAGTTGTTCGGGTTGCTTTTGGGTAGGGTGTAACGGGTATGGGTTTTAGGTTATTTGATGTATGGGCCACGAGTGTAAATGGGTTGCTGGGCTAATTAGCTAGGTGGGCCAAGGTTTTAACATTTGTAAATGGACTGTTTTAAATGGACTTTAAAATATTTATTTATCCATTTAATTTTTCTGTTTTTGCTTTGTTGATGCCCGGTCAAATTTGGGCTGCTACAGCTGCCCCTCTTTGCTCATTGCTGTGTAACGGGAATCGAGCAAAGACTTATAGAAAGACCAAATTTGACTGGACTTATCAAATCCTGGTCCTCAATCTGCTTCTTGCAAACTTGAGACTGTCATGTTGATATCTTCGATCTACTCTCCGCCAAGCACAGAGATGCCAAATCTATTTTTTTAATTTGTTCTCTGACAATACAGAGGTGCCAAATCATCTTAGACTTGCTTCAACGTAAGCACGTGAAAGCCAAATCAGCTATGTCTTCGATTTGCTCCTTGTAAACGCAAGGATGCCAAACCATCTTGGATCTGCTTTAGTATAAACATTTGAATGCTAGCTCTGCTATGTGTCTGCCCTCCACTGAATATGGAGAAGCCAAACTTCGATTTGCTCTCTAACAGTGCAGAGATGCCAAACCATCTTAGATTTGCTTCAGCGTGAATATCTGAAGGTCAAATCAGCTATGTCTTCGATTTGCTCCTTGTAAACATAAGGATGTCAAACCATCTTGGATCTGCTTCAGTATAAACATCTAAACACCAGATTTGCTATGTGTCTGCCCTCTACTGAATATGGAGATGCCAAACTTCGATTTGTTCTCTGACAATACAGAGATGCCAAACCATCTTAGATTTGCTTCAGCGTAAATATCTGAAGGCCAAATCAGCTATGTCTTTGATTTGCTCCTTGTAAACATAAGGATGCCAAACCATCTTGGATCTGCTTCAGTATAAACATCTGAACGCCAGATCTGCTATGTGCAGCCTGTTACCCTACTGCTTAGAGGGTTAAGGCGTGTCGTCTTCGATAACCTTTAAAATATGTATGTGATTATGCTTGATGATTAGGATGTTATGATCAAAGTGAGTCAAATACTCTTAATTAGACATGTTATGATGCGAAATGTTATGAATATGACCCTTATCCTAGACGTGACCACTTATTTCTTCATTTATTCTTTCTCAAAGTATTGTTCCTGTTCAGCTTGCAGGCCTATACCATTCTTTAAATACTACGATCTACTGAGGATGGCTATAAGATAATCTTTCCTTAGAATTGAATCATTGGTTTTATCCTTTTGGACTGGAAGAAAGAAGCTCCTCGAGTTCTTTCAACCCTTACTTATGTGAATTTCTCGAACAATTGTCCTGTTTGGGTTTCTTGTATTATCTAGAAATTCCAAAGTAATGCATAAAACTTCGTTTGTGAACATATTTAGTTCATCTATCATTATTTCAATGCAACACACTTAAAGAACAATGAAAGATGAATAAATCTTTAAGAATAATTGGATTTGAATGAATTTAAACAAAGATACAAGGGAAATTAATCTGATAACCTATCTTTGAGAAGAAAAAGGAATCTAAAGATAGCAAATAGGCCAAAAGTTAGATGCCCTAGATATCGCCGCTTGAACACTCGTACATCAACTTCTTGAAGACATATGTTTAGAAGATTCAAAGTGCTTTGTTGATGCCCCAGTATGTAATGCACCTTGTTCTTTGATGAGCAAGATTACCTGATGTTTCAAAATTTGAGTCGCCCTTTCGGGTTTTCAACTCAAAACCCCTTTGGTCACAAGGCGCCCTTTGCGGGTTTTCACCTTGGCCTCTCCATTTTTTTTTAAATCTCAAGGTGCCCTTTGTGGGTTTTCACCTTGGATTCTCCTCTTCTTTAGACAAAGTATTTTTTAACTGAGTCTGAGTTCACTAGATTGGGTAAACTTTTCCCATCCATCTCTGTTAAGATCAATGCACCACCAGAGAAAGCCTTCTTCACGACATACGGCTCCTCCCAATTTGGCATCCATTTCTCCCTAAAATCTTTTTGAATAAGAAGGATCTTTTTTAGTACCAGGTCCCCCTCGTGGAACTCTCTTGGGTGAACTTTCTTGTTATAAGCTCGTATCATTCGCTTCTGATACATCTGACCATGATGAATGGCTCTCAGCCTCTTTTCCTCAATCAAGTTCAACTCATCATATCGGGATTGAACCCATTCAGCTTCATCTAACTTTACCTCCGTCAAGATTCGAAGAGAAGGTATTTCCACTTCAATAGGTAACACCGCTTCCATCCCATAAACCAATGAGAATGGGGTTGCCTCAGTAGAGGTTCTGACAGATGTTCGATAGGCCAGGAGTACAAATGGTAACTTCTCGTGCTAATCTCTGTAAGTCTCAGTCATTTTCCCCACTATTTTCTTAATGTTCTTATTGGCGGCTTCCACTGCCCCATTCATTTTTGGGCGATAAGGAGAAGAATTGTGATGCTTGATCTTAAACTAGTCGCAAACCTCTGCTATCGTTTTGTTGTTTAAGTTCAATGCATTGTCGGATATAATCTTCTTAGGCATTCCATACCGACAAATGATCTCTTTTTTCAAGAATCGACTCACAGCTGACTTAGTAACATTCGCATAAGAAGCGGCCTCTACCCATTTCATAAAGTAGTCAATGACAACGAAGATAAACTGATGTCCATTCGAAGCTTTCAGTGATATTGGCCTAATGACATCCATGCCCCACATGGAAAATGGCCATGGAGAAGTCATAACATGCAAAGGCGAAGGTGGTACATGAATTTTGTCTCCATAAATCTGACATTTATGGCATTTCTTGGCATAGTTGATACAGTCCCCTTCCATAGTGGCCCAATAGTAGCCAAACCTCATGATCTGCCTTGCCATTGTGAAACCATTTGCGTGCGTCCCACATACACCTTCATGAACTTCTTCTAAAATTAGCTTAGCTTCCACAGCATCGACGCATCTCAAGAGCACTTGGTCTTTCCTTCTCTTGTACAAGATATCCCTGTCTAAGACATAGTCACAAGCTAACCTTCTCAAAGTTCGTTTGTCATTTTCATTGGCTTGTTTCAGGTATTTATGATCTCGCACATATCGTAATATATCTCAATACCATGGGTTATCGTCTTTTTTCTCTTCCTCAATGTTACAACACTGAGCCGGGACTTCATAGACACTCATTTGGATTGGTCTCATCTCCTCCTCTTTATTCGCCTTAATCATTGAGGCTAAGGTGGCCAAAGCATCTGCCATTTGGTTCTCGTCTCGTGGAAGATAATTGAAGGTGATATCTTCAAACTCCTTAAGTAATCCCAAAACTATCTTCTGATAATTGAGTAACTTTGGGTCCCTTGTCTCCCATTCACCCCTAAGCTGGTAGATTACCAATGCAGAGTCTCCATATACATCCAGAGTTTTATTTCCCGTTCTATAGCTGCTCGAAGTCCTATAATGCACGCTTCATACTCGGCCATATTATTTGTGCAATCAAAATCCAGCTTGCATGTGAACGGATAATGATGGCCATTTGGGGATACTAAGACTGCCCCAATTCCATTCCCAACAGCATTAGATGCCCCATCAAAATTTAGCTTCCAAGGAGAATTTTCAGTTGCTACTATACACATCAATTCTTCATTTGAAAAATCAAAGTTCAATGGCTCATAGTCCTCTAGAGCCCTACTTACCAAAAAGTCTACTACCGCACTTCCTTTTATAGCCTTCTAACTCACATACACTATATCAAACTCGGAAAGTAATATTTGCCATCTTGCCATTCTTCCATTTAAAGCTGTTGACTCCATCATGTATTTCAATGGATCAAGCTTCGAGATGAGCCAAGTGGTATGGTATAGCATATACTGTCTTAACCTTCGGGTTGTCCAAATCAGCGCACAACATAACTTTTCAATTAGTGAGTATCTCATTTTGCAGTCAGTGAATTTCTTACTGAGATAGTAAATTGCCTTTTCTTTTCTTCCAGACTCGTCATGCTGACCCAGCACACCCCCATAGAATTACTAAACACTGACAAGTACAGTATGAATGGCCTATCTGGGCTAGGCAGAGATAATACCGGAGCATTCAACAAATACTGCTTGACCTTTTCAAAAGCATTCTGGCATTCCTCATCCCAAGTACCTTGGTTGTGCTTTCTAAGGAGGCGAAAGATTGGATCACATTTTTCGGTTAATTGTGAAATGAATCGAGCGATGTAATTCAACCTTCCTAGGAACCCTCGAACTTCTTTCTGAGTTTATGGTGGAGGCAATTCTCGTATCGCTTTGACTTTGTCTGAGTCAACTTCTATTCCCTTTTCACTGACTACAAAACCCAATAGCTTTCTCGATCTAGCTCTAAAGGTGCACTTTGCCGGATTGAGCTTCAACTGAAACTTTCTTAACCTCGAGAATAGTCTCCTTAAAACTTTAATATGCTTTTTCTCTGTTCGAGACTTAGCGATCATGTCATCTACATATACTTCAATATCCTTATGCATCATGTCATGGAACAAGTTCACCATGGCTTGCTGGTATGTCGCCCCCTGCATTCTTCAATCCAAACGACATTACTTTGTAGCAGAAAGTACCCCACAAGTTATAAAAGTGGTTTTATCCATGTCCTCTGGATGCATCTTTATCTGATTGTACCCGAGAAGCCATCCATGAAGGAGAACAATAGAAAGACTTTTTTTGCTTTTTTTTGATTTCATCAATTCGATTTATATATCATAATAGATATAGATCCACCATGTTGTCCACTAAAGTATCAATGTGTGGCAAAGGAAAGTTGTCTTTAGGACTAGCTTTGTTCAGATCTCTATAATCAACACACATTTGTACCTTCCCATCTTTCCTGGGTACTAGCACAATATTAGCCACCCATTCAGAATACTTGACCTCTTGCAAGAATCTTGCATCGAATTGCTTCTTCACCTCATCTTTTATTTTTAGGACAATATCTAGCCGTATTCTTCGCAACTTCATCCATGAAGGAGAACAATAAATATCCCACCATGTTGTCCACTAAAGTATCAATGTGTGGCAAAGGAAAGTTGTCTTTAGGGCTAGCTTTGTTCAGATCTCTATAATCAACACACATTCGTACCTTCCCATCTTTCTTGGGTACTGGCACAATATTAGCCACCCATTTAGAATACTTGACCTCTTGCAAGAATCCTGTATCGAATTGCTTCTTCACCTCATCTTTTATTTTTAGGACAATATCTGGCCGTATTCTTCGCAACTTCTGTTGGACTAGTCTGCAATCCTGTCTTATCGGCAGATGATGTACTACAATGTCCGTGCTCAATCCGGGCATATCCTGATATGACCATGCGAAGATATCTTTGAACTCTCGAAGTAACTCAACCAGATCATGCCTTGTGTCATTGGTAATTAGAGTTCCAATTTTCACCTCCCTCCCTTCCTCTAGGGCTACACTTTCTATTGCCTCTTTTTCGTGGGGCATAATTTGCTTTTCCTCCTGTTTTACCATTCTTAATAGATCAGAAGGCACATCACAATCTTGGACATCTCTAAAATCCTGAGATTCCTCTAAACACATGTGTTGCTCGCAAGAGAAATCAGACGTTGCAGTATCAGTGCTTATATCATTGATATCTAGGAACCTGTGGGGGTATGAAAGAATATACAAAGAATGAATGACTTTAAGAATGATTATTTATGTATCATGAATGAAAGAATAAGAATTGCAAAGGTTTAACGAAATATTGGTTGATAAAAATGAAACAATACTCGTCGAAACTGATAATAAAGTTATGTTTTATTGAAAGAATAATAGATGATCATAAGCCTACTTCACAAATGTAATCTCATTATTCCTAGGCTCTAGAATAACAGACATGTTTCGAGAATTACTCTAAAAAATTCCTAAAGACTACAGGAAGGTCCTCTGCAGTCCAATTGTTCAAAGAGCTTCCCGGTTCGTAAGGGCAAATGCCTTTGAGGTTTCATTGCTCCAATCCTTCTTCATGTACAACATTGATTTGATGACTTCCTTTCACAGGCAATCCTCCTGATCTGAAGGTCTTGGATATTAGAGGGAATGTCATCGGTTTCCACTCTATTTCTCTTACATTCAAACGCGCCTTCCTTCTCTCTTGGCGCTTCTCGATTTCCTTCGCCCTTTGCTTATGGTCTGGCTTGAAGCCTAAACCAAAGCGGTCCTTCTTTTCAATCAACTTAGGGATTTGAATCCCCCTTGAAAATGTCTTCCTAATCCCCTTCCTGGCAATGCTCCCTTCCCCATCACCATTTGCAGGGCTATTCTCGTGGCTCTAGACATCTTAGGCACCAGCACCTCACTTCTTTCTGAAATGAAGGTTGCATTGATGATCTCTAAAGAGCGGAAAGAACACTCCATAGCTTCTTCATTTGCCTCAACATAGGGAGCCTTGCTGGTAACTGCCGCTATAATCTCTTCCTCGGCATTGATAGTTATTAATCGTCCATCATTTACTAACCTTAATTTTTGATGCAATGAGAAAGGCACCGCCCCCGCCTAGTGTATCCATGGTCTCCCCAACAAACAATTGTAGAAAGGCTTGATATCTGTAATAGGGCAATTTTGCCCGGGCCCATACAAACCTAATAAAACCCAAAATTAATTAAAATAATAGTCCAAAATCCCTTTACAAAATTTGTGGCCCACTACCCATTTCCCTTAACCCAATTAACCCCTATCCAAACCTAACCATTACAATACCAGCAGGCCCGTTACACTCAAGCCTAAACCAAGCCCAAACCCGGAGCCCGTGACCTAATTTTAACCTAAGCAGACAACAAACCCTAGGTGCGCCGCACCTAGGGTCTTCAGCCTTTGACCCTCGGCCACCAGCTCTACGAACTACCGCCGTTTTGGCCTCTGCCCACATCGCATCCATCGTATCACCGCACCTGCAAACATTAAATGGAGAGGACGTAAGCAACGAAAGCAAGACAGCAAGCAGAGTAGAAGCACAGGATTAGAATAGTAACGAAACAGTAGCAAAACTTGTGTCAAATCAGCTATAAAGCTTAAGAACGATATGTAATACGGGGGTTTTTTTTTTCTGGAGCCGAATCGAAAAACAGATGAAAAAAAGAGAAAACATTTGTAATAAAAAAATCGAGACAAAGAAACTGAGCAAGAATCAAGTGTTAAAGGTTTTTTTAACATTCTTTCCCTCTTTTCGTTCCCATTTCTTTTTCTTTTTGTGTGTATCTATATATATATATGCAAATATTTTTTAAATAAAAGAAAGTAACCAAAGAGAGGAAGGGAAGGCTCACCGGACTCGTTCGCGGATCCATCGTCGAAGGCCCCGCACCTGGAGTTGAGATCAGGCCCGGAGAGGGAGTCAAGAGTCTCCTCCCTTCGGCGTCTCCGCATCTCGGTGGTGGCCTTCAAAAGAGCGTCCAAACCGGGTCTAAAAAGATCCGTTCGCGCAACTCCAGCCTCGAGCGCGATGGTGGCTCAGCGGGGCTGCGATGATGGGTTAGAGGCTAACCCTAGCAGAGGAGAACCCGAAAGGGGGGGAGGGCTCCTTTCTGTTTTCGTCTAAAATCAAATAATAAGAAGGAGCAGGAAGGGCTTTTCAGAACAAACAAAACGGCACCGTTTGGTGCTCAGTCAACGCGACCCGACCCGTAACTGGGGGGATCCGCGTGTTCCCAAGAAATGGGCAATTTGCCATTTCGGTCCTCCCTTGATTTCTGCTCTCACGATTTTGTCCTGTTTACATTTAGTTCCCTTTTTGTTAATTTGCCCCGTTACTTTTACTATTGTTTCGATTTGGTCTGTGGTCTAGCCAGTAAAACGCAACACTGGAATAATTGGTTTATTGCGCGTGTCGATCCCTGTGTTTTATACCCATGTTCTATTTTAGTCCTTGACCACCCCATTTATATTATCCATTTTGGTACTCTAAATTTCATTTTATTCCCGTTTAATCCTTGATTATTTTTATGCCTATTTATCCATTTGACTTTTCAAATCTTTATTATATTATTACATATATATACCTTATGTATTTTATATATATACTATGTGAATTATATGTAGCGTATATACCATATTTATATATATATTTTCTTTCGTATTATATTTATATATATTTCTCAACATTATAGTTATATATACATATCTTTGTCTATTATTGTATATATATTTTCAATATTATCATATGTGTTGTATATATTACATAAATATATTTTAAGGTTATATTTTGTATATTACACCTTATATTCTTTTATATATATATATATATATATATATATATATATATTATATGTATTTTTTATTCTCATGGTTACATAAATTTTTATACCATCTCATGTATATACTTCAATATTATTTATGCATAAATATTTTAGTGTACTACGTATACACATATTTTAAAATTATTTCTTTTATGTATCGTGTATATTATTTATGTAAATACTTTAGCGTATTACATATATAAATATTTTCGTGTGTTACATATCTATATATATTATAACATTGTATTCTTTATATTATGATGTACAAATGTTTTCGTGTGTCATGTATACATTTTTTAACATGGTTAGGTATGTTATGTGTATTGTGTTTCATATTATGTATTTGTCATCTTTTACTTACTTTTTATATTATACTAGGTAAATATTTTTGAACATTATATGTGTATACAAATTTTTATAAGTATAGTTTCTTTACTTAAAGGACTTTATCCTTTTATTAAATAATATATTACTTGATTACAATTTTCATTTGAAATTTTATAGTTCTAAACCTTTTTCCTAATTTTTTTTTATTAAAAGCTTGTAAAATTTTATTCATTTTGGTTTGTTTTAAGACTTCTCTTAAATTTATTTTAAGCATCAAACATGGATATTATTTGCACACAATAACGTGTTGTAGAGTTGTTATTATGCCGCATCATTTCGTATTGCTTGATTATTATGATTCATCGATGAAATGTATATATGGCTCATGAATTATTTCTTCGCATTATATGTTGTTGTCCTATGCCCGTATTTTCATATTCAATATTACTTACTAAAAACTATTATTCATAGGTTCAAAAATAATACATAACTTGGGTTTGGGAAATACGAGGAAATCAAGCCTTAACTTACTAGGTTCTGATTTCTCTCATTAAACCCGAATTATCGAGTATCGCTTTCAAAACCAAAACGCGAGTTTTCAAATAAAACCTATTCTCGAAACCTCGAAATGCTACATCCTAGCTTACTGAATGTGGCGTTCAGTGTCTCGAGATAGGAATTTCAAAATTAAGGTAATATTTTATATTTTGGAACTTCGATAAATCGAGCCCTAACTTACTGGGTTTAGATTTTTCGTTCGACCCAAAATAATTAAATATTCCTTTCTCAATTTAAATACATGAACATTTTAAGCAAATAGGCGAGCTTAATTTCAAGAAATTGAGGTGTTGCATCCTAACTTACTGGGTTCGGTATTCTCATTCCTTCGAAATAAGCAAGTCTCGATTTTTACTTTGACATATTCAAACGTTTTTAATAAAAAGGATCGTATTTTAAATTCTCCCAAATTTTCAAACATTCGACACGAAGACACTAATTAATCAACCAGGTACCAATTTTGGGCGTATCGAGGGTGCTAATCCTTCCTCGTGCGTAACCGACTCTCGGGCCCGTTTTTGGATTTTCGTAGACTAAAATTAATTGTTTTAATAACTCGAAATGTTTTATTAAAATAATTTAAGGTGATCCGATCGCACCTCAAAAAAGAGGTCGGTGGCGACTCCATTTTTAAATTTTAAAGTCGATTCCACCCATTTTAAAAAAAATGGTTTCGACAATATCCATCACCAAGAAATCAACCTCGTATGTATTTGGCCCAATCTCCAAAGGGATGTCAATTCGTCCCATAACCTTCCTTTCGATTCCATCGAAGGCTCTTACCACATTATGACATGTCTTCATGTGCGAATTGTCAATGGGCAATCTGTTAAGTATGGATAACGGAAGGATGTTCGAAGCTAATCCATTCTCAACAAGTGCGCTTGCCAGTGTGTACCCCTTGCACCGAGTAGTGATGTGCAAAGCCCTAGTCGACCCCATGCCACTTTGCGGGATTTCATCATCATTGAAGTAGATGAAGTTATTCACGCTTATATTGTTCACCAATCGGTCAAACTTGTTAACGGATATGTCATGAGTGACATATGTTTCATTGAGCACCTTTAATAGTGCATCTCGATGCACCTCAGAACTCAGAAGTAAAGCCAAAACTGATATACGAGCTGGCTGCCTACGCAACTGCTCGACCACACTATACTCGCTATGCTTAAGGAACTTCAGAAATTCATTAGCCTCCTCTTCCTTTATCGGCTCCTTTATTTCAACTTCCTTTATCTTCTCGACCTCGACACCCTTTGTTTTTGTGGGTTCCACTATGATGCCCTCCATATCATAACATTTCCCACTCTGTGCGTGGGAACCTTTATTCTACATACCCTTAGATGCACTGGTTATACTCTTCCCCCCGGGTACTATCACACTGCAGTTGTAGCTCCATGGCACCCTTTTGTCATCCTTGTAAGAGAAAGGAGTAGGTTTATGATGACAACTTTAGGCACCGTTTATGCCCCTACCTCATTATTCCCTGGCAAGGAAATAATAATTCTTGGCCGGCCGGTTCTTTGTAGTTCATTTTCCACCACGCATATTTGTTTTTCACCAGAACTACCTTCAAAAATCTGTAGTTCTTTGTTATCCATAAAGCCTTGCACCAAGGCCTTGAATTATTCGCAATCTTGAATCACATGACCTACCTCTCCATGGAACTCACAACCATTCCCCATTCCTTCTCTATCATTTTCAGAGGTCAACATACCTCTCTTCACCATCTCCTCCAATATCGTCTTTATGGCCATCCTTACCTCAGCAATATCCTCTTTGATTTCTTCCTTCCTAGCTTCACCAATGGCATTCACTCCTTGATTGCCATGATCTGGTAACGGATTTTCAGCATTAGGGGTACTGTCGAATTTCACAACCTCCATCTTGATAAGCCTCTCAACCACTTTCTTAAATCTGGTGCAGTTTTCGATTGAGTGCCTCGGTATCCCCGCGTAGTATTCGCATTTAGCATTGGCGTCATACCATTTGAGGTATGGTGGCTGTAACGGTTTCAAGTGAAATGGCGCAATAGCATGTGCATCGTATAAGCTTTGGAAAAGCTCACGATACGTCACAGGGATAGGTGTGAACTGCATTCTCTCTGAATTTTGTCTCGAGCCTGATTCTTGTCTCTAAGTATTTTGTTGCTCAACCGCGGCTGCTTTAGGTTGACCAACTGTGATTGTCCTCGAGTTGAAGTTGTTTGTGTTATTCACCTCGTTATCTTTTCTTCTTGGGGCCGATCTTTTAACTGTCTCTCCCTCAATTTTGCCACCCTTTATGGCTTTTTCAATCATCTCTCCCGCCATAACTATATCTGCAAAGTTTTTCGTAGTACTTCTGATCATATCAGTGATGAACGGCGCCTTCAAAGTGTTGATAAACAACATAGTAGTCTCCTTCTCTATCAATGGTGGTTGTACTTGTATTGCCACCTCCATCCATCTTTGCGTATATTGCTTAAAACTTTCATTAGGCTTTTTCTCCATGTTTTGAAGCGTGATCCTATCAGGCGTCATGTCAGTCACATGGTTGTACTGCTGTATAAAGGCTTGTGCAAGGTCTCTCCAAGAGCTGATTTTGGCGCGGCTCAACTGATTGTACCACTTGGCTGTCGCTCCCACTAAGCTATCTTGGAAACAATGAATCAACAGCTAATCATTGTTCACATACCCAGTCATTCTTCTGCAGAACATCGTAATGTGTGCTTCTGGGCAAGTAGTCCCATTGTACTTCTCAAACTCCGGCATCTCAAATTTATGAGGAAGCACCAAGTCTGAGACCAAACTTAAGTCTTTGGCATCAATCCCATGATGATTACGAGCGTCTTCCAAAACCCTAAACTTCTCCTCCAGCCACTTGCAACGATCCTCCAATTATTTTGAGGATTCAGTTGCTATTCTTTCCTTCTCAACTGTGTCTAAATCAGGAGGGATCGGGCTATCACCTAAATTAAATCCTAACCCAGATGGGAAATTCATAGGGATTCCTGCATCAACCGGTCTATACTGAGGCCTTATAGTAACAGACGGCCTTCTAGGGGGTGCCTCAGTTTGTATTGGCCCATGAGGTGGAGTAAAACCCGGAGGGTGATCCTCACCTTCCTCACCAGTGATAGCCATGGGAGCCTTCCCTTTATCAGTGGCCCTTAGCAGCTGAGCCATTTCAGCCATCATGTTCCTTTGAGCCTCTAGCATCGGCTCCCTCATGTCATTTTGTATCTTTGCCAATTGCTCTTGCAACTGGTCTTGCATGTTCTTCTACAACTATTCAAACCTTTGATCCATATTTTTGCTTTTCGCACGAATTTCGTATGGATGCGTGATTTCTAGATTTTCTTCCCCTAACCGATGTGGTGACTTTAACTAATTAGGATCTTCCTATAATTTTGAATGCAAATAATGTAATGAAATGCTATGAGATGTAAATGTATGAATGCAAAAAGGCATCGATCTCGATTCAATCTCAATTGGAAAACTTTATTTAGAAAAAGAACATCTTTACATATAAATGGATTACATATACGCCTTTGCCCTAATGCCAAAGTTCTAACTCTATCCAATAAAAGGGCTAACTCTCGGCCCTTATCAGACGCTAACTCATACATCATACTCAACGCATCAGCTCGTATGGCTAAGTCTTAAACATATTCAGCAATCTCTCGGATCTGAGCTATAGCCTCCCCTATGACGTAGTCCCTATCTCTGACTTGACCCTTAACCTGATGGAGTTCTTCCTTTAATCAATCTTCTCGTGCCTCGAGCTGTTCAATCCGAAGTTCACCATCATGTAATGCCAACTTTAAATCTTCAATCTTATCTTTTAGCTCCTTTAACTCAACTGTGTGATCATGATTTTGGTGCCAATGGAGTAATCTTCTAAGCTCAGTTACCTTAGTCTTCAATCCTTGATTCTCTTTTTCCAGGGCCAGATTCTGTGATCGCATCTCTTGAAACTTCCTCTCCCAATACTCAGCTCTAGCTTTTTCTTCTTGAACCTCCTTTTGCCACTGCTCCCAAGACTTTCCTAATCCAGCTCATTTTAAAGATGCTTGTGCCTTCTTAAATTCCTCTTTCAAATCATCTCGATCTTCTTCCACTTTCCTCTTTTCTTTCCTCGTTTTTCTAACCTCCTTCTTTTCCCCGTCGACATCTATACTCAAGTACATCTTCTTTTCCTCAAGTTTTTCTATATTCTTTTTAAGCTCTAAATTCTCTCTTAAATTCTTGCTTCATGATCTCAAGCTCCGAGGGTATCTCTTGTAAGTAGTCCTCCATTGGTCGAGCTTCATCTATCTTTGACTTAGGGACATTATCGTTAATCCTTCTACTCCTCTACTCAACATACTCTAGGGTCGTAGCGGGGTTGATGGCCACTCCCTTCAACCGATAAGTCTTATTCCAAGCGCTAGAAATCTCACTAACCTTTATCTTGTAATCGGCGCCTCTGTATATAAACTTACTCTGAGCCAGCCCATGAGTCGCTGGTACGAATTGCCTTAGTCCATGCTGTCTCAACACGAGCAAAGGGGCATATCCAATGGCACCCCAAATTCCCAACAGGGGAACCCAATCAAAACTACCGCATCGACAAAGTATCTCACCAGGAATCATCTACGGAGCTCTCCACTCAACATCCTTTGACTGAAGATTTCGAAGCAATGCTATCCAATTCTCCTCCGATATGTTCACTCTCCTAGACAAGGCTACTATATCTTTTAATATGGAGTAGTCCTTGAAGAAAACCCGACAAACAATCCCCTCAATCAATCGAAAATGACTGTAAAACCAAGCCAAAAGTAACTGAGCACAACCTATAAACCTGCCTGCGCCAGTCCTCCTACATGCACCCAAGGATCTGAATGTCTCTACTAAAATTGCAGGTACTGAAGTGACCCTTTTGCTGAGTCAATGGAACAGATCCGTGGTCGCCTCGTCCACATATCCCAAGGCCGTAGAAAAACCATTAATTCGTACAAACTTAAGGCAAAAATGTCTACCCTCTTTGTCTCATCGGGGTGCGTCAGAATCAAATCTTTCAAAGCTTCCCAAGAAATGCACTTGCACTCACCTTTCTCCTTGATTCTGGCCACGACCCACTGCTCACTCATTCCCATAATGATCATTAATTTTTTCCAAAAGGCTGGGACACAAGCAGCTCGAGAATAAATCCTATCAACCTGAAACTTAGGACATCAAAGCAAGGCAGTGTACTCCTCCACAGTAGGTACCAAGTCTATATCTCCAAAAGTGAAACAACTATATGCCGGGTTCCAAAACTGAGCAAGAGCCCAGAACAAGTGCTCATCTACCTGAATATCAAGCAAGTAAGGTAAATCCCCATAATTATCGTAGAATAACCGCTTAGTCTCATTGCCCCACTGATCCCAAATCTCCTTAAGCTCTTGAAGATTATTTTGTGTGACGTTAATACGAGTGTAATCGGACAGTTCTGACATATATCCCACAGCTATACTATCTCTCTTTTCTAGTTGAGTTTGCTCTGACCATCTATGAACATCGACGTTGGCCTCCACTCTATCAAGAAGTCCGTTCTCTATAATAATGCTTTCTAATTTAGAAACCGACCGTGAATCGATACCTTTTAAATGCAAAATGACATGCAAATAAAAAAAAAGAAGCAGTTAGTATCACATGATATCAATAAATTTCAAAGATAACCTATAAGGGTAATAACTAAAGCATAATTCTTAACTAAATTGGGCTCTTATGGTTTTTCTACATGTGGTTTAGTTCTAAAGTTTGAGGTACCCGAACCAGCAGATTCCTCGATTCTCACCCATTATAGGCTCATTTAAATCGAGTTCGGTTCAGGGGAATACATTTCCCTATGGCTACACGGAGATGAAAATCTCACGAAACCATAGGTACGGATGTATCCCAAAAGTGATCCACTATCCTGCACGAAGGTGAAAACGTCACGAAGGCATAGTTTCTCACTCCCACTTAAGGGTGTGACCACAACGGTCATGCGAATGCAATGCGCATCATAATATAGCAACATATGCAATAATACAAACATATGGGATGCAAAAGGATTGAATTTTTAAAATTTTCTAAATTTTCGACATTAAGACAAAGGGTAATCAATTATACGGCTTGGCTCTTTCAAAGGTCCCCAGTAGAGTCGCCAAGTTGTCGAAACCATTTTTAACTGGTTTGAAAAATAGGGTTCGACTTTAAAAACTAAAAATGGGAGTCGCCACCAATCTTTTTAGGTGTAATTGGATCACATTTAAAACATTTTTGTTTTAAAATCATTAGTTTTGGTCTACGAAATCAGAAAATGGGTTCGGGAGCCGGTTACGTACGAGGAAGGGTTAGCACCCTCGTAACACCCAAAAATTGGTACCTAATTGATTATCAAATGTCTTTTATGTCAGAAATTTAAAACTTTTAAAATGCAATCCTCTTTAAAATATTTTGATTTTTTTTTTGAAAATTAGGACTCGCTTGTATCAAATGTATCAAAATATTACATCCAATGGGTTAGGACGTAAGATTTTTAAGACATTCAAGGCTAAGCTAACCATTTTTTGAAAATCTCTATCTCAAAACGTCAAAACGCCATATCCAGTAAGTTAGGACATAACGCTTTGAAATTCTAAGACAGTTGCTCGTATTTTGGAAACCTTAAAAACTTAGAAGCGTGCTTGAATATTCGAACCCCACGAGAAAAGTTGCAACCCAGTAAGTTAGGGCACTACCTTTTTTGAAGCTTCCAAATACCAAGCATTGCCTTTTTTATTTTTTTTTGAATACTTTGGAATCCCATTTTTATTGATGCATGAAGAATCATATAAACATTTCAACATATAAGATAGAATATTGCGATAATAAGCAAATAAAACATGCATTTAAACGATATAATAGCAATAATATAATGAACATACATTAGGTACATACATATTTAAATTTACACAACATCATACATACGAAGATATTCATAATATATATTGAAGGTGAATAAGCAGAACACAAAAACATGCAAAATAATAATTAATTCAAAGATAATGCATGATATAGAATTCGACGTATATATACGAAACAAAAAGAACAAATGCAATGATGTATAAAAAATAATAATATAGTAGCTGTCGAAACCATTTTTTTGAAAAGGGGGATCGACTTTAAAATTCAAAAGACGAAGTCGCCACCGACCTTTTCAAGGTGCGGTCGGAACACCTTAAATCAATTTAATAAAACATTTTGATTTATTAAAACGATTTGGTTTTTTTGGTCTACGAACTTTGAGAAAACGGGTTCGGGAGTTGGTTACGCCCGAGGAAGGGTTAGCACCCTCGTAACGCCCAAAATTGGTACTTAAACTGATTAAAATGCCCTTATGTTGGAAGTTTTGAAATGCAATTTCTTTTGAAGCATTTGAATGGTTTAAATTGGACAGAGAGATTCTTTCGTTTCAAAGGAATATGATATCACATCCAGCACGTTAGGACACGATCCTTTAAACCCTCGAAACTATGGTCGAATCTTGTCCTAAAAATTTGCACATTTAAAGATTACGAAAAGGGTGTTCACGTATTCGGTCTAACTAAAAGAACGAAACCCAACACGTTAGGGCACGATTTCTCGGATTTTCGAACAGAGGACATTGCCTCACTTTGAAAAATTAGAGAAAACGAGTGAAATCTAAAAGGATATTTGATTGCGTGAACAAACGAAAGAATCGCAACCCAGCACGTTAGGGCACGATTCCTCGAATTTCCAAACATAAAATATTTCCTTATTTTCGAGAAATTATCGAATGAGCGATTAAAACGTCGATTAAAAAATGAATTTATTTAATTTACTCGGGCTAAAAATATGCATCTAGCTAAGGCTCGAATGTTGGAGTTTGAATCATAAAATAATGACGAGCAGTACGAGGATAGGATCAAGCGTGAAATAATAATACATGGCAATGGTATGACACAGACGAATAATTTTATAAGAAAGAGCAGACTAAATAAAAATATAACACACAAACAAGTTCAGAAACAATTATTTTGCAATTAGAAATTAAGACAAACAATGTGCCGACTGTTTGAAACTAACTAAAAATACAATAAAATTTAAAATCAAGCTATATACGTATATAACTATATTCCTAAGAAAATATACATATACATAGGTAAATTTAAAATAAAATACCTACATGAAATGATATAAAAACTAAATACTTATATTATATAAAATAATTTTATGTAAAACTTGTATATATATAAAAACATTGGGATACATTAAAATAGGCTAAATACAATTTTAAGCAAAATATTTATATGTGAAATTAATATATGTATATAATAATGTATATGTAAAAGAAAGAATTAAACGTATAGTGTATTATTATAATATCATGCATATATAGTTTAAATAAAACTTGAGACAAATTAAATGTAAACTACTATTATATACAAGTGTTCAAAATCATACTATAAATAATATAAATAATACTCGCAAATGAGAATTAAAACAAAGTTGAAATGGGTGATACATATAGAAGTATCTAATAAATAATATATATACTTAGCATATTATAAAGGTTTAAAATAAAAATAAAACTTCATTTGAAGGCTTGAGTAAATGAATAAATTAAAACAGGTGAAAGACTAAATTAAGAACAAAGCAAATTTTTTAAGGTAAAATCGATGAATAAAATAGTTGTTAAAATCGGGTTAAGGACTAAAATAAAGCGTGAGCGAACTATCGAGGACCACATGTGCAATTATTCCCCGCTTCTTAAAACTCTGCGTTTAAACACGGACCAGTTCGAAACAATACGCGAATACCGGGGACATAATCAAAAAGAAAAGCAATAAAAACAGAGAGGCAATCGAACGTTCATGCAAAGCAAAGGGACCGAACACTCAATAATCCCTCAAGGACCAAAACGCGCGGGTTGCAGCCACGCTCGGGTCGGGTCATCGGGTTATTGGCCTATACGGCACCGTTTTAGAGCCACTGAGACAGGCCCTAAACGGTGCCGTTTTTCGCACCATTTAAATACTAAAACAAACCCTAAAAATAGGGCATCCGTGCATTTCAGAAACGGCGCAAAACAAAGCAAAGGAGGGCACGTTTCGTCCCTCTCCAGACCGTCGCGTAAGAGCCAAGACAAAGACCATCCGACCACGGCTCGCCTCGATCGGCAACGGGTTCCAACGGAGGCTGGTCTGGCTCCATTTAGGGTCGTTATTCGAGGGGTTTCACTATTTAAACTTGAAACCCTCATCCAACGCTAATTTCAACGGTGCGAACGAGGATCCCGGTGGCTCCAGTTGACATACAAAGGTAAAGCTTTTATCCTTTTTCAATTCTATGCATATGCAGGAGATTAAAAGAGGAAATAGGCTAAGCAATTGATTGAAAAATACCTTCTTTTTCTATTTTCAATATTCAAAAGCGTGAGCTACAACAGTTTTTCTCGGTTTGCAAAAAAATAAAATGAAAATTACAAAAAGCAAATTGTTTTGTCGCTATTTCCTCTGCTATTTGCTGCTGTTTGCATCTGATTTGTAGGTACGAGAGTTGCGCTGGGGAGGGTATTGTCATGGCGCATACGTGGCTGCTGGAGCGCTGGAGTGTACGGAGGCTGAAGGCTACTGAAGCGCTGGGGCTGTTGAAACGTCACATGGTGGTGCACGTGGAGGGACGCACGCGGCGCAAGGCCAAGGGAAACTTCTAGGGTTTCCGAAGACCAGTTCCTATTTGGGCCAGTTGGGGTTTTGGGCTAGTGTAATTGGGTAGGGATTAGGTTTGGGTTTGATTTCGGGCCTTGGGGTTTAGGGTCTGTAAATGGGTTAATGATTTTAGGCCTGTTCTGATTTGTAAATGGACTGATGGACTGTTTAAAATAATTTGGTTTTATTATTTAATTGGTTTAGTCTGGTGGGCCAAAATTGGCTATTACAGTAACATATGTATCAAGCAATCAACACTTAATAAAATTATGAAATTAGCATTTAATACATAGCCAATTTATAATATAAAAACAATATAAAAAGGTTTAATTCATATCAAAATATAAAATAAAGTGAGTAATTATTGAAAAAATATATATAATAAAGTATCAAAAATAATATAGTAATATAAAAATAATATAATAACAAATGAATTTCACATATTTAATAAGAAGACATATGAAATTATAATACTAATAATAATTTATAATTTTTTTTAAACTATACATAATAATACACAATTTAATATAATAAAATGGAATAGAATATAATATATAATATACAATATAAATAATGTGGAGAATAATATAAAATAATAATAAATAGGGACTAATATTAAAATTGAACAGATATTAGGGATATTTAAAAAAAAAAATTTGGACCCAATTTGAATACGGGTAAAAAAATCGAGGGACTCACTGGGCAATTAGCCCTAATCCTAAAACGCCATCGTTCCAATATGTGGGTTAATACATTTGGGGATCAAATTAAAATTAAACAGAATTAGCGGGCTAAATTAAAAATAAAGAAGAAATTAAATTGGACTGGATTTAAAACGTAAAATATGCAGAAGGGCTCAAATGGAAATTTTCCCAAAACTTGTAAAAACACGCGGATCTTTAAAGCACGGGTTGGGTCTATCGGGTCAAGAAGCAAACGGTGTAGTTTAAGGGCTTATTGGCCTAAGCCAAAACGGCACCGTTTTACTAATACTATAAAAGTAAAAAAAATAGTTTTAAAACATTTTAAGCCTTTCTAAAAAAAAACTCGAATTCTCTCTCTGGCCAAACGATTTCCGGCCTAACTCCGGCGTTGGCTACGTCCCACGCGCCACCGCACGTGCCACCACACGTGCCGGTCGAAGGGTCAAAAACCCACCTTTTTCTAGTGCTTTGTAGGTAACCTCCTTTCCCCTTCATTTTAGTTGTATTTTTTTTAAAAACTTTATATATATATACATACATACTTAACAAAAAATAAATAAAACCAAATAATAAGGGAAAATAATGGAATATTTAAAAGGAATCACCTTTCTGGAAAAAAACTATTTGTATTTCTTTTCTGTATTTTTTTCTCTCAATATCTGTGTGTGAAAGAAGCCCCTTTTACGGGTTACAAAAGATGGCTTTATAGCCAGTATCGTTACTGATTTAGGAAAGAAATCGAAGATTTCTTCCATTTCTTGCTATAGCATATCTTCTTCTACCTTTTATTTCCTTTTCTGTTTTGCTTTTCTGTCTCGGTTCTTTCCTTTTTTTGCAGGAACGCTCGAGGGATCTGGCAATAATCTGATGGGCGCTGATTTGCCCGACGATCCCGGCATGACTGAAGATAGACGATTCCATTGCTGATTGTGGCGCGAAAGTTCTGGAAGCCCTTTGCGGCGTGGAAGGAGCTAGGGTTTCCCTACCCTAGCCGAAGGGCTAAGTCCTCTTGGGCCTCTGTTATTTGGGCTACGGGGCATTGGGTAGTTAGTTGTTCGGGTTGCTTTTGGGTAGGGTGTAACGGGTATGGGTTTTAGGTTATTTGATGTATGGGCCACGAGTGTAAATGGGTTGCTGGGCTAATTAGCTAGGTGGGCCAAGGTTTTAACATTTGTAAATGGACTGTTTTAAATGGACTTTAAAATATTTATTTATCCATTTAATTTTTCTGTTTTTGCTTTTTTGAGGCCCGGTCAAATTTGGGCTGCTACAGCAACAATATATATACAAATGCTTGAAAATAAAGAACACATGAACCAAATAACGAAGATCGTAACACAAAACAAATGAAATGTAAAACAAAGATCGTATATTAAAGTCAATTTTTCAATTTTCGATAAAAAGGCAAGAATTAATCAACTCATGGCTGACTCTCTTTTAGATCCCCAGTGGAGTCGCCAAGCTATCGAAACCATTTTTTTGAAAAATAGGTTGATTGACCTTGGATTTTGAAAATGAAAATGGAAAACGGGAGTCGCCACCAATTTTTTTTGCTGAGGTGTGATCGGGTCACCTCGGAAAGTGGTTGTTTTTAATAATTAGTTCGATTTATTAAAACAGTGATTTGGGTCTACGAAAATCAAGAAAACGGGTTCGGGAGTCGGTTACGCACGAGGAAGGATTAGCAACCTCGATACGCCCAAAATTGGTACCTAGTTGACTAATTATTGTCTTAATATCAAATGTTCGAAAACTTGGATGAATTTTAAAATACGATCCTTTTTGTTAAAAACAACTTGAATAAATTGAAAAGAATGTTTAAGACTTTCTCGTCTCGAAATAATAAAATATCGCATCCAGTAAGTTAGGACATGACGTTTGAACTCTCGATTATGAGTTTGTCTTTAAACTTTCATCGAAATTATTATCTTTTGAAATTTAAAAGGATATTTGGTCGTTTTATGATTGATGAGAAAATCGAAGCCCAGTAAGTTAGGGCACAATTTCTCAAAGTTCTATAAACGCGAAATATTGCCTTATTCTGAAAATATTTTTGAATGAAAGCGAATAACGTACAAATGCGCGTATTTATTTAATTAGAGCAATGATGTGCAAATGTTATAAATGACAACAATATAAAACCACAAATCACGGCACATATAATGACAATGAACATGCGTTACTTCAATAATCACATTAAATAAAGATAAAATAAAGTATACATAATAGTTCAGAATAAATAATAAAATAATTCCAAACACATGATAACTAAGAAGACATGTTTAAGATGGATATTATAAAAGCAATTTAAACCGAATGATATAGAATAATATAACTTGATTAACGCAAAACAACGTAATATAAAATAATATATGAAGCCGTTTAAAACAACTAATTTACAAGACAATCCAAAATGTCATACAAGGATTCAAAATAAGTAATATATTTAAGAGAATGAACATGGAGCAGTTTAGTATAGCAATGTATATAAAGTCTTAAAACAAATAATATATGAGTCATGCAATAAATAATATATACAAAATATGGCTAACACAATATAAACTAAATGATGCATGTATATGCATATAAAATTTAATTAGATAAAGTATATAAAAAAGGGTAAATAAATAATAAAGTAATTTAATATAAATAATAACAAAACGTTTCAAAATAAATAAATAGGGTTTAAAACTTTAAAATAATTTCAAATAAAACAATACATGGAATGAATTTAAAGTATAAAAATGATAATTTAAAAGTAAATGGTATAAATCAATTTATAATGATTAATTTGTATAACACATTTTCACATAAAATAAATAATATATAAAGTATTTAAAATAAATGACTCCACATGAAAAAAAAATTTAGAATAAATGTAAAAGAAGAAATTTAGTAGTCAAACAGTTTATGAAAAGAAGCTTAACAATACAAAATACATGTATTTACATAAAATAATAAAACAGTTCTACAAATAATAATAATAATAATAATAATAATAATGATAACTTAAACTAACATATAATGTAGCTTATATTAAATAATATCTAAAATAAATAATACGTAAGATGTTGTTTTAATACAAAATGGTTTAAGAATGAATTAAATAGGCTAGGGACCGATTTGAAACTAACACAAAATGCAAGGTAAAATATAAATAATAAAAGTTGGCTATCAGGGACCAAAGGGAACAAAATCCCTATTCCTAATGCACGCGTTCAACTAAACAAGTCAAAGGGCCAATTTGAAAATCATGTAAAATGGGATGGTCAAATTTAAAAGAAACAAAAGATAAGATAGGGCCTAATTGAATGAGGCTGCAGAATAGGAAGGACCTAGCGTGGAAATATCCCAAAATTTGGGAACGCGCGGATCCTGAGTCCCAGCGGGTCGGGTCAACGGGCATTGGCCAACACGGCACCGTTTTAGGAGCCATTGAAACAGGCCCTATACGGTGCCGTTTCACTCACTTTATAAAATTAAAGTAAACCCTAAAATCACAACATTTGGTTATTTTTTTTAAGGGTAAATTACACCAACAGTCACCCAACTTTAGGGTAACTGACAAAACAGTCCCCTAAGTTTCATTTCAATCACTTAACTTTCAAAAAGTTACAAAACAGTCCTTTTCGTCACAGATGTCACAGAAAAGTGACATGGCCGTTAACTTTTCCGTTTTTTCACATGTCAGCAGAGGAAACAGAGGGAAGAAAAGTTTAATTCAACCAAACTCCTATCTGTTTGGTTCCTCAGAAAACCAAACTCCTATCTCTTTCTCTGCCTTTATGCTTCTTTTATTTTTCTTTTTCTCCTCATCTTACCAGAAAAAAAAAGCTTTACTGCCGACGGGATCAATGAGCTGGAGCTTCCCGAGATTTGGTTCGTCGTTCGATGGTATGAACCGAACCATTTGTTTTGCATATAACGGTTTTTCCTTCATGCAGAGAGGGTTAGTTCTTTGCTCTTCAACGATCTTTTTACCGAATCGCTCATGACCTTGACGATCATTTTCAATTCCTCGTTTCTTTCCATGAAAACCCTAGGCAAATGTTGTAACAGCCTCGAGTACTCAGTCATCGGCTTGGCGATCTCGAACTCGAAAGTAAAATCCAGATCAATGAGGTACCGGTTTTGGCCCGAGCGTGCTGCAGATTGCACCATGTCTATGAACTCTTAGTTTCCGGCAGTTAGGCCTCCAGAGGAGCTCCATTTGGTCTTGCATATCGCCGCATTGTGGCCTACCTCGCGAAGATAAGCCATTACTTTACGATTGAAAATTGCCTTATCTGTTTTGGAAAAAGTGATATCCGTGATATGAAGTAATAAAATTTATAAAGAACCTAATCACACCAAAACTAACTAATATCACGACGTTTAAGGCAAGCGCACCTATCGAACAGTAGTATAGCTTAGTGGCAAGACCGAGTTATCGTACCCAAGGGAACCAAAAGTACTATTACTTACTTCCTTTCTATTATCTAGCCTAAGAATAAAAGAGGGGTTTGTTTAAACTAATTCTAAAACTAACTAAGAAAAGCACAAAGAGTAAAATTGGGAAAACTTTTAGGGAAAAGCTGATTGATATGGAAAATACTTAAGGGAGAATCCACCTAGACTTCACTTGTTATTGTTTTCTTGAACTATATGATTTGTTTACTTGACTTGATCCGTAGAGATCCCTAATTTATGCTAAACCCTCCGTCGAGCGTAAAGCAACTAGGCCTAAGTTGTTAATTAAAGTTCCCTTATTAATTAACTTCCTAGGTTGCATTAATTCGATCTATGGTTCCCCATATTAGGTTTGACCCTAATCTGGTAGATTTATGTCGCCCTATGTCTAGGGTTGTATGCAACTCCGCTTAATTATGGTAGATCTACTCTTATCACAGGGACTTTTGCTCCTCTGCTCTAAGCACATCCAATTCTTGAAATAATACCTAGGACTATTAAATCAAGAATGAAGAACACATAATTAAGAACAATTCAAGTATTTATCATATAAATCAAGAATAAATAACAAGATCTGTCTTTGGTTTCACCCCCTCAAGTATTTGAGGGGTTTAGTTCATAATAAAGAAAGAAAACATCTCAGAAGATATAAAATAACAAAACATAAAAGAACCCAAAAACCCCTTAAGGAATTCAGGGAGATCTTCTATATTGCTGCAGAATTTCAGCTTCTAGGATGAATCAATCAGCTTCCCTGCAAGTAATCCCTACTTCCACTCTCTATGTTGGCAGCAAAGAATACTTTCCTTTTGGGGGAAAATAAGCACCCCCTTAGAGTTGCCTCCTAGGTTCTTTATATAGAGCTTTGGGGAGCCTTTCTTAGCCTCTAAGTATCCCAATTCGAGTGAAATTCCTCTTCCTCACGACTAGAACACGCCCGTGTGCCGCGCCCGTGTGACTTCGACAAAGGCCGTGTGATTTGGCACGGCCGTGTGGCCTACCCGTGCTTGTCGAGGGCTGGACCGTGTGATCTTCATGTGGCACGGCCGTGTGGCAATTCCTTGGGCCGTGTGTTATGTCATTTTTTTGCCCATTTTCCTCATTTTCAGTCTATTTCCTATTCTTTTCTCTTCCCTATGCTCTCCTGAGTATAAGATATGAAAAATAAGGATTAAGAGCACCAATTCTCACTAAATTAATAATAATTCGTCCAAAATATAGGCTAAACATGAGGTAAAAATATGTATAAATTAGCGTTTATAAAAAAAAGCATCTCCATTGCTCTCAGACGTGAGCCATAAGCAGATTCCTGTAAGCATCCGTGTTGTTAAGAGAGGTTGACTTAATGATGATCTCCAACGAATCGGTAAAGTCAAGGTTTGAGTTGACTCGATCTGAGTCAGAGTTGTAACCCTTTGTTCAGCTGCATCGTGGTCGTCTTCCAGAAAACTGTGAACAAGCTCTGAGAGGCAAGGCGAATCATCATCTTCAACGACAACTGCAGCAGAATGTTTGCTTTCGCTACTATAGTAACTGATGCCGATGAGACGAGCCTTGACTCGGTTGTCAAGTGGGTCAGTAACTCGTTTAATTCTTCTATCAGAACGAGCCATTAAAGCATTTCTATACGACAAACTCGGGTTTGTGTTTCAAAGGGTATTGGTGTTGATTAGCTTGGAGTTAAATAGGAGAGACGGGGAAGAACATAGAGATATTTGAGGGACATAAAAAAAGGAAACCCAGCTTGATATTTTTTTTTGGTAAGAACAAGCGTCACTGCCGGTCCAGTTGGAGATGAGGTTGCCGTGAGTGTTGGCTTGACGGCGGAAGAGAGTGAGGGTATCGGTGTCGTTAATGGAGGAGGAAAGGGAAAGGAAAATGAAGGAAAGGGAGAGAAACAAGAGGAATTGAAGTGAGGAATGGGAGTTCATTTTTTGGTTTGTTTGAGCGGGAAGAAAAGAAGGGAAAGAGCAGTAATGAGACCACATCAGCTGTTAACTTGCAGCAATGACCAGCCACATCAGCTGTTGACTTGCCACGTCAGCGGTCCCGTTAACACTGTAACGGAAACTGTTAATGAGTGACTGATTTGTCACTTTTTTGTAACCTTAGTGACTGTTTTGTAACTTTTCGAAAGTTTAGTGACTAAAATGAAACCTAGGGGACTGTTTTGTCAGTTACCCCAAAGTTGGGTGACTGTTGGTGTAATTTACCCCTTTTTTTAAACAAATAAAAGAAAACTTAAACACTCCCTTTTACTCCTATATTCGACCGATCTCCATTCCCCATTGTTCCTCCACTGTAATCGGAGGCCGGTCAACGGATTAAGACTCGCTTGGACCCCTTTGAAGTCGTACCCAAAGGTTTCAACATTCTTTACTCTCTCTTCACTTCGATTACGAGTGGAAAAAATCGGGCCAACGGTGTACCTGTAGCCATTCTCAAGCCCGAAACTCATCCTTTCTCCAATTGCAACGAAAAAGATGAAGTTCCGGTGGCCACCCACAGAGATAAGTCTCCAAACCCCTTTTTCTCCTTTTTATTTTCGTGATAAAAATAGAAATAAAAAAAAGAAGTAACACATAGCAATCTTAAAACACCAAAAATCACCTTTTGAAAACTGTTTTTCTCTTTTTCTTTGTATTTCAAAAATCCTCCCTTTACATTTGTTTTTGATTCAGCTTTATAGCCGAAAATACATTGCCTATTTTACTGTTTTTTCGTACTGTCTATTTCCTATTTTTGCGCTGCTGTTCGTGTTCTTTTCGTTTTGCAGGCAGTAGTTGACCAGAGGAGGAGGCTGGTGGCAGCGTTGTAGACGGACCTCGGGACGAGGCGCGGGTGATGTTGCCGAGGAGATATGGTGCTTGCATGGTAGGAGAACCTTAGGGTTCTGAAGTGTTTAGTGTTTTGGGCTGATTGGGCCAATAGAAATTGGGCTTTTGGGTTTGGTTTTAATTGGGTAGTGAATTGGTTAATGGGTTATGGTAGTAATTTGGGTCATGTAAATGGACTGTGGAAAACTTTTATTTATTTTATTGTTTTTGGTTTTTGATCGATTGGGCCCGGGCAATTTTGGCCCATTACAACCCTTATTTTGGAAAATTTTCGTTTTTGAATAATAGCGGAAACAATATTTAAACGAGGTGCGTTATTTGTTTGGATTAAAAATAAAACAATTTATTAGATAAATATATATTGAGGCTTGATTTGATACAATATACATGAAATAAAAAAATATAGTAATGATCATGGAACTGTAATACATGAATACAACATTATACAAGTGGATGAAAACAATATGAAAATGTTAATAATCGAATCATAGCACGTACGATAACAATACTCATACCACATACATCATTTAAATATTATCAATAATAATCAAAGGACAATGAAATTAATAACAATATAACAATTTTAAAATGAATGATATAAAGCCAATCAAAATGAATATAAAGTGTAAAAACTACTTAAGATGATAAAAAATAAGTTTGAAACAAATAATGTAAAAAGGAATTTTTGAAATTAATAATTACAGAACATTTTAAAAGTAGATGATGTACATATAAAACCTAATTTAATAATATATATATAAAAGGGTAAGATAAATAAAAATTAATATGAATAATAACAAAATATTTTTAAAAAAATAAACGGGATTTAAAATAAGGCGTACAAAACAAATTTTTTAAATACATAATACAAGATTACAAGTCAACTTAAAATAATGTATAAGAAGTTTAGAATATGTAATATGTAAAAGAATTAAATAATAGACAATATAAATATATTTTAAAATAATAACAATTCAAAGGTACTATATAAAAGAGTTATTTGAAATAAATATTATATAATAACTTAAAAATAAACAATATAAAATAATTTGAAATAAATATATAACAAAACGGTTTTAAAAGCATAATAAATTTATAACAAAGCTTGAAATAAACTATATATATATAATAGATAAGGAATATAAAGTAAATAATACGTATAAAATAGATTAGGATAAAATATACATAAAGCAAGTTAAAAATAAGTAATTTAAAAAACATTTAAAATGAATAATGAAGAAAATAGTTTTAATATAAATAAAGTATGTGAAAATAAAAAATGGATAAAAAACAGTTTCGAAAAATAATTAAATAGAAAAAATTGAACTGACCAAGGACGAAATTAAAAGACAGACCAAAATCCAAGGTAAAAATTGTAAATAAAGAAAAGCTAATTGAGGATGGAGATGAAACACGCAGAAACTAGCGGGGATCAGATGGGTAAATACCCCCTAGGTTCTCTGTGCCCGTTCAACCTGAAAGCCTAAGGACCAATTTTAAAACCACACGAAATCTAAGGGCCAAATTTAAAAGAACAAAGAAAATAGAACGCGGAGCCTAATCGAATGGGACTGCGAAGGGAGGGACCTTTCGCGTAACTATCCCTTTAAAGGAAAATGTACAGATCATAGGGACTTCATACAGCACTGTTTTGTTTCTTCTTAAAGAACAAAAAAAAATTATTTAGCAGCTTACTGCTGCATATTTTTTTTTAAAAAGTTTCAGCTCCTTACCCCTATTTCCTTTCTCTGCTAGGGTTATACACACCTATCATCGCGCCGTCACCGGTGTGCCACCACATACAGTGGCCGGAGGCTCTAAAAATCCCTTTTATACCCTAATTCGGCATTTAAAACCCAAAAAAGAAAGAGAGAGAAAAAGGAGACTAAAACGCAAAAAGAACCTCTCGGTTCTGGCCTTCTCCAACGACGGAAGAAACCTTCGATGACTCGACCGAAAGGCGTTCAGGTAAGTCGTTCTTCCCTTTTTTCTTTTTTATTAAACTAGGTTTGAAATGAAAATAAAATAAAATAAAATAAACAGTAGATCGAAAAGGCAGAAGAGGAGAAAAAGCATCATTTTCTTTTATTTCTATCATTTTCTCTTTTTGATTTTTCAATGTGCTATTTTTCATTCATTCCCCCCCTTTACATTGATTTCGTGTGGCTTTTTATAGCTGATTATAAAAAACATTTGTTACTATTTGTTTTCTACTGCTATTGCTACTATTCTCTGCTGCTTCTTGTCCTTTTTTTTGCGTGTTTGCAGGTGCTATCACAGGCGTAGAGGAGGCCGGTTGTAGCGTTACAGCGGAGAAGGCGCTGACACCACGTGAGAAGGGCAACGGCAGCATGGAGCTAGGGTTTATGCTTGTCTGCTGAAATGTTTTGGGCTAAATGGGCTAGGGTTAGTTTGGGTTATTGGGTTTTTAGGGTTTGGTTAATTTGGGTTTGAATTGGGTAGTGATTTTTTTTAAATTTTGGTATTTGTAATTTGGACTTTTAAAAATTGGATTTTTGTTTATTTTATTATTTTTTGGGTTTTATTTTAACAGTTGGGCCCCGGGCTAAATTGGGCCTCTACAGAACCAATTTAAAAAAAAAAACAATTTCAACTAATCAAGAAATATAAGAAAGAACTTGAAAAATATTTAAATCTTTTGCATATCCAATTTCGACGCAATTAATTTTTTATTTATCGAATAATTTTTACAATTTTATATTTTAGTTATTCTTCAACTAATGAATAATTATATATATAATTAGTATCTTGATTTTTTCAGGTAATAATTAAATATATTAACAATTACCCTTCCATAAGACAAGATATCTTATTTTTACTATTTTATTATTTAAATCATTGCATTATTAATATGAAATGTAAATTTTAATTAAAAAATTGGATTTAACAACAACAAAAAAATAATATTTGTACATTTAATTTATACATTCACTTTGATGTTTTAAAGTTATAAAGGTAGTTTTAACAACAATAACAACAAAATAATATTTTAAAATAATTTTTCCTTTTAAAAGGAATTTGAAACAAGAAAATTAAAAATAAAAGGAGTATTATTTCCATAATAAACCCCCTTTTCGTTTTAAAATTATCACCAACTGCTTTCACTTTTTATTTAGTTATTGTTAGTAATAGAAGAAAACAACAAAAAGAAAAACATTTTTTAAATTTTTTTTCAAATTCGGATCAGACCAAGCCCAAACCAAAAAAGCTTTTCTTAAGGCCTGGCCTGTTAACTAAATGGGCTTTTTTTTTACCTAAGACCATTTTCGGACTTATATTTTTATATAAATCTTTTTACTTTTTGAGCAGACCTTCAGGCCGAGTCGGATCGAACCACCTAACCCATGGACAAATCTATAATCGTATAAGCTTTATTTCATGTGTGCATGATTTTTGTCCTTGTTAAGTAATGAATTTTCTTATTACTATTCCCCTTTCAGTAATTATTCAATTTAAATCATTGCATTGTTATAATATGAAGTGTAAATTTTAATTAAAAAATATTGGATTTAACTTATATTACATTTTATAAATTTATACATTCACTTTGATGTGTAACGACCTCAAAAGTACGATATCAGAAAATAAGTTATCGAAACTCCGTTTTTAGTAAACGGACTCGTAAATATTTACTAAAAATATTTACGAAGTTAGTTACGAATTGAATTAGATTTTTGATAAGTGAATTTAGTCTAATTAGAAATAATTAGTAGAAAGGACTAAATTGAATAGAGAATAAAAGTTTAATTATAAAATAGAAAAATATTAAAGGATTAAATTAGTGATTAAACCAAATGGGTGACATGTATATGTTAGAAAATAAATACATGTGTGTTTATATTATTGGTACAAGTGTATATTAGATATATATTTACTTAATTATTAAGTAAAATATATTTATTTATTTGTTATAATTATTATTAATAAATTTGTAAATATTATAATTTATTTAATTAAATAAATAGAGACAAGTGTATGGTGTGGATTAATACATGTGTCATAATATGTAAGTATACAAATGTATGTGTACAATTTGTTATTAATTAGATATTTTGTTAATTATTAATTTAGTAAAAGAAATAAAGAAAACAAAAGAAAAGAGAACAAAAAGAGTTACACAGAAGAACGAAAATAGCAAGAAGAAAAGAAGAAAGAAAAGAAAAAGAAAAAATTGGAGAATTGAAGCTTGAAAGTTTAGAAGATAAGTCAAATAAACCCTTATTCTTTAATTTAAATGTTTTAGAAGCTTTAGAATTGAGTTTTGATGAAACTAAGTGGAAGCTATGGAGGTTTTTAGGCTCTTGAGTAAAACTTATGTTAGATAAATGGTTGAATTAAGGGCTTAATTGATAGAATTATTTATTAGAAGTGATTAAGGGACTAAATCATAAAAAAAATTATAAGTTTCGAGTTCTAGGGGTTAAATTGAAAGAAATTCAAAATTAGGGAAAAATGATGAAAATTTGATAGTTATATTGAAGTTTTGATGCAAATTGAATAAGAGAATGTTGTGAATTACAAAAAGGAAGAAGATGAATGTGTTTGGGACAAATTTGATATTATGGTAAAAGTTGCATGGAAAGTTAGTAATTTATATAAAATATGTGTGTTATTAATTAATTGTAATTATGTTAATTTTCGTAGCAAACAAGGAAACCGAGGCGTTAAATACGAAAGGGAAGGAAAAAGTGATCGAGGAGTAAATGCGATAAATTCGAGTTTGTATTACCTTAATTCAAGTTATTATTTGTTATGTGTTTAAATTTAATATATGTGTATAAAGAATGAAATTAAGGTAAGTAGTGTTATTTGAATTGAATTGATTTGGAATTGATTGGTGAATGTATGATTATGAGAATTGATTTGGAATTATTTGGTGAATCTGTGATTATGTGATTTTGAAGCAAATTGAGATTGAAAGGCTATTATAATTGAATTTGAATGATTTCATTTAATTGAAAGTGGAAGTGAAACGAATAAGTGATTCCGATACCCTATTAACTAGTCGGGCTTAGTGGATATAATTGGCATGCCATAGGATCAGAACAGTTCAGAAATTCTTCGACCTCGAGTCGATGAGGCACTTGGTGTGCCATAGATTTGCTTCGGATAGTTTCGATGAGGCTTTGGTAGCCACTTTGCTTCAGCTCAGCCGATGAGACACTTGATGTGTCATAGATTTACTTCGAACTATCCGATGAGGCTTTGGTAGCCACTTTACTTCGACTATGCTGATGAGGCATTGGTCGCCATTCTAATATATTTAATTGGATCCGTGTATCCGCCAAGGTCTGTGTCAAGTTAATAAGGAAAACTAGTGAAGTGATAAATTCCGAATAAATGTGATTAAGTTATTGGAAATGAGATTTGTGATATGTGATTGAAAGCATAAATCAAAGTTTCATGAAGCATTCATATGTGAAATGTGAATTGAGCATTTATATGTGACTAAAGAAATAGTGAATCAAATATGGAAATATGGTAGCTTAATATTCAATTATATGTATGATTTGTACATAACATGATATATTGTTGTTGTTATAATTTGAATTATGGTAATACCACTGAGTATTTCCATACTCAGCGTACAGTTGTTTTTCGTGCGCAGGTTAGATAAAGTTAAGGTCAGGTTCAGCATCCGAATCAATCCCGGCTTCAGTTCAAATTTTGGTGATGTATATATAACTTTTAGAAAGGTGGCATGTACTAGGTTTAATGTTTGTCATTTATAAATGTTTAATATTTTGAATGTAAATATGGTTTATAAACCTTAAGAAGTTTTTGGAATGAATGAATGAGTTTTTGCTAAGTTTGAAGATGAAATGAGTGGCATTTGATTAACATTTATAAGTCAATGTTTTGGGTATGAATTGGGTATGTTTAGTGGGTGAAAGTAGCTTTAAAATGGTGAAAAATTATGTTTTCACACGGCCAAGACACATAGGCGTGTGCTCAGGCCGTGTGGGGAAGTCAGACTTGCCCACGGGCTAGTTGCACCGCCGTGTGCGGCAAGTCAAATTTGCCCACGGCCTGGCCCCACGGCCATGGGGAACCACACAGCCTGGCCACACGGGGGTGTCCCAAGCCACACGACCATGTGCCCCTGTCTTCAAAGAAAAATTTTCAAAGTTCCCGGTTAAATCCCAAATCATTTTCTAAACTTATTTTGGGCCCCGTAGGCCTATATTAAGAACTATTTGGTGGAAATTAGATGGTTTTAGATTGAAACTCCAATTTATATCTCGTTTTTATTCGTATGTTAGTGTATAAGTTCGGTAATGCCTTGTAACACTGTTCCGGCGACGGTGTGGGGTTAGAGGGTGTTACATGATGTTTTAAAGTTATAAAGGTAGTTTTAACGACAACAACAAAATAATATTTTAAAACAAAATTCCCGTTTAAAAGGAATTCAGAACAAGAAAATGAAAAATAAAAGGAGTGTAAATGGTTTTAATTTTTTTCAAATTCAGGTCAGATCAGGCCCAAACTAAAAAAGCTTTACTTGACGCCTGACCTGTTATTTAAACAGGCCTTTTTTTTAATTATCTAAGACCATTTTTCGGACTTATATTTTTATCGAAATCTTCCCACTTTTTGAGCAGACCTTTTGGCCGAGCCGGATCGAACCACCTGACCCATAGACAAATCTAATAATAATAGTATAAGCTTTATTTCATGGGTGCATAATTTTTGTCCTTGTCAAGTAATGAATTTTCTTATTACTATTCCCCTTTCAGTAATTATTCAATTTTAGTATTAAACAAATAGATAGTGTAAAATAATATTTTATTTTATTTTATTTTATTATGTAAATTTAGAGTTTGGAAATGAAATAAAACTCACTCTCTTTTATTTAGAGGTGATAGTGTTGCTGTTAATTAACAAAATAAAGTTATAATTTAAATAATTGATTCATTCTCTTGTTTATTTGAAAATGAGATACCTTAAAAATTAAACAACAGTGTATTGTTGAAGATGAAAAGCAGATAAAGACTGTAATAGGGCAATTTTGCCCGGCCCAATCAAACAGAAGCAGAAGCAAATAAAACAGTAAATCCAAGCCAAACCCAAATAAAATAATAATGTCCAATGTCCTTTTACAAACTTAATGGCCTAATACCCGGAGCCCTAATAACTAAAACCCAACAGCTCATTATAGACCTCAGCCCAATACCCACAAACCCGAATGGCCCAATTTGCTGGCCCAAACCATTAACCGAATTAGGGTTTCAGAAACCCTAATCCCTAGCCACCTTTCAGCCTCTTCCAGCGCCGCATGCTAGCCTCCATAGGCCTGCCTCGGCCACCACTTGCACACCGCCCCTATACCCACCAAAATGATAAGCCACCTGCTCCCATCACCTCCATCAACCTACAAACAAAGCAACAGAGAAGCAGAAACAACAGAGACAAGACAAAAAGAAAAGCAAACACAATAGCACGAAACAGTAGCAAAGAGCCAAATGTAAAATCGGCTATAAAGTCGAATTCAAACATGTAATCGCAGGGGGGAGGGGGAGGGGATTTTCAATATTCAAAAAAACAGTGTAATCGGGGGTTCAAAAAAAAAACATAAAACGTTGTATACACACGTACCTTCAGAAATCAAAAACAGAGGAAAAAGTTGTTTTTGAACTTTCGATTCATTTTTCTTTTCGGTTTTGATTTCTTCTCTTATTTTTTCTTTTTTTTTTGTTTCAAATCCTTTTAATAAAAAGAAGTAAAGGAAGAAGAAGGCTTACCTCTACCCCGTGAACGGCCACAGGAGATTTCCTCCGTCGTCGGCATTGGTTCCAAAGGGACAGAGGCCCTTTACTTGCCGGCTCCTGTGACCGTGAGGTCTCGGCCTTCAAAGGTCCCTTGAACAAGGGCAAAGTAGCCCACGTTGTCTGCTGTTGACCACCGGACATATAGGTGGTGCAGTGGACACTAATGGCACCCACAAACGGCACCAAAAAGGGCTAGGTCGAAGCCCTAGCAGCAAAGGAAGAAGAACGGGAAGGGGGGCTGAAGTGTGTTTTAAACAAATATGGCAGAAGGCTGCCCTAAAAATTTTTCTTTTGTTTCATTAAAGAAACACAAAACGGTGCCGTATATGGCACCAGACCTGCGAGACCCGACCCGCGTAACCCAGGATCCGCGCATTCCCAAGCAAATGGGATATTTGCGCGATCGATCCTTCTTGTTTTATGCGTATCTCGACCGGGCCCTATTTATCATTTGTTTCTTTGAGATTTGGCCACCTAATTTTACATGTTTTTCAATTTAGTCCAATGGCTTGTTTGTTTGAATGCGCACAATCAAGATTTGGGATATTATCCCCTTTAGCCCTTCCAATGTCGTGCGCACCTCGTTTTGGTCCTTTTATCTTTGTTTATTCCTGATTTCGCCCCACCATTTTCGTTTTAAGTTTGATTTAGTCCTCTTTCTTTTTATTTTGACTTTTTAATTTCAAATTAATTTGTTTGTTTATTATTATTATTATTATTATTATTATTATTGTTATTATTATTATTATTATCACCCTTATTAATGTATCATTTTTTTATTACTAATATATATATATATTATTTTTGTTATTTCATTACTATCGTATTTTATTATCATTTTTAATATACATTACTAGTATATCATATTTAGCTTTATTTTTCCATGTTTTACTATATATATGCATATTATTATTATTTTCTGTTATTGTTGCTATTATTATTATTATGTTTTCTTTTTATGCTTATTATTATTACTAATATATATTGTATACATTTTATATATATATATATATATTTTTTTTTTTTAACTATATACTGAGTATATATATTTATATATATTTTTCTATATTATAGTTACATATATATTCTTTTATGTTATTTCATGTATATGTTTTAATACTATGGTACATGTTTTGTGTATTACATCTATATATTCTAAAGTTATATTTTATATACACTATACCCTTATATATTATATGTATTTTGTATATATTCTTTCACATTTTTTATATATATTTTTAATACCTTTATATTTTGTATATTACATACATTTTAAAGTTATATTTTGTACACCCACTATATTCTTATTTATATTATATATGTATCCTTCATTCCAATAGTTGCATATATTTTCATACCACTTCGTATATATATATTTTAATACTATTATAAATCTTTTTGTATCATATGTGAATTTATGTATGTGAATATCGTTATATGATATATTTTGTATTTGTCTTTTGCGTATATTTTTGTATTATACTATATAAATATATTTTATACTATATTATATATGTACATACATATTTCTAGATATAAGATTTCTTTACTTTAAAGACCTTATTTTTATTATACATATATTACTTGTTTAAATTTTATTTGAATTTTTATAACCCCAAACTTCCTTTTATGATTATTCATTTTATTTGTTCAAAGTATTTTATTTCACTTATTTTAATTTGTCTCATACGTCTTTTAAATTAGTTTTTTTAGTCTTCTAATGTTAATATTACTATTTACATATGATGACATGTCGTATAATTGCTGTCATTATGTGCACTATTCTATATTTAGCGTTTATTATGATTCATTAATGAAATATATTACTCACAAATTATCTCCTTGCTTTGAATGTTGTTATTGCAAGTTTGTATCTTAAAAGTTCTTATTTAAACATCATTTTAGTAAAAACTTCCATTCAAAAAGCCGTCGATATCTTAACTCGTGTTTGGAAATTTCGAGGAAATCGAGCCTTAACTTACTAGGTTCCGGTTTCCTTATTCAACCCGAACTATCGAGTATCACTTTCAAAATCAAAACATGTGAGCTTTCAAATAAAACTTATTCTCGAGACTTTAAAATGCCACATCCTAACTTACTGAATGTGACGTTCATTATCTCGAGATAGGAACTTCAAAATCAAGGCAATATTTTATATTTTGGGACTTCGAAAATCGAGCACTAACTTACTGGGTTTCGGTTTATCGTTCGACCCAAAATAAGTAAATATCATTTCTTAATTTAAATACATAAGCCTTTTAAGCAAAAAGGTGAGCCTAATTTCAAGAAATTGACATGTTGCACCCTAACTTACTGGGTACGGCATTCTTATTTCTTTGGGATGAGCGAGCCTCGATTTTTACTTTGACATATTTAAATGCCCTTTTAAACAAAGGATCGTATTTTTAAAATTTTTTCAATCGTTTGATGATAGGACATTAAGTAATCAATTAGGTACCAATTTTGGGCGTTACGAGGGTGCTAACCCTTTCTCGTACGTAACCGACTCCCGAGCCCGTTTTTCGAATTTCGTAGACCAAAATTAGTTGTTTTAATAAATCGAAATGTTTTATTAAAATAATTTAAGGTGACCCGATCGCACCTCGAGAAAGGTCGGTGGCGACTCCATTTTTAAATTTTAAAGTCGATCCCCTATTTTTCAAAACTTTTAGAAAAAAATGGTTTCGACAAAGACAACACAAAAAAAGTTCGGTTAAACCAAATATTTGCCAACGAAAAAAGATTTGAGTTAAATGAAATATTTTCCAACAAAAAATAAATATTAGTATAAAAAAATTCAAGAATAAATAAAATAATTAATTCCAAAAATTCAAAAAGCCAAAGTTTATATTAGTTGAAATGGAGAGATGCATAATCTTTGGAGATACATGTTTCCTTCACATTCAATTAATTGATTTCCCTTTAGAGATACAGTGAAATGAATTTGGACCATACATACCAACGAAAGGCGTTACTTGTAAATCCATTTTCCCTAATGTCAACTTCTTACTCTTGAGAATTTCTCTATAAAATCTTCTCATACCATCTTTTTCCAAAACATTCACTCGAGAAATATATATATATATATATATATATATAACACAATGAAGTTGCCAACCATCCTCTTCGCAATCTTGGCAATAATGGTGATCTTTGCTGCAATAACAACTCAGACTGACTTCAACAAAGAAGTACCCAACGTTCAAACTGATCAAATTTCATCACGAGAATTGTGTCGGTTCCTAACTCAGCAATATTCGAAACACGGCATGATGTGCGACAAATTTCCGCATATTTGTCGTCAAAAGGCTAGAAGTCCGGGACCGGATTGTTGCACGAGGAAATATGTTAATGTGATGAAAGATCGGTTTAATTGTGGGATGTGTGGATATAAGTGCAAGTATAGTGAGATATGTTGCAAAGGGCAATGCATTAATGCTTCATTTGATAAAAGAAAGGGTAAATTACACCAACAGTCACTCAACTTTAGAGTAGCTAACAAAATAGTCACCTGAGTTTCATTTCAGTCACCAACTTTTGGAAAATAACAAAATAGTCACCTAGGTTTCATTTCAGTCACCCAACTTTTGGAAAATAACTGTTAGTCAATGATTGTTTTGTCACTTTTTTATAACGTTAGTGACTGTTTTGTTATTTTCCAAAAGTTGGGTGACTGAAATGAAACCTGAGTGACTAAAATGAAACCTAGGTGACTATTTTGTTAGCTACCCTAAAGTTAAGTGACTGTTGGTATAATTTACCCTAAAAGAAATTGTGGTGGGTGTCATAAAAAGTGCAATAAGGGTGAATTTTGTGTTTATGGGATGTGTAATTATGCTTAAACTTGTCTAAATTCAAATAAATCGAGTTGTAAAGTGTTAAGTTTAATAAAATTTAAATAAAATTTATTAATCTGATTAATTGATTCTTCATTTAAGGCATATTCTCATGTTATTTTATCAATTTTTTTTTAGAATTCTATCCAATGTTATATCTAGGTATGTATTTATTGCATTAAAATTAGATATAATGACCTTTTAAGCCCTCTAATTTTATAAAAAAGTTATTTTGGCCCTCTATTTATATTTTGGTCTCTTTTAGCTATTGAACTTGCATTTCTTGTCAAATCACCCAAAAATGGATTAAAAAGTTAACATTTGTTAATTTTGCAAACTTGGCATACACGTAGATGACATGCCTGTAGAAGCCCAAAATTGCCCTTAGCCCAACACCCCATTTACCTTTTTACAAAACCCAAATTCAAAACTAAATACAAAAACAAAAAAATAAATAAATTATCCAAATGTCCAAAGTTTTAATTAAATCAACCCATAACCCATTACAATTTAACCCAATCCCAATCAGCCCAATAACCCGGGGCCCAACAGACCCAGAACACTAAAGTGTTTCGATAAAAAGAGGCAGAAGAAACCCTAGGTGCGCCGCACCTAGGTCGGCCACCCCACGTGCCTCATCGGAGCGCACAATGCCCGAGGCGACCTCCGTTGCACCAAAACAGCCATCTACAGTGTCGTTGACTCCGCAAACCTGCAAAAAGGAGACAAAAATAGCAAGAACAACAGGGGCAGACAACGGGCAAAAAATAGAGCAAACAGAAGAGTACAATAGCAGTAAAATGAAAGCACAAAATATGACAGAAGCACAGTAACGAAAACAGTAGCATAAGTGATTTATAATCGGCTATATAGCCACTGAAAATCAATGTAAAAAAAAGGGGGGATTTTACAATATTGAAAAAGAGACAAACACAAAAATCCCTCCGAATTTTGAATCCAAAAGAAAAATCAATAAAGAAGGTTGTATCTTTTATCCTTTTCGACTTCTTTTCTATTTTTTCTTTTATTTTGCTTTGAAGTTTCGAAAATAAAAAGGGAAATATGGGTGATTACCTTTTAATTGTGCCTTCGGAATCCTTCTTCTTTGTTGAAATCGAAACAAAGAGGGGATTTTGGGACTGAATACTGAGACCTTCGGGTTTGGTTTTAAGTGTGTTTAAACGGGGCCTTCTTTCATCCCCAGAAACCGATTATGATGGTGGAATGGTGTGAGGCAGACGGTCGGTCAAATGGAGAGGAATTAGGAGAGTTTTCTTTTCTTTTTTTGTTTTGTGTTTAAGAATGAATGAACGATAGTTCTAGGGTTTTTGTTTTTTTAGTTTTGTAATGTTCTAAACGGCACCGTTAGTGCCATGGATTTGGATGTATATGGGGATATTTGCACATATGGGGTTTCCACTTCTGCGGAGTGCTTCAATATAGTCCCATTTCTTTTTCTTTTCTTGAATTTGCCCCGCTATTTCCATTTTATTTTCAATTTGATCCATGGCTTAGTGAATTGAAACGCAACACATTGAGACCAAGGATATTATCCCATTTGGTCCTTGCACATTTAAGCGTGTTTCACTCTTGTCCCTGACCCCTTTTTACGATTTTTACCTTAAACTTTAGTTTGTTTTCAATCGCGTCCTAAAGCTATTTCATTTATTTCTTTGTTTTAGAACTGTTATTGTATGTTATTTTAATATACTGTTTACTTTAAATTATTTTTGTATATTTTATATTTTAACTTGTTTTACATGTTGATTATTTCCAATTGTTTTATATATATTATGCTTTTAAAACTGTTTTGGTATTTTATTAAATTTCTCTTTTACACATATTATTTTTAAACTTTTTGTATACTATCTTGAATTGACTTATATATATTACCTATTTTAAATTATTTCATATACTTTTGTAAGCTCTTTATTTATTATCCATTCTAAGATTTTCCCTTATTTATATTTGTATATTATTTATTTCATGTCTTTATACCTATATACATTATTTGTTTTAAATTTTTATATATTTACTGTCATTTTTAAATCTTTCATATATATTATTTATTTTCTTTTTTTAGTCTTTAAATACTGTTATTTTAAAATTCTTTTATGTACATTATTTATCTCTAGATTTTATACCACTTATTTCAAACTTTTTTACGTCATTCTTTTTAAGTTTTAATTTGTTCATTTTATATATTATTACATTAAATTGTTTTTCGCTTTACCTATTATTATTTTAAATTTCTTGTTCATACATTATTCATTTTAGACATTTTACATATTGTTTTAAATTGTTATATATTATTTATTTTTGCTTTATTTTATTTTATTTTAAATTATGTTATATAATTAATTATTTTAAATTGTTTTATATTATCTACTTTAAATTGCTTCGTATATTTTTGTTTCAAATTTGCTTTCATGTATTATTTAGTTAAAATTGTTTTATTGCTCATTTTAAAATTGTCTCACATACTTTGCTCTAAACATTATATCTCTTTTATATTATGCACATTATTTTTAACTCTATATTGTATATATGATATTTTCGTATATTATGTATGTACTTCTCATATTATTAGTTATATATATATTTTTTACATTATCTTATGTACATATATTTTTCATACTATATTATATATCTATCCTTTTAATACCACATTGTATATATTTTCAATACTATATTACATAGATTTTTACCATATTATGTATGTCATATATATATACGTTTTAATGTTTTTGTACTATCTTGTATATATACTTTTAACAACTATTATGTATGTATTTTTAACGCTATACCATGTACATATTTTTAATATTAGATATATATATATTTCTTTCTAATTATTACGTATGTATTTTAATACATGTATGCATATATTTATATATCGTTATTATTAGCCATTTTTACATCACTATTATTTTTAATCTATATTGTATATTTTTATTTTAAATTCTAGTATCATATGCTTTATATATATATGTTCACTACCATTTCGTACTTGCATTATTACTATTATTATCACATATACATCGTTAATGTTTTACATATCGTTTGCTCCGTATATTCTTGACTTTTTATTATCATTTGCCTATTCCGAATTTAGCATATTAGTTCACATCTTGTTTCAACATCAATATCACTTTCCTCTTACTTTTATTCTTTACCTAGAAATATTTTCATTCATGATTTTAAATTAATTTCAAGAATAAGGCAATGTACCGATTTTAACATTAAGCCTGTGATTTCATCGCTATGTTGGATGAATCATGTTGGCTCGTGTTAAAACGGGACATCCTTCAAAAATCCAAAAACTTGAGATTTCTCGTGTTTTGACTGGATCACGATTAAATTTTAGATTGAACCCATATTTTTGAAAATTAAGACAACACGTATTTAATAAGATACCAATTTTGAGCGTCATGAGGGTGCTAATACCTTCCTCGTGCGTAACTGACTCCCAAACCCTATTTTCCTCTGAATTTCAAACGTAGACCTAAACTCGGCCTTTATTTTTTTTAAGAATAAATTTTAAAGAGACGTTTTATTAGGTGTCCGATCACACCTAAGAAAAAGGATCGATGGCGGCTCCCTTTTTAAAATCAAACCTTGGTTTTTAAAACTTTCAATCAAACACCCCAATTAGCGACAAAGCTAAGAAATTTTACGTTGCTACAATGCCATCATTTAATTAATTTTTCTAAAATTTTAAAATATATTTTATATTTTTAATAATTTTAATTTTTTAAAAAGATTTTTATATTTTTTAATTTTAAATAAGTTAATTAAATGTTGAAGTGTTATCGTGTCATCCACGTGGAAATTCACGTGTATGACATATATATATATGAGATTCTGTATGAAATTATGTAACGGCCCAAATTTCAGTGGTGTCGGAATAGTGATTTAAGATCACTAAATTTGACCAATGAGTAGAAAATATAATTAATTTAATGAGTATAGGTTAAATGTGAAGTTAGGAAAATAATTGAAATAGTGAATAGTATTTTAGAAATAAATATTAAATAATTTAGAAGTGAAAATGAGGTGTCGAGACCTCGGGATATTAAATTGAGTCATAAATATTCTTATAAATATTTATGGAGTGTTAATAAGTTAGTATTAAAGTTTCGTTAAGAAATTTTAAGGTTTCGATTGTCAATTGAGTAAAAAGGACTAAATTGAATAAAGTGTAAAATTGTGGAAAGTGATTAAATAGCATGAAGGCTAAACGAAGAAGGACTTAAAGTTTAATTAAGTCCAAAATTAAATGGGCTGGATGGATGGGTTAAAAATTGGCTGAAATATAGTGTGAACTAATGGCAATTTTGTAAATAAATTGAAATTCAACACTAATATATGGATGAAATTGAAAGAAAAATCTAGATATTTCATTTTCTTTCATCTTTTCCAGCAAAAACACTATAGGAGGGTTTCTAAAAGCTGGTCTTTCTTATTTTGACTGCAACTAAGTCTAAATCTTGATTATTTCGTGTAATTTTTGTATTTTTGTGACTTTTACAACTAGGTCCTCTTGCCTAATTCAATAGTTTTTGATTTCATGGTTGATTTCGAAAGTTGCTATGAATATTTTTTGGAAGTATGTGATGATTTAATATGGAATTAGAGCTTTAATTTGTATATATGTTAGTATATATGTTGATTTTATTGAAAGAATTAAATAGAAGTGAATATTTAGGGACCTATTTGTAAAAGAGTTTGAAATTAAAGTTATGTCTGAAAATTTTGAATTCTAATTGTTATAAAATAGCTTATAAGATTTATATAAAGTGTTAATTGAAGCAAAAATGTTCTATTGATGAGTTAATTGGTCAAGGACCAAATTGTGAAAACTACAAAATTTGGGGCAAAAGTGTAATTTCAGGAAAAAGGGGTACAAATTTTGGATTGCAGTGAAATTGAAATAAATGCTAATAAATGAATGGTTTTGCAATTATAGATCAAGAAATCGAAGTAAATCGAGGAAAGGAGAAAATAGTCGAATAATTCCTGAATTTTTACAACTTTTGTGAATTAGCCCAGGTAAGTTCATGTGGCTAAATTTTAATGATCATTGTTAATATTATGAATTTTTTAATGTGTTATATGATATGTATGTGATAAAATTATGTGATAAAATTATAAACAATGTAAAAGCATGAAATTGTAAGAAACTATCGGATTGAGTACTTTTGTCTCATGTTAAGTGCCGAATTGACGAAAAAGACCATGGTTGAACCATAGCAATAAATGATAAGTGATTTCCATACAAGACCATAGTTGGGCTATGGCATCGGAAAACAAGTGACAATTGACTCCCGTATAAGACCATAGTTGGGCTATGGCATCGGTGAGGTGTGCCAAGTGATTTCCGTGTAAGACCATATTTGGGCTATGGTTTCCCATTAAAGTGATACAATTGATCCGTATAAGACCATAGTTGGGCTATGGCATCGGAGAAAAGTGATATGTGACCCGTGTAAAACCATATCCGGGATATGGCCTCGGTATGATATGTGACCCGTGCAAGACTATGGCTGGGCTATGGCTTCGGAAATGAAACGTGATTATGTATAAATCCATAGTTTTTCTATGGTAAAAAAGAAGACAATGTACTCAATTCTGTATAGTTCCTAATTTGAGAAGAAATGGTAAATGATAAATGAGCCCAAAAGAATGAAGTTCGAGTATAAGTATTATTGAATGATACTAAGTGAAATTAATTTGGTTTGTGAATGACAGGAGATATTCGTGAAATGTATACTATGTGAATGTTTTATTATTTTTGGTAAGTTTACTTTTCAAGCCTATGAACTAATTAAGCTTTCATAAGCTTACTTGAATGTGTTTAACATGTTTTGTGGATTAATGTGAGTTCGGAGGATCAGATCATCACGAAGAATTACACTATCCTGATATTCTCCAGTAGTTTTTGGGTTATTATCTTTTAATTTATATAGCATGTACAAATTGGTTGATTAGATGAAGTAAACGATGGTTATGTTATGTGAAAAGTGATGGAATGCATATATGTATAATATTTAGTTGATGGTTAAAAGATCAAATTATTAGTTTAAAGATGGCATGTACTAGGTTTGGTTTTAATCACTTGCAAACACTTTATGTTTTGAATGTAAATGTGATTTATAAACCTTAAGAAGCTTTGGTATGAATAAATGAAACTTTGCTAAGTTTGAAAATGAAATGAATTGTATTTGATTAAGGTTTATAAGGCAATGATTTGGGAATGAATTGGGTATGTTTAGTGGGTGAAAGTAGCCTAAAAATGCTGAAAAATCATGTTTTCACATGGCCAAGACACAAGGACGTCTGCCCAGGCTGTGTGGGGGAAGTTAGGCTTGCCACGGGCTAGTTCCACGGCCGTGTATATCAAGTAAGTGTTGCCCACGGCCTGGCCCCACGGCCATGGGAACCCCACGGGCAGACCACAAGGGCATGTCCCAGACCACACGAACGTGTGCCCCTGTCTTCAAAGAAAAGTTTCTAAAGTTCCCGGTTTAGTCCCAAATCACTACCTAAGCATATTTTGGGCTCGTAGGCCCATATTAGGAACTTTTTAATGGAATTTGGAAAATCTTAGGTCAAAACTCAAATTTATAACTCAATTTTGTTTGTTTAATTAGTGTTTAAGTCCGGTAATGCCTTGTAATCCTGTTCCGGTGATGGTTTAGGGTTAGAGGGTATTACATTTAGTAGTATTAGAGCTCGGTTTAGTCGATTCTCAGAATGCTTACGAGGTTTAAACTATTTTGAAATACATGACATATAAATCTGTGATAGTGTGATGTGTATGATCCGATCTAACTCCTTTTATTTTATAGATATTCTCTGATATTTCCTGATTGTAAAGATGTCAGATGGACAAGCACATAATGAGCAAGAAGAAGTAAATAATAGAGTGCAGGTTTCTGAACAGGGAACAAGCAGTAATGTCCCAATTTCTCTAAGGCGACAACAAGAATTAAAAGATATGATTTATGGGATTATGAATCAGTGGTACAGTGCAAAGATGCAAGAAGGAAATCAGGCTCAACAACCTCCTCCCCCTACTGTGCCACCTGTAGCACCCTCAGTTTCCTCTCCACCTCCTCCGACAATTGAATCTAGTGAGCGTACTCCTTTAGAAAAGCTCAGAAAACTTGGAGCTGAAAAATTTCAGGGAAGAGCAGATGATGATCCAGTTAAGACTGAATACTGGTTACAGAGTTTAATGAGAATTTTTAAAGAAATGGCTTGTTCACCTGATAATTATTTGAGATGTGTTGTGTTTTTATTGAAAGAGGAAGCTTACCATTGGTGGGAAACGATTGAGGTTGTTGTGTCAGCAGAGAAAATTTCTTGGGAATTATTCCAAAATAAATTTAAGAAGAAATATGTGGGCAAAAGATATCTAGATAAAAAGAAAAGAGAATTCCTCGATCTCCGACAAGGAAATAAGACTGTAGCTGAGTATGAAATAGAATTTGTTTATCTTAGTAAATATGCCCGGGATATTGTGCCTACAGAAGAGGAAATGTGCATTAGATTTGAAGAAGGGTTGAATAATGAGATCAGAATGATGATAGGAGGTAATGAGATACGAGAGTTTGTTGTTTTATCAGACCGTGCTCAAAAATTGGAAGAAGTGTATAATAGAAAAATTCAACGTGACAGAAAGAGGAAAGAGTCTCTTAAAAGGGGTGCATCAAAATCATTTTCATCATTGCCGGTGAAGAAGTTTAGAGAAGAATTTAGTTAGGTCATTTCAGTATCGGAAAGATCGGGGAGAAGTAGATCGAGACGATCTGATCTTCCGGTATCCGATAAACCTGCAGCTAGTATAAGTAGTGTTCAAAATGCTTCTCGATCGAAATGTCAGTACTGTGGAAGAAATCACCTTGGTGAGTGCTAGAGCAAGACGGGAGCTTGTTATAGGTGTGGATCTACTGATCATTTTATTCGAGATTGTCCTCAACTACAAAGAGAAGAAATAGATCAAAAAAAGAAACAGGGAACCCCTCCCAAAGAAGTAAACTTTCGGGTTAGAGTAGTGCTACAGAAGCTATTCGTTCAAGTATGAAAGAAACTGTTAGTCAATCAGATGCTAAAGCACCTGCACGTACTTATGCCATTCGAGCGAGAGAAGAAGCGACCGCTCCAGACATAATTACTGGTACTTTCTATCTTTATGATGATACTGTGTATGCATTGGTAGACCCTGGATCTACATATTAGACCTTGGATCTACACATTCATATATTTGCACTATGTTAGTTTTTTAAAAGAATTTATTTGTCGAGCCAACTGATTTTGATGTGCAGGTTACTAATCCCTTAGGCTAGTGTGTAATAGTCAATTTAATATGTCATAATTGTCCACTGAGAATAAAAGGCTGTGAGTTCTCCGCTGATTTGATGTTATTACCCTTTCGGGAATTTGATATTATTTTGGGGATGGACTGGTTAATGAAGCATGATGCAATAGTGAATTGTCGTGAGAAATAGATTAGTTTGAAATGCCAAACAGGGGATATGATTTCTGTTGGGTCTGAAAGGTTGGGCGATATTGTTGATATTATTTCAGCCTTCTCTGCTTAGAAGATGTTACGCAAAGGAAATGAGGCATTCTGACTTATATATTTGATACTCGGGGTCCCAATTCAAAGTTAGAACACTTACCGGTAGTAAATCAATTTTCTGATGTATTTCCTGAAGAGTTACCAGGTTTACCACCTGATAAAGAAGTGGAATTTGTGATAGATGTAATTCCGGGAACAGCTCCTATTTCAGTGACACTGTATAGAATGGCCCCAGCTGAATTAAAAGAATTAAAAACACAGTTACAGGAGTTGTTAGATAAAGGATTCATCCAACCAAGTATGTCGCTTTGGGGTGCACCTGCTTTATTTGTGAAGAAGAAAGATGGCTCGTTAAGATTGTGTATTGATTACAGACAGTTGAACAAGGTAACAGTAAAGAATAAGTACCCTCTACCTCGTATTTAATGATTTATTTGATCAATTGAAAAGTGTGGTAGTATTTTCAAAGATAGATCTTCGATCTAGGTACTATCAATTGAAAGTAAAAGAATGTGATGTATCGAAGACTGCTTTCCGAACCCGGTATGTACATTATGAATTTTTGGTGATGCCATTTGGTTTAACCAATGCCCCTGCTGCATTTATGGATTTAATGAATCTAATTTTCCAACCTTATTTGGATAGATTTGTAGTGGTGTTTGTTGATGATATTTTGATCTATTCAAAAACGGAGTCTGAGCTTGTTCAGCATTTGAGGATAGTGTTACAGACTCTAAGAGAGAAACAACTGTATGCAAAATTTAGTAAATGTGAGTTCTGGCTTCACAAGATTACATTTTTGGGTCATATTGTTTCAACTGATGGAATTCGTGTTGATCCTGGTAAAGTAGAGGCAGTGGTGAATTGGAAAATTCCGAAGAACGTCCCAAAAGTACGAAGTTTTCTGGGATTAACAGGATACTACCATCGATTTGTTAAAGATTTTTCAATGATTGCTCCTCCATTAACTCGATTACTGCAAAAGAATGTTGAGTTTGTGTGGTCTGAAGAGTGCCAACAAAGTTTTGATCAATTAAAGAATATGTTGACAGAAACACCAGTGTTGACTCAACCAGAATCAGGTGTGCCGTTTGTAGTATATAGTGATACGTCTTTAAATGGTCTGGGTTGTGTACTTATACAGACGGGTAAAGTAGTAGCATATACTTCTCGGTAATTAAAACCACATGATAAGAATTATACTACGCATGATCTGGAATTGGCTGCAATCGTGTTTGCTTTAAAAATATGGAGGCACTACTTATATGGTGAAAAATGTCACGTGTCTGCCGACCATAAAAGTTTGAAATATTTATAAAAATATTTACGTCTCATTTTATAGAAACGAGGTCCCGATAGCTCATTTTCTAAAGCCACTTGACTTTACGATCTTACCACTTGAACTTAATTAATTATTTATATAACATAAATTACCAAATCAAATACCCTCTTAAAACCATATTTGACATATAATATTTACGAATATACTCGTCGAATTTGTGGCCCCAAAACCACTATTGATTAAACTAATGATTTAACTGAGACACATGTATTATGAGACTCACCCAAATGTATAAAATCCTTTCAATTGATTAAATTCTATTAAGATACCTTCTCATGTCTCCAAACTCTACCAAAAACATAGGAGAACCCTTTATTTTTTTTTTTCCTCTAATTTTTGGATTTTTTTCAAACGACTTTCAACACTACTGTGTGATGTGTAGTTGTCTATGTTGTACCGACATATATGAATTAAACTGGTCTTTTTAATCATAAAAGTGATAGAGTAGGTGAGTGATTTATTTAATATATTTAACGAATTACCTTTTTTAAGTTTTATTTTTTGAGCTCTCCCAAATTAATTTCATATATAATTCCAAATATGAGCAAAGTTGAATAATCTATCCTTTTCAGTCCATCTTTCCTCAAAAATGAATTTTTTAAAATATAATTTCATATACTATTTTAAATTGCTTCACACTATTTTCTTCAAATTGCTTTATATATTATTCATTTAAAATCTGTTTTCAAGCATTATTTGTCTAGGATAGTTTTGTTACTTACTTTAAATTGTTTTATATACTTTATTTCAGACTTCATTCATTTATTTTTAAAATGTTCGATTATTATTTATCTTAAGTCGTTTTCAATTTATTTATTCCACCTTTTATACATACTACCTATTTTAATTCTTTTTGTATAAATATATCACCTTTTCTAAATTGTTTGGTGTGTCACTGTTTTTTTATTGTCTTTATTTATTGTTTTTAAACTCATTATTATCATTTTAAAATTGTACATGTTATTTGTTTTATTTTGATTTGTTTTATACCTTTAAATTGTTATTTAATTCAATGGTATTTGTCTATCGATGTTATCATTTAGATGATGTACATTGTGATTATTGTTATTGTGCATGTATAATTTATTTATTTGTGTTTTCATATCATCATCACGCTTTAATATGTGTATATTTGTTGATTCGTGTTTCGCATTATCCTTTTTGCTATTTCATGTACATTGCATCGCAAATTAACCCAACATATATATCCAACTTAGATTGCTTGATTTTATTCCAAACAAATAACGCACCGTTTAAATATCGTCTCCGCTATTATTCAAAAACGAAAATCTTTCAAAAAATAAGGCAATATCTCACGTGTAAACACCCAATTTGCCCGGGCCTGTTGGAAGGCCATATACCAATTAAAAAACAAAGCCAAATTAAAAGCAAAAGTAATAAAAGTCCTTTTACAAATTTCTTCAGTCCAAATTACAAATAAAAGAGTTTGATTACCCAATTACCTAACAAACCCAGCCAACTACTAGAAACCCCTACCCATTACAAGACCTGTAGCCCAACAATAGACTAGCCCATTTAACCTTATCCACTAAACCCAATTACCCCAGGCCCTGAATCTATACCAGACCCAGACAGGAGTGGCCCAAAAGGGCCCAAAACCTTAACAGAATCAGAGGACTTAGGGTTTCCTACGAACCGTCGTGCCGCAACCAGGCTAATCGACACGCTCCAGTGACCTTTCAGCGCCCCCATCAATGCCTGGATCGTCGCCCCTTTTCGCGCAGCAGTCCTAGCCACTAATTGCGCTACCATCGGCACGCGAACAACGCCAAGATTGTCGCCGTCATCAGCGTGTCTTCACCTGCAAAAGGAAGGAAGACCAGCAGAAACAAGGCAAATATGGAAAAGGAATGAAAATAAATCTTGTAATTTTTATTTCTTTTTCGATTTTCAGTGGCTATAAAGCCCGAATCAAACAAATGTAATAACACGGACACGGAGGGATTCCCCAGGAAAATATATACAAAACAGGAATACAAATATTTCTTTTAAGGTGATATTTTGTTCTTTATTCTATTTCATTTTCTGTTTCATCCAAAACACATACAACAGCAAATATTTTAAACAAGTACTATGAGAAATAGGCTAAGGAAATTTACCTTTGTGACTTACGCTGAAAGAAGGGAGGTTTCCAGCCTCCGACCACCGCGTATAGCAGCGCGTGTGGAGGCGCGTGCGGTGGACCATCACTAAGGCCCTGGTCTATTCAAGATGGAGAGAGGGGACAGTGAGAGTGTTTAAGGTTTTTTTTTTAAAAAAAAAAACAGACTTCAAATGATTTTTTTTAACAGATTTTAACTTATATATAACCCGATTGACCTGACCCGTTCTTTAAAAGATCCGCGTGTTTTGCCGCTAAAATGGTATATTTATTTCCTAGGTCCTTCCGTGTTTTCTGTCTTTGCAATTTTACTTCATTTTATTATAATCTGGCCCTAACAGTTTACCTTTGTTTCAATTTAGTCCCAACGGTAATTTTGAAATAGTACTCTGAAGAACAGCGTCGTTTTGGGATTAGGGAAAATTTCCCTGTGAGTCCCTAACCCTTAAACGCGCGTTTCAATTAGGTCCAATTTTTATTTTCATTTTTTTAATTAGTCCTATAATTTTGTTTAAATTTAATTTTAGTCCTTTCTTTAATGTTTTAAATTTTATTATTTTTATTAGTTATACATAATTTATTTATTTATTTATTTAAAAAAAAACTATACATATATTACTATTGTAAATACTATTTATATTTATATAAAATTTTATTTATCATATATTACTTTACTTTTATGTGTATTATATTTTTATTATATAGTATTTATTATATTATTATTTATTTTCATTATATATTTTATTATATACTATATTATTTATAACTTTAAAATATTATTATATATTTTAACTTGTGTTTTATACCTACTTTATATCTAATTATCTATTTTTATTATACATTTTGTTGACCTATATACTTTCACATTATATGTTTATTATGTATATTATTTATTTATATATTTATATATTATCATTACATTTATTTCTTATACATATATGTATATCATCGTCTTACATTATTATTTATATATTATTATTATTAAAAATTACATTTTTATTTATATTATATACTCATTTCATTACGAATTACTTATTATGTATTATTCCATTTCAAACTTATATTTTCATTTTATTACAAATATAAATTCTTTTACATATTTTATATTTTATATTATTTTCCTAAATTATCATATATTATATTTTTAAATTATTACTCTTATATATTTTTTTATTATATATTTAAATTTATTATTAAATATCACATTTTTAAAATATATGCATCATTTCACTTATTAACTCATTCATGTGTACATTAAATTATTGGATTGTATATTTTATATTTTATGTAGATTCTATTTATCCATTTTTATGCATGTCATTTATTTTTTTTACTCATACATATTTTACAACATTAATATTTACCATGCTTTTACATTTATTATTTAATGTTTTATTTGTGATATGTTGTATATAATCATTGCATTCATTATGTTTTCTTTTTACTATTTATAATATGTTGTATATTTTGTAATATATGTTGTTTGAATATCTATACAAAATGTCACTTTAAAATGTCATTTAAAACAACATTTAAGGATTTTATAAAAATAAAGGCAATGCTTGGTGTTTGGAAACTTCGAGAAAGGTAGTGCCCTAACTTACTGGGTTGCAACTTTTCTCGATGAATTCGAATAGTTAAGCACCCTTCTAGGTTTTTAAGGTTTTCAAAATACAACAACTATCTTGAAATTTCAAAGCGTTGTGTCCTAACTTATTGGATATGGCGTTTTGTCGTCTTGAGATAGGGATTTTCAAAAAATGGCTAGATTAGCCTCGAATGTCTTATAAATATCGCATCCTAACTCATTGGATGTAATACTTTGATACATTTGATACAAGTGAGCCCTAATTTTCAAAATTAAAATATTTTAAAGAGGATTGCATTTTAAAACCTTCAAATTTCTGACATTAAAGACATTTGATAATCAATTAGGTACCAATTTTTGGGCGTTACGAGGGTGCTAACCCTTCCTCGTACGTAACCGACTCCCGAACCCGTTTTCTGATTTCGTAGACCAAAATTAATGATTTTAAAACAAAATGTTTTAAAGGTCATCCAATCACACCTAAAAAAGATTGGTGGCGACTCCCATTTTAGTTGTTAAAGTCGAACCCCGTTTTTTCAAAACCCGTTAAAAATGGTTTCGACATCGCGTTTTGGGAATTCGAGAAAATAGTACCCTAAATTTTCTATGATTCTTTAATCGTTAACTTTAATAGTTAACCGTTAAAGTTAACCGTAATTTTTTTCAATTAAGGTCATCCTGTGTCATAATCATGACGTGACATAGGACAAACAAATTTTAAAAAATAAAAATTAATAAAATTTATTAAATTTTAATAAAAATAAAATATTAAAAATTAGAAAAAAATAAAATATTGTAAAATTTTATAAAAATCATAAAAATATAAAGACAGTGAGTATAGAGCGATTTTAGTAATTGTTTATCCCGTTTGGCTTCACTATATAAAATTACATTTTTATCTCTCTCTCTCTCTCTCTCTATATATATATATATATATATACATATATATATATATATATATAACTATTAAGATAATAAAAAAGTATTATTGTATTATAAAAAAGAATTATCTATTTTATGTTTAAATATTTTTTGAATAATTATGTTTAAACATTTATTAGAATTTAAAAGTATTGAAAATATTAAAGATAAGTAGCAAAAATTAGATTAAATCGGAGCAAAATGAGGTGGGGTGGGGTGGAGATGAATGCATCCAATATCCATGAAAGTAATAATGATTATCAAGATTATACATCCATGAAGAAGTAGAATTGACGGTGGAGTAAAACGTGTCAACTATGAAGCAATGGTGGATTTAACAAAATCATCCCTATTTCAGGCTATAATCATTTTTAAGTGAGACTCAAACTTGACTACTCAATATCTGGTGAGGATATCAAAGTTATGTTGATCAAGAATATATATATATATATATATATAAGTCCATTGGGCAATTCATTAATTAAATGGAAGAAGCATCACTAACAACAATATCATGCAGTTCAATTGGTTTTTTTTTTTTTTTTAATTAGGTAAAAGGTAAAAGGAGATTATATCCTATACCAAAGCTAGGATTTGTCAACAATCCCATTAATTTACTAAATAGGAGTATTGGTGAGATTAACCAAGATGATATTAAGAAGATTGTTTTTATCTATATTAATATTGTCCTAAAACTCGTATTCATCTAATTAATATTTTTTTATTTACATATTATTTTACTAAAACAATTATGACTTAAATTCTCAAACTTAAATTAATACATTTCAGCTTATAAATATTCAAATCTCACAAAAAATACGTTACAAGTTCGATTAATATTCCATACTTAAAAAACATCAATTTTAATAAATTTAACTTAATAAATTTCACCCATCCCCGTATTGCTATTAAACTCAGAAAAAATACAACATTCTTCCTATCAAATTTCAATCCAAAAAGAAAATAGGGTTTTGACCCATGATTCTTTTTACTCTTTTAATTCCTTTTGATTTTGAAGAACATATCTCAATATATGGAAGAACAAAACATGTAACTATCCATCTCCATATCCTCCGAAATATTCTATTCCCGCAACGCCCAATCACCTCTCCTTTATAGTTCATGGATGCAATATAGGACCAAGATTTTTAGAATTGGACTGATGATTAAATCGATTAAAGTATTGATTCGTCAATCAACCTATTCGAGTGGTTCGATAGGTCCATTCGATTCAATTAAATAAGTTATTAAAAAATCCATGAAAATATGATGAATTCAATTCAACTGCTCAGTACAATCGATCTATACTGATTTTGATCCCCTTATCTAAATCGATTCCTTAACTGTGTTACAGGCCAATTTTGGCCTACCTCAAACCTAAACAAACTTAAACCAAACCCCATTTGCATTTAAACCCAATACCCACTAAAACAAAACAAACTCCATAACCCATCTAACTAAACCCAACGCCTAACAGACCTAACCCACAAACTTAAACCCAAACAGGCCCAAATTGCCTACCCTGATGGCCCAAATCAGAAACAGACATACAAAAAATTTTAAACCCTGGCCACCCTAGTGTCTTCTGCCACCACCTGCTCCACTGGCACCTGCAACCACCGGCCACAGCCCATACCCTGCAAAGATGAAGAACACGCAAGATCAGTAGCAAAAAGGAAGGAAAAACAGTGTTTGTAAATTGGCTATAAAGCCATGGAAACCGAATTGTAAAAAAGGGGGCACTTTCAATACATACAAAACAGTAGATTTTTTACAAAAAATGAGCAATCCCATCAATATATCGGCAAAGATAAAGCATCAAAATTAGAAGAACGAATCCAAAAATTAGAGAACCAGAGTTAAAGAAATCAAAATCAAATAACAAAGGTGATTCTTCTAGTTTTTGAATCGGTTTCTAGCTTTCTTTTTTCTTTTTTTTCGTTTTCCTTTTTGATTCTTATCAATATACATATATATACTATATAGTATAATATAAAATAAAAAAAACCAAAAAAATACCTATTTTTTGATTCGTTTTCCTTTCATTATGTATAGTATTATTTTTAATATTATTATATTAACCGTTATATTTGCTTTTTTAGTATTTTATTATTTATTATTTTATTTTCCTTACCTTATTATTATATCCTCTTTTCTTTTTTGTATTTTTTATTATATTATTATCATCATAATTATTATTATTTATTATTATAGGTATTTTAATATTGAAAATCACTCTCTTTCATTTTTTTATTTGTACGTGTATATATATATATTCTTATATATTTTATATCTTCATCTCTTTTTTAATTATTATTGGTATTATCGTATACTATTATATTTATATATACTGTTATATTTATCTTACTTATTTTATTTTATTTTCACCTTTTTATATATTATTATTATTATTATCATTTTAAGTATCTTTCTTTTAATGTCTACTCTTTCGCTATTTTATTATTAACTAAGTTGTTATTAGTAAAATTATATTCTTTCATTTCTTTTTAGCTACTTTATACATACATATTTTTTACATAATATATTAATTATAGTTGTTTCCCATTATTATTTCTAATATATAAGGTATTATTATGTACATACTTTAAATATTATTATGTGTTTACTTAAATGTGTATATATATATGGATTTTTAACACTATATGATGTACATATTTTTAATATTATATTATGTATGTATTTTTTTATATATTATATTTTTTATATTATATTTTTAATATATATTTTGTATATATTTTTAATATTTTAATATTTATATATTTTCATATATTGTACTATGTACATACTTTTAATATTATTATTGTGTACATACCTTAATATGTATATGTATGTATTCGTTTTAATACCATTATCATATTTATTGTCTGTTTCGATATGTTTCTAACTCTTTTTTGTTCGTTTTTTGCTCTTTCTATATCATTTTGTTATTCACCCTTTTAAAAGAATTTGTATTCATGCTTCCTAATTAATTTTCAAAATAAGGTATGCACCGATTTTAACATTAAGTCCGTGATTTCATCGCTATGTTGGGTGAATCACATTGGCTCGTGTTAAAAACGGGGCGCCCTTCTAAAAAAACCAAAAACATAAGATTTCTTATTCCTTTCAATCGGATCACGATTAAATATTAAATTGATCTCGTATTTTTGAAAATTAAGACAACATGTGTTTAATAAGATACCAATTTTGGGCGTCGCGGCGGTGCTAATACCTTCCCGAGCGTAACCGACTCCCGGACCCTATTTTTCTCTGAATTTTGACGTAGACCTAAACCGGCCTTCTTTTTATCTAAAAATGACTTTTTTCCTTTAAAAAGAGGTTTTATTAGGTGTCCGATCACACCTAGAAAAAAGATCGGTGGCGACTCCCCTTTTGTTATAAAATCAAATTTCGATTTCCAAATCTTCAATAAATCGCCTCAATTAGAGACCGAAGCAAATTTTCCGTCGCAACAAACTGATTCCTAATCCGGTTCAAACAACTTTGTATAATATCTTTTTCTTAATCTAATTACACATTTAAAATTCGAAATTCGACTTTCAATTTATAAAAAGAAAAAGGAAAAAAAACAAGAAGGTTGTATTGGACGGAGTGGATTGATGTTCCACAAGGGTCAAATTGAGAACAAATAAAGGGGAAAAAATGAAGATTGTATTATGTACTATATATATTCCATATTGATATGGATTGATTATTCTCAATATAAAAAAAGAAACGTGGTGTTATGCTATTCCTCCATTTCCAAAAAAATAGTCAACCCCCATTCCCACCTCTACCTATAAATATTTAGCAACTGTTGCAACACAACACAACACACGCATATATATGCCATTTTTTGTCGTGGAAATGTCTTGCATGAAGATATAGGGAGTGGATCTGAGCCAAGGATGACTTGCCGCCCCTTCACTCAACTCAGTTAAGTTGCTGCTCTTATATATATATATATATATATATATATATATATACACTCTATGTTACTTCGGCGCGTAATATTTTTTAAAATATTTGAATATATGAAAAAGATTTGTTTTGAAAAGAGTGAGTATGATTATATCCAACACATACTCGTATATGATATTTATCTCGAGTCTCAGTAACATTGTGTGTACATATATGTGGTGATATATGTAGCTTAATTGTGTTGATGCCGTGTGTTGTCCAGGCTCAGTTTCACTCTCTGTCCTTACATGATAAATGAACCCCGATGTCAACTAGGTCATATGTTATTTCCATTACTAAATAAATCATATATATCATATATATTATGAATAAATCTCAAAACTATACATGAACTTTGACATAAATTTTTGATTTGATCCAATCATCACAAATCATTAACACAATTATTGGTATAATATTATTTTATGTTTATATATTGTATACACAAATAATTATATTTACCCAATTTAAAATAAATTATTGTATTTATTTGTTTCAAGGGGTAGCACCAAGGGGGACAGGTAGGGCCTTAACCCCGCAAAATGCAAATTATCATTTTAATCCCTTTAAGTTTTTAAAATTATAAGTTAATTTAATGGTAAATATATGCTTTGCCCCCCTAAGATGAAAATTTTTCGTATAATATTTTTTTTATCTACTCATATTAGGTTTCAATGATTTCAAAATTGAGTCGGGTTAAATTTAAAATAGGGAGTAAATTACCCATAACATCAAAGCTCTAAATGGAAGCTCTCTTCTTTGTATAAAAAATATATATTTTCTTTAAAAAGAAAGGTATAATGATAAATTAAGCCTTTAATATTTACTTTTGTATCAATTTAGTCCTTATTCTTTTTTTAACTTAACTTTGACCCTCAACCTTTTAAAAAGAGTAAAATTTAACCATTAACCTTTCAAAGAGAATTAAAGTGTTGTTTTTTAGCAAAAATTCTTATTAAAACGTTAAACTGTGTCATATGATATCAAGTTATTTTCATTTATTTAATGTTTATTATTTATTTTAAACTGTGTCATATGATATTTATTTTGAATTGTTTATGCATTGTTTGTTGTAAGCTATTTTATTATGTATTACTTGAATTGGTTTCATATATGGTTTTAAATTATATTGCACGATCTTTTATTTTTTTAAAATTATTTTATATATTAACTATTGTAAATTGCTTCACACTATTTTCTTCAAATTGCTTTATATATTATTCATTTAAAATCTGTTTTCAAGCATTATTTGTCTAGGATAGTTTTGTTACTTACTTTAAATTGTTTTATATACTTTATTTCAGACTTCATTCATTTATTTTTAAAATGTTCGATTATTATTTATATTAAGTCGTTTTCAATTTATTTATTCCAACTTTTTATATATCTAAACATACTACCTATTTTAATTCCTTTTGTATAAATATATCACCTTTTCTAAATTGTTTGGTGTGTCACTGTTTTTTTATTGTCTTTATTTATTGTTTTTAAACTCATTATTATCATTTTAAAATTGTACATGTTATTTGTTTTATTTTGATTTGTTTTATACCTTTAAATTATTATTTAATTCAATGGTATTTTTCTATCGATGTTATCATTTAGATGATGTACATTGTGATTATTGTTATTGTGCATGTATAATTTATTTATTTGTATTTTCATATCATCATCACGCTTTAATATTTGTATTTTTGTTGATTCGTGTTTCGCATTATCCTTTTTTCTATTTCATGTACATTGCATCGCAAATTAACCCAACGTATTTATCCAACTTAGATTGCTTGATTTTATTCCAAACAAATAACGCATCGTTTAAATATCGTCCCCGCTATTATTCAAAAACGAAAATCTTTCAAAAAAATAAGGCAATATCTCGCGTTTTGGGAATTCGAGAAAATAGTACCCTAACTTACTGGGTTTCGATTATCTTGTTAAACCCAAATTAGTTAAATATCTTTTTGTACTTCAAAGTTATGTTTTTTTAAATAAAAAATAAAGACAATATTTTGTGTTTGGAAAATCGGGAAATTGTACCCTAACGTGCTGGGTTTTGATCTATCATTTGCCCGAATAACTAAATATCCTTTTAAAATTTCAATGGATGAGTTTCGGAGATCATGAGGTGATCTTCGTTTCGAGGGTCTGAAATGTTGCATCCTAACGTATTGGATGTGGTATTTTATTTCTTCAGAACAAGAGAATCTCAATATCCAATTCGAGTTATTTAAACATTTTTTTAAAAGGGATTGTATTTTAAAATCTTTTTAAATTTTTCGACATTAGGGCATTAATTAATCAATTCGGTACCAATTTTGGGCGTGACGAGGGTGCTAATCCCTCCTCGGGTACGTAACTGACTCTCGAACCCGTTTTCTCGAATTTCGTAGACCAAAAACACCGTTTTAGTAAACCAAAATGTTTTATTAAAACAAAGGTGATCCGATCACACCTGATAAAGATCGGTGGCAACTCCTATTTTATTTTCGTCTTCAAAACCCTAGTTGATTTCTTTTTTCAAAAAAATGGTTTCAACATAATGATAATATACAACATAGAGTAATAATTTACGAATAAAATGTTACACTAATGAATCACAATAACATGAAAATATGGATAAATGAATTATAATACACATAATGGCAATAATCATACAACACATGTCGCTTTAATATAAATATTAACTGTCGAAACCATTTTTTAAAGGGTTTTGAAAAACGGGATCAACTTTGAAAAATATGAAAACGGGAGTCGCCACTTGTTATAGGCCAATTTTGGCCCTTTACAATTAAACTCACTAACCCCTAACCCGTTACAAAATCAAACCCATACCCCATCCAACCCAATACAAAAACCCAAGACAAAACAGACCCAATACCAGCCCTAAACCCAACAGACCTGACTCGTTTTCAAACCCACTACAACCCGTGACCCACTAGCCCAAACTCAACACTCGGGAACCCTAGCCCCAAAATGAACTCCCACTTGCCTCTGACAATCACTGTGGCACCGCCTCAAGCCGTCTCATCCACCACCCTAGCACTGCACAGCACCTGCAACACATTAAACAGACGAGACAGAAAGCTAAAAGGATAGAGGGCAACTTGTAACAAAGAAAAGGCTATAAAAGCCGAATCAAATGTATGTAAAACTGGCTCGGGCATTTTCAGAGAAATAAAAACGATATTTGGCAACCAATATACATTTTATTCTCAAAAAATAAGAAACGCCAGTGAGATCGAGGTAGAAAACCAACCAAAATCGGAGAACCAAAGTACTAAGATTAAAACCCTAAACATCAAAGCTAAACCCTAGTTTTTTACGATTCTGTTTCTTCATTTTCATACAAAAACAATGTGTATATATACATATGCATTTATATTTTAATAAATAACAAAAAAATAAAAATAATAAAAATCTTACCTTTTCCTCAAAAATGAATTTTTTAAAATATAATTTCATATACTATTTTAAATTGCTTCACACTATTTTCTTCAAATTGCTTTATATATTATTCATTTAAAATCTGTTTTCAAGCATTATTTGTCTAGGATAGTTTTGTTACTTACTTTAAATTGTTTTATATACTTTATTTCAGACTTCATTCATTTATTTTTAAAATGTTCGATTATTATTTATATTAAGTCGTTTTCAATTTATTTATTCCAACTTTTTATATATCTAAACATACTACCTATTTTAATTCTTTTTGTATAAATATATCACCTTTTCTAAATTGTTTGGTGTGTCACTGTTTTTTTATTGTCTTTATTTATTTTTTTAAACTCATTATTATCATTTTAAAATTGTACATGCTATTTGTTTTATTTTGATTTGTTTTATACCTTTAAATTATTATTTAATTCAATGGTATTTTTCTATCGATGTTATCATTTAGATGATGTACATTGTGATTATTGTTATTGTGCATGTATAATTTATTTATTTGTGTTTTCATATCATCATCACGCTTTAATATTTGTATTTTTGTTGATTCGTGTTTCGCATTATCCTTTTTGCTATTTCATGTACAGTGCATCGCAAATTAACCCAACATATTTATCCAACTTAGATTGCTTGATTTTATTCCAAACAAATAACGCATCGTTTAAATATCGTCCCCACTATTATTCAAAAATGAAAATCTTTCAAAAAATAAGGCAATATCTCGCGTTTTGGGAATTCGAGAAAATAGTACCCTAACTTACTGGGTTTCGATTATCTCGCTAAATATCCTTTTGTACTTCAAAGTTACGTTTTTTTAAATAAAAAAATAAAGGCAATATTTTGTGTTTGGAAAATCGGGACATTGTGCCCTAACGTGCTGGGTTTCGTATCTATCATTTGCCCGAATAACTAAATATCCTTTTAAAATCTCAATGGATGAGTTTCGGAGATCATGAGGTGATCTTTGTGTCGAGGGTCTGAAATGTTGCATCCTAACGTGTTGGATGTGGTATTTTATTTCTTCAGAACAAGAGAATCTCAATATCCAATTCGAGTTATTTAAACATTTTTTTAAAAGGGATTGTATTTTAAAATCTTTTCAAATTTTTCGACATTAGGGCATTAATTAATCAATTCGGTACCAATTTTGGGCGTGACGAGGGTGCTAATCCTTCCTCGCGTACGTAACTGACTCCTGAACCCGTTTTCTCGAATTTCGTAGACCAAAAACACCGTTTTAGTAAACCAAAATGTTTTGTTTGATCCGATCACACCTAATAAAGATCGGTGGCGACTCCTATTTTATTTTCATCTTCAAAACCCTAGTTGATTTCCTTTTTCAAAAAAATGGTTTCGACAGAATGATAATATACAACATGGAGTAATAATTTACGAATAAAATGTTACACTAATGAATCACAATAACGTAAAAATATGGATAAATGAATTATAATACACGTAATGTGTAATATCCCGAATTAGGGCCTAATCGGAATAGTGGTTTCGTGACCACAAATCTGAGGTAGAAATAATTATTTTATAATTATTTTGATGTTTATGATATGATTTTATGATGGTGTGAAAATTTCGTGAAGAAATTCTAAGCGTGAAGTGCTTAATTTGAAATTAGGGACTAAATCGAATAAGTTGCAAAACTTGCATTCTAGAAGTTTCTAGTATGAAATTGCTTTGGAATATTAATTAGGAGGTCTTAAATAGCAATTTGACCAATTTTAAGTTCATGGACAAAATTTGGACATGGATGGAATTTTTGAAAGTTTAGTAAGGAGGGGCATTTTGGTCATTTGGATATTAACATGAAATAAAAAGGGAAAAATAACACAAAATTGGTCATCTTCTTCATTACCACGAAATTTCAAGGGTTCTCATGTCCTAAAACATAAGAATTTGTGATAAAATTAAATTTCCGAACTTTGGGGCAAAAGTGTAAATATGCAAAAGTTTAGGGGCAAAATTATAATTTTCCAAAATTTGAATTTAGGACTATTTTGATAATGTGAGTATTAAATAAGCTAAATATGTTATTTTAGATCAAGAAAGACGTGGAATCAACCTTGATCGAGGAAAAGAAAAGATTTTGGACTAAATCGCAAAATTGCTATATTTTGTACCGAGGTAAGTTCATATGTAAATAATGTAACATAATTGTTATTTTAAGTGATTTAATGCTATTTATATGATATGATACTTGTTATTATGGATATTATGCCTTGTGAAATATTATGTATTGGTATGAAAAGTATGTGATTAAATTGATAAGTATAAGATGCAAACAACGTATTGGTGCCGATATTCCGAGGAAATGACTGGGAAATGTGTGATTGAGGAAAATCCCGTTTGAATCTTGGGAATAGATTAGGATACAAGTGACATGTCACTAGGATGGTTGGGCATCCGAACTCGTTGAGTTGAGTCTGAGTTCACTTATGGATGCAAATGTTCGAACTCGTTGAGTTGAGTCCGAGTTCGTGAGATGTAACTAGGCATCCGAGCTCGTTGAGTTGAGTCCGAGTTCACTTATGGATGCGAACGCCTGAGCTCGTTGAGTTGAGTCCGAGTTCGCTTATGGGCGGGTTACATGATTGATTGATTACATATGTGGCACTTATGTGCAAATGATCCATGTATCCGAGTTATATTCCGATGTGTTCAACGGGTAAAATTCTAGCGGAATGGAAGAATACTCAAGATGGAAATGATATTTTGGTAAGTGTTGTGAAATGGACAATTTGGACAGGTATGTACTTAACCCTCGGGTTGAAACTTGATACAACAGAAATAAGGTGGTAAGATGATACACGATAGCTAGAAATGTGGTTTGTATCTTGTTGATATCATGCTATTGTTGTTGATATAATTGCTTTGTTATGTTACTTGTTATTTGCATGTGAACTTACTAAGCATTTATGCTTACTCCCTCCTTTACATTCATTGTAGTTTTTAGCGAGCCAACTTGGATATTGGGAAGGTCGAAGGAACGCTCACACTATCCGAGGAAGAATTGGTATAATGACTTGTATTTTGAATATGGCATGTATAGCAATATACTTGTTTTGTGTAAATAATCTTGTGATATGGTTGTGGTTTGGTTGAGAAAATGCTTGATAATGATTAGTCATTGGTATGGCTAGCCTAGATGATATTGGATGCCTTGTGAGTTTAATATGTTATATAGTTCATGAGAATTCATAAAAAGATGAAACTTGCCATAAAACAGAACACTACAGCAACAACGATGTGAGTTTGAAAAATCACCAAAAATAGTAGAAAACGAGTTAGGTGAAGAATTAACTATGAAATTGAAGCTTATTGTGTCTACTTTCATATGGAAGAAGAAAAATAGGTAAAGGAGTTATATGTCATGAGATATTTGAGTTTTAGTGAAACAGGGTCAGAGCAATTTCTGGATCCCCTGTTCCAACTTTGAAAATTCACTATAAATTGTAAAAAAATAATTAGGAGGTGTAATTTATATGCTCAGAATTCTTATTGAATCTAGTTTTAATATAAACGAACGGTATAGTTATATGAATTCTGTACAGGGAGAAAAGTGGTTCGTAGTAAGTAGAGGTTAGTGCAGTCAAGTCCTGAAACAGGGGTAACTTTAACTAATAAACTGTACTAATTGGCCCAGCCAAAAATTGTATAAAAAACATTAGTAGATAGATATGTGAGCCTAGATTCATAGAAAATTTACGGATCTTGATTTCGAGTTTCGTAACTCAAGATATGATTTTTTTAGCGACCATGATGTAGAAAAATTGCTTATTCCGAAAATCAAAATAAATGATGTAAAGTTGTTTAAATGATAAATTATGTTCAGTAACACCTCAAGCTCGACTCCAGCGACGGTCTCGGGCGTGGGGGCGTTACATAATGGCAATAATCATACAACACATGTCACTTTAATATAAATATTAACAATCAAAGAAAATGAAACAAAATAATATATAAAACAATTTGAAGTAAATAGTATAAAACAATTTAAAATAAATAATATACAAAGCAATTTAAAATAAATAATATATAAGACAATTTAAAATAATATATAAAAATTTTTAGAATAAATAATATGTAAAAAGAAATTTAAAATAAATAATATACAAAACAGTTTAAAAAATAAATGATATATAAAAAAAATTTGAAACAAATAATGTATATAACAGTTTAAAATAAATAATATATAAAAAATTTAAAATGGATAATAGTTTGAAATAGTTTAAAATACATACTATGTGAAAAACTTAAAATAAATAATAAAAAAATTAAAATAAATAATATATGAGAAAAAAAGTTTAAAATAAATAAATAAATAACATATTTGCAAAAATAAATTGAAATCAAACAGATTTGGGACTAAATCAGGACAAAAATGAAATTAAAGTTGAAAACTATGATAAAATAAACAAATGAGGACTAAAATCAAAAGGCTCCAAAAGGCCGAGGACCAAATGGGTAAAAAATCAAATCCCTGGACATGTGTCCGTTTTCTAGCGTGTCTATGGGTTAGGGACTCGATTGAAAACCTAACAAAATTCTGTGGTCAAATTTAAAAAAATAAAAAAAAGCAAAGGGACTAAACTAAAAAGAACAGAAATGCGGAAGGACCATGTTATAAATAACCCGTTTAACAAAAACACGTGGATCCCCTTGGAGTGGGTCAAGTCGCGCGCGGATAAGCCCTAAACGGTGTCTTTTTGGCGCCTGGGTCCCTAACCCAAAACGGCGTTGTTTTGCTTCTTTATTTAAATCAATTTTTTTTTCTAAAAATCTTCATTTTTCTCTTCTTCCTCAAAAAAACCAAAAAAAAAAAAAAAAAAACCTCTCAACCTTCACCCTTCAGCTTCATATCCGGCCATCACCGGTCATCGGCGGCGGTGCCGCCGTCCGAGGTGGACGAAAACACCGAAAATCACCCCTTTTTTTTTCTTTTTTTTTAAATATTTTAGATTCACCTGCAAACGCCTAAAGAATGAAAAAGAACGAAAAAGATTCGATTTTTTTTGTGCCCTTTTGTTTACCAATTCGCCTTTTCGTATCCCTTTTTGAAGAAGCCTGAGCGATACCCCGATGGATTTGACGGCTTGCGGGGTTGGAGGAGACCTCCGACGGTGGCGCAACTCGACTGGGCAGGTAACGAACCTTATTTCTATTATTATTTTACTTCGCGAATCAAAATAAAATTAACAAGGTGAGTCACCTTTTCTTTATGTTTGAATCTAATTTCTTTTCGATTGCTTTCGTATGTGGGTGTAAAAAAAAAATTACAAAGGAGAAGTTTTGGCTTTTATAGCCGGATACAAGACCGTTTGTTTCTATTTTTTGTCTTCTTCTCTATTGCTTTTACTGCTTGTTGGCTTCTGTTGCGTGTTGGCTTTGTTTTGTAGGTGTCAGACGCGTAGAGGATGGCGTGCGGCGGTGGTGGCGCGCGTGAGGAGGAGTGGCGACTGAACACTCGGCTAGGGTTTTCTCCTCTCTTTTTTTGCTGCTGAAAATGTTTAGTTTTGGGCCCTTTTGGACTACTAGGGTTTTAATTGTATTAAGGTGTTTTGAATTTAATGTAATTTGGGCTGGACATTCTGTAAATGGACTATTTATTAGACTTTAATTTATCTATTTTGGGTTTTATTTATTTGTTTTATTTTTTATCAAGACCCAGGCCAAAATTGGCCTATTATAGTATTTGTATACATATTTAAATTTTTAATCAATTTAGTGTCACTGAGTATCAATTCGGTTAGAAAATTACTAGAATATCATTTCATAATTAACATAAATAATATTATTTGAAGATAGTTTAATCTTTTCACTTTAAATTTGTGATTTCCAAAAACTTTCTAATTTATATAAATGAAGTTTTTTTATTAAATTTTTTTTTTTGGTGCTCCATTATATATTTTATGTCATATTATATTTAAAATGTTGAGCTCAACAAATTTGAATGTGGGACTTTGAGAATTTAATCATGCGTAGTAGTCCGGCTCTAAACCATCCAAAATTCAATCGGGCCACCTCACCAAGTTGTAGTCCCTAATCGCCCATGAAGTTAAGGATATGTAAAGAACACCAAAACATTTGAGACTTACAAGCGCTCCATACATAATTAGGAATGCCAATAGGGTACATCAATTTCTTTTCCCTGATTTAGATTCGATTCGATTCGATTTTTCTTTAAAAAAAAAAATTAAAACCCAATGATATTCATTTACATGTGTTGCTGATTAAAGTGTTTATCGTACTTGTATATATATTTATACTATTATTTAAACTTTTAATTGAGTTAGTGTCATGAGTCAATCCGGCATTAATTCGGATAAAAATTTATTAAGCTATTGTATTTTTTATAATTATCTATTTTTATTTTTAAGAATTTAATTTCTTTACTTTCTAAATTTAAAAAATGGGGTCTAATTATTACAGTAAGAATTCTTCTATTAAATTTACTAATTGACATTTTGAAATTAAAAAGAAAAAAAGAAAGAAAGAAACTCAGCTTGGTATCCATGTGAAACAAAAAATGATATTTACAATGGACCTAAATTTACAAAGAATTTTAACGATGTTAACAATTATTAAAATTCATATAAGCATTTTAATTAGAATAAAGTGTTTAGACTAACTAATAACATTGAAACAATTAGTGCATCAAATTATGTAAAATCTCATATTTGAGCTTAGTATGAGGATCAAAATTGTAATTTGACTATTGTTATGAAATCTTTTAAAAAAATGAGGGATAAGAATTGAAATTTAACCATTTTGCTATAATTAATGTGAGAGAGAGAGAGAGAGAGATGGCCGTGTGTGTTATGTGAGTATTGTGTGAGTGTTAGCATATTTCCTGCCCACTCGTCTGCATTATTTATATTTATAAATCAGAATTCTTCCTCATGTCTGTGACTCTCTCTTTTCTTCTCATTTTCTCTGTTCTTCGTCTTCTCTCTCACATTTCTTCTACTTAAAATTCTGGAACTTATCATTCTACCCCACAAAACCCCTAGTTTTTTTTTACCTCTTTCACCATGACCTTCCCAAGAAAACTTCCAAGCTTCTCACCCAAACCTCCAAGAAGTTGTCTTGATGTTCTGAACTATGTTCTTTCATTTTTCCATATACTTACCCACCACACATATCTCGGAATGTTAACCGACCACCAAAACCATTAACACCTGAAAGTAATAGAAATGCGTTAGTAGTAATTGGGAAGATGATAAAGTCGGGTCTGTCTCGTTGTCCTGCTGCATCAAAAGAGGTGATTGAAGCATTGTGTGATTCAGGTAACATTCCTCTCGCGGTGAGGTATGTAACACGGATGGAGTTTCCAAATGATCTGGAGAACTATTTTGGGGTCATGGTATCTCTTTGTCGGGGGAGAAAGACAATACCGAGCACAGCATGGGCTCTTGGCGCTGACCTCATCAAGAAAGGGGTGCACCCTAAAGATATTTACTACAAGAAGAAACGCAACCCAGATTTTTACAAAAAGATCCCAGAACTTGACGAAGAAAAGCCAGAACTTGACGAAGAAAAGCCAGACCTTGACAAAGAAAAGCCAGACCTTGACGAAGAAAAGCCAGATCTTTTCAAAACCATAATGACTTTACTATAATGTAGTTACTATTACACGTTGCTCTCTTCGTTGCTCTTTGTATTAAGTTTGTTTTTGTTTATGTAATTAATCTCCAGGTAGCAGAATAGTTATATAATGTAATCTCTTTCAATTAAAAGTTATTATTATTATGTGAAATGTATTAAGTTGTTATTTTTTTTCGCTTAATCGAAGTGCATCAGTTTAAAGAACTGCAGCAAAACAAGGCAAAGCCACGAGAATAAAATAGTCCCAGCAAAAACAAAAACCAAACGCAGACCACAAAAACCAAACACAGACAAAAAGGAAAAGGAAAGAAAGGGAGCAGCACAGGGTCCTTAGGGGTCGGACCTGATATTTTTGACGGCGTGCTGTTCTTCTAATTTGGGTAAACATATTGGCCAAACACACTGGCAGTTATCAGAGTCAAAAACTAGAATTAGTTGTACGGGTTTTTTTTTGGGCGCAGGCAGAAGGGTAAGTAAGGCTGGCGTATCCCTACCGCAAAATGGGAAATATTGCATTTAGGTCCTTAAAATTAAAAATCTTTTTAATTAAAAATCTCACTCCACATATGACATGGCAAATAAACATCTAAGTTGATAAGTTTTAATAACAACTACTAACAAATTAAAAATTTTAAAGTGAAAAGTAAGAAGATTGACTTTGAATCTCAAATTCTATGTAAGTATTAGGTCCAACAGCATAATTTAACCCAAAAAAACAACCCCTTGTGTAGTGTTGTACTTGTGTTGCACCCATGCATGCACCCCAAAGGGAGAGAGAAGGTTAATTAAGGGGCCAATAGCCAACAATAACACCAACATGCCACAAATGCCTTCTCTTTCTCTTTTTCTTTTGCTATATCTATATACCCTCTTTACTAATAGTTTTTTTTAATTACTAATATTTTTTTAATTTTAAAATAAATTATAAATTCAATTATATAGAAATTTTAATCTAGTATCTTACATTTTTATTATAATTAATCTCCACGTTCATTACTATTGTCGAAACCATTTTTTGAAAACGGGGATCGACTTGGATTTTGAAAATGAAAACAAAAAAAGGGAGTCGCCACCGATCCTTTTTGCTGAGGTGTGATCGGGTCACCTCGGAAAGTGGTTGTTTAATAATCAATTTGATTTATTAAAACAGTGATTTGGGTCTACGAAAATAAAAAAAGGGGTTCTGGAGTTGGATACGCACGAGGAAGGATTAGCACCCTCGATACGACCAAAATTGGTACCTAGTTGACTAATTAATGTCTTAATATCGAGTATTCAAAAACTTGGATAAATTTTAAAATACGATCCCTTCTTGTTAAAAACAACTTGAATAAATTGAAAAGAATGTTTAAAACTCTCTCGTCTCGAAGTAATAAAATATCGCATCTAGTAAGTTAGGACACGGCGTTTGAACTCTCGATCACAAGTTTGCCTTTAAATTTGTATTATGCTTTGAAATTTAAGAGGATATTTGGTCGTTTTAAGATTGGTGAGAAAATTGAAGCCCAGTAAGTTAGGGCGTAATTTCTCGAATTTCCATAAACACGAAATATTGCCTTATAAAAAAAAACTTATCCAAGTTTGATGTTTGAAGCCCAGTAAGTAATGAAAATTTGATGTTTGATGAGCTCATACATGTTTATTGGTGTTTATATGACTAACATTTTTGAGGATATGTGTTAGGCTTTTGGCCATATTGTTTGGAATATGTTTTGTATGCTTACCTTATATGTGAAATAATGGTAAGTTAAATTTCATGTTATATGAATTTATTAAGCATTAAATGCTTACTCTGTTTTATTTTCTTTGCTTTATAGTACTTCGGAAGCTCGTTGGGTTAGAAACTTGGCAGAGATATCTCACACTATCCATCAGCCCATTTCGGTATATATAAAAAATTTATTTTAGTTATAATGGCTTGTATAAGATAATTTAGCCAATGTTGGCTTAAAAATATTTTGTTGTAAATAGCCATTGAATGGCTTGAGTTGAACATATTTTGATATGTATATGTATATGTATGTGTGGCTTAATGAGTTTGTGGTGTTTAATGTGGTTGAGTAACAAATAATTTATGAATATGATAATATATGGTTTGAGATAATATGATCGAAGAAATATGCAAATAGGTTTATATGGTCAATTAGGTAAGATTGATTACTTGGATATATGGAGATTACAAAAATTAATAATTCAAATAATTATGACTTCTAATATTGAACAAATAAAATAGTTTTTAAAATTAAAAATAAATAAAGAATGAGATTTATGAATCCACCAAATCGGTTTCTTAAATCGGAAAAGATCTGGTCCTAGCCCTCTGTTTCGGTTTCATCCATTTTACGAATATAAATATCGTTTAATATCTAGTCCACCACCAAACGCGGAGAACTTTACTTGAGTTTTGCGTTTGTGGCGTCGGAGGTCCGGTCCCTGTCGACGGAAGCACCTCCAAACACGGTCGAGGGCCTCGCTTTTAGTCTCGCCTTCGAATCGGGGCTAAAAACCCCTTTTCATGCATCACCGACCACCGAATACGGTAGTGGTGCGGGGTGCTGCGGTTGGTTGTTCCTCTTGGCCGGATCGGAGTTTGAACCGGAGTGGGTTGAGATAAATGGGGGCCAGGGCTAAGTAAAAAGGGCAATGGGGGGTTTTCATTTTTTTTTCTCTCTAAAAAGCTGAAGGGTAGAAATAAAGAAATAATTTTTTTAGTTTCATTGAAGAAACCGTATGTATATTGAGGTTCCGCGCGTGTGTGACCCGATTCGTGGGCAGACCCGCGCATTTTTGCCTTAGATGTGTAAATTGCGCAGTTGGTCCTCCTTATTTGGCGCAATCATTTAATTGTGTTCTATTTCAATTTTTTTTATTTTAATTGTGCTTCGAAATTTAGGCGCTGCTTCAATTTAGTCCGCATTTAGGTGCTGTGTTTTGAAGTTTGGAATATTTGCATTTTTAATCCTCCTTGGTTTGTGTGTCTCTTATTTTGGCCCTTAAATTTGTTTTAATAACTCTATTGGTTTGTGAATCATCCTTTTAATTTTATTTTTACTCCAATTGAGTCTGTTTTTTTTTTTTTAATTTTATCTCATTCTTTTTTTTTATAATTTATTCATTCTTTATGGTTTTAGAAAATTTGCTTTAACACTTTATTTTGAATCTGTTGTTTGATCTCACATTGTTTATGTGTTTTTGTTTACATTCTTTCGCATATTTTTGAATTGTTATTTATTGTATTCATTTTAAAATTTTTTTATATATTTCTTATTTTTTTAAATATTTATATAATATTTAATTTAAACAGTATTACACATTATACCTTACATGTACCTATAAAATTCTTATTAAAATCATTTTTATTTCACGTATATATATATATTAGTTTTATATTATTTTATGCATATAAAATTTCCTTATGTATTTACACATTTGCATCTATATTTATCTTTTATATATATATATATATATATATATATATAATTTTTTTAAAGTACTTCATTTCAAATTATCTTTCGCTTATTTAATTTGGTGTACATTTTCGTTTTATTTGTTTATGTATTAATTTGTTTATTTTCACTTTCTACCATTTATTTATTATATATAAATTTTATATTAAATTATTTTATACAATGTATATATAATAAGCTTTATATTATTTTAGATATGTATTTTTATTTTAAATCTATCTATGTATATATATTTATCTTATAAATCTTGTTATATACCTTTATTTCATGTTCATTTGTCATGTATTTGCTCCATGTTATATCATTATGATTTCAACTCCAACTTTTGTCTAATTTCAAACCAAACACATTAGATCATTTTTTTTAAAATTAGCTAGTCTAAATAATTTTTAAAATAATGTGATATTTCGTGTTTATGAAATACGAGAAATTGCGCCCTAACTTACCGGGCTTCAATTTTCTCGTTAATCTTAAAACAACCAAATATCCTTTTAAATTTCAAAGCATAATAATTTCAATACAAATTTAAAGACAGACTTGTGATCGAGAGTTCAAACGTCGTGTCCTAACTTACTGGGTGCGATATTTTATTACTTCGAGACGAGAGAGTCTTAAACATTCTTTTCAATTTATTCAACTTGTTTTTAACAAAAAGGGATCGTATTTTAAAAGTCATCCAAGTTTTCGAATATTCGATATTAAGACACTAATTAGTCAACTAGGTACCAATTTTGGGCGTATCGAGGGTGCTAATCCTTCCTCGCGCGCAACCGACTCCCGAACCCATTTTCTTATTTCGTAGACCAAAATAGTTGTTTTGATAAATCGAACCGTTTATTAAAAACTACTTTTCGAGGTGACCCGATCACACCTCAACAAAAAAAGATTGGTGGTGACTCCCGTTTTCTATTTTTCATTTTCAAACCCTAAGGTCGTTCCCCCTTTTTTTCAAAAAATGGTTTCGATAGATATTATCTAGAAGACTAGATATTATATATGAACATTCTAGTTATTAGATATTTGTGAAATTAAGGGTAAGGATGTTGATATGTGTCAACAATCCTACGATCATTAAATTCTATAAATAGGGGTAAGAACTTTCTTTTTTTTTTTTTTTGTGTGTAATAGAGAAATGTGTGTCTAATTGTAAGTGTATTGTGCATTACTAAAAATGTTCTTTTCTCTTATAATTGTAAGTCTTGGTTATAGAGACACTCCTCTACGTTGCTTAGATTTATTCTCCTACTAGTTGCCAGGTGGTCAGTGGACTGACTTCTTTAAGATGGATAAATGTGTTAAGCCGGAAAGTAGCCCATCACCCGACAGAAAAAAGAAATATATATATCAAAATTCACCTGCACTCTAGTACGGTAGTACCATTACAGCAAATCACTACAGCAAAACAGGGCTTTAGCGGCGTTTGGACAAAAAACACCACAAATATTATACATTAAAAAGCCGCTAAAGACCTAGAAATAGCGGCGTTTTTGGGTAAAATGCAGCTAAAAATAGAGAAATAGCGGCGTTTGTAAATAGACGCTGTGAAAGATTGAACAATAGCGGTGTTTCTACAAAAACGGCGTCTGTAAACAGACGCCGCTAATAAATTGAGCAATAACGGCGTTTGAATAAAAACCTCGCTGAAGAACTGAGCAATAGCGATGTTATTGTACAAACGCCGCTGAAAACTGAGCAATAGCGGTGTTTTTACATAAACGCCGTTGAAAAACTGAGCAATAGCGGCGTTTTTATACAAACGCTGCTGAAAGCTGAGCAATAGCGGCGTTTGTATAAAAACGACGCTAATAAACTAAGCAATAGCGGCATTTTTTATATAAACGCTGCTAATAAACGGAGCAATAGCGGCATTTTTATACAAAAGCCGCTAAAAGTTGAACAGCCATTTTTGTGTATGGACTCGTTTCGATTTGATCCGATTTAATTTTCATATTTTTTTCTTATTCTTGTTTTGAATTATATTTTATTTTGATACATTCACTTACAAGCAATGAGAAAGTTTCGTTTTAGTTACTTAATTATGAAAAGTTACAAATTGCTAACTAAAATATTTAAAAGTTTTCATTTAAGTTACAAAGCTATTAAAATTGATTTAGGGTTTAATGTTTAGTACATTAATTTTATGGTTTAGGGTGTGTTATTTTGGGTTATGAGTTTAGTATTTTAAAGTTTGTTATTTAGGGTTTAGTGTTTAGGGTTTAAGATCTTAGTGTTTAGTGGTATTAAGGTTTAAGTGTTAGTGGTTACGGGTTAGGGGATTAGGGTTAGGGGTTTAGGGGTTAAGGGTTTATAGTTTATGTTTTGTGGCTTAGGATTTAGGGTATAGGGGTTGGGGTTTAGGGGTTTATAATTTGTGGTTTAGGCTTTATTGTTTTATAATTTGTGATTTAAAAATTGCATACACAAAACAACGCCGTTTTCTGCGCTGCTAAAAAATTAATTTCAATATTCCATGACCCCGATTATTATTTCCCCAAACCCTAAATTTCCTAAGTCCCCAAAAATTTCCCAATTAAAAATTTCCCAAAATCCCGAAACCAAAATCCCTCAAATCAATTTCCCTTAATTTAAATCCCCAAAATCCCTAGAATCCTATAACCCCGAAGTTGTTGGATTCAACCATCGTTCACTAATCCTTCCTTTTATTATGAAACTGTCTTCCCATAACCCTGAATGGTAAGTATCTATGTTTATTTCTTTAAAATAGGTTCAAATTTTTATCCTTAATTTATATATTATATAATTGTAAAGAGAAAATATGAATTTTAATATTAAAATTATCATTATATAGTTTGGGGTTTGGGGTTATGTGTTACAATTTAGGGTTTGGATTTGGGTTTGGGGTAATGTACTGGGGTTTGGGGTTAAAACTTTTTAATTTATATATTAAATAATTTATTATATAATTGTAAAAGAGATATTATGAAATTTAATACATAAAAATGATCATTATAGTTTTTTAGACCTTTTTAATTTCATTTTTGTGTACGTGCTAGTATATTTTTATTCTATTGTCGGCTTAGATATAATATAAAAGAAATTATAAATAGTTTTAAATTTTGTTCAAATTTTAAATTGTTCAAATTGTAAATGTTTATTACTATCATTGGCAGTGTTTTTTTTATAGTAGACAATACCGGCATTTTTATGCAAACGCCACAAAAACAATTTTACATTTATATAAAACGTCGTCGTTTTCAGTGGAAATTGTAGTGTCATTACCGGCGCTTCAAATAAAACGCCGGAAAAACTTAACAATAGCGGCACTTTGTTTAAAAATGCTGCTAAAGACTATTCGAACTCGAAATCCGAAATTTGTTATTCCAGATGACTTGAATAATTCGAATAACTTGATTCGATTAACTCAAATTAAATTATAATTTTTACAATAGTAAAAATACAATTTCATCATTTTATAGCCTATATCTTTATCATTTATAAATGATTAAATCAAATTTTTATCATTTTTAAGAAGAGTCAAAGTATAATTTTACTTTTACTAATTTCAAATTTTAAAAAAATTTAAGGACCTAAATGCAATATTTTTCATTTAGGGTAGGCCTACGCCACTGCCTTACATACCCCCCAAACCCCCGTACAAAATTATTAATTCTAGTTTTTGAATCCTATTGATAACTGGCTGTGTGTTTGGTGTTTTTTGGTTTGTAAGTCTACGTGAAAACTGCGTGGATGCCAATATGTTACCCAAATTAGATAAACAGTACACGGGTAAAAATTTTCAATCAAGGAACAACGCAAACACATTTCCAGTGCAATTAATGATACAGGCGACCATAATATTCTATCCAATTCTCAGTAATATCAGGTGCCTACAAGGCATCTCACGATTTGCTATAGTTTAGGAACTGATTTTCCTCCTCCTTTCCATGCAATGAGAGTAAAGCCTGTGCAAACCATTCTCAAACAAAGGACATGGGTTTTGATCAAAATTCACACTCATCATCACAATCCATCATGCAACAAATCAACCAAGCTCATGAATATGATATATAGATATATAACCCAATTTTTTATCAGTGGATTTGATTCCAAATAACCCAATTTTTTTTTATCTCAATTAGAAAAAAACTTAATATAAATACATATAAATGTTTATCATATTTTATAATAAATGAATAATAAAAAAAATTACTTATGGAGTTGAAAAAAATTTTAGAACATGATTCGGTGAACATTGTGTCAAATGGATGCTTAATTTACACAATCAGCATTGCATGAGTATTACAATGAAAGTCTTTATCAACACATTGACCCCTCTAATTTCATTTTCTTTTTCATTTATATCCTTACTTTTTTTTATTATTTTTAAAAAAATTTTGATTTTTTCAAGTCGAATTGAATTTTGTTCACCCTTAGTTAGATATAATCATAGTAATGAGCGTGGAGATTAATTATAGTAAAAATGTAAAATAATTATTTAAGATACTAGATTAAAATTTCTATATAATTGAATTTAAAATTAAAAAAAACTATTAGTAAATAAAAAAAAACTATTAGTAAAGAGGGTATATAGATATAGCAAAAGAAAAAGAGAAGGCACTTGTGGCATGTTGGTATTATTGTTGGCTATTGGCCCCTTAATGAACTTTCTCTCCCTTTGGGGTGCATGCATGGTAATCTAACTCTAAAAATTGAATTAAACATTAAAAAATTACCACATTTAATCAAAAAATAACATAGGTATCACATTAAAAAAATGTTATTAAATTGAAATACCAAATTTCGCATTAAACCTATATTATTTGCAGTTTATCTATACAATATATTAAATGCCCGATTAAGTTAATTTTACTTATTAATCGAGTTTCAATTAAAAAATTATCAAATATTTTATATTTTATAAAATAATTTTTTACACACCATAGTTTATTTATTTATATATATATTTCACATTATTTGTATTTTATAAGAATTAAAGTGTGTGATGAATAAAAAAGAAAAGCAAATAAGGACACTGTACTGTAATCATGATGACACATAAGCATACTAGCTAAGATAAGCTAAGCTTCCAAAATTCTTTTATTTTATTTGGTATTATAACTTATTTGATCCTTTAGTTTTTAAAAATATTATTTTAATTCTTTATTTAAATTTTTTTTGTTTCTTCTAATTTTTAAACTTGTGTTTTTATCAAATCATTCCAAATAGAAGAAAAATTAACGTTTTTTTAACTTTTCTAATGTGACATATACGTGCATTATCTTGTAAATAACACGTTAGCATTTAATTGATTTTTTTTAAAATTTAAAACTTCATAAAAATTATAAAAATATTTTTAAAATTTAAAAATTATTTATAAAATTATAAAATATTAAAAACATTTAATAATATAAATTTTAAAAAACATTAATTAAATGCTGAAATGTTATTAACAGGTAATTCATGTTTATACCATATTAACAAAGTTAACAAATATTAATTGTTTCATTCATTTTGAGGTGAAATGATTAAAATACAAATTTAAAGACTAAAAAAGAAAAAAATTAAAGTAATAAAATTTTACAAATGTATTTGTAATAAATACAAATAAAGTGAAATCGTTCGAGTTAAATTAGAAAAATTAATAATGTTAAATTAAAATATTGTACAATATAACTATTTTTATGTTAGAACATACAAATTTGAAACAATATATATTATTTGATAACTTTTTTAAAGCAAAATAATAAAAAAAAAGATATTTTAGTATGATAAACTTGAATCACTAATCTCTTATTTAGATTCCATAATTATTATTTTAGTAAAATTTTGATATATTTTTTAGATTTTTTTAAAAATTATATATATATTTTTAAAATACAAATTTTAAAATGTTTATAAATATTTTGAATTTTAAAAATTATTTTTCAAAATTTGAAAATTATTTTTTTTTTATTTTGTAATTTTTGTTAAAAGAGACCAATTTGCTCATTCTTAAAATTGACAGGGACCAAAAGGTATTTATACTAATCTGTTATTCGAATTATTCGAGTTATTCGAATTGTAAAAATTTAACTCGACTCGAACTCGAATTCCGAAATTTCTTATTCGAGTTGGCTCAAATAATTCGAATATCTTGATTCGATTAGCTTTAAATTTGAATTTTTTTCGTTTTTTCGAATCGAATTGAATTTGTTCACCCCTAGTTAGATGTAGCGTGGAGATTAATTATAATAAAAATGTAAAATGATTTTTTAAGATACTAGATTAAAATTTTTATATAATTGAATTTATAATTTATTTTAAAATTAAAAAAAATTAGTAAAGTGGGTATATGAATATAGCAAAAGAAAAAGAGACGTTGAAGCAACGTAGCGTTGTTGTTGGCTACTAGGCATCATGTCATCCTTTTTGATGAATGAACGCTACACAAGGGGTTTTTTTTGGTTAAATTATGCTGTTGGTCCTACTACTTACATATAGTTTGAGGTTTAAAGTCACTCTTCCTACTTTTTTCAATTTAAAATTTTTAATTTGTTAGTAGTTTGTATTAAAACTTATCAATTTATATGTTAATTTATTTGCTATGTCATATGAAGACAGCATAACAAAAGTTTGAAAAAAAATACTTATAATTTTAATGTCCAGAGTAAGATTTTTAATTAAAAATAAAAAAATTAAATCCTTTTTAATTCTCTAAATACATAAATTAAATCTCTAAATAGGGTTAATTTTTCGGTTTATTTATATGTAAAATGTTTTACAAAAAATATCTTCTGTATTTTCTTGTATTTTTTTACAGAAAACAACTTGGTCAACGGAAAATAAATATTCTTGAAAAGTATAAATCAATTTTCGAAAAAAAGCTTATCTATAGATAATTTTATTTTTATATAAAATTTAACTTAAATCAAGCTTAATATTATTAATTATATTGATAATAATTTTTATTTTTATTTTTAAAATTATTAAAATATTATTTTTTTCAATATTATTAATTTAGTGACATAATAAATTATTAATACAATTTATTATTATAATAAATTATTTAATATTTCAATTCTATTTTAATAATTAATTTTAAAAATAATAATTTTAAATAATTTTCTTCACGTATTATTGAAAATATTCAATATTAATATTTTAATAATAAATATTTATTACAATTATAAATATATTAATAATAAATATTTTTAGTATAAATGTTAAAAAAGTCATAAGTCTATATACTCTTCACAAATCGCAATTTAGTCTCTGTACTTTTATTTTCAAGGATTTAGTCCTTCTATTTTTCATATTTGAAAATTAAGTCCAATTATTGATATTGTTCAATTTTTTAGGTTAATTTTGTTGAGCTCACATTTTTAAATAAAAAAAATACTCACTTGGTACTTTTAATTGTTGGCTATTGGCCCCCTATTGAACCTTCTCTGTCCCTTTGGGTTGCATGCATGGGCCCAGACACAAATACATAAAAATTTTGAAGATTTGTGGTAACCGTCATAGTGGGTCCCAATCTCCCAACAAACATCCGCCAAAGCCTTTTAGGCAGCTTATCACCTTTTTGATGAATGAACACTACACGACGGGTTGTTTTTTTGGGTTAATTTATGCTGTTGGTCCTAATACTTGCATAGAGTTTGAGATTCAAAGTCAATCTTCCTACTTTTTCAATTTGTTTGTAGTTTGTATTAAAACTTATCAATTTATATGTTAATTTATTTGCCATGTTATATGAAGACAGCATAACAAAAATTTGAAAAAAAATACTTTTGGTTTTAATGTCTGAAGTAACATTTTTAATTAAAAAATAAAAAATTAAATCTTTTTAATTCTCTAAATACATAAATTAAATCTCAAATTTTAACCTTTTTTTTTTTCACTCACTATCCAAGCCATCTCAAAATTGAAGGAATAGATGCATGCATACATACATACTCAAACATTGACATGCATACATTGAAATGAAAAAACTACTCCACTGCCTTACGCTCCCCCCACCCAGGGGCGAAGCCAGAAAAAAATTTCAGGGGGGGCTGGATGAAATTTTAATATTTTATAATTTATATCTTTATAATTTATAAAGGATTAAATTGAATTTTTATAATTTTAGGGTGGGCCAAAGTGTAATTTTACCTTTACTAATTTAAAATTTTAAAAAAATTTTAAGGGCCAAAAAAGAAATTTTACATTTTAGGGGGGGCCGGGGCCCATGCCTGCCCCCCTCGCTTCGCCCCTACCCCCACCCCCTCTTTTCCTTGCTGCTTCCTACGTCCCTCTTTTCCTGTAACAAACCTTGCTGCTCCCTACATCCCTGGGACTATGCAATCATAGTCAAGCAAAGGACAGGCACCAAAAATAGTTTCACAGCCGCATGAAATATTTGTAATATTTTAAAAAAATTTAAAATTTTAAAATAATTTAAGGACCAAAAGACAATATTTTCAATTTTGGGGCAGGGCTAAGCCACTGCCTTACTTATCCTCCCCCCGGGGCGCGCGCCCCTCTTTCCTGTGTGTCTGTGCTGCTCCAAGGACATAATGATAATCGACCCTATGCTGCGTGCTGCTCCAAAAACAATTTCCGCAGATGACTCTGATGCATTTTGGAAAATCGCATGAAATATTACTTCAAAAGGCAAGTATCACTAACGCCCCTGTTGAGCAGACAATTGCTGCTCCCTTCTTCACCTATGCTACCTACGTTCTTTTCGTTTTGTCCTTCATGCTCCTTTTCGTTCTTTTTTATTTTATATCAGATATTAGAGTTTTTTGTAAGGGGAGGAAGAAGCCTAAGCGCAGCATGTCGTTAAGGAACCGGAGGAAAGTGGATGTGAAAGCGTTTTTTGTTTGTAAGGGGAGGAAGAAGTCTAAGCGCAGCATTAGATGAACAGTGCACCATGGGATGAGAGATTGCTGGAGATTACATAATAATAATAACTTAATAATCAAAAGAAATTACATTATATAAACAAAAACGTTCTATATGTTCTTTTACGATTCTGCTTGCCAAAACCACACACGCATATACGTGAAATACCATAACTCTGCATACTTTGCATTAATGCAAGCTACTGTATTTAATACAAGAGAAGGAACGTTCACAACGGTCTAACAGACTAACTACTTTTACTTTTAGCTCAAACAACTAACTAGTCATTAACTTCTTTAACCTTAACACTGCTATACATGGAGATTACATAAACAAAAATTCTTATATCTAACTCCTTTCTTTTCTTTTAGGATTCTGCTATACAAAATAACCCTTTCATTTAGGGTTTTTTATTTGAGAAGGACAAATGTTTTTTGATTTTAGGTACACAGACCACTTAATATACCAGAAATTACAGCAAACCATACATTTAATAACAAATAAGAAAGAAAATAGAAATGATATTCATTAACCATCCTTTTAGATTCACATAATGGGAGTAAACAAAAGTTATAATATCTAATACCCAAAAACAACCACTCATTTGAATACTCATAAACAAAAGAAAACAGAAATGACATACTCAATCAAAATTCACATATAAAGAACTTGACCAGGTTTTCATGCTCCTTTCTTGACCAGGTTGGCTCCGACAGCCATCATATATAGATGTTAACATGGCTAAGCTATACAAAAGACTTGGTTTATCGTCTTCCTCCCGGTAAAGCCCCCTCTTTATGTTGAAGGCTTTGAACATCTCATGAACTCTGTCCTCATAGTAAATGTTTGCAGGGTGGAGCCCCTTCTTGATGAGGTTGGCTCCGAGAGCCATTCTCATGTTCCTCGTTCTTGACTCGGACAACACCATAAGCTTAACCATGATCACAAGATAAGTCCTAACATCATTTTCTAACCCCAGTCTGGTTAAATACCTTGCAGCTAGATGAATATGTCCTGTTGTACACAATGTAGCAAGCAACCTTTCTGAAGCAAGAGGACAGAGATAGAAGCCGGAACTTATCATTTTTGCTACGACGGCTAAAGCATTTCTGTTACATTTCGGAAATGGTGGGTCAACAGATGGTCGTGGGGATGGTCGTGGGGTATTCTGTGAGATAGAGGAAAGTAGTTTAGAAAGATTAAGAGGAGATTTTCTTGGGAAGGCCATGGTGAAAGAAGGAAAAAAAAAAAACTTAAACGGTTTTGTGGGGGATGAGCAGGAGGGCGTTTGATATATAGGACTTTGGCTCTGATATATGGTAAATTTCCAGTTTTCATCCCTCTAATATAATCACATTTAGGATTTAATCTTTGTATTTTGATTTTTAATTTAACATAATAATTTGGATCTCTACTTTTTAAAATGACATTAGTTAATTGAAATAGTTATTATCTTCCAATATTTGGGTTAAAATGCATACAGCAAAAGAAAAAGAGACGGCATTTGTGGCCTGTTAGTGTTGAAGCAATGTAGCGTTGTTGTTGGCTACTAGGCATCATGTCATCCTTTTTGATGAATGAACGCTACACAAGGGGTTTTTTTTGGTTAAATTATGCTGTTGGTCCTACTACTTACATATAGTTTGAGATTTAAAGTCAATCTTCCTACTTTTTTCAATTTAAAATTTTTAATTTGTTAGTAGTTTGTATTAAAACTCATCAATTTATATGTTAATTTATTTGCCATGTAATATGAAGACAGCATAACAAAAGTTTGAAAAAAAATACTTATAATTTTAATGTCCAGAGTAAGATTTTTAATTAAAAATAAAAAAATTAAATCCTTTTTAATTCTCTAAATACATAAATTAAATCTCTAAATAGGGTTAATTTTTCGGTTTATTTATATGTAAAATGTTTTACAAAAAATATCTTCTGTATTTTCTTGTATTTGTTTTACAGAAAACAACTTGGTCAACGAAAAATAAATATTCTTGAAAAGTATAAATCAATTTTCGAAAAAAAGCTTATCTATAGATAATTTTATTTTTATATAAAATTTAACTTAAATCAAGCTTAATATTATTAATTATGTTGATAATAATTTTTATTTTTATTTTTAAAATTATTAAAATATTATTTTTTTCAATATTATTAATTTAGTGACATAATAAATTATTAATACAATTTATTATTATAATAAATTATTTAATATTTCAATTCTATTTTAATAATTAATTTTAAAAATAATAATTTTAAATAATTTTCTTCACGTATTATTGAAAATATTCAATATTAATATTTTAATAATAAATATTTATTACAATTATAAATATATTAATAATAAATACTTTTAGTATAAATGTTAAAAAAGTCATAAGTCTATATACTCTTCACAAATCGCAATTTAGTCTCTATACTTTTGTTTTCAAGGATTTAGTCCCTTTATTTTTCATATTTGAAAATTAAGTCCAATTATTGATGTTGTTCAATTTTTTAGGTTAATTTTGTTGATCTCACATTTTTAAATAAAAAAATACTCACTTGGTACTTTTAATTGTTGGCTATTGGCCCCCTATTGAACCTTCTCTCTCCCTTTGGGTTGCATGCATGGGCCCAGACACAAATACATAAAAATTTTGAAGATTTGTGGTAACCGTCATAGTGGGTCCCAATCTCCCAACAAAAATCAGCCAAAGCCTTTTAGGCAGCTTGTCACCTTTTTGATGAATGAACACTACACGACGGGTTGTTTTTTTGGGTTAATTTATGCTGTTGGTCCTAATACTTGCATAGAGTTTGAGATTCAAAGTCAATCTTCCTACTTTTTCAATTTGTTTGTAGTTTGTATTAAAACTTATCAATTTATATGTTAATTTATTTGCCATGTTATATGAAGACAGCATAACAAAAATTTGAAAAAAAATACTTTTAGTTTTAATGTCTGAAGTAACATTTGTAATTAAAAAATAAAAAAATTAAATCTTTTTAATTCTCTAAATACATAAATTAAATCTCAAATTTTAACCTTTTTTTTTTCACTCACTATCCAAGCCATCTCAAAATTGAAGGAATAGATGCATGCATACATACCTACTCAAACATTGACATGCATACATTGAAATGAAAAAACTACTCCACTGCCTTACGCTCCCCCCACCCAGGGGCGAAGCTAGAAAAAAATTTCAGGGGGGGCTGGATGAAATTTTAATTTTTTATAATTTATATCTTTATAATTTATAAAGGATTAAATTGAAATTTTATAACTTTAGGGTGGGCCAAAGTGCAATTTTACCTTTACTAATTTAAAATTTTAAAAAAATTTTAAGGGCCAAAAAAGAAATTTTACATTTTAGGAGGGGCAGGGGCCCATGCCTGCCCCCCCGCTTCGCCCCTGCCCCCACCCCCCTCTTTTCCTTGCTGCTCCCTAAGTCCCTCTTTTCCTGTAACAAACCTTGCTGCTCCCTACGTCCCTGGGACTATGCAATCATAGTCAAGCAAAGGACAGGCACCAAAAATAGCTTCACAGCCGCATGAAATATTTGTAATATTTTAAAAAAATTTAAAATTTTAAAATAATTTAAGGACCTAAAGACAATATTTTCAATTTTGGGGCAGGGCTAAGCCACTGCCTTACTTATCCTCCCCCCGGGGCGCGCCCCCCTCTTTCCTGTGTGTCTGTGCTGCTCCAAGGACATAATGATAATCGACCCTATGCTGCGTGCTGCTCCAAAAACAATTTCCGCAGATGACTCTGATGCATTTTGGAAAATCGCATGAAATATTACTTCAAAAGGCAAGTATCACTAACGCCCCTGTTGAGCAGACAATTGCTGCTCCCTTCTTCACCTATGCTACCTACGTTCTTTTCGTTTTGTCCTTCATGCTCCTTTTCGTTCTTTTTTATTTTATATCAGATATTAGAGTTTTTTGTAAGGGGAGGAAGAAGCCTAAGCGCAGCATGTCGTTAAGGAACCGGAGGAAAGTGGATGTGAAAGCGTTTTTTGTTTGTAAGGGGAGGAAGAAGTCTAAGCGCAGCATTAGATGAACAGTGCACCATGGGATGAGAGATTGCTGGAGATTACATAATAATAATAACTTAATAATCAAAAGAAATTACATTATATAAACAAAAACGTTCTATATGTTCTTTTACGATTCTGCTTGCCAAAACCACACACGCATATACGTGAAATACCATAACTCTGCATACTTTGCATTAATGCAAGCTACTGTATTTAATACAAGAGAAGGAACGTTCACAACGGTCTAACAGACTAACTACTTTTACTTTTAGCTCAAACAACTAACTAGTCATTAACTTCTTTAACCTTAACACTGCTATACATGGAGATTACATAAACAAAAATTCTTATATCTAACTCATTTCTTTTCTTTTACGATTCTGCTATACAAAAAAACCCTTTCATTTAGGGTTTTTTATTTGAGAAGGACAAATGTTTTTTGATTTTAGGTACACAGACCACTTAATATACCAGAAATTACAGCAAACCATACATTTAATAACAAATAAGAAAGAAAATAGAAATGATATTCATTAACCATCCTTTTAGATTCACATAATGGGAGTAAAAAATAGATTCACATAATGAAAAAAATAGAAATTTCGTATCATATCTTATCTTTATTCATATTTAGCACAATATCTTTCTAAAAAGTTAAAATCGTTATGTTAAACTATTAAAATATATAATTTTTATTAAATCCATATATTAAATTGAATAAAAAATAATATAGGTACCACATTATAAAAATGTATCAAACTCGGGTACCGAATAATATATTAAACCAATAATATATCTATACTATCATTCAATTTAAAAAAATTAAAAATCATACTTTTTACAAAATAAATTATATTATATAAATATGTTTTTATCTTCTTATATTTTTATATAAACTCAAAAAAAATCTACAAAAAATAAAATTTAAATCTTCAACTTTATCATTTGACATAATTTTTAATAAATATATACTTTTAAATAATTTTTTTATCGTGATCTAATATTTTTAATAAGATATATTTATCACTTGATAAATTTATTTCTTTTTTAAAATTATATCATCCGTTAATCATTTTACACTAGTTTATTGATTTTCAAATTTTACTATTTACCTTTTAGATTTATGATATTTATATTTAACAATACTATTTATTTTAAATAATTTAAATTACATTCAAAGTCATTAAACTATAAGGAAAATTACGTGTTGGTTATTCAACTTTAAAAAGTTACAAAATATTTTTTAATTATTCAAAAATTTTTATTTAAGTCGCTGAATTGTTGAAATCGTTGTTGTATTGTCTTTTCTGTTCTCATCACCTATACCAATCGAAAGCTCTAATTCATTTTATTTTCTATTTTTCTTTCAAAAAACAACTTTGAACATCATGGGATTTGAACCCTAACCAAGTGATAGCCAAGTACTAGGTATGCTAAGGTAAGGCATATAAACTTTTTAGTTAAAAAGTTCGATTTTCCACAGGCGCAACATACATAATTAATATTTCCAACAAGACTAATAGTGACACCTTTCTTATGAGTTTGCAAGTTGCATTTATTGTTGTATATAAAAATTTGTTGGATCCAAAATCGATATTTTATAAAGGTAAGGTGTTTCTAGAAAACTTTCTTAAGAATAATTAGTTCCTTTCCATGTGCAGAAGGATCCGAAAATTCAATACTTTTACTCGAATGGAACAATCAAAAACTCTAATTCATTTTCTTTTTTATAGTTTTTTTTTTCTTTATAAAACAACTTTAAACATTATGAAACTATGAATCAAAATCCAAACGATTTTCTTAACCATCAAATCGACTTGGCATCTAAAATATGTTTCTCTATTGATTGATGGATACTAGACTTGACCCAAAAAAATTAGCCTAAAATTTTGCCCAAGCCCGACCCGAATAAAAATGTTAAAACTCGAGCCCGACCCAACCCGCCCATATTAATTTTTAAATTATTTTTATATAATATTAAAAAATATAAACCATCAAAAATACTAAAAACATCAAAATAAATATTTCTCAACAAATTGAAAATAAATTTTAAAAAATATGTATACTTAAATAACACTAAAATAGATGCAACTTGATAAGCAAATGCCTCTAAAATAATAATAAAATTAACAACTGTCTTTAAAATAATAACAAAATTAACAATAAAATAAGTTTTATATAATATTTAAATAATAACAATAAAATAATAGCAACATAATAGTAAAATTATAGCAAAATAAGGAGAAAAAAATAAGAATTGAAAAAATAATTTTTTTTTGTCATTTAGTAAATTCAAGTCAGGCTGAGCCAGGCCCAGGCTAAAAATACCTTACCCGAGGCCTAGCCCGTTTTTAAACGAGTCATTTTTTTTGTTTGTCCAAACCTATTTTTCGAGCCTATATTTTTGCACCAACCCTTTCACATTTCGGGCAGACTATCGGGCCAAACCAGGTAGCCTAACTCATGCACACCTCTAATGGTTACTAATCCACCGTATCGATCATCAAATCAACTTTAAAAAAAATTTAATATCCTCGTGACTAAATAAAAAACTTTTGACATTAGGTTACAATGAGATGATGATTAAAAATTATTGTTGAGCCCAATTTCTTCCCGAGCCCAATCAAACCAGCCCAAATTAAACACCCCACTAAAACGACCACTAAACCAATCACCTCACTAAACCGACCACTAACTCCATCACACTACTAAACCATCCACTACCTCCATCACCCCCACTAACTCCATCACCTCACTTGCCTATAAGTTGTAAAATTTGGCTATAAAAGAGAAAAAAAAAAAAAAAAAGGATTGTAGGTGGGATCAAGATCAATAGAAGGAACAGTATTTTCGAGTACACAAATTGCAAAGAAATCGTTTTTCGATTTAGGTGATTTTCTTTTTTCCGCTACTTTTTTTTCCTTCCATTTGTTTTTTTCTTATTGTTTGCCATATAATTTTTTTAAAATTCTCTTTTATTCCTTGGTTTTAAAATTTTACATGATTCGTATCTTATGTACTCCTATACATCATTATGTTGTATGTATATACACGTTTTATATTAATTTTTTTTTACTCAATGCATATATTGTTAGTTTCATAATATTTTACGTATATATTTTATTTTAAATCTATATATATATATATTTTTCACATATATTTTTCTTGTAATCTATGTATATAATTTATTTCTTTAAGAACCCTATTTTATTATACATTTTTGTTAATTTCAAACATTTTTATATATTATTACTTGTATATAAATTATTTATGTTAAGTTTTTCATTTCATGTATATTATTTCTTTGGATTGATATAAATTATTTTGTATGTTACTTATTTTGATTTTCTTCTTAAATAATATTTATTTTAAATTCATTTATATATTACTATTTAGTATATTATTTATTCTTACTTTTTATTATTTATTTTAAACTTTTGTATGATGATTTCAAATTTTCATTCTTTCATATTGTTTATTTTTTTTTATTTTTTTAAATTGTTACATTTTATTTTTTTTTCAATTTGTTTTACATTTTTAAATTCTTTAGTCTTGGATTATCGATGTTAGCATTAAATTAACACATGTAGTGCAGTTATTGCTATCATGTGTTTTATTAGTATATTAGTGTAGCATTTATTTCGTGAATTACTATTTTTGGGTTTTATATTATCATTCCATCGTATTTCATTCGCTTGGAAGGCCGCCTTTCAACATCGTTTAAGTTTTGAAATCTTTTTTATTTCAAAAGTTTTCAAAATAAAGGCAATGTTCGGTATTTAAAGAATTCAAAGGATCGTGCCCTAATGTACTGGGTTTCGTTTTCTTTGCTCGTTTTGAATATTCGAATATCCTCTTAAAGCCAAAACGCACATTTTAAAGGCAAGCTCACATCTGAAGGTCAAAAATGTTGTGTCCTAACGTACTGGATGTAATGTTTTACCTCGAGGTGAGATTGTCTTTAATACACATTTGTCTTACCTAAATGTTTTAAAAGCCAATAAAAGGAGGATCGCATTTTGAACTCTGTCCAAATCTTTAATTTTCGACATTTAAGACACTAATTAATCAATTAAGTACCAATTTTGGGTGTGTCGAGGGCGCTAATCCTTCCTCGTACGTAACCGACTCCCGAACCCGTTTTCTTAAAATTCGTGGACCAAAATGTTTTATAAGGTGGCATTAATTACACCTCAAAAAGGATTGGTGGCAACTCCCAATTTTCGTTTTCAAAAGTCGATTCCCGTTATTTCAAAAAAATGGTTTTGACAGCTTAGCGACTCCACTGGGGACCAATAAGAGAGTCGAGCTGTAAATTGATTATTTTCTATCTTTTTGTCGAAATTTAGAAATTTAGTTTTTTCTAAATACACGATCTTCGCATTGCATTTTCTGTGCCCTTGTTGAATTTGCTCTATTGTAACGACCCAAATTCCACGGGCACCGAAAAAGTGAGTTTAGGGCCTCCGTCTTAGGAAAGACGAATCTTAGGGCCTCCATCTTAGGAAAATAAGTCCGTAAATATTTATTAAAAATATTTATGAGGTTAGTTATGAATTGAATTAGATTTTGATTAAGAGAATTTAATTCAATTAGAAATAATTAGTAGAAAAGACTAAATTGAATAGAATGCAAAGATTTAATTATAGAATAGAAAAATGTTAAAGGATTAAATTAGTAATTAGACCACAAAAGTGACATGTGTGTATTATAGAATAAATACATATGTATTTATATTATTGGTACAAATGTATATTAGATATATATATTTATTTACTTATTAATTAAGTAAAATAATAATTATTAATAATTATGTAATATTATATTTTATTAAATTGTTGTGATAAAAACAAGTGTATGGTGTGGATTAGTGCATGTGTCATAATATGTATGTGTACAAATGTAGTTAATATATTAGTTATTATATTAGATATTTATGATAACTAATTGATTAAAGTAAATAAAACAAATAAATAAAGAATAAAAGAAATAAAGAAAAGAAAGAATAGAACAGAGAAAGAAAACGTAAAGCAGGAAAGAAGAAAGAAAAAGAAAGAAAGAAAGAAAAAGGAAATTTTAGGGTTTTGAAGTTTCAAGTTAATTTGGTAAGTTTAATTAAGCCATTTTCTTGTGATTTTAATGTTTTTGAAGCTTTAGAGTTTAATACTCTTGAATTTGTGTAGAAATATTGAAAGATGATAGACTTTTGAATAGGGTATATGTTGAGTAAATGATGGAATTAGGGATTTATTTGATAAAATTGTTGATTTGAATTGATTTAAGGACTTAATTGTAAAATGGGCTGTAAGTTTTGAGTTTTAGGGACTAATTTGAAAGAAATTCGAAACTATGGAAAAATGATGAAAATTTGATAGTTATATGGAAGTTTTGATACAAATGGAATAAGGAAATAATGTGAATTGTTAAAAGTAAGAAGATTGTGGTTAGGACAAAGTTGGTATTAAGGAAAAAGTTGTATGGAAAGTTAGAAATTTATATGAAATATGTTTATTATTAATTAATTGTAATTATGCTAATTTTCGTAGCAAACAAGGAAACTGAGACGCCCAATACGAAAGGGAAGGAAAAAGTGATCGAGGAGTAACTTGAGAGAGAAATCGGTTTGTATTATCCTAATTCAAGTTATTTACTATTATGTGTTTAATTTATTTAATATATGTGCATGGAATTGGAATTGAAATAAGTAGTGATATTTAATTTGAATGTGATTGGATATGATTGATGATTATATATGTATGTGAAATTGAATAGCATGATTGAATTGAGTAGTGTGGATATGTATATGAATTTGAAATTTGAAATTATACTATTAATGTGATTGCATTGAATTAGAATGATTTGACCAATTGAAAATGGAAATGAAGTGAAAATATGTGAAATGTGAAATTGAAGCAAGTTATGCTTGAATTGAAAAATATGTGAGAAAATGTGGCCAAAGAGCAAATGATGTGAATTTGATTGAAAACACGAAAAAGTGATTGAAACTGATATGTATTTCCGATACCCTATTAACTAGTCGGGCTTAGTGGATATAGTTGGCATGCCATAGGATTGGAAGTGTTCAGGGTTACTTCGACCTCGAGTCGATGAGACACTTGGAGTGTCATATTGCTTCGGATAGATTTGATGAAGTACTGGGTACCACCTTACTTCAGCTAGGCTGATGAGACACTGGGTGTCAACTTTGCTTCGAACTATCCGATAAGGCACTGGGTGCCAATATGGTGGGTTGGTTGGATCCATGTATCCACCAAAGTCCGAGTCATGTTAATAGGGGTAACTATGTGAAATGAGAAAATCTACTAAACTTGATCATTTGAACCATTAAATGAACAATGAAAGCAATGTTGTGAATTGAAATGAGAAATGATGTTATGTGTTATGAGTTGAAGGTATGAATCAAGGTTCTTGAATGGTTCCTATTGAGATTTGAAATGGATATGTATATGTGTTTGAGAGATGAACCAGAGGTTTATAAATGATTGGAACTCCATTGTTGAGAAATTGATTTGAATGTTAAAAGTGTCACATTAATTAAATGATGATTTAGCATGAATTTATATGTTTGAAGTATTATTTATCTATGTATGTTATGATATATGTGTATAATTCCATATTTGAATTATCATAATACAACTGAGTATTCCCAATACTCAGTGTACGGTTGTTTTCCGTGCGCAGGTTAGGTAAAGTTAAGGTCAGGCTCAGCATCCGAATCAATCCCGACTTCAGCTCAAATTTTGGTGATGTGTATATAACTTTTAGAAAGGTGGCATGTACTAGGTTTAATGTTTGTCACTTGTAAATGTTCAATATTTTGAATGTTAATATGGTTTATAAACCTTAAGAAGTTTTTGGAATGAATGAATGAATATTTACTAAGTTTGGAAATAAAATGAGTGACATTTGATTAATATGTATAAGCCAATGATTTGGGCATGTATTAGCTATGTTTAATGGGTAAAAATAGCTTTAAAATAGAGAATTATACAGTTTTCACATGGCCAAGACACATGGGCGTGTGCCCAGGCCATGTGGCAAAGTCAGTGTTACCCACGGGCTGGCCACATGGCCATGTCCCAGGCCACACGGGTGTGTGCTCAAGCCACACGGGTGTGTGCCCAAACCACATGGGTTTCTCCCGAACCACACAGCCATGTGCCCCTATTTTCAAAGAAAAATTTTTAAAGTTCCCGGTTTAATCTCAAATCAATTTCTAAACCTATTTTAGGCCCCGTAGGCCTATATTAAGAATTATTTGATGAAAATTAGATGGTTTTAAATTGAAACTCAAATTTATGCCTCGTTTTTATTTCGTATGTTAGTGTATAAGTCCGATAATACCTCGTGACCCTATTCCAGCGACGGTTTGGGGTTAAAGGGTGTTACATCTATTTTGTTGAATCCTTGGATATGCTCGCATCATATTGCATGACCGTCATGGTCACACGTCTTAAGTGGGAATGAGAAACTATGTTTTCGTGAGGTTTTCACCTCCGCATGGGCTAGGGGATCTCTTTCGGGGTTCATCTGTACTTATGTCTTTGTGAGGTTTTCACCTCCGCATGGGCATAAGGAAATGTATTTCCCTAAACCGAACTTGATCCATATGAACCTATAATGGGTGAGGATTGAGGAATCTGCTGGTTCAAGTACCTTTCCTTTAGAACTAAACCACATATAGTGAACCCTAAGAGCCTACCCTAGTTAGGGCTAGGCCAAACCTTAGTGGTCACCCAAATAGGTGCTCTAAGTTGTTTATTTTTCCTGTACTAACATGTTCCGTTTTGTTTGTGATTGCATCGCATCGCAGTGCATTACATTATCTTAGAAAGGAGGTGTTGATTACTATTCGATTGCTAAATAGAAAGCTTGTCATAAGGAACGAATTTCTTGATAAAGTAGATTATAATACAGTCGTCTGAATATGTCCAAGTAAACACAACGGAAGAAGGTTGATAGTTCTCGGAGGAATGCAAAACTTTGCTCGAGGGATTCAAATTGACAAGGACCATGCAAGAGCCGTCACGTCTCAACTTTCTTAAGGGAGCTAATGAGTATCACGAGTATAAGCGAGTGATGGATCATGGCCCGGATCAAGCAAGGAGGAGTTAATAGAGACACCTTTTGGAAAATTCACCATAACGGTCGGATATGAGAAAAGGGATTGGTGTCTTCGCTTGGAATATGAGGGCAAAGTTACATATGTAGTCCGTTTTATGTAAAAAATTTTGCTTTCTAGAAAAGTTCTTCTAAGGGAATTGAATTCAGAATCAACGCCTTTCTTTTTTTCCATTTATTTCATATATTTGTATTACATTGCATCGTATGCATTACATTTCACAAAAGAACCTTATTAATTAGAGATCATATTACAATTACCCTGGAACATCGCTACTACACTCGAAGAAAAACGAAAGCTATGGATCAGAGATTGGAAAAGTTGGAACAGATGCAAGAACAGTTGGCCAGGATCTAACAAGAGATGAGGGATCAAATGCTGGAATCCCCGAAAAGCATGCTAGAATCCTAAAATAACATGATAAGCCAGCTCACACAGCTATTTAAGGGAGGGTCTGACAAAGGAAAAGGCCCTATGGTTGATACTGGAAATGATAATGAATACTCTGCTTGTCCTACAAGCTTTGCCCTAATGAACATTCAACCATAACCACCGAAGATGTCTGTTAATATTAGACCTCAGTATCAATCTGGTACCTCCGTACCAGTAAATTTCCTAATAGGTTCAAGTTCATACCCCGAAGACCATCCTATAACCCTTGATGTCCCCGACTTCGATAATGCGGTAGAAGTGGAAAAGGCAAAGGCGGACTTCCTAAACAGTTCGAAGACCGATGCAAATGGTTGGAGGAGAAGTTCAATGCATTGGAAAGTGCTGATAACCAATGCAGAGTGGATGCTAAGGAGTTGGGTCTGGTCCCAGATCTAGTACTCCCTCCAAAGTTCAAGATTCTAGAGTTCGAAAGGTACAACGGGACTAGCTGTCCTGAGGCTCATACCACAATATTATGTCGGAGAATGATGGAATATGTTAACAACGACCAATTGTTGATTCACTGTTTCCAGGATAGTTTGACTGGGACTGTAGCCAAGTGGTACAATCAGCTGAGTCGTACTCAAGTCAAATCATGGAATGACTTAGCGCAGGCCTTCATGAAGCAGTATGGCCATGTAATTGATATAACTCCTGACAGCATCACGTTACAGAACATGGAAAAGAAGTCGAGCGAAAGCTTCAGGCAATATGCACAGAGGTGGAAGGAAGTAGCCACGTAAGTACAACCACCTCTTTTAGATAGGGAAATATCAATACTTTTCATCAACACTCTAAAGGCCCTGTTTATTAACCATATGTTGGGCAGCACTACCATGAGCTTCCCAGATATAATAATGTCCAGCGAGATGACAGAAAATGTGGGAAGATAGATACAGGAGTGAGCACCTAAAGGTCAACCCCAAAGAGAAATAAAAATGAAGTGAGCAATGTGAGCAAAGGGTATTCCAAATTGGTCACTGTAAGCCAGCCAAAAGCCGTGACTTCTAGCTTTCAAGGCCCCTCAAGGCGCGAATCCGGCTCTGGGCTAAACTCAAAAAAATTCCAGTTCACTCCCATCCCGATGACTTATAAGGAGTTATACCAAAATCTGTTTGATGTGCGTGTGGTAGCTCCGTTCTACTCGAAACCCGTGCAACCTCCATACCCAAAGTGGTACAATGAAAACGCCCAATGCGAATACCACGCGGGAATCACGGGGCACTCGATAGAAAATTGTATCCCTTTTAAGAAGTTAGTCGAAAAGATTGTCAACATGGGTATTGTGAAGTTTGACAACCAGTCCGGTGTAGAAAATCCGTTACCCAACCATGTTGATAAGGGGGTAAATGTGATAATTGAGGATGTGAGAAAGAAAATTTAACTTTTGTATACCTTGGAGTGTTTTGAACAATGGGACGATAGAAGAGATTCCTGTATTTTTTAGGGTTACTCTAGAGTAATATTCAAAACACACTTGTTGCTTTAAGCCTAAAGCCAATAAGAATTCTTTTGTGAAATAGGCTTATGTCCAGCATTCTTTATTTTCAATAGAATGCATCTTCATTTCTTATTTCAAACAATTGTTCTTCTTTATTGTCATTTTATTCATGATTACATTCTTAAATTCTATTGTTTTTCGGATCTTGCTTCACCCACATAATAGGTCTCTAGATATCAATGATATGAGTGGTACTGCTCTAACTTAAAATCTCTTTTTGAGCGAGATATGTGTTTAATGGGATCTCAGGACTTTGAAGATGACTAAGGTTGAAGCTTATCTTCTGATCTATTGATGACGGTGATGAGAAACAAATCTCATGTTGCAAAGAAATGGTGGAACCCATAATCTTTTTCTATATGGGGCATGTATGTCGCCGGGCTGATTTCGCCAAAAGCCTCTGACAAGTAGCGATACATATTTTTGTGGTCGTTGATTACGTTTCCAAATGGACGGAGGCTGCTTCATGTACCAATGACGCGAGGTCAATAGCCAGCGGATGCTATGTCAGTATGGAGTACCAAAAGATCACATCTGACGATGTACTAAATTTAAACAGCAGCACGATATCAGAAGCGTCCGGTCTATTTAAGATTAAACACCATATTGCCCGAAAATAAATGGTGCAAAAAAAAAGGATCGTGGGAGCCTCTACCATAACCTCTATCAGGGCAACGCTTTTCTCGTTGATTTATGGAATAAATGCAGTTTTGTCTGCTAAAGTTGAGTTTTCTTCTCCACGAGTTTTGGCAGAGTGGGAGTTGAATAAATTCAGTTCTGATGATGGTCGAAAATTATCTGTCACGATCAAATACACCAAGATAATACGAAGTGATGATGAAAAGATCGTCCAAAAATTTATCAAGAAAACTTAGTTTTGAGAAGGATCCTTCCCATACAAAAGAATCTCAGAGGAAATAGATGTCGAATTGGAAATGACCTTATCCCTTGAGGTACATTGATATTGACTAAGATGGATAGCAAAAACTTGCCTGGCCCTGCGAATTTGGAATTAATCAAAAAATACTTCGCTTTCAAAAAGAAGAAGAGAAAAAGGAAAAAAGAGGGAAAAAGAAAAAACAAAAAAAAGAAAATAAAGAGAAAAACAAAAAGAAATAAAAAGAAAAGGAGAGGCCAAGGCGAAAACCAGCAAATGGCACTTTGAGACCAAAGGGGATTTGAGTTGAAAACTCGAAAAAGTGGGGCATGCGATAGTTTTTTTTATGCTTGAGTTGACAATAAGGAAATATGTTACATCTGAGGGCATTGACAAAGTACTTCGGATCCTCTAAAGATATATTGAGCTCAAAATGATCATCAAGAAGTTTGTACAGAAGAGCTCAGGCTGCGATATCTGGGGCACCTAGTTTTCTATCTTACCCATGTTTCTGAAGCACCTAGTTTTCTATCTTACCCATGTTTGCTATCCTTGATTACCTTATCTTTTCGAAATACGCCCCAATCAATTTTATTTTATTACCTTGGATATCTTTGATAATTTAATTGTTTCGAGCTATGCTCTTAATTAATTTCATTCTTGTCCTTTGTTGTGATCTCTTTCAAGCATTTTTCATTGAAGTAATGATTAATGAACTAATAATACTTTCACAAAAGGAGTTCTGCTTATTACTCTAGAAGTCTCTAAATAATACGAGAGCTTGAAACAGGACTATTGTTTAGAACTTACCAAGCCTAAGGGTTGGAATTGTCCGAGAGACTACCCCTTAAAACTTTCTGTCAAAGGCAAATATTGCATTGGTAACACAATATTGACAAATAACGAGCAATGTCAACCCAAGCTTTAAAAGGGATTATTCTCGAGAGAAAAATGATATTTTGCATCCATGCAAATATCAGGCATACACATCCGGTCATGACAGCCAAGGAATAGTGTAACGGACCAAATTGATGGAAGAAAAGTCAAATCCTATATCCTTGAATTATGGTGGGAATGAATTTCCCCTAAGTTGCATGAGAGGGTTTGAAGATAGTATGTCCCAGAAGTACAGTGGGCTAGACCTTGAAAGTATAGTAGGGCAAACCAGTTGAACAAAATGGGATTGGTTTTACGAGTTCTCTGTCAGAAAATATCAACCGAGCAAGAAGTCTCACATCAATGAAATGATAACCTTAACACATAAAGAATAATGACAACCTAAAAAAAGATTATTTTCATAGCTTTCTGTATTCATACAAATATCACTCATAATATATTTAGTTAGGAGCATTTAACTTATTTTGATCATGGCATCCTAATCATTTGGCATAAGCATAAACCCCAGGAAATTACTTCTACAGATGGATTCCCAGTAGACAGTGAGCAAGATTGATTAAAAATTACAGATCTTATCTCCCTAAGCAGTAGGGGAGCGGATCGAAGATGGTGAGCCTTATCCCACTGAGCAGGAGTGGAACAGGCTAAATATAGCAAATCTCATCCCACTGGCAGGAGTGGAACAGATCAAATTTCGACGAATCTTATCTCCATGTATCGGCAATGGGGCAGATTCAAACCTCCAGCCTTATCCCACTGAGCAGGAGTGGAACAAGCTAAATATAGCAGATCTCATCCCACTAGCAGGAGTGGAACAGATCAAATTTAGACGAATCTTATCTCCATGTATCGGCAATTATCCCACTGAGTAGGAGTGGAACAGGCTAAATATAGCAGATCTCATCCCACTGGTAGGAGTAGAATAGATCAAATTTTGACGAATCTTATCTCCATGTATCGGCAATGGAGCAGATTTAAACCACCAGCCTTATCCCACTGAGCAGAAGTGGAACGGGCTAAATATAGCAAATCCCATCCCACTGGCAGGAGTGGAACAGATCAAATTTCGGCGGATCTTATCTCCATGTATCGGTGATAGAGTAATTCAAACCACCAGTTTTAACCCCCTAAGTAGTAGGTAACAGGCTAAAATTTACAGATCTTAGCTCTCCAAGCAGTGGTGGAGCAGGTCGAAGACTCGCCTTAACCCCCTAAGCAGTTGGGTAATAGGCTAAAATTTACAGATCTTGGCTCGCCGAGCAGTGGTGGAGCAGGTCGAAGACTCACTTTAACCCCCTAAGCAGTAGGGTAACAGGCTAAAATTTATAGATCTTGGCTCACCGAGTAATGGTGGAGCAGGTCGAAGACTCGCCTTAACCCCCTAAGCAGTAGGGTAACAGGCTAAAATTCACAGATCTTGGCTCACTGAGTAGTGGTGGAGCAGGTTGAAGACTCGCCTTAACCCACTAAGCAGTAGGGTAACAGGTTAAAAACTACAGATCTTGTCTCCCTAAGCGGTAGTGGAGTAGATCGAAGACGGTGAACCTTAACTCCCTAAGCAGTAGGGTAACAGGCTAAAAATTACAGCAAATCTTATCTTCAAGGGGCAAGAGCAGAGCAGAGCCACTAGAACATATCAAAATACCTATTCCTTACTCTGAAGGACACAGTGGATTGGAATAAGGCTACTCGAAGAAGATGAGCGTCAAGGGTCAAGATTCAGCAAGACCGGGCAAAATTGGCCTTTGTAATCTTTGCTTCGTTCCCATTACATGACAACGAGCAAAGAGGGGCAGCTGTTGAGCCCAATTTCTGCCCGGGCCCAATCAAACCAGCCCAAATTAAACACCTCACTAAACCGACCACTAACTCTATCACCCTACTAAACCATTCACTACCTCCATCACCCCCACTAACTCTATCACCTCACTTGCCTATAAGTTGTAAAATTTGGCTATAAAAGAGAAAAAAAAAAAAAGGATTGTAGGGGGGATCAAGATTAATAGAAAGAACAGTATTTTCAAGTACACAAATTGCAAAGAAATCTTTTTTCGATTTAGGTGATCTTCTTTTTTCCGCTACTTTTTTTTCCTTCCATTTGTTTTTTTTCTTATTATTTGCCATATAATTTTTTTAAAATTCTCTTTTATTCCTTGGTTTTAAAATTTTACATGATTCGTATCTTATATACTCTTATACATCATTATGTTGTATGTATATACACGTTTTATATTATTTTTTTACTCAATGCATATATTGTTAGTTTCATAATATTTTACGTTAAATATATATATATTCACATATATTTTTCTCGTAATCTATGTATATAATTTATTTCTTTAAGAACCCTATTTTATTATACATTTTTGCTAATTTCAAACATTTTTATATATTATTACTTGTATATAAATTATTTATATTAAGTTTTCCATTTCATGTATATTATTTCTTTGGATTGATATAAATTATTTTGTATGTTACTTATTTTGATTTTCTTCTTAAATAATATTTATTTTAAATTCATTTATATATTACTATTTAGTATATTATTTATTCTTACTTTTTATTATTTATTTTAAACTTTTGTATGATGATTTCAAATTTTCATTCTTTCATATTGTTTATTTTTTTTTTTTTTTAAAACTTGTTACATTTTATTTGTTTCAATTTGTTTTACATTTTTAAATTCTTTAGTCTTGGATTATCGATGTTAGCATTAAATTAACACATGTGGTGCAGCTATTGCTATCATGTGTTTTGTTAGTATCTTAGTGTAGCATTTATTTCGTGAATTACTATTTTTGGGTTTTATATTATCATTCCATCGTATTTCATTCGCTTGGAAGGCCGCCTTTCAATATCGTTTAAGCTCTGAAATCTTTTTTATTTCAAAAGTTTTCAAAATAAAGGCAATGTTCGGTATTTAAAGAATTCAAAGGATCATGCCCTAACATACTGGATTTCGTTTTCTTTGCTCGTTTTGCATATTCGAATATCCTCTTAAAGCCAAAACGCACGTTTTAAAGGCAAGCTCACATCTGAGGGTCAAAAATGTTGTGTCCTAACGTACTGGATGTAATGTTTTACCTCGAGGTGAGATAGTCTTTAATACACATTTGACTTACCTAAATGTTTTAAAAGCCAATAAAAGGAGGATCGCATTTTGAACTCTGTCCAAATCTTTAATTTTCGACATTTAAGATACTAATTAATCAATTAAGTACCAATTTTGGGCATGTCGAGGGTGCTAATCCTTTCTCATACATAACTGACTCCCGAACCTATTTTCTTAAAATTCGTGGACCAAAATGTTTTATAAGGTGGCCCAATTACACCTCAAAAAAGATTAGGTGCGACTCCCAATTTTCGTTTTCAAAAGTCGATTCCCGTTGTTTCAAAAAAATGGTTTCGACAATTATCATTAAAGATATTAAAACAAATTTATAACTAATCAATAATTATTATCAAAATCAAAATTGTATATTCTGTATATAATAACAATAAATAAAGTTGATATTTATTAGGAATGGTGATTAGGGGCGCTTCTGTTAACCTAAATAACACGAGTTAATAATTCAAATAATTATCAATCATTATACAAATAAAATATTTTTTAAGATTAAAAAATAAATAATGAGATTTATGAATCCGCCAAATTACGAATATAAATATCGGAAAAGATGTAATCCTGCACGAGATCAGTTTTTGCCACCGCTGTTGCTTTTGGTTTCTTCCCAATAAATAACGTCAAGCATCTGGTCTTGCAGGAAATGTAATAAGTCCGCCAGTCTCCCCACCTCTGGTCGTTTCTGGCTAAAAGAGACTGGTCTAAGAACGACTTTCCCATCAACAAGCAAATGCCCTAAAAAGAACAAGGAGATTAAATTTGTTGACAATGGCAGTAAGCAACAGACATCATCTTGAATTCTTTAAACTACCCACCTCCATCAACATCTTCGTTATATTCTTCCAGTGAATCCCGATAAACGCCTTCTACAAGAGGTAACCCTAGACAAACATAACCCAATTCTAAACACTGAACCCCGATAAATGAGAACACCATGTAAACCCTAATAAATGAGAAATGCAATTACCTTGAAGTTTATAAGCCATCCTCTCAGACATAACAGCACGAAACCCAGTATACCTCGTTAGTCTACCACCAACGGCGTATATTCTCCTTTTCGCTTCCTCTTCACTACAAACAAAAAAGAAAAATAAAACCCAATTCTCAAATTCTAGGGAAAAAAAACGCAAATTTGAAGGAATAAAAAACCTGCCGACAACATAAGCGAGGGTTTTAACATAGAAATCAATCTTTTCTTCTAATGAAGGTTCTCCCTGGAATTCGAAAGTGATAAGCCAAAGCTCATCATCACCACATCCTCCAACCCATGGAAATTGCGGTCTATAAAGGACTTTCCCATCAGCAAAAATATCCCCTGGTAATCAATCCACCAATAAAAAAGAGATTAAATTTGTTGACAATGGGAACTTCAATGGCTATAAGCAGCAAACTTCCTCTTTAAACTACCAACCTGCATAATAATGATATCGGCTACAATACCAAACTGGTAAAACCCAGCGTACATGAGGTAACTCTGTAGAAACATAGTGCCAATTGATTTTAGAACAAAGTGAATGCCTCATCAATTGTAAGTTCAAAAACATCACAAAAGCAATTGGGGAAAACCGTTTAAACCCTAATAAATTAGTATAGAAAGCAATCACATCGAGAGGTTTAAAACCCTAAAACAGCTAAGAACACATCACACACAATGAAAACTAATGTTAATTCTTTTTTCTTTCTGAAAACCCATTGTTTCAAAAAACCCATTTCTTCTTCCAATTACACTAGAAAAAGGGAAAATCATGTAAACCCTAAACCCTAGTAAATGAGAAATGATATTACCTCTAAGTTTATCGACCAAATCCAAAGAGAAAAAAGCACGAAACCCAGTATACCTCGTTGTACAAACAGAGTATATTCTCTTTTTTGCTTCCTCTTCACTACAAGATCAGAACAAACAAAAAAGAAAATAAAACCCAGATTTAATGAAATTTGAAGGAATAATTATTATTTAAAAACCTGCCGACAACAGAAGCTAGGGTTTTAACATAGGCATCGATCATTTCTTCTTTCAAAGGTTTCGGGCGTTCTGGGAAGTCCAAAATGATAAGCCAATGATCATAATAACTCTCATCTAGGAGAACCGATGGTCGTGGGCTACTGCAGTTAGGAGATGGGTCGTTCAAAGGCAAGTAGGCGGACCCGGATGTCTTGGTTCGGGTCAGGATTTTGGTTGCTTCGGGGATAAAAACTGGGGTTTTGTTGAAGAGAGCAACAGTGAGGCGAGAACGGGAAGGAAAGGAAGAAGAAGAAGAAGAAGAAGTGAGGGCGCGGCTTAAAAGGGTTGATAGAGATCGTCGGGCATTGAGGCAAGCCATTTACCGGCCTGATAATAAGCTTTGTTTCTTCTACACTACTAGATTGAGATTGAGATTGTAATAAAGACCAGAAGTTCACCAATTTATTATTAGATTTGTGTAAATCATATCATATCATATACTTCTAATTTATTTGTATCATATCATATCTTTTCTTATTTAAAAATTTGAATCCCACCCTCTCTTAATGTTTATATAAACATTGAATTCCTGAAATTTAAATCTTCTAACTTTGTCCTTTTACATAATCTTTTAATTAATATATTTATTTTTTAAATAATTATTTTATCGTAATCTAATAATTATTCTGTTTAATAATTTAGGATAAATCTTTTGTAAAGTCTCTAAGATATATTTATCACTTCATAATTTTTATTTCTCTTTTAAAATTATACCATTTATTATATATTTTAAACTTGTTGATTGATTTTCAAATTTTATTATTTGATATTTATATTTAACAATACTATTTCCCTTTTTCAAACACTGAAGCAAAACCCCAGTTCCCCTTTTCCAAACTTTTTCCTCAGCCGAAACAGCAAAGCCAAGACCATTATCAAAAAAGGGCCCTGATTTCAAATGGGTGCGGTTCTAAAACGAAGGAGACAAGGCTCCGACGATGCTACCCGAAACAGGTACTCCTTACCCCTTTTTTGAATGGAGCAAAGTGAAATATCAAAAAAAATGCGAAAAGAATCGAATGGAGATGCGAAAATAAAAGATGAAAAAAAGAAAAGGAAAAAAAAATCACCTTCTTGCTATTTGATTGTACGAAAATTACACTCAAAGATTTGCTATTTCTTTTGTATTTCTCTGTGACTTCCTATTGAAGGAAAAAAAAGATCCCTTTTACATGTTTTTCGAAGGCTTTATATAGCCTTCTTTTTACCACTGTTTGATGCCGATTATTCGGCCTCCTTGCAGATACGGGCGAAGGTCGTGGAGCCGTGATGGAGTGGGACATCGACGTGGGAGGGAGGCGCGCAACGTACGGCACTTGGGGACTGATTTGGGGCTTGCGGCGCTGATCTCCCTGATGCTAGGGTTTGCCAAGTGCATTTGGGGTTTTGGGGTAGTTGGGCTTAGTTTTGGGCTAGGTCTAGTTGGGTAATTTAGGCTTGTAACTGTTAAATGGGCCCCGGGCTAAATTTAGGCCCTACAATATATATCTAAAATTTTAAAAAATAATTAAAAAATAATATTAAAAATTTTTAAAAATATATATTATAAACTTTTCAAATATACATTTTAAAGTTAATAATAAAAAAATAAAACAAAATAAACAAAATAAAATAAGAAAAAAATAAAATTTAAAAGTAAAAAAAATTAAAAAGACAAAATTTGGAAAAAAAAGTACAAAAATAAGAAAAAGACAAAATTATGACAAAAGGTAAAAAACGGGCAGAGGTAGTGGCCCCATTTAAAATGGCTCCACCCAAAATGGTAAATTTTTTTAAAAATCCTCCGTTTTTCAGAATTTTCAAAAATAGGTAGTACAATGAATGTCTCTATCAACACATTGTCCACTTATTGTTTTTCTTTTTCATTTATATCCTTAATTATTTTTTATTACCATTCCTTATTTTTACCTTATTATTCTTTCTCTTTTACATTCTTTTGTATTTTTAAATTTATAATAATAATAAAGTAAGGTATCATTATCAAAACAATTTTTTACTTTCCCATTTATTAATAGCTTTTAAATTATTAATTTCATCAATTTAATTTAAAAGTCTTAAAAAAATAAATTATTCATTCACTCTAATATTTTATCGGTTACATGTCTAGTTAGATTGAAAGGACTAAATTGCATAAAATAATATTTAAATAATTTTTTCTTTCCAAACTCGGATCTGTGGTCCCGTAACCACTGTTCCGATTTCTATCAAAAATGGGATATTACAAGAAGTGGAAAGTTATGAACATGAAAATTTGATGTTTGATGAGCTCATACATTGGTGTTTATATAACTAACATGATTTTGAGGATATGTGTTAGGCTTTTGGCCATATTGTTTGGAATATGTTTTGTATGCTTACCTTATATGTGAAATAATGGTACGTTAAATTTCATGTTAAACGAATGTATTAAACATTAAACGCTTAATCTGTTTTATTTCCTTTGCTTTATAGTACTTCGGAAGCTCGTTGGGTTAGAAGCTTGGCTGAAATATCTCATACTATTACTATCCAACAGCCCATTTCGATATATATAAAAAATTTATTTTAGTTATAATGGCTTGTATAGGATAATTTAGCCAATGTTGGCTTAAAACTATTTTGTTGTAAATAGCCATTAGAATGGCTTGAGTTGGACCTATTTTGATATGTATATGAATGTGTGGCTTAAGGTGTTTGTGGTGTTAAATGTGGTTGAGTAACAGACAATTTATGAATATGATAATGTATGGTTTGAGATAATATGATCAAATAAATATGCAAATATGTAATTTATATGGTCAATTAGGTAAGATTGATTACTTGAATATATGGAGATTACACGAATTAATAATTCAAATAATTATGACTCTTCTAATATTGAACAAATAAAATAGTTTTTAAAATTAAAAAAAATAAATAATGAGATTTATGAATCCACCAAATCGGTTTCTTAAATTGGAAAAGATCTGGTCCTAGCCCTGGGTTTCGGTTTCATCCATTTTACGAATATAAACATCGTCTAATATCTGGCCCACCAACAAACTTAGCGACAGCCTCGTCGGCGTTAAGTTTGGTCTTAAAACGACTTCCCCATCAACAAGCAAATCACCTAATAAGAAAAAGGAGATTAAATTTGTTGACAATGGCAGTAAGCAACAAACATCATCTTGAATTCTTTAAACTACCCACCTCCATCAACATCTTCGTCATATTCGAGCTCTGAATCCCGATAAACGCCTTCTACAAGAGGAAACCCTAGACAAACATAACCCAATTCTAAGCACTGAACCCTAATAAATGAGGACACCATGTAAACCTTAATAAATGAGAAATGCAATTACCTTGAAGTTCATAAGCCATCTCCTCAGAAATAACAGCACGAAACCCAGTATACTTCGTTAGTTTACCACCAACTGCGTATATCCTCCTTTTCGCTTCCTCTTCACTACAAACAGAAAAAGATAAATAAAACCCATTTCTCAAATTCCAGGAAAAAAGGCAAATTTGAAGGAATAAAAAACCTGCCGACAACAGAAGCGAGGATTTTAACATAGAAATCGATATTTCTCGGAGATTTGAAATTGATAAGCCAAAGATCATAATCAGCGCGCCCTCCAACACTGTGCTGCGGGGGTCTATGAATCACATTCCCATCAACAAATAAATCCCCTGAGAAAAAAGAGATTAAATTTATTGACAATGGGAACTTCAATGGCTATAAGCAACAAGCTTCATCTTTAAACTACCCACCTCCATTATAATAATCTCGGCCACAATACCAAACTGGTAAAACCCAGCGTACACGAGGTAACTCTGTAGAAACAAAATGGCAATTGATTTTAGAACGAAGTGGATGCCTCATCAATTGTAAGTTCAAAAACACTCACAAAAGCAATTTGGGAAAACCGTTTAAACGCTAATAAATTAGTATAAACAGCAATCACATCGGGAGGTTTAAAACCCTAAAACAGCTAAGAACACATCACAGACAATGAAAACCAATGTTAATTCTTTTTTCTTTCTGAAAACCCATTGTTTCAAAAAACCCATTTCTTCTTCCAATAACACTAGAAAAAGGGAAAACCATGTAAACCCTAAACCCTAGTAAATGAGAAATGAAATTACCTCTAAGTTCTTCGACCATATCCTCAGGAAAAAAAGCACGAAACCCAGTATACCTCGTTGTACAAACAGAGTATATTCTCTTTTTCGCTTCCTCTTCACTACAAGATCAGAACAAACAAAAAAGAAAAATAAAACCCAAATTTAATGAAATCTGAAGGAATAATTATAATTTAAAAACCTGCCGACAACAGAAGCGAGAGTTTTAACATAGGTATCGATCATTTCTTCTTCCAAAGGTTTTGGGCGTTCTGGGAATTCCAAAATGATAAGCCAATGGTCGTAATTACGGCAATCTAGGAAAACCGATGGTAATCGGGAAGGGTCGCGAAAAGGCGAGTAGGGGGACCCATATGTCTTGTTTCGGGTCAGGATTTTGGTTGAATAGGGGATAAAAACTGGTGTTTTGTTGAGGAGAGCAACAGTGAGGCGAGAACGGGAAGGAAAGGAAAAAGAAGAAGAAGAAGCAGTGAGGGCGCGGCTTAAAAGAGTTGATAGAGATCGTCGGGCATTGAGGCAAGCCATTTTCCGGCAACGCTGGTTCTCTCTGATAATAAGCTTTGTTTCTTCTGCACTACTAGATTGGGATTGTAATAAAGACTACAAGTTCACCGATTTATTATTAGAAAAGACAGAAATTTTGTGTAAATCATATCATATCATATCATATACTTCCTTCTTTTCATCTAATTTATTAGTATCATATCTTTGTATCTAATTTTAAAATTTGAATCCCACCCTGCTGTGTCTGTATTAATGTTTATATAAAGATTTAATTCTTGAAATTTAAATCTTCTAACTTTATCCTTTTACGTAATCTTTTAACAAATATATTTATTTTTAAATAATTATTTTTTTGTAATCTAATAATTATTCTGTTTAATAATTTAAGATAAATCTTTTGTAAAATGTTTTAGATATATTTATCACTTGATAATTTTATTTCTTTTTTTTAAATTATACTATTTATTAAATATTTTACACTTGTTGATTGATTTTTAAATTTTATTATTTGATATTTATATTTAAGGATACTATTTATTTTAAATAATTTAAATTACATTCAAAGTCATTAAAATATTTATTTAATTATTCGAAAGTTTTTATTTAAGTTATTAAATTGTTAAAATTATTGTTGTATGGCTTTTTCTGTTCTCATCACCTAAACCTAATTCAATTTTTTTTCATAAAACAGCTTTGAACATCGTGAATTTATGAACTAAAATCTAAATTGTTTTCTTATCCAATCTCTAACATTAGCCATTATATCAACTTGAATCAAAAGTATATTTTTCTACTAGTTAATGGGTACTGATCAACCGTACCCATAGTTAACTCACCGTTTGAAGCTCATTAGCCAAACTTTAAAAAAGAAAAAACTTACTATCCTAGTGACTGAAACATAAACTTTAAAAAGTTACAAAATATTATTTAATTATTTAAAATTTTTTATTTAAGTCATTGAATTGTTGAAATCATTGTTGTACAGTCTTTTCTGTTCTCATCGCCTACGCCAATCATTGTGATGGCATAATTGGGATCATGTGATGGCGTCATATAAAGACAAGTATAAAAAATTGTTTGCAGTCTACTTCAGAATCTATTTCAATGGTGTTTTTCAAATTATTTTCTTGAGTATTCTATGACGGCTCCCTCTTATTTTTTTTTTTGTCATATATATGTTTTAGAACGCTAGAAAAATCTAAAAACGCGATTTCTTGCAGTTCATAGTACAAATTCATCAAATCGACACTGTAGGCCCAAAATTTTACCCGGGCCCTTTAAAACACAAACCCAACAAGCAGAACCTAATAACCAAACCCACTAAAACTAACCCAAAGCCCATTAAACCCCAGACCCAAAACAACCAGCCTAACTAACTAACCCACCTCAGACCCAATTAAGCAAACCCTAAAACAGAAGCAGCAACTTGCGCTGCAAATCCCAGATCGGTGTCGCTCCACACCCTATGCACGCCCTCCGCGTCACGCGCCGTTATTCGCGCCACCCACGACCTCCGGTATCTTTGCCCGTATCTGCCAAGAGGCCGAATATTCGACATCAAACAGTTGTAATCCAAGCTATAAAAAGCCGTTTTCAATATTGTAAAAGGGGACTTGTTTTTGTTTATACGCGAATACACACACAATTAAAACAGAGAAATAATACGAAAACTTCGATTTCACACGGAAATATCAAAAAGCATAGTCGAATTTGAAGGTTTTTTCTTCTTAAATTGGTATTTTATTTCCTTTTTCTATTTTTTTGAGGTTATTATATATATACATATTTTTAATTTTTTTTAAAAGAAAAGCATACCTTTTCGGATTTTCGGCCGCCGCGAACGGCAGTAGCCAGCCGAAATCTCGTCAGAGTTCCCTGGGCCTGCAGAGAACAAAGGGGAAAAGGGGGTTTTGGTTTCTGAAAAATAAGAGGAGTATGAAAATTTTTGGGGAAAAATTGGTTTTTATACTATACTAAACCGGCGCCGTTTCATGGGCCTCAAAATGGCCCCAAAACGACATCATTTTGGGGCCGACCCGAGTTTGACCCGACCCAGAGCCTAGGATCCGCATGTTTTTGGACTGAGGGTCTATTTGCGCCCTCAATCCTCCCGCTTTTCAGGCCGTTTTCAATTGGGTCTCTTTTGAGTTTTCGTTCCTCTTAATTTGGCCAGATAATTTCATTTTTATTTCATTTCAATCCTTTTTTGTTGCATTTCTGGGGTGGGGTTATTTTCTATTTTGGCCCCCTACATTGCGCGCGCATCACGATTTAGTCCTTTTATCTTCTGTTTATTTTGATTTCACCCCAAAATTTCTGTTTTCGCTCCAATTTGGCCCATTTTTCAATCAATTTGACTATCTTATTATATTACTATTATTTTATTATTATTTTCTATTATTTTTATTATTTTTTCTATTACTATTATTGTAAATATATTAGAATCATTTCTATTAATTTATTATTACTGTTATTTTCTCCTTTATCATTATGATTATTGTTGCCCTTTTATATTTTTATTTCTTTTAGTTTATTCAATATTTTCTTTCGTTCCCTTTATTTTCAACCTTTTTTAAAATTTTCATTTTTTTTTACTTATTGTTTTTGTATGAACCCCAAATTGCCCAGCCCATTCACGTTTTACAGAACCCAAATTTAAACCAAATAAAAAAAACCAAAATAAATTATTACGCAAATGTCCAAGTCCAATTACAAATTAAAATCCAAATTAAACCGACCCAAACAGTGGACCCAATTACAAACCCACTAAAAAAACTAAACCCCTAACCCAGTCGACCTAATACCCAGGCGGCCGATATCCTAAACAATTCAGAAACCCTAGGGTTTCTGAATCACCCCATGTGCGCCGCACCCTCCTCGGTCAAGCCACTCGTACCTCGTCCCAAGGTGCCTCATCCCGAGGTCTGTCGTCGTTTCATCGAAAAGAAAAAGGAGCGGCCTTCCCTCGCTCGTTGACTCCACGATAGACCTGCAAACAAAACACAAAAACGGAAACAAAAACGAGGCAAAGAAGTAAAAGCAATACAAAATGGCAGAGGAACAACAGTAGCAAATAGGACCAAACAGTAGCAATATAGATTTAAAACTCATTGTATTTGGTTATAAAAGAAAGCCAGAAATCGTTTGTAAAAAAAAAACCGCACATTTTGAATACAAAAAAATACTAAAAGGTATCATTTCCAGTCTATTCTCTAGCATATTTTAGATATCGCATCCATTACATACATAAAATAGTAATAAAAATAGAAACTTTTTTACCTTTGATGGCGATTTGAACCTCGAACCCGAAAGGTTTTTTTAGTCTCGTTTTCGATTCTAGGGAGGGATTCGGGTACTTTAAGGGTCAGATTCAGGTTTAGGGGTTTGGTCGATAAGGTCTTTTTTACGAGCTCCGACCACCGCATAGGGCCGCGGGCTCGACGGAGGCGATGGTCCGATGACCGGAGTCTAGCCGACCTCAGGCTAGGGCATGGAGGGCCGATCTCCCCCCTTTGAGAGGATTCTTTGGTTTTTTGAAGGAAAGGGCTGAAAAATGAATTTTTTTTTTTTTGAATTTTTTTGTATTTAAAGCCCATACAAACGACGTCATTTTGGATTGGGTCACTAAGACCCAAAACGGCACCGTTTTACAGTTAGGATCCGTGCGAGTGACCCGACCTAGGGAGGATCCGCTCGTTTTCGAGCCTTGGTCTATTTGCTGGCCAGGTCCTTCCGCTTTTCTGGTGTTATGCAATGTAGTCCTGCGCTCGTTTTGCAATTTGTCCCCACATTTTACATATTGTTTTAGTTTAGTCCTCCTGCTGTGATTGACCAGTATGCTAACAGTGTCGTTTTGAACGGGTGAGGGTAATTGCCCTTTTAACCCCTGTTCTTCACGCGCGCGTTCATCTAGGCCCCTTTTGTTTTGGTTTTTATTTTAATTTGGCCTGAGAACTTGGCTTTGTTTTTAATTTCGTCCGTTTGTTTATTTTCATTACTTATTGATTAAATTAATTACCTTTACTATTATTATCATTATTATTATTATTATTATTATTATTATTATTATTATTATTATTATTATTATTATTATTGTTGTTGTTATTATGCTTACTATTATTATTAGTATTAGTGTATACTTTTATATATGTATATTATTAGTATTGACGATTATTTTCAATATTATTTCTAATATTAATTTCTACGTTTTATTTTTATCACTATCATTTTCATATATATTAGTATATTTTCTTTTTATTATCATTACTATTATTATTATTACTAAACCTATTATTTATTAGTATTTTACTATTATTAGTATTAGTATTATTTTCCACTTAATGCTTATATATATATAGTATGTTTTTTATTATATTTTTAATACTTTATACATTATGGATATACTTTTGTAATATTATTATTATTTCTAATATATGTTTTACGTATATACTTCTAATATTATTATGGCGTATATATTTTTAACGTATATATGTATATATTATGTATATTTTTGATACTATATTAGATATATCTTTTCATGTATATAAATTTTTTCTATTATATTATTTATATATATATTTTTATATGTTATCTTATGTATATTTTTTTAACACTAAATTATGTGTATATTTTACCTATATTATGTGCATATTTTTAAGACTACTATGTATATATTTTTCGTCCCTATTATTACGAGTATATTTTGATATATATATATATGTATATATATATATATTTAGCATTATTAGTATTTTTAAATGTTTTCATTACCCCACTTTTTATTATCATATGTTTATGTATATGTATATCCGTCTTTATTTCGTGTTTAATACTATTATTACCATGTTTAATATCGCGTGCATTGTTATTGTTTTAATATTGTTGCCATATTTATTATCCGTTTCAATGTGTTTCTAACCTTTTATTTATTTTCACTTCATATCAATTTGTTTTTCGTTATCTCAAAACCTCATTCTTTTTTTAATTAATTTCAATCCACGTGGCAACATCTCGATTTAAAACTAAGTCGACGATTTCATCGCTATGTTGGGTGATTTACGCCGGCTCGTGTTGAAACCCGGGCTTCCTTCTAAAGAATCAAAATTTAAAAATTCTTGTCTTTAAAGCGGATCATGATTAAATGTTACATTGAGCTCGAGTTTTTGAAAATCAAGACAACGCGTATTTAACAAGATACCAATTTTGGGCGTCACGAGGGTGCTAATACCTTCCTCGTATGTAACCGATTCCCGAGCCCTATTTTTTCTCTGAATTTTAACGTGGACCTAAACGCGGCCTTCCTGTTACTTAAAAATAAATTTTTCTGTTAAAAAGCAGATTTATTAGGTGTCCGATCACACCTAGAAAAAAGATCGGTGGCGACTCCCTTTTTCTTTAAAATCGAAATTCGATCTTCAAATTTTCAAATAACCACCTTAATTAGCGACCAACGCTAAAAATTTTATGTCGCTACAGTTTTTATATATTCTTTGTATATATTTTTAATTTGCTACCTTTATATAATTTATTTATATTAAATTGTTCTTATATATATTTGTTTTAAAATTTTGCATGGGACATATGTCATTATTTTATGTGCAATCTTTTTCTTATAATACCTATCTTGAAAGTCGTTTATATGCTACATTTTATATTTTATATATCATTTATTCTTTTCTCTATTTTATGATTTGTTTCAAATTTTTGCATCCATTATTTGTTTATATACATATAATTTACTTTTAAATAGTTATTTTTACATTGTCAATTTCAAATTCTTTCTCCTATTGTCAATTTCAAATTCTTTCTCCTTTAAACTTTTTCTATTATTTTTTAGAATATTAAATAGCATAGGTTGTATAACATGTGTGTAGATTGAGTTACATATTTGTATTTTTATGATGATGCCATTTACTTGTATAACATGTTATCCATATATATTTTTCCATTGCTTGAAACTTTGCTTCTATTTTCACGCTTTCAAACAGTTATTCGAATTTAAAAATTCACTGAGGCCAATTCTTGGTTTTCTATTTCCAAAAAAATTAAATAAATATATTTTTGGTTGATTTTAAAATCGTTTTCAAAAGTTTTTTAAAACAAGGTAATGTTTCGTGTTTGAAAGTTCGAAAAATCGTGCCCTAACGTGCTGGGTTGCAGGTTTTTTTTGGTCGTCCAAATGTCTAAATATCCTTTTAACTCCAGGTTTTGGAAGATTAAGGGACGATTTTCGTTTGGAGGGTTAAAATGTTGCATCCTAACGTACTGGGTGTGATGTTTTGTCCTTCTGGAACAAACGGTTCTTAATATTCCAAAACGAGTCGTTCAAATATTTTTCAAAAGAATAATATTTTAAAATCTCTTCAAATTTTCGACAATAAGGACATTTGTTACTCAATTTGATACCAATTTTGGGCGCTACGAGGGTGCTAATCCTTCCTCGTATGTAACCGACTCCCGAACCTGCTTTTTTAAAATTCGTAGACCAAAATGCTTTATAAGGTGGTCTAGTTACACTTTAAAAAAGATTGGTAGTGACTCCATAACTTTTAAAGTCGATCCATATTTTTTTCAAAAATTTAAAAATGGTTTCGACAGACACAACCTACCACATAGTTGTGTGACTCTTGTAGTTAGCTCCAACTATCCATTTTTTGCTTCTTTTGCTTCTTATTTTTTATTATCATTCCTTATTTTTACCTTATTATTCTTTCTCTTTTAAATTCTTTTGTATTTTTAAATTTATAATAATAATAATAATAATAATAATAATAATAATAATAATAATAATAATAATAATAAAGTAAGGAATCATTATCAAAACAATTTTTACTTTCCCATTTATTAATAGCTTTTAAATTATTAATTTCATCAATTTGATTTAAAAGTCTTGAAAAACAAATTACCCATTCACTATAATATATTTCTATAAAATTAAGTAAATTGTTTGAATATATATAAATATATATATGTTAAATAGTGTGGTTTTTTTTAATAATAACTAATAAATTATTAATTTTAGTTGAATTTTAAGTGTTTTTGAGGATATGTGTTAGGCTTTTAGCCATATTGTTTGGAATATGTTTTGTATGCTTACCTTATATGTGAAATAATGGTAAGTTAAATTTCATGTTATATGAACTTATTAAGCATTAAATAATTACTCTGTTTTATTTCCTTTGCTTTATAATACTTCGGAAGCTCGTTGGGTTAGAAACTTGGCAGAGATATCTCACACTATCCATCAGCCCATTTCGGTATATATAAAAAATTTATTTTAGTTATAATGGCTTGTATAAGATAATTTAGCCAATGTTGGCTTAAAAATATTTTGTTGTAAATAGCCATTGGAATGGCTTGAGTTGGACATATTTTGATATGTATATGTATGTGTGGCTTAATTGTTTGTGGTGTTTAATATGGTGTTTGTGGTATTTAATGTGGTTGAGTAACAGATATCTATATATATATGTTTGATTTTCTTTGAAATAAATATGCAATAAAAGATAAAGAAACCACTTAATGAAAACTATCGTATTTTTCGATCTTTTCTTTCCCATATATATATCTTTTTTTTTTTTTTGTTTCTGAAAACAACAAATAGAAAAACAAAGCAAATCACTTTATTTGCTTTTTTGAATTACTCTCATGTGTATTTGTAAAAAAAAAAAACTACAAAGAAGTTGTTGGGGCTTTTATAGCAAAAGTGTAAATATACAAAAGTTTAGGGGTAAATTTGTAATTTTGACAAAGTTAGGGTCAAGGACTATTTTGATAAATGTGAGTATTAAATGAGCTAAATGTGCTATTTTAGATCAAGAAAAACGAGATTCAAGTCGTGATCGAGGGAAAAACAAAGTTTACGAGGAATAGGCCGATTGTTGATATTTTGGTATCGAGGTAAGTTCATGTGCAAATAATGTAATATAATTGCTATTTTAAGTGATTTAATGCTATTTATATGATATGATACTTGTTATTATGAATATTATGCTTTGTGAAATATTATGTATTGGTATGAAAAGTATGTGATTAAATTGATAAGTATGAGATGCAAGCAACGTATTGGTTCCGATATTCTGAGGAGAATGACTGGGAAATGTGTGATCGAGGAAAATCCCGTTTGAACCTTAGGAATAGATTAGGATACAAGTGACATGTCACTAGGATGGTTGGGCATCCGAACTCGTTGAGTTGAATCCGAGTTCACTTATGGATGCAAATGTCCGAACTCGTTGAGTTGAGTCCGAGTTCGTGAGATGTAACTAGGCATCCGAGCTCGTTGAGTTGAGTCCGAGTTCACTTATGGATAACGCCCGAGCTCGTTGAGTTGAGTCTGAGTTCGCTTATGGGCGGGTTACATAGTCGCTTGATTACATATGTGGCACTTATGTGCAAATTATCCATGTATCCGAGTTATATTCTGATGTGTTCAACGAGTAAAATTCTAGCGAAATGGAAGAACACTCAAGAGGCAAGTGTTATTTTAAAAAGTGTTGTGAAATGGACACTTTGGACAGGTATGTACTTAACCCTCGGGTTGAAACTTGATACAACAACAATAATGTGGTAAGATGACAAATGATGATTAGAAATGTGATATATGTTTTGGTGATACCATGCTAGTGTTGTTTGGAAGAATTGCTTTGTTATGTTACTTGTTATTTGCATGTGAACTTACTAAGCATTTATGCTTACTCCCTCCTTTTCATTCATTGTAGTTTTGGACAAGCTGGCTCAGGAATCGGGATAGGTCGAAGGCTCGTTCACACTATCCGAAGAACTTTTTGGTAAAATGGCTTGTAAAATTTAAGTATGACATGTATAGCAATATACCTATTTTGTGTAAATAATCTTGTGATATGGTTGTGGTTTTGATACCGCGTGATATGAAGTAATAAAATTTATAAAGAACTTGATCAAACCCAAACTAACTAATATCACGACGTTTAAAGGCAAGCGCACCTGTCGACAGCAGTATAGTCTAGTGATAAGATCGAGTATCGTACCCAAGGGACCCAAAAGTACTATTACTCACTTCCTTTCTATTATTTAACCTAAAAATAATTGATTGAGGGTTTATTTAAAACTAATTCTAAAACTAACTAAGAAAAGCAAAGAAAATAAATTGGGAAAACTTTTTAGGGAAGAGCTAATTGATATGATTAATAGTTAAGGGAGAATCCACCTAGACTTCACTTGTTATTATCTTCTTGAATTATATGAGTTATTTACTTGACTTGATCCGTAGAGATCCCTGATTTATGCTAAACCCTCCGTCGAGGTGAAGAGCAACTAGGCCTAAGTTGTTAATTAAAGTTCCTTTATTAATTAACTCCCTAGGTTGCATTAATTCGATCTATGGTTCCCCATATTAGGTTTGACCCTAATCCGGCAGATTTATGTCGCCCTTTGTCTAGGGTTGCATGCAACTCCGCTTAATTATGGTAGATCTACTCTTATCACTGGGACTTTTGCTCCTCTGCTCTAAGCACATCCAATTCCTGAATTAATACCTAGGACTATTAACTCAAGGATTAAAACACATAATTAAGAACAACTCAAATAATTGTCATATAAATCAAGGATAAATAACAAGATCTGTCTTAGGTTTCATCCCCCTCAAGTATTTGAGGGGTTTAGTTCATAATAATAAAAGAAAACATCTCAGAAGTTATAAAATAACAAAACATAAAAGAAACCAAAAACCCCTGAAGGAATTTTAGGAGAATCCTCTATGCTGATGCAGAACTTCGGCTTCTGAGATGAATCAATTGGCTTCTCCCTTCGAGTAATCCCTTGCTTCTACCTGTGGTGTGGCAGAAAGACGAGAGGAAACGAATATAGAGGGTGTGTAAAAGATGGAAGAAGGCCTCATCTATGTTGCCTCATGGGATCTTTATATAGAGAAGTTTTGGGGACTCTTTCTTAGCCTCTAAGCATCCCAATTCGAGTGAAATTTGTCTTTCCCGCGACTAGAACACGCCCGTGTGCCACGCCCGTGTGGGTTTTGACAGAGGCCGTGTGATTTAGCACGCCCGTGTATAGTGGCCGTGCTTGTCGGGGCTTTGTCCGTGTGATCTTTGTGAGGCATGCCCGTGTGGCACGGCCGTGTGGCACCTCTTGGCCCGTGTGATTCGTGCATTTTGGTCCATTTTTCACCGTTTCGGGCCTGTTTTCTATTCTTTTATCTTCCCTAGGCTCTCCTGAGTATAAGATATGAAAAAGAATGGTTAAGAGCACCAATTCTCACTAAATTGATACTAATTTATCCAAAATATAGGCTAAACATGAGGTAAAAATATGTATAAATTAATGCTTATCAGGTTTGATTGAGAAAATGCTTGATGATGATTAGTCATTGGAATGGCTAGTCTAGATCATGTTTGATGCCATGTGAGTTTAATATGTTATCTAGTTCATGAAAATTCATAAAAAGATGAAATTGCCATAAAGCAGAGCATTACAGTAACAATGATGTGAGTTTGAAAAATCACTAAAAATAGTAGAAACTGAATTAGGTGATGAATTAAATATGAAATTGAAGATTATTGTGTCTACTTTCATATGGAAGAAGAAAAATAGATAAAGGAGTTATATGTTGTGAGATATTTGAGTTTTAGTGAAATAGGGCCAGAGCGATTTCTGGATCCCCTGTTCCAAATTTGGAAATTCACCATAAATGGTACAAAAATATTTAGGAGGTGTAATTTATATTTTCAGAATCCTTATTGAGTCTATTTTTAATAGAAACAAACGGCATAGTCATATGAATTTTTTACAGGGAGAAAAGTGGTTCGCAGTAAGTAGAGGTCAGTGCAGTCTAGTTCTGAAATAGGGGTAACTTTAACTAATAAACTGTACTAATTGGCCTAGCCAAAAATTCTAGAAAAAAATTAGTAGATAGATATATGGGTCTAGTTTCAAAGAAAATTTACGGATCTTGATTTCTAGTTTTATAACTTGAGATATGATTTTTAAAGCGACCATGACGTAGAAACATAGCTTGCTCCGAAAATTAGATTAGTTGATTTAAAGTTTAAAAAGTGATGAAATAAGTTTAGTAACACCTCAAGCTCGACTCTGGCGACGGTCTCGGGTAAGAGGACGTTACATTCTACATCTAAAATAAACACTGTACCACTCACCTTTTCATCCAGGTCTTTACACATCTCCTTCTCCCTGTCCAACAAAGGTCTTGAAAACCATCCTTCCCACTTAGCACTCACTTTCCCTGAGCAACTAAAAGAATCCGCTACTGTACTTACTTTATTATTAGCAAGACGAAAAAGCCTAGGAAACAACACTTTCAATGGTCGATCCCCACACCAAGTGTCCCACCAAAATAAAGTCGACTTTCCATTTCCTACCTTCAAAAAATATGGATCCAACCCCACCCATTGGACACTTTCTCATCTATAGCATTTTCCACTATGCCTCTCCAAACAACAGACATATCTTTTTTGTAAGTCGTCTTAAAACCCCAACTTTGGACATTAGCCCCGTATTTTGCTAAAATAACCTTTCACCATAACGCTTCTTTTTCTGACGCGAATCTCTAGCTCCATTTAGCTAATAATGCTTTATTTTTAACACCTAGATTTGTCACACCCACCCCTTCCTTACCTTTTTGTTTACAGATAGTATCCCATCTAACTCTCGCCATCTTCTTTTTTTCATCTATATTCCCCCAAAGAAAATTCCTCATGATTTTGTCAATTTTTTTATAACAGACACCAAAGCTCGGAATAAAGACATGAAGTAAATCGGTAATGAGGACAACACCACATAATAAGGACTACCCTTCCAGCCCACGAAAGTGATCAACACTTCCAACCAGATAACTTATTCCTGACTCTTCCTACGATTGTATCCCAAGTGGATAATCTTTTCAGATTTGCACCCAATGGAATCCCCAAATAGTTGAAAGGTAGCGAACCTAATTTACATTTGCAAATGGCAGCCATCCTATATAACAATTCTTCTTCCACATCAAACCCCACAATACAAGATTTATTAAAATTAATACTCAGCCCAGAAAAAATCTTGAACACCCATAAAGTGCACTTCACAGTTGTCACCTTATTAACATCAGCTTTTAGAAAAAGAATAGTACCGTTAGCGAATTGAAGATGGGAAAAATTCATCCCAGAAATAACATTATTAAACCCTTCGATCATCCCCTCCTCCATGGCTTTGTCCAATGCCAAATGGAGGACCTCCGTCACTAAGATGAGTAAAAAAGGAGACAAAGGATCTCCCTGTCTAAGGCCTCTACGAAAACTGAATTCGTAAGAAGAAGACCCATTAATAATGACTGCTGCCCTTGCCGTAGATAGACATTCTGATATCCATCTTCTCCACTTTAACCCGAACCCCATTTTGGCTAACACCAAATCCAAAAAATCCCATCTAACACAGTCGTAAGCCTTAGAAAAATCTAGTTTGAAATCTTTCTCTTTTATATTCTTTTGTATTTTTAAATTTATAATAATAATAATAATAAAGTAAGGTATCATTATCAAAACAATTTTTTACTTTCTCATTTATTAATAGCCTTTAAATTATTAATTTCATCAATTTGATTTAAAAGTCTTAAAAAATAAATTATCCATCACTATAATATTTTTCTATAAAATTAAGTAAATTGTTTGAATATATATATAAATATATTTATGTTAAATAATGTGGATTTTTAACAATAACTAATAAATTATTAATTTTAGTTGAATTTTAAGTGTTTTTGAGGATATGTGTTAGGCTTTTGGTCATATTGTTTGAAATATGTTTTATATGCTTACATTATATGTGAAATAATAGTCAGTTGAATTTAAGATTGATTACTTGGATATATGGAGATTACACGAATCAATAATTCAAATAATTATGACTTCTAATATTGAACAAATAAAATAGTTTTTAAAATTAAAAAATAAATAAATAATGAGATTTATGAATCCACCAAATCGGTTTCTTAAATCCAAAAACATCTAGTCCTAGTCCTTGGTTTCGGTTTCATCCATTTTACGAATATACATATCGTTTAATATCTGGTCCACCACCAAACGTACTAATGGCAACAGGCTCCTCTCCTTTGAGGTTGGTCTAAGAACGACTTTCCCATCAACAAGCAAATGCCCTGATAAGAACAAGGAGATTAAATTTGTTGACAATGGCAGTAAGCAACAAACATCATCTTGAATTCTTTAAACTACCCACCTCCATCAACATCTTCGTTATATACTTCCAGTGAATCCCGATAAACGCCTTCTACAAGAGGTAACCCTAGACAAACATAACCCAATTCTAAACACTGGACCCTAATAAACTACTAATAAACGAGAATACCATGTAAACCCAATCAATGAGAAATGCAATTACCTTGAAGTTCATAAGCCATCTCCTCAGACATAACAGCACGAAACTCAATATACCACATTAATCTACCACCAACGGCGTATATTCTCCTTTTCGCTTCCTCTTCACTACAAAACAAAAAGAAAAATAAAACCCATTTCTCAAATTCCAGGGAAAAAAAACGCATATTTGAAGGAATAAAAAACCTGCCGACAACAGAAGCGAGGGTTTTAACATAGAAATCAATCTTTTCTTTTAAGGAAGGTTCTTCCCCAAATTCGACAGTGATAAGCCAAAGCTCATCATCACCACATCCTCCAACTCTGTGGCTGCTATTTGGAACGCCAACCTATGGAAATTTCGGTCTATGAAGGACTTTCCCATCAACAAAAATATCCCCTGGTAATCAATCCACCAATAAAAAAGAGATTAAATTTGTTGACAATGGAAACTTCAATGGCTATAAGCAGCAAACTTCATCTTTAAACTACCCACCTGCATAATAACGATCTCGGATCCAACACCCAACTGGTAAAACCCAGCGGACACGAGGTAACTGTTACGGGCTAGAAAGTAAGCAGGAAAATAGGAGAATAAATGGGTAAAACGGGGCGTATCATTTAGTTAAACGGGGAGTTTTGTTTAAAACAGAAAATGTCCACGTCAGCGTATTGTTATTCTCTTAAACACGATAGATGGAGAAAAGGCAGTTATGCATTTTATGAATGAAATTTCAATTCTTCTCTGCTCTTTCTCTTCTCTCTCACATTTCTTCTACTTAAAATTCCGGAACATAACAGTAACCCTATAGAAACATAATGGCAATTGTATGAAAAAGATTGATTTTAGAACAAAGTGGATGCCTCATCAATTATAAGTTCAAAAACACTCACAAAAGCAATTGGGGAAAACCGTTTAAACCCTACTAAATTAGTACAGAAAGCAATCACATCGGGAGGTTTAAAATCCTAAAACAGCTAAAAACACATCACACACAATGAAAACCAATGTTTATTCTTTTTTCTTTCTGAAAACCCATTGTTTCAAAAAACCCATTGCTTCTTCCAATTACACTAGAAAAAGGGAAAACCATGTAAACCCTAAACCCTAATAAATGAGAAATGATATTACCTCTAAGTTCATCAATCAAATCCACAGAGAAAAAATTACGAAACCCAGTATACCTGGTTGTACAAACAGAGTATATTCTCTTTTTCGCTTCCTCTTCACTACAAGATCAGAACAAACAAAAAAGAAAATAAAACCCAGATTTAATGAAATTTGAAGGAATAATTATTATTTAAAAACCTGCCGACAACAGAAGCGAGGGTTTTAACATAGGCATCGATCATTTCTTCTTCCAAAGGTTTCGGGCATTCTGGGAATTCCAAAATGATAAGCCAATGATCATAATAACTCTCATCTAGGAGAACCGATGGTCGTGGGCTACTACAGTTAGGAGATGGGTCGTTCAAAGGCAAGTAGCCGGACCCGGATGTCTTGGTTCGGGACAGGATTTTGGTTGCTTCGGGGATAAAAATTGGGGTTTTGTTGAGGAGAGCAACAGTGAGGCGAGAATGGGAAGGAAAGGAAGAAGAAGAAGCAGTGAGGGCGCGGCTTAAAAGGGTTGACAGAGATCGTCCAGCATTGAGACAAGCCATTTTGACATGCGTAAATCCGTTTAATCCAATTAGCTACTTGAACTATAACATGCATAAAAAAAATTCCTTAACTTTAATAGTTAACTGTTAAAGTTAACTGTCCTAATTTTTTTCAATTAAGGTCACTCTGTGTCATAATCACGATGTGATATAAAACAAATAAATTACAAAAAATAAAAATTAATAAAATTTATTAAATTTTAATAAAAATAAAATATTAAAAATTAGAAAAAAATATAAAAATATTGTAAAATTTTATAAAAATCATAAAAATATAAAAGCACTTCAACACATTCGAACGCACATCATTTTATATTAACAACAATATTGGTATAAACTAAATTAAGATTTTATTTTTTTTACCATTAATCTCATTATAAATTTTTATCATATATATTCTTTTTGATAAAATGCCTAAAACTACTCATAATTCCTCCTTAATTATACTAAATCTAAACACTATAAATAAATTTATTAATGGAAATATAATGGACCTTATTGATAAAGAAGTTAAATTTATTCATGAACCATGCCCAAGGCCCATCTAACAATCTCTTGAGGATCCATTTTATGTCCAAAATTAAGTCCTTTCTTGGCTTACGGCTCATAGTCATGCGGAAGTACCGGCTAATGGTAAAACATGGAACTGCTCGAGTTAGGATACAAACCATTGCATATGGTGAAATTTGGGATGACAAAATTGAAATAGCTCCATTGATTTTGACTTGATTGGTTTTGAATGGAATGAATTTTTTTATCGAAAAGATTTTTTTAGTAAGTGAGCATAGAGCGATTTTAGTAATTGTTTGTTTTGTCTGGCTTCAATATATAAAATTACTTTTTTATTTATATATATAACTATTAAGATAATAAAAAAGTATTATTGTATTATAAAAAAATATCTATTTTATGTTTAAATATTTTTTGAATAATTATGTTTAAACATTTATTAGAATTTAAAAGTATTAAAAATATTAAAGATAAGTAACAAAAATTAAATTAATCGGAGCAATATGAGGTGGGATAGGGTGGAGATGAATGCATCCAGTATCCATGAAAGTTGTAATGATTATCAAGATTGTACATCCATGAAGAAGTAGAATTGGCGGTGGAGTAACACGTGTCAACTATGAAGCGATGGTGGATTTAACAAAATCATCCCTGTTTCAGGCTATTACCATTTTTAAGTGAGACTCAAACTTGACTACTCAATATCCGGTGAGGATATCAAAGTTATATTGATCAAGAATATATAGATAAAAAAAGACCATTGGGCAATTCATTAATTAAATGGAAGAAGCATCACTAACAACAATAACATTCAGTTCAATTGAGTCTTTTTTAATTAGGTAAAAGATAAAAGGAGATCATATCCCATATCAAAGCTAGGATTTGTCAACAATCCCATTAATTCACCAAATGGGATTATTGGTGAAATTAACCAAGATGATATTAAGAAAATTGTTTTTATCTATAATAATATTGTTATTGATCTAATGAAGTTTTTTTTTTATTTACATATTATTTACTAAAATAATCATAACTTAAATTCTCAAACTTAAATTAATACATTTCAGCTTATAAATATTCGAATCCCACAAAAAGTATGTTACAAGTTCAATTGATGTTTCAGCTTATAAATATTCGAATCCCATCCCCATATTGCTATTAAACTGAGAAAAAAATACAACATTCTTCCTATCAAATTTCAATCCAAAAAGAAAGTAGGGTTTTGACACATGATTTTCTTTTGACTCTTTTATTTCCTTTTGATTTTGAAGAACATATCTCAATATATGGAAGACCAAAACATGTAACTATCAATCTCCATATCCTCCAAAAAATTCTATTCCCACAATGCCCAATCACCTCTCCTTTATAGTTCATGGATGCCTTGTAGGACCAAGGTTTTTAGAATTGGATTGATGATTAAATCGATTAAAGTATCGATTTGTCAATTTAACCAATTCGAGTGGTTCGATAGGTCCATTCGATTCAATTAAATAAGTTATTAAAAAATCCATAAAAATATGAAAAATTCAATTCAACTGCTCAATTCAATCGATGCGTACTGATTTTAATCCCCTTATCTAAACTAATACCTTAACTGATTCCTAATCTGGTTCAAACAACTTTGTGTAATATCTTTTTCTTAATATAATTACACATTTAAAATTCGAAATTCGAGTTTCACTTTATAAAAAGAAAAAGGAAAAAAAAACAAGAAGGTTGTATTGGAAAGAGTGAATTGGTGTTGTTTGAGTTTTCACAAGGGTCAAATTGAGAACAACTAAAGGGGAAAAATGAAGCTTGTATTCTGAACTATATATATTCCATTTGGTATGGACTGATTATTCTCAATATCAAAAGGAAACATGGTGTTATGCTATTCCTCCATTTCCAAAAATATAGTCAACCTCCATTCCCACCTCTACCTATAAATATTTAGCAATTATTGCAACACAGCGCAACACACGCATATATATATACATATATATATGTCATTTTTTTGTCGTGGAAATGTCTTGCGTGAAGATATAGGGAGTGAGTATGAGCCAAGGATGACTTGCCGCCCCTTCACTCAACTTAGTTAAGTTGCTGCTCTCTTTTATATATATACACTCTATGTTACTTCGACTCGTAATATTTTTTCAAAATATTTGAATATATGAAAAAGATTTGTTTTGAAAAAAGTGAGTATGATTATATCCAACACATACTCATATCTGATATCTATCTCGAGTCTCGATAACATTGTGTGTATATATATGTGGTGATATATGTGGCGATATATGTGGCTTAATTGTGTTGATGCCGTGAGTTGTCCGGGATCAGTTTCACTCTCTGTCCTTACATGATAGATGAACCCCGATGTCAACTAGGTCATATGTTATTTCCATTACTAAATAAATCACATATGTTATATATATTCGGAATAAATCTCAAAATTATACATGAACTTTGACATAAAATTTTGATTTGATCCAACCCTCACAAATTATTAACACAGTTATCGGTATAATAATATTTTATGTTTATATATTGTATATATAAATAATTATATTTACCCAATTTAAAATAAATTATTTTTTTTTTCTTTCAAGGGGTAGCACCAAGGGGGACAAATAGGGCCCTAACCATTCAAAATGCAAATTATCATTTTAACCCCTTTAAGTTTTTAAAACTATAAGTTAATTTAATGGTAAATATATGCTCCGCCCCCCCCAATGAAAATTTTCCTTATAAGATTTTTTTATATCTACTCATATTAGGTTTCAATGATTTCAAAATTGAGTCGAGTTAAATTTAAAATAGAGAGTAAATTACCCAAAACATCAAATCTCTACATGGTAAATCTCTTTTTTGTATAAAAAAATATATTTTTTCTTTAAAAAGTAAAGGCATAATGGTAAATTAAGCCTTTAATATTTACTTTTTTTTATCAATTTAGTGCTTATTCTTTTTTAACCTAACTTTGGCCCTCAACTATTTAAAAAGAGTCAAATTTGACCATTAACCTTTCAAAGAGAATTAAGTGTTGTTTTTTTAACAAAAATTCTTATTAAAACCTTAATTTTTTAAACATGGAAGCTCGCATAACAATCCAAGTGTACTTTATTTTTTTTATGAATTTTTATATTTTTTTAAATTTAAATTTATTTTATTTTTGAATGTTTTATGATTTTTGAATATTTAATTTTTTGAATTTAATTTTTATAATTATTTATTTTATTTTATTTTATTTTTATTATTTTTGAATTTAAAATTTTGATTTTTAAACTTACATTTCATAAATCGTCTAAATACCTCAATCCGAGTTGATTTTGGAGTTTTTTTAACCTTACATAAACTTAGTCAAGACAACCTAATTTATTTTGCACCTATTGTAAGATTTTCAACTTTATATGTCTTATTTTTAAAATTGTTAATTGAAATATTAAAAAGTACCTTGAATTTTAATACTTTAATTGATTCAATCCTTTTAGCTTTTTGCACATACGTAACACAAGTAAAAACCTGGCCTGGCCAATATAAAAAGCAGCTAATCTAAAACAAGCCTAGGTTAAATTCAAAATTCACCTAAAAGCCCAACTAGTACTGTAACACCCTCTTACCCGAGACCGTCGCCGGAGTCGAGCTTGAGGTGTTACCAAACTTGTTTCATCACTTAAACAATTTTCAAACCATTTACTTTACCTTTCAGAATAAGCTGTTTGTCTGTGTCACAGTCGCTTAAAAAATCATATCTCGAGTTACGAAACTCAAAATCAAGATCCGTAAATTTTCCCTGAAACTAGACTATATATCTATCTACTAATTTTTTTTCTAGAATTTTTGGCTGGGCCAATTAGTACAGTTTATTAGTTAAAGTTACCCCTGTTTCAGATCTCGACTGGACTGACCTCTACTTACTACGAACCACTTTTCTCTCTATACAAAATTCACATGAATATGATATTTGTTTCTCTTAAAACTAGACTCAGTAAGGATTCTAAACATATAAATTTCACCTCCTAATTACTTTTTTTACAATTTATGGTGAATTTTCAAAGTTGGAACGGGGGATCCAGAGATTGCTCTGGCCATGTTTCACTAAAACTCAAATATCTCATAACATATAACTCCTTTACCTGTTTTGCTTCTTTCATATGAAAATAGACACAATAAGATTCCATTCCATATTTAATTCATCACCTAATTCAGTTTCTACTATTTTTAGTGATTTTTCAAACTCACATCACTGCTGTTACAACATTCTGTTTTATGACAAATTTTCACTTTTCTATGAAAATTCATAAACTATTATCACTTTGAACATACATGGTCTCATACATGATCTAAATTAACCATTCCAAGGACTAATCATTATCAGGCATTTTCTCAACCCAACCACAACCATATCGCAAGATTAATTACATAAAATGAGTATATTGCTATACATGCCATATAAACCAAAAGATAATAACCCAAAAACTACTGGAATAAATCAGGATAGTGTGATTCCTCGTGATGATCCGATCCTCCGAACTCACGTTAATCTACAACACATGTCAAACACATTCAAGTAAGCTTTTGAAAGCTTAGTAAGTTCATAGGCTTGGGAAGTAAACTTACCAAATTAATAAATCATTCACATAGTCTACATTTCATTACTATCTCCTGTCATTCACAAATCAAATCAATTTTACTTAGTATTATTCAATAATATCCATACTCGAAATTCATCCTTTTGGGCCCGTTTACCATTTATCACTTCTTCACAAATTAGGAACTATACGGAATTGAGTACATTGCCTTCTTTATACCATAGTAGAACTATGGATTTACACATAATCACATTTCCTTTTCCGAAGCCATAGCCCAGCCATGGTCTTACACGGATCACATATCATACCGAGGCCATATCCCAGATATGGTCTTACACGGGTCACATATCACTTTTCTCCGATGCCATAGCCCAGCTATGGTCTTATACGGAAATCACTTGGCACACTTCACCGATGCCATAGCCCAGCTATGGTCTTATACGGGAATCACTTATCATTTGTTTCCGATGCCATAGCCCAGCTATGGTCTTATACGAAAATCACTTATCATTTGTTGCCATGGTCCAACCATGGTCTTTTTCCGTCAATTCGTCACGTATCATGAGACAAATGTACTCAATCCGATGGTTTCCTACAATTTCATGCTTTTACATTGTTTATAATCTTATCACATAATTTTGTCACATACACATCATATAACACATTAAAAAATTCATAATATTAACAATGATCATTAAAATTTAGCCACATGAACTTACCTGGGCTAATTCACAAAAGTTGTAGAAATTCGGGAATTATTCGGTTATTTTCTCCTTTCCGCGACTTGCTTCGATTTCTTGGTCTATAAATGCAAAAATATTTTCACCCATTAGCATTTATTTTATTTCTATTTCACTTCACAATTTATGCTGTTCAACTTTTGAAATTACACTTTTACCCCAAAATTTATAGTTTTTACAATTTAGTCCCTGCTCAATTCACCCATCAATTGAACTAATTTTTCTCATTAACACTTTATTTTATCATTATAAACTATTTCACAACCTTTGATATTCTTAATTTCAATACCAACCTCTAATTCACAACTTTTTCACAATTAGGTCCTAAATAACATTTTTTATCAAAATCACTTAATAAAACCACCTTAATATGAAATTAGAACTTAAATTTCATAATAATTCATCATAAACTTCCCTTAATCAGCTAGGGTAACTTCCAATTTCACCCACCAAATCAAAAACTAATGAATTCTATAAGTGGACCTAGTTGTAAAAGTCATAAAAACATAAAAATTATCAAGAAAAAGAAAGAATCAAACTCACATGATGTAAAAATATGAAAAACAAGCTTTCTCCAGAACTTCTATAGCGTTTTGGCTGAGAAATATGAAGAGATCTCTAGATTTCTCAATTTTGTCCTTATTTTATATGTTAAAATTATAAAATTTCCAATTTTGCCTTTATTTCCCTTATTTTTCTGCTGATTTTCTTGCCCTTGCCGTCCAACCTATTCACTTTTAGGCTTAATTTCCCTTTAAATCCTCTTTCTTTTAACACTTAAGCTATTTAATCCTTCTAGCAAATTTTGCATTTATTACAATTTAGTCCTTTTTATTTAATCAACCACCCAAACGATAAAATTTTCTAACGAAATTTTAACACCACATTACTAACACTCTATAAATATTTATAAAAATATTTTCGGCTTGATTTTAGAGATCGAGCCTCGATACCTCATTTTCAACTTAATTCATTTAATAATTTCTCTTTTAAATTTTAATTTAACCTATTAAAGTATTTCTAATATTTCATTCACTTCTAAATATTACTTTATTTTAATTTCCTAATCGTACTTGTCGGATTTAGTGATCTCGAATCACTGTTCCGACACCACTGAAATTTTAGGCTGTTACAATTCTCTCCCCCTTTTGGAAATTTCATCCTCGAAATTTCTTACCTGAGAATAGATTTGGATATTGTAATCTCATTGATTTTTCGGTTTCCCAGGTTGCCTCCTCCGACCCATGTCGATGCCATAACACCTTAATTAATGGCACACGTTTCTTTCGTAATTCTTTAACTTCCCGAGCTAAAATCTTCACTGGCTCTTCTGAATAAGTCATATCTGGTTGAAGCTCTATTTCGGTGTGCGAAATCAAGTAGGAAGGGTCTGATCTATAACGTCTCAACATAGATACATGGAACACGTTATGAATCTTTTCCAGTTCAGGAGGCAGAGCTAGTCGATATGCTACAGGGCCGATTCTTTCAGTGATCTCGTATGGTCCAATAAATCTTGGACTTAATTTTCCTTTTCTTCCGAACCGTAATACTTTCTTCCATGGTGAAACTTTTAAAAATACTCGATCACTAACGTTAAACTCTATTTCTCTCCTTTTCAAGTCAGCATATGACTTCTAATGATCGGAAGCAACTTTCAAACAATCTCGAATAATTCGAACCTTCTCTTCAGTTTCCCGAATTAAATTGACCCCACTAACTTGGATTCACTCAATTCTGACCAATACAATTGAGTCTTACATTTTCTTCCATATAGAGCTTCAAATGGTGCCATTTTTATGCTGGATTGATAGCTATTATTATAAGCAAATTCAGCTAGAGGTAAATATCTTTCCCAGCTACCGCCAAACTCAAGTATACAGCACCTCAACATATCTTCCAAAATTTGAATTACTCGCTCTGACTGCCCATCAGTTTGAGAATGAAAAGCGGTGCTGAAATTTAGTTTTGTACCCAAAGCTCTCTGTAGCTTACTCCAAAACCTTGATGTAAATCTCGGATCTCGATCCGAAATAATAGATGTTGGAACCCCATGTAATCGCACAATCTCGGAAATATACAGTTCTACCAGCTTCTCCAGTGGAAAGTCCGCTCTGATTGGGATAAAATGTGCTAATTTTGTCAATCTATCGACAATTACCTAGATGGAATCTTTCTTCTTCGGAGTTACTGGTAACCTGGATACAAAATCCATCGTAACATGTTCCCATTTCCATTCTGGAATCATAATAGGTTGTAACAAACCCGTTGGCACCTGATGTTTTGCTTTCACCTGTTAACATATCAGACATTTTGCCACAAATTCACAAATTTCTCTTTTCATACCAGGCCACTAATACATCCTTTTCAAATCACAATACATCTTTGTACTACCGGGATGAATAGAATATCTACTGCTATGAGCCTCAGAAAGAATATCATTTTTCAAGTCTGAATTATTCGGAATATAGATTCTATTACAATAGTACAACATACCACTTTCATCGATGCTATACTCTGATTCTGACTTGTCTCGTGCTTCTTATTTCTTTAACACTAACTTCGGATCATCATCTTGCAATTTCTGGATTCGTTGGAGGAATACAGGCTTGGCTTTCAATTCCGCTATTACCGATCCATCTTCATTAATGAACAAATGGGCATTCATTGACCGGAGTGCAAACAAAGATGATTTCCGACTAAGTGCGTCAGCAACTACATTAGCCTTCCCCGGATGGTAATCGATAACAAGGTCATAATCTTTTAATAATTCAAGCCATCTTCTCTATCTCAGATTCAATTCTTTCTGAGTCATCAAATACTTCAAACTTTTATGATCAGTATACACATAACATTTTTCACCATATAAAGAGTGTCTCCAAATTTTCAAAGCAAAAACAATTGCAGCTAACTCCAAATCATGTGTGAGATAATTTTTCTCATGTGATTTTAACTGTCGAGAAGCATAAGCCACTACTTTCCCCAACTGTATTAAAACACAACCCAAACCATTCTTAGATGCATCACTGTATATAACATACGGTACACCTGATTCTGGTTGAGTTAACACTGGGGCTTCTGTTAACATTTTTTTCAATTGATTAAAACTCTGCTGACATTCATTAGACCACACAAATTCAATATTCTTCTGTAGCAGTCGTGTCATAGGCGAAGCAATCATAGAGAAATTCTTAACAAATCGGCGGTAATATCCTGCTAAACCCAGGAAACTTCGCACTTCAGTTACATTCTTTAGAGTTTTCCAATTCACCACTGCAGATACTTTATTCGGATCCACCCGAATCCCTTCAACTGAAACTATATAACCCAAAAATCCAACTTCGTGGAGCCAGAATTCACATTTGCTGAACTTTGCATACAACTATTTTTCTCGTAAAGTTTGTAGCGCTATTCTTAAGTACTGAGCATGCTCGGATTCTAATTTTGAATATATCAGTATATCATCAATAAACACAACCACAAATCTATCTAAATAAGGTTGAAAAATCTGATTCATCAAGTCTATAAATGCAGCAGGGGCATTAGTTAAACCAAAAGGCATTACCAGAAACTCGTAATGACCATACCGAGTTCTAAAGGCAGTTTTTGGTACATCACAATCTTTAACTTTCAGCTGATAATACCCAGACCGGAGATCTATCTTCGAGAACACGACAGCACCTTTTAACTGATCGAACAAATCATCAATACGAGGCAGAGGGTATTTGTTTTTAATCGTAACCCTGCTCAGCTGTCTGTAGTCTATACAAAACCTTAGAGATCCGTCTTTCTTTTTCACAAACAAGACTGGTGCACCCCAAGGTGACATACTCGGTCTAATAAATCCTTTGTCTAGCAACTCCTGCAACTGTGCCTTCAACTCTTTTAATTCAGCTGGTGCCATTCTATACGATGCTATTGATATCGGAGCTGTACCCGGAATCACATCAATTACGAATTCAACCTCACAATCTGGGGGTAAACCAGGTAATTCCTCAGGAAATACATCAGTAAACTCATTAACAACTGGCAGTTGTTCCAACTTCAATTCAAAACCTCGAGTATCAAGTATATAAGCTAAAAATACTTCATTACCCTTCCGGATCAATTTTCGAGCTGTAAAGGCTGAAATAATTCTGACATCATTCTTTTTAGCTCCAAACTCAGCTGAAACTATTTCCCCTGTTTGACATTTTAAACTAATTCATTTTTCCCTACAATTTACTATGGCATCGTGTTTAGTCAACCAATCTATTCCAAGACTAACATCAAATTCTCGGAAAGGTAACAACATTAAATCAGTAGAGAATTCACAGCCTTGTATTTTCAGTGGACAATTCTGACATATTAAATTAACTAACACACTTTGCCTTAGCGGATTAGTGACTTGCACATCAAAGTCAGTGGACTCAACAACCCTTTTCTTTCCTAAGACTAATGCAGTGCAAATATATGAATGTATAGATCCAGGGTCTACCAATGCATATACAGTATCATCATAAAGATAGAAAGTACCAGTAATTACGTCCGGGGCTGTCGCTTCTTCTCTCGCTCGAATAGCATAAGTACGTGCAGGTGCTTTAACATCTGATCGGCTAGCAGATTCTTTCATATCTGAACTGGTAGCTCCTGTAGCGCTACTCTGACCTGAACGTTTACTTTTTTGGGAAGGGGTTCTATTTTTCTCTTTTTGATCTGCTTCTTCTCTTTGTAGTTGAGGACAATCTCGAATGAAATAATCAGTAGATCCACACCTATAACAAGCCCCTATTTTGCTTCGACACTCACCAGGATGATTCCTTCCACAATATTGACACTTCGATCGAGGAGCATTTTGAACACTGCTCATACTAACTGCAGGTCTGTCAGATACCCGAAAATCAGATCGTCTGGATCTACTTCTTCCCGATCTTTCTGGCACTGAAGTGGCCCAACTAAATTCTTCTCTAGACTTCTTCACCGGTGAATATGAGAACGATTTAGATGCACTCCTTTTAAAAGTCTCTTTGTTCTTCCTTTCACGTTGCATTTTCCTGTTATATACTTGTCGAAACCATTTTTAAACGAGGTTTTGAAAAAAATGAGGTTCGACTTTAAAAACGAAAACGGGAGTCACTACCAATCTTTTTAGGTGTGATTGGATCACCTTTTAAAACATTTTGTTTTAAAATCATCAGTTTTGGTCTACGAAATCAGAAAATGGGTTCGGGAGTCGATTACGTACGAGGAAGGGTTAGCACCCTCGTAACGCCCAAAAATTGGTACCTAATTGATTATCAAATATCTTTAATGTCAGAAATTTGAAGGTTTTAAAATGCAATCCTCTTTAAAATATTTTAATTTTGAAAATTAGGGCTCACTTGTATCAAATGTATCAAAATATTACATCCAATGAGTTAGGATGCGATATTTATAAGACATTTGAGGTTAAGCTAGCCATTTTTTGAAAATCCCTATCTCAAGATGACAAAACGCCATATCCAATAAGTTAGGACACAATGCTTTGAAATTTCAAGACAGTTGTTGTATTTTGAAAACCTTAAAAACCTAGAAGGGTGCTTAACTATTCGAATTCATCGAGAAAAGTTGCAACCCAGTAAGTTAGGGCACTACATTTCTCGAAGATTCCAAATACCAAACATTGCCTTTTTATTTTTGAAAACTTTGGAGTCTTGTCTTTAATTGATGCATGGGGAATCATATATACACTACAACGTACAAGATAGCATATTAAAATGATAGGTAAATAAAGACATGAATTTAGACAAATTTTAAATTTTAAATAATAAACATGGCAAATTTTAAATATGTAAAACATACATACAAAAATATATAACATACACTAAAGATGAATAAATGAAGCATATAAACATATAGGGTAATAATTCAACATATATTTTAACAAATTAATAAATAAAAAATGATGTATGGTATACAATTTACTAAAAAACATACAAAGAAATAATAATGATATAACATCAACACATGTCAATTCTAAAATTAAAAATACCACACTTAATAATGATTATAAATTAACGTGAAATTCATAAACAATATATATAATAATAAAATGAAGGAATTAATATATGTATAAAAAATAATCACATAAAAATAAAATAATACATAATAAAAATAGGTAATTAATAAACCTATGATGCAAATATAATATTTTAACAATAATTTCAAAATATATAATAATAATAATATAAAAATGAATAATATATATAGTAAATAAAATAATTATATAGTATAAAAGCATATAGGTTTAAAATATAATATATAAATATAATACAAGTCAAAATATTTAATTATAATTTACCAATTTTGAAATTATAAATAATATAATAAGTAATATAAAATAAATAATAATATACAATAAAATATAAAATAATAATAAATACTATATAATGAAGTATAATATGAATATAGAAGAAATAATAATATAAGTTAAAACGCAACATTCAATAATTTCAAAATAATATATAACATATATAATAAAGAATGCATAATAAGAATAATATATAAAAGAAAAAAATAATTATAAAAATAAGTATATAATTCTAGTTAAAAATAATGTTAAATAACAATAATATATATAATAATATAAAATAACAATAACATGTATATAAAATAATATATAGATAATATGTAATAATAATATATAAAGCAAGTATATAATATAAAAATATAAAGTTTAAAATAAAATGAACAATTAAAAAAAAAATACATATAGGGCGAATTTTAAATCCTCTTTTAAAAATAGGGGTGAAATTTGAAGCAATAAATTGAATCGGGGCTAATTTGGAAATAAATTTAAGAGAAAGGGTCATATTAAAACACGCACAAACGATCAGGGGTTTAAAAAGCAATATCCCCGCCCCCTGAACGCAGCGTTTGAGTGCAGACCAAACTGCAACAATGTAGAAATCTCAGGGAAAATTTGAAGAACAAATAAAAAGATATAAACAGGCCCAATCGAATGACAACGTAACAAGGGGGACCAAAGGTGCAAATTACCCCTTCAAAGCAAAAAGGCACAGACCCTTTCTTTACTAAACGAAACTTTTTTTGGAAAACCCATTTAATGTTTTTTTAAAAAACCTAAAATCCTTGCAACCCTTCTCCTCCCTTTCTCTTCCCCTAATGCAGCAACCCTCAACCCCTCTTCAGATCACCATTCGGTCGATCCAACAAGACTACCAGCAACCGTTATACCGCCCTCATGAGCCAACGGCAGGCGTTGTGTGAGCTGGATCTTCTCCGGCGATTAAGGAGGGGACAAAGGTAAATATTCGATCTCTCTCCTCCTCTTCGTTTCCGTTTTTAAATAATTATATATAAAAAAAATATGAAAACGAAACAAAAAGAGACTCAGAGATTTAAAAACATACACATGTTTTGATTCTATTTTTTTGATTCTGGTGTTTTCTTTGTTTCTTTTATTTTCGTGTATCTATGTCGAAAATACAAAGGATCCCCCTGTATACAAAAGAATGACCCCCCTTTAACATCGTTTGATTCGGCCCTTTTATGGCCAAAGTAAGTCGAAAAATAAAGGTTACAAAATTGTTTCTTGATTCTCTGCCATGTTTGTACTGCTGTGCTCTTTCCTTTTTTGCAGGTAAGCGTGAATTGCGGCGGCGATTAAGGTCGGATTTGTGCCGATGAAGGCGTGATGCTCGAGGGTACTTACGGCAGTGGTGGCGCAGTATGGGCTCCGTGATTGGAGGCTTGCGGCACAAAGGGTTAGTATAGGTGCTTGCGGCGCTGTCTATCACTAGGGTTTCGGTATTGGGTCTGAAACTAGGCTAGGAGGTTTAGCTGGGTTAGCAAGGTATTGAGCCGTAATGGGTCACGGGTAGAAATTGGGTTGAGGTTTAAGGTGTATTTGGGTTGAGTATTTTGGGTTGTAATTTGTTAGGGTATGGTAATTTATAAATGGGCTATGTAAATTTGGACTGAAAGGGGTCTGTAAAAGGACTATTTTTATAAGGACATTTTATTATTTTATCTATTTAATTTCAGGCCCGGGCAAATTTGGGCTATTACAGCTGCCCCTCTTTGCTCATTGCTGTGTAACAGGAATCGAGCAAAGACTTATAGAAAGACCAAATTTGACCGGTCCTCCCAAATCATGGTCTTCAATCCGCTTCTTCAAAACTTATGATCATCACGTTGATATCTTCGATTTGCTCTCCACCAAAGACGCCAAATTTACTTCTTTGACTTGTTCTCTGATCTAAGATTTGCTTTATCGTAAACACGTGAAAACCAAATCAACTATGTCTTTGATTTGCTCCTCGCCAGTACAAGGACCCATCTTGGATCTACTTCAGTATAAACATCTGAATGCCAGATCTGCTATGTGTCTGCCCTCCGTCGAATATGGAGATGCCAGACTTCGATTTGCTCTTCGCCAGTACAGAGATGCCAAATCATCTTAGATTTGCTTCAACTTAAACACGCGAAAGCCAAATCAGCTATGTCTTCGATTTGCTCCTCGCCAATACAAGGATGCCAAACCATCTTGGATCTGCTTCAGTATAAACATCTGAATGTCAGATCTGCTATATGTCTGCCCTCCGTCGAATATGGAGATGCCAGACTTCGATTTGCTCTCCGCCAGTACAGAGACGCCAAATCATCTTAGATTTGCTTCAACGTAAACACGCGAAAGCCAAATCAACTATGTCTTCGATTTGCTCCTCGCCAATACAAGGATGCCAAAACATCTTGTATCTGCTTCAGTATAAACATCTGAATGCCAGATCTGCTATGTGTCTGCCCTCCATCGAATATGGAGATGCCAGACTTCGATTTGCTCTCCGCCAGTACAGAGACGCCAAATCATCTTAGATTTGCTTCAACGTAAACACGTGAAAGCCAAATCAGCTATGTCTTTGATTTGCTCCTCGCCAGTACAAGGATGCCAAACCATCTTGGATCTGCTTCAGTATAAACATCTGAATGCCAGATCTGCTATGTGTCTGCCCTCCATGAATATGGAGATGCCAGACTTCGATTTGCTCTCCGCCAGTACAGAGACGCCAAATCATCTTAGATTTGCTTCAACGTAAACACGCGAAGGCTAAATCAGCTATGTCTTCGATTTGCTCCTCGCCAGTACAAGGATGCCAAACCATCTTGGATCTGCTTCAGTATAAACATCTGAATGCCAGATCTGCTATGTGTCTGCCCTCCATCGAATATGGAGATGCCAGACTTCGATTTGCTCTCTGCCAGTACAGAGACGCCAAATTATCTTAGATTTGCTTCAACGTAAACACGTGAAAGCCAAATCAGCTATGTCTTTGATTTGCTCCTCGCCAGTACAAGGATGCCAAACCATCTTGGATCTGCTTCAGTATAAACATCTGAATGCCAGATCTGCTATTTTAGCCTATTACCCTACCACTTAGGGAGTTAAAACGAGTCTTCAATCCACTCCACTCCTGCTAGTGGGATGAGATCTGCCATATTAGCCTTTTACCCTACTACTTAGGGAGTTAAGGCGTGTCGTCTTTGATCTACATAACTTGTAGAATGCGTGTGTGATTATGCCTGATGATTAAGATGCCATAATTGAAATGAGCCAAATACTCCTAATTAGACATATTTATGATGCAAAATGAAAATGACTCCTATTTCGGACGTCTTGATTCATTCAAGTTTCGTCTCAAAGTACCAATCCTATTTTGCTCATATGCTTAGAATCTTCTCCCTCAATTTGGTCCACTGTTCCATTACCAAATGTTACGACCTGCTGGAGATGTTTGTGAAATGATCCTCTCTTAGGATTGAATCGTTTGAATTGCCCAATCATCATTTGGGCTGAAGAAGAAATTCTCTCAAGGACCTCCGATCCTTACTCAATGGGAATTCCTTAAACAATTGTCATGTTTCATTTTCTTGTATTATCTAGTAATTTCTAGAGCAATATGTAAAACTTCGTTTGTGAAAATATTTTGTTCATCAATCATCGTTTCAATGCAACATGCTTTACGAATAATAGACAACAGATAAATTGATCTTTGAGGATAATTAGAGTTTGAAAGATTTATAAAAAAAATGGAGGTTAATCTAGGAATCTATCTTTGTGAAGAAAGAGAATTCAAAGATAGTAAACAGCACAAAATATCAGATGCCCTAGATATCGCAGCTTGGGCTTCCATATACAAATTCTATGAAGACTGCTTTGAGTTTAACATGTGTTTAAAAGAACCAAATTACTTTGTTGATGCCCCGGTATGTAACATACTCCGCTTCTTGTCGAATCAGGTATAACAAGGTCACTGCATGCCTTTCAAAATTTGAGCCGCCCTTTCAGGTTTTCAACTCAAAACCCCTTTGGTCTCAAGGCGCCCTTTGCGGGTTTTCACCTTAGCCTCTCCATTTTCTTTTTTCTTTTTTCTTTTTTCTTCTTTTTCTTTTTTCTTTTTTCTTTTTCCTTTTTTTTTTGGAATAGAAGTCTCAAAGCGCCCTTTGCGGGTTTTCACCTTAGCTTCCGTGAGAAATTTTTCTGGAGGAACCCTCTTTGTCATACGTCTATGTCATCCATTCTTAGTACATTTGATTAAGATGGATAGTTTCGAGTTAAGTTCACTGGAGGTATTCAATTCTTGACTCTATCAAAGCTTGGAGGAAAAGATCTTGATTCTTAAACCCATGAGAAAAGTGTTGCCCCAGCAAAAGTCCTGGCTGACGTTTGACAAGCATAGAGAGCATATGGTAGCTAAAATCCAAAAGCTCTACAAAAAGATGGTTCAATGATTCTCAGTAGATGAAAATAGAGCTGCTGACATTATTCTTCAACCTGCGAGGCTGAGGTACAGAAACTGCTCTCGGAGTTGTTACTCCATCATGGCTTGATGATGTCTCTGAAGCATCCTCAAACTTTATAAATTGCCCCAACTGTAAAGTTGCCAAATGGGCATAACAAATAGGGGCCACAACAAACATGGCTGTGGTGTTCTTTTGATACATGTAGGATAGAGCATGGACTAGTTCCTGCAGATCATCGACTAAAAAAAACAATCTGATCTAAGAGAACATGATAATAAGTCGGCCTTATGGTTCCTATCATTCCAGCATGAGCACAAAGGGAGAAGCTGCCGTTCTTAAGATGATAGATTTTGTTATCTATAATGGTTCCAGGCAAGACTTTGTCAAGAGATCCCCACTGAAAATCTTGGTATAATGGTTTTTCTATGCCACAATGACTATAGACTTGGGGTTCCAATTCTCGTCAAGGAACCTGATTAAATTCTTTGTTCAAAATCTGATTGAATTGAGACTAGCTAACTCCATCCTTGACGATAATGAGCTGATCAGGCTTCCCTTTCCCTGAACTTGTATAGAAGTCTAAGAGAGCCTCCTTCATAATACCCTCACCCATTTTATCAGAAACTGGTTTGAAGAGAGAATCTATCATTTCAAGCTTCAGAGACTGTGTACGGCCATGATGCCCTATAGCTGAAAATCAATGGCCACTGCTTAGGGCTAACCACCGCAGCTATTAACGGTACATCAGACTGCTTAGGAGAACCATACAAGACATCCATTCCAAAGATGATGGTTGGAACCTTTGAAACAACTAGAATTGAAAGTGTTCGCCCCAGCGTAAGCATAGAGAGTAAGCGGTAGTTTCTTATGCCAATTTTTACCAGTCTCGGTCATCTTCTGTAATTTTTTTTTTCTTTTTTTTCTTTTTCTTTTGGCAGCCTTTGTTGTACTGTGATATGGCGCCTTATTTGAAAGACTGCAAACTTTTGACATTGTGCAGTTGGATATGATCTTTTTCTTTTTTCTTTTTTTTGTGAAAAGAAAACTATTGACTTTGTAATATTGGCATATGAAGCTACTCTCACCCTCTTAATGAAGCAGTCGATGACCACAAAGATAAACCATTGTCAGCCTGACATTTTAACGAGCTCGGGCCCATAACATATATGCCCCATATATAGAAATTTTGTGAAGAAAAGAAGGAGGCACATAAGTCCTGACTCCTTCGATTTGGTATTTATGGTATAACTGACGCGGTCTCCTTCCATGGTAAACCAACAGTGCCCAAACCTCATGCTCGTCCTGGCCACTATGAATCCTCCTGCATGTGTCCTTCTGATATTCCTTTGGACCTCCTTTAACCTTGACAACATCTTTGAATTCCCAAAATAGCCTCCATAAGGTCTTATTTTACGTTCCAACATTTCCTTTCTCTAAGGCTAAATTCTCTTCCATCTTTTCATGGGGTAAAATTTGCTTCTTCTTGCCTTACTATTTTCAATAAATTCAGAAACAAGGTTACAATTTCTGTCATCTTCAAAGTACTGAGATTCCTTTAAACACATGTCGCACTCAAAAGGAACCCTGAATCTGTAGTATCGTTGCCCCTGTCATTGATATCTAGGGACCTATGATAGGCACAAAAGAATGTACAAGGTATGAATTCAAAAATGACTATTTACATGTTATGAATGAAGAAATTTGATGAAAATTAGAAAATCAAAGAATAAAGAATGAGGGAACATTTACCCGAATTAATCATAAAAGATATGTTTTATTGAAACAACAATGTCTGAACACGAGCTTATTTCACAAATAAAATCTTGTTACTCCTAGGCTTTAGAGTAACAAGAGTGTTCTACAGATTACTCTATATAATTTCTAAAGACTACAGGAAGTTCTTCCACAGTCCAGTTGTTTAAGGACTTTCCTGATTCGTAAGAACGGATGCCCTCTAAATTTCCTTAATCAGTCCCTTCTTTATGTATGGCATTGATGGAACGATTTTCATTTCAAAACACCCCCGTCTCTGGGTAAGCTATCTCTCCGGATACAAAAGTTTGGGACACGTAGGGGAACGTCTTCTTTTCCACTCAGCCATGACCCCTTTCTCTCTCTCTCTCTTTTTCTTTCTCTTTTTAACCTTAACTAATTAGGGTCTTTTTATGGATTTAAATGCATGTGATGCAATGCAAATGCATGAATGCAAAAGAAAAGGAGATGTTGATCATGAATTCAATTTAATTAGAATAACTTTTCTAGAAAACAGATTTCTTTACATGAAAATAGATTACATATGCGGTCTTGCACTTTATAGTCCCAGTAAACGCTGATCTTTTCTTCATGGTCGAATCCTGTAAATTCTCCAAAAGATGTCTTTGCTAGCTCCTTGCTGCTTGATCTGATCCTCGATCCCTTGCTCGTTTATCTCCATGATACTCATCAAAAGTGTCGGCTCTTGGATCATCTTCGTTGACTTGAATCTTTGGCAATTAAATCAAGTCATGTATTCCTTCGTGGACTTTCAGCTTTCTCTCATCATGCTCTTGGATAACCTTTGTTGGCTTGAATCTCTAGCAATTAAATCATGTATTCCTCCGTAGACAACCAACTTTCTCTCGTCGTGTTTACTTGGACTATATTCAGATGACCACACTATAATCCACTTTATCAAGAAATTCGTTTCCTTATGACAAACTATTCTATTTAGGAATCGAATTTCGAATCAACACCTTCTTTTCTTTGATGTAATGTAACGCAAATGCATGAATGCAAAAAGGTATCGATCTCGATTCAATTTCATTTAGAAAATTTTATTTAGAAAAAGAATATCTTTACATATGAATGGATTACAATTACGCCTTCACCCTATGGCCCAAAGTTTTAACTCTCCTAAACGACAAAGCTAACTCTTGTCCATGATCTGACTGTAGCTTGTATTTTGCGCTCGATGTATTAGCTTGTACCTTTAAGGTCCATAAATGATCTACTACTATCTCAAATTTGAGCTATGGCTTCACCCAAGAGATAATCCCTACAGCCATGGACACTCCCTCCAATGTCTGTGAAGTTGTGCCGATTATCTTGAAAGAAAGATTGGCAAACAAAGAGGCATTCCTGTTTCACAGCATGCTGCCTTAAAATGATATCCAGCACTTTCAGAGCTTTCAGATTCCTATCCACGCAAAGCATTTTGAAATGCCTACATGTGTATCTTCACAGCATAGCTAATCTCCACTTTAAAGGTCTTTGAACGATACAATCTTCTTTAATCTCTTTCTTTCACGCTTGTTTGGGCTATCCCGGCCATCATGGCTTGCATTTCTATTATTTCTGATAGGTGTAACATAGTAAACTCATGCTTGTCATTTGGTAGCGGTCCTATAGTAAATAAACATTTTACCATCATAGACCTAATTTTTCCATCCAACTCACTTTTGTAGGTCTCATGCATTCTGTTAATCATTTTCCTTCCAACACTCTTACCATCGACCATCTTCATATGAAAGAGAAATGCTGTTATGGTAGAAATGTATATCCATGCTCTTCTTGTTCACCTTGAAGTGATTAATGAGTACATTACCTTCTGCCCCTTAGCACGCCTTGCCATAGGGTGTCGATCAATCTACATCGTATCCAATTCTACTTTGATTGGAACAATATTAAGAAGCACCAGTGGTGGAAGAGGCCGGAATTTCAACCCTGCCCCATTTTCTCTTGCTCTTTCCTTTTTAGCTCGCTCCTTCTCCCTATGAAGTTCACAATTTCCTCACAAAAGTTGGAATACAGTCAACCCTTGAGTAAACTTTATCAACTTGAGTCTTTCAAAACCAAATATTCCTCCCCACGAGTACCATATCGATTTTTCCAAACATAAAGCCACTATATACAAGATTCCGATGATGATCCGAAACAAAATCTTGTCTATTTTCAAGTCAAACAAGCATTTCAAGTTCCTAACTGCTTGGCTTCACTGCTCTATTGATCCCATATTTTCTTTAACTCATGGTGACTATTCCGTGTGACGATGATACGAAGGTAATTTGACAGTTCTGACACATATTCCATAGCTAAATTATCTCCCTTTACTAACTGAGTTTGCTCTGACCATATATGGACGTTAGCGTTGCCCCCCACTCTATCAAGAAGTCCATTCTCCATAATAAAACTCTCTAATTTAGAAACTGACCGTGAATCGATACCTTTTTAAATGTGAAATAATATGCAATGATAACAAAATAAGATTGGCCAGTGTCATAAAAAAATAATTCAAAGAGAATAGAAAACAGTCACCTACATAAGTAATCACTATGGATCAATATAGTTCTCCTTAAAGCGAGCTCCTAGGGTTCACTATATGTGTTTTCAGTTCTAAAGAAAAAGGGTACCTGAACCAGTAGATTCCTCGTTCCTCACCCATTATAGGCTTATATGGACCGAGTTCAGTTCAGGGGAATACATTTCCCTATGACTGCACGGAGGTGAAAACCTCACGAAGACATAGGTACGGATGTATCCCGAAAGTGATCCACTACCCTGCACGGAGGTGTAAACCTCACGAAGGGGTAGTTTCTCACTTCCACTTAAGGGTGTGACCATAACGGCCATGCAAGAATGCAATGCATATCAGAATATAGCAACACATGTAATAATTCAAACACATGTAATGCAAAGAGGATTGAATTTTAAAACTTCAAATTTCTGATATTAAGACAAAAGGTAATCAATTATACGGCTTGACTCTCTTAACATCCCCAGTGGAGTCGCCAAGCTGTCGAAACCATTTTTAAACGAGGTTTTGAAAAAAATGAGGTTCGACTTTAAAAACGAAAACAATAATAAGTAATATAAAATAAATAATAATATACAATAAAATATAAAATAATAATAAATACTATATAATGAAATATAATATGAATATAGAAGAAATAATAATATAAGTTAAAACGCAACATTCAATAATTTCAAAATAATATATAACATATATAATAAAGAATGCATAATAAGAATAATATATAAAAGAAAAAAATAATTATAAAAAAAGTATATAAGTCTAGTTAAAAATAATATTAAATAACAATAATATATATAATAATATAAAATAACAATAACATGTATATAAAATAATATATAGATAATATGTAATAATAATATATAAAGCAAGTATATAATATAAAAATATAAAGTTTAAAATAAAATGAACAATTAAAAAAAATACATATAGGGCGAATTTTAAATCCTCTTTTAAAAATAGCGGCGAAATTTGAAGCAATAAATTGAATCGGGGCTAATTTGGAAATAAATTTAAGAGAAAAGGTCATATTAAAACACGCACAAACGATCAGGGGTTTAAAAAGCAATATCCCCGCCCCTTGAACGCAGCGTTTGAGTGCGGACCAAACTGCAACAATGTAGAAATCTCAGGGAAAATTTGAAGAAAAAATAAAAAGATATAAACAGGCCCAATCGAATGACAACATAACAAGGGGGACCAAAGGTGCAAATTACCCCTTCAAAGCAAAAAGGCACAGACCCTTTATTTACTAAACGAAACTTTTTTTGGAAAACCCATTTAATGTTTTTTTAAAAAACCTAAAATCCTTTCAACCCTTCTCCTCCCTTTCTCTTCCCCTAATGCAGCAACCCTCAACCCCTCTTCAGATCACCATTCGGTCGATCCAACAAGACCACCAGCAACCGTCATACCGCCCTCATGAGCCAACGGCAGGCGTTGTGTGAGCTGGATCTTCTCCGGCGATCAAGGAGGCGACAAAGGTAAACATTCGATCTCTCTCCTCCTCTTCGTTTCCATTTTTAAATAATTGTATAAAAAAAGATATGAAAACGAAACAAAAAGAGACTCAGAGATTTAAAAACATACACATGTTTTGATTCTATTTTTTTGATTCTGGTGTTTTCTCTGTTTCTTTTATTTTCGTGTATCTATGTCGAAAATACAAAGGATCCCCCTGTATACAAAAGAATGACCCCCCCTTTAACATCGTTTGATTCGGCCCTTTTATAGCCAAAGTAAGTCGAAAAATAAAGGTTACAAAATTGTTTCTTGATTCTCTGCCATGTTTGTACTGTTGTGCTCTTTCCTTTTTTGCAGGTAAGCGTGAATTGCGGCGGCGATTAAGGTCAGATTTGTGCCGATGAAGGCGTGATGCTCGAGGGTACTGACGGCAGTGGTGGCGCAGTATGGGCTCCGTGATTGGAGGCTTACGGCATAAAGGGTTGGTATGGGTGCTTGCGGCGCTGTCTATCACTAGGGTTTCGGTATTGGGTCTGAAACTAGGCTAGGAGGTTTAGCTGGGTTAGCAAGGTATTGAGCCGTAATGGGTCACGGGTAGAAATTGGGTTGAGGTTTAAGGTGTATTTGGGTTGAGTATTTTGGGTTGTAATTTGTTAGGGTATGGTAATTTATAAATGGGCTATGTAAATTTGGACTGAAAGGGGTCTGTAAAAGGACTATTTTTATAAGGACATTTTATTATTTTAGTCTATTTATTTTCAGGCCTGAGCAAATTTGGGCTATTACAATACTTATTCAAGTTTCTGAGCACGATCTGATAAAACAACAAACTCCCGTATCTCATTACCTCCCATCAACATTCTGATCTCATCATTCAATCCCTCTTCAAATCTAATACACATTTCCTCTTCTGTAGGCACAATATCCCGGGCATATTTACTAAGATAAATGAATTCTCTTTCATACTCAGCTACTGTCTTATTTCCTTGTCGGAGATCAAGAAATTCTCTTTTCTTTTTATCCAGATACCTTCTGCCCACATATTTCTTCTTAAATTCATTTTGGAAAAATTCCCAAGAAATTTTGTCTGCTGACACCGCGGCCTCAATCGTTTCCCACCAATGGTAAGCTTCCTCTTTCAATAAAGACACAGTACATCTCAAATAATCATCAGGTGAACAGGCCATTTCTTTGAAAACTCTCATCAAACTCTGTAACCAGTATTCAGCCTTAACTGGATCATCATCTGCTCTTCCCCGGAATTCTTCAGCTCCAAGTTTTCTGAGCTTTTCTAAAGGAGTACGCTTATTGGATTCAGTTGTCGGAAGAGGTGGAGGGGCAACTGGAGACATTACAGGTGGCACAGTAGGGGAAGGAGGTTGTTGAGCCTGATTTCCTTCTTGCATCTTTTCACTGTCCCATTGATTCATAATCCCATAAATCATATCTTTAAGTTCTTGATGTCGCATTAGAGAAATCGGAACATTACTTGTTCCCGGTTCAGTAACCTGCACTCTACTATTTACTTCTTCTTGTTCATTACGTTCTTGTCCATCTGACATCTTTTCAATTAGAGAATATCTATAAAATAAAAAGAGTTAGATCGGATCATACACATCACACTATTACAGATTTATATGGCATGTATTTCTAAACACTTTAAACCTCATAAATGTTCCGAGAATCAACTAAACCTGGCTCTGATACCACCAAATGTAACACCCTCTTACCCGAGACCGTCGCCGGAGTCGAGCTTGAGGTGTTACCAAACTTGTTTCATCACTTAAACAATTTTCAAACCATTTACTTTACCTTTCAGAATAAGCTATTTGTCTGTGTCATAGTCGCTTAAAAATCACATCTCGAGTTACGAAACTCGAAATCAAGATCTGTAAATTTTCCTTGAAACTAGACTCATATATCTATCTTTTAATTTTTTTCTAGAATTTTTGGCTAGGCCAATTAGTACAGTTTATTATTTAAAGTTACCCCTGTTTTAGATCTTGACTGGACTGACCTCTACTTACTACGAACCACTTTTCTCTCTATAAAAAATTCACATGAATATGATATTTGTTTCTTTTAAAACTAGACTCAGTAAGGATTCTAAACATATAAAATACACCTCCTAATTACTTTTTTACAATTTATGGTGAATTTTCAAAGTTGGAACAGGGGATCCAGAGATCGCTCTGGCCCTGTTTCACTAAAACTCAAATATCTCATAACATATAACTCCTTTACCTATTTTGCTTCTTTCATATGAAAATAGACACAATAAGATTCCATTCCATATTTAATTCATCACCTAATTCGGTTTCTACTATTTTTAGTGATTTTTCAAACTCACATCACTGCTGTTACAACATTCTGTTTTATGACAAATTTTCACTTTTCTATGAAAATTAATAAACTATTATCACTTTGAACATACATGGTCTCATACATGATCTAAATTAACCATTCCAAGGACTAATCATTATCAGGCATTTTCTCAACCCAACCACAACCATATCGCAAGATTAATTACATAAAATGAGTATATTGCTATACATGCCATATAAACCAAAAGATAATAACCCAAAAACTACCGGAATAAATCAGGATAGTGTGATTCCTCGTGATGATCCGATCCTCCGAACTCACGTTAATCTACAACACATGTCAAACACATTCAAGTAAGCTTTTGAAAGCTTAGTAAGTTCATAGGCTTGGGAAGTAAACTTACCAAATTAATAAATCATTCACATAGTCTACATTTCATTACTATCTCCTGTCATTCACAAATCAAATCAATATTACTTAGTATTATTCAATAATATCCATACTCGAAATTCATCCTTTTGGGCCCGTTTACCATTTATCACTTCTTCACAAATTAGGAACTATACGGAATTGAGTACATTGCCTTCTTTATACCATAGTAGAACTATGGATTTACACATAATCACATTTCCTTTTCCGAAGCTATAGCCCAGCCATGGTCTTACACGGATCACATATCATACCGAGGCCATATCCCAAATATGGTCTTACACGGGTCACATATCACTTTTCTCCGATGCCATAGCCCAGCTATGGTCTTATACGGAAATCACTTGGCACACTTCACCGATGCCATAGCCCAGCTATGGTCTTATACGGGAATCACTTATCATTTGTTTCCGATGCCATAGCCCAGCTATGGTCTTATACGAAAATCACTTATCATTTGTTGACATGGTCCAACCATGGTCTTTTTCCGTCAATTCGTCACGTATCATGAGACGAAGGTACTCAATCCGATAGTTTCCTACAATTTCATGCTTTTACATTGTTTATAATCTTATCACATAATTTTGCCACATACACATCATATAACACATTCCAAAATTCATAATATTAACAATGATCATTAAAATTTAGCCACATGAACTTACCTGGGCTAATTCACAAAAGTTGTAGAAATTCAGGAATTATTCGGTTATTTTCTCCTTTCCGCGACTTGCTTCGATTTCTTGGTCTATAAATGCAAAAATATTTTCACCCATTAGCATTTATTTTATTTCTATTTCACTTCACAATTTATGCTGTTCAACTTTTGAAATTGTACTTTTACCCCAAAATTTACAGTTTTTACAATTTAGTCCCTACTCAATTCACCCATCAATTGAACTAATTTTTCTCAATTAACACTTTATTTTTTCATTATAAACTATTTCACAACCTTTGATATTCTTAATTTCAATACCAACCTCTAATTCACAATTTTTTCACAATTAGGTCGTAAATTCCATTTTCTATCAAAATCACTTAATAAAACCACCTTAATATGAAATTAGAACTTAAATTTCATAATAATTCATCATAAACTTCCCTTAATCAGCTAGGGTAACTTCCAATTTCACCCATCAAATCAAAAACTAATGAATTCTATAAGTGGACCTAGTTGTAAAAGTCATAAAAACATAAAAATTATCAAGAAAAAGCAAGAATCAAACTCACATGATGTAAAAATATGAAAAACCAGCTTTCTCCAGACCTTCTATGGCATTTTGGCTGAGAAATATGAAGAGATCTCTAGATTTCTCAATTTTGTCCTTATTTTATATGTTAAAATTATAAAATTTCCAATTTTGCCCTTATTTCCCTTATTTTTCTGCTGATTTTCTTGCCCTTGCCGTCCAACCTATTCACTTTTAGGCTTAATTTCCCTTTAAATCCTCTTTCTTTTAACACTTAAGCTATTTAATCCTTCTAGCAAATTTTGCATTTATTACAATTTAGTCCTTTTTATTTAATCAACCACCCAAACGATAAAATTTTCTAACGAAATTTTAACACCACATTACTAACACTCTATAAATATTTATAAAAATATTTTCAGCTTGATTTTAGAGATCGAGCCTCGATACCTCATTTTCAACTTAATTCATTTAATAATTTCTCTTTTAAATTTTAATTTAACCTATTAAAGTATTTCTAATATTTCATTCACTTCTAAATATTACTTTATTTTAATTTCCTAATCGTACTTGTCGGATTTAGTGATCTCGAATCACTGTTCCGACACCACTGAAATTTTAGGCTGTTACAAGTACACCAACCTAAGAACCCAAGCCCACCTCCAATAAAACCTATGCCCAATCACTCCATCTACTTTGAAGATTTTAACCGAGACTCATTACAGCAAACCAGTCATCATTACCCTTCCCTTCAGTCTGATAGAGTTCCCGAAACTTCACTTTTGCAACATAATGTCGATAAGATCACCTCCTTTTCATTAGTTTTTGTTGAAAGCCAATGTAACCTCTAAATAAAAGTCAAACTTAACTTTTAAGAGATGGTTTATTTGAAATATTCTAGAATATAAAATAAAAAAATAGGATATCATCTAGAAGATTAGATATTATATATGAACATTGTAGTTATTAGATATTTGTGAAATTAATGGTAAGGATGTTGATATGTGTCAACAATCCAACTGTCATTAAGTTCTATAAATAGGGGTAAGAGCTTTCAATTTTTTTTGTGTGTGTGTCTAATTGTAAGTGTATTGTGCATTACTATAAATATTCTTTTCTCTTTGTAATTGTAAGTGTCGAAACCATTTTTAATTCAAAAAAACGGAGATCGACTTTGAAAACATGGATGGAGTCGCCACCAATCCTTTTTTGAGGTGTAATTGGGCTACCTTATAAAGCATTTTGGTCTACGAATTTTAAGAAAATAGGTTCGGGAGTCGGTTACGTACGAGGAAGGATTAGCACCCTCCTAGCGCCCAAAATTGGTACCAAATTGATTAACAAATGTCCTTGTTGTCGAAAATTAATAGAGATTTTAAAATATGATTCTTTTAGAAAATATTTGAACGACTCGTTTTGGAATATTAAGGCTCGTTTGTTCCAAAAGGACAAAACATCACACCCAGCACGTTAGGATGCAACATTTCAACCCTCAAAACCAAAATCGTCCATTAATCTCCTAAAACCTAAAATTAAAAGGATATTTAGACAGTTGGACAACCGAAAAAACCATAACCCAGCACGTTAGGGCACGATTTTTTGAACTTCCAAACATCAAGCATTGCCTTGTTTTGAAAAATCATTTTTATGAATTTGAGTAAAATGTAATGTTTTAAAGATATGCGTAATAGAAATAAAATGGACGTGAAAACGTAAACAATGATAATAAGAACAAAATAATCACGGAGAAATAAATAAATAAGATCAACAATACGATACGTAAATAAGTGAGGATTAATAAAAAAAATTAAATAACAAAATAAAGGGAAAAGCTGAAAAAATAAGAAATAAAATAAGGAAAAAATAAAAGAAAAGAAACAAAACAAGTAATAATCATAGTAGAAATATAAATAGATAAATACAAATCAGATAAATAATAATAGTATTAGAATAACAAAATAAATATAAATAGAAACATAATAATAATAGCAATAATATATTAAATTAGTTAATTTTGATCATAAAATAGCGAAAATGAAAAAGATTAAATCGAACCTTAAAGCAAAATTTTGGGGGGGATAAAAAATAAATAACAGGAAATGGACCAATTTGAACGTCGGATAATAATGAGGGACCAAAAGGGAAATAATCCCCCTCCAAAATGCACGGCTTCAAGGAGGACCAAATGCAATCAAAACCAATTTTAGGGCAAAAAAAATAATGAAAACTTAATTGCAAAATAATAAAAAAAACGGAATGGTTAAAAATAATTGGACGAATTTAGAAAAAACAAAGAAATCGAAATGAAATGGACAAAATTCTCACGTAATTAAAAGAGAAAAGAAAATAATTCAATTCAATAGAAATAAGAAAAGAGAGAATAATTCAATTCCAAATGGAAGTAAAAACCCTCAAAGTAATCCCCTTTTCAAAGAACAAGATACCCCTATTTATATACATGAGGTTTACTAAAAATATCCTAACTAATTTAATAATAAAATAAAATAAAGTCTTTCTATTTTTAGCTTTTTACCAAGTCAACAAAATTTGATAACTCATTGGTTTTCTCTATCCTTCTTATTTGGCCACAATTTAACGATTGTCTTTCAATTTGTCCCTTTTTGGCTTCGGTTATTATTTTTTTGGGCCCTAGGCCAAAATTGGCCTATTACAGTAAGTCTTGGTTACAGGGACGCCTCACTCAGATTTATTCTCCCATTAGTTGCCAGGTGGTCAGTGGACTGACTTTTTTAAGACAAATAAACGTGTTAAGCTATTTTATTTGTAATCAAGCCCTTATTCATGTAAATTTCAACTTTTAAGCTATTTTATTTGCTTTAAACTCTATATTAAACTATTTTATTTCACTCATTTTGAATAGTTTTATATATCTTATTTATTTCAAACCTTTTTTATATATTATTTTTTTAATGGCTTTATTATTCGTTGTAAGTTCCTTATGTATTTGTCATAGGCCAATTTTGGGCCATTACAAATTAGCCCATACAATTAAAACCCTTAAACCATTTACATTAACCCTAAACTAACCCAAACAGAAAACCCAACAGAAACCCAACCCGTTTACAAACAAACCCGGGCAACCTACATCAAACAGACCTACCCGATTGCCCACTAACCTACCCATTGCACTAACCCAACAAAATAACCCACTTACAAGACCCAATACCCTTAACCCATTACAACCCAATACCCGGTCAAACCCTAACCCCACTTGCCCTTGCCCTAGCCTCGATTCACCCCACTTGCCCACCGCCTCTGCCATCTGCCAGCAGCCACTGTTGCTTGTCAAATCCACCGCCCAAGCACCGCCCTCGCTCCTGCAAATAATTAAAACAAGGGGACAGAAAGTAAAAAGAGAAAAAAAAGCTTGTAAAAATAAGGCTATAAAAGCCGATACAAATCACAGTGTAAGGGGTTCGAATTTCTTTCAAAAAAATAGAAGCAATATGCTGAAATTTCTATTCTCAAAATAAAGACAGCAAATTCCAAGCAGTAAACAAGAGTTCTAACACTAACACAGCGAAGGGATACCCCCCAATCTGGAACCATATCAGAATCGAAGCCGAAAGCTCGAAGGTGATTTCTTTTTATCTTATATGCGTGTATATTTTTAAAAAAATATATAACAAAAAAACAATAACAAAAAATATAAAAAAATAGCGGCGAACGGCGGCACAAGGTGGTCCGATCATCGGCTGGTGACCGGACGTTGACCGGTCCGGCGACCGGAGCCCGGAGCCCGGAGCCCCCTTTCTTCCTTCCCTCTCCTCTCTCTCCCTTCTTTTTTCTTTTTTTTTTCTTCCCCCCGCACAAATAAGCCAAAACCAAAAAAAATTTAGCTTATATACTAATTCCGACCCGACCCGAAATCCGACCCGTACCAGCAGGAGATCCACGTGCTATGACGTCATGGGGGGTATTTGCCGAATCAATCCTTCCGCTTTTTCATAGTTTTGCAATTAGGTTCCTGAAAATTTTAAATTGGCCCCAGATTTTTATCATGTTTGGCAATTTAGTACATCCCGATACGCACCGTTTCAAACGCGCGGGAAATTTCTCTCCGGGTCCCCGTACGTTTCCCCCGTGTTCCCATAAGCCCTCCTCCCTCAGTTTTTGTTTCAAATTTGCCCCAAACTTTTATTTTTATTCCAATTTCGTCCTTTTTGCTATTCCTTTCGATTGTTTAATTTTAATCCTCATTATTATTATTATTATTATTATTTATTATCATTATTATTATTATTATTATTATTATTATTACTACTATTATCATTATTAGCCTATCACTATTAATGTTAATATTATTATTATTCTTTTTGCTCAAAAAATCATGTATATACATATTACCATGTTCTTTTTTTAAATATTGTAAAATACTTATATACTATATAAATACTTTTACTATTTCTAACACATATGTGTATATATTTTACGCATATACTTTTAGTATTATTATCACGAATTTGTTTTATATACGTATGTAATTGATATATATCCATAGTTATTTTAATATTGTTATTATTATTTTAATATATATTCAAATACCGCGTTATACATACATATATATACATTTTATATCTCGTCTTATATATTATTACATTCTTCTCATTATTAACTTACATATATACATTGTTCGTACATATATCATGATCTTATTATTAATACATTATTCTAATTATAGTACTAACACCTCATTACTATCTTATTCGATATCATTTTATCATTACATTACCATCATATCCTCGTACATACCATGATTATAGTATTATTATCCCTATTAAACCCTTCGAATATCGTTACCATTATTACCCTTTTATTAATATCATCATTATTATTTTTAAATATTCTATCGCGGATCCTGCTACCCTACACCCAAATTATTCTTGTTATAAAAGGCAATATTTAGATGTTTAGAAATTCGAGAAACCGTGCCCTAACGTACTGGGTTTCGATTTTCTCGTCTAATTCTAAATACTCAAATATCCTTCTTAAAATATCAAATTTAAATAAAAAGACTTGTACATTATTACTATTTTGCCTACTATGTTATTGCTCTTATTCCTATCTCGTTGCCACATTTCATTTTCTACATGCTCTCATCGTTATTCATTACGTATTTTATAACAAGTTACCTTTACACAATACAAAAATGTTTCTATTAAAGGCAATGCTCTGTATTTAGACGATTCGGAAATTGTGCCCTAACGTATTGGGTTGCGATTTTCGTCTAAATCTAAATAACTAAACATCCTTTCAAACCAAATGCAAAATCTTCCAATATTAGTCTCGAGAAATCGAGATATCGTGTCCTAACACATTAGATGTGATATTTTGCTATCTCGAGATAAGATTTTATAAAACCAAGGCAATGTTCGTACTTAAAGATTTCGAGAAATCATGCCCTAACGAATTGGGTTCTGATTTCCCTCGTTTATCTCAAGTACCGGAACACCCTTTCGAAAAGTACCCAAATTCTCCATAAAAGGCGAGTTTAGCCTCAAAAATTAAAACATCGTGTCCTAACGTATTGGATATGATGTTTTACCTTAAGGCTAACCGACCTTTCACGTATTTTCAATTCCCCAAATGTTTTAAAGCAAATAAGGATCGTATTTTGGAATTCTTTCAAATTTTTGAATCATCGACTCTCAAAGACATTAATTAATCAACAAGGTACCGGTTTCCGGGCGTATCGGGGGTGCTAATCCTTCCCCGTGCGTAACTGACTCCCGAACCTATTTTTTCTGGTATGCGGACCGAAATTGTTGTTTTAATAAATCAAATAGTTTATCAAAAACAACCCCCTTTTGAGGTGACCGATCGCACCTTAAAAGAGATCGGTGGCGACTCCAGTTCATTTTCATTTTTAAGTCGACGTCCGTTTTCGATCTTTCAAAAATGGTATCGACAGTATTATTATTTAAAACTTTTATATATATATATATACTATCTATTTTAAAATTTTTATGTTAGCATTTATTTTTAAACCTTTTATATACTCATTGTCTTATTTCAAATTTCTTTTTACATATTATGTATTAAACATTATTTTTAAACTTTTTATATACTCATTGTTTTATTTCAAATCTCTTTTTACATATTATATATTAAACTTTTTATATTTTAATTTAAATTATTTTATATGTTCATTATTTTAGATTGTTTTATACTATTTCCTCTAAATTGCTTTTTATAGTACCTACTTTAAACTTGTTTTTATATTTAAAATCGTCATATTTTGTTTTATATTATTTATTTCATTTTTTAAATATGTTCTATGTTAAATTTGAACCAGTATTCGGAGTCTAAATTTGAACCAGTCATCATTACCCTTCCCTTCAGTCTGATAGAGTTCCCGAAACTTCACTTTTGCAACATAATGTCGATAAGATCACCTCGTTTTCATTAGTTTTTGTTGAAAGCCAATGTAACCTCTAAATAAAAGTCAAACTTAACTTTTAAGAGATGGTTTATTTGAAATATTCTAGAATATAAAATAAAAGAATAGGATATCATCTAGAAGACTAGATATTATATATGAACATTGTAGTTATTAGATATTTGTGAATTTAATGGTAAGGATGTTGATAAGTGTCAACAATCCAACTGTCATTAAGTTCTATAAATAAGGGTAAGAGCTTTCATTTTTTTTTGTGTGTATGTGTAATAGAGAAGTGTGTGTCTAATTGAAAATGTTTTGTGCATTACTATAAATGTTCTTTTCTTTTCTCTTGTAATTGTAAGTCTTGGTTACAGGGACGCCTGTCTACGCTGCTCAGATTTATTCTCTCACTAGTTGCTAGGTGGTCAGTGGACCGAATTTTTTAAGACGGATAAATGTGTTAAGCCGGAAAGTATTCTATCACTCGGGCAGAAAATAAAAAAAATACCAAAATTCACCTACACTCTAGTACGATAGTACCGTTACAGCAAATTCGTATGGTTTTTCTGTTACGCGCATATTTCATTTAATACCCCCTCCTCTGTATTATATATCGGACGCGCCTTCTTGCTTATCTCCCACAAAACCCTTAGCTTTTTTTCCTTTTTTCACCGTGAGCTTCCCTCGAAAACCTCTAAGCTTTTTTCCTTCTTTCACCTTGAGCTTCCCACGAAAACTTCCAAGCTTCCCACAAAGTTCTCTTAATCTTTTTAAACTTTCTAAATTTATTTTACTGAATACCCCATGACCATCTCCTTCGGATGTTGACCCACCATTTCCTGAACATAATAAAAATACTTTAGCCATCATTGGAAAAATGATAAGATCCAATTTCTATCGTAGTCCTGTTGCTTCAAATATGTTGCTTGATACATTGTTTACATCGGGAAATATTCCTCTTACAGTGAATTATTTAACTCGGTTAGCGTTAAAAAATAATGTGATAATCTACATTATGGTCATGGCTAAACTTATGGTGTGGTCCGAGTCGAGACTGTAGAACACAATAATGGCTCTCTTCGCCAACGTCGTCAAGAAAGGCCTCCACCCTAAAACCATTTACTACAAAGGCTAGGGAGACATTTTTTTGAGAAACTCAAAGCTATCAAAATAAAACAAGGGTTGTATCACGAGGAAGACGAACCTAAACTAGATATTTTGCATACTTTCATCATTTTAAGTTCTATAATGTGAAATTTGTTTGAGTATGATTACAAGCTTTTGTTTATTCCCCTTATGTGAATTGTAAAAGAATGGTTTAGTGAATAAAGTCTTTTTAAGTATAATTTCTGTTTTTTTTTTATATTTGTTATAAACTCCAACACTGCGTTAATTATGAGTATTCAAATGTATGGTTTGTTGTTTTTGGTATATTAAGTGGCTGGGATGTTGACCTGTGAGCAACATTTGTTGAAGGGGTTTTCTAGTCTTTGAGGGGTTTTTGAGTATTCTGTTAGGGTGTGTGGTTGTTTTTTAGTATGGTTAGTTGTTTAAGGTTTTTTGCATTTGTCAGTGCTTATTGCACTTGCGATTTCGTAATACCTTTACTGAGCAAAGAAAAAAAGATTGTATGCCCAACAAGTCCGTATAAGTACCAACACAAAAACTAAATTAGTTATTAGTGTGTGGCTCCCATGAGCTATTTTCCCCCATCTCCCCCCTAATATCCAAATTTAACACTTAAACTTCAATTAAAAAAAACAATTTATTAGTAAATATTAAAATATTAGCACACCATTTAGTATATATTTATTTAAATAATTTACTTAATTTTATAGAAAAATATTATAGTGAATGGATAATTTTGTTGGAAGACTTTTAAATAAAAATTAACAATTTAAAAGATATTAATAATTTTTTGTACGTAGAATGTCATGATTGCACAAGTGTAGGGAGCAGCACAGGGTTCAGACACAACGGAAAGAGGGAGGCTGGTAAGCAGCTGTTGTTGCTTCATGATTATCATTATCGGGTTTTTGTAATTTTTCTCTACATTTTAACTCAAATATTGGAAGATAATAACTATTTCAATTAACTAATGTCATTTTAAAAAGTAGAGATTCAAATTATTATGTTAAATTAAAAATTAAAATATAAAGATTAAATCCTAAATGTGATTATAGTAGAGGGATGAAAACAGAAAATTTACCATTTAAACTTTAATCTCAAAATGATTGAAAAGAAAAAATGTCCCCAACGAGTTCAAGAGTTTAATGGACTAAAGAGACAATTTTACCTTTGTTTCTTAAGTGGGACTATATACTTGCTGCACGACTTCTCTCTTCTTCATCCATTTTGCAGAGCCAAAGTCACCCGGGCAGAAAATAAAACAAAAAAAACAAATACCAAAAATCGCATATTTCCTTTAATGCCCTCTCTTCTGCATTATATATCAGACGCGCCCTCTTGCTCATCTCCCACAAAACCCTTAGTTTTTTTCCTTCTTTCACTGTGAGCTTCCCACGAAAACCCCCAAGCTTCCTTTTTCCTTCTTTCAACTTGAACTTCCCATGAAAATCTCCAAACTTCCCACGAAGTTCTCTTAATCTTGTTAGACTTTCTAAATTATGCTCATTTATTTTACTAAATACCCCACGACCATCTCTTTTGGATGTTGACCTACCATTTCCTAAACGTAATAAAAATACTTTAGCCCTCGTTGGAAAAAAGATAAGATCCGATTTCTATCGTAGTCCTGTTGCTTCAGATATGTTGCTTGATACATTGTGTACATCAGGAAATATTCCTCAGGTCGTGAGGTATTTAACACGAATGAAATTAGATAATGATGTAAAGACCTACCTTATGGTCATTAGTAAACTTTGGGAGGTAAGAATGTTGAACACAGTACTGGCTCTCAACGCCAACCTCATAAAGAAAGAACTTTACTGTAAAACTATTTACTACAAGCAGAAACTCAAGCCACATCATTACTATACTATAATGACTTTAATATAATGTCTTTATTATTTATGAAAAAAAACTCAAATTAAGACACTCCTAATTTGAGTTTCTTCTCATAAATAGTAAAACAATTATATTAAAGTCATTATAGCATAATAAAGATCTGAGTAGACTAACTTCTTGTGGTAAATAGTTTTACGGTGAAGCCCCATCTTTATGACTAAAGTAAATTATATAAACAAAAAAGAAGACATCCATTTAATTAAGCTTTAACTAAAGCAAGCGATGCACCATAGAGACACCATGTGCATGTATTGCACATATGCAACACAAGTAAAAACTTGGTCTGGCCAATATAAAAAGCAGCTAATCTAAAACAAGTTAGGTTAAATTCAAAATTCACCTAAAAGCCCAACTAGTACACCAACCTAAGAACCCAAGCCCACCTCCAATAAAACCTATGCCTAGTCACTCTATCTACTCTGCAGATTTTAACCGAGACTCATTACAGCAAACCAGTCATCATTACCCTTCCCTTCAGTCTGATAGAGTTCCCGAAACTTCACTTTTACAACATAATGTTGATAAGATCACCTCCTTTTCATTAGTTTTTGTTGAAAGCCAATGTAACCTCTAAATAAAAGTCAAACTTAACTTTTAAGATATGGTTTATTTGAAATATTCTAGAGTATAAAAAAAAATAAGATATCATCTAGAAGACTAGAAATTATATATGAACATTGTAGTTATTAGATATTTGTGAAATTAATGGTAAGGATGTTGATATGGTCAGTGGACCGACTTTTTTAAGACGGATAAATGTGTTAAGCCGGAAAGTAGCCTATCACCTGGGCAGAAAATAAAAAAAAAAACAAAATACCAAAAATTCACCTGCACACTAGTACGGTAATACCATTACAGCAAATTCGTATGGTTTTTCTGTTACGCATATTTCCTTTAATTCCCCCTCCTTTGCATTATATATCAGACGCGACCTTTTTGCTCATCTTCTATCCCACAAAACCCTTCGTTTTTTTCCTTCTTTCACCATGAGCTTCCCACGAAAACCTCCAAGTTTCCCACGAAAACCTCTAAGAATTTCTCTTAATCTTTTTAAACTTTCTAAACTATACTCTTCTATTTTACTGAATACTTACCCACAAACCAAAATGTTTAACTTCTGAAAGTAATAAAAATGCTTTAGTCGTTGTTGGAAAGATGAGAACCTCGGGTTTCTTTCGTAGTCCTATTGCTTCAGATAAGTTGATTGCAGTATTGTGTACATTAGGAAGTTTTCCTCTGGCCGTGAGGTATCTAACACTGATGGAATTAGAAAATGATGTGAGGACCTACCTTATGGTCATTAGTAAACTTTGGGATGTAAGAATGCTGAACACAACAATGGCTCTCGGCGCCAACCTCATAAAGAAAGGGCTCCACCATAAAACTATTTACTACAATGGCAAGGAAGACAAACCTAAACCTGAGGCTCTCGGCGCCAACATCATAAAGAAAGGGTTCCACATTTACTACAATGGCGAGGAAGACAAGCCTAAACCTGAGGAAGACAAACCTAAACTTGACGAGGAATACAAACCTAAACCACATCTTTTGTATACCATAATGATTTTAATATAATGTCTTTACTATCTTCGTTGCTTTTGGCTCGAATAGGTATAAAGTTTGTATGAAATTTGTTTTTGTTTAGTAATGTAATCTTCATGTAGTATAATCGTAAAAGAAGATATAGAACTTTATTATTATAGAACTTTTTTGGTTCACCAAAGCTAATGATACTAATAATATTCAACAAATACTATTCTCTGTATTTCGTTCATTATCGTTTCTTCAGTATACTTCTAACAATGACAAAAAGGAAAGAAAGGAGTAGCACAGGGTCTTTAGAGATACTTGCAGGTGAAGAAGGGAGCAGCACGAGGTCCTTTTCAAGTAAATATTTCATTTTTTTTTTTGTGTATAATAAAGAAGTGTGTGTCTAATTGTAAGTGTATTGTGCATTACTAAAAATGTTCTTTCCTCTTGTAATTGTAAGTCTTGGTTACAGGGACACCCATCTACGTCACTCAGATTTATTCTCCCACTAGTTTCCAGGTGGTTAGTGGACTGACTTTTTTAAGACAGATAAATGTGTTAAGCCGGAAAGTAGCCCATCACCTAAAAGGCCTCATTTCGTATAAACTTACTATCGAGATTTGTGCATACTGTCAAATGAAACAACTTCATTATGTATTAATCGTTTTTGGCAAAAAGATCAAGTTAGTTATGCATCCTACTCCTATTGAATCTATGGCTTTAATTAATTAATTTAATGAAGCAGGAAAACTCTATGAGGCCATTCGTTATGTAACCTGGGTGGGATTCGTAAATGACCTCAAAAGTTACACCTCGATCATTAAGTATCTTTGTAAGAAGAACTTCCACAAGGAAGAGCACGATACTCTTTCTTTTTGCTCATCTCACCATCTAAATATTTAGATGGTATGACTAGGATTTGACTCGATTAGTTCTGTTTGGTTGGGTTGTGTTGAAGGAAATAAATCAGTAACATTTTTTTAATTTTTTTTCAGCGTCCGATAGCAACTTCTTTAAACGAACCAACTTAAAAAAAAAAAAAAACAAATTCAACTAATCAATAAATAAAAGAAAGGACTTGAAAAATATTTATATCTTTCACATATCCAATTTCGACGCAATTAATTTTTTATTTATCGAATAATTTTTATAATTTTATATTTTAGTTATTCTTCGAATAATTATATATATAATTAGCATCTTGATTTTTTCAGGTAACAATTAAATATATTAACAATTAGAATTCCATAAGATAAGTTATTTTTACTATTTTATTATTTAAACCATTGCATTGTTATAATATGAAATGTAAATTTTAATTAAAAAATTGGATTTAACTTATGTTACATTTTATAAATTTATACATTCACTTTGATGTTTTAAAGTTATAAAGGTAGTTTTAACAACAAAAAAATAATATTTTAAAACAAATTTTCCTTTTAAAAGGAATTTGGAACAAGAAAATGAAAAATAAAAGGAGGATTATTTCCATAATAAACCCCATTGTCGTTTTAAAATTATCACCAACTTCTTCCACTTTTTATTTAGTCATTGTTAGTAATAGAAGAAAACAACGAAAAGAAAATAATTTTTTTAATTTTTTTTCAAATTCGAGTTAGATCAAGTCCAAACCAAAAAAGCTTTACTTAAGACTTGGCCTGTTAATTAAACGGGTTTTTTTTTTTTTTTTTTACTTAAGACCATTTTTTGGAGTTATATTTTTATCCAAATCTTCTCACTTTTTAAGCAGACCTTCGGGCCAAGTCGGATCGAACCCCCTAACCCATGGACAAATTTAATAATAATCGTATAAGCTTTATTTCATGTGTGTGCATGATTTTTGTCCTTATTAAGTAATGAATTTTCTTATTACTATTCCCCTCTCAGTAATTATTCAATTTTAGTATTAAACAAATAGATAGTGTAAAATAATATTTAATTTAATTTATTTTTTATGTAAATTTAGAGTTCGGCAATGAAATAAAACTCGCTCTCTTTTATTTAGAGGTGACAGTGTTGCTGTTAATTAACAAAATAAAATTATAATTTAAATCATTGGTTCCTTCTCTTGTTTTTTTGAAAATGAGATACCTTAAAAATTAAACAACAACATATTATTGAAGATGAAAAGCAGATAAAGATAACACAAAAAAGGTTCGATTAAACTAAATATGTGCCAACGAAAAAAAGAGTTGAGTTAAATAAAATATTTTCCAACGAAAAATAAATATTAGTATAAAAAATTCGAGAATAAATAAAATAATTAATTCAAAAAACTAAAGTTTATAAAATTGTTTTCCATATTAGTTGAAATGGAGAGATGCATAATCTTTGGAGATACATGTTTCCTTCACATTCAATTAATTGATTTCCCTTTAGAGATACAGTGAAATGAATTTGGACCATACATACCAACGAAAGGCATTACTTGTAAATCCATTTTCCCCAATGTCAACTCCTTACTCTTCAGAGACTTCTCTATAAAACCTTCCCATACCATCTTCTTCCAAAACATTCACTCAAGAAATATATATATATATATACAACCATGAAGTTGCCAACCATCCTCTTCGCAATCTCAGCAATGATGGCGATCTTCGTCGCAAGAACAACTCAGGCCGGCTTCTACAAAGAAGTACCCAAAGTTCAAACTGATCAAATTTCATCACAAAGGATTGCGTCGGTTCCTAACTCAGCAATATCCAAAACACAGCATGACGTGTGACAAATTTCCGCATATTTGTCGTGAAAAGGCCGGAAGTCCGGGACCGGATTGTTGCGCAAATAAATGTGTTAATGTGATGAAAGATCGGTTTAATTGTGGGATGTGTGGATATAAGTGCAAGTATAGTGAGATATGTTGCAAAGGGCAATGCGTTAATGCTTCATTTGATAAAAGAAATTGTGGTGGGTGTCATAAGAAGTGCAAGAAGGGTGAATTTTGTGTTTATGGGATGTGTAATTATGCTTAAACTTGTCTAAATTTAAATCTGTCTAAATTTAAACCGAGTTGATTTGAGTTGTAAAATTTTAAGTTCGATATAATTGAAATAAAATTTATTAATCTAATTAATTAATTCGGCCTCGATACTGATTCTTCATTTGAGGTGTATTCTCGTGTTATTTTTATCATTTTTTTTTAGAATTCTATCCAATGTTATATCTATTTAGCCCTCCAAATTTATAAAAAAAATCATTTTTGGCCCTCTATTTATATTTTGGTCTTTTTTAGCTATTGAACTTGCATTTCTTGTCAAATCATTCAAAAATGGATTGAAAAGTTAACGTTTGTTAACTTTGCAAACATGGTATACACGTAGATGACATGCCATCATTTAATTAAATTTTTTAAATTTTTAAAAAATATTTTTATATTTTTAATAATTTTAATTTTTAGAAAGATTTTTTTATAATTTTTTAATTTTAAAAAAGCTAATTAAATGCTGACGTGTTATCGTGTTATCCAAGTGGAAATTCACGTGTATGACAAGTCAACAAAGTAAAAAAGTTCAACTTTTTTCTCCATTTTGGGGTGGTTTGGCGGAAAATACGAGTTTAAGGGCTAAAAAAAGTGAAATAATAAATTGGGGATAAAATATTTTTTTAATTATTAAAAAATATATTTTATATTTGTTTAATAAATTTTAATTTTTAAAAAGAATATTTATATTTTTAATTTTAAAAAATTAATTAAATAGTGACGTGTTATCCACGTTTATGTTACATCAACAAAGTAAAAAATGTTTAATTTTTTCCTCCATTTTGAAGTGATTTGATAGAAAATACAAGTTTAAGGGCTAAAAGATGTAAACAAATTGAGGAATAAAATTGTTTTTTTTTAAGTTGGAGGACCAAAAAAGTCATTATACATTAAAATTAATGTATATGTTTATTTTTTTAAGCTTACGTTGTACTTGTAATTAATTGATTATTATATTGCTCAAGAAAAATTAATTTGTTCTATTGGTATAAGATTTTTTATTCTTTGTATATTTTCTTTAAAAAATAAAAGCGATAAATTAAGCCTTAATATTTATTCTTTTTTTTTATCAATTTGGTTCTTATTTTTTTAACTTAAATTTGGCCCTAACTTTTTAAAAAGAATCAAATTTGATCATTAATATTTAAAGAATAATTAAATTGTTGTTTTTTTAAAAAATTCTTATTAGAAAGTCAAATTTTTAAACATAGAAGTTCGCATAATAATCCACTTGTACTTTAGCATAAAACTTTTATATTATTTTGAATTTTAAATTTATTTTATTTTTGAATATTTCATAATTTTTAAATTATTTGTTAACATGACATATCAAATAAAGAGTGTCACGTTAGCATGACATGTTACCATGCATGCCATCATGCCAATATTGGTAAAAATTTAATGTTTTGGTCAACATTTTCGTTAGAGAAAAGCATTTTGGTTCTTTTTGAAAAGTTAAATGTCAAATTTATCTAAAAAAAAAGACTAAGGGTCAAATTGACAAAAAATGTAAACGTTGAAAGCTAAATTTATCATTATACAAAAAATGAAATAGAATATAACACACGTGTACTTAAATGTGTTTAAACTTGTGATATTGAAGTTGTTGCAACAACAACAATAACAATATAAACATGGTAAATTAATCACAATAGGATAAGCTTATGGGTGATATCAGTTTAGTTGGATTGGGTTTTTTAGATTTTTTTAACCATTGATCATAATTTGGTTTGATTCTCCTTTTTTCTTATTAATTTTTTATTTTGATTTGTAGACTTATTTTTGTAAAATGAGTTTTGTTTTATGGCTTTTGAATATTATTTGACAAATTTTCAAGATTTTTTTCATAAATATTTCTAAAAATAAATAAATTTTCAAAAATTTTTAAATTATTTTCATTATTTTAAATATAAAATATTTATTTTTATATAATAAAAAATTAAAATTAATTATATATTAAATAAAAAATAGAATTCGATTCAAATTCAAGTAAACATTTCATAAACCATTCAAATGTCTTGATTCGAGTCGAGTTTTAGATTTTTTTCAGCCCTACATAAGCTTAGTTAAGACAACCTAATTTTTTTTTGTTCAAATTCATAGCTGTTTCATACTAGTTTTGAGTTTTGAATTTTTGAATTTATTTAAAAAAAATAATTTTATAATTTTTAGACATTACTTGATAAACTTTCAAAAATATATATATATAAATATTTCAAGAAAAAAATTAAACTAAATAAAAAATAATCAATAATTCTTATATATTATATTTAAAAATAATTTTTTATATAAAATTTTGAGTTATTTTTACTAAATATTTTGCCCCAATGCCAAAATGTTCCTCAACACCCCAGGAAAGCAGCCCACACCGCTACAAATGCATAACGGGCAAAGCCATAACAACATTCTTATAATTCCACCAATGATAAAAAAATTTAAGTTAATAGAATTGAAAAGTCTCATTTTATTGTCCTAGCTGAAATTAAAATTTTTTCAGATCGGGTTGAATTAATTGAAATTGTTCAAGGTAAATTAAAATTTTAAAGATATTAAATTAAAATATTGTTACAATATAGCTAATTTCATGTTAGAGCATATAAATTTGAAACCATACATATTTAAAAATTCTTTGCTAAATTTGAATTGTTAATGTATTTATTTAGGTCCAAAATTTTCATTTTAGTTTTTAAGTTTAAAATTATCTTTAGAATTTTATATATATATATATATATATATATATTTTTTTTTTTAAATATAACTTTTGAAATTTTTATAAATATTTTGAATTTTTGAAAATTATTTGAATTTTTTTGCAATTTTTGTTGAAAGAGTGACTAATTTGCTCATTTTTTTTTAAATTGACAAAAACCAAAGGGATATTAATACTAATCTGTTATTTGAGTTATTCAAATTGTGAAATTCAACTTGACTCGAACTCGAAATTTGAATTACTTATTCGAGTTGACTAAAAAAATCAAATAACTTGATCCAATCAACTCAAAATTCAAAAAAATTAATTTTTTTAGTTGAATATAGTTTTGGTTACCCCTAAAAAACAACCATATCAAATCTAATATCATTTAATGGTCGCAACATCTCATGCTAGTCACATTTGTCCCACTCTCTAATTCACTAACCTTAAAAGAGTCAAATTCAACTCACACCCTAAACCAGACCTAAAATCACTGCTTTCATAACTAGATTGCTCGAGGTAATGATCTAGAATAAAGCGTCAAATTGATTCAGCTCACACCCTAAACTTGAAATGTTCAAATCTAACTCACACCCTAAACTAGACCTAAGATCTATGCTTTCAAAATGAGACTGATCAATCAAACCAAAATTGATCGGGGTATTGTTCCAAAATAAAGGGTCAAATTGATTAATCTGTAAACTAGTTGAACCAATCGAATCACGATCAAATGGAATTATTCGATCGAATTAATTGAATCGACAGAACCGATAATTTAACTGATTTAACCATCGATCTTATTTTGAAAATCTTGCCTAAAATTAGACTCTACAAAGAAACTATTGCACACTCCAAGCCTTTCTCCATTTATAAAAGCCCTTCCAAAGACTTATGGTGATTTTTCGCCCCTCCTACAATGTAAGTTATTCTCGACTTAACAATTCTTTCTACCCTTACTATGTGAACTGCCATTGCAAGCTATCTTTTATTTTTGTATTGTAACACAATTTAAATATAAAATATCTATTTTAAAATTATAAAATTTCAAGTTGACCGTCGGATAGTAGTCTACTCATTAAACACCGTCCTTGTTGCGTGGAGGAATATGAACTGCAAACTTCCATCTCCTTTTTGTTCATTGCCAATTGTCAATGCTGCTTTCGTCAATTCAACTACAAAATGACAAAATAATAATAGAAGTTGTGATCCCTAGTCCCTGCCTTTTGGGAAACCGGCTTTACCTATGGAAGAAGTTTTTTTTTTTTTTTTTTTAATTTCTACTATTAATTTTTATATTTTATGGAAGTTACGTGTTTAATCCTTATATTTTAATTTGACTGTTTTTAGTCTTTGTATATTTCAAAATTTAAAATTTTTATCTTCACTAAATAGCAACGGTTAGATTCATTAAGTTAAGTTATTTTATTTCCAAAATTTGATGCTGTAAACATATTATCTTATATGTAATGTCATATCAGATCGTTATTTCCATATGTTACTCATTAAAAATTCAGTTAATGAATTAGCGACTATTATTTGCACCAATACTGCACTTTTAGAATTCAAAAAGTATAGGGTATTAGAATGATCAAATTGGAGAATATGGATTAAATCTACAACTATATATATAGTCCATAACTTGTATTTGAATTTAACTGATTGTTTGGGTTATGACTAAAATTTTAAAATTTGAAAAATATAAAGACTAAAATAGATCAAATTAAAGTACAATGACTAAATCCAAAATTTCACAAGGTATAGGGACTAATAATAAAATATAACATTTTTTCCTTAGAAAAATAATAATTACATTAAATTATATCACAGTGAAAAATAAAAATTTGTATTAGAAATATATTTATAAAATATTTATTCCTGAGTTGAATTATAGGTAGATTTGTTCTTAAGTTGGATTAATTGTCCAAGCGGAAATTTAAGAAGGTTTAGACAAAAATATTAGGCTAAAAAAAGGATTTTGACAAAAAAAATAGACTCAATTTAAGCCAAGCCGAATTTAGACAATTATAAAGTGTATAAATATCATGTTTAGAATTGATCTAAACCTATACACGATCCGATCTATAAATATTTAAACTAGTAAAGTTGAGGCTTTGAGATTACCCAAATTAGAGTCTTGGAATGTGCAAATGTAATGTTTGAATTCTTCTCTCATATTATCTTATCAAGATTTATTCCAATTTTTATTCAGTTGTGCTAAGTTGGCTCTAATTCTAATTCGTCCACCATGCATTATTTTGTTTTTGTTTATAATCTTTCTTCTTTTTTTTTTACTTAAATATTTCATATAAAAACAATAAAAAATTATAATAATATTCAATTTTTCTTTAAAAATAAATTTAACGTAAATTTTTTCTCGAGTTTGTATTGAGTTGATTTGTACACTAAATTTAACAAAGAACTTTATTATATTATAAATAAGTGGCAATTATAATAATAATTTTTATAATAAGAACCAAAATATTATTATAAACAAATAAATAAAACAAAGCAACCAATGCTTTTGTAACCAGACTAATTAAGTTACCAGTTTTCAATTCGATCAGTTAGTCTGATTTAATTAAATAAATTATTAAAAATTATAAAAAAAATAATAATAATTGTCAAATATCATAAACCCTTGACTGCGTCAAGTATCATAAAGCGTCTCAAAGTACTGATCTCGACACTTTTATGGCTCACCCTCCTGTTACATGTCCATTTGAGCCTGTTCATAGATTAGGTGACCCTACTAATTTTTGATCGAGCTAAAATTTATATCTTTCAATCTGAATCCGTCCAATTTGAGTTACCGTTTAGAAATAATAAAAATAATTTACATTAATATTTATATATTTTCGAACCTTCTAAACTTTTTTTTTAATTATTTGTCAATTATCTTGTTCCGTAATTTACGTGATTCACAAGTCAATTAAAAATCAAGTCAAATTTTGTACATTTATCCTAAGGAAAGTTCATAGCTTATGCAAAACCAGTTTTATGCGTATATTAAGCATTTAGATGGTCGGTATGTTTATTTTCGATAAGGTTAAAAATAGTGGTGGTGAGATTAATCACTATAGCTGTGAGTTAGAAAATTTCACCACACCAAAACCATCACCTATCCAAAAACACACTTAATTTGTTTTCTTACAAGATAATAATATTAAAAAATAAAAAAAATTTGTAATAATTTTATTTTTATTTTTATTTAGGTTTTATATATCCCAATCTAAATGTAACTATTTTAATTTCTCAAAGCATAATTGAAAATTTACCAAAAATAATCATTTAATTTTAAATTACTTTTTGTACATATATATACTTAAACAAGATATAACTTTTCTTTTAAATGATATATCTTAAAATATTTTTTTTTAAAATTCATCAAAATGCATTGGTGAATTATAAATTTATCCTTAACGTACTTTTTGTCTTTTTTTTAGACAGTTTTTTTTTTTTCAATTTAGTCATTATATATATTTTTAAGAATTTGTTCATTTTACTTTTTAGATTTCAAAATTAAGGTCCAGTTATTAACTTTACTGAACTTTTTATTATGAAATTCGTTGATTTAATAATTTAAAATAAAAAAATTGATAGCATTATTATGAACTTAAATTTAACAAAATAAATTACAAATAATTATTTTAAAATTTACAAAATAATTCACCACTTGAAGAGTACGGTAGCCTTCTAAATAGGCGACGGTGGGATGAATATAAATTAGGCAAGATCCCATGTGTGAGCCACGTAAGAGAGGACACAACACCTATCATCGGCGAAGTAGATTAAATAAGCTTCATGCACTATGTGTATGCATGCAAGGTGAAATCAGATTTTTTTTTTTTTTTTTTTTTTTTTGTGGGGGAGGTGGGGGAGAATTAAATTATGTATTTTTTTAGAGTTGTCCAATTTCATAATTATATTAAGTTAAAATTTTATCTTTTTTGAAAGATAAAGTGTAATCTGACTTACATTTATAATTCTCTAATTCTTTGATATATGGTTTAAATAATATTTCAACTATACGTATCTTTATTTATTATTATAAGTTGGGGAAATTTTAAACATTTAAATTGCTATATTAGATTCCGTCCTTTACATTTTACTCAGAAATATTACTTTTATAAAAAAATTTACCATCATTTTTATTATTTTAGTCAATTTTATCATTTATCCATAACAAATAACATGTTTTTATTAAAAACATTTTCCTTTTTTCTTTTTATCTCTCCTCGTCAACTTTATTTTATTTATTTGAGAAAATATATATGAAATATTTTACTAGAGAAATTCAACTAAATTAGATAACTTAAGATACTTGATAACACGGGAGAAAGTATCATGTAAGTTATTATATTAGGAGTCAGATTGCATTTTACTCTCGTTACTCAAAAGATAAGCAAATTAGTCTTTCTATATTAGATCAAATAACAAATTATATATTCTATTAAAAATTTCATTCATTTCTACTATTAAGAATGGTTTCTATATGTTAACATGTGGTATATGTGGCACACTACGTGTCATTATCTAGTTATTCCGTCAGTCACGTCAATTTTGTATTACAAATTAATGAAAATTTTAACATAAAGGACCAATTTGCTCATTGATTTAACATACAATGACTAATTTACCATTTTTTTTAAATAAAATGAACCAAATAAAATTTTACTTCTAATACAAAAACCTCCTAAATAATATTACATTTTATGAATAAAATGTACCCTTTAAAAATTCTCTGAGCATAACTAAAAAATAATAATAATCATATAAATATGTGATCATATTTATTCTTTTTGATACAATGTCTAAAATTAACCATAACTCTTTTTCAACCCATAAATAGGAGGATAATGCGCTTTAATACACTCGAGCCCATGCCCTTCTGCATTGACAACAGTACTCATGTCAATTAAATTAAGACTATAAATTCTTAAAAAAAAACTATTTAAAAACTATCTTCTTAATTCTGCTTATTTAAATAATATATATCCAAATTAATTTTTGAATTACAAAGTTCGCCTTAACGTACTTTTTGTCTTTTGCTTTTTTGGTCCTTTTCCTTTCTCTTTCTTTTTTTTAATCCTCAAATTATCAAATTGACCCCTGAAAGGATTAAAGATTCTAGGGTGTGTTTTTTTAAAATATTTTTATTTCACACATTTGCTAATTTTCATCTTTTAGTTTCAAATATCCTAAATTAAAAGATGTAATTTAGAATTTTATTTGTCGATTTTGAATCTTTCCAAATTTAGGTTCAAGGTTGAATTTGAATAATTTAATTAATATTTTAAGTTATTTTAAATTTAGTTCAAGTTTTACGTGGCACTTTATTTTAATTAATATATATATATATATATATATATATAGGCATTTTATTTGAATTTCTAGAAGTAGGGTTGTTGTCTTTTAGCTTGTTTTTGACCTTTATGCATCCCTCTCTCCGCCTTTGATATACCAAAAAGATCCTTCAAAATATAAAAGAGAAAGGAAAAATATATATATATTAAATTGATATTTAAATCACACATGGAAATATAAAACTTTTTCCAAAACTTCAACTTTAACTATATTTGGTTAATTTGAGATTTAATATATTAAATAAAATCGGGATGGTAAAATTTAAATCATTAAATGAATTCCGAATTAATTCGTTTTGAATAGAATATATTTCTTTTTGAAAAGATGTGCTTTTTGGGGGGGGGGAATTGGGTATGAAATAATTATAATTACTTGCCTTATTCTGTCTAACTCGACTGTCAAATGCGAAGTTAGAAATTGTTTTTGGGATTAGAATTTACTTATGCAGTAAAATACAGTTTTATCATTATATTAACTTATATCTTTATAATTTATAAAAGATCAAATTAACATTTCATCATTTTTGAGGGGATTAAAATACAATTTAACCATTTACTAATTTACAATTTTATCATATATAAAAAGGCTAGTATGATATTTTTTTTTCATTTTCGAGAGGGCCCTAGCCTTTGCTAGGTCCCTGAGTGCGGCCCTTGGTCGCTATATAAAATTGTTACTTTACTCTTATTCAGAGTAAAAATGTAGAAAAAAAACATTATAAAAAAACCCTCATGTTTTATTTTATTTGAATAATACTTTTTTTACATAATACTTAAAGTTACTTATAGTATTTTCCTACCTATAAATAGAAGAATAACGCGTTTTAGCGTACTCGAATTTAAGTCCTCTTGCATTGACAACAATGCCCATGTCAATCAAATTAAGACTTAATCGGCTATGTCTAAAATATTTAAAATAAGTAACAAAAATCAAATTGAAACATGACAAGAATGGATGAATCTAATATCTATAGAAGTGAATGCCCCTCCCAATAATTTTGTTTCCAAAATTCGAACTTATGTTCTCTCTTTAAAAGTGTAATAAATCTTACCATTAGACTCAACTGTATCAGTTGAAATAATAATAAATTTTAAAATTACACACTTTAAAAGTGTAATATGTCTTACCATTAGACTCAACCACTTATCAATTGAAATAATAATAAATTTTAAAATTACACATCTATAACGAAACATAATATATTTTAAAATAAAACATGCCAATTACAAGATAATTATGTATTTAATAAAATAAAATAATTAAAAATTGAACTCGAAATTAATATTAATTAAAATTTTAAATACAAATTTTTCACATTTATTATGGTTGGATGGAAGTCAATTTCAACTTAGTCATGAGTCATGACCTATGACAGGCGCAATCTCTATTTAATAGTATTGTTTAATCACTTTTTTCTACATCAAAATCAACAAATATCCTTAAAATTTACACCCAACATCCTTAAATTACTGTTTAATTTCTATTCCAGTCTCTAAATTTAAAAATATTTTCAATTTGAGTTCTTAAATCATCAATTTTTACACCAATCGTGAACCTAGTCATCAATTTAGACTTCAAATACTGGTTCAAATTTAACATAGAACATATTTAAAATACGTTAATCAAATTGTCCATGTAGAAGTAGATGTGTTCATGGCTAGAGCGAGGCTTGATCGAGTTCAACTTGCCCAAGTCGACCTAAATAGTTTGTTTCCACTTTTTTAAAAACAATAATTTTTTTAACAAATTAGTTATAATATATAATTATTATTAAATAATTTCAAATAGTAAAATTGGCTTGACCAAGCCAGATCGAGGTAAAAAAATGAGTCCAAGTTTGACCTATGAGCATCTCTATATAGAAGGTAGACAAATGCTTGTAATCTGATCTACGCATTCTAAATAAATTTAGCTAGCATTTAATGTCCAAACTAACGATTAAGTTAACGAAATAACTTGATCGATACGATATTGAGACTTTAAGAATTCAATCAAAACATTTTAAAATTTAAGGACCAACGATGAAATTAGCTCACTTTCAAGTTTTGACCGTTCCTATGTTTTTATTTTAAATGGTTTGCATTTAAATTCAACAAAATATTTTTAAAATTAAAATTGAGTCACTGAATTTTTACATAAACAATTAGATGAAACCCAAACACACACACAATTAAATTAAGTCGCCGGCTTTGTTTGATTTTAATTTTGTAAGTTTAAAAAAAAAGTTAAATATAAAATTGACCCTCAAATTATACCCCCTTTTAAATTTAGGACCTAAACTTATTTTTGGTAAAAGGTACTTCAACTATAAATTTTATACGGCACGTTTTTTAACCGATAATCCACCGGATTAACCAATTTAACGGAGGTTAAAAGTGATCACCCCACTACACAAAATTGATATGCACTTAAATGAAAAACATGATATAGTTTAAGGTTCCAATTTGTAGTAAAGCCTTTAATAAAAAAAAAGTGAAAATTCTAACCCGCCTACTGCTTCTTTGACCCCGTTCTTCCCCTCCCTTAGAAACAACACTATAAAAATAAAATAAAATAAAATAAAACCTAAAAATGAGAAAAAATCAAAATCAAAGAATCCACAAGCAAAATACATAAACGAAATCTATTTTCAAGAATCAAAAAACCTCAATTTACAGAGATTAATCTCTCTCTCTTTATATATATGTATATTTATATATAAATATAATCCAATACAAATCTGTTTCTTTGTTTCTTAGTTCATGCTCGGCCTGCCCTAGATCTTAGTCTTTATTTTTGGGTTTTCTTTTTGCATCTTCGAAATATCCTGAAAGATTTTAAAGATTTCCCTTCACTTTTTCTTTTGATCAACTCCATTCTTCAGGTAAACTCGCTTCTTGATTTGTTTCACTTTGCTGCTTCGTGTTGCTGTTTTTTGTTTAAAGAAAGGCGTGATTTAGCTCTTTATGATGGGGAGGACGGTATTGACTTGAGGAAGGAAATTGAGTGTGAAAATGTTTAAATTTTTTTATTTTATTTTTTGGGTTAGATTTGAATTAGTCTTGGGCTTTTGGTAGACTGGAGACAAGCGAGGTCGTTGATTTGGGTTGACTTTTTTTTTTTTGGCAAATTGCAACACGTTTCTGCTGCTGCTTTTTTTCTTTTTTTCTTTTTTTACATAGAAATTGTTGAAAGGAAGCTGACCGTGTGTTTGGTTTTAGTAGTTACGCAAATCCAGAACTTTGTATTTATTTCTTGAATTTATGATATCTGTGCTTAATTAGTTGAATAATAGTTGCTCTCACGCGATTTGATTTAAAAGAAAGGGTAAATTTGTATTATTATTTTTTAAAAAATTTTATTTCGAAATGCGTAGAAGTAGAATACAAGCTTGATTTGCGGTTTTCGTTCTTTCTTAAAAGATTATTTTAACTATAATTCCATTACCCGAAGTTTTAGGGTTTAGTATTTGATTGAATTTTGTTGTACTTGGTAATCTAAACTGATGTCTTTGACTATGTTTTGTTTTTTGGTCTCGACGATCTTAGTATTCTAATGTTTTGCCTTGTGGTTTTCCTTTTGCAGATCACCTTGCATTGACTGATCGGAGAATCTGTGTTCATTTCCGAATTTGCGGCTTTTATAATTTGGGGAAGAAGAGAATTGCATGAATATAAAGTTGTGGTGTTTGTACTAGATGAAGGGAGCGCAGGCGTGGCGGCTAGGCAGCATGGGTGATATGCAAATCTTGCCTGGGTCTCGCCACCGCCCTCCTTTGAAGAGGCCGATATGGATTATTTCTTTGGTTTCATTAGTTTGCCTTTTCCTAGTTTGTGCTTATATCTATCCACCACAAGGCAGTGCTGCTTGTTATGTATTTTCTTCAAGAGGTTGCAAGGTCCTTACTAATTGGCTTCCACCTTCGCCGACAAGGGAATTAAGCGATGAGGAGATTGCATCACAGGTTGTGATTAGAGATATTTTGAGTAATCCTCCTGTCCAATCTAAAAATCCGAAAATCGCGTTCATGTTCTTAACTCCAAGTTCACTTCCTTTCGAGAAACTTTGGGATATGTTCTTCCGTGTAAGTTATTTTATTAACCCATTTAGTATCATGATTATTATTCTTGAACCTGGCTTTCATGAACTGATATATTGTGAAGAAATTCTTTTGAGGTTATACACAAAATCTGCCATGTAGGAGATGTTTACTAAGCAAGAATCACATTTTGGCTGTTGGCCTTAAGTACCCTGCCTGTTTTGTGTTATATCTTCTTTTCTGAACTAATTTGTAGGAGTATTTGTTTATTTTTTAATGAACATTTGTTGGAATAGATTCAAAAGCATCTGGTTATATGAAGCCTTTCTGTGAACCAAATAGCACATTTTCTCTTCTGTTTGATTCTAATAAAGTAATTCAGGCTGGTCATCATAGTGGTTTTTATGTCAGTGAATTGTCTTCTAGAAATAAGTCATGTATTTCATTCTAGTGAACATCATTTTCTTTGTTGATTGTGGTTGCAAAGATGGGTCGTATGTGGTGAAGATAGTAGTGATATCAATCTGGCTTATTTTGACTTGATACTTTTGCTGCGGTGGAGATGGAACTTGGCAATTCCATTTCCATTGCGTTGTATGGATCAGGATGTCTCTGTCTATAAAATTTTAGTTATGTTTGACTGTCTGTTTACTTCACACTTTTTTGTTGAGTTCTTGTGGAAAGGCATTGCAATAATTTTTATTTTTTCTGCATTTGTGGCTTTTAGTTTCTTTCAAGATGTTATTAAACCTGTATATTTGTTAAATGTTCGCTTATTTTCTGGCAGGGGCATGAGGGAAAATTTTCTGTTTATGTCCATGCATCGAAAGGAAAACCAGTTCATGTGAGCCGCTACTTTCTTAATCGGGACATTCGCAGCGATGAGGTAAATGTCTTAGATTAATTTGCTGTTAGGTTGCTGTATCTCTTTCTTTCATTTTCCCTTTGATATGATGTTATATTAGAATTATCATTCCATGCTTCTGCATTTTGGGTGTACACGCAAAGTGTCCTTATTTTACTATTGTCATTAGAAAAAACAGTGATTCATCTGCTGTGGACCTGAAAATGGCTCCAGCAGGAAACCTGATAGGCAACAACTTAATTTCAGTATATCGGAGGGAAAAGGGTAGACTGCCCTGTATCTTTCCTTGTCTGCAATATCAAGAGTTTGTCGAGTCCTGTCATATTTTATTGTCCAGCTTTGTTTTTAGTTTGGGAAAATCTCTTGGAATGCATACAGCATTTTAAATATAGCATCATTTTACACCCAACTACTAGACACATTCTTGTGCAGTTAGCTGCTAGGCATGTGCGTGTGTGTTATTTTTAATTTCAAAATTCTGGTCAAACTTTGTAATCTTAAAAGGCTATTCACCAATTACAACTATTATTTTATGGTAATTCATCTACTTTTATTGACATGATATTGCTTTAAGTTTTCTTATCCATTGTGTTGTAGTCGAACTGATTGTGACATTTTGATATGTTGCTATCATATTTACTAGTGGCACTGTAGTGCACAACTTGATGACTAGTAATCCTTGGATTTACTGAATTTGCAGGTTGTATGGGGAAAAATCTCTATGGTTGATGCAGAGAAACGACTATTGGCTCATGCTCTACAAGATACTGATAACCAACATTTTGTGTTACTTTCTGAGAGGTAACTATAGTTTCATTATGTCCCTCTGAGACCCTTTTTTCTCCCACCTCAAAGGATTTCTTTTAGACTTACACAAAATTGTAATTTTGCAGCTGTGTTCCATTGCATAATTTTGACTATATCTACAACTATCTGATGCATGCTAATATGAGTTTTGTTGACTGGTAAGTGAAATCTTAAGAGTGAATAGGAGGCATTCAGGGAACTGTTTTTCCTTGTCTGATATGTCTCCCCTACCTCTTTTTTTCACCAGCTTTTTGGATCCTGGACCGCATGGAAATGGAAGATATTCAGAACACATGTTACCTGAAGTAGAAAAGAAAGACTTCAGAAAGGGTGCACAGGTACGTCTGAATTGATATAATATAGAGGACATTATTATTTAGGTAAATATACATTACAATAGGTCAATCTAAATGGTAAATCTGTAGCTGGGACATGTTAATGAACCTTGTCTCACTAAACTCTATTGACAGTATGAAGGCCATGTGTCTCTGCTGGTGTCCTATATTTTGTCAAATTTGATCCCCATTCCCCATAGTTGATGCATTTTGTATTTTCATTTTGAATGTTCACTCCTGTCCAGCTACAAAGTCTCTCAGCATCACCTCTTTAAACCAACTTATTTAGTGTCTTCTTGTGGCAATAAATGAGTGTACTTTGTGCAGTGGTTCTCAATGAGGCGACAGCATGCTCTGATAGTTATGGCTGACAGTCTTTACTACTCAAGGTTCCGGGATTACTGCAAGGTGAATTTGATCTTAAATTGTAGTTCGATTTACTCTAATATGCTTTGTTTTGAATTTACAACTTCCTTTGATTTATGGATGAGGTAGTTGGTGAATTTTCCACTCCCATCATTCCCTAAAGTAATATTGAAAACTAGCCTACCAAATCTGGTTTGTCACAAGCCTTATGTACCTTTTGAAGTATATCAGTGAAAGTGGAAAGTATACTTCATTGCTATTTTCCTGATCTCTCCCTTCATTCCTCTGACCCCGTTGCCCCTTTCCAATTCAGTCAAGATATGTTTCAATATAGTTAAGTAGAGTGATGAATATCGTTCAATAAAATATGTAGAGCTTTTTTATGGGTATAATAGGTGTTTCTGTGTTCTCACTACTTCTGTTCAGTGAGGCTGGTTTCAAGTTGTGCAAATCGATGTTTATCTGTCTCTTTCTATTTAACTGTTGCGTTGGCACAAAGAGACAACATTTCTAGATGTAAATGGCTTGCCTGTGAACTAAGATAAAATAAGCACTTCTTTGAAAAGTAAAGCTTTTTACGAACTCTGGATTTGCATAAATTTAAGATCAGGTTAGATGTTAGTTTCTGCATAAACTTCACCTGTTTAGGCTTAGCCTGATAGTTTTCTGGGTTTTCTTTAGTTTCTTGTACTGTATGACAAGGGCTGAATTGTAATCAACCTAGCTCTAGTAGCTTGACTTCTTTATCCACGCTTGATCTCAAAAAAATGAATCTCAAGTTTGGAGTTGAGCTCCAGCTTTGTAGCGTTTCGGCTCACTTCAGCTTGATTATGGTTATATCTTTTTTAACAGTGAAATGAATGAATTCATCATGGAGATGCGTATTATGATTTAAGTATCTGGTAACTATAATCTGTAGAAAATCGAAGTAACATATAGAATTAGCGCACAAATTTTATGTTGCTGACTTGTTTTCATCCATAATATTGATTATTACAGCCAGGTTTCGACGGCAAAAATTGCATTGCAGATGAGCATTACCTGCCAACCTTTTTCAATGTGAGAATCACAATTTGGATCATGTTTTCTACTCTTCACTTTAGCTTCTCCTAATTCCCTTTTTTTTTCCCCAATTTTTGTGCCATCAGATGATTGATCCTGGTGGTATTGCCAACTGGTCAGTAACACATGTTGATTGGTCTGAGAGAAAGTGGCACCCTAAATCATATAAGGCTCAAGATGTTACTGAGGATCTTCTGAACAACATTACGGTAATTCGTTTGTTGCTTTTTTTTTAAGTAACCACTTGCAACTCACTGCCTCACGTTTTAACCGATACACTTGAGAAAGTTTTGGTTCCTATGTATGAATTGGGGTTCTGATGAGTTTTGCATTATATTTTTTTGCAGTCAATAGACTTGAGTATCCATGTAACAAGTGAGGCCAAGGTATACATTTCAAGCACATTCTCATACTTCAACAACACGGTAAAATTGCAAGATTCTTAACTCAGTTATATTTTTCTGGTTTTCTTTTTCCTCCTGCAGAGTGAACGATTGGTACAACCTTGTCTCTGGAATGGTATCAAACGACCGTGTTACCTATTTGCAAGAAAATTCTACCCCGAAACCGTAGATAAATTGATGACGCTCCTCAATTTTTGACTGTGAATTCTTTGGTCTGATTTTTCTTGATCCTTCGGTTCCCAATCTCGGTTTCACACACAGATTATATACATTTTGTACATGGCCATGTTTCGCAACCGCAATTATCGAATGCTAGGGCTACAGAAAGAGCAGTTAGGACTGACTCGAATTAGGCTGGAGCGGAGGCTAACGAGTTGTTAGTGCTGCGTCCTTCCAGCCAGGTAATTTCTTGTCCATTCCCCCCCACCCAAAATTTCAGCCAGTCATTACATTATTATTGTTGTTATCATGATCATTATATATGTGAAAAGAATAGTGGGGGAGATTCATTTTTTTTTGTGTAAAAGTTGGAAAACAAGACTGATGCACCTCTCTTTGTTTTTTCTGGAAAATATGAAGCTTACTTTTTAAATCCATGTTATTTTTCTTTGGGCCAGTTCGTAGGGTTCACAGTAGTCCCGAAACTTGATAAATTTCCTTAATTTTAATCTCAAAACTTAGATTCCGTCAAGATGAGTTGATGTGGCACTTTAAGGTTATGCCATATCTCGAAAGGTTTACGGTGATCTTGGAAAGTGACAATTCTTATGGAAAGTGACAATTCTTATTCAATTTGATCTTCGAATTTGGAGTCTGTTAAGGTGGGTTAATAGAGCACTTTGAGGTTGTGCAATGTAGGGGTAAGCAATTTTCGATTTTAACCAATAAAATCGATTCATTTGGTTTTTTGGTTTCGATTTAACTAGGGGGATTATTGGTTTTGACCTTAGTTTAATTGGTTAATTCGGTTGGTTAATAATTTTTGAATCTTAGAATTGAATGGTACATATTTTATGTTATTTTAAATTATTTAAAATATATTTATATTTTATAATAGATAATAGATAATAAAACCATTTAAATCCAATCTAGTAGTCTTAAATTCAACTCAGTAACTTAAAGGTTGGTTAATAAAAGAATTAACTAACTTGACCGAGTCAAAGTTAGTTCAGTTTGGTCGATTTTTTCATGTTAAAATTTGGTTTGGAAATTTTTGATTCGCCAAATACATCATTATAAAATCTAAAAGAATATAAAACATATAAAGAAAATTCTAGAGTTTTTTTAAAGAGATAAGTGAGATTGTGGCACAATGTTAGAGTATTACATCATACCTTTTGTTGAAATCCAAATTTAAGGATTAAATCGAGACTCTATATTTCGAAACTAATATGGATAAAAGAAAATTATAAAAGAGATAGTGGAAAAAATTATAAAGTTAGAGGACTAAATGATATAGCTTAAAGAAATTTATGGTGTGTAATAGTCAAATGTGACGGGTGCTCTTAGTCAATTTCGTGGGTCACATCCATCTCAATCTTTAACTCAATTTGAGCAAATTTAAATTACTATTTTTATTTTAATTAAATATAACTATATGGTATTTAAATATTAATATAAAAGACTAATTAAGTCTTTTTTTTGTTTTTAATTTTTAAATGAAATTATTGTGATAATTTGTGGGTGATCTCTAATTGTTTTTATTTATTTATTTATTTTTATTTGTCAAAAAATAAATTATATTTTTGAAGTTTATCAATGAGTATTTTATGTTTAAAAATTATTTAATTTATTTTATAATTCAAGCTAATTCCATCATAATAATAAATTGGTATTTTTATTAAAGAATTATTTGTTACAATTTTTTTTAATCCAAAACCTAAAATTATATGTAATTTTAATTTAAGATGAGTTATTGTTATTATTTGGTCAATATCAGCCAACAAAATTAAAATCACGGTATTTAATATTTTAATTATATATATATATATATAAAATCAAACAAGAAAGTCAATCATATTTTATTGAAAGATTGTGTATTATTGCCTTGAAAAGTCATAATTCATTTTAAAGAAATAATATTGTTGAGAATTTCATTGAATAAGATTATTAATTAGATATATATTTTTTATATTTTTATTATAAATAAAAAATTTATAATTTAATGAGCATGTTAATTATTAGGTTAAAATATGTTAAGAGTCTTTGTATTTATCGGAAGTTTGGAATTTAGTTCATCTGCTTTTCAGATTTCAAAATTTAAGTTTAATTAAGAGGATAATATTAAGAATTATCCATTACCCTCCTTAACCCATAAATAAGTGGATAATACACTTCAGTGCACTTAAACACATGTTTACAATACTCATACTAATAGAATTAAGACTTAATCGATACTCTAAATGCATTTTTATAAACACTAAAATGCATGCAAATATGCTATTTTTTTAGAATAAACAAAAATAAAAAATATATATTGTCGGTTGAGAGTGACGATTCAGAGTATTAGTTTTTATTATTTTTCTTATTTTTTTCATTGGATCATTTTAAAAGATGAGAAACGTGAGAGTGATATTTGCGTATTAAAATTAGTTGAAATAACAAAATAAAATAATGTTGAAATAATTATTTTTAAGATTTTTTATTTGAATTTTATTTTGTATAAATTATATATCGTTATATTAATTTATTAAATTAATTATTCAGTTGAATTCTTATAACAATTGATTCCGGTAATAATTGTTAATACGAAATAACTTTAAAAAAAATTCTCATTCAACATATTTGTGGGTTAATAATAAAAATAACCCTTCAACTATACACGAGTTTTTTTTATTTAATATTTCAAAGGAAAAATAATTCTTAATTAGTTACATAATTTTTCGTCCATATTAATCTATGGGTTAAAAATTTGATGATAGGTTGTCTCGAGACTTCGAATTTAAGAGTTTAAATTTTATAAAAGAAAACTATGGAAGCAAGCATGTGATATATCTTTAGGCAATATAAAATCAACTATAATAATCATAGGCAAGAAATTAAATGAGGGACACAATTTTATTTATGAAAAATCCTTTTAAAACAAAGCTTAAAATCTACCGGATTTGAGAGTTTACTCAAAAGTTTCATAATATTCGAAATTATTGATACAAAATCACGATATTAAGCGATTAATCTTAAGAAAACAAAAGAGAAATGTTGAGAACATTGTCCGAAACCAAAGGCTGATTTTAAAATTGAAAGATCTTAAAATGGGAAAATAATTTTTTCTTTCTAAAATTATAAGTTAATAAATGGTCAAATTACACTTTGATCTCCTTTAAATTTTAATTTAATCATTAAAAAATTATAAATAATTAAGCTAATACAATGATAAAATTTCATTTTAATTTTCTTAAAAATACATAACTTAATTCCGCGCTCCTAAAAATAATTTATGATTTCGCCCATGTGACCCAACACCACGGTACATAATTATGTATGTAGACTTCTCTCCATAAATTTGAATCGAATTCGAATATTAAATTAACATTATTTCGAGGGTTTTACCTAATTATCATCTTAATACGAGTAGGACTATACTCGTACAGTAAAACGGATGAATACACATTATTACACCCAAAAGTTACTGGTAGAATTAAGTATACCATTGCTTAATGATTGAGTAGCCAACCTTCCTCTCTCTAACATTGACCAAAACTATACAAGAAAGACAAATACATTACACTAAAATCAAACCTGCAAAACAGTCCAAATCACAAGTGCGTCGGAAAGGATTATCTTTTACATATATATATAATAATTTAATAGAGAAACATCAAATCCAAGTAAAAAAATGGGTTGTTGTGTATCTTCTTCTTGCTCTTGCAAACATGCATCTCCAAACACAGTTCGACTAGTTCATCTCAATGGCTACGTAGAGGACTTGGACTATCCCATCTCAGTGAGTCAAGCCATAGGGAACCCTCCTAAGCAGTTTCTATGCACCGCGGCTCAGCTTTTATCGGCAGGGTCCCAACCACTAAGCCCCGATGCTCCGCTCCAACCAGGCCAGCTTTACTTTGTGCTGCCGTTTTCGACTTTAAAGGGTGACGCTTCTCCGCTGGATATGGCGGCGCTGGTGAAGAGGTTGACGGAAAGAGCTAAATCCCACCGTGCGTTGCCGGAAACTAGGTGTTTGTCGAGGACGACGATGACCATGAACGGCCGGACGAGGAGAAGGGAGATGATGGTACATGGTGGGGTTCGAAGGTCGTATAGGGTGAGGTCGTGGAAGCCCATTTTGGATACTATTAGAGAAATGTCGTTTAGTCGAAGGAGTGAATCTGATATACAAGAGATTGATTTTATTACAAGCAATGTATAGCCTGCAAATTTGAGAGGTAGGGGGTGTTGTTTTTATAATTGTATATATATATTATATATATATATATATATATACACGTAGATTTTGTATGGAAAAACAATGTCTAAAAACATATGGTATTCTGTATAGATTGTTTGAAATTATTGATGGTAAGAGTTATGTTGTAAATTCCACTCTTTTTTTGATAAATATTTGAAGTGTTGTTTATTAAGCTAGCATATTTTTTAAAAGTTCAGTAGGATTTTATCTTTCGATTTTACAGAGAGTTTGAGTGTCTAAGATTGTTTAAAGAGGAGGGGGGTTCAACAAAACCCCAACAAGAAACAATATCGATCCTTCCAAAGATCCTTCAGCTTCTAATAGATAACATATTTAAAATTTTTCTCAAAAGAGTGGACTCGCCCTCAAATACTAATGTTATCATGGGGATTCAGTCACTACTCCAAACCAATCTTAATCTTTATGTATATATAAAACAAAGCATTGTAAAATATATTATCAAAACTTGAAACCAAAAGAAATTAATAAAGAAGTTTTAACCAATACTTAACTTCATAATGTATTTTCGAGTATAGCATAAATCCATGTGTGTGTATATATATATATATATTAGTAGTTCACAAGTTGGTTTGATTCCCACAAATTAAGTCTTGACCTTATGTATATAATTGGAGCAGTTGGAACTTATTGTTTGAGTTGGTGAAAAGTTCCAACCACCATGTAATTAGTCATACTGAGATGTCACCTAGATTTATCCATTGGGGTTTAGGGTTGAAAGGAACCAATAAGCTACATAATAAGCCAATAACATTACAAATACAGAATGCATGCAACAACTGAAAAAAGAAAAATATATACATCCAATGGCCATAAAAGAAAATGTCATATTTGAAGTATGATCCATTGAAATACATGAAAAACCAGAGAGAAAATGCTTCATTACCTTGTTAGATGCACCTTCCATCGGTTTTGAAAGGACCCTTTCTCTTAATCCTTTTCTTCATCATCTCGGCCCATCTTGTGAATATATCCGAGGCTTGGAGATTACCGGAGTACTTCATCTTTTGAGCCAGCTCCTCGAGTATGTCGGATTTGCCGGCTCTAGAAAAATCGGCTGCAAACTTGTTGTAATCAAGTTGAGGAGGTTTCATTCCTTTCTCAAACATTTCTTCTAACAGTCTACATGCGTCTCCTGATCGACCTAAACGGATTAGTCCTCCGATGAAAATGGTGTACGAAACATCATCAGGGCAAAACCCCTTTTCGCGCATCTCGTCCCAAATTGCACGGCTTGTTTCGTAGTCCCTGGATTGGAAGAACGATTTCATCATCATGTTGAAAGTGTGAATTGTTGGTTGGATTCCGGTTTGAATCATTTTCTTGTATACCCTCATTGCATAGTCCGGCTTTCGTTGAGTTGTTAATAATTTAATCAGGGCGTTGTAGGTTTGACTATCAGGTGGACAACCTATTTCTTGCATCTCTTTCAACAATCTAAAAACCACGTCCATATTTCTCTGATTTCCGAAACCGGTGATCAAACATGTGTAAATGGCTGCATCAGGCAAACATCTGGAATCACGCATTTCCTCGAAATACTGAATTGCAAAATTCATCTTTCCTTGCTTGCAAAACTCCCGAATCATTATAGTATAGCTACGAACATTAGGCGAAGGCCCTTTACTTTTCATGGCCTCAAACAACTTCGCTGCATCCGACATCTTCCTACTCCTCAACAACCCATCGATCATAACATTATGAGCAACAACATCCGGCTCAAAACCCTTATCGATCATCTCATTCCATACCTTCCCTGCTTCCATCAAATTCCTCACCTTGCACCAACCGTTTAGTAATATCGTATATGAAATCAAATTGGGCGTAAACCGATCTCTCAACTTCTCAAAAAGCATTTGCGCTTCTCTCGCAAGCATAACCCTCCCAAGACTATCAAGCAAGCAATTAACAGTATCAACATCCACTTTATACTTGTACTTCTTCATCAAATCGAAGACCATGACTGCCTTCCGCCGCTCCTTGGCGGCAGCAAAAGCTTTAATGGCAATAATAAAAGTATCCAATGTTAAAACCCCATTAGCACTCATCTCTTCAATCAATCTCGACATGGTTATAAACTGTCTATTCTTAGCTAAAACATTCATCATCTTATTATAAGTCCTGGAATCATGATTAAACCCCGATTTTTGTCCGGCCCAACAGAAAAACCGAAACGCCTGTTTTCTAGCGTGCTGGAACCGGTTGAGTACATCAATGACTAAATCATGAGTAAGATTAATCCCACATTCATCTAAAACAGCTTCCATGTTTCGGTCTAAGCTAAACAATTCGTCGATCACCTTGCATACTCTCTCAACTTCCTTTGGGTCCGACCTAGACTCGGTACTATCGGATCCGGTGTCGGTCTCGGAATCTCTATCACCGCCGGTGACAGTAGAGAAACCTCTCAGATTCAAATCTAGAGCTAGCAACGGTGCTTGTAAATGACGGAATGAAGAGGAGTGTGGCAAAGGAAATGGAATTTGAAGACTAAAACGATGGAGACTATGATAAGGAGAAGGATGAAGCAAATTAAACAAGGGAAGAGAGCTACCACGAGGCAAGCACACTTGCCCTCCTCGACGTCGTCGTTTTTCTCGTGGTCTTGGTGTCTGGTTGAGAAAGAAAAAGTCTGCATTTGGTCCGCCATGGATGAATCTGTAAGAAAACCCAGAGTTGGAACGGCGTTGGATGAAGCTAGGGGCGGCGGCGGAGGAAGTCCTTAGAGAAAGATACATTTAACCGCCGTTAAAAGAAAAGGGACCAACTATAAGTATTGAGTAACCGGAGGTTGAGGGGAGGAGCAGATAGATACATCGTACAACTTTGGTAAAATTCTTTAAAAGGTCCCTATACTATGCATATTTGGTGGATTTAGTTCCGGGATAAATATCAAAACTACAAATGAATTTTTGTTCTATATGCAGTACTATACATGAAATTTTAATTTGATTCAATTTTTATAAACTACTAGTATCATTATCAATATAACACTATTTTACGTTTATATATTGCATACACATACAAATATATTAATTCAATATAAAAATAAATAAAATAAATATTTATTTCTTTAAATGTATACAATTGGATTAAAATCAAAGTTTAACGTATATATTTAAATCAAAATCGAAACTTCGCGTACATAATTATATGCAAAACTCAAAGTTCACATATCGAATTGCACATTAAAATAAAATTCATGTGTAATTTTAATATTTATCCCATTTACTCAAACTTGCTATTAATTTACAATAAATTATGGTATGTGAAAAAAAAATCAAATATATTTATATAAAAAATTGATTTAAAGATTAAATGAAGCTTTAATTGAGGTGGTTAAGACATTAAAAATTATAGTGTTTTGAATTTGAATTCCATAAAATATATATTTCTAGATTTCACGTGATTTAATATAATAAAAGTATCACTACAATAATATTTATTATTTTATAAAAAGAAAATTTTTTTATAATTGTTTAATTGAATTTGAACTCGGTTAAAGTGACACCAAATCACTAAAACCCTTAAATATAATATGTAGATGTAGATATAAACAGTAATGATTAAATTTGTTGAAGTTAAATCTCACGATTTTCAAAATTCAAAATGTATGTATAAATCTAAAAAAACTTTAAATCTATTAGATAAAATATCGATATAAATTAATTGAATTAACTAAAAATAATTAATTCAAATTTTTAAATTTTTAATAATTTTTAATCGAATTAGTTGAAGGGGATAAATAGATGCCCTCATCGTTTGGAGAACTTACACAGGTAGAATAAATAAAACAAATTTACTGTTACATAAAAAGTATTTCCATAATGTTGAATGCGGGCCGGGGGAGCTGCCTGTCGGGTCCACGAGCAAGTTCCATGGAGCGTTAAATAACAGGGTAAATTGCAACAAATGTCACTGAATTATTAGTAATTTTATGTATTGGTCATTTAACTTTAAAAGTTATAAAATAATTCTCAAATTGTTAAAAAGTTTCTATTTAAGTTACCGGGCCGTTAAAGTTGTTCTCATATGACTTTCTTTGTTCACACTGCCTGAATGATTTGAAAGCTCCTATCCCCTTCTCTTCAACAATTCATGTTTTTCATTAAACAACTATGAACATTACAAATCTACAATCCAAAATCCAAACAGATTTCTTTTTCGATTTCGACATTGACCGTCAGACCAATTCCAATTTAAGGTATGTTTTTTTACTCGTCGATGGGTACTAATCCACTATACTGATTGTCAATTTTTCACTTAAAGTTCACTAGTCAAATTAAAAAAAAAATTAACAATCCAGGAAATTAGATAAAATCTTCTGAATAATTCAATGACTATTTTGTAAATTTTTAAAGTTTAATGACTAAAATATAAATTACTAATAATTTAGTGACAGGTGAACACTAAAAGTATAAAATGATGCTTTTTTTTAGTGTTATAAATATAATTAATTAATTAAAATAAAATAAAGTGGTTTCTTTGAGGGAATTTTTTCGTAATAAACAAAACAAACATCCTATTTGCGTCTTCCTTTTTAATTAATTTTCTTTATTTTTTCATCTAAAAATGGGAGAAAGAGGGAGAAATTGGAAGCCTGGATGCAAAAGGAAGAATCTTGTTTGAATGAATTTTTTTGGTGTCTCAAACCCAGGCGTTAATATTTTTTTAATCTGTTTTGTGTAATTTATTAGTGTTTTGATCGCAAGAAATGAGCAAAGAGATTGTAAAGGAAGAAGCGCCATCGTCGTCCTCCGGTGTCGTTCCGGCGGAAAGCCGTCCTTTTGGTAGCCTGAGAGGCGTTCAATGGCGTATCAATCTAGGGATTCTACCTCCTTCTTCTTCAATTGATGATCTTCGTAGGGTAACTGCTGATTTTCGCAGAAGGTAACCATTTCATCTTTACCTTTTCCTTTTTTTTTTAAAAAAATCCTAAGAAAAATTTAGCATCAGAGTATGAATTTTTAAATTACAGCTTCTTTTTTTATTGTACAGATTACCTAAACTTGATTTTTTTTTAATTTTTTTCTAATTTTATATCCATTTTGTTCATATTTTTATAAAGCATTTCAGCTAATTCTAGCTTAAATTTTATTTAAAATTGATAACTTTGTGTCTCTCTTAGATTGTTTCAAAGAACATTGCTTTCCTTAATTAAGTTACAATTTTTTTTTTTGTAATTAACTTTGTGAATTTAGATATGCTGGTTTGAGAAGGCAACTGTTAGTGGATCCACATGTTCCCAAGGATGGAGCAACCAATTCCCTTGATCTTGTTATGGATAATCCACTTTCACAAAACCCAGGTAATTGTAATGTTTATGCTTTCTTTTTTGCTGCATTGCTTCGATTTTTAGTTCATTATTGATAAAATTAAACAATTTGCATTGTTGATCCATCAGCTTTTGTTTTAACTAGTATTGTTGTTTACACCTTGTTATGTTATCTTGATTAATGTTGAATTCATATGGACAGTGATTATGGGTCCAATGTCTGTTTCGATTTCATAAAATGGAGGCGAATCTCTTTTCCTGGATTTACACCTTATCATGGTTAGTTGGCTTTTTTGAGCCAGGAATTGTAACTGAACTTTGTCAATGGAAAATTAGATCGCCCTGAATGTTTGGAATATTTCTTATATGAGCAAATTTACTATGGTTTCAACGTGTTTTATGATTTTAGGTGTTTTTTGCTTGATCTATAGTTAAACTGAACAAACTTTAGAAAGAAGATTGTTATTTTATTTTAATTAGAATACAGATTTTTATAGGTAGAACTAAGTACAAATAAGGAATCAATCCCTAAAAATCAGTAATTTCCTAAGAATTAGAGATTAGTATTTGATCCTACTATACAAGGTAATTCCTAGGACTAAGTCAAGTATCCTATCCTTAATCTTAGGGATTCTAACACAAACCATAGTGAATTCTTCATGCAGACAGCACCTGGAGTCAATACTTTCGGAATGCTGAGCTGGAGAAAATGGTTAACCAGGATTTATCACGATTATATCCGGAGCATGAAAGCTACTTCCAGACTCCTGGATGCCAGGGTATGTTGAGGCGCATACTATTGCTGTGGTGTCTTCGACACCCAGACTGTGGTTACAGACAAGGTATTTTTCTTAACTGTTCTGCATGCATGTGTTATATTTTTTAATGCTATCTCGTTGTAGGTTTTGGAAAGCTAAATCAGCAATGCCTTGCAATTCTAAATATTGACTGTGTTTTCACGTTTTGAAATGCTTTTTAGGGTAATTGGAGTTGGTAATTCAAATTTTATTCCATAGTATGCAATGAAAAACATGAGGCGTCAAGCTGGCACTTTATCTGTTTCTCTTTCTTGTTTATTCGTAGGAATGCATGAACTCTTGGCTCCTCTTTTGTATGTTCTTCATGTTGATGTCGAGCGACTCTTGGAAGTGCGGAAGCTATATGAAGACCTCTTCATTGACAAATTCGATGGATTTTCATTTGAAGAAAATGGTGTCGCTTACAATTTTGATTTTAAGAAGTTCGCAGATTCCGTGGAAGATGAGATTGAATCTCAAGGCAGTTCAAAGAAAGTTATGAGTCTTTATGAGCTTGATCCTGAGTTACAGGCAGTTGTATTGCTAAGTGATGCTTACGGAGCTGAAGGTGAACTCGGTATTGTCTTGTCTGAGAAATTTATGGAACATGATGCCTACTGTATGTTTGATGCTCTGATGATTGGGGCACGTGGTTCAGTTGCAATGGCAGATTTTTTTGCTTCATCTCCTGCAGCCGAGTCACAGAGTGGTGTGCCGCCTGTCATTGAAGCCTCAGCTGCACTGTATCATTTACTATCGATAGTCGATTCATCTCTGCATAGCCATCTTGTTGAGCTTGGTGTTGAACCCCAGTATTTTGCACTTCGCTGGTTGCGGGTTTTATTTGGACGGGAGTTTTCACTTCAAGATCTCTTAGTTGTATGGGATAAGATTTTCTCAGAAGATAATAGCCCACTTGAAGTTTCTGACAATGGTGAGCATTTCAGTTTTAAACTACTCAGTTCACGCCGTGGAACATTAATTGCTGCTATGGCGGTCTCTATGATACTTTATCTGAGATCATCCTTGCTTGCTACTGAAACTGCAACTTCTTGTCTTCAGAGACTCTTGAATTTTCCTGAGAGTATAAACCTGAAAAAACTAATAGCGAAGGCCGAGTCACTGCAGACTCTTGCATTGGATTCTAACATATCATCATTGCCATCTACATTTGTTGGGGCTTATAACTGCAGCAAATCTCCAATAAATGCTCACAATGTTTTATCCGATTTAGTTTGTCTGAAAACTACTCTAAACCTGGTGCCGGACAGCTACTGGGAAGAAAAGTGGAGAGTACTGCATAAGGCAGAGGAACAAAGGCAAAATAGTTCGGAAAAGAAAACTTTGAGTGGGAAAAAGAAATGGTCTGAAAGAGTAAAGTTTCGCCTATCTAGAACTGAATCTGAACCATTGCCTGCAATAAGAGAGAAATGCAAACTGGAACATACCTTATCTGTTCGGCGTAGTTTGCTTGAAGATTTGTCTAAGCAACTTGGCTTGGAGGAAGATGTGGAAACGGGAGGTTGTTTCGAGGTTTCTAATTCAGTGGATCATCATCCTGCTGAAGTTCATGGGGATGGACAAAATTGTGCCAATAAAGGGTCTATTTGCACGGTAGAGGATAGATGTGATGATGGAAGTGGAGCTGTTGTCAGTGAAGAGAACTCGTCTATTTTTTCCGAACCACCAAGTCCTCCTAGTTCTGTCATTAATGACCTTGACCATGAAAATGACACAGAAAAAAGCAGTGTTGCATCAAATTTATCTGCAGATGATAATTACGTTCACCAGCGGAGTATCCCAGAAGATTTACCTCAGCCGGTTTCCCTTCCTCCGGAAGATGTTTATCTAAATTCTCCGCATGAGAATGGATCTTCAGGGAAGATGGTCTCGGCTATGAAGGAGCAAAGGCAGCTTTCAGGTAAATTCCAATGGCTACATAAGTTTAGAGGAAGCATTGTCAGTCAGGAGACATCTGATAAACGAGGAGGTATCAGTGAAGCCGCAAATTCTCCAAATCACGATAGCAAGAGAAATACAGTAGACTCATTTACCGCCGGTGCCTCTTCTAATTCACATCCCACCAACAATGGCGATGCTATGGACCAGAATATGATGGACACACTGAAGCATCTCGGGCAGGCTATGCTCGACCACATCCAGGTAAATATTCTGATTGTTTAAACTGTGCCAAGCTTCATACTGAAATAACATTGCATTACATGCGAAGAATGTCGTAAAAAATTCTATCTGTAGTTTTTATGAAGGTTTGTGTATAGGTGTAGTAGAACACCTTATATATGGTAAAAGTACAAAGGAAACCTTTCTATTAGGAGTCAGATTGCATGTTGTCTCCTTTACTTAAAAAAATGTGCAAATTAATCCCTATTTACTAGATTAAAGAGTAAACTAGTCCTTTCTATTAAAAGTTAGCGTGGCTGACCAAATCACCAAACAATGGCACGTGGCATGCCACATATACTTTTATGTTGATGTACATGGACCAATTTTTAACAGTAAAAAATATATGAATTTTTAAAAGAACCAATTTACTATTTGATTGTATAGGGATTAATTTGCCCTTTTTTTTTTAGTAGAGGGGACAAAATACAATCTGACTCCTAATATAAGGGTTTCTATAGTACTTTCACCCCCTTATATTCATGTAATTAAATCCAAAACCAAAAATGGTTTTGGTGTTTAGAACGGACGGTACCTTAAATGTTAATAGGGGGGTGATAACTCGGAGTTATTCGGTGTTTTTTGTTTTTCTCAAAGCGTTCTATGAAAACGTAAAACTTTATTTGGGTTACTTCCATGGCATGACCATATATATTTCAATTGGCAGGTTGTGGAGTCAGTTTTCCAGCAAGATCAGGGTCAAGGTGGATCATTAGACAACTTATCTAAAAACATCGGCAAAGGACAAGTTACGGCCATTACAGCTCTCAAGGAGCTTAGGAAGATCAGCAATCTTTTGTCAGAAATGTGAGATTTTTGTTTCTCTCTTCTCATTTTTAATGTAAACCTGTATATACTAATTGTAATTACCATTTTTTTGATGCTAATAAAATGAGTTTTGTTGGTTTCTTAGCTCTTAAGGTCCTGTATGTATTCACATCTAAGGCTTGTCAGTGTGAGAGAATCAAGGGATATGTATATATATAAGGTTTTCTATTTGCGACTTCTTGTATTTTATTGTAAGGCATTATGAAGGAAATTGCATCGCAACAAGTATATTTTTTTTTTTACCCTTCTGGAAAGTTTATGTTTTGTTGTTGTGGAGGTTGAAGGAAGGTTGATTTTTTCTAGAAAAGTTTCCCAAGGTTCATTTTTCTGAAGTTGTCTTTAAATGTTTAAGAGGTAAGCATTCCAATCTTACTAAAACACGTGATGTAGGTGGTCGTGCATCATGCACGGTTTAATCTAACGAGATATTTTTGTTCTGTAAAATTCCATTTTAGGCACTAGAGATTGTTAAAGTGGGGAGACAGCTTCAATCTCCTTTGAGAGTAATATTAACCCGTTGTCAATTCCAAATGAATGACATATGTTTTGAAAATTTCTCTGAAAAGAGTCAACTTTCTCCGTATAGAGGATATCAATTTTAAATGATGAGGCACAATCTTTAAAACTTATTAACCATTTTTATTAATTTGATAACAATTTATTTTATTCAAATTAAAATTAAAATAACAATATTGAAATTAAATGTAAATAATAAATAAATTAAAATTTGAAATAATTATGCAGTCATATTTAAATATTACCAAGACAATTAAATATTACAAAAAAAATTAATATTTTGATCCGGATAAAAATGGGTTTCAAGAACTATATTGAACCAACCAAAGTATCAATCCCAAAAGTGATTGAATCAATTGACTCGAAATTTGACGTAATCCGGTTGACCCAAAAGGCAAAAACTCTGTAAAGAGAAGTAACACCCATAAATGAAGCCAGCCACTCATTCTATGGCTGCATTACAATGACAATCTGCATTGCACTTGCATTTACCATTTCAACAATCCTATCAACAAAAAAAAACCCATAAAGCATGCTGGTCTGTAAATAAAATAAGCCACTTGCAGATCTGCAGAGGGGACTACCAAGAAACCATGCAATGACTACACGTATGCGTTAAGTATACTCGCCCATATAAATATCGCTTTCTATACTATTTGTTTAGCGAGGAAAAAGATGATTTGGTTCTCACTAAAGTATAAGATCTTATTCTATGTTGTGGAAGCCAGGAAGAAGTGACGTGATGAAGCCGAAAACAATCATTTGAATTTCCTTAACAATTCCCCACCACTGATTACCGGCATTTCCTAAACCAGGTTCTGGTTGGTTCTCGTTCTCGACCGCCTGATTACCATCATCTGCTGGTCGGTTCTCGTTCTCTGCTCCTGCTTGTTAAGCAGATGCAAGGTTAAATATATAACAAACATGTAGAATCACAATTATCAACAATTGCCATTCTACATGGTAAAAATTATAATTTTATTGCATGCCTAACTAAATTTAATTAGGATTTGACTTTGTTGTTTCTCATTAACTTGGTATTATCTTAGTTACCAACTATGTTAATCTAATTCTTAATTGTTCTTAAAGCACTTGTGTTTGATGCATATCTGGACATTGGCATGGAGATGTAACTCTCAAAGAATCCTCCAAACACATGGAAAATTTTAGAAAAATTGCTTATAATTGATGAAACCACAGCTTAATTTTGAAAATTAGCATTTTTTTTATCATACAAGAGCTCGAGAATTTATTATATACTAATATCTAAAGAGTAAATTTTGTTGCAAAAATATGTAAGAACAAATGGAAATAATGAAGTTTAGTACTATATACCCTGCTTAAATACCCATAATATTGAAGTTTAATACCATAAGCTTAAAAAAAATTACCTGCTACAGCAACATTTTCATTGCCCTGCCTTCCAGCAGCAGGAACATTCTCTGCTCTAGCGGCAGGCCTAGGTGGATGAGGAGGTGCAGCTGCCCTTTGCATGCCTTGCGAAAGCCATCTTATCAATGGTGTGAGAGCTCCAGTTTGATACCTGCAGAAACTCAATGCATGTTACACTTAAAAGTATCAAGAAAAGTCGTTGATGTTAGAGTTTTAGAGTAATGCACAAAACAAGTGTCAGTGTTAATCTAAGCAAAATAAAAGAGGGGGAAAAACACTAAACTGGATGTGAAAGGTAAGTACAAAAACGGACCAGACATCATCACAGTTTTACCCTTGTTATTTGAAAAAACTATACATTCCACATTATTAGTCTAAACTCTAATGCCGCTAGTGAAGTATAGGTGATTCCAATGACAGAAATGTCCCCCTTCACCCACCCCACAAAGGGAGGGTTACAATTTCTTTTGAAGCAAAAACTCACACATTCTCTGGCAAAAATACTTCTCAAACCCTTGCTAATACACAAGGACCCGTCAAGCCACAGCAATCCATTTAGAACAAAGATGGTCAAAAGCAGGATTCTAGGACTTGTATCTTAGCTTAGAAACTAAATAGAAATTGGGATCTGAATTAGGTGGTGGATTTGGCAACACAGTATCTTTCATTTCTGTTTTCCAATAGAAAGGCATGTGGGGGAGAGAGAGAATTAAAGCAAGCATCGCCAGATGAAATATGTATAAAGAGTGGAAAAATAAAGCCTAACAAGAAAGAAGAATTTAAGTATATGCCAGTAGACAGAGAAGTTCAAATACTTGTTACTCTTAGCCATTTTTAAAACAAAACCATCAATAAGAAATTATCCAAGAAAAAACAACCAAACAATTGACACAATAATCAGCAAATAGCAGTGCCAGTGAGCTGAACAAGTATTAAATTAAAAGCAATAAGAAGTTTAGAACTTACAAATAGACAAGAGAAGCAAAGAACACAAGGACAGCCAACCTCTGTCTTGATCCATCTTGGTTGAACAAAAATATCACAGCTGCTAGCTTAAGTATAAGCAACAAATCCAGCTGAAATGCGATTTGGAATCTTCTTACCACAACTTGTCTCTGAGGTCCTACCTGCTGCTGTTGATGTTGAGGTTGCTGTGCTCCTTGCCCTTGATCCTCAGCTGCTGCCCCTGCCTCTGTCACCGACCGACTGTTAATGGAAACCATGCAACAAGGTGAGATAAACAACTGAAAAAGAGTTAAGTTAATGTTTGCCTTTTAACCATAAAAATACGCATCATTGTTCCTACCCTCCTAACTGAAAAAGCTCTAGAGTTAAGTCTATCTATGGCAATATCCTTCATGCATTGTTCTAATCTAACAAAATCCACCAATATTTTTCAAGTATATTAAAATAATTTCCCAACAAAAGTAGGGATTTTCTTACTCTGAATTTCATAATCAATGGCAAGCCTGCGAATCAAAATAGGATATAACTAGAGTAGTAAAAGGATTAAGATACGTTTTTGGGCACCATAATTATTGAGACGACAAGTTTTGCGATCTTATATCTTCTAATAAACATGTTACAGACGTACACCTTCTACAGAATAAAATGTTAAAAGGAATTTAGACTAGCCTAACCAAAAGGCAGACCCAAAAATTAGTGAAGACAAGAAAAGGTCAAAGGAACAATAATGACAGGAAAACATCCAGATGATAAACTGATTAAGTGAAGTTGGGCGCATAAAAACATAAACATTCCCAGAGCATTTAGTAAAAGTGCCATGTAGTACCACTTGAGAAGGCAAATGTAATTTCTTCACTATGATCATAATAGTAGGATCCAATGTAGCAGTTGCCAACATTAGTTTGAATAATAATAATAATAACACATACTGGAATACAGAAATTGAGAAACATGATAACTGAGATTTGCAGGTTAAGGGAGATAATTTGAAATTTTGATATATTGGTCAAGGCAAAACACATCAATTTGATCTAACAACCGTTGGCCAAAATTTTAAGAAACAATATGTAAAATAAGGGAACAATAAAATTTGGTTTCCTGGTTCCTACCCCTGTTCATGAGGGTAAGGTCTAATGTCCTACATCTTTGACTTCCACATATGTACCAAAGAAAAAAATAAAATTAAAGGGGAAAATGAAATCTTTTAAAAAATTTAAATCACTTCAGAATTTAGGAAACAGTATGCATCTAAGAAATGCACATTCAGCAAAAAGTAGCCAAAAACATTAATTAAAAACAGAAAACTTATAACCCAGGTTCCTCAAGAGAGGGAATCAAGGCAAATGGAAGATGGAAATTAAAACAAAAAGCATGCAGACTAAGAGCAACAGGAGGCTTGAATCAAACGTCTGAGATAGCTTTTCTTTCGGTACAAGTAAAGTTCTCTTCCTAGAAATTGAATGTATAGCTAAATTTGTTTTTCCAACAAGAAGAAATAAGCAAAATATATAGAAACATTTGGCACCAATCACAAGCCACGGATTTACTCACGTAGGTATGTTATAGGTGAGAGGAATGAGATTGTTAGATGGAATCCCAGAAACATGTCCCATAAATGGTAGAGCAGGAACAGCATAAATGCCTGCTCCACGGTTCATCTGCTCCTGATTTTGTAAAGAAGTTAAACCTGGAATAATTGCAGGATACATAACCGGAAACATCTGAAAATCGCCATTTTGAAAAGTTGGGAGACCAGAGTATCCAGGAGGCACCTGCAACATAAAAAGGCCATATAGAAACTAAGAGCAAAGAAAAAGAAAACTGCAGACATAATAAAGCAAATAACATTACAGAACAAGCCTATTTTAACGAACTTGAATCTTTTAGCAATCAATCAGTGGACCATCTCAATTGGAAAACAAACCCCAGACAATAACCCATGATCTAATTACGAAAACCTAACTATTTTCAGGATCAATTATAACAATAAGAATAACAATCAAAGTTATTGTATTAAAACAATAATGATTTAAACCCTTTATAGCTAAAAATCAGATCTCACAATTCTTTTAGATAAATTAAACCCATCACTTTATATCCACCCTAATGCAAAACCCAATATTTTATTTCGCCTAAATTGAAAACAAATTAACAAATTATAATAATTAAGCTTAAGACATACCCAGAAACCCGAAAAGAGAACTTGACCAAAAATTGACCCAGCAAAAAGATAATAACTATCGAAAAAATCATGGAGGCAAACTGAAAAAGCAATTTAATTGTAGGGAAAAAATTTTAAAAAAATTGAATTGAAGATTAAAAAAACCTGGGATATTTTTGAAGTGCTAGGAGAGGATCTTGGTTGTGAGCTAGATGATGACGACGCCGTTCCGGATTCTTCAGCCATTACGGAGGGGAATGGGAATTTTCAAAATCACTTTGTGATTGTTCTAAATTTCAAGCACTAATATTTTTTGGTTGGATTAGTTTTATTTTATATATTTTTCTTGAGTTCGGGTTTGGGTTTTTTTTTTTTTTTAATTTGTTACTTACTACTTTGTTATTGTTTCTGAATTTTTGTGTTGTTTTTTCCAATAGAAACGTGCCACGTATTGTTTAAGGGAATTTGCGACGATAATATCTTCTTATCATATTTTGGGTAAACTACATAAATAGTCACCGAATTATCAATACTTTTCATTTTAAGCACTTAAAATAAAAAAGTTTATAATTTAGATATTCAGGTTTTGATCAAAAATCACAAATGAGGAGTTGACGTGTAAACATGTTTATGGGTAGAGGTGTGCATGTGCCGGGTCGGGTTGGGTTTGGGTCAGGCTTAACTAACAATTTAGGCCTATTCATTGGGCTAGGGTCGGGCCCAAAAAATAGGCCTAAAATTTTGCCCAAGCCTGACCCATATAAAAATGCTAAAACCTGGGCTCGGCCCTGCCCGCCTGTATTAATTTTTTATATTATTTTATATAATTTTTAAATATATATAATACATCAAAAATACTAAAAAAATCAAAATAAATATTTTCCAACAAATTGAAAATAAGTTTTAAAAAGAATATGTAGACTTAAATAACATTAAAATAGATGCAACTTAACAAACAAATACCTCTAAAATAATAACAAAATTAACAAATGCCTTTAAAATAATAACAAAATTAACAATAAAATAAGTTTTATACAATATCCAAATAATAACAACAAAATAGTAGCAAGATAATAGTAATACGGTAGCAAAATAGAGAGAAAACAACAAGAAAATAACATTAAAAAAAAAAGCATATTTTTTGTCATTTAGTGAATTTGGGCCGAGCCGGCCCAGGCCAAAAATACCTTACCCGAGGCCCGACTCTTTTTTTAAACGGGCCTTATTTTTGGTCCAAGTCTATTTTTCGGGCCTATATTTTTATCCAAACCCTCTCACATTTTGGGTGGGCTTTCAGGCCAGGTTGGGCCGCCCGACCCATGCACACCTCTATTTATGGGTCGAACTATCCACCCAGACCTGAAGGTCCATTTGAATTTTGAGAGGATTTAGGTAAAATTATTAAGCCCAATAAATGAGCTTGGGAAAAAATTAGGCCCGTTCAAAATATAGGTCAGGCTTGAGTTTGAACATTTAAGGCTCGACCTGTTTTTAAGTTTGTCATACTTTATATTATATTATTTTTATATAGTACGTAGTTTAGAACACAATAAAAAGCTAAACATATATTAAATATGTAATATTACTCTAATGTAAACATTTAAATTAATGTTAAGATGATTATATAAAATATTTCAATAAATAAAAAATGTATAAAATTATTAAATATTAAAATAATATAATATAATATAAATATTTTTTTAAATTTAAAAAATAATATGGGCAAACCTAAAATAGGTTTAGGTTAGTTTTTTGCAAATATAAGTGAATTTTGGTAAAATTTTAAACTCATATTTTGGGTCAAGCTGAGTTTAGACAAGCATAAAGTATGTTAATATTATGCTTATATTCGACTTGACCTAGCCATCATGAACACCTCTACTGATGTGACAGTTAAAAAAACTAGCATAATACTAAATTTAGCTCTTTAACTTTTATATATTATATCAAATTTGTCATACTTTTAAAAAATTAATCCTAAAAATTTACAAAAAAAATCTAAAAATAGTATTAAATTAAAATTTTAAAAATCTCAATTTAATCCTATTTTTAAAATTTTTTAAAAAATATAAAAATACATAAACATTTTAAAAATATATAATAATCCATTTAAATTTTATAGTAAATCATATAAATACAATCATATTAATGTTAAATAAAATAAAAATCTCCCACCCCTACCTTTCCCCTTCCCCCTCAAATCCCTGATATCCAAAGAAGAAAACTTGATATTAAAGTGCTACTCTCCCACATGTGAACAAAACATTCAATACATCAAATTTCGACTTTCGTGTTTGACCTCGTATTTATATATAAATGTTTTGTCCTCAAGGTGATGCGAGGGGATCGCCTTCAAAATTTTATTCTCGACCCTCTCGATGCCTAAACATAAGTCTTGCACATTAAGAGGCTTGAACCCCATGACCACTGAAGAGGTCCTACCATGCACATCGCTCTTTGGCAATCAATGGATAAAAGCACAATGAAATTCATTATACTAGAAATTAAATTGTATTTTGCCCCCTTTAATAAAAAATAGAGAAATTAATTCATTTACATTGGATCAAAAAGTAAATGGACTATTTCTCTCAAAATTTTCATCCAATTCTACAGTTAAAACTAATTTGGCTGATGAAATAACCAAACAATTATGTATAACATGTCATGTGTCATTGTACCTTGTCGAAACTATTTTTTTTGAAAAAAGGATCGACTTTATTTGAAAACGAAAATTAAAACGAGAGTCACCACTAATTTTTTATTTTGAGGTGTGATCGGATCACCTCGTGAATTTGATTGTTTTAATAAAATATTTTGATTTATTAAAATGATGATTTAGGTCTACGAAATTTGAGAAAACGAGTTTGGGAGTCAGTTACGTGTGAGGAAGGACTAGCACCCTCGTCACGCTCAAATTTGGTACCTAATTGATTAATTAATGTCTTAATGTCGAAAGTTGAAAATTTGAAGAAGATTTCAAAATATGATCCTTTTTATTAATGTTAATTTAAAAAAAAAATGCTTGAATTAAAAAGAAATGAGCATCAAAGGACCACTCGTCCCACGATAACACTATGCCATATCCTGTAAGTTAGGATGCAACATTTGAGCCATCAAGGATAAGTTTACCTTCAATTTATATTGAAATTCCATGTATTTTGAAATTCAAAAGAATATTTGGCTATTTAGGTTTAACGAGAAAATCGAAGCCCTATAAGTTAGGGTACGATTTCTCGAATATCCTAAAATGCAAAATATTGCCTTATTTAGAAAAATTTTCCTTTTTCGAATAATAGCGGGTGCAACACTTAATGGCGTGCATTTGTTTTGTTTAGGCAATAATATACGAATATTATGAATGACAATAACATGAAATTGCGAATAAATGAATCATAGTACATACGATGGCAATAATCATACAACATACATTATTTCAATATCTACATTAATAATAAAAATGAAATAAAGCAATTTAAAATAAAATATAAAACAAAACTAAACAAATAATACGTGAAAAACAAATTTAAAGTAGGTGCTATAAAAGCAATTTAAAGTAAATAATATAAAATAATTTAAAATAATTAATATACAAAATAATTTAAAATAACATAATATAAAATAACTAGTTTAAAAACAATTTAAAGCAATATATAAAAAGTTTAGAATAAGTAATATGTAAAAGAAATTCAAAATACATAATATATAAAAATATAAAACAATTTAAAATAAATAATATATAAAAAACTTAAACTAAATAAATGGATGACAAATTTGCAAAAAGGATTGAAATCAAACAGATTAGGGATCAAATAAGAACAAAAGTGAAATTAAAAGCATAAAGTGTGATAAAATAAATTAATCAGGGCTCAATGTAAGAAACGAAAATGAACAGGGCTTGAATGTGAAATAATTCCCAAATCTTTCGAAATTCACAGTGCCAGCAAACCAAGGGACCCAATTTAAAAAAAAAATCTAAAAACGAAAAGAAGAGAATTGGGATCCAGATGAAACACACATAAAGGAACAAGGGTTAAAAGGGAAATTATTCTCATTCTTCAAAACACACCGTTTCGATGTCTGCCTCTTTGAATGGTTTTGGGACTAGATTGAAATAATCACAAAATTTTGTGGCAAAAATAAAAAAAAAAGAATATAGGACCATATTGTGACATGCTACAAAAGCAGAGGGGCTTATTGCGCAAATAGCCCGAACTCTGAAAACACGCGGATCCTAAGTCTTATGAGGGTCGGGTCGCGTTGGTTAGGAGCCTTATACGGTGTCGTTTTGGCACCAGGGCTCCCAACCTAAAACGGCGTCGTTTGCTTCTGTTATAAAAACCAATTTTTTTTATTTATTCCATTTGTTTCTTTAAAAAATTTCAGAAAGCCCCCCTTTTTCTTTTCTCTGCTAGGGTTTTTAAACCAATCCTCGCCTTGTTGCCAGTCCGCCGCACCACCACCGTATTCGGTGGTCGGTGATGCGCAATAATGGGCTATTCAGCTAGGGGTGTTCAATCAGTTAACCGAGCCGAAACACCATTAACCGAATTAACCGACCTTTCAAAAATTTTTACCGTTAACCGAAACGAAATTTCTTCAAAAAAATTAACTGAACCGAAATTTTTTGGTTAATTTGGTCAGTTAACAGAATTAATCGAAAGTTATACTTTTTTTTAATTTTTTGGTTAAAATAAGTATAAAATTAACCGAATTACCCAATTTATCCGAATTAACTGAATTACCTGAATTAACCGAATTAATCAAATTAACTGAATTATTTTTATTTTTATTTATTAAATTATTTATAATTTTTATGATTGGGTTAGGTAATTGGGTTGGGTAATTAGTTTTAGTTTGATTGGGTTTATGTTGGATTGGGTTTGAGTGAATAGTGGGCTATTTATATATTATAATTTTATTTATTAATTTTTTTGGTTAAACCAAAAAAAATTTGTTCATAGACCGGTTTCAAACCGAATTAACCGTTAACCGAAAACTCAAAAAACTATTAACCGACCCTCGACTGAAAAAAATTGATTAATCGACTGATTGACCGAATTCGGTCGGTTAATCGAATTTTTTCGGTTTTACCCGAATTTTGCACATCCCTATATTTAGCCCCATTTTGAGGCGTACCCAAAGGCTAAGCCTTCTCAACCCTGAAGATCGAAAGAAAGGTTTCCCCCTCTCCTCCTTTAGACTCGATTTCGGCGTTTGGAGAAGAGATCTTTGGCGAGGAGCCCGTGGGAATGTCCCGGTGAGATTACCTTTATCTTTTCTTCTTACTTTTTTGAATATGTAAAATAAAATAAAATAAAATAAATAGAAACTTAAACACAAAAAATCACCTTCAAAAAAGTTCTGTGTTTTTTTTTTATTAATCTCAACTCGTAAGTGTTCGTAAAAAATTACAAAGAAAACATTTCGGTTTTTATAACCGAGTTACAAGTTTTTTAGTTCTAGTTTTTGTCTTCTTGCTATTTGTTTTTGCTTGTTGTCTGCTGCTTTAGCCTCTTGCATGTGAATCTTCATTTTGTAGGTGTCGTGAGTGGCCAATGGTGGAGGTGACTCGAGTGTTAGACGCGTGCGAGGTCGACGATAGGCGCGCAATGGTGGCAGCATGAAGCTAGGATAGGGGCGGTGGCTGAATAAGGGCTAGGGTTTATTTCTTTTGCTTGTTTTTTTCTGATTTGTTGTGGGCTACGGTTAGAATTGGGCTGATAATTGGGTTTGTATTTGAGTTATTGGGTTTGGTTTGGGTAGGGGTTAATTTTAATCTGAATTGGGCTAGTTATTTTGGGCTTGGTGTGGGTTTTAATTTGGATTGTAATTTTTTGGACTTTTCTTTTATTTGTTTTTATTTTGGGTTTTTTTTGGGTAATTTGAGCCAGCCCAAAATTGTCCTATTACCTACCTTATATTAAGGTATAGATTTTTTAATAATAAAAATGGATAAAACTTTTTAACAAAAAAAAATCTATTTGCTTGGTACACTTAGTAGATGGATAAAATGCAATCTGATTTCTTGTATCAAGGTCTCTATGATACTTTTACCACAATCAAGGTTACACTTTCAAGGCTTCGACCATTGAAAGGCGTCTAGACATTCTTCAAAGCCGAGGACAAAAACCTTGAGAGTGTGTCATTATTCAATGGTTGCTCTGCAGCTTAATGACACCCCAGTAGAACAATACTCGCACATCCATTCATTTAAAAGAAAAACATTCGATTTAAAAGTACAGTCGATTTCATTGGAACAAAGAAAATTATGCAATAATATCATTGGTGATGATGAACCATTCAATCCAAGAAACCCACCATAACATTCGATCACCTGCACTCTTGACACTTAGCTCTGTACACAATTCATTAAAAAGCTTGGGGAATCCATGGACAATGGTAGGGCATCTTGATAGATTGTGATGACCAAAGACAAGAATTTTAATAGCCTTAAGAAAAGAGCACACCAATAAGCCATGAGATTTTGTTTTTTAAGCAACTTCAGAAAGAAACTAATCATCCAATCGGTGATTGATGCAAATGTACGGTAAACAACAATAATAGGTGGTCTACCTATCATTGACAACTTCCATAGTAGAATGAAGTTAAACAAGTCTTGAAGCAAACTACAACATTAAACTCTCCATCCCAAAACTACGGAAATTGTATCTGTACAATATCTTACTTGCATTTTCATTAAGCAGCCTCTCCCATGATGAACTAGATGTGAAAGGTACGCAAAGCCTGCATATGCTACATATTAATAAGATACAAATACATATCCCTACATATATGTATGACAAAAGGGTGGAGATCTACCAACACAAAATTAGATCTGAACCAGAGAGAAAGGGGAAAAACAAAAACCCTGACCGACAAAAACAGCATTTATTGTTTAGCATTTTGTAATTGTCTGTCATGGCTGAAACACGATAATCGTTCAAATGAATTGAGCTACTAGGTGCTTATTGCAGATAAAAACGGTGAGGTTTTGCTCTAAAAGACACATGGCGATTTGTTCACTGCTATGAAATTAATACGTATATATTATTGATTTTCAGCTCTTGCAGCAAAACAATAGTTTTCTAGACTTCACTTGTTCAAGCATGAAGACACCTTTCATTCCATGTTCTAGCTCCAAGAAACCCAATTACTTTAAGCACACATTAAGCATTGACATAAATTTGCCAGAAACCATAGTACTACAAAACATATCACAAATTTCCAGGCAATAACAACACCCTAACTTCCATGAAGTAAAACCAAAACCAAATTTCAATTAGATGTATTTAAGGAGTTCCATATCCAATCACTGTTGGCTTCCACCGGATTATCCAAACTCGGGATCCTAATTGCCATTATACCTTAGCAGCTTCAAGAGAATTAGGAAATAGCCCTTCAAAGTATCAACAACCCTCAATAGGCTTTTCCCGGTGGGCAAGGTAATCAATATTTCTGTATGTTAAAATCAAAATATATTCATACAAGTCTAACAACTTCTGGACCTTGATTAAATTCGCCCTGGAAGCTCAAGTTGCTTTTCTCAATGGAAAAAGTTACCAAGAGTTAGTAGGTTAAATCCCAACATAAGAACCATGTAAGCTAGAAGAAAAGCTTGACAAAAAGGAGAAAACTCAAATTTATACCCTCCACTTATATATTGCCATGTTAGCTTATGCTTTCTTTCTTTTGCTTTCAAGCCTATGTTGTGTTGCATTTCACTGTCATTTTGCATTTATCAGTCTCTTTTGGCTCATCAATTTATCTTATCAAAAACCTAAAACTCTCACTTTCAATCATCATTTTCAAAAACCAAGACTCTCATCAATAATGATGATCCCATCCCCACTCTCATAACTAAGGAAAAAGCACCCTAAGAATTAAATAGGAAATTAAAATCCTTGACCAACAGAAAAACAATATTATTACTTGACAAAATTTGTAAACATTTGGATCAAAACAACACCATCATAGGCCAAATGTAGATGATCTGAAGTTCTCGTTTTTTCTCTTTTTCTCTAGGGAGAATTATCATGGAGTGTATTTGGGATGAGATTGGGATAGATAATGATGGTAGAAAAGCAAGTAAGAACTGTAACGAGATATTTCCAATTAACTGCAATGGGCTTAAATTGTTTTTTGCAATTCACCCATGACAACGAAGTTACCGTTTTGCCTTTAGTTGGAAAAAAGAAAATTTCTCTTGATTCCCTTTTTGTTTCACCACCTGAAGCTTTCCTATGCCGGAGATAGTTGTTCAACATGAGTGTGGCTAAACCTCCATGGGCTAAGCCGGACCTAGCCTTCATAATTACCATGTAGGATCACCAAGGTAACTTAATTATAGAGGAGATCACTGTGGTTTTTAGAGTGACCACTCCATACCAAATTCCACCTAGTGTTAATTCCTTGTTTTGCTCTCTTTCCCAAACTTTAAGACTCAAGCATGTATCAATTTTTTATTTTTTATTTTTTGCTTGGAACCTTTAATACTAAGTTATATCACATTTAGTTTTGTCCAACCATCAATTTAATGGTTAACAGTGCTACCACTAGTCTCTTGTTAAGGTTTTTTGTAGCTTACCATATGGTAGAACCTTTTGAAGGGTACATTTCATTGTGATTGAATTCAGGTTTTTCGTCCTTAGTCCAAAAAAGGGCTTCCATGCATAAAATGAGAGTTAAAGCTGTTGACCAGTTACCTCAGAAAAACTAACGAAATTAAACAAAACCATATTTTTTTTATGACCAAATTATCCTTCATGTCTGATTTATGGTACATGAAGCCTAATCCTTTAAGTGTTCATGCCTATCATTCCAACAATGTCGTCTCCAGGATTCGAACCTATGTTCTTTATCTAGCAATGCAATGTGGCTCACCATTGCACTCGACACTTGTTGGTTAAATTTCCATCCTAAAGTATCATGAAGGCTTTGGAAGCTGATTAAAGTTAAATCAATTGCATAACTTTATTGAGGCTAAAAAAAATTACACTTAATTTTCAGCTATTTAGCATATTGCAATAGATGTTATAGAACTAAGCTAGTCACTCACCTGAGATGAGATGTAGTGCTTGAGAGAGATGGAAATTATTCAGTAGGATCATCATCACCGTCCACATGTCAAGAAGTTTTGTCGTCTGAACCAATCAAAATCTCCACCTTAACTTCCCCCTCCTCCTGCTCTGGAAATTTCAATTCCACATCCATGCTTGTAACATCTGTATAGTGTCCATCTACAACCAAAATCCCGAAATTAACTCGCTAGCACAAAAAGGCTAAAATATGCCGTTAGTCCCTGTACTTTGATAAAATTTGAGATTTGATCTCTGTAATTAAAAAGTTAAAAAACAAGTCCTACCTTTTTTGTTTAAAAATCTGCCCAATCATTAAAATAGTAAATATTTTCTGCAAAAATTACTTATCATTTTGATTAGACTGTCCTGGTATAACAAATTTCCGTCAATCTTGACAGAAACTACTATAATGATTTGACACCTCAGTTATACCGATCACTTCAAAGCAATCAAATAAGATGAAAGATACAATACTAAATTTTACCTGAGACAAAAAAGTTGACGCAGGGCCAGCCGCGTCCGGTGGTGAGGGAGAGGTACTCGTCGGGAGTGAGCTGATTGGTCAATTTATCGATGAAATCGGATACTCTCTTGGAACCTTGGCGAGGAAGAGGGACCCAGAAGGAGGAGCCCGGGAGGAAAGGGAGCCAATCAGGGGTGGATTTTTGGACAATTATGGAGTGGATGATTTCCTCCATTTTGTTAACGGCGGATGCCGATGAAGAAGCGGAGTCCAGGTCGATTTCGTAAAGTTCGGCTTTTGATGAAAAGCGGCGGAGGAAGGAGGAGTGGTGGTGGAAAATGGAGTGGCGGGGGAGTAGGGTTTTCGGGAGCATTCGGGCCATACCTTTTTCTTTTCTTTGTTTTGGGTTTGGGGTAGCAGCGTTCGGTACATTTTCAATGGAGTTTGGGGTTTTTTTTGTTTTATTAATACTTTGGTCCTATACTATATCCTAATCTGTATTTTAGTCCTTAAAGGTTTTGGTTAAATCACTATTTGGGGTATGAACTTGACAACAACTCTCACATTGGGCCTTGAACTTTTCTTTGTCCAAATTAGTCTTTGAACTTAGCAATGATTCACTTGAACTATAAGTTTTTTAAAGAAATATCAGGGACTAATTTGGACCAAAAAAAAGTTTAGATCTCAATATGAGAATAATTGTTAAGTTCAATAATTGACTTTGACCCCAAAAAATTTAGGCCCCAATATAAGAACAATTGCCAAGCTTAAGGCTAAAAAAAAAAGATTTAACCATTGTTTTTGTGAAAACTGAACATAATCTATCAACTTTATCTCAATTTATAAAAAAATGATATCAGCTGATAAGAATATGTCATGTGACACGCTTTTGTCTAAAATTGATAAAATTGATAGTTTATGGACCATTCTCAACCAAAAGAGAAACTTTAAGGATTAGTCTAAGTATTGGGCATACCAATTTACTAATAAAACCTTTTTTAATGGATGTAATTGTTAGAAGGGCTACATCATTATCTGGTTTCTGAAATTAGTAACTATTCTTCCATTTGGGCTTGAACTTCTTTTTTGTCCAAGTTTTGTTATGAATTTGGCAGTTGTTCTTACATGGGAACAATTGCCCAATTCAGGACCTAATTTTATCTAATAAAAAGTTTAAGCTCCAATGTAAGAATAATTATCAAGTTTAAGGCCTAACTTAGAAAAAAAAATCTAAGTCCTAATGTGTGACTAGTTGCCAAGTTCAGATCCTAAGAATTGATTTAACCTTTGTAGGAATAATGATTACCAAATTCAACTCTTGAAAATACATAAACAAATTCAACTCTTAATATTGAAGCCAAACTCATATATCAAATTAAAAAAACATTAAAGTGTAATTTGAAGCTAAACTCAAGGATTAAATTAGAAAAAAAAAACTAAGATATTAAATTGAACATGGAAGCCAAATCCAAGTACCAAGTTGTATATTATCCCTAAAAATTTTACATTTTAACCAAACTGATCCATCTTCATATCGAAACCATAGATATTCCCCATTTCCGCACACGACGTACCGAACCACCCCCCCCCCCCCCCCCCCCCCCCCCCCCAAAAAAAAGGAAATTAGGGTTTGATTGAAATTGGAGAAAGAAATGGCGATGAGGAAAATTTACAGCGAGATAAAGGGGATGAAATTGAAAGAAGTTCCTGGGTACCTCAAGCCGATGCTTTCTGTGGGGTTTGTGAAGAAATCTATTCAGAGGGGTTTAGACAATTACCATGCTAAGTACATTGAGACTGATTCCATCGAACCTCTTTACCATATCTGTTTCGGTGGGATGATCTTTTCTTATCTCGTCGCTCTTCCCAATGAGCGTCGTCACCTCGAGCACAAGCAGCATGCCGAGCAACATGGCCATCATTAATCCCATTCAGGTGCTCTTCATCCCAATATTTATTGTTGGATTTGTGTTTTCTTTTCTTTTTTTGGTAGGTATTTATCCTTCGTTGTTGAAATGTGGGTAAAATTGGGTTTAGATCAATGGGTTCTTTCTTTTTACGAATGGTGATTTAATTGAGCTTTTGTCTGTTCTAAATCTTGCTTGGATTTCTAATCTTGAAATGCCTTGGGCTTGCTAATGCTTATTGAACTTGCGATGCCAGTACTCTTTGTTTTTTAGATATAAATTTGGTTAAAGAGTGTTGTGGTTGCTTTAGTTTTATGTAATAACAAGCTTTCAAAAGAAGTGATCCGATTGCATTTATGTGGTTACGTTTTTCATTGGATTGTGGGGCAGTTTTGATGTTTTAAGGTAATGAAGTTTATGTGATGATGGTTTGTAACTTGCTTCATTGATGCAATTGTTTGCTATGTTGCTCGGACTCTTCATGTTTCTTTAGTACCTGTTCTGACATATGGATATGGGATATAGCCTACAAGGATCCTCTAAATTTGCGGAAAAACTTAGAAAAGACTAACCATTCTTGTGTCTGATACATACTCCTGTCCAACACTCACACTTGTCTGAGTAACTTAGCTTGTTTGTATCTGGTAGCTTTATTTGGTCATAGAAGATTTTTGCCTTCTTTACTAGATTGTTTTAGCTAACATTATCAGAATCGGGATTGAAATGTAATGATCTTTCCTCGATAATTATTTTCATTGTACTCTTTTTTTCGGCATCCTTGGAAACTTTGGTGGACTGATTGTCATCTGATAAACAAATGTTGGGTTGAAGGGAGATATATATGTGAGCTCTGCAGTTTGAGCATGCTTCTGAGACCCTAACATTCTGAAAGACCATATAGTATATATACATATTATATTTTGAGGCAATTTATTGTTCTCGTAAAGTAATTGGAGTATCGGAATGTGATATCTTGTTTAAACAGCTTTTGCTCAATCTGACAGGTTTGAAAAGAAAGTTTTTATTGTATTATGTATGTGCATAAGTGCATAACTTTATAGAGATGGTGAGAAGTTAGTCTATAATGATAGCCGGAGTCCACTATTAAACCAACACTTCGTGCTGCTGTAAGTGTAAATTTTGCAAAATAATAGGATATGAATTCCATCTCATGATGATATCAAATCCTGTTGTTCTGTGTGACTAAAATTTGAAAACTCGGGTTTATTAAAATGGTCTTATACTGTTCTCAATTGCCATTCTCTATTACTTATATTTATCATGAGCACGCACACATATTTGATAAATGTCTTCTCATAGTTGAGTTTTTTTGTTTCATAGATGTCCTATTTTAAATCATTCGACATTATTAATGTTACGGTAAAAGTACCATGGAGGCTCCTATACTAGAAGTTGGATTGCATTTTGTCCCTTTTACTCAAAAAATGAGCAAAAAATGAGCAAAGAAGTCATTGTAAGTTAGATCAAAGAGGAAATTGGTCATTTCTATTAGAAACTTCATCCATTTCTATTGTAAAAACTAGCATGGCTGATAGAAGAACCAGATAGTTACACGTGGCATGCTTATCTCATTCTAACGTGCAAGGATCAGTTTTTAACTGTAGAAATGGATGGATTTTTAAACAGAAAGACCAGTTTGCTCTTTTTTCTAATGTGCAGGAACTAATTTGCTCATTTTTTTAGTAGAGGGGGAAAAATGTAATCTGACTTCTAGTACATGGGCCTCGATGGTACTTTTACGTTAATGTTACTGATTGGTTATAATGATTTTTCATGCATTATATTAAACATGAAGTACCTACTGTTCTGAAGCATAATCATGCCTAATATCTGATTACTTGTATTTAGATCTATGCTTAGCTTATATTAATGATTTCCTAATCTAATTTTTTGCAGCTTAAAGATGGGCCGGGTCGGGCTCTTCTCGGGTTATGGGGTGACCATTTGGTTGTTGTTATTTCTGAACATTGTAGGCAGGAAGATACTGTCTTGATCAATGCATTGCAGCATTAAGTAAGAAACTAAAGATATCTTTTTGTTTCCATGGAAACACAATTTGAATTTTTGCTATTGTATTGCTGATTTCTATTTATTTATTCATCTTTTATTTCCATGGTTGTTTTTTATGTGGATAAGTTGAAAAAAAAGTAAAAATTAATAAATTACTGAATTAATTGTTATCATTTAAATGTAGATCAAGATTACTAAACTATTAATAAATATACATTTTGGTCATTTAATTTTAAAAAGTTATAAAATGATCATTGAATTATTTGAAAGTTTTTAATTTATTGGGTTGTTAAAATAACTAATTTATGAGTTTTTTTTATTTGCACAACTTGCATCAATTGAAAGCTCTCATTTTTTTTTTACAATTTAGTTTTTTTAATGAAATATCTTTAAACATCACAAATTTGAGAATTTAAATTCAAACAGCTTTCTTCTTTGATTTTTGACATTGATCGTGTTCGATTTAAATTTAAGTTATATTCTTGTCACTTGTCGATGGTATTGATTTATAGTAATTGTCGAATTGTTGTTTGGAATTTACTAGCTAGATTTAAAAAAAAAAATTAACAATCCAGTGATTTGAATAATTTTTTTTCGAAGTTTGGTAATTTAAATTAAATTTTTTGAACAGTTTAGTGATTATTTTATAATTTTTTAAAATAAAATATAAATTTATGAATAATTTAATATAATAGTAAAAGAATAAAATGAGCTATCTCGAAATTGAATTTTATTTATAAGATTTCTTTTAAATAAATCATTACAATTCATCCAATTTGCCAACCAATTAAGTGTCTGTATTTTTTATTATTATAAATTTTAGAGTTAAGTTTTCATTTTTATTTATAAGAAACTTTAAATTTTTAGATTTAAAAATGTAAATTTAATTATTAATGTTGTAAATATTTTTCTGTTAAATTTAAATTTATTGTAATATTTCTTTTGTTACATGATTAATTTTTCTATTTTAAAATGTCTCCAATGAATATAAAAAAAATCATCAGCCTAATAATTGGACTTCAAATTTTTTAATCTTAAAAATGGAAGGATTTCTAAATATATTAAAAGTAAAGGGACTCAAAAGCATATTTTAACATTTGGGAAATCCAGTTTATTCTAAAGAAATAGTCAAGCAGGGCCCAACGTGAAAAGCCTTTGTTCAACCTTTTCTTTTCCTTCTTCAATTTGTTTAGATCTTCCCCATTCCCGTAGGCCACGCAGTGAGCAAAATAAGGGAAATTTAGGGTTTTATTTGAATTAGGGGAAAATGGCGATGAGGAAAGTTTACAGCGAGATAAAAGGGATGAAATTGAAGGAAGTTCCTGGTTACTTCAAGCCGATGCTATCTATGGGTTACTTGAAGAAATCTGTTCAGAGGGGTTTGGACAATTACCATGCTAAGTACATTGAGACTGATTCTATCGAACCTCTCTATCATGTCTGTTTCGGTGGGATGATCTTTTCTTACCTTGTTGCTCTTCCCAACGAGCGTCGCCACCTCGAGCACAAGAAGCATGCTGAGCAACACGGTCATCATTAATCCCATCTAGGTACTTTTCATCTCGTTTTTATTTTTGGATTTTTGGGGGATTCATTGGCATGGATTGTCCTTTTAGATTGATGATTGATTTTTTTTTTTGGTGATGGAATGAGAAATTTCATTTATAGTTGTTGAAATGTGGGTGAATTTGTGTTTAGATCGATTTTTTTTTCGTGTGATTTTTTATTTTCATGATTGATGATTTAATTGAGCTTTTGTTTGTCCTAAATATTTGTGTCTTATTTTAATTGAATTTTATTGCTATGATGGGTTAACCTCTTAAGCGTTTGGTGAGTCTTCTTAAAATTCTAAATGGGGAAAAGTCTTCCAAGTGTTATCTGTCCGGACAGAACTCTCTATGGGTCTGTATTGTCCTTGGGTGGGGTTTTGTCTCCCGGCTTTGCGGAGAGAGCCTGAGTGCCTGAAGTGGTGGATTGAACAGAGTCAGAGCACCTCATTGAATGGACTGTGCTTGGCTCATGGCTAGCTACCAAGGAGTTGTGAGCGTCCAGTGGTAGGGTTTGAACCTAAGTTTCCCATTTAAGGGGCATGGGTTCAAACTCTACCATAGGCAAATGTCCACATTCCCTTTGTAGGTAGCCGTGTGCCATGCATGGTCCATTTCAAAAAGGTGCTCCCACTTTGTTGAACTCCCCAGTCCCCACTTAAGACCCTCGGGCTGTCTGCTCTCTGCAGAGTCGGGTGACAAAACCTTGACTTGGGACAATACCGACCAATACAACATTTCGGAGACTTCTCTCGAACAAGCTGGCTTCCCCTCAACAATTACCCACTTCTAGAAGATAATGAATGTATTTGACACTTGGCATTACATCCCATGGGCAGAGAAGCAAAGCAAATATGTTGAGTAACAGTTCATATGTTTCGTGAACCATATAGACTTACTTGGCATACATAGTATCTTCATTTCCTAAGCTGACCAGATAAGTTTCATAGAAACAATAGGTCAAATATTGTGGCTGATATGAGAAGATGGCATTTGGTACATTTCTTGAAATTTTAATTGCAGTGTAAAGGTGCTATGTTCACATTTGTAGTGTTTTAAATGCAATCACATTTATTCAACAAATTTGGTCATAAGGGCTATGTTCAAGTTCAAATGATAAATAATTGTGTGTTAGGATCTTTTTTCTCCCTTTTTTTCTGGGGCAGTGCGTAGTGGAGAGTCTAGGAGGGTGGTGATAGGAACTTTGTTGAAGCTGTGTGTGAAATTGGTAGTAAAGGGAATGATTTGGTATTCCAATTCTCGAAGATAATTAATCTCTCTCGCTCTATGTCTATGCCTAAAAATATGAAACTTGGTTTTGTATACAATGATATGCTGTTCTCATTTACCATTTTCATAAGAAAATAACTATTTGGTGTTGTAATGCCATTCAACTTTCCCTGCATTCCCTGATTTAAACTATATTGGCTTATTATTTTTACTGATTGGTCATAAGATTTTCATGTATTATTTTTGCAGCTTTAAAGATGGTTTGGATCGTTGTTGTGCCCTTCTTGGTTTTATCCAGTAACAATTCGATTTGCTTCATGCTTTTTGGTTGTAATTTGTGAACAACGTAGGCAGAGGAAGATGCTGTCTTGATCAAATGCAAAAATAAAAGAGTACAATTTTCTTTAAAATAAGTGAAAGACTATTAGACTACCATGGAAACACAATATGCTGTTTGGTATGGTATGTGTTGCTGGTTTCTGTTGATTTGATTAATAAGGGTTTGTTTCATTTTTATTTTACTTGATGACTAACTTTTGGTACATAAATAGTATACTAAGAACCATAAAAAAAAAAAATTAAATCAAAAGATCATAGAAGAGACACTAAGCTGTGGTATAGAAGAGGTCATCCCTTTTGTGCAACATCTAATGCAAAGCTTTACTGCAATTTCAAAGACATCGACACACTTTTCCAACCGAACCTTGTTTTGTATATGGTGTTTAAAACCACTGCCTCATGGCATGCTCCGATAAACTCGACCATAGTTCGATAGGATGTTTAAGAGTCGCCGACACTGTAACTTCCGAAGCCGGTAACTCTAATAGCTTAATTAATTTCAACATCTTTGTACACATGATACATGTTAAATCAAATAACATTATAATTGACTTAATACTAATCATAATGCACGATGGATTGGAATAAAAATGGGAACAACTCATATATGGCATTTGTGCTCTAAAATACATTAGATAATATGATTTTTGTGTATAGAAGGATAGTTAGGGTCGTGAGGTCTTGTTCTTTACCAATATTGCGAAGGTTTCATTGGTCAAGACGGTCTTTTTAGCATATTACCGAGTATGTTATATTATTATGTAATGTAAGATTTGTTGGTTATAGTTGACGAAATGTAAGATTATTTAAAGCATATTTTATAGATTGTATTTAGAATTTTTTTGTTACTTTACAAAAGTTAAAGATTATAATATTTTATTTTACTAATGAATGGATGTATTTTTAATAAAAATGATTTTTTATATATATTTAAAAATAAATAAATAAATTAGAATTGGAATGAACAATAAGCAATTAGAGTGCTCTTTTATCAGTGACAAGAAGAAGAAGCTTTTTTTTTTTTAAAATTAAAAATATGCTATTTGTTTTGGTTTAGGGCAAATTAGACTAAAATGATAAATATAAGTAAAAAAATTATTATAAAATAATATTAATGCAATAGACAAAATGTAATATAGTATATTAAATGTTTATTTCTTAAACTTAGGGTAATAAATAAAGTTGGATTGTAAAATGAAAAAAAAGAATTAAATAATTTAATTAATTCGCTTTTATTTTTATTTTGATTTAACTAAAATGAATAAAATCATTAAAAAACAATATATAATTATAAAAAAATGTTTCTTTAAAAAATAATGTTACATTACTAAAAAGGATAAATTTCAAAATTATATATGAACTTGGTTCAATGTGTAATTTCTTATATGAACTATAATTTTGTGCAATTTTATACATAAACTTTTGGATCAATTGACATAAGATCATTTTATGTTTATATATTACATACACAGATAATTCTATTTATCTAATATAAAAGTAAATTGATGTATTTATCTTTTTAAACGTGTATGATTGAATCAAAATTAAAGTTTCATGTATACATTTAAATCACAATCAAAGTTTTATGTGTATAATTACACCAAATCAAAGTTCACGTGTCAAATTGCACATTGAATTAAAGTTGTGTACAATTTTGAGATTTACCCCTTACTAAAAAAATCATTTTTTATATAAAAAAGGTAAGTACACCCAATATTATTAAATTATTAGTAAATTTATGTTTTGGTCAATCAATTTAAAAAAGTTACAAAATGATTATTGAATTATTTGAAATCTTTTATTTAAGTTAAAGAACTATTTGAAAGTTTTTATCTAAATTATTGGGCTTTTTTTTCCTTTAAAGTTCAACTAATGAGCTCTAAATGATTATTAGACGACTGGTATAATAGACCAATACTCATCGATGAGTCGAAGAAAGCTATTTAGATGATTGGTTTGTAGATTTGTGACGTTTAAAGTTATTTCATAAAAAAACGAACCGAACCTATAGGAAAAAAAGGAGAAGAAGAGCTTTGTACACAATGCAAATAAAAAATGTTATATTACTTTTATAACTTTTTGAGGTTAAGGAACTAAAATGTAAAGTTATTAACAGTTTAGTGACCATGAGGTATAAGACATAAAAAATTTCACTTTAACCAGAAAATGTTACCGAATCAGCCGTAAATCCCCAATTTGAAGTTTGAACCGAGTACCAAACTCACAATTTGTCCTTTTATTTTCTTAAAACGGTGACGTAGCTCGGTTCTTCTTCGTTCTTCCTCTGCAAGCTATTAAAACGGAACGCAAAACCGGCTTTAAATTCTCGAAGCTACAAAAATAAACCAGAAGCACCGTTCTCTCTATTTCATCTAACACCAAAAAGGAAATTCAAACAACAAGGAAAAAATTTAAATAAAATGACGGAAGAAATAAAGTTAAGCGTTGTAGTGAGTTTATTCACATGGATCCAGAGGAGCCGACAGTCGGCGAATAAGCGGTCTAAGTTTCGTAAATTCCTCGACACCTTTTGTAAACCTTCCGATTACTTCAGTGCTATGCGGCTTATCCTTCCTTCACTCGATCGAGAACGTGGAACTTACGGCTTCAAGGAGTCTGTTCTCGCAATTTGCCTCATCGATGCTCTCGGCATGTCGAGGGATTCTGCTGATGCTCTACGTCTTATCAATTGGCGCAAAGGTGGAGCTAATACTGGTGCTAATGCTGGGAACTTTGCTCTTGTTGCTGCTGAGATTTTGCAGCGTAGGCAAGGTACGGTTTCCGGGGGACTTACTATCAAGGAGTTGAATGAGTTGCTTGATCGATTGGCTTCTGCTGAAAGCAGGTGATTTTTTTACTTGTTATTGCTTTTCGTTTTGCTTATTTGAAAGTTAATTGAAAAAAAAAAAGATGAATGTTGTTGTGGTTGACCTAAAGTGAGCTAGAAGTTCGAATGTAATACATATTAGGAGATGATTGTTTCATGTAAATGTAAGAAGATATTTAAAGAGAAAAAGAATGAAATTGAGAAATTTCAAGAGTATCATTTTTATTTTAATCAATGGATTGTTTCCCGCTTTTTTTTTTTTTTGGGAAAAAAATTGAACATTGATTGTAGAACTCAGGCTAATAATTCAAAAGTTGTATTTGTTACTCGTGACATTGGTTCCAGTAGTATCCAACTGTTTCAAATTCATTGAAGTTTTGTTTTTGTAACCAAATGAGCTTTTGACTTTTTGTTTCTTGAATAAAAAAACAATTAGAAAAAGTAATAACTAAATGTAGTACAAAGTGTTGTAAATGCATTACATGAATATTTGGTCCTGTACTCTATGTTTTTGACGTCAGGGCTGAGAAGACTGCAATCCTTGCTACTTTGATTAATAAGACAAATGCACAGGAAATGAAGTGGGTTATCATGATTATTCTAAAAGGTATTATCTCTTAGCATCTGAACTTTTGAGTTTTCTGTCTGCTGTGAAAGCTTTGATCCCTAGTTTACTTTTCCTGCAGATCTCAAGTTGGGAATTAGTGAGAAGAGCATATTTCAGGAATTTCATCCAGATGCCGAAGACTTGTTTAATGTCACGTGTGACCTAAAATTGGTTTGTGAAAAGTTAAGGGATCGTACTCAGCGTCATAAGCGTCAGGTGTGTTATACACATTGAGGCTACTCTCAGATTCTCTTTTAACTGCCTCTGTTGGGTTAAGTCTCTAAATTTTTATTGGCCTGTAGTGTTTTAAAGCTATCAGTTGAGGGACTGGCTGTTCTAGTTCACTTTGTAAAGAGTTTATAAATTGAAAAAAATTATCTTAACATCTGGCATTAGCTGATTTGTGTTTAGGTTGCTCTTATCTAGTGTGTTGGGACTAAAAAGAACGTCTGAAATGATGACTGAGCACCCTTTCCATTTATGATTTTACTTCTTTTTCTAACAATTTGATCTCATTTTTTCTTTATCATATCTTATCTGCACTAAAATTCTGTGTTTGGAAAATTTAAATCTGTAATTGCTAGAAAATCTAGATGAAATAGGTTACTCCCTTCTCCCTCTCTTCCTCCCTTAGAAATCATCCTCCTGCTTGCTCTACTTATTGTTCAATGAGAACATTTTAATTTTCAGAGAGGGTAAAGCCCGAAATTACCTTTAAGCTTTTCTGGAAATGGCAATTAAGCTTTGGAACATTAGTTATGTTTTAGTTAAACTTCTGTTTAGACAAATCTATCCTCATTTGTACTGAAGTAAAGAAATATTCCATGAACAATCATCTCATCCAAATAGTAATATTATGTTCTCCAAGTGACATTACTCTTATTTTCAGGACATTGAGGTTGGAAAGGCTGTACGCCCACAACTAGCTTTGAGAGTTCGTGATCCAGCTGCTGCATGGAAAAAGGTAAGGTCTTGCATAGTTGGCTTCAAAAAGTTACAGCTGATCTTTATCCCAAATAGTCAGTAATGGAGTAATAGCATCCATTTTTTTATTTTATTCTTAATGACATCATAATTCAAACTTTTTTAAGGATTATTGTCACTGTCAACAGTTCCTATCTCTTCATCTTATGTTACTTTCCTTTAACATTTTTATATATTTTCCTAGTGAATAATCTTTAATTCTCTTCCCCTTTCCTAGCTTCATGGTAAGGAGGTAGTTGTTGAGTGTAAATTTGATGGTGATCGCATCCAAATCCACAAAAATGGAACAGACATACACTACTACTCCAGGTGAGCAGCTACACCCCCCCCCCCCCCCCCGCCAAGGTCTCCTTTCGATATGTCAACGTTAGTGCAACTGAAGCATAGAATACCCTTTTTGGTGGTGAAACCTCCCTGCAACAGTAGGATCTCTTATATTCAGATCCATTCTTCCTTGAGCTATCAAAACTGGAACGAAAAGGGGGGAATAGGAGAATGGCTTTTCATATTGCTCTTCCTTAGAGAAAAAAGGGTGTGCTGTTTATGTGATGCGCACATGAAGTTTGTAATTATAATGTGTTCTGTTGGCTCTAACTTAACAGGAATTTTCTTGATCATTCTGAATATCAGCACGGGATGTCAAATATTATTACACAAAATATTTTGGTTGATAGGTGAGATTTTCTAGTTTAAAACAGTCAAACTTGTATTATTTTGAAGAATTTTAGCCTTTTCATTTGTATTCTATTTTTCATTTCATCCAAGGGTATGTTCTGTAGATGAATACTTGATAACTAATGGCTCCTTTCAGATGTGTTTTTATCATTTCTGCTTAATTATTTCCTTTTAATGTTGTGCAGGTGTATACTTGATGGAGAAATGTTAGTTTGGGATTCCACTTTAAATCAGTTTGCTGAGTTCGGGTCAAATCAGGAAATAGGTTCTTATATTTCTTATTCTTATACCCACATATTTTCATTTTCTGCTCTTTTCTATTTGAGCATCTTGCATAATTATTATTAATTAATGATTTGTTATTATCCTGTTTACAGCCAAGGCAGCAAAAGATGGCCTTGATAGTGACAGACAGGTTTTATGCTGTACACAACTTGTTTTTCTTATCACTAATTACAATTGTGGAGAATATTTTCATGAAGTTTGATGTATATGTTAATTTTCCTTTTTCCTTTCTCTTTGGTGCAGTTATGTTGTATCCTTTCATGCATAACCTGAAGCAAGTTGCAGGTCTTGCTTTCTAACATGTTGATATTGTTATATTGGCCTAAAATAAATTTACCCACTTCTCGTAACATGTGAACTTTTCAAGTACCCTTAACTATGGGCTAGATGTTGCATTTGACATTCTTTATGTTGGGGATACAAGTGTTATTCACCAAAGTTTGAAGGAACGGCACGAGCTTCTTCAAAAAGTTGTGAAGCCTTTGAAGGGTCGTTTAGAGATTTTAGTGCCTAATGGTGGTCTCAATGCACATCGCCCTCCTGGTAAAGAATAGTAATATTACAACTTCCTTCCTGGGTATTTTAAATTTTTGTTTTTTAATTGGCACTTATTATTCATGCAAACACAATATTTTCTTATGAAAACAACTGAACACCAGATCCAAGCTGAATTTATAACTTTATATAATTAGCATGGATGTCACCTTTTATGAAAGTCCAGAACCACTACGGTAGATATGAGTTGATTCATATTTGCTAATAGCATGAGCTGCTTGCTAGTAAGACAACCTTTTTGGTTCAAATGCAGAATCAAGCAGTGGTTTGCTCTATGCAAATTGAAAAGGGGAGAGATAAGGAGATTTCTATCGTGTCTGGAAATTCAATGGAGTGTAGTCTAGTCACATAGTTAACAACTACAATTGGAATTAGAATTTGTTAATTAATGGTTCACTTGGTTCTGTTACAACATCTTTTGAAGAATCTCCATTTTCTAACTGCTGTAGTCTTAATCTGATGTTTGTTGAGTGTCTTAGCCTCTGCAATTATGGGCCTCTGTTATGTACTTAAAATTCTCAAAATACTGGTGGGTGAATATCGTATGACTTAGGGGTTTTCCCATGATTACCCATTGTATAAATATATGGCGAGTTCTGTGAATTTCTGAATTGCACACATTTTTTTAGTTTTTACTTATGAGAAAAGCAGCAATGATTTCTACCCTAATCTTGCAGGGGAACCTTGTTGGTCATGTATTGCTCACAGTGTGAATGATGTTGAGAGATTTTTCAAGGAAACAATTGAAAATAGGTCTGTCGTTTTTCTAAAAGCTTCTCATATCTATATATTTATATATATATATATTAAGTTGTATGACCTTTCCTCACTGTATGCAATATGCATTAATTTGGAATTTTCTTTTGATTGGTCATTTACGGGTGTAAATAAACTGTTATCTACTACTTGTGCTTTTGGAAATACCCCTTTTCATATATGTTTTGTCTTGCAGAAATCTCAGGACAATTGTGGGTTTCAGTTTTTGGGTTGTATCTATGAATCTTGGTTTGGTTCAATATGATGATAAAACTGTAGTCTGCTGTTAGAGTGCTGACTTTTAGTTCCGGTGCCCTAGGAATCAAACCTTGGCAACCTTAACTGTGTGTAAATATATTACGTGGACTGGATTATAGCACACTTACAACGTGTGTGAAAAAAATTTATGTGAAAATATATTCATAAAAAATTATATGAAAACAAATGAGGCTTTGGCTGAAATGTCAGCATTAAGGCTTTGGGAACCTTGATGTCCTAGGTTCAAGTCCTACCACTTGTGGCTTTATTCTGGGTTCAAATTATTTTTTATAGATTTTATATAAAAATATAAAATGTCAAAAACACCCTCATGATAATATTTGTTTCTTTGTAGATAGAAGGGGTTTTACTCAATTACGCATTTTAAGTTAGTAAAGGTATAATAGCTTTTATGATTGCTTAATGCCCCCTTGCAAATATCTGAGCTTATTTTGAAAGATGTAGGCCTATTATTACTTCAAATAGATAGTAGCTTAGTTTTTTCCCTATTGCTATGGATATGCTTATGGTTTATTATTTGCTCTTAATGATTACACTGTTGTCATCCATATTTTTATTTTTCAATTCTGACGCAAAACTGCTTCTTATTGTCTTAGGGATGAAGGAATTGTAATAAAAGACCTTAATTCCAAGTGGGAACCAAGTGATAGAAGTGGGAAGTGGTTGAAGTTGAAGCCTGATTACGTTCGGGCTGGTTCTGACTTGGATGTTCTCATTATTGGTCTGAAATATTTGTCTTAATCTTTTTGTTTCTTTTCTTGCCATGTAACACATGTTGTCTCAATGTTAAAACTTGCAATTTCTTGCGTGCATTTCAAGATTATTATTTTTGTTTTTAGGAGGGTATTACGGCTCTGGGCGTCGAGGAGGAGAGGTTAGTTTTGTGTCCCTTTTACTTATTTGCTTTTCTTTTTCTTTTTACGCTCTTATCTATATTTAATTTTTGCAGGTAGCTCAATTCTTAGTAGGCCTAGCAGATCGTCCAGACCCCAATGCTTATCCCAGGCGGTAGTATTTAGCAACTCTCTTATCTCTAAGCTCAGTTGTTCATCTATGCTTATATTAGTGAAATATTTCTTGCTATGTTTCTTTGAGTTGAATGTGAGTGGTGGTTGCAAGTATGTTCGACATGGAAATGTTTATTTTTCCCAAGTTTTTCAATGTACTTGGAAGATCTTTGGAGGGTATAATAATTGTATTCCCTTGTCTTGGTACATGTTGGAGATAGTTACAGAAAAGGGGAAAAAAAATAGTCAGAGCAACTTATCTGTCTTGCCCATGGTCATAGAAGCCTTTAGGATTGTATATTATTATCTTTTACATTTGTATATTATGGATGATCTGCTGAGCTGTGGTCCATACAGAAATCAGTTCTGTTATCTATATCAGCCTATGCCCCTTTTGAAGTTTGAGACATTGAAATCTTGAGTTCTGAGCATTGTAGTGTTCTCTTGGTAGACCACAGATTGTTAATTTTGTTATTGTCATGTTTATTCTCTTGAGGACCTCTCTCTCTTAGCTCCTTTGATCTTTTATAGAAAAACAGTGGGCCTCAAATGCGCAGAGGACCAAAATTTTAGCCATTTATCGCTTTAGGTTTTAGTTGAATCAACCTTTATGAGTAAACACTGTTGCATAGGCGTTGAGTTGTATGGATGCTCTTATTTGGACCTATTTGTATGGACCTTGATGGTTTCATTCCTCAAAGGACAGAAAGGATTTAATTAAGTTTTTTTAGTGTAGAACTCTTTTTGAGAGCTAAGTGGGCTCAAATAGTTGATATTATGCATCAATAGTTTTAGCAAAAGCATTAGAATAATGTCCCTTAGAGGACACCATGACAGGTAAAACTTGAGACTCAAGTTCTTTAACCAGGTATAATCCGCCAACTCCCTGATCAGAGGTCCTTTTCTTGCAGATTTATATCCTTCTGCAGGGTTGGTACTGGGTTGACTGATGATGACTTGGAAACTGTTGCAAAGAAATTGAAGCCTTATTTTAGGTACTTCTCTGGAAACTGTTGCTTCCAGGTTTCTATGAGCTGCATTGACTGGCCATTGAAATGACCAAAGTAGCTTTTGCAGTGAGCCTAGCTTCCTGTTACTGGCCATATGGCCTAGGAACTAAAACCAGCCTTCTGAATTGTGTTGCTCTATTTATTTATGTATATATTTTAAGGCCTGGTGTGACTTTGAGCATCAGTATCAAGTTGGTTACTCTTAGATTATACACATGCATGCATGCACAAGTGTGTCAACTATACATTATTCTTGAACCAAACAACCAGAGATGGATTACTTACTGTGCCAGAATTTGGAAAAGAAACATCTTTCACTGATAATTACTTCGGTTAGGTGGTTCCTCTTTTACGGAGGAGACATTTTTATATGATTTACTTGGCTGTTATGTGGTGTCAGGAAATATGAATATCCGAAGAAGATGCAACCAAGTTTTTATCAAGTTACAAATAACTCGAAAGAGAGACCTGATGTTTGGATTGAAAGCCCAGAGAAGTTAGCATTTGTTTCTTCCTCTCTTATGATGGGAAAGGTCATGGTTTTTTTGAAGCACAGTTTTTCAATGTTTGTCTTTATGTTCAATTTCTTGTTGCAGGTCAATCATTCTTTCCATCACCAGTGATATCAGGACTATAAGGTCCGAGGTGTGTATTTATAGCCATTTTTTAATTTATATTTTGTTCAGACAAAAGTAATAGTGCTACTCTAGTATTTGGACTTCCCCATTTTCCATGTTTTATTTAATTGTTTACTCCTTTTCTCTTGATTTATGCTTATGTATGTTCTCTTTGATTTTTTTCAGGTATTTGCCGCACCGTACAGCCTGAGATTTCCACGTATTGATAGAGTTAGATATGACAAGCCTTGGCATGAGTGCCTTGACGTGCAATGTAAGGGGATAAAAGTATTGTTGCTTTAATTAATGAATTTCTATTTTTGGGGTGTACTCATGTGTCCTCTTTCAATTTCTTGGTTTTGTTTCAGCATTTGTAGAACTGGTGCATTCAAGTAATGGTACCACTCAAAAAGAGACAGAACAGGAAAACCAGCCTGATAGTAAAACAAAACACAAGGCACATGCTAGAAAGGCAGACAAAAAGAATGTCTCCATTGTTCCTTCTCATTTTATTCGGACTGACACGTCCTGCGTAAAGGGAGAAACCTTAATATTTTCAAATCTTATGTTTTGTATCCTTCAGTGAGATTTTCTTAGTTATCAGTTTCATTTTTCTTCTATATTTTATGCACGCATCTGCATGTGTCTATGCCCCCTCCCTCATTGTATGCATTAGTTTTACTACAAGATCTCCCCCCCTCCCCAACTTTTCAAGATTCTGTCTGTAGATGGCGTGCTGCAGGATCTACCTTTAGTTTTAGTTTGAACTTCCCTTGACATGCATAGACTTTGTTAATGTGCCTCCGACATATTCTCCTGATTCATTTCACAAAATGGTTGTGGAGCATGGGGGAAGGTTCTCAATGAACTTGAACAATTCAGTTACTCATTGTGTTGCAGCTGAAAGCAAAGGTCTTCTCTCTCTCTCTCTCTCGCACACACACACACACACATGCACGCACATCCCCTCCAGTGCTCAATAATAGAGTTAACAAGAGAACTTGTCAGGGATCAAGTATCAGGCAGCAAAGCTGCATGGGGACATTATCCATTACTCTTGGGCCTTGGATTGTTGCTCACAAAAGAAGCTCATTCCTTTGCAGCCAAAGTAAGATTTGCATTCACGGAGCTCCCTCCCCTTCTCTTTTCTTTCCTCTATTCAGCTGACAATTCCTTTTACCATATGTTTTCTTTTAAAGGTACTTCCTTTTTCTTTCTGAATCATCAAAGACGAAATTACAGCAAGAAGTTGATCAATACTTTGACCCTTACTATTGGGACCTTGACCTTGCGGATGTCAAACAGGTATATTTATACTCTAGCTACTCATTCTGCTGCATTAACTACCATTGTGCCTGGCAATGATGGACAAACAAGAAATTAGGAAATTCATTCACGATGTTATGATGATAACCACTAATGTTGCTTCCAAATATTTGGTGATTGACCTGTATATTCGATAAAGTAAACTTATGATAATTTATCTTGTCCAGCTCTTAAACAATATCCAAAGATCTGAAAACTCCAAGACAATTGACTATTACAGAGCGAAGTACTGTCCAAATGATAAATGGTCCCTGTTTCATGGCTGCTCTGTTTACTTCTACTCTTCAGCTGAGTCTCTGTAAGATATATTGCCAATTATGACTCCACATTTATTCTGCTTATTTGTCTTTGTTGAGTGAATAACTTCAAGTAGGTGTCTTAGAGTTTGCTACACGGTTGGTTGTTGATTTTCATTCTCATAGGTTGTAGCTTTTATTTAGGAAAGCTGATTGGCAAGTCTTGTTGAATCTAGCACGGAGAAGGTTAAAGCATGAAATTTTAATGGGTGGTGGCAAAATAAGTGAGAATCTCAGCCACGCTACCCATTTGGTAGTCCTCTCAGTACCGGGATTGGATGTGGACTTTGACTCTCTTATTAAGAGGTAATAATTGTCAATATAATTTATTGTTGTGGTTAATGTCATTTGTTGTGATAATGAGCTTCTTTTGACTAGTCTAGGAATCTTGGTTACACTATATGTTCTAACTCTGTCACAGAAAATATAATATTGCATCTTAAACACACGCATTCCAATGGTGCTTTTCTCGTGATCTTTTATTGGAGAATATGACAGTTCCTTTTGCTTGCTTAAGGATTTGAATGTAGAGATACGGGTCTCAATGGCATAAGACAGGATAGTTGTCAGTTTTGTTTGAAAGAACTATCAACCAAACAAACAATTACCATCGTACAATTTGCAAATTCTGTAGTTTCAATTGTCTTTGCATTAAAATTTTACAGTTGTCTGTCCAAGTCTAGGGCTGGATTTTTTTTTTTTTTTTTTAACTTTGTTCCTTTTGTAGTTGTTCTTTTGAAGAGAAAAATCTTGTGTGGAAAAAGGGGCTTCATGTTGTCAGATCTCAGTGGTTGGAAAATTGCTTAGAGCGGGGACAGAAGTTGCGAGAAGACCAATATAGCTTGAAACCCAATGATTTCGAAGAAACAAACTTCGTAGAAAGGTTTGTGCAAAACACACTTTAAGTTCTGTTATCGTTCTATTCTTAAATATGCTACTGCCTTGTGATATGTTAACTTATTTGAATGTTGAAACTTTACCAACTTTAGCAATCGCATATCGGTTCTAACTCTGACAAGACCAGAATTTCGAGATGGGGTTAACCTAGCTCTAAGCAATATGGAAATAAACACCAAACAACATTTGCATCTATTTTAATATACAAAACCTTTCTTTGAACTAGTCTTTTGCGACTCGTTAAAGCCATATGATACCGAGGCTTCGCTTACAAGACTATGATATATCTGTTTCAAGTTCCACTCTGCATTAGAAATGTGCTCTTCATTCATCTTAAATAGAGTTGTTCAAATAGATTTATTGATGCTTCTGATTTCTTTCACTTGATCAAATCATTAATCTATGTATCATGATGTTTCTAGTGGGTGGTTTGTCGAAAACGATTATGTTCTATTAACACTAATATTTTTATGAACTAGTCACTAAAAACCAGGCTTACATGGTATTTGCACCTTGTAAGAGAATAAACGTGTTGGAACTTTTGAATGTAATGCACATGCATTATGAACATGAAACTGCTTTGTAAGGCATCTTTATACGAGACTTTGCGCCCTTTTTCGTCCTCTGATGTAGAGGTCCTAACTAGTAATTGCTGTATTTTATCACTTTTGTGCAGCAAATTGGACCAAAATCTGGAAAAATCCAAGCCAGATTTCAACGGTGTTCAGAACAAGGGTACATCTACTTCACCTGAAAGTAAAACAAAACAGAGAGGAGGCAAAGATCACCCCAAAAAATCAATTTCATCGGTTACACCTAGTCACGGGAACAGGAAGAGAAGACCTGCTAGCAAGAACACAAAGAAAGGAAAAACAGTTGTAACCCGAGCTCAAAGAGTTCCAAGACGTCGTGGAAAGATGTCTGTTAAGATTAATGAAGATGGGTCTGAGGAAAGTGGTTCTGATGACAAAACAAATGAGGAGATAGAGAAGGGTGAAGGGAATAATACTGAATGCTACAGAATGGCCGGTAGGGAAAATTTCGAGTTTCATCAAAATCAAGCAGCAGAAGAAAATGCCAGCATAAACTGGCCTAATAAAGCTCATGATACCGTGATGTGTGAAACAAATAATGACCAACTCGGCAACAAAGCCGAGAAGTTCGACCATATGGAACTAGATGAAGGGAAATACGGCCATGAGATTTCAAACTCAGAAAAGCTAGAAGTTATGGTCGATCCAGTTCAGGCCATGTTACTAGACATGATCCCAAGCCTTGGAATAAAGCATGTCGAAACCACAAATTCTGTTGTCCAAAACGAGAAACCTCACATGGATAACGATCCAGAGAAACTAGATGCCGATTTTATTCCACAGCCACAAAAGAAAAAGAGAGTGAGTTACAAGGATGTTGCCGGTGAACTACTCAAGGATTGGTAAAAACGTTGTATATATTATATTGCATGGCATTGTACATTATTATCTTATGTATTACATAAATCCTAGGAGACGATAGTAGTTGTCGGTCACCATTGCACGGTTCTCGGATTGAGCCATTGTATATTTTGTTTACAAAGAGAGTTTTATTATTAGTAAAGGGATTTTTACAAAAGGCTATTGAAAGAAAGTTTACAAAAGGTAAAATCTAAGAAAACTATACTATGAATTGGTGTAGGAATCGATGCCTTTTTTAGGCTACAACAATGCCTATTTATAGTGTAAAAATTGAACTCTAATTCATTTACAATTCAGATACGAATAATATCCTAATAAGGATGTAATAATTGCTGACTTGATGGTTGCTTCCACGTAGTCAATTAAATTTGTCGTTTTCTTGGTGGTTGTTTCTACCTATGCATTAATGGTTGCTTCCATCATCTCTGCATCATGGCTTGCATCATCTTCCATCAACATCTTTTTAATGAGATAGTTGCAAGTCGCCATCAAAATTAAATGCTCTGGTTTTGGATGACATTTTTACATGTGTCCGGTCTCGGTTTTATCCTTCTTGGATATTTGTCAGATTCATTTCTTCTATTTCGTCTAGATGTAATGAATCCGGTGAGAGTGCTGGTGAATTCCAACTTTCCCACGTGGCCTTGATTTCCATTGTTAATGGATAATCATCAATCTCCATCTCAGCTATCTTTTTTAACAGCTGTACGGATTCTTCATCACGATTTTGATGAGGTCTTTCAGTGTTGTATGCCAATATTCTCCTTCCATCAGTCCAGAGGACATAAGTATTATGTTGAAGTAAATACTGAGCTTTAAGCATTAAATCAATTCCTGCTTGGACTTGATAATGTGAAAAATTATTATAACACATGTCAATAGTTTTTGACAAGTGATCTTTATCTTCATCAACCGATGAGAGGTTTATTCCTCCAAACATCGTTTGAATAGTCCAAATTTGATATGGCTGAAAAGATCTTTCATGTTCAGCGATACCAATAAGACTGCTAATTTCTATATGAAAATAGTAAAAGAAATCGATATCTGGAAAACTTGCTAATCGTGATTTTACGATAGCTGGAAAATCTTTTAATAAGTCAAAAGAAAGATTTTGGACTGTTATCTCTTTAACAAATCCCCATTCAATACTGGTTATATCAAATGGTTCATGATTAAGCCTAAATTTTATAGTAGGAAATTTTTCCCCTATATGGTTTGTAAAAACATTAGCTTGTAGAAAGTATTCAGAAAAAGTTTTTCTAAATTGAATTTGCTGGTTGCAAATTATAGTGTTTATTTTTGTAAAAATATCTATAGGTAATATCCTTCTAGCTTTATTAAATAAACACCTTCTAAACATTTTATTTATAACAGGATTGTTTATCCCATTATCAATAAAATATTGGAATATATCGAGAAAATTATTTATTTCCTTGATATCCATATATTCTATATAGCATTCGTCCCAATATCTGTATAAAATAGATTTTAATAAAAGATCATGGGCTTTATTATCTTTAGTTGTTTTTTCAACTAAAAATTGAGAGAAATTGGTAAGAGTTCTTCGAAAATTTGCTCTTTGTTCTAAAATATGGGTTTTCCATATTTTGTTAATAAAATTATAATATTCCAGTGGTAATCCTGGATTATAAAAATCATTTATCTCAGAGAGCGATTGTTGTGATAAAAAGTTTTCTGCTCCCTTGATAATTTCAGCATAACTGGTTTGAAATGCTGAGCTAGGGTCTTGTGACCATTGAGATTGACTTACCGAGTTTGGCGTCAATGAAAACTGAGATCCAATTGGTGGTCTTACCATTGGATATGGTACATAATATCCTTGGTTAGGATAAAATTGTACTTGTGGAGGTATAGGAACAAATCCTTGGTTGGATTTTGTTATTTTCCCTTTGTTGGGTACTTTATGGACAGTATTCCATTCTCCCATTAGAGGTTTTTTACCTCTATCCATAAGGCCTGCTAAGAAAATCAGCAAGAATATTTTCGTCACTTTTTATATTAATGACTTCAAAATTGAAGCTACATAGATCATTATACCATCGTATTCTTCTTGGTACTGATTCCAAACTTTTATTAGTAAGGAATTGTTTAACAGCTTGATTATCAGTTCTAATAATAAAGTATTCAGATGCTAAATAAATTAAGAATTTCTTTATCCCCTTCTTTATTGCTAATAACTCTTTTTCATATATAACATAATTGATTTCATTTGGTCTAAATTTTCCTGAACTATATCCACAAATTAATTCTTCATTTTTTGTTTTAGCTTTTAATATACAACCCCAATGTTTATCAGAAGCATCTGTTTCTAAAATTAATTTATCACCCTGTTTAGGTAAATAAACTTTTGGAATATAATTTATTTCTGCTTTTATATTTCTTACTATATCTATGTCTTCTTTAGACCAATCAAAAGTTATTCCTTTTTTTAGTTTTTCATATAATTTATCTAGTTTTTTAGATAAATTAGGAAAGAAAGTTCTTCCATAATTAACAATTCCTAAAAATTGTTGAAGCTGTTTTTGGTCTTTAATATTATCAGGGAAATCCTTTATTTTGACTATAATATGATCCTGTAATTGAAGACCATCTGCGGATAATTTTAATCCTAAGAATTTGATCTCAGTTTTTTCTAATTCTATTTTCTTAGGACTTAATATTATTCCATGCTTTATGAATTCTCTAGAAATAATATTTAGATGTTTTCTATGACTTTCTAGGGAATTAGAAAATATTAAAATGTCATCAATATAAATGACACAAAATTTTTTATAATTTTTAAAAATAGAATCCATCCACCTTTGAAAGATTTGTGGAGCATTACAAAGTCCAAATGGCATTACATTCCATTGATAATGACCATTAGGTGCACTAAAAGCTGTTAAAGGTTTAGATTCTTCTGTTAGCATGATTTGCCAAAATCCTGACTTGCAATCAAATTTACTAAAATATCTAGCATGTTTAGCTTGATTTATTAATACTTCCTTTCTTGGAATAAAATAACCATCAAAAATAATATTTTGGTTTAATCTTTTATAATTAATAACCATCCTAGCTTTTCCTCTTTTTATTTCTGCATGGTTTCTTACCATAAATGCAGGGCTAGAATGTGGACTAGTAGTTTCTTCTATTAATCCTTTTTCTAATAATTCTTTTATTTGAATGTGAAATTCGTCTATATCTTGTTTAGTATAGATCATTGGCTTTACCCTAATAATTTTCTTAGGATTTTCTAGTTTAATTTCACAATAACTAGGGCTATTCTTCCATAATTTTAATGGTTCTTCACTAAAATTATTTTCTAGTATTTTAAACAACCAGTGAGTTATTTCAATTTGTTTAAAATGATCCTTCCTGGGTGGATTAAAATCTTTATCACAAATATATTTATGATTTTCTATTAATGGTACTTCCACATTAGTATTTTCTGTGGTTAATGTAATCATATTTTTATCAATAGAAAAAGGCAAATGTTGATATATAAAATTATTGCCTAATAATATATCTCCATGCATGTCAGGGAAACATAATATTTTAGGAATTACAAATCTTACATTATTTATGTAGACTGGTATATTCCTGGCTTTATGAGCAATTAGAGTTTCTTTTCCATCTACTCCAACTGCCATTATGAGATTATTCATTAATTCTCATTTTTCTACTGGAATAGCATTTTTTCTACAACTACTTGTTGTAGCTCCTGTATCTAATAGAGCATGTAAAGAATATGTTTTATATTCTCTAAATTGAAATGTAACTTCTATATAAGTATAATATTTCTTTGGTTGAAAATTTGAAAAGGTAATAATATCATTTTTTCCCAATTTCATTTGTTGAATTATTATTGCACCTTTTGTCTTTTTTATTCTAGTATTTCTAGAATTTTTATTTAATATATCAGGTTTTATATCATTAGTAGCTATTGTTTCAAATATTCTAGTCGTTTGTTTGACTTGCTCATTATCTTTATTAAAAGATCTCAGATAATCATCTTTTTGAATATCTGATTTTATTTTTCTTTTACCATAAGGATCTTTTTTATCATTTTCCTTAGGTTTCGGTATATATGGATCTGTGTTGTCAGTATCCATAGGTTCCGGTATTTCTATATTTTCTTCTGTTGAAGTGTTTTCTTCATCAGAATTGTAGCTAGTAACATTAATTTCTTCTGAAATTAAAGAATTATTTTCTTTTGATTTATTATCATCATTAGAACTACTACTACTATCTGTAGTATCATAATTTAACATATAATGATAATTGAATATGTTAAACAGATCTTTATGTTTTTCATAAAGTTCTTCTATTAATTTTAAATATTCTACTCTTTCATAACTATCATTAGTAGTAGAAAATTTTATTTTCCAATATTCTATTAATTCCTTATAACACTGGAAATCATGTTTTTGTTATTTTGAATATTCTCTTTTTTGTTTTTCTTTTTTATTACTATTATTATTATCAGACTAGTCCGAAGAAGTTTGGTCTTCCTCAGATAAAGCTAAGATAACATTACTATTACCATAATATAAAGGACCTAAATCCATATCTTGTTCTTCACTTTTATTAGTGAAAACATTATCTAACTTATTATTAATATCTGATAAAAGTTCTTTAGACTCGTTATTCAAGTCTAACTCTGTTACTTTACTCATATTTTCTACTTTACTTTCAATATTATTAACCTTATTATATAACTTATTAAAATATACAGAAGTTATATCCACCAAACTATTGATACCTTTACTAAGAGCCGAAATATTGTTTTCATTTTTTGGTCCTATATGCATAGTATGATTACAAGTTTTATCTTTATATAAACAATCTATCTCTTCCATATTATTTATCTTTGGTACCGAAACCTAAGGAAAAGGATAAAAAAGATCCTTATGGTAAAAGAAAAATAGAATCAGATATTCAAAAAGATGATTATCTGAGATCTTTTAATAAAGATAATGAGCAAGTCGAACAAACGACTAGAATATTTGAAACAATAGCTACTAATGATATAAAACCTGAAAATCCAGGTGAATCATCTATTCAACCTATACCATATAGGATTGATGATTTAAATAAAAGAAATGTTGCTCAAGGAGGTATATATTTAGATTTAACTAAAATACCTTTATCAGACTATGAAAAAACTATAGATGATTGGGCACAGTCTATGACTATTGTTGTTAATAATAATAGCAGTAGTTGGACAAAAGAAAAAATTTTAAATTATTTTGTAGGAACTTTCCAAGGAGATGTTTTGCAATTTCTCCGTCGTTGGGAAGAATCGGAAAGAGGGAAGCAACAAAAGGAACAACTTATTAATCAAATAGGTACTCCTAAGGAACTACTAAAAGGCTTAACTTTAATTTTAAAAACAGAATTTTGTGGTTATACTGATAAAAAAGATCAGGATGGCCAATCTAATTATATTTTATCAAAAATAAAATTATGTGATATTAGATATTTAGAAGAATTTTCTAAAAAATTTCTTCATGAATATCAAAAGTTAAAAAATAGTAATATAGAATTTTGGAAAAACCAATATTTTCATAAGTTACCCCCACCGTGGGATGAAATTTGTATAAATAAATATGCTTCTTATTTAGATAAACACAGTAAAGCAACTGGTTTAGATAAAGAAAATATAAATAGTATAGGAAATAGGATTAATTTTGCTAAAGAAAGAATTACTTTACACTGTTTACAAAGTAAAGCAGCTAAACAAGTTAAGAATAAATTAAGCCATAGATATTGTACAAAATTATTAGAAGGTGAATGGGAGTTTGGTTGTAAACCCGTACAACCTAAAACTTATAAAAATAAAAAATATAAGATGATAAAATGGAAACCAGGAAATAAAAAATACACTGGTAATAATAATAATAATAATAATAAAAAGAAAAAATTTGTAAGAAGAAAGACTTCTAAAAAACCTATAAAACAAATTTGTAAATGTTTTATATGTGATGAAGAAGGTCATATAGCTACAAATTGTCCTAATAAAGGGAAAAATGCTAGAAAAATGATTAAAAATCTTGACGAACAAGATTTAGAAATATGTTTTAGTGAGGAAATAAATCCTACAGAAATATTATATGAATTAATATCAGAAACAGATTCTGATACTGATAATGAAGAATATATATTTATGTTAAGACGTAATAATCAATTAGAAGAAATTCCTAAAACTGAACAACAGGATATAAAATTAGGAAATTTAATCGGAGAAGAAAAAGACTTCTCAGAAGAAATGATAGAAAAAATAACTAAAAATCATATTTCTAAAGAAGAAATATATAAAATATCTAAGTTTAAAATATGGTCACAAAGACATATTGAAAAGATTAGCGGTAATACAGTCGCTAAGGATACTAAAGGAGGATTAACTGAAATCCCTTTATTTACTAAAGAAAAAATTAAGAGGATTAGAAAGAAATATCCTCAGGTTAGATATATACATTTAGGTATAATTATGATCACAATTAGAGCTTTATTTAGGCGAGGTCATGATGTACCTATAATAGCAGTTTTATTAGATAAAAGATTTGAAAATCCAATAAAAGCACTTATTGGTGGGATTCAATCAAATTTATATAATGGGGTAATAGGATTTAAGGTAAAACTAAATTACTTTATATCCATTACAGACCTCTAATAGAAGAGTGTCTTTGTTTAAGAATTCAGTCAAAAAATTCTGATATTAAGGACTTAGCAGAAGATCTTGCAATAAGCTGGACTGCTATTAATGAATATACTAATACTGCAGAGGTTGAAATAAAAGAAGTCAATAATAAAATTATTGAACTTTTTGAACCAAATAAAATTACTACAGAAATACAACCTAAATTATTACATTTAAAAGATCTTTCTATTCCAAAAGACTGGATAATAGGAGATATAAATAATGCGAGTACTTCAAAACCTGTAAGTACTATTGAGTATATGGCCTCAGGTAATAAGTTATATTTTAAAAATAATCTGTTAACAAATACAGATGATAATCTTGTTCTACCTTCGACTTTTCAAATAGAGGAAAAAGAAGATAATAAAAGTACAACATCCTCTACACCGATAGGTATGAAAACAGTTCATATCCCTATCTTTCCTACTGAACCTAGTAGAAATTCTAGAAATACTAGAATAGAAGATATACAAACTTTGGTAAAAAATATAAAAAATTATATTTATATTGAAATAAAAATAAAAGAAAAAATTCCTTTACATGCTTTAATAGATACAGGTGCTACAACAAGTAGCTGTAAGATGAATACTATTCCCAGAGAATATTGGAAACCTGTAAAAAGACCAATAAATGTTAGTGGTATAGATAGTAATAAGACTTTAGTATATTATAAAGCTAAGAATATACCAATTTACATAAATAATGTAAAATTTATAATTCCTAAAATATTAGGCTTTCCTGAAATGAAAGGAGATATATTATTAGGTAATTATTTTATAAAACAATATTTACCATTTTCTATTTATAAAAAATCAGTTATATTGTCTATAGACAAGACTTCTATAGAAATACCAACTGTTAAAAATCCTAATTTTATTTGCTGACTTTCTTAGCAGGCCTTATGGATAGAGGTAAAAAACCTCTAATGGGAGAATGAAATACTGTCCATAAAGTACCCAACAAATGGAAAATAACAAAATCTAACCAAGGATTTGTTCCTATACCTCCACAAGTACAATTTTATCCTAACCAAGGATATTATGTACCATATCCAATGGTAAGACCACCAATTGGATCTCAGTTTTCATTGACGCCAAACCCGGTAAGTCAATCTCAATGGTCACAAGACCCTAATTCGGCATTTCAAACCAGTTATGCTGAAGTTATTAAGGGAGCAGAAAACTTTTTATCACAACAATCGCTCTCTGAAATAAATGATTTTTATAATCCAGGATTACCACTGGAATATTATAATTTTATTAACAAAATATGGAAAACCCATATTTTAGAACAAAGAGCAAATTTTCGAAGAACTCTTACCAATTTCTCTCAATTTTTAGTTGAAAAAACAACTAAAGATAATAAAGCCCATGATCTTTTATTAAAATCTATTTTATACAGAGATTGGGACAAATGCTATATAGAATATATGGATATCAAGGAAATAAATAATTTTCTCGATATATTCCAATATTTTATTGATAATGGGATAAACAGTCATGTTATAAATAAAATGTTTAGAAGGTGTTTATTTAATAAAGCTAGAAGGATATTACCTGTAGATATTCTTACAAAAATAAACTCTATAATTTGCAACCAGCAAATTCAATTTAGAAAAACTTTTTCTGAATATTTTCTACAAGCCTATGTATAGGGGAAAAATTTCCTACTATAAAATTTAGGCTTAATCATGAACCATTTGATATAACCAGTATTGAATGGGGATTTGTTAAAGAAATAACAGTCCAAAATCTTTCTTTTGACTTATTAAAAGATTTTCCAGCTATCGTAAAATCACGATTAGCAAGTTTTCCAAATATAGATTTTTTTTACTATTTTCATATAGAAATTAGCAGTCTTATTGGTATCGCTGAACATGAAAGATTTTTTCAGCCATATCAAATTTGGACTATTCAAACGATGTTTGGAGGAATAAACCTCTCATCGGTTGATGAAGATAAAGATCACTTGTCAAAAACCATTGACATGTGTTATAATAATTTTTCACATTATCAAGTCCAAGCAGGAATTGATTTAATGCTTAAAGCTCAGTATTTACTTCAACATAATACTTATGTCCTCTGGACTGATGGAAGGAGAATACTGGCATACAACACTGAAAGACCTCATCAAAATCGTGATGAAGAATCCGTACAGCTGTTAAAAAAGATAGCTGAAATGGAAATTGATGATTATCCATTAACAATGGAAATCAAGGACACGTGGGAAAGTTGGAATTCACCAGCACTCTCACCGGATTCATTACATCTAGACGAAATAAAGAAATGAATCTGACAAATATCCAAGAAGGATAAAACCGAGACCGGACACATGTAAAAATGTCATCCAAAACCGGAGCATTTAATTTTGATGGCGACTTGCAACTATCTCATTAAAAAGATGTTGATGGAAGATGATGCAAGCCATGATGCAGAGATGATGGAAGCAACCATTAATGCATAGGTGGAAACAACCACTAAGAAAACGACAAATTAAATTGACTACGTGGAAGCAACCATCAAGTCAGCAATTATTACATCCTTATCAGGATATTATTCGGATCTGAATTGTAAATGAATTAGAGTTTAATTTTTACACTATAAATAGGCATTGTTGTAGCCTAAAAAAGGCATCGATTCCTACACCAATTCATAGTATAGTTTTCTTAGATTTTGCCTTTTGTAAACTTTCTTTCAATAGCCTTTTGTAAAAATCCCTTTACTAATAATAAAACTCTCTTTGTAAACTATATTCCGCTGTATTGAGCCACCACAGTCTCCCCGTAATAGGATTAGTTTCAATAGCATAATGTCTAAGTATATATACATAAAATTATTTTTAAAATGAAAATCATCGAAAGCTGTTTTGGAAAGAAAATTTAAGCACATTTGTATTCATTGGTCATATGATCTAACATTAATTTTGTTCGGGTCAAAATACAATTCAAGTAAAACTTTTTTAATAAGGTCGAAATATTATTCAAGTAAAACAGTAAAACTTTTTTAATAGTGATGGCTTTAGAATTTAAACTTAATCATTTTGAAAGAACACTTTGATGGTTTCTTTTTTAACAATTAAGAACATTTTTTTATGATCAAAATTACATTTTAAAATTAGTTCGTCAATCATACTCGTCTAAATTAATTATGATATACATTATTATGTGAAGTCGGGTTAATTTTTGCATAAGTCGAAATCAAAATCTAAAAAAAGTTAAACATATACAGATTTAGTAATTGTATTTTAATTTGATGAAGTTAAACTTTTATATATTTTAAATCTTGAAATTTTAATATTTATTTAAAGAGTAGAATTTAAATTTGTTAAGCTTGTATTATATTTAATTTGTGGATTTAATGTTTATTTTTTAATTTGATTATTTTTAAGTTAATTATTTTTCAAGTTTTGACTCAAAACTCTAATAATATGTTTATTAAATAAAATTTTGAAAATAATAGAGTTTAATATAATAAATTTAAATATAAAAAAACCTTAAAGAATTGGATGGATATCGTTTAATTCCGAAATGAAATTCCAAAATTTAAAAGTATACACTAAAAGATGTCCAAAACAGAGTAAAAGAACTAAATTCATAATTCATCTATAATATAGGGACCAATAAAATAATTTTACCTATCACGATACATTGGGTGCCCTAAGGCTGAGGCTTAAACCATTGTACACGAATACGGATTTGATATATTCTCTTCTTTTGCGTCCGGCACGGCCACCGGCGGCGATGGAGTCTTTGTTAGCCAATTATGCTTCCTCCGACGACGATGAACCCCAACAAATCACTCACCCTCCTCCTCCTCCTAAAGTTTCCTCTCTCCCTCAACCCAAATCTCCTTCCCTTTTCACTAATCTTCCGCAGCCTAAACAATCCCTCAAATCCTCCACAAAACACCACGACGAAGACGGAAACGGCGGTGGAGGAGGTGAAGTAGCTGTTCGCGTTCCCAAACCCGCTCTTCCTCATCCCAAAAACCCGTCCAATCTTTTCTCTCATCTTCCCCAACCCAAACCACAACAACCACCCAATCCTCCTGTCGCCAAAAGAATCGTTCAATTCAAGCCGCCTATAAACCCCAATACCCACGTGGGTTCCGACGATGACGACGACGAGGAGAAAGAAAGGCCAAAGCGGGGAGAATCCGAAACCCTAGCTCAAGGTCCTTCCGTGAAATCCTTTCTATCAAGCATACCTGCTCCCAGGAACTCCACTGCATTAGGTGTTGCCCCTTCTTCAGGTTCAGGAAGAAGATCCATTATTGATACCCAAGTCATCCCCACATCGACTTCATCTACTTTTGAAGACAAAAAGGAGGCAAGTATTGATAATAACGCACCTAATTATTCGAATTTCGAATGGGGTTCGGATGTAAATGCTGGAACCACTGTGGGTTATAATAATTATGTAAATTATGATCAGTCGAGTGTCGATCAAAATTCAGGAAACTATGGAAACAATGATCAAAACGTTGGTAGTTATGCAAATTATGCTGATTATAGTAGCTATCAATCGAGTAGTGATCCGAATATTGAGGGTGTTGATGCTGCTACTAGTTATGGGAGTTATGAGAGTTATGGGAATTACCATGTACAATATGAGAATAATTGGGGTGATGGGTCAATAACGGCTTCTATGTTGCCTGAGACCAAAGGGATAGCTGACTTTGGGGTGAAAGTTAAGGGAAAGAGAGGGAGGAATGATTTACCAGTGGAAATTGTTGAGGTGAAGCAGGATGATCTTACGAAGAATCGGCCCAGGGAAGACCAGGTCAAGATGACTGGAATAGCTTTTGGGCCTTCTTACCAGGTATTGAACTTCAGCTTTTTGATTTAGGGTTTATTTAATGATATTTGCATTGCAATTTCTTTACTCTTTCAAACAGATTGTTATACTACCATTCTGTTTGGTGTGTCTTGTGTCTCATCTATGTATTGCACTTGCTTGTGTTACTTTTATAGTATGCTGTTCTTCGTTTTTCTTTAAGTACACGGATTTGGGGATATGACCTCCAAGCATTCTCCACATACGTGTAAAAACTTAGAAAAGAGTAACCATATTTGACAGTCACACCTGAGTAACATAGCTTTCATATGCTTGATAAGTTACAAAATAGTTGTGATCAATGAAATCATTAGATCCTGATTTAGCATGTGCTAGTTGTTAGTATTTTCCCTGCAGCTAAAGTGGTAAAGGTTTTAGGTTCAAGTAGATTATTTCCACGAGATAGCATACCAATCAGTAGTATTCCTCCGCTTAAAAGAAACAGGTTGTCTGGTTATAGATTCTTGTGATAGTTAAGTTATTTAAATTTTGGGGTCTAGCGTTTAGAAGTTATAAATGCCGGTGATCCAAGCAAAGTAGGGATATTACTAAGTTACTAGTAAAGTTGCTAGAGATATAAATATCGAAGATCGAATATTGGAGCGTCTTAAATATTGGTAAGTAATAATTTTCTAATGTGTCACCTCTTTCAGTGATGATAAATAAAGGTAACAGAGAAGTAGTAACACCATAGATGTGAATGTTTGCGTTAAGTCTTTTTAAGTATTAACAAAACAGAGCATCATCTAAGACTAATGGTTACTAACAAATCTTGATTAAACCATAACAGCACCATTTAGTTTCTGATATCCACTCTGAAAATTATCACACCTCAACTTCTTTATGTGTCCCTAACACGTGGATGTGTGCACCTGACAAAGAAAAGGAAATTTACTCCCATTGACATTAGTATAAACTGATTGTGCTCACAGTGTCTCTATTTAGCTTAGCACTTCCAATTTGAATAAAGAAGCTTACATTATGCCCTTCTTACTCCTCAAAACTGAGATTATGTTTACTAAGTCCTTGCTCTCTTTGTTAATTTGAAATGTTTTCTTATATGATTTTCATTGGTTGTTGAGGAAGATGACTAGTAGGCTTTGTTTGGTTTACAAAATTATAAATAAGAAAGAGCAGTTTGAAGGATAATGGTATGCCTGGCAGAATAGATGAGGCATTGATCAAAGGCATAAAAACAAAAGGCATAATCTGGGATCTTCAGACTGAACTTAGTTTCAGGGAAAGCAAAATTTTGATAACTATGTTATAAGTTATTTCATTTTTCTTTTAGGATATAAGTTGGTTCTACTTTTTAATTGTTGTTCTTCAAGTATCATAGATAGTTTATTAATTGCAGCTTAGAATCCATCGGTTTAGAATGTTAAGTCCTTATGGTACAGAATATGAGTATCATAGCACCCTATCTGGTAATGCCAGCTTTTCAATTGTCTGTGATGATGCTGACCCTAGCTTTGAAGCCCCTAAATCTTGTTCTTCAACTTCTTTTAATACCCTTTAATATTTGTGGTATTTACCATCTTTGCTTTGCATGTAGCCTGCTTCGTCGAAGGGTAAACCGACAAAACTCCACAAGAGGAAGCATCAAATTGGTTCACTGTACTTTGATATGAAGCAGAAAGAGATGGAGCTGCAAGAGAGGCGATCTAGGGGTTTGCTCACTAAAGCTGAAACACAAGCCAAGTATGGATGGTGATTTTGTAGTATTATTGATCTCCCCCTATGAAACACACCAATGTTGTTTGATCTTGTTTGTTTGTTTATTTACTTGCTTGTATCTGAGACTAGGAAATGGTGTCAATGATATGCTCTTGCTCTACTATTTCTTCAAGCTGCATTCACTTTTTGGTTGGTTCAAGAAAATTTTCTTTCACAGCATATTTATTTTAAATTCAATTCTGCATAGTACATAAGTTTTTATACCTGAGAAATATTTGAAAGTGTTAAGTAATTTGAATATGAAAAAAAGGTAATATGATAAGTGCTTTTTGTGTCATGAGAGTTGAGAATGTACTATGACCGAACATGTCAAAATTTTAGTCAAAACTTGAAAATTATAAGATTATAAAAACAGTTAATCCTAGTTTATTAAGGATTTGTATTGATTAATTGACTAATAAGATGATAGAAATCTCATACAAAACCATTCCATTAATAAAAACTTGATTTTACATAAAAATCTTGGAAACAATTAATGTGACTCATATAACTTTGTTTTCTTCATGTTCTTCCTCCATTTTTGCTAAACATTTAAATTAAATAATTTAAATTTTAAAACAATAATATTTGATGCATTTACTGGTGTATAAGTTCAATGCGCCATCAGTGAATAATAGTATAGTCCCTCATCATTAAATTAAACAAAAAATATGGAAAATTTAAAAATAAATATTAATTATTTTATTTAAACATAATTCAATGTTATTTGTATCAATCATTAATAAATATTAATACCTTTGAGATTAGGATCTTAGGTTTAGGATTTATGGTATTGGTCTAAGAGTTTATCGTCTTGGATATTGGATATTAGATATAGGGTCTTGAGTTTAGAGTTTAGGGTTTTAGTACTTATTTATATTAAATTATTGTTCAATTATGTTTATTAGTATTTATTTTTAAGTCTTTCACTATTTTTTATTTTATTTGATGATGAAGTGTTATGTTATTATTCATTGATGGTGTATGAAACTTATGCGCCAACGAGACTTCAAATATTCTCTAAATCTTAAACACAAAAGTTTTCATGAAATCACCATACAACTAGCAATTTTCTTTCACAAAAATAAAAATCGCCTAAGTTCTTTTGTGGTATTATGAGAATGCAATATATTAATCAATGATTAATAATTCAAGATTATAAAGATAATCAATCCTAATGTTTTTTAAAGATTTATATTAATCATCTAAAAATGTTAGGAATATCATAAAAAAGCAATATCTCAAAATTATTCCATTAATAAAAACTAAATCTTGTATAGACATCATAACCTTTCACAACAGAAGCCATGATTATAATATTCTAAAGATAAATCAATAAAGTTTGAAAAGAAGAATTTTCCTTTTATTGTCCTCTTCCACTTTTGTCACTGGTGAGGCTACCAACAGGTCTTTGATGGCTTCATTCGCCAACAACTATCCTTCCTTCCCCTCCCTTCCTTTGTTTCTTCTTTTCTCGTTATTATCAACCTGTTAGATTTGGTGTCTTGAGTGTAGTATATTCATCTTTGTACACTTATATTTTTTAAACAAATTGGTTTAATAAAATATCTATTGATTACATTAATATTCTTTGTATATTTTCCTCAACGGTTTTTACACGCAAAGCAAAATGGAAGCAAATATTGGTTTATTGATTATCTAACCTTTAACTAAGACTAACGATATTACCTGGTCGGATTATAATACAAAAAAAGCAACTTGTATTAGTAAATAATCTAAACATATCCTTAGTCTAATCGGAAATGAGCAAACCAGTTGAAAGATCATTATGTCGTCTATTAAGTTCAATTGAAGAGATGCTTTGTCTTGAGCATCAAAGCTGATGACTTTCAAAAGATAGAGATATGGAGGTGACTAACTGGATTGACAGTATATTGAATAAGACTCTAGTAGAACAGATCCTAGATCTGCTCATGGATTTATTTACTTGTGGTGTTTATAGTGTGACATACCTTAATCTTGAGCAGATGATGGATTATGTTAGTGTGACTTGTATACTTTGATGTAAGTAAAAGCCAAAATTCAAGTAGATAAAGAATTAAAAGTAAGTGCGTTGGGTATACGACTTTTGCAGTATGTAGCATTGTTTACAATAGTGGAATTCATAGCCCAACTAAATGATAAATGATATCTTCTCATCGACTTTACATGATGATAAAAAGTAAATGTGACCATGAGTCGTTTATCTTTGTGATAAATGACTAGATTACTATTCAATAGTAATTGACTTTTCATTAAGAAAAATGTAATAGTTATCATGAGATAATATAGAATCATATTGGGAGAAGAAATTCATCCCAAAAAAATTAAAAGTATCGTATATGGGTAACACATTTATGACAAGGTTATTCGATGAGCACTTATTAAATAATCTTCATAATGGTATGTAATTAGGGAGAGCTCAGTATAGTGAAAATGACTTTGTGACTAAATAAATTTATAATTAATAGGCGAAAAACTGGAATTTAATTATAAATTATTTGAGCCTTAATTATATATGTCCAATTGGTCCCTCCACTAGCTCGTTGAAATAAAAAAATGAATGGAAATGATGAAATTAGAGAAATGGGTCGCATTCACAAATGAAAGAGTTTTCTCACTAAGTATAAAATTACATAAGAATTAATTTAAAGTTTTCGAATTATTATTTAATTAATTAAATAATTGAAGTTCAAAAATGAAATTAAATTAACTAGTCATTATGAATTCACTGAATAAGGAAATTAGAATATTTTCTCATTGTTTCTTTTACGGTAAAATTGTTATGATTTTAACAGAATTAGAATTGGGCTAAGCAAATTATTTAATTGAGAAATTAATTTAGTTAATTTAATTAATTGAATAAATAATATTTATATTGAGAAATAAAAAATAAAGTATTGAGTTGAATTAAATTATAAAGTATTTTAGGTCAAAAGTTTAAGAAACACTTATAATTTAACTCATACATAAGAGGCTCAATCTATCTCACATAACATCATATGAGAGGGGCGATAACCCTAAGAGAATTTAAGAGGGTGAGAGTGTTCTGTAATTAAAATAATATTATTTATTTAAGCCTTATTCAATCAGGATTCTCCTATTTCTGTATAAATAATGGTAGTTTATTTACTTGAAATAAATTCTATTTTCTAGGAATTGCGATTTTTACCAGTTTCTATTAAGGGAATTACTTTTCTACTAAAAATAATAATATCGTTTATGTTCTGTGTTTGATTTATGTTGCTCGAGCCCACACTTATGCAATTTGAGGTAGAGGAGAGTAGAGAAGGTCGTTCGGTTGAAAGTTGAAAGACAGGATCAACCTGAATCCGTGTCGTACAAAGTACAAATACTTTTCGGTAAAATTTATTACTATGATTATTACAAACCGGCTGGATTTAAAAATATTTAAATTTCTGTTACAACTGTAAACTGTATTTTTTCAACATGGCATTCAGAGGCGAATCCAGGGGGGCAGGCATGGGCCCCGACCCCCCCTAAAATGTAAAATGGCAACTTTAGCCCTTGAGATTTTTTAAAAATTTCAAATTAGTAAAGGTAAAATTACACTTTGGCCCCCCTAAAATTATAAAAATTTAATTTAATCCTTTAAAAATTATAAAGATATAGACTATAAAAAATTAAAATTTTTTCCGGCCCCCTATAAAATTGTTCTGGCTTCGCCCCTGATAGCATTGGGTCTTTTTGTTGGCCTCGCCAGTTTCTTTGCTTTTGTTAACCTTATATGTTGGTTTTTTGACCATTGACAGCATGAAAGTGCAAGCCTCAAAGCTCTTTTGGTGATAAAGGATGAGAAGGATTGTAACGACCTAAATTTTATGTGCATCAAAAAGATGAGTTGTAGGGCCTCCGTCTTAGTAAATCGAGTCCTTAAATATTTATTAAAAATATTTATGAAAATAGTTATGTATTTAATTAGGCTTTAATTAGGTGAATTTAGCCTAATTTAGGATAAATAGTAAAAAGGACAAAATTAAATAAGGGATAAAAGTTTAATTATATATTAATAGAAAGAAGGGAGTACCAAAATGACAAATAAGCCATTTCTAATGGTTATAGCGACAAACATATGAAAAATCTAAGATTTTTCTTAGATATTTACTTAATTAATTAGTTAATTTTATTATTATTATTTTATTGAATTATAAATTATACTAAATATTATTATATTATGAAATAAATTGAAATATGATAAATTTAGGGTGATAAATGATACATGTGTAATAATGTGTATATACACACTTGTATTATAATTATTTATTTACTTAAAATAAGTTAAAAGATATTTATTAATAAAATAATTATAATAGAAGATTTTTATAGGATAAATGAATTAAATGATGACAAGTAGATGGTGATGATAAAATACAAATGTAAAATGAATACGTGTACAATTGTAATATATGTATTTGTTATTAAAAAGATATTTATTATAATTATTATTATAGTTTTATATTAAATTATTAAATTATGATTATTATTAAAATAAACTAGAATGAAGACAATTGTATAGTGATTAATGGTACATGTGTAACATATATGTTTATACACTTGTAAATTATTTATATATTTTCTTATATAATAAGTAAAATATATTTATTAATTAATATTATTATTATAACATTATTATAATAAAATAAAGAATAAAAGAAATAGAATATAAAAGGAATAAAAAGGAACAAAATAGAAAAGAGAAACAGAGAGTGAACGAAAATAGAAGAAAGAAAAAGGGTAAAGAAAAAGAAAAGAAGAAACTAGGATTTGAGAGCTTAAAGCTTTAAAAGGTAAGTCAATTAAGCCATTTTTACTTAATTTTGATTTTTTAGAAGCTTTAGAATAAAGTTTTGATGAAATTAAGTTGAGGTTTTGGAAATTGGTTTTTAAGTATAGTTCATGTTGAAAAATGTTTGAATTAGGGGTTTAATTGATAGAATTATTAATTAGAATTGATTAAAGGATTAAATTGTAAACTAGGCTATAAGTTTTGTGTTGTAGGGATTAAATTGAAAGAAGTTTTAAATTGGGGTTTTATTATGGACATTAGGTAGTTAAGTAGAATATGGAAGGAAATTGAATAGAAATAAAAGTATGAATTGAGTTAGAAAAGTAAATGAGTTAATTAGGATTAAATTGGAATTAGGGTATAAATTGGATAGAAATTTAATAATTATTATTATTAATTAGCATTGTAATTAATAGTGTAAATTATTATTATTTTCGTAGCTAGCAAAGAACCCGAGGCATCGGCACAATAAGGAAAGGAGAAAGTTATCGAGGAGTAATTACAAAATCCGGGTTTGTATTACTATAATTCGAATTTAATTATTCTTAATTATTGCATTTGATTAATATAAATGTTAAGTAAAATAAGGTAAGAAATTGAATGTGATTATAGATTAGGAATTGAAGTTGTTTAAATGGAATTTTGAATTATTATGGTATTATATTATGAATATATGTGAGCATTTGAAATGCAAATTGATTGGAAAAAGTGAATCAATTAGAATATATGAGAAATTATTATTGGAATGGCTTTGAATTGATGATAGTGGAACGATTGGAATTGAAATATGAAAAGTGATTGAAATTGAATCAAATGGAATCAAATTGAATTGAATGTGATTATTTGAAATGTATATGGATTGAAAAATGAAAAAGTGAAATTGAATTGAAAAGTGAATTGGAAACCCTATTAACTAGTTAGGCTGAGTCGGATATAGTTGGCATGCCATAGGATTGGAAGAGTTCAGGAAAACTTCGACCTTGAGTCGATGAGACACTGGGTATCACTATTTTACTTCGGATAGATTCGATGAGGTACTGGGTACCACTTTACTTTGGCTAGGCCGGTGAGACACTGGGTGTCATTTTATTGCTTCGAACTATCTGACGAGGCACTGGGTGCCATTCTGGTGTGCTTGGTTGGATTCGTGTATCCGCCAAGATTCGAGTCTTGTTAATAGGGGTAAATAATTGAAATGAGAAAATTTGAATAAGTGTGATTGATTGAGCTATGGAAAGAAATGAGAAAGTGAAATTGTGAATTGATATGTGAATTGGAAATTGAGATATGAGATTTGAAGTTATGAACCCAAAGTTCATGATTTGATTAAGAGTAAATTTTTGTTATATGATATTAGTGAGTACAAATTGAAATAGAATTGATACTGAATATAGTGATAAATTGAATGAATTGTATATGAATTGAAATGAACTATTGGAATGAGATGTGAAAAATCCAATGAAATTTAGACAGTGAAATAAGGTATGAATACAATTTAATACAAGATTTGAAATATTGTTTATTGTTATTAATGATCAAGTTGATTTAAAGTATGAGATAATTAATGAATAATTGTAGGCATAAATTGAATGTATATAATTTATCGATTAATGTTATAAATTTGAATTATACTAATACCACTGAATATACCCAAACTCAGCGTACGGTTGTTTCCGTGGGCAGGTTAGTAGAAAGCCAGTGTCCGGTCCGGCATCAGAGCAATCTTGACCTTAGAGAAATTTTAGTGATGTACCTTTCTTTTGATAATGTGGCATGTACCTAGGTGATGTATAGGTTAAGTATAAGAGTCTTGTGATTATGGTTCTAGAATGATGTTTAAATTGGTTATAAGTATGAAATGGAACTAATATGACATATTTGATACAAGTATGAAATGAAAATGAATGAAGTTTATTAGTATAAATTTATATGGTATTATGAATGTTAATAGATTTAAATTGATAAGTCAATATTTAGATATGATTTAGGTAGGGTGAAAATGGAAATATATTGATTGTTATATTGGTTGCAAATTGGTTTTGGTTTGAAATTTGCAGGGTTGGTTAGGTTAGTATTGAAAGGTTTATATAGAGTCCACACGGGCGTGTGGCTAGACCGTGTGAGACACATGGCTAGTACAAGAGCGTGTGGACTGGCCGTGTGTCCACTGCACCTTAAAAATGAGAAACAGAATGTCCAGGTTTTGGCACATGGCCTAGCACACGGGCGTGTGGCTGGCCGTGTGACCCACACGGGCTTTGAACACGAGAGTGTATCAAGACCGTGTGAAAATTGCACTAGGTTCGAATTGCAAATAAATCTACACGGGCTGAGCACATGGGCATGTGGTTAGGCCGTGTGAAATCTATTTGTACATGAAGCAGAAGTCAGAGAGTTACACGGGTAAGGGACACGGGCGTGTCCTAGAATATCTTGGCCGTGTTGAGCCACACGGCTCAACAACACGGGTGTGTCAAGAGGGCACATGGGCGTGTGAGCCCTGTACTTGAGAAAAATTTTAAATTTTCTAAAAAATTACCTGAGCACCCGAACAAGTCCCGATCCACTCTTAACACGTAATTTGGGCCTTGAGGGCCCAATAAAATGACTTAATGATTAAAGTATGCTATGTCTGTTATTTATTTGTGAATTAGTTATAAGTTATTCGATATGTCAGTAATGCTCCATAACCCTATTCTGGTGACGGTTTAGGGTTAGGGGGTGTTATAAGGATGAACGCGGAAGTGGATCGTAATGTTTGTCAAAGTCGTGGATTTGACTTAGGGCTTTAGATATTCAGAAAGAAAATTTAATTTTGACACAACCTGAAACGAAATTGAATCCAAGTAAGATAAAACAATTAAAATAAATAACTAAAATAAAATAACAAATAAAAGATTAAGAAAGCGAATAAAGAAGATAAATGAAAAGATAGAACATGGCGTCTAGAAGTCCTAAGAAGCCTTAGAAACACGAAGAATCCACAACCCCCTTCAAGCGGCTCTAATTTACCCCTCCAACATAGAAATCTTGGCAAGAAAAAGTTTGTAGATGATCCCCACAATCTAAAAAGATTGTTAAAACTCTTCTAAAAGAAACTCAAGAGAAATTCTTGAAAACAAAAACCCAGAGAGAATTTATTAACTCAAAAGAGAAATGGAATAATAATGAATTGTATGTATTATGTACAATGCAAAGGCCTATATATAGGCTAGCTAAATAAATCCAAATAAAACTCCTAAGTATACTAGAACTCTAATTTTAATCTAAACAAGTTTTAAACTAAACTTTATTATTAACATAAAATTCCTAAATAACTTAAAATACTTAATAATTATAAAAAATTCGGAATAAAATAATAATAAAATAATAAGAGCTGATAAATAAAATATTGGGCTCATATATAATAAAAATGAAGCCTAAAACCCGAACCTAGTATGATTAAACTCGAATTAAAAGCCCGAAATTTGTAGTTTTCGTCATAATTCCGTTCAGAAATTCTGCTCGCACAGTCTTCACTAAAACAGTCATAACTTAAGCTCCCGAACTCAAAATCGAGTGATTCAAAATGTGTTTCGAAGCTAAGAGATAGATCTTCAAATACCATGAAACATCTCAACCCAAAAATGTCAGGATCCTATCCAAAAATTCGTTGCAAATCTGTTGATTTCCCAAGCCTGAAAATTGACAGTTTTGATGATTGGAATCTAATAAATATCACCCCATTCGTGCATGTATCATTCTCCCTTTCAAAAAGATTCATCCTTGAATCTTGTCTTTGATCAAGTCCTGATTTGATTTACTTATCCTTTAACATTGTTGTTCGGCCTTGAGGTAGTATGAACCCATCACATTCATGGGTTTGAAATTGTGCCCCGCATCATTTGGTCTCTCCCCTTCTCGCCTTTTTTTCCTGTTTGATTCATTTGTGGCATAATAATTTGTCTGCCTCAACCTATTTGGCGGTGGTGGATTCCATGGCCACTCTAATGTCATGGTGGTTGCTTTCTTTCCTCTGGTGCGAGTGCTGTTGCAATTGTTTTCCTGTTTCAATAATGACACTGTCTGGAGTTTTTTGGGTTTCTTGTACCCATAGTCTCCTCTCAACCTATAAATAGAAAGATAATACACTTCAACACACTCGAATTCACGTGCTCCTGTATTGGCAACAATACCATGCCAATCGAGCTAAGACTAAATCATATAAAACTATTTTGTAAGCCTCCCATTACCGTAATATTATGTAGCCAGCAAAATAAACATATTTGAAACATGCTCAGATTTAAGGAAAGGAAACGTGAAGATAAATCAGATGTGTCGAAATCATTTTTAACGGGTTTGAGAAAAACGGGGTCGACTTTAAAAACTAAAACGGGAGTCGCCACCAATCTTTTTAGGTGTGATTGGATCACCTTTAAAACATTCTTGTTTTAAAATCATTAGTTTTGGTCTACGAAATCAGAAAACGGGTTCGGGAGTCGGTTACGTACGAGGAAGGGTTAGCACTCTCGTAACGCCCAAAAATTGGTACCGAATTGATTATCAAGTATCTTTAATGTCGGAAATTTAAAAATTTTAAGATGCAATCCTCTTTCAAAAATATTTTGATTTTGAAAAATTAGGGTTCACTTGTATCAAATGTATCAAAATATTACATCCAATAAGTTAGGACGTGAGATTTTCAAGACATTTGAGACTAAGCTAACCATTTTTGAAAATTCCTATCTTGATACAACAAAACATCATATCCAGTAAGTTAGGACACAACGTTTTGAAATTTCAAGACAGTTACTCGTATTTTAAAAAACCTTAAAAACTTAGAAGGGTACTTGACTATTCGAACTCATCGAGACAAGTTGCAACCCAGTAAGTTAGGGCACTACTTTTCTCGAAGCTTTCAAACACCAAGCATTGCCTTTATTTTTGTAAACCTTGGAGTCTCGTTTCAAATTGATGTATGATGAATCATATTAACATAACATACGAGATAACATGCTATAACAATAGGTAAATAAAAGCATAATAACAATATCATAAATGTCATACATTAATTAATATATAAAAATAAAAACATAGCCAATTTGAAATAGGTAAAATATACATAAAAAAAAAATACAACTTATATTAGAGAAGAATAGGTAAAACATATAAACATGTAAGTCAATATATATTTAAACATATTAATAAACAAGAAAATGATGCATGACGTACAATTATATACATAAATATAAAAGAAAACAATGACGTAGTATAATCATGAATGAAGTTTATAGAGAAGGAATTAATACATAAAAATAATCACAAGGGGAAATTAATTATAAAACATGATCCCATAGTTTAATATTTTAACGACTTTATAGAATAAATAATATAGATAATAAATAAAGTAATTATAGTACATAATATAAAAATAAATGGGTTTTAAAAAAAACTACCAATATACATAGTATATAATAGAATTTATAATAGAATAATAATTTTATAGCATAGGATAAAAATATTTAGGGTTGCTTCTAAATAATATAAATATAATTAATGAAATATTTAATATCAATTAAATATAATAAACACATAATAATATAATTAATAATAATATGTAAAAATATAATAAGTAATAATAATATATAATAACGTATGCTAAAATGCAAAATAATGATAAATATATATATATATATAAACATTATGTGACAAAACCATAATAAATAATATATATTAATATGATAATATAAACAATATGAAGTAATATAGTAAATATTAAAATATAATAAAAATATAAGTAAATAAAAATATAAAATATACAATATATGTTCATGTTAAAATAAAATAATATACATATATTATTTAAAATAAATAAGCTATAAATAATTTACAAGGGATAAATGGGCTGAAATTAAAAACAAATAAAAAACAGTGGTTAATTTAATAATAAAAGAAACAGATTGGGACTCAATTGAAATGCCCAATAAATCTTAGGGACTCATCGGGAAATATTCCCTTGTCTCAAAACGATACCGTTTTAACCTTGGCCTTAAAGTGGCAACAATTAGGATTAAATCAAAACTGAAATAAAACCTTAGGGATAATTTATAAATAATTAAAAATGAATTTACAAAAATTAAAATTTGGCAGGACCACTAGGACAATTAGCCCTTTATTTAAAACACGCGGATCCTTCCTGGGTCACGGGTCAACGCACGGGTCTAAAGGACTTAAAACGTTGTCATTTTTTAACTTATCAGATTAAGCCAGAACAACATCGTATCCACTAGGTTATATAAGCCGAACTTAAACAAAAAAACATTTTAGCATTCATGAAAAAAAAAAAACTCGAGAATGCTCTGTAAGGCCCTCAGATCTCTGGCTATCAGCCTTCCTAAATCCGGTCATCGGACCTTTTCCACACGCTCACGCGCCACCGTGTGCGACAGTTGGAAGGCTCAAAACCTTCCCCGAAGGTATTTTCTTTCCCCTTTCCCTTTTCTGTGGTATTATTTTTAAAAATATCTACCGTTTTTGTATGCACTTTGAATGAAACAGAATAAAAATTATAGAGGAGACAAGATATTCACCTTAAAAAAACTGTATTTTCTCTTTCTATTGATGTGTCTGTAAAAAACTATCCATTACAGGGGAGGCTTTTATAGCGCTAAATCGTTACAAGTTTTGGAAAGAAAATCAGAGATTTCTTTCCATTTTCTTTCCATTATTTTCTGTACATATCTGCTTGCGATTTTATTTCCTTCTTCGCGTATCTACTGCGATTTCCTTTCCATGTTTGCTCCTTGCCTGCTGTGGTTTCCTTTCTGTTTACAGGTGAAGCATGGCACGCTGATGATCCCAGTATCGTTTGCGCACCGATGATGGCGTGATCGGTGGCCGAAATGGTGCGCCGAAAGGGTGCTAATTGAACCACTGAAAGATTGCGTCGTTCGATCTGCCCAAAGCTTCTGGAATCTGATTGCGGCGCTGAAGAGAGCTAGGGTTTCCCAATAGCTGCAAATGATTTGGGCCACGAGTTAATTGGGCTACGGGGTATTGGGTAGTTAGTTGTTTGGATTGCTTTAGGGTAGGGTGTGAGTGGGTTTGCTACGTAGCAGGTTAATCTGTTTTGCTATTGGTCCCCCAATGCTTGGGCTTTGTAACCTGGACTGTTTAAAGGGACTTTTAAATAAATAAATACTTATCTATTTAAAAATTTTATTCTGTTTTAAGCCCAGTCAAATTTGGGCTACTACAAGATGAGAACACATTTTAAATGCAATATATATATATATATATATATATATATATAATGATGTTTCCACGTGGTTTCCAAGCATTTTGGAGTTTTGTTTAGATATTTAGTCATATGGGAAACATGATTTAATATGTGATGGATGGGTACACAAACTACAGAATGTTTGGGACCATTAAGTTGAAAACAGAAGTACAACAAAACAAAAACAAAATGCTACCAGATTCTACATTAAATCATGTTTCCCATATGACTCTAAATATCTAAATAAAATGCAATAAAATAAAAGCTATCTACTTTTTTATATTTATTATTTTCTTTGTACTCTAAAGAAATAATATAAATTTTTTTCACTAAATTAGACAATTAAGTTCATTTTGATACTTGTATTTTTTTTGGTTCAATTTGGTACTTGAACTTAACAATTAAATTCATTTTGGTCTTCGAAGTTGAATTCTGTTAGAACTTAATGATGTGACCAGTGTTCTTGGAACATGGCTAAATTGATTAGGCAAACTGATTAGACCAAGAACAATCCAGTATACTGGTCCAAACAAAGGAGTTGAATCGATTGAACTAGGAATTGCTCAAAATTGATAAAGTTAAAATCTGTGGCAAAAAATAGGTAGTTGAACCGATTTAATAATTTTTAAAAAATATATATTAAATTATATTAAATTTTCAACTGATGTGGCAAATCTCAAAGTGCCACATCATCAAACTTTTTTATATTTTCAAATATAGGGACAAAAATGAATCCAGTTGTCAAGTTAAAATACTCAAGTAGACTTAATTTATCAAGTTTAGAGTCCAAAAATTATATTATTCCTATTCTAAAAGAAATATACTAATGATCCTCTTAAGAAATGTTAATAATGTCTGATAGTACATAATTTCATAATAATAAGAGTGGGACGTAAAATTATCAAAGCTAAATTATTAGTAGAAAGCAGAAAACTATAAGTTTCTTATCATGACAATGATGATGAGAACCAACAAGTATTGTGCGTAGAAATAAAGTACATTGTATTTTTAATGGGAGAATTCAGGTTCGAATTTCATAAATGATATTATTGAGAGGGGCAACCATTGATCTCCAAAAGCTTAGCTTTCACGAATAATAAAATGAATATAAAAGATACCTTAATTATATAAAAACAATGAAAAGATGAGACAATATCCCTTGCATCTTTGTTTTGATAATTTATAATTGATATTTTTATGAATAACTTCAAATTTTGATTTCATAATACTTTTTACTTTTACATAACTGAACTCATATTCGAAGTAAAACTAAAATAGTTCTAGGGAGAATTTATATATAGTGAGATTTAAGTCAGAATACATTTAAAGACAACTCACATCAACTTAAAGCATTAAGACTCGAGAATCTCAACTTTTACTACCAGTACTATGATCTCGTTGACTACTCTTACATGCTTTATATATAGTTCCAAATCTAAAATAGAATATATAAGTCGAAATATCAACAAAAGGGTCCCATATTCCTAATTTCTTTTAACATATGAATTTATGTGCAATTAAAATTGCAATATGCATGGTGCTATCTAATGAACCCTAATTCTTTGTGAGCCGAGATTCTTAAAGGAAAATATCTTATGATTAGTAATACTCTTGCTCTAAAAAATTGTCATGGGGTTAAAAAAAGATATGGGAGTGAATAAAGTTTCTAGAATCGGATTAGTGATCGAATTGATCAAGTCATTGGTTTATCGATCTAATTGGTTCCATCAATTTGATCGAATCATCCAGTTCAATTAAATAAATCATTAAAAATATTATAAAAAAATTCGATTTAACTGGACCGTTACCGATTCCCGAATCAACCAGTGTAATACCATTATCCAAACTAATACCTCAATTAATTTTCAATTTGACCAATTAATCTGATTCGGTTCAAATAACTTCAACACATCCAATGCCTTGAAAAAAGAGATTCATGGGAATGTTGGGAATGGAAAAAGCATTTATATAATCGAGGATAAATGAGTCCCTAATGAAGACAATTTTAGGGTGCCCGTCTTTCAGGGTGTAGGCACGAGGCTTTCATGGTGCATGAGCTAATTGATCAAGCTCGAACCTATTGGAAACTGGACTTGCTGGTTGGCTAGCTAGATGCTGACAAAATCAAAACCATTCCCATCAACAACAAAAAAATAATAAAATAAAAGACGATGGTTTGATTTTACATTTCACAAATGCAACACCATTTGCAACTTATTGTAATGTAATTTGCCATAAATATGGTGATACCATTTTGACTAAAAAATTTGGAATTTTTACTTCAAATCTTTGATGAGTTTTAGTAGCAATTTATTGGATTGAGAGGTGGAAAAAATTAAAGTAAAAACCTTTTGAATAATTTCAATATAATCAATTTTTTTAATTAAAGAGATTTGATTTCTTACAAAAATTATTCTTAGAAGATATCTGTTTTTTGATACAATATTTAGAACTACTTGTAATCTTTCCCCAACTCATAAATAGGAGGATAATGTGCTTCAGCACATTCAAACCCACGTCCTCCTGCATTGACAATAATCTATTATTTGATTTAATATTGAAGACATGAACTAATTTAAAATTTATGTTGATTAAAATTTTGACAAGCCAATATATGTTTGTCGATGCCATTTTTTTAAAAACGAGTCGATTTTTTATTTTAAGAAAATGAAAAATGGGAGTCGCCACCAATCCTTTTTTTATTGAGGTGTGATCGGATTACCTCGTAATTTGATCGTTTTAATAAAATGTTTTCATTTACTAAAACAACGATTTTGGTCTACGAAACTCAAGAAAACGAGTTCGGGAGTCGGTTACGTGTGAGGAAGGATTATCACCCTCGCGACGCCCAAAACTTGTAACTAATTGATTAATTAATGTCTTAGTGTCGAAAGTCGGAAACTTGAAAAGAGTTTAAAATACGATCCCTCTTTGTATTAATGTTAATTTTACTAAAAAAATGCTTCAATAAAATTGAAACGAGCACCAAAGGCTCACTCGTCCCACGATAACAATATGCCACATCCCCGTAAGTTAGGATGTGACACTTGAACCCTCGAGAATAAGCTTGCCTTTAATTTTTTATTTAAAATTGGGTATTTTGAATTTAGAAGGCTGTTCGGTTGCTTAGATTTAACGAAAAAATCAAAACGCCGTAAGTTAGGGTACGACTTCTCGAATTTCCAAAAACGAAACATTGTCTTATTTTCTAAAAATTTCTTTTTTTGAATAATAGCGATTACAAAACCTAAACGACGCGTGCTATTTAGTTGAAACATAATAAAGTGGCCTATTATGGATAAAGGAAAGAAATTAAACGTGATCTTTGAAGTGATTTTAATGAAATGTGATGGAATGATAATATAAAACATGGAGAAATAATTTACGAATAAAATGTTACACTAAGGAATCACAATAACATGAAAATACGAATAAACGAATTATAATACACATAATAACAATAATCACACAACACACGTCACTTTAATATCAATATTAACAATCAAAGAAAACGAAACAAAATAATATACAAAACAATTTGAAACAAATAGTATAAAACAATTTAAAATAAATAATATGTAAAACAAATTAAAATAAATAATATACAAAGCAATTTAAAATAAATAATATATAAGACAATTTAAAATAACATATAAAAGTTTAAGAAAAATGATATGAAAAAAGAAATTTAAAATAAATAATATACAAAACAGTTTAAAAACAAATGATATATAAAAACAATTCGAAATAAATAATATAAATAATAGTTTAAAATAAATAATATATAAAAAATTTTAAATGGATAATAGTTCAAAATAGTTTAAAATACATAATATGTGAAAAACTTAAAATAAATAATAAATAGACAATTTAAAATAAATAATATATGAGAAAAAAGGTTTAAAATAAATAACAAATTTGCAAAAATAAATTGGAATCAAACAGATTTGGGACTCAATCAGGACAAAAAAAAAATTAAAGGTAAAAACTATGATAAAATAAATAAATGAGGACTAAAATCAAAAGGCGCGAAAAGGCCGAGGACCAAATGGGTAAAAACACAATTCCTGGACACGTGTCCATTTTCCAGCGCGTCAGTGGGTCAGGGACCCGATTGAAAACCAAACAAAATTCTATGGTCAAATTAAAAAAAATAAACAAAAGCACTAAATTAAAAAGAAGAGAAATGCGGAAGGACCAGGGTTATAAATAACCCCTTTAACGAAAACACGCCTGGAGCGGGTCGAGTCGCGCGCGGGTCGTCAAAACGATGTCGTTTTTGTATTTATTCTTTGGCTCAAAACGACGCCATTTTGAGTAAGCTATTTAAGCAAATTTTTTCTTTAAAATTTCATTTAATATCCCTATTCAAAAAAAAAAAAGAAAAAAAGAAAAACTCTCTCACACACTCTCCCTTCTCATCTCCAGTCAGATGTCTGGCCATTGGCCACTACGTCGGTCACCGGTCACCGGCAACGGCACCGCCGTCTACGGTGGCTAGAAAAAGCCAAAGATCTCCGTTTTAAGCACCTCGACACGTGAAGCCCAGATCTGGGGTTGGTTTTTCGAAAAGAAATGCCAAATCACCAAAAGAGGAAAAATACTCTTCGTTTTTTAGGGTTTCAAAAAAAAAACTTTCAACATAAAAAAGTCACCGTTCATCGACAGTGACAACCTCGGTCAATTTCTAAGTCAGAAGACCAACCACCAGGTAAGCCTCATCTCCTTTTTCCCTTTTTTTTTTTATTTTTCGTATGTAAAATGTAAAAATAAAATAAAACTAAACAAGAACTTAAAACGAAAGTAAAAAAAAAAAATCACCTCTGAATTTGCTGTTTTTGTATTTTTTAATATGTGTGTTCATGTGTAAAAAATTACAACTTGTGCTGTTATGGCTTTATAGCTGAGATACATTTCATTACAACATTGTTTTTTCTTTGCTTGGTACTGTTTTTTTTTTTATATCCGCCATTTGTTCTTCTTTTGTCTTGTATCTGCAGGTACAGTGGCAAAGGATGTACATGGGGCAGCGGCGTTGGAGAGGGGAACCCTAGGGTTCCGAAAATTTTGATTGAGTTTCGAGCCTGGGCTTAGATTTTTGGTTTGGGTTAGGATTTGTAAAATTTGGTATTTGGGTCTTTAATGATAGACTGTTGTTATTTTTATTATTAGTTTTTTATTTTGGTTTCTAATGGGTCGGGCAATTTTAGCTTATTACAATGTCTATTTAAGAAAGGTTTGTTTACTTATTAAAGTACAAAATTGAGAGCACTTATCTTATTCACTTTGAAAAACTTATTTTAAAGTATATTTATTGTAAAACAAACTATTCTTCTTCTTTTTCTTGCAACTAAACTTGCAAGGGGAAAATCCTAGTGTAGAGAGTGATCTAGTTAATGTATAAAAGTGAGGTTGCAACTTGGTAAGAGAGTTGAATTTAAATAACATCCTGCACACAAGATTAATAATGAATTACTCTCTAGACAAAGCCGGAAAAATGTAGAAAATTTTTGAATTGTGTCCATATTGAATTTTAATTCTTGTAGTTACTAAAATCAATTGTAAAAGGAAAAAATCAATGACTTTCATACACAATTGTAAGAACACAAGAAGAGACAATTCAACTCTGTATAGAATAGGGGATTATTGAATTGTAAAGAGTAATGGAAACATCTAATTGTTTGATTTATTGTAATTATACACTGTAGTGTAAGTAGTTATCCAAAAATAGTTGCCTTAATTATAGAAAAATTTTAATATATTTTTTTATAATTATAGGTGTTTTCATTCATTTTACAATTTGAATATAGTATTATTCGGATCGGGGTGATATTCAAGTGAAACCCTCTTAACAATGTTAAAATTCAAGATTCAAATTTAATCCAAATATCTGAAAAAAAAAAAGTCTATTACTTTTTCAAACCACCTGTTAGTACAGATTTGCATTTTTAAACAATAACTTAACCATATTAACCTGAGACGAAAACTTTGGTTAAATGGTACAACTACACTTTTAATTCCTTTTAACTTATGCCCCTAAAACTTTTTAATTTTATGCATCCCAATCCTCCAATATAAAATTTTCGACTTCATCATTGCCTTTAACAAAAGATGATTTAGTTAATCTTAAAAAGGAGAACAAAAAAACACTAAATGAATTAAAGGGAGAAATGTTATTCTATTGAAATTTCAAACACAGGACATGGTAGCATACAGTTATTTTACAAGATGATGATGATGGGACTAAAGGGACGTAGAGATCTCAAACATAAAGACTGCCGAAAACTAAAGACTCTACTTAGTACGAAGAAGTAAGGAAAAAGGAGCATGATGAAAATGAGGTAAATTTGACAGATTTATTATTGTTACTGTTATCATTAGCTCACATACTCATTGGACTTTGTGGATCGTTCAGCGCTGCAATGGCTGTTTCAATCTGCACCTTTAACTCATCCTTCTCCATTTCATCAGCCTGCATTTTTATGTCAAGCCCAAAACCAAATAAATGATACTAGAATTTATGTTAATATATATTGTTTCCAAAACAAATTGCTATATTTAAAAAATAAATTAGAGATAATAAAGTGAATTAGTAATATACAGCGAAATGAATAATTTATGGTAAAGTGAGTTAGTAATATAAAGTGAAATTAATTACATTGGGATTTAATTTTTTTAAGTTCAATTTAGTCTCTGAACTTGACTATTGTTCTCACGTTGAAGACTTAATTTTTTTTGTTCAAGTTAGTCCCTAATATTTCATTGAAAACCTTAAAGTTTAAGCCCTAATGTGAGAATAATAACCAAGTTCAAGTTCCAATATGAGAATAATTGCCAAGTTCAAAGACTACCTAGGACAAAAAAGACTTAAGCCTCAAAGTGAGAATTGTTGACAAATTCAAGCCCCAAATAATTATTTAACCCTACAAAAAATCATAATTTTCTAAAGTTTAACTAACAAAATATAATTATTATAATCCATTAAAATAAAAATAAAAAATATACAAAAATTTGAAAGTGGTCATTACTAATTACCTCGAGTAATTCTCAACAACCCACAGAATTTCAGCAAATAATTGGTATCTTATTTACACTCAATTAAGTGAGCTTTATTAATTATAATGATTATTTAAATATGGCATATGTGTAATTATAAATAATTATACGGAAATTTAATTATCAAATGGCTTTTCAAATACATTCTAAAATCAACAAGTGATAAACAATTTGAAATAAAAGAGTAAATTACATCTAAGGTCACTAAATTATTAATAAATTTATGTTTCGGTCACTCGACTTCAAAAAATAATAAAATAGTCACTAAATTATTTGAAAGTTTTTATTTAAGTCATTGGGCTGTTAATTATATATATATAAGTCCAACTAGCAAGCTCCAAACGACGATTCAACGATTGATATGATGGATCGATACCTATTGACAGGTAGAAGAACATACTTTAAATCCAAGTAAATCTGATAGTCAATGTCGGAAATCAGAGAAGAAAACTATTTGAATTTTGGTTCATAGATTTGTAACGTCCAAAGTCGTTTTATATATAAAAAAAAAAAACCCAAAACTGTAAAAGAGAAAAGGAAAAAAAAAACCCAATTATTTTAACAGCTCAATGACTTAAATAAAAATTTTAGAATAATTTAATGATCATTTTATAACTTTTTAAAATTAAGTGACCAATATATAAATTTACTAATAATTTAGTATTGGGTTGTATTACTAAATTCGGTTGAAAGCGAGATGTGTGGCTATTTTTGGGCATAGCTAAGGTTTATCCCTCCTTTACTCAGCAAAAACAAAAAAGAGAATTTAAAAGAAAAAGGGGTAAAGGTTTGGCAAATTTCCCAGTATTTAGGCAATTGACACGTTCTTTATTCTTTATCTTGTGGACCCGAATATGTGGATGACAGAAGGATGCATAATTTATAAATTAACAATCCAAAGGATTCATTCATATTTTTTTTTCTAAATAAAAAATCACTTATAAAATACCTATACTCATGCTTTTTAACTTTAAAGCAACCTCTACCATTATTTTGGAAGATTAAACAATATGCTTATAAATAATATAAAGGTAACAAAGAAAAACATTAATTATATTTATTTATGAGAGAAAATAACTGATACCACATAAACCAAACCTATCCAAACCAAAGCTTTGAAGTCTATGTATAGTGATGTGACAATAATACCATAAAGTATTCAGAAAATGATAATTTATTTCGAATTGTTTAAAAAATTAATAATAAAGACAAAATTATGAAAATAAAAAAGAGCAATTATTACTGTCAAATTTCATTTTTTAGTATACTGACATTTAAGAAAAGGAAATGTAAAAAGGTGATGTGTTATTAAACCATGCGCATAATATATTTTGTTTTTTCACAAGATAAATTAAATAAGAGCACGTTTTAAATGCAAATATATATTTTTTATTTAACACATGGTGGTTCCTTGTGGAAGTTTTATTTAGGTACTTATAGTCACAGATGTATATATAAACATGATTTAGTGTGTTGGTCCTATTATAGTGTGGTGGGTACAAAAAACGCATAATTTTGGCCCTGGAAAGTTTTGATAATTACGAATTGTGTACAATAGGGAGAAAAAAAGAAGAAGAAATAAAACAAAAACAAGATGCTAGTATATTCTATAAGTTTTTCAGTGCGGTCCTATCATTTATGTGGTGCATGTAGGGACAAAATCAATGATCTTGTATAAAAAAAATTAAATAATTCTTTTAAAGAAATAAAAAATATATTTAACAAAATGTATTAACTAAACAAGCAATGATAGTTGTATACCTACTCTTTATATTTATTATTTTCTAGAAGATATATACTAGTATTTTAGTATACTAGTTCTTATAACCCTAAAACCCCACCACAATTTATTAAACATATTCTTCTCTATTATTGCTTAAATGAAAGATACTTTAGAGTCATAATTATTAAAGAATTTAATTAAGGGTAAAGTCAAAAAATTGCTTTAGAAATTAATAAATTATAATTTTTTTTGAGGTCAGAGTGTGATTTATCATTATATTAATTTGTAATTTTATAAATTTTAAAGAGACTAAATTACAATTTTAACATTTTAGGGAAGACCAACAGCCTTATACACCCCTGTCTACTCCCCTAAGCAAAGCTAGCAGGTTGTTTTAGAATGGGTTATAATTGAATTATAATATATTTGGGATAGAGGCAACTTAACATGAAATTTTACTGATTCTGATTTATCACTCAACTTTTAATTCAGTTTACAAACTTGTCATCTTTTGGACTCTTCTTTGAAGGGATACCAATTATAACTCATGATCCTTCTCTAACATACATATATATTGGATTTATAACCATGTTTATCATGGAGTTACCCAAATGGACATGATTGACACAGTTGACTAGAAGCATACCAAAATTTATATATCTTTTCTTTTTCTTCGATGTACAAAAGTTATATATCTCGAATTAGAAAATATTAAAAATAGCATAATCGATCATAGAAGACTGATATTATTGGACGTTTAAAGTGGGGAGTGATATGGGTCCTTTCACTTTCCCTTTTCCTTTCCTACTTTAGTTTTTGTGTCGGAACAGGTTTTATTCGAACACCCTGGATTTCACTTACCCTAAATTCTATCCATTTATATTTACAAAACTATTCATTTATTTTATGGGATGACCATGCATTTTTAAAAAATATATATATAAAAGTAAAATTTAAAAATTAACATATGCCCTTTTTTACTTTTATTTTTTTTACTATACTCTACATTAATATGTCATCACCCCAATTATGTTGGTAGAATTTTTTTTGAATAATCTCATTATAAATTTTGATCACATCTATTATTTTTTTGACACAATATTTAAAACTATCCATAATCCCTCTCAACCCAAAAATATGAGGATAATGCGTTTCAGTACACTTGTACTCTTGTATTGACAATAATGCCCATATTAATCAAGTTAAGACTCAATTATCATGTTTGTAAAATTTTTAAACTCCAATGATAATGTAATAAATATTTTTTTATTTTGTATCCATATATAAAGGGTTTTTAATTCAATAAAAGGGTTGGTTTAAAAATCAATTTATTTAGTAAATTAATTTTTCTAAAAAGAAAAAAATACTTCTTATTTAAAATATAATTACTAAAGTAATTAACTACATTATTGTCTCTCTCTTTTGTTTTTTTTCTTTATTTATTTTTCACCTATCTTAAATTAGTCTATAAAAAAGGGTAATGGATGATCCACTTTATTAAAGTTTCTCTATCGGTTTCTAATATTTTAGGCCCCACGTTTCCGGCCGTGTTTTTTTTATTTGATACCCCTTCTAACTATGTGTTGTACGCCACCACTTTTTTAATAATTTATTTGTCGTTACTTAATCCAGTTATTAATGCTTTTATTTTTTTTTTTATCACAAAATATTTTACGGATGAAAATGTTCACTATTTTTTTTCCTTTAAATAAATTTGGAATTAAACCTGTTTTTAATTAAAAGTCTAGACGAATACTATTAATTATATAGAGGGTTGAGATTGTTGATGAGATGTTAATGAGTATTCAACTAATGAAATCAACCCATATTAGTAAAACTTGTTTAATTAACTTATGTTAAGTTTGGTAAGAAGTATTGTTCTTTAATCTGTCTTTTTTTTCTTTTATATATAATTATAAGTGTATTTAATTGTTTTACAGTTTAAGCTAAATTCTATTCAAGTTGAAGTGATATTAAAATAAAACTTTCTAACAGCGATATTTCTAAGATTCGAACTTAATCTAAATATTTAGAAAAGAACCCTACTATCACTACTTTTAATTTGTTGGTGATTTTTTTAACTTGTTTTAGTACACAAGTTAGCATTAAACTATTTTTGATTTCTAATTTTCAGTCACTTACTTTATTTGTTTTTAATGATTGGAAGAATTTATTAAAGTTTTACTATTTTTAATGAGTGAAGAATTTATTGAAGTTTTACTGATTTTTTAATTTTAAGTTTAAAGTTATATTAATTATTTTATGAGATCTGTTAAATAAGTTTTCCCCTACTATTATTATACTAAAAACAAAGCATTAATGGGTTATGCTAGGATCTAAGTTGCTTAGAGTTGAATTCGATTTTTCTATTTTGGTCTTAAATAATATATGGCCCATTTTACGGGTAATTGTTGTTTCGTACGACGACACAACTAACAAAATAAATACAAAATGTGACCCTGTGAAAGGGAACGAAGAACAACAGTTCTAGAAAGACGAAAAATGGACTTACCTCAACAAACACGGTTTTCAACAGTCTGCCGGAGACCGCCGTGATGTTGGCCGTAATAATTTTAAGCTTCAATGATTCGAATACCTCGCATAGTCTAACCATCGTGTCCGTCTTTTTACTGCAGGTTATACTCACCACCATTGTCTTTTCCCCCATATGGGTCACTTTCAGCTTCGAAAATTCAAAGTAGAACCCAAAAGAAAAAACAGTTACAGGTGTAATTTTGAGAAAAAAAAGAAATAATTATATGAAACAGAGAGAAAGTGAGGGGGGGAGTTGGAGAGTGTACTTCAAGAACTTCAATAGGGGAAGCTCTTGATCCACCATAATCAAAAATGTTATCGAGTTTAGTCTTCTTAGATCTCAGCCCTGGTAACTCTTGATCATATTCGAAACCTGGATTTTTCTTCAATTTTCCCGATTCTAACTCCCTGATCTCGGCCTGGATTCTACCCTCTTGATCGTGCAATTCTTGGATGTAATCAATGGCGTCCTTAATTATCGAAGCCTTGTCCATCTAAATCGATTCAAATCAACAACATCAAACTAATTAAAAATCGATTCAGAAAAAAGAACAAAAAAAAAAACATATATTCACAAATACATGACGATTTGATAACATACTTTGCTAATATTCGGAACAACAGCTCTAAGAGCAAAGAGGCGTTCATTAAGCTTTTTCCGTCGGTTTCTCTCAGACACGATGTTCTTAGCAGCAACGGAAGAAGCTGCTCCGTCAGGAGAACTCGAATCATAGTAACCGGAGAACTCATCAATTGGCCAACTGCATCAATTCAATTCGATTTAAATAATTAGATTCATTTTTCTTTTCTCTTACTGTTTTCTAATGTATTAATTGTCTAACCAAAGGCAATTCACTTTTGGTGAAAATTAAAATGGATAAAAACACCCAAAAAAATAAAGAAAATTCAAAAAATTTGTTGTGAAAAGGTAAGAAGGTACCTATATTCTTCATTTTCAAGGAAATATTTCGTCTCCCAATAATTTTTGTATTCATCACCAATATTCTCAATATTCTCCATGGCAAGCATATGTGAGAGAAAAAAATAAAAGGACTGAAACGAAAATGGAAGGAAAGATTTTGGTTTTTCTCAGTACAGAGCTTTGTACAAGTGAAAATGAAACGAAATTTGTGGAGGGGGGAAGAGATCGGGGGGATTGGACATTTATATCACGTGGACTGTGTTGATTAACCGTCTGATTCTTTTCTAGAAAGATCAGAACCGTACAATTTAATCCAATCCTCTTGGGTTTAGGACGACCGCGTATGTATGTAAAGACCAAGCCATCAGTCTATGTTATTGGCGCGTGTAGTACACGCTCCTTTAATAATTGAATCTTTGGCTTAGTCTCTTTCCTGGTTGTTTTGTAAACATCTCGTCAATTCACGATTCACATGTCAGATGTATTATATAAAATATTATATATATCAAAATATTAAAGAGAATTTGGGGTTTAAGTTTAGAAATTTTTATTGGATCGGTAATCGATACGAGATATGGACCGATGAATTGGTAATTTAATCGATTTGATCAGGAGTAGAGGTGCTCATGGGCCGGATCGGGCCGGGTTCGGGCCGGGCTCAACTAAAAATCTAGGCTCATTCAATGGGTTCGGGCCAGGCCGGGCCTAAAAAATAGGCCTAAAATTTTGCCCAAGCCCGACCCATATAAAAATGCTAAAACCCAAGCCCGGCCCAACCCGCCCGTATTAATTTTTTATATTATTTTATATAATTTTTAAATATATATAATACATCAAAAATACTAAAAAAATTAAAATAAATATTTCCCAACAAATTGAAAATTAATTTTAAAAAATATGTAGACTTAAATAACACTAAGATAAATGCAAATTAACAAGCAAATACCTCTAAAATAATAACAAAATTAACAAATGCCTTTAAAATAATAAAAAAATTAAAAATAAAATAAGTTTTATACAATATCCAAACAATAACAACAAAATAGTAGCAACATAATAGTAATATGGTATCAAAATAGAGAGAAAACATCAAGAAAATAACATTCAAAAATAAAAAAATAGCATATTTTTTTTTCATTTAGTAAATTTGGGCCGGGCCAAGCCGGGCCCGGGCCAAAAATACCTTACCCGAGGCCTGACCCATTTTTTAAACGGGCCTTATTTTTTTGCCCAAGCCTATTTTTCGGGCCTATATTTTTGCCCAAACCCTCCCACATTTCGGGCGGGTCTTTGGGCCAGGCCGAGCCGCCCGACCCATGAGCAGGTCTAATTAGGAGTGGTGTTAAGGGGATTAGCAGGGATCTTGACGCCCCTTAAAATGGGAAGTTTTAACTTTTGGTGTTTTACTAATTATAAAATTTTTAGTTAGCATAGGTAAAATTGTATTTTACCCTTCTCAAATGATGAAATTTTGATTTAGTCCTTTAAAAAATTATAAAGACATGGACTATTAAAATTGAGAAATTATATGTTAACTCTCACAAAAATAAATAATTTAATTTCGATATGCTCAGAAAACTTTTTTGACTTCACGATCCGGTTTTGAAAATTTTAATTGGAATTTTGGATTTAGGTAAGTTTTTTTTTTTTTGTATTTTATAAATTGGTTTAATAAAGTATTGATTTAGTTTATTATGACTTTGTGAAATGAATTCAGTCTCTTTAGTTTCTATACTACGAATAGAGGGGCAATGCCAAAAAAAATTTTTAAGGAGCCGAAATTAAATTGTTATTTTTAGTAGTCTATATTTTATAATTTTTAAAAGATTAAATGTAACACCCCAAACCCGGCCTAGATGTTACGACCGAATCTGGCGATGTCATATGGAATGGAATTTGAAAGCGAGATGTCGAGCTTAAAACTGTTCCAGTTATTTAGTTTTTATCTTAATTTGGAGTAAAACGCAATGCTTTGTTAAGTAAAAATCATTTCTTTCTAGCGGAAGCTTTGATAACCATTTATTTTAAGAAAATCGTTTCCATTTGATGAAATCTTGGTTTTACTTTATTTAAAAAACCGTATCTTATGATCAAAGTTGTCAAACCATAAAAGTAGTTAAAATCCCAAAATTAAAAGCAATCAGTCCATAAAGTCCAAATTACATAAAAATTACCCAAATAATTAATAAATCTGAAAACTACCAGAAAATAATTTATAATTACATGTGGCCACCGTCGAGTCCTCCGCTGCACTAACCCATCAAGTCTGGGGATTACCTGTACAGATTAAATAGAAAAGGGTGAGTTTTCACAAACTCAGTGTGTAATCTTCACAGAAAACATGCACAGAGATTAATAACATAAATCTGTCATATCCTGTCTGGGCCTAAGCCCATCACAGATTCAGTTCGGGCCTTAGCCCATACAAATACAGTCTCAGACTTTCATTAGGGCCTTGGCCCGTCACAGATATAACATGCAGTAACAGAAATCAGAATTTTACCCACCAACCCGCACACCATCTCTGACCATCCCTACACACCATGTGAGGTTTAAAACGCCCACCTAACCCTGCACACCATATAGGGTTTATAATAACCATCAAACCCTACACATCATACTATATGCGACACATAATCAGAAATATGCAGCTTAGCTGCTAGATAACAGGCTTTAAAAGCCTTTCAGATACTTCCTTCGAACTCTATCAACCCACCCTAATGCTATGCAACATACCATACATGTCATGCTATCTCATAATGACCAGTACATATAAGCAGTTTTAGTACACATGCGTAATATTAACATGCTCAGTCCACATCAATCAATCAGTCATTTCACATGAATAGGGGTCTAAGTAGTGCTTACCGACACTACAATAGGTTCATAGTTGACTTGGGTGAGCCGTGCAACCTTAACAAATATTTCAGTAGAAATGGGCTCACACGCCCATGTAGCCTGCCCATGTGGGATCACATGCCCGTGTGGCCCACACGGCCCAAATTGGGATTGGCTATATGGATCACACGGCCTAGCCCAGATTTCTACACTCCCGTGTGGACTACCAGTGTGGACTCACACGCTCGTGTGGCCCACACGACCCAATTCAGTCTAGCTCGTGTGTCACACACGGCCTCTTCGGCCATCACACGGCCGTGTCTTTCACGCATGGCCTAGCCTCGTCGATCACACGACCATGTCCCCTCATACGGCCTACCATACAGGCGACCACACGCTCGTGTAGCATCGACAGATTACTTTTTCAACTTTTCGCCAAACTCGTTTTCTGCAATTCAGGTACACACCTGGTTCGTTTCTGCTATTTACGCAAACCCAAGATCACCAATAACTATAGTCAGAATATTTCAACTTTTAGAACCCAAGAACAATTCATAAACAACTAATCTTAAAATCGTAAAATCGACTTACCGCTACCAAATCGAGCCCAACTCTGATTCAAACTGACGAAGCATGACCTCTAGCCTTAAAACCTTCTCTTAACACATAACTCACCCATTACCAAAGCATTCAATCGTTACTAGACTCAAATCAGTAGTTAAAGAGTCGCGAAATTTACTTAATAGCCGAATACCGAGCCCGAAAAAGAAGAGTCCATCGAAAAGAAGAAAATGACAGAAGAACATCAAAAAAGAAGGTAAATGGCGTCAGAATTCTGGGGAGGGAGAGAAAGCTGAAATTTGAAAACTAAACAAAAAGAAATAATTAGATTTTTGTTGATAACTCCACAATCCCTTGATTCACTCCAACAAATCCTACTACTTACAACCACCTCAGCATTTCGGCTAAACTAAACCTCTTATAGTTCACCGAGCAAAAATAATACCAACGTAGGGATTCAAACTCAAGACCTTCAGTACACTTAACACTTCACTTAACCACCAAACTAACAGGCTCATTCTGATATGTTCTCACAAATAATTAAACTTAAGTCTGTTAGGCAAGGTTTAGGCTTTATTTATAATAAAACACCAAAATTTGCCCAATTCATGGCTTGAACTTAAGACCTCACACACACACACCTAGAACACATAACCACTAAAGCAGACAGACAGTTGTGTAACAATTTTAACAGAATCAGGTACATGAAATTTGGGGCGTTACATTAAATTGAATTTTTATCATTTTTAAGGGGGTCAAAGTGCAATATTACCTTTACTAATTTAAAATTTTTAAATTTTTAAAGGACCTAAATGAATAATTTTCTATCACCTAGATATATCACTGTATGAATGTGAGTTTAGGGATGTTAAAGATTGTGTTTCAAGGTCGTCTTAAGAAGAAATCAAGCAGAATAAGATTAAGAGAAAGATTGTTAGATTAATGAGAAAAAGGTCCCTATGAGTGGATAATACCCATTGTAGTAGCCCAAATTTGACTGGGCTTAAAACAAAATAAAAGAATTAAATAAATAAGTATTTATTTATTTAAAACGTCCATTTAAAAGTCTGATTACAGAGCCCAAGTATTTGTGGCCCAATATAGAAGCACTACCTGTATACCCGGTTACACCCAATAACCCAATTCAGTCTACCCATGTACCCCCTAGCTCACTCACATCAGACCCATTTGCCTTACAACAGACCCATGTTCACGAGGGCCCAAGTGGCCCAAATGTTAAAGTGCCCGACTAGGGTTTCCAACCTTAGCTCTTCTCAGCGCCGCAACCACGTCATCAAGGCCACTCCAGTTCCCGAGGGGCCATCAATGCTGTCCAGAGAGCTGTCCCCTCACGTCACCTCAGCTGACCCTCATCAATGCAGATCAGAGGCTTCGTGAACTCCGAGCATCACCACTGTAGGTACACTGTAATCCTGGGTCTAACCACTGACCTTGATGCCTCCATCAGGACCAGGATCTTCTCAGCAGAGACCTTCCTAGGGTCACCAGGCAAGATTCGCATCTACAACGCGATCTTTGCCGGACTTTTGGGTACCTGCAAAATTGAAAAGGAAACAGCAGATACGAAAAACAAGCAGAGCAAGAAAAAAGGAAACTAAAAGGAATATCACGGTCAAAGATACAGCAGACAAGAAATGGAAAGAAATCAAATATTTCTTTCCCAGAATATAATGAACTAAGGCTATAAAGCCTTCCCTTTTTCACTTGTAAAAGGGGGTACGCTGAGATACACAGATGGAATCAGAGAGAATATACACAAAAAAAACAGAGAGAAGCAAAAGAGAAAAAAACGAAAGCAGTTGTAAATTTTTACAGATATATAAAAGAAAATAGTTTCTTTTTCTTCGAAAGGTAACTAGAATCGTTTTTTATTTATTTCTGTTTAATCTGTTTACTTGCATACATATTTACAAATCTTTCAAAATAATGATAAAAATGTAAGGAAAGGTTGCTTACCTAAAGATTTGCGGGGAAAAGGGAGGGTTTTTCGAACCCTAGCCACCATATATGGTGGTATCAGTGGTGGCGCGTTAGCGCGTGAAAACCACGCATGCCGGAGCCCGGGGATGAGCCAGGACGGCCCTTTTGGCTGGAGCTCAGAGGGCCAGAGGATTTTTTTTGTTCTCTCAGTTTTCTTTTTTTTTAGAAAGATTAAAATGATTTTTAAGGCTTAAAACAACCTTTTATAGTGCTTAAGAAACGACACCGTTTCTGCTTAACTCAATAAGCAGCAAAACGGTGACGTTTTGATCGTAATACAGGTCCGCGCGTTGACCCGGATACCCGGGAAGGATCCGCGTGTTTTGAGAAGAGGGCTAATTTCACATATGGTCCCCCCGCATTTTTAGTGTTTGTAAATTAGTTTTTATTTTATTTTAATTTGGCCTTAATATTTCATTTTCCTTTCAATTTAGTCCTGATTGTCGTTTTAAAAGGATTTGCTTCAGAAATGGTACCGTTTTGGGATAAGGGAAATTTTCCCAATGAGTCCCTAGGGTTTTAATGAGCACTCCAATTGAGTCCCAATCTGTTTCTTTTATTATTAAATTAACCACTGTTTTTTATTTGTTTTTAATTTCAGCCCATTTATCCATTTTAAATTATTTATAGCTTATTTATTTTAAATAATATATGTATATTATTTTATTTTAACATGAACATATATTGTATATTTTATATTATTATTTACTTATATTTTTATCATATTTTAATATTTGCTATATTACTTCATATTGTTTATATTATCATATTAATATATATTTTTTAACATATTACTAATTATTTATTATATTGTATTTTCGTCACATAATGTTTATATATTTTCATATTATTATATTATTTTACATCTTAACATATATTATTTCATATTATTACTTATTATATATTTTTATTTGTATATTATATTTAATTGGTATTAAATATTTTATTAATTATATATTTATATTTTTAAACCTACACATTTTTATATCCTAAGTTATAAAACTATTATTTTATATATTATTGTATACTATTTTAAAATTCATTATTAAGTATTATATTTTTATGTATTATTAAACGTTTCTATTATCTTATATTTTATATAATACAATATCAAATTATTTATATTTTATTAAATATTATTATTATTTTTTTATAATCTTAAAATTAAATTATTATACTATATTATTATCACATATTATTAAAATGGTATTTTCATTATATACACATATTTCGAATTATCCACTTTGTTTTATATTTTAAAAATATACTCAACCTTTATATTATGCCTATGTATTAAATGCTAGTTTCATAATTTTATTAAGTGTTGATTGCTTGATACATATGTCATTATTATTTTATTTGTTTTTGAATCTTATATATATATATATATATATATATATATGTCGAATTGTATATCTTGTATTATCTTCTAAGTCGATTATTATTTTGTATGTTTTGCTTATTCATCTTCAATATATATGTTATGTGGATGCATGATGTTATGTAATTTTAAACATGTATGTATCTAGTGTATGATCTTTGTATTGTTGCCATTGTATTATTTAAATGCATGTTTTATTTGCTTATTATCGCAATATTCTATCTTATATGTTGTAATTTTTATATGATTCTTCATGCATAAATAGAAAATGAGATTCCAAAGTTTTCAAAAATAAAAAAGGCAATGCTTGGTATTTGGAAGCTTCGAAAAAGGTAGTGCCCTAACTTACTGGGTTGCAACTTTTCTCGTTGAGTTCGAATAGTCAAGCACCCTTCTAAGTTTTAAAGGTTTTCAAAATACGAGTAACTGTCTTGAAATTTCAAAGCGTTGTGTCCTAACTTACTAGATATGACGTTTTGTTGTCTTAAGATAGGGATTTTCAAAAATGGTTAGCTTAGTCTCGAATGTCTTAAAAATATTGCATCCTAACTTATTGGATGTAACATTTTGATTCATTTGGAATAAGAGAACCCTAATTTTCAAAACTAAAATATTTTAAGAGGATTGCATCTTAAGATTTTAAATTTCCGACATTAAAGACATTTGATAATCAATTAGGTACCAATCTTTGGGCGTTATGAGGGTGCTAACCCTTCCTCGTACGTAACCGGCTCCCGAACCCGTTTTCTGATTTCGTAGACCGAAACTAATGATTTAAAAGTGATCCAATCACACCTAAAAAGATTGGTGGCGACTCTCGTTTTATTTTTTTAAAAAAAGTCAAACCCCATTTTTTCAAACTCATAAAAAAATGGTTTCGACACCCATAGCTATCTAATTGGTCTAAGGGCGAACTGAAACATCTTAATAGTCGGAGGACAAGAAAGCAAAAGTGATCCATATAGTAACAGTGAGCAAAATGAGAGTAGCTTAAAATGTGGAAATGAGTTTGTAGGAGAGTAAAAAGAGTATCGTGCTACTAGGTAAAGTTGTGAAGTGTTAGGCCTTAAATGGTAATAGTCTAGTAGCCGAAAGTAACGTTAGCTTATGCTCTGACACAAGTAGCATAAGGCACATGGAACCCCATGTAATTTAGCAAGGACCACATTGCAAGGTTAAATACTCTTAGATGATCGATAACAAAGTAGTATTGTGATGGAAGAGTGAAAAAAACCTATATCAATGAGTGAAATAGAATATGAAGCCAGAAGAACTCAATGCTCTAATCAAGGTTGCTCGTTAATTATTCTTAGTTTCAAGATTAACATATTAAGTTGATTCTGCATTGAATTTGGTTGACATTATTAATGCTTGATAGCTAGCATTGTCTCATCTTCGTATAACAAGTTATATTAAAATAAAGGTTATACGTTATAAAAAAAGTAATTAAAACTAGTTATTTGTACTATTATTTAATCTCTTCTCTGAGTTGGTGTCAACTAGAGGTGATCATGAGTTAGGCGGTCCGGCTCGGCCCGAAGGCCCGCCCAAAAAATGGGAGGGTTTAGGTAAAAATATAGGCCCGAAATATGGGTTTAGGCAAAAATACGAGACCTATTTAGAAAATGGGTCGGGCCTCGGGCCAACCTCTTTTGGCTCGGGCCCGGGCCCGGCCCGACCTGAATTATATAAATATATTTTTTTTATTTTTTTTAAGCATATGTAATTTTTAACTTTGTTTTTTTTAGTTTGTGTATTGTTTTAAGAATTGATTATCTCAATTTTATTTTGTTTCTTGTTTTAATATTTGTTTTTATGTTTTTAAATTTATTTAATTTATTATATTTTAAAATTTTTTAATGAAAAAAGTAAAAAAAAACTAATATGGGTCAGGCTGGGCCGGGCTCGAGCCTAGAATTTTTATTTCGGGCCGAGCCTGGACAAAATTTCAGGCCCATATTTCGGGCCGGCCGGGCCGGGCCCGGGCCTAGAAAACGGGCTAAAATTTTTTTCTGGGCCCGACCCGGCCCGGCCCATGATCACCTCTAGTGTCAACTTTCATCAACTCGGTTAGGAAGTTACGGTCTTCCATAATTAAAAAAGTAATATTATTCGAGAGTATTTTAGTCTTCTCACTTAAAAAACCCCAATAAAAATATGAATATGGTGAAATTTGAACCCCCCACCTATTGTATTAATAAAACCTTTAATATACCATTCCGCTAAAGCTTTATATTTATATATTTATACATTTTAATTTTATTATGCACACTTTATTACATTCATCGGTTGTATATCTATCTATACTATTATTTAAGCTCCTAACTCATTCGGTGTCACTCCCAACCGAGTCACAACATGATTAGGAAGTTATGGAATGCTCTTCCATAATTAAAATAAGTAATATTATTTAAGGGTATTTTAGTATTTTCACTTTAAAAAACCAATAAAAATATACATATGTTGAAATTTAAACCCACTCCAATTGCATTAATAAAACTTTTAATCTACCATTCAACTGGAGTTTTTTTATTTATATTTTTGTACATTTGAATTTTATTATGTACATTTTATTACCTTCATCAATTGTATATATTATATTAATAATGTATTTGATGGAGTTGGTGTCACATGTTAATTCGGTACCGACTCAAGAATGATGACAAGATAAACAACTTAATCTGATTTTTTTTATTTTAATAACGTAAATATTTTAAAAGTTATTATTAATTAATTTCAGACTATACATTTTATTATTTATTATATTTGATTTTAAAAAATATATTTATATTCTAAATTTATAATTTTCAAGCATTATTTAATTATTTAAAACTCTAACCTTCTAACCCTTTATAATTTTGTACTAAAAAATTTCTAACATAAACTCTCTAAGTAATATTTTTTAAGCATCTTTTGTACATAAGGCTAGTAAAAGAAGACATCACATTAATAATATAATTAATCATATGATCTTAAGACCCCCTTTCATCCCATGATTAAATCTCTACCATCCATCACATCTCTCCAAAATTATTGCATCAAGTATTAATAATAAAAGTACTATAGAGATCCTAATATTAAAAGTATAATTGTATTTAATCTTTTTTAATTAAGAGATAAATAAATTAGTCTTCATATCAAAGAGTAAACCAATAATTTCTATTAAAATTTCATCCAGTTCTACTATTAAAAATTGACGTGATTAACGAAATAACTACACAATTACACGTAGCGTGCCACATATACCTCATGATGACATAGAGATACCAATTTTTAACCGTAGAAATTGATGGAAATTTTAACAAAATAATGAGTTTGCTCTTTAACCTAATGTATAAGGACTAATTTGTCCATTTCTTTAGTAGAAGGGCACAATGCAACTCCTAGTACAAGAGCTTTCATAGTACTATTACCAATTTTAACCAAGCAATTAACCGTTAAGATTTATATGTTAGTAATAATAGTTAACGACGTAAATTAACATCAATACTATATGTGTTTAACTGATTAATTAATTATGATCATATGATTAAAGGATTATATGAAACAGTTCACTTTATCAACATATGTGCGACTTTCATTAAATTCATTTTACGTAATCACATTTATAAAAAAAAATCATTTATACTTAATCATTAATGAATTGTTGAATAATTTACTCTTTTTTTTTTTTTTTTTAATAATTGTGGTGACGTAACATTAGTTGAATGGAAGTGATATATGTTGACGTAGTGTAACTGTTTCATACAACCCTTTCTCATATATATAATTATTTATAGGCTTAATACATAATTTGTACATGAGTTTAACATTTTTTTTAATGTGGTACCTGTGTTATTTATTAGTCTAATCTGATACTTAAATTTGACAAAAGTTATATATTTTGATATCTAAATATAACGATGTTAACTTTTTAATGTTTAATTCAAGTTTGAGAATTGATTGATGAAAATTCATAATTAACTAATAATATTAGCAATTAAATTTCATCAAATCAATCTAAAACATGAATTAAATCACATCCATCAAATTGCATTTGACAAATCAAAATCAAAATTCATTCTATTAGCAACAGCATGAGCATTCAGACCTAATATTTGTTATAATAAACGCTAATAATGGCGGTAGAACAATCACAAAACTATAATAAAAGAAAATAAGAACACCCAGATTTTACATAAAAAACCCTTTTGAGGAAAAAATCATGAGCAGATAAGGATAAATTCATTAATATTGAAAAACAAATGATACAAGAGGAGTTTCGACTACATCTATTTAATAGTTGAAAAACCCTGATCTAATCAAAGTAAAAAAAAAAGAAGATTAGTTATATACAGATTCAACTTATGTTGTATTTATTTCTTCAACAAACGACGAGATTCGAGTTACACAATCTCTAACAATATTAACAATTATTTTTATCAAATTAACCCTAAAATTCAAATTAAACAATAAAAAATAAATATCATTACCTTTTGAGTATCAAATATATAATTTTTTTCAATACATATACCAAATCAGACAAAAAAAAAACATAAAATCATATTAAAGAAAATGTCAAACTCAATATTTATTAAGATTTCAATCAAAATGATTTTCATGACATCAATATGATATATTGTGATAAGAGATTTCAACTCAGAGAAATAAATAGTTGAATAATTCCCCCATTGAAATGGCAAGTGTCAACATTAGGTTGAATAGGCGACCAATTAATTATTCCATGCTAACCATATGTGCGCGTGATATATGAATTATTTAATTCTCGTGTCACGCATATGGCTAATTAATCAATGTATGTAATCCTAGAATACTAGAATCCATGTTACTCATTTGCCGTAAAAAAAAAAAAATATATATATATATATATATATATATATATTATTATATTTAAAAAATAAAGTAATAAAATTTTAAGGTAAATTATCAAAATAGTCACTTTTTTTATATCGGGTTAAATTTTAGTCACTTCCGTTATTACGTTGTAACATTTTAATCATTGAGCCATTAATTACCGTTAACGGTGTAATGGTAAGCTGACATGTCACATTAAATCATTATTTCAAACAAAAAATTTAGGTTAATTTATACAATCGGTCCCCATATTTTTTCATTTTGAGCAATTTAAATTGTCTTTTATGTTCTTATAATTTTCTTTTTTTTTTCATACTCTTCTGCATCTCCCTCTGTTTTCCTCCCTTCTCCATATCTTCTAAGTAGTTTTTCTATGGTTTCCATTTGTTAAAACTAGTCCCTATACTTTTATTTTTTTGAACAATTTATTTTTTTCGAATAAGGCGAGCTTGTGGACTAGTTTTAACAAATGCAAAACATTGAAAAACTATATATGTTAAAAGAAATGAAGAAGAGAGGAAACAAAGGGAGAAACAAAAGAGAATGGAAAATGAAAAGAAAAAAAATAAAGTTAAAAGAACATAAAAAAAAATTAAATTGCTCAAAATGAAAAAAAATTTATAGGGACAACTATAGAATTTAACCTAACATTTTCGTATGAAATGATGATTTAACATGCCACGTCAGCTTACCGTTACACTGTTGATGATAATTAACAGCTCAATGACTAAAATGTTATAACACGATAACGCAAGTGACTAAAGCGTAACATAAGGCAAACAAAAGTGACTATTTTAATATTTTACCCAAAATTTTAAGTAAATAATTATCATAAGAAAAAGAAAGAGAGAAGATGTAATTATATAAATGGTTAGTTATATAAAAAAAGTTAGGAATTATAAGAGAAGTGGATAATGTTTTAAAATGATGCATTTGAATTATGAGGTGTGGTGTGATGGTTATTCACCTTATCTCTTAATTACGTAGTCGAGGGGTTCGATCTTCGCTCATGAGAAATGGAGCATATTTCATGGTCAACTATTTCTTTTTCGTAAAACACCCACAGGAAGGAGATTAGTTATTGTTGTTAGTAATGAATACCCTACCCCAAAAAATAATGTATTTAAAAAAAATCAATGTATGTAATAGTTTCAAATATAAATCAACTTCAACACTAGTTGCAATGTAAGGAAAAAGTTGACATAAAATTATAATTTCTCTTATTTGGTTTGTTATTTTTTTATCAAAATGATTTGAAACTTTAATTATTGAATATCGAAAATTGTTGACAGCTTATACAAGGAGACTTATATGCAAGAATTGACACAAGTAAATATCGAAATTAGGAGAAAGGATTGTATGAAACTGTGATTTCACGTCATCTTTATCCCTTTCAAATATGAGCATGATAAACCAATTTTTTCTTCTCATTTTTAGTATTTTTAGTTGGATTTGAATTTTTTCAGGAGGAAAAAACTGAAAATTTGGAGAAAAAAATCTGATTTGTCATGTTCTTATTAAAAAGGTATAACGTTAACGTGAAATTATAGTTTCATACAATCTTTTCTCTCGAAATTAGACTTTGAATGCAATCAAAGTTCTCTAAAATAGAAAATTTAGTCTTTAAAAAGGTTTGATTACTAGAGCTCTACTAGGAAGCTAAATATTGATCAAGACCTTTTTTAATGACTATTTTAATAGAATAAGTTGTCGCAATTGATTGTATTTCAACAAATATTTTTATTCTTATATTTAGGTTCGATACTCGAATGGAATAGCACATTCTTGTTCAATTAAAAATTATTTTTAGTGTAAATTTTGTAAGTAATTTAATTAATTCAATCAATTTTTATTTAATCTTTTAAGGAAGTGGTTTATATTAAAATATAAGAGTGCTATTTAAGTAAGACTCTCTAGGTATAGAAAATTTTCGAATTACGTGAACAATTATTTTACATTTATCTCTTTTTTTTTTTTTTTTTTTATAGTTAGTTGCAGCTGAACAAAATAAAATATAAAAATAATATTCTTTCTATTCATAAATACCTTCACTATACTAAATATAGTTTATTGGTTTTATACCAAAAAGATCACATCACTATTAACAAATATATAGTTCTACAAAAATCATACACTAAAGATCTTATACCATTAAGAAGTTAAAGGATGATGATGGTAATGAATTCAAATCATTTTAGCTAATGGTTCTTGAAGTGATCTCTTTTTTTCAATCAACATTGAGAACTGATCTTTCATGACAAATGGGGATTGTAAATCCTAGGTGTTTTTTCCTCATAGAAAAAACTTCCATTAAAGAAGAGAAAAGTACAAAGGACGGGATGAACGATAAAGCCCCATCAAGCTAAGAAAGCGAAAAAGGAGGCAAGGCACGACTTAGGGACGGTAGCAGAAGACATGAACATCATTTCAAGAAAAACCATGCCAAGCAGCTAGAGAAGCATAACTTTGTATACAAGCCAAAACCTCTAGACGATAGCACGAGATGGATCAAAGCTCGATTAGATGAACGCCAGCCATAAGTACGTACCAAGTTCCGCCTAATGTGTTGATCCATGGTAGCTCTCGTAGAAAGATTAAAGTTAAGGCCTACAATCAAGCCAAAGAGAGGCACCGGAAAAAAAAAGTGCGCAAAAGCAAGTCTTGGCAAGGAGTGGCAATAGACAAGATTCGACGGAATAGATCCAAAAAGTCACTCCAGATGGTCGGCATAAAGAGGAGACCAGTAGCGTGCGACAAACCCACCATGCACAAAACAAAAAAAAAAGGAACAACAAAAAGAAAGGAAAACATAATGAAAAGAATCAACGAAAGCAGAAACAAGGGGAAAAAGAGAAGAAGTGGATGGCGAACAACCGCCGGCACTAAAGCCAACTAGCCGGCCATTCAACTGAAAGAGGAAGAGACATTAGGGTTTCAAAAAGGATAAGGGGAGCAATGTGAGAGAGGACAAATTCATGTGTTACAACTAATAAAAAACATAGGTACTTAATTGATAATAAAAAAACTTAAAAGACCAAATTGAACATTGAAAATAAATTCAAGTATCAAACAATATATTAACCCAAAATTTTTTTAATAATATTTTTATATTTTCCTAATAAAATTAAATAAACATAAAATGTTTTCCTCTTCTACTCTTTTATAGGTTTAATTGGCCAAATATGTCGAAAAAACAAAGTTAATTGGCCAAATAGGCTGATTTTTCGAAAATTTAAAGAAATAGATTGTTTTTGAAGAGAGTGTTGGATGCACTTTCCCTGATATGTCAGTAGAAAGCTCATCTAGCTGGACAAGGTTTCACAAACTTTCTCCAAAAATAGCCTATTTCCTTAAATTAAAAAAAAAAACCAGATTATTTGGCCAATTAACAAATCTTTTTGGCATATATGACTAATTTAGCCTCTTTTATATATATATTTATATATATATATGAGAAAATATTTGATACACTATCAGTAAAGTTTTTAAATTTCACAAGTAGAATCTCATACATATTTTTTTAAACATTAATCTCTCATTATCATATCTGCTTTTTTTTTTATACAATACTTAGAATTACCCATAACTCCTTCCCAACCCTTAAATAGGAGGATAATGCGTTTCAGCACAGTTAATCCTACATCCTCTTATACTGACAACAATACTAATATCACTCAAATTAACACTTAATCAACCATTTTCATACATGTGTGATAATGACCTAAGAAAAACAAATATTTGGTGCAACACCTTTGTTGATTTGAAATATTTTTTAATTGAAAAGGAAGTTTCTTGAAATCCTGTGTGCTACACTCAACCATAAATGATTTGATTAATTTATTCAAGAAAAAACCAAAACAAATGATTACCATGCAAATAGAAAGAATCAAATTTATTGTAGTGATAGAATTTCTAGGAATATAATTATCTTAGCAAACTGTATTAACTTCCAGCTGTTTGCATGAACTTTTAGATCATGAAAGACAAAGGAAGCTGCTTCATGTTGATACTTGTAATTTTCTTTTATCATATAATATAATATAATAAACCTTCTTTTTAACTTTTCTTTTTTAAGAAAAAAGCTCTTTGACTGAGAATAGGAATAACTTTTAATCCTAAGAGATGTTTTAACCACCTAGATAAATGTATTTATATATCTATACAATATATAAAGATTTTGACTGTGTGATGTCACTAATAATTCAATTATTTGATTTTTATATCAATTCTTAATAAATATTATATAATTATTTCACCTAAATCATATTAAATTATGACACATTTACAACTAAGAGTGAAGTTAGGAAATTCTTTTAGGGGCTGAAATTTAATTGTATATTTTACGATAATAAAAATATAATTTTTAAAGAACTAAATCAAAATTTATCATTTTTAGGGGGACTAAAGTCTATTTTAGGATGATTAGGACCCCTGCCAACCCCTCTAGATTCGCCCTGTTTACAACGTGGATGAGAAATAGAATTATATAACAAATATATTTATAAAAAAATCGGTGCATATATATATATATATATATATATAATAAATGAGGTTTTAGTTGATTGGTGACGTATAAACGTTGAAAATTATATAGGCTTGAGTTCAATTCTTATTCTGTATATATTTTTTAAATTTTCTATATAAAAGATATAAAATAACAAAAATATCCTAAAAATAATATAATTTACTCTGTAAAACAATGATATTTTTGTTAACGCCAAACTGAGTTGGTAATCGATTGCTTTCTGACCCCTACTCAATTGAGTTCTTAATATATAATATGTGTGTATATAATACACATGTTATGTTTAAGTTACTAGCAAAGTTGATGTTATAAGTCAATTGAATATCAATTTAGTGACATTAACTCAATTAAGAAATGATTAAAATTTTATTATTTTTTACAAAGTGACAAATATTACTATAAAGGTATTTTTACCTTTTTATGTAAAATCCATAAAAATCTATTTAAACCCAAAATAAATCTAGAACATACCATAGATTCCAAAGGCTCACCTCTATCATTTCAACAAAAGCCTTATTTATTGTTGTCATAATTTTTATATAAATACATTTTTTTTACATATTTTTTCTCCTACACCATTGGTGTGTCATAATCAAGTAGGAAAAGACTTATAAGCTATTTATTATATAATTTCTAAACTATCTATAATCCCTAAAACCTCGATATTAGAGAATAATATGCGTATAAATACACTTAAACTTATGATCTCTAAATTATTACAGTAATAAATTATAACGATAAAGTTAATATTCAGTTTGCAAAAATTATTTAAAAAAATATTATTATTAGAGTGATTTAATATTTTAATATTTTTTATATAAAATACTTAAATAAAATAACTTAAACATGAAGAAACCTTTCACAAAAGATAAATATATACTTTTTTACATAAACACTTTAAAATATATTCTCTTTAAAAAAAACCTATAATTCTCTTTTAAAATCTACAATTGATTTAAAAAATAAATATGCTGATTGAGTTTTAGTTTGATTGGGAGGACCTAGGTTCGAGTACGTTGAAGCACATTATCCTCCTATTGATAGGTTGAGGAGGGACTATGAATAGTTTTAGACATTACAAAGTAAAATCAAATCACTATGTTATATTATATTATATTATCCTCCTATATAATGCAAACAAAAATACAGTAAAATTATAACTATATATATTAGCAACTATAAAATTTGCTTTTAAAAAACATATGCTAAATAGGTAATATATGTCGTTTTTTAATTGGTCAAATAGGTCTTTTTTTATTTTGAAGATTTAGGGACATAAGCCGATTTTGGAGATAGTATGTGAAAGCGCGTCCAGTTGGGCGAGCTTTCTGCTAACATGTTGGGAAAGCGCATCCAGTTGGAAGCATTTTTTGAAAATTCCAAAGAAAATGAGTCTAGCTAGATGCATTTTCCCTGACATGTCAACTCGCCTAGCTGAAAGAGCTTTTCTACCAACTGTGTCGAAAGCTCACTCAGCTGTACAAGCTTTTCTGCCAACTGTACAAAAAGCGTGCTCAACTGAATGCACTTTCACACACTGTCTCCAAATTTGACCTACTTTCTTAAAAAAAATACTTATTTAACCAATTAAAAAAATCCATATATATTACCCATTTGATCAAAAATATAAAACCAAAATATTACCGGACAAAATTTATATATAATAACTAGGCATAATGAATTTTAAACACATAAACCACATGAATTATTCATTGTGCAATTCAAACTTGAAAACTAAAACACTTAAAAGGCTATTTGTCAACAATATCATTTTCAATGATTGAAAAAGGTTGGATTTATTCTTAATTTTACAGATCAAACTAGAATACCATAAATTTTAAAGTTTTAATTTTTGACAGACTATGAAACGAAGAATTTATTTATTTATTTCGCAAGTTATATTTAATGGTACTAAATTATTAGTAAGTTTACATTTTAATTATTTAATTTTAAAAAATTATAAAAATAATTATTAAATTATTCACAAGTTTTTATTTCAATCAATGGGTTATTAAAATTGTTCTTGTATGGCTTTCTCTGTTTTGCGTCGTTTGCACCAATCGAAAGCTTTCATTCATCTTCTCTTCTATAGTTTAGTTTTTTTTATTAAACAATTTTGAAATTCACGAATCTATAAATCAAAATCCAAATAGTTTTATTCTCTAATCTCTAACACTAACTATCAAATCAACTTGGATCTAAGATATGTTATTCTACTCGTCGATAGATACTGATCCATCGCACCGTTCGTCAAATCGACACTTGGAACTCACAAGCTGAATTTAAAAAGAAAACTTAGCAACCCAATAACTTAATTGAATTAACTAAAATTTATATGTTTTTGTCTTTCGGTTAAAATAAGTATAAAACATATATAAAAAGTACATTATATAAAAAATATATTATTTATTCAGTTAATTACTGGATTTTGAACTGAATTAACTGATAATTGAAATTTCAAAAAATCATTAATCGACATTAGACCGAACTAAATTCAACCATCGATCGATTAACCGAATTAGATGAGTTCGATCAATTAATTCGATTTTAACTGAACTATTAACACCTCTAATTTTTTATATAACTTAGATTAAACGATTACACCTCCTCAATTTTATTTTTCAACCATAATCATTGATTTAGAAAAGATTACACAATACTTCATTGTACTAAAATATCATCTTAAACGTGTTTAAATTTTTCATGCTAACTATGGGTTTAAAATTTCAATCTTATTTTGACTTGTGCCATTGAGGTGGCTCTGCTGTGGGCATCATAGTAGGGTCCTAGTGATTGAAATAAGTCGCATATAAGGAAATATGTTGTCCAAGTCATGTGCTTGTACGAGTCTTGCCGCAGTTTTCACTTCAGTCCACACTGCTGCCAGTTTAGGGCACTACATGTTCCTAGCATTCCTTCAATGCACCCATTTGAGTGGTTATAATTTGGTCAAATTTATAGGTCAGCAATCGGTTGATTTAGTTAACAATTTTAAAAATTATTTGATTGATTAATTTATTTAAAAAAATCGAAATTAATTGATTTTATAAATAAAATTTAATAAATTGAATAATTCTTTGTCGATCAGTTAATTAATTTAATCGACATTATCTAATTTGGGTTTAATTTGTAGTTAAGTTTGGGTATAGATAATATATTTGAGTGGATTGAATTTATTTTGGATGTGAGCTCGGGTAATATACTTGAAGAAAAAGGATTGTATGAAACTGTAATTTCACGTCATTCATATCCCTTTCCGATATGAGAATGACAAATCAAATTTTTCCTCCTGATATTCAGCTTTTTTGTAACACCCCTAATCCGTATCTGTCGCTAGATTAGGGTTACGGAGCATTACCAAGTAAAACATAGCTTCCAATCAGTCATACATTCACTCTGATCATATTTGTATAAATAAAGCATATGGCTGACCTAATAATTAACATACATTGTTAATAATAATGCAAATATGAATCATACTTCAAAACCATATAGCATCAACATTAATACTTTATAAATACATAATTCGAATCATAAACACATCACCTTAATGGTATTTGATTTACTTAATGAAAACCAAACATTTTAATTTGTAACTCTATTCGTATGCACTTAAATCAAATAAATCATACCACGTGGTTTTTTGTAAATTAACATGCGGCAATATCAACTTCACAAAATGGTTAAATTTGACTTTTAAATATACTAAACATATGCGCAATTAACCTATCAAGGATAACCCAAATCGCATGCTAAGTAATATGCCTATAATGCATTTACACCATCAATCAATTCATCAAATATTCGATCATGCAAATTAACTTTCATATAATATTTAAATCACATATAACCTTTGTCATCTTATAACGAGCTTAAATAGCCAAATCATGGTAATGACATGAACATTACACATATACCATGACCAAAATATCTTAAACATTGGATCATTAACATTAAAATGTCATTTATAACTATCCATGTGATTAACCAAAATATACCTAGAACATATTCGACATTTGCCATTTAGGAACCGACTCTAAATGTCCAACTATTCCAGCATAAACTATAGGTATACTTGTCTGCACAAACCAAATCAAAATGACCAAACCACGAATGATCATATTATAGACATATACTTACAATTACTCATTGCCGAACCATACATCTTAACACCATAAATATATGTACACCATGCATTAAGCTTATCGACACGAGCTATTTATAAGTCATTCAAGCATTACTCAATCAAGACATATAACCAAAACTTATCTTTCATAATTCATCAATTAACATCACAAAGCTCAATTATTCATCAATGGCATAACTCAAAATATTCATCAAAATAAGAAATTCAAGCATGAGCTTTGTACATTTCATTGCAATGATCTCAAAAATGTAAAAATTATCAAAAATCGAACAAAATCCATACCTTAATTTGATTTCCAATGTGCCGAACATTAAACAAAGAAAATAGCTTCCGTTTCTTCCTAACATTCGGCCAAATATATGGACTCATGCATGGCTTCTTTATTTTTAATGTTTAATTATACATTATCATACATTTAACATATAATATAAATAAAATAATAATAATAACTTATAATGGTTGTCCATCACTTTCCACTCATGTTAAAAGTGGTATATTTGACATGCAAATCCTCATGTTTTATTTCTTTAGCCATTTGGTACTTTTAGCAAATAGAATGCATATTTTGTATTTTACGCGATTTAATCCTTTTTGTCAAATTAAGCACACAACAATAAAATTTTCATACGAAATTTTCACACATGTCAATTCACATGCCATAATCACTAAAAATAATATAAAAATATTTTTATGACTCGGATCTGTGGTCCCAAAACCACTATTCTGACTAGGGTCAAAACTGGGATGTTACATTTTTCCTCCTGAAAAAATTCAAATCTAACTAAAAATGCTGAAAAATATGATTTGTCATTCTATTGGAAAGGGATAGAGTTGATGTAGAATCACAGTTTTATACAATCATTTCTCTATACTTGAGTATGGGTTGGATTTAAATATTTTAAAATATATTAAAATAAATAAAAATATTTTGTACATTGCCGATAAAATTTAAAAATTTCACAAGTAAGGTTGGAGTGTTGATAAGTGTATGTAACGTATAGTAAAATTTTTTTAAAAATAAATATAAAAAAATATGACAGGTGACAAAATTGTAACTATATGAAAATTTTAAATTCCATTAGTAGTCTATCAAATACTCACCGTTAAGATAATAGATATTTTGAAGTTAATTAATTTAATTAACTCAGTTTTGGTTTTTCAAAACTAAATCGTTTTACTCGACCCTTGCAATCGACCTAAAACTACAATCGAATAAATCGACCTAGCAAACTCAAAACCAACCAATTTTGTCGATTTAGTCAATTTGACTTGACTTTTGCACAACCCTACAAGTTGGTATGTTATAATTTGGTTTTATTAGTTTATGGTTAAAATGGTTAAGTCGATCGGATGCACTTATTAAACTTTATAATTTTAACCAATTGATTTAACCGACTTAATGTATATTGCTTTTATTTATTTTAATGTATTTATAATATAAAATAAATAAGGATTAAATTACACAAAATGAGGACAAAGTCCTAACAGCAACACAACTAGCACAACTTGAACACAAATCACACCTAAAATAATAAATACTCTAATCATCAAGCCAACACACGGATTCTTTTATTATCCTTCTTCAACCAAATAATAATTACAGCCATGCCACGCGCAAATAACATTTACACAATGGAACTCTTATTTATTTATTCAAAATTAATTTCAAAACAAAAAGTTAATTTCGTACTTAGTGGAGTAAATAGGGAGTAATTATGAATGATTTGCGAAATTAAAGTTATATATATTTACTAAATCCCATCTTTTTCACATGCTCATTTGTTAATTAATGATTAAGCTGAAGAACAAGTTAAAAAGCCCATACACGCCATTAAGAGGGTATGTTACTCGATTCCCATTGATATTTTTATTAGTATAAAAAGGATGCGAGTTTGAATGTACTGAAGTGTATTATCATCTCATTTAAGAGTTAAAGAGGAATTATGAGTAGTTCTAAGCGTTATATTAAAAAAAAAAAAAGCCTTTACATCTTTTGTCATTTTAATTTTTATTCTTTTGTTTAATTAAATTTAATCATCAACTTTTTAAAAAGAGGAATTTTTTTTAATAAAAACATCAACTAAAATGTTAAATTTTTTTTTAACTTGGAGCTTACATGATAACCCGCGTGCACTTTATGCAATTTTTATTTTTTAATATTTTTTATAATTTTTAAATTATTTTTTGACGTGACATATATGATAAATAGTGTCATGTTTTACTAACCTTTTCTATTGAAAAAAGTAATCTAATTGTTTTTCGAAAAGTTAATTAACTAAATTTAACTTTTAAAAGAGAATAATGATCAAATTGATAAAAAGATTTAAACGTTTAAACACCTAATTTATTGTTCTATATTTTCACAAACAATTAGATTGAGCTCATATTGCATGTTTTGAATTGAATTTTGAATTGAGATGAATTGAATTTAAATTTAAATTATGCGTTTTGAGTTGATATTGTGGTTATGGGTAGTTCTATGCATTGTGTAAAAAAAAGTATATATTACCAGAATTTATAATGAGATTGTTCAAAAAAAAATCAATACTATTAGATGAGTACCAACTCAATTACAAAATAATTTTAAAAACTATTAATTATACAAAGTAAATTATATTATTTTAATGGTGCTTTAAGATTTTTTATATAAAATCAATAAAATCTCACACATGATGTAAACTAAAGCTTTATTTAAATAAACTTTTAATACATACATATATATATATATATATATATTTACATAATTTTTTCAACACATTGTGGGTGTGTCATAATTTAGTTCATATAATGTATTTGTTTTATACATGTATATGTTATATCACGTTTATATTATTTTTATTTTTTATAATATCGTATTTAACCTATACTATATTTAAGTACTTGACTGAGTTGGTCACAAGTCAATTGGACATCATCTCAGTTGATAAAATGACTAAAATAACAAATATTACTATGAGGGTGTTCTTGTATTTTTATATTTTCATATAAAACCTATAAAAATTAATTCAAACCCAAAATAAATTTAGAAGAAAGATAAAACTTGACAACTTTTTTCACATTGGTTATTGAAAATTTTTCCCCAAATGAATCTCAAAACTTACAACTTTTCTCAATTTAGTCTCTAATTTGGACTTCTATTGAAGTTGGTTGATGTGATACTTTGAAATTATGTAATGTTATTACCTAAATTTTTTAAATATTTTTACGTTTCTTTATTTTTTTTTACAATTATCAAATAATAACATGATAATATTTTAGAGTACCACGTCATCACACTTTAATGTAATATAAGTTTAAAAACCAAATAGAGAAAAATTATAATTTGTTTCTTACATTAATTTTCCAAGGTTAAGTCACTTATTGGGGCCTTTCATATTGAGACTTGAACATTTTTTTGTCAAAGTTAGGTCCTGAACTGTGCAATTGTTTTCTGATTGGGACTTGAACTATTTTTTTTGTCAAAGTTAAACTCTGATATTTTCTTGAAAACCCTAAAAGTCAGCCCCCAATGTGGGAGTAATTATCAAGTTCAAGCCTCAACATGATAATAATTACCAAGCTCAGGTTTTAAATAGTGATTTAACTCATTTTTTTATAAACATATATTTTCCCCAACATTATAAGTGTAGGGTGAGTATTTGGTAGTTGTATAACATATTTTTTTTTATTTGATAGACAGTTTTAAAAAATTGATATATATATTTTTTTAATATATATAAAAATAATTAATTATACTCTGCTGAAATTCACTCTCAGAAATATAGCTATTCCTACCCTCTCACGTCAATCCCACAAGCCTCTTATCCATTCTTATTCGATCACGGCGGGGGCAAGACAAAATAGAAAAACTCATATTGGGTTTAGGGATAATCAAGCTCAAACTGATGGCTTCTACCACGTCAAGGTAACACTCTACCGCTGAGTTATTGTATCCCTTCTTTGCCTCCATAAAAAAATAGAATTGACTAATCTTATGCTAAAGGATCGAGAAACTCAACAACACTACTATTCTTGAACAATTTAGAGCTAAATTTTTCTTTCGTATGTAATACACTTATTAACATTTTAACTCTACTTGTGAACTTCATTTACACTATAACAAATATGGTAATGATATGAAAGAGAGAATTTTTATAGAACTCACGTTTTTAACAAAAACAAATCACTTTTCACTTTAAGCCATTACCGTTTCATCAATCACCGAAAAGAGCAATGGTTGGTAAGAGAGAAATCAACGGATTTATCTATCCATCCAACCAAACTCTGAGTCAGACTCGTGCTGGAAAGGAGCCGTGGGGTGTGTGCGATACTTTCCAACTCAGTGAGTCATTTAACGTGATGTCACTTTTCATTACGTTTTCTAATGACGTGATGAGTGACTCAGTGGCAGAATTTTCTGTTCATCCCCAAAATAGAGACTCCAACGAAAAAAAGAAAGTCTTCCGTCACAACGTTCCATATTAGATTTTGTTGGATTGCTATTTCATTTTCAACTTTCAACTTTCAACTTTCATCTTTATTTTTAATTTTATTTTTCATAATATCTGCGCTTTCAATTCACACGTGAAAAATCTGATAATTTACATTTTTCTTTTTTTTATTTTAAAAATGAGAAATTAAATTTTTTTCATGTGAAGAGTGGACCACTTTGGTCAAATGATGGGATTGGTCTGATAGAAGTTTGGTTTACGCGTCCATTGTTTTAATGGATGTGACTTCGAGTTAATCTTGTTTAGTAAATTAATTTCAAATTATGTTTCTGTGTTGAAGTTTAAGGTTAAAGTCATTGGTTGTCCTTATCTATGCCTTTGCTTTCATCATTGTAATTCAGCTTGTAATGTTGTGGCAGATTGGGTTGAAAAAGCCATAAATATGTTCGGTGGATTAGGTCGCGAATTTCATTAAAACTTGTTCTCTTTTTGTCAAGGGTGATTTTTATGGAATTAAGTTAACATAGGCTTATAACCTTTATATTTTTTAAAAATTAAGAATTTAATTTTAAAATTTTATCTATTTTTTTTTGTTAAATCTGAATTTTAAATTTTTAGTTTACCCTGTGATGGTTGGACGAAGCTACCTGTGTATGTGTGATTGGGGAGTGGGAGTAGTACCGTGCGGCACGACATGGCCATCGGAGTCTCGGACCCGCCTACACATTGTCGAGGTTGCTATCCACGCGGCAATATGAAATTTAAGACCAGACAATGCAGTTGACTTGGACAATATTTATTGATGTAACGACTCAACTTCGTTTCTGTTCCTTTTCCTGCTCTTCAATTTCCTCGAAATACGTCACCAACAACAACATCCTCCTCCCACAAAATTTACCAAAATTAAAGGGAACAAACCGAATCTTCTCGTTCCATTCAAGGGTTTAAGTTAAGCAATTTCGAGGCTCTCACTGGGCGGAAATTCGTTAGTGGTATTAGATTGAGAATCAATGCAAGTAATTAGTTTAGTGGAAGGTATTAGATGGATTGATTTGGGAATTAAGAGCGAATTTAGAGGGAAAGGTAGGGGCTTCGATCTCTTCAAATGAAAAAAAATTATCTTTTAGTCCTTTAATAAATTGTAGAATTAAAAGTTACTGTATGGTTAAATTTTACTTTGATTCTTTTAAAATGAAAAGATTTATATTTAGTCTCTTTAAAAGTGATAAAATTATAAATTAATATAAGATAAAATTACACTATAACTTCAAGAAATTATAATTTAATTATGCCCCCTAAATTTTTTTTTTTGGATTTGCCCCTGCTAAGAACAATACATATCGATTGAACTAGGCAGAGTAATTTTTTTAATGATTTATTTAATTAAATTAACTATCTGACTAGTTTGACCACCAATCCGGTTCTGATTAGGAGAGTCTGTTTGAAGAATTGTGGAGATAGTTAGACGGGGTTTAGGTAGTCTTAGGGTGTTATAATCATAAAAAAAATAATATAAAACTTAATTTTTCAATATTTGTTATGTCAAATCATCAATCGTAATCTTTTAGTTAGCACAAATGTTTTGTTTTAGATTTTTTTGAAAAGGATATGTTAAAACATTTACGTAAATATAACTTGGGATCATAACCTTAATGTATAATTTTTTTGCGCATTAATCTTAATTTCTAATTAACTCATCATTGAATAAAAATTAATTATTTGAGTATTTATACATATTAGAACCATATTTTATCTAATAACTAAAGCATGATGAACCTTGATCATATTATATTACTTTTAATTTTGGCTAATATATGTCATGTCAGTAAAAAAATACAACATCAGATTGCTTGGAGTCTCCTTAAAGATAAGGTGAGCTTGTATGAGAGAGTTTGATGCGAGCCTTTCTAGATAGATAAATTAAGACGTGATTCAATTATGCTTGGTATAGTCAGCGGTAAAGTCTTAAGAAATTTTCTAATATGTGATAGTAACGACCCATTTAAAAGTACATGAATACTTAATGAGCCTAAACGAGTGAGTAGTCTTTAATCAAAGTAATTTACTTTTTCTATGACAAAAATTTTCACGCCAAATTTAGGTGTAAAATTTATAAAGGAGTTCATTTTTAGCTTTCCAACAATAAAATTTTAGATGCACCAATATGAGATTGAAAAATGTATGCTTTTATGATTCTTTCAATAAAAAATTGAGATCAGATACTTGTAAATATATATTAAAATTACGTAATAATGACATAAAATAGTGATAACAATAAACGTTGAATTTGATAGGTCTCGATTTGGTCTGACCAAATAGGGACAAGTTTTTTGTAAATTTTCTATTAAGATTTTCAAAGTAGGGCTTAGGGGAAATCCACCTCGACATTACCCTATTATGGAGGTATGAAAGATGCAATTTTAACCTATAGTACACTCATTTTACCCTTCTCTCTAATGATGGGACGGGTGATACAGTCAGATCCATCATTTTCTCTTCTTTTTTGTTGGATGGATCTCACATTATGAGCTAAAATGAATGGGGACCTAAATGTAGTAACTCATCAGATTCAAATCTCCAAGTTTGAAAAACAATTCATTTGATTGCGGTGGTGGTTTCTCTGTTTTTTTCAGACCTAATGTGACAGAAATTGACCTAAGTGTTGCATGTTAGCCGTGCAATGATTTATTGGGGTTGCAATTTGTTTTATTCTTCATACAATTTGATTGGCAGAAGGATGATTTGTTGAGATACTCAATTTATTTGTATCCTTAAAATAGTTTGTGTTATCAGATATTGTATTTAATTTGTTAAATTTTATGTTAGAGTTGTGTTATTCGAATTTTATTTGATTCGGTCAGAAAAATTTGAGATGTAATTCATTTGTTAAAAAAATAAAATAGAGAGGCAAAATTGAGGATCTCTGTACAGACCTTGCCGCAAAAGTTGAATCCATATAAGACTATATTTTTTTATTTGACGTTGGTTAAAAACCGCGTATAGTTGAAAAACCTCTTGTATTGTTGTTTCTTAATATTAGTGAATTTCTCCTCATTTACCCGTTGTTTTTTTTCCTGATTAGGGTTTTTCTACGTAAAATTTGTGTGTTCTTATTTTTCTTTCTTATTGCATTGCAATCATTCCTACAGCCATTATCGACGTATAGTATAACATTTTAGTTACTATATTTTTCAAATTTAAGAATTAAAGATAAATATCACTGCTATACACGAACTTTAGCCAAATGTGCAATGTGACACACATGAACTTTGATTTTGTGTAATGGTATGCAAGAAATTTAAATTTGATTCAATTTTCATAATCCATTAAATCAATTATCGCCATAACATCATTTTATGTTTATGTATAGTATACACAAATAATTATATTTATAAAATATGAAACTAAATTGATGTATTTATTCTTTAAATTGTGTTTGGTTGAATCAAAATCAAGCTTTCACGTATGTAATTGCACCAAATTAAAATTCATGTATCAAATTGTACATTTGGCTAAAGTTTATGCATAAATTTGAGATTTATCCCTAAAAATTCCATTCTAAACCAAATAGTAAACTTGTAGGCTTGCTCCATATTCTCCCATTTAATCATTCGTAGTTCATATATTTTTCAAATCTTAATGTAAATGACAATCGTTAAATTCATTAAATGGTTTTTTTTTTGTTAGTAATACGTAGAAATAACAAGTTGATATGATATTAGGCATATAATAATATGTTTGTGCATAAGATTTTGGAATTTTTAGAACCTAACCAAGAGGGAAGTCAGAATTTTGTTTTAGGGGTGAAATTAAGTTATTTTTTTTTTTTTGAGTCTTAAAATACAATTTCAACATTGTGTCGGCCTTTATCTTTATGGTTTTCAAAAGGAGTAAATCAGAAATTTAACATTTTAAGGGGGCATACTATAATTTTATCATATATTATGACTTTATGTATTTTGAAGAGTCTAAAGCATAAATTTTCCTTATTAAAGGTGGTAGGGTCGTTACTCATCTTCCCTTCGCCTTTAAACCGAACTGATCTTAATAAATTTAACAATTATTTTTGGTTAGGAATAAAATTTCAAAATTCCCAACCATCTGACACGAGGTCGCTAGGTATAACAATTAAAGAAAGGAAGGAGTTCGTTTTTCTTTATTAATTTAATTAGCTGTCCAACAATAAAATTCTATATGTACCAAAGCGATATTAAATAACATACACGTTGAAGATCGTTCCAGTAGAAAACTGGGATCGAGACACTAGCAATTATATATCAGATAAAGCAACAATGATGTGCTAAGGCGGACTGTAATGGTGGCAAGGGGTCTTAAGCCCCCCAAATTTTGAGAAAATTTTATTTCTCCCTTGAAATTTTTAGAAAATTTTAACTAGGCCCCTAAATTTTTGAGAATCTCATTATACTTTTTAATTCATTGAATTTTTAAATAAACTCTCTTAAAATTTTTGAAAGTTCTCATTAATCTCACAAAAAATTAAAATTTTCATTAGACCCGAAAATTTTTTTTAAAAAAATCTCATTAAACTCCTAATTTTTTTTAAAATTTTAATTAGGCCCTCAAAAACTTAGTTCTAAAATTCACCACTAACAATATGACATAAGGATGTCAAAAAACCCGAATATGACAAGTTCTGCCCTGCTCCGATCTAATAGGGGTAGGCTTTCTCTCATTCTTTCTTGAAATCAGGTTTTGGACTAAGGTGGGTCAAGTTTCGAGTAAGAATAAAAAATACACAAAATTTTATATGTACCAAGATGACAATGAATAACATTCACTTTTAAGATCATTTCAATAGAAAATTGAGATTGAGATGCTTATAATTGTATATAAAAATAACGTAACAGTAATATGAAATAAGGATGTCAAAAAAATCCAAATATGACAAAATTCAATCTACTCCGATCTAGTCGGATCAGGTTTTTTTTCTTTTTTAAAATTAAGTTTCGGACTCAAGTGAATTGAGTTTCGAGTAAGAATAAAAATACACAAAATTCACTGCCCGACAAGGTAATAATAACTTTAAAAGCCAATTTTGTACAGCGTTAATTGACTTTCTTTTCCTTGTGTAGAAGATGGAAGAATTTGCTTTAGGATCTTATTGGTTATAGTCATGGTGAAGCTGAAACTTTCGTAGCAGTTTCAGAAGAGGTATGATGAATATGCTTACGTTTAAAAGAGATTTGCTTTTGGTACTTTCAAAGATTCTCCTAACCTTTCATTGCTGCTTTTATGATTTTCTTTTCACATTGTTGGGTGTATTCAAATTGCTCTTGATTTCCCAATGAGGTCTTAGTAAGATTTTGGGATTTTAATACTGTTTTCACCAAATTTATTTTGGTTTTCCTGCTTCTCGATGCGTATATCCCTCCAAATGAATTTTCTCAAAGACTACGGAATGTAGACAAGTTCATAATTTGAGTGGCAAAAGAAATTCTTGATACCAAGGGCAAAGTCAAAAAATTATTTTAGGGGTTACAAATGAATAAAAATTTTAGTGGACAAAGTGTAATTGTACCTTTATACTATTTTGTAATTTCTTAAAAATTAAAGGAGTTAATAGGAAATTTTTCATTGAGGAGGGGTGGCTCGACCTGAAGGCCCGCTCGAAAAGTAGGAGGATTTGGGCAAAATATATGTCTGAAAATGGATTTGGGCAAAAAAATAATTTCTGTTTAGAAAACGGGCTAGGCCTTAGGTAAGCTCTTTTTTGACCTGGGCCCGGCCAAAATTTGCAAAAAAAAAAACTGTTGTTGTTTTGCCGTTATTTTGTTGTCATTTCATTATTATATTGCTACTATTTTGTTCTTATTATTTGGATATTGTATAACTTTTATTTTATTGTTAATTTTGTTACTATTTTAGAGACATTTGCTTGTTAAGTTGCACTTATCTTAGTGCTATTTAAGTATAAAATTTTTTTTAAATTGTTTTCAATTTGTTGGGAAACATTTATTTTAATGTTTTTAGTGTATTTGATGTATTATTTTTTTAATTAAAAAATTTAATACAAGTAGGTTACGCTTAAGCAAAATTTAAGCTCATTTTTCAGGTCGAGCTAGGCCTGTGCTTATTAAATAGGTTTGAAATTTCCTTACAGCCTAGTCCATGATCACCTCTAGGGGCAAGGAATAGTCTACTTCCTTACACCCATGCTTGATACAGTATTTACTATTAGTTCATGTAGTCGACGTAAGTTATTTATTTAGTCTTTATACTTTAATTTGGTCAATTTTAGTTTTTGTAGTTTTCGAATTTTGAAATTTCAATATTTAACTCAAATGGTAGCAATTAAGTCCATTTGGCTAAAATATGCTATTAGTCTTTACAATGTGTAAAATTATAGATTTGGTTAAACTAAGGAACAAATAGAACCAAAATTATCATAGATGGATCGAAAATCCAAAAATCTGGTCAAATCAAATTAAACCCACCCCTATGTAAGATACATATTGTAATAGTATTTTAAAAAAAAATAGTATATGGCAATAAAAAAATCAAGAACTGAAATATAGCCTTTGGAATTTTAGTTTATTTATTTATTTTATTTTTGAATCAAATTTTTTTATTTCTTATATCTATTTTACAATCTATATTCAGGGTATTATTTTATATACAACTTAGAGTTTTTAGATTCTACAAATATGATAAAAATGTGACGTGTTTAATTTATTTATATATTTAATTTTTAGAATTTTTTATTATATATAAGATATTTGTAACACCCTTAACTGACTCGTGAAATTTCAAAAATTTCAAAAATTATATAATTTTCCGTATAATAATTGAGATTATGTGAAAAAAAAAAACAAAATAAAAAATTGTAACATGTAATTTAAGAAAAACAAAATTTGGGCTTTTTCAATTATCCAACCCAAAAAAAAATCCATGGTAGGTCCAAACCTACTCCACCATGCTATGAATTTCAACACTCAATATATATATATATATATATATATATAATTAGTTTTTGAATTTGGTAATTAGATCCACTTTAATATCTATATATGTTTTTCGGTCAGTTTTGGTACATTTTGGTACATCATCTTGACAATTAGGTCCATTTTGGTCTTTGAACTTTGATTTTACAAAAAAAAAAAAAAAATTGAGACATCACCACTTGAAAATAAAAAATAAAATCATGTGATCACATGTCATAATCTTAAAGTATTACATCATCAAACTTTTATATTTGTCAAGTTCAAAAATAAAGATGAACCTAATTACCAAATTCAGGTACCAAAGTGGATAAAATAAAAGTACAAGTTCCAAGTGGAACTAATAATTAAGTTCAAGGATTAAAAATTATATTAACCCAAAAAACACTAAAACTTCCACATAAATCAATAGAAGAAAACAATTTAGAGAGAGGGGGAAAGGTATCTACATATTCAACTACTGAAGATCCGCTTGATATTTTAGAGGACTTAAATAAAAGAAAAACTCAAAGAAAGGCTTGAAAAGAAAAGTGAAATCTGTTTAAAAATGAATTGGGCCTTGAACATTGCCCTTTTTTGCTAAATATTTCAGGGCCTTCTGTACAATGTCCTATAGTTGGAAAGGGCCTTTTATGAAATTCTACCTATATTTTGGGGTAAGTCCCAAACCTATTTATGACTTGGGCCAGCCCATGAACCCTGGGTGGGATGGTTGTGGTAGATAATTGATATGCCTATTTTTTCGGTTAATATATTATTTGGTACTTAAATTTAATTTCAATGTTCATTTTAGTATCTAAATTTTTTCAATTTGATACTTGATTTTTTCTATATTAGTTAAGTACATGAGTTTCACTTTAATAACCACTTTAGTATCTTTTTTTTTTTTTGTCTCAATTAAGTACCTATATTTTTTTTACTAAAGCGCATATATTAAACATTTATCGAGCCATAAGATGCCATATGGTTTGAATACCAAATTAAATATTAAAACCAAGTTTAAAAATCTACACGCATATCTGCTATTTTTCACTTTTATTTATCATCCCTTATATAGATATTATATTTAACACATAATAAACTTTAAAAATAACATTATTAAATAAAATAATCACAAATCTCGAAAAATTTAATTTTTATAAACCATAAAATCAGCATAAAACATACTTTAATTCTAAAAAGAAAAAAAGCCTGATCTGTCTGCCCAATAAGTATACTATAATATGCTTGCAGCCTTTTAGGTTAATTAAATGATTTTGGTGGGCAATATTTTAACCAACCTCAACTGATTTTTAGGGCTACTCCACCCAATCTGATGGACTGTCTTTCTTCAGTGCTTTATAATAGCTTGTAGATTAATTTTGGCACTGATTCATGATTCTGCTTAACAGGAAGTAAATTCTCTTTAGTTCTAAGATTTTTATTTGTTATGATGATGGAGTTTTTTTTCTTAATTATTAAAAATTATTATATATAGTTAATTGAGGCTCAATCGACATATGTCAATGTAAGAGGACGTGAGCTCGAGTACACTAAAGTATATTATCCTCTTATTTATGAGTTGAAGATTAGGGGCTATGGATAGTTTCAGGCATTGCGTCAAAAAGAATAAATATGATCATAAACGATAATGAGATTATTAAAAAAAGAATTTCAATGCAATTTTATCATTTTTGAGAGAGTGAAAGTTATTGCCTGCCTCCTTAGATTTGCTCGTAGTGTTGATATTGTAGGGTTTATCATCTATCTATCTATTTATATATACTTAAAACACCTTAATGAGTTAAAACTTATTAAAAAAGTTATTTTTTACAAAATAAATTATATTATTACAAGGATATTTTTACCTTTTATTAATAAAAAAGGTGGAACTTGAATTTAGAACACCATAATTTTAAAATTTTTAATTAATTTTAATCAAAGTTTTTCACTTATATCGTGATTGCGTTGTGATCTATTATATACACACGTAAATATATAAAATTTATAGTTGATGGTTAATGCTTATGAGTTGCACAAATTTTAAGCGAATCTTACGCATACGAACAATGATGATAAACATATTTAAATAATAATAAAAATAATGAATAATATTATAATTTTTTTTAGTTATGAGAATCACCGTCAATTCTGAATTAAATCAATTTTTTTCCTAGAGTTATAATTTTATATTAGAATTTATCCTTGTAAAAGAAAAACACAAATTCAAACATCAAAAAATACATTTAGGGTAAATTTGGATGGACAGTAAGATGCGGTGTGTTTAGCTTATTTTTTATCTCACACTATAATATCACTATAGTATCTAATCTATTTTTACACTAACTACAATTAATCATAATGTCCATCCAAACCCACCATTATTATTATTTGATGTTATCACCTGAAAAATGAATGTAGTTTAATGGGATACAAACAAAGGGAGGTTAAAAGAGACTGGAATGAAATGCAAGCAATATGGCAAAAGAAAGTCCAAAAAAGTAAGTATAATGTGAAGGAAGCAAAGAGACATTCCTTCAACCCTACCAAAAAGGGGATAAACAAAAGTGAAAAAAAGCAGCCTATTCTCCGACAATACCATCTGCAACTTGCAAAGTCAATAATTACGACAATAGTGGGGTGGGGTCTCTATGCTTACTCCTTCACTCCTTACTCTATTCTCATGTTAATTAATCACTAAAGTTATTCATCGAGTATTAATTCGATTAGTGTAAGTATTGTTATAAATAAATAATATGTGAATTTGAATGTGTTGAAATACATTATCTTTTTATTTATGGGTTGAAAAAGAATTATAAATAATTTTAAATATTATGTAAAAAAATAGATATAATCTTAATTTGTAATGATATTATTAAAAAAAAGTCAATAATCACCACAATAGTGGGATGGGGTCTATGCTTACTCCTCCACTCCCCCACTCTATTCTCATATTAATTAATCACTAAAGTTTGTGCATCAGTTTTTCTTATTCGGGTTGTAGATTTAGTTTATGTAATTTAATTTAGTTTATTATGATTTTTATATATTTTTTTTAATTTTAAGTTTTAGTCTTTACTTTTATGGTAGTGATTAATTTGTTAAGTTAAATTAGGTTATTTTTAAAGTTATATGCGGTATTACTGCATGTGTAATATTATATCAACTTGATGTTTTCATTTAGTCCTTATTTGAAAAACAAGGTCATGTCATTTTAGTAATGAATTTGATGGCTGCCATTTGAGTCAAGGTTGGGAATTCAAAATTCGAAAATTGTAGTTACTAAAAGTGATCAAAATGAAGAATAGTGTCTAAATCCATAACTTACACATGGTGTGGGACTAATGGAAAATTTTGACCTAACGGATTTAACTGTTACTAAGGGTGTAAATAAAACATTAATCCTCATAAACTATACAAGTTCAAATCGAAAAAAATAAATTCGATTTGGTAATTACCGAGTTGAAATTGAATAGCTTGAGTTATTGATCAAGCTGAATTTGAGCATCATAATACCCGATTCAAACTACTCACGAGCCTTATCGAGGTTTTGGTTTTTAATATTTTTTTATATTATGAAATTATATTTTACTCTTATTATATAGAAAGATATTAGACAAATAAGGTTAATCAAGCTTAATTGAGATCAATCTCGAGTAGCTTAATTAAGTTTTAAACTTTCTTCAAACTTAGAAATTGATGTTCAACAGAGTTGAAGCCAAGTATTAAGGCTTAAATCCTGAGTCTATCTCGAGCTTTGGCTTGGCTCTACTACACTTTAATTATTACACTTTGGGTCAATATTAAAATTTCAAAATTTAAAAAGTATAGAACTAAAACCGACGAAATCAAATCACAATACAATGCCTTAATTAAACATATACATAGTACATAATTCTTAACCATCAAAACTTGCATTATTAATTCTCATGCAAAATAGCAAATGAAAACAAAGGAAGAAAGGAGAGAAGGGTGAAAACAGAATCTAAGTACTTTCTCTTGAGAGTTGAATTGTTAGTGATGGGTTTTGCAGTGGCAAGGATAATCCATGTCGGGGAAACCTTGAAAAGGTGAGCCATCCACATATATATAAACAATTTATAAGCTATAAAAATAAAAATAAAAAGAGCAAATATGATGGGGTTTTATTTATTTGTGTCAGCTTGATATGGCATGCGTTATTTCAAAACATCAAAACCCAGTAAAAAACACCGACACTGTGCTGTGTTTTGCTTTGCTTCAATCATCAAGGAAAAATTGGTGCTTTCTTTTTGGCGTTTTCCCACATTCCTTTTTCCTGTTCCAAGAGGCTTAAGTAAGCCCCTCCCCTTATATTCCCCTTTTTGAATAGTTATTGTAAAATAAAAAATAAAAAAGGGTAAATTATTATTTGGGATCTGAACTTGGTAATTACTCTCAAATTAGAACTTGAATTTTTTGTTTTGTCCAAGTTAGTTTGCTCCTATATTAGAGCTTGATTAAGGTAATTGTTCCCATATTGAGACTTGAACTTATCAATTGTTCTCATATTAAAGCTTAAATTTTAAGATTTTCAAGAAAATATCAATGACTTACTTTAACAAAAAAAAAATTCAGACCCCAGTGTAAAAATAGTTACAAACTTCAGGCCTCAAAAAATATTTAACCCAATAAAAAACACTCAAATCTATAAAAAAAAAATCCCTTTTTTTTTTCTTTATTTCCTGTCATTGAGCACTTGGTGGGAAATTATTGTTTTCATGAGAGTCGTTAAAAGTTTAAAAAGGCACAAATGTAGGATACGAAAAGAGCTTTTATTGATTCCCTCCTCACTATAATAATAAGGGGACGGATTTATAAAAATATCATGGACACCCTAATATTAAGAGTTAAATTGTATTCTGTTCGTTTTATTTTAAAAAATTAATAAAGTAATTTCTATATGTTAAATTATAAATTAAATTCGTTCTTTTGTTAAAAATTTCATATATTTTTATTGTTAAAAATCAGTCCTTATATATTAGCATGAGATACGCGTGGCATGTCATATGTTAGTGTTTGGTTATTCTGTCAGCCACAATTACCCTTCTGTTAAAAATTTCATCAATTTATACTTTTAAAAACTAGTCACATTATGCATCCATATGAGGTAACGTGGCATGTCAAATATCACTGTCTGGTTATTCTATCAACCGTTTCAATTTTTAATAGTACAATGGATGAAATTTTTAGCAGAAATAATCAATTTGCTCTTTGATTTAATGCACATGGACTTATTTGCCCATTTTTTGAGTAGATGGGGTACAATGCAATCTGACTCCTAGTACAGAGGCCTCTATAAGACTTTTATCTGGACAAATCTATTTAGATCCACAGTTGAATTTATCAATATAATTAAAAAATTCATGCATATAAGTTTTTGAATCAATCTGATAAATTTATCTTTATAATTGTAATTGTAATGCAAGTTAATATTTTTTATAAGAGAAGGCACCATGCGTGTTGGAGGATTGAACTCAAGATCTAATGTCAAACATAACTTTATTTTAGTGGAAGTCCTTTGCCATTAACCATAGGCTCAATTGACAACAATATATTATTGTGACAGATTTTGACATTAAATTTTGGAGTTAATTAATTTTTAAAAAAAAAAGGGTTTAATTAAAATTTTTAAAAATAAAACTTAGAGAACTAATGAAAATTTCAAAAAAAAAAAAAGAGTAAAGCCTTCAATAAGTTAATATTTGATACATTTTCAGTAGGATATTTTATTTTTACAAATAAATTTAAAATATTATTCTTTACAAATTTAAAATTTAATTTCTAAATTTTTATTTTTAAAAATCTAGTCTAAATAAAATATGTGTGACCGTAGCAATAGAGTTTGATAACTTTGAAATAATTTTTCAATAATAATAATAAAAAGGATCCATAAAAGATGCAAAAGGTTGAGAAAACTTTTGACTGCAATAGTGGGTAAGTTTAGTGTGTACACTTCTAAACTTTTGCTTTTCTTGATTCTATTTCTACTTACTATATATATATATATATCATTCATATTAATGATGTGGGGAAAAATTTATAAATAGTTACATTATTTATATTTGTTTGAAAGAAAAAAAATTATATTTTAATTTTTAATATTAATTTCATTATAGGGTTCTTAATGCTCTTTTTGATATAATGCCTAAAACTAATCATAATCCCTTCCCAACCCTTAAATAGGAGGATAACGAGCTTTAGTATACTCGAATCTACGTTGATACCAGTTAAACTAACATTCAATTAACTTATATTTTAACTTTTTAAGAGAGAGAAAGTAAAAATATCAGAAATGACAACACAAAGATTAGTCCATAAACAATAAAATAGTAATAGAACTTGAGTTTGAAGATATGTTTTGGCAAAAATAGGAAGATATAAGGGGATAATGGATCCCTTTGTCTCAACCCATTATTTGGTTTAATAGGTTTTGATGGTTCTCCATTGATAACAGTTTGGTAATTCACTGTACATTTATATTTTTTAATGATTTTTTTATCAAAATTGAAAACATAAAAACTCAATTGAGTCCATCATAGGTCTTATTTTCATCATCCCCACCAATCCTTTTATAAAAGCATTTTGAAAGGAAGAAATAAGTACTCCCTTAAACTGACTTATAATCACTTTTAGCACATATCTTATAAGCGACATTGCATTGTAGGTTTGTACTGACGAATTGAGTCAGGATTAGATTTCTTGGGAATTAATGTGATGAATGTCATGTTTTTTTGTTCAAGAAGACTTTTGAGTTAAGGAAAGATAAAGTTGTATCAACCACAGTTTCTCCCACTAGATCCCAATTCTTTTTATAGAACACAGCAGGCTTACCATCGGGTTCAAAGGCTTTGTTAGATCCCTATTTCAAACACTGCTTTCCAAATTTAGGAATGTTTTTAGTACCAGACAAATAGTCAAATTATTAAAAAATCAATAATTTTTTTTATAAATTATAATATCTGATTCAACGATTAGTTTGTATAAATTCGTGAATCAATTAATTTTTTACTTTATTCCAGATTGATGTACCGAATGGTTTCAATCCAATCAACTAATATGATTCTGTAAACATTGAAGTATGGAGCTTCCAAGGTTGATAGTTGTGGAGTAGTTAAGCTTGAGTACAATAATTTGATTATAAGCTCTCAATTTTGATACATGCATAGATTGAGTGAAATTTATTAAATTAAATTCACTAAAACTGTCAATTTTCAATTCTAGAAAATCAGTTGACTTGCGACGCATTTTTTGAATAGGATTCTGACATTTATGGGTTGAGATGTCTTCTGATTGATGATAAATGTGTCTCTTAACTTCGAAACACACTTTGAATCACTTGATTTTGAGTTCAAGAGCTCAAGTTATGGTCGTTCTAGTGAAGATTATGCGTGCAAATATTTCTGGATGAGATTATTATGAGAATTACGAGTCTTAGACTTTGATTCATGTTTAAATCATATCGGGTTTGATTCATACGCGTGCAAAAATATTCCAAAATTCAGAATAAATAAATATCAAAAATTAAAACTTAATAAATGCAATATTTGGCTTATATATAATCAAAATTATATCTTAAAATCGAACTCAATATGATTTAGACATAAATCAAAGTCTAAAACTCATCATTCACGCAATTGTCCCATCCAAAATTTTTCTGCAAACGCAATCTTTACTAAAACGACCATAACTTGAGATTCTAAATTTAAACTTTACTAAAACGACCATAACTTGAGATTTTAAATTTAAACTTTACTAAAACGACCATAACTTGAGATTCTAAATTTAAAATCAAGTGATTCAAAATATATTTCGAAACTAAGAGATAACTCTAACATTCTTCAGAAGACATTTCAACCAAAAAAACATTACAATTATGTGATAAAACCTTGTATTCGTTTCCCCTTCACAAATCCAATTAACTTTGAAACCACATAACAACAATTTTCTCATGTAAACTTTTGTAAGACAAAATTAAAACTATCAGCACCAAAATAACACACCTAGGCAACCTCGTAAAAGCACCATACAAAGCATATATATGTTTAATAATTTTTTTAGTGTGTAAGTTTGACACTCTTTTAAATATGATACATATATTTTAGGAATTAGGGTTTTAGAATTTAGATTTAGATTTCGAAAATGGTGTAAATTGAATGGTAAAGTATTTAAAAATTTAACATGCATGCTAAGTTTAGAACTTGGATTTGGATGTAGATTTCCGATTATATACATTAGAATTATGATAAGTGTCAATTTTAAAGTTTAGTATTTTATTAAAGTTTTTCAAGACGTTTTGAACTCTCAGATTTTTTATGAATACTTTTAAATAAATGATTAAATGTTTTTAAAAAAATATTTTTATTTTTACTTTAATTTTTATTAAAGGGTTTTAACAAATTGAGTAAATCTTGAGGGTGACATTTTTTGTAAAGAGGAAAGAATTGTAACGTCCCAAAATTTTCGATTTTGGATTTCGCATTGAATCGAATTAGTTCGGTAGGTTTCAAATTTTGTAGATTTAATCTCTTTATTGTGTAGATTTTAAATTTTGGTCTAATTGTTAATTATGCTATTTCTTTTAAATTTGTTGCTGTGACATTTTAAAATAAAAAAAATTCACTCGATAGCCATATATTTAAAAAATGACATTATAATTAGACTTGAACTTTAAAATTTTAAAAATAAAAAAAATTAAATTTCTAAAAATAAAAATATAAAGTCTAAGTTTTAAATTTTTAAAAAGTGTAAGGACTTATAACATATTTTAACTTGAAATGTGCATAGATCTATCACTATCTCTCTGTTGATTGCAAAAGACACAGTTATAATAAAACCATATTTAACCCAATTTTCTTGCATCATAACGGAAATCCGGTAAGTAAATGAATTAACAACAAAGCCTCGTGGGATATGTACTGTGCATTTAAATGTTTATTTTTGCCTTTATATATAAGACATAAAACAAATTAGTCTTCAATATTTATATATTTATTCAATTTAATCTTTACTCTTTTATTTGGACTAATTTGGCACTTAACATTTCATTATTGACATGATACTATTTTTATCTTATTTACCATATTAGTAAATAAATTAAAAATGATAAAAAAATCAAAAAAATAAAATTATAGAATTGCTAGAATGGTGATTTAAGAAGGTTGAGATTGAGTTTCAGTGCAGTGTAGATTATGTGTCATTTGTGACCGCTGCTCTTGTGCTGAAGAGAAGTATAGAACGTCGGCGAAGCCTCCCCACCGTTGAATTCCCTATCTCATATGTGTAGTGGTAGAATGGCGTTTGTTGTGATGGGATGTGATAGATTGATGGATACAATAAAAAATTCTTTTTCATATATGTTTCGAGGATGGTGTGAATATAATATATATTGTTTTTTTAATTAAATCATAAGATTAAACTTCACCTTATTTTTGTAATTGTTGATTAATTTTTAACGATTTCATTATAAGTTCTGATTATATCTAATTTTTTACATAATACTTAGAACAATTTATAACCCCTTCTCAACCCATAATAAATAGGAGGATAATGCGTTGAACGTACTCGAACCTACGTCCCCTTACATTGACAACAATATTTATACCAATCGAGACTCAATCAACATCTAATAACTTTAATTTTAACATAGATAACAAGCTGCTTATTCTTAAAGTCTTTCAAATCATTATGTTTTTTTTTTCTCTTTTGTTTTTTTAGCATTATTCGTCAAAAGGTATGAAAGGATACATTTTGTAATGCATGCAATGTTTTACCATCATCAATCATTATTTTCTCTTTTTCCTGACAATCTTTAGAAAAAAAAAAATTTACTTTTTTTTTTAAACTTAAAAAGGCTTAATCTTGAATTGCAATAGATTTTAGGTTTATTTTTTTAGAATTTAAAAATTAATATATCAAATTTGGTAATATTTTTGCAAATAAAATTTGAAAAAGAATTTCGATAAAATGAAATTTTGATTGATATTAAATTTTGGGTATCACTTATCCTTTTTGGTTATAAAAAAAATAGTAACACTCTTAAATTAAACGTTTGTTCATTTTATTAGTTTAGTAATATCTAATATATTTACATTTATTATTACAATGATATTTTTCAAGAGAAAAACAAATGAGCAAAGGTATATCATTACAATATCATTCTACTTTTTTTTTATTAGTTTATATGGTTTTGTTTTTTTTATATATATAGAGTGATAAAAGTGTTTTCGGATAGATTTAATTATGGGTTGAGTCATTCGTTTAGGTTCGAAGGCTCACAAAAAAAGCGGGTAGGTTTGAGTAAAAATATAGGTCTAAAAAATGGGTCAAGCCTCAAGTAAGACTTTTTGACTCGGGATCGGCCCAACCTGACCCTAATCAACTGTTTTGCTATTGTTTTGTTGTCATTTCGCTATTATATTTTTACTATTTTGTTGTTATTGCTTTGATATTGAATAACTCTTGTTTTATTGTTAATTTTGTTACTATTTTTCAAGTATTTGTTTATTAAGTTGCAACTCTCTTAGTGTTATTTAAGTATAAAGCCTTTTTTGTGATGTATTTTCAATTTGTTGGGAAATATTTATTCTAATATTTTTAGTGTATTTGATGTATTATATTTTTAAAATTTATTTTTATATATAAAAAATAATTTTAACAAATTAATATGGGCAAGCCGGGTAGGACTCGGGTTTAGCATTTTTAATATGAGTTGACCTTGGGCAAAATTTTAAACTCATCTTTTAAATTGAACCTAGGCCTAAAAAACGAACCTAAAATTTTATATCGACTCAACTCAAACCCGATCCAATCTGACTCAAACTTAAAACTTGATTAGAATTTCATTTCAACAAAAATTCCTTTATAATTACACCCCCAACAGTTATATGTTTAAATAATGGAAGTGATTTGATTTCCTCATACATTAATTTCTAAATGCTTACGTAAGCCTATGTTTGTTTGGACTGCATAAACCATTAAATTAATCTTGCCACTTCACTGACACTGTTAACACTAACAACTCTAGTTCAAGTGCATGCATGCAACGGGTTTGGTAGCTAATTTAATGCATTATACTGAATTATTAATAATTAATTTTTTCATATTTTCTTATAGTAATTTTTTAAAGTTATTATTATTTATTTCTTAAAGTATTTACTGAAGTGAATCCAGTAATTAATCATTCAGACATTTTATATGTCTATTAAGGGATAGATACTGATCACGAGTTTTAAAACTGCCCCATACTCAAAATGAGGATCGAACCCTCGACTATTGATTAAAGTAGAAAAGACTCTTACCATCTCACTTACCTCTCATAATTTTAATTAAGCTATTATTGATAATAAAGCTGCCGTTGAGACTTCAATGGGTCACCAATTAGGTTATACAATAAAATAGTTTGTTTCAAATTAAGATAATTTTGATTTTAAGATAATTTGTAAAAACAAAGAATAAATTATATGTATTTTTTGCATTTTACCTATTTAATAGGAAAAAATTGATAAATTTTAAGATACTATGTTTAAGTTTTATTATGTGCAAGTTTGATATTTGTATTGGAGTTGTGTTAGTGTATATAAATATAATTATTGAATATGATTGTAATTGTCATCAGAGGCTATTCTAGGGGGGCTGGCATGGGCCTCGGCCTTCTTAAAATGACATATTTTCATTTAGGCTCTCTAAATCTTTTTAAAATTTTAAATTAGTAAAAGTAAAACTGCACTTTGGCCCTCCCTAAAATTATAAAATTCAATTTAGTATTTTAAAAATTATGAAGATATAAACTATAAAAAATTAAAATTTCATTCGCCTCCTAAAAAATTATTCTGGCTTCGCCCTTGATTGTCATATGATTTTATTATATTTTTAAAAGGTATGATATCTATGTTATTTTTGTTTATTAGGCTTAAATGTAAAATTGGTTCTCAAACTATATCATTTCTCTCAGGGCGCTATTATGGAGTTGGCAAGGGCCTTGGTCCCGTAAAATAGAAAATTACATATTTGGCCATATAAATTTTATAAATTTATAAGTTAGTACATCGTAAATTTGTACTTTGATCTCCAAATGATAAATTTTTAATTTAATCCTTTAAAAATATAAAGTTCTGGGTTAATAAAATGGTGAAATTATATTTTAGATCTCTAAAACACTTGTAACTTAATTCCATCTTGTAGAAAAAGAAATTGGCTTAGCTCCTTGGTTTTTTAGTTGGGGAGTTGAATTTTTTTTGTCAAAATTGATACTTAAACTATAAATTTACACGATACCAACCAATTAAATTATAACACGTGATACATTTTTGTCAAATATGGAATAATTATCTATAATTTAATTGAAATTAATAAATTAAGTATCAAGTTAAATAAATGTAACACAAAACTTATGACTGTGATTCAACTTTTGGCAAGTGGGGCCTTAGTGTCCCCAAGTCATGTAAACTAGTAATTCATCATTTTCACAGCTTTGTTGAAAATTTGTTAAGTAAAGAAGTAAACCTAATCATTCGACTCCGAAAGATGTGACAAATTAATCCAATTTTCTCAATGAAAAAAAAAATTTCATATTTGGGTCCCAATTCATTATATTCTTAAAGGGATATACTTTTCTTCATGGCAGAGTTAACCCAATATTCATTGCTTCTTCATCATGGCAATGCCATTGCCTTTACTAACATCAAATAGTATTTATGTTCCAATGATTTGGCCAACCCTATCCCACCTATCTCCCAACTTCCATCACTACCCAATCTCTCTATCTTTTTTATTAGCCATATAAAGGAGTGAATATGTGTGATCCATTTCATTAAATTTTAAAACACAAAGGTTCTTGTGCCCCTCACTTACATTTTAAAACGATATGCATTCCTTTAATTCCTTAAAAAAATTGAAGTAAATTTAAAGTTTTAAAATTTAATTTTGACCTTTTTAAAATTAAAAATTTTATAGTTTAATCCTTTCAGAAATTGTAAATTTTACAGTTTTTTAGTATATTTGTCATTAACTCACACACTATCAGTAAGATTAAATCATTACCAGTTTACACATTATAAAAATGGTTGTCCTTGTGATTTAAACCCATGAAGTGAGTTTTTAAATAATACCCGGTGTCGCTAGGCTAAGAGTTGATAGTTTTTTATATTATTAATACAATAATAACGTTATATTTTAACCCTTTCAAAAATTTATAACTCATATACGATTTCGAAAAGATATTTTTCAACTTAGCCTCTGAGTTAAAGTTTTTAATTCCGTAAGTGGGTTAAAAAACGACCACGTCCTTTTTTTTTAATATATTAAAAACATGTAATGATTTTTTAACTTCCATTTGTGTCACGTAATTAGATTTAAATAATATTGTTTTTAAAGTTATAATTATATAATAAATTAATTAAGGGTTGAAACTTTTGTGTTGGGCTTGGCCAACCTTTTTTTTTACAGTAAACAAATGTCATTTTAATCATAAATATATTAGAAACGACAAAAGAGTGATTAAAGGCATATTTATTAGTAATAAGATGTTAAAATTAACTTTTTTTAATGGACGATATTTATGACTTTGACCATAAAATATAACTTAGACTATAGGTAATTAATTTCCCCTCTTTTTTTACTGTCCTGTTTAGAAGATTTGCTAAGAGGCTTAAGTTGTTAGTTAATGTAGGAGAACGTGAATTTGAATATATTGAAGTGCATTATCATTTTATTTATAGGTTGAGAAGGGACTATTGGTAGTTCTAGGTATTGTCTTTAAAAGAGCAGATATGATTAGAACCTATAGTGAAATTGTTTAAAAAAAAATTAAAAGTGAATTTATTCATGAATTGAGTCGTAATATAATTTTTTTATGTAATATTAAAAAGCTATATATAGATAAGTTTAAATAAAAATACTTTTTATTTTTAATTAATAAATAGTAATTCAAGTTGGGTTGAGCCAATCTAACATCATGTGTGAATAATATGTTTTTCATTATAATATATTTACGAACTTGATTTGGGTTAAGCTTCGGAGAGGAAAAGAAATGATTGATTATAATATATTTTTCGTCATATATTTAATAAAATAATTTATGTAGAATATTAACATTAAAAAAAATGGCATTTCACATACTAAAAACATTTTCTTTTCTCAAATTTTCTCTTGAATTGGGAGACAAAATTGAGTATTTCAAAAGAAATAAAGGAATATTTAACCTTTGTTTTTTCCCCTTGAATAATAATAAAAAAGTTACCCAAATAAGGGAAGAGTCTTACTTTTCCTTCATTTCCTTTCCTTTCTCTAGTTGTGATGCAATCCAAACATAGGATAACAGCAAATTTTTCTTATCAAAGCTCAAGAAGGGTTTGACTAGATAGGAGGACCGGTAGTTTAATTTTTCAACAAATCAACTTAGCAAGCAAGGGCGAAATTAAGAATTGTGTAATAAGAAGCCAAATTAAAAAGTTAAGGGATGAAACTGAATATGTTATAGTATGCTTAAACTAGTTTTTGAACTTTTGAGAGGGTTAAAATTGGATTTTTTTTTCTTTAAACAAAGAGATTGAATTGAATTGTTAGTAGTTCAGAGTTGCAATTGTACCTTTTGATCAAGGGAAGCGAATGCCCCTACATGTGTCACATACCCATTACCCTCTTCTTGAAAGACATGTGTGATAGGATATGCAAACTTAATCGCTTATATGCCTTAAAACCATTTTGGATGTATAATACACTCGCTTATATACCCAAAGGACTTCCCTCTCATTTCTAAGGTGGGATTAATGCATCTTACCTATTCCTTTAGAATGTTTGACATGACATTATCCCACTCAATCTTGTGATGCCCTTATCATGAACTTCTCAATTTTTTACTACCCTATTCTAGGGATTTCGTGTAATGTCATGGTTGGTTTACCTTACCTACCCACTCGTTGGGGTGCTTTGCATGGAATCATGTAGGCAAGGTAGTCTCTAAAGTCTAGATTCTATTCCATGATCAACATTCCGCCCTATGGATCGACAGTAGAGTTGGCCTATTGGTTAGCACTTTATTTTTTTTTCTAATAAGCAATGACACCTAAACTTCACTTCACAACAACCATTTCGAGTGAAGTGCTAAATAAGAGCATCATCACTATGAGGAAGGCCAATCAAAATGGACAAGAAAATCTTTGCTTATTCTTCATTGGAAAAATAATCAACCTTATATTGCTTCGAAACTTTATTTTCCACATTAATGAGCTAGGAAACAAATAGGCTATTGCTCTATTGGGTGGGTTTTGACAACCTTCTATCTTGCCAAATGGCATTTTTATTGTCGCTATTCATATTCCATCGAGTTCTAATTTTCAAAATCTCAATGTTGCCAGTTAAGCTTTGTAATACCCACAAACTTCTAATTGAAGTCCTTCGTTCAATATTGTCGGTTGTTGTTTTTGAAAGGTAAGTTCATATGAAACTTATTATGTTAATTTTAATTATTTAAGTGTTGTAATATCTTGGTTGTTAATTAAGTTGTTGTGAAAATGTTAGATTTTAAAATCGAATGGATTAAATTGTAAAGTATGTAATATAAAACGATATTGAATAAAAATGTCTCATTAGATGGTTATAAAATGTTTATATAGTAAAACAATATGTATAAATGATGATATTAAAGAGAATAAAATGTATTAATACAGAACAATGCTGTGAGAATTTAGTAAATATTTACGATACAAATGGCAAATCATTACCATTTTAAAGGAATTAGGTGCTGGTCAGGGACTACTTTATCGAAGGCTAAGATCCAACATTTGTTACGGATTCTCTACAGCTTGTGCGAGCAGCACTGAATAGAGTTAGCATAACAACTTCGACCCACAACTTGTGAGAGTAGACCCAAATTATATGAACCGGGTGCTGGTCATGGACTTCGTTATCGATGGTTAAGATCCAACATATGTTGCAGATTCTCTACAGCTTGTGCGAGCAACATCGAATAACACTTATATGAATAATCCCGACCTACAGCTTGTGTGAGCAACTTATATGTTACAACTTGTGTGAGCAATCTAGTTCTAAGTATCTGAAATTAATTTACTATAGTTCTCCGAGCAAATATATTGACAAGTTGATAAAGAAATGGTTGGAAAGACTGATAAGGAACTCAGTTGACATGTTTGTAATATCATATAAGTTGGAATGATATAGTACTATTTGGTATATGTATATGATCTAAACACTTTGATGTTATGGTACTAATATGTTAACTTGATGATGGTTTTTTTAAATTGTATAAATAGGCTTAAGAAAGTCAAAGTATTACCATGTTGTGCATCTTTGAGTTTCTATTGATTAATTGATATAAAACTTAGGTAAGTTGAGTTAAATTTCGAATGGATTTACTAAGTATTTGTTATACTTATCATTGACCCCAATTACTTGTAGATTGTTGATCGAGGAGCGTAACGATCAGATCACTTTGGAGCTCACATTATCCATCTCCTGTTTTGGTAGCCTTTTGATCTTTTTGAGTTCGATTATATATAGCATGTACTTAGGAGTGTCATAGTATCTTATAATGTTTGTTTTGTTTGGAACTCTACTTGAATTGAACTTATGTGTAAATGGAAATGATATATGTATGCATATTAGAGAACATGATGCGTTATATTTGTTTGGTTCTTAATGTTTGATATATTGAATATGAATTGACTTGAGAAGGTGAATGTTGAATAGCTTGAAATGTTATAAATAGTTTTGATGTAAATTGGTGCGAAATGTGGCATATTGGTTCATATGTTGGAATGGTGTTCAAATGGTATGTGTTTGGTATGAAATTGGTATGAATTGTGCAAGTATAAGTTGTGTTAAGTGTTTTCTTTGAGTTGAATTGGATGATGATTGAAATGAGTATAAATGACTTATTTTTGCACCAAACAGATTCCTCATCCCGATGTCGTTTTCCTCTCGTTGCAACGTCAATCAACAGCTTGTGACGTCCCGACGTCAAGTGGTCTGACATTGTGACGTGACATACTGTTTTGGCAACATCGTGATGAGGGGAAGTCTCGTCACAATGTTGTTCTAAAATTTTGAAATCTTTGTGGTTTAGTCCTTGTTCAAATCTGGGTCAACTTTTAAGTTTACGAAAGCTTGTATAAAGCTCGGGAAAAGTTTAAATCTGTACTAAATGACTTATATGATGATAGTTAATGATTTTTTATTCGAATTATCGAAATGGGAGAGGGGTGTTACACACACATATATAAGCGAGGTGGTTGTTTTGGTAACTATGTTTTTTTTGCATATTTGAATGCATGAAATGGTTAATTTGGGGCCCTGGGGCCAAATGTTTTTTAATAGGCTAGGTTGGAAGCTTTGGAAAGCAAGGAGTTAGTGGTCTATTTCCGTCGTCGTGATACCATAACCTCAATGTCGCGATATTGGTCCTGTTTTATTTTGAAAACTTTGCAATTTGGTCCTTAGATTGGGAAGTTTGGGTACTGTCTTCGAAGTCACAATACCAAGCCCTGGAAACCGCGACACCCACTTGACATACTTTGAAAACTTTCAGTTTAGTCCTAGTTCAATCTCGACATGGAGTTGAGCTATTGTAAGCTCGTATATGACAAAAAATGATTATATATATATATATATATTATTTTTTTTACAATTGTAGTACTTAGAAATTAATGATTAATGATGAAATTTGTTTGTAATCATTCGTAGTTGCTTTGGCAACAAATGTGACATCCTAAAGCTCAGACCTGACAATCGGGTCGGGTATGGGGTGTTCAATGCACTTTTGAGGCATAAAATGGGATAAAATGATAGTTTAGGTACTGATAAAAGTACCATGGACGCCCCTATACTAGGAGTCGAATTGCATTTTTTCCCTTCTACTAAAAAAAAAAAAAGCAAATTAGTCCTTATATGTTGATCAAAGAGCAAACTAGCCCTTTTATAAAAATTCCTTTCATTTCTACCATTAAAAATTGATCTCTGTACATCAACATAAGGTATACGTGGCACACTACTTGATTATTCTGTTAGCCACGCTAGTTTTTAATAGTACAAATTGATGAAATTTTAACAGAAAGCATCAATTTACTCTTTGATCTAACGTATAGGGACTAATTTGCTCATTTTTTTAGTAGAAGGAAAAATTGCAATCTGGCTCCTAGTACATGAGTCGCCATGATACTTTTATTTTTAGGTATCACTTCTAACCAAAAAAAACCGAAAATAAAGTATAGTTTACAGTTCAATTTTGTAGATGAAACTTATTCTTTTTTTCTTTTTTGGCATTGAAGGTGAAAGAAGTAAGAGGACAAAGATTAAGACAAAAGGCTTAGAGAGTGAGCTGGAAAAAAAAACAGTAACTCAACTAATATGCGGCACGCTTTTATTAGATGTCGTACACTTTTTAGAGATAAAATGAGACAAAATGATAGTTTAAGTATCATTTTTATAAAAAAAAAACTTTTCAAGTATCAAACTGAAAACCGAGTATAGTTTAAGGATCAAATTTATAAATAAAACATAATATTTCTTCTTCTTCTTTTGGCATCGAGGGTGAAAGAAGTGAGTAAAAAGACGAAGATTAAGACAAAAGGGTTATGAAGCATTGGAGATAAAAGAGAGAGAGAGAGAGGAGCAATAATGCAATGTAGGATAGGAGACAGAGTGTTGCTTTTTGGGGTACTACTTGGGGAATAAAATGTTGTCTCTCTCTTTCTACAAGGATTGGCGTGAAGGTGAACAACAACAACAAACCCACCCTGCCTTTCTCTTTTGGATAAACACATTATTGAATGTACATTTTCACCTTTATATATTAATTTACAATATTATAATAATAAAAAGAGAGAATACTTACAATTACAACTTTTCTTTTCCCTCCTTCTCTAACTTTTTCTCTTTACTCCTTTTTTTGAATTTCTCTGCCTTTGTTTGTCCATTCAAAGGAGGGAAAAAAAGGAAAGAGAAGCAACTTCTCTCACTTCCTTTCTTTCTTTAATTTTTGAAATGTGGGTCTTAGTTGGGTCTTTCCTTTTTCTTTTCTTCACTTTCTTTTATAAATGCAACCACTTTACCATCTTTATTTTTATTTCTACCAGTCTTTCTCATTTAGTAATTACCATAATTACAATGTAAGTGAATCAATCCAATTTTTAAGGGGTTAATATGTGATTATACCTTTTTTTAAAGAGACCATTTCAAGGACCAAGGTCACTCCTTTCCTTTGTATTTGCTCCTCCTAAGTGATCTACAAACACAATATATATTTAAAATTACAATTATATTTGTAGTTTTGATCCTGATCAATCATCACAAGTATTAAATTGAATAACTAATTAATCAAATGAACAATGGAATGAACAAGGATCAAGCAATGTCCTTGGCACTCCAAAATTGATAAATTTGTTTTTTAATCTATTCAAAAACTATTATTCATTCCAACCTCCTAAAACAATTTTCTATTTCATCCCAAAACAACGAGAAATTATTTTATAGACCATTCCCACCACATTATTTATGATCCCTATTCAATTATTTAATGATATTTTAACAATTTTTTTCATATCATTAATACCTAATTTTGATCATTTTCTTTTATCGTGAAATAATGTAATGAAAATAATCCATAAAATAATTCCTTCTCAACTTCCATCGCATTTGATTATAATAACTATATGATAACGTTTACGGAGCAACCATCACCTGACTTAATCTACCAATGTTGTATACAAGAAATCATGTTATTAGCTAATTCTCTATTAATTTAGGCATGCTTGTAAATATGAATGTATATATAAACGTGCAGCACTGTGACTAGAGAAAAAAGGAACATGGTTAAGATTGATCAGATCTTCTTTTGCAGCTTTTTCATCGTCTTGGGGTTGAAAAGAAAAAGAAAGAAAATTATTTATATATTATTATTTTATGATATGTTTTCATCATGCCATGAAAGTTTTACTACTCTCCATATGCATATAGACTTTGAGGATATTTTTTTGCGAGTCCCAACAAGTGCAGTGAATGTTTTGTATTAATCAAATAATCACTTTTTTGTTTTAATAAACGAAATCATTCCTTTGTTATTTATCTATTTATTTATTATCATGGGAAACCAAAAAAAGAAAATCTTAATTAGAGTTACCTTTAGGGTATTAAAAGATGGTGCAGTCTCTGTGTGTGTGTGTGGGAGAGAGAAAAGAAAGATAGGAAGTGGAATTGAAAAGCTAAAAAAAGCTGCCCTCAATTTTAAAAAAGAAAAAAAAAATGTGAATGTAATTGTAAGGTTAAATTTTGTCAATTTAGTATATTAGACTTACAATTTAAATTTATTTAATTCCTTTTTAATATTATAAGGATTAAATTGAACATTTTTTTAATTTCATTGCTGCTAAGTTTTCTTTTAAAAGTAAGTACAGGGACTGAGTTTCGAATTTGTGAAGTGTATAAAAAACGAAGGGTTTCGTCTATTTGTGTTGTATATTGGTTCTAAAACTATACTATAAGCTCTCCTTTCCAAAAACTTTCAAAAATATATATATTTTGGTTCTTTGTTTTTCATTTTCAGATTCATATTCGTCTATTTTAAGCTTACAACAACTGGTTCATTTTGTTCTAAGCTTTTAAGAGAAAAATAAAGGCAAATAGGGGTGTGGGGGTGGTGAGTATATTGCATAAGAGAGGAAAGTTAGTGAAAAATTTTGAGAAGAGCACAAGTTTTTTTCATTTGGGGGTGGTGTGGGGGGTGGGTTTTAGCCAAGTGATGCGCTCAGGTGCCTGTACGGTTCAGCAGACCCTCACAGCAGAGGCTGCTTCAATATTGAAGCATTCTCTTAGCTTAGCCAGAAGGAGAGGCCATGCACAAGTGACTCCTCTTCATGTGGCTGCCACTTTGTTAAGCACAAGGGCTAGCCTATTAAGAAGGGCTTGTCTTAAATCACAGCAGCCTCAGTTATCTTCCTCACATCCACTTCAATGTAGAGCACTTGAGCTTTGTTTCAATGTAGCTCTTAACAGGCTACCAACCACACCAGGACCAATCCTTCATGGTCAACCTTCTTTATCAAATGCTTTAGTTGCTGCACTTAAAAGAGCACAAGCACATCAAAGAAGGGGTTGTATTGAACAACAACAATCACAACAGCCTATACTCACCATTAAAGTTGAGTTAGAGCAGCTTATTATTTCTATACTTGATGATCCTAGTGTTAGTAGGGTTATGAGAGAAGCTGGTTTTTCAAGCACTGTTGTTAAAGCCAACATTGAAGATTCTTCTTCATCACCTTCATCCGTGTTTCAATGTTATAACACTACTTCTGGTTCTGGTGGTGTTTTTTCTTCACCTTGTTCACCTTCTCAAACTCATTTCTTGTCTTATGAACAAAACCCATTTTTCTTTTCACCTTCAAAGAAACTTTTAACCAACTACATACCAGATTCAGCTTCTTTGAAACAAGACATCAAGTTGGTGTTTGAGGTTTTGTTAAGGAAGAGCAAGAGGAGGAACAGTGTTATAGTTGGTGATTGTGTGTCTACAACCGAAAGTCTTGTATCCGAACTAACATCAAGAGTTGAGAAAGGTGATGTTCCGGATGAAATGAAACATGTTCGGTTCCTTAAATTTTATTTCTCACCTATGTCTTTAAAGTTCATGAAAAGAGAGGATGTTGAGAAACATGTTTGTGATTTGAAAAGAAGAGTGGATTCCATTGTAGCCGAAGGCGGTGCTATTATTTATACAGGTGATTTAAAATGGACTGTTGTTGAAGAAGGTGAAATCAATGGTTACAATGCAGCTGATCATTTAGTTACTGAACTAGGAAGGTTGATTTCAGATTATTACATGTCAAACAAGGTCTGGTTAGTGGCAACTGCAAGTTACCAAACATATTTAAGGTGTCAAATGAGACAACCTCCACTTGAGGTTCAATGGGCACTTCAAGCTGTTTCTGTTCCTACAGGTGGACTTAGTTTAAGCCTCCATGCTTCCAGGTTTGTTCCTTTTCTCCATTAATATTCCTTGTTCTTTTTGGTTCTTGTTTTTATCTTCTAGTTATGATCTGTAAAAAGACATATGAATCATTGTCCATGCATTGTATTATTACCATGCTTTGTCGGATATAGCCGCTGCATAAAATCAAAAGAAAAAGTAAAAAAAAAAAAAAGTTAAAAAGTTTTCACGTTTGTCTTTTCTTTTTTTCCTTTTTATGCTTTCTTTATGTCTTTGCTGTCTCATGTTTTGAAATTATTAATCTTCATTGACCATAACACGAATAATCTTGATGTTTGCAGTTGCCATGATACAAAAATGGTGTTCAGTGAGATGGAAAAGAAGCAATTTGAGCATGAGAAACTTACATGTTGTGCTGAATGTAGTTCAAATTACGAGAAAGATGTACAGTCGTTTAAATCTAGTGGTGGCTTGCCACCATGGATGCATGTTCATGGTAGTAACAACAGTGACAGTCAAAAGGTAAGAAGAATCTACAAGTTAAAACTCATTTTGGGTCTCTTTTTTTTTTTTTTTTTGGTTTTAGAGTTTAATTGTGTCTGGTTTTTGCAGGATGAAATGGTTGAATTGAGGAGAAAATGGAACACATTATGTCACAGTTTACATAGAGGTAGATTGAACCAGAGCCAGTTGAGGTCCACCATGTACTACAACAACCAAGGTTATCCTTATGGTTCATCGTTCCCTTGGTGGCCTAGTCAAAGCAGTGGCTTAACCGATTCGGCTTCGATCTCTTTCATCGATTCGAAGCAGAATTCGGTGCCGAGATTCAGAAGGCAAAACTCATGCACCATTGAGCTCAATTTTGGTAATGTATCACCAAACTTGGATTCACTTAAAAACACTGAGGATAAAGAGGTGAAGGTCACACTTGCTCTTGGTAGTGATTCTCCAAGGACAAGTACTGGATTGTGTGAGCTTTTGCAAGGGAATCTGCCATGGCAATCTGAGATAATAAGTTCGATAGCTGAAGCATTGATGGGTTCAAAAAAAGAGACTTGGTTATTGATTGAAGGGAATGACATGATTGGCAAAAGAAGATTAGCACGTGTTGTTGCAGAATATGTGTTGGGGTCACCTGATTTGCTGCTGTACATCGACATGAAACACAACTATGAGACAACTCGATGTAATGAGAGGCTTAAAAGAGCATTTAGCAGGGATGAAAAGCTTGTGGTTATGGTGGAAAATGTTGACTTGGCTGATACACAGTGTTTAAAACTCCTAGCTGATAGATTTGAAGGTGGAGATGGTGGTGGTAGTAGCAGATCAATAATCATTTTAACCAAGTCCATTTCTTCTAGCTTTGAGGAACATTATGCCAAAAAGGACAACATTGTCATCGAGATGAAGCTCAACACCGACGGCTCTGATACCAACAAGAGAAAACACGAATGGGGCGGTTCAAACAAGACCAAAACACCAAGAACCGAACCAAGTTCCCACATTCTTGACCTCAACATGAAAGCAGCTGATGATGATGAAGAAGAAGAAGCTAATGAAAGTGGTGAAGTTAGTGACTTGACAGCTGATCTCCATGTCGGGTTTCTAGAACTGATCCAAAAACGCTACGTTCTCAACCAAACCGAAGGCCAACACAAGGAGATGAAAGAAGCTTTCATGGCCAAGTTCAAAAGGGTGGTAGAGGAGATATTTGGGGGTGAAAATAAGGTTAGCTTTAGTATTGAAGAGAGGGTACTGGAGGGGGTTTTAGTTGGCTCAAGTTATTTTGTGAATAGCTTATTTGAGAAATGGCTAAAAGACATTTTTCAAACAGGCTTACAAAATGTTAAAAAAAATGGAGGGGGAGGGGGTATAGATGAAATTAGATTAAGTTATGGGGGTATACTTGAAAAAGCAATGGAAAATGGATATATGGGGAGTTGCCTTCCCAAAAACATCCAAGTTTAGTTTCATGGAGTAAAAAATTTGGATTGGGGGGTTTTCTTATGTAAAATTCCTGACAATACCCAAAATGACCATAATGTCAGTTTGTGTAACTTTCATAGGATGTGTTTTTGTAATCTTTTTCTTTTCTTTTCATTAATTTTCAGTTCCTTTTGTTTTTTCTTAAACTTAGTAATTTAACTCTATTTAATTGCTGCATCAGAACTATTAATTTAATCATTAAATGACACATAAATTTTATATGATTATTGACACTTATCCATTGGATGTTCAATATGTGAACCTCACTCAGTTGCATCAATACTTACGACCAAAGAAGATAAAATTCTCCGTAACTCTTAAACACGTGTCAAAGGCTCGCCATAACTCAATAAATCTCTGACTTAACGGGACAACATAAATGCCAAGTAATGTTATTTATACTCTTTTCTCATGTAATGAAAATTATCCCATTAAAGCTTAGTAGATATACCACCCAATTCTAAATAAATATTATCTTTCATTTTTTTTATAACTGAGAAAGCGAAAAGGGATTGTTTAGGATTGAACCCAAATTCTCATACCTACAACATAATGATTTTTTCGTTAGGCCAAGAGATGATTGACGTTTAAAAACCTATATATATATATATATAAATTAACAAAAAAAAAGATAATTTATATATAAACAAAACAACATAAATTGCTTTTTTGGGTTAATTTATATATATATATAGGCATTTGATAAAGTTCCAAGACTTGGATTCCATAGTAGATAACAACTAACAAGTTTAACATAATTTAAAGAGATATAAAACAAAGAACATAATGATTACATTAGAAATTTAGAACCTTTCAAGTTCATCAATTTAATCATTATTAAGCTTTTCCATATTTAATTCCATAGCCCTTCTCTTTTTATGTTATTAGCAATAGTGAAGAACAAAAAGAAAGAACATAATAATGTCTATGTGCAAACAATGATGAATGTTTTGATGATAAACACCTAGCCAACTATCTCTACAATTATTGGTGCAATTTATTTTAATTAACAACATTCATCATAACTTGTAATTTTATTTATTTATTTATTTTTGACTGAGAAAAAGATACCATTTAAGTTTAATCTCTCATAATAAATTGTATTTTTAAAAAGAAAATATCAATAATAAATCCTTTTAGGATTTGTGATTATTACTCTCACTGATATTTTTAAGCATCGAGTTTCAATTTTCTCCTTAAAATAACTTTTTAATATATGTAGATCGAGGGCAAAAGTATTTTTGAGATCCTTATATTAAAAGTTAGATTGCATTTTATTTCATTTATTCAAAAAATCAATAAATTAATCGTTGTGTGTTATATCAAAGAGCAAACTGGTCATTTTTATTAAAATTTCATCTATTATTTTCATTGCTAGAAATTAGCGTGGCTGACAGATTTACCAGATAATTACATTTGGTCTATCACATGTGCCTCATTTTAACGTGCAATGACTGATTTTTAATAATAGAAATTGATGAAACTTTTAACAAAATAACCACTTTGCTCTTTGAATCTAATGCATATGGATTAATTTGCTATTTTTTGAATAGAAAAAACAAAATTCAATCTAACTTCTAATACAAATACCTCCATGAAACTTTTACCGATTTACAATTTTCACTCCCACTAATATTTACGAACTTCAAACCCAGATTCTCTCCCAAAAACAACTTCTTAATACATATAGTTTAAGGTGGGAAACTTTTTGAAGAAAATATTATCTTGATGAAAATTGTTAATAGATTCATTTGACTGTAATCAATGCTCATTTATAAGTTGATCATCATAACCAAGTCAAAAAGGAGCAACCCAAATTCATAAATATATAATATAAATTAGGCAATCCCACTTTTGAAAATAATTTCATTAGCCTACACATTGCACCATTATTCTGACTTTTGATGGAAATTATGAAATCATCAAACGGCGGAAAGTGGGGCCAGTCTTCCAATCATACATACTATCAAAACACTATTATTCCATCTCTTTTTAGTCCATTCTATTAATAATCATTAATTACTATTAAGGGTTTTTAATAAATAGTAGGGTAAACTACCTCCAAGACTACTGAATTATTAGTAAATTTACGTTTTAATCATTTAATTTTAAAATGTTACAAAACGGTCATCAAGTTATTTGAAATTTTTTATTTAATTTATTGGATAGTTAAGTTTTTTCTTTTAAAATCTGACCAAAGAGTTCCAAGGAATGATTTCACAATTGGTATATGGTGGATACCCATCAACGAGTAGAAAAACCAAGCTGATCTAATGGTTAATGTCGAAGATAAAAGAAAAAAGTTATTTGGATTTTGGTTCACAGATTCGTGACGTTTAAAGTTGTTTCATGAAAAAAAATTGAACTGTAGAAGAGAAGGAAAATGAGAACTTTCGACTAGTGCAAGTCATGCAACAACGATTTTAATAACCTAGTGACTTAAATGAAAACTTTTGAATAGTTTAATGACCATTTTATAATTTTTAAAGTTAAGTGACTAAAGCGTAAACTTATAAATAGTTTAGTGATCTCGAGCGTAATTCACCCTCTCTAATTATTAATAATAAATAATAATTTAAAAATCTTTATTTTAGCACTTATTTGCTTTAGGAAAAGCCATCAAATAATGTGCTAGTATTGTATGAGGGAAAAGCTTTTATCTTTGATAGGGAAATGATGAATCTATTATACTATATACACATGTATATTTATATCATCAATAAATTAAATAGTAGTTGATTGGTAGACCCTTTAGAAATCAGAACAAATCTTCCTTGGATATTGATAAAGTTTCAATGGAAAAAGAGAAAAAATGATAAGCATTATCTAATTTTTTTTTGGGTGAATTACGAAAAGAGAGTAAAGTTTTAACAGTAATGTAACTAACGCGATTTAAACTCAAACTATACCTAAAGTGGTGAATATCTTGACCATTAGACCAATATACAAGATTAACATTATATAATATTTTTAAGTTTCATAGTTATAGCTGAACAAGAAAAAGGTTTTCTCTTGCATAATTGAACTTCCACCAAAATAGTGAAAAGGTAAGGTTTGTATGGTTTTAACAAAGAAATATTTTTGTTTCAGTTTTATTGGAAAGAAAAAAATAACATATTAAAAAATATATTTTGTCTAAAATTTTAAAAAGAATATTTTTAGAAAATAAAAATATGTAAAATTATAAATATTAAATTTTATTTTATTTTTATTATTTTTACTAATAATGATTATTGAAAAAGTTGAAAACAATAATTTTTTTTAATTTTCAAATTTAATTAATGTGTTGACTCTAGTTCATACTTATATAAAATTTCCTATCTTCATTCAAATCCATATGTAGGATTTTTTTTATATTTTATTATCATTTTTTATAAGAAAATATGTATCGAACATGTTTTTCAAAAAAGTAATAATTATTTTAAAAATAAAAAATAATTTCAGAAGCCAAATGAAATTCGATATTTTGGCTCTATATTTATTTTCTTAAAGATCACGAAAAAAACCATTAGGATAGGCATTGGTCCATTTAGTTACAAACTCAAATTTTGGATAACATATTATATTAAAAAATGAGTTTCAACAAAAAAAAAATATTGAGGTCCTCAAATTAGAGGTCATCATGGTCAGGCCTCAATAGATGTTAGGTCCATTTTTTAGTTCGGATATGATCTGATTTAAAAATGTGTTTAATTTTTTATTTAAACTCAATCAGGATAAAAATGCTAAAACTTAAGTTTAATTATATTAATTTTTTATATAAAAATAAATTTTAAAAATATAATATATCAAATACACTAAAAGAATTAAAATAAATATTTCCCAATAATTTGAAATTAAATTTTAAAAAAATATTTTATACTTAGATAACACTAAGTTAGTTACAACTTAGCAAACAAATAGCTCTAAAATAGTAACAAAATTAATAATAAAACAATAGTTAAACAATATCCAAACAATAACAATAAAATTGTAACAATATAATAGCAAAACGACACCAAAACAATGACAAATCAGTAGCAAAAAGTAACAAATGTTTCTTTTTTTTTTTTTTTACAAATTCAAGTCTGGGCTAAATTCGAGCCAAAAAAACTTACCTAAGGCTCGGTCCATTTAAAAAATTAGACTCTTTTTTTGCTCAAGTCCATTTTTTGGACCTATATTTTTGTCAAACCCTCTTACTTTTCAGGTAAATTTTCGAGATAGGCCGCTTGATCAGGTCTACCTCAAATCCCACATTATATAAATTATGCATGGCTTTTTATTTTTTAAAATTCTTACTATGTGTGAATCCTATTCAAATTTATTATATTTTGATTATGAATTGATTATAGTTATAAGAATGTACTAATTTAAAATTATAAATTTGTTTGTGCATTAAAGTGATTGATGCTGATTATAGTGTGATCCCCATTGCAACTATAATCGTAACCTTAGAAAAATAAGCTCGTTTTAACCAAACTCATTTCTCAATTTTATAATTATTCTCTATTTTATTTGTAAGTATCGAGTAATTTCTATAGTATGAAAATTAACTTGTTTATCTTTAAATTTTCCTTAAAATATAAAAAATAATTAAATACTAAATAAAAACAGGTTTTAAAAAATTAGAAACCGGAACATCATAGACAAACTAAAGAGATTTCAGTCATCCATGGAGGCTATTAAGTATTAAAACCCATTTCTAATACAACATAATTTATCAAATTTAAATTATTAATTAACGTTGTTTTACATAAAAACTAATTTGTATGCTGATAAAATGTTAACATCCCTGTCTATTAACCTAAGAATAACCATCATAATAATTCCGAGCATGATTCATGCTTGGTTAATTACTTCTTACTATTTTTAAGGTTACGATATTTTCTAAGTTTCTATATTTTTTTATATATATTTAAATTTAGTCTTCATATTTTTTATTATTAAAATTTTAATCCTTCTATTTTTTTAATTTAAGTCTATGTTAAAATTTTTATGTTAAATTTATTGGTCTAAACATTCTAAAATTTAAAAAAGCAATAACTCAACAATCGTGTGATAAAAAAAAAATATTGTAATAAATCTGAATTTAACAAAAAAAAAAAATTAACTATGTTAACAATTCTTCAAATTCACATCAGCATTTTAAATAGAACAAAATATTTACTCTAACCAATGGCATTTTAAACATTGAAATAAAAAATTATGTCAAAAATTAAAATATAGAAATTAAATCTCAAATTTTAGTATAGTACCCAAATTAAAATTTAACAATTTTTATATAATCTAAAAAATAGCATAACCAAAATTGAAATTTAACCATCATTATTAATGTAAAAAAAAAAACATTTTAAATAGAACAAAATATTTACTCTAACCTTACGCCTTCCTTTTTATATATAGTAGTATAGATAATTTATTTTTAAATTTAAAGTTTAAAATTATGTATAAGTGATTACACATAACATGATCAAATATGCAATATCCAAATCTGATAATATTCAAATCCGAAATGACTGAAACTTAAAACAATCAAAAGAAATGCACAATGGCTTTTACATCTATGAAGTAGCAAAATGTACATGGATGTTACATAACTTACAAAATTAGGAGGTAGGGAGTAGGGTAGGGAAATGCCTAAGCTTAAGAATGAACCATAAAAAAATATTTAAAAAGAGGATGCCAAATAAAAAGAAGGCAAAACTAATATATATATATATATATATATCAAATATGGGATATAGGATATAGCTTACCTATAGCTAGTTAAACCAAGAATGGCACTAAATCTAGGGACTGAGGGACCTAATCTACACCATATACAAAAGGATGTAATTGTAAAAGGAAATAAACTCTTCTCACCTAAAAAAAACATGAACCTCAAAGCAGGATGGTAACAATGGGTATTTTCAACTTATGAGCAAAGTGTACTCAAAGAAGGTATTTGGAAAATTAAAGAGTTGGAGAATCTTACAGTTCAAGGTCAAGAACTGGTTTTAGTCTTCTCTCCACTTCCATGTTTTGTAGATTGATCTCCTCCAGGATCATAGATAAAGCGGTTTTGCAAGATTCGTCATCTCTGAAAGCTAAGGTCCATCTCCCGTCAACTAGAGATTTTATCCTTGTTTCGCCGGGTGTACCGGATTTAGGAGCATCCAAGAAGGGTAATGTTGATGGACGGATACGTAAGTGTAGCCATCTTGCATGCTTATCATCTATTCTGGGCTGGAAGATTTTGAAGGCAAAAAGTATGAATGACATGGTATTCTACCTCAATATTCAAATCCTAAACAACCAAAAGTTGGATTACTTTGGCCTTTGGGTTTCACAACACTCGAGTTTGGTTGATGCCTTTCTTAGCTAAATTCGGGTCGAGTTCATTTTTTATGTATTAAGACTGAAACTAAGTTTCAAGCTGGTTTCAAATTTAGGTCGGCGCTCGAATTTATGGTACAGGTTGATTCGAGTCTGGGTCAAGTTTGATTTGTTTTGGTTGGGCAGGTATTTTGTGCTAGGTTTTGCCAGCTCTAGACACGAACTATAAAATGTACCAAGAACAACCTCAAGTCCTTCCCAGTTCCCACTCTCACTAGCACATCCATAAACATTTAATCAAGTGCATACAAGTTCTGCGGCATTTAGTATGAAATAAGCAACAGAATAAATAGCTCAGCTTACATTTGTACCAGCCAATGGTGCAGCAACACGAACTATTCCATAATTCTGCTTCAATGGTAACTCTTCAGCAAGAAGAACCCATCCTAATGGGCCCACAGAAACTGCTAGAAAGTGGAAATGACGTTCTTTGCCCCTTTCAAATGCAATTCGACAAGGCAGCGCATGAACTGCAATGGCAGTGACCAGAATTAGGGTACTAGAAATCTCAATTGCTAACAAGTGACCAATTTTCTGTAAAGAATAAGCACAGTGCATCACAAACACACATAATTACTGATAGAGCCAGCAGTACAAGAGACAGAACAGACCAAATTTTACTTCAGTGCCAGGCTTTGGACCTGAAACATCCAGACCAGCTGCCCTGGCACGGGATATTTCTGGTACATCAACTTGTGGCTGGATAGGAGGCTGTTCAGGCAAAGCCCTACCGAGGGAGAAAATTTGAAGTTGATGAAGCAGCACAAATACCTAATATAGAAAGGTTAGAAATATTTGCAACCTAATGCTGTAAAGCAATGCTGAAGGAATAAAAAGGCTAAACTACTAGTATTGTGATTAAAATATTAATGCAAACGTCCCGTTGTCTTCCCTTGTTCATTATTCATATGCATGTATTTTTATATCAGCTTATGAAAGCAAAAGAAAATGACATTTCTATAGTAGTAACACTAAAGATCATATATCCCGTAGTATTTACAGTTTTATCTATAGAGAAAGCGAATATACAAACCTTTACCAATTCACTCATCCTCTCACCAGCAGTGAAGGATGACTCAGCAGGAATATCTGTACATACAACAAAGAATATTCCACATTCAAGGAAAAATAAAAGAAACAAAGTTCAGAAAAATTATTCAAAACCATCCAATTTTCGAAGAACAGTTAATCCTACCTTCAGAATTCAATTTCTGAAATGGCAAAAGAATGCACTTGGGCTCCTTTCGAGGGGATGAAGCCTCAATAGCTACAATAAAGTATTTTAGTCAAAAACTTAACCAGTACCACCAAAATCACTATTTACAGCATTAACTTCTTAGAAGACTACCTCTTTTGCATTTTTTCCACTGATCACAAAGCACTGTTATAAGTAGATCGACCCAAATCCCTTTAGTCTCCAGTACAAGAGCACTTCTGCAGTTCCTATATGAGTCCTGCACATGATAAGAATGTTCATCAGTAGCACATACTGAAAAGAAATCTTACAATGTAGTAAATAAGTCAAGTGAGTACATTGAAGATGGTTGAGGAGGATGCTAAAGAGTTGGCATTTTTTCTTAAGTGTAGGTCTATATGATTTGTATATACATGTATATAGACATATATGTAAACATATGCAGTTTATAAATGAAACGAAACATAATTTTCCCAAGGTCCAATTTATCATACACTAGTGATGTCATATCATAAAAGTTTGATATAAACAAAACCATCAGAATAACATTCCTTAAATTTGAGGCTGCAATATGATTCCTACTATATCTAGTATATTCGGAGAGATATTACTCACCTTCAACAATTTAAGATGATGGCTTTTGAACTCCGCCTCACTATAAGGAAGCAATTGTCGCAAAAGCCAACCACCATCCCATAAAATTTCTGTAGATATATCTGATCGACAAAGAAGTTTGACCAATGCATCAAGGACCTACAATAAAAATTAAACTTCAAATCTGATTTTCATATAACTGAAGATAAATTCCTATTTAGAATTTTACTCCATTTATTACTACTTTTCCCAAAAAAATTATTATTAAAGTAAAAATATGGATGGTCAAGGTGGGGATGAAAATATGGATGGTCAAGGTGGGGATGGGCTTGAATTATGAAAATGTTTCTACATAGAATTATATCTTTGCTTTTTTGAATACTCTATGCATAATATGTAATTTTGTTCACATTACTTTTCATCCAATTGAATCAAAATTCTTTTGTCGTTAGTTAGTAGCCATATATGTTTATGCAATTATCATGATGGATTAATGCAATCTTCATTTGTACATTATCAATTAGATGCTGAGAATATTGTGATTGTTTGAAATTTAAAAAAAAAAACTTCAAGAAATTTTCATTATTAATACAAGTTTGGATGAGTTAATGCTACAATTGGTACATTTCTTAGTTAACTTTACTATATATTTGTAAACTATTAACCACAAGTGTAAGTTTAGGCAATTACAATGATGGATTAATGAAGTGTTGTTGAAACAACACTTTAATGAATACATTGGTTGCTTAATGGTCCAGAGGTTTTGAATCTCAAATTGGATTCTTTGGAATCAAAATACTAAAAGAAAGCTTTTTAGAAAATTATGTAGAGTGTAGTCGAGACAAAGCTATAAAGGATACATTAATTAGGTAACTCTCATTGGTAGACAGGATCATGCTTAAATTTGTGAACACTAAATTAAGGGATCCATTTATCATTTGACATTTTCTTGGTACAATGTTACCACTCTATCCTAAGTTTTGATGCAATCTCATTTGACCGTTGATGTTAACCATTTCTTTAATATATATATCAACAAATTGATGGGTTGAATGAAATTAAACCAAAAAAAAAGTGACATCAAAAAGGGGAAAACAAATCTTTTTTTATATATTTTTGACAAATAGTTTATGCATTTTAATGTTAACATAAGTCGATCTATAAATTTCTTTACAAATATAAAATATATATTTCTGAAAACACTTAGTAGCGTTTTTAGCATTTCTTTTATTAAAAAAAAAAAAACAGATCATTTCCACTTCTATTTAATCATTGATATTATCCTTAATTGACATTTGGAAACTAATTATAATTTTATTTTTTCACATAATAAAAACTAGCAGAATATATAAAATTGACCAAAATCTGGGATAAAGTGTATAAAGAAATGCAGGGTGAACAACTCATAGCCCCTAATTCAGTGGAATGAAAATACCTGGTTTCTATGTATACGAGGGCTTGCTGCTGCTCCCCCAATAGACACTCCATATTGTTCCTATTAACCAATGAAGAAAGAGGAAATTACACAAAATTCATACCATTGGTTAGGAACATAAGTTCTTTCCCTCTAAAATATAGAGCAAGAAGCAGCAATGAATGAACCAAGTCCATCTCTTAAAGCTTAAAGCCAAAAAAATTTCAAACTAGATAACTTTTTACCTAAACTCAAATGCCAGAACTTACGTGATGACAGGTAGAGTATTATAGTTATCAATCATTATGAAAATTGTGATTACAGCTATCAGTTCAATGAGAAACATCACAAATTTAATGCAAGTACAGATGTCAATTAGTTACAGATATTAAAGATTAGAAAATAAAGTAAATCTACGAAGAAAAAAGGGATGAAAAGATTTGAAATTGGAGACAACTTGGCAAAAGATAACTACAAGGTAACTTCTAAATAGCAAAGCAAAAAGTTGACACCCTATTCTGATTTTTAAGTCGTAAAATAATCAAAATCAAAACTTAACGATAGACATTCAAGAACAAGGCGCGAAGCTAATTGACTCTTAGCTCGATTGGCATGGGCATTGTTGCCGATGCAGGAGGACGTGAGTTTGAGTGCGCTGAAGTGCATTATTCTCTTATTTATGGGTTGGGGAGGGGCTACAGGTAGTTCTAAGCATTGTGTCAAAAAGAGCAAATATGATTAAAACCTATAATGAGATTATTCAAAAATTAAAAAAATAAATAAATAAAGGTGTGTGAATGGACAAGATTTTCATAAAATACAACACTAAATGCTCCATGAGATAAAAACTACATACTTCATGACTGTCTTTGCTTTCATTTTCTTTCTCAACTATTTTTACCTTTTTCTCAACATCAGTATTCAGCAAGCACTGAACCTATTACAACGATCCACGTAACGTTAGATCTTGATTCATCCAAAAATCTAGCCCTAGGTTTGGTCTGTTAAGTGTTATTAAAAGGTGCAAGATGCACTCCAGACCCTACGACCCTTATAGACCGCAAGGGTAAAAGGGGGGGGGGGGAAGCACTCACTTGAATAAAGTCACTAATTTCTAAGAGTTCACCTCTTTAATTGCCTAAGTACAGCATTTTTGTAATTAATTTCTAAGAGTTCGCCTCTTTAATTGCCTAAGGATAGCATTTTTGTAATTTAACTTAAGTCACCCACAAACACTCGCTCACTTTCTCATTCTACTGAAAATGCACCATCACGATTACACATTTCTACACATTAATCAAACTTTCATTAAAGCCAGTCAAGATGTTACAATTAATTACATCATCAAGCGGCCATTATCTTTATCATCAATTTTTTATCAAGATATTTTCCTCATATTTCATCATTGCATTAATTCAATGGAATATTAACATTATGAAAAACCCATCTCCACACTAGGTAAATGAATCTGAGTCAAAGATGCTATTATTTCAATTTTGCTGAGAATGGCAATTATTTTATTCCTTATACCACAATTACCACAATGATTAGGCATAGGCTCAATTTAAGGATTTTGTACTTTAATTTAGAGAGTTTAGGAAGTTTGGATGGCTTTGCCAATGCTTTCAAACACAAAACACTCTAGAAACAGTAAGTAGAACCTATATCTCATGAGTCAAGAAATATTTGAAGCAATCTTTGAAATATCAAATGTTAAGAAGCTAGAAGTAAGGCTAAAGAACCATAGCCACGACCATTCAGTTGAAGTTAAAACAAATAACCACATTTTCCAACTAAAAAGAAAAAATTTGTGCAAATCAACAGGATGGGGGGGGGGGGGGGGAAGGGGAATATTCGATGTAGCTCCTAACTATACCCCATCCTGTTGTGTGATACTCAGAAAAATTTTCTCAATTTCATATCTATAGTTTGAGACTGACAAACTCATTACTCTAACGCCTAACAGAAGTGTGACGTCATTTTTCACTCAACGAATTGCTAACATGTGACAACAAAATCCATGTCACCCTCTTCACACATTCATTAGGGGGAATATAGGAAGATAAAGAGAGAGAACGATACCTTCAACTTTTTTAAATATCCATCAAGCTCAGAACTAATACTATCTCTTGCGGAGCCACTTTCAAAAGAAAAAAGTTGCTCTTCACCTGAGCCCTCACCTACCAAAGCTTGCTGCCCAAATTTAAGACAAAAGGTTCAACGATTCAATCACTTAGATAAAGGTAGAAGAATTTCCTAAAAAAGAAATAAGGTACAGAATGACAAACAAATATGTCTCCAAGTTTTTTTTTTTTACTCTTAAACATCCATTCATAGGTATTAAATTAATCTTCACGATTTTTTTTTTTTCCAAAAGTACTTGCACCTGGTAAAGCTGTCCATGCATATGAGATATTACTAGACTCACTAGGGAGCACTGAAATAGAGCTTATGATTATGGACCATCTGACCATCCTTGAGGAGTATTGAACTATAAGTCACTGATGAGTTTTCAAGAAAATATCCAAGGAAACTGAGCAAATATTTTAGAAATCAGATGCTAAGAACCCACTATTCCCACTGAAGACAATGGCTGACATTAAAACTTACCAGCAAGAGTTTTTTGTGCTGCTTGCGCTGAGGAAGAATACCAAGACCATCTAGCATTGATTCATCCAATTCTACAATGTAAATATTCATTAAGAAAATAGCAATAGAAAACAGATTAGTGACACAAACTTCATCATTATTACCCTTGGTTTGCAACAATGTAGCCAGCACACTCAAAGAACCCAGGGCTCGTGCATCATCTCCATCAGTGACATAGGAAAGCAAAGTCTCCCTAAGACACAGTATGTATGCAAGTTCACAATTAGACCATGTACAACACAAAAAGTTATGCATGAAGAACAACCTACTGATAATCACCATCAGTCATCTACATTAAGAGTTATTGCTGCCATTCACCAAAGGAACATATATTTTCATATTTAACTGAATACAAAACTTAATTGTACAGCTGATTTGGCTATGCTATCATGTTTTTAAGCTGCAACCACTTATCTATCTTAACATCTAACAAATCTGAAAATTTACAGCACAACACAAAAAAGGAAATCATTATGTTTTCCCCCCATTTTCTGTTATTCTAGGTCTGACAGGTATAGGGTTACAGATCTTCTAATGTGTTAAAACTTAAGAAACTATATAGTGCTTCACCTTTGAACTTTAATTCAAATATGTATTTTAAATAGTTATAAATTCCCATAAGATCATTTTTGTTTTTGTTAGGGTTTATGATTTAAGTGTAATACCTAAAAGTATCCGAGCTATCAGGCCAAAATATGCTTAGAACCTCAGCAACTTATTTAAATCTAGATACAACAGCTTCTCTCCTTCATCTTTCATGGTGAAAGTTTTAGAACAACACTTAACAGGCTCATCAACTATTGGAGAAGTGTACCAACCTAAGCTGCATAGTTACTTCATCTTTAAAATTTATGCTACTTCCTTTTATTTGATAAAAATCTTCACCCATAAATGGAAATTAGAGTTCAAGGCAGAGTGAACTATGAAATAGAACAAAAACCAAAAAGCATAAAAGTTTATATCATAATAATTACGTACAATTAAACTGAAGTATGACAGAAAATAACTTAAGACTAAAATTTCAAGATAAAAAAACCATTGTTCCAACCCTGTAAAGGCAGAAGCAAAACAAACTCAAAGTCATGATGCTAGTACAGAAGCCACTAACCAAAATTACATTACCTGATCATTATATCAGGATGTAAAATTAAAGACCAAGTTCAAAAGGCAAACATATTCTATACTTTATCAATATATATACACATGTATATCTCCAGAAATGATAAAAGATTTACGTAAAAGAACTACAACAAGAGCTAATAAAAATTTTGACCTTACGATTGGAATTATCTACTGTGTATATATTGTTAATAAAAGTTTAAAATAATAAACAACAGAGCAGGAAATGTAAAGCCCATATGCATGAGCAATTGGCTGTAATTAATAAACACATATTTTACCTCAAAGACAAATGTGAACAGGAAAAATCCCTCTCTGCAATAATGCCTCCAGGATGAACCTGTGAAGACGTAGCCTTGTTTGGTATATCAACACATAATTTCCCAGCATTCACCGGAGTAACACTATCAACTAATGGTTCTTCACTTTCATTTGCGCAATTATTTCCAGAAACATAGCCATTGATTTTAACTTCGGAATTTGCAGCAAAAGTCTCTAGTGGATATAAAAGAGCTGCAGCAATGGTGTTTGCCAGATCCTTGATTTTAACGATGCGCAAGATGCAACAGAGTAGGTACAAAGAAGTGACTGCACCAATCTTCAAGTTCTACATTAAGAGGGGAACAAAAATTAAACAGGCAGCATAAGTATAAGTCAAGAGTCAACTTTCAAATCATAACCAGCCCAACATCCAGTTTTTGGTCCTTTTTTTCTTTCCCTTTTCCTCTTTTTTCATTAAAGAATCCAGAATGAAGATCATACACTGTCAGCATCTGTTTGAAGAGCTGGAAACAGCAATGGAAGTATCAAAAGCTGCAAAATGTTGTCTGTTATTAAACTCCCAACAACAGGAATCCCAGCAGAGATAACATCACTAAAATAGTAGAGATTGTCCTCAATTTCATCCACTTTAGCAAGTATCGCAGAAACAGACTCCGAGCATGGGTTTCTGTCTTAGCCATAAAACCTATCATGTTAGGAAATAAAAAGGATTCTGTTGTTTCACAATAAGATTATAACTCAGACACTTACTTTGGACGTTCAGAAAACAACTTGCTTAAATTGATGCACTGATCCCGGAAAAATGAGACCAAGTTTGAAAAATAATCAGAATGAGGGGCACTGGCAATGAACTTATTGACAAATTCATCTCCGACTGAACCAAAAAAGATGCATCAGAATATAAATTTATTTGTACCAACAGAAATGTATTTAGAACGGTATAAAAAGAAAATGAAAGGGCAATGAAGAAAAATAGAAAAATGGAAACCAACCATGATAAACATTCAGTGTTATAGCACGCACTGCTGTGCGAACCATGCTTTCTTCATGAAAAGCAAACCGTATTGCCTCAACATACAACGGGAAGGAAACAACTTCTTCCTAGAAAAAAAATGACAAATAGAAGAAGTCATTCAACAACTGGAAGTAGAGAAAAAAGAGAGAGGCGGCAGTTTTAACGAGGGCTAAAAAATGAGTAATAAAGAAATAATTTTTACAGGGAAACAAATTCCATACATAAAAGAGAGGAACACTTACATCTTGAGTCTTTACAAGCAGAGAAATTGTGTTCTTGTTTAACTTTCCACTTATTGCTCTAGAAAAGCCCAGAATGACAGTTGAAATACCAATGTTAAAAAAATGCTTTCAAGACTTAAAATTGATTAAGAAATTAACAAAAAATAACATATAGAAGTCACCTATAGTGATAAGGACTGCTAAAAGAAAAGAAAACAAACCTTAAGAATGATATATAGTAAGAAAGTAGCTCTTCATTGCGGAAGTCAAATGAATAAGTTATTAGGTAGTTAACATGTTCATTACTGAACATATAGTCTGCAAAACATTCACAAGGAAGATCAATAAAATCGTCCAACAGTGTTAGAATAAACTAAAAAGACCAAGGAACTGCAAATTTTGGTTTTTTTCTTCAACAACCAACTTACATATGGCATGTTCTCTTCTTAGGTTTTGAATCAAAATGCTTATTGTTTGAAGTAACTGAAGAGAAACTGTCACAGTTTTGCTAATATTCAGTATACGTATGAACTCTCCCATGACTTGCTTCTCCATGAAAAACCTGCAGGGAGAATGTACGACATAATAGTGCTGAAACCAGAAACATGAATCATATAGGTAGTAAGCGTGAAGAAACCTTACTCGAAAAAGGAAGAATCATGTTGATCACCATATGTCAACAACTCCGCAATAGATCTCAATGCCTCAATAACGAAATCCTTCATAACGGATAAAAATATGGTGGCAGATGATACAAGCCAAATGACAACTGCAGTAATAACAATAGTATGAAGTATGATTCTATTACCTTATTAACATCATTAACAATTTGAACTTTCTGCAACTGGTTCGTTAAATATCTGCACACCAGGAAACACAACAATTTATCTAAAAGCACGATTTCAAATTCAAAGATACAAAAGTCCAACCCACATTTCCGGAGCAATCAAACTGCTCTTCAACTTTTGTCTTGGAAACATGAATATATTCATTAGTTACGAAGCTCTAACAACTATTGGCTTAAGGTGTCCAACAGCTAAGATTCAACCAGAAAAATATTACATGCTTGTTCAAGGAATTCCAAGGCGACATTTCAGTATCATCAAAGCTATATGAATCTTACCAATATAAACGAAATTAAAATAAATAAATAAAAACATTAAATTTGACTTCCACACGAGGAATCATTGCGCATACTATTCAATATTCATGAAACATTTCACATTTAATTCACTGTTTGATAGTCAACTTCACCGCGTGCTTTTTTTTTCTACAAAATTGGTATAAAAAGCATAAGCAATTTGAAACACAATAGTTCCAGTGAGAAGTAAAAATTATTCAATTTTTTTATATTTACAGAACTTACACAAGTTTATACTACTGAGAAAAAACGAAGCTTCACAATCAATTTCTACAGTTAAAGTTTCACAGCAGCACTGAGGAGAAATTACCGAACTCAAATTCAAATTTATCAACAATACGAACTTAAATTGTTGAAGACGAACAGAGAAAATCCCCAAAATTACAAAAAAGAGAGAGAGAGAGAGAATAATTCAAACGATTGACAAAAAAAAACAATAAAATAAAATAAAACCTGAGTTCGTCCAAGGAGAATCGATCTCTGGATCTCCAAAAGGAAAACCACATGATTGGTTCCTCAAACTTGAGAATTTGGCTCAACACGATCCATTCTTGCTCCGCTGTGCAAATTTTATTCTCCACTAATAATTCCAATAAAATTTTGCTTCAATTTCCTCAATTTTGATCAAAATAAACTTCAATGGATCTCGATCGAAGAGAAGTTAAGTCAGAAAATCAAGAAAAATAATTTTAAAAAAGCCACACACGCACACACAATTTTCTTGGTGTAATTCCTTGCACAAAAGTGGAATAGAAATTAAAAATATGCAGGTGGTGTGAGATTAATAATTATTATTACGAATTTTTTTTAACCTTTAGGCTAGAAAAGCCGAGAAAGCCTTTGATGAAGTGAAGGTGGAGCTAGCATTCGATATGGGTTACGGGTCGGGTCAAACAAGTACCGGGTGGACCAGGCCCAATAATTTGTTGGGTTTATCCTTCGGTTCTCAATTTTCCAATTGAGGCCCGCAAAAGAATGAAAGCTGAATGAGTGATGAGATAATGAAAAAGGTAAACTACACTCAAGATTATTAAACCATTAATAAATTTACGTTTTAGTTACTTAATTTCAAAAAGTTACAAAAGGATTACTTAACTATTTGAATGTTTTTATTTAAATTACTAAATTATTCAAAAGTTTTTACTTAAGTTATTCAGTTATTAAGGTTTTCTTTTTTAAGTTTGGCTAACGAGCACTAAGTGATGATTCGACAATTGAACGATGATCAGTACCCATCAAATAGAACAATTTATCTTAGATCCAAGTCGATTGAAAAAGATCCTGTTGGAAAACGATTTTCTTGCACAGCGGAAAATTAAAATTTTGAAAATCAATCTGGTTTGTCATATTTTTAGCAATAAACCCTAGACCGAAATCGTACCTATGTTTTCAGATAAGCGGGTCCTCAATGTTTTCTGACTTTTGACCAAACTATCTTCTCTACTATTCTCGTATCATGAACTGCTTCAGATGTGTGCTCAAATTAGTTGAATCAAAAACATAGAACTAGAAAAAGTTTTATTTTCTTTTTTGGTTGAAAACGAAAATTCTCTCTTCTTTAATTGAAACCGGCAAAATTATTATTCTGAAAAAATATATTTAATAGTTAAGAATAAATTCTCTCTATTTTTCAGCAAGATAATTGTGTGTTAATAACTCTATCAGTATCATCTATTTATAGGAATAAAGGGTAGAATCTTTATTGAATTTTAAAGGTTTATTTCAAATAGACAAACAAACTTCTACTTAGAGCAAGATTAGGATGGACGACATCTCTTAATATTCTTACTAGGGTTGCCGCCCCCCAAATCCATGAGGAATTTTTGGGCGTACTTCTTGAACTTTTCAACTCAATACTTTATAATTTGATCCAACCCGATTCTATTTTTCTATTTCCCAAAATAAACTTCAATATTTTATATTAAATAATTTTCTCATCTCAATTTTACCCCCGATAAAATTATGACAATTTTACCCCTAGTAAAATTTTTGAGAAAATATGTTTAATATTTTACCATTCAACATGTTCACTATGACCGAACGATTTGTTTTCATTTTTGGGTTTTAAAATAGCTCAAAAATATAAACTCATTCTTCTGATCATTTTTTAGTAATCCATATACATTTGTAAATGTATCATTTCTCATTTTCGTTTCTATTTTCATTTCCATTTTAAGAAATTTACATTCATTTCCAAATGATTCCATTTGTTCATTTTGGAGAAAACTATAATTATTCTTGAATGTTTATCATTTCTCAATTTCTGATTATTCCATTCATTTTGATTCAAACACGCAATTCATTTCTGGTTTCAACCAGCTGGCAAAAGGACCGATTAAACATATGCAATTAAGGCTCAAATGATTTATAATTGAGACTTTTAGCATATTAATTATAAACTAATTTAGTCACGAAATCATTTCACTATAGTATCATGACTGAGCTCTCCCTAGTGACATACTATTACAAAAGCATACTCAGTGTTTATCCAATGACCTTGTCATAAGTGTGTTATCCTCATAGGATATGATTAATCTCTTTAGGATAATATTTGTTCTCCTAATATGATCATATTTTATCTCATAGTAACCATTACATATTCCTTCATGAAAATTCAATTACTATAAAATAGTAATAAAGTAATCCATCACAAAGATGAATGACTTGTGGCCACATTTACTTTTCATCAACCATGTAATATCAATGAAATGATATCATTTACTCACGTCTTGTACTATGAATTTCACTATTGTGAATGATGTTACATACTGCAGAAGTTGTAGCTTTCGGTTTCTTACCTATTTGAACTCAGATTTTACTTACATCAAAGTGTACAAGTCACGGATACATAATCTATCATCCACTCAGGGTTTAGGTATGCCATACTATGAATGTCACATGTGAATAAATCCATAAATGGATTTAAGATTTATTATTCTTGAGTCTTATCCAATGTACTATCAGTCTAGTCAGTCATATATATGTCTCTATCTTCTAGGAGTCATTTGCTTCGATGCCCAAGACAAAACATCTCTCCAATTGGATTTGATAGACAACATATTTGTCTTTTAATCGGTTTGCTCATTTACAATTAGACTAAGAACATGTTTAGGTTTGTCTACCAATATAAGTTATCTTTTTATATTACGATCTGACAACGTAAAACCATTTAATATTTGTTAAACATTAGACAACTAATGAGTAGCATTTGCTTCCATTTTGCTCTACGTGCAAAAACCATATGAGGACAATATATAAAATATTAATGTAATTCATGAATAATTTTATTAACCACTCTGTTTGAAAAAATTACAAGTACAAATTGACAAAAATAATACTACACTTAGAGCATCAAATCCAATAATCAGTCTAACGATTAGTGTTGGAGACTGAAAAAAAATTGGATTTTTTTTAGCAAAATTATGACATTGCAAGCAATGCGAATAGGAAGGCTATACAATAACGGTTTTAACAACCTAATGACTTTAACAAAATTTTCGAATAATTTAATAACCGTTTTGTAACTTTTTGAAATTAAGTGATCAAAACATAAACTTATTAATATTCTGAGTGTAGTTTAAAATTTTAAAATTATAGTCTCTATGATTTTTGGATTTTAAAATTTTAATCTTGACACAAAATGTTGTAGTTAAATCCGTTTGGTTAATTCTGCTATTAGTTTTGTATAGTGCGCTAAGTTGTGAATTTATTCCATATTTTTCACTTTGATTATTCTAAATCCCTATAAATTTCGAATTTTGAAATTTTAGTATTGAACTTCAACCATTAAATTCATTTAATTGGCTTTCTTGTGAGTATTATGTGAAAATAACAAACGGACATAATGTAACTTAATGCATTTAACAACTACCGTCTAAAGTCAAAATTAAAATTTCGAATTTCAAAAAGTAAAAATTCTAAGTACATGAACTAAATCTACAAGTTACATATAATACAAAGATCAAAAGCAAAATTTAACCAAAAAATAAATTTCAGAGTAAGATTACACGAGAAATTAGTATCGCTTTCCCAATTCCCCATAACTCTTTCTTGCTCATTGTCAAGTTTTCTACGAATTCACAAACTAAAGGAAGGTTTTTGTATTAGTAGTTAGATTAAATTTTATTTATTTTACTAAAAAAAGAGTAAATTAATTATTGTACGTTAGATTAAAAAGTAAATTGATCATTTCGATTAAAGTTTTGTCAAATTTTACTAATTGACAAAACAACTACAGTACCAACTTAACCAATACAACTCACTTAAATACACACTTTTTTTTTTTGAACTTATTGATGACAACAATAATAGAACTACTTATTTTATTACTAACAACTGCCTCTATTTAAAAGAAAAATAATAATAATAAACACTTTTTTGTTTTGTTCTTATACTTTTTCACTAACCCCCCTCTCCCCCCAAATATCTCATCAAATCTCTCTTCCCCAAATTCCAAACATTCATTGTTTTTTCATTCCCTTTCACTAAAACATGGGTCTTTCCTACCCTTCACTCCCATTTTTTCTTCCCATTTTGTTCTTCATTCCCCTTTTATTTGCAGATAATTACACCAATTATTATAACACTAACAACAACAACAGTGGGAACACTAGTTTTAGCACAAATCCATTACCATCTCCATCTCAAACAAAACCCAATTCTTCTTCTCCGTTCAAACCAAGTACCACTGTTGTAGCGTTCGTCGCTATTTTGACTACCTTGTTTGCTATCATCTTCCTTTTGTTACTCTATTCTAAACATTGTGGGGGTAACAATGACAATAGTAATTATAATACTACTAACCCGTTTAGTTACAGTTCATCGTTGGTCACCGCCGGGAGGAATTCGGGGATCAACAGAGTGGTGGTGGAATCGCTTCCGTTATTCCGGTTCAGCTCACTGAGTGGTCATAAAAAGGGTCTCGAATGTGCCGTTTGTTTAACCAGGTTCGAACCCGATGAACTCCTTCGTCTCTTACCTAAATGTAAACACGCGTTCCATGCCGAGTGTGTTGATACTTGGCTCGATGCTCATTCAACTTGTCCTCTTTGTCGTTGCCGGGTTGACCCAGAAGACATACTCTTAATATCAGACCAAGATCCAACCACCATTGCCTCTGCTTCATCTTCGAATCGTTTTGAACCCACTGAGTCAGACCGGACGAGACGAGTATCAGGGCGGCACTCATACGCCGCCGGAGAACGGACAGCGGCGGCGACGGGGGGGAGTTACAGGAAAGACGGCATGCTATTGAAGAGAATGGAGCATAGGATAATAGTATCGGGTACGGGTACGGGTACAGGGAGTGGGTACCAACAAAGATGGAGCGACGTACAACCGTCGGATCTGTTATATCTACGGTCGGAAATGATTATAAGTCAGAGCCGTAGATTAAGAATAGGAGGAGCATTGGTTGCAGAGACAGGAAATGATGATAATAATAATAAAAATGGAAATGGAAAATCAGAAGAAGAAAGGTGCAGAAGCAGGTGAGAGAGAGACAGGGAATGCATTGGTAGAAGCGTAATAAATAATGATGTGGTGTCTGAATTCACGGGATTAATTATTAGGTTTTCGAGGGGTTTTTTTTAGTTCAGTTTTTTTGGTTAATATATGTTATAAGTCCTTGTACTTTTTAAAAATTTTTAATTTAGCCCTTATAATTTTATTTCTAGCTCCTTTTTACAGATTTTAAAATTCAGGTCTAATTATTAAATTTTTTATTAAATTTAAGTTTATTATAAGTGTAGTTTTTATTTAAAATATCATACTAAAAAATTTAAAAAAAAGTATTAGTAGTTAAATTTATTTTTTATTTTTTAAAAATAAAATATAAGGACTAAATTTTAAATTATAAAGAGTATAGGGATTTATAGTATATTTTTATTTTTATTGGGGTTACGTCGTAGTCTTACCGTGATTTTCTCATGATATAACGCATACGGGAAGGGCTGCGATTGTGTTTTTTTTTTTTTTATGTTAAAACCTGCGCTATATAATTTTCATATTTAATTATTTAATTTTTAGATATTTAGAATTTACTTTTATTTCAATGAATTTAATAATATTATTTAAATTAAATTGACTTGTTGGATCGGGATTCTAGTCTAAAAAAATTTTTGTGCTGGTTGAGTTAAGAATTGATATAAATTTTTTCTAACGGATTAAAAAACTAATTTTTAATAATTTTATTTTTATTAACTTTTAATAATTTATTTAATCGGATCAGTTAAACCAACTGAATCGATTGGATTGGTAAACTGGTGACATGATTGATTCAACCACCAGTTTGGTTTTAAAACTTTTTAGTTAAATTTAAATTTATTATGATATCATTTTTTTATTATAATTAACTTTTTTTATAACATTTTTATTTGTTTATCAAAATTTTAAATACCGTAAAGAGTGGTTATTATACACTTATAACAACATTTAAAATTTTGATAATATTTAATTTTTTAAATAAAATTGAGTAAATAAGTGAAATTTAGATAATATATTTAATAAAATTTACAAATGTACTTTTCATTAAATAAAATATGGTTAATATATTTTTTATGTAAAAATTAGAACATTTTATTGAATTAATATTGTTAAACGTATATGCTCTAATATCAAGGTACCCTCCCCCGGCAACCAAACTTATATGCCCTAAAGCCTAATCACCTCGTGTCATGTTGCCAACCTAATAAGAAATCAAAGAGTGATCGATTAACCTATCAAAAGGCAATACATGGCAAAGGAGGTCAACCTATATTTATATCCCACTTACCCCTTAGCAAAGAGACTTTGGACACTTACCCACCCTCTCCTTTAAATTCAAGCATGATCCTTTCGTCTTCTCCTTGCTCCTCCCTCCTCTCAACTTAACTTTTCCATTAATATCTTATGGCTCTCTGCTCAAATTGCGTAAATTGAGTTTGACCTTCACATCATTTTTTGGCATCAACAATTGATGTAATAAGTATGTACGAACTAGGCTTACTTTAACTTTGATCTTCCTGCAAATGAATAAAAATAAGAAAAATATTTGCAAATTTAGACACAACTTAAAACCAACCCCAAGCTAACACAAGACAACAATATCCTTAGCAACAATTTTCAATCTACACAACCCGTATGACCTCCATTACCCATATTATGCAAGTTACATGTAATATCCCATCTAGACATTACAGTCAACATTCGAACCAGCAAACCCGCCCAACCTTTACGGGCAAACCTAGTGCCCCTAGGGCGAGCAAACCTCATGAAACCCAAACTCTAGTTCATAGTAACTTACAAAGATGCAAGAAGAGATGAAAATGTAAGAAGAAATGGCCTAATCTAAATTGAGCATAACTAATTAGGGTACATATTAGTGTTGAATGTTCACATTACTTGTCATCAAATATTTTTTTTTAAAGCACAAATTCAATTAATATATAAGATAGTCAACAATAAATTCATTTAAATCATATTAATATTTGACTTTATATTGTCACTTTTGGTGAAATAGTAAATGGTGAAAGTAATTAATAAGTCGAGGATGACATTAATCTCTCTATTATTAAATGGATCAATTTAGTACTTGTACTGTTGAAAATAATTAAATAAAACCAAATTTTATTAAAGTTAATATATACTAGTTAAAAAACATTTATGTCGGATTATTGAAGTGCTATCAGTGTAGCAAAAAACAAAATCTGATGAACCCGCACAATAGATTTATGTGCGAGGAATGAATCTAGGATAAAAGAATGTTTGAAAATATACCTTCGCCGATCTGAGTAGAGAAAATATGAGTTTGACATGAAACTTTTGATGCAGAAATCAAACCACAAGTGCAACAGTTTTCCTTTGACCTCTACCATCTACAAAGTGAACACGATCAAAATTTTTTTTAAAATTTTTAGAGAGAGTTTTGAAACGTATCTCGTTGATAGATTTAGAAGTTTGAGAGAGGAAAAAAAAACCTACTACTTTTATTAAGTGTGGTATCAATTTTAATACAATCTCTTTGACCGAACCTATATATATTATATCAATTTAAAGTTACAGTTATGAAATGTAATCCAATGTGACATAGTTAAGAAACTACCATTTGAAACACTAATTATTTGCCACATGCTTTTATTGGCTAAAGTTTAAAATAAATATTGTTAAATATGACTGCTATTTTTAATCAAATTTGAGAAATAATATTCTAGTTAAAACTCTGTTTATTTGTTTCAATCAAACACTGATTAGTTTAGATTATTTTATTATTATTTGACCTTTGAATTTAACCTATAAATAGACTCTTTTACAACCTTAGAAATAACACCCATTAGAGATTAGAACCCATAACACATTTAGAGAATTTTTGTGTTTACGTTTTGAGGGTTCTTTGTTTTTTGGGTTTTCGGGGTTTAGTTATTATCTCCATCTTTTGTACTCTTTGTTCTTTTGCCATTATACTAAAATTATCTTTGCCCGTAGTTTTTTATCCTCTTTGGAGGGGTTTTTCCACGTTAAATTTGTGTGCTCAATTTCTCAATTTCTTCTGCTAATTTTACTTGTTCGCTGCTTAATCGGGTCTATTCCTAACAAGTGGTATCAGAGCTAGTTCAATTTTTATAGATCAACCCATTTAGATATGGCAACAACAAGGTTTGAAATTGAGAAGTTCGATGGTGAGACAAATTTCAATCTGTGGCAAGTTCGGATGATGGCAATTCTAGTTCAATCCGGTTTGAAAAAGGTTGTTACCGGGAAAAAGCCTGAGAATCTAAATAAAACAGAATGGGAAGAACTTGATGAAGAGGCTTTGTCTGCAATCTAGTTGTGCCTCGCGAATACGATATTGCAGGAGGTATTGATGGAGAAGACCTCATCCGTTTTGTGGAAAATGTTAGAAACTCTTTATGTGACTAAGTCTCTGGCTAACTGTTTAGTGTTGAAACAACGTCTATTTACGTTTCGCATGAACAAAGGTGAGCTTCTTAGAGATCACATCAGTCAATTTATTACTCTTTTAAATGAATTAAAGAATGTTGAGGTTCATATTCATGATGAAGATCAAGCTATGCTATTATTGTGCTCTTTACCCCCTTCATACAAGTCATTCAGGGAGACCCTGATTTATGGCAGAGACAAACTCTCGTTCGAAGATGTGAAGGGTCATTTGTTGAGTAGAGACAAACTCGACAATGAGCTTCATTTGGATAGCAAGGCAGATAAGCAAGCTTCCGTTTTGGTAGCATCAAAGAAACGAGACAAAAGGTGTCGCTATTGTAAAAAGTTAGGTCACGTCAAAGCAGATTGTTATAAACAGCGAAATAAAAGAGCTGTTCAGAGTAACGAGGAAGATGTAACTAGTGCTAATTTGGCCGATGAAAGCGGTGATGATTTCTTGTTAGTGTCAACGGGTGATAACTCCAAGCTTACGTCCGAGTGGATCCTAGATTCTGAATGTTCTTTCCACATGTGTCCCAATAGAGAATGGTTTTCCATATACAGTTCGGTTGAAGGTGGAGTTGTGCGCATAAGAAACGATTCATCTAGTAGGGTAATTGGTATTGGTACTGTTAAAATTAGGATACACGACGGGACGATTAGGACACTCTCAGATGTTAGGTATGTACCTGATTTACAAAAGAATCTCATCTCCTTGAGTATTTTAGACTTGAAAGGATGCAAAATCAATATCGAGTCGAGCGAATTAAAGTATCTCGTGGATCTCTTGTTTTGTTAAAAGGTAAAAGAACTGACAGTCTTTATATTCTGGAAGGTTCTACAGTGACCGGTGAAATCGGACGTCCCTCATCCGTTACGGAGTCAAAGTCAACTCGTTTGGAGCGGAGGCAACTTGGTCATAAGAGGGAAATAGGTATGACCGTTTCGTTGAAGAGATGTTCTCTTTTGGATGCAGGTTTTGAAAAGTTAGGGCACTGTGTTCGTGATAATCAGACCCAGGTTAATTTAGCAGTGTACAAGTCGAAGGCTAGAAGTCTTCCAGATTCTAAGTACAAATTCGACTCAGTTAATTCCCTGCATAGTTCAAGATAGGCTCGTGGCAAGCTTTGGCAAAGATGGCGTTGTGGAAATATGAGTCAAGGTGAAGATTTGTTAAATATGACTCCTATTTTTAGTCAAATTTGAGAAATAAACTTCTAGTTAAAACTCTGTTTATTTGTTTCAATCAAACACTGATTAGTTTAGATTATTTTATTATTATTTGACCTTTGAATTTAGCCTATAAATAGACTCTTTTACAACCTTAGAAATAACACCCATTAAAGATTAGAACTCATAACACATTTAGAGAATTTTTGTATTTACGTTTTGAGGGTTCTTTGTTTTTGGGTTTTCGGGGTTTAGTTATTATCTCCATCTTTTGTAATCTTCGTTCTTTTGCCATTATAGTAAAATTATTTTTGCCCGTGGTTTTTATCCTCTTTGGAGGGGTTTTTCCACGTTAAATTTGTGTGTTCAATTTCTCAATTTCTTCTGCTAATTTTACTTGTTCGTTGCTTAATCGGGTCAATTCCTAACAAATATTATTTCAATATAATTTTTTTATAAAAACATATCAATATACCTGTTCATATAACAAGGACCATATACGTTAATAATCTTTGTTATAATTGATTTAGTTGTAGATTAGGGAAAAAAAATATAATTCTGTGTACCCTTATTCCAATTTTAATTTTTTCTGTGCACACTTAGTCTAATTTTAATTTTTTCTTAATATTAAGTCTTTATATACCATTTTTAATATTCAATATTAAAAAATATAAATATATGCTTAAGTTCTTAAATTTTAAATTTTATTCATTTATTCATGCGCTCATTTTTCTAATTATTAAAAATTGAATTTCATATATAATATAAGTCAAATATTTCTTTCTTTAATAGATAAATGAAAAAAAGATTACACACAATATTGAAATCATACAAATTAATTTATTAATTTAATTACCAATTGTGTAATGTTTTTTTTTTTTAACAAGAGTGCTTGTATTATTTTTAATTTTTCATTAATAATATTTATGAAATGTTATAAATTTTGTTCCTATTTTTAGTAATTTAATATAATATATTTTAATTAATATACACAATTAATCTGTGCATTGCAAGGAGAAAAAATAATTTCTTATTATTGTCGATACCATTTTTTTTGTGAAAACCAAAACAGACGTCGACTTAAAAAAGAAAATTGAATTGGAGTCGCCACCGATCTTTTTTAGGGTGTGATCGGTCACCTCAAAAAAGGGGTTGTTTTTGATAAACCATTTGATTTATTAAAACAACGGTTTTGGTCCGCATGCCAGAGAAATAGGTTCGGGAATCAGTTACGCACGGGGAAGGATTAGCACCCCCGATACGCCCGGAAACCGGTACCTTGTTGATTAATTGATGTCTTTGAGGTCGATAATTTGAAAACTTGAAAGAATTTTAAATACGATCCTTATTTGCTTTGAAATTGTTTGTGTAAGTTGAAAGTGTAAATCGAAGGCTGGTTCGCCTTAAGGTAAAACATCACATCCAATACGGTAGGACATAACATTTCGGCCTTTGAGGTCAAACTTGCCTTTTATTTCAAATTTGGATATTTATTTTGAGAGGATATTCGAATACTCGAGGACAGATGAAGAAAATCGAGACCCAATACGTTAGGGCACAATTTCTCGAATTCCCAAGTACAGAACATTGCCTCGATTTAGAAAGTCTCATCCCGAGATTATGAAATATCACGCCCAATGCCTTAGGACGCAATACCTCGGACTCTCGAGAACAAGTTTTGAAAAATTATATTTTGATGGGCTATTCGGTTATTTAGATTTAAACGAAGAACCGCAACCCAATGCGTTAGGGCACGATTCCCGAATGTCTAAACACGGAATTTTTGCCTTTATGAAGAAAATTATTTCCGTATTAGGTAAAATGAGGTTTATAAGACATTTAGAATGACAATGAGAATACGCATAATAGAGTGAAATATGGTAATGAAATACGATATGGTGATAGTGTGCGAAAATGGAAAGTTATATAAAGAGTTTTTGTTTTAACTTGTATTTTAAGAAGGATGTTCGAGTATTTAGAATTAGGCGAGAAAATCGAAACCCAATACGTTAGGGCACGGTTCTCGAATTTCTAAACACCGAACATTACCTTTACAAAAAAATTTGTGACGGGTAAAAGAAATTTGGAATACATGGGATAAAGGTATAACAAAATGCAATACGGAAATGGAATACATAGAAACGATCAATGATATGCAAAAGTAATAGTATTTCATAAGCTTTTCATTTAAATTTATATTTTGAGAAGGTTATTCGAGCATTTAGATTTAGACGAGAAAACCGAAACCCAATACGTTAGGGCACGGTTTCTCGAATTTCTCAACACCGAACATTGCCTTTATAAAAAAAAAAATTTGATGTCAAAAAGGTATTTAAAATTTGTAATAAGAGAATTAAAATAATAATGATAGTAACAATATTTACATGAACGTAAGGATAGTAACAAGTTAATGATAAAGTCTTAATAGGTGCACGAAAGACGTATATATATATTAGTTAATGTTGAGAAATATGACAGTAATAATAGTAACAATATGACCATAAAAAATGATAGGTGATTATAGTGAAAATAACTAATATAATACAAATATATAAGATGGGATATAAAATGTATATATATAACATGCTATTTGAGTATATATTAAGATAATAATAATAATATTAAAACAACTATGAATATATACAAATTATATACATGTATATAAAAAGCAAATATGTAATAATACCAAAAATATGTACGTAAAATATGTTCGCATATGTATTAGAAATAGTCAAAGTATTTATATAATACATAAGTATTTTATGATATTTGAAAAATAAATATAATATGTATATACATAAAATTTTAGTAAAATAATACTAACGTTGGTAATATTGTTAAGTTAATAATAATAATAATAATGATAATAATAATAATAAATAAGAATTAAAGTCAAATAATCGAAAGAAATAGTAAAAAGGACGAAATTGCATTAAAGAAGGAAATTTTGGGGTGAATTCGTGAAGAAAATGGAGGAATGGTACTGATTTGAACACGCATGAGCAATGGAAGGACTGAAATAGATAATGTCCCTCTTTTGCAGAGCGCACAGTAGGACAAGGGACTCAAGTGAAAACGAAATAAGATACCAGGGCCCAAATTAAAAGACACAGGAGTTCAATTGTAGAAGCATGAAAGAACGGAGGGGCTAAATTCGCAAATAGCCCCTCCATAGAAAAAAAACACGCGGATCTCTGGGTATAGGGTCGGGTCAAAACGGGTCATTTAAAAATTAAAATTTCTTTCCTTCCTTCATTTCTTCAGCTGTTCAAGAAAAATAAGAGAGGAATTCTCCTCTCTCTGGTGAATCCAGAACGAGGCCAGGGAGAGGCCATCGGCGCCGTCGCGATCTTCCGTTCTCAGCCGTCACTGGCCACCGCGCGCGGTGGCCGGAAATCGCAAAAAGGTAGGTTTTTTTTATTTTTTTATTTTTTACCGAGTTTCAAGTATAATAAACGTGTTATATACATTATGTTTAGCAAAACCGAGAAGAAGGGAAAATTCGAAATAGGAAAGAACAAAAGGAAAGTTACCTTCGGGTTTCCAAATCTGACTTTTGATTTCTGTATTGTGGTTGTTTTATTTGGTTTTGCTTTTTGTTCAAAATTTTTTTTTCTTTTCTGATATCTGGAAAATTTCCTTTTATTATCAAAAATGGCCGAAAAAAAAAAATCCTCCTTACAATCGATTTTGAAGGCTTTTTATAGCCATTTACAAGGTATTGCCTTCTGATTTTCTCTGTTTTGCTTGCGTGTTATACTGCCTTTATCTCCACTGTGTTTGCTACTGTTTTGTTTCAGGATATGGGCAACGTCAATGGCGGTGGCGTGCTGCAGGCATGAGGAGTTGACCGGTTAGTGTGGCGCAAGTGGGAAAGCAGGTGGCTAGGGTTTCAGAAAGTCTGAAACCCTAGTCAGACTTGGGACATGGGCCATCGAGTTTGGGCTGGAGTTAGTCTGTTGGGCCATTCGGGTCACATTGGGTTAAGGGGTTAAGGGATATGTTGTTTTGGATTGCTTTAGATTAGTTGGGAATTGGGCTAGTTGAAATTTGGTTGGGTTAATGGGTCATTAGGCTAGTGGTCTGGGTTGTAATTGTTGTAATAGGTTAGGGGTTTTGGGTAGTATAAGGGTTTGGGTTAGGTACGGGTATGGGTTGATAGATTTTTGGTTTGTGGTTAATTTGGGTTGGTGCAAATTGTAAAAAAAAGGGGCCAAAATTGGCCTATGACAGCTGCCCCTCTTTGCTCATTGTCGTGTAACGGTAATAGAGCAAAGACACAAAGAAAGGCCAATTTTGCCTTGTCCCGCCAAATCTTGACTTGTTCTGGCGTTTTTTCTTCAAGTAATCTCTTTCCAATCCACCGCATCTTGTAATTTTGGTTCGATCCACTACAACTTCAGAGATGGGATCTGGTATCTTCAGTCCGCTCTGCTACAACTTCAGGAAGATGGAACTTGTGACTTCAATCTGCACCTCTGCGACTTCACTGGGAATGCAAGGTCCATATCTTACAAAGACGCACAATTTGTATCTTCAACTGGCTCTATTGCAGCTTTAAAAAGACAAAATCTGATGGCTTTAATCGGCTCCAATTCTTTATCCTTTATTGAGACGAAGTCAAAAATTGCTCGCCCTGCGTATTCTCGCAATATGGGTCAAATTTTTGAAATATAAATCACAAATGCCTCAGTGTGCAAATTGAGGCTCAACTCACTTCTCGTGATATGAGCAATTTAAAAACACGAATTAAAAACTCAATTCATCTCTCGCAATATGAGTTGATTGAAAACGTAAATTAAGAAGAAATCAACTCATTTCTCGCAATATGAGTTGATTTTGGAGCACAAATTAAAACTGAAATTAAAAGAACTCAACTCGCTTCTCGCGATATGAATTGTCCTTGAAACCTACACTGAGAACTGAAACTAAAGGAGCTCAACTCACCTCTCGTAATATGGGTTGGCCTTAAAACATAAATAAAAGAACTAACAAGAGCTCAACTCACCTCTCGCAATATGAGTTGATCTAAAACTGAAATTAAAAAGAACTAAAAAGAGTTCAACTCACTTCTCGCAATATGAGTTGATTTTGAGAAACAGAAATTAAAAGTACCTCAACGTGTTTCGAGGCTCAGCTCACCTCTCGCAATATGAGCTAATTTTGAAAACATAGATTAAAAACAGATGCTGAAAACATCTTGCCATGACTCAAGATTTGACTCTCCTCTCGCAATATGAGTCAATAACAGAAACTAAAAGTACCTCAACGTGTCTTGAGGCTCAGCTCACCTCTCGCAGTATGAGCTGATTTTCGAAAACATAAATTAAAAACAGATGCAGAAAACATCTTGCCATGACTCGAGATTTGACTCACCCCTCGCAATATGAGTCAATAACAGAAACTAGAAGTACCTCAACGTGTCTTGAGGTTCAGCTCACCTCTCGCAATATGAGCTGATTTTTGAAATCATAAATTGAAAATACCTCAACGTGTCTTGAGGTTCAACTCACCTCTCACAATATGAGTTGATTTTTGAAAAAGAAATTAAAACAAATCAGAATAGCAAAACATATCATCTGGTGGGACTCAGGTGTCCTTATCAAAACTTCTTGCTTTACTGGAGTACCTGCATATGTCATGCATGATATTATCGTGATATGCATATGTTGGCCTTAAATGCCGCTATGCCTACATGATTATGCCATGAGTTTAAGGTATGCTGGTCATATGTGCCCTTTCGTCATGATTTTTGAATATCTGTGTTCAGTGTTTCGACTCTTGGTTCTCTTCAGGCTTTGTACCTGTCTTCAAGCCCTCTGAGCAATCTACAGTTCTCTAATATCACTCTTTTGCCCCTGTTTGAACTTTGTCCCTGCTTTGAAGCTCTTGTACTTTTCAAAATTTCATCCAAGTAATGCTTAACATTTCTTTTGTTAGGAGCATGTTATTCTACTATTTATTATCTAAATGAAACACACAACGAGATGCATGAAAGATGGTTAGATAGGTAAGAAAAGGAACTTCACATATATTTTATTTCAGAAGTAATAAACAAAGAAAGTTGATCAAGAATAGTTAAAAGTGTCATGAAATGAAAGGGAGTTATATTCAATGGATACAAATGCTCTAAATATTCAACGCATGAACTCTTCCTCGTTTCTTAATCAAGAATCCTTTCGAGCCTGGCTTCTTGCGTAGAAGATTTCGAGCTTTCAGAAATGCCTCAACTATAGCCTGGTCACTTGGCCCACTGTTCAAAATTACTTCTGCCCCTTGGGCCAGATTTGCTTCATTAGGACGCCCTTTCGGGTTTTCATCCTAATGTTCTGTGTTTGACCAAGACGCCCTTTTCGGGTTTTCACCTTGATCTCCAAAATTTTTTTTTTTTTTTTTTTTTTTAAGTGTAGTATTTCTTCACAACATCGGAGTTTACTGGATTTGGTAACTCCTTCCCATCCATTTCTGTGAGAATCAAAGCCCCACCAGAGAATGCTTTCTTCACGACGTATGGTCCCTCCCAATTAGGTGCCCATTTCCCTCGCAAATCTCTTTGTATTGGGAGGATCTTTCTCAAAACGAGTTCTCCTTCGTGGAATTCTCTTGGCCGTACCTTCTTGTTATGGGCCGCAATCATCCGTTTCTGGTACATCTGTCCATGGCAAATTGCCTTCAAACGTTTTTCTTCGATGAGATTCAACTGATCATATCGAGCTCGAACCCATTCGGCCTCCTCGAGTTTCGATTCCATTAAGACTCGTAGGGACGGTATCTCAACTTCAATAGGTAGCACGGCTTCCATCCCGTAGACTAGAGAGAAAGGAGTTGCCCCTGTGGACGTCCTCACAGATGTGCGGTATGCGAACAGAGCGAACGGCAGCTTTTCGTGCCAGTCCTTGTAGGTCTCTGTCATTTTGCCAATGATCTTCTTTATGTTCTTGTTAGCTGCTTCAACAGCTCCGTTCATCTTCGGGCGATAAGGCGAAGAATTATGATGCTTTATTTGAAATTGCTTGCACACTTCTGCCATCATTTTATTGTTCAAATTCAAGGCGTTATCTGAGATGGTTCTTTCAGGCAAACCATATCGACAAATGATTTCTTTTTTTAAGAATCTACAGACGGCGGTCCTCGTCACATTAGCAAATGAGGCAGCTTCTACCCATTTTGTAAAATAGTCGATGACCACGAAAATGAATCGGTGCCCATTAGAAGCTTTGGGAGAAATCGGCCCTATAACGTCCATGCCCCACATTGAAAAGGGCCATGGAGATGTCATAACGTGAAGGGGAGAAGGAGCTACATGAATTTTGTCGCCATAAATTTGACATTTGTGGCACTTTCTTGCGTAGCTAATGCAATCCCTTTCCATCGTTGACCAGTAATACCCGAGTCTCATAATTTTTCTGGACATAGTGAAGCCGTTGGAGTGGGTCCCACATATTCCTTCGTGAACTTCTTCAAGTATTTTCTTGGCTTCAGTAGTATCTACACATCTCAGAAGCACCTGATCTTTACCCTTCTTGTACAAGGTGTCCTCATCAAGAACAAATCCCGCTGACATTCTTCTGATTGTCCTTTTGTCATTCTCGTTTGCTTGCTCAGGATACGTTTGATTCTTGACGTACTCTAAGATATCATGGTACCATGGTCGTTCATCAGCCTCTTTCTCAATGTTATAACAATGTGCAGGGACCTCGTATATGCTCATCTTGAGGGGCATTATCTCTACTTCTTTATTTGCTTTGAACATTGAGGCTAAGGTGGCCAATGCGTCAGCCAATTGGTTATCTTCTCGTGGGAGGTAATTAAAAGTTATTTCTTTGAAATCTTTGATCAATTCAGCTACCAGATAGCTGTACTTAATCAACTTTGAGTCCCTTACTTCCCAATCTCCACGGATTTGGTAGATCACTAAAGCTGAATCCCCGTATACCTCTAGGATCTCGATGTTTCGTTCAATGGCTGCCCGTAGTCCCATGATACAAGCCTCGTATTCTGCTATGTTGTTGGTGCAGAAAAAATTGAGTCTAGCAGTGAAAGGATAATGATCTCCTTCCGGTGATACCAAGACTGCCCCAATCCCGTGCCCTAGGGCATTTGATGCACCATCAAAGCTCATCTTCCAGGGCGTCCCTTTTGATGACTCACATTTTTTCTCTGTGATGCACATTAAGTCCTCATCCGGGAAATCAAATCTCAGGGGCTCATATTCTTCTGTTGTTCGAGCCGCCAAGAAATCAGCTATTGCACTCCCTTTCACCGACTTTTGGTTTACATAGCTGATATCATATTCTGATAACAGGATCTGCCATCGGGCCATTCTCCCCGAGAGTGCGGGTGATTCCATCATATATTTTATCGGGTCTAGCTTTGAAATCAACCACGTCGTGTGATACAACATGTATTGCCTGAGTCTTCGAGCTGTCCATACCAAAGCGCAGCAGTATTTCTCAATGGACGAATACTTTACCTCGCATTCTGTGAACTTTTTGCTGAGGTAGTAAATCGCCTTTTCTTTCCTTCCTGACTCGTCGTGTTGCCCCAGCACGCAACCCATTGAATTTTCAAATACAGCTAAGTACAAAATCAATGGTCTTCCCGGAATAGGCGGCACTAGCACTGGAGGACTTGACAAATACTGTTTTATTTTATCGAAGGCCACCTGACATTCCTCATCCCATTTTCCCGGGTTATGTTTTCGAAGAAGCCGAAAAATTGGATCGCATTGATTGGTAAGTTGAGAGATGAATCGGGCGATATAGTTTAACCTCCCTAAAAATCCTCTGACTTCTTTTTGCGTGCGCGGAGGTGGCAACTCTTGAATAGCTTTTATTTTATCTGGGTCCACCTCGATACCCTTTTCACTGACAATGAAGCCTAACAGCTTCCCCGAGGTAACTCCAAATGTACATTTGGCTGGGTTAAGTTTTAGCTGAAACTTCCTCAGTCTTTCGAATAACTTTTTGAGGTTTACCACATGCTCTTCTTCTCCTCGGGACTTAGCAATCATGTCATCGACATAGACTTCTATCTCTTTGTGCATCATGTCATGGAACAACGTTACCATGGCCCTCTGATATGTTGCCCCTGCATTCTTTAATCCGAACGGCATTACTTTGTAGCAGAACGTCCCCCACATCGTCGTAAAGGTAGTCTTTTCCATATCTTCAGGAGCCATTTTGATCTGATTATACCCTGAAAATCCATCCATGAAGGAAAATAACGAATGTTTTGCCGTATTATCCACTAATGTATCAATGTGCGGTAAAGGAAAATTGTCTTTTGGACTTGCCCGATTCAAGTCACGATAATCCACGCACATTCGTACTTTGCCATCCTTTTTTGGTACCGGGACAATGTTGGCCACCCATTCAGGGTATTTGGAAGCTTGTAAGAAACCCGCATTGAATTGCTTTTTGACCTCTTCTTTTATCTTCAACAACATTTCGGGTCTCATCCGCCTTAGTTTTTGCTGAATGGGTTTACATTCTGGTTTCAATGGGAGTTTGTGGACCACTATATCCTCATCCAATCCTGGCATGTCCTGATATGACCAGGCGAATACGTCTTTATACTCACGCAGCAGAGCAATCAAGTTATGTCTAGTGTCCACTGAAATGGAAGTCCCGATTTTCACTTCTTGTTTCCTCTCTTCATTTCCCAAATTCACTGTTTCGACAGCTTCTTGGTGTGGTAAGACCTGTTTATCCTCTTGTTCCACCATCCTCAGCAAGTCGGGAGACGGTGCATAGTCTTCGACATTTTCTTCTGCTTCAAATTCTCCTAAGCAAACAGCTTTTTCAAAATCGATTTCAAGATTTGGAACGGGTTTGTTCATGTTATTGATATCCGAGCACCTGAAAATTAAATGAAAAAAGAAAACTATAGAAGGGCATACAAATGTTGGAATCGACAAACAACATGCCATGATATGGTATAAGGTAAATGTAAGGAAGCTGTGAAATGAGAAAATAATTAAGAATTTGGTGATAATGCAAAAGATCATGACAAAATACATCTTCATTGATGTTCATTTGAATGACAAAGAGCGAATGCAAGCTCTTACAAAAGAATTCTATTATATCTAAAGACACAATAGAGGGTTAATGTTGAGCATTACTCTGAAGACTTAAAAACTACAAGAAGTTCCTCAGCAGTCCAATTGTTTAATTTGAAACCAGGAGGGCAAGGGCGTATTCTTGAGACGTCTTTGCCTACAGCAATATCAACTTCTTTGTCGATAACATTTATGCTGACATTTCGATAACCATTTTCGATTGATAGCTGCACATTTCGCGAGCTATTTTGTCCAGGGTATATCTTTCCCGCAGACGTAAATGTTCTTGACAAAGGAGGATACTCGATGGGCTCCCATTCTGGTTCTCGACCCAAGGTTCTTGCGATCCTTCTTTCTTGGTCCTTTTTCCATTGTTTCTTCAAGTGACACGCCTTCGGCTGGAATCCCAGACCGAACCGAGCCTTGTGAGGGACTGGCTTCAGGGCCCTGACTATTCCTTGCTGAAATTTCCCTAGACCTTTCCTTGCTCTAGCTCCTTTTCCTACCGTCAACTTAATCCCCATCTTCGTGTTCTTTGATAACTTAGGTACAGGGATTTTGTTTCCCTCTGCAACAAACGTGGCATTGACGAACTCAAGGGATCGGAAGGAGCACTCCAATGCATCTTGGCTTACTTCGACATAAGGTGCATCGGCAGAGATGGATGCGACAATATCTTCTTCGCCCTCAACTGTAACCAGACAGCCGTCCATGATGAATTTCACTTTTTGATGAAGAGACGATGGAACTGCACCCGCAGAATGTATCCAGGGCCTTCCCAGGAGGCAGTTGTACGATGGTGTGATATCCATGACTTGAAATTCCACCTCGTAGACGTAGGGGCCTACTTCTAAAGGGATCTCGATCTTTCCCATTACTTCACGCCTCGTCCCATCGAAGGCCCTTACCGTGGAATGGCAGGGCCTTAGGTAGGACAAATCTATTGGGATTCGAGATAGTGTAGCCAATGGCATGACATTGAGTGCTGATCCATTATCAATGAGCACATTAGGTACGATGTAACCCTTGCAGCGGGTTGTAATATGCAGCGCTTTCACCAAGCCCCTACCACCGGGCGGTATTTCATCATCGCTGAAGGATATAAAATTGACCGCATTCAGATTGTTTACCCATTTGTCAAGTTTTTCCACGGATATGTTGTTTGCTACGTAAGCTTGGTTTAATACTTTCAACAATACGTTCCGGTGTGACTCTGAATTTAGTAGTAGGGATAGTACCGAAATTTTTGCCGGCTGCTTGCTTAGTTGTTCCACTACGTTGTACTCGCTGTGCTTAATAAACTTCAGAAATTCTTGCGCCTCCTCTTCATCCACGGCCTTCTTAATTCCTGGTTCAGGCAAAATTTCATGTTCATCTTCAATCTCGTGCGCTGGCGCCTTCCCTTTCTGTTTCAAATCATTGATTTTCTTTATTGGCTCTACCTCCTTGGAGTAACATCTCCCGCTACGAGTAAAATGACCCACTTCTCCAACGCTCTTAGTTGTAACCTCAGATTTTTTACTTTCTGGTGTGACAATGTTGACGTCATATTTCCAGGGCACAGCTTTATCATCCTTATAGGGAAAAGGAGATGGCACTTCTATTATCATTTTTGGTTTCACGAGCTCTTTCTTGGCATCATAGTAGATTATCAATGGTCGGTTAGCGCTATATGGGCAACCTGGTGATTGATTGTCGGAGGCGCACACTTCTCCTTCATCCAACTTTTCCCCTTTTTTGAAGATCTCAATCTTTTTACTATCCATCATGTCTTGGAGTACTTCCCTAAATTCTTCGCAAGACTGGATATCGTGCTCTTTATTACCATGGAAACTGCAAAGATCATGCCTACTTTCTTCAAATACTCTGCTAGGATAACAGAGTAACCCATTTTCGGCCAATATCTCCCAGATTTTCTGCAGAGGTACTTTTATTTCAGAAACCCATTTCCTAACCTGCCGTTTGTTTTCTTCTTCAATTACACTCACATTCCCTTCAGCGTGATTTGGGAATGGGTTCCCAGTTGCACTGCCTGAACCATCAAATCTCAAAATACCCGCATCAATGAGTCCTTGAACTCTTCTTTTGAAGGCGAGGCAGTTTTCCGTAGAATGACCCTGATTCCCAGCATGATAAGCGCAGCTGGCGTTAGGATCGTACCATTTCGGGTACGGAGGTTTCAAGGGTGCCATGTAATGTGGAGATATCAACTGCTTTTCCAAGAGTTTTTGATATAGTTCTCCGTACGGCACGGGGACAGGGGTGAATTGTTGTCTTTCCGGATTAGGTCTCGCGGGCCTTGGTTCGTTTTTAGGTTGGGTTTGGACGGGCGTTGTGTTTTGTGGGAATGTGGTAGTTAGTCTTGGGCCGTTTGTGGTATACACGGGGTAGGAAGGGTATGGAGGTGGCGCTTGGTAGTAAGGGGTTTGAGGCGGATAGTAGAAATTTGGAGGTGGGTAGTTTCGTGGTCGAGGTTGGCTCGGATACGAGTTGGAGGCATAACGGCTTCCTGTTCCCACCATGTGGGTTTCTGGGTCTTTCTTCTTTATGGGCATTGCCCTCCTCGAGCTTTCTTGCCCCTCCATTCTACCGCTTTTTATAGCATTCTCAATAAGCTCGCCGGATATGACAATATCTACAAAGTCTTTCGTAGCGCTTCCCACCAATTTGTCATAAAATGGTGCTTTCAAGGTGTTAATGAAGAGGACAGTTATCTCAGTTTTGGTCAACGGAGGTTCTACTTGGGCGGAGACGTCCCTCCACCTTTGCGCATACTGTCTAAAGGTTTCTGACGGCTTCTTCTCCATCATCTGCAGCGTCATACGATCGGGCACCATGTCAGACACGTGCTTATACTGTTCGCAAAATGCCGACGCTAAGTCCTTCCATGTTCGGATCTTTTCTCTGCTTAGCTGATTGTACCAGCGAAGAGCTGACCCGACAAGGCTATCTTGAAAGCAATGTATGAGTAATTTATCTTCATTTACAAAGCCGGTCATTTTCCGACAAAACATGACCAAGTGTGCCTTCGGGCACCTTGTCCCATCATACTTCTCGAAATCAGGTGCTTTAAACTTGGGTGGTAGAACTAGATCGGGCACTAAACTAAGCTCTTTGGCGCTTAGGGCGGAGAAGACCTCAGTGCCTTCTATCGCTTTTAGTCTTTCTTCTAAGCTCTTGTATTTTTCTTGAACCTCATGATCCTCCACTCTCAACCTGGCGATTTCTACCGGATCATCTAAATCTGGGACGTACGGGTTAGCAGGAGCTGATACAAATATCCCCTGTCCTAGGTGCGTAGCCGGCGCAGGTCGTTGTTCTAACCCAGCGGATTCCGCTTGGGTGTGCACTCTTTGCGTTATATGGGGCGGGGTGAATCCAGGTGGGTAAAGTGGATCTTGATCAAGGTTAACAACCTCTGGGTTCTGCACGGGTCCCTTTCCTTTTACCAAGGCTGACATCATTTCCATCATTTTTGCCATTTGGTCCCTTTGTTCCAATGATTCCTCTCGAGACCTTATCATTAGATCTCTCGTTTCTTGTTGTGATTTGGCTAACTGCTCTTGTAATTCTTTTTGAGCCCTTTCCATTCTCTCAATTCTTTCATTAAACTCTGCTTCCATTGCTCTAGTTTGTCGTCGTGTTCTGTATGAATGTCGAGATTCCAGCCTTATATCGTTGCAACTCTGCGATTTATAGGATTCTAACCTTAGTGAACGATTATGAGATATGAAATGAATGCATGAATGCCATATGAATGCTAGCTACGAATGTGTATGCAAAAATTTGATGTTGATTTTAAGATAGCCTCTATTTCAGGCATTTTCTTGATCAAAAGAGCCAGGTTGCATTTCCCTTTGAAGGCCTATTTTATATGCGTGAGTGTCTCTGTCATAATTTTTAATTAATCAGACCCCTTTTCAATGGGAATTAATGCATGCACATGAATGAAATGAATGCAAAGAGAGAGGCGTTAATTCTTGATTCGATTCTATTAGATCACTTTTCTAGAAAACGAACTTCTTTACATAATGTAGATGATTACATATACGACTTGGCCCTGTTTCCTAGGGTCTTAACTTTTTTGAGAAGCCAAGCTAAGTCTCGGCCACGATCTGATACAGACTCAAACTTTAAGCTTAATATGTCAGCTTCTGTTGCTAGGATTTGCAGATGTTCGGCCACTTCTCGAATTTGGACCAAGGCTTCGCCCATGACATGATCCCGGTCTCTAACCTGACGCTGTGAGGAATGGAGCTGTTCTTTCCAGTGTTCATTGTTTGCTTCAAGGAGTTCAATTCGTAATTCAGCATTTTGTAGTGCCATTTCCGTCTCCCCTATCTTTACCTTTAACTCTTCAATTTTGCTTAAACTAGCCTTTAGCTCAATCACGGAGTTACGATTGCGATGATGATGCAGGGACTTTTCCAAGTCCGCTATTCGAGCTCGCAACCTGTCCTTTTCATTCTGATTTTCTAGCAAGCTCCTTTTCAAAGCATCCTCTCGTGTCTGGGTTTCCTGAAATTGCCTTTCCCAGCGACTAGCCTTAGTTTGTTCCTCTTTGACTTCTTGTCTCCACTGTTCTGATGTTTTACCCAAACCAGCAGTCCTTCTGGCCCTACAGATTTTCTTGTATCGCGTCTTCAAATCGTCTAGGTCTTCTTCGACCCTACTCTTCCCCTTTCTTAGCTTCTCGGCCTCCAGCTTGTGGATATCAACATCTAATCCCAATTGCATCTTTTCCTCTTCGAGCTTCTCTATCTTTTTTTCTAATTCTCGATTCTTTTCTTCAAAGTCTTTTTTGATGATTTCTAATTCTGATGGGATTACTCGTAAGTGTTCTTCTAAAGGCTGAGCGTTTTCTTGATTTGGCGAGAGAACATTGTCGTTGACTCTTCTAATCCTCCATTGATCGTATTCAGGGGTTGACATCGGATTTGCAGCAAATCTCTTCATTCTATGGGTTTGACTCCAAGCTTTCGAGATCTCACGAATTTTCTGCTTATAGTTTTCGCCCTTGTATATGAACTCGCTTTGGGCTAATCCTTGAGTAGCCGGCACAAACTGTCTCGATCGATATTGCCTTAATACAAGCAATGGAGCGTATCCGACGGCTCCCCATATCCCCAGCAGAGGAACCCAATCAAAATCACCACAACGATATAAGATTTCATCAGGGGTCATCCACGAAGCCTTCCACTCGATGTCTTCAGTTTGTAAGTTCTGAAGAATTTCCATCCATTTTTCTTCTGAAATGTCGTCCCGTCTTGGTGTTGATGCTATTTCTTTTAATGGAGAGTAGTTCTCATAACAAGCTCGGTAGGACGGCTTTTCCACTTTCCAAAAATGGCCATGAAACCAAGCTAGCAGGAGTTGTGCACATCCTATGAACCTTCCCTCACCGGCCCTCCGGCATGCATTCAATGATCTGAAAGTTTCCGCCAGGATTGCAGGGACCGGATTTATCCTTTTGTTTAGTCGATCGAACAAATCAGTGACTGCTTCATCAATGTGTCTCAAGGCTTTAGGAAAAATCATCAATCCATAAATGCCCAAGGCGAACACGTCGACTCTTATCTTCGTTTCGGGGTGTGCCAAAACCAAATCCTTCAAACTTTTCCAGGGGATGCACTTGCCTTCCCCTTTTTGCTGAATTCGGGCCACAACCCACTGTTCACTCATCCCGGTAATATTCATTAGTTTCTTCACAAAACTTGGAACATTAACCACCCTAACATAGGCTTTGTCAGTTTGTACCCTCGGACAACGAAGTAACGTGGTGTATTCTTCTACAGTGGGAACTAGATCCACATTTCCGAAAGTAAAGCAACTATATGCTGAGTTCCAAAATTGAGTTATGGCTCGAAACAAATGCTTATCTACCTTAATGTCGAGTAGGTAAGGTAGATCACCATAATTATAATGAAATAGCTGCTTGGCCTCGTCGTCCCAATTGGCCCATATTTCTCTCAATTCCCGAAGATCATTTTGTGTAACACTGATGCTGGTGAAGTCCCACAGCTCCGATGTGTATCCCTCAACCAAACTATCTCCTTTTTCTTGCCATGTTTCCTCGGACCACTTCCGGACGGTCGCATTTTCTTCCACACTATCAAGAAACCCCTTTTCCATGATCCGTGCTCTATTTAGCAACCGAACTCGAATTGACGCCTCTTTTCTATGATGATACCATGCAATGCAATCATGCATAAAACAGAATAAAACATGTCAGTATCAACAAAAATAACAATAATAAAGCAAATATTCAGGTGTTTTGCTAGGGTTTGGCGGAACTTTCCCTAAGGTGGGCTCTTAAGGTTTACTATATGAGGTTCGGTTCTAGAGTGAAGGGTACCTGAACCAGCGAATTCCTCGATCTTCACCCATTATAGGCTCATATGGATCGAGTTCGATTCAGGGGGATCCATTTCCCTATGGCCATGCGGAGGTGAAAACCTCACGAAGACATAGGTACGGATGTATCCCGGAAGCAGTTCACTAGCCCGTGCGGAGGTGAAAACCTCACGAAGGCATAGTTTCTCACTCCCACTTAAAAGGTGCGACCCCGATGGTCATGCAAAGGAAATGTGCAGGGATATAAAAAGCTTGCAGTAAAATACAAAAATAATAATGGAAATCATGCTATAAAATTGATAAAGTGTAATGGAAGGATCGTACATTAAAAGAAAATTTTTAAATTTCGACGAAAGGATAAAAATTAATCAACTTGTGGTTCGACTCTCATTCTAGCGTCCCCAGTGGAGTCGCCAAGCTGTCGATACCATTTTTTTTGTGAAAACCAAAACAGACGTCGACTTAAAAAAGAAAATTGAATTGGAGTCGCCACCGATCTTTTTTAGGGTGTGATCGGTCACCTCAAAAAAGGGGTTGTTTTTGATAAACCATTTGATTTATTAAAACAACGGTTTTGGTCCGCATGCCAGAGAAATAGGTTCGGGAATCAGTTACGCACGGGGAAGGATTAGCACCCTCGATACGCCCGGAAACCGGTACCTTGTTGATTAATTGATGTCTTTGAGGTCGATAATTTGAAAACTTGAAAGAATTTTAAATACGATCCTTATTTGCTTTGAAATTGTTTGTGTAAGTTGAAAGTGTAAATCGAAGGCTGGTTCGCCTTAAGGTAAAACATCACATCCAATACGGTAGGACATAACATTTCGGCCTTTGAGGTCAAACTTGCCTTTTATTTCAAATTTGGATATTTATTTTGAGAGGATATTCGAATACTCGAGGACAGATGAAGAAAATCGAGACCCAATACGTTAGGGCACAATTTCTCGAATTCCCAAGTACAGAACATTGCCTCGATTTAGAAAGTCTCATCCCGAGATTATGAAATATCACGCCCAATGCCTTAGGACGCAATACCTCGGACTCTCGAGAACAAGTTTTGAAAAATTATATTTTGATGGGCTATTCGGTTATTTAGATTTAAACGAAGAACCGCAACCCAATGCGTTAGGGCACGATTCCCGAATGTCTAAACACGGAATTTTTGCCTTTATGAAGAAAATTATTTCCGTATTAGGTAAAATGAGGTTTATAAGACATTTAGAATGACAATGAGAATACGCATAATAGAGTGAAATATGGTAATGAAATACGATATGGTGATAGTGTGCGAAAATGGAAAGTTATATAAAGAGTTTTTGTTTTAACTTGTATTTTAAGAAGGATGTTCGAGTATTTAGAATTAGGCGAGAAAATCGAAACCCAATACGTTAGGGCACGGTTCTCGAATTTCTAAACACCGAACATTACCTTTACAAAAAAATTTGTGACGGGTAAAAGAAATTTGGAATACATGGGATAAAGGTATAACAAAATGCAATACGGAAATGGAATACATAGAAACGATCAATGATATGCAAAAGTAATAGTATTTCATAAGCTTTTCATTTAAATTTATATTTTGAGAAGGTTATTCGAGCATTTAGATTTAGACGAGAAAACCGAAACCCAATACGTTAGGGCACGGTTTCTCGAATTTCTCAACACCGAACATTGCCTTTATAAAAAAAAAAATTTGATGTCAAAAAGGTATTTAAAATTTGTAATAAGAGAATTAAAATAATAATGATAGTAACAATATTTACATGAACGTAAGGATAGTAACAAGTTAATGATAAAGTCTTAATAGGTGCACGAAAGACGTATATATATATTAGTTAATGTTGAGAAATATGACAGTAATAATAGTAACAATATGACCATAAAAAATGATAGGTGATTATAGTGAAAATAACTAATATAATACAAATATATAAGATGGGATATAAAATGTATATATATAACATGCTATTTGAGTATATATTAAGATAATAATAATAATATTAAAACAACTATGAATATATACAAATTATATACATGTATATAAAAAGCAAATATGTAATAATACCAAAAATATGTACGTAAAATATGTTCGCATATGTATTAGAAATAGTCAAAGTATTTATATAATACATAAGTATTTTATGATATTTGAAAAATAAATATAATATGTATATACATAAAATTTTAGTAAAATAATACTAACGTTGGTAATATTGTTAAGTTAATAATAATAATAATAATGATAATAATAATAATAAATAAGAATTAAAGTCAAATAATCGAAAGAAATAGTAAAAAGGACGAAATTGCATTAAAGAAGGAAATTTTGGGGTGAATTCGTGAAGAAAATGGAGGAATGGTACTGATTTGAACACGCATGAGCAATGGAAGGACTGAAATAGATAATGTCCCTCTTTTGCAGAGCGCACAGTAGGACAAGGGACTCAAGTGAAAACGAAATAAGATACCAGGGCCCAAATTAAAAGACACAGGAGTTCAATTGTAGAAGCATGAAAGAACGGAGGGGCTAAATTCGCAAATAGCCCCTCCATAGAAAAAAAACACGCGGATCTCTGGGTATAGGGTCGGGTCAAAACGGGTCATTTAAAAATTAAAATTTCTTTCCTTCCTTCATTTCTTCAGCTGTTCAAGAAAAATAAGAGAGGAATTCTCCTCTCTCTGGTGAATCCAGAACGAGGCCAGGGAGAGGCCATCGGCGCCGTCGCGATCTTCCGTTCTCAGCCGTCACTGGCCACCGCGCGCGGTGGCCGGAAATCGCAAAAAGGTAGGTTTTTTTTATTTTTTTATTTTTTACCGAGTTTCAAGTATAATAAACGTGTTATATACATTATGTTTAGCAAAACCGAGAAGAAGGGAAAATTCGAAATAGGAAAGAACAAAAGGAAAGTTACCTTCGGGTTTCCAAATCTGACTTTTGATTTCTGTATTGTGGTTGTTTTATTTGGTTTTGCTTTTTGTTCAAAATTTTTTTTTCTTTTCTGATATCTGGAAAATTTCCTTTTATTATCAAAAATGGCCGAAAAAAAAAATCCTCCTTACAATCGATTTTGAAGGCTTTTTATAGCCATTTACAAGGTATTGCCTTCTGATTTTCTCTGTTTTGCTTGCGTGTTATACTGCCTTTATCTCCACTGTGTTTGCTACTGTTTTGTTTCAGGATATGGGCAACGTCAATGGCGGTGGCGTGCTGCAGGCATGAGGAGTTGACCGGTTAGTGTGGCGCAAGTGGGAAAGCAGGTGGCTAGGGTTTCAGAAAGTCTGAAACCCTAGTCAGACTTGGGACATGGGCCATCGAGTTTGGGCTGGAGTTAGTCTGTTGGGCCATTCGGGTCACATTGGGTTAAGGGGTTAAGGGATATGTTGTTTTGGATTGCTTTAGATTAGTTGGGAATTGGGCTAGTTGAAATTTGGTTGGGTTAATGGGTCATTAGGCTAGTGGTCTGGGTTGTAATTGTTGTAATAGGTTAGGGGTTTTGGGTAGTATAAGGGTTTGGGTTAGGTACGGGTATGGGTTGATAGATTTTTGGTTTGTGGTTAATTTGGGTTGGTGCAAATTGTAAAAAAAAGGGGCCAAAATTGGCCTATGACAATTATATTTAATAATTTCAATAAATTAAATTAAACCCTAATTAAAATATAAGAAACACATTTCGCATTATTTTAATTGGTCACCTTATAGAATGACAAATTAAATTAATCATAATAATATTTCTATAATTAATTTAACTTGTGTGATAAGTTAAATATAATTTTAATTTTTTTTTGGATTCTGAATATTTTAACCATAATGTGTGACCTTATAAGATTCTGTAACGTTGATAGTAATATCAAAACATTACTAATATTATGAATAGTGAACGACATATAACTATGCATCACTGTTATCCTAATTGTAGGAAGTTGTGGTCTGGCATAACCTTTATATGATAATATTAACGTGTAGCATATCTATTTATCCATGATATCTAGATTGAACACAAGTTATTGAACAATCACACTTGTATTGTGCAATCTTCTATTTCTCGTATTAACTCATTTCAACACTATCATACATTTTCAGTCTCACTTGATCAAGAGGTTTGAGATATTACTCTCATTACGTAAGAAAAAAATATTATTTAATAATTCATATCTCGCTACATAGATTATGATATTCTCAACAATGATCTTTATAGTAATGTCAATTACGAAAGATGTTTGATTGTATCAAGAGCCTTAAGCCTAAGGATCATATACATTGTTGTCAATATAAAAATTGTTATGACTATTACATAATAATCGAATAAGTATATAAATATTAAAATAGAGTTTTACTTGAGTGGTAATTTTAAGATTTTACCAATTATAGAAGGATATTTTTGTGAACTCTCTAACCAAGTTGATGCTCGATTGATCCGTGACACCAACTCAATAAAGAGCTCAAATAGAATATAGATATAAATAATTAATTAGTTATAACTAAAAAAGAAATAATTGCGTAATTGAAAACAGAACACAACAATTTAGGAAAAATTAGGCAAAAATGTTGAAATAAAAAAAGGGGGAATTAGGCCAGAATGTCCCAAATTTAGGGAAATAAATCGATTTTGAAAAGAGAAATAGAAAGCGCGTATTGAGAAAAATGTTTTTTAAAAAATACTTTATACAAAACACATTTTTTTATAAATATATTAGCTCTTTTAGTTAAATAATGTTAGTGCTTTTATCATTGAAATTGTTAGGGGAAATTAGGCAAAAATGTTGAAATAAAAAAAATTAGTGAATTAGGTCGTAATTTCTCAATTTAAGGAAATTTATCGATTTTGAAAAGAGAAACAGAAAACATGTCTTGAGAAAAATACTTTTCGAAAAAATGCTATTTACAAAACGCATTTTCTTTTAACAACATGAAATACAAAATACAAATTTTAATAGGAAAGGAATCGAATTCAAGATTTAAAAACAAATCTACTCATATTTAACCATCTAACTAAATGAGATAATATGTTAAAAAAATGCGTTTATAAATGATATTTTTCTTTTTAAAATCAATATATTTCCTTAAATTTGAGAAATTATGAACTAATTCGTTAATTTTTTTTATTTTGATATTTTTACCTAATTTCCCCAACAATTTAACCCGATTTATTTGTTTAAATTAAATTAAAAAAATTGAATAACTTAAATTATTTAAATTTAAAGATTAAAAAATTGAATAAAACATTTATTTTTAAAGGAGTAAGAATGAGAGTCACAAGTGGAAAGAGGGGTGGGATGGGTTTCACCAAATTGGGGCGCAGCAACAGAATCTGTGTGGAGATGATTGCTTTGAAGCTGCTGTACCCTCACACACTCTGATCACATTTCAGATTTAAGTTCAGTGGATCACAGCCTGTCCATATTATTGCTGGCCTTTGTCTTTGTATCTCTTACAGTAACCTTCTTAAATATTCTTTCAAATAATTGCTTTTTCAAAGAAAAATTTTGCAGTATTGTTGGCTGAGCGATCGATTGGATTTTTAACAATTAAAGATATTAATTTGTGTCAATATTTTGTCCAAGTATTTACGAAGAGTTACGTACGGTTCATAGAGAGCCTCGATTGATAGTGATGGTATTTATAAGATTTAGGAGAGATGTCAATACAAAGCATTCGAATAATAATAGAAGTACTTGAGTACTGGGCAATTCAAATCTTATAGAGCCCTTACCTGCAAGCAAGGTACCACATGATAGTACTATACTTGCAGGTATGTTGTCTTTAAACATTGATTGATTGTTCATGTAACACCTTTTAACTAATATCCGTCGTTAGAATAGGATTTCGAAGTATTACCAAAATTTATAGATCAAACAGGCAGAATTCTCAAACATTTCATATCATCAAAACAAGTCATCAAAGCAATATTTTAATCCAAATTATAAACATACCAAATCCAAATCAATTTGCCTAGTTCATGAGCACTTAAACATAGAATTAATTTCACATGCACCTATCTAGATTTAGTTCAATTTACCATGCCATAATATGGCTTCAAAAGCAAACATATATTTATATGTATAAAATCAACTAATATTAAACTTATAATCTCATTTACATTCAATCCACAAAATAACTATTATTTAGACACCCTAGGTACATGCCAACACAAAAGAGTAATCATCACCACGTTTGAGTTCGGGAGCGTTGTTGGATGCTGAATTAGCGATCAAAATTGAAGTACCTAACCTGCGTACGGAAAACAAAACCGTATGTTGAGTAAAACTCAGTGATATTTCTATAATCCGAATATTTAAAGACAAGATAATATAATATGCATATTTTAATTATAAGCACATTTGAATATTTAAGACCACATTTATTCATACAATGGCATTAACCACTCAATATTCAATTCATAAATACATCATTTCATACCATTCTCAAATCTCATCACTTGCTATATAATAGCTTTTCACAATTTAATATATATATATATATATATATATATCATTTAAACAATAATATTATTCAATCCATATCCAATTCATGAATACGTAATTCATATGTCTCATTTTCATATTTCAATTCACTATCCCATTTTTATTTACATACAATATTATCCAATATCAATCATAGTATTATTTTATTTAATTACCCCTATTAACATGACTCGGATTTGAACGGATACATGAATCTAACCAACACACCAGTTTGGCACCCAATGCCTCATCAAATAAATCCGAAGTAACAACTGCGCCCAATGCTATAACTTGACACCTAATGTCTCATCGGTTAAACCGAAATGAAATGGCACCCAATGCCTCATCGACTCGAAATCAAAGAAATCCCTAAACTTTTCCAATCCTATGGCGTGCCATCTATATCCGACTCAGCCCGATACAGTTAATAGGGTTTCAATTCACTTTCCAAATACAAAAAATATCCAATATCCAAATTTCACATTAACACATATATTCATTTCAATTCAATAATCAATACATTCAATTCAATATGCATCTACCAATTCAATCCATTTCAATCAATTATCAAATAGCAATTACTCACATCAACACTACCATATGCATTAAATTGAATTACAACAATTAACAACTAAGTTCAGATTATAAAAATACAAACCATGAATTTTGAGCTATTCCACGTCAACTTTATCTTTTCCTTTTTTAGTTGAGGATTCCGGTATGATGTTAGCTACGGAATTAAAAAATTAAAATTCATTAATACAACACAATTTAATTTGATATTATATATTTCAATTTTTATTCAATATTTGCCTAAATTCCAATTTAGTCCTTAAACTGAGACTAATTTTTATTCTTCACAATTAATTCTATATTTTCATACAATTTTCACTTTAAACTAAATTTAACTCCCTATTTTCACTTAAATTCTTAAATTTCTAAATTTTTTTCACAATTTAGTCCATATTACTCAAAATTTACAATTTATTCTACAATTTAATCTTTTTTCATTTCTAACTCAAAAATCTATCAATTTAATCTCTAATACTAAAATTATTCAACATTAACAACACTTAAAACCTCAATAATTGCTAAAATTTCGACATGGGGCGGGTAGTACTTAACATCGGGATTCCAAAAATATAAAAATTATAAGAAAAAGAAACTAAATTGACTAACCAATTAAACTTTGAAATTTTTGAAACATTTGGCCGTGAGTTCTTCTTTCTTTCTTTCCCTTTTTCTTTTCTTTCTTTCCTTTTTGATTTCATTCGCTTTCTCTCTCTCTCTCTTTTTTCTTTTATTCGTTCATTCTTTTATTATACGTACTTTATTATTATTAGATTATATATATTTACTTAAATATTAAGTAAAACATATTATAATATATATTAACTTTAATTTATTAATAATATATAAATATTTCATACTTATGTCGCCTCATTAAAGAACAATAGCATAGTTGCTTTTTTAGTCCCTTTAATTATTCTTTAATCTATAATTCAACTTTCACCCTATATGCAATTTAGCCTTTATACCTAATTACTCTTAATTCAAGCAATTTCACTTAAGCAAAACCTAATTAACTACACAACTAGCTTCGTAAATATTTATTAAGTTTTCAAGACCGGAGCTATCAACCACTCAGCCATCTCTCCGAAAGCTAATTTCTATTTTATTTTTATTCCACCGAATCGAACATGGCCATATGAGTTGATACCATCACTATGTATAGAAAGATATCGTGTGTGAACCTATAGGTCAATCTATTTATCTGTATCTAGCATGCCTATTTGTGGATGTGAAATAAAAAAATCATCATCGACCCCATGTCCGAATAAAAGCGGTTAAAGGGTTGGAAATAAGTCATATAGAATCAATCGATTCATGGTAAAATCCCTCTACCTTGCATTTTATTAATTTTTTTTTGGTCAATATCATAGAGGGATCAAATGGTATAGTTCTTTTGTTGGTAGCTTGGAGGATTAGAAACATGACTATTGCTTTCCAATTGGCTGTTTTTGCATTAATTGCTACTTCGTCAATCTTACTGATTACAAAAACGGAGTCCCAAAAATGTACTTTTCGATACTCCTGACCATCGTGTTGTTACAATTCAAATCCTCACACGCGTTGATATTGCATAATTAATATTCACAAATCCTATACTAACGCATCTTTTAGGTCTTATAGGTCATATTTCCACCAATTGAGGTCCTCTTTCTATGAATCGTACAAGGCTCAAGGACAATACCTTCTGTTATTAAGGGTTTGGGTAGTCACAATACTTAAAAGACTTTTTCCAAAAAAGTCGACTTACCCTCAACATATTTATGTTCAAGTTTTTTAATTTCATCATCGAAGTTAAGAAATTATTAAGTTTTTACTTAATTTTAATTTTTAAAAATTAATTAGAATATATGGTGATTTTTTAACTTTACTTTGTTAAAAAAATTGAGATTCAAATTCCAACGTGACACTTACAACTCAAACCAACTTCATTTTTTCTTCTTAGAAAACCATGAAACCCAACTACTTAAATTTTGGTCACAAAATAGTTTATTTTTTATTTTTTGTCAAAGTAATTTTGCATAAATTAAAAATGGTTTAAAAATAAAAGAGCTAAAAAAATTAATACAAATGAACGAGAGTCAAAGCTTCGAGTAAGACAAAACAAAGATCTTAAAAGCCAATAAGCTTAAAGCTTGAGTTGAATTGTTGTAAGAGATTCAACATTTGATTTGGGTATTTACCATCGATAAAGGAGTAAAAGAGTATTCAAGTTGATACTTGGCACATACCATTAGAATTAGTAAAATAAGTTTGATGCGAAGAATTCATGTCACTTGACTTATGATATCAAACTAAATCAAGAGCATCACAATCTAATCATAAGCATTAATTATAGTAACTCGCCATCTTTCAAACTTAACTTTAATCTCTTGAAATAAACCTTAGGGTTAATTAAAAATGGCTTACGAATAAAAGAGACAAAGCTTGGTACAAGAGAACGAGAGTCAAGGCTCCCAATAAGACAAAACTTTGAAAAAAGAGTCGAAGCTTTGAGTAAGACAAAACCAATATATTAAAGGCCAATAAACATAAAGCTTGAATCAAATGGTCCTAGGGGATTCAATACTTGATTTAAGATTTCATCATTGACAAAGGAGTAAAAAAGGATTCAAGTCAATACTTGGCACTTACTGTAACACCACTCGCTCGACCTAATCGTCAAATTCAAGTTACAAGTTGTTATATTCGTTGTCGAAGCAACTACAGTCAATCGGACACCATACAATCATTTATACATGTAATCCAATGCTAAACACATTTAATTCATGTTAATCAATGAATTTGGAGTCTTAATCGAGCTTACGAAAGCTCTTTTGTCAACCCCAGCACGAAATATAACCAAATTGTAAAAGTTTTGAAAGTTCAGGGCTAACATCGTGATGTCATCACTTCCACGTAATGATGTTGCTAAACAGTTTGTCACGTTGTGACCTCAGGCTACTCAACGTCGTGATGTAACTCACTGTCGGTTGATGTTGCGACAAGGAAGGTTGGTCGTCAAGATATGGACTTTGTTTTTGGTAAAAATAAATTATTTGGTACCTATTTCAAAGCTTCTAACCAAATCTAACAATGTCATTACCAAATTACCTATTTCATTTGCATCAAAACATACCAAACAAACTCAAACATCCATTTTCAACATCTTATCAAGACATTAATCACTTAAACATCAATTAATCTTAAGCATCTCAATGACATTAAGGCATACCCACCAAATCATTCAAATACTTATTTTTACCCACTATTAAAACATGTCATTTCACTTTCAAAACATACACAATTCATTCATCAACACTTTAATAGCTTATATACCTTAGTCATGAACCAAATCAACCATTTACTAGTACATATCTCAAGCATGACAACAAAAATACCATTTCACCTGGGTACCTTAATCTACAATTTTTGCTTTTCCCTGATTATTTCCGGTTTGATCCAATTCGCGATCTATACAACTATTTCATTCAATTCATCATTATTAAACATTTATACATCATATCATGACATGAATGAACCTATGAAATTTCATTTTTTTGGTACTCCTAAAGTTTTGCATTTTATTCAATTTAGTCTTTGAAATTAAAATAACAATATCTTTCAATTTTGAGCTTTGATTCAAAAATCGATTCCAATTACATCCTTTAAGGACCCTCTACTATCTATTATTTCTGAAATTGCATATCAATTTCACAATTTATTCACTTTAGTCCTTATGTATAAAATTAACAATCAAATATTACAATTTAGTCCTTTTTCAATATCTAAGCTTAAAATATATCAATTTAACACCAATTTCTTCAAGAAATCAATAATGACAAGTTTCAAAACTTTAATATTTTTACAAATTGGTATATGGATTAGCTAAATCAAGCTCCCATAACCTTAAAAACATAAAACTTACAAGAAAATAACTTAACTACAATACCTAATTAGTGGTTGAATGTTGAAACCCTTAAGCGCTTTCCTCCTTCACTTGTGGTGGACGATTCTTGTTGAAGAAGAAGAGAAGAATTTCTCTTTCATTCCGCCACCAAGTTATATATATATATATATATATATATATATATACTTATATTAAGGTTTAATTTAATTAATTAGTTAACTAAACTTAACATTAATCAAGTTTAACAATTATTAACCTTATCATCCACTACCACCTCTTGAAAATATTTATTTACCATTTACAACCATATAAAGCCTTGTAATGTGTCATTTTGATGCTCAATTGATAACTATTATTGTAAGCAAACTCAGCTATGGTAAGAATATTTCCTAGCTACCTTCAAATTCAATCACACAACAATGCAACATATCCTCGAATATCTAAATTACTCGCTCCAATTGTCCATTGATTTGAGGGTGAAGCGTCGTACTAAAATTTAACTTAGTAACCAGAGCTTCATTAACTTACCCCAAAATCTGGAAGTAAATCTTGGATCTCGGTCTGAAATGATAAATATAGGCACGCCATGCAATCTCACAATTTCGGAGATATAAATTTCAGCCAATTTTCTCAAGTGAATAGTTGGTTCTCACAGGAATGAAATGAGTCGATGTAGTCAACCTGTCAACTATCACCCAAATTGTATTTTTCTTTTTTGGCGTATGGAAAACCCAATACAAAATCCATAGTGATTCACTCCCATTTCTACTCAGGAATCATTATAGGCTGTAATAGTCCAGACTGAACCTGATGTTCTGCTTTAACCTGCTGAGATGCTAGACATTTTGCCACGTATTTAGTGATCTCTCTTTTCATTCTCGGGCACCAGTACAACAGTTTCAAGTCATTATACATTTTGTTGTCACCTAGATGTATCATATACGTACTATTGTGAGCTTCGTGTAGAATGTCTTGTTTCATTCAGAATTCTTCGATACACACAAACGGTTTCAAAAGTATAGACTCACGTTATCGTCAATACTAAACTCAATGGTCTGATTATCTTCAAAAAGTTTCTGTTTCTCTTGCAACTTAATGTCATCTTTTTGCAACTCTTGGATCTTCTGAAGAAATACGAGTTTAGCTCTCAACTCGGCTAAAATAAAGCCATCTCGATCCAAAGTCAAACAAGCATTCATCGACTTTAATGCAAATAGGGATTTTTGACTCAAAGCATCCGCCATAACATTTGCTTTACCCGGATGATAGTCAATAATCAAATCATAGCCTTTTAAGTAACTCAAGCCACCTACGCTATCTCAAATTCAATTCTTTCCGTGTCAACAAATATTTAAGACTTCTGTAATCTGTAAAAATGTGACATTTTTCTCCGTATAAATAGTGTCTCCAAATCTTGAGAGCGAAAACCACCGCTGCAAGTTCTAGATCATGAGTAGGATAATTCTTCTTGTGTGACTTAAGTTGTTGAGAAGCATAAACAATCAATTTTCCTTCTTGCGTCAGTACCATTGATAAAGGAGCAAAAGAGGATTCAAGTCAATACTTGGCACTTACCATCAAAATTAGCAAAAGAATTTTGATTCAAAGAGTTAGTGTAACTTGACTTATGACGTCAAACTAAATTAAGAGCAACACACTCTAATCATAAGCGCTAATTATGGTAACTTGTCGCCTTTCAAACTTAAATCTCTTGAAATAAGCCTTAAGGTTAATTTGCAATTGAAGTGAAAAGCAAAGGCATAGCTAAGGGGTGGCAAAGGCCTTGGTTCCCCCTAAAAATGTAAAATTTTAGTTTAGTCGCTTTAAAAATAATAAAGTTGCAAATTAATATATGGTACAATTTCAATTTGCCCTCTTAAATATGAAAAAAATTCAATTTAGTCTCTTACAAAGAATGAAATTTTACCATTTTGCATTTTGGCCCTCCCTAAATATGAAAAAATTCTATTTAGTCCCTTAAAAAATAATGGAATTATAAATTGATACATGGTAAAATGACATTTGGATCTCTTAAAAATTTTATGATTCAATTCTGACCCCCTCAAAAAAAATTTCTAGCTTCGCCTATGTTGAAAAGTGACGTGAAAAAATTGCTTTTCAAGAAACAGAACAAAATTAAAACAATAAAATTTATTATGTTTTTAATTTGTTGTTGTAAGTATATATATAGCTTTGCTGACCGAGTTTTCGCTCAATTGGCATTAACATTTTTGCTAGTGCAAGAGGACATGGGTTTGATTATCCTTCTATTTTAGGGTTGGGAGAGATTATAAGTAATTTTAGGCATTGTATTAAAAAGGCATAATGACTTATATGGCCTTCCAACTTTATAAAGAAAAAAGTCATTTTAGTCTTCCATTTAATTTTTCTTTATCTCTTTTATATAAAAATATTTTTTAATTTTATAAACTAATCAACTGTTGTCGTAGCATATACATTAATTGTCACATAAATGCCACATCAACAAAGTGAACAGACATTAATATTTTCATTAATTTTGAAATGATTTAATGAATAATATAAGTTTATAAATTAAAAGAGACGAAAAATTAAAATATAAACTAAAACAATTTTTTTTTTTTACTTTCTACCTTAAAGAAAAAAAAGTATAGCTGTTAGGTAACTATTGAATGAAGTTACTCATATCTAATAAAATAGTTGAGTTGGTTCCAAGTAAATTAAGTTGTTTATTGTGATTTTCATATTTCATTTCCGATTTAGAATTTTGAGATTATTTTGCTTATTCCATATTTTAAGTCACGTGTCTAAAAATATTACTACATACACGTGTCATATCAAGTGTTGTAAGGAAGTAAACAACTACTAATCTTCACATTGAAAAGGAAAGGGAGAGTCTTGACATATATAAACAAATGCACTGCACATCTTACTCCCCCTCTAAGAATTCTTTTTTCTGTTTCCTTTCATAATTTCTGATTTTTTGTTTTTTCTATAGTACCCCCAACTCTTAAATAAACCTCTTTCCAACCAAACTAAAACTCTATCCCCACTAAAAAACTCTTGATGGCTCAATTTCACATCAAACACCTGAAAGGGTTGGGGGAGAGAAATAAACACATGCATGCTTACTTGAAGCTTCTAACATCATATTTTACGACTGAAATTTGTTATTGTTTAATTTCTTTATCAAAACCATGCTCTAACAATTCTTTCTTACACTGAAACACAAGTAATAAATTAAAAAAAATTAATTCTTAATTTACATGACCACTGTCAAAGCATGCAAAATATATATAGCCCTCTAAATTACAAGACTTTTAAATTAATCAGTGATTACATTGCTAACAAGCATATTAGTAGTAAACAAATTATTATAAAGATTCCTCTACATCTCTCCAAAAAAAAAAAAGGATGAATAATAATAATGATAATAACAATAATAAAAGATTAAAAAAAAAAACTGTTCATTTGGAAGTTTCTGGTATTGATGTCTTCCAATGTCACGTCTTCTTATCCTCCTATCTTTGAAATAAATGTCTTCAGCAAAGCATCTACATGAATGGTCAAAAGGCTGCATGAAGAGCTTTTTACCAAATTTGCTATTATCTAACAATGATACCTGTTATATATATATATGCTAGTCCCCTGCAACATATGCCTTCTCTTCGTAGTATTTCTTTTCGCTTTGCAACTTCTTGGCGTTGCGTTTCTACATCAATAGCAAGCACCGAAGTTAGAATATGTTAACACAGATTGTGCGTTAAAATTCCATGTGTTCGTGGAGTAGTTAAACACAAAGAAATAGTATGCACGTCTTCTACCAAAGGTAAAAGTATTATGGAGGTTATTGTACCAAGAATCATATTGCATTTTGCCTTTTTTAACTAAAAATTGAGCAAATTAATTCCTGTACGTTAGATAAAAAAAGCAAATCGATCATTCTGCTAAAAATTTTATCCATTTCAATGGTTAAAAACTGATCCCAAATGACTAGTTTATACTTTGATTTAACGTAAAGGGGGAAAATATAATCTGACTTCCAGTACAAGAGCCTCTATAATACTTTTACCTATATCAAAACATAGAATAACAATAAATGCAAACCTCGAAAATCATATAGTGTAAGTAAAAATACCATGTAAACCTCATGATTGGTGACTATCCTTTGGGCTACAGAGCTTGTGGTTATACTTTTAGGGCTTTCAAGCAAGCGGAAAATTCCCATGCTCTTAGGAATTGCATATGGATCAGTTTCACCCTGTAGGGAGCAAAGTCATTTTAAATCCATAGACACAAGGGGTCATAACAGTGAAACAAATCCGAGGGAAGCTGAAAAACCTACAGGCAACGAAGAGTTACTCTCCGCAACTGTCCCGTGCACAACCAAAGAAATGTTGAAAGTTGTAATCTGTTCAAAATAAAGAAAATAGCCTCAGAACACCTTCCTCATTTTAAAAGAGAGAGAAACATAAAGCAGTGGTTGTAACAAATAATACAAATTGCCAATAGCATAGCTGTAGTGAGCAGGATGCAATTTAATATACCATCACCTGGCTAAAGAAACTATCAAAAACCAAATCATAAAGTGGTATGGTAGAATTCAAAGAATGGACGAGCTTAGGTGTGGGTTTGGCAAAAAGGGTATCATGCATTTATTACTAAACCAAAAGAGTTATCGCAATTTTAGTTTTGGTTTCTAAAAGATTAGATGCATTCTTTTGTAAAGAAATTGATAAATTGGGCCATGATAATTAGGAATAGAATCGATCATGGTTTCCTTTTCCTCACTTAAGCCAAAACCAACAAAGAGTCCTCATGCAAGTTTCAAGCTGATTTATCACCATGAAGTCATATTAAAACTCACTGCAAATAGATCAGAAGCTTGTTGCAAACATTTGTTCTTCCACCAAGGTAACTAATTATGCAACACAGAATGTTATTTCGAAGAAATTGATACCTAGTTAAAGGGGAAAAATCATTTGCATAGGCACACTGATATTAAGAAAATTACATACCATGTCCTTTGTAACTTCCCAAGGTGCACCGATGATAACTTCATCAACATAACGGCAAGCTAACACACTAAGAGTGCGCTCAAGTAAATGCATAACTGGGTACGGCATTCCCCTCTGCTCACTGCAACAAAGGAGACTAAAGTTATTCCTTGCACAGAAATCCCATATTGATAGTAGATTTTGCCCCACATGCATTGTAGTAAGGTGTAGAGGCAGATCTCCAATGTTAACTTTCATCCTTCCAAATTCGGTTGTCCTAACAAAATTTAAATGGTAATAAACCAGACAGAAGAAAAAACAAGCATGACATTAATAAAGTACCTCACAATATAGTCAGGGTAGATACCAACTAACAAAAAGTCTCCAAGCTGCCTTGCCTTCTTGAGGATCTGAGTAAAATATAAAAGATGGCTTAGGGACATGGACAAAATGGAATGAGCAGAAAAAGTTCTCTTACTCTACAAAAAAGCAAGTGCCATTTACCATATATACATGGGTCACAAATTACAGTAAAACCTCTAAAACAATATGATTGAGACTAGAGAAAAGAATATATTTTTTAAAGTGGTCATTTAGTTATCAATAAATGAATAGACCATTCATTTATCAATACATTAATATTTATTATCTTATGCATTCAAAAGGTTATTATACTTCATTAATCAACCATGATTATTAATTTATCAAGGTTTTACTCTATCCGTAGTTAATTTTAGCTCTTTAAATTTATGATGCATACGCTATCTCTTTCAGAAAAAATCCTAAACCCCAACTTCTTATTACAGTTTCTGTTTTCTTTCTTGATCCTCAAGAGGATCAGATAAAGAATTCATAGAATTTCCCAAGAAATATGGTCTTTAACCTACTTAGGATTCGGCAAGAATGGTAACTAAAAGTTCCAGCACAGGTTAGTACTAAATGTTGTTATTGCTAATCAACCAATGGGTGTAAAAGCGCTTCTTTATTATTGTTGTTTTGATTATGAAAATAAACATCACCTAATTGGTGAGAGACATCACATCACTTTCAGATTGAGGGTAATAGCATTTATAAAAAAGGATATATTTTACTCTTTTCCCAGAAGAATCAATCAGAGGATGCCACCATCCAGATTGGCATGTTATTGAATGAGCAAATGGCACACAATTATTTACTGTACTTCAATATTACAACAAGAGATATCAAATTGGTGTCATATTGGGATGAATTAGTTGGCCGATAAATATGTAGAACACAGATGCACTTTGACAAAGTAAATGGGCTTCTAATAGTAATCTGTCATTTAAAAGATATAGGGGTATCATCACTTTCTAATATTTACCAAGTTAAATCTTATACAGACCTATTATCCACCATGCTACTTCACTCCATTGTTGGGAGATCCCTAAATCAAAATGTACAGAATTTAGCAGCAGGGAGATCTGTTTCTATATCTGGAGTAAAATTGTAAATTTAACAAATGTATTTTTAAAACTTCTGGCATTTAACTTAGTAAGTAATCCCCCCTCTGATAATACCCTCTGCATCTGACTCAAATATGCCTTTCAATAACATTATAGCATCAACCTAAATTATTAAATTGGTTGAGCAACGGTAACACCCTCAGCTTCTTAACAACACTTTTGCCTGTTCACTCTAGTTCAAAATTTATTAAAAAAAGGTAAATATTTAAAGGATCCTCATTACAGGAATGGCATCCTCCAGTCTAATTATCATCGAGATTCAAATTTAAGAAGAGCTACTAAATCACTAACATAGATCAACAATATCAGCCAGCTACCCTGTTCATATGTGCTATGCTCAGCAATTACAACAATATGTACATTAAATGAAACCATAACAAGACAGTAACTAATGAATGCATATCTTACAGCAAAACTAAAGTAACAAAACTTGGTAAGATGAAGAGCAATCACCAAATTGTCAATATGCCCCATTTTCATGCCAACGTAATAATAAAATTAATAAGAAAATCAGTTGTATTAACGAGTGAGTAATACCTCCACATGCCCAGCATGAAAGAGATCGAATGCCCCATCAATGTAGACAATGCGAGCATTTGGTCCAGGTCCCTGAGGAAAAACTGAATGAGACTCATGTAAATAAGAACATAGCTCTTAACCCTTTTGCAAGAAATGTTTGCATGCCAGTGGATGCAACTGTTGATCCACATTCATACTTCCAAGATCGCCAACAAATTGTTTTAGACCAGCTCTCAAAAAATTACCATTCAAGCAAATGATTTATATATCATATACATGCATGTATTAATATGTTAATCATCTGTCAAGCTTATCCAGACTTTTATGTTCAGATGGTTACCTTTCGATAGAAATTTTTGTTTGTATTTATGCTACACAGCATAACAAGACAAATGCTATGGCAAATTATGAATTTTGTCAGCCTAATTTGAGAAAGATGCCATAAAATCATCTTTTGTAGTTATCAAGGCGAAAAGTATGCCTTTACCAGGCAAAAGGAATATAGGGCGTTTGTATGCCTTTACCAAGCAAACTTGGCAAGACTAGTGTATCTATTATAATAGGATTCCAAGCAACTATGAATGTTCTGAGACTCACTCTATTTGTTGACGGACTTTCAAAGATTTCACACTTTATTCCATCTTCGTATTGCCTAAAATTATAATCTGCTATTGGGAGCAACTCTTGAAGGAACTTGTGGAAGATTCTTAATACAAAGCTTAGTTTCTCTTCTTTCTATCTACAACAGATGTCCAAATGATATTTAATTATTTGTTTCACCTAGGATTGAAAGATCCGGTCAGGCTTCTAGTAAATAGAAGACCAGGTACCACTTGGGACAAATACTTCCTGTGGCAGTAACTCTTATAACCTTTTGTGAAAGACTATACACATAGGAAATTCAGAAATCAGAGTAGATCACCTTATTCAATTTTAAGTCTTATAGAAATAAATTACCTTTTCTTCCACCTAGTGCCTAGTGAGTAGTGTCTAAAGATGCAAAAAAAGGCATGTACTGGAAACATACGCCACCCAAGCTTTTTCAAGTGGTAGTCACTCTTCATTCCTTACCTTGCCATTTGAGAATTGCACAATCCTCCGAGATGTTGGTAGAAATTGAGAAAGCTGACCCCTTTGTAATTGACGCCTTTTGCCAGAATCTACCTTCGAAAGTGTGCTATTATTATCTCCAACGCCTTTATTATCATTTACAGATGAAAGTATCCTTCCTATGTGCATATAAGTTGTGAAATAATTAGAAACACTGTTACCCTTGGCACACAATTTACAGGAGCTAGTAAATGACAGGCTACAACCAAAGGAATATCAAGCATGTCTCAAGGAAATTTTAGTACCTACAATATCCGTGCTAGAGACACCTTCAGTGCGCTTAATCTGCTTGTAGCGGCCAGCTATCTTTGCCAAGGCATAAGCATCACTTCCATCAGGGAGAAGGCATGGATCATCACCATGTATTATGTAGTCAATCTTATGCTCATTGAACAGACTGTTCATGAATTCCTCAGTAATTGCATAAGGAGCATTTGCTATTACTTGATCCACCCACTTTAATCCACTAACAAGTGCCAGCCTGGAGAAAACTTCAAATAAGATCCATGGAACCGTTACACTAAATTAATTACAAAAATTCACCAGAGGAGCCAGTATGACAAACAAAGCAGCACAGGGATGAATTATATTTGAAAGTTCAGTATGTAATTGCATAATATGTATATGCGTGTGCATATATATATATATATATATATATCAATTTCAGGGCAGCCCAGTAAGTTAGATGAAAAGAACACATCTAAGGTATAAAGCCTTCTAACATACACACTATTGTAACCAAAATTGTTCCACCAGCTAACTAGCCTCCACAATCCATCTTATTCATTAACTATGGAAACAAGCATAACTGAAGTTGTTACAGTTTGGTTCTAGTTACAAAGATCTAATCTGTCGATATTTATTGAGTTGGCTTTCTCACTTCAGCTCTGTACAAATTATATGCTCTTTCCGTACTGTTTTCCATTCAATTATTTTTCTTTCACATGTTGAGGATGTCATAGCCTCTTCCCTATACTTGATCTTCAAAACATCAATCACCAAACCAAGATATCAAGAATGCTTTCTATGTGATTAAAACACAAAATGAAATAGAGATAATGAAATCAAGATACCACACTAAAAATGCCTCCCCCCAAACACCCAAAAAAAGGCTTTGTTAATACCTCTCTTCCATGGATAGAATAGGAGGTCCTTTATTAGCGATAATCTCCTCATCACTCACAACACCCACCACTAATTCATCTCCTAAAGCTTTAGCTTGCCTCAAAGCATTGGCATGACCATAATGCATGAGATCAAAGCATCCATCCATGTAAACCCGTACACGCCTCTTCTCCCTCTTCTTCTTGAGTAAGAACCCTAAATTTGACCAAGCATAAGACACTGGGAAATTCCCAATCCCACCAAAATAAGAAGTTGAAAACCCAAGCAAAGCTGCCGTTAGCATTAATCCACCAAACAGATGCGGTGTGTTATACATCCATTCCCAAATCCAATTGTTACTTTCATATTCCATTGCCATTTCTCTCTCTCTCTCCCCCTCTGTCTCTTTCTTAAAGCTCAATTCGAGGAGACACAAAACCTGCAAAACAACACCATCACCAAATAAACCCTTCAATCTAACTTTACACCAAAGCTCATATACCTAAAAAACAATTAATACAGATTTTTCCCCCTACTTTTCCACCCGAAACATGGAAATTAACACGATATTTATACAAAAAAAAAATGCATTACCGGTCGTAAAAAACACATTTAAACCACAAATAAATGCAGAAAGGAAAGATCACAAAGCTAGATTTGATTTACAACATTCCTTCAAATCTAAATCTTACCCAAAAAAACTAAGAAACCAAAATACCATTTAGAAATTAAAACAAACAATAATCTTTACAACGCAAAGAAACAGGTATTAGAATATGAGCAAAAGCTTAGATCGAATCTTTTACCCCTTTTTTAACTTTATTTTCTTTTCCTCCGTTTTTGTGTTCGTGTCTCCTACTTTTCTTTCTCCTTCTCCTTTGTTCTTCCTCTTCTTTTTTTTTCTTCTCTACCAGGGATTTCTGGCATAGAGCTGTCCCAATATATATATATATAAATTTCTGATATTAAATTAAATAAAATATTAATGAAAAAGAATTTTCAATTTGAAAAAGTAAAGATCCTCCTTTTTCTTTTCTTTTTTGGTTGAAGTAATTAGATCCTTCCTTTTTTTTAATTATTAAATAAATTTTGTTTGTTTTATTTATTTATTATCGTCTCTATTTCTATGAAATTCGTTGCTTCAATCTTAAGTCTTAACGAAGGGCTGGCTTTGACCAAACGTCATTCTTTTACTATTCTTTTCTTTTGATTTCAAAAGCAAATAATATTAGATTTTATCACATCTATAATACTAGTAAAAATATGTTTAATAAATTTTAAAATAATTTTAGTTGAAATAGTAATTTTAAACACTCGATATTAGAATGTTCTTTAGAGTCTAATTTGATTATATACAAATATTTTTTTAAATTTTATATTTTAGAACGTTAAGAAAGAAGCAGTAGCCGATAACTTTAGCCTCAATGGTAGAATTGTCATTTAAGCTCTTAAATTTTATAAATTACATGTTAATAATAATAAAATTATACTTTTAACTCCCAATAATTTACTATTCATGTATGGCACCCCTAAAGCATTTTTTTTACTTTATTTTTGCTCACAATAATATCTATTGCTTTTGGTAAATGGTAACACTTAAATATAGTATTAGATATTAGACATATTCGATGTAATTGTAATCAAAATCATGTATCATAACCAAAAGTTTTGGGTGAAACACTTACAATGAGAGAATACATGTTCGACCCTTAATTGTAATATTATTAAAAAAGGTAGACGCAAACCTTGAATAAAACGAACATGCAAGATACAAAAGATAGAATGCATTTAGACTAATAATTACAATATATTTGGAGTAAAATCGGAAAAGTTTTAAAGAGAATCCACACATCTCTAAAACAACCTAACATGAATTAGGTAGGATTTTAGAGGCAAACCTAGGTATCAAGATCTCGGAGTCTTAGCCTTTATCAACATCTCATTGAGAGCATTTACACAAACACTTTGTGTGCGCTCGTTCTGTTGTTCTTTGTAAGCTTATTTTTGCATAAACAGCTTCTACTCTGCAAATTGACGCCTTGGAGGAGTTCTTAAGGAATCTTCATTTGAGTAAAGGCTGACTTAGGCGAGTTTCGACGAACGGATCGCCTAAGACCGCACCGATCGCGAGATGAAAGATTTAGTCCCGTAACAAGAGATGACAAAGTTAAAGTTTTAAAAAAATTGTACCATACATAAATATTAGATATTGTTTTGATTTAAACGAGTTTACAAAAATTAAAAACAAACAAAATGACAAAATAGGGTTGAATTAAAAAATTATTTTGGCGAACTAAATTGGAAAGTTCAAAGTAAAAAAAGTCAAAATATATTTTTACGATTTAAATTATAAGCCTTAGATGGAATTAGTAAAAGTTTCTTCCCTGTAAAAATTAATTTATTTCACATATATTTTCAAATTTAGTATTACACGGGGTGATTAAAAATTTAAGGACGAAGTTAGAAAATTTTTGTTAGGGACCAAAATTAAATTGTAATTTTTAATAGCCTAAATATTTATAATTTTTAAATGATTAAATCAAATTTTTTTCATTTTTAAGAGGCTAAAGTGTAATTTTACCATTACTAATTTAAAGTTTAAAATTTTTAAATGGACTAAATGAAAAATTGTTCATTTTAGGGAGGCCTACCAGCCCCCTAAATATGCTACTGATTAAAATATGACATAAGTCTTTGTACTCTTCAAAAACATAGAATTTAATTCTTATATTTTATTTACTTTTCATGAATTTAGTCTCTCTACTTTTCAGGTTTTAAAATTCAAGTTCAACTATTAATTTTGTTTTTTTTTTTTTGTTAAATTTAAGTTAATGACAACAGGGGCAAATTCAAAAAGAAAAATTTAGGGGACAAAAATTGAATTATAAATTTTTAAGATGTCAAAATATAGATTTTATTATGTATTAATTTATGTTTTCATCATTCTTTAAAGAACTTAATGATAAATTTTTCCATTTTTGAGGAGGCCAAAGCGTAATTTTATCATATATTAATTTATAATTTGATCATTTATAAGGGACTAAAATTTATTTTTGAGGGCCAAAGCCCTTACTTGCCCCTTGTATTCGCCTCTATTATGTTTTTTTTTAATCATAGGACTACCATACCAAGAGAGTTTTTTCTATTTTAAAATTTCAAATTGACAAATTTAACCAAAAAAATTAATAATCATATTGGACTTAAATTTTAAATTTTTTAAAATATAAAAATTAAATTTTAAACTTTTGAAAGATATAGGAACTTATGTAACATTTTAACCAATAAGGTTTCTTTCCCTTTTTCTTTTATACATACTGATTTATTTACCTTTTTAGTATATATTATCTTTCTCAAATGATGAGATATTATTTTTCTTTTTCATATGTCACATCAGTTTTTCATTGAGGTCACATCATTTAACATCTACTATGTAATATAAGGTGAGTTCGAACTTAAACATATATATCATGCTATTGATTGAATTAAATTTGAACATTGTAATATTTGATTCAAACGATTCACTCATTTAATCAAATCTTTTACTTTTTATATATATTAAAGAAAATAATTGAACTCGAGTTAAACATTAAATCTTAAATTCAAATTAACCTTATTTCTATTTGAATTCAACTTGACTCGATTATATCCCTATATGCAAGACTCTAACAATTATGACAAATGCTCACATTTTTAGCCATCAACTCTCGAACAATGAATAGAATTATACAATACAAAAAAAAAAAAACTCTTTCTAAAGAGGTTAAACTATAAATCGACCACTTTCTAGGGGTTATAATTGACTTATAAAAATTCAAAGATCATTGCAATTTTATTACTATATTAACTTAAAATTTTATAATTTTTAAAAAGACTAAACTATAATTTAACATCGAGGGATGAGTGTGGAGCAGAAACCCTTATATATCCTTTTAACATCATTCATAATAAGTTGATATTATAAATAAAAAGATATCCGTAGAAACTTTATTTCAACAAAAATCATACAAGAAAAAAAGAGAGAGAATATTACTACGGTGTAAAAAAAGAGTTTAAAAGTAAGCATTCCACAATCTTCAAGAGCTTTTTTTGGAAGAAGAAGAGAAAAAAATTACCCATTTTTATACTACATATCTTACTTTGATTTTGATATCAAGAAATAAAGTGATTTTTAAAATGTTTAGAAATCGATTTTCGTTCACTTGTAATAAAAGTTGAGTTTTTCATTAAAAAAATTCTTTTATACCATAATTATATAGTGTGACAGACTCTAATTTAAATAGTCACTTTTATTTGCCTCGGGTTACATGATAATAATTTATATTTGAAATGTTACGTTTTAATCACTTACGTTATTATTTTGTTACGAAATTCACTCTGTCATTAAGAAATGTTACTTCCCAAACGGCAATTTGACGTGGTAATTAAAATGAATTTTCAATGCTGACGTGGATGTTCAACCGAATAAAATTAATTAATTTTTTAATTAAATAAATTTAATTAATTAAAATTTCTAAATTAATTAAAGGAACTTGTTTATTTAGTTTCCCAAAATAATCAAAACCAGCGCATCAAATTAATTCTAGAACTGAAAAAAAAAACCATTGGTCTCTTTTTTCTTTTAATTTTTGTTTCTATTTTGATTGAAAAACCATCCATTTTCATAGTCTATCTTTATTGAATCGAAACATTAAAAATCAAATTGAGTGCTCCATCAATCAGATGAATTTTTTATTCAAAATGGAAGAATAAATGATCAACTCAATAGAGGTTCCAGTAATGAATTACAGTAAGTAAATGAGGTTTCTTGTTATTTACTTGAGTTTTAGGTTAATATATTATGAGTTTCTTTTGCAAAAAGGTAGTCCATATTTTCATGTTATACGTGACCAACAAAAAGGACATGTTTCATCTTTGTTTATTTATGTATTGTGGGCAACCACAATAACAAGTAAGAATAAAGGTTGGGGCGTCTATTTCTTTTTTTGTTGTTCTGCCATTCTCTTATCTTCTTTGATGGTAACAAAAATACCCAAACTGTTACTTCTTTTTAAATTAAGAAAAATTAAGTTTTAGGGCAAAATTTTGTACTCTATTTCATTAATTTTTTTTAAATTTTCTAAACCTACTTGAACATCCAAATCTATTTTAATTGTCACGTTGGGCTATCATTTAGGAACTAATAGATCTTAATGACAACGTGATCATTTCGTAATAAAACGATAATGTAAGTGACTGAAACGTCACATTTCAAATATAAATGATCAAAATGTAACTTAAGGCAAACAAAAATAACTATTTTGATAATTTATCCATCTAAATAAAATTCTTCTGTCAAATACATCGTAAGTTTAATTCGCAATTAATTTATAAATCAATTAAATTGATAAATTGTCAAATTGTAAAAAAAATCATATATCAGAAAGATTATATAAATAATTTAATTTATTTTTAAAATAAATTTATGGTTATTTTACCCATTTAACTCAAAAAATTAATATTTACAAATATTACCCTAGTTCAAAAACATTCACCCAAATGACCTGAAATTAATAGTAAATTTAAATTATGAAAATTAGATAACCAGCACCACTATTTTTATATTAAAAAATTTTTAGGGTTTTGAACAATATTAGATGACCGACACCTATGTATTCTTTTTTAAAATTGTATTAGGTGTTGTTGACACATTAATGACTGACAACCCTTTATTTGATTAAAAAATTAATTTTTTGAGGCGTGAGATGTCGAACAACAAATGGCCAAAGTCACCTAACAAAAATGATAAAAAGATTGCAACAATAACTCCTCCTTGATTTCCTATTTTTTTTATTTCCCAAATTTAATTACATATTTTATATTTTAAAATAACATTAGATTACTAATCATATGGTTAACTATTATTGCATCGCTCACATTATTATTAAATTAAAAAAATATTTTAAATTTAATATGCATAATTAAATTAAATATTTTTTGATAAAACTAGAATCTATTTTATAATTTAAAAAAATATATATGAGTACGTACCGATCATATAATATCCAAAACTTCAAAAATTATTTTTTAATTAAAAATAATGATGCCGACCATCTAGTCCTCTAACCTAAATTTACTGTTTATTTCAGTTCAAATCATTTAACTAAATATTTTTGAACCAAAGTCATTTTAGTAAATATTATTATTTTTGGATCAAATGCTAAAATAACCTAAATTTATTTAATTCCCACGTAATGAGTCTAAGAAATTCTAGTATTTTCTAGTATTATTTATATTCTCTCTCATGAGAATCCAATATGGATGAAACTAAAAAATGATGAGGTCACAATAATAACATTTGTCGTTTTACTACAATGTGAACAAAAGAAAATCATCACAATACCACATATTTTTTTTCAACGTGGCATTTTAAAATTCCACAGGAATTCCATGTGACCAACCTACTTAAAACGTCAAACATATAAATTATATTAACTTACACAAATTTGTAATTATGATTTTAATTAAAATAATAAAATCAAAATTATAATAATTATAAAATTTAAAATTTAAATTTAAAATAGTATATAAATATATAATTTAGACCTCATCATTTGTCGAATCATCTCTCCAAACACGAAATTTTCCAAAATTTTCCAAACAATGAATCAAGCTTGAACTTGAGCTGAAATCGACCCGACGTAGGTCGAGCGAGATGAGTTCTAGTACAGTCCAAAACTCTTGGAAGTTGGAATATGTGGAGATATTAATTTACTGACTGTCTTTATCAAGACGTTACCATTTGGCACTATCCTCAATTCATATATATTTAAAGTAGGCTTATAGTATCCACAAATCTAGCCACCCTCATATGGGCGGCTTTCGGTTGTTCCAAGTGGACATCAATGGCGCTTATTTCATTATATATACAGATATATATATGTAAAACCTAAAGTGATCTACATAGTATACAAATGTCACTATAGTATGAGCATGAATTCATCTCGTTCATTTACCTAATATTTTTTACAACGATCTATAATTTGCTAGATTTTTACTCAACAGCAAGCTTCCTCACCTTCATATGATCTGCCATTGCTTTTGCTGTAAACAAATGATAATATAACAAATGGGACCTTGTCATGTACGTCGGTCCGCGAAAAGAAAGAGAGTTGGAAGTGGTTTTAAGAATGTGATACCTGACATGGGCGTCGAGCAACGGTGGTGGTAAACCATGTGCTTCACCGTTTCTCCTTGTGCTACTGTTTGATTGTCGGTGGGACGTGCGTCTTCGTGTGGTTGTTCCTCCTCTGCTAGAGCGTTAGCTGACTCAGTGTTCAATGTTGTTTTTGTTGTGGCGACTTCCACGGTGACCTTGCTAATGCATTGGATTTGTTCTGAATAAAAAGATGCAACAAAATATTTAGGGAATATCATATATTTGTATAATATTACAAGAATTTCATGGCGGCCGCGGCCAACACCGGCTTCGATACTCCATCGACGGAATCCCGAATCTATCTCATTGGAATATCTAAAGATCACGATTTATTTTTGTATTCGAACATTAGAAGTATAACATGGAAAGCCAATCGGAGCCACCATGGTTCGGGCAGAACTTAGACGAGGCCAGTTGTAATATGCACACATTAAACTCCAGGAGACGATTCAACCACCATTTTTATAAATTTTAACACCATACTTCACTGTACTTGCACAAACAGGATGTGCATTTACTGGGAAAATTTTACATTCCCTTAATACACCGAGTAAGTTATGGTGGTTCAAGACGGTTCACTTGGTCAAGATGACGGAGGTTTTGGGATCGGAGGTCTTTGAATGTTAGCAGGAAAGTGCTTGGTATATGGTTTGCTTTTCTCTCTCATTAGGGGCTCCTCTAACCCCAAGATGTCCGGTGTTAAGCTGGTAAGTCGTACCAAAGTGTAGGTAAGGTGGCGCCATGTTTAGATGGACGAAGGTAGGCGTTAGGCAGGGCCTCGGTCCCCTTAAAATGAAAATTTTATGTTTCAACCTCTTCAAAATCTGTAAAATTACAATTTAGCCTCAAAAATGATAAATTTTTAATTTAATCCGAAGGCGCGGCAAAGGTTGGGTTGGTCAAATGGTAGAATTCCAATATAAAGCCCTCTAATAAGTAAAACATTAAATTTAAGTACCCAAAATTTTATATTTTTATTTCCACACCTTAACAAAATCAAATTACATTTTATTTCGAAGCAATAATAATAACCATTTAATTAACAAAAAAAGAGAATAAATTAAAAACTAGTACCTGATGAAAGGGAACCCATTAGTTGAGAAGAAAGCAATGGTGCATACATAAAAGTATCAGATTTCATATAATTGTCAACCATCTTTAACACCTTCTTCTTGTTTCCTTTAATGGGTTCTTTCGATTTCAGTCCTTCAAAAAAAAAGAAAAGAAAAGGGTATGCCCCCATTGATGCAAAAAATTAAAAGAAACTAGAAAAAAGCTTCATTAAGAAAACAAGTACCTGCTGAGATTGAAGGAGAAATGAGAGGAGCAAACATGTAATTATCGGATTTCAAGTAATTAAAAACATTGGTCAAGAGTTTCTTTTTCTTGGCTTGTTTGGTGTTCTTTTGAACACCCAATGAAACTCTCTTTGATTTCTCCATTGTTTTTTAAAAGAAGTTGGATTTAGCAGATGAAAGGGAAGATAAAATGATGAACAGAGGTTTTAATGGCGGTTGGATTTTGGACAGTGTTGGTGTTTTATGAACGTGCCACGTGTCCTCCAGTTTTGTTCTTCTCCACCACGTGGAAACAACTAAAGTCTTGCTGTTTCTTTTCCCCTTATCCAAGGTTAAACTGATTTTTAATAGGGTAAATTCCATAGGTAGTCCTTCCCTCAGTTAATAATTTTTATTTTAGGCACCTAAAATTAAAAAAAAAAATACAATTAAAGTATTCACATTATATAATTAGTTTATTTTGGTCATTTGCATTAAAATTATAAACGAAAATTTGATGTGACCGTTAAAAATATTATTATAATAATAAAATTATCTCTCAACTTTTACATATTATATCAATTTAATTATAATTTTAAAAAATTAACTTCCAAAATTTACAAATAATCTCAATTTTGTCTTGAAAATCTTTATCGATCAACCTGAACAACATCCAACAAGTTCCATGTCTTCTAGCACTATCAAATTATGAATAAATTGAAAATATTTGTAAATATTTTAAACATATGAGAATATTTATAAAATTTGAGTTAATTTTCTAAAATTTTGATTAAACCGATATAATATATAAGAGTTAATGATAAAATTTATTGTTATATCGATTTTTTAATTGCCTCGTCAACTTGCTGTTTGTGATGTTAATGAGAGTGACTAAAATGACCGAATTATATAATGTGGGTGTTTAAATTACAAATTTTTTATTTTAAGTGCTTAAAATAAAATTTTTTAATAGTTAGGTGATTATCTATGTAGCTTACACTTTTTAATACAATAGATGGGTTTAATTTTAATTAAATAAATTATCAAAAATAAAAAAAATTCAATCGGTTAAACTATCAATTCATTCAGTTTTGTAACTTTATTCGACTAGGAGCAAATTATAAATTAATATATGATTAAATTACACTTTAACCTCCTTCAAAATGAAAAAAGAAAATTTGTTAAGTCCCTTTAAAAATAATGTAATCATAAATTAATATATAATAAAATATTATTTTAACTTATAAAAAACTTATAATTTAATTACATCCCCTTAAAAAAATTTCTAGATTCACCCCTAAATTAAACCGATTCAGAGTGATTCAATCAAAAATCAATTCAATTTTTTCAAACTGATATATCATATGGTTCCTAATCTAACCGGTCAGACTGTACAATTTATTAGCCTTTCGAGGCTTTGTCTAGTACTGGATTGAGGTCCTCAACTGTTTTTTCTGATCTTTGTAGTTGGGTATGTTGTTTTGTTAAACTTTGTTTATGTGGGAGTTTTATTCTCGTTTTACTTATACAATTAAAGGGTTAATACTCACGCATTCACGCTAAAGTGTATGAATTAACTCTATTGAGTTAAAAATGAGCAGTTATATAAATAATAATAATAGAAAAGAAGAATAACCTTCCTATATTACTTGCATTGCACTCTATCAATTTAAAGTGTATAATATTTGTTTTCCTCCAAACGCTGTATGTTAATAAAGAGAATAAAACCACAAACCAAATATGTTTCAATTTTCAAAATAAAATGTATATATATAATATTTAAATTTTCTCCTTCATTGTTTGATGGTTATTTATTGATGACAAAGAATTTTTTTTTCTTCAATTGTTTACACTTGAGACTGGCTTTAAACCATGTTTGAGAGCAGCTTCCCATACAAGATCAATCCTATCCACATCAATTGCTCCAACTTCATGGTGATTCCAACCTTCTAGCTGATGAACTACACCTCCTGCATGGCATGCATGCACCACCCCTCTCTCCATTGTATACTGTTTAGATAGAATCAATCATTATCAATATGAAACTGAACAATTAAAATTAATTTTATATAAAACGAGAGTCGGAGCTGAAACAGAAAATTTTTAGTGAAGAAGGATAAAGCCAGAAATTTTTTTGAGTAAATTATATTAGTAGTCATTTAATTATGTGTATTTTTCGTCATCTAATTATTAAAAGTTAAAAATTATTATTCAGTTTTGTGTTTTTTGTCACCTAATTAACTAAGATTCTTTGGCGTTTTTATTTTTATATTAGCTAATTGGTGACCAAAAAGATAAAATTGAATAGTTAGGTGACAATTTCATAAATTTTCATTGTTGGGTGACCAAAAAAGAAAAAATCATAGTTGGGCGACCTCTACTATAGTTTATCCAAATTTTTTAGAGGGGCTGGAATTAAATTGGTGACCAAAAAGATAAAATTGGATAGTTAGGTAACAATTTCATAAATTTTCATAGTTGGGTGACCAAAAAAGAAAAAATCATAGTTGGGTGACCTCTACTATAGTTTATCCATATTTTTTAGAGGGGCTGGAATTAAATTATACATTTTTATAAGAACTAAAATGTACTTTACCACTGTATTAATTAATATCTTTATAATTTTTTAAAAAACTAAATTAAAATTTATCATTTTTAGAAATTAAAGTGTAATTTTATCATGTGTATAAACTTAAAATTTATACATCTTAAAGAGTAAAAATTGAAATTTCTGTCTACCCTCTTGACATTGTCTTTAGATGAGACTCAAAGTCGAAACCTCAAAACTTTTTTAAGTTCTCAGTCTTATTATGGAACTCAAGGTATTATTATATTGATTTTTCTGGTAAATATTATTATATTGATTCTGATGTTTCATTCATTGCATTAATAATAATTAGGTAGGGGGTGGGGAGTACCTCACAAGAACCAAGGCCTTCAACATCAGGTGGCAACCTCATGGCAGCTAGATCACCGTAGGTGCAGTCTCTTCTGATAGGCAAAATGGGTGGTACAACAAATTGATGGAAATGGGTTCCTGATGGAGCCCAGCTTTGCTCGCATGGTGTTATCCACTTCCCCACTATCCATGTCTGTTTATAATTTTCATTACAACCATTTCAATCATCATTAGTTTATAACATTACATACGTAGAGGGCCAGACAAGACCAAACCATCAACACGTTTTGTATTTTTTTTTTTTTGAGTTTTTGTCTCTTATTTCCATAGAAAGGTTAAGTACTTGAAGTGGTCTTAATAGGGTTCACAAAAGTGTTTCATTGGATGTTCAAGAAGATAAATCATGCGTAATTGTGTATAGTTAGACTAGTATATAGAGCTTTTTTGGGTGAAACAACTACTACTTAGGTTAATCATACATCGCATGTGATTAGTCTTCTCACACACCCCATAAGACGTTCATGCTCTATAAACCTACCGTATGCTTAAATACTCAGTTGACTCATTCTGTGAACCTATTTGAGCTTTTAATAGAGTCAGGAGGCAACCCTCAACGATATACAGTGATCATCAATATATGTATTCTCATACCTTACAATTTTGAGCAGCTTGGTACTTGGTCACTTGCACTAAATAGTTTTGGCAATCCACAGGGGCCTCCTTTAGTATTTTTTGAAACCTTTCGGTGGATGAAGTCAACATCTGCACATTATATGTACATGTTTAAGTCATAAGCAATTAATTTATTAGTACTTTTGTAATGATTATATTTTTTAGAATATGAAAAGTTAGATGAAGAGTAACCATCTTAATTCTAAATCACGTTAAAAGCGTTAATAAATTCTCAATCAATTAAAGTGAGTTTGGATGAGCGGTGCGTTTACTTGCGGTTAGTGTAAAAACAGCGGTGGCGGTGAGATTAGATACTGTAACGTGAGACAAAAAGTAGGTTAAACACACTGCACCGCATTCAATCATCTATCCAAACTAGGCCTAAACATGTACTTATCGACATTGAGGTCGATTCATGACATGTGCAATAATGCTATGAGTGGCTAACACAAGATTGGTCGCCAATAAAGCAAACATATCTAGATATTTTGTTTGATACAAAAAAAATTCTTAGTTAACGAATATATCAGGATAGAACTAATGATAGAAGTTGATATTGTACGAACTAACTGAACTAAATAGTCGGGTAAAGAGCAAAGTTTCGAGTTAAAAGACTTACAAGAACACGAACTCTTTTCCTACAGAGGTAGAGAGCGGTTGCTCTACCGAGCTTTGAGGTGGCTCCTGTAAGAAACACTTCTTTAACATCCTTGGAAAATTCATTAAGGATAACCGCAGCCGTCAAGGTATTGCCATGAACCACTCTCACGTTAAGATCTGGATGCTTGTTAACAAACAGTGTCCCTCCTCCGTTCAGAGCCTCGTTCTACACGATTCAGTTGAAACCCACTAAATGTAGTCATTACATTGCTGTATTTTATTTCACAGATATTAAAGCCTTGCATGGATGCGTGCATGGTTTGTACAGTAAAATTTGGTCATTTTCTACCCTCACCAATGATAACTTAAATTTATTAAGTTTTTCTATTATTAAAATTTGATGCGGTAAACATATTATCATATGTGAATGCCATGTCAGCTAGTTGTTTCCACATATTATTCACTAAAAATTCAATTAATGGATTAGCGACAGTTATTTACGTCAAGACTAAAAATTTAAAAATCGAGAGGCATAGGGACTTAAAATGATTCAATTAGAAAATACAGACTAAATCTATAACTGTGTGCATAATACAAGACTAATAATTGAATTTAAATAAACGGATTTAACTACTAGTGTTTGGTTCAATACTAAAATTTTAAAAATTAAAAATACTGAAATTAAAATTGACTAATTCAAAAAGTACATGAACTAAAATTAATCAAATTAAAATATATATACTAAATTCATAATTTTCATAAAATATAAAGACTAATAGTAAAATTGCATGCATGCATTCATTTCCCGTTTACAGTGTTTAGAGGTGGTACGCACATAAATTATTTGAAGTCACAAGTTAATTGTGATCATAATTACATTATAATAAATCATAATACATAACCCTACCTTTATGCATAATCTTTTGCTATAAAAGTTTTTCATGTGATAATAGGGGCGGATTTAAGAGGTTGACAAGCCCCGGCTCCCTTAAAATGAAAAATTTTTCATTTAAGTTCTTTATAAATTATAAATTTTTAATTAGTAATGGTAAAATTACACTTTAATCCCTTAAAAATGATAAAAATTTAATTTAATTTTTTAAAAATTATAAAGATATAAACTATTAAAATGACGAAATTATATTTTTACTATCATAAAAATATATAATTTAATTTCGATTCTCTAAAAAAAATTCTAACTTTACACCTTTATGATAATACTATTAGAGTACAAAGAGCTTCAACATGCTAAACATTTTGGACAGAACACATTTATAACGTAAATAGTGTAATAAATATAATACATAAAGTACATCATTCCTCCCAACTACCATCTCAAAGCTCTAGGGCCCATTTAAAACATATATTATATTATGTTTATATTATTACACAATTAATCGGATCTTTATTTAGTTTAAAAATTGTAAAATATTCACCTTTTTTATAAAATAATAAATATTTTTATGATGATATTTTTATTTATTTATTATGTAAAATCTAGAAAAATGAAATTAAAAAAATTAAAATATTTAATATCTTAATTTTACCCATTCAAAGACTGACCTTATTTAAAGCGGCGAGGCTAATAACCTTGACCCCCAATCTGTCCGCCCTTAATATGGCTTCCTCTATGTGCTTGTTGATGCCCTTCGTTGCAAATGGTAAGAAATACTGCAATAATTAATCAATTAATAATTTAATTAGCTAATGAGGCTTTGATACTATTGATTTTTATATATGTTCTGTGTGAATCATTTTCGAAGTCGTTCTAATTTTACTTGTAATTATACTTATAAACTTAATTAATAGATTAGTAGTGGATTAACCTGAAAGCCAAACCTAGGAACGACCCATGTCTGGTGCAAATGGCCGCGAAGATTGTAGAAAGAGAAGAGGAAGGTCTTAGACCAACCCCACATCACTAGCATTATCATAAACGTAAGTGGCCAAAACGGTAGCAGAAACATCCTCATGCAAAATGGCGTCGACGCAAATGATCTTAACGCAAACGGTGTATGCATTGCTGACATTATGTCCACCACATGTGCTAGGAACACAAAATCCGGTACCCTCCCGTTTTTTCCTACAAAAATATCCTCATAATAATATAATTCATTTTATATATGAAAAAATATTCTAATAATTTCTCAATTAAATAAATATTTGATTGACTAATAACACTAACTCAATTCAACCTACCTGAATTTGAGGTAATTTTCTTATGTAGCTCCAATGATTTGGTGTTAAGTGTATTCCCCAATGCATCAAACAGCGGCATGAACAGACAAAAATTGGTCTCCATCTCTGTGTGGTGGAGACAATGATACCTGACATAACATAACATTGCTCATTAATGGTGCCAACTAAGGAACCGGTCCTTGTTTGTTTTTGACAAAGACAAGCTATTGTTTTAATTAAAGACATATAATTAAGGTCAACCACCATCAAGTTGTAATAGTAACCGCGGTGCTGATCCTTGATTAAGATTTGATTGGGTAAAATGTCTTTAAATGATGGTAAAATAAAAAATTTTACCACACTCTAACCACCGTCCATCCAAAGAAAACAAAGAATGATTTTTTTTTTTTAAAAGACAAATTATTTTAATTAAAGTCATAAAATTAAAATTAACCTACATGAAGATACAATAATAATATCAACTAAATTAATATTCGACCCGAATATAATAACAATATTGTTCAAGAATATTTAATGTTTATTTAGTAGCAATAACTTTTAGCATTTATGCATACAAATCTATGAACGATCCAAAAAACTACATTAACTTAACCTACTTTCCTTGGGAAAACTTTAAATGAACTTTCCTTCTCAATTAATTGCAACTTGCAACTTTTTCTTTTTCCTACCACTACCTAAAATAACCAAGCTATAAATTTTGGTAGAAATTAGGTGCTTAAAAAAATTACAAAAATATCAATAAGTATTAGGTGTATTTATACAATTAATATGATCAAATTCGAGAATTAAAAACAAAAACAAAAACAAAGTTGACAGCGACCTTGTCCCTCAGTATAAAAAATTATTTATCTCTCTTTAACTTTTACGAAGTTATAAGTTAGTATAATTTCAAAATTACATTCTACCCCTATTTATTATTCATTTTTGGCTTGTCTAAAACAATTTTTTGATTGTCCTTACCTAGAAATAATATTTTTGAGAAAGATAATTATAAATCCTGAAAGAATTAATCTTTATAAATCGTGTAAACGGAAAAAAAAAAGTTTATAGTTATTTACTTACGTGGGGGTATAGATGAAGTATCTAAGGAAAGGTAACTTATTGAAAACTTCATGTGGAACAACTTCAGCATTGGAGTGTCCAAGGCACCTGACAAAATCAAAAACCAAAACATGGCCATAGATCATCGCCGTCGATCCATAACCCATCAGAATCGATCCCGTTATCGGAATCCCGATCACTGTACATAACACTAGGTGCTCTAATGGTGTTGCATGTCCAGCTGTAAAAGGATGGGGTACTGGTGATGAATGGTGAAGTGAATGATAATGGTTGAAAAGGTAGGGTTTATGAAAAAATCTATGTGCCCAATAATACAAAGGTTCTGAAATGGTAACATGTAGTAACAATGAAGCAATAAACCCCTTTAGGTTCCATAAAGGAAGTGTATTTAAAGATGGGAATATCAAACAGGCCATTGAAGCTAACATAGCTTGAAGGATTATGAAATTATCCCTGCAACATAACAATAATATAATTCAGATTATATATTTTTTATTTTAGTGTAAGCTTTACTAAATTATAAGAAAGTTTTCATTTTGGTCACTTAATTAAAAAAAATTACAATTTAGTTATTTAATTATTCAAAACTTTTCATTTAAATTATTGGACTCTTAAGTTTTTTTTTTGAAGTTCTGCCAGTGAGCTTCAAGTGACGATTAGACAATCTAAACAGTAGATTAGTACCTATTAACGAGTAGAAGAATATACCTTAGATCTAAGTTAATTTAACGGTTAGTGTTGGAGACTGGAGGAAAAAATTGTTTGAATTTTGGTTCGTATATTCATGATGTCTAAATTTGTTTTATGAAAAAAAAAAATTGAATTGTAAAAAAGAAGTGAAAAGAGAGCTTTGGATTTGTGCAAGTAATGCAAACAAAAAAAGCTATATAACATCGATTTTAACAGTCTAATAACTTACATGAAAACTTTTAAATAGTTTAATGATCAAATTGTAATTTGTTTTAGTTAATTGACCAAAACAAAAATTTACCGGTAATCTAGTAACGAATGATTAGTTTACCTTTATTTTATTGGAATTTACATAGGTAATAATATTTCATGTATGTTATATACATATATATACATACCAGTCCCATTCATCGTCGATTTGCTTGAAATCAACACCTTGTTGCTTGATCCAACGGTTGCGAGTTAAGAAAAACATGTTGTTGTAAGAGCTCCATAGTTGATGAATGAACCCTCTCAGTGTACATATAAGGAGTATATGAATACACCATAGATCCTTAAGTATATTATCCTCATACATCCATGAATACCATGCTTTTGCAGCTAAAGGACCGTAAAGTATATACTTTGATCGCCACACACACAAAACAGTTCAAAGACAAACTAATATCAGCAACATACATATACACATATGCATCTATATATATATATAGATTTAGAGATATAGGTACCTTGAAAATTCCCAAGTGCTCCCAAGGCCAAGCTGACAGTGGTGCAACCATGCTTGCGGCAGAGAATAGGGTTCCAAAAAGAAGGGGTTCCTAGAAAAAAGGAAACGAAAAAAGTGGCTGGCAATAAGGAAAAACAGATAGGGTTACAGCTAAGTCTCTTAAATTTTTTATCAGAGCTTTTTGGGATCAGTTATGGAAGAAGCAAAAAAAGAAAAGAAAAGAAAAAAGGGAGGGGGGGTCAATGATGATGACCCGCAGTTCTTAGCTTCTAACTGGGCACAGCTGTTGTGATGGGTGTAAATAGCTTTTAAGGAATTAATGGCTCTAGTGGTTGGGTCTGGAGGAGGGTGTGGGAGGAGATATATATGGAGGGAGGAGAGAGAACGGTTGGATGTTTGAATAAGTTTGGATCAGAAATTGATCGGTTAACGGTTCGGATAATGATTTTGAACCAATTTGGTTGGAAATTGGTACTTACTAGCTTTTTAAATTTTAAATTTTTTTTTAAAATTTTTAATCAAATAAGACGGACTTGATCAATTCGATCATCAGTTTTATTATTAAAAATATTGGTTCATTCATGGGATGGTAATAGACTTGTCCATGGTTAGGTCGGGTGGTTTGATCCAAATGCTCGTCTAAAAAGTGGGAGTGTTTAAGTAAAAATATAGACCCGAAAAATGAGTTTGGGATAAAAAAATAAAGCCTGTTTAGAAAATAGGTCAAGCCTCGAGATAGGTTTTTTGACTCGGGCCCAGCCCGACCTAAATTTGCAAAAGAAAAAATTGTTGTTTTATCAATGTTTTGTTGCCATTTCACTATTTTGTTATTATTATTTGGATATCGTGTAACTCTTGTTTTATTGTTAATTTTGCTACTATTGTAGAGGTATTTGCTTGTTAAGTTGCATATATCTTAGTCTTATTTAAGTATAACGATTTTTTTAAAATTTATTTTTGTTATGATACTTACTATATCATCCGATTGGGTCTGAACCCAGACTCAATCGGGTCTTGATCTGCGTTTTTTGCAGTTCACACTTTAGGTTCGCATGTAAGGTGCTCGCACACACTTCTATGGACCACAAGATGTGGGTTCACAAAGTCATATAAGCAAACTCATATCTTGAAAACACATGTTAACTCTAGAATAGGGTATGTGTTAGCATGCATGAGAACCTACCTACGATATCACATTCATGAATAGGAACCATATCATATAAATATACTACTTAACCATCTAAAGGGATACACACTCTGAAATACTCAAGAATTTTCAATTTGTCTCATTTAGAAAATAGGTCAGACCTCAAGTAAGGTTTTTTGGCCCGGGCCCGACCTAAATTTGTAAAAAAAATAAATTATTTTGCTGTTGTTTTCTCATTGTTTTTCTTCCATTTCACTATTATGTTGTTATTATTATGTTGTTATTGTTTGGATATTGTATAACTATTGTTTTATTGTAAATTTTACTACTATTTTAGAGGCATTTGCTTGTTAAGTTGCACCTATTTTACTATTTTAGTGTTATTTAAGTACAAATAGTTTTTTAATTTATTTTCAATTTGTTAGAAAACATTTATTTTAATGTTTTTAACGTATTATATTTTTTAAAGTTTTTTAAATGAATAAAATAATTTTAATACGAGTTGGACCGAACTCGAATTTACTATCTATAATCTGGGTCGAGTTTGGACAAAACATTAAGCCCATTTTTCAGGTCGAGTGGAAACCTATCAAATGAACTTAAAATTTTATTCAGAACCAACCGATCATGAACAAATCTAAATAGTGAGGATCAACTTGTAATTTCCACTGTTTTTTTTTTTTTTATAGAGGAGTTTTGAAGCAAACCCTTCTATGCATTAAATGTAAGAAATTAATATAGAATGTGATTTTCAACAACTTTCCTTTTCTTGTTAGATTACCAAATAGCAATTGTTATTATTAAATAGTAGTATATCCCCAACCGTACGATTTAATTAGATTAATTAATCATTTTAAATTGATATTTTAATTTATTCGATTCGATCTGATTTTCAAAATAATAAGGGGCAATAGTGCCCTCTTTTGCGGAATCATGTGAAGATAAATTTTGATGTTAAACTTAATAGTAATGATCGTGTCGCTAATTTGGGGATAGTAGCTCAAGATGCCCAACTTCTTCTTTGTTTTTTTTTTTTTTATTTTTGTATAAATATTAAAATTATACATAAATTTTGATCCAATGTCTAACGTGATATCTGAATTTTGATTTTGTATGATTTTATACATGAAACTTTGTTTTGATTCAATTTTCACAAATCACTAACAATGTTACTGAATTAAAATCATTTTACGTTAATATATCACATACACAAATAATTATATTAATTCGATATGAAAATAAACGTATGTATTCATTTATTTAAATATGTACAATTGAATTAAAGTTAAAGTTTTATTTATACATATGAACTATAATTCAAATTTCATTTCTATAGTTGTACCAAATCAATATTCATGTATCAAATCAGCGGCAAAGCCAATACCTTAAAATGAAAAATTGCCCCTTTAGTCATTTGAGAATTTGCAAAGTTTTAAGTTAAATTAATGATAAAATTGTATTTCGGTCCCTCTTAAAATTTAAAATTCAATTATGCTCTCCAAAAGCAAAAAGTTTATAGTTTAATTCCTTGAAAATTGTAAAATTTTATGTTCAGTAACAAATTAAAATTTTTGGCTCTCTTAAAATTTTATAATTCTAATTCGGCCCCTCCAAAAAAAATATTTTGATTTCGCCCTTGTATTAAATTACCCATTGGATAAAAGTTACATATGAACAACAATTTAAATTTCATATATATAATTGCACCAAATCAAATTTACACATTAAATTTGTATAAATTTAATATTTATCTTATAAATAAATCAATCAACATTTTTTTTTTTGAAAATATTTGTTAAAATCCAATTCAAAATTTGAATAAATAATGGAAACAAAGAGTGAAATATTCAACCTCAGCCATGTTTGGCAGAGTTCCCTAAAGCACAAATACTAATAAAATAGAAAATGACGATGAAGATGCAGAACACGATGTTAACGACCGACGATTTCCTCCGAGAATCTTTGACGCCGTATATGACGCCGGCCTTGCATGACTGGCATTCGAAGCACAGTGTCTTGTTGTCGTTATTCCATAGATTACAATCATTGTTCTTCGATGATCCACCGTTGTTTTTGGTCCACGTCGTCATTCCGCCATATACGAACCCACATTCGCTCGGTGGCTTACAACAACCTGACTGCAATTTATATATTCAATCAGCCATTTCTAGAATAACAATTTAAGTTTATTTTAAAACCCATTTTTTATGTTTTATTTTTATCTTTTATAATAATTTTATTGATATAATTGTAATTTGAACTCGGGCTATTCATGATGAAGATAAATATTCGACCAATAGACCGGGTGAAATTAAAAATTTTATTTAGGGGTCAAGATAAAATTATAAAATTTAAAAAAATTGCTTAAATTAAATTATTAATATTTCAAAAGGGCTAAAATTATAATTTTTTCATTTAATCAAAAGTTAAAAAGAACTACGTTAAATATTTTAATTTTGGAAAGGGAACTATAAAATAAATTTTCCATTGATCTGGGGTCAAGGCCCCTACTTGCCTCCCTTTGACTTCGCCTTTGCTAATATAGTTCATAACTTGGGTTCTCTATAATAATTTTTAATAAATATGAAGTACATTTTTTACTAAATTAATTTTTTATAAGAATTTTTTTATCTCAAATTTTAGTAAAATTAATTTTATTCTTAATGAAATGAAAAAAATGTTAAATTGTTATTTTAATAAAATATTTAAATTTTACAAAATTTCATTAATAAAAATAAATTTTAATAAATTAATTTATATTAATAAATATTATTAAAGATACAATCTAAACCTCATAATTAATATTTTATATATATATATATATATTACTCACGAAAAAATCAGTTAAAAAATATAATTAGAAATGAGAATATCTCTAGTAACAAAATTGGATTGATATTTTTTCAACCTTTTCATTTTGTTGTTATTGTTATTTTTAGTTGAAATATAATTTTAATTATTATTTAATATAACATATTTTTAATATATAATATTAAATTTAATGTAATTTTAATAATTGTTAATTATAATTAGTCAAGATAATTTTAATTATTTTTACTTAATTTGAATATAAATTTTAATGATTTATTGTATATACATTTTAATTTAATGTAATTGATGATGATTTTCTATGATCACTTTATCATAATTTTTACGTTTGAACTCAAACACATATCAAACAATTGTTTTAAATTTAACTGCTACCGTAATTAATCTCGTCGCCACTACCGTTTTCAATCTCACCAGAGTTAAATTTACTGTTTATCCAAATGAATCTTGAAAATGATCTAAATGAAGAACATGGACTTAATCTACAACTTTATGTATAGTGCATGGTTAATAGCAAAATTTAGTGTTTGGTCATTATTGGAATTTCAAATTTTAAAAAGTAGAAAGAATACAAATTGACCAATTTGAAAAGTATAAAAACTAAAAATAACTAATTAAAAAAATAGTAATAAATCTACAACTTACTTAATCTTCATGGACTAATAATAGAATTTGACCAACGACAAATATCAAATAGAAGGCAGAGGTGGGAAGTAAGAATTTTATGTTGGGTCAAAATGAAAAAAGAAATTAGAGGGTAAAAGCTATAAATTTTGTGTTAAAATTTCTTAAATTTACTTTTTTTTTTTTAAGTTTAGGAATTAAATTAAAATCTTAAATTTAAAATGAAGCTAAAAAAATATTATACTATTTAATTAAAGAAGCGAAACCCTTTGCTTGTACTTTAGCTACGCCTTATAAAAAATAGATGATTTGATATTTCTATTATAATTTAATTATTTATGTTGTCTATCTATTTTGAAACGTTTTTCTATTTTCTAGGATTCAACTTTGTCGAGGGGATGTTGTTTTTTGGGTCAGTCTTGAACTCTGAATGTATTGTTTCTAAAATGTTTATACTCTGATTTTAGTTAAAAGTTTATGTCTCTTGACTCTAGTTAAGTGATAGTATCCTTACCTATTAATGTCATATAAGAGTATTAATTCAAACCTTATCAACACTAAATGCTAAAACAGTTTTTAGTGGACTAAATGCTCTTATTAAATTCTATGAACCCATTAAGGGCTTTTCGTAGAATTAAAAGACAAAAACTTAGACTAAAATTGAGTATATGCATCCCAAGAATAATACCTATAATGAGAGTTCTAGACTGGCTCTAAGAGAAATTTCCTCTCAACAGCCAAGTGGTAGTATTCTTATCCACTAATGCCATATAAGAACATGGATTTGAACCCTACTAAAAACAAATGCTAAAATATTTTCTTGGTGGATAAGCTATTTCATTAAGCTCCAAGAACAGAACCCTCTATGAAGTTGAGAGACAAAAACCTAGAATTAAAATTGAATATAAACATCGACTCAGAGAGCCACCTCCCATCAACAAAATCAAAAGTCAGAATGACTAGAAATGATAAAAAATTATGGTAGAGGGATCAAAGAAAGAAATACCTGAATAGGAGTTAACTCATTCTGGTCTAATTCCGTGGCAGTACTATTAATTTGTCTTTCTTTTAAATCAGTACACACATTATGTTCAGGCACAGTTAAACAACTCTTAATACTTTCCCAGCTCTTTTCTTTTAAAATTGCCATAGCCAACCAATTAGGGTCATCGGGAAGTCGATATTCCTTATAACCCTCTCTGGTTTTCACTTCCTCCGCCCCTTTACTCGTCGCTATCATCGTAATCATAGAGAAGATGATGCCGACGATGATAACGAACATCATGAGGATAAGGTAAACAATAAGCAAGAACGTCAAGTTGCAACACGCGCCGATTATACCCACCAGAGAAAAAAACATAAAGAAACCTCCGATTATGATCATTGGCTTAGCCATCACTTGATAACATTCCTCAGCACTCCCTTGGCTCATTGACACGCCGGCGATGACCATCGGGATCGAGATAAGGAATGAAAGGAGGTTGACGAAGCCGACGATGTTGTTGCTTGTCTGCGGCATCGTGTCGGGATGGTGGGGTTTTTTTTTTTTTTTTTTCCTCCGGTAAAAAGGGAGGAAAAATTATTGATTGGAAATGAAAGAAAATTTGGGAGAGATCAAAAGGGATTAAAATAGGAAGAAATTTGAAGGAAAATTGATTGAAGAAGATGGGAAATTTTTTTTTTTTTGTGTGGATTATCGAAGGTTACTGCGAAATTATTGTATACAACGCTGTACACGTCTTTTACATGCATGGGATATGCGATGTTTGTGTGTGATATCAGTGGGATTCATTGGTAAAAATTGCAATTTTTTCATTGTTGGGCTTTTAAGTCATTCAAAAAACGCTACATAAATTTATCTTCAACTATTGAAGATCCAATAAGGTTTTTGTTAATAGGGTGAGTTTGGATGGGCAATTGAGTGCGGTGCGGTGCGTTTAGTCTATTTTTTATCTTATGCTACAGTATTGCTACAGTGTCTAATCTCACCACCACTGCTGTTTTTACACTAACCACAGCTAAACGCACCGCCCATTCAAACTCACCCTAACCTCTCATTTATTGTGGCCAAATCATGATATCATGGCCGCTCCTTATGTTTAGTTGATATCCCAATTGAATACTTCTCCAACTTTGAGTTTAAGATTTAGCATTGCAAACTCTAAGCACGAAGACGAGGGAAAGTAGATATTAAGTGAATAATTTATCACTTTAATATTCGACTGAATACTAAAAAATTAATATTATTATCTTTAGATATTAAAATATATAATTTTTATTAAAAATAAGTACTAAACTGAATAAAAAAACACGAATATCACATTAAAAAAATAATGTCAAATTCGGATGCCTAATGATTTATTAAGCCATCTATAATTTCACTTTTGCATTTAGAAAAAACACATTTAAGTGGAATAACTTTTTTTATTGAAATAAATAACATTTTTAACACTTAAATATCTAATGTATAATACTTATATTGAATATACTGTTATTTTTATATTAAAATTTATTTTATTTTAACATCTAAAATATAATTTATATATATTTAAATTAAAATTTACAAATACTTTATGTTAATTATTTAAAAAATATTTAAAATTTATATTTTATATAAAAAATAAAATATCAGTTAAATCTTAACTTAATTATCATCAATATTATTACGAGTAGGACATAAATTTAACTGGATTATCATTTCCACTAACATTTTTCAAAAAGAATATTTTAAATTCAGACATGAATAGGAGCCCATGTGATTATGTGTCCCTTGTATGATGTTTACCCAATCCAACCGCCCCCAAAGAATAATACTGGTAACTCTTCAGAGTAAACCTTAATCTCACAATTCCTCCTTTTTTTAATCATAGTTTTTGGGGTATTATTGATTCCCCATTTGCTTTGTGTTGGTTTCCCTTTTTGGTAAAATTGGATCGCTGCATTTTCTGGCTGAGATTCGGTCTTAGATCTGATCCCATTGACTAGGATTTTACTTCTTTTAGAATGAGATAAGATGCCCCTATAAACTATAATGTGATATTGAGCAATGGGTTGGGTACAAATCCGAATTTAGATTAATTTTTAAAGTGTGGGTCGGATTAATGGGGACTTGTTTTAGCATTGAAGAAGAGCCGGACCGATCTCTTAGCAACCCTCCAGGTTACGCTTCTTGTGATTTTCAACTCTTGTTTTAAGTATTATGCTTATGTTTTTATGCTTTTATGGTGGTTTTCCACAGATTCTAAGAGTGGTTTGGTTTTCTGTGTGTTTTCTTTTTACTTTGTTTCCCTGCTTTCGGTGTTGTTATTCTATTTGGAACTTTGTGTGTTGATTGGTAGAAGTTTATTAGGCTTTTGACATTGTTCAATGTTCACAGATGGCGTTCTCTGGTTTTGATTTGTGATTGTGATTCATTTGAGGTTGAAATTTTGTGAAATGGTGTTAAATTGGAGAGTTGTAGTGTGGAAGATTTTAATCAAGATGATTGCGGGTTTGTTTTTCATAATTTAGAAGTTCACAACTTGTTATACGCCGTACATTTGCAAAAAAAAAAAAAAAAAAAAAAACTAAAATCTATTGCAGAGAACTAGAGAATCATGACGGTACGGGTGTGTTTGGTTGAGTGGGAAAGAGAGAAGGATGGAAAAGGAGAATGGAGAAAAGAAAAGAAAATGAACTTTTGAGTGTGCTTAGTAGGGAAGAAAAGTGAGAGAATCATGATCCTCTTTTATTATTGTTGAGGGGAGGCTGACAAATTCCTCAACGAGTCAGTATTGTTCTCGGTCAAAGTTTTGTCTCCTAATTCTGCGGAGAGTCTGAGTTCCTCAGGCAGCATCAAGTGGTAACATACTTGCCCATTGTTGCCATTTAAGGTGCATGGGTTCAAAAACTACTAAGCACGGATGCTCATGTCCCCTTGGTAGGTGGTTGTACACCATGTATGGTCCGATCTTATGAGGTGCTCTTGCCCTATTAACTTGCTGCCTTAAGCATTCAGGCTCTTTGTAGAATCAGGAGACAAAAACTTGACTGGGGACAATACGATCTATTGAGGGATTCGTTGGCTCCTGACAGATTATACTTCGAAGATTTTCCCACAAAGAGTCTGCCTTTATTCAACAATTTTAATGCAAAAAAGTAAATTGTTTCAAATTAAAATGTTAATAGGAGAGAACATGAGAGAGATGTTATTTAAATGTATTAATTTTGTAAAATTTATATTCTTTCTATCTCATTTTTCAATTCTATCAAGTAATGAATAGAAATAAAAAGTATATTTTCTATCATTCTACTTTTCTAGTTTTTCCATTTACTATCTTTTTTATTTTCTTTTCATCTTATCAAGCAAAGCCTAATTGTTTAGGTAGAATTTGAACAACCTGTAGAAGGTTGAACTCAAAGTTGTTTTCATTTATGCCATGTGTGACCAATCTTTTCTAATCCGCATTATGGAATTATTGAATAAGATGGATGTTGATGTTCCATGCTTGTAATATTTCTTTATTATGAACAGCTTCAGATGGAGGACATAAAACTTCTGCATCCTCAAGAAAACAAGAAATGGCGAACTCACCTATAACCAAAACCCCAAGCTTCATAGCTTTGACGGCTAAGGATGTCAAAGATCTACGGCAGAATCCCGGATATAGCAATGTTGATATATTCTCGTATCAAGAGATGAGGTTAGCTACAAAGCAATTTCGGCCAGACTATATTCTCGGTGATGGTGGCTTTGGGGTTGTTTACAAAGGAGTAATAGATGAGAATGTGAGACCTGAATACAAATCTACAGCTGTTGCTGTCAAGGAGCTTAATCCCGACGGGTTCCAAGGTGACAGAGAATGGCTGGTAATCTCCATGTATAGTTTAATCGGCTTCTTCATGTAGTTCTTTTAATTTGAAGTGGTGTTGTTTCGTATCTACATATATGTATACATAGTCTTTCAAGTCTGATAATTTTTGTTTTTGTTGACTTAGGATAGCTGCCTTGGGTTAGATAAAAAAAAGAAGTATTGTTTAAGCATTGAATTAATGTGTTATATAGGTATGTATATACTTTTAGGCTGGTGAATGTACTTGAGAGGTCCCTCTATTATATGGACCTGATCAAATTAGTCCCTCTACTATTAAATGGATCAATTTGATTTCTGTACTATTTTAAAAAGAATCAAATATCATTTAAAAATATCATTTAATAGTATTTACTATTTAAAAATATCATTTATTGTTTAACAGAGTTAATATCTTTGAAGTTTTTATGGTTTTGGAGATGAAATCTTTTGTCTGGAATTAAATTGCAATTGAGAAAAATAATTTTCAAGACATTTTTTTATGCAGTAGATGTTAACTCTTTTACAATTTGGATTTCTTTGATTCTTTTTAATAGTATAAGGACTAAATTGATCCATTTAATAATAAAGTGACTAATTTGATCTAGTCCTTATAACACAGGGACCTCCCAGGTACTTTAACCCTTTAGGCATATACAAAATTTTAAAAGATTGATCTGGTTTTTCATATTATTTTATATTTGAGAAATATTTCATCTAGAAACAGCTGTTTATGTTGCTATTTCTCATTTTATGGATACATACATGATTCAACAACAATTAGTCAAGCAGTAAATGGGGACCTGAAAAAGAACTTTTATTAAGTTGATATTTAGATTATTATGTACCTTCCTTTCTTTCATCATTTAGAATAAGTGTTCAAGATCTTTTTGTAGTTTGTACCTCAATCTTTTTTTTTTGCAGGCTGAAGTAAACTATTTAGGGCAACTTAGCCATCCAAATCTTGTGAGGCTCATTGGATATTGCTGTGAGGATGAACATCGGCTGCTTGTCTATGAATACATGGCAAGTGGGAGCCTTGAAAAACATCTTTTTCGGAGTAAGTAGAAGGGAAAAAAAGTGATTTAAGTCTATGTTTACGATATAAATTACACTATGAAGCTTTTATATAACAACGTATGCATTAACATGTCTGCAAGCGGATTGAGATGATGCAAGTACCGTGTACACTTTCCGCTATACAAAAAATGGAAGCATTTTTTATTTACTGTATTTATTCTTGGTTGTTAGGGGTTGGTTGTAGTTTGACATGGTCAAAAAGAATGAAGATTGCTTTGGATGCTGCAAAAGGTCTTGCTTTTCTCCATGATGCAGAACGACCCATCATATACCGTGATTTCAAGACATCAAACATCTTGCTAGATGAGGTTAGTCATCATTTCTCTGTTATTCATCGGTTGGCTGTAAATTATCGAGTGCATGCTATTTATGGAATCTTTATGAATAGGAAGACGGTAAAAGTACCATAGAGGCTCTTGTACTAGGAGTTGGATTGTATTTTGCTTCCTCTACTAAAAAAGTTGCAAATTAGTTCTTATACACTAGATCAAGGAGCAAACTAGTCATTTTCTTAAAAATTCTATCAATTTCTTTTGTTAAAAACTGGTCCTTGTACATTGACATGATTTATATGTCGCTGTTTGGTTATTTCATCAACCATGCCAGTTTTTAACCGTACAAATGAATGCAATTTTTAATAGAAAGGATCGATTTGCTCCTTGTTTTAACATACAGAGACTAAATTACCAATTTTTTAGTAGAAGGGGTAAAATGCAATCCAACTCCTAGTACAAGGGCCTCTATGGTACTTTTACCGAGGAAGACTAATAAACTGGTATATGATCACATATGACTAGATTTTTGGAAATTTTAGTTTTTATTTCTAAATATGCATTGTAACATGTAGGACTTCAATGCAAAGCTCTCGGACTTTGGACTTGCGAAGGAGGGACCAATGGGAGACAAAACCCATGTATCAACACGAGTGATGGGCACATATGGATATGCTGCTCCTGAATATGTGATGACCGGTTAGTAATTTAATTAATTGTTCTGTTACAAGGCAACTGAAAATCTTCATCATTGCAAAATAAATTAGGTACATTCTTAATCAATTAATAGTAGTTTTTCTCTTAGACAAGAGCTTAAAAACTCGACTGGGGTTTAGTGGTAATTAACATTATGTTTGGTTGAGTGGAAGCTGGAAAGTAGCAAATTCGGAGTTTCCTTTCTCTTGTTTTCGTAGAACATATACCTGGTGTTGTGGTAGCATACATCTTGATATTACGAAAATGGAATTTACACTATGTGAAATCATATGACAAAGGTCTCTACTAATTTTCGAACGATTTCAACTTTATTTTCACAGCCAAATGTTTGTGTTATAGAGCAGTTCTGTGATGGGTAAAAGTACCATAAAGACCCTTGTACTAGGAGTTGGATTGCATTTTGTTTTCTTGACTAAAAAAAAGGGCAAATTAATTATTGTACATTAAATCAAAGAGCAAACTGATCTTTTTGTTAAAAATTTAATCAATTTCTATAGTTAAACACTGGTCTCTCTGTATGTTGGCGTGAGGTACATGCAGCATGCCACGCGTAATTGTTTGGTTATTTTATTAGCCACACTAGTTTTTAACAGCAGAAATGGATGAAATTTTTAACAAAATGGATCTATTTGCTTTTTGATCTAACGTACAGGACTAATTTACCCATTTTTCGAGTAAAATAGGCAAATTGCAATTTGACTTCTAGTTCAAGGGCCTCTATAGTACTTTTTATCTTCTGTGGTGCTCATCTTTCATAAACTTACTCTTAATGTTTAAGTTATGTTGGTCCTAAAACCGATAAAGGCTAACCAAGTTGCAGTAATTGATATGACCAGGCCATTTAACGGCAAGAAGTGATGTTTACGGATTTGGAGTAGTGTTACTTGAAATGCTCCTTGGAAGGAGAGCAATGGACAAGAGCAGGCCTAGTCGAGAACATAACCTAGTCGAGTGGGCTCGTCCTCTCTTAATCCGTAACAAGAAGCTTATGAGGATCTTAGACCCTAGAATGGAAGGTCAGTACTCAGCTAGAACTGCAATGAAGGTAGCCAATTTAGCATACCAATGCCTTAGCCCAAACCCAAAAGGGAGGCCTGTAATGAACCAAGTGGTCGAACTACTCGAGACTTTCCAGACAAAAGCGAGAGATGAAGAGACAATGATTAACAGCGGGGGCGGTGGCATAACCCTATACGAAGCTCCCAGTAAGTCATCCCCTCACTCCCGGAACCCCACGAGAAGTGAAAGTCACAGAGAAACGAGTGCAGCAGAAGGAAGCAAACTGGAAAACGAAAGAAGCAAGAGTGAACCTCCGAAAGAGGTTGATCTTTACAATCCTCCGAGTTTTGAAGCCGAAGAACCCACCAAAGGTTGAACCTGTAGAAGGAAAAAAAAGGGTGGAAACTTGCAGTGCAAGTAAAGTTGTGTCAACTCTCCAATGGAAGAAAGGTTTGTTGTATTCTATTATCTGTTTTTCTTTTTCTTTTAAATTAACAGTAGGGTTTTTCTTTCAAACTTTTGTGTTTGAAGAAGAAGCTGCAAGTTGTAGTTTTTGTTTTTTTCACCTTCAATATGAAAATTTTAATTTAATATTCATTTTCCTCTGCTATCCATCAAGTTCATGGTTTGTATGTACAGTACAAATCTCTTGACTGTTTCCAGCTTATTTTTGCATGGTTATGCCTGTTTAGACAAGTTGAGGTGTTTCTACTTTATGAACTCACTGACATTCTCGACACTATACTCGACAGAGTTAGAAGATAAAACTCAGATCAAAGATGATACGAATTAGTCGCTATACTATATATCCCTTTGCTGGAAAAATGATCAAATTAGTTTTTGAATGTTAGATGGAAGAGTAAAACAGTCCATGTATTATATATTAGATTGCATTTTGGTATCTTAACTTTTTCATTTTTATTCAATTTGGTTCTTGTTTATTTTGAACAAATTGAGTCTCAACCTTTAATTGTTAAGGTGATACTATTTTGACTCAAGTTTCACGCCGACAAAAAAATAAATTTTTTAAAAATTTCAAAAAAAATAATAAATAAAAATCACAAATTTTAAAATTATGTCATAAATTTTAGAATTATGATTTTTTTTAAATTTCTATAGTACTTAAATTATTTTTTGATTTGAAATATACGATAAAATAATGTCATGTCAAGAAAATGAATCAGATTGAATAAATATTTATATAAATATTGATAATTAAATTTGTTATTATACTTTATATAAAAATATCAAAATTAACCTTTAATGGAACAATTTTAACCCCGAAACCAAATCCATAACACAGAAAGTGTTATGATACTTTTATTGTCTCTTGACAGACCCAAAACACATCAACATATATATAATGTTGAATTATTCGGTAGGTGATTGCGTTATTCGTAATCGGAGCTCTAAAGATAATTTTGCCTCTTTTTTTTTTAATTTTTTTTTCATTTAGTTGTCTTAATAATTGAAGTCTCTTAGAATTTAAAATTGTGTGTATATTATTAAATAAATTCCTATCAAAATCAACACTAATATTTGTTTGATGCCAAATAAGTAAGTATTTTAATGTGTTGTTCCATACATTATCATCATTTTATTCTTCTTTGTTTTTTTTCAAGCATATATTAAACTAGCTAATTAAGTGCATTGCTACTAAGAAAAAAGAAAATGTGGAAGCTCAAGGTTTCTCAAGGGGACGATGAACATGGACTCAAATCCTTCAACCGTCATGTCGGCCGACAGTATTGGGAGTTCGATCCTAATCTCGGCACGCCACAAGACCGTGCTCGAGTCGAATTGGCTCGAAACCACTTCACCAGTAACCGGTTTCGAGCCAAGCAAAGCTCTGATCTTCTAATGAGGTTTCAGGTACCTTATATAGATTGCACATTAATTCTTCTTCTTCTTCGTCGTCGTCGTTAATATGCATTTGTAAGTTGTTTTTGTGGTAGTTTGCGAGGGAGAATTCATCAATAGGCTATGAAACGAAGGTGCCTCTTGCTAAAGTCAACAACTCTTCTGGAACTGAAGAAACGGTGAAGATGGCATTACGAAGGGCTCTCGGATTCTATTCCACTTTACAATCGCATGATGGGTTCTGGCCGGCCGACTATGGCGGCCCTTTGTTCCTTCTACCAGGATTGGTACCTCATTTTCATTTACATATATGCATGCTAGCTTTTTTTTTTTTTTGGTAAATATGCTCCAAAGTCCTTATACTTTCCTAAATTTAGAATTTAATTCCTTTACTTTAAATATATGAAAAGGATAGGAAATTGGAGCATATTTTAACTTTTTCCCTTCATTTTCTTTTAAACAACATTTGGTTAAAAAAAGGTTAATTCTACAAAACACCATCAAATTATAACTTAAATTTTAAATTAATCTTTAAATTTTAAAACGTTTTAATTGAATCCTTAAAATAACCAAGTAGAGAATATTAAATCAAATATAACTGAATATATGGATAAATTATAAACCTATGTGTATTTATCATTATTGATAACTTCAACCTAACATATTAAAGATGCTATAATTAAAATATATTCTAAACTATTTATGAAATTAATACGTATTTATAATTTAAATACATCGAATAATATGTAGAAGTGGTTATGGGGTTTGATTGTTGGTACATGAATTTGGATAAATTAAGATGGATATTGCAATCATCATTTAACTTTTCTGTAACCTAAGGATTTAAATAACTTTATTGAAAACGAGGTTCCATCAATCAACTTACCTTTCAAATAGACTTAAACGGTCCCCCTCTCATTATGCCTTTATATATATAATATGCATTCTTCCCTTTGAAATTTATAATTTTATATATTAAAATATGATAAAATTATATTTTGACCATTTAAAATTATAAAATTTTGATGTAATCCTTTAAGTCAGTATAATAATAAAGTTAGAATTTAAGTCTACAATTTAAGACCCCAAAAAAATTAGTTGTGCTTAAACTTGTCTATGGGTTGGTCTGGACCGGGCATTGACAAAAAATTAGGCCCATTTGATAGGCTCGGCTTCGACCTGACTCGAAAAATAGGCTTAAAATTTTACTCAAGCCCGGTATGGATAAAAATATTAAAACTTGGGCCTAGCCCATCTGTATTAAAATTCTTTTATATAATTTTAAAAAATATATATAATACATCAAAATTACTAAAAGTATTAAAAATAAATATTTCCCAACAAATTGAAATTAAATTTAAAAAAATCTTTATACTTAAATAACATTAAGATATGTGCAACTTAACAAGCAAATGTCTCTCAATTAGTAGCAAAATAAACAATAAAATAAAAGTTATAGAATATCCAAACGCTAACAATAAAATAGTAGCAACATAATAATGAAATGACAGTAAAACAATGAAAAATCGACAAAAAAAAAGCAGACTTTTTTTTTTCTTTTTGCAAATTCGGGCCAAACTAGGCACAGGCCAAAAAAATTACCCGAAACCCAGTCTATTTTCTAAACAGACTTTATTTTTACCTAAATCCTCTTACTTTTAGATGACCCTTTAAGCCGAGTCGAGTAACCCTACCCATGGACAAGTCTAACTTTATGTCTAGTGCATATAATCACTTTCGCCCTAATAGTGTACTAAATAATAATCAATAGCTATATACTTAATATCATAAAAGGTTTCATGCAAATTTATTTTTAAATATTAAAGTTGAATTACTTGATAGGTGATTGGGTTGTTTGTAACTGGAGCTTTAGACATAATCTTGCCATCCCAGCATCGACAAGAGATACGTCGCTATCTATACAATCATCAGGTTTTGTTGATAAACATTATAAGTATTTGTTTAGTTGAAATATAGAATGTGAGAGAAATGAAAAGTTTAATGGGTGTGGGAACAGAATGAAGATGGAGGATGGGGCATACACATAGAAGGAGACAGCACAATGTTTGGGACAGCACTCTCATATGTCACCTTAAGGTTGTTGGGAGAGACAAAGGATGGTGGGAATGGTGCTATTGAGAATGCAAGGAATTGGATTCTCAACCATGGTGGTCTCACCTTCATTCCTTCTTGGGGCAAGATGTGGCTTTCTGTAACTCTCTCTTTCTCTCTTTATATATATACATATATATATATATATATATATATATATATATTTTTTCTGTTTCAAAGCCATGTTTGATTTGAGATTAATCTCTATTGAATCGGCAGTGCTAGTGACATAACCTTCCTAACATGTGCATCTACCACCTCAACCAACAATTTATTGGTTATATATATCAAGATTATGACATACTCACAAATGGGTTGAAAAATGTATTTATTAAATATTTATCTAATAATGAAATAAAATTTTGATTAAAATAAATATATATTTATTAAAATTTTCAAGTGATGATGTGACAAAATTTCATAGTGCCACGTAATCAAATCTTGATGGAGTCCAAGTTCGAGGATAAAAAAGGACCTAGTTGTCAAGTTTAGATACCAAAGTAGACCTAATTATCAAGTTTATGGACGAAAAGTTATATTAATAGTAAATAGAATGACTTCTAATTATTTCTCAATTGAGTTAATATTTGATTCACTTGTAAGATAAACTCAATCAGAAATATTATGCATACTGTAGAAGGGTTCGGTTCTCTTATTTGGAGAAGTACTATCGTCCTTTGAGTTGTTAGTCGAACCCTCAAAGAGTAGAGGTATTGTGCTCAGAGTGTCTATACTTGGTTTTAGTCTCAAGTTTTATCTTACCCACTAGGACACTTTAATGACATGGATTCGAACCTTACCAAGATCAAATGCTAACATTTCCTTGGTGGATTAATAGCTCCTGCCAAACTCTGTGAACTTTGTTTGGGCTCCTTGGAGTAAGAAGACAAAATTTGAGACTAAAACTGAGTATAGATACTTCAAGTACAATACCTTCACTATTTGAAGGTCCAATCGACTGCTTAAAAGATAACACTTCAAATATATATATACACATACACATATTTGTATATGTAATAAGGTAGCTAGCTGATGGTGATGATGTGAGTTGAATTTGACCGATGGAGGTGCTGGGAATATACGAGTGGAGTGGTAATAATCCATTACTACCAGAACTATGGCTACTTCCCTATCGTTTGAACCCCATACACCCAGGGCGGATGTGGTGCCACAGTCGAATGGTGTATCTGCCGATGTCCTATTTATATGCCACCAAGTTCGTAGGCCCCATCACTTCCCTTATTTTGTCACTCCGTCGTGAACTCTATCCTCTTCCTTATCATCTCGTTGATTGGGATTGTGCTCGTTATCTTTGTGCCAAGGTACCCTACTTTTTTTTTCCATTTCATTAGAATGCTATCATATGGTCTTAGCTCAATGATAAGGTTGAGATTTTGGGGACTTTGAGATCCCAAATCCGAGTCTCATTATACAAGGGTGAAGGCAAATGGGGGCAGGCAATAGCTTTGCCCCTCAAATGGTAAATTTGTCATTTAACCTCTTAAAATTTTATGAAATTACATATTAATATAATTATAAAATTATATTTTAATTTCCAAAAATTATTATTCATCTTTGACTTTCCTAAAACAATTTTTTTGGCTTCACCGTGTCACCATATGTTCTATTTTTGTTTCTATTATTAACATTGATTATATGGTAAACAATGTTTTGCAGGAAGACCTATATTATCCACATCCCATTATACAAGATGTATTATGGGAATGCCTTAAAAAAGTAGTAGAGCCTGCTTTAAAGAAATGGCCATTGTCTAAGCTAAGGCAAAAGGCTCTTCACACTGTGATGCAACACATCCACTATGAGGATGAAAGTACTAATTATATTTGTATTGGGCCTGTCAGCAAGGTTAGCAGCTACTTGTTCCAGTTTAATTTAATTACTTGTACATTAGTCATATATATAAAATATATATGTATGTCTGTGTGTGTGTGCGTTGTGCATTGCAGATACTGAACATGGTATGTTGTTGGGTAGAGGACCCAAAGTCAGAGGCATTCAAGTGTCACCTTTCAAGAATTAAAGATTACCTTTGGGTTGCTGAAGATGGCATGAAAATGCAGGTTTATACATATACTCAATTACATTACCCTATGTTTTTTCCACTAATTTTTTCTTAAAGTATTCATGTTTAAAATTATATTCAATGTAATAAATATATTTATAAAGAAATTAATACAATTTATTAATAAAATTTTAGTTGAATAGTAAAATAAAAATGTTGAAAACTATAAAAGCTTGAATTCAAATACATTTATATTTATATTTTCTAATACATGACACCAAACTTAATAAAGAGTTTGATATTTGTAGTGATAATTTACTTTGTAAAATAAGTGTATTTTTGTCATTACCTAAATGAGTTGATACCTAGTTGACTCGTGACATCAAACTCAACTTAGTAAAAATAATTTACTTCGCAAAATAAATTATTTTTATCATTACTCAACTGAGTTGATACCCAGTTGACTCGTAACACTAAACTCAGTAAAAAAGTTTAATATTAGTAGAGATAAACCCCCAAACATATCCATGTATGTATGTATGTATAGATGAAGAACTTTATGTACGATGCAGGGATACAATGGATCTCAACTATGGGACGTTGCTTTTTCGGTACAAGCAATTATGGCAACTAACCTAGTGGATGAATATGGTTCAATGCTTAAGAAAGCCCACAGCTTCATCAAAAACACACAAGTATGTATATATATATATATATAATGCACCATGATTAACAACATCTAAAATCTTTTTTTTTTTTTGCTATAACATTGTTCTAAATTGGAGAATTATAATTATAGTAATTGTGTTAGTGTTGGATTAATTAAAAGGTAAAAGAAAACAGTGGAAATGGCCTTAATCTATGGTATCGTCACATTTCTAAAGGAGGATGGCCTTTTTCAACTCCGGATAATGGTTGGATCGTCTCCGATTGTACTGCGGAAGGGTTGAAGGTAAATATTTTATCGGTTAAAAAGATATTATATGCTTAAGTGTATTTGAATTTATGTTTTTCAATTTGTTGCAACAATCAATAATATTTGAATTAGATCGGATTGACCGGTCAGATCGATTGGATCGAGAATTGGTCAAAATATCGATCTAGAGAATAGCTTTGAATCGATTAGATCGGAAACTGGTATGGGCCAGTTAGATCAACTAAAAACCCGGTTGAACAGATGGTTGAACCAGTTAAACCGGGGTTTTTTTTAATTTTTTAAACATTTTATTTGAATTTTTAAAGATTTTTTTAATCAAACCGATCGATTAATTGATGACCTGACTAATTCAACCACCATCTGATTCTAAAAACATTGACAACTACAATCAAGCTAAAACTCAAATCAACCTAATTGATATATAGAGGCAAAATGTAAGAGGAGCCAGAAAACGCTTTGGCCACTTCAAAAGTTTTAAATCTAACTTTAAAAAAAAAAAAAATTGACCTCAAAATTTTTGAAAATTTTAATCAGATGGAAGACTTAATGTCAAATTCTGCCATTGTTGATATAATTAAGTAGAAATTACTTATATGATATTCGCTGATTTATTTGTTGCAGGCAGCACTTTTATTATCAACAATGCCATCCTACATAGTAGGTGAAGAGGTTATAACACCAGATCGATTATTTGAGGCTGTTAATGTCATTTTATCTTTACAGGTAACATATATAACATCTACTTTTCTTATTTTTGTTGGTTGAATTTAAGGTTTGGATTAGGGTGTAATTGATATAATTCCAAATACTGGAAAATTTGAGTTCGATTTATCATTTATTTTTAAATTCAAGCTCGACTTAAAATAAAATTGAGTTATTCAAGTTTAAATTTGATTAAACTTCTTTATCAATTTTGATACTCAACTCAAACTTGAGCTCGACTAAACTTGTATATATTCAAGTTCGAGCTTGACTTGATAATTAAGCTTAAAGCTAATAAACATTGTTTAATAATATAAAAAATATTTAAAAATATATTAAAAATGAAAGTTCGATAAGACTCGTGAGCCATTTGAGCTGAGTATAACTAAGCTTGAATTCGACTCGGCTCGATAATTATCGAATCAAGTTCAAGTTTTTTTAATTAAACTCGATTAACTTTGTAAGCACTAGTATCTCGTTTACACCCAAATTTGAATTACACTAGTCAAATAGGTGAGTCGTGCTGGTTTTAGTTTGGATCAATATGAAATTGAATTTAAATTTGTTGGATCATTTTCGGTCCAAATAATTTTAAATTCAGACTGTTTCAGATTTAGATAATTTCAGGCTAAAGTAATTATGGGTTCAGTTTTTTTAGTTAAGTTCAGGCCATTTTGGGTTTAGATTACTTCAAGTTAAAGTCATTTTGGGTTTAGATCATTTTTGGATTTAGGTTGTTGACTTTTTTATGATAAATCGAGTTGGATTTGATTTTGACTCAAGTTTTCCTATTCAAATCGAATTATTTGTATATACTAATGACATACAATTCCTACTACTACCTATACTCGTAAACCTTTAGATCAAAGGATAATATGCATTTAAACAAGCTCGTACCACTTCCTCTTAGTTGTTGCATCAGCAACAATACCAATTAAATTAAAGCTCAATCGAAAACTCAACCATAGAAATATATTTATTTAGCATTTTTGCTTGTTCTTAATTCACAGAACAACAGTGGTGGTTTTGCATCCTATGAGCTCACCAGATCTTATGCATGGTTGGAAGTAAGCCTTAATTCATACTTTTTCATCCATTTATATGTGTGTATATATATGTGTGTGTAAATTATGAAGGATGGTTTATTTTATTTGAGATTTCTTAATTTTTTTTCTCCTATATTTATATTGCAGATGTTAAATCCAGCTGAATTGTTTGGAGATATAATCATTGATTATCAGTATGATCCAAAAATATGTCTCTTTTTTCCAAGTTTCCATTTAGCATGTAACATTTATTGCGTTTGTCATTTTGATTTTAATCCTTTTTTTCAGTCACTTTGGCTCAAAATATTCAAAATTTAGTTAATTTATTTTTCTTTGGATGGAAAAATTTTCTAAATTGTTAAAATTTAACGGTAATGACACAGTAATATACATGACAATTTATATATATTTTATAAAACGTTTTATTAGTTTAATTAATTTTTTATTTAACAAAATATAATTTGATAGACGAAATTAAACGTGAGAGACTAAATTTATGATTCTGGTTACTGCTGTGGTTTAACTCTAAAATCAATGAAATTTGTTGATTTTAGGTATGTGGAATGCACTTCAGCAGCAATTCAAGGCCTCAAATTATTTCAAAAGCTGCACCCAAATTACAAAAACAAAGAAATACAAGCTTGTATTAGCAAAGCAATCAATTTCATTGAGAGCATACAATTACCTGATGGGTCATGGTATCTTTTCTTCACACATTACTTATTTCATTATCATATATAGAGATTTGTTCTATCAAATCAATCATAGAACAAACAAGATATTCATATTTAACTAGAATGAATATACATAGGTAAAAGTATTAAAAAAGTTATTGTACTAAGAGTTAATTGCATTTCGCTTCCCATATTAAAAAAATAAATACACTAGTTCATGTATGCTAGATCAAAAAGCAAATTGGTCCCTGTATTAAAAATTACATCTATTTCTCCTATTAAAAACCAATCTCCATATGTCAACATGAAGTACACGCACATGGCACATCACACATAATTTTTAGGTTATTCAATTAGCTACACTAGTTTTTAATAATAGAAATAGATAAATTTTTAATAGAAATGACCGATTTATCCTTTAATCTAATGTATAGAGATTAATTTATTTATTTTTAAGTAAAAGAGAATAAAATGCAATATAACTCTAAGTACAAGACCTTCACAATACTTTTGCCAATACATATGTTTTTTTAATTCCTTGCACCTGAAGCAATATAAGGGCTCTAGTACGTAAAATGCCCGAAATTAACACTTGTGATGTTAAGGTATGGGTCATGGGGGGTGTGCTTTGTGTATGGAACATGGTTTGGAATAAAGGGATTGGTGGCTGGTGGAAGGAACTATCATAATTGTGATAATATAAGAAGAGCATGCGATTTCTTGTTGTCCAAGCAACTACCTTCCGGGGGTTGGGGAGAAAGCTACCTTTCTAGTCAAAATAAGGTGAGACACATCACATTACATTTTTTTAAATATTTTTATATCATATGAGTTTAATCGGTGAAAGTGTCATAGATGTCTTTGTATTAGGAATTGAGTTGTATTTTGTTTCATTTACTAAAAAAATAGACAAATTAGTCTCTATATATTAGATCAAAGAGAAAAGTGGTCCTTATGCTAAAATTTTCATCCATTTTTACTATTAAAAATAAGTTTTTTTATGTCAGCATGAGGTACACGTAGCACGCTAGGTGTAATTGTCTAGTTATTATGTTAACTATACCAATTTTTAACAATAAAAATGGATGAAAGTTTTAACAAAAAGGGCCAATTTACTCTTTGATTTAATATTAAGGGGCTATTTTGCTTAGTTTTTAAGTAAAAAAGATAAAGTGTAATCTGGTTTCTAGTACTTGGGCCTTCATAATGCTTTTATAGAGTTTAATCACTATTCATAAATAATTTTGCTCAGGGGTCTTCATCATCTCAAGTCTAAAGGTTTAGCTGATATTGGGAAGGGTTTGAACAAAAATGTTATATTTGAAAAATGAATTTGAATTTTGATTATCCATTTATAAATAAGGATAGTTTTGAGAAAAATCTGAATCTCATGTTTCGGGTCGAGCTGAGTTGATGAACAGGTATACACAAATTTAGAAGGAAACAAGTGCCATCTAGTGACAACTGCATGGGCAATGTTAGCTTTGATTGAAAGAGGACAAGCTGATAGAGATCCCACGCCATTGCACCGTGCTGCCAAGGTTTTGCTCAATTCTCAGTTGGATAATGGAGATTTCCCACAACAGGTAAAAGGTTATAATATTAAGTAACATGTTTATATTTATATAATGCATTAAAAATTATGAAATTAAGCTATTGTGGAGGTTTTTTTATTAAGAGTTAAATTACATTTTTTTTTCTATTGAAAAATTAAGAAATTAGTCCATATACATTAGATCAAGCAGCAGATTAATTTTTCTGTTAAAAATTACATCTATTTCTACTATTTAAAATTGGTTCATGTATCTCAATATAAGGTACACATGGCATGCTATGTGTCACTATTTAGTTATTCCGTCAGCTACCCTAGTTTTTAATAGCATAGATTAATGAAATTTTTAGCCGAAAGGACTAATTTACTTTTTTTATTGTAATATAGAGAGATTAATTTAATTATTTGTTTGTTTATTTATAATTTTACAGGAGATAATTGGAGTGTTCAATAAGAATTGCATGATAAGTTATTCATCCTACAGAAATATATTTCCCATATGGGCCCTGGGAGAGTACCTCAACTGTGTATTACTTGCCAAATCCAAGTAACTGAAGAAATCTTGTAATTGACTTTTCAAAGAATGTAAAGAAATAAAAAGATGGTATTATGTGATGAAATTAACACATTTTATAAATTCATTTGGTAGATTTCATAAATTAAAAAAAAATTGATTAAATTCCAAACTAAGAGAAGGTTTATATATTAAGGTTGAGAAAAAAAATCGAAAAGTGGTTCGAATGAATGATTTTTATTCATAAATTAAGAAATCAAGTTTATTTAAATCTAACAAATTTTTATTTTTAAAAAGAAATATTTATAAAAAAAACTTTGAAACTTTATGATATAAAATGTCGCATAAAATTCAAAAACCCAAAAATTAAAATTAATATAAAAAAACCGAGAACCAAGTACTGTGTTATTGGAGGATTTAGTCTTTTTACCGTTTTTAGTCCCATTACTTTCAAAAATGTGTATTATTAATCTTGAGACTGACTTTTTTCTATTAATTTCATCAAATCATTTGACGTGATTTATGTTTTAAAACGTATGATGATGTGATATAATAGGTTTTGACATTTTTTATTTTTTTTAAATTAAAGTAATTTAATCCTTATCAATTTTGAAGTGAGCAATTAACGACAATTAATCATGATATTAGTGTTTTATGTCAATTGTACATATTTTTTATTGGTATGATAACAAATTTAGCTTGCAACATTTATGTAAATATAAATGCTAACTTTTTTTCAGAATCTAGACCAAATTGACAAAACATATAAACATTGAGAGCTAAATTTATTGTTATACCGATCAAATTTGCGTAAAATTGACGGAAAATATTAATGTTGTGATTAATAGTCCTTAATTGATAAGGATTAAATTACTTTAGTTGTTTTAAAAGGGACTAATTTGCTCAATTTCAAAATTAACAAGTTCTAGAAAGATTTTTGCCAATGATAATAAAGGGATTAAATTCTACCAAAACACATAATATGTGGAATTTGACCGATAATAATAAATATTATGGTAAAATTACTGTGGACGTCCTTGTATTAGGAGTTAGATGTATTTTTCCCCCTTTACTAAAAAATGGACAAATTAGTCCCTACATGTTAGATTAAAGAGCCAATCGGTCCCTCTGTTAAAAATTTTATCCATTTCTAATATTAAAAACTAGTCGATATACATTACAACGAGGTACATCTAGCACACCATATATAATTATCTGGTTATTTTGTCGCCAGTTTTTAACAATAGAAATGGATGAAATTTTTAATAAAAATGACTAGTTTGCTTTTTAATATAATGCACAGAGACTAATTTACCCATTTATTGAGTAAGGGAATAAAACGCAATCTAACTCTTAAAACAGGAGCCTCTATGGTACTTTTACCTAAATATTTTCTTTATAGAATAATGACTGGGTTTTGTGGAGACCCTAAGTCCTTAAGTACTAAGATTCAAGTTTTATCATGTATAATTACGATGTTTAACATATACCTATGCAATTAACGCGTTTTATCCGGTTATTTTCAATTCTTCATCCCATCTATTTTACATTGGTTTGATTTTACTCTACAATGATTGAGTGGGAGTATAGAACTATAGTTGATATGTTCTAATTTGATTCATAAAAAGTGTACGAAAACAAAGGAGGGTATATCCAACAAAAGATAATTTGATGCTATTTTAAAGGGGCCTTAAATTAGTTGCCTCCGTTAATGCAAGAGGGAGAAATAACCAAAAATATACGTACGTGGAATGGGTTTTTGCAATTCCAATTTCATCTTTTTCATCATTAGCCATGGTTTGATTCATTTGGGAGGGTTTAATCACAACCCCAGTTTTCTTTCTTTTGTTTCTTCAATCCCTTTTACGACCTCATAGTCTCCTCTCCGATGAGAGGAGCGTAGAAACCGAATCGGATCGAAATTAAATGAAGAAATGTCTCAATATGTGCGAGGGGAGAATCCGGAAAGAAAGGACAGATTAGTAGCTGTTGGTGTCGATAGGGGTAAATATAGTCTTCAAGCTCTTCATTGGGCTGTTGATAATTTCCTCACCAGTGGTCAAACTTTGAGGCTTGTTCATGTTCTTCAAAAACCAATCAACCCCCTTCAAGGTAATCAATGCTCAAGCTACAAATTTTATGTTTTTTTTAAAGGGAGTTAAAATTGAATTATAAAATTTTAAAGGTAGTGCAGTATAATTTATAATTGTATTAATTTATTATTTTATAATTTTAGAGGGATTAAATTAAAATTTTATTATCTTAAGAGGGGTTAGAGTGCAATTTTATTACTATAGTTATAATTTCAGAGCTTTAGAGGGATTAAAATGAAACTTTTATCATTTTTGGAGGACAAGATCCTAACTCCAAACTGTTCCCTTCTTAGCTCGGGAGTTATATATGCAGCCCCGCAAAGCCATAAAACATTTTTTTAGGAGAGTTAGAATTAAAATATAAATTTTGGGAGGCAAAAGTGCAATTTTACCATTATATTAGTTTACATTTTCATTAGGTATAAATGGATTAAAATTGAAAATTTACCATTTTGATAAAAGGACCATGCTTGCCCCTGACAATGCCCTTATATATAAATCTACAAATATGGGATAGCCATAATATTGTTTAAGGGGTCAAAGATGAATAAGAATTTTTTTAGGGATTAAAATATAAATTTGTTATTATATTAATTTATAATTACATCAGTTTTAAGGGAACTAAAAGGATAATTTTACGATGTTGGGGCCAAAGTAACTACTTGCACCCTTTGTCTTCGCCTTTTAGTTGAATAGTATAATTTCACTCATTAAAATATCATTATATTAATTTATAATTGCATAAATTTTAAAAGCACTAAAAGAATTATTTTACCTAGTTGGGGGACCAAGACCACTGCTTGTACCCTTGTTTCCCATCTTTGGGCGTAGCTAGGGACAAGCGGGGTCTTGGTCCCTTGAATGGTATAATTTTACTCATTCAAATATCATTATATTAATATGTAATCGTATAAATTTTAAGAGAATTAAAAGAATAATTTTACCACGCTCGAAGGTCAAAGTCATTGCCTACCCTTTTTGTAGGGTCTTGGCCCTTTGGTTGAATATTATAGTTTCACTCATTCAAATATAAATAGTTTAATTGCCAATAACACCTTAGCTCAGTTGACAAAGGTGGAGGTTTTGAGTCTTGAGTATTTAAAGTTAGACCTATCATATGTAATGATACCCGTATGAATTTGGGTCTCTCCAATTTAACTAGGACCCCAATTCTTAACCTAACTTTCTACCGAAATCAAGATCAAGAAAAGGAAATTTTCTATTTATTGACTCAAACCTAACCTATTGGCGAAGTCCACTTAACTGAATGGGAATATTTATGGCAGAACAGGCCAATCTAGTATTTTACAAAAATGTGTAAGTTTTCAAGCCTCATCATGTGCGGTTGTCATGGATGAATTTTAGTCAAATTAATCCAGTTAGTAATTTGGATTGTATCAATTTTTATTCTCTTTGTGATGTAATAGTTTAATATATGTAGTTATTCCGACATTATATTTGTAATAATTTAATCTGAGGTGATTGTGTTGACAACATGTTTGGTTATATTGTATGGATTGAAATCAGATGAAAGTAATGTCGTCGGAGAACGACAAGTTGATAATCAGAACTTGGACCTTTTCCTTCCTCTTCGATGCTTATGTGCTCGTAAACAGGTTAGTTAATTAATCCTAAGAAAATATTAAGGTCAAATTATAATTTTGGTCCTTCAATTATGTTAGAATTTGAGATTTAATCTTTATATTTAACTTGATATGATTTAATGCCACTACTTGTCATTGGTTAGTCCAAGTAACTAATTTGTTAACTATTTCAATTAAAATGCACAGGAAATTCTTTTTTTTATTGGAACGGTGTCTATTGAAATGGTCAAGGGACTTATTAATTATTGGTATAGTATTAAATTTAGCCCTCAACATTTATATTTTTTTTAATTTTATTTATTTTAGCTAAATTTGGTGCTCTGGCTTTTAAAAAAAAAGTCGAATTTAACCATTAATCTTTGAAAAAAGAGTCAAATTATTTGTTTTAATGAAAAGATTGACAAACATTGAACTTTTTAAACATATCTCTCATAGTAATCCACAAGCATGTCATGCTTTTTTTTATGAACTTTTTATATATATTTTTTTGAATTTTGATTTTATTTTTATTTTTTGAATATTTTTATAATTTTTAAATTATTTGCCGATGTTTCATATAAGACAAACAGTATCATGTTAACATAAAGTCGCATGGATTGCTATGTGGGTTGCTAGGACGACATTAAAAAATTTAATATTTTAGTTAACATTTCTATTTGAAAAAAACGGTTTAACTCTTTTCAAAATGATTAAATTTAACTAAAAAAAATAAGGGTCACATTGATAAAAAGATGTACATATTGAAGATTAAATTTGGTATTATGCATTAATTGTTTGAATTAATTAATGAGATTATAAAAATAGAGATCACAATATGCCAAACAACTCAAATATGCAAGTAGTTATGAGCTTTGTGTTAGCATTTAAGATTTAAGGTTGAATTCCTACCAATAACGTCCCTTTCCCCCCAGTAGGTAATGTACCCAGAAAAAAAGACACTAAATTAAAATACAGTACTTAATCTAAATTATGAACATAGTAGAGGGACCAAAACGAAATTCTAGTGTGTGTATGTGTGTGTCAGATACAATGTGAAACAGTGGTGCTAGAGGACACAGATGTTGCAAAAGCACTTGTTGGATACGTTAACCAATATGGAATCGAGACCCTGTTTGTTGGTGCTGTCTCAAAGACTGGAATTTCCAGGTAATGCCTGCATCTTTACTTCTACCTTTCAACTGCTAAATGCATGCATGCTTGCACCCATGGATGTATGTATGTTTATGGTCTGAGTTCAGTGTTATGTACGTACAGATTATTCAAGGGTACAGATACCCCATCTAGCATACTAAAACTGGCACCAGATTTTTGCAATGTTTATGTTATTGCGAAACGAAAGGTTGCTGCGGCACGACTTGCTAGTCGACCGTCCCCCGGTAGAGCTCAAAGCTTGAACAGTGAGGATGACTCAATCATGTAAGCTTTTACCATCCACTGCTTAGTAACCCCATCGATTGAACAATTTTTACATGTTACGTGAATTCATCAACTGTTATTTGTTTATTATTTTGAATATTGGGATGTAAATGTAATTAAAAAAAGATGAAATGTCCAGAGAAAACGATGGGTTATTCTATGATGATGAAGTTTCAGCACTTGACATGAACTCATCCTCAGGGGCAGCCAGTGATGGCTTGAATTCGTCTTTATATCAAAACCTTGGTACTTCCTTGAGATCACCCCCTGTTATGGACCCCTTCCGACGGTCTTTTGCGGTGCCGGTGACCTCGTCACCCGCCCTGGACCTGCCTGCTTTTCGGACTGGCCAGAAGCATCATTCCATTCCCACCACTCTCTCTGAGTATTCGTCTTTGTTGGAGTATGAATCACCATCTTCTCCGGAATCTGCAGTAAGTCCTACTCTAATTTCAATGCCTTCAACACTCTATCAACTTTTACAATGGTTCATGTATATCTTCGAAGTGTTGTCCTCTAACTAATCGATCAAATCTCCATCAATCAAAGGTATTGTTTTTGTATTGAGATTATCTCTTGTACTTAATCAAAAACCAGTGTACCATGAGAGCCCCGATTAGTATAAGAGATAAGAAAGAAGTGTTAATATAGGACATGTAATAATTATGGAGCTCACTTATGTGTTGTGAGGAAGGGAGGAAGGGGAGGTTGAACCACCAACTTGAAGCTTAAAGCCCTTACTTGTAACCATGGTACCACTAGGACTATATACCAATAGCACCACATTTCCCAACAAGTGACTTATATACTATAGGTTAGAGGTTCGACCCCCACCAAGGGGGACATGCTCATATCTCCTGGATAAGTGGTCGTGTGCCCTTTTACAATTGAGGTGCTCCTGGCTCTATGAACTAGTCCCTTAGAGTAACCACTCACAACACACTTAACTCTCAACAAAGTACAAGAGACGGATTCTCTAGAGAACAGTACCTTTGATTATTAGAGGACTGATCAATTGCTTGACGAATGACACTTCAAAATCTTTTTCAGAAGGAGTCAACCCCTTAACATGTATATATGGTCGTATATATGTACATTTATATATGTTCTTTGAAGAGAATTGTGGTAACTAAGTTCAATTCTAGCTTTACATTGTTTGTTTTTCTTCTTTTTATAAATAGCCGGAATACAATGATGAAACAAGAAGGGTAAGGATAGAGCTGAAACAAACAATGGATATGTACCATGCAGCTTGCAAAGAAGCATTGGCAGCCAAACAGCAGGTAATATATTATATTAATGGTTAAGGGTTTAGGGAATCTATTTATGTATAATAAATAATAGGGATACAGTAAGATTTAATTATTTAACGTGGCAATTTTTTATAATTTAATTTTTTAATTATTTTTGTCCACATTAATTTTGGAACTTGACAATATTTTCCGGTTTTAATTTGACATGACACATTGATATTGTGCCATATTGCTTAGGTGATAATATGTCCCAATTTCAAATTCTCACATCTGTCATGAGGACCAAAATTGAGAAAATTTATTAAGTACAAAGACTAATATGAACAAAAAAAAAAAGTTCAAAATCAAGTTAAGAAAACTTGTCAAGTTCAAAACTAAATGAAACCGTATCTCTAAATAATATTAATACTTTAGGGTTTATATACATACATAAATGTATAACATAAAAGTATATTACATGTATAAATAAAGGTGATGCAACTCAAAGAATGGAAGAGAAGATTAGAGGAGAAAAGAAAAAAAGGAGGAACATTATCATCAACAAGAAAAACAAGAATAACAAGAACAAGAGTTGATGTTGGTGATGAGTCAACTCAGGAACTGATGGAGCTAGAGGTGCAAAAAAGAGTGGAAGAAGAACTTCAGAAAGCACTTTGTGAAGCAGAGGAAAGAAGAAAGCTGATGGTTGTAGATGATTTAGGCCATTCCCATTTAGTTGTCAAATACCAAAGCTTATTTCATATTTTAGTTGTCATTTTTCTATTCTATGTCTATTTTACTATATATGTCTATTTTACTATATAGTTTAGTACCAAAAAATATATAATCTGTAAAAGGGACTAAGTCCCGAAATTACACATAAATTTTAATATAATGTGTAATGTGATACAAAAACTTCGATTTCATTTAATTGTTTACGTGTAACTTCAACTTTGATCAAATTTTACATGCCATTAACAGTTAAACCTGAATTTTAAAATCTGAAAGATAAAAGAATTAAATTTCAAATTCTCTAAGAGTACAGGGACTTATGGGATATTTTATCGTAAACCTTAAACAGGTAAGGCTGATTAACAACAAGTTTGAAATTTAAACAGGGACTTATGGGACTTATAGCATAGCAACATCAGGACAGAAATAGCAGCAATTCATCACAACACAAGTAGCAAATATTGCAATTTCCAGTTAAACACAACAAAAACTTCAGCAATTTGCTCTCTCAAAGTAATGCTTATTGACCAATGCTTGAAATTTAACTAGCATATAAATCTATTACAATAGTTCATTTTCCAGCAGGATCAAATATATAAGCAAAATCTCTCTTCACCAAAATTATGTTCATACATCCCCCACCCCCTCCTCCCTCAAAAAAAAAATGCAGTCAACTTATTCCAATGGCATGAGGCAATAATTACTTAGTATCATCTTCACCAAATAAACCAAAGCCTTCTACCTTTATTTGTATTGTTGAGAGACCTCCCATACAAGCTTATCCATGAACTGGCATTTTTTGTCAAATCCCCAACCAGGGTTGCTCTGCAGTAGACAAGTCCAAGTTAGATCCGGCAATTTTGGACAGTCATGATTGATCAAACATGGAACATGGCATGACACGGAAAAAATGAAACAAACATGATACAAATATACCAACATGTCAAAATATACATAAACAGAACTATTAACGTATCAAAATTGATATATTGGATATAGCGCAGAATCTAACATCCCTGCATCAGAATCTGTGAGAAAGGTGATTCCGACCCTTCCATTTTACAATAGATATCAGCAAAGTATATCCATGAAGCGTTATGCAACTAACTCATTCATACATGGTTCTAGCAGCTAAAATACTAAATTCTGGAATTTTCAATCTACATTGTGCTCTCTCTTATGCTAAATCCAGCTAACTAAAATCATCACCCATGGCTAACTCATTCATACATGGTTCTAGCAGCTAAAATACTAAATTCTGGAATTTTCAATCTATATTGTGCTTTCTCTTATGCTAAATCCAGCTAACTAAAATCATCACCCATGGCTCACGGGAAGCCAGGAAGGTGACTCATTTCTACCTTTCTTAAAGAGAATTTATACAAAAAAATAAAAAGGACAAACAAAACAAAATTAAAACTTCCACTTTATTATAGTTCCTGTCTTCCTATGCCTCATGCAAATAGCACCTTTAGGGTTACTTCTAATAACAAAACTCAACCATAAAGCTTGTGCCTGTTAGTGTCTTTAGCCTTCTTGAAGTGCCAGGGATCTCATACCTATGGCAGACAAGTTCTTTCCAGATCTGTCAAATCTATTATGCAAGTCCAAAAAGAATGTAAGGAAGCTAAAGTTCAAATCCTGTTATCTCACAATTGCACATCACCAGAGAACATGTTCCACAAATGCAATTGTGCATGGAAGTAAACATTAGTTAAGAATTAATAGTAACCTGAAGAGTAAGAACTGCACGATTTGCAAACTGCTTCACAGAAGCAGGTGCGCTTTTGGGAATAGTTTTTGCAACACTTTCTAACTCCTCTTGCTGTTTCTTTGCAGTTACTCTATCAGGTCCGCTGTAGTAATCAATGATCTCTTGCAGTAGAGGCACCTTATCCATTGTTTCCTTGATGGCTTCCTGAAATATTAAGAATGTGGAAAAGATAGTATACAGCTATTCACATGAAGAAGTCATCTACAAGAGACTATCAAGAAAAAAGAATTATCGGTGTCCTTTTCCAGAAAATGCAACAGGTCCAAAAGAATGCCTCCATTCGGAAATGAAGTGCTGATTTTTTCTCCATTAAGCATAATGAATATTTCTTCCAATATGGAGTTCCACTGTGATTCTTTTGATGTGGAAAACCAACAAAAGCAGAGATATATTACTTCTTTGAGAACATCACGTTATACAACAAAGCAATATGTTTGACAGCTGACAAAAATATACAAGGTTTATCAGAATTGATAAAGTTGTGTCGATTTCACAGGTTAACTATCCAATTTCTTTAAGAAAAATTGTGTGCTAAAATTTTTTTGCCATGACATCCTTAATTCCTTACGGTGATTTACTGGCTTAGAAACTAAGGACATAAACTAGTCCAATTTCAACTATAGTATTAACTTAAAGCAGCATGTCCTCCAAAAAGAATTTGATTAGAAAACTTACTATATCAGTAAAAAAGAAATATTTCTAGTTCTCCATGTCAATCATATAGAAGAAATACATCCTGTTAACAACGAGTCAAGGTCAAAGAAATAGAATATACCTCCCACTCCTCTTGATTTTCAATTCCTTCATATGACATGAGGAAAGGCTTCACCTTCTCAAGTGCATCTCTAAGAGACATAGGTGGTTTCTCATCAATATCTGGGTTAGTCCCAAACTCTTCCATCAGATATTCAGGTTCGAACTCTATCTGCAACCCAAATAAGTACATAAAAGCTTTGAGTCAAGATTCACACAAAAACATCAATGTTTGACAATACAGTCCATGCATAATCTTGTTGCAATGTTGAATTAAGGAAATGGTTGAATTAGTTTAATCTTGTTTCAATTGTTCTTCTTTTAAATGTGCATTATCAATTGTATCTACAACACATAAACCTATTTGTTAGCAATGCTCCACATTACACAAAATTTTAGTCCAAGGAAAACTTATAGCAACCAAGTATATACCCTCTAAACAATCCTAATGAACCGAGCAAACTGGTAATCATTTAATTACATACCAAAAACGCCTTTATAAACAGTAATTACTAAGAAAAAGAATCAGATGACTGACCAGCCCAAACTGTTATGTAGCATGCAAGTAAACACAATTTTCAATTTTCTTGATTAATCAAAGTAATTGACAATGAGCTCATAATAGCCATCTAATACAAGAATTTTCAAGAACAAACCAAAAATACACTCCTTGAACAACTTCAGGAATATCAAACAATTTGTTGTACATTATCGTCAGAACAAGTGAATCATTGAAAATCAACAAGAATATATTAAATTATTCTGAACAAATTACAGAATGCAAGGGCAGCAATGTGAATATAATTTCACACCAATCAATTAGAGCCCAACATAGCTATAGAGTATTACCAGCCTCATAGATTATTAAATAAATAACTGAGGCACATCTTTCAGATTAAAACTTATTACTGTAGTTGTCACCCCTAAAGCCCATCTACTATCTTATTCTAGATAAGCCTCGAACAACATAATGACGATTAACAGCAGTTAGAACTCTGTCCCAACCCAGGTTTTTCATTTATACATTTTCTATCCTAAAACAATTAAGATTCATGGGACAGAATTCGAATCCTTAACATCATACATACAAATTAATCCTCGTTTTTCAATCATTTATCGTTGCAAAACTAAAGTTATATTTGTATTTAAAATAAAAGCACAAACACGAGTAAATGAACTTCCAAATTAACATTGAGACCTTATACAAGGTATTAGACATGGTGATAACTGTGAACATAGGACTAACTCTAATTCTAATCTAGCAATCACCAGCTTTGACTAAGAATGCCATTAAAGCAGACTATGAAGCAAGAAAAGCACTCCCATCCCTAGTCCCCACCCCCATATTAAATTGTTAATCCCATCCCTTCCCATAACAACGAGTAAGGGAAAGATTTGCCCACACTAGCCAACCCCCTCCTTTACCATACAGGAAATCAGATTCTCCACCCTTAATATTATTCTGCTACACAGTGACTCTATTTTCAGATAGGAATTCTCTGCAATTTATCTAAAATAAAATATACTTAAAACATTCCCTGAGTCCAATTCTACACAAATTACAAGAAAATTTAGTCTATAATATATATATATCACCAGGCCAATTCTCTTTCAGCTGATAGCATACATAGAAAAAAGAAATCAATTTAATATCTAATCCTAATGAATGAAAATAATAATGATAATAATCATGGAACAAAATTTTAAAAGGTGAACAACTCACCATAAAGTTGGTATGCAAAGCTTCCAAGTAAGCATCATCCATAGGAGAAGGCAAAACTCTACTGCTCATCTCTTCAAACCCTTCAACCAACTTATTCATATTGTCAGCTCCAATAGTTTCGGCCAACCTCTCCCCATCCGCATTGTTCCCTAAGTAAAGTTCATCTCTAAGCTCTTTATCAGCTTCCTCCTCTTCCCTTGTGCCTTCTCCCTCCCTTCTTCCTCTTCCCCTACCCATTTGCGCACCTCTACCTCTACCCCTACCTCTTCCTCTACCTCCACTCCTACCCATATCCTCCCTTTCATCACTTTCACTTTTCCTTGAAAGAATGCCCATTGCTTTCTTCACTGCTTCTTCCTTACTCAACCGGGGCGAAGGAGGCTGTTGTTCTTGTTGTTGCTGCTGCTGCTGCTGCTTCAGCCTGATATGCCTATTTTCTTCCTTCGTCTGCAAGACAGGCTCTGGTTGTTTCACGGGCTTGCCCCGCCCAGCACCCGATAATGACGCGACTGAGGGTGTGCTAGGTGAAAAAGTTCGCCCACTCCACTGAACCGACTCAGCAGGTGGCTTGGCAGATGAATCAGTTTCAATCTCATCCTGTTTCATAATAAAGATCGGCTGCTTTGCTTCCCTCGGAGGCGGCGGAGGCGGCGGAGGCGGAGGTGTCGGCCGAACTGACTCATTGGTGACTCGGCCTCGACCAGACCCATTTTGGGAAACAAAAGAAGAGAAAGAAGGGATAATAGGTTCAGACGATAAGGGTATTCCTCTTCCACGGCCATGGCCTAATCCAACAGCTTGTGATTCAGCCGAGTCACGCTTCGTGTCCTCTGAATCAGGTTCTCCAAGGGCTGGAGTGAAACCACCGAACGTACCAGAAGGGGAGGCGCCCCCGCGGCCGAGGCCGCGGCCACGGCCGTCACCGGAGCTGGAGGAAGCGGAGAAAGGGGAGGAGGATTGGAAGAGAAAAGAGGTGCGTTTGGTAAGAGATGTAAGGTAGTGATTGGTAGGGTTAGAGAAGGTCCTGCCAATGGTTCCTCTCATTTGGGATCGGTCGACTGAAGATTACAGTTCCACTACTGCTAAAACGAAACCATTGGTTACGTTAGGTTAGAGATAAATTAAAATAGGAATTTCAGCGTTAAAAATACCATCCAGGCACCTCTACTAGTAATCAAATTATATTTTGCCCCTAACAAATTAGTTTATACATTAATTAGAATAGCAAATTAGTCCTTTTGATTACAATTTTCATCCATTTGTATTGTTAAAAAAGAGTGTGGCTAACAAAATAATGAAATAATTATATATGGCATGTCACATATAAATCATACTAACATATGGGGACTAGTTTTAAAGTAAAATTTGATGAAATTTTTAATAGAATAATCAATTTACTTTTTTATTCAACACATAAAAAAATTAATTTACCCATTTTTAATAAATGAGAAAAAATGCAATATAATTCATAATACAAGAATCTTAGCGTTTAGACAAAGGCTTAAATTAGATGGGTCAGGTTGATTTCAGACTGTGTGGAGTAAGATTGAACCAATTTATTTTTAAGATTTTAAGTTTAAATCATTTTGTGGATAAAAAGTATTATGAAGGTCCCTACATTAAGAGTCAATTTACATTTTGCCTCCTCTGTTAAAAAATTGACAAATTAGTCCTTATATATTAGATCAAAGAGCAAATTGATCATTTTGTTAAAATTTTCATCCATTTATACTATTAAAATTTATTATTATGCGCCAGCATGAGGTATGACCTAAATGAAAACTTTCAAATAGCTCAAAGACTATTTTGTAATTTTTTAAAATTGAGTAACCAAAATATAAACTTACTAATAATTTAAAGGTAAACACAGAAAATGTTACCCAACTATAAAAAGTCATCCAACTATTCAATTTTGTTATTTTTTATCACATGCAAACTAAGGTAAAAATGGAAATATCCAAAAATCTAAAATAGTTGTTTGACCAAAGAAGACAAAGATGAATAGTTGAGTGATCATTTTGTAAATTGTCATAATTGGGTGACTGTTTTGTAACTATTCATAGTTTGGTGACCAAAAAAAGAAAAAAAACATAATTAGGTGACAACTAATGTAGTTTACCCAAATTTAATGACCTTAGCTGTAATTTGCCCTAAAAAGTAAAAATTGTTCAATATCTAAAGAGAGATGTCGCGAGTCTTGGTGACTTGGTCGATATATAATATAGCCACATTTACTGTAACAAACCCTTAATTCCAGAAAATAAAAAACTCAAGATACTTGGTGGAGGAAGAAGGCAAAGCGCAGCCAAAATGTCGTCGTTTTTGCAATCACTTTTGGATCCGAAGAAGAGCTGGTTAGCTTCTCTGCATATGAAAGCCCTTACCACACGCCTCCGCAAATACGGTACGGTTTTCCCCCAAAAAACCCTAACCCTAATCTCATCTCCTTTGTTTCTTAATTTCAGTTAAAACATATTCGGTAATTTTTTTAGGCCTTCGTTACGACGATCTGTACGATCCTTACTATGACTTGGATATCAAGGAGGCGTTGAATCGGCTGCCCCGTGAGATTGTCGATGCTCGTAACCAACGCCTTAAGCGTGCAATGGATCTCTCCATGAAGCACGAGTATCTCCCCGAAGATCTTCAGGTTTTTTTTTTTTTTTAAATCAGTGAAGATTTTTTGAGAAATTTTATTTGAGTATTTTATCTTAGAGGATTGACGGTTTTTTTTTCTGTAATTGTGAATAAAAATTACGTTTTTAATGTCGCTCTGGAACCTTGAATGAATCCTATTATAAATCCTATTGCCTTTAAATTTATGTCATTGATACCTGTAATTTATATATATATATATATATATATATATATAAAGTGAAAAATCTTGATAAGGTATGTATGAATTTGATTTCTGCTTCCTAATTCTATAATTAATACCATTGGATATATGAGCCTAAATTACTGTAAATTATTAGAATTGAAGTTGCAAAGTCGGAACAAAACTCTTTTTTACATAGAAAGCACAATCCCTGACTAAGGCTATTTAACAAACTCTATGCGGAGCTAGGAACTAATATATTATAATTCATTTTAGTACGATTAAGCAATGACTATTTTTGTTAACATTAGTTGCTTTGTTTGATTATGTTTATAATGACCCATATATGCTTGCCACTTTTTTTCATTTTGTAAGAAGAAAGGGATTGAGGAAAAACAGCATTCTGTAAGTTTTTTTGCTTGAAAATGCATAATCAAATCTAATTCATTGGATTTTATCTTTCCTTTGCAGAAAATGCAGACACCATTTAGGAGCTATCTTCAAGATATGCTTGCTCTTGTAAGTTCTTGTATATTAGAAGTCCTGTTAATAACTTGACTTGGATTTTGTTTTGCATTGTTTGGCTTTGGCTATTCATGAAATTTCAGTGCGCAGTATATGTTTGGCTCAGTTATTTTATGTTTGCCTAAAAAAGATAGTAAACCATATACTTGTCAAATATGTATCCTACATGTGTACTTTAGAAAAACTGATAATTGGAGTAATTTTGACATGATACAACAAGTAATTTATATAAGGTGGTAATTTGTATGTTTTAATATAATTGTATTATTACTTGGTATGTTTTGACAAACATAATCTATAAAGTAATAGTCCTAATTTATATTTCTATGTTTTTATCTGAGTAGGGAATCACTGCTTATAACGCACTTTTAGTGGGCTTTGCCACAGTTTTACTAGTCATACTACCGACAATCTTTATGATTGTTTCTAGAATCAGTGCCGACATATCCCACTATTTAAGCTGTAAAGATTTCTAGGAATAGCTGTATTGAATCGAATTGTCTTTTTAGTTGTTGTATTAAGTTTTGAAATGATAAAAGTTTTTGCTTATATCTTGTAGGTGAAGAAGGAGAGAGCAGAGCGAGAAGCATTGGGAGCTTTGCCTCTGTATCAGCGAACCATTCCTTAAGGGTTTTCGTGCCGTATCTCATAGTCATTGCTGTTGAAATTTGCGTTCGATTATCTGTATGTGCGTATGGTTTTTCAATAGCGGAAGTGGACTGAATTTTTACAATTCCTGGTTTGGTTGGTTTACACAGTCATCTGTGTCAGTTTTTGAACTGAATCACTTATTTAGGTTTAATTCTGTTGGCAGTGTCCCAATAATATACAGAACTGTGAGCCGCATTTTATGCATTCAATGCACGCAAAGCAATTCTAGAATAAACAAAGCCTTTGAACTTTGATTGTTAGAGCAAATCTGTAGACTGCATGCCCTGATGTCATTCATTTTTGTTTATGTTACTCAAGGTTTTGAGAACTAATGACCGGTGGTCAATCTGTCAGACCACAGGTTATTGGTCGGATCAGTTTGATCAATCTGAACGGTTTATCCATTGCAATTGAATAAATTGTTAAAAAAAAATCATAATTTTAAAAATATTGAAAAATAGAGAAAGCTTATTCAATCAGTTTTTTAGTTCGGATCAATTAGTTTGTATCAGTTTAACGATCAATTGGTCCGACTTTTTATTTCAGATTGATATCTTGGTTGGTTTTTGTTCTAATTGGCTGTTAAGCTCCGGTTTTGAAAGTAGTGGTGTTAGTGTTAAAGTCTAGTGGCGATTTAAGTTTCATTTGATGGATACTGGTGATAATGAGGTTAGTTATTGTAATGATAATGGTGAAATCAAATAATTTAGCAGTTAAAACAGAATCAGTAAGGTGACTTGTTTTGATATTAATGTAATGATAATGGGGAGGTGAAATATGGTTAGATAATGACATTTTTTAATATAATATTAGGGGTAAGAGATGGGTCAGAAAATTTAAATTCATATTAAACGGGTGTCTAATAAGATATTTATATTATCATTTTATACAAGTCACAAATAGTGAGATAATGATTTTTATTGTTAACGCTGTGAGACTATTATAATTTATTAGAGAATAATATTTTTTTAATATAATATTAAGGGCCAAAGGTAGTGTCACAGTTAAAATTCATGCTAAATGGGTGTCTAATAAGAATTGTGATTATCATTCTATACAAGTCATGAGTAGTGAGAGAATGATTTTTTATGAATGCTGTGAGACTGTTATAATTTATTATATAATTTAACTAAAAGTGAAATCAATTACAAAGTGGAAAATAAAAAAATAAAATATTTTCCACATAGGTCTCCTGTGTTACAATTCAAGCATCACACGTACAACATTAATTGGTAATTAATTCTCAATTCATCAATAAATATCCTTCAATCCTGGGAGATTTTCGTTGATACAAAAAATATTGGTAACTGCTTTAAGTTTTATATTAATCAATTAGTTGTTACAATATAGTATAAAGCTTTATCGCCTTCACATGCTTGTGCAATGATATCCAACACATAATATGAATACGTATAATTTTTTAAATATACATAAAAGAAAAGGAAAAATAATAATTTTATCTCTTGCTTTTAAGAATTTAATTATGATGCAATCACCCCTAAATAAAGTATGATTTTAGCAGGGATGAAGGACATGTTTCCTTCCTCTAATTAAAAGGAAAGAAGCATACATGGTTTTCCATTACAAACATCCAAATGAAAAATCTACAAGAAACATCAACTAAATTTTTATGGCATTTGTTTTCTAGAAGCAAACAGTCCAAACACGAACATACCGAAACTAACATGTATGCAGAATCATGTAGCAAAAACCAGTATTTTAGCTACATAAATTCACATCATAAAAAAGGGAGGCATTAATATGTAATACCTTACTCTAAAGTGCAGGTTTTGATCACTAATCTTTGCTACTATCTTCTTCATAATTGCTTCTACTCTCATTACTGTTACCTTTTGAAACAATGCAAGGAGTGAGAGGTGGAAATGAAGGCACGGCTTTTAGCATGAATTTACGGCCACTTCTTAACGATCCCGAAGAGCTTGACCCGAGCTGATGCAATTTGTGAGGAGGTGAAACTCGTTTTCCGTTCGGGGAACTTGCTTTCACAGACTTTAAAGTTGTAGAATTGTCTTTCAACATCTCGGGTGTATCATCCTCCAAAATGTCATATAGTCCACCGTCAGAGTCGAGCTGTTGAAGCTCTTTGTCTGTAGGGGATTTTGGTGTAATAGGTGAACTGCGCCAACGAAGGGAACCTCCTAAAGTAAAACAACCACTTCTAGGACCTAAATTCAGCCGTGAAAGATTTGTCAATTCCCTTGGTTTAGATGATGATGAATCTATAATAATCGAGGGATGATTTGGTAGCGGAGTCTGATGACAGTCATCGGCAAGTATGTTGTCTGCATTATTGTAATTGATTTTGTCACGGTAAGAACCGACATACAAATTTTCTTTACTTGTTTCCAGAAGTATGTCATTGGTATTAGAAGTCCTTGGAGATTTTGCAAGTGATACATTAGTAGGATCAGACTCGGGTGATGGAAGGCATCTCATAGGAAGAAGTCCAGATACAGAGGCATTCTTTCCATGACTGAATAGAAAGGTAATCAGTAAATAAAGTTGAATTGGTATATGAAACTAGGATGTCATAATCGTAAATCTTACTCTGAGTGTTCAAATGAAGGTGTCGTAGGTGTAAGATAGTGTGGATTACACAACTCAGAATGCAAGAAATCCTTCTTAGCTGCGACTGTACTTTCCGATAGCTCCCCAACACCTCTTTTCACAATTGCTTCAGTCACATAATAATCTGGAAACATAGAAATAAGGATTACATACCGAAAGATACTAATCTTCAGCTACTATATACCCTAAAACAATGTTGGAATGAGTGAGCATGTTTCTCTATTTTCTAGTTTTGGAGATAAAAGACGAAAATGCATTGAGAGACAAAATTCTAAATGATAATTCTTACAAAACTCACCTTCCTTCTTGCCATAAACATTTTTGCACCCCTCACATCGACATCCAATGGAGCAACCAACATTAGCCTTAATATATAAAATAGTTTCATAAGTCCAGCAAAGATTTACTAAGAGATGACATGGAAAGCATGGCAAGATGATTCAGGCAACTGTAAATTCCAGACCTGGTAGCATTCACAATATTTTTTCAGACACATTGACCTTTTGCAATTGCACCCTCTTTTGTGTCTTGCTGAGGATGGCGTCTTCCAGTTTCCATCTTCCTATACATGGAAAATATGACCGAAATTAGTAAATTTGAACCAAAAGAAAAACTTCTCTGTTTCAGGCTTCATTTCTACCCTGCTGTTTACTGAAACCTCAGTGACTGGTTGTACAATCTTGGGAGCAAATGCTAGTGGATTACGCGATTCAATTTGTTGGCGTGTTTCAAGAACAGTACTTTCATACTCAGGTCTGTTGAAGCAACCTTGACATGAACAAGGTTCAGCACAATAGATACCGGCAGCAAAACAGTCACAATAGCTTCAAAGGAACAAGGAGGACAAAGTTAGCATACGTAACACTAAAAATAGTTACGTAAGCAGATGTCAACAAAGTAAAAGCAGAATTACTTACAGTTTCAAGCATTTGCTCTTCTTGCAATTGCAACGCTTGCAACCCTCATCGCTATCTGATAACTTCTTCCTACAGAAGCATAAATGATCCTACTTATAGAGGGAATGTTATAACTATCAAATCAGCAAGTAGTACTTACCTTTTATTTTTGGGGCTTTGTTGGTTAAACACCTCGTTAATATCTCCATCCCCTGAGCTAAGCTTCCTTTTTGTGTTTACGGTCATGTGACACTCTATTGACTCCATGGTGCAAAGTGATTCAGAAGCTGCAGAGCCTTCAATTGTAGAAACCTTTGCTTCAAGTGTTCTATCCTGAGGAGCAGTTGATACTTTCTCAAATGCATCCGAGCAATTCTCCATGTTTTCCATTGACTGACAACTCGTAATAGATGCTGATTTTATGCCCTCCGTCCCCATAGAATCCACTGCCAGCTTCATGCTGACAGTTCCACCTTGATCTGTTGGTCTAGCATTAAAAATGCTGTTTAAGTGTAAGCCAATACCTGATGGCTTGGAAACAGTTAAGGAAGACCTATTTTCATAGCTCTGGGGAATCATGTTTATCGCTAATTGGGACAAGTTAACTAGTCGTCTCTTTCTTGATGTACTTAAATCCACATGAGACGAACCCAAACCCTCTGTTTTTGAAGATGTAGCAAGTGGCACTGAAGTGATCACATCATTTACTAGATTTGGAGAACTGCTGCAGTTTGCTGTAGATTCTGGTTGAGGTTCTCCAAATTGAAGGCAACGCCTACTCATGCCACGTAGGTGTTCAATGGCCTGCAAGTACTGGTTTCATTATTCCATTGCAAAATGAAAATCCTAGTAACATTTAATAACCAAAACAAAACTAAAGATATGGATTCAGTTAATATAATTAATCTCTATATATCAGAGCTACTTTAAATATTTTATACCTCAAGATCATGTGTAGTGTCATAAAATGGAGCATCTGAGACTCCCCCAACATTTTCAGCAAAACCTTCATATGCCTGAACCATTTGTAAAGATCCAGGCTGCAGTTGAAGGAAACCATCACATCCATAACCATCATCTTCTACTCCTTTCTGTAAAAGAGAAGAAAAGACTGTGAAATGAGCATACATGGTACTATTTCCCACCTTGATTTAGGACAATAGAAATCAAGCATTACCTGAGGATTCAAGTTTTTACTTTCTTTTTCCTGAGAAGAAAGATCAAACATATCAGAATCAATTTGTTGGCATCCATCAGATATCCCTTGACCACCATGTTGATCTTCTTTTATCTTCAATGGCTCAATGTCAAAGGTTTCAAGGCCTTTTTCACTCTGCCCCGACAGCAATTGAACTGCATCAGCTTCTCTCCCTGAGTAATGTTTATCAACAGATTCTAAATTCTTTGAGCATGGCAAACCATTTGCTGATGATTCAAGCACATCATTAGATTGTTTCAAATTTAGGTTAACTGAATATGCAGAGTTAACACAATCAGCTTCCACAGGGTCAGCCAAGTATTCATCAACACATCCAGATGAACTACTGGGTTGGACTGACATAGAATCCTTGGTATCATCCTCCTTAATATCAACGATCATTTCTCGGTGCAATTCACTAACAGATCTTTCCAAATCACCGGGCCCATTGGTACTTTGCTCGTCTCCTTTAACATTTTGAGATACTTCCACATTGGATGACTGAGGCCTGGAATAAGGTTAATTTCAGTGCAATCAGAGTTCAAACAAGAAGCTATTCAAGTGGAAAACAGTAAAGCCAAAATCCTAGGGGTGACAAACCTTTTTAGAGTATTTATACGCGGAGATGTAAAAACTAGAGGGGGAGAATTGAGTCCCAAGAACCTTGGTGCTACATGGGGTACCTTGTCATGCTTTATAGGAGATAGATTGCTAAGAAAATTGGAAAAAGGGGATTCCTGAAATCAAAGTAAAATAATGATAAATAAGATGTCTAAAAATTCATGAAAAAGGAAAATGGTATCCACTTGCAAAGCCTATGCAGTTATATTGATAAGTAACTAGTGAAAAAGAAAAAGCAAGGTGGCAACTGCAAAGTAATGGAACTTAATCAAAATCAAGTTTGAAGTTTTTTGCAAAGTAATGAAACTCAACCCTAAAGCATATGAGTCTGATAATTGCTTTCAAATCATTCCCGCTTTTCGGTAACCAAAACCGGCACATAACAAAACAAATAACTCATCCAAAGATTCCAAACAGAAGGAAACACAACACTATTATCTTGTGCTAAATCTAAAACCTCAATAATTTAAACATCCATGCAGCATTTGCTCATCAAATAAACCATTTTTTCTTTCCCGGATACCTCCTCTAACAAAATAGCATAAATAAATCAACTTCAAAGTTCAAAAGCAAGCCACCATTCAATTAGAGAACAATCACATCCTTTTTTTTTTTTTTTTTGCGAAGTTTAGTGTTTTATCACTTCATTGAAATAAACCTCCCAATTTCTCCACAAAAAAACAAAATTTTCACCAATAAACCCAGTGAAATTGTCGTCAAAACCTAAGTCAAATCACAATTCCACCAACAAAAATAAAAGTGTCACTTTAACCAAACATTTTATGTTCACCGATCCCCAACCCCCTTTCCCAAACGTTAACAACATTAACTTAAAAACTCCGATTTTAAATCAGATACTAAGAAAAAAAGAATCCCATCAAGCAGCAACATTTACCCCTCAAAAAAATCTAAAATCAAAGCCAAAAAAAGAGTAATATCTATCAAAAGAGAAAGATTACTTGAACTGGGGAAAAAGAAGAGGGTGCAGCAGAAGAAGGAATTGGGGATTTAGTAGGTTCAGGAGAATCCATGCTTTGATAGCTTAACCCTAAGCTGTCCCTGCATTTCCACTGTGATTTTTGTTCTTTTTCCTCTCTTTTTTTTTTGTTCTCTCCCTTGAATCTGCAGAATTTTGACGTTGAAAATTTGTCAATAAATTTTTTTATATAAATTTGGTTTTAATTTTGCTTTAAAATGAAAAAAATGCTTCAGGGAGACGTAGGCTAACAAAAGGCGGGCATTCAAAAACCGAGCGGGAACATCCCTCGGCCTTTCTATTGGATAACTTTCTGGGCCTTTTTCAGCTGGGCCTTTTGATCTCTTTTTTTCCTGTTATTTTCTTAATTTTGTTCTTAAAAGTTAGAAATTATTTTCATTTTTTATTCTATTTTAATTTTCACTATGTATGAAGTATCAACATAATTCAAATATATTCATACTTTAAATTCGGATATATTTTTTATTTTAATTCAATACGCTTTGTAATGCTTATTTTTAATTTTTTAATTTAATATATTTCCTATTACTATATTTTGTAAAAATTTAAAATTTTATTCTTAAAGTTGCATTACGAATAAATACTATATCTGAATTTTCATTTCATATTTTATTCTAATTTATGTTTCGGCATACATAAGATTTATTCAAATTGATTTTAATCTAACTTAGAATATGATCCTCAAATTATTAATTTGATTATATCTTTATTCAATAATGCTTTTTTTTATACTCACACTTGTAATTATTCTTATATTTTTTAAAAACTATAAGGATAAATATTAAATTTACACATAAACTTTAGTTCAATATGCAATTTAATATATAAATTTTGATTTGATGCAATTATATACATGAAATTTGAATTGCAATTTATATGTATAAATGAAACTTTAATTTTGATTCAATTATACACATTTAAAAAAATAAATATTTATTTATTGTTATATTAAATTAATATAATTATCTATGTATGCAATATGTCAACATAAAGTTATGTTAATTCAATAATATTACTAATAATTTATGAAAATTCAATCAAATCAAAATTTAATATAAATAAAAATTAAAATCAATATATAATTTTTTAATATTTTTCCCTTAAAATTTACTCCAACCTCTACGCCATAACGGGGCCATTAGGAATTCCCCATAAAGTCAACCATTTGTGATCCAAGTTACATCATTTGGAAGATCTCAATTTATTTTTGTTAATTAATTCTAGTCTAATCTGACAAAAAAAAACAATGGAATTAAATCAGAAATAAAGCATGTATACTGTGCATAATATAAGAAGAGATTTATAAACACAATCACTCAATTAGAAAATTTTGCAACTTAATTAGGTCAAAATTATTCATTGAGATTAACTGAAAACAATTAAATTCAAAAAATTAATTAAAGTTAATTGAAATTAATTAACATTGACGAATTGAAAAAAAAAACTAATTAAATCAAATTAATTGATTAAGGCACAATTACAATAGACAAATAATACATATTTAAATAATTAGAATTAAAATTAAATATTACAAAAAACAATAAATTGATAATTGAAATTTCTTCAATCTACCCACACATAATAGGATTTAAACTAAAATAAACATGGTGAAAACTAATGTATCATTTACATAATAAAATTTGAACATAAATCATCAAAATTTTAAAACCCAATTTTACGAATACAATCAAAACATCATTCTAGGAGACTATTTAACTCTCTATATAATATAAAATCAACTCCTTTTTAGAGTAATTAGGAGTAAATAAAGACAATGTTAGTATTTTAAAAAAAATCTAGGGTCAAAATAGGTATTTCATGAAAATACAAAGAGTACTTAAAATTTTATTTGAACTTATGAAGTTTAAATTGTATTAATTACTATACTTTTAATATTTTTCTTTGAATTGCATGTATTTTTTTCTTTTTTATATTAACCATTATTTTTCTTTACATTACATGCAATTTTTTCTTTTATTTCTAAATAGACCTTTAGTTTTTTTTATTATAGATATTATATACAAGGTTTAACTTTAAATTGCTACAAACATTTTATAATTATTATTTTCTCTGAAAATATTTCTTACTTATTATGAGTATGAGTTATCACCATTAAAATAAATTAACTTTTCCTTTTTAGGAGTAAGTAGGAGTAAATAGAGATAATGTTAGTATTTTAAAATAAATCCAATATCAAAATAGGTGTTTCATGAAAACATATAAATTATTTAATTTTTTTTAACGTATTAATTTCATATTGTATCAATTACCACGCTTTTAATTTTTTATTAACTTGATTTTTTCCTTACATTGCATGTATTGTTTTCTTTTATTTCAAGATAGACCTTTGGTTTTTTTAATTTTTATTATATATTATATATACAATTTCTAATTTTTATTATATATTTTATTCTTTAAAATTTTCTTTATAAAAGCTAAGTTATTTTTATTGCTTAGTTCAATTAATTATATTTTTTTTATTGATTGAGTCTTAGCTCAATAAATATTGGCATTATTATTAGTGTAAGAAAACGTGAATTTAAATGCATTAGAGCACATTATCCTCATATTTAAAAATTGAAAAAGAGCTATAGATAATTATAGGCATTGTATAAAAAAATAGATATAATAAAAACTTACAATAAAATTATGTTCAAAAAAGTTAATTTTAATAGCATTACAATAACTCAATTACATATTATATTATTGTCTCTTATTTTTTTTAATATTTACAAATTTAGATAAACTAGTAAAAATTAATCTTAGAAAACTATTTTTAAATTTTATCAATCACTTTTCTTTTTCATTTTTATTTTCTTAAATTCATTTAGATTATTTACTTTTATAACTTTTGTTCAGATAACTAACTTTTATAATTAGATTATTTGTAGTAGGTAAATGTCTTCATATTTAATGAAAACTCTTAAATTTTACGAAATTGTTATTTTTCATAATATTTTCTAAAATTTAATTATATATATTTCTAGATAAATTTTAAAAATTAAGATTTTATACATAAATTAAATCGTTTTTATATAAAAAAATGTAACATGTATACAATTTAACTTTTAACAACTTTTCTTTTTAAATTTATATAATTGACTTACCTTAAATAAAAATGACAAATTTTTCATCTAAAATTTGATTTAACTTTACATTTTACATAATATTTTTGTAATCACTTTAATGTTTATAATATTTAAATTTTTTAAACTAAAATTTTAAATTTCAAAATTTTTTATGAAAATATAAAACTAATAAATCATTTTATTTTTTAAATAGTAGAAGATGAATCCCGCAATGCTAAATTATATTCCTAATAAATTAAATTATGATATATGATAAAAATAATTATATAACAATTTTATAAAAAATTAATATAAAAATTAAATAATATTTTAATTGAAATGATAAAATTGAAATAAAAAATATTATAATAACTCATGTTAAAATCTCATAATTTCTATTATATATATTCTAAATTTATCAAGACATAAAAAGAACGATAACACAAAGGGATCAATAAACTGCTTTAAACTTGTTCTCTCTCTATATATATATATATTTTTTTTGGATAAATTTGTTGTCTGTTTTTAAGCACGGTTTACACATTGCTATCCCAAGAATCGCTTTTTATTTTCAGTAATGCGACTCCCATTGGCTGAATCTAAAGGATTTTTGCAGTTGCACGTATAAAACTAACTGAGAAGGGCATCAAATATACCTGAATTGAGCTTCAGCAGCGCCGGACTCTGACCCACTAGTTTACTCAATTCTCCCACCACCCGGTCCATATACTGCACGTAAAGACCATTTCTGCTTTCTAAAACTTCAACAGATTTACGTGCTTGGAGAAGTGATGTCACCCACTCTTCGAAAACACCTGCGATATGCCTCTGCCAATGTCATTTATCATTTCATAATATGGTCACTACCTATGTTGCTGGGATTCTTCGTTATACGGAGATATGGAGATATAGCCTTCGAGAATCCTTCAAATACATGGAAAACTTAGAAAAACTAATCATACCCATGTCGGATACATACCTATATCCGATACTCACACCTGAATCCAAATAACATGAGTTATTATAGCTCCGAGATTTAAATATACCATTTTTTATCTCTTGGGGGTAAATTGTACCATATGCAATGAACATATATGCAAAATGCAAGGGTCAAGGACGTTTTTCGTGCTTATAGTGCTGCCATTGCATGTCTGGTATTTGCAAAGTACTACATCGATAAAAGCTAAATTATGAGGTGATAATTGATACGTTATCGGAAAAGAGCGATGAGTCAGTAGGAGGCAACAATATTATACATAAGAACTAAATTATCAGGTGCAGAAAGGAGTGGTGATGCCTACTGTTTTCAAAGTCTTCACTTGTTGACCAGGTTAACAAGTAGTCCGATACCAAAAACTCAATAAGCTGGATCCTGTTACCCACAGAAATTAACAGGTCAAAACTGAGCTTGTCATTGTACATGAAGTCTAGATGCATATTCAAACCTACAGTATTAGATAGCCTTTTCATTTCATAAAAGATCCTTGGACATTCAAAAGCTCCAGTCAATGTACATGAAATTTCAGGTCTTTAAAATTTTAGTCAAAAGGACAATTCTGTTCCAATGGCATGCTAGATATATGGAGGAAAAACCCAAGATTTGACAAATAATCTGCAATCAATGATATATCCAAGGCAAACAAACTTAATGATTCAAAGTGAATTTCTGAGCTATCATGTCTTCTCCATTGCTAGAAACTCGATACAGTACAACCATAATGATTCCAGGAGAAATCTTTAAATTTGAATAATAGAAAGAACAAATTCCAGTATGCGGAAGACAAAATAAAAACCCAAAATGTAACATATAAATCCAGGATAATTTGTGGTTTATATAACAAATCATAATGCAATTTTCTCAAAGACACCATGCATGATGGTAAGAAAAACGGAAAAACATAGAGCTAAATCCTCACGTACAAGGAGAAAGACAGGGAAAAAGAAAGAGAGGTCAAGACATGATTGTCCAATCTCCTAATTTGAGATAACTGTGACTGATGATTGTAACATTTTGTCTTGCCAAACTAAAACTAACAAGATGCAGTAAACAACGGTGAATTAGAGGAAAGCAAAACATGAAAAACTAGCTAACCAAGAAATACTTACATTACAAACATGCATTCATGCATGGCAGGAAAAGTTTCATCAAATGGGTCCGAGAAGAGTAAACTTTCTGCCAGTACAGATATTCTTTGAGAAATTGAAAGTATTATACGTTGTCCAATGTATGATTGACATCCAAGCTTACGAAGCAAATGTTGGATGTGCAGCTGGGAATTTGTGTCACATTTATGTGCCTCTGTATTAGCATGTCGAAAACAAAAATAAATAACTGGTTAAAATTTAAAAGGAGACAATAAGAGAAAAAAGACGCCCAACATCCGAATTCTACCATCGACAGATGCTATAAGCAAGAACCAAAATTTTTCTATTTATCACAAACTTACAACAAATATAAGTAGGTTCCAACCATGATGGACTATTTACCATCTCTTCTTGATGGAGAAGACATCTGTCTAACCAAACACATGATTAATCTGCTAACAACTCCTTCAACAGATTCCAAGTTCTTTCCCATCGATAAGAGATTCTTCAACGCCGCTTGAGAAGACACGTGAAAGAGTAGGAAAAATCAGCACACAGATAAGACAAGTAGAAATCTTCAATCGTTAGAGTAAGCAAAGAAAAGGCCCACACTGCAAAAGAATGAATGTCGGTAGAAACTTAAGGGAAAAGAGCACACAATGAATATGAAAATCATCGGGTATTCATTTACTTTCAAATCTAAAACAGCCTTTCAGACTCAACAATGCTGAACAACCACTAGTTTACATCAGACAAACAATCTTCGTTCTCTTAGCTTCCTTTCTCATTTACACAAGAAAAGAGTGCAATCTCACTGAAAATTGAGTTTTGCAGAATCCAAAGGGGGCCTAAATCTGGGTGACTTACGTCCATGCTCAATTGAGTCAGATCAGGGATTCTCATTTCACAATAACCTTTGTGCATTCTCATTTTCAAATATTCTATCTGCCTCTACAAATCCTCCAACTAGTACAAAACACAAATCATAAAAACAAACTTATAATTCTGTTTTTTCAATTTGATTTCAAGGTTAACCAACGCTCAAACATCTTTAATATGCAATCCTTTCTATATCCTCTGCCTTTTCCAATGCTATTTCTAAAGTTTCATATAATTAACTTGGTTTCAAAACACTTTATTCCAAAAGCAGCCTTTGAGCCATTGACTCAGATATAAATTAATCGGTGATGTCAAAATCAGATACGCATATAATCTACTTTAGAATAAGACAAGATACGTTAAAAGGGAATAGAAGCTTTTCCTTCTCCAGTATTAACTAACCTTATTTTTGTTCCATGCTAACTTCAATCGTATAATATGGTAAGCAGACAAGGCACTGTCAAGTAATCAGGGTAATGCTCCAGTTTTATTAGGCTTTTATTTCATCTCCTATATTCTATGAACAGGATGGGTCCACCCAATTGTCAAACGTCTAATGGAGGAAAAGTTTAATCTATTCCGTAAGTAGAGAAAACAAACAAAGAGGTTCAACTCTGTACCAACTCTGTTTCTTATAGAAAATAAATGACTGCCTTAATCGAGTTTTCAAATAATTGTCCCACGATCTGAAAATGAAAATGGCATTTGGCAAGCACTAATTGCAACTAATCCTGTTTTATTGGATTCGAAGAAACGCCATATCCAGGAACAGCAACAATCTAAATAGATTAGATATTCCTTTTGTTGATCTCTACAACATCAATGCTCTAGTTCACAGCTATTCTCACCAACTATCTTGTGACTTTTTCACTATGCTATTGGTAATCTAAACAAGAAACAACCATGGGACTGAGATATCTTAATCTGAATTGAAAATTGAACTTATAAAAGCAATTATATTTGAGAGAGAAGCGATTTTTACTAAATTAATTTGAAAATATATGTTTAGATGGAGAGATTCTTAAAAAAAAAAAGGCAATAGCGTAGAAGTCCATGCATCGAGCTTAACAATTGAAACAGAGCGTGCATTAATTTCTGCTGAAACAAATTGCATAAGCTCCAATAAATGATAGTGATACCATTTCATGATTACCTAAAATGAAATCCACAGCTTGGTGAGACCAATTTTTGAATTTAGATTCCTGAACCTATAAGGAAGGTATGAAATAAGAAGAAATCAAACTATGGATTTACATCTCTTAGAGTGATAAACAAAAATCAGAAGAAAAAGGGAAATCACTCTACAGGAGAACTAGAACTGCAAAGCTCCACAAGAAAATCAACCGAAGCCCTAAGCTGCTCAGCTTGATCTTCATCGCTAAAGCCTGTAGTTTTAATAGAACTCCAATTAATAGTTCAGCTACAATAGAAAAGTCCATGCATAAACTTGCACTACTTTTGCAACGGTCAAATCATCGATAGCATACCTGTTGCCATAATTTAGAAGCTATGTATTCAAATCAATAACTACTACACGTTGCCAGAATTCAAAAGCTAAGAAACATAGATCGGGTCACTGACATTCAAAGCATAGAGCTAGATTAAAGTGCAATATATTCAAAAAAAAAGTCCACTCAAAAGTCCTATGTACCGAAAGCACGCCGTTTTTGAGATGATCCACATGTTCTCCTTCTCTCTCTCAATCGAACTGCAAAGCAGAAAATGGAACCATAAAGTTTTAAGCAAACATTGAGAAGAACATAGCTGATTCTGATTATTAACTAATGATGTTAATTTAACCTTGTCTGAGAAATCTTCGACGAAGAACATCATGGAATCTACGATCAGAACCGTCTCCAAGTCGATTAGGGCTTAATTTCCCCAAATTATCAAAAAAATAACACTTGCAAGAAGCAGTTTGTGGGAAAAGATCACATTGCGAAGCCTCTACAAAATACATACATAAACTCAACCTTAAGAAGTTCAAATAAAACTGAAAGTAGGCATAAGGGATAAAAATAAGAGTAGAAAAATTGTAAAGAGAACCTTCGGCTTCCTTGAGATCGTCCTTGAGCTTGAGAATCTCTTGCTTTCGCTCCTTCGCCTAAAATTACATCAAAAGAAGATAAATTAAAACATAAATTTGGTGAATGCAAGAGGGAAGTGGAAAATGAAAGAAACAGAGACCTTTCGCTTCCATTTAAGAGCGTCATCGGACAGGGAAGGAGGAGGAGGATGGCGCTGCAAAAACTTTGATCGGAGAAGAGAGATGGCAATGGCTAGCTTTAATGGTTCTTCTTTTAAAGTATTTGTCGCTGCCGATGTTGCTTGGTGTTCACTGGAGGACATTCTTATTTCTCTCCAAAATTCAAAAAAGTGCGGGAGATTTGGCCTTTTTCGGGTTGTCTTTTTTCCCCTCGATTGATTTTTATAGACTTGAGGATTTTAAAGGTCAAATTTGTATATTAGCCCCTCTATTATGAATAAGTTTTAGATTTAATCTGTATAATTTAATTTGATCAAAATTAGCTCATGTGTTTTTTGAATTATAAAATTTCAGAACTAACCCAAATTTTAGCAATTAAATCTATTTGATTAAAATTTTCTATTAGTCCAATTTGATAATTCCTAGTTCCTACAAATTTCGTACTTTAAAATTTTGGGCTTGAGTCAAAATGACAATTATCAAATCTATTAACTAACATTTTGCGACGAATATATGAAAAAAACAATCTAGCTTGGCCCCAAATTAAATAATATAGAGGCTAAATGTACAATTTAATATAATACAAAGACTAATAATTGAAAAGAATTTTACTGAAATTTAATTCACCAATGATAATTACACATAGCAAAATTGATTATCACAATAGAATTATACAATTTAATCAAGTGGAAAAGTTTAGGGTTATTAATGTTTTTTTTTTAAATAGATGGCCCTTTTATTAAAAAGTTTACTCTCTGTAGTATGCTTTTCTGTCTGCTTGTCATAGCATATTATTGTCTTTTATGTTTTTTTAGTTTTTGTCTTCAAGTTTGATAGCATTTTAAAGGTTTCTTCGTTTAGATATGTTTGATACTTGATATTGGGAAGGGTGATCTGTTGATTGCTATTGAGTTTCAACTATGGAGAAGGAGATGGCGGGTCTTAATATAGAAGATGGGGAAGACGAGGCGTTGCTTTTGCCGATAGATTCGAAGTTGTAGAAATCGACGTATGAGTACTGTTTGGCAGAATGTTTCTTAACAAGCGGAATACAATGACGAATTTGTGGCATCCTCTAAAGGTGTTCAGATCTCAAATTTGAGTAAGAGGAGATATGTACTCAAATTCTTTCATGAAATGGATGTTAAGCAGGTGACTGATGGCACTCCATGGACATTCAATAATCATTTATTGGCTATCCATTAATTAGAGAATAATATAGATCTGATACAAATTCCTTTAATTTTTTCAACTTTCCGGATTTCTTTTTAGAGATTATGGCAAAACAACTGGAGAATTTTATCAGGCGTTTTTTGGAGTATGACACGAAACAGTTAAATCAGGGTTAAAAACTATCTTAAGATTAAATTTGATTTGGATGTTAGAATACCTTTTGAAGAGAAGAAAGAAAGTTATAATATCTCATCAAAATTCATTTATGTTAATTTTTGATACGGATGACTCACTTTGTTTATAAGTTCTGTCCTGTTAAGGTAAAAAATGTCATTTACACTAATTTTGATATAATTTAATTCAAACAATTTCACAGTCATTCAATTTAAAAAAAAATTAAAATCAAATTAAGATGATAAAATAAAACTCGTCAACTCAATTAACTTAAATTTTTAAAATTTTTTAACTCCGATTCAATCGAAAGCTCACCTCCAATTAGCTTAAAAGGTTGATATTCAAGCAAGAAATAAATAATAAATAGAAGTTGCATGTATCATAGAATCTTTAGCCAACAATCTGATTTTGTTCAACAAAAAAGGAAACAAACATTTTAGGTTCTACTATTATTATTAATTAAATGCTTTTACACTTAAGAAAGTGCAAGAACATTGTATCAAAATTAGTATAAATGACATCTTAACGATGATTTTAGGCAAGGCAAATCCATGGTCCTATGCTTTGTTGTTATTTTTTTTTTCCTTCAATAAACACACTGCTGATGATGACCTTGAAAAAGAAATTATACAACTCGAGAAAATTTTACCTGTCCTTGGCAGCTGCAACCTTATCAAACAATACAAGTCCTTGCCGATACAGAACAACAATAATAAGCATGCAAAACTTAGAATAGATTCTGACAGGCCTCGACCTCGGAGGCTGATGCATCGAGCAGGCCTTGCCCAGATGGATTCAAGCTAATGGTCTTCGTTGCTGCATCGAATACAGCTTTCTGATATAGGTCATCCTCCATTTTCTTAAGGATTTCCTTCACCACTTTAAAATCTAGTCCCCCAGCCAAAATGAGTCTCCCGATTATTTCTCCAAAATTATTTGGTGCTTTCGGTAAGTCAATGGCAATGTCATCCAGCAAGGCACCGTAGAGGAGGCATCCGGTCCCAATGTCTCTTGCAGTAAAAACTTTCTTGGTAAACAAGTACTCGAGAAGTTTCCAGACTGGCTCGACGCACGGTGGGTTTTTGTCCAAGGCAATTGAAATCGCTTCTTTCACAACCTCAGGATGGTGTGATGGAGATTTTAGTTCCTCCACGCACAGCAAAGCTTCATCAAGCAGCCTAACGTCGAAATACTCATCCAACAGTGCTCGTATTTTTCTCTGAAGATCATCTGGATTTAGTATTGCAGCTGGGGCCGGAGATTTCTCCGCGATTGGAGACACAGCAGCCACAGGCACAGGTTTAGCAGAAACAGAAGGTTGTGCCATAGGCTCGGCACCCAAACTAGTGTTGGATTGCCAAGCAGGAGGGGTTGAACTTCCCTGCAATAGGGCACTTGTCCTGCCGCTCATAAGGTCACCACTACCTTGAGGCAACAGCCTTGGATTCATTGAAGATTTATGGATTGATGGTGACTGGCCACGCCCTACAGGCATGCTTTGTGCATCACCCCTCGGCATTGACCGACCCCTAGGAACTTCCCAATTATCATTGTCCATTCCAGGCATACCAGGCATTCTCCGGGTTCCTGGCATTCCAGGCATCAAACCTCCAGTACCGGGGCGGGTGATAGGAAAACCCCCAGGACCTGGACTTACGGGACCAACTGGAACAACACGACTATTTCTAATACTTGCAGTAGCACCTGGACGCAGCCCAAGATTCTTTTCAGCCTCAGAATGAATTTCCGTAATTGTTTTGGCTTTCACCTGCAGGAATCCATACACAAAGAAAATGTCAATATCAAAGCCCATTCACATGGGCATGCCAACAGGACCTATCTATCTAATCAAACCCAAATGATAGCATTATGACCCACCTCCTCCCGTCTGGGAACCCATTTGTTTGCACGAAGATCAAGAACATCACGAACCATAAATCTCAACCTCGGAGCAAGCTGAGGATTTGTAGTCAATTCCTTCAACCTGCTGAAGTATGTATCATTTATTCGCCGTGATTTTGGGCTCTCATCAAGTTGCTTACCAATAGTGTTGAAGAACTGACAAATGGCCTCAACATTCTCCTCTGCAGGGCAAGCTCTATTGTCATGGCCCAAAAGTTCCTGTTTGGCACCAAAGGAAAAAAAATCATTTAGCATGACTTACTGAAATTTCCAATTTCCATGGTTGAAAAAGAAGTAGCGGCAATCACCTGTACAATGTGATGGACAATCTTCTCAGGTACCATTTTCTGCTTCAGAAGCTCGCCAATTAAACGAATATTACCCAAAGTGCGGAGCTTGGCCATCCTTTCTTTATCTCTACGATCCATCTCTTGCTCAGGGGCAGTCAAAAGCCTCACTTCTTCCCTAAGCTTGTCAGCTCCTTCAAATGCCTCCTGGCAGTTATTCAAGAGGACTCGCTTAAATGTAATATCTTTTCCACCAGGTTCATCAGATGGGAATGAGGGCAGCTTATCATTAAGATCAGAACATAAGAGAGAATACATAGGGCAAAACGTCGGCTCCAGAACAGCCTTCTCAAATATTAGAGAAATAACTCCCTGTAAAGACAACATAGATACCATCAATGATTTCATCTTACAACCAGCCATAACAATATAAGAACACAATATACATAAAATGTACGTGTGCGTGCATATACATATACATACAGAAAAAGGTGTGATAATGTCAAAAAATAAAACAGAAATGTAGAAATAATAACCTTCAAGATATCAGCTGATGTGATACCAGAATCAATAAGTTGGCCCTTCAGAAGATCATACTTCTCAGGAGTCAGCTTGTTCAATATCCTACACAAAAAACACAACAATTAAGTTCACGGTTAATTTAATAATGCAACAAAAGAAGGCTTGCCTCTTCTTATCACGCATACTCAAAAAAAATGAAACCACTTTGCAAGTTGGCAATAAAGTCAAGGCTAACAAGGGAATCAAATGCTACATTTGCATCTTTTACCACCATGAAATTTTTTCATCATGAAAGCATCTCATATTCAGCTGCTTCCAGAACTAAAAGTTCTAATACCAATCATATAAAAAAGACATTAAACTCTGAAGAACTCGGGTAGACCTTGAGAAATGCTATTGTTGTAAGCTCACAGAAATGCCTTGCTTCTATTAACTTATTAAGGAAGAAAATTATGTTTCTACTACATGATTTTGCTACATAGATTATTATGGCACCCTAAAACCAGATCCCGGATAACATAATCAAGTGCAAGGTCTTTTTTACGCGTTCTCAACAGATATTAGAAATACATATATGATGAGAAAACCTAAATAAAGAGAAAAACTTAATTTTACCGTATACGATGCAAGTAACATAAACATAATTCTAACGTATTTACCCTTTAACACTCTTTAGTACACGATCTTTCTCCGAAAGATTTCCCCTTTTGGCCGACCATGGAACCTCAGCCTTAACCAAAGCTGGAGTAGATCCTCCCTGATTCAACAAAGAAAACCCAATGGTAATGCCAAAGAAAAATGATATGCATAGCTAGCTGCTGCAGCGATAATAGGAATAAATACAAAGCTAATATATTATCATCATGAAAAAAAATATCAATAGGACTGATGCCAAAGCTAAGCAACTTCTATGCTTCCTAACTAATATATGATGGAAATAAATAAACAAAAACACAATCCTATATGTAGGGCTACTAATGCTGTTGAACAATTCATCATTACATGTCAAACAAATTTAAAGAAAATTCAGACCAATCATTTAGGTGTGCAACTTATTGAACCATTACTCTCAGATTGATATAAATACCAACAGGTTACAACCTTAAATAGAGTGGAACTATTGATTCCAGCACTGATGCCTAATCAAAGCTCATCAATAAATGTTTTATGACCAAGGAATAAGCCACAAGATGCTTCAAATACTCGCCCAACACAAAAAATAAATAGTTGAAGACACAGGAATCCTTAATTGAAGCTTTTTATCTTACGGCTTGGCTAGAAGAGTTTTGTGCCCTTGAAAATTGAGGGTTGAATTGTTCTTGGCGATTAAATTTATTAGCTTCTTGCTGTCTGGAGTCGAATCGGTTCCCCAAATCTCTACCCCGAAGCGATTCCCGGGACCTTTCCTCTCCAGCTGGAGGAAACTGTGCTGAACGGCTAAACCAATCACGGTTGTCAGGCTCAGAGTAGCGGTTCTGACTATAATTTGGAGGCTAGCAATAGAACAGAGAATGGAGAAACAAGTGTTAACAAAGAATGACTGCTTGGCAAAATTATTTGAAAATACAAGAACTTCATCAGGGCAGCTAATTGCTGTTAGGATAAGTTTGAAAAGTAAAAAAGTAAAGAGCACTTAAGAGTCTACATTGCTTTCTCCACGACTCCAGCTTTTATCTTCACCGAAGAGCTCCACTTCAAAATCTTGTTTGATTTTAAGAATCTCATCAGCAACTTTTACAGCCTAAGAGAAAGTGAGAAGCATAATCAGATATAGCATGATCAACTAAATATAATTGAAACAGAATGCCAACAACAATGAACTACTTGCATGTAAATAAAAAGCATATATTTGTTCTTTTCTGTGTTGTTTTCTAGCCAAATGCAACAGTAGTTTACAGATGCACAGTTGACATATATTAAGCAAAAGTTTGTACAATTACCTCTCTAAGCTGTAGAAGTTGGTCCCTAGTGTACTGCACACGTTCACGACCCTCAAAACGTGAGTCTCCAGCCTACAACAATAAGGAAATTGATAACTTCAGATTCTACCACCCAAAAATATTTCAACAAGCAGTATGTTAACATTCATATCAACAATCTAAAGGATAAACCAAGAAACTAAAGGTACAAATTATGAGGCATACTCCTAACACAGTTATAAAAAAACTTATTTATCAAACAAAACCAAAATGATAAGCCACACAAATATTAAGTAACAACAAAATAATAAGATATCACAAAGTTGAAATCTAAATATTTTGTATCATAAGAATGTTATCATAAGACCCAACCTTTTGTACTCCACAGTCCTCAATCTGACTTAGTTAATAAGAACTCACAAGGTTGGAATCTAAAGATTTCGTATCATAAGGATGTCCTCACAAGATCCAACATCTAGTACTCCACAATTCTCAATTAGGAGATCAAAAAGTAATTAAGTAGCAAATATATATCTTATACATAAGTAGAGTTTAGAAACTCCACGAGAGTGCAAGTGCATTTAAGTATACATGTTCACTTACCATTAACTTGTTTATTTATACTTAAACAGACACGTGATAATCAATTAAACAAAACTTAAAAGAGCTTTTAACTCACACAACAACCAAAAATAGAGAAACCTTAACCTATGTAGGGTGGCACTGTTTAAGGTGAGATATATATAAAAACACATATATAGATATATGATGCTTAAGTTCTGCTTATGCAAACCAGTTAACCTTGACAAAAACATCTTCCATATACAACCATTGAAACACAGCTAAGAATACTGACCCACAACTAAGACTTTGTTTAAAAACATAAAAGATCCTTCCTATTTTTGTAGTTGTAGGTCCTTTGTGGGTAATCAGGAACTGATACAGTACCAACTTAAAGCCCCACCTAAAGCCTACATATTTTTTTCCTTTGTCAATATTTACAGCAAGCACACATACTAAGTGACCCACCAAGAATTAAGACAAAGCTAATTAAATTCTTCCTCTTTAAAGATACAATGTAATATTTAACTCTATATTCTTTAATTAGTCAAGTATTAAACACAATTCAGCTAATACCAGGGTTCGTATTAGAGCTAAATCACATTCTTTCTCTTTTGAAGTTCTAATGCAATACCTATTACCTAACTCTATAGGCTTTAATTAGTCAATATGAAATAGAATTCATCAAAACCAAGTTGTTAATTAAGAGGACCTCTACTGCAATAAAAACAATGTTAGAATCAACAATAAAAATAATCAAATCAAATCTACCAGCTAGGGATTCAATCCCTAACAGCTGCGGCACTAATAATTATATATAAAAGAATTCCTAGCAATCACTCACAAATCGAAAAGACTAGATCAAAAGGGATAAAAATATTGAACCTTAAGAGAAGAAGCACCGCCACCGCCATGGGAACGAAACAGAGGAAGATCAGAAGAGAAGGAACCAAATGCTAATGAAGAAGACGAGGATGATGATGACGCCGAAGATGACGAAGGACCACCAAAAAGTCTGTTCCCTCGACCACCACCAGGTCTTAAACTCAACACCGTTTGATCACCTTGCTGCATACCTAGATCTTATCACGTGAGATTCAATCTCTGCCGACCGATTCAAAAAAAGAACAAATAACTCAGCGATACGTAAAAACGCTGAATCTGAATATATGAAAGATTAAACAAAAAAGGGGAGAAAATTTAAGTTCTTTAAATGTAAAAAAAAAAAAAAAAAGCAATCTTTTTGGGGGGTTTCTAGAGAGAGAAAGGAGATTGAAAGTGAGAGTTTCTCTCTCTTCTGCGGGAGAGCAAAGAAGAGAAGAGAGGGACGTATATGTAAGGACGGTACTAGAGATCGAAAAACAAACCCTTGTTTTTTTTTTTTAAAATATTTTTTGGTCATTAATAAATAGATAAATAAATATTTTTTGATATTTTTATTTATGAACTGGAGATTACGTCATAATTTTTACTGGAATTTTTCGTTGGCTTTGACTGACAGCTTTGCCCTTCCTTTTTATTAATTGTAACTTCTATTTTTATTTTTAAAGGAAATTGATTGTAATTTTGAGAAATTACGGATTTCAAATTATAACAGCATTGTTGAAAATCGAGACACGTGTCCTACTGGTAGGTGGATCCGACTCAGATAAAATAAATTTGTTTCAAATTAGGTTATTAATGGAATGGAAAAATTATTATTTAAATTTAATTATAAAATATATAAATGTTAATAAAAATATCTTTTAAAACTTCTTTATTAAAGATTGTGTTAACCGAAAATGCTTAAGTTTAACGTTTTACATATTTAGTTTTTAAGAAAAAATCAAAATTTTCCATTTGAGCATGATTGAATAAACTAAAAATATCTAATGGAAAGGAGGCTCAACCCATTAAACTCAAATAATTCAACTTTCTCTAATAACTCAAAAATAATAATATAATTTTTGCCAACATTTTCCCAAACAAGAACCTACAGTTGTTTTGACATATTCGACATATTTTATTGTCGATCCGATCCGATTATTAAAATATTAAATGTGACACTAAAAAATTATGCCACTTTCCCAGCAGAAAGTTTATATAAATTTTTAAATTTTCAAATAATAATTTGACATAATCTTAAATAAATCTCATCAAACTTTTATATTTTTCAAGTTCAATAATCAAAATAGACTAATTGTCAAGCTCAAATACCAAAGTTAACTAAAAAAAAAAAAAAGTACCGAAACTAACCTAGTTGCCAATTTCAAGTCCAAAAATTATATTATCCCATAAAGAACATATTAAAAGTCATATTATTAATAGTAGTTTAAGAATTTCATAAAAATTAACTCCAAGCATTACTAATAAAAGTGTACATATAAACAACCTTAGCCCCAAAAGGGTAACAGATCAACCAAGTTTCTATAAACGTTAGATGGAAAACCAGAATGCCATCAACAACATGGCACAATTGAGGGAAAATCTCAAAACGATTTCTTCTCATAAGAAACCAAACCATGCACTCCACCTTCGGCTTGTGCTGCACCGGTTCGAACCTGTTCCAGTTTCAGGACAACATGTAGTGTACCATAAGCAACAATAATCAAATCACAAACCAGAAAAAGAAAAAGACATGGGATCTTATAAAGGAGATTAATCATACCTCAAACCTCAGTGTGCCTGATCTCAAGAGTTCATGTGCAGATGGTAGAGAGGAAGCACCGAGATCTTGGAATCCTTGCTTGACTGCTTGCATTGTGTAAGGTATAAATTTTAGTACAGAGCCTTTATCCGCGACTGCTCCAACAACCCCTTGTGCGATCTTCAACTTCGCGGTATCACCCAAATATCTTTGATCACTTCCCTTAGTCATTGCTTCTAGGGAGCCCATGCCACGATATTTTTTGACACGTTGACCATTCTAATAAAAACAAAACATGAGGGTTTGCAGAAAAGGATTGATTTAAATTAAATGTGAAATGCATATATATATGTTTCTTTGTGTTTGTGTTTGTAGAAAAGAGTGAGTGTTTTATGCGAAACAAGTGATGACTAAAGCAATGAAACTACATAAGGCAATGAAAGAAGAACCAAAAGTAAAGCAGAAAAGTTTTGTCATTGGATAAGACTCGCATATGTAAGAATCAGACTCTCACTAACTCCTGTCTGGTGAGCAGTGCACCATAATTTATACTATAATGCCTAAAGCTACAGAGAACAAAAGCAGTACCATACCTTATACTCATAAGCTCCAGGAGCCTCGGTGCTTCCGGCTAAAAAGCTTCCCATCATCACAGTAGATGCCCCCAAAACCAAAGCCTTGACAATATGTCCAGAGTTTGAAATGCCACCATCAGCAATAACAGGCACACCATGCTGTGCCGCAATAGATGACACCTTGTAAACGGCTGTTGCCTGAGAGGTAGCAAAAACAAAGAAAATAAATTTGGCAACTTATAATGAAAGATATAGTCTAGTAAAATGATATTTTCAATTAATTCTTTAACAATGTCAGCTGGTATTAGTTTCTGCATAGATGATTCACGATAGACGTAGTTATATGCACTACAAACACCTAATGAAACTCTTAATTGTGAAACAAAAATAGTAGTATGTTTATTTATACATATAAAAACAGTCCATCCTATGAGATAATGATAGGTAATCTCAGCATATATCACACATATAATACGATATATTATATAAATAAGTCTAATATCTTTTATTTAAATGCATGTTTTTCACTGGATAAGAATCATAAATCTCCACTAATGATCACTCCATTTAGAGATTTAAATAACATTTGCAGACGTATTTTTTTGGTTGAAGCACATTTATCGCCATTGTAGACATATCAAATACTATCCCGTCAGATCATAATAAAACCTGAAAATTGCAACTGTAACATCACCTTGTAGCTACTATTTAAATCCATGGAACTCATTTTTCCTACAAAAGGCCATCTTGCATATCATTCCAATTTATTTTTCATTATAAACTACCAAAGAAAATATTGATAGACAAAGAAACAAATGTTTTGAAGACTTGAAACTAACCCGAACATAAATCTAAAAAGTGAAGAACATTCATACGAAAGAACATGCGCAAAGTTATCAAACTATCATCATGAACTATTGAAGAGAACACATGAAATAAAAGTTTCTATTTTTTTTACCTGTCCTCGTCCAACAGCACAAACCTCTTGTGTGGTGCAAATGGACCCAGACCCCATCCCAACTCTTAGTCCATCTACACCAGCTTGAATCAAATTCTGTGCTTGTGCCATAGTCACCACATTCCCACCAATCACGTCCAATTGAGGATATGTATTTTTAATGAACTTGATCATCTCAATCTGATATATAGAATTACCCTGAGAGCTATCCAAGACCACCACATTAGCCCCTGCCTTCACCAAGTGCTCCAACCTCTCCTTATCCGACTCTCTTGTTCCTATAGCTGCACCCACCATCCATTCCCCATCAGCTCCTACTGTTCCCGCCCCTAATTTCGGGTACCCCTTTAGCCTTTCCACATCTTCTTTGACCACCACGTTGACCGCCTCACCATCCCTTTCCAACACAACGAAATCACTGTCTTTTTCATCTAAAAGGGTCTCAATCTTTCCCAAGTCACAATCCCAATTAACATACTCCACACTCTTACAATCCCTCTTGTAATCAAATATTTTTACTGGTTTATCTTTCAAATTCTCACAATCAGACGACGAAAGATAACCCAATAACTTGGATGGCAGACCACCTGTTTGAAAAATTACACAAACATTAAAAACCCCAAAACAGAAAAAGAAAAAAAATTTAACCCAACAAGGATGCTAACTAGTTTCCAATTTACCTGATTCAGTAATAAAAACATATCGTCCATGATAAGCAGGTAAACCATCTACAGGAGAAGCAAATGAAACAGAGGGAGTAATAGGAACACGAAGTGACTTAGCGGAACGGATAATGGAAGCTTGTTGAGAAGAAGTACAGTTGTAATGAACAATAGCGATAGCACCAAGGGCAGCCATTGAAGCAGCCATGTGAGCTTCGGAGACAGTGTCCATAGGGGAAGCAACACAAGGGATAGAGAGAGGGATATTGCGAGAGAGGCGAGTGGATAACGAGACGGCATCGGTGGGGAAGTCAATGTAATGAGGGAGGAGGATAACGTCATCGTATGTCAATGAGTAACCTTGGCTGAATGTTTTTGAGGCTGGGAAGCCGTCCTCCATGTTGACTGCTTGCTTTTTGGTTTTGCGGATTAGGGTTTATGTCGGAATGGATGAATGAGGGCTTATGTTGGTTTAATGGAGGGGTTTAAGTAATGCCCAAAGGAATTTGAATTGTAGCAAAAGATGCCGTAAAAGTATCAAGAAGGTAGATTATACTTTTCTTTCTCGATTAAAAAAAAAATAAATTAAAGAGTGAAATGATATTTTTTTTAATTATTATTTTTATGTTAAAAATTATTTCATTCATCTTTACTGTAATTATTTAATAGATATATTAAATTAAAGAATAAATTATTATTTTTAATTTTATTCATTTCTAGGGTGAAAAATTAGTGCATGAATGTTTAAATAAATAACACATCACATGTAACTATCTATCTAATTAATCTATCAATTACAATAATTTTTAACTTAAAAAAATAGATGATTTTTTAATAGAAATAATCAGTTTACTTTTTTATTTAATTTTTTAATAAAAGCGACAAAATATAATTTGATGAATAGTGATTTTATTCGAAAATACACTTTAGCGGATGGTTTGGCTAAATACCACTTTTTTAACATGTTATGGTCATTACGAATTCTTGATAATACTATTCAATTTGGCCAATGCTTCTTCAACGTTTCACAGTCTTATGGATGATGTTTTTCGCTATTTTCTTTGTCACTTGGTGTTGGCATTCATTGATGATATTATCTATGGTGATATACTTGAGATTTTCATTTGGACCATACTCGACAAATCTTGTGGCTACTTCAAACTCCCCAATATGTGACTAAGCAACCTAAGAGTTAATTTAATATTACTTCTAATAAGTAATTTTGCGGGGGAAAAAAAACACTATTGGAACAAAAGTATTATTAAACAAGCTACTTTTTTTGAAAAAAAAAGGTTCTACTAAACCAATAATTGATCCAAAAACACTTTGAAACTGAAAAATTTAGCTCCTCCCAAAAGTGTCGTTTTTCCAAAATACACTTTTGAAAAAATTTCTAAATTAGGCCTAACTGTGTTTTCGGCCAAGAATTCGCCGGCTATTTGGGACTCATTGTATCACGCCAAGGCGTGGCAATTGATCCTACCAAAGTGCATGCTACTCCACAATAGCCAACACTGATTTCTGTTAAGGAAGTGTATAGCTTTTTAGGGCTTGCCGATTACTATCGTTGTTTCATCATAATTATGCTATGGTTGCGGGGCTATTGTCTGATTTGTTTCGAAATGATGCCTTCCAATGACTTTCTTGTTTCAAGAGGCGTTTGATAAATTGAAGGACCACTTGGGTTCGACACCCGTGTTATGACTATCGGATTTCTCCAGAGACGGATGCATCCGGAGTGGGGATAGGTGCGGTTTTGTCTCAAGAACAACACCCAATTTCGTTCTTTAGTCAAAAGTTATGCCCTCGTATGTGTATTGCTTCTACCTATCAGCGGGAAATGTATGCTATTGATTGCAAAGAACAAAGTTGGCTTTTAGTACTCCTTATCATCCGCAAACGGATGGTCAAACAGAAGCACTTAATAAATGTCTTGAGATGTATTTAACGATGTGTCACAGTAGATTCTCCTCATCATTGGGTTACGATGTTGCCTTGGGCCGAATATCGGTACAACACTTCGTATCAAATCGCTGCACGCATGACTCATTTTTTAGGCTCCATACGAGCATTCACCACCTACTGTAGATCGATACAACCGTGGAACAGCTGGAACACTGATTGTCGAGAAATATATGTTGAACCACGATGTTCTCTTGTTGCTAAAGAAAACTTATTGAAAGCCTGAGAAAATATGGAGTACTTTGCCAATAAGCATCGAAGGGAGGTTGTCTTCCAAGTTGATGACCGGGTCTATGTTAAACTTCAGCCTTTCCAGCAGAATTCTAGTCGTCACCGATGCCACCACAAACTTGGTTGACGATACTTCGAACATATTGGGGAGGTAGCTTATAAAGTCGACTTACCGGATACGTCAAATGTTTCACGTTTCTCTCATTCGCAAGTATTTGGGAGTTCCTGACCAGCAAGTCACTCCTCTTCATTTAGTGGATCCTGACAAGCAGTTCATTGAATGTGCTGATCGACTTGTGGAACAATGGCTTGTCCAGTGGGAAGCCTTTCCGGAGTCAGCTGCTATTTGGGAAGATCGGAGTCATATACTGCAGGTTTTCCTTGATTAGAACCTTGAGGGCAAGGTTCTTTCTGACCGATTGGTACTGTTATGAATGTTGTAGGCCAACAAGCTAAATCTTAATTGGAACAATGGTAGTAATTATTTTACTTGCATTTTTAACTCAATTTATCTTAATTAAATTATATATAAAGCTCACTCAAAATGAAATCTTTACAATTTTATTGCTCAATTTTTAAGACATTTTCATTTTAGTAATTTAAAGGTTAATCTCTAAGAGCAGTTGATTGTACATTTCATATCATATTTATACTTTTATTTTGGTCACTCAACTTTTAAGTTCCTTTTATTATTGTCACAAATTTTTTTTTTAATATTAGTCAAGGTAAAAAAAAAAAAGATTAAAGCAAAAAGAATGATAAAAACTAAAATAATACATACAGTTTAATTGTATTTATTTATCTCATTACTAGAAATTCTAAATTTATTATTTTATTATTGAAATTTTAAAAATTAAAACATTAAAATCAATTAAATAAATTATTAACATTTCATATCCCTTGTGTTAGCCGATTAGTTATATAATTTTAAAAATCTACAGTTAATACTGAATCTTAAAAGTTAAAAGATTAAATATCTTATTTTAATGAATTCCCAAATAAAACTATATGTTAGTGGAAAGAAATTTCAAAGTTAACATTTATACCAATCAAAATTTATTTAATTAATATATTTCTATGACAAAATATATTTTTAAAAAGATATATTATATTTAATTGTTCTAAAATTGCCGATTGAGTCATAACTAGATTGGTATGAGCATTGTTACTAATATAGGAAGACAAGAGATCGAATGCGCTAAAGTGCATTTGGGAAAATGTTATGGATAGTTCTAAACATTGTATAAAAATAAATAGATATTATTAGAATCTATAATCTCAAATAAACGAGACTTCAATTAAGATAATTAAATAAAAAATGTGAAAATTAATATGTCCTAAGTTTAAATATGTTTGTACATGCAATTTTTTTTCTATTTTTATATAAAAATATTAATGAGCAAAAATATTCTTAAAATAATATAACTTAATTTACAAATTAATAATATTTTAGTCATTATTCAATTAAGTTGAATGCATTATACATATATATAGTATAGATAAATAAATTAGGAGCCGATTAAATATGCCATTAATCTATGTACTATTCATAAATTTAGATTTTAGTATCTATACTTTTATTCATAGGAATTTAGTTCCTCTATTCATAAGGTTTTAAAATTCAAGTCGAACTAACATTGTTAAAATTATTTTGTTAAATTCAAGTTGATTAAAACATCATTTTTTTTAACTACATGCAGGGGCGGAGCCAGAATAATTTTTTAGGGGGCAGATGAAATTTTAATTTTTTATAGTTTATATCTTTATAATTGTAAAGGATTAAATTAAAAATTTTATAATTTTAGGGGGCTAAAGTGTAATTTTATCTTTACTAATTTAAAATTTTTAAAAAATTTTAAGGGCCAAAATAATAATTTTATATTTTAGGGGGACCGAGGCCCATGCCAGCCCCTGGCTTCGCCTCTGATTATATGGCTATCAAATTAATATTTTTTTATTTCAAAATGTCAAGCTAATAAATTTAATAAAAATGTTAACATTGTTAATAATTGGACTTAAAATTTAAATTTAAAAAATTAAATAACTAAATTTGGAATTTATGAAAATTAGATAAGGAGTTTGTTCTAACTTAGTCCATAAATTCAGGTCTTAGTCCATAAATTAAGGTCCAATAATTAACATTGTTAAAATTAAATTAATTAAAATATCAAATTTTTTTAATTACATAGCTATCAAATTAATTTTTTTAATTTTAAAATATCATTTGATAAATTTAATAAAAAATATTAACCATATTAATAATTAGACTTGTATTTTAAAATTTAAAAATTAAAATAATTAAATCTGGAATTTGTGAAAATTAGATAGGGAGTTTGTTTTAACTTACTCCATAAATTCTGAGGCATTAATTTGTCTGTGACTCACTTTGGGAACTACGTACCGTTACGCAAGCAAATTCCATTGACAAAACAGAGTCTGGTGGTGAAGAAATCTATTCCATTTTGGGTTTCAAAAGTCCAATTTTTTTTACGCGATCTCAACTTTCTCAACCGAGTACAATTCAATCCACTTTATATATATATATATATATTTATATATATATATATATTCTATCTTCATGGGGGTAAAGTTAAAGCAGGTTCTCATGTTTCCATTTGTGAAGTTTAGGAAGAAGAAGAAGAAGAAACAAGCAAAACCCTTAGCAAAGCCGTCTTTGTCTTCGTCATCTTCTTTTTCTTCGAGTAAAAGGGTAGGTTCCGGTGGTGGTTTTTACGGTGGCTTTTGTTGTACGCGACCAGGTACTTTGGAATCAGCCGATGATTCCAATACCAGTGACCCAAATGATCCGAACTTCACATATGAGATGCTTAAGACTTTGATCGAGAGGAATCAATTCTACTCCAAAGAATGCAATCCCCATTCGGTTTAGATTACTACATACGTCATTGATTTTGGAAATTCTTTTGCGTGATGCCATAGTTATTCTTTTCACTTGTCGTGTGATTTTTTATTATCGATATGATTTCCGCAAGGGTGATTAAGTTTTTGATTAATTGTAAATTTTCATCGAATTTGGTCCTTATGTTCTGGAAATCGCGAATGTGGTGCTTTGATTGATCATATTTTACTTTATGGGAGATGATAAATTTAGCTTCCCTTCTCTTGCTAGTTATGGCTGAGTACCTGAGTCAACCCAAATTTTGAGCCATTGAATATGCGACACAAATTAGCCTCGTTCCATTTTTGTGTCACTTCACTGCTTGTGCCAATTCAACATTGCAAGCAAGTTTTAGGATATTTGAAATAGTTGGTTTAACACTTTAGGAGGTAGTGTTTTGTTCCATTAGGACCAGTTTGGCATTGCTGTGTTGCTGTTTGAGAATGTTTCTGAAAAGTTCGGTTTAACAAAAAAGTGCTTTCGAAAATTATGGTGAAAAAGTTTGGTTCCTTAATTTCAAGGGTTTGGCATTGCTGTTAATAATTGCGGTGGAAAGTTAAAATCTCCATTTTAGACTTGATATCGGGTAGAGAAAGGAATTAATAAGGGTGTATTGGTATTTTCACTCGACATGCTCAACAAGCTAAAAGCACACTATACCCGGCTTCTCAGTTTGGGTGAAAAAGCACTTTCAAGAAGTGTTTTTGATTGGAAAAGCACCTTGTTTGTGAATGCTTCTGCTGTGCATAAGTGCTTTTAGCACTCCAAACACAATGCCAAATACATCCTTAGTTGAGTGATGATGAACAGCATTAGGAAAGGTGTCTGAATAATCAATGATACAAAATGGGTCATGATTGATACCTTTATGTAGACAGTTTAGACTTCAACAGGGACTTAGCTATTTTCTTGTTGATGCCAGTGAATTTTACTCCAATGGTGGCCAATTTCTTGTTATAGCTAGCCTGAGCAAAAATCAACTTGAACAGTCTGTTCACCTCTGCACATTTGGAGTTCAGGTACTGTTTTCTTTCATGAACCTGCATTCAAACAGATAATTGGCACATGCTCTAATCATACCTCAAAAAAAGAGGAGAATGTACTGTTACACCAATTTAAGCATCTTGCTTCCCCTTTTCTTGATTGATTTATCAGTAATAAGTAGTGCAATTGGTATATATATATATATATGTATGTGTGTGTGTCTATATATTCTATTCCTTAGATTAAGGCACTAGTGGGCTCTTCTATTTATGAATCCAAAATATATTTGGGATCAGGATATGGCACAACGGTGGCGGGTACCTGAGGCATTGCTGAACCAAATGTTTGGAGTTGATTTAGATGCATATGAGGAGGTATCGACTTCTTCATCATCTGAAAGTTGGTAAAACTCAAGAAAGAAGCTGGCGTGTCAACTTTCGTCATGATTGTTGCACCTGCTGCAGCAAATAGGTCTGTTCTTCTATGGATTTGATAGAGGTATCTCAATGAACTAATTATTGACTTTTGTGTGCCAAACTTTAGCATTTGTTTCCACTTATTTATAGTAAGGGATTTGATGTGTACAGTCTGAATCTCAGATTTCATATTGAGAGCATTGAACTGAAGTTGTATGTGGAAATTGTAAAATATAGTTATTTCAGTGACATTTGATTGTTTGTTATTCCCTTTTTTAAAGTAAAATATCGGAACTATTGGAGATGATGAGCATGGGAAACTGTTATTTTTGTTTTGAATTAGTTGAAAATAATTTATGTTTCTGGTCAGCTTGTTGTTCAACAAGGAAACTAGTTATTGATTGAAGATGTTTTTAAGATGGATTTCTTATTTCTTAAGCTATTCATAACAAAAAATATAAATTTGAAAGAATACAATCTGTTTTCACTGAAGAGCAAAAGAGTACAAATGAGGGTATTTCTGATATGTCCGAAGTAGTATGGTTGACTATTTGGACAATGTGCCGTGCCCGTGTGAGGAAATGCTGAAAGGAAGGATGGATGGCTTTGAATCAAAATGCGGGAACCACAGTGCAAGGAGAATTTTAAAGTTGTGGAAGAAGGTATAAGACATGCATCGCGATTAGTGAGTTTCATGATCTCAATGCTCGATACCATATGATTCAAGAGAAAATGGGAATGCAGAAGGTATGTATATAATTATAGTTAGTCATAGAATATGGTATATTTACTTCTCAGTGAGTGGAAACTGCTGTAGTTTGTGCAAAATGGTGAAGCAAATGAATGAGGTAATCCCTGTTTCTCAACCATCCAATGAATTGATTCTCGAGGTCTGGAAAATAAAGGCCTTGATACAAGTTATTTTGGAACAGGTAAGTTCGCATGGCTATTAATTTCAACTTGATTCAAAGCATATGATTACTTCGGTATTATAGGCTAGCTTAGTCTGCCTTTAGTAAGCCTCCTTCATCTTCTCTAACTATTCAGCATCTGCATTCTTAATCCTGATAACTTCATTGATGTTGTGTGACTGAATGTTCTTGGGAGTGTCGCAATTTCTATTAGAATATAGGCTTTGATTTGGATGACTATGAAGTTTTCCATCCTTTTGTTCTAGCGGGCATTGAAGAATCTCAATCTTATTGAATGGAACAAACTTAAAACCATTAATAAGATTATTACTCCTGCTTGACTAGGCATATAGCAGCCATTGAAGATGACATATTTTATTGACCTGAACTTATGGTCCTGATGAGCAATTTGTTCACATTATCCCAAGAATGATTAATGGATGAGGAAATAACATTAATGGAGTTTTGCAGAAGGATCTGATTCAAGACAGCAAAATCGAAGCTGACGTGGCTGCATTTAGTTGATGGACTTTGACTATCTAATAACAAAGAAGGTATCCATTTGCCATTAACTTAGATCTGGATTGTTTATTTTGTCCTAAAAATCAACAATAGCGAAGTTTTGTAACTTTGTTCTTCATTTGCTCCTGCAATTTTAAAACTACGTGTGACTGTTTGGTCTGTAATCTGTATAGCATCCTGTCAGGGTGGTTTCTCTTCCATAGTTCCATGTTTACAACAAAATCATATATGCATTCAATTATACACGTAATTCTTGTTTTAGAATTTCACGTATGTGAGGCACATGGCTGCGTTTTTGAATCTATTGCAAGTGTTGCAGAAACTAAGCTTATGGTTCTTATTGTTTTTTGGCAACTAAGGCATGTGAGTAGAGGATTTTTTCCGTGGATTTCCATTGGTAACCACCTTTTTTTTAATGCTGGAATTGGAGGGAGGATCATATTAGTGTAGTCTCATAGTTTGCCCTGGATGCCTCTATATTCATTTTATGGCCCACGAAGACTATCCTTTTGGCGTCCATGGCTGACCCATTTTAATAATGTTGTATTCAAGGTTGGAACTTGAATTCTTCCATTTGAAGTGCAATGCATCTTGTAACTGTGCTCACTTGTTTCAACAGGTACAGTTTCAGGTTTCCTGTTTCACGGTCACAATGAATAGGAAGTGTGTGCGTGTGCAATTTTAAGTTTAATCTTTATTTTTTGACACTATTATATTGGGCTTCAATTTAATTTAAAAACAAACCGAGCTGAATCCATAAACAAGGAGCATTGGTTTTCTATATCTACAAGATTGAAATTCAATAATTCGATTGAGTATTTTTTTGAAGACAAAAGGGAAATTACAATAGAATATTTGTAAGCACCAAAGTAGTTAAAAAACTATCAAAGCATAGGAAGTATAATTCAAATTATCAACTGAATTGTTGCATTGTACAAAAATATTTAGTATAAAAAATGAATTTGAAAAAAAAAATTATAAGGTTTTAGCTCTAATATTGAAAGTTCGAATGCTGTTTGAGTTTACCCATTTTTCAAGATTATAATATATTATTTTTATTATTAAATATTATCTATACTATTATGGAAATTTATCAAAATTTTAAAATAGAAGTTTTACATTAAAAGGGTTATATAGGTTACTTAAATTGTTTTAAAATTACAACTAAAACTTAATTAACAAAATTTATGACATCTTTTATTACTTAAGCAATAATAATTATTATTACTTTTTTTTTAAACATAGCCCAAATATTTTTATATCATTTTTAATTTTCGCACTCCATGTTTAAAGATTAAATATAAATAAACATACAAATTATGTTAAATTTTACATATTTAAGATTGTACCAAAAATATATAAATTACTAAAAAAAGAAATCGTATTAAATCCAAATTAATATAAATTATCAATTTACAAATATAAACTTATATTCGAACAAATGAATATAAACGTTAATTTCCAAAGTAAATTTTTTGATATTAAAAAAAAATCTAAAGTCATTAAATTATTAGTAAGTTTATGTTTTAGTCTTTCAATTTAAAAAAGTTATAAAACGGTCATTAAATTAGTCAATTAGTTGTTAAAAACGTTGATGTAGTGATGTATAGCCTTATTCGTTCGTTCCACTTGTATCAATCGAAGGTTTCACTCCTCTTCTTTTCTATAGTTTAATTTTTTTCATGAAACAACTTTGAATGTCACAAATATACGAACCCAAATCCAAATAACTTTATTCTCTAATCTTCATCACTTGTAGTTTACTAGTCGAACTTAAAAAAACCGTAACAACCTAGTAACTTAAATGTGGCTTAAAAAAAACTTCTGAATAGTTCAATGACTATTTTGTAATTTTATGAAGTTAAGTGACCAAAACTAAATTTATTAATTGTTTAGTGACCTTTTAAGTGTAATTTACCCAAAAAAGAGGGCAGTCTCGTGAATCCACAACTTTCCCATCTTCATTCAGTAATAACACCTTTTTCCCAATTTCATTATTTCCCACCCATTTCTAAATTACTTTTTCCCGCCCAAAAAATTAATTTTCCCCCTCCCTTTCTCTCCCCCTCATAAAAATCTAGGGTTTTCATTTTCTTCCAATTGGTTTAAAAAAAAAAAAAAAAACTGAAAAATGCCTGGCCTTGGAAATCTTTCTCACTCTTCATCTCTCTCTCTCTCTCCTTGCCCTAATTTAAAGCTTCTTTCTGTTGACTCTGCCGATTCTATTGATGCTTTTGACTCTCCCACACTCAAAAACCTACCGGTAAACTGTAAGTGGGACCAGAGGTTGGTTCCAAAACGCGTGAACTCTAATGGGAATGGGATAAGGGTTTTGAAGAAGGTGAAGAAAGGGTCTAATGGTAAAGCTTTGCAGGATTATTTGAGGGATTGGGTTCATAGGAAGATGGAATCTGGTCTCCCCAAGTCCTGCTATTTTCTTCCGTTTCTCGTTGGGGCTAAGAGATTGGTATGTCTCTTTCTTCTTTGTTGATTCTTTTGCTGTTTGGCGAAATAAGGATTTTTTTAAAATAATCAATCGGCGTACTGAAAATGGCAGAAAGTAATCTAAGTAAAAAATGTTGAAGTTTGTAAAACGTGAAAATGTGTTGCTGTACATAAAACAATTAATGTTAGAAGAAAATCTGCTTTTCTTGTATCTATCTTTTGTTGCTTGGATGGCAATTCAATTACATGGGTCATGTTAAGTCCTTAGAAATTGTGTGAGAGAAAATAGTTAGACAAGATGGTAGATAGAGATTTTAGGTTATTTTGAGAATGGATATCTGGCCTATTTGGTTTGATATTGTTTTGTTCACACAAGCAAATGTAGAATTAATGTTTTTCTTTTTCCAATAATTTCTATGATATTGTCTGCATGTTATGCTAATTTTCTGCCAAGTTCATCCGTAGCGTGGTCAAGAACTCCTTTTGATACTTTGTGTGTATTGTAATTGGTGGCAGAATGTGGCAAACAAGTGATTGAGAATGGTGTTGATGTGGCAAAATTAGGATTGATGTGGACCTTGATATTGAGTGCTGTGAGGTGAAAATAGTTTGGAGTAGGATACTTGAAAGAGGAAGTAGGGTATATGAAAAATGACATTGAGAGCAAATATGTGAGACAGGGAGATCTGTATACAAGTTTTATTTGCTAATGAGACCCATGTAATGAGACCCATGTATTGTATATATACAGAATAGAGAGTAGGTGCTAGTTCATTATGCTTGATAGATGATAACGGTAAATCTTAATGCAATTCACTGTTATTGCGAGTTTGTCATAGAAAGTTGGAAGAGTGTAATGTTTTGTCATAAAAGAGTGTAATCTTATCACATAGGTTGGAAACCTATTCTAGAAAAGAAAGAAGTCAACTGAAATGAAATTGCAATCGAGAAACTTAAGCCTTAATTAGAGAATAGAACTAATGGACTTTCCTAACATAAGTTTAGCCTACAAAGCATCCAAAATATGACTTGTGCAGATAGTGCCTATACTTTGCTGGACTTTTTTCCCTTTGGATAGAGAATTAAAATTGTGTAAATACTTCTTGAGAGATTATAAATTCTTTTCTAATTTCCTGATACACTGAGACTGTACCATTAAAGCCTCATTACAGACTTTTTGATATTAGTTGGTTTCTTCTTACTGGTGAAAGTGAACAATCTATTACTTTTCTGCCTTTGTATTGGGGTTTCGTGTTCATGGGAACTTATATTTTTGTTTTTAATAAGCAGGTTGGTATTTGACTATTTGTTTACTTCTGTCTTTTCCTTCATTTTGAAAATTCATCTCAGGTTGAATGTCTTGATTGCCATAAGCTCATCTATCCTGGGGAAGAGGTCCTATGCTCAGTTCGTGGTTGTCAAGGAGTTTATCACAAAACATGTGCCGAAGAAAGTTTTAGGATGTCCAACCCAAAAAAATTCCAGTGTCCACAGCATGTAATATCAGCATCTACTAATTTATTGTTTACATTCTTGATTTTCTTTGGTTAGTCATTTGCAAAGTAGAGAAGGGAAAAAGGAGTGACAGGCAGATATTCATAGATATGCATGCATACATACGTGTATTTGCAATTTGCAAATTATAATTTTCTTTTGCCTAGACAGGAATACTGGTACATTTTTTTTTTGATGTTTTAGTTTTTGGTTGTGTGCATTTACCTTCTTTACACCTGTCTTCTTATTGTTGTTTGATTAAAGTCTGCCTGGTTCCCACCCCCTCCCCCCAATTGTTCCCATGATGCCGGGAATGCTGTACTGTAAACATAGTAACTACAGAAGGGTGACATATCCTTTTTGAATAAGTACTTCCTCTATTTGAGACAACCCTAAATTTCAAGATTTTACAATGTTAAAATCAATTTTCAGAAAAATTGACAGGAGGTCAAACTAGTGAGGCCTCTGGTTACCAGTTCAAAGGTTCATCCTAACCAGTGGAGCCAGTTGGTTGCATTAAAATTTAAAATTAAAATGTTTAATAGGTAACTTTAATACCAAATAAGTATTACTATAGCAAAAATTTAATAAAAATATGTAATTTCCTTAGTGATACAAATTTTAATATAAATTCAGAGGATTAAATCTCCAAATGCCATCATATACAATAATCTTTTCTGAAACATGCTCATAATTATTGGTTGCAGTTTGCTTATATACTTGACATTTTCAATGAATAGGTATGCTTCGTTTGCAGACAGAGATTACAATGGCGATGTGTATGTTGTACAATGGCATCTCATGATAAGTGCTCCCCATGGCCGGATGCAGTGATTCATTTGAAGGACAAACCAGGGAGAGCAATTTGTTGGAGGCATCCAACTAATTGGCGACTAGATAAGAAGGTCAATTTCTTCTTTCCTTAATCAGATATGTCCTTTTTCTGACTTTTAGCGTTATATTTTTTTCCCCTATTGGAAGGCTTCCTGCAAGTACCTTTGATAAAGCCTTTAGTGGATGGATTAGCATGCTAGCGGTTGAATTTCTTTTTCACATGTGCTACTTTTGTAATATGTAATATTTGATCTCTAAGTTATGTTTGATTAATATTTCTTGTTGCCTAAATCTATTTCAATTCCAGAATATCACTTTGGAATTTTGTTTCCGATGAACCTTTTATTAATTGAATTGGAATTTAGTCATTTGTATGGGTGGAATATTTCAAACGTAAAAATATTTGGTTTATTAATTTTGGAAACTCAAAGTTGTATGGAAATTGAATTTGAGGGGAGGGATTCAATTTCATATTGATTAAAAATTATGTGCTTGAAAGTACTTCAGATGCATGCCCCATACGATTGAGTTTTAGCTTGCTCGTGTTTACCTCACCAGTTATAAGTGTGGTTTGGAGCCTGTTGCTTGACCATAGTCATCTTCAGTAGGCTACAGTGCACGCAAGATCTTGCACCTATTACTTTTTCAAATTTGAGATGTGGAGATCCCTTGTTCCTTGTTGGAGTTTGAGCTTTTTGTGCTTGTGTGCTTGTATGCATGGTTACATTTGATGTGTTTCATGCACTATAAAAGCTTCCAAATCTGGCCCAGTTAGCTATTAAAACGATGCATAGATTTGTCTGCAGTTTAGTTGTCCTGACTTGCTAATTTCGTTTTAACTGTGTGATTGTGTTTTATCTTGAGGTTTATCTCTCCATTCTTATTTTCTATTGATTAGGCTGGCTGACAGGACTTATATATTTATTGAATGAGCAGCATGCAGATCCAGCAACTGAAATACAGGTTAGGTTTTTTTTACCACAGTTTATCGGTGAAATTTCAATTTATATATTACAAACTTCTACTGTGGATGTTCATTGTTATATAAATTTTGAGTATGTGCTTATGGAAAACAAGAAAATATTATGATATAAAATTTTCAAGTGACCAAACCAAAATGTTTTAGTAATCTGGCATTTGTCAGTTATTATTATCCATCTTAAATTGGAGTGATAGTGTATGTTGCCTTTTAGACTTCAATTATTAGACAAAATTTGAGGGCTATATTGACCTGGTACCTTTTTTCACTTCTGTACTTTGGATGGCCCTTGGAAATTCTTTTTGGCTTGTCTTGAGAACCTGAAGTCAATAAAGTATCCCAAAGAAAGTATAGAAAAAAATATTTACCTGTTCATTTTCTTGTAAGTATATTAGAGGCATTTTTTATTGTTGTTTTTGTTGTTTGATAAATGATAATGACTAGTAAAGTAGTTTTTCAATGAGAAGCACTTTGAGATTGGCAAGATCAAGTTTATGATCTCTACCATGCTGACTCATCTGCTCTTTTTATTGCAAACTGTTTGGTATCAGTTAATGATACTGTCAAATATGCTTCTTGGCTCCTGATTTAAGTAGCTAACTTTTTCCTGTCTTATATTTCAGGAAATTTTCTGTCAGTTGCCTTTACCTTACATGGATGAGGAGTTCAAGCTTGACTTGACATGGAGAGATTTAATAGAGAATAAATTGGTGCCACCTCCTTATGTCCACATCAAACGCAGTATCCTAAGCTTATCATTACTATATCAAACCAAATTTCAAGTCTATATGTTAAATGATTGCATGCAATGCTTGTATAGTTGGCTCTCTTATTCTAATACTAGCTTATAGATGGAAATGTTTTGAGAAATTACTTATTAGTATGAATATGTTTGAATTTGGTTTTGTGTGCATAAATTTTCCTTCATATTGCTTGTTCTGGAGAATAATTCGCATTCTGTTGAAACCACAAATATAGAAAGAATTAAATGACCAAAGATTTAAGATTTTGCAAGTTGTATAATGAACTTTAGTTGCCAGAAATCTGTCAAAGTCTGCGATATTTAGTTGTTGAAAGGTGCCACTCCTTTGTTTATCTATGCATTGATGATGATGTATGCTTGATTATCATTACATCCAAAAATAATAAAATTCGAGAAAGAACCCTTTCTGACAATAGTATTTTATTAGAAAAATAATAATTTCTGCTGTGCTGAGTATTCCAACAAGTGGAGAGATAGTCAAGATTTCAAGTGTAATATTTTTGGTATTCTAGTATGCTTTGTGCAATCATCTTTATTAAACTGATGTCATAATTATTTAAATGTAAATATAACTTTTGTAGTTTAAGTTCTTCAATTTTCCAATATTATTTAATTTTCTTAAATTTTTAGATATAACAAACTTAGACATGCAAATCTATGTACATATATGTACTATTTTTCTTCACATATGTTTGCATGTAAATAACGAGGGACATCTTAAAACTGAATGAGAAAAAAAAAGTTTTTAACTTGCCGAATAGGAATTCAGAAATACATGACACTGCCTGATGTTAAAATGTATCTTATCTTTTGAGGTTTTGAAGAACATTTCCAATTTGGCAAATGAAAATTTTGTTTCATTATACTTGTTCTTGTTTACATTTTGTTTGACCTGCCTTAATTGTAGCTAGATGTTTACCTAGTGAAGAAGAAGCGTGATGATGTTGTTGATGATATTGGATGTACAAGTTGCAGTTCCACATGCTCTGAGGATTGTGTATGCAGGTATTTATTATTTGTCATTCAAGTTTATATTGATTTAGATGGGTATGGTAAGTGGTGGTCTAACACAAGAGTATTAAATGAATTGCTCTTCCTCCCCCTTCTGAACTGCCTTTTTCTAAAATATTATCATGCAAGGTTCCTTATACCTGATAAGTTGTTTTTTTCCAATAGAAACTTTTAAATAACAAACTTGATTTATTTGACCTTGTTAGATATCATTTGAAGGCTCCAGTTAGTAGTATTATGGCAAGAAATTATGCTAATAATTCTTTTTTATTTTCTTATCAGCCGTTTATTATGATTTATTGATACTAAGTTCTAACATGCTTATGTGCCATATGCCAGAGTTCAATGCATAAGCTGCTCAAAGGCTTGCCGCTGCCCTGAATCTTGCACCAATAGACCATTTAGCAAGGAGAAAAAGATTAGAATTGTCAAGGTGACAATTGTTTGTTTGCATCGATTGAATTTGTTATCTTTATCTCAAATGTTCTGTGTATGCACAGATAACATTTAGTGTTGATTTTTAGACCATTCTTGAGAAATAAATTGCTTGCAGAATTCTCATCTAGATAAATGCTTATTTTCCTTTCAGACTGAACTTTGTGGTTGGGGAGTAGAGGCAGCTGAACCTATTAAAAAAGGAGATTTTGTAATCGAGTATATTGGGGAAGGTAGTTTCACTTTTCGACTTCAGTTTTTTTGGGTATATCTAAATGCAGTTTTATTCTTTACTCTCCGTTCTTTTTCTTGCAAATATTATTGTCAACTTATAGTTACGAAAAAAGAAAAATCCTGCAATCAAACATCCGTGAAAAGTTCTCTAATACAGTAAGAATGGATTTATCTGTCACCAGAGAGGTCTAGTCTTTGTATAAAGTACAGCATATCTCTAGCTTGTCTTTGTTCTGGAAGCATACGAATAGTATCAATCCAAGAGATATTAATCATGTATTGAATTGGATGATGCCCTATACTCCTAGAGATTTAAATTCATAATTTTAGTAAGCATTCCAATCTCTACTCCACATAGTTATTGCTTGCCATTCCACATGCCCAAGGATTTGTTTCTTATTCCTCACAAACACCATATAACAGTTGACAGGACATGAAGTGTTAAAAGTCCCTTTGAAGGGAGTTTATTTCTTTTTGTATGTCTTCTGTAAATGAATTACTGTTAGGAATTAGTTAACAATCTTTTCATGATACAGTTCCACTTGTACTTGTGAAGCATGGATAGATATGCTCATATGCTAGCCTGTTAAACTCTCTTGATGTTTTGATGACAAAGATCATTACACATGTAATAGATGTATCTTTAGGACTGATGGTCTGTTCTCAAATCTAACAATTCAGATGCAGGTATAGGCATATGTGCAATCAATTTGACAGTTAGATATAATAACTGCGTTTTTTTTATTACTTGCGAGTGTTTCAAGTTCTACCAAGACAGTCTTTCTTGCTCCAATTCCCTGAGTGCACTATGAAATTTCATCTGTATATTGAATATTGGCATGCTTTTTATTTATGCATGGCCTTCCTCAAAGTTTCATCTTTCATTTTATTTATGTAAGAGTTGAATACTGATTAAATAACTATCTTCCTTTGCAGTTATTGATGATGCTCAATGTGAAAAGAGGCTTTGGGACATGAAACACAAAGGGGTGAAGAATTTTTACATGTGCGAAATTCGAAAAGATTTCACAATTGATGCAACTTTCAAAGGCAATACATCTCGTTTTCTAAATCACAGCTGTGATCCCAATTGTGTTTTGGAGAAGTGGTTGGTATTAATATATTGCTTTTTTATTTGTCGCTGTTAAATTTCTGTATAATGCTTATGGTTTCTTAAGATTGAAGAGCATCATATTACCAGTTAAGCTTTTTATTGAAATATGGCATGTTCATCTTCAATGAAACTCCAAATGCATGGCATCATAAAAAATAATCTTTTTGCACTATTGGTTAGTTGATTTGTTATTTCAACCCCATTTACTTCGGGATATACTCTCTGATCATGTGTATGTGGCAAGATTCTTTATGTGCTAAAACCAATGTAGTATAACCATCTTTGGTAACATTTGGTTTTAACCATATAAATTTTCCATCCCGTTAGGCAAGTTGAAGGGGAGACACGTGTTGGGGTGTTTGCTGCTCGTTCAATCAAAATTGGTGAGCCACTGACATATGACTACAGGTATTCATGGTCGCAATACTGCTTGCACACCTGAAATTGCTGCTATTTTTGTGTCTTTATTAGTATATTCACAGCTATGATGATGCATGAACAGACTTGAATGTGGATATTTATCGTTACATTCCTCAAAACTGACTTACTATTCTAATGTTTTGTTTTCTTTTTCGGTAAGTAAATGTTAGACAATTTTGATGGCTAAAAATATTGGTTAACGAACCTTGGCTATATCTGATTGTTATTACCTTTTTCTATGTGGAATTGTTTCCAAGAAAATTGGTTAGTTTAATATATAGGCTTCATTTAATCCCTTAATGTTCTGCACTTTAGCTCTTGGTTGCTGTTCCATGTTTCAAAAAGCTACATCATTTGTACCCAAACTCCAGTCATAGATTCATGCAAATTGCCTATTGCTTTAATGTCTAGAGAAACAAGTGAAATGTTTATGTATGTGTGTATATATATAATGAGAAATGTTACATGCATAGTTTGTGAAGCTGACTTGCCAGTGCATCCTGGAATCTGGGGTGGATCCCCCTGTCATAACGATTTACATACTAAGCTTTGCTTCCGAAGACGTGGAGTAGTGTGTTGTTAACCCCTTGTTTCAGCGATAAGTGTGTAAATTATTTTGATCCTCGTTTGTGTTTTGCATTTGTAGATTTGTGCAATTTGGACCAGAAGTGAGGTGCCATTGTGGTGCATCCAATTGTCAAGGTTATCTTGGGACCAAACGAAAGATTGTTAAACTGGATCTATGCTGGGGGTCAAAACGCAGGAGAACTTCAACCGCCTGCTTAGCCATCATAACTGTATAGCTTTGTACCAGCTGCCTGTTTAGACATTTGGCTGCTTTTGTTGTATATTAAAATCTACCACCATGCCAGAGGGAGGAAAAAAGTAAATGAAAAAGCTCAGATCAGTGAGCCAAAGGTTGAACATTCTTAAAAAAAAAAAATGTATCTTTTTGTTTCCACAAGCTGATTGTAGTTTCTTAAAAGGCTTTGTTGTAATTCATGTTGAGATGGGGTTTGTGATTCACGGTGGATGTTGTTGTACACGGTTTGGCTGAGAAAAAAAAGAAGAAAATTGACTGTTTCAAGCATTCAACATTTTATCCTATTATTTTTCCCATTGTTACCAATTTTATCATATTTGATGTTCTCAAAATTAATTTGATATAAAGGTGTTGATGGCCGGGTTGGTTTTTTTTTAAGTTTATGTATGATATTAATATTTTTTTATGTTTGTCTAAATTTGACTCGGCTTGTTTTAGGATCGCTTATTATTTTTAAAAATATGTTTATATTATTTTTAATTTAAATTGTTGTTTGTTTATTAAACTTCTATAGTCTATCTTTAACATTTTTTAATGTTTACATTATAGTAGTACATAATATATTTAATTTTTGCATTATAAATTACATAATATATAAAATAACATAATATAAAATATTATTGACTTAAAAATGGGTTGAGTTGGGTTTGAACATTTAATCTAATTAATATTTTAAATAGGCTTAATTTTTTGTTTAAGCCTATTTTTTGAACTTAATATTTTTGTTTAACCCCTCTTAACTTTTGAGCGAAATTTCGGGCTTGAGCAGGTAGTTAAACCCATAAACAGATCTAAATTGATATAATTATACATATGAAATTTTAATCGTGGTTCAAATGTATACATTTAAGGAAATAAATAGATAAATTTATTTTTATATTTAATAAATATAATTATTTGTGTATACAATATATAAATATAAAATAGTATTATTAATAATTATATTAACAATTTATGAAAATTTAAACAAATTAAAATTTGATATAAAAGTATACAATAAATAAAAAATGATGAGATTCATTTAATAACGTTTTGGCCGGGAAAAATGCAATCCATACACGTAACGTTTTTATTATACCAATATATGATGAATGTATTATAGGTGTGGGTAATTTAAACACAATTATGTCACTTTTTTATAAAAAGAAAAATAAAACACAAGCATCACACATTATAAATAAGATATGAATCATGCCACGTTATAAATGAGATATGATGTAAAATTTGATTTCATGTAATAAAAACCTTGAATAGTAGATTTTATAAATTTGGGTAAATTATATAATTAGTTATTAAATTATGAATAAATTTTTGTTTAAGTCACTTAATTAAAAAATTATAATTTGATCATTAAATTGTTCGAAAATTTTAATTTAAATTATTAGATTATTTAAAAGTTTTTATTTAAATTACTGGGTTGTTAAATTTTTTTAAAAAAAAAATTCTACTAATGAATTTCAAGTGATAATTCAACAATCAGTACGGTGGATTAACAATTGATATTCATTTTTAGAATTGCAGTTCTTTGTATGTGAGGGTGTGAATTTGAGTTTGTGAAGCTGTAACTAAGGATGACAAAACATTGAAGGTCCTATGATTACTAATAATACAATGCTTTACTATTCAACCTGATAAGTTAAGTCGAGTCATGGCATTAAAGGCACAAACATTTGATCTGCATTGCAAGACTCGAACTGAAATTTTTTTTTTTTCACCCACAACTCCCTCAAAGTTTTATCAAATCTCTATATTTTTTCATGTTAACAAGTTTTAAGATATCATTAGAGTGAAGTCTAGAACAGCTTTACAAGAAATAAAAGACTCGTAATTATAAGATATTATATATCAAAATCATGTTCTTAAAAACATTTCACACAATGTTAAGTCTTCTTTCTTGTGAAGCAAGCAATTAACCTCAAATGTTGAAGTTTATGAAATATTTAAGATAATATGTATATCGATTGCGTAAATAGTTGTTATAACTTCTATACTAAATTAATTTAAATTATGAAACAAATATAAAAAATTGCCTAAAACTTAAATTAAGTTTTAGTTAAATTGGTATATGAGTATTATTATCAATATAAGAGGATGTAAATATAAGTGTACTGATGCGTTTTATCTTCTTATTTATGGATATAATGAGATTATTAAAAAAATACCTAAAACTAAATTTCATACAAGATAGTTTTTAATAACCATAACCCATTAATCATTTTAATGATTAAAACCCTAAACCTTATCTATATCCAAGCTAGCATGATGCTACAACTTTACCAATGGGATAATACCCTAAACCCTAGCCTTCTTTTTTTTTGTTCTTTCTAAAGATCAAACATGGTCAAATCCCAAAATGTATAATTATCACTATAATAACAAAAAGTAGAGGAAAATTAAAAAATAAAAAAGGTGAATAAATTAAAAGTGCCCTCATTTTTGCCATACAATGTGGTCTCATCATCACAAAATCAGCTCTTTTTTTCTACCTTTTTTTTTTTTTCTTTTAGTACTTTATTTGCTTTATTTTCCTCAGTTGTCTTTAGCTTCCTTCTTCCTTTATTTTCAAATATTTTATACTTAAAAACTGATAGCTGTCCAAGTTGGAACCATGAAAACAAAGCTACTTTTGTTTTGCAAAAAGAGTGAAAAAAAATTCTCAGAATTTGCTCTCCTTTTTTCTGTCTTAATTTACACACTCAGCTTTGCTTTTTCTTTCCTTTTTTTTTTATTTTTTACTTTTTAAGATAAATTTCATTTGGAGTCATCAAACGATAAAAAGTTATAATAATTGTTTGATTATTCAATTTTTTCGTTTTTGATAATTTAAATATCTTAGGTTTTTGAATGTTTTAAATTTTATGTTAGTTAATTAATAATAATAAAAAGTTAAAATTAAATAGTTGAGTGATAAAAATATATATATTTGAATGACTTCTAATATGCTTTATACTTCTTTAATTTAATTTAAACAACATAATTTCTTTTTATAACACTAGTATGCTTGATTCTATTTTTTTTAAGAAAATTAAAAAAGTTTACTTATTTAAAAATAAATTATCCGCATATAATCATAGAATAAGGGGATTGTTATCATTACTTAAATATATAATGAGACTCTAACTTAATAAAACGAGTTAAAAAATGGATAGATTGATTGTTCGAATTCAATAGATAATTGAACTTGATAATCATTAACTCAAAACATAAAGATTTGATTTTGTAAATTAAATATTTCAGGCTTGACATTAAACTGTAATTACTTACAAGATACTTAAAAAACAAGAATACAATCAACCTCTACTCTAACTCGCCAAATCCAAATATTTTTTGAAAATTTTAAGTCATTTATGTTTATTTTGTTAAATAATTTTAGTCTAAAATCTGCCTCAGACTATACATAACTTATTTTCAAAAAAGGAAAAAAAATCAACTTTGAGATTTCATTTTCATTGTTTGTATGTTATACATATTATTATTATTATTATTATTATTAAAAAGGTATATTTATATTTTCCCCTCATCCCAAATTCTTAAGATTTCTTGATGCACTATATTAATGTTTATCGCTTAAATTTTTTTTAATTTCATCTCTTATTAGTCTTTAATTTAACTGGTTGAGTCTTAGTTCGACTGGTATGAATATTGTTGTCAATGTAGGAATATGTGAGCTTGAGTACGTTGAAATACATTATCTTTCTGTTTATAGGTTGGGAAGGGGTTATAGGTAGTTCTAGCTGATTGAGTCCTAGCTCGATTGGTATGAACATTATTGCCAATGTAAGAGGATATGAGTTTAAGTGCGTTGAAACGCATTATCCTCCGGTTTATAAGTTGGAAAGGAGTTATAAGTAATTTTATATATTGTACCAAAATATTTCTTTAATCCAAAATAATAAAATTTGGTAATACTTTTGGTCTAAATCATTAACAATAGTTTATTTTTATCTTTTAATCAATTAAGTATATTTATGTTAATGGGTAAGATAATATAATTTTATGCATGACTTCTTTTGTACATTGAGCCATTAATTCTTATTAAATTTTTTACATATGCAGGACACAAAATTAATGGAAGCCTAGGTAAAGAAGTTTCTAAAATTTAAATATTGCCGCCTGTCACAGTTTCTGCCTTTCCCCATGGTAGGCCACCAACCCCAAAACATGAAACTTTTGGTCATATTAAGCATTTTTCCCTTTTTATATTCCATATATCTTTTTTTTTTCAATATTTCTTACTAATATATATCAAAATTATGTTCATTAAAAGGTTATAGATAACAATTTTTTTTATAATTTTAAATTAAAAATCATTAGTAAAACAAGCGTGGTAGAGGTCGATTGAGTTTCAACTCGATTGGCATGGGCATTATTCGCAATGCAGAAGAATGTGGGTTCGACTACGCTAAAACGCATTATCCTCCTATTTATGAGTTGAAAAGGGACTACGGATAGTTCTAGGTATTGTGTTAAAAAGAGCGATCAAAACCTATAATAAATTTGTTTAAAAAGAGAGAGAGATTTAAACTTATATATATTTATTCGATAAACTGAGAATTTAAGTAAAATAGAGAAAAAGAGGTTCAATGTTCAATAAAGCTTCTATAAAAACTTAAGAAATCTCGAAATCAATATTTTTAAGATATCCATTTTTATGATATTCATTTCTTTAAAATTTTTATTTTAAATTACGCTCCATAAGATCTAATGTCTTATTTAAAATTTAAAAATAATTTTAATAACAAAAAAATAATTATTAATATAATATCAATAATTTAAAAATATAATTAAAATATCTTAATATTTAATATTGTTAGATGTAATTAACTCTAAACAAAAATTCCTTTGCCATTGTACTCTTTGTCATTATTCATACTGCTACCTATCTATTACAAAAGGACTGATAAATAAGTTTCCCATTGTTCACATTATCACACAATCTCCCATCATTGTCTCCATGAACAGAGAAACTTTAAATAGATGAATACATATGTGATGTTAGTAGTACACTCTATAATTGTAACTCTTTTTGTCTTTTTCCTTTATCTTATATTAAAATCGATGATATTTGATTAACTGATAACGAATAATTTTATATAGTAAGTGAATTGTATATGATTAAAAATTAAGTTTGATGAATTTAACTTTATAAATTTTTATGATCATCTGTTTAATTAATAGTATATAAAATTATACGTTGTTGGTATTAGGGTTATCTTGGCCATCCAAAAATGGTAGATTTTTCATTTGATCTTTTAAATTTTTATAAAATTATATGTTAGTACAATAATAAAATTGTACTATGTCTTTGATAATTTGTTATTCATCTTTGGCCTCCTAGAGCAATTTTCTTGCTTCATCCTTGATTAGTATATCTCATATATATGTAGTTTCTAATTTGGTTAAAATTTTCTATTAGTTCGTGTACTATACTTAAGTTGTGAATTTAGTCTCTATACTTTATATATATATATATATATATATGATGTTTCTAATTTGGTTAAAATTTTCTATTAGTTTATGTACTTAAGTTATGAATTTAGTCTCTATATTTTAATTGAGTCATTTTGTCATTATACTTTTCGAGTTTTCAAATTTTTAGTCATAACCAATTGGTAACTATTAAATTCATTAAGTTAAATTCTATCAATTCCAAAATCTTATATGTCAAACATATTACCACATGTGTAATATTATATTAGCCTGCTATTTTCAATATTACTAACTAAAAAAAATCAATAAATGGATTTAAGAGCATTGTTTTATATCAAAATTTGAAATTTCAAACTTTAACAAGAATATGGGTTAAGAATGATCAAATTGACGAATATGGATTAAATTAACAACATTACTAATAGCAAAACCTAACCAAGAAAAATTAATTGTTACCGTTTGTGTTACAACTAAAATTTTAAATTTCAAAAAATAAAAAAAAGTTAAAGTTTTATTTAATATATATATATATATATATATATATGCATTTTTTAAAATAATAACTTATTATAATTTTTTATTTTTTAAGTTTTAAAAAGTATTCTTATATTTATAAAATATTGAGATTTTTTATTTTAAAGTAGCAAATTAGAAAGTAAATCAACATTTAATCCCTCTATATATTATACGAAAGATTTAGTAAATATAAAATGCATGGACATGAATATGGATTCGATATTACTAGAATAGTTAGGGTTACAACACCTTTCGATTTGAATCCGAGTTGCTGAATTAAGTGCCTAAACAAGAAATAGGTGTGGTTTAAGAGTATGATATGACACTCATTTGATACGGGTTAATTCTGTGGTTCATCTTTAATATTGTATTAAAAAAGAGTAAATTATATCATTAATGACTAAATTATAGATAAGTTTTTGTTTTAGTCGCTTAATTAAAAAAATTATAATTTAGTCATTGAACTTTTTGAAATTATTTTTTGGTCACTCGACTGTTAAATAACACTTTTTAATTGTTGAATTTAGTGCCTAAACAAGAAATAGGTGTGGCTTAGGGATATGATATGATACTCGTTTGACACGAGTTCAAGCCACACCTTCAACATTGTATTAAAAGGATAAATACACCATTAATCATTAAATTATGAGTAAATTTTCATTTCGGTCACTTAACTAAAAAAAGGTCACAAATTGGTCACTAAATTTTTCAAAATTATTTTCTTGTCACCCAACTGTTAAGTGGCATTTTTTAATTGTTGAATTAAGTGCCTAAACAAGAAATAGGTGTAACTTAGGGATATATTATGATACCCATTTGATACGGGTTCAAACCATGTGACTCAAGTATTTCACCCTCAATGTTGTATTAAAAAAGGATAAATATGTCATTAGTCACTAAACTATGGCTAAATTTTTATTTTGGCCCGTTAACTAAAAAATTACAAATTGATCACTAAACTTTTCGAAATTATTCTTTTTGGTCACTCGACTGTTAAGTGGCACTTTTTAATTGTTGAATTAAGTGCCTAAACAAGAAATAGGTGTGGCTTAGGGATATGTTAGAAACGGGTTCAAACCATGTGACCCATTTCTCACCTTCAACATTGTATTAGAAAAGGATAAATACATAATTAGCTATGGGTAAATTTTCATTTTAGTCCTTTAACTAACAAAATTACAATTCAACCATTAAACGTTGGGAAATTATTTTTTACCACCCCTATTAAATGTCATTTTTTTAATTGTTGAATTAAGTGCCTAAAAAATAAATAGATATGATATGAAGGTACTCATTTAACATGAATGCAAATAGAGTTATATGAAGAAAAAAAGAGAAATTGGTGCGAGTATGATAAAAAACCGAGAGGTTGGTCCAAATATGGTAAATAAAATCCATTCAATACATGTGGAAAGCAAGAAAGCAACTAAAGACAGACACAACAAAAGTAATTAAAAAACAAAAAAGAAGTAATTCACATCACATGGCACTTTGTGTTAAAATGGAATACGTGAATTTCGGGGCTTCCTTTTTCTTATTCTACCTATCCCCCACCTTACACCCAAATGACCCATCAACCCTTTTCTTCTTTTCTCTCTCAGCACCATCAATTTTCTTAACACTAATTCCTGCAAATACACAGTATATCGAGTTCGTATCAACACGAAACATCACAGGTTTATCTCTACACCACGAAACCCTCACCTTAGAATCTGATTCCACAATCATTTTCTGTGCATTTTTTCATTCCCATTCAGTAATCATATGAAGAACCAATATAATTGCCCTCAATTCATCTTCATTGTTTTAAAATTTTCATTTAAGTCACTAAATTATTTAATTTTTTTATTTAAGTCATGGTATTATTATATTTTTTTAAGTATGTTATATTAGTACCCATTGATGAGTAAAATAACAATAACTTAGATCCAGAGTTAGTGTCGAAAATCAGAGAAGAAAATTGTTTGAATTTTGGTTTCGTAGATTCGTGGTATTTAAAGTTGTTTTGTGAAAAAAAAAGTGAATTGTAGAAGAGAATGGGAAGGAAAGCTTTTGATTGGATAGGTGGTACGAATAGAAAAAGCCATACAACAATAATTTTAACAGCCTAATGATTTCAACGAAAACTTTTGAATAATTCAATGATCATTTTGTAACTTTTTGAAGTTGAGTGACCAAAATGTAAACTTACTAATAATTTATGACATTAGATGCAATTTACCTTAAAAAATTTAATTAAGGATAGCAATAATCATATAGCTTTTGAAGAATTTCATACTGAGCATTGCGTATAGATATACACGCCCAAAAGCCTTGAAAATGTCATTATTTTCAGTCCATCGACTACTTGGTTACCCTCTCTAAATACACGTGTCACCCTAATCATCCAAGGACGTTGAATAATTTATTTAATAGCTCATAATACGGCTGAATGGTAGAACTCAACTGACTCATCTTGAATAAACTGGATTGCAATCATACTTTCCATCTCAAGCATAATCCATTGAAGGCCTAGACTCCAAACAATTTGAAGTCCCTCCAAAGCTTCCCAAAGCTCAGCGTTAAGTGCAGAACAATAATCAATGTATTTAAAGAAATTAGAAATACACGTATAATTACTTTATAACAATTACTTTCAATAATAACATTTTATTATAACAATTAAATTTGTTGTAAAATCGATTTTTAATATTTTATTTTTACTCTTTATAACATCAACACTTATGAAGAATGAAGTACACTCTTCACTAAATTAGTTGTCTAATAGTCTCTTGTATCAAATTTTAATAAGATTATTTTTGTTCTTAAGGAAATTAAAATAAAAAATTTTTAGTTAACTTATTATTTCAATAAAATATTTAAATATTATATAAACGGTTATAAAAAAGGTTGACCCTATAAATTAGGGTTAATATACTATTCAAAACATATATTTGACTTCAAGATTTAATTTGGTGCCTGAGTTTAGTTTTAATGTTCAATTTAGTCCTTAAGGTTTTTTTTTGGGTTCCATAAAGTACTTAAATTTGATTTCAATATTCAATTTGATACCGATTTATTAAGTTCCAAGTCACCGAGACAATTCCATAATTTTGACATGGTTTGATCAAACGGTTGTAGTCTCTTCATTTCTATCTTTTAATCACGATCGTTAATTTAAAAAAGATATCACAAAATTTTACTATAATAAAATCTCACTTTAAACGTTACTAAAATTTTTTTAAAAAAAATAAATATCAAATTAAATATTAAAACTAAATATAATTAACTATAAATTATAATAATAAAATAACTAAAAACCCAATTCACGTTGAAAAAAGAGGGTGGGAGTAGTACGTAGGTGGGCTGTAGATAATTAAGAGGGGGTGAGAATAATCCATAAAATAAAAACAAAGGAATGTTAGGGGGGGGGGGGGAGGCCACTGTGGGGGGAGCCGTAGGGTTTGTTTTTTCGGGGGTCGTCTCGATAAATCACGCCTCGGCTTTGCTGCTGCCGGATTGTTCTGACGCTGTCAGTATTTTATTATTAAAAATAAACACCCAACAACAAAAAGGCACTGCTACTGCCCTATGATTTTTCAGGTTTTGAACGTTAAAAGAAGAGTTAAAACACTTTTGGGTTTAAATTTCATAACTGTTCTAACATTAGGGTTTCAATTTTTTTAATAAAACAAAATCAAAATGGTTACATTAAAATACTAGAAATAAAAAATTTAGTTGTTTCATTTCAACATAAATATTGTAAATCTCCTTAGAGCTTCCTAAAAAATATCCACTTTGAAAATTTCATGAGAAATTCGATTATCTTTTTTATAAACATATCTAAAAAATCACAAATTTTTATATTTTAACATATATTTGATTTTTCTAACCAAGGTTTTGAAATAACCGATTGCTTACTATCCGTATGAATCAACACTTTCTCATATCTTCGTTCATTTAAAATAATCAGTTCATCTAGAATGCCGCAAAGCTTGGCTTCAGATATTAAACACCCCTAGGTAATGATTATATCCTAAAATTCAATCCCCAACTTGATTTTGCACACTCCCTTACAGATGCAAATCCTTAAATTTTAGTCTGAGTTAGTTTTTATTCTTTTTTACAAATTAATCCTTAAATTTGACATTTGTTTTCACATAGGAGTCTGATTTTTTTTATAGATCCATATTAATCTCTGACATTTTCTTGAAAATTCTAAAGTTTATGTATCAATGTGGAAACAATTGTTAAGTTTAGGATCCAACTTGGATTAAAAAAAAAGTTCAAACCCAATATGTAAACAACTATCTAATTCAACAACTAAATTAGACAAAAAAAAATAGATCCCTTCAAAATATTTAAAAGAATAAGAGGAAATATGTATAAATACATTCCTGCATACATACAACAATATAATAATACATTAATTTTTAATACAATATAATTTTAAACTTACACACCCAGACACGCACACCTTGCACTACGACACAGGCGAACCTACGGGTTGAACATTATGAGTACACTCACAATATAAAAGAAAAAAAATTAATATTAAGCATATATTTATAAAAAAATAATATTAAGCATATATTTATAAAAAATAATATTAAGCATATATTTATAAAAAAAATTAAATAATTAAATTGCAAGTAAAGTAATAAAATATTTATAATTAGTTTTTATTAATCTTAAAACATTTAATTTTTAATTATTTTATATGAAGATTTCATATAAAAATAATTAAAAAAAATAAACAAAAGCCAAATGAAACCTCAACTAAAATGGTAAGAAGTTAAATATGTTTGTATTATTCATATATTTAGAATTTAGTTTTTATATTTTTATTTATTGGAATTTAGTCACTTTATTTTTTGAATTTCAAAATCAAGTTCAATTATTAATCGTGTTAAGCTTATTTTATTAAATTCAGGTTCATTACAACGCCATTTTTTTTTTTACCTTGCTACCAAATGAATTTTTTTTCATTTCTAAATATCACACCAACATATTTAACAAAAAGAAATAAAAGTGTTAACAATTGAATCTAAATTTTAAAATCTGAAAAGTAAAGTGACTAAATTCCTTAAAATAAAAGTACACTGACTAAATTTCAAAATTTTGAAGAGTACAGGGACCTATGACAAATTTAACCTTCTATGATCCCCAAACATGGGGAAAAGGGGATAACAAAGGCATTTTCCCAAAAGATGAAGGATAAGCACAGAAACAAGAAGAGGGACAGAGGTTGTTCGCGCAAATCTAGCAAATCTGGGCCAAAACTAAAAATGTGAAAAATGTGGGGTTTAAAACATTAAACCACAGCTTAATGCAAAACAAAACCCCCTAAAGTACTGTACCAAAACAGCAATAATCCCTTTATTCATTTCCCCATATTTTTTACTTCTTGTTTTCATTAATATGTGCTTTAAGACAAGAATATCTCCAGTTTCTACTTCCTCTTCTTGTTCTTGTTCTTCAGTGTAATAATGTTTTCTTTTGCTTTCTAAGATAAAGACAAAAGGGAAAAAAAAAAAAAGGCCACAAACCCATCAAGGTAAGCTTTGTCAAGGTAAATATAAAGAACACAGAGCAGAGACCAAAGCCATTTACAGATTTATGTTACTTTATTCTTTTTTTGACAAATTTGGTCTCTCTCAGTGTTCAATAATGGTGATTGCTGTGGATTCATCTGCAACGAAAATGGCAGCTACTATAACGATGGGTTTTGGAAGCTCGTATGAAGCGTGGAGTAACCATAGAAGGAAACGGTGACGGTGGCGGTGGCGACGGCTGTGATATTGGCGGGTTCGGCTCAATCTCTTTTTTCCTTTTTGGTCCCATAATGTTGGTAAAAAGCAACGAGTAGTTTGGTTTTTTATTTATTTTCTTTTTTCTATTATTAGCTTCTGCTTTTGGATTCATTTTTATGCTGTTGCTTGGTTCATGAATGGAAAAAAAACCATAAATTCATGGGAAAATAATTTAAAACAAGAAAATATTATTGCAGTAAGAGGTCTTTTGGAACAAACAATGCAGACTTCAATGCTGTATACTGTTTCATTGTCCTAAAGCCTCTGTCACTGTAATTTTCGTTTTCTTTTATCTCTGGGAAAACGTGTTGCTTATTAGTACTATATTGTTATTTGTTATATTATGCGACAACCCCATTTATTATTATATAGTCAGTTGATTTAGTTATACAATTTGTATTATATTTTTTTTCTTGTTGGGATTTTCCATTTCTATGACGAATTTGCAGTGATTTTTTTTTATTTTATTCATTTACGATGGATTTTTGTTGTTGTTGTTTGTGTGATTGGGGTTCAACTTTTGGTGGGTGGGAAAGGTTGATCTATTGGATGGTAAAAGTTGATTAAAGGTATATTATATTAAAAAGTAAATTAGTTGGTTTTATTAAAAAGATTATTTATTTTTATTGTTAAAAATTGAAGTAGTTGGTAGAATAATCAGACAGTTACACATGACGTTTATAACTATTCATATTGCACGAATTTTTCTTCGAATATATTTCAGTTAATTAGTTAATTTGAGTTCAGTGTAGTATTTATAATAACTTATTTTTATCGGAAATATTGAAATGAAAAAAAATGTTTCATTTGATATGTTTGGTAAATATCAAAAAGGGTTTTTATTTAGACAAGTCTTTTTAATTACTCAAAACCTAGCTAATTCATACAAATCACTTTTATATACGTTCAAGATTTGAATCATAGGCAAACTGAGTCGTAGTTCAGTTGACATCAACATTGCTGTTAATGTAAGAGGACGTGAGTTTAAATACTTTATCCTCTTATTTAGAGGTTGAGAAGAGATTACGAATAAGTTTAGATATTGTATCAAAAAATAAAGATCAAGAATCGTTATGTTGCACTCATATGAAAGAAAATAAAATAAAAAATCGTTTTTTTTTCTTTTCGTATTTATTAGTAAAATCATAAAATTACTTGAAATTTAGTATAATCAATTCATGATATATCACTTTTAAAAGAGGGGATTTTATTAGTTTGAGATTAACATTTACAATATCTCACCTGATTTCAATTATAATGAAATAGTCCAAAATTATATATATATATATATATATATATACACACACATATATGTAACAGTAGCTTATGATTCAGTTGAAAATCAGTAGCTTATGTCTGTTTCAAAAATTGTACTTGTGAGGTTGGGTCTGCATCAAAGCTTGAATGAATATATTTTGTACCGTATTTATTTGCCCTAATGCAGGTTTGGTTTAATTCTAAGATTAAGGTCGTTAGACTTTTGAGAATTTATGTTCAGCAGTGGATTTTGGAATTAATTTTTAGTATTTATAAAGAAATTTGGAGTTCAATAAATTTTAAAAAAAGTTTAATTAAAATTTTTATTTTAATTAAAAAAATTATTTAAATGCCGATTGATGCATCTTAACTCGGTTGATATTGATATTGCTGTTAGTGCGGGAGGATGTGGCTTAAGCGTGTTCAAATGCATTTATTTTCCTATTTAAATATTTGGGTGGGATTATGAGTAGTTTTTAAATATTATATCATAAGAAATTATTTAAATCTAAACAATGTTATGAATTTATTTATGTTGGTGGAAACAAAATGCGACAGAAAAGCTAACATAGATGTTATGTGCTGAATTATTATTTCATTTCGTTCCTGTCTTATCTTTATCTAATTTATATATATTTTTAATTTATCCATCTTTTCTAAAGGAGTCAGAATGTTTTGAATTAGAAATGCTAAAAATAATGAATCAACATTGGATATGTATATATATTTATATTAGGTAATTGTTTAACCGAAACATTGACTAAAACATTAACAATTTAACAGTGTTAGCACGTCAATTCGCATAACAGTTACACTTCATTCTAGCAAGAATTATTTGTCACTATCTTATTTTTCGAGGAAACATAAGAAAAGGTGGTCAATTACAATTGACTCAACGGAAATTCTTTCAAAAATAAATTTATTGGACTTTCTAAATATGCCACCAAAGATAAGTAACTAGATTTTTTTTTTTGAACAATCTTATTATAAGTTCTAATCATATTAGTTTTTTTTGACACAATGCTTAGAACTGTCCATAGCATCTCTCCAACTCATAAATAGGAGGATAATGCACTTTATCGTACTCGAATCCACGTCCTCCCATATTGGCAACAATATTCATACCAATCGAACTAAGACTAAATTTTTAGAGCAAAAGTAACCGAAAGATGAGAAAGATGTAGTGATGCTATCCCACCATTCTTTCAGGCTTAAGAATCTCACATTCCGAGGGAAATAGCTAAAGCACGATGCACACTATGTAGCTCATACGAAAGGGCAGAAAAAAAGAACATGCTTAATAGATTCCATCCCCTCTTTGCCTGATAAGCAATTGGTGGTCTTGAAATTCTCTGATAAGTAGTTCAAGTTAGTGCTATCATTTATTGAATTCTATGCCTCTTGGACCACTGGGTCACTTTCATCGTTCACAAGCCATTTTGACTCGATTTGATTTCTTTTTGCCTCCAATCATTTTCATATCAAGGGATAAGATAATATGGCAGTGGTCCGAGGCTAATGCCACCTTGTAAATTCAATGAGCATTTTGAAACCGTTTGCTCCACTCAATAGTGCATAAGACTACCATCCTCTTGATATTATGGTCTTCTACACGAAAACTTCGCCCTTCCTATTTATGTCTGGTTAAGACATAAATTGTTAATGAAAGCATTGACGAATTCAATTTGTCTTCAGTCTTCTGATCTATCTCCATATTTCTCCTATTGAGAGCATATGGCATTAACGTCTCCAATACAACACCAATTGTGGTTATCCTTAGCTTCTAGGTTATCCATTCCCTCACTTCCTTCCATCCTTCTTTATAGGTATTTTTGCACACAAACGAGAAATGCCAAGGAATATGCATAAAATCATCAATGATTTGATTGTCAATTAATAAGCGAGAACCCTCTTTAACAATAATGTTCCAGTCTGAGCCCCGGCACAAAGTCCATCTTCTAGCTCTACTATTAGGCTCAACGTACTAGCTTTACCATTACTCATTGTAAAACAATTTAATATTAGTTAAACATTAACGAATTAGTGAGTTAGTATGTGCTTAACCATTTGGTTTATATGTAAACTCATCGTTGACATTCTAACATGGAGATAATAATTGACATTTATATATTTCGATGAATAATCGTTTTGACCATATTAATAATTTATCAAATACGATGAAATTATTACATTTAGATAAAAAGAAAACTTAATAACATCGACAGAGAAAAGCCTTGACTTAAATTGGGTTGAATAATATGATTTTTTCAAGTTTTCATCAAGTTAATTGATTTTCAATTCTGATCAATTCTTTTCGGTTGACACAATTTCTAGTTTTATTACTAATTTAAAATCTTCAATGACTCAAAATTTGGGTTATATTTGATAAATTATTGAAAAAGTTTTAGTGATTTTTTTTATTGGGACAAATCTCAAAATGATACATGAACTTTAATTGAATGTGCAATTTGATACATAAACTTTGATTTGGTGCAATTATACACATGAAATCTTGATTGTGGTTTAAATATATACATGAAACTTTACCGTTGATTCAATTATGCTCATTTTAAAGAAATAAATACATTAAATTATTTTTATATTGGATAAATATAATTATTTGTGTATGTAATATATAAACATAAAATGATGCTATATCAATAATTGTGTCAATAATTTATAAGAATTGAATCAAGTAAAAACTTTCATATACAAAAATACACATTAAACCAAAATTTATATATAGTTTTGAAAATTTTCCATTTTTTATTAATGTTTTTAATGAAATTAAAAGGAAAAATCTATTAACCATTTATTTTGTCATAGTAAACCAAAATATTATATATCATAAAATTATCATTTAAAGCTTTTAAAATTAAAATTAAAAATTATCCAACAACACTTTTTTTTAGTAAATTCCAAAATCATTTTTACAATTAGAAAGAACAATCATAAAAACATCTAATAGATTGGAAACATAGGTAAAAGGAAGCTATAATTAATACATTCATCAATGTATAAAATTCATAAAAAAAGTTAAAATGTAAACATCTAAACATTTACACCTACAACAGTCGAGAAGTTACCTAGCCAATTCAACCCATATTGGATTGAGCCTGCGGGAAAATTTATCTTCTTTGGCCCAGTTTGGTTATGTAGGAATTATTATTTATGTATATATAAAAACAATTATATAATCTATTATTATAAAAATACAGTTTTATTGTCGATTACATCTTATCTCTATTGGTATAGGTATTGTTGCTAATACATAAGTATATGAATTTAAGTGCGTTGAAGCGCATTATACTCATGTTTTTAAATTGAGGACTATGCTTAATTTTAAGCATTGTATAAAAAAAAAAAGTAGAGGTAATCTGGAGTTTTGTAGTTTAATTGTAACATTCCCAATTTTGCTATTTTATTGCCTTAAAATTAGATAGCTTGCTGGTGGAGATGGATGATAGAATTAGACATGTAAATTCATCATTGTATTAGTTTATGTATTTTTTAATTTTTTAAAAAAATTAAATTAAATTTTTATATTTTTTAGAAAAAATGTAATTTCAACATTTATTAATTTATAATTTTATATATTTTATAGGTTAAATAATGCTACATTCCCATTGCCCTGTCAGCCTCAATTGGATGGGTTAAATTAGGTCCAATTGATTCAAGTTTTAATAATTTTGGGTTATTTTAGGTAATTACGTAGAGTTTGGATGGTTTCGAATTTTTGTTAAATTTGAATTTGAGTTATTTTGAATTTTGAAATTGTTCCGTGTTTAACATTGGAATGGAATCATTTTGTACTACTTGTTTATATATTTTTGGCTTTGGATAGTTTTTTAATTTTGCTTCAACATAGTTGAAGTGTTGATTTTTTTTTTTTGGCTAAATGTTCAAATTGCGGTCAAATCTAACTCACATAATAGTCAAAATTTTTAAAATAGTCAAATAAAGACTAAACTTTTCCAAATGTGCTCAAATAAGTGGTTAAACATGAAAAAAAAATGCTAAGACAAGGGTCAAATCTTTCAAAATTATTAATTGATGACTAAACTTTTTCAAATTTACTCAAGGTCTAATCTTTCAAAATTATCAAATAAGTGGCGGACCTTTTTGAATGTGCTCGAACAAAGGCTTTTCAATTGTTTAATATTATGTTTTAAACTATATTTTTATTTTTCTTTTTCTTTTTTTAAGTAATATATGACATGGTTACCATGTGTTTTATTTTAAACATGTTAGCACTCACTTAATTTTGTACTAATAGCTTAGGGTGAAATGCAAGAAAGAACTCCTAAAAGATTTTACCCTTATGTTAACAATCCTAAAAAGATTTTGCACTAATTTAAGCATTTAGCTTCTTTTTAATATTTAACTATATTAAAATTTTTTTTATACAATACAAGTTCAAACTTACTCATATACACGCTATACTACCACATAGACAAACCTATGATTTGAACCTTGGTATTAGGCATAGATGAACTCAAAACACTTTAATCAATGGATCTATTGTTTGAGTTCGGTTCATGTTAAAACTTTAATAATCAACCATTAAGAAAATATCATGAAATTTTATTGTCAATTAATTAACTTTTGCTACTCATTTTATAGAAAAAAATCCTAGATGTTCAACCTTTTTAACCCAAATCTCTACTTTGTTGATTGTGGCGTTCGTCTTTAGGCTGGTTACTGGTCATGATTGTTTCAACATTTTTTTTTCGTGGTTTTTATTTTGTTTTTTAATCTCAACCTATATTATCGTAGTCTAGTTATATTATGTTGTAAATATAAGATTTGACAACGTAATGGCATTACCAGATCTATTAGAAACTATTCTCGAAGGGTTTTATCATGATAAATCATGGTAATTGTGATAGATCTGAAACGATGATGAGAATAAGTATCTAAGACCTGACATTTTATAAATTATCGATACAATGGATCTCTTGAAGCTTTTGGCAGTTATCTTTTGATTGATCAGTGTTTATTGTCAGGTTGGATGGCGAAGTTAGGATGTAAATTTCAACAATTTGATGCTTATCTAATTTATTTTCAAATTATTCTAGTATTGTACTTATTGTTAGTTTATCTATTTATAACATTTATATATTAATTTATAATGATTTGTTTATCGTTTGTATCTTTATTATTTTTTATGTTGAATTCTTTTGAAAAAACGACATGAGTCATATGTAGGATGGAATTAATTGAGGGTACTATAGACAATGATGTGAAAAGACCCCTGAAATAAATTTCCCCTCACTTGGGTCATATATAGGATGAATCAACATATTTATAGGGTCCAATATTCGAATTTATAATGAAAAAAAGTCAAAAACAAATATTAAAAAAATATACCTTATTAAAAACTGTTAAAAATATTTAATAAAAGCAAAAATTATTTCAAATTTTCAATAGTTATTTTAATTTTTAATATTTAAACTGTCAGCTATTAGTTATATTTTATTTCTAAAGTTTAAATATAGTGGAAGAATTTTGTAATATTTTAAGCTAATTTTAAAGGACATTAGTTTAGAACTATTCTGGCAAGTTTGAATCTAAAATTCCCCAAAAAAGGAAAATTACAATAATGAATTAATTATAATAAATTTTTAATAAAAAAAGTTTAGGCAGCAAAATAAATTAGATAGTAGCGTGCGAGAAAAAATAAACTAAACGCACTTCACTGTCTATCCAAATCCACCTTTAATACTTCAAACTATGGGCACAGCTGAAATTTCAAACAAAAATAATAGATGAAAACCAGAAAAAATAAAACATTTGGGGTTTATTCATAAATATTAAAGAAACGTAGCCCCACAATAGAAAAAGCGATAGAATTGTATTTTTCTACTCAATTTACTTATTAATCCATACTAACCTCACCTAACTCGCAGCTTTCTGGAATAAAATTAAGGGAAATCATTAAGGTTATATTGGTCATTTGAATTGAAGTACTGCCACGAAATCAGTCTCATTTTGAAAATTAAATAAATTGAAAGGGCTTTTCTTGCAAATTCAAGTAACAAGGCATTATGATATCTGCAACAGCAACCCCAAATCCACCCAAAGCTACAGAAAAGAAAGAAAATAAATTCACACACACACAAAAAAAAAAAGAAACTAAAAAAAGAAAAAGAAAAAAAAGCTCTCAAAAATTAATAAACGTTTTTGGGATTGCAGGTATCTTTCCTTTCTTTATTCTTTTTATTTTTTATTTTTATTAAAAAATCCATAAATATATATAATTTCTGATATTGCTAAAATTAGAGAGGTTCTGTCTGTTTATCTTCTATTATTCTCTACATAGATTCTTCTCTTTCTACTACTGTAATAAGTTTTTCTTCTTTGGGTTTTTTAAAAGTTTTTATTTTTAATTTTTAAAAAACAATGTTACAATGAGTTAATATTTTTATTTTTCTGGGTTGCTTTAGAAACTTGAAGTGAAGCTGTTTCAGACAAGTTACATAGGAATCTGGAGCTGTTCTTTAGTGTTTTTGGCCTGTTCTTGGATTCAACAAGATGTCTCAAACCAACTGGGAGGCTGATAAAATGTAAGTCTTTTCTTTTTTTCCCTTCTTGTTAAAGTTTACTTTGTTTTGGGTTTTAAATCTTTATTATTATATTTATTACAATATCTTTAACTTTTTAATGTGGTTTTTTGATGTTTTCCCTTTCTTTTTTGGTTTTATTTGACTTCTGGGTATGTAAGCTTTTTCTGGGTTTTTGTTTGTTCATTTTGATGTCTTTGAATATTTCAATTTTAGTTCTTTGAAAGCTTGGTTTTTTTAGGGTTTTGTTTGTTGTGGAACTTCAAGTTACTGTTCTTCTGTTTTGCATTATTATTTTTATGTAAAATGATAAATTTGATTTAGGGTTTTGTTGTTTATCAGATATTCGTTGTATAAAGCTAATAATTTTATTTGCTTATGGAGTTATTAGTTATGCTTGTAAGTTCTGATTTTGCTCTTATAAGCATACTGTATGGCCATGTATTTTGTCAACAACAGGTTAGATGTGTATATCCATGATTATTTAGTAAAGAGGGATTTAAAGGCTTCAGCTCAGGCTTTTCAAGCTGAAGGGAAAGTATCATCAGATCCTGTAGGTAAGCAACTAAACGGGTTCGGGAATTATGTTAAAGTCGAAGATCTGTTCTTTTATATTAGATTGTTTCATTGATGCTGGTGCTGAACTTGGTATCCAGCTATCGATGCACCTGGAGGTTTTCTCTTTGAATGGTGGTCTGTTTTTTGGGATATATTCATTGCCAGGACTAATGAGAAGCATTCAGAGGTTGCTGCATCTTATATTGAGGTTGGTTTTGATTTTATTTTTCTATTTTGAACTGTTAATTTGTTTCAAGTTTGTACTTGCTATGGATAACCTACCATCAACATTTTATTTTTTGTTTAATTTGTCGCGGATTGTTTTCTGTACTTGGAAATTGGAGTCCTCCCCTGAAAGCATATTGCATGATGAGCTTGTATCAAAATGCTCTATGGGAACTGGTAGTGAAAGTACCATTGAGGCCCCCATACTAGGATTCAGATTGCATTTTGCCCCCTTAACTCAAAAAATGGGTAAATTAGTCCTTGAATGTTAGATCAAAGAATAAACTGGTCATTTATGTTAAAAATTTCATCCATTTCTACTGTTAAAAACTGGTGTGGCTGACAAAATAACCAGATAGTTACACATGGTGTGTCATGTGTACCTTATGCTGTCGTATAAGGACTAGTTTTTAACAGTAAAAAAAGATGGAATTTTTAACAAAAGGATTAGCTTGCTCTTTGATCTATCATACAGGGATTAATTTACCCATTTTTTTAGTAGAGGGGGCAATATGCAATCTGACTCCTAGTACAAGGGCCTCCATGGTACTTTTACTGGGAACTGGCTAACTAAGGGTATTTTTATTATTGGAAGAAAGGAAGCAATCGAGGGCAGGAGAAGTGTTCCCTGTTGTATTTTGTTAAGAATATTTATTATAGAGTAGATTACGAAATTTTCTTGTCTTCCAAATGATTTCTTCTTAACATATGTGATGTATATGGTGCATTGATGTTGCAGACTCAATTGATTAAAGCACGGGAGCAGCAACAACAGCAACAGCAGCAGCAACCTCAACAGCCTCAACATCAACATCAACATCAACAGCAACAGCAGCAGCAACAACTGCAGATGCAACAGCTTTTATTGCAGAGGCATGCCCAACAACAACAGCAGCAGCAACAACAGCAGCAGCAACAGCAACAGCAACAGCAACAACAACAGCAACAGCAACAGCAACAGCAACAACAGCAGCAACAACAGCAGCAACAACAGCAACAGCAACAGCAGCAGCAACAGCAGCAGCAGCCACCACAGCAGTCCCCGCAGGCACCACAGCCTCAGCAACGAAGGGACGGGTCTCATCTCCTAAATGGCAATACAAATGGACTTGTTGGAAATGACTCTCTCATACGTCAGCCTGCTGGAACTGCAAATGCCATGGCGACTAAGATGTATGAGGAAAGACTAAAATTGCCACATCAAAGGGATTCTTTGGATGATGCAGCTATGAAGGTTGGTTGATCATTTTTGATTTCTTAGAAATGTTTTCTTCTTTTAGTTGATCATTTTAGGTGTTCCTTACAGCAAAGGTACGGTGACAATGTCGGCCAGCTCTTGGATCCAAATCATGCCTCGATTTTGAAGCCTGCAGCTGCAACTGGTCCACCTTCCGGGTGATTTATTTTACTTTCCTTTTATTACACAAAGAAGAGTCTTTGAACGCAAATGTTTTCTGAAGTGAAACCTAAACAAAATTTTCAGCAGTGTTAAGTAAGATAATTCAGTTAAATGCTGCAGAAGGTTTACAACAAAATTTTTACAGTAATTCCCTTGTGTCTTGTGGTCTATCTGCTCTAACATGAACTTGAGCCACTGAATGCCACTGAAACCTCCTTTTTCATCTAAAATAGTGTCTCATGCATTTAGGGTTTATTCCAGCATCCAAGACTAAGTTGTTTTCAGCGATAAACTTATTTGGATTCATGTATATTTTAGGCAAGTATTGCATGGTACAGCTGGTGGTATGTCTCCGCAAGTTCAAGCTCGGAGTCAGCAATTGCCAGGAACAACACCGGTAGGGTCACCTTAAATGGATCTCTTTCATGTTTCTTCCCTTTGTCATGTTCTGAAATTTTATATGGAAGCAGGATATAAAGAGTGAGATGAATCCAGTATTGAATCCTAGAGCTGCTGGTCCCGATGGATCTTTAATGGGAATTCCAGGTAAGTTTCTCTTTAACAGGTTTTTCTGTTTAAATTGCATCTTTCCTTTGAAAATGGCACACTAATGATAGCACGTGCTTGTCCTTGTGATTGACCTGGGTCATTTTACTTATTTATTTGGAATCTAAGTTCTTATTACTTGTATATTTGGAATCTAAATAATGTGATTTCATGTTTCTCAGGGTCAAATCAAGGTGGTAATAATTTAACTTTGAAAGGATGGCCATTAACAGTAAGTTTTATCTTTTCATTGGAATGTTTTTATTCATACATGTATTAGTGAACTGTAAATTTTATTTTTCATCTTATGTATCCTTTGAATGGTTTTCATTTTATCTGTTTTTAGGGACTGGACCAACTGCGTGGTGGGATCCTTCAGCCGCAAAAGTCTTTTATGCAAGCTCCTCAGCCCTTTCATCAACTTCAGATGTTGACACCACAGCACCAGCAGCAACTCATGCTTGCTCAGCAGAATCTGACATCACCATCTGGCAGTGATGATAATAGAAGATTGAGAATGCTATTGAATAATCGGACCATGGGCCTCGGAAAGGATGGCCTTTCTAATTCTGTTGGTGATGTGGTTCCAAATGTATCACCTTTGCAGGCTGGCAGTCCTCTCATGCCTCGGGGAGATACAGATATGCTAATGAAGGTATTACTGTCCCTATGAAGTGTGCTTTTACCTCGCTTTATTCCTTGTTATCTTTCTGTTTCTTATATATTTCATTTGCTTTGTAGTTAAAATTAGCTCAGTTGCATCAGCAGCAACAACAGCAGCAGCAACTGCAACAGCAACAGCAACAGCAACAGAACAGTAACTCACAGCAACAACAGCTTCAGCAGCATGCACTTTCGAATCAACAGTCACAGAGTTCTAATCCGAGTTTACATCAACAAGATAAAGTTGGTGGAGGTGGAAGTGTCACTGTGGATGGGAGTATGTCAAACTCATTTCGAGGGAATGATCAGGTCTGCCCTTTTCTGGTTATATGTAATTCAACTTGCCAATATCATTCCTGGTTGAGGGTTGTATCTGCTTCCATGTGACACCCTTTGCACATGGTGCTATGGTGTTTAGCTTGAAAACTTATTTCTTTTTCCCGGTCAAGTAATTTTGGTTGTAATTATAGGCTATTTTGCTGCCACATGTATGCGAATGGTCATTTAAAGTTATTTAGTTCTGATTCTTAGCTTTGTAACATGTATGATTAGGTTTCTAACATGATTTCCTTAAATTCATTTTAAGGCTTCAAAAAACCAGAATGGAAGAAAGAGAAAACAGCCAGTGTCTTCTTCAGGCCCTGCCAATAGCTCAGGGACAGCAAACACAGCTGGACCTTCGCCTAGTTCTGCACCTTCAACACCATCAACACACACTCCTGGAGATGTGATTTCAATGCCTGCGATGCCTCATAGTGGCAGTTCTTCCAAGCCTTTGATGATGTTTGGTGCTGAGGGTGCTGGTACACTTGCATCACCTTCAAATCAATTGGTGAGTCTATTAGTTATTTTCCCATGTTTGTGGAGGAATTAAAAATTCCTTGCATAAATTCTCATGGGAATTCCATTTTGGCAGTGGGATGATAAAGATCTTGAATTGCAGGCTGAAATGGATCGATTTGTGGAGGATGGATCTCTTGATGATAACGTTGAGTCTTTTTTATCCCATGATGATACGGATCCTAGAGATGCCGTTGGCCGATGTATGGATGTAACTAAAGGTGTATAAATATTACTTGTATGGTTGTTATGATTTGATAAAGTCTACTGTTGTCGGGAATCTATTGTAGCTTATTTTTTCAAACATTGTAGTTTCACTCTATTGTCTTTTTTCACATCCCCAGTTATTCTTGGATACGATATGATAATGTGCTAATTCCTTTGTCAAACGGTTATGGCAAATGATACGTCCGTATATCTCATTAAACTTTTGTACATTTTGATGTTATCCTCTCTAAATTATTATTATTTTAGATGTTGCTTATTGCTACTAATTCATGACCTTGCTTCATTGTTTATATATCAAAATGCCAATTGAATTTGGCCCAAGAAATTGTGCAATTGTAAGGGCGCAGTCCTCTATCCTGTACGCATGTCATATTCAATTGTTATGTAACTACATAATGTAAATGGATTATCATTGATGCTTTTATATCGGAAATGGACTAGTTTTACAGTGTACCAAATTTGCATTTGACTTCAGGTTTCACATTTATGGAAGTAAATTCTGTTCGAGCAAGCAGTAGCAAAGTTACTTGCTGCCATTTCTCGTCAGATGGAAAGTTGCTAGCTACTGGTGGCCATGATAAAAAGGTGAGTTATAAGAGGGGAACAGAAAATTTTCATTCTTTTGAAATTTAGATGCTAGTGCAATCATTTGTATTTTTTTTGCAACGCAGGCTGTATTATGGTACACGGACACTTTGAAGCCGAAGTCTACGCTTGAAGAACATTCATGTTTAATTACTGATGTTCGTTTCAGTCCAAGCATGTCACGCCTTGCAACATCTTCATTTGACAAAACTGTCAGAGTCTGGGAGGCCGACAGTGTTAGTGGACATTTCCTTTCAATTTTAGTCCTGATTATTTTCATGCTATTGCCATTTAATCTGCATTGACATATGCTATTGTCATCAAAATACAATTAGGCGTTTTGCTGAATCCTTATGCATGTACCATATTAGCATTTTCATACCGATGACGCATGCTATGTTCCAAAACAGTGATCGGAAGGGTACTGGTTTGGTTTCTGCATTTTTCTTTGTCATGCTTGCTTTTTAAGTCTTTCTATACTGTTTGATGGATCTGTTCTTTCAATTTTTCTGCAGCCTGGTTATTCGCTTCGTACATTTAGCGGACATTCTGGTAACGTTATGTCACTTGACTTCCATCCAACTAAGGATGATCTTATCTGCTCTTGTGATGGTGATGGTGAAATACGATACTGGAGTATCACCAACGGGAGCTGTGCAAGAGCTTTCAAGGTATGATCTTGCTTCGGATTTCCTTGCAATGCAAATCTATATTGAACTCAGGCATCTCTCTTTGAGGTTGATGTACAGCTATTGAGATTGTTTCCTTTGTGTGGATCAGGGTGGTACGGCCCCTGGTACAGCCCAATTGAGATTTCAACCTCGCCTCGGAAAATATCTTGCAGCAGCTGCTGAGAATGTTGTATCTATACTGGACTCTGAGACTCAAACCTGCCGGCACTCTTTACAGGTGAATTAGTCTACATGGGTTATAAACTATATAAAAGAAATCCTAGGGAACTAGCTGACTCAAACGTGCATTCCAATGGTTACTACAAAAATATTTTTGGACTAGCCATGGTTGTCCAAACTGTAGTGTTTGGTTTGGTTTTAATTGAGGTTTTATTATATTACGACTAGATTGGCGTAGTTTGAAAACTTTTTATTAAGATAACCAAATAAGGCTAGCCGAACTGATGTTTGTTTTCTGGTGACTTGATTAGTTGAGTGAAAAGATCCAACAATAGTGATCTCATTTATACGTATTTTAAGCATTTCCTCCATTGTAACATGACTGACTTCGGTTTTTTCGTCCGATTTGTAATAGCAGGGACATACTAAACTGATCCATTCCGTATGCTGGGACCCTTCAGGTGAGCTTCTAGCATCTGTTAGTGAGGACTCTGTTCGAGTTTGGTCCTTTGCATCAGGCAGTGAAGGGGAATGTGTTCACGAATTGAGCTGTAATGGCAACAAGTTCCACTCTTGTGTTTTCCATCCTTCGTTTCAATCACTGCTCGTTATTGGCTGTTACCAGGCAAGTAACTTTACTTTTAGTCTTGTATTTGCTGTTATATATACTACCTTGTCAATGACATGCTCCCTTTCCATGTTGGATTCAGTCTTTGGAGCTATGGAATATGTCAGAGAATAAGACCATGACATTGTCGGCTCATGAAGGACTCATTGCTGCATTGGCTGTATCACCAGTGACAAGGTTGGTTTCTTCCGCAAGTCATGACAAGTTCGTTAAACTGTGGAAGTGATTTGATCGCTTAGCTTGTGGCTGTTGTGGTTGCTCGATGTGTCTGTTTTCTGTGGTTTGTCTTGGCTCCCTGTGTAACCCTAGTAAAAACTGACGCTGCTGTTGTTGCATGCATGTTTATGTAACCCTTGTATCTTTAACTCGGACATTCTTGCTGTTCATTCACCTTGTGTTTTTGATGTTTTGTTGGTACTTCTGTTTTGTTTTTGTTTTTTTCGAAGTCGGAGATGACTGTTCATGGATTCGATGAGGTGAATATTCCTTGAGCTTGAAGATTTGAAGCCATGGATGGTAACATCTTTGATAGTTTTTGCGGAATTTTTGTTAATGAAATCATTGCATGCATGCATGTTCGAATTTGAGAGCTAATTAGTAGCAATAAAATACAATGATTTGAATCATTGAAATGGAAGAAAAAGGAAGACAATCTTATAATTATAGGCTTTTAATAAGTCCGAAATCTTTTCTGGGGTCGAAAAATATAGTTTTATTATTGTGACATTTTCAAGTTAAAATCCAAATTTATTCGTTAAATTTGACTGAAAATACGCAAAAAAAAAAAAAAATTAAAAATACCAAAAATTTTTGTAGATATTCATTTTTTCTTTTATATCTTTTTTCAATATTTTAGAAACAAATCTCAATGTCATGAAAAAAAATGCAATACTGCAAAGAAAATAAAAAATAAATCACACAGAGTGTAAAGTAGAGAATTAAATTATTTTAGAATCAAGACTACTTTAATATAATTTATAAATATTAAGAGCTAAAGTTGTTATTATATCAATTTTGATATCGAGTAAAAATTTCATGGAGGCCTTTATATTAGGAGTCAAATTGTATTTTACTCCTTTTATTAAAAAAAATGAATAAATTAATCTTTGTATATTAGTTAAAGAGTAATTGGTCTTATTAACAATTCTATTCATTTTTGCTATTAAAAATTGGTCATTGTAAAAAAATGAAGACATGGGTTCGAGTACACATTATCTTCTTATTTATGAGTTGATGATGATATAAAAAAAAACTAACATTTACTACACCAACTCAAGTCAAAACTTCATACTCACGAGTCTTCCCTCTCTTAAACAATTTTTTCTTACTTACAATTCTATTCTCCCAAAATTCTCCTCTTTTACGTACCCATTTTGAAAAGAAAGATGAACAGCGTAAGCAGAAAAATTGGTAGCGAAAAATTTTTCGACACAAAATTCAAATGTGAAGACAATTTTAATTTTGAATTATTTTTAATGCTCAATCAATGGATCTCTTTTTTGTTTTGTTGGAAATTAATAGATAAATAAAATTCTCATTCAATGCATCGAGACTGCCATACAATTATTCAAAACTTTGTTTCTTTATCTTATTTTTCAAGTAAAGATTAAGATACTCGTTTATTCACGTTAATTTCATCGTCCAAAATAAAAATTGATGAAATTGACCTCTTGTAGTAATAGAAATTAACGACCAGCGCGAACCAAAATTTATTTTGAGCGGAAATTAAATTATATATTTTTACAATAATAATATATAATATCACTATATTAATAGTCTATATTTCTATAATTATTAAAGGATTAAATCAAATTTTTATTATTTTGGGGCCAAAGTAAAATGTTATCATTACTAATTTAAAATTTTATAAATGATAAATGGACTAAATTTTTTTTTTTATTTTAACGAGGGTCGAAGCCCTTGCCAGCCCCCTAACTCTGCCCTTGATTAAAGGTGCATTTAAACATTAATCACTCTAAAATTAGGATAAACAACTCGTCAATCACTCTATATAGGGGTTGTTCATATTTTAGTCACACTAAAATTTTTCGAACAAATGCACCGTTAATCTTCCGTTACTATTTAACGACAGAGTGACTGATTTTATCAATTTTTTTTTGGGTAACCAAATTAACAAAAACAATTGGGGTGACGAAAATAAGTTTGTTTGTTTATGAGTTGATTGCTTTGTTTATTATTCATCTTAAATTAAAGGCATAATGATAAATTAGCTTTCAATGTTTTTATCTTTTTGTCAAATTAGCTTTTATTCCTTTTTTGAGATAAATTTGACCTTTCAAAAAGTAGTCAAATCTTCTTTTTTTAAATAGAAATGTTGATTAAAACATTGATTTTTTAATGATGTTGACAAGGTGCTTAAGTAGCACTCCACATATGCTTCATGCTGAAATAAAACTATTTATGTTATATGCCAAACCAACAATAAATTAATAATTTAAAGAATATTTAAAAAATACAATTACTTAAAATATAAAAAAATAATATAAAAATTTAAAAGTTAGCATGAAGTACATGTGGATTGTCATGTGGGTTGTCATGTTTAAAAATTTAACATTTTAATTAATATTTCGGTTAAAAAAAATAACAATTTAACTTTTTGGGTAAGCTACTAAAATAGTCACTTTTATTTGCCTCAGGTTACATTTTAGTCACTTATGTTTGAAATGTTACGTTTTAGTCACTTATGTTATTATTTTGTTACGAAGTGATCACTCTTCCGTTAAGTTCCGTTATCTCCCTAACGGTAATTCTACGTGGCAGTCCAACTAGATTTTAAGTGCCAACTTGGATTTACTAATGGGATGAGAGTAGATTTTTTATTAAATAAATTTAATTAATTAAAAATTTTAAACCCTAAATCTTAATTATAAAACCATTCATCTCCCCCCTTTTTTAGTTTTCTTTTTCAATTGACTAAAAAAGCTATTATTATCAAAAATTTTTATTCACGTACAAAAACAAAAGAGGATTCAATGGAGGGTCCAGGTATGTTTTCTTCATCGACAAATTTATGTTCTAAGACTTAAAATGAAGTGGTTGTCGACAAATAAGAAGATGGTAATCGTTTTTGTTCCTAATCATTGTATTTTCCAATTCTTCACGTTCTTGAATAATTGGTTTCTCAATCCGGTTTTTTTTATCTGAATCGTCTTGTTTGTTCACAATCCCTTTGTGGGTATCCCTTTTTCTGATCTGAAATTTTTTTAGTTGTTAATATTCATATCAAGTGTAATGGCCAATTTTGGCCCGGCCTATTAATAAAACCAAAAAAATAAATAAAAGCAAAATTAAAACCAAATATTAAAGTCCTTTTTTTAAATGTCCATTTACAATCACTTAACCCAAGACCCAAATACCCCAAACCAGCAACCCATGACCCGAAACCCTACACTACCCAAACCCTTTACAAATCAGATCCGTATAGCCCAAATCTGACAGCCCAACAAACAGACCCAACACTTGAAACCCGGATGGCCCGTTTTAGCCATTAACCCGTATCAGCTACCCGTGACCCATGCTCCAGTAAACCCTAGGGTCAGACTAGGGTTTCAGAAATAGAAACCCTAGTGCCGCCGCCAGTGCAAACGGTGCACCCACTCTCTGGGAACCACCACTGAGGACCAGCCACCCTTCCCATCGCATCACCTGCAAGCATTAAATGGCAAATGACAGTAGCCAGCAAGAAAGCGGGGAAACAGTAGCAGAAACAGTGAAAAAAACGAACCGTGGTCATATTTCCCTTGGCTATAAAGCCGTTGTAAAATAGAAAACGGGGATCTTTTTTTTCGTGCAAAAAAAGGAGTGTAATCAAGGGATCAAATACAAAAAGAAAATAAACAAAAAAATCAGATTCAGATTCAAAAATCCGAAAATCAAAGGTTGTGTTCTATCTTTCTTTTATTGTATTTTATTTTGAAATATAAAAGCTAGTACTAAATACATACCTTGCCCGGCTCTTGGATTCGGGATAGGGGTTCTCCGATGACCCTAAGCGTCAGGAAACCTCCGGGTCTCTGACAAGGGGAGGAAACGCCGATTTGGCCCCCATCTCAGTCACGTTATACTCGATCTTTACCTGCATTTGAAAACCAATTATGGTTAGTTAGAAGAAAAGAGAGAAGAGTGAAACAAAAAGGCTCGACTGTTTTGAAGAATGACGAAAACCCCCTTTCACGAGACCCTAACTACCGTTTTAGGATGGCGTCGCCATGACCATAGCAACGGAGGGCCATGAACCTCGGCTGAGCGGCGCGGGGGGGTTTGAGAGGGGAACTTTCGGGAGCTATTTGAAGGGAGAGGAAGACCTTTTGGTCTGTGACAAAACCCGATTAGGGTTATTTTATTTTTAATGTTGTAAAGGGGTTAAACGGCACCGTTTAGAACCCCTTCTCATGGTCTAAAACGGTGCCGTATAGGCTCTGGGTTAATTCCTATCCGATAACCCGACCCGGGACATGTATGACCCACGTGTTCTGATGTTGGATGGTGTATTTACACCTTTGGTCCCTCGAGCTAACAGTGGATTTCAATTGAGCCTTTTATTTATTTCATTTTCCTTCCAAATCCGCCCATTTAATTTAAGAAACTGCGCCATCTGCCCTCTGTCAAAACGCAGCATTTTGATGGCCGGATTATTTGCTACATCGGCCCCTGTTCTTTATACCCTTGTTTGTTCAGGTCCATTGATTGTTTTTTTATCCTTAATTTGGCTCTAAACTATTATTCTGTTTTCAATTTGGTTTCTATTTTATCATTTTGTTAAACTACCGTATTATTATTTATTATTAATATATTATATATATATATATATACTATTTTAATTGAGCGTGCGTATGGGTATGATATTTTGTACATTTTTCATATTATATTTGTATATAATTTTCAATATTATAGAAATACATTTATTCTTTCATATTATTTTATGTATATGCTTTCAATATAGGATATATACTTCGTATATTATATCTATATAGTCTAAATTTATATTTTATATACATCATTCCCTTATAGATATATTATGTATATTATTTTATACGTATCATTCTTTATATATATGGTTTTTTATATTATAATAGGTAGATATTTTAAATATCATATTATGTACGTATATCCATATTTCAAATTATGTGATTTATTTACTAAAAAAAATCCTATCATTTATTATATAATATCACTCATTTGAATTTTTTTATTTTATTTGAATCCTTATAGTTTAAATTTTTTTTATAATCATTCGTTTTTGAAAGTTTTTATTACATTTACTTTAATTTGCCTCTTATTTCTTTTTTAAATTTGTCTAGCCTTTTCATGTTAATGTTATTATTGGTATATGATGATATGCTATATAATTATTGTTATATGCGTATTATTTTGCATTTATTGATCATGCGTGATTCCTTGTTATAATACCTTGATTATGAATTATTCCTTTATTTCGTATTTTATAATTCCTCATGCGTGTTTTACAAAAGTCGTGTATAATTCTATTTTGATAAACCTTTTTACAAATTTTTGATAATTTAACTTGCATTTGGGGATTTCGAGAGAACCAAGCCTTAACTTACTAGGTTCTGGTTTCCTTATTTAATCCTAATTGCCAAGAATCGATTTCAAAACCAAAATACATAAGTTTCCAAGTAAAACTTATTATCGGGGACTCGAAATGCCACGTTCTAACTTACTAAATGTGGCGTTCATTATCTCGAAATAAGAATTTCAAAAATCAAGGTAATATTTCATGTTTTGAGACTACGAGAGATCGAGCCCTAACTTACGGGGTTTCGATTTTCCCGTTCGACTCAAAATAATGAAATACCCTTCTCGATTTAAATATATGAACCTTTTAAGCAAAAAGGCGAGCTTAATTTCAAGAAATTGATATGCCGCATCCTAACTTACTGGATTCAGCATTCTTATTCCTTCGAAATAGGCGAGCCTCGATTTTTACTTCGACATATTCAAATGTTTTTTAATAAAAGGGATCGTATTTTAAATTCTTCCAAATTTTCAAACATTTGACACTAAGACACTAATTAATCAACCAGGTACCAATTTTGGGCGTATCGAGGGTGCTAATCCTTCCTCGTGCATAACCGACTCCCGAGCTCAATCTTTGATTTTCGTAGACCAAAATTAATTGTTTTAATAACTCAAAATGTCTTATTAAAATAATTTAAGGTGGTCTGATCGCACCTCGAAAAAGGTCGATGGCGACTCCATGTTCATTTTTTTAATTTTCAAAATCCAAAGTCGATTCCACATATTTTTCAAAAAAAAATGGTTTAAACAGCTTGGCGACTCCGCTGGGGATGCTTTTGTGAGTCAAGCCACGAGTTGATTAATTTTTGTCCTTTTCGTCGAAAAATGAAATTTTGATTTTGATATACGATCCCCCTTTTGCATTTTATCCGATTTGAAATTTACGATCATTATTTTGTTCATATTTCTTTTTTATGTTTCGATATTTTTGTATACTTATGCATTGCATTGCATGACCGCCGGGTCACACCTTTTAAGTGGGAGCAAGAAGCTACTCCTTCGTGAGGTTTTCACCTCCGTGCAGGATAGTGAATCGCTTCCGGAACACATCCGTACCTATGTGCTTCGTGAGATTTTCATCTCCGTGCAGCCTTAGGGAAATGTGTTCCCCTGAACTGAACTCGATCCATATGAGCCTATAATGGGTGAAGATCGAGGAATCTGCTGGTTCAGGTACCCTTACTCTAAAACCAAACCCTATATAGCGAGCCTTAGGAGCCCACCCTAGGGAGAACCACGTCGAACCTTAGGGATTACCCTAATAGGTCCTTGATTGTTCTCTGCTTCTATGTATGCTTTGAATTTTATTATATATTGTACTGACACTTTGTGTTTTGCTTTCCACATATTGCACTGACGTTTTGTGTTTTTGCTTTCCACATATCGCATTGAAAAGGTGTCGATTCGGGTTTGATTGCTAAAATAGGGAGCTCGACCATGGAAAACGAACTTCTTGATAAAGTAAAAGGCAATGCGACAATCCAAAACTGGTCAGAAACAACACAATTGGAAAAAGGGGATAGCCTAGCTGCGGGATATGTATCGGAGTTATGGGATTATACCCGCATCATTGTTACGCAAAACAGTCTTCAAGAATTGAGAGAAATTTGGTGTCAGTGGGATGATGAAACTAAAGGGATGTTCTACAACAAGTATGGAGATTTGCCGTACCTGTTAGATATTAAAGTGGACGAGAACTTGTTTCGGGCCCTCGCATAGTTTTGGAACCCAGCATATAGTTGCTTCACTTTCGGAGGAGTAGATTTGGTGCCTACCGTAGAAGAATATACCGCTCTACTGAATTGTCCGAGAGCGCAGGTTGACAAAATTTATTCACGAGCTGCTTATGTCCCAGCTTTTTGGAAAAAGTTGATAAGTATTACGAGAATGAGTGAGCAATGGATTACGGCTAAGATTAAGAAGAAAGGAGAATACAAGTGCATCCCATGGAAAAACCTAAGAGATCTAATTCTAGGTCACCCTGATACTACAAAGAGGGTTGATGTTTTAGCACTTAGCATTTATGGATTAATGTTGTTCCCTAAGGCTTTGGGATATGTGGACGAGGCAGTCACCGACCTCTTCGATCGACTTGACAAAGGAATCACACCAGTGCCTGCAATCTTGGCAGAAACTCTCAGGTCATTAAGCGCATGCAGAAGAACCGGAGAAGGCAGGTTCATTGGATGTGCACAACTGCTGTTAGTTTGGTTTCATGGCCATTTTTGGAAGGTGAGCAAGCCTTCCTATCGAGTCTTCTTGAACGATTATTCCCCGTTGAGAGAAATGGTCGCCACACCAAGAAGAGATGATGTGTCGGAGGAAAACTGGATCGCACTTCTCCAAAATCTGCAAGATGGGGACTTCGAATGGAGGGCTCCTTGGTTTGTACCCGGGGAAATTCTATACCGATGTGGGGATTTCGATTGGGTCCCATTGCTTGGAATTTGGGGAGCCATTGGCTACGCTCCCTTAATGGTATTAAGGCAGTATTGGTCAAAGCAGTTTATACCGACAACGCATGGGTTGGCAGAATGCGAATTCCCATATAAAGGGGAGAATTATAAGAAAAAGATCAAGGAGGTTTCTATGGCCTGGAATCAAACTCGCCGAATGAAAAATCAAAACGTGGGATCGGTAACTCCCGAGTATAAGAGCTGGTTTAATAGAAGAGTCAATGATAATGTCCCAAGACCAAATTTAGGAGATGTTAGACCGCTAGAAGAATATCTACAGGTAGTCCCCTCCGAACTAGAAATTATCCGACAGGACTTTGAAAAGCAAAGTTCAGAAATGGGAAAACAGATAAAGCGGTTGGAACAAGAAAAGATGTATCTGAGCATGGACGTCGACATCCAAAAATCAGAAGCCGAGAGACTTAAAAAGGGAAAGAACAAAGTAGAAGAAGACTTGGATAGCCTGAAGATCGATTATAAAAGAGTGTGTTCGTCTTTAAGGAAAGCTGGTCTAGGGAAAACCCCAGAAGAATGGAAGAAAGAAGTCCAGGGAGAAAGACTGAAGGCCGCGCGTTGGGAAACAAGATACAAAGAGGCCCAAGCACGAAATGAAGCCCTAGAAAGAGGAATGATAGAAAATCAGAAAGGGAAAGATGAGTTAACGGCTAGAGTGGCGGAGCTAGAGGAATCCCTTCGACGACATCGGAATCGTAACTCTGTAATAGAGCTAAGAGTTAGCTTAGCCAAAATTGAAGAAATGAAAAAGAAAGTCGAAGAGTTAGAAATAACTTTACAAAGCTGTCAAAGCTATATTAGGTCTTTGGAGGAAAATGAGGAACGATGGAAAGAAGAGTGTTGCTACTCTCAAGAGCAAATCCAAAAAAGAGATTACGTTATGGAAGGAGCTGTAGCACAAGTACGAGAGGCGGCTGAACACCTGCAATCCTTGGCTTTTCAAGCGGACATCCTTAGCATGAAGTATGGGTCTAAGGAACAAGAGTTAGTTTCTTTGTTGGAAAAGATTAAGGCTCTAGGCGTTAAGACAAAGCCGTATCTGTAATTTACTTTATGAAAAGAACTTTGTGTTCTAATAAAGTTTCCTATATGGAATTGAGCTTGAATCGATACTCTTTTTGCATTCATGCATCTGCATTACATCACATTATTTTTTGCATTAAGGTTTCATAAAAAGACTCTAATAAAAGGAAATTATTTCAGAAGGTTAACCTGGAATCTACCAATAACCCACCCACCCAGCACCGTTACAGCACTCGTTTTAAATTAAAAAGTATGGATCAAAGAATGGAGAGATTGGAGCATCTCCAAAAGGAGATGCAGGACCAGATGGTTAAAATGCAACAAGATATGATGGATAGAATGCTGGAATCGCAAAAGAGTATGATGGATCAACTAACTCAGCTATTAGCCAAAGGGTTAGACAAATGAAAGGGGCCGGCGCCGAACTCTGATACTGCGGAACCACAGCCTAGAGTCAATCCCGACCAGGACCCACTTTATCCTCCGGAGTTCACTCCACCGTACGCTCACACAACGCAAAGAGAGCACATTCAAAGGGAATCCATAGTCCCAGAGCAGCGACCTATGCCAACGGCCCATCTAGGGCAGGGAATATTTGTGACAAACCCTGGGGCCACGTCTGCCAACCCTAGAGTTCCCGATTTAGATGATCCAGTAGAAATAGCCAGGTTGAAAGTAGATGATTATGAAGCTCAAGAAAAATACAAGAGCTTGGAAGAAAGACTAAAAGCGATAGAAGGCACTGAGGTCTTCTCCGCCCTAAGCGCCAAAGAGCTTAGTTTAGTGCCCGATCTAGTTCTGCCGCCCAAATTCAAAACACCTGATTTCGAGAAATATGATGGGACGAGGTGCCCGAAGGCACATTTGGTCATGTTTTGCCGAAAAATGACAGGCTATGTGAATGAAGATAAATTGCTCATACACTGTTTCCAAGACAGCCTCGTTGGATCAGCTCTTCGCTGGTATAATCAGCTCGACAGAGAGAAGATCCGAACATGGAAGGACCTAGCGTCAGCTTTTTGCGAGCAATACAAGCATGTGTCAGACATGGTACCCGACTGCATGACGCTACAAATGATGGAGAAGAAACTGTCGGAAACTTTTCGACAATATGCGCAGAGATGGAGAGATATCTCGGCTCAAGTGGAACCCCCACTAACGAAAACAGAGATAACTGTCCTCTTCATAAATACCCTGAAAGCACCATTTTACGATAAACTGGTAGGAAGCGCCACAAAGGACTTTACAGATATTGTCATATCTGGCGAGCTTATCAAGAACGCTGTCAAGAGCGGAAGAATGGAAGGGCAAGAAAGTTCAAGGAGGACAGCACCCATAAAGAAGAAAGACCCCGAGACTCACATGGTAGGAACAGGAAACCGTTACGCCCCTAATCCATATCCAAGCCAGCCTCGACCACGAAATTACCCACCTCCGAATTTCTATTATCCGCCTCAGACCCCTTATTATCAAGTACCACCTCCATACCCTTCCTACCCCGTTTATGCCACAAATAGCCCAAGACCGACCACCACTTTCCCACAAAATACAACATCCGTCCAAACCCAAACTAAAAATGAGCCTAGGCCCGCAAGACCCAATCCAGAGAGACAACAATTCACCCCTATTCCTGTACCGTACGGAGAGCTCTATCAAAAACTCTTGGAAAAACAGTTGATATCTCCACATTATATGGCACCCTTAAAGCCTCCGTACCCGAAGTGGTACGATCCTAACGCTAGTTGCGCTTATCATGCTGGGAATCAGGGTCATTCTACAGAAAACTGCCTCGCCTTCAAGAGAAGAGTCCAAGGACTCATTGATGCGGGTATCTTGAGATTTGATGGTTCAGGCGGCACAACCGGGAACCCATTCCCAAATCACGCTGAAGGGAATGTGAGTGTGGTAGAAGAAGGAAACAAATGGCAAGTTAGGAAATGGGTTTCCGAAATAAAAGTACCTCTGCAGAAAATCTGGGAGATATTGGCCGAAAATGGGTTACTCTGTTGTCCTAGCAGGGTATTTGAAGAAAGTGGGCAAGGTCTTTGCAATTTCCATGGTAGTCAAGAGCACGATATCCAGTCTTGCGAAGAATTTAGGGAAGTACTCCAAGACATGATGGATTGTAAAAGGATTGAGATCTTCCAAAAAGAGGAAGAGGCAGATGAAGGAGAAGTGTGCGCCTCCGACAATCAATCACCAGGTTGCCCTTACAGCGCCAATCGACCATTGGTAATCTATTATGATGCCAAGAAAGAAATGGTGAAACCAAAAATGATAATCGAGGTGCCATCTCCTTTCCCCTATAAGGATGATAAAGCCGTGCCGTGGAAATATGATATCAACATTGTCACGCCAGAAGGAGAGAAGGCGGGGGCCCCAACCAGAAGCGTTGGAGAAGTGGGTCATTTTACCCGCAGTGGGAGATGCTATTCCAAGGAGGTAGAACCGACAAAGAAGGTCAGTGACTCGAAGCAGAAAGGAAAAGCGCCAATGCATGAAATTGAAGATGAGCATGAAATCGTGCCCGGACAGGGAATTAAAAAGCCCGTAGAGGAAGAGGAAGCGCAAGAATTTCTGAAGTTTATCAAGCACAGCGAGTACAACGTGGTAGAACAACTAAGTAGGCAGCCGGCGAAAATTTCGGTATTGTCCCTACTACTAAATTCAGAGCCACACCGAAATACATTGTTGAAAATATTGAACCAAGCTTATGTGGCGAACAACATATCTGTGGAAAAGCTTGACAAATGGGTAAACAATTTGAATGCGGTCAATTTCATATCCTTCAGCGATGATGAAATACTGCCTAATGGTAGGGGCTCGGTGAAAGCACTGCATATTACAACCCGCTGCAAGGGTTACATCGTACCTAATGTGCTCATTGATAATGGATCAGCACTCAATGTCATGCCATTGGCTACACTCTCTAGAATTCCAATGGACCTGTCCTGTCTACGGCCCTGTCATTCCACGGTAAGGGCCTTTGATGGAACAAGGCGGGACGTTATGGGAAAGATTGAGATTCCTCTGGAAGTAGGCCCTTACGTATACGATGTCGAGTTCCAAGTCATGGACATCACGCCATCATATAACTGCCTGTTGGGAAGACCTTGGATCCATTCCGCGGGAGCTGTCCCATCATCACTCCACTAGAAATTGAAGCTCATCATGGATGGTTGCTTGGTTACAATTGAAGGCGAGGAAGATATCGTCGCATCAGTCTCTGCTGACGCACCTTATGTCGAAGTTAGCCAAGATGCAGTAGAGTGCTCCTTCCGATCCCTAGAGTTTGTCAACGCTACATTTGTCGCGGAAGGAAATAGGATCCCCGTACCCAAGTTATCAAGGAACACGAAGATGGGGATTAAGTTGACTGTAGGAAAAGGAGCTAGAGCAAGGAAAGGCCTGGGGAAATACCGGCAAGGGATAGTCAGGGCTCTGAAACCGATACCTCACAAGGCTCGGTACGGTCTAGGCTTTCAACCAAATGCACATCAACTAAGAAAACAATGGAAGAGAGACCAAGAAAGAAGGGTTGCAAGGACCTTGGGCTGAGAACTGGAATGGGAGCCCATAGAGTACCCTCCCCTATCAAAAATGTTCACATCGGCGGGGATGATATACCCCGGAGGAGATAACTCTAGAAGTGCGCTGGTATTAGTCGAAAGGGATTTTCAAAATATCAGCATAAGTGCTATCGATGAAGGAGCTGATGCGAGTAAGGATGTTTCAAGGATACGCCCCTGTCCTCCTGGTTTTAAACTGAACAATTGGACTGCTGAGGATCTCCTTGTAGTCTCTAAGTTTCCCTCAGAGTAATGCTCGATGTTAACTCTTTTATGACCCAAAATATAATGGGATTTTGTTGTAAGAGCTTGTAATTTGCTCTTTATCTTTCAAATGAATGACGATGAGGATGCATTTTGTCACGACCTTTCTGAATTCCTACAATTATTCTTCCATTTCATAACCTTTTTTACATTTACTTCATACCATCCCATAGCATTTTGCTTATTGTTTCCCAATACTCGACGCCCCTCTATAGTTTTCTTTTCCATTTAATTTTCAGGTACTTGGATATCAATAACATGAACAAACCCGTCACGAACCTTGAAATTGATTTCGAGAGGGCTATTTGCTTAGGAGAGTTCGAAGCTGAGGAAAATGCCGAAGACTATGTTTCGTCTCCTGATTTGTTAAGAATGGTGGAACAAGAGGATAGGCAGATCCTACCCCATCAAGAATCCGTTGGAACAATAAACTTGGGAACCGAAGAAAAGAGGCAAGAGGTGAAGATTGGGACCTCCATCTCAGAGAGCACTAGGTGTAATTTGATTGCGTTGCTCCGTGAGTTTAAGGATGTATTCGCATGGTCGTATCAAGACATGCTAGGATTGGAGGAAGATATAGTGGTTCATAAACTCCCATTGAGGCCAGAATGCAAACCCATTCAGTAAAAGTTAAGACGGATGAGACCCGAAATGCTGCTGAAAATAAAAGAAGAGGTCAAGAAGCAATTCGACGCGGGTTTTTTACAAACTTCTAAGTATCTCGAATGGGTGGCTAATATAGTCCCGGTACCGAAGAAAGATGGCAAAGTACGGATGTGTGTGGACTATCGCGACCTAAATCGGGCCAGTCCCAAGGATAACTTTCCTCTACCACACATTGACACGTTAGTGGATAACACGGCAAAGCATTCGTTATTTTCCTTCATGGACGGATTTTCGGGGTATAATCAAATCAAGATGGCTCCCGAAGATATGGAGAAGACCACCTTTACAACGATGTGGGGAACTTTCTGCTACAAGGTGATGCCATTCGGATTAAAGAATGCTGGGGCAACATATCAGAGGGCCATGGTGACGTTGTTCCATGATATGATGCACAAAGAAATAGAGGTCTATGTCGACGACATGATTGCTAAGTCTCGAGAAGAAGAAGAACATGTGGTAAACCTCAAAAAGTTGTTCGAAAGGCTAAGGAAATGTCAGCTAAAGCTTAATCCCGCCAAGTGCACATTTGGAGTTACCTCAGGAAAACTGCTAGGCTTCATTGTCAGTGAAAGAGGTATCGAGGTGGACCCAGATAAAATAAAAGCTATTCAAGAGTTACCACCTCCGCGCACGCAAAAAGAAGTCAGAGGATTTTTAGGGAGGTTAAACTATATCGCCCGATTCATCGCTCAACTTACCAATCAATGCGATCCAATTTTTCGGCTTCTTCGAAAACATAACCCGGGAGAATGGGATGAGGAATGTCAGGTGGCCTTCAATAAAATAAAACAGTATTTGTCAAGTCCTCCTGTGCTAGTACCGCCAATCCCAGGAAAACCGCTAATTTTGTATTTGACTGTGTTCGAAAATTCAATGGGTTGTGTACTGGGGCAACACGACGAGTCGGGAAGGAAAGAAAAGGTGATTTACTACCTCAGCAAAAAGTTCACAGAATGTGAGGTGAAGTATTCGTCCATTGAGAAATACTGTTGCGCTTTGGTTTGGGCAGCTCGAAGACTCAGGCAATATATGTTGTACCACATGACGTGGCTAATCTCGAAACTGGATCCAATTAAATACATGATGGAATCACCTGCACTCTCAGGAAGAATGGCACGATGGCAGATCCTATTATCGGAATACGACATCGCCTATGTAAGTCAAAAATCGATAAAAAGGAGCGCAATAGCTGACTTCTTGGTAGATCAAACAACAGAGGAATACGAGCCATTGAGATTTGACTTCCCAGATGAAGACTTGATGTGCGTTACAAAAGAGGAATGTGAGTCATCAAAAGCCAAGTCATGGAAGATGTACTTTGATGGTGCATCAAATGCATTGGGGCATGGGATTGGAGCAGTCTTGATATCACCAGAAGGGAACCATTATCCGCTCACTGCCAGATTAAACTTCTTCTGTACCCATAACATAGCAGAATATGAGGCCTGCATCATGGGACTCTGTGCAGCTATTGAACGGAACATCGAAGCCCTGGAAGTGTACGGTGACTCAGCCTTAGTGATCTACCAAATCCGCGGAGATTGGGAAGTGAGGGATCCGAAGTTGATTAAGTACAGTGATCTGGTGGTTGAATTAATTAACGAGTTCAAAGAAATAACTTTCAATTACCTCCCACGAGAAGAAAATCAATTGGCTGATGCCCTGGCTACTTTGGCTTCAATGTTCAAAGCAAGTAAAGAATCAGAAATAATGCCCCTAAAAATGAGCATATATGAAGCCCCTGCACACTGTTGCAGCATTGAGAAAGAGGCAGATAGACGACCTTGGTTCTACAATATCCTAGAATATCTCAAGAATCGGAAATATCCCGAGCAAGCAAATGAGAACGACAAAAGAACAATCAGAAGAATGTCTGCAGGATTTGTTCTTGACGGTGATATCTTGTACAAAAAAGGGAAAGACCAAGTGCTCCTGAGATGTGTAAATGCTATTGAAGCCAAGAAAATACTCGAAGAAGTCCATGAAGGAATTTGTGCAACACATGCCAATGGTTTTACTATGGCCAAAAAGATTATGAGACTCGGTTATTACTGGTCGACCATGGAAAGTGATTGTATCAGATATGCCAGAAAATGCCACAAGTGTCAAATCTACGGTGATAAAATTCATGTGGCCCCTTCGCCCCTTCACGTCATGACTTCTCCATGGCCTTTTTCTATGTGGGGCATGGATGTCATAGGGCCAATCTCCCCGAAAGCCTCCAATGGGCATCGATTTATTTTTGTGGTCATAGATTATTTCACGAAGTGGATAGAAGCTGCTTCATTCGCTAATGTGACAAAGACGGCAATTTGTAGATTCTTGAAAAAGGAAATCATTTGTCGATATGGTTTGCCTGAAAGAATCATTTCGGATAATGCCTTGAATCTAAATAACAAGATGATGAAAGAAGTGTGTGAGCAGTTTCAGATAAAAAATCATAACTCTTCACCCTATCGCCCGAATATGAATGGGGCCGTGGAAGCTGCCAACAAGAACATCAAGAAAATTATTGGAAAAATGACAGAGACATATAAGGATTGGCACGAGAGACTACCATTTGCCTTGTATGCATATCGTACATCCGTACGAATATCTACAGGGGCAACTCCTTTCTCACTAGTTTATGGAATGGAAGCCGTGCTACCTATCGAGGTTGAAATCCCCTCTCTACGAGTCTTAATGGAATCGAAGCTAGAGGAAGCAGAATGGGTTCAAGCCCGATTTGACCAACTGAATCTTATCGAAGAAAAGCGCTTAAAGGCAATTTGTCATGGGCGGATGTACCAGAAAAGAATGATTGCGGCTCATGATAAGAAAGTACGGCCGAGAGAGTTCCACGAAGGGGAACTTGTGTTGAGGAAGATCCTCCCAATCGTAAAGGACCTGCGAGGGAAATGGGCACCAAATTGGGAGGAGCCATACGTTGTAAAGAAAGCCTTCTCAGGCGGAGCTTTGATTCTCGCCGAGATGGATGGGAAAGAGTTACCGAACCCGGTAAACTCCGATGCCGTGAAGAAGTACTATGCCTGAAGGGGATCAGGATGAAAACCCAAAAAGGGCGTCCTAAAAAAAAAAATCATCAGGATGAAAACCCGAAAAGGGCGTCTTGATAAACCAAGGTCAGGATGAAAACCCGAAAGGGCGTCCTAACGAAGATGATTCAAAGCCCAAGGGGACAGGGCCATTTGAACAGCAAGTTAGACAGCGAGACTACAGTATCTGAAGCACTTCCGAAAATACGAAATCCTCTACGCAAAAGTCCACTCTCGGAAAGATTCTTGGCTAGGAAACGTGGAAGAGTTCATATGTTGAATATCCAGAACTTTTGTATTCACTAAAAGCAATTCCATTTTCTTGTCCTATATCCCTTTTAACTTCTTTCCGGCCAATTGCCTTAGTTGATATCTTTAAAGCAAATAAATGTGGGGCATCTCTTCTGTACCTACTTTGACCATTTTCACACATCTCATTGTGTGGTTTATTTGATTGATAAATAGCGGAATAACACACTCTAAACAAAAGCAAATGTCGAGTATTGCTCTAACGAGAACCTGGTAAGTACAAAAGTCTCCAAAGCAAGGACAAAGTTCGACAGGGACAAAAAGGGTGATATCTAAAGAATATGGATCACTCGTAAAGTCCAAAGACAGACAAAAAAAAAAGAGAAAAAAAAACAAAACGAGTTAGAAATCGAGGCAAAGAATGCAGATCATCACAAAATTCATGACAAACAAATTCAAGGCATAGCATAATCATGTAGGCATAAAGACATTTAAAGACAAACACATGCATGTCATGATAACATCATTCACGACATATTCAGGTGCTCCAGCAGAGCAAAAGGATGCGATGATAGTTGCATTGAATCAAAGAAAACACCGGAAATTCACCAGATGACATGTTTCGGTACTAGGATTAAATTTTACGGTTTCAAAAAAATCAACTCATATTGCGAGAAGTGAGTTGAGCCTTAGTTCACAGGCTAAGGTATTTTCAATTTATGTTTCAAAAAAATCAACTCATATTGCGAGAAGTGAGTTGAGCCTTAGTTCACAGGCTAAGGTATTTTTAATTTATGTTTCAAAAGTCAACTCATATTGCGAGAAGCGAGTTGAGCCTCAGGTCACATGCTGAGGTATTTTCGATTTATGTTTCAAGAGTCAACTCATATTGCGAGAAGTGAGTTGAATCTTAGTTCACGCTGAGGTATTTTCAATTCCTGTTTTTCAAAAATCAACTCATATTGCGAGAGGTGAGTTGAGCCTCAGGACACGCTGAGGTATTTTCAATTCCTGTTTTTCAAAAATCAAATCATATTGCGAGAGGTGAGTTGAGCCTCAGGACACGCTGAGATATTTTCAATTCCTGTTTTTCAAAAATCAACTCATATTGCGAGAGGTGAGTTGATCTTTTTCAATTCTTGCTTTTTAATTTCTATTCATTCAACTCATATTGCGAGAGGTGAGTTGATCTTTTTCAATTCCTGCTTTTTAATTTCTGTTTATTCAATTCATATCACAAAGAGATCAACTCATACTACGAGAGGTGAGTTAAGTCTCGAGTCACACAAAGGGGCACTCTTGATTTAGGTTCCAAAAGAATTAACCCATGTTGCGAGAATTCGCAGGTTGGGCTAGTTTCGATGTTTGTTTTTCAACAAAAGATGAAGGTTAGAGTTGATCGAAGATCAAGAGTCATTTTCTTGAAGTTCTAGCAGAACAGATCAAAGATCCCAAGATTTCATATCCGAAGTTGCAGAAGAACCAGATCACTTTATGCCTTTGAAGATGCGAATAGAACGAGACTACAAGTCGAAACTCAGAAATCGAGAGGGATTGAACCTAAAGCTACGAGAGGCGGTGGGTTAGACTGGAAAGAGAGCTGAACAAGAAGAGCACCAAAGAAATCAAGACTCGGCAAGATCTGGCAAAATTGGCCCTTCTTTATGTCTTTGCTCTATTCCCGTTGCACGACAATGAGCAAAGAGGGGCAGCTGTAATGGCCAATTTTGGCCCGGCCTATTAATAAAACCAAAAAAATAAATAAAAGCAAAATTAAAACCAAATATTAAAGTCCTTTTTTTAAATGTCCATTTACAATCACTTAACCCAAGACCCAAATACCCCAAACCGGCAACCCATGACCCGAAACCCTACACTACCCAAACCCTTTACAAATCAGATCCGTATAGCCCAAATCCGACAACCCAACAAACAGACCCAACACTTGAAACCCGGATGGCCCGTTTTAGCCATTAACCCGTATCAGCTACCCGTGACCCATGCTCCAGTAAACCCTAGGGTCAGACTAGGGTTTCAGAAACAGAAACCCTAGTGCCGCCGCCAGTGTAAACGGTGCACCCACTCTCTGGGAACCACCACTGAGGACCAGCCACCCTTCCCATCGCATCACCTGCAAGCATTAAATGGCAAATGACAGTAGCCAGCGAAGAAAGCGGGGAAACAGTAGCAGAAACAGTGAAAAAAATGAACCGTGGTCATATTTCCCTTGGCTATAAAGCCGTTGTAAAATAGAAAACGGGGATCTTTTTTTTCGTGCAAAAAAAGGAGTGTAATCAAGGGATCAAATACAAAAAGAAAATAAACAAAAAAATCAGATTCAGATTCAAAAATCCGAAAATCAAAGGTTGTGTTCTATCTTTCTTTTATTGTATTTTATTTTGAAATATAAAAGCTAGTACTAAATACATACCTTGCCCGGCTCTTGGATTCGGGATAGGGGTTCTTCGATGACCCTAAGCGTCAGGAAACCTCCGGGTCTCTGACAAGGGGAGGAAACGCCGATTTGGCCCCCATCTCAGTCACGTTATACTCGATCTTTACCTGCATTTGAAAACCAATTATGGTTAGTTAGAAGAAAAGAGAGAAGAGTGAAACAAAAAGGCTCGACTGTTTTGAAGAATGACGAAAACCCCCTTTCACGAGACCCTAACTACCGTTTTAGGATGGCGTCGCCATGACCATAGCAACGGAGGGCCATGAACCTCGGCTGAGCGGCGCGGGGGGGGGTTTGAGAGGGGAACTTTCAGGAGCTGTTTGAAGGGAGAGGAAGACCTTTTGGTCTGTGACAAAACCCGATTAGGGTTATTTTATTTTTAATGTTGTAAAGGGGTTAAACGGCACCGTTTAGAACCCTTTCTCATGGTCTAAAACGGTGCCGTATAGGCTCTGGGTTAATTCCTATCCGATAACCCGACCCGGGACATGTATGACCCACGTGTTCTGATGTTGGATGGTGTATTTACACCTTTAGTCCCTCGAGCTAACAGTGGATTTCAATTGAGCCTTTTATTTATTTCATTTTCCTTCCAAATCCGCCCATTTAATTTAAGAAACTGCGCCATCTGCCCTCTGTCAAAACGCAGCATTTTGATGGCCGGATTATTTGCTACATCGGCCCCTGTTCTTTATACCCTTGTTTGTTCAGGTCCATTGATTGTTTTTTTATCCTTAATTTGGCTCTAAACTATTATTCTGTTTTCAATTTGGTTTCTATTTTATCATTTTGTTAAACTACCGTATTATTATTTATTATTAATATATTATATATATATATATATACTATTTTAATTGAGCGTGCGTATGGGTATGATATTTTGTACATTTTTCATATTATATTTGTATATAATTTTCAATATTATAGAAATACATTTATTCTTTCATATTATTTTATGTATCTGCTTTCAATATAGGATATATACTTCGTATATTATATCTATATAGTCTAAATTTATATTTTATATACATCATTCCCTTATAGATATATTATGTATATTATTTTATACGTATCATTCTTTATATATATGGTTTTTTATATTATAATAGGTAGATATTTTAAATATCATATTATGTACGTATATCCATATTTCAAATTATGTGATTTATTTACTAAAAAAAATCCTATCATTTATTATATAATATCACTCATTTGAATTTTTTTATTTTATTTGAATCCTTATAGTTTAAATTTTTTTTATAATCATTCGTTTTTGAAAGTTTTTATTACATTTACTTTAATTTGCCTCTTATTTCTTTTTTAAATTTGTCTAGCCTTTTCATGTTAATGTTATTATTGGTATATGATGATATGCTATATAATTATTGTTATATGCGTATTATTTTGCATTTATTGATCATGCGTGATTCCTTGTTATAATACCTTGATTATGAATTATTCCTTTATTTCGTATTTTATAATTCCTCATGCGTGTTTTACAAAAGTCGTGTATAATTCTATTTTGATAAACCTTTTTACAAATTTTTGATAATTTAACTTGCATTTGGGGATTTCGAGAGAACCAAGCCTTAACTTACTAGGTTCTGGTTTCCTTATTTAATCCTAATTGCCAAGAATCGATTTCAAAACCAAAATACATAAGTTTCCAAGTAAAACTTATTATCGGGGACTCGAAATGCCACGTTTTAACTTACTAAATGTGGCGTTCATTATCTCGAAATAAGAATTTCAAAAATCAAGGTAATATTTCATGTTTTGAGACTACGAGAGATCGAGCCCTAACTTACGGGGTTTCGATTTTCCCGTTCGACTCAAAATAATGAAATACCCTTCTCGATTTAAATATATGAACCTTTTAAGCAAAAAGGCGAGCTTAATTTCAAGAAATTGATATGTCGCATGCTAACTTACTGGATTCAGCATTCTTATTCCTTCGAAATAGGCGAGCCTCGATTTTTACTTCGACATATTCAAATGTTTTTTAATAAAAGGGATCGTATTTTAAATTCTTCCAAATTTTCAAACATTCGACACTAAGACACTAATTAATCAACCAGGTACCAATTTTGGGCGTATCGAGGGTGCTAATCCTTCCTCGTGCATAACCGACTCCCGAGCTCAATCTTTGATTTTCGTAGACCAAAATTAATTGTTTTAATAACTCAAAATGTCTTATTAAAATAATTTAAGGTGGTCCGATCGCACCTCGAAAAAGGTCGATGGAGACTCCATGTTCCTTTTTTTAATTTTCAAAATCCAAAGTCGATTCCACATATTTTTCAAAAAAAATGGTTTAAACATCAAGAATTTTAATTTAGGGTTTTCATTAAATAATAAAAAATCTAATCTTTTGTTTTTCAGTATTGAATAAAAAAGATAGAGGAATGCAAAGAAGACATACTTGAACCCTCCATTGAATCCATCTTTATGAAGCAGTCAATTGGATTTCAACTATTTTGATCTTAATAATAGTTTTTCCAGTCAAATGAAAAAAAAAACATTGAAAAAAAGAAGCAACTGAAGAAAAATTAAAAAGAGGAGATGAACAGTTTTTTTAGTTAAGGTTTAGGTTTAAAAATTTTAATTAATTAAAATTTTAATTAAAAACCTATTTTCATCCCATTTAGAAATCCAAGTTGGCATCTAAAATCTATTTAGAAATCCAAGTTGGCATCTAAAATCTAGTTGGATTGCCACGTAGGATTACCGTTAGAGAGATAACGGAACTTAATGGTAGAGTGATCGCTTCGTAACAAAATAATAACATAAGTGACTAAAACGTAACATTTCAAACATAAGTGAGTAAAATGTAACATGAGGCAAACAAAAGTGACTTTTTTTGTAGATTACCCTAACTTTTTTTGATAGGTTAATGATTAAATTCGACTCTTTTAAAAAGATTGAGGTCAAATTTAACTAAAAAAAGAAGGCTTAAATGAAAAATAATCTTAAATTATAGGACAAATCAAAATTCGCGCCTAAACTTTGATTTCGTTACCACTTTTGGTCCAACCGCTTGCTCCAATAAAAAAAAATCTCGTAAGCAATCAGAATATAACATGTGGTTAGTTATTTTTATTTTATTCACTTTTTTTTTTTTAATTCTTTCATCCACTCTTCTTCTCCCTCAGCCGACTTCTTCAATCTCTCTTCAAACCAGACAATTTTCTAGTTTCGTCACAGAATTTTGCTCATGTACGCTTCAGCGTTAGGGGAAACTCATCACACAATCTCAAACAATCTAGAAATTTTCCAATCTCATCACGCGAAAATATAAAATTGCACTTATTTTAAAATATATATTTAATGGAATTTAAGAATATAAAGAGAAAAGAAAGGTAAAAGTTGCCATCAAACTTTGACACAGCCAAAAAGTCACCACAGTGCACATGTTTTGACTAATGTCGGCATTAATTTCAATGAGTGTGGTAACAAATTTGATACGCTTGTTTAATCAAAATTGGAGGCTCAAAGTTCTATTTTATATATATCACAATACATGGACCTACCTCCATAGAAATCAATTTGCATAAATTAACTAATTGTTGTTCATCGAGTCAAGGGTGAATTTACACGTAAGGCTATGCAAGCAAGAACTGATACTGTTCTTTTCCTCACTTGATAATTGTTACTGCCAAACATGATTTGATTCATTTAGCGCACACTAATTATTCTTGATCGAGTTTAGAACTTTTTCATTGAGTGTGGATTGACATGTAAAGCCATGCAAGTTCTAAGTAATATTAGTATACTCATAGTTCTTTATAATAGATTTATTTATCTATTAAGATTTTATCTGTTATAGAGAAATAATTATTATACATCTATAGCATCATTTAGATGTTACAACGACATAATTGTTATAAACTTATTTTTTCACTTTATAGAAAATAAAAGTATATTTAATTTTATATTTTATAATGAAACTATTACAGAGAGTAGATGTTATAGAGAGCACTTTACACATATGCATGCATATGTTCATATGCATGTTCCCAAATATAATTTCCAGTAAGGACGGAGAGTGGAGGATATGCAATCAAAATTAAGGGTGGATTTATGCCTAAGGTCATGCAAGTAAAAATTTAACATTATTTTTTTTGTTGATAAATGACATATTATTAGATTAAACTAGTGCACACTAATTGTCATTGATTGGGTTATGTAAGGAAAAAATATTTATTTGATTCAATTTCACAAATCATTAATAATATAATCGAAGAAACATTATTTTACGTTTATATATTGCATACTCAAACAATTATATTAATCTAACATGAAAATAAATATATGCTTTCATTTTTCTAATTGTGTACAATTGAATCAAAATTAAAATTTTATGCATATATATAAATTCCAATTCCAATTTAATGTGTATGATTACACTAAATCAAAATTTATTTATCGAATTACATATTAAAACAAAATTATATAAATATTTATCCCTTAAATTTTCTTTTGAGCAGTGCACACCTCCCTTATTTTTTAGTAGTTATTATTATTTCTGTTCTTGCACGTTGTTATATTCATGTGAAATAAACTCCAATTTTTTTTTTACATAAAATCAAATCTTTTAAAATATCTTTGTTGAAATTAGTACATTTGAAGAGTCATGATTTCCTTTTTCAACATTCTGCACTCTTTTGTGGAAAATCAAAGCTTTAGGGAACACTGACGAAGTAAGAATTTTCTTCTCCTAAATACTTTTCCGTTTTGAGGGGCCAAGTTCCTATCTATCCCCCACTTGCACTGCCTCTATGTGTCCCTATCCTAAAAAGTAATTCCTTCGACCAGTGCAGTGCACCTCTCAATACGTAAGCTTCATGCAGAAACAAAAATCTGAATATTCAACCACTTCTAAGTGTTTATATAAACTTAAGTACCGTAATCTACATCATATAATTGTGTATGATGTATTTTGAACATGATTACTTAAGAATTTAGGTTTCTACCTTTGTTAATTGAGCCAAACAAGAGGTGATCATGAGTCGGGCCGGGCCGGGCCGGGTTCGGGTTGGGCTCAACTAAAAATTTAGGCCCATTCATCAGGTTCGGGTTGGGCCGGGCTTAAAAAATGGGCATAAAATTTTGCTCAAGCCAGACCCATATAAAAATGCTAAAACCTAGGCCCAGCCCGGCCCGGCCCGGCTGTATTAATTTTTTATATTATTTTATATAATTTTTAAATATATATAATACATAAAAAAATACTAAAAAAATTAAAATAAATATTTCCCAAAAAATTGAAAAAAAATTTTAAAAAAATATATAGACTTAAATAACACTAAGATAGATGCAACTTAACAAGCAAATACCTCTAAAACAATAACAAAATTAACAAATGCCTTTAAAATAATAACAAAATTAACAATAAAATAAGTTTTATACAATATCCAAACAATAACAACAAAATAATAGCAACATAATAGTAATATGGTAGCAAAATAGGGAGAAAACAACAAGAAAATAACATTAAAAAACAAAAAAAATAGCAGATATTTTTGTCCTTTAATGAATTCGGGCTGGGCCGGGCCAAAAATACCTTACCTCATTTTTTAAACGGGCCTTATTTTTTGTCCAAGCCCATTTTTCGGGCCTATATTTTTGCCCAAACCCTCTGACATTTCGGTCGGGCCTTTGGGCCGGACCAGGCCGCCCGGCCCTTGCACACCTCTAAGCTGAACCCTTGTTAATCAGTTCAAATTCAAGTTTTGAATATTAATTATTATATAATCGAGTGTTTTTTTTTTAATTTATGTAATTTGAATATCCTTCATCTGCTTCTTCCTTGATATTTTTGGAGTTCACAATAATTGTTTTGAATATTCAACCACTTCATCTGCTAGGATAATCAATTTAAAGATTTTGGGAAGTTGATAGAGATGTTAATTTACTAGCTATAAATGGACCTAAATTCCTATGTAAAGAGAACCGAGTTAATTTACAGAATAATATAGTTCAAGGAAACATTTCCTTAAGAGTATAAAAAAAAATGGTTACCAACATGAGTGTTGATGCTAAGATTGAGTTCCCAGTAATTGAATTCCGTTCATCGGATTTGGAGCGAGGAACTGATGGGTGGCACCGATTGTGCAACAAAGTTCGAGAGGCTTGTGAGACTTTCGGTTGTTTTGAGGTGGTGTATGACACGATATCGACGGAAGTTCGAGAGGAGATGTTTAGGTTGATGAAAGAACTGGTTGAGGTCCCAGTGGAGAGGAAACAAAAGAACGTTCTTCCCCCGCCTAGCCATGGCTGGGTTGGACCAAGCACTTACGTTTCTTTGTTGTATGAAGGCTTTGGACTTGGAGATGTCTCCAATTATGATTCTGTTAAAAACTTTGCTCAACTTATGTGGCCTGAAGGTCACCCACGCTTTTGGTAACAACAATTCTTTGATTTTGATAATTTCTAGTTTGAGTTAAAGTGAATTTGAGTTATTTACTTTTTATAGTTAAATTGAGTTGAGTTTAAATTCGGGTTAATCAAATCAATTTCTCTATATTTAGAATTGACAAATCTATTTTAGTGTATTAAAATAGATGTCCAAGATATGGTAGGAGATCATAAGTATTGATATTATATGAATAATTAGGTTAAATTTTGAATCTTAAATCACCCTGAATTGACTAAAGACTTGTTATTAAGTTTGGCTTTGACTTTGACTCTGATTTTGGCTCTAATCTAATGTTCGGTATTTGAATAACCCTTACCGCCTACAACTTAAAAAGAAATTTCATGGATTTGTTTCCTTTCCTTTCATTAATTTATTGGACATTTTTTTAGGAATGATTTTTTTTAGTTAAAGAAATTGTAGTAAGAAAATAGGAGAGAGGATTCTAATTTTTATATAGGTTGCCTCTTAAGAGCGGCTACGTGTATTAGTTCAAGAGTCAAGTTTTTATCTTTTTCACATAACATATTTGGATTTGAACTCATAACCATGAGTGAAGTTAGAACAATTTTTTAAGGAGGCCGAATGAAATTTTAATTTTTTATAGTTTATATCTTTATAATTTTTAAATGATTAAATTGAATTTTTATAATTTTAGGAGGGCCAAAGTGCAATTTCACATTTACTAATTTAAAACTTTAAAATTTTTTAAAGGGCCTAAATAGTAATTTTTCATTTTAGGGGGGCTGGGGCCCTGCCAGCCCCCTAGATTCGCCAATGCTCATAACATACTTAGAATTATAGATTTAGAATCTTACAAAATTTAGAATCTAACAAATCATTTCCGTTGTTTGATCTTTTGTCCCAGTGACACTGCACATACCATGGGAACACAATTGGAGGTGCTAAACAAGTTAATCTGGTTAATGCTAATTGATAGTTATGGATTAGAAGATGATTCACTAAAGATGAACTACACAACGTTGATGCGGATGATGAAATACATGCCCCCTCCACCAGGGGAGTATGAGATAGGATTCTTTGCTCATACTGATAAACCTGTCAGCACATTAATTTGTGAGAATCAAATTTCAGGGTTGGAAATTGAGGTCAATGATGGTCAATGGATCAGACTATCTAATTTATCTCCTTCTTCCTTTGTCTTCGTGGTTGGAGATCCTCTCAAGGTATGTTAATATTATGTTAATATTGTTTATATTTAATTTTTAATTTACTAAAAACTTAATTTATATGATCTATATAAATAAAATTTGAAATACAACAACTAAATTATTAAAATATCAGTTATATAAAAATTCATCAAACTTAACTGGTTTTTTTTTTTTTTTTTTGTGTTGTTTGAGAATGTAGATTCTTTTAATAATTTTGATTTTTACTATTTTTTTATGAAAAAGAATAGAAACTTTGAATTTCTGTTTTTCCTCAAAAACCATTTGATATTCTCAAGTTTTCCCTTTCTCTTAATATTTTCTCTAACGTTTTGGTTGAAAAAAATTGACTTTTCACAATCATTGATTTTTTTTTCTAAAAAAAAAAAAGCATTGTATTTTTTTTATTTTGATAGAGTAAATTTTTTTTTATCTAATTTAACATCACATGACAAGTATAATTGTAACATTTTTACGCCCGATTCGACTATAGAAACTTCATATAGGGATATTACATTTGGTGTCAAAATAATATTAACAAAACACTAAGTAATTTTAACATTTAACGACTAAAGTCTAACAGTTACAACCTAGTAATATCATTATGAATGTTTGGAAACTTTACAGGTTAACCAATTGTACTTGAAAATAAATAAAATAGAATTTTTATTCAAAATAGGGGGCAAGTATCAATACCAAAACATAAGGTATCGATACCTATATCAAGGTATTTGTACCCCTGATAGGCATCGGTACCAAAATCAACTTCTGGAACTCAAAATTTTTAAAAACTTTATGCAGGTATTGATACCTATGGCAAATTGACATTCTATTTCCAAAAACTCAATTCCAAACACCAGATATCAATACCAAACTTTTGGTATCGATACCTTAGGTCAATTTTGCTCAAAAACATTTGAAAATTTTGTTAAAAACCCCTGCAAAGAATTTGAATCATTTCAATATTTAAAATCAATTCAATTCAATCCAAAACATTCCAATTTCCACCACAATTACTATAGAATCATATCACAAATACATGGATTTTTAAACTCTTAATAATAAACTCAATTCAATAGTATTAAAGTATTTCATTTGTGCACCAAACTAACTCAGCTTCTCAAAATCTGCATATTAGTCCCTTTAGCAAAAACTTAAACCAAGTACCTATGTACATGCCATACTAATTCTAAAATTTATACATACCATTTTATCACTTGGGGGTGGTGATGAGATTGGATGTCCTCGACCTCGATAATAGCCCAATGAGATCAACTATACCTACTCGTTGGAAAACTAACGTGTTAAGTCTGTGAAGACTTAGTAAACATTTCAGTATGTCAAAATCTACAACCAATAAAAATAAATCATATTTATTATATAAATACATACTTCATATCAATTTAATCCCTAATATTCAATACATTTACCACGGTTGTACTTGTTGTTACTTACCGTAGTCCTTTATTGATTTTAAGTGAATTTATGATATTCTAACTCAATGAAGACTAGCTGAATACTTAGGATATACAGAAGGGATAAATTAATGCATTTTTATGCATTTCATGTAACAATAAGCACCTTTTCCATGTATGAGTCATATTTTTACTTGGTAAGATTTCCTATTAGTCTTTCCTTGTTTTTCCACCTTTTACATATATTCTCATAATTTTCTAATTTCATACTTTCACCACTACAATTTCTATACTCTTTCTATTTAGTTAATGTTTCTATTAAGGTGTATTTTCTAATTTCTTATCGGGTCTAAATATTTTCTAAATTTATACTTAAAGTCCCTATTTATTCTATTTCAAAAATTCTCCACTAATTCCAAATCCAATCCATTACTGTACCTAGCTTCGAGTCAAAACATGATTGTTGCAATAATAATGTAGATGAATATTATTGATTAACCTATTACTCCAAAAAGATGCAACAAAATCAAACACCAAAACAAGGGGAACAAACTCCAAAAAAGAAAACTTAGGCAGTCAATGCTAGACCCCAAGTCCCCATCAAACAAAAACACACCCCATTAATCTCACAGCTTCATGAAGAACTCATCCATCTTAGCTTCATGAAGCAACTCATCTCCGATTCACGAAACAAGCCCGCATAAATCCATAAACATTTGCCACCAATCCATAAAAGAACAACCCAAGCAAGAAATCATGAGTAGAGTGATGTCAACAATTACCATAAAATATTTATGGATGTTTTTACATTATATCTCTGGTTCAAATTTTGAATAACTTGTTTATCATGCTCATAATATATATTAGACTATTGACATTGAATGTGAATGTTTATCATAAAATTAATACTTATCAATATTGATTTTGAAAATTGAAGGCATGGAGTAATGGGAGATTGAAAGCAGTGAATCACAAAGTAATGATTAGAGGAGACAAAGATCGTTTTTCTATAGCAGCTTTTGTCATACCAAATAAGGGTACCGTAATCAAGACACCCAAGGAGCTTATAGATGAGCAACATCCTCGGGTTTTCAAGGACTTCGATTTCATGGAATTCTTCTCTTTTGCCTTTTCCGACCCAGAAAGGCGCTCTGATAGTGGCCAGTTGCTCAATGAATTTGCTGCTCTCTCACCACCAGTTTCCAATTAAAATCTTGCCCATTTCGACAAGTACAATCCCAGTTACAAATAATAAATTGTGTCCTATACTCAAGATCTGCATTCTCGTGTTGTATTACTATGTTGTGGTTAGTTATAATTGTGTGATTGTATGGTGCTAAGGTTACTAAATCTATCGTGTAATTTAGTTCACTTACGTGTGCTTTTAACTTTCAAATAAATAAATAATAAATAAAGAGTCCAAAAAACTGTTCCATTTACTATTGTATGGAAATCTTCTAGTTGACTTTCTTTATATCATTTTTTGTTTCCATTTAGGACAAATGAATTCATCATTTATTTTTCATATTGAGGAAATGAGAAAATTAATATGCGAAAAATAAATCAAATCATAGATGACAATTTAAGATTATATTCATCAATTTATTGAGAATAAATATGTTTTTTGGTTTGATATATTATAGAAAATAGATTTTTAATTTTTTTCAATTTTTTAATTGATGCAATTTTCATATTCAACCTCTTAATTTTATATTAAGTACCGTATATATATATTTTTCGTTTAACCAAGTGCACCATCCTTGTTTTGCTTGGTTAAGTATATATTTATGTTCATGTGGAAGACGATTCAAGACAGCCATCCAAGTAATAAGACAATGTTTGTTTTGATGGAGAGAGGAAACATTATAATTAAGTGAATGAGATGTATAGGAAGAAGGCATATAGGAAGATTGGAGTAGATTTGGTAACACTGAACTCAGTTACAGGTGGTGATTGGTAAACTGGAGAAAGGGAAAAGTGGTTGAAGATAAAGCTAAGCAAAGTAAATAAAGTGGTTGAACTCATTGAACATTATAATTCCAATTTGATCCTTGGTTTATTTAACTTCAATTTTTTTACAAACTATTTTATTTATTATTTCTTTAACATTTTTCAACAGTTAAAATTCATTTATTTATATTCCTTTTATATACTTTTATATTTTATTATCATTGTTATTATTATTATTATTATTATTATTATTATTATATAAATATACTTGTCATTAAGATTAAATGGAAGAGAGAATAAGTGGTTATCAGATTACAGTGTTCGTGTTCAACATTCCGACGACTATGCATTGGAAGGGTTTATGGGCTTTATTTAGTTTTCACGGCAAGATGGTGGATGCTTTCATCCCGGAGAAAAAAAAAGCGAAAGTGGCAAGAGATTTGGTTTTGTGAGATTCTCCAACTTCACGGATGCTTAACGGGCAATTTCAAGACTTAATGGTTTTGTGATTCTTGAGAGTAAAATATGGGTTAAGCTGGCTAGATTCAAAGAAAGGAGGCATATTTGGAGAAAGGTTTCTTCATATTGGGAAACTTTGGTTATCAAAGAATCATATAAGGACGGGGAGGAAGGCGAGAATAAAAGGAAGGAATGTGATGAGATGGTGGACATAACATGGGATAATAATACAAGCGATTATAGGAGAAATGTTGAAACGAGTTTTAGGAAGGAGAATCAATCAAAAGTAGTACAGGGTCACATTGAGGATGAGCATCTGTGGAAGTTATAGAAATGTTTGGTGGGGGAAGTTGCTTCACTCTGTGAAACGAGGATTATAGATGACAGAGTTGCAAGGATGGGTTTAGGTGAAATTAGTGTGAAAAGAATTCAAGGAAATTATTTTCTTATAGCGATTCCTAACGATGATTTATTAGGTATATTAAAACAAAAAGATTGGTCATACTTAAAGGAGTTTTTAATTAGTATCACACCTTGGTTTGAAACGTTTGTGTTCTTGGAGAGGGTTACATGGATTGAAATATCGAGGGTACCTCTGCATTGTTGGAATTATGAAACGTAAGGGTGGTTGGAATCTGGGGTAATTTGGTTTTGATGGGGGAACTTCACAAAAACATCAAACTATGAGAAGATGGAAATGCTGGTTTCAACTTGTCAAGTGACAAAAATTGAAAAAGTAATACTGTTGGAAGTGGGAGATAGAAGATATCCGATCAGGGTTAGTGAAAAGGGTTGGTCGAAAGATCTTAAAATTAAGTTGTTGAATCGGGAGAGTCGTCAGGTGGAGGTTGAAGAAAGCGTGTCGGAATTGAGATCGGCGGTTGGATTGGATCCAAAAAAAATTTCGGAGAGTAACCGAAATGTTTTGGAGGAGGTCATTAAGTAAAATGGTATAGAAAAAGGGAGAATTGATAAAGAATGTTAGGAATTGTTGGGGGAATTAAATGAAGAGGATAAAGTTACAGATGGTAATGCGATTGACGGGAAAGGAGAATCTGGTGTTAATAGCATTATTAATAGCTTGGATCGGGCTAGTGAAGATGTTGCTAATATAGGTTTGGCAATTGTTTTAGGCCTTGGTGGGGGTTCAATTGGGCAAGGGAATATTGAAGAGGATGTGGGCTCTATTAATAACTTTGGTTTGAGTGTGAGTAAGAATTTAATCCCGTTTGTGGAACAACTATTTTCAAATAAATCAGAGGCACCAGATTTAGGGGGTCGGGTTTTTTACTAGGAGATTGAAGATGTCATTTTTAACTCATTCGAAGCAGAAAAAAGAGAAAACAGTTCAACAAAAAAATCAGTTCTATGCGGGAGATTCAAGATAAGGTGTTAACTTCTAAAGAAAAGTAGAAGAGGGATAGAAGCAGGAGAAAGGAGAAGGACAAGGGTGTACTTAGTTGCGAAGAGAAAATTGTGAATCTTTCTTTGTCAGATTCAGACATCAACAATAGAAGAAAGGTAATCCTCAGAGAGGCGAAGCAAACTTGGGAAGTAGGGAAGAAATTGGGGTTAAGAGCGTGGGGCGGCGAAAGAGAAATTCTAGAGGATATCATGAGTCTTGAAGAACAGAGGAAAATGAAGTGAAGAATTCAAAAGCCTTCAAGCTTCAACAGGTGCGTGATTAATTTTTGTTGCTGTTGAGTTTTCTGGTGTTTTTGTTAGGGTGAGTATGAGGATAGTTTCTTGGAATATTAGGGGTTTGGGTATAGAGGGAAAAATTGCTATGGTGAGAAGATTAGTGAGTAAGCACAGGGTAGATGTGTGTTTTTTACAAGAGTCAAAACTAGAAATAGTTTCTGGAGATTTAATTAGAAGAATGTGGGGAGATGACAATTTTGATTTTAGATATGCGGCAGCTTTAGGAAGGTCGGGGGGTTAATCACAATTTGGGATAAATTGACTTTTTTATTGAAAAAGAAATATTGTGGTAATCGATTTATTATGTTAGAAGGGAACTGATTGTTTGAAGAGTGGGGTGGTGTTTTCATTAATGTCTATACGCCAAACTTACTGTCTGAACTATAGACCCATTTTTTTTGCCCGGCCCATTTTTTTATACACAAAACCCAAAAATCAAATAAAAAATAAAAATTAACCTAATTTTGAAGCCCAAATAATTAACCCTAGCCCCGAACCAAATGTCTAACACTAAAATCAAAAGGAAAAACCCTAAATTTTCTGCTTCAGCCGCCGCGCCTTCCTCCCACGAACTGCTCACGTTCACCACGCCTCCATGTCTCCATCACACCCACGTTTGCCCATAACCTCGTTTTGTACCTGTAAAAATAGGCTATAAAAGCCAAATATTGTAACAAAAGAAGGGTTCGGATTTTCAATACAAATACAAAAAATCAATACAAGAAATAGATTCACAGAAAAAAGAGGAAGAGATTCAAACAATATTGCAAGGCAGATTAAAAAAAAAACCGATTTAGAAAGTTTCAGAGGGTATTTTTTTTTCTCTTTTTGATTTTGTTTTTATTATATTTTTCGATTTTTATACATGTAGATATATATATACGCGTATTTTAAATATAAAGGCGGAAAATTTTTTACCTTTTTCACTTCCGGCCACCGTGCGCGGTGGCCGGCGACGGTGGTGCGCATGACGGTTTGCCGGTGTTCCGTCGGAAGTTTTGAGCCTGCAGAGAAAAATAAGCAAAGGAAAATGAAGGAGTTTTAAAATTCTGGGTTTTGGACCAAGGGTTAAAAATGTTTTCTTTAAAACAGATTTGGGGGTGGGGAATAAATAAGCAAAACAAAACAGCACCATTTGGTGCTCACACATTTTGACTTAAAGTGGGGAATTTGCGCGTGGATCATTCCCTTTTGTGCTAACTTGTAATTAAAACCTGTTTATATTTTCTTTGTTTTTTAATTGTCCCAAGAATTTTATTTCTATTTTATTTTAGTTCCTAGTGGTGTTTCATGTTTGGAAAGGGGGATTATTCTCTGCTTTAGTCCCTTTATTTCATGCGCGTACTACAATTTGGTCCTTTTGCCTTTGTTTATTTCTAATTTTACCCCAAAGTTCCTGTTTTCAAATCAATTTGGTCCCATTTCGCATTTTTTTTAAATATTTATTGCTTTCAATAACCATACTATTTTATTAATTATTATTATATTCATTTTTTTCCCTTTTTATTATTTCTCTTTTAAATTAATTAGTATGAGTTTTTTTATTTTTGATTAATTATTATTATTCTCTTTACTAACATGTCCTTACGGTTTTGTCATCAAATTTTATTGTTTTATTATATTATTATTATTTCTATTATTTTTGCTATTTTTTTACTACTTTTTATTATTTATTTAATATTTCTTGTTCTATGAATATAATTATTATTTCACCTTTTTTTATTAAACTAATTAATTTGAATTTTGCTTCATATTATTATATCAATTATTTAATATTATATATTCATTTTTTATTAAAGATTAATTATCTTCAATATGAAAATTCATTTACTTATCATTATATTTATTATATTATATCTATTATTTCTTTTAAAATTATCAAATTGTTTTTATATACTATATTATTATTTTATTTTGGTATAGTTATTATTTTAATTTTTACTTTTATCGTTATATTTAATATTACCATTAATATATATTATTTAATCATTATGTTCTTTATTTTATTATTAATATTATTATTGCTACATTTTATCATATTGTTATACTTTTATCATTATTATTGCTATTGCTAATTTTCTTTATATTTATTACTTTTTTTATATTTATATTGATTGAGTTAGTGATTGTATTATTATTATGTTGCATATCATTTTTTTTCCCCTTCCAAATTTAATTGTTTTGATTCTTTTTATTTCACAATGTATTCAAAATCGTTTTTAAATAAAGGCCATTTTTTATACTTAGTCGTTTCAAAGAAAAGGGCCCTACCGTATTGGGTTCGTTTTTTTATTCGATTTAAGTATTTTATTCAACATTTTTATCCCCAAATAGTTTTTTAAATAAAGACAATTTTCTATACTTAATCGTTTTAAAAAACGTGCCCTACCGTACTGGGTTTTGTTTTTTTATTAGATTTAAGTGTTCGAATATCCTTCTTATCGATTTATTCCCCGAGTTTTTCCCAAAAGGCAATTTTCGATATTTGGAAGCTCAGAAAATTGTGCCCTACCGTATTGGGTTTCGGTTTTTGTTCAATTCAAATATTCGAATATTTTTCCTATCGGATTTTTTCAAAGTTTTGGAAAGTGAAGGCAATGTTCTGTATTTAAAAAAATTGAAAAATTATGCCCTACCGTATTGGGTTGTGGTTTTACGTTTGATTTAAATATCCGAATACCCTTTTTATAAATGCACGTGTTAAAGGCAAACTCATACTCGAGGGTCAAAAACGTTGTGTCCTAACGTACTGGATGTGACGTTTTACCTTGAAACGAGATGGTCTTTATCACACGTTTAATTTGCTCAAATGCTTCAAAAGTTAATAAAAAAGGATCGTGTTTTAAAATTTTTGCAAATCTTCAATTTTCGACATTAAGACATAAATTAATCAATAAGGTACCGATTTTGGGCGTATTGAGGGTGCTAATCCTTCCTCATACGTAACTGACTCCTGAGCCTATTTTCTCAAAATTCGTAGACCAAAAGGTTTTATAATGTGGCCCAATCACACCACAAAAAGGATTGGTGGCGACTCCGAATTTTCTCTTTCAAAAGTCGATTCCCCGTTTTAAAAAAAATGGTTTCGAGATGAACAAAGGAGCTTTTGGGAAGAGATGTTGATGTTTCGAAACCAGTTATCCAAATATTGGATTATAGGGGTGATTTTAATGCAATTAGGAATAAGGATGAAATGAGTAATTGTGTTGGACTGTTAAAGGGTTCAAGGGATTTTAGGATGTTTATTGATAATTGTAAATTGGTTGATTTACCTTTGATGGGGAAAAAGTTTACATGGTATGGCCTAGGCAAGAAGAAAAGTAGATTGGATAAATTCCTGGTGGAGGAAGAATAGTTGGAACTTTTTGAGGATATTCAACAACAGAGGCTTAAAAGAACTGTTTCGGATCATATTCTGATTTTATTAACTAAAGGATCTGTGGATTAGGGGCTGAAACCTTTTAAGTTCTTCAATGCGTGGTTTAGCAACAAAGAGTGTTCGAGTTTAATTAGAAAGGAATTGGATGAAATAGGTGGTAGGAAGGGTAGAATTTTGGGGAAACTGAGGAAATTAAAATGTGCACTTAGAAAATGGAATGAGGAGAATAGTAATGTGTTGGAAAAAAGGATAAAAGAGATTGAAGAGAGGATTCAGATTCTAGATGTTGAAAGTGACAAACGAGAGTTAATAGTGTTGGAATTGGAAGAGCTGAGAAGATTAAAACTCGATCTTAGGGAATCTATGAAGCTTAAGGAATCGATTTGGAGGCAGAAATCAAGAATGTCTGGGCTAAAAGAGGGTGACTCTAATATGGTTTTCTTTCATAGGGCGGTGAAATTTAAAGCAAAAAGGAAAATGATGAATAGAATGAAAATTGGTAATTCTTGATATTGTAATCCTATGGTATTGAAGGAAAAGTTGGTTAATTATTTCAGTGATCATTTTAGTTGTCCTTTGAGGAAATGGAAAATGGATTTTGTTTTGAACTTCAAGAGGCTGAATGAATCTGAAGCTAGGAATCTTGAACTGTCTTTTTCCATGGAAGAAATTAAAGAAGCGATGTGGAGTTGTGATGAGAACAAAGCTCCGTGCTCGGATGATTTTAATCTTTTTTTTAGAAAATGTTGGGGTGTCGTACAAAATGACTTGTTTGAGATGCTGCGAGAATTCTATATAACTGGAAAGTTGGAGAGAAGCATTAATTTGTCTTTTATTGTACTTATTCCAAAGAATGAAAATCTGATCAGAATCTCTGAATTCAGAACAATTTGTTTGGTAAGCTCGTTATATAAAATTGTTGCAAAAGTTTTATTAAGGAGATTACGTGAAGTTATTGGGGGAGTGGTTAGTGATACACAATGCGCTTTTATTCGTGGCAGACAAATTTTTGATGGTATTCTTATTGCAAATAAGGTTATTCATTCGATAAAGAAAAAGGCTGTTGAGAGGGGTTCTTTGGTATTTAAACTAGATTTTTCTAAGGCCTATGACTGTGTGAAATGAGACTTTTTAGAGCTGGTTCTATTGAAAATGGGTTTCAGTGAGAGGTGGACGGGATGGATGCTTGAGTGTGTATCAACAGCGAGAGCCACTGTTTTGATTAATGGGGCAGTCACAAATGAATTCAGCTTCGCCAAAGGTCTTAGGCAAGGAGACCTACTATCTCCTTTTCTATTAATTATGGTGACGGAAGTTTTGCACTTATTGTTGGAGGAAGCGGAGACATTGGGGATTATTCAGGGGATTAAAAATGTTATTCCCTGACTAGCTATTTCTTATTTACAATTCGCGGATGATACAATCTTATTTTTAAGGACGGATGAGGACGTGGTGAGAAATTCTAAATACATTCTCCGATACTTTGAAATTTTCTCAAGACTGAGTATTAATTTTAGTAAGTCGTGCATGGTGGGGTTTGATGTTGAAGAAGAGTTTTTGTATCGAATGGTGGCTATTTATAGGTGCAAGATTGGGGAATTACAGTTCAATTATTTGGGAATTCCTCTTGGGGCCGATCGGAGTAAGATTTCCTCGTGGAAAGAAATTATTGATAGAGCAGCGAGAAAACTATCGGGTTGGAAGTTTCACTCTCTTTCTTGGGCGGGTCATGTTGTGCTCATCAACGCAATGTTATCATCACTGCCCATTTATTTCATGTCAATTTTCCAAGCTCTTACTGCTGTGATCAATAAAATTGTTAAATATGACTCCTATTTTTAGTCAAATTTGAGAAATAATCTTCTAATTAAACTCTATTTATTTGTTTCAATCAAACACTGATTAGTTTAGATTATTTTATTATTATTTGACCTTTGAATTTAGCCTATAAATAGGCTCTTTTACAATCTTGGAAATAACACTCATTAGAGATTAGAACTCATAACATATTTAGAGAATTTTGTGTTTACGTTTTGAGTGTTCTTTGTTTTCGAGTTTTCGGGGTTTAGTTATTATCTCTATCTTTTGTACTCTTTGTTCTTTAGCCATTATAGTAAAATTATCATTGCCCGTGGTTTTTTATCCTCTTTGGAGGGGTTTTTCCACGTTAAATTTGTGTGTTTAATTTCTCAATTTCTTCTGCTAATTTTACTTGTTCGTTGCTTAATCGGGTCGATTCCTAACAAAAATTGATAAAATTAGAAGGAACTTTCTCTGGGAAAGCATTGGAGGCAATAGAAAAATGGCGAGAATTAAGTGGAACCTGATTTGTTAGCCTAAAAACAAGGAGGAGCGGGGGTGGTTGATATCAGGATTAAAAATAAGTCATGTAGTACCCATATTTTACCCGGCCCACAAATTATCTAAAATAAACAGAACAAATAAAATAAATAAGTGTCCAGTCCTTTTACAAACCAATAAACAGGCCCAAATACAAATAGTCCTTTACAGTCAAATAGTCCAAACCCAAAACGAAGCCCAAGTACATAACCCATTAACCCAAACACTACCCTACCTAAACCCACTGCCCAATTAGCCCGTACCAGACCTTAAGCCCAAACTAAATTAAACCCAAAACCCAGCAACCCATTACACCCTCAGACCCAAGACAAGACCCAAAACAATCAGGGCCCAAAATGGCCCAATGCCTAAGCTGTTCAGAAACTTTTAGGGTTTCTGAAACTTTCTCGCGCTGCAAGCCCTAGGGTTTCACCTCGCATTTGCGTCGCAAGCACCAGTGCATGCCCCTTCGTTTCGCGCCGCAATCGGCGTGCCAATCGCGCCTTCACCGCCTCCAACCACGGGCCTAATGTCACGCCACCATCCCTGCTCAAATCATCGCGCCTTATTACCATTGTATCCCTTGTCATTCACCTGCGAATGGGGAAAGAAAAGGAAACAGGTAGCAGCAGAATAGGCAAGAAAATCACAAAAATGCATACCAAATTGTAACGATTTACAGTGACTATAAAGCCCGAGAAATATCATTGTAATAGGAGGATACAATATACACACACGCATATACACACACACAGAGAAAGATACAAACAGATTCATGTACAAAAATACGAAAAGAGAAATAAAAACAGTTTATAAAACAATATCATTTAAAACAATATTCCAAGAGTTTTATAAAAATAAAGGCAATACATGATGTTCGGAAGCTTTGAGAAAGGTAGTGCCCTAACTTACTGGGTTGCGACTTTTCTCGATGAATTCGAATAGTCAAGCAACCTTCTTAATGTTTTTGAAGTTTTTAAAATATAAACAACTATTTTGAGATTTCAAAACGTTGTGTCCTAACTTACTGGATATGGCGTTTTGTTGTTTCGAGATAGAAATTTTCAAAAGGCTTGCTTAGCTTCGAATGTCTTAAAAATGTTGCGTCCAAACTTACTGGATGTGATATTTTGATTCATTTGATACAAGTGAACCCTAATTTTCAAAAAATCAAAATATTTTAAAGAGGATTGCATCTTAAATTTTTTTAAATTTCTGACATTAAAGACATTTGATTATCAATTAGGTACCAATTTTTGGGCGTTATGAGGGTGCTAACCCTTCCTCGTACTAACTGACTCCTGAACCCATTTTCTGATTTCGTAGACCAAAATTAATGATTTTAAAACAAAAAACTGTTTTAAAGGTGATCCAATCACACCTAAAAAGATTGGTGGCGACTCCCGTTTTAGTTTTTAAAAGTCGACCCCATTTTTTCCAAAACCTCGTTAAAAATGGTTTCGACAAGTCACTTCTGGCTAAATGGAGTTGGAGATTTGCGTTGGAAAAAGATGCTTTGTAGAGAAAGATTATTGCAGCAAAGTATGGTTCTCTTGTGCTTCAGTGGAGATTTATAACGAGCAACACAAGAGATATATCGGGGGTTTAGAAAGGCATCGTAGAAAACACAAAAGATTTGTTAGTGGCAAAATGGATAGGGAATGATTCTTTTCATTGGGAGATTGGGAAGGGGAACAAGTGTTTATTCTGGGAGGACATTTGGTGTGGGATCCGACCTCTAAGAGTGAAATTTCCAAGGCTATTTCGGTTAGCAAAAATAAAGAATAGAGTGGTGAAAGATTATTCGCTCCTAAACGGTTTTAAGGAGGTTAACTGGTTGGACCTTTTTATTCAACTGTTACTGGATAGAGAGCTGGTTTTGTTTAATCGGTTAAAGGAAATTGTTTGCAATCAGGTGTTGGTACCAAACGTGGAGGATAGATTGATATGGGTACATGATAATAAGGGGGAGTTCTCGATGAAAAAATTATTGGAATTATTAATAGATGAGGGAGTGGAAGAATTAAGTTTTGATTTTGACAAGATTTGGAAGTTAAAGGTGCCTCTTAGAGTGAAAAGCTTTATTTGGATGATCTCAATTGATAGACTTCCCACTAAGGATTTCTTGAGTAGAAGAGGGTTGCATTTTAGTAATTTGGAAAGGAATTATCCTTGGTGCAATGGTGAACCGGAGAAAGTAGAGCACCTTTTTTTTCCGATGCAAGTTCATTAACAGGTTTTGGAGAAAAATTTTTGAATGGTAGGATATTAAGCGGTCTCCTGTGGAAGGGTTTTTTTGATTTTTTTCTCTTTATGCAACAATGTTTCTTTTTTAGAAGTGGGCAAAAGTTTATGGTTGATTTCGGTGATAACGGCATGTTAGTCTATTTGGCTGGCCAGGAACTAGTGTTTGATAGCAAATGTCCTTCAATGAATGGCTTGGTGTTTCAATCCAAGTTGCGGGCTTTAATGTGGGTGAGGGCTATTCAAGATGATCTAAGGGTGGAGGAGAGGCTTTGGTGGATTTGTCCGATTAGAAGTTGGAATGAGACTAAAAAAGTTAGGATGCGTGGCAGATTATGGTGTCCTCCGAGAAAGGTTAGGGTTAAATTTAATTTATGTAGGGTTGTGAATGAGGACGAAGCAGGGTGTGGTGGGGTTTTAAGAGATCTGGATGGTGTGGTAAGGGCAGCTTTTCGGGTCCAGTGATTGCTAAAGACTCCTTAGTTGCTGAGGTGGGTGTGATTATAATTGCATTGGACATGTTTTCAGCTTTGGGGTGGAATAGTAAATGTTCTTTAATTATTGAACTTGGTTCTAAAGAGGTATGTTGCTGGATAGAGAACAATGGTTTGAGACCGTGGGTGTTGCTTTCTTGTTTCAAGGAAATTGATTCTAGGTTGGCTAGAATAGGCAATATTTGTTTTGCGATTGCTGATAAGAATGATAATGATTTGGTGATTGCTCTGGCGGTTGCAGGTATTAGAAGGCCTGATATGTACAAGGCCCGGTGGTGAGTTTTTTTTTGGAGTTTTGGTTGTTGTTTTTGTCTCAGCAGTTTTGGTTTTGCTGGTTTCTGCATTTGGTTGGTCTTTCGATGTTGGTTTTTTATGTTTCGCTCTCTGTTTTTTGTGGGCAGAGTAACTGCGGGGGTGCGAAGGCCTTAGTGATTTTCAGTTGTCTTTGTTTTTGAGTTTGGGTTTTTTTTTTGGGTGTTGGCTTTTCATGGAGGTGGTCAGACCTTGTTGTTTGTATCTTTTTGGCTACTTTGTTTGATCTTTGATCGAACGAAAAAAATATTATTGTTATTGTCATTATTATTTATTTTTTCCTTTATTATTTAATTAATATTAGAATAGTAATTAATGTGATTATTGCCATTGTTATTATTTGGTGTTTTATTATTATTATTATGGTTATATCATCATTTACTAGTATATTTTTTTTATCGTATATCTTTGTTTCATTTTTTTCATTTAATTTTATTATTTCTATAACTATGTCATGAACTGTATTCGAATATATTTACCCATTTCTATACTATGCTTAAATAAGTTAAATACACATTTCTTAAAATGTTACATTCGTTTTTTTACTCAATGTATAAAAAGGAAAATTTTTAAATTGAGGCAAATGTTCATTATTTTTGGAATTAGAAGAGTTGTATTCCTAGCTTAAGGAATATAACTTCCTCCTAAAATCGAAATAGTCGAACATCTATAATAAACATGTAAAATTGCATATTTTTCTGTGCTTAATTTGGTTTATTGATGAACTGAACCCTGCTAATTAAGTGTTTTTATGATTCAATAATTTTCAGGGACATAATTGGACGGAAACAAGCAAAAAGGGGCGAATTGAAAGACAAACTATTAAATTGGGGCCAAAGTGAAAAGATGGAGCAAGCCAAGGACTAGTCATAATTTTGACTTTGTAAAAGACTAAAAATAGGAAGATATTTTGTTATATTATTTTTATTTTTAATTATTTTTATTTTATTTTTATTAATTAGACTATTTTTAGTAAACCCTATCTATATAAATAGGGGGTTTAAGTTCTTAGAAAATCATCCATTGTCTTTACATTCCTATTTCATTTTGGAATTCTATTATCCACTTTGTCTTTTTCTTTTTCCTAATTCAATTGAGCATTGGGTTATTTTGTCTTCTTTTTTTACAAAATTTGTCTAATTCTTTTTTTAAAATATTTTTCCTATCCATTTCCACCACATTTTTCATATAATTTCTATCATTTCCCATAACCTTCAAGCATGATTAAATTCATGCCACACTAAACCCCATTTCAGCTTTAAGCTGGTGTTAACCCCGTCAAAAACCCGTGAGATACGAACCCAAGCTATTAACTCCCAATTTTCGGTATTTATTATTTCTCCGGATTAAGAGTATGACTTCGTCAACTCACAAAGTCAAGCCAATACTAAATAAAAAAGGACGTTGTTTGAGTTAGCGTGGCTAGACGTACCGTTGGAATTCCGAGAGGATCGATTGTCTAATTGGTTTTCCGAGAACACATTGGCGTGCCAAGCGGGGATTGCTGTTTGGTTCTGTCAAGGGAAGTAGTAACCGGATTTAAATGTCCCGAACATTTGAGGGCATTGGTTCGAGCTAGGCTCTTCTAGAACGCAAAGCTGCCGGAGTTCTAAATCACGAACGTTTCGTAGGTTGTTTGATCGGCAAGGGTTAGTTATAGGACGTTCCATAACTAATTTACACAAGGAAGAGTTGGTGTCCGAGGCGTCCTTGGTAGCTATAACTAGCTTATTGAAAACAGAGGAGTTCACCTAATTTCAAGGATCGGGTCAAAGACGGAAGAACCCGTGCTTAAGGCTGAGCTAAGTTTTATTGATTTTCCTTTAAATTATTTCGTTGTTTATTTTTATTTCATCTTTTGCTTTTTACTTTTTACGTTTTCTTGTGTTTATTTCAGGTTTCATATTTTATTCCCCCCCAAACGTCGCGGGCACGACAACTGCCCAGACAAAAATCTGGTCGAGAGATAAACAATTTTCCGTAAACCCAGTCTCTGTGGGATCGACCCTACTCCCTATACTGCTTTAATTTGCGAATTAGGCGTAGGTTTATATTGGTGGAATCGACAACCATCAATCTATTTAAAAAAAAATTAAAAAAAATGAGATTTAAGTAACAATCCAATGGTGTTTATTCTCATTTTTGAGAATTTAAAGTATCGTGTCCTAACTTACTGGGCATGGTCTTTCTTCTCAATCAACTTGAAATAAGCCCTTTTTGCGAAAATAATTTGAGTTAAGCAATGCCTTAATACAAAAAGGGATCGTGTTTTAAACCCTCTTCAAATTTTCAATTCTCGATGCTAGGACATCAAGAAATCAATTAGGTACCAATTTTGGGCATAACGAGGGTGCTAATCTTTCCTCATGCGTACCTGACTCCCAAACCCATTTTCTAGATTTTGTAGACCAAAAATCATTGTTTTAGTAAATCAAGCCTTTTATTAAAACAATAAATTACGAGATAATCCGATCACACCTCATAAAAAAAGATTGCTGGCGACTCTCATTTTCATTTGTTTTAAAACCAAAAGTCGATTTAAAAAAAATGGCTTCGATAGCTTGGCAACTCCACTGGGGACAAAATAAGAGAGTCAAGCTGCGAGTTGATTACTTTTGGTCTTTATGTCGAAAATTGATAATTTGGTTTAAATTTACAATCCCTTCATTGCATTTCATCCTTCATCTCGGGTTGTATAGCAATCTAATATATATTGTTTTATTGATTCGAAAGTTTCGTTTTGTGTATTTTCCGCATATTTCATTGCATAACTGTTCGATTGTGCCCTTCTTAAGTGGGAGTAAGAAACTATTCCTTCGTGAGGTCTTCACCCCCGTATAGGATAGTGGATCACTTTCGGGATACATCTGTACCTATGTCTTTGTTAGATTTTCATCTTCGTATAGCCATGGGAAAATGTATTCCCCTGAACTGAACTCGGTCTATATGAGCATACAAATGTCACTTGACTTCCATCCAACTAAGGATGATCTTATCTGCTCTTGTGATGGTGATGGTGAAATACGATACTGGAGTATCAACAACGGGAGCTGTGCAAGAGCTTTCAACGTATGATCTTGCTTCGGATTTCCTTGCAATGCAAATCTATATCGAACTCAGGCATCTCTCTTTGAGGTTGATGCACAGCTATTGAGATTGTTTCCTTTTGTGTGGATCAGGGTGGTACGGCCCCTAGTACAGCCAATTGAGATTTCAACCTCGCCTCGGAAAATATCTTGTAGTAGCTGCTGAGAATCTTGTATCTATACTGGACTCCAAGACTCAAACTTGCCGGCACTCGTTACAGGTGAATTAATTAGTCTACATGGGTTATAAACTATATAAAAGAAATCCTAAGGAACTAGCTGACTCAAACGTGCATTCCAATGGCTAATACAAAAATATTTTTGGACTAGCCAATTATAGCCATGGTTATCCGAACTGTAGTGTTTGGTTTGGTTTTAATTGAGGTTTTATTATATTACGACTAGATTGGTGTAGTTTGAAAACATCTTATTAAGATAACCAAATAAGGCTAGTCGAACCGATGTTTGTATTCTGGTGACTTGATTAGTCGAGTGAAAAGATCCAACAATAGTGATCTCATTTATACGTATTTTAAGCATTTTCCTCCCTTGTAACATGACTGACTTCGGTTTTGTCTTCCGATTTGTAATAGCAGGGACATGCTAAACTGATACATTCCGTATGCTGGGACCCTTCAGGTGAGCTTCTAGCATCCGTTAGTGAGGACTCTGTTCGAGTTTGGTCCTTTGCGTCAGGCAGTGAAGGGGAATGTGTTCACGAATTGAGCTGTAATGGCAACAAGTTCCACTCTTGTGTTTTCCATCCTTCGTTTCAATCACTGCTCGTTATTGGCTGTTACCAGGCAAGTAACTTTACTTTTAGTCTTGTATTTGCTGTGTTATATATTACCTTGTCAATGACATGCTCCCTTTCCATGTTGGATTCAGTCTTTGGAGCTATGGAATATATCAGAGAATAAGACCATGACATTGCTGCATTGGCTGTATCACCAGTGACAAGGTTGGTTTCTTCCGCAAGTCATGACAAGTTCGTTAAACTGTGGAAGTGATTTGATCGCTTAGCTTGTGGCTGTTGTGGTTGCTCGATGTATCCATTTTCTGTTGTTTGTCTTGGCTCCCTGTGTAGCCCTAGTAAAAACTAACCCTGCTGTTGTTGCATGCATGTTTATGTAACCCTTGTATCTTTAACTCGGACATTCTTGCTGTTCATTCACCTTGTGTTTTTGATGTTTTGTTGGTACTTCTGTTTTGTTTTTGTTTTTTTCGAAGTCGGAGATGACTGTTCATGGATTCGATGAGGTGAATATTCCTTGAGCTTGAAGATTTGAAGCCATGGATGGTAACATCTTTGATAGTTTTTGCGGAATTTTTGTTAATGAAATCATTGCATGCATGCATGTTCGAATTTGAGAGCTAATTAGTAGCAATAAAATACACTGATTTGAATCATTGAAATGGAAAAAAAAGGAAGACAATCTTATAATTATAGGCTTTTAATAAGTCGGAAATCTTTTCTGGGGTTGAAAAATGTAGTTTTATTATTTTGACATTTTCAAGTTAAAATCCAAATTTATTCGTTAAACTTGACTGAAAATACACAAAACGTTAAACTTGACTGAAAATACACAAAAAATAAATAAATTAAAAATATCAAAAAATTCAAGATATTTTTTTTTCAATATTTTAAAAACAATTCTCAATGTCATAAAAAAAAATTGCAATACTGCAAAAAAAAATTCACACAATGTGTAATGTAACAGGTCAATTTTGGCCTGGACCTAAGATAAATGAAACCTAATGTTCAAGTCTATTTACACATTAAACACCCAAATACAAACCACTACCCAATACCCAAACTCAACTAAACAACCCAAAAAAAAACCCAATAAGCCCAAATTACAAAAGCCCAAAATCTAAAAGAATCTAACAAATTAGGGTTTCGGGAAACCCTAGCCACCGCCCCTAGTCCCTAGGCCTACTGCTACCCACGCCGCCAATGTCAGCACCTCCGCCGCAGGTCACGCCTCCACGCTTCTCTGACACTTGCAAACCAAGATTCACACGCAATATAATAGAGACAAGCAGAAACATACAAATAGAAAAAAACAACTTGTAACGTGTTTATAAAAGCCACAAACGGCCATTTTGTAATCTTCTTCTTCCTTGGATTCACAGATCTGAGTATAAAAAATCAATCAAAAACTAAAAAGTCTTCAAAAAGGGTGATTACCCCTTTTTTATTTTATTTTTCTCTTAAGTTTCTGTTTTTTATCTCTTTATTTTCCTTTTAAGCACATCTATTAATAAAAAACGCGCACATATTAATAAGGAAAAAAATAGATTAGAAAAAGGTGATATTCCTTTTAATTTTTGATTTCAAGTTTTGTTTGTTGTTCTTTTATTTGTTTTTCTATTCTCGAAATTAAAAAAAAAAAGAAAAAAGAGAAAGAAAACTTTACTTGAAACCCGCCTTGAAACGGGGTTAAAAACCCACTCATGCTCGTCGTCAGCAGCCGTGTTCGGTGGCGGTGTGGCGGTGGGACGTTGCCTCTTTGGCTGGCCAAACAGATGGCTGAAAAGAGAGGAGAGGGGGGTTGACTTGGAGAAGAAGAAGATGGGCTGCAGTTTTTTTAAAAAAATTCTAGGGCTAAAATGGAATAAAACAAAAAATGGGTCTTTTATTTGTTTATTGAAACGGCGCCGTTTGAGGGAGGGGGTCCGCGCGACCCGACTCGTCTAGCGTTGACCTGCGTGTTTCCAAGGCCCAAATGGGCATATTCATGTTTCGATCCCTCCTCCTTTGTTGCGCCATTCGATTGACCCCCATTTCATTTTCTTTGTCTCTTAATTTTACCCTGAAAATTTTGCACTGTTTCATTTTGGCCTTTGTTGAAACACAGCGCATAAAGGTTTGGAATATTTTCCCATTCAGTCCCTTATTCTTTGCACGCGTTTCATTCGGCTCCCTAATTCTTTTTATTTTCTCTGGATTTGACCCTCTAATTTTATTTCAACTTCAAATCGATCCTGATCTTTTAACTTCATTTTTTTTATTTTTACTTTCTTTGAAAAACTGCTATATTAGTAGTTATTTTAAGTTTTTATTTTATGCATATTAAACTGTTTTGACATCTTTATATTTTACTTCTTTTTACGTATTATTATTTTAAACTTCTTTTTATATATTATTATTTTAAACTTCTTTTTATATATTATTTTTGAATTGTTTTGTTATTTTAAATTATTATATGTACTGTTTATCTTAAATTTTTTTTCTTTTTTCTCCATTATTTATTCTCAAATTTCATTTATTTTAAGACCTTTTTATACATTGATTATTTTCATTTTTTTATATGTGCTGTCCATTTTAAATTTTTACATTATTCAAAATTTTTTATATATTATTTGTTTTACATATCATTCTTTTTTAATCGTTTGGTGTATTATTGTTTTTTAAACTTCTTTTTTCACATTATTTATTTTAAATTCATTATTACCATTTCAAAATGATTTACCTTTTATTTATTTTATTTTAATTTGCTTTATATTATTTATTTTTCAAATTATTATTTCATTCATTGGCCTATTTTATCGATGTTATTATTTAGCTAATGTATGTCGTGTGATTATCGTCATTGTATATACTTTAATTTGTTTATTCGTACTTTCATATCATGGTCATTCACTTGTATAATATTGTACTTATGTATTATTGTTCCATGCTCATTACCATATTGTCGTTTTGTGTCATCGCATCATGAATTAAGCTTCAATGTCTTTATCCAACTTGGATCGTTTTATTCCAAACAAACAATAAGGCAATGTTTTGTATTTGGAAACTCGAGAAATTGTGTCCTAACTTACTAGGTTGTGATTTTTCTCGTTTGACCTAAATTATCGAATATCCTTTTAAAAATTAAAATGCACGAGTTTTGAAAATAAAAAGACAAGCTTATTCTTGAGGGTTTAAAAATGTCGTGTCCTAACGTGTTGGATGTGACATTTATTGCTTCGGGACAAGAAAGTCTTTAGCATCCGTTTCGATTTATTCAAGAATTTTTTTTTTAAAATTAACATCAATGAAAAGAGGATCGTATTTTTAATTCTTTTCAAATTTTCAAAATTCGACATCAAGACATTAATTAATCAACTAGGTAACCAATTTTGGGCGTTACGAGGGTGCTAACTCTTCCTCGTACGTAACCGACTTCCGAATCCGTTTTCTGAATTTCGTAGACCAAAGTTGTCATTTTAGTAAATCAAAACATTTTATTAAAACAATCAAATTACGAGGTGATTCGATCACACCTAAATAAAAAAGGATTGGTGGCGACTCCCATTTTAATTTTCGTTTTTCAAACGTAAGTCGATTCCCTCTTTTCAAAAAATGGTTTCGACATGTAAAGTAGAGGATTAAATTAATTTAGAATGAAGACTAAATTAATATAATTTATAAATATTGAGAGCTTAAGTTGCTATTATACCAATTTTGATATCGAGTAAAAATATCGTGGAGGCCTCTATATTAGGAGGCAAATTGTATTTTATTTCTTTTACTAAAAATAAATAAATTAATTTCGATATGTTAGTTAAAAGGTAAACTGGTCTTATTAACAATTCTATTCATTTTTGCTATTAAAAATTGGTCATTCTAAAAAAATGAAGACATGAGTTCGAGTATGTTGAAACGCATTATCTTCTTATTTATGGGTTGAGGAGGAACTATGAATAATTTTAAGCATTATAAAAAAAAAAAAACTAACATTTTCTACACCAAGTCAAGTCAAAACTTCACACTCACATTAGTCTTCCCTCTCTTAAACAATATTTTCTTACTCACAATGCTAGTCTCCCAAAATTCTCCTCTTTTACTTACCCAGTTTGAAAAAACGATGAACGGCGTAAGCAGAAAAATTGGTAGTGAAAAATTTTTCAACAAAAAATTCAAATGTGAAGACAATTTTAATTTTGAATTATTTTTAATGCTCAATCAATGGATCTCTTTTTTGTTTTGTTGGAAATTAATAGATAAATAAAATTCTCATTCAATGCATCGAGACTGCCGTACAATTATTCAAAACTTTGTTTCTTTTATCTTATTTTTCAAGTAAAGGTTAAGGTACTCGTTTTTCACGTTAATTTCATCGTCCAAAATAAAAATTGATGAAATTCATCTCATTACTATTAAATAGTAACATAAATTAACGACAACGGGGAAGCAAAATTTATTTTGGGTTGGAATTAAATTATATATTTTTACTATAATAATTTGTAATTTCACTATTTTAATAGCCTATATCTCTATAATTTTTAAATAATTAAATTAAATTTTTATCATTTTGGGGCCAAAGTGAAAATTTATCATTACTAATTTAAAATTTTATAAATGATAAATGGGCTAAAAAGAAAAATTTTCATTTTAAGGGGAGTCGAAGCCTTTGCCAGCCTCCTGGCTCTGCCCTTGATTAATGGTGCATTTCGACATTAGTCACTCTAAAATTAGGATAAACAACCTCTCAATCACTCTATATAGGGCTTGTTCATATTTTAGTCACACTAAATTTTATCGAACAAATGCACCGTTAATAATACTATTTATGTTATATGCCATGTCAACAATAAATTAATAATTTAAAAATATTTAAAAAATAAAATAAATCAAAATTCAAAAAAATAATATAAAAATTCAAAAATTAGCATGAAGTACATGTAGGTTGCCATGTTTAAAAATTTAATATTTTAGTTAATATTTCGATTAAAAAAATAACAATTTAACTTTTTTGATAAGTTAATAGTCAAATTCGACTCTTTTAAAAAGGTTGAGGTCAAATTTAACTAAAAAAAGAAGGCTTAAATGAAAAATTAACCCTTAAACTATAGGACTAATCAAAAGTGGTACCTAAATTTTGATTTCATTACCACTTTTGGTCCAACTGCTTGCTCCAATAAAAAAATCTCGTAATCAATCAGAATATGACATGTGGTATATTTAGTTATTTTTATTTTATTCACTGTTCTTTTTTATTCTTTCATCCACTCTTCTTCTCCCTCAGCCGACTTCTTCAATCTCTCTTCAAACCAGACAATTTTCTAGTTTCGTCACACAATTTTGCTCATTTCAGCGTGGGGGGAAACTCATCACACAATCTCAAACAATCTAGAAATTTTCCAATCCCATCACACGAAAATATCAAATTGCACTTACTTAAAAATATATATTTAATGGAATTTAAGAAAATAAAGAGAAAAGAAAGGTAAAAGCTGCCATCCATCAATCTTTGACACAGCCAGCACATGTTTTGACTAATGTCGGCATTAATTTCTGTGAGTGTGGTAAACAAATTTGATACGCTTGTTTAATCAAAATTGGAGGCTCAAAGTTCTGTTTGTTATATATATATATGTATCACAATACATGGACCTACCTCCACTGAAATCAATTTGCATAAACTAATTGTTGTTCATCGAGTCAAGGGTGAATTTACACGTAAGGCTATGCAAGCAAGAACTGATACTGTTCTTTTCCTCACTTGATAAATGTTACTGCCACACATAATTTGATTCATTTAGCGCTCACTAATTATTCTTGATCGAGTTTAGAACTTTTTCATTGTGTGGATTGATATGTAAAGCCATGCAAGTTCTAAGTAATATTAGTATACTCATCGCTCTTTATAATAGATTTATTTGTCTATTAAGATTTTATCTTTTATATGTTATAGAGAAGAAATTATTATATATCTGTAGTATCATTTAGATGTTACAATGGGATAGTTGTTGTAAACTTATTTTTTCAGTTTATAGAAAATAAAAGTATATTTAATTTTATATTTTATAATGAAACTATTATAGAGAGTAGATGTTATAGAGAGCACTGATTATATATGTTCTACACATGCATGCATATGTTCATATGTATGTTCCCAAATATAATTTCCAGTAAGGACGGAGAGTGGAGGATAGGCAATCAAAATTAAGGGTGGATTTTTGCCTAAGGTCATGCAAGTAAAAATTTAACATTATTTTTTTTATTGATAAATGTCATATAATTAGATTAAACTAGTGCACACTAATTGTCATTGATTGGGTTATGCAAGTAAAAAAATATTTATTTCATTTGGTTTTCACAAATCATTAACAATATTATTGAAGAAACACTATTTTACGTTTATATATATTGCATACTCAAACAATTATATTAAGCTAATATGAAAATAAATATATGCTTTCATTTTTCTAATTGTGCATAATTGAATCAAAATTAAAATTTTATGCATATATATAAATTCCAATTCAAATTTCATGTGTATGATTACACTAAATTAAAATTTATTTATAAAGTTACATATTAAAACAAAATTATATAAATATTTATCCCTTAAATTTTCTTTTGAGCAGTGCACACCTCTCTTATTTTTTAGTAGTTATTATTATTTCTTTTCTTGCACGTTGTTATATTCATGTGAAATAAACTCTAATTTTTTTTTTTACATAAAATCAATTCTTTTAAAATATATCTTTGTTGAAATTAGTAAATTTGAAGAGTCATGATTTATTTTTTCAACATTCAGCAACCTTTTGTGGAAAATCAAAGCTTTAGGGAACACTGACGAAGTAAGAAATTTCTTCTCCTAAATACTTTTCCGTTTTGAGGGGCCAAGTTCCTATCTATCCCCCACTTGCACTGCCTCTATGTGTCCCTATCGTAAAAAGTAATTCCTTTGACCAGTGCAGTGCACCTCTCAATACGTAATCTTCATGTAGAAACAAAAATCTGAATATTCAACCACTTCTAAGTGTTTATGTAAACTTAAGTACCGTAATCTACATCATATAATTGTGTATGATGTATTTTGAACATGACTACTTAAGAATTTAGGTTTCTACCTTTGTCAATTGAGCCGAACCCTTGTTAATCAGTTCAAATTCGAGTTTTGAATATTAATTATTATATAATCGAGTGTTTCTTTTTAATTTATGTAATTTCAATATTCTTCATCTGTTTCTTCCTTGATATATTTGGAGTTTACAATAATTATTTTGAACATTCAACCACTTCATCTGCTAGGATAATCAAATTAAAGGTTTTGGGAAGTTGATAGAGATGTTAATTTTCAAGCTATAAATAGACCTAAATCCCTATGTAAAGAGGACCAAGTTAATTTATAGAATAATTTAGTTCAAGGAAACATTTCCTTAAAAAGTATAAAAAAAGGTTACCAACATGAGTCTTGATGCCAAGATTGAGTTCCCAGTCATTGAGTTCCGTTCATCGGATTTGGAGCGAGGAACCAATGGGTGGCACCAATTGTGCAAGAAAGTTCGAGAGGCTTGTGAGACTTTCGGTTGTTTTGAGGTGGTTAATGACACGATATCGACGGAAGTTCGAGAGGAGATGTTTAGGTTGATGAAAGAACTAGTTGAGGTCCCAGTGGAGAGGAAACAAAAAAACACTAGTCCCCTGCCTTACCGTGGGTGGATTGGACCATGCGCTCAAGTTTCTTTGTTGTATGAAGGCTTTGGAATTGGAGATGTCTCTAACTTTGATTCTGTCAAAGACTTTGCTCAACTTATGTGGCCTGAAGGTCACCCACGCTTTTGGTAACAACAATTCTTTGACTTTTTTAATTTCACCCGTTGGTTGACTTTAATAATCTCTAATTTAAGTTGAGTGAGTTAAAATTATTGACTTTTTATAATTAAATTAAGTTGATTTTAAATTCGAGTTAAACAAATTTATTTTTATTTATTAAAATAGATGTCTAGGATATCCTAATGGATTATAGGTATTGATGTTTTATGAATAATTAAGTTAAAATTTGGGTTGTGAATAAATATTCACATCCAACATCAATAATCTAATATACATTACGAGCAAGGTAAACAAATCATTCAAAATTTCAACTCGAGATCTAATATAAAAATATCAATAAAGATTTTATGGTAATTGCTGACATCACTTGACTTATGATTTATTGCTTGGGTTGTTATTTTATGGATTGGTGGCAAATGTTTATGGATTTATGCGGGGCTAATGAGGTGTGTTTTTGTTTGATGGGGACTTGGGGTCTACCATTGACTGCCTAAGTTTTCTTTTTTGGAGTCTTGTTCCCCTTATTTTGGTGTTTGATTTGGTTGCATCTTTTTGGAGTCTTGTACTCTTTTTTGGTGCCTTGCACCTTTATTAATATATATTTTAATAAGTTCATTATTTTCTGATCATATTTATTTTTCTTATATAATACTTAGAATTATTCATAGCTCATTCCTTAACCTATAAATAGGAGGATAATACATTTCAGCATACTTAAACCCACATCTCCCTACATTGACAACAATATCCATACCAAACTAAAACTCAAACATCTATTAATAAAAATTTTATTTGTTGAGAAAAATAAGCAAATTGTAAGTTTATCCAATAATATAATATCATGTATCATTATATATTTCATGCCATGTTAAATTAGATAAGAAAAGCTTACTCTATCAAAATAAATTTTAAAAAAATAAAATACTTCTTTTTAAAAAAAGACAAAAAAAAGAAAGTCAATGATTGTGAAAAGTCAATTATTTTCAACTAAATGATTAAAGTAAATATTAAGGAAAAGGGAAAGCTTAAGATTATCTAATGGTTTTTTAGGAAAATTATATTAAAATAATCTATATTTTCTCAAAATCTCAAACAACAAAAAAAACTAAAAAATAATTAAGTTTTATGACTTTTTATGTAATTTATATTTTAAAAATTTCGCCTTATATTTTATATTTTATTCATAAATATCATACAAATTAATTTCTTTAATAAATTAAAATTTGAATACTAACTATATGTATAAACATACCTTGAGAGGATCTCCAACCATGAAGACAAAGGAAGAAGGAGATAAATTAGTCAACTTCATCCATTTACCATCATTGACCTCAATTTCCAACCCTGGAATTTGATCTTCGCAAATTATTGTACTAACTGGTTTATCAGTATGAGCAAAGAGTCCTGTCTCATACTCCCCCGGTGGAGGTGCCATGTATTTCATCATCCACATTGACATTGTACGAAAATCTTCTAGCTGACTTTCTTTGATTGCCTATATCATTTTTCGTTTCCATTTACGATCAATGAATTCATCATCTATTTTTCACATTGAGGAAATGAGAAAAATTAAGATGCGAAAAATAAATCAAATCGTAGATAAGAGATTAAGATTATATTGATCAATTTATGGAAAATAAATAAGTTGTTAGTTTGATACATTATAGAAGATAATTTTTTAATTTTTTTCAACTTTTGAATTGATGAAATTTCTAATATTCAACCTCTTAATTTTATATTAAGTACCGTACATATATTTTTTAACTAAGTGCACCAAGACCATCCAAGTAATAAGAGAATGTTTTGGTTATAGAAACACACAAAACTCAAGAATACTAAGAACTAAGGTATTGATCTGAAGTGAATTAATCTGAATTGCTTGCTTTTCCTTAGTACATAGTGTACAAACCAATTTCGGCCTGGGGCCCAAGAATAAAACCAAACCAACCCATTTAAACCCACCTAAACCCAATTCAGACCCTAGCCCATTAGACCTAAGCCTAACCAAGACCAAAACCCAAGACTTAACTAAACCAAAGCGGGCCAATCCAATTAAACCAAACTCGAATGGCCCAATTACTAGCCTAGCCCAACACAGCCCATTAAACCCAATAACCTACCCCGAAACCCTAAGCCCAAACTAAAAAAACAAATTCAAACCCCTAACCCTAGGTGCGCCGCCCCTAGGTCTGCCAAAGCTTGCCACCGCCTCTGGCCACCGTCCATGCCACCGCCATCCACTTGCATCTGCACCTGCAAAATATAAATGAAGAAATGACAGCAAAAGCTTGTAAAAATGGCTATAAAAGCCAATCGAAAATCCATTGTAAAGAGGTCGGCAATTCTCATAAATACAAGCACTAGATTTTAAAACACAAGCAAAACAGTGATTCAAACACCAAAATTAAGAAAATAGCACCAAAACAGGAAGAATAACAAAAAAATTCAAAATTGAAGCCAAAAGAGATGATTTTTCCATTTTTTATTTTATTTTATTCTCGAATCTTTCTTTTCATTTCTTCTTTTTTCTTCTTTCTCTTCTACATATAAATATTATAAGAATTTTTTTTAAAAACATACCTTTTTTGGAGTTTTGGCCGCTGTGTACTGTGGCGCTGATAGCGGTGCGTGGCGATCCAGCGACCAGAGTAATGCCGGAGTTCTAACAGGTGTTGAAACTATTTTTTTTCCATTTTGAAAAATGGGGATCGACTTTAAAAAACGAAAATGGAGTTGCCACTGACCTTTTTTCGAGGTGTGATCGGATCACCTTGAGATTAATCGTGTACAACCCAATTTTGGCCTGGGCTAAAATACAAAGCCCAAATGAATTAAACCCACCCAAGAAAAAAAACCCAAACTTAAAATTATCAACCCAATTAAACCAAAACAGCCCAAAATAATCAAAAACCTAAACCCAATAGGCCCACAGCCTAAACAACTTTAGCAAAACAAAAAACCCTAGCTCTAGGTGCACCGCTGCCCATGTGCCTCCATTGGCGTGCACGTCGCTCGAGGCTCCATTTCTCTGTCAATTTTGCACCAAAATAGCCGAACCTACCCTCGTTGACCTGCTAGCAACCTGCAAACAGAAACAGTGACAACACAGAAGCGAAACAGAGCAGAGAACAGTAGCAATAGCAGTAGAAAACAAACAGTAACAAAGGCTTTTTGTAATCGGCTATAAAGCCACCGAAAAACCATGTAATCAATGACCGATTATTCAATACAAAAAATTCGAAATAAAAAGAAACCAAAGCATTTTGAATATCAGGGTTATCATCTTTCTTTTTTTATTTTTTTACTTCTTTGAAACTGCACATAGATATACCTATTTTACTTTTATTTTCTTTTTAAAAGGATTGATTTTATAAATATACATATTGAAATAAAAAAGAAAAATCTTACCTTCGTGGTGATCGGAGGACAAAACTGAAAGGTTTCTTTCTTGTTTCAAAAGTTTCGGGCATTTTTGGGGCATTTCCGTTTCAGATCTGGGCTAAGGGAAGAAAAATAGCCAAAATAGGCTTTTTCTGGTGAACTCCGGCCACCGTGTACAGCGGTGCCGTCACTGGTGGCCGGCAACTGGTGCGGTGGTCAACGGTTGAGCCTTTGATCGGAAGACATGAGGGCTTTGAGAAGGTTTCATTTTTTTTTGAAAGGGGAATGGCTCAAATGAAAAAAAAACCAAGATTTTGGTTTAAATAGCTGCATGAAACGGCAGCGTTTTGAAGTCCCTCCAACACGCCCAAAACGACGTCGTTTTGGGGGAAACCCAAAACCCGACCGACTGGTTAAAAGATCCACGTGTTTTTGGGACTAGGGTATAATTGCAACCCTAGTCCTTCCGCTTTTTTTAAAAATTTTTAATAATGTCCTTCTTTCATCATTTCTTCCTTTTTAAATCTACCCCTGAACTTTTTATCTTTTTCACTCTAGTCCTTTGACCAGTCGGTGGTTCTGGAAATGGTGCGTTTGGAGGGTGAAAGGAATAATTTCCTAATAAGCCCCTATGAGATTTCGCGCCTTTCTAGTGGATCGTATACAATAATGGCATGAGTAAATAAGTAATATATTAACATGATTAAATCAGAATAGGAATAAAATTATAAGTAGCAAATGTAATTAAAAGGAAATGAAACAGGGCCCAATTGAACGGTGCAACAAAGATGGAGGGACTGTATGCGTAAATTTCCCTTTCAATAAAACACGCGGATCTTCCCCAGGTGTCGAGTCGAGCCGAATCGGGTCCCCTTTATGCGGTGTCGTTTAAGGCTATTGTCACGAGCTTTAAACGACATCGTTTTATGCTCTATAATAAGAAAGGGAAAAGGGGAAAATGAAAACCCTAGCTCTCCGATTTCCCCTACAGTCGGCCGAGCGCAAGAGCCTTGTCCGATCACTATTTCGCCACCGCAATCGGTGTTAGTGTCGTCTGAAGGACCGATATCCCCAAATTTTGTCCAAGAAAATGGGATTTGCAGCGTATTTTTAAAGGTAAATCTCTTATCCCTATCTATTATCATATGCTAGTAAATCAAAATAAAAAAAATCAAAAGAAAATAATTAAAAAAAAAGTTTGAGATCACCTTCAAAAGAAACTGAAATTTTTTTCTTTTTTCCTATTAGTGCCCAGAAGAAACCAATACAAATATTGAATGGCTTTTTATACCCGAATAATAATAAAAACAAAATACAAATTCTTTTTCTATTTTTCTGTTTTTTCTTGCTGCTGCGTTCTTGTTGTTTTTAGCAGGTACGGAGGCTGTACGGCATTGACATGGTGGTACGGAGGCTGTTTGGGCGCTGGGGGTGCTAGAGGCTGGTTGCGACGTGAAGGAGTAGCTAGGGTTTGCTGCAAATGTTAAGGTTTTGGGCCCTTTCGGGCTTAGGGTTTAGTTGGGTTTAGGTTTGGGTTTAAATTTAATTTGGGCCGATTGGGCTCTGTTGTTTTGTAAATACAAAAATAGTCACTTTTGTTTGTCTCAGGTTACATTTTAGTCCCTTATGTTTGAAATGTTACGTTTTAGTCACTTATGTTATTATTTTGTTACGAAGTGATCACTCTTCCGTTAAGTTCCGTTATCTCCCTAACAGTAATCCTACGTGGCGGTCCAACTAGATTTTAAGTGCCAACTTGAATTTCCTAATGGGATGAAAATAGATTTTTTTATTAAATAAATTTAATTAATTAAAAATTTTAAACCCTAAATCTTAGTTAAAAAACCATTGATATCCTCCCCTTTTTTTTAGTTTTCTTTTTCAATTGACTAAAAAAGTTATTATCATCAAAATTTTTTATTCACTTATAAAAACAAAAGAGGATTCAATGGAGGGTCCATGTATGTCTTTTTCACCAAAAAATTTATGTTCTAAGACTTAAAATGAAGTGGTTGTCGATAAATAAGAAGATGGTAATAGTTTTTGTTCCTAATCATTGTATTTTCCAATTCTTCATGTTCTTGAATAATTGGTTTCTGAATCTAATTTTTTTGATCTGAATCGGCTTGTTTGTTCACAATCTCTTTGTGGGTATCCCTTTTTTTTGATCTAAAATTTTTTTAGTTGTTAATATTCATATCAAGAATTTTAATTTAGGGTTTTCATTAAATAATAAAAAATCCAATCTTTTGTTTTTCAGTATTGAATAAAAGAGATAGATGAATACAAAGAAGACATACCTGAACCCTCCATTGAATCCATCTTTATGAAGCAGTCAATTTGATTTCAACTATTTTGATCTTAATAATAGTTTTTTCAGTCAAATGAAAAAAAAAAAAACCATTGAAAAAAAAAGAAGAGAATGAAGAAAAATTAAAAATGGGAGATGAACAGTTTTTTGAGTTAAGGTTTAGGTTTAAAATTTTTGATTAATTAAAATTTTTAATTAAAAGTATATTTTCATCCCATTTAGAAATCCAAGTTGGTATCTAAAATCTAGTTGGACTGCCATGTAGGATTACTGTTAGAGAGATAACGGAACTTAACGGTAGAGTGATCACTTTGTAACCAAATAGTAACATAAGTGACTAAAACATAACATTTCAAACAAAAGTGACTAAAATGTAACCCGAGGTAAACAAAAGTGACTATTTTTATAGATTACCCTTATTATTATTACTACTATTACTATTATTTTTATTACTATTACTACTAGTATTATTATATTATTATCATTACTATTATATTATTATTACCTATTACTTTTTAAATACACTCATTTTATTTTTATTCCCCACTCACATTATATGTTATTTATTTATTTTTATATCTTTTTATATCATTTCAAACTTTAAAATATTTATTACTTGTATTATTACCATTAATATTATTATCATTACTATTACTATCATTTTTTAAAATAGTTTTACATAATATTTATTTATTTACTACTAGTTCTTTTTTTAATTTCAAATATTTTCAGCTTATTTATTATTTCCTTCTTTATTTTAGCTTATTCATTTATTTTATTTTTGCTCTTATCATTATCATTCACATTCGCGTCCACGTTTATTCTGTTATGCCTGTCAATACCGAAATTTGTATTTGTTTATGCATTATTTATTATCTCATTTTATTACAAACTTATGTTATAGTAACCAGGGGCAAAGCCAGAACACATTTTTAGGGGGGGCCGGATGAAATTTTATTTTTTTATAGTTATATTTTTATAATTTGTAAAGGATTAAATTAAATTTTTATAATTTTAGGGGGGCCAAAGTGCAATTTTACCTTTACTAATTTAAAATTTTTAAAAATTTTAAAGGCCCAAAATTGCAATTTTATATTTTAGGGGGGGCTGGGGCCCATGCCAGCCCCTGGCTTCACCCCTGATATTAATTACCTGACCCAAAATTGATTCTTTTATAAATGCAATGTTCCGTATTTGGAAATTCGAGAAAATCGTGCCCTAACTTACTGGGTTGCATGTTTTTCTTTCCCGCAAAGCTGAAATTTGGTGTGATAACTCAGGAGTTGTGGCTGTTTCAGTTAATCCAGTACTCCATTCGAAATTCAAGTTCTTTTTTTTTGTCAAAGAAAAGATTGCTACTAGGAAGTTGACAGTAGGGCATGTTCCTGCGCTTGAGCAAGTGGCAGATGTGTTCACTAAACCTCTGTCCACTTCTTTGTTTACAAAATTCAGGTCGTGCCTCAAGGTTGTTGCAAAGAGTCACCAGACAACAGAAGTAAGAAGCAGGGGGCATGATAAGGAACAGAATGGTGTGACAGAATTAGCAGCTATTAGTAGTTAATCGTTAGTTGTTAGGTTGTTAGTAACTAGCAGTTAGTAGGTTGTTATCAGTTTATAATTAGTTAGTCTGTTGTTACTAGCTGTAAATATAAACCATAGTTGGGGTTCTCTGGATATATGAAGAAATATTATTCGTTTTGCATGGCTATGTTGAGTCTCATTACACTTCAACACTGGTTGTCCTGGAATACGCAGTTAAATCTGATGATCCAATTCTCTAAGTGATCTCCAATATAGGTCTCTGCACCCGCCTTACACGGATTACCAAGTGACAAGCCGTCAGAATTCAGTTTAAACCAACCATCCGAGGAGGTTTCCAAGAGACAAGGACAAACTCAAGGACTCCTTAGGGCTTGATCGGGGGTGAAAGTGCAACGAACTCAGCAGCACTCACAATTACTGTCTGAACAAACTTCTCCAAGGGTCTATGAGTTCCGGCTCCTCCTTTTTCCGAGTTTTAATTCATTGATGCATATCTTTCATGAAGGAAACAAATATGCGGATGCACTTGCTTATTTGGAAAATAATTTTTTATCTTCTTTTCTCTCTGACAATCTTATTTTTAATGATTTTTTTTCGTGTATGTTCATCCTCCTGATTTAGTTTATATTAATTATCGTCCCCTTTTTGACAAAAAAAAAAGTGTGGTAACAAATTTGATACGTTTATCTAATCTAAATTGGAGGCACAAATTTTTGGATATTCAATCCCTCGTCTGCTATGATTTTTTTTTAATTGATGAACTTTGTGTTAGGAATTCGACCCGATTAAGCAACGACCAAGTAAAATTAGCAGAAGAAATTGAAAAATTGAACACACAAATTTAACGTGGAAAAACCCCTCCAAAGAGGATAAAAAACCACGGGCAAAGATAATTTTACTATAATGGTAAAAGAATGAAGAGTACAAAAGATGGAGATAATAACTAAACCCCAAAAACCCGAAAAATAAAGAACCCTCAAAACATAAACACAAAAAATTCTCTAAATGTGTTATGAGTTCTAATCTCTAATGGGTGTGTTTTTCTAAGGTTGCAAAAGAGTCTATTTATAGGCTAAATTCAAAGGTCAAATAATAATAAAATAATCTAAACTAATTAATGTTTGATTGAAACAAATAAACAGAGTTTAACTAGAAGATTACTTCTCAAATTTGACTAAAAATAGGAGTCATATTTAACAAATCTCCACCTTGACTCATATTTCCACAATGCCATCTTTGCCAAAGCTTGCCACGAGCCTATCTTGAACTATGCAGGGAATTAACTGAGTCGAATCTGTGCTTAGAAACTGGAAGACTTCTAGCCTCTGACTTGTACACTGCCAAATTAACCCGGGTGTGATTATCACGAACACAGTGCCCTAACTTTTCAAAACCTGTATCCAAAAGAGAACCTCTCTTCAACGAAATGGTCATACATTTTTCCCTCCTATGACCAAGTTGCTTCTGCTCTAAACGAGTTGACTTTGACTCTGTAACGGACGAGGGACGTCCGATTTCACCGGTCACTGTAGAACCTTCCAGAATATAAAGACTGCCAGTTCTTTTACCTTTTAATAAAACGAGAGATCCACGAGATACTTTAATGCCGCTTGACTCGATGTTGATTTTGCATCCTTTCAAGTCTAAAATACTCAAAGAGATAAGATTCTTTCGTAAATCAGGTACATACCTGACATTTGAGAGTGTCCTAATCGTCCCGTCGTGTATCCTAATTTTAACAGTACCAATACCAATTACCTTACTAGATGAATCGTTTCCCATGCGCACAACTCCACCTTCAATTGAACTGTATGTGGAGAACCATTCTCTATTGGGACACATGTGGAAAGAACATCCAGAATCTAGGATCCACTCGGACGTAAGCTTAGAGTTATCGCCCGTTGACACTAACAAGAAATCATCACCGCTTTCATCGGCTAAATTAGCACCAGCTACATCTTCCTCGTTACTCTTAGCAGCTTTTTTATTTTGCAGTTTATAACAATCTGCTTTGACGTGACCTAACTTTTTACAATAGCGACACATTTTGTCTCGTTTCTTTGATGCTACCAAAACGGAAGCTTGCCTATCTGCCTTGCTATCCAAATGAAGCTCATTGTCGAGTTTGTCTCTACTCAACAAATGACCCTTCACATCTTCGAATGAAAGTTTGTCTCTGCCATAAATCAGGGTCTCCCTGAAAGACTTGTATGAAGGGGGTAAAGAGCACAATAATAACATAGCTTGATCTTCATCATCAATATTAACCTCAACGTTCTTTAATTCATTTAAAAGAGTAATAAATTAACTGATGTGATCTCTAAGAAGCTCACCTTCATTCATGTGAAACGTAAATAGACGTTGCTTCAACACTAAACGGTTAGCCAGAGACTTAGTCGCATAAAGAGTTTCTAACCTTTTCCATAAGGCGAATGAGGTCTTCTCCATCAATACCTCCTGCAATACCGTATTCGCGAGGCACAACTGGATTGCAGACAAAGCCTTTTCATCAAGCTCTTCCCATTCTGTTTTATTTAGATTCTCAGGCTTTTTCCCGGTAACAACCTTTTTCAAACCGGATTGAACTAGAATTGCCATCATCCGAACTTGCCATAGATTGAAATTTGTTTCACCATCGAACTTCTCAATTTCAAACCTTGTTGCTGCCATATCTGAATGGGCTGATCTATGAAATTTTAACTAGCTCTGATACCAATTGTTAGGAATTCGACCCGATTAAGCAACGACCAAGTAAAATTAGCAGAAGAAATTGAAAAATTGAACACACAAATTTAACGTGGAAAAACCCCTCCAAAGAGGATAAAAAACCACGGGCAAAGATAATTTTACTATAATGGTAAAAGAATGAAGAGTACAAAAGATGGAGATAATAACTAAACCCCAAAAACCCGAAAAATAAAGAACCCTCAAAACATAAACACAAAAAATTCTCTAAATGTGTTATGAGTTCTAATCTCTAATGGGTGTGTTTTTCTAAGGTTGCAAAAGAGTCTATTTATAGGCTAAATTCAAAGGTCAAATAATAATAAAATAATCTAAACTAATTAATGTTTGATTGAAACAAATAAACAGAGTTTAACTAGAAGATTACTTCTCAAATTTGACTAAAAATAGGAGTCATATTTAACACTTTGAATATTCAACCTTTCATCTGCGAAGTTTTGATTTTGTTTTGAATACTCAACCACTTCATCTTCTATGCTTCGATAATCAAATTAAAAATCTGGGAAATTGATAGCGATGTTAATTTACAAGCTATGAATAGACCAAAATCCCTATGTAAAGAGAACCAAGTTAATTTACAGACTAATTTAGTTCTAACAACATGAGTGTTGATGCTAAGATTGAGTTTCGTTTATCAGATTCGGAGTGACACTGTGTGTGCAAAAAAGTTTGAGGGGCTTGTGATACTTTCGGTTATTTTGAACTGAAGTATGATAATATGTCGACGAAAGTTCGAAAGGAAATATTTAAGTTGATAAAAGAACTGGTTGAAGTTGCAGTGGAAAGGAAACAAAAGAACACTAGTACCTGCCTTACCATGACTAGATTAGACCATTCGCTCATATGAAGGTTTTGAGCTTAAAGATGCCTCCAACTATGATTTTATTAAAAACTTTGCTCAATTTATTTTTCAACAAAAAATTCAATTGTAAAGACAATTTTAATTTTGAATTATTTTTAATGCTCTATCAATCAATCATTCAATAAATCTCTATTTTGTTCTGTTGGAATTAGACTTGTTACCCATTTAAACAAATAATATCAAATTAATAGCTAAATGAAATTCTCATTCAATGCATCGAGTCTTAGAGGCTGCCATACAATTATTCAAAAGTTAGGTTCTTATCTCATTTTTCGAGCAAATATTAATCAATTGATTAAATTTATTAGTCCATTATTAAATGATAAGGAAGATTTATAATAATGTGAAGTAGAATTTATTTTCTAAGGGCATGAATTAAATTGTATATTTTTATGATAGTAAAATGTAATTTTATTATTTTAATAGCTTATATCTTTACAATTTTAAAAGATTAAATCAAATTTTTATCATTTTGGGACCAAAGTTAAATTTTACCATCACTAATTTAAAATTTTATAAATTATAAATGAGCTAAAATAAAATTTTATGAGCTAAAAGAGAAAATTTTCATTTTAGGGGTCCCTTGCCTGCCCTTGATTAATGGTGCATTTCGACGTTAATCACTCTAAAATTAAGACAAACAACTCGTTAATCACTCTAAATAGGAGGCATTCATATTTTAGTCACCCTAAATTTTTTCGTTCAAATGGACCATTAACCTTCCGTTACCATTTAATGACAAAGCGATTAATTTGAACAATTTTTTTTTGAGTGACCAAATTAAAAAAAAATTAGGGTGACCAAAATAAGTTTGTTTGTTTATGAATTGACTGTTTTGTTTATTATTATATGATACATATATTTATTAAAAGCATAGTGATGAATTAACTCTCAATATTTATATGTTTTGTCAATTTGACCCTTATTTTTTTGAGTTAAATTTGACCATAAACCTTTTAAAAAGTAATCAAATCATTTTTTTAATAAAAATGTTGATTAAAATATCAATTTTTCAATGACACTGGCGGGGTACGTCAGTGGTACTCTAGGTATGCTTCATGCTGAAATGATATCATTTGTCTTATATGCCACGTCAATAATAATTTAATAATAATAAAATATTTAAAAAATAAAATTACTCAAAATTCAAAAAAAATAATATACAAATTTTAAAAATTAGCATGAAGTAGATGTGGCTTGCCATGTAAGTTGCTGCGTTTAAAAGTTTAACATTTTAGCCAATATTTTGGTTAAAAAAATAGCAATTTGACTCTTTTTGAAAGGTTGATGGTCAAATTCAACTCTTTTTTAAATATAAAGGTCAAATTTAGCTAAAAAAAGCTTAAATGAAAAATTAGCCCTTAAACTATAGTGCTTTTACCACTTCTCAGCCAAAATTTTTTTTAGTCAAAAGTATCACCTAAACTTTGATTTCGTTACAACTTTTGACATGAGGTATATTTAGATATTTTTATTTTATTCACTGTTTTTTTTCTTTCTTTCATTCACTCTTCTTCTGGCTCACAACCCTAGCCAACTTCTTCAATCTCTCTTCAAAGCAGAATATTTTATAATTTCATCACACAATTTTGCTCATATCGCTTCAGTTTTAAGGGAAACTCGTCACACAATTTCAAACATCTAGAAAATTTCCAATTCCATTACCTCTCACTTACGATCTGATTCAACCATTTTTAGTTTAAAATATAAATAGTAAAGTTTTTTCCAGGAAAAATTCAAAGCTAGCTTTTCATCTCCACGAGTTTTTAACAATAAAAAAGAAAAAAACACATTTATATGTTTATTTTATTTGCCCCCTATATATTTAATTTTTTTATTTAATAAAAAAAATCGCATATCACAATACACTTGGTTAGGATTCTTCTACAAAAGATTAACAGTTGAATAATCGAGTACTTTTTCAATTGATGAAATTTGAATATTCAACCACTTCATCTGCTTCTTCCTTGAGATCTTTGGAGTTTTGCTTTTGTTTTGAATATTCAACCACATGTGCAATGCTTGGATGATCAAATTAAAACTTTGGGAAGTTGATAGAGACGTTAATTTACAAGCTATAAATAGACCTAAATTCCTATGTTAAGAGAACCGAGTTAATTTACAGAATAATTTAGTTCAAGGAAACATTTCCTTAAGAGCATTAAAAAAAAGGGTTACCAACATGAGTGTTGATGCTCAGATTGAGTTCCCAGTCATTGAATTCCGTTCATCGGATTTGGAGCGAGGAACTGATGGGTGGCACCGATTGTGCAACAAAGTTAGAGAGGCTTGTGAGACTTTCGGTTGTTTTGAGGTGGTGTATGACACGATATCGACGGAAGTTCGAGAGGAGATGTTTAGGTTGATGAAAGAACTGGTTGAAGTCCCAGTGGAGAGGAAACAAAAGAACGTTCTTCCCCCGCCTAGCCATGGCTGGGTTGGACCAAGCACTTACGTTTCTTTGTTGTATGAAGGCTTTGGACTTGGAGATGTCTCCAATTATGATTCTGTTAAAAACTTTGCTCAACTTATGTGGCCTGAAGGTCACCCACGCTTTTGGTAACAACAATTCTTTGATTTTGATAATTTCTAGTTTGAGTTAAAGTTAAATTGAGTTGAGTTTAAATTCGGGTTAATCAAATCAATTTGTCTATATTTAGAATTGACAAATCTATTTTAGTGTATTAAAATAGATGTCCAAGATATGGTAGGAGATTATAAGTATTGATATTATATGAATAATTAGGTTAAATTTTGAATCCTAAATCACCCTGAATTGACTCTGATTAAGTTTAGCTTTGACTTTGACTCTGATTTTGGCTCTAATCTCATATTCAATATTTGAATAACCCTTACCACCTACAACTTAAAAAGGAATTTCATGGATTTGTTTCCTTTCCTTTCATTAATTTATTGGTCATTTTTTTAGGAATGATTTTTTTTAGTGAAAGAGGTTGTAGTAAGAAAATAGGAGAGAGGATTCTAATTTTTATATAGGTTGCCTCTTAAGAGTGGCTACGTGTATTAGTTCAAGAGTCAAGTTTTTATCTTTTTCACATAACATATTTGGATTTGAACTCATAACCATGAGTGAAGCTAAAACAATTTTTTAGGGAGGCCGAATGAAATTTTAATTTTTTATAGTTTATATTTTTATAATTTTTAAATGGTTAAATTGAATTTTTATAATTTTAAAAGGACCAAAGTGTAATTTTACCTTTACTAATTTAAAACTTTAAAATTTTTTAAAGAGCCTAAATAGTTTTTTCATTTTAGGGGGGCTGGGGCCCCTACCAGCCCCCTAGATTCGCCTATGCTTATAACATACTTAGAATTATAGATTTGGAATCTTACAAAATTTAGAATCTAACAAATCATTTCTGTTGTTTGATCTTTTGTCCCAGTGACACTGCACATACCATGGGAACACAATTGGAGGTGCTAAACAAGTTAATCTGGTTAATGCTAATTGATAGTTATGGATTAGAAGATGAGTCATTAAAGATGAACTACACAACGTTGATGCGGATGATGAAATACATGCCCCCTCCACCAGGGGAGTATGAGATAGGATTCTTTGCTCATACTGATAAACCTGTTAGCACATTAATTTGTGAGAATCAAATTTCAGGGTTAGAAATTGAGGTCAATGGTGGCCAATGGATCAGACTATCTAATTTATCTCCTTCTTCCTTTGTCTTCGTGGTTGGAGATCCTCTCAAGGTATGTTAATATTGTTTATATTTAATTTTTAATTTACTAAAAACTTAATTTATATGATCTATATAAATAAAATTTGAAATACAACAACTAAATTATTAAAATATCAGTTATATAAAAATTCATGAAACTTAACTAGTTCTTTGTTTTTTTTTTTTTTTTGTGTTGTTTGAGATTTTGAGAAAGAAAACTAAATGTAGATTCTTTTACTAATTTTGATTTTTACTATTTTTTTTATGAAAAAGATTAGAAACTTTGAATTTTTGTTTTTCCTCAAAAACCATTCGATATTCTCAAGTTTTCCCTTTCCCTTAATATTTTCTCTAACGTTTTGATTGAAAAAATTTGACTTTTTCACAATCATTGATTTTTTTTTTCTAAAAAAGAAGCACTGTAATTTTTTTTTATTTTGATAGAGTAAATTTTTCTTATCTAATTTAACATCACATGGCAAGTATAATTGTAACATTTTTATACCTGATTCTACTCTAGAAACTTGATATAGGGATATATTTGGTGTCAAAATAATATTAACAAAACACTAAGTAATTTTAACATTTAATGACTGAAGTCTAACATTTACAACCTATTAATATCATTACGAATGTTTGGAAACTTTACAAGTTAACCGATTGTACTTGAAAATAAATAAAATACAATTTTTATTCAAAATAGGGGGCAAGTATCAATACCAAAACATAAGGTATTATACCTATATCAAGGTATTTGTACCCCTGATAGGCATCGATATCAAAATCAGCTTCTGAACTCAAAAATTTTAAAAACTTTATGCAGTTATTGATACCTATGGCAAATTGACATTCTATTTTCAAAAACTCAATTCCAAACACTAGATATCAATACCAAACTTTTGGTATCGATACCTTAAGTCAATTTTGCTCAAAAACATTTGAAAATTTTGTTAAAATCCCCTGCAAAGAATTTGAATCATTTCAATATTTAAAATAAATTCAATTCAATCCAAAACATTCCAATTTCCACCACAATTACTACAGAATGATATCACAAATTCATGGATTTTTAAACTCTTAATAATAAACTCAATTCAATAGTATTAAAGTATTTCATTTGTGCACCAAACTAACTCAACTTCTCAAAGTTTGCATATTAGTCCCTTTCGCAAAAACTTACACCAAGTACCTATGTACATGCCATACTAATTCTAAAATTTATACATACCATTTTATCACTTGGGGGTGGTGATGAGATTGGATGTCCTCGACCTTGATAATAGCCCAATGAGATCAACTATACCTACTCGTTGGAAAACTAACGTGTTAAGTCTGTGAAGACTTAGTAAACATTTCAATATGTCAAAATCTACAACCAATAAAAATAAATCATATTTATTATATAAATACATACTTCATATCAATTTAATCCCTAATATTCAATACATTTACCACGGTTGTACTTGTTACTTACCGTAATCCTTTATTGATTTTAAGTGAATTTATGATAGTATAACTAAATGAAGACTAGCTGAATACTTAGGATACACAGAAGGGATAAATTAATGCATTTTTATGTATTTGATGTAACAATAAGCACATAGTGCATTTTTATATAAAACAATAAGCACCTTTTCCATGTATGAGTCATATTTTTACTTGGTAAGATTTCCTATTAGTCTTTCCTTGTTTTTCCACCTTTTCCATACATTCTCATAATTTTCTAATTTCATACTTTCACCACTACAATTTCTATACTCTTTCTATTTAGTTAATGTTTCTATTTAAAGTTTTCCTATTTAAGGAGTATTTTCTACTTTCTTATCGGGTCTAAATACTTTCTAATTTTATACTCAAAGTCCCTATTTATTCTATTTCAAAAATTCTCCACTAATTCCAAATCCAATCCATTACTATACCTAGCTTCGAGTCAAAACATGATTGTTACAATAATAATGTAAATGAATATTATTGGATTAACCTATTACTCCAAAAAGATGCAACAAAATCAAACACCAAAACAAGGGGAACAAACTCCAAAAAAGAAAACTTAGGCAGTCAATGCTAGACCCCAAGTCCCCATCAAACAAAAACACACCCCATTAATCTCACAGCTTCATGAAGAACTCATCCATCTTAGCTTCATGAAGCAACTCATCTCCGATTCACGAAACAAGCCCGTATAAATCCATAAACATTTGCCACCAATCCATAAAAGAACAACCCAAGCAAGAAATCATGAGTAGAGTGATGTCAACAATTACCATAAAATATTTTTGGATGTTTTTACATTAAATCTCTGGTTCAAATTTTGAATAACTTGTTTATCATGCTCATAATATATATTAGACTATTGACATTGAATGTGAATGCTTATCATAAAATTAATACTTATCAATATTGATTTTGAAAATTGAAGGCATGGAGTAATGGGAGATTGAAAGCAGTGAATCACAAAGTAATGATTAGAGGAGACAAAGATCGTTTTTCTATAGCAGCTTTTGTCATACCAAATAAGGGTACCGTAATCAAGACACCCAAGGAGCTTATAGATGAGCAACATCCTCGGGTTTTCAAGGACTTCGATTTCATGGAATTCTTCTCTTTTGCCTTTTCCGACCCAGAAAGGCGCTCTGATAGTGGCCAGTTGCTCAATGAATTTGCTGCTCTCTCACCACCAGTTTCCAATTAAAATCTTGCCCATTTCGACAAGTACAATCCCAGTTACAAATAATAAATTGTGTCCTATACTCAAGATCTGCATTCTCGTGTTGTATTACTATGTTGTGGTTAGTTATAATTGTGTGATTGTATGGTGCTACGGTTACTAAATCTATCGTGTAATTTAGTTCACTTATGTGTTCTTTTAACTTTCAAATAAATAAATAATAAATAAAGAGTCCAAAAAACTGTTCCATTTACTATTGTATGGAAATATTCTAGTTGACTTTCTTTATATCATTTTTTGTTTCCATTTAGGACAAATGAATTCATCATTTATTTTTCATATTGAGGAAATGAGAAAATTAAGATGCGAAAAATAAATCAAATCATAGGTAACAATTTAAGATTATATTCATCAATTTATTGAGAATAAATATGTTTTTTGGTTTGATACATTATAGAAAATAGATTTTTAATTTTTTTCAATTTTTTAATTAATGAAATTTTAATATTCAACCTCTTAATTTTATATTAAGTACCGTGTATATATATATAAATTTTGTTTAACCAAGTGCACCATCCTTGTTTTGCTTGGTTAAGTATATATTTATGTTCATGTGGAAGACGATTCAAGACAGCCATCCAAGTAATAAGACAATGTTTGTTTTGATGGAGAGAGGAAACATTATAAGTAAGTGAATGAGATGTATAGGAAGAAGGCATATAGGAAGATTGAAGCAGGCTTGGTAACACTGAACTCAGTGACATGTGGTGATTGGTAAACTAGAGAAAGGGAAAAGTGGTTGAAGATAAAGCTAAGCAAAATAAATAAATTGAGAGGATTTTAAAGAGAACTTTGAGAGTCAGAATTCTAAAGTGTCAAAAGTCCTTTAATCAATTGTGAAAGGCTCCTTCTTACAATGTCTCAAAAAATGAGAGTTACAAAGTTGGCAATTAATAGGAATAATGAAATAAATTTTATTTACAATGACATTAATGGTTAAGATGTGATGATGAAGAGTTTTTATTGGTGATGATAATGGTGAATAGTGAAAAAGAATTCGCTATATTTTTGAAAGAAGGGAAAAATAGTCAATGTTAGAGGACAACTTTTAACTACCTCCATATCCAATCTACCAAATTAAGCTCTCCAGAATATCCCAACAGTGAAAATAATCCAAGAATCTTGTCATATTCTGAGGTTATTTCCACTTCTTCTACTGTTGTGAAGCGGTACCATGTGAAACATTTTTTGCGGAACATCTCTTGAAACATAAGATGATGGTTGTTTTTGGATGGAAGTTGTTCCTGGATAATAGTTATTTTGACTTGTTCCAAATATAAATTATTCTCAACATAGTTATTCTCAATGTAGAGGTTGTTCTGAATAAAAGTTGTTCCTCAATAATGGCTTTTCTGAAAAACCACAATTGTTCTAAATATAGATTGTTCCAAACAATGGTTTTTCTAAACATAGCTACTTTTGAAACTGTGAAAATATATTAATGTCGGTAATGACAAAATATCAAAAAAATAAAAATAAAAAATAAATAACGAACACATAGATTTTATGTGGAAACCTTTTCGGGAAAAAACCACGGGCAGAGGAGAAGAAAATTCACTATATCGAATTCGAATGAATAAGAGAGGAATAGACTATGTCTATTTATAGGCTTGTAAAGCCATATTCTAGTAGGATTGAAACACCTTATCCTAATCAATATAAAATAGATGGAGTTTAATAAAGTTTAATAAACCTTATTCTAAAATAAAATAAAAGAAGTCTAGTTCTATTTGGATATTACTTTTATTTTATTTTCCATCGTATTTTATTTAAATAAGAATTTGGGTCACTTAATTCTAACAATCTCCACCTTGACACGAATTCTCAATGAACAAGTTCTTCATCGCGAACTTTCAATGAACAAGTTCTTCACCTCTTTCATAAAACCCCTTAAGGGTTTAACTTCAACAATGAACACCAACCAAGTCTCAGCAATGCTCAAACTTGGTTATAGGAAGTGACTTAGTCATCATATCTGCAGGATTTTCATGAGTACTAATTTTGCTCACAACAATATCACCACGAGCAATAATATCACGAACAAAATGATACCGAACATCAATGTGTTTTGTTCTCTCATGAAACATTTGATTTTTTGTAAGGAAGATGGCACTTTGACTGTCACAAAATACTGTACTGATTTGAAGGTCTTCATTGGGTTCACTAAATAGTCCCTTCAATCAAATAGCTTCTTTACAAGCCTCAGTAATCGCCATGTACTCAGCTTTAGTGGTAGACAAAGCAACTGTAGTTTGCAAAGTGGCTTTCCAACTAATTGCACAACCTCCAATTGTAAAGACATAACCTGTGAGAGATCTTCTTCTATCAAGGTCTCCAGCAAAATCAGCATCAACATACCCAATGACTCCATCTCTAGTTCTTCCAAACTGTAAGCAAACATCAGTAGTACCTCGTAAGTATCTTAAAATCCACTGAACTACTTTCCAATGTTCTTTACCAGGATTCGCCATGTATTTGCTAACTGCATTAACTGTATATGATAAATCTGGACGTGAACAAACCATAGCACACATGAGAGATCCCACTGCACTAGAGTATGGAACATGTGACATGTACTCAATCTCATCATCTGATTATGGAGACAAAGCTGATGAAAGTCTAAAATGAGCTGCTAAAGGGGTACTAACAGGCTTAGCACTCTACATATTGAACCTGCAAAGAACTTTCTCAATGTACCCTTTCTGACTTAGGTACAATTTACTTGCTTTTCTGTCTCTAAGAATTTCCATACAAAGTATTTTCTTTGCTGGTCCCAGATCTTTCATCTCAAAATTTTCACTTAGTTGGACTTTGACCTTTCTTATTTCTCCTTTATCTTTTGTTGCTATCAACATGTCATCAACATAAAGAAGTAGATATACAAAAGAACCATCATTGTTTTTCTTATAGTAAACACAACTGTCAAAGCTACTTCTTTTGAAATCATGAGAAGTTATAAAGGAATCAAACCTCTTTTACCACTGTCTTGGTGACTGTTTCAAACCGTAAAGGGACTTTTTCAAAAAACAAACATAGTCCTTGATAAATGATAAATTATACATATTTTTACATCATGCTTAGCTTAATTTCTGGATGAATTATCATTGAATTTGTGGAAATTGGTGCTCTTAATACTTCTATTTCATGTTTTATACTCAGGAGAGCATAAGGAAGAGAAAAGAACGAAAAACAGGTCAAAAACGGAGAAAATGGGCCAAAGTGTAAAAACAACATGGCTCAAGGATTCACCACACAACGTGCCACATAAAGTCCAACACGGCACAGCCCCGACAAGCACGGCTAGACCACACGGCCGTGCCACCATCAACAGGCCCACACACGGCCTCTTGTCGATCCACACAAGCGTGTACCTATCGTGAGATAGTTCAATTTCACTTGGAAAAGGATACTTAGGGGATAAGAAAGGCATTCCAAAACTCTATATAAAGACCCTAGGAGGCAACTTCAAGGATGTGCTTATTTCCTGCTAAGGGAGTGCCTTTTCTGCCACAAAAGAGTGCCATATTTCTGCCAACACAGAGAGTGAAAGCAAGGAATTACTCCAAAGGAAGCCGATTGATTCATCCCAGAAGCTGAACTCTACATCAAGACAGAGGATCTCCCTCCAATCCTTCAGGGGTTTTTGGGTTCTTTATGTTTTGTTATATTTATTCTTCTGAGGTGTTTTCTTTATTAAATATGAACTAAATCCCCCAAATACTTGAGGGGGATGAAACCTAAGACAGTCTTGTTATTATTTTATCTTGAGTTATATGATAAATACTTGAATTATTCTTAATTATGTGTTCTTAATTCTTGTTTTAATAATCCTAGGTATTAATTCAAGTATTGATGTGCTTATTCAGAGGAGCAAAAGTCCCTGTTTAAGAGTAGATCTAGCATAATTAAGTGGAGTTGCATGCAACCCTAGACATAGGGCGACATAAATCTGCCAGATTAGGGTCAAATCTAATAAGGGGATCCATAGATCGAGTTAATGCAAGATTAGGGGTTTTAACTAGAAAGAGATTTCAGTTAATCAACCTAGGATTAGTTGTTCTTATCCTCGACGGAGGTATTAACATAAGTTAGGGATCTCTACGGATCAATTCAAGTGAATAAATCCTCTAGCTCAAGAATTGATAACAAGTGAAGTCTAGGTGGATTCTTCCTTGAGTATTGCTCAAATCAATCAGTTTTTCCTAAATAGTTTTTTCTCCAATTTACTTTTTGTGCATTCATAGTTTAGTTTTAAAATTAGTTAGTTTCATAAAAACCCCTTTTATTTTTAGGTTAGATAATAGAAAGGAAGTTAGTATTAGTACTTTTGGTTCCCTTGGGTACGATATCTCTGTCTTGCCACTAAACTATACTACTGTTCGATAGGTGCGCTTGCCTTAAAGTCGTGATAAGAGTTGGTTTTTGGTGTGATCATTATTATAAATTTTATTACTTCATATCACACATATCAAGTTTTTGGCGCCGTTGCTGGGGAGCTGAAATATTAAGAACGCTCGATTTCTATTACTTTAGCCATATTTATTTTTATTTATTTCCAGCTTATTTTTATTTTTATTTTTATTTTACTGAAATTTTCTTTTCCTCTAGGTACCTCTAGTTTATGACTAGAAGGAACCCAGAAGGACCACTGCTATTCGATGAAGACTTGGAAGCGACAGTTTGCAGAACTCGTAGAGAGATCAAAAGAAGCCTACATTATCCAGAACAAGGACAAGAGCAAGAGCCAGAACCTACGGAAGAGATGGAAGCAAATTAGGACAATCTACCACCTTCCGCAATAGCCGCGCAACCAGTGAACCAAGATGATGCTCCTCGTACTATGTATGATTATGCTAAACCTAGTTTGGCTGGTGCTAAATCTAGTATTATTAGACCTACTATTGTTACAAATAATTTTGAATCAAAACCTAACACTATTCAGATGATACAGTAATTTGTGCAGTTTGATAGTTTGCAGGATGAAGATCCAAATTCACATATAGCCAACTTTTTGGAACTTTGTGATACTTTTAAAATTAATGGTGTTTCTGATGATGCCATTCGTCTAAGGCTATTTCCATTCTCTTTGAGAAATAAAGCCAAACGGTGGTTAAATTCTTTACCACGAGGCTCAATCACTACATGGGAGCATATGACAAAGAAATTTTTACTTAAATATTTTTCCCCAGCTAAAATAGCTAAATTGCAAAACGATATATCTTCTTTTGACAGATGGATCTAGAGACACTTTATGATGCCTGGGAGAGATACAAAGATCTATTGAGAAGGTGCCCTCATCATGGGTTACCTCTGTGGTTACAAGTTCAAACCTTTCATAACGGTTTGAATCCATCAACGAGGCAAATGATCGATGCAGCTGCCAGAGGAATAATCAATAACAAAACACCTGAAGTAGCCTATGAGTTTATAGAAGAGATGTCACTGAATAACTATCAGTGGCAAGTCATGAGGACAAAGCCGACAAAAGCTGTAAGAGTTTATAATATTGATACTGTCACCATGCTTACTAATCAGGTAGAACTTTTAAATAAAAAGTTTGATAATTTTGTTGGTTCTACGCAGGCACACCCAGTGATGCAGTGTGACGCAACCCAGGAAATATGTTCAATTCAGATTACTCCTCTTATGAACATGGCATGGAAACTGAGCAAACCAACTATATGGGTAACAATTCTAGACCTCAGAATAATCCTTATAGTAATACTTACAATGCAGGTTGGCGGAACCACCCCAATTTTTCATGGAGAGGACAAGGAAATCAAAGACAACAGCCTCCTCCGGGATTTCAACAGCCACCACCACAACAGGAGAAAAAGCCGAACCTTGAAGAGATGTTCACAAAATTTATGGTCGTGTCAGAAACACGTTTCCAAACACTGAAACGGCACTGAGGGACCAACAAGCATCCATTTAAGGACTTGAAACTCAAATAGGCCAGCTCGCCAAGCTAATCTCTGAAAGACCGCAAGGTGGGTTACTAAGCAACACTGAGACTAACCCTAAGGAGCAACTCAATGCCGTGGATACGATAGATGATGAGCGGTTAACCGAAACCAACCTAGAGCCATGCAAGGAGCCTGTGGTAAGTAACAGAAAGAATGAGGTAAGTTACAAAGATGAAATTGTCAAAGAGTGTAAACCACGTATCCCATACCCAAATGCGTTAAAGAATTACCGTACAGATGAGCAATTTGGTAAGTTTCTTAAACTCTTAAAGAAATTACACATTAACTTACCGTTTATTGAAGCTCTGTCACAGATGCCAAATGCCACTAAGTTTTTAAGAGAGCTATTGACAAACAAGCGGAAGCTAGATGAGAAATGTCATGAGGAGTTGAATGCAGTATGCTTAGCCATTGTACAGAATAAGCTACCCAACAAACTAAAAGATCCAGGGAGTTTTACTATTCCTTGTTTATTTGATAGCCTAGACACCAAAAAAGCCTTAGCTGATTTAGGGGCTAGTATAAATGTCATGCCTTATAAACTTTCTAAACAACTAGGTCTTGAAAAACCTAAGCAAACCAAGATGAGCATTCAACTGGCTGATAAAACTGTTAGGTTTCCTAAGGGAATAATTGAAGATGTGCTTGTCAAAATTGATAAATTTATATTCCCAGTTGACTTTGTTATTTTAGACATTGATAAGGATAACAATGTACCCTTAATTCTGGGGCGACCCTTTTTAGCAACTGCTATAACAATAATTGATTTAGGAACAGGTGAACTTACACTACATGCAGGTGATGACAAAGTTACTTTACAAACTCAAAACTCGATTAAGACTGTTGATAATAATATAATTACGAGTCCTTGTAAAAACACTAAACTCACCACCTAACCTTCTGTGCAGGATACACTCCACATAAAGGCAACCCAATCACAGACAAGTCCATCCAAGGGAGATGCACTTGAAAAGCGAATACGTCAGATCGAGGAACTAAATGAGTGGATCAACTATCATGAAAAGCCCAAAGTATGCCATACCAACCCAGAGCATCACCAAGACGACCCTCAGGTGAAAACGAATCAAATCAAGGTCGGAGATAAGGTAATATTAGGGGAAGATGATCCTCGAATCTTGAATTTAAAAGAACATACAAGTGACATACCCTTCCCCTATGGTACAGTAGAAATAAAACATGAGTCAATCGGCACTTTCAAGGTAAACCACACTTGACTCAAGTCTTATGTTGATAATAAAATTTTAAACAGGATAGAAGAATATCAACTCTTCAAGCCGCCGTGACCAAACAAACTTGAGCAAAGTCGAGCTTAGACTATAAACAAGCGCTTCTCGGGAGGCAATCCAAGCACTGACTTAGTAAATTATTTTATTTTAGCTTTCCAAATACATCAACTAACCCTTTGAATGTAGGATTTTTCGAGCCACACGGCCATGCCCACGGGCGTGCCTAAGGCCGTGTGGACACTACAAGCAGAGATACGGCAGTGCAATTTGGCTGTGTACAAGCAGGGTAAAATTTTTCTAACACATGGGCTTCGACAAATTGCCATGGCCATGCGATGTGGCCGTGGCCGAAACTGTCAAATCCACCACGGGCGTACGACACGCCCGTGCCTCAAGACCGTGGTCGAACCTGCCATTTCATACACTGGCGTGTGATCCCTTACATGGCCGTGGGGCCAAATCACTGTTACTTAATATTTATTTTTAATTTTCATTTTCTTTACTTTTTATTTCTCTTGTTCCTTTTATTTTACAATTAAATTCCTATCGTGTAATACTTGAACTTTACACAGTTATGATCAATTTCTCCAGTCACCCAAAATCATGAACTTCAAGTATTCCTTCTGATAAACGATAAATTATACATATTTTTACCTCATGTTTAGCCTAATTTCTAGATGAATTATTATTAATTTTGTGAGAATTGGTGCTCTTAACCCTTCTATTTCATGTTATATATTCAGGAGAGCATAGGGAAGAGAAAAGAACGAAAAACGGACCAGAAACAAAGAAAATGGGCCAAAGTGTGAAAATGACACGGCCCAAGAAGTCACTACACGGCTGTGCACACGGCCGTGCCACACAAGGTCCAACACGGCCCAGCCCCGACAAGCACGACCAGGCTACACGACCGTGCCACCTCAACAGGCCCGAACACGGCCCTTATCGAAACCACACGAGCGTGGCACACGGGCGTGTCCCTGTCGTAAGGAAGTGCAATATCACTCGGATTTGGATACTTAGAGGCTAAGAAAGGCATCCCAAAGCTCTATATAAAGACCCTAGGAGGCAACTCTAAAGGGGTACTCTTTTCTCCCAAAAAGGAGCGCCATATTTCTGCCAACACAAGGAGTGAAAGCAAGGAATTACTCCAAGGGAAGCCGATTGATTCATCCCAGAAGCTAGAATTCTACATTAAGATAGAGGATCTCCCTAAATTCCTTCAGGGGTTTTTGGGTTCTTTATGTTTTGTTATCTTATTTCTTCTGAGATATTTTCTTTATTAATTATGAACTAGACCTCTCAAATACTTGAGGGGGATGAAACCTAAGACAGATCTTGTTATTATTTTTCTTGAATTATATGATAAATACTTGAATTGTTCTTAATTATGTGTTCTTCATTCTTGAATTAATAATCCTAGGTATTACTTCAAGAAACCGATGTGCTTAGGCAGAGGAGCAAAAGTCCCTATTTTAAGAGTAGATCTACCATAATTAAGCGGAGTTGCATGCAACCCTAGACATAGGGCGACAAAAATCTACCAAATTAGGGTCAAACCTAATAGGGGGATCCATAGATCGAATTAATGCAACCTAGGGGTGTTAATTAATAAAGAAACTTTAGTTAACCACCTAGGATTAGTTGTTCTTATCCTCGACGGAGGTATTAACATAGGTTAAGGATCTCTACGGATCAAGTCAAGTGAAGAAATCATCTAGTTCAAGAAGTTAATAACAAGTGAAGTTTAGGTGGATTCTCCCTTGAGTATTGCTCATATCAATCAGCTTTTCCCGAAAGTTTTCCCAATTTACTTTTTGTGCAGTTTTAGTTAGTTTAGAATTAGTTTCAAACAACCTTCTTTTATTTTTAGGCTAGATAATAGAAAGGAAGTAAGTATTAGTACTTTTGGTTCCCTTGGGTATGATAACTCGGTCTTACCGCTAAACTATACTACTGTTTGATAGGTGCGCTTGCCTTTAAAATCGTGATATTAGTTAGTTTTTGGTGTGATCAGTTTTTATAAATTTTATTACTTAATATCGTGAGTATCACCTTCCTCCAAGACATCTTTCACAATTCAAGGGTTCCATCCAATATTCAGGGAGTTTTACTTCTCTCTCTAACTTATGATCTTGTGCTTCTATTGCTATTAATGTTATCTTTATACATTGAGGGCAATGTACAAATTAAATGTGGGGGGGAAACTCACTTTTATTCTTTATATTATCTTTAAAATCCCTGAAAATTGCTCTCAAATCTCGAATTCTCTGCATTAATCTCAATCTCCTATTAAGGATTAATTCTGATTGATTTATGATTTTTATTGATATGTTGAGAATTAAGACATAGGTGCTTATGCTTTGATTATTCAAACTTTAAAACACTAGGGAATCAAGCATGATAAGTTGAAATTTTTAAGAATTTAAATTTTTTTCTAGGTTATTTTCCCTAATTTTAAGTGTTATCTTGAGATTTGAAATTCGTAGGATTGACATCAAAAGCCATAATTCTGGTGAGATCTTTGAGCCTTTTGAGCATACATCCTTTCGTGCTCACTTTTATTGTTGTTTTGAGTGAGTCAATACTGATTTGTTATTCTAGAACTTGCTTCGATTATACATGCTAAGACCACATCATTGATTTGATATACTGAAATGATAAAGGCAGCTAGGATTAAACCCACTTACTCCATAAAAGCCTACCTCCATAAATTAACCTTTAGTGAACCCCATTGAGCCTAACAACCCATTTTTTGACTCACCCCTAATATTAACCTATAACCCGTTTTGTTGAATTCTATTCAATTATTTTGATCCCTATTTTTGTCGAGATTTGAGTTGAATCATTATCTAGCTTTGTTCTCTTTTTCCAGTTTGTAAATATTCAAAGTATGATATTTGATTTGTTCTTAAAAAAAGACAAAAAAAATGTATATACAGTTAATTCAGTTGTAATCTATAATAGTTCAATAGTTTTTACATATTTCTACAAGCTTCCAAATCCAGAACGGTGTCATCATAAGGCTTAGCTCTAGGAATATGTTCCAGTAATAGAGATTTTTCTAGCTAGATGATCTTTTAATTCAATCTCAATTTTAACCCTTTCTTTTTTCAGCTTGTGACAACACCCCTAACCAAAGCCCCATTACAACCGTTGAAAGACCTTTTGATCGATGTGTCATATCAATCTACAGTGGTGGAGATTTGATTTTCTTGTAAGCCTATGGTAATAACTTTTCAGGTTGACTAAAGAGTGCTTAATTCTTGAACCCTAAACACTTTGAGTGGATAGAGTGAATCTTTAGTGAGGATGTCAACTCTTGTTAATTTTGGATTGAAAAGTAATTACTTAAGAGAAGAGAGGAAACCCATGTTTCTGTGATAAAATTCTCAACTTAGAGTGTTTGGATCTTTAATGTTTTTCTGGTTGAATTGTCATTGTATGATTACTTGTGGATTAGTTTGAAACATTATTGATAAAGATTATGGGTTGAGAAGAATGATTCTTAATTGTGAGTTGAGATTTTGCTTGAGGACAAGCAAAGGCTTAAGTGTGGGGGTATTTGATAAATGATAAATTATACATATTTTTACCTCATGCTTAGCTTAATTTCTGGATGAATTATCATTGAATTTGTGGAAATTGGTGCTCTTAATACTTCTCTTTCATGTTTTATACTCAGGAGAGCACAAGGAAGAGAAAAGAACGAAAAACGGGCCGAAAACGGAGAAAATGGGCCAAAGTGTAAAAACAACACGGCCCAAGGATTCACCACACGGCCGTGCCACATAAAGTCCAACACGGCCCAGCCCCGACAAGCACGGCCAGACCACACGGCCGTGCCACCATCAACAGGCCCACACACGGCCTCTTGTCGAGACACGGGCGTGTACCTGTCGTGAGATAGTTCAATTTCACTTGGAAAATGATACTTAGGGGATAAGAAAGGCATTTCAAAACTCTATATAAAGACCCTAGGAGGCAACTTCAAGGGTGTGCTTATTTCCTGCTAAGGGAGTGCCTTTTCTCCCACAAAAGAGTGCCATATTTCTGCCAACACAGAGAGTGAAAGCAAGTAATTACTCTAAAGGAAGCCGATTGATTCATCCCAGAAGCTGAACTCTACATCAAGACAGAGGATCTCCCTCCAATCCTTCAAGGGTTTTTGGGTTCTTTATGTTTTGTTATATTTATTCTTCTGAGATGTTTTCTTTATTAAATATGAACTAAATCCCCCAAATACTTGAGGGGGATGAAACCTAAGATAGATCTTGTTATTATTTTATCTTGAGTTATATGATAAATACTTGAATTGTTCTTAATTATGTGTTCTTAATTCTTGTTTTAATAATCCTAGGAATTAATTCAAGTATTGATGTGCTTATTCAGAGGAGCAAAAGTCCCTGTTTAAGAGTAGATCTAGCATAATTAAGCGGAGTTGCATGCAACCCTAGACATAGGGCGACATAAATCTGTCAGATTAGGGTCAAACCTAATAAGGGGATCTGTAGATCGAGTTAATGCAAGACTAGGGGTTTTAACTAGAAAGAGATTTCAGTTAATCAACCTAGGATTAGTTGTTCTTATCCTCGACAGAGGTATTAACATAAGTTAGGGATCTCTACGGATCAATTCAAGTGAAGAAATCGTCTAGCTCAAGAATTGATAACAAGTGAAGTCTAGGTGGATTCTCCCTTGAGTATTGCTCAAATCAATCAGTTTTTCCTAAAGAGTTTTTTCCCTAATTTACTTTTTGTGCATTCATAGTTTAGTTTTAGAATTAGTTAGTTTCATAAAAACCCCTTTTATTTTTAGGTTAGATAATAGAAAGGAAGTTAGTATTAGTACTTTTGGTTCCATTGGGTATGATATCTCGGTCTTGCCACTAAACTATACTACTGTTCGATAGGTGCGCTTACCTTAAAGTCGTGATAAGAGTTAGTTTTTGGTGCGATCATTATTATAAATTTTATTACTTCATATCACGCATATCAGTCCTCTTTTTCTGAGACTATAAAACCCTCTGGTTGTTGCATGTAAATATCCTCCTCAAGTTCTCCATGCAAAAATGCAGTTTTAACATCTAACTGCTCAAGCTCCAAATCATGTATGGCCACAATACCAAGCAAAGCTCGAATCAAACTATGCTTCACAACTGGGGAGAACACATCTGTGAAGTCCACTCCTGGAATTTGATTGTAACCCTTTGCAATAAGCCTTGCTTTATATTTGGGTTCTTCAACTCCTAGAGCCCGTTCTTTCTTTTTATACACCCATTTACGACGAACAACCTTTTTACCTTTAGAAAGTTTTACAAGATCCCATGTTTTATTTTTGTGGAGTGATTCCATCTCTTCTTGCATAGCAAACATCCACTTTTTTGAGTCTTCACAACTAACCGCCTCAGAATAATTAGATGGCTCTTGATTTGCATCTATACCTTCAGCCACATTTAAAGTATAAGCAACTAGATCAGCCTCAGCATACTTCTTTGGAGGTTTAATTTCTCTTCTAGTTCTGTTTTTGGCGATAGGGTATTGTGGTGAAGAAGCAACTCTATTCTCAATTTATGTACTGGCTTGAGGAGTCAACTCTGTATTAATCTGATGCTCCACCTGCTTTTGATTTTCTTTATTGGAAGAATCTTTAAGAGAGAAGTTAGGTAGCATAGCAGTTTCATCAAAAACAACATCTCTGCTAATCACAACTTTTCTATTTTCAGGACAGCATCTTATACCCTTGTACACCAGCTTTATAACTAAGAAAAACACATTTAATGGCTCTCGGTTCTAATTTTCCATTATCAACATGAGCATACGTAGGACACCCAAAGATCTTTAAATCAAAATAAATAGCAAGATTACCAGACCATACCTCTTGTGGAGTCTTTTTCTCAATGGCAATGGATGGAGATCGGTTGATTAAAAAACATGCAGTAGAGGCTGCTTCGGCCCAGAATGACTTTGGTAAGTTGGCATTTGACAACATACATCGAACCTTCTCCATGATCATTCTATTCATTTGTTCTGCAACACCATTTTGCTGTGGAGTATGACGAACTGTCAAGTGTCTCACGACCCCTTCTGACTTGCAAAGTTTATTAAACTCATCAGAACAGAACTCTAGGCCATTGTCTGTGCGGAGATGTTTTATTTATTTTCCCATCTATTTTTCAATCATAGTTTTCTAAGACTTAAATGCAGAAAACACATCGCTTTTCTGCTTCAAGAAGAACGCCCATACTTTTCTGGAAAAATCATCAATAAAAGTTAGCATATTGATATGCTCGCGATATTAAGTAATAAAATTTATAAAAACTGATCACACCAAAAACTAACTAATATCACGATTTTAAAGGCAAGCGCACCTATCGAACAGTAGTATAGTTTAGCGGCAAGACTGAGTTATCGTACCCAAGGGAGCCAAAAGTACTAATACTTACTTCCTTTCTATTATCTAGCCTAAAAATAAAAGAGGATTGGTTGAAACTAATTCTAAAACTAACTAAAAGTGCACAAAAAGTAAATAGGGGAAAACTTTAGGGAAAAACTAATTGATATGAGCAATACTTAAGGGAGAATCCACCTAGACTTCACTTGCTATTAAGTTCTTGAACTAGATGATGTTTTTACTTGACTTGATCCGTAGAGATCCCTAACCTATGTTAATACCTCTTTCGAGGATAAGAACAACTAATCCTAGGTGGTTAATTAAAGTTTTCTTATTAATTAACACCCCTAGGTTGCATTAATTCGATCTATGGATCCCCTATTAGGTTTGACCCTAATCCGGCAGATTTATGTTGCCCTATGTCTAGGGTTGCATGCAACTCCGCTTAATTATGGTAGATCTACTCTTAAAATAGGGACTTTTGCTCCTCTGCCTAAGCACATCAAGTTCTTGAAGTAATACCTAGGATTATTAAATCAAGAATGAAGAACACATAATTAAGAACAATTCAAGTATTTATCAAAAATTCAAGAATAAATAATAACAAGATCTGTCTTAGGTTTCATCCCCCTCAAGTATTTGAGGGGTTTAGTTAATAATAAGGAAAGAAAACATCTCAGAAGAATTAAGATAACAAAATATAAAGAACCCAAAAACCCCTGAAGGAATTTAGGGAGATCCTCAGTCTTGATGTAGAACTCTGGCTTCTGGGATGAATCAATCGGCTTCCCTTGGAGTAATCCCTTGCTTTCACTCCTTGTGTTGGCAGAATTATGGCGCTCTTTCTTGAGAGAAAAGAGTATATCTTTAGAGTTGCCTCCTGGGGTCTTTATATAGAGTTTAGAATGGCTTTCTTAGCCCCTAAATATCCAAATTCGAGTGAAATTCCTCTTCCTCACGACAGGGACACGCCCGTGTGCCACGCTTGTGTGCCACGACAAGAGGCCGTGTGAGAGTATATCGATGGAGGCACGACCGTGTAGCCTGGCCATACTTGTCAGGGGCTGGACCGTGTGATCTTCATGTGGCACGGCCGTGGCAGCTGACTTCTTGGGTCGTGTCATTTTCACAATTTGGTCCATTTTCTCTGTTTTTAGTCCATTTTCTGTTCTTTTCTCTTCCCTATGCTCTCTTGAGTAGAAGATATGAAAAAGAAAGATTAAGAGCACCAATTCTCACAAAATTAATGATAATCCACCCAGAAATTAAGCTAAACATGGGGTAAAAATATGTATAATTTATCGTTTATCACATATAATTAGCTCCACCTCTCGAAGGCACTCTGGATGGCCTCCACAGATCAGAATGAATATACTCTAATGTTCCTTCGTGTTATGGATTCCTCTGATGAATCGAACTCTCTTTTGCTTCCCAAAAATGCAATGCTCACAGAACTTCATTTTGCAAATTCCTTTTCCATCAAGAAGTCCTCTTTTGCTCAATTCTGCCATACCATTCTCACTCATATGCCCTAGGCGCATATGCCAAAGTTTAGTATTATCATCGTCTGACAAGGAAGAGGAGGCGATAGCTGCATCACCAGTAACAGGAGAACCTTGCAGAATAGATGACTTGGCAGTCTTTCTTTGCCCTTTCATCACAACGAGGGAACCTTTAGAAATCTTCAAAACCCTACTTTCAGCTGTGTATTTGTACCATTTTGAATCAAGAGTACTTAATGAAATTAAATTTCTCTTCAATTTTGGAACATGTCGTACGTCACTAAGTGTTCTGACAACTCCATCAAACATCTTAACTTTAATCGTTCCAACACCTACGATTTTACACGAAGCATTATTTCCCATCAAAATAACACCTTCAGACACTATTTCGTAATTTGTAAACCAATATCTATTGGGACTCATGTGGAAGGTGTAGCCCGAATCAAGGATCCACTCCTTGCTCACTTTAGAATTGATGACTGAAGCGACTAGAAGTTCACCATCGTTGTAGTCTTCTACAACATCAGCTTCACCGGAATTTTCTGGTTGTTTTCCCTTTTGATTCGCAGCCTCCCTTTTGATCTTATTCTGTAGCTTATAGCACTCAGATTTAATGTGCCCTTTCTTCTTACAGAAGTTACAAGTTTTACCTCTGTTTGAAGACTTTGATCTACCCTTAGATTTACCGCGAGGATTTTGTTCTCGTGTCCTTCCACGATCATCATCAGCATTCCGATCTTGCCTTCCACGAACAATGAGACCCTCACCCTGAGAGTCAATTTTAACCACAAGATGCTTCATCTTATCATACGAGGTTAAAGAATCATAAACCTCATTGACTGTGAGAGACTCGCAGCTATATAAAATCATGTCTCTAAAGGTTGAATAAGACGATGGCAACGAACAAAGGACAATCAACCCTAGATCTTCCTTATCATACTGAACCTCCATGGCCTCCAAGTTTGAGAGAATTTCTTTAAACACTGTTAAGTGTCCGTGCACAGATGCACCTTCCTTCAAACGATAAGTATAAAGACGTTGCTTCATATGCAGCTTGCTGGTAAGAGTTTTCGACATGCATATTTGTTCCAGCTTTTTCCATAATCCAGCGGCGGTTTTCTCCTTTAGCACATCTTGCAAAATTTCGTTAGACAAATGCAGATGTAACTGTGTTAATGCCTTTCGATCCTTACGCTTCTTCTTTTCATCCGTTAATGTTGAAGGCATCTTATCTATCCCTAGCAGGGCTTCCTCTAGATCCATCTGCGCAAGAACTGCTTGCATATTAATCTGCCACAACGCAAATCAGGTGTTGCGATCCAACATTGGAATTTCATACTTCAAAGACGCCATTACCGTGATCGAGATGAAAAAACTCGGAAGCTTTGATACTAATTTGTGAAAATATATTAATGTCGGTAATGAAAAAATATCAAAAAAATAAAAATAAAAAATAAATAAAGAACACACAGATTTTACGTGAAAACCCTTTCGGGAAAAAACCACAGGCAGAGGAGAAGAAAATTCACTATGTCGGATTCGAATGAATACAAGAGGAATAGACTATGTCTATTTATAGGCTTGTAAAGCCATATTCTAGTAGGATTGAAACACCTTATCCTAATCAATATAAAATAGATGGAGTTTAATAAGGTTTAAAAAACCTTATCCTAAAATAAAATAAAAGAAGTCTAGTTCTATTTGGATATTACTTTTATTTTATTTTCCATCGTATTTTATTTAAATAAGAATTTGGGTCACTTAATTCTAACAGAAACGTCATTATTCTAAACAATAGCTGTTATGAACTTTAGCTATTACGGACTGTTTTTAATGGATTTTATAATTTTTATTTATTTATTTTTGTCTATTTGTTTGGTGTAACAGACCAATTTAGCCCGAGACCAAACAAACCAAACCAAAAAAATAAATTAAAGTCCAATAAAAACTAAATAATAGTCCATTTACAATATGGCCCATATAAAAAAACCCTAATCCAAAGTTACAAGCTCAATAGCCTAAAACATCTTTTTAGAAAAAAAGAAACCCTAGCCCCTGGACCCTGGCGCATTACATCAACATGTCACCACTGCTCCACCGCCAACTGCTACTGTCATCAACCACCCCCTACAAAAAAGAAAAAAAATGAAGAAAAGACAGGAGCAAATGAATAGTAGAAAAAAATGAAAAAAAATATGTAACGTGGCTATAAAAGCCACAAAAAAAACATGTATAAAAAGAGAAATTGATAGGAAAAATGATAAACGTTAAATTATACATATGTTTACCCCATGTTTAACCTATATTTTGGATGGATTCTTATCAATTTTGTGAGAATTGGTGCTCTTAATCCTTCCTTTTCATATCTTATACTCAGGAGAGCATAGGGAAGAAGAAAAAACAAAAAACGGGCCAAAACAATGAAAAATGGGCCAAAATGTGCAAACAACACGGGCAAAGAAATGCCACACGGCTGTGCCACACGGGCATGCCACATGAAGATCACACGGTCAGGCCCCCGACAAGCACGGCCAGGCCACATGGCCGTGCCTCCACCGATAAAATCACACGGCCTCTGTCGAAGTCACATGGGCGTGGCACATGGGCATGTTCTAGTCGTGAGGAAGGGGAATTTCACTCAAATTGGGATGCTTAGAGGCTAAGAAAGGCCCCCCAAAAGCTCTATATAAAGACCCCATGAGGCAACAACTGGGGGATACTTTTTAGAGATACGAATAGAAGCAAGGGATTACTCCAAAGGAGAAAGCTGATTGATTCATCTCAGAAGTTGGAATTCTGCAGCAACATAGAGGATCTCCCTAAATTCCTTCAGGGGTTTTTGGTTTCTTTTATGTTTTGTTATTTTATATCTTCTGTGATGTTTCTTTTCTTTATTATGAACTAAACCTCTCAAATACTTGAGGGGGATGAAACCTAAGACAGATCTTGTTATTTATTCTTGATTTATTTGATAAATACTTGAATTGTTCTTAATTATGCATTCTTCATTCTTGATTTAATAATCCTAGATATTATTTCAAGAAATAGATGTGCTTAGAGCAGAGGAGCAAAAGTTCCTGTGATAAGAGTAGATCTACCATAATTAAGCGGAGTTGCATACAACCCTAGACATAGGGCGACATAAATCTGCCGGATTAGGGTCAAACCTAATATGGGGAGCCATAGATCGAATTAATGCAACCTAGGGAGTTAATTAATAAGGGAATTTTAATTAACAACTTAGGCCTAGTTGCTCTACGCCTCGACGGAGGGTTTAGTATAAGTTAGGAATCTCTACGGATCAAGTCAAGTAAAGAAATCATATAGTTCAAGAAAATAATAACAAGTGAAGTCTAGGTGGATTCTCCATTGAGTATTGCCCATATCAATCAGTTTTTTCCCTAAAAGTTTTCCCAATTTACTCTTTACACTTTCTTAGTTAGTTTTAGAATTAGTTTAAACAACCCTATTTTATTTTTAGGCTAGATAATAGAAAGGAAGTAAGTACTAGTACTTTTGGTTCCCTTGGGTACGATAACTCGGTCTAGCCACTAAGCTATACTACTGTTCGACAGGTGTGCTTGCCTCAACGTCGTGATATTAGTTAGTTTTGGTGTGATCAAGTTCTTTATAAATTTTATTACTTCATATCAAGCATATCAAGTTTTTGGCGCCGTTGCCGGGGAACTAAAATATTATGAAAACTCGATTTCTATTACTTTGCCATTACTATATATATATTTTTTCTTTTATCTTTATTTTCAGTTTTTATTTATTTATTTTCTTTTAAATTTTTGAGTTTTTCTTTGCTTTTTCTTTTCAGGTATTTTTAGTTTATGACTAGAAACAACCCAACAGGACCACTACTTTTTGACGAAGATCTAGAAGTGACAATTCGCAGAAATCGCAGAGAGATTAGACGTGGTCTACATTATCCTAAACAAGAACCTGATCAAGAGCTAGAACCTACAGAAGAGATGGAAGCAAATCAAAACGTTCCACCACCTCCCGCAATAGTCGCGCCTCTAGCAAATCAAGAAGAAGCTCATCGCACTATGTATGATTATGCTAAACCTAGTTTGGCTGGTACCCAAACTAGCATTCTTAGACCTACTATTGCTGCTAATAATTTTGGGTTAAAGCCTAACACTATTCAGATGATACAGCAATTGGTGCAGTTTGATGGTTTACAGAATGAAGATCCAAACTCAATCATAGCCAATTTCTTGGAACTTTGTGATACCATCAAAATAAATGGCATTTCTGATGATGCCATTCGATTGAGGCTATTTCCATTCTCTTTGAGAAATAAAGCCAAACAGTGGTTAAATTCTTTACCACGAGGCTCAATTACCACATGGGAGCAGATGACCGAAAAATTTTTACTCAAATATTTTCCTCCAGCTAAAACAGCCAAATTACGAAACGATATTTCTTCTTTTGTGTAGATGGATTTAGAAACACTATACGATGCATGGGAGAGATACAAAGATCTTTGGAGAAGGTGCCCTCATCATGGTCTACCTTTGTGGCTACAAGTTCAAACCTTCCACAATGGTTTAAACCCGTCAACCAGACAAATGATCGATGCAGCTGCAGGAGGGACGATCAATAATAAAACACCTGAAGCAGCTTATGAATTTATTGAAGAGATGTCATTGAATAATTATCAGAGGCAAGTCATGAGGACAAAGCCAACAAAAGCTGCAGGAGTTTATAATATTGATGCTGTCACCATGCTTACTAACCAAGTAGAACTTTTAAATAAAAAGTTTGATAATTTTGTTAGTTCTACGCAGGCACAACCAGTGATGCAATGCGACGCGACTCAAGGAAACATGTTCAATCCAGATTTCGCATCCTATAGACACAACATGGAAACTGAACAAGCCAACTATATGGGTAACAATTCTAGACCTCAAAATAACCCTTATAGTAATAATTATAATGCAGGTTGGAGAAATCACCCAAAATTTTCACGGGGAGGACAAGGAAATCAAAGACAACAACCCCCTCAGGGATTTCAGCAACCACCACCGCAACATGAGAAGGAGCCAAATCTTGAAGAGATGTTTACCAAATTTATGGCTGCATCAGAAACCTGTTTTTAAAGCACTGAAACGGCACTGAAAAATCAACAAGCATCAATTCAAGGGCTTGAAAACCAAATTGGTCAACTTGCCAAATTAATTTCAGAAAGACCACAAGGAGGATTACCAAGTAACACTGAGCTAAATCCCAGAGAACATGTCAAGGCGATTACTTTAAGAGATGGAAAGGTCCTAGCCGAACCAGAAAAGAAAACTATCCCAGAACTTTCAGAAGAAAAGGCAGCAGAACCCAAGGACAACACTCCACCACCACTCAAGGAATACAAACCGCGCATCCCATATCCGTCAAAATTGAAGAAAGACCATACAGACACTCAATTCGGTAAGTTCCTTGAACTTTTTAAACAATTACATATTAACTTACCTTTTGTTGAAGCGATTTCACAGATGCCGAAGTATGCAAAGTTCCTTAAAGAACTTCTGACAAATAAAAGGAAGTTGGAAGAATTGGCCACAGTAGAACTCAACGAGGAATGCTCAGGTATTCTCCAAAATAAACTGCCAGCAAAACTGAAAGATCCAGGGAGTTTTACTATCCCTTGTCTGATTGATAGTTTACTTATTAATAAAGCTTTAGCTGATTTAGGTGCTAACATTAATCTCATGCCTTACAAAATGTTCAAACAACTAGGTCTCGGAGAACCCAAGCCCATTAGGATGAGTATTCAATTAGCCGATAGATCTGTTAAATATCCTAAGGGAATCATTGAAGATGTGCTAGTGAAGGTAGATAAATTTATATTCCCTGTTGATTTTGTTGTGCTTGACATGGATGAGGATATTGAAGTACCTTTAATTTTGGGACGACCATTTTTAGCCATTGCTAGAGCTGTTATTGATGTAGGGGATGGCAAATTAGTACTTAGAGTTGGCGAGGAAGAAGTTGTCTTTAAAATCTATGATGCCATGAGATTCTCTAAAGAACAAGACGATTCATGTTATTTTGTTGATATTATTGACTATTTTGTTCAAGATAATTTCCAAGAACTTTCTCTCACAGACACGTTGGAACTATGTCTTGTTCAAGGTGGGGGGAACGATGAATCCACACCCTAAATCGATGAAGTAAGGAAAGAATTGGATTCTAATGAAATCATCGCTAGGCACATAAGTTATGAAAATTTAAAGATGAGTGATGAATTGAGACAGAAACCTTCCATTACTGAATCCCCTAAATTAAAACTAAAACAACTGCCAGATCATTTAGAATATGCCTTTTTAGGGGAAGAATCAACTTTACCAGTTATTATTACATCCGATTTAAGCATTACAGAGAAAGAGGAACTACTCCATGTGTTAAGAGAACACAGAGGTGCTATAGCTTGGAAAATTTCAGATATCAAGGGAATTAATCCTTCTTTCTGCACCCACAAAATTTTAATGGAGGACGAATTCAAACCATCAGTGCAAGCCTAGGGACGATTGGATCCCAATATGAAAGAAGTTGTAAAAGCTGAGGTAATTAAACTTCTAGATGCATGTATTATTTATCCTATTTCTGACAGTTCTTGGGTAAGCCCTGTGCAGGTTGTTCCTAAGAAAGGTGGATTGACTGTGGTGTCTAATGATAAGGAAGAGTTAATACCTACAAGAATAGTCACAGGATGGAGAGTCTGCATTGATTACAGGAAGCTGAATGACGCCACTCGAAAAGATCATTTCCCTTTGCCATTTATTAATTAGATGTTGGAAAGATTGTCAGGTCATATGTATTATTGTTTCCTAGATGGCCTCTTTGGTTACTTCCAGATCCCGATAGCTCCAGAAGATCAGGAGAAAACAACATTCACATGCCCATATGGTACGCTTGCTTATTGTAGAATGCCTTTTGGTTTATGTAACGCTCCTGCTACTTTTCAGCGATGCATGCTAGCTATCTTCAATGAATTCATGGAAGACATCATGGAGGTATTTATGGATGATTTCTCAGTTTTTGGTAATTCTTTCCAACTTTGTCTTAATAATCTAGAACGTGTTTTGATAAGATGTGAAGAGACAAATTTAGTGCTAAACTGGGAAAAATGCCACTTTATGGTTCAATAGGGTATTGTTTTAGGACATAAAATTTCTAGTAAAGGGATAGAGGTAGATAAAGCAAAAATTGAAACTATTGAAAAACTACCTTCTCCTAATTCAGTTAAGGCTATAAGAAGCTTTTTAGGACACGCCGGTTTTTATCGTAGATTCATTAAAGACTTTTCTAAAATAGCTAAGCCTTTAACTAAATTACTAGAAAAAGACGTACCCTTTAACTTTGACCAAGAATGTCTGGAATCTTTCAACAACCTTAAGGAAAAGTTAGTCAACGCCCCGATTATAATTTCACCTGATTGGAATCTACCTTTTGAACTAATGTGCGATGCAAGTGATTTCGCAGTAGGTGCAGTTTTGGGACAGCGAAGGGACAAGCACTTCCAGTTGATTTATTACGCTAGCAGTACCTTGACAACTGCTCAACCAAATTACACGACCACAGAGAAAGAATTGCTAGCTGTTATTTTTGCATTTGACAAATTTAGATCTTATTTAATTTTGTCAAAAGTCGTTGTTTATACTGATCATTCAGCTCTTTGCTACCTCTTAACCAAAACTGATACAAAACCTTGATTAATAAGATAGATTTTACTGTTACAGGAATTCGACTTGGAAATAAAGGACAAGAAAGGAGCTGAAAACTTGGCAGCAGATCACCTCTCAAGATTAGAAGACGCACAGCCCAAATATCTCGACAAGATGAACAATTTGTTCCCTGAGGAACAACTCCTAGCCTTAGCAGATACGACAGTTCCTTGGTTTGCTGATTTTGCAAATTATTTAGCAGCTAACATAACCCCAAAAGGGCTAACCCATCAGCAAAAGAAGCGATTCTTCGCTGATGTGAAAAACTTCTTTTGGGAAAATCCTTTCCTTTTTCGAATTTGTACAGATCAGGTTATATGAAGATGCTTTAATGACACAGAAGCATATCAAATTTTAAATCACTGCCACTCAGGACCCACAGGAGGACATCACAGCGGAACTAGAACTACTCATAAGGTACTTGAATCAAGCTTTTACTGGCCTACACTTTTCAGATATGCCAACAGGTATGTGACCTCTTGTGATAAATGCCAACGAACAGGTAATATCTTTCAGCATAATGAAATGCCTCAGAACTATATACTTTCATGTGAAATATTTGATGTATGGGGTATGGATTTCATAGGTCCGTTCACTAATTCATTTGGGAATAAATACATACTAGTAGCAGTAGATTACATGTCAAAATGGGTAGAAGCCCAAGCTTTACCTACAAATGATGCTAGGGTGGTAGTACGCTTCTTGAAAAGTTTCTCGATTTGGAACACCTAAGATAATTATTAGTGATAGGGGTACACATTTTTGCAATACCCAATTTGAAAAAATCTTGAAAAGGTATGGAGTGCACCATAGAACAGCCACCCCTTATCACCCACAAACTAGTGGCCAAGTCGAAGTAACAAATAGGGAACTAAAACGCATTCTAGAGAAAACAATAGAAACAAATAGGAAAGACTAGTCAAGAAAGTTAGATGATGCATTATGGGCTTATAGAACTACTTTTAAAACACCCATAGGAACATCTCCCTATAGACTTGTTTATGGAAAAAACTGCCATCTACCATTTGAACTTGAACATAAAGCATTCTGGGCTATAAAATTTCTAAACCTTGATTTGAAGAGTGCAGGTGAGAAGAGATTAATGCAGTTGAATGAACTAGATGAATGGCGCTTCAATGCTTACGAGAACTCGCGACTATATAAGGAAGCCATGAAGCGACGCCATGACAAAAGGCTGAAAGACCCTAAGCAGTTCAAAACAGGTGATCTCGTCTTACTTTACAACTCAAGGCTGAAACTATTCCCTAGAAAACTCAAGTCAAGGTGGTCAGGTCCATTCACTGTTCTAAATGTCTTTCATAGAGCACCATTGAGGTAACTCACCCTAACCACGGTACTTTCAAGGTAAATGGCCATAGGCTTAAACATTATAAAGGCGAGAATTTTACAGAAAACAGGGAGGAGCTTCGGCTCCACCACACCCCCTTCTTGACACATCTAGGTAGAGTTGACCTTAGACTCTAAATAAGCGCTTCTCGGGAGGCAACTCGAGCACTAACTTAGTAACTTTCTTTTTCTTTAAAATTTTTTAGTATTTTTCATGCATAAACTAACTTTTTGAATCCAGAAATTTAGGCCCACACGGCCAGACACACGGGTGTGCCTTAGGCCATGCGCACACTTAAAACAGGGGCACGGTCGTGCACCAAGACCGTGTACAAACAAAGTAAAATTTTCCCAAAACACGGGCCATCGATAAATCCCCACGGCCGTGCGATATGGCCGTGGCGACCTTACGAATTCCACACGGGCTATCAACAATGGCCCACGGCCCTGCGACATGGCCGTGGCAACCCTGCAGTATCAACACGGGCTTACACAAATCCCCACGTCTATGTCCTTAGCCCGTGGAAGACACTGTCAAATTTCACACGCCCGTGGCACATAACCGTGTGAGTAACGTAGACCTGATCTCCCACGGCCGTGGGAACCAACCACACGGGCGTGCTCATCGGAACCAGGCACGCTATAAAGATCGATTTTTAAAAAACACGGGCTAGACACGACTCACACGGGCGTGCGACATGCCCGTGTGACCCAAAATGTATAAATAGAGGGGCCATTTTTAACCTTCCCTTTCACTCAAACCCTAGAATTTTCACCCAAAATCCCCTTAACCACCGTGAGCACCGCCACCATCCTCAAAACTACCATCAAACTCGAAAATAACCACCACACGCCCGTGTAATAGCATCCCACAACTGTGCAAGCCCGTAATTGGTTCTATTTTCTCATTTTTCTCATTTATTTTTTATCCTATTTCATTTCTTTAAATATTTATTTATTTTTACTTTAGTTTAGTTGTTGATTCAAGCATGGAACTAGGAAATATAGGATGAATATTCTAGAATAATATAGAATCAATTAGGATTAAATGCCACTTAATTTTATTTTTGCTTCCCATTTAGATTTCATTTTATTTTGCCACTTGGACACATATTTGCATGCCATCTTTATCATAATTTTACTATATATACACCAGTAGTTCTTAGTTTTCTTACAAGATTTTAACATGATTAGATTCTACTGTTTAGGTTAGTCCTCATTTGTTATTTTAAGAACATTGTCATTTTATTTTATTTTGTTTATCTAGTTTAAATCTAATTTTATTTATTTATTTAGGACTAATGCTTTTGTTATTTCAGATACTATGTCATCTTCACGTGCCAGAAAAGCTGCTTTCCCTGCCTTCAAAAAACGAAAGGGACCCGGGAGTTCATCTTTGCGGCCCACCTCTGAGGCACGCTACCCGTTCATCACTTTCACCCAAGACTCCCAGGAGGAACGCTATCAGCTACTCCGGGCACGCACTATCTTTATGGGCCGGTGTATTGACTGGGAGGCCCTCGCGTAAGTAAACCTAGTGGATGATGTTCGAGCCCTGTTAGCGACTGACCCATGGGACCAGTTCTTCAGGATTGTGGAGCCCATTTACCTAGAGCTTACCCTCGAATTCTGCTCCACATTCCACCTCTAGACCGTAATGACCAGATTTGACGATCTAGGGACGGTCCAATTTCGTTTAGGAGGACTCGTACGACACCTCAGCGTGCCAGAGTTCGGCGCAGCACTTGGGCTTTACACCAAGTAGTTCATGACGGAAGAGGACTTCCCTACCCTCTCTCCACGCATCCACTTTCTGCCCATCGAATGCTGGAATGAGATAGCCCCAGGACGTCAAACCTATAACCCCAGCGTCAGCAAGGCGACCTCCCTCGTGCCATCTCTGAGGTACATTCATGCTCTTCTTGCTCACACTCTTACAGGTCGACGAGAGAGCACAAGCGTCGTCAACACTCACGATGTCTACTTCCTGTGGTGCATAGCGAATGGGCACGTCATCGATTTAGCATACTTCATCGCACTTGCCATGCAGCACCAGACTGAGCGGCACAGGAAAGGCGTCATATCCGTGGGCCCTTATATCACGAGACTAGGCCGCTACTTCGGCCTATTCAACACTACGGCCCAAACATCCTCCTATACTTTCCTCGGCCAGATGTCCTCGCAGGGCATCCAGAGCATGTTACACATGAGGATGATAGAGCGACGACCAGGTGGCGGACACTTCCACTTCCGCCTTGTCCAAGAAGGCGAGGAGTCAGAGGACATTCCTGACGATGTCCCACCGTCAGCAGAGCCACCACGCCCCAGACGACCCACCCAGACAGCAGCCCTACATGCTGGCATACACGAGTGCCTGGACTGATTTGAGCAGCGCCTCGACTATATCGACGCCACTTTAGCGCACATATGTCAGCACCTCGGCATCGCCCCACCACCACGAGATCCATCAGAGGACTAGATCATCTTTTATTTTTATTTTTATTCTTATTGTTATCTTTTATCTTTTATTTTTATTTTTTACTCTAACCTTTAAACACTAATCTTTGTTTTTCTAACTTTATTTCCCTTTTTAGGTTTATTTTTATTTTCTTTTATTTCAGCTTTTTCTTTATTTAAATATTCATCTTTTTATATTTTGTTTATTTTATTTTCTTCGGCTATCTCCTAACAGAGTAATCCCTCTTCATCTTCACCTCCCACGACTAATAAGTTAATTCGCAGTTTCAAAGGAGCTTTACAGTCAAATCTACAAAAAAGGGAACACCCCGCCACAAATGCCACCTCTTCCAAACTCCCATCTCACAAATCTATTCAAATTTCAGGGGTTTCATACCCTTCCCTACCTTATGATTTAATGCTTATATTGATACTAATGTTATCTTTGTACATTGAGGGCAATGTACATCTTAAGTGTGGGGGGTAAAGTACTTTAAATTTTTAGATTATCTGTGAAAACCCTGAAATCTGATGCATTGTTCTTTGCATTCTCTTCAATCTCCTATTAGGAATTAATTCTGATTGATTTATGATTTTTATTAATATGTTGAGAATTAAGAGATAGACAATTGTACTTTGATTATTCAAACTTTAAAAACATTAGGGAATTAAGCATGATAAGTTGAAATTTTTTAGAACCCCATTTTTTGCATAAGTTATCTTCCGTAATTCTAAGTATTATCCTGAGATTTGAAATTCACAGGATTGACATCAAAAGCAATAATTCTGGTGAGATTTTGAGCCTTTTGAGCATACATTCTTTCGTGCTCACTTTTATTATTGCTTTAAGTGAGTCAATACTGATTTGTTATTCTAAAACTTGCTTTGATTATACATGTCGAGACTACATCATTGATTTGATATACCGAGATGACAAAGGCACCTAGGATTTAACCCACTTACTTCACAAAAGGCTACCTCCATCAATTAACCCCTAGAGAACCCCGTTGAGCCTAACAACCCATTCTTTGACTTACCCGCTGATTATTAACCATTAACCTGTTTTTGTTGAATTTTCCATTCAATTACTTTTGATTCCTATTTTTACCAGGATTTGAGTTGAATTTATTATCTAAGCTTTATTCTCTTTTCCAGTATGTAAATCTCTTTTTCAATTCATTGTATTACTTGAATTGTTCTTAAAAAAAACATGTTTATATATAGTGAAATTCAATTGTAATCTATAGTTCAATTAAGTTTTTGCATATTTCTACTTTAAAGCTACCAAGGCAAAGTTGATATTATCATAAGAATTAGCTTGAGAAATATGTTCCAGTGATAGAGATTTTTTTAGCTAGATAATTTTTTCAGTTCAATCTCGATTCTAACCCTCTTTTGCAGCCTGTGACAATACCCCTAACCAAGCCCCATTACAACTATTAAAAGACCTTGTGATCGATGTATCATATCAAATTATAGTGGTGGAGATTTGATTTTCTTGCAAGCTTATGGTAATAACTTTTCAGGTTGACTAGAGAGTGCTTAAATTTTGAACCCTAAACACTTTGAGTGGATAGAGTGAACCTTTAGTGAGGATGTCAACTCCTGTTAATTAAGATGGAGAGATAACTACTTAGAAGAAAAGAAGAGACTTATGTTTTTAATGACAAAATTCTCAACTTAGATTGATTGAATCTTTAATGTTCTTCTGATTGAATTACTCATTGTACGATTACCTATAGATTAGTTTGGAACATTATTGATAAAAAATTGTAGGTTGAGAAGAATAATTCTTTTTTGGGATTGAGATTTTGCTTGAGGACAAGCAAAGGCTTAAGTGTGGGGGTATTTGATAAACGTTAAATTTTACATATGTTTACCCTATGTTTAACCTATATTTTGGATGGATTCTTATCAATTTTGTGTGATTGGCAGTTATCGCGGCGGTGCTTGGCGGCTCCCTTGCCTTGACTTGGGGGCTATTTTAGAAAGAAAGCTGAGAGGAGAGGAATTTTTTAAAAGGCATGAAGGAAATGAACTTTTTCTGAAAGTTTTGGTTTATATAGGTTCCCAAAACAGCGTCGTTTTGGGAGTGACCACAGACGCCCAAAACGGTATTGTTTTGGGGCCGACCCGATTACTCGACCAAATAACCTAAGGATCCGGGTGTTTTTGTGACTAGGGTATAATTGCAATCCTAGTCCTTCCACTTTTTAGGTGGTTTCCAATCCGGTCTTATTTCTTTTTTTTTTTAAATTTACCATTTAATTTTGTCTTTTTCTATTTTGGTCTCTTTTGAAACTGTGTTTAGGGAGTTTGGGATAATTTCCTATTTAGTCCCTATTTCTTTTCACGCATTTTATTTTAATCCTTATTTCTGTTTTATTAGTTATTTTTTTATTATTTACAATTTATACTCCCTAATTTCATTCTAATTCCAATTTGATCCTTGGTTTATTTAAATTTATTCTTTTTACAAACTATTTTATTTATTATTTCTTTAACCTTTTTTAATAATGAAAATTCATTTATTATATTCCTTTTATATACTTTTATATTTTATTATCATTGTTATTATTATTATTATATAAATATACTTGTCATTAAGGATTAAATGGAAGAGAGAAGAATTGGTTATCAGATTACAGTGTTCGTGTTCAACATTCTGACTACTATGCATTGGAAGGGTTTATGGGCTTCACGGCAAGGTGGTGGAAGCTTTCATCCCGGAGAAAAAAAAGCAAAAGTGGCAAGAGATTTGGTTTTGTGAGATTCTCCAACTTCACGGATGCTTAACGGGCAATTTCAAGACTTAATGGTTTTGTGATTCTTAGGAGTACAATATGGGTTAAGCTGGCTAGATTCAAAGAAAGGAGGCATATTTGGAGAAAGGTTTCTTCATATCAGTAAACTTTGGTTATCAAAGAATCATATAAGGAAGAGGAGGAAGGCGAGAATGAAAGGAATGAATGCGATGAGATGATGGACATAACATGGGATAATAATACAAGTGATTATAGGAGAAAGGTTGAAACGAGTTTAAGGAAGGAGAATCAATCAAAAGTAGTGCAGGATCATATTGAGGATGAGCATCTGTGGAGGTTACAGGAATGTTTGGTGGGGGAAGTTGCTTCACTCTATGAAATGAGGATTATAGAGGATAGAGTTGTGAGGATGGGTTTAGGTGAAATTAGTGTGAAAAGAATTCAAGGGTTACAAGGAATTTCTTGTTAGTATTACACCTTGGTCTAAAACATTTGTGTTCTCGGAGAGGGTTACATGGATTGAAATATCGGGGGTACCTCTACATTGTTGGAATTATGAAACATTCAAAAGGGTGGCTAGAATCTGGGGTAATTTGGTTTTGATGGGGGAACTTCACAAAAACATCAAACTATGAGAAGATGGAAATGCTGGTTTCAACTTGTCAAGTGACAGAAATTGAAGAAGTAATACTGCTGAAAGTGGGTGATAAAAGATATTCGATTAGGGTTAGTGAAAAGGGTTGGTCGAAAGATCTGAAAATTAAGTTGTTGAATTGGGAGAATCGTCAGGTGGAGGTTGAAGAAAGTGTGTCAGAATCGAGATCGACAGTTGGATTGGATTCAGAAAATTTTTCAGAGAGTAATTGAAACGTTTTGGAGGAGGTCATTAAGGAAAATGGTATCGAAAAAGGGAGAATTGATAAAGAATGTTACGAATTTTCGGTGGAATTAAATAAAGGGGATAAAGTTGCAGATAGTAATGGGATTGAAGGGGAAGGAGAATCTAGTGTTATTAGCATTATTAATAGCTTGGATCGGGCTAGTGAAGATGTTGCTAATATGGGTTTGGCAATTGTTTTAGGCCCTGGTGGGGGTTCAATTGGGTAAGGGAATATTGAAGAGGATGTGAGTAAGGATTTAATCCCGTTTGTGGAATAGCTTTCTTCAAATAAATCAGAGGCACCAGATTTAGGGGGTCTGGTTTTTTACTAGGAGATTGAAGATGTCATTTTTAACTCAATTCGAAGCAGAAAGAAGAGAAAATAGTTTAACAAAAAAAATTAATTTTATGCGAGAGATTTAGGATAAAGTGCTGACTTCCAAAGAAAAGTATAAGAGGGATAGAAGTAGGAGAAAGGAGAAGGAAAATGGTGTACTTAGTTGCGAAGAGAAAATTGTGAATCTTTTTTTGTCAGATTCAGACATCAGCAATAAAAGAAAGGTAATCCTCATAGAGGCGAAGCAAACTTGAGAAGTAGGGAAGAAATTAGGGTTAAGAGTGTGGGGCGATAAAAGAGAAGTTCTAGAGGATATCATGAGTTTTAAAGAACAGAGGAAAAGGAAGTGAAGAATTCAAAAGCCCTTAAGCTTCAACAAGTACATGATTGATTTTTGTTACTGTTGAGTTTTCTGGTGCTTTTGTAAGGGTGAGTATGAGGATAGTTTCTTGGAATATTAGGGGTTTGGGTACAGAGGTAAAAATTGCTATGGTAAGAAGATTAGTGAGTAAGCACAGGGTAGATGTGTGTTTTTTACAGGAGTCAAAACTAGAAATAGTTTTTGGAGATTTAATTAGAAGAATGTGGGGAGATGACAATTTTGATTTTAGATATGCGGCTGTTTTAGGAAGTTCGTGGGGGGAGGGTTAATCATAATTTGGGATAAATCGACTTTTTTGTTGAAAAAGGAATATTGTGGTAATCGATTTATTATGTTAGAAGGGAACTGATTGTCTGAAGGGTGTGATGGTGTTTTAATTAATGTCTATGAGCCAAACTTATTGTCTGAACAAAGGAGCTTTTAGGAAGAGATGTTGATGTTTCGAAACCAGTTCTCCAAATATTGGATTATGAGGGGGTAATTTTAACGCAATTAGGAATAAGGATGAAAAGAGTAATTGTGTTGGATTGTTAAAGGGTTCAAGGGATTTTAGGATGTTTATTGATAATTGCAAATTGGTTGATTTACCTTTAATGGGGAAAAAGTTTACATGGTATGGCCCTGACAAGAAGAAAAGTAGATTGGATAGATTTCTGGTGGAGGACGAATGATTGGAACTTTTTGAGGATATTCAACAAACGGGGCTTCAAAAAAGTATTTCGAATCATATTATGATTTTATTAACTAAAGGATCTGTAGATTGGGGGCCAAAACCTTTTAAGTTCTTCAATGCGTGGTTTAGCAACAAAGAGTGTCTGAGCTTAATTAGTAATGAATGGGATGAAATAGGTGGTAAGAAGAGTAGAATTTTGGGGAAATTGAGGAAATTAAAAGGTGTACTTAGGAAATGGAATAGGGAGAATAGTAACGTGTTGGAAAAAAGGATAAAAGAGATTGAAGAGAGGATTTAGATTCTAGATGTTGAAAGCGACAAATGGGAGTTAACAGTGTTGGAATTGGAAGAGTTGAGAAGATTAAAACTCAATCTTAAGGAATTTATGAAGTTTAAGGAATCAATTTAGAGGTAGAAATCAAGAATATCTTGGCTAAAAGAGGGTGACTCTAATATGGTTTTATTTCATAGGGCGGTGAAATTCAAAGCAAAAAGGAAAACAATGAATAGAATGAAAATTGGTAATTCTTGATATTGTGATCCTATGGTATTGAAGGAAAAGTTGGTTAATTATTTCAATGATCATTTTAGTAGTCCTTTGAGGAAATGGAAAATGAATTTTGTTTTGAACTTCAAGAGGCTGAATGAATTTGAAGCTAGGAATCTTGAACTGCCTTTTTCCATAGAAGAAATTAAGGAAGCTGTGTAGAGTTGTGATGAGAACAAAGCTCCGTGCCCGAATGGTTTTAATATTTTTTTTTAGAAAATGTTTGTGTGTCGTACAAAATGACTTGTTTGACATGCTGCGGGAATTTTATATAATTGGAAAGCTGGAGAGAAGCATTAATTCGTCTTTTATTGCACTTATTCTGAAGAATGAAAATCCGATCGAAATCTCTAAATTCAGACCAATATGTTTGGTAAGCTCATTATAGAAAATTGTTGCAAAAGTTTTATCAAGGAGACTACGTGAAGTTATTGGGGGAGTGGTTGGTGATACACAATGCGCTTTTATCCGTGGTAGACAAATTTTCAATGGTATTCTTATTGCAAATGAGGTTATCCATTCAATAAAGAAAAAGGCTGTTAAGGGGGGTTTTTTGGTATTTAAACTAGATTTTTCTAAAGCCCGTGACTGTGTGCGATGGGACTTTTTAGAGCTGGTTCTGTTGAAAATAGGTTTCGGTGAGAGGTGGGTGAGATGGATGCTTAAGTGTGTATCAACAATGAGAGCTACTGTTTTGATTAATGGTGCGATCACAAATGAATTCAGCTTCGCCAGAGGTCTTAGGCAAGGAGACGCACTATCTCCTTTTCTATTCATTATGGTGACGGAAGTTTTGCACTTATTGTTGAAGGAAACGGAGACGTTGGGGATTATTGAGGGGATTCAAAATGTTATTCCGGGACTAGCTATTTCTCATTTACAATTCGCGGATGATACAATCTTATTTTTAAGGGTGGATGAGGACTTGGTGAGAAATTCTAAATACATTCTCCAATACTTTGAAATTTTCTCAAGACTGAGTATCAAAACGATAAACTCGAAAAGTGTTCCAATCAAGGGGATGCAAAATGGAGTAGATCTCCAACTTGGCGATTGGATCGGTAAGGCATCCATTAGGGTAATACCACTTGATGACTATAACTTGGTGGTTGGATTAAGTTTCTTTGATCGAGTTAATGCGTCTATTATTCCTTCCGGTAATTACATGGTGATCTCAGACTCGAACCATCAATACATAGTGGGAATGACAAGAAAGGGGAGCATGGAGGGAAAAACACTATCCGCAATCCAATTTGCTAAGAGAGCACATAGAAAGAAGTCTCCTACTTAGCCACCTTAAGGATGGAGGAAACCGTTAAGTCCGTTGGTGAGATTTCTAAGGAAGTGGGCCAAATATTACAGTCTTTTCAGGATGTGATGCCTGCCAAGTTGCCAAAGAATTTGCCACCCAAGAGGGAGGTAGACCACAAGATCGAATTAGTGTCCAACATTGTGCTGTCAGCTAGGGCCCCATATCGTATGTCTTCGCCAGAATTAGAAGAACTATGGAAATAGTTAAAGGACCTTTTAATGCGGGATTCATTAGGCTATTTAAATCTTCGTATGGTGCACCAATGCTGTTTCAAAAGAAACATGATGGGTCGTTAAGGATGTACATCGATTATCGGGCTCTAAACAAGATCACCGTGAAAAACATATACCTTATTCCCCTTATTGCAGACTTGTTTGATCAGCTTGCTAGTGCGAGATGGTTTATCAAGTTGGACTTAAGATCAGGGTACCATCAAGTTCGGATAATCGAGGGGGACGAGCCAAAGATAGCTTGTGTGACGCAATATGGTTCGTATGAGTTCCTGGTAATGCCCTTCGGACTCACGAATGCTCCAGCTACATTTTGAACACTGATGACTAAGGTACTTCAACCTTTTCTTGATTGTTTCGTGGTTGTTTACCTTGATGATATTGTGGTGTATAGTAAGTCGCTTGAGGAGCATGTGGAACATTTAAGGGAAGTGTTCCAAACTTTGAGGGAAAATGAGCTATTTGTCAAAGAGGAGAAATACTTATTTGCTCAACGAGAGGTTCTATTTCGACGCCACATTGTGGGGCATGGTAAGATCCGGATGGATGAGAGTAAGATTCGGGCCATTGTTGAGTGGAAGCCTCCAATCAAGGTGATAGAGTTGAGATCTTTACTTGGGTTGGTGAATTACCATTGACACTTTATCGAAGTCTACTCTAGAATTACCACACCTTTGATGGACATGTTGAAAAAGGGTAAGGTATGGGATTGGAATCCACAATGTGAGAGGGCCTTTAATCAATTGAAGCAAGTGATGACGAGGGAGACCATACATGCATTGTTAGATTATTTGAAGCCTTATGAGGTACAAACAAATGCATCAAATTATGCCATTGGGAGAGTATTGATGCAAGATGGACATCTAATTACTTTCGAGAGTCGAAAGCTTAATGAGACGGAGTGGAGATACGCAGTCCAAGAAAAAGAGATGACCACTGTGGTGCGTTGCTTCCACACATGGAGGTATTATTTACTGGGTTCAAGATTCATGGTCCTTACCGATAACGTTGCCAACAATTATTTTATAACCCAGAAAAAGTTGTCTCCCAAACAGGCTCGTTGACAGGTTTTCCTAGCTGAGTTTGATTTCACAATGGAGTATAAGCCAAGAAATGCCAATATGGTGGCAGATGCACTTAGGCGAAAGATGGAATTTTCGGCCATCAGCCGACCCGTTGGTTCCTTATTAGAGTGCATTCGAGACGGATTGTCCCATTATCCTACAGCCAAAAGATTGATTGAGCTTGGCAAGGAGGGGAAAACGAGAAGATTTTGGATTGATAGAGAATTGCTATACACCCATGGGCACCGCCTCTATGCGCCTCATTATGGGTAATTGCGCAAGAAAGTCATGAAAGAAGGTCATGACTCGAGATGGGAAGGCTATCCAGGAATGCACCATACCTTGGCCCTTTTGGAGGATCGTTATTACTGGCCTCATATAGGTGATGATATGGAGACCTATGTGAAAACTTGTCTAGTATGCCAATAAGACAAGGTTGAGTTAAAGACTCCGGCTTGTTCACTACAACCCTTGCCCATTCCGGAAAGACCATAGGAAACTATATCCATGGATTTTATTATTATTTTGTGTAAATTTAATAGATTTGAAGGTATTCTTTTTGTGGTGGACAGGTTTTCGAAGTATGCGGTATTTATTCCAGCTATTAATGAGTGCCTTGCTGAAGAAGCAGCTCGTTTATTCCTTAGACACGTGGTGAAATATTGGGGAGTGCTACTGTCAAGTATCAGTGATCGAGATGGGCAATTCCTTGGTCAGTTCTAGACGGAGTTGTTCAAGTCAATGGGCTTAGACTTGAACTTTTCCACGAGCATGCATTTGTAAATTGATGGGCAAATTGAAAGGGTGAATATGTTGTTAGAAACATATCTTCGACACTATGTGAGTGCCACACAAAGGGATTGGCCAAAGTTGTTGGATGTGGCCCAATTTTCATACAACTTGCAGTGAAGTGGGGCAACAAATCAAAGTCTGTTTAAGATAGTGACATGCCAACAACCACTCATACCCAACGCTATTGTGACTCGTTATACATGTCCAAATCTGACAGCTTATCAATTTGCGAAAGATTAGCAAGAGAAGAATGACTTGGCTAGAGCTTGTTTACACAAGGCAAGTAAGCGCAACAAAAAAGTGGGCCGACCAAAATCGAAGAGATGTGCAATTTCAGGTGGTAATGTAGTCTTTGCCAAACTACACTTGATTTTGCCATATGCATGTTTGCACAAGGGGCTTGTGTGCAGGTATGAGGGGCCGTTTTGAGTTGTGAAGAGAGTAGGCAAGGTGGCCTACAAGCTTGAGTTGCCAGCAAAGCTCAAAGTCCACTCAGTGTTTCATTAAGCATGCTTAAGCCATTCTATGAAGATCAAAAGGATCCAAATTGAGGGAATTCTGAATGAGCACCAATTAGGGTAAAGGTCTCCTACGACTGTGAAGTTGAAAACATTGAGGCAGATCGTGTGATCGGATGAAAGTACCATTGGCCGCTGCATGAATACTTAGTTTGATGGATCAAGACTTTTATTTGTTTTAAAACAATCAAATTAAGAGGTGATCCGATCACACTTCATAAAAAATGATTGGTGGCTACTTCCATTTTCATTTGTTTTAAAATCAAAAGTCAATTTAGAAAAAAAGGGTTTCGACAGCTTGACAACTTCACTGGGGACAAAATAAAAGAGTCAAGCTATAAGTTGATTACTTTTGGTCTTTATGTCAAAAATTGATAATTTGGTTTAAATTTACGATCATTTTGTTGCATTTCATCCTTCATCTTGAGTTGTATACAATCTAATATGTCGAAACCATTTTTTTGAAGATGGGAATCGACTTTGTTTGAAAGCGAATATTAAAACGGGAGTCGCCACTGATCTTTATTAGGTGTGATCAGATCACCTTTGTTTTAATAAAACATTTTAGTTTACTAAAACAGTGTTTTTGGTCTATGAAACTTGAGAGAACGGGTTCGGGAGTACATTATGTGCGAGGAAGGATTAGCACCCTCGTCACGCTTAAAATTGGTATCGAATTGATTATTTAGTGTCTTAATGTCAAAAGTTAAAAATCGAGGATGGGTTTAAAAGACGATCATTTTTTATTAACGTAGATTTTAAAGGCGCTTGAATTAGATCAAAACGATTGCTAAAGGCTGCAGTTGAATTAGTTCATGCTCCAGGTTGCTTTCTTTCTTCATCACTTTAATTTAAATTGTTATTAGGCACATGCTTATTCGTTCACATCTCTTGGTTAACTTCTAGGTACATAATGACACCACCTCATAGTAAAAAGGTTACCGTCTCCGACTCCAAAAAATGGAAGGGACCCGGCACTACATCCTCGAGTACGACCACCGAGATCCAACACTCGTTTCTTCAGTTCCCACAAGGATCCCAGGAGGAATTATTTTAGATTCTTCGAGCATGACCCCTTGGTGTAGGATGGTGTATTGATTGGGTCGCCTTAGAGTAGGTCCAACTCGCTGATGCAATTCGGGCCCTCCTTACTACTGACCCATGGGTGTGATTCTTTGAGATTATTGAACCGACAGACGATCATGTCACAGTACGATGAGCCAAGCACAATTCAGTTTCGTCTCGGTGGCCTCGTATGCCAACTTAGTGTGCCTGAATTTGGTGTCGCTCTAGGACTCTATACTGAGGAGTTCATAGATGGTGACGACTTCTCCAATCTCCATCACCACATTCATTACTCCCCTTCCGCCTGTTGGAAGGCCCTGGTCCCTGCTTCATCCACCTACGATCCCAGTCGCTCCAAGGATTCATCCAAATATTCAGGAAGTTTCACCTCTCTCCCTCTCTTATGATTTATGCTTATATTTTTACTTATATTTGTACATTGAGGACAATGTACATCTTAAGTGTGGGGGGTTATTACTTTCATTATCAGAAAATCCCTTAATCTTGCCTTGTTCTCAAGTCACTTTCTCATATTACTATTAGAATGTGATTGACTTATGATTTTTATTGATATGTTCTGGATTAAGACATAGGTATTTATGCTTTGATTATTCAAACTCTAAGACATCAGAGAATCAAGCATGATAAGTTGAATTTTTGAGAATTAAAAATTTTTTTCTAGGTTGTTTCCCCAAATTTAGGTATTACCTTGAAGTTTTAAATTCATAGGATTGACATTAAAAGTCATAATTTTTGTGAGATTTTGAGCCCTTAGAGCAAAAATCCTTTCTTGCTCACTTTTATTGTTGCTATGAGTGTGTCAATATTGATTTGTTATTCTAGAACTTGCTTCGATTATACATGTCGAGACCATACCATTGATTTGATATATCGAGATGATAAAGGCACCTAGGTTAAACCCACTCACTCTATAAAAGCCTACCTTCATAATTAATCCTTAGTGAACCCCCTTGAGCCTAACAAACCATCCATTGATTTACCCTCAGTATTAACCTCTAACCCATTATTGTTGCAATCCTCTTAATTACTTTGATCCCCATTTTTGTCGAGATTTGAGTTGAATAATTATCTAGCTATTTCTCCTCTTTAGTTAGTAAAGTTTAATTACTTGGATTTGTTCTTAAAAAAACGAGGTGGTTCAGTTTTTGATTTGTCGTTAGCATTTTATTACAAAGTTATGCTTGAACGTGAATGATGTTATTCATGAAGAAAAATTTAGTTCTAGGATCATTTATTCAGGAATGTAATTTCTCAGTATTAGTATTTTTCTAGTTAGGTAATTTTTCAATTCAATCTCGATTCTAACCTTTTCTTTCAGCCTGTGACCACACCCCCTAACCAAAGCCCCGTTACAACCCTCTAAAGACCTTTTGATCGGTGTATCATCTCAATTTATAGTGGTGGAATTTGATTTTCATGAAAGCTTATGGTAATAACTTTTCATGTTGACTATTAAGTGCTTAATTGTTGAACCTTAAACACCTCGAGTGATTTGAGTGAATCTTTAGTGAGGATGTTAACTCTGTGTAATTTTGAATTAAAGGTGATTACCTAGAGGAGGGGGGATACCTATGTTTTCGTGACAAAATGCTCAACTTGGATTGTTTGAGACTTTGATGTTCTTTTAGTTGAATTCTCAATTTATAATTACTTGTGAATTAGTTTAAAACATTATTAATAGGAATTATGAGTTGAGAGGAATGAATTTTGATTGTAAGTTGAGGATTTTGCTTGAGGACAAGTAAAGGCTTAAGTGTGGAGGTATTTGATAAACCATAAGATATACATATTTTTACCCCATGCTTACCACATTTATGGATGATTTATCATTAGAATTGAGGAATATGATGCTCCTAATCCTTTAATTTCATATTTTATACTTAGGTGAGCATAAGGAAGAGAAAAGAGCAAGGAACGGGTTAAAAAGGGACAAAATGGGCCCAAATTAGCATTAACACGGCCTAGGGCATTTTCACATGGGTAAACTACACGTCCGTGTGGATTTATCAGTGTTGAACACGGCCTGAGCAACCTCACATGGGTGTGTCACACGGGCGGGTCCCTATCGAGCCCTGCTTCAATTTCACGCAAAAAGCTAATTTTTTGGTATTTTGGACATTCCAAAGTCTATAAAAAGACCAAGGCGAGGAACAAAAGGAGACACAGAGTAGAAAGCAAGGAATTACTCGAAAGATGCCGATTGATTCATCTCGGAAGCAAGAATCTACATCAAGACCGAAGATCTCCCTTCAATTTCTCTCGAAGTTTTTGGGCTCTTTATGTTTTGTTGTTTTTCCAATTTTGAGATGTTTTCCTTTATAATTATGAACTAAATCCCCTAAATACCTGAGGGGATGAAACCTAAAATGAATCTTGTTATTATTTTCTGAATCATATGATAAATACTTGATTTGTTCTTAATTGTGTTATTAATTCTTGTGTTAATATTTCAGGATATTAATATAAGTTGAATGTGCTTATTCAGTGGAGCAAAAGTCCCTGTCTAAGAGTAGATCCAACACAATTAAGTTAAGTTGATTGCAATCCTAGATATAGGAAGAGGAAAATCTGCTGGATTAGAGTCAAATCTAATAAGGGAGTCCATAGATCGAGTTAATGCAACACTAGAGGTTTTAGTTAGAATGAAGTTTCAATGAATCAACCTAGGGTTAGTTGTTCTTAGTCTTGAAAGTGATATTAACATAAATTAGGGATTTCTACGGATCAATTAAGTGAATAAATCGTCTAGTTCAGAGTCCAATAACAAGTGAAGTCTAGGTGGATTCTTCCTTGGGTATTGTCTTAATCAATCAGTTTTCCCAAAAATATTCTCCCCAATTTACTTTCTGTCGCAGTTTAGTTTAGTTAGATTTTAGTTTAAAACAATTCCCCTTTATTTCTAGGCTAGGTAATAGAAAGAAAGTTATTACTAGTACTTTTAGTTCCTATGGTTCGACATTCCAGTCTTGCCACTAAACTATACTACTGTTCGATAGGTGTGCTTGCCTTTATCGTGATAATAGTTAGTTTTTTAGGTACGATCATATTACTTGACCATCATAAATATCACGCAATCATATACTACGATACGTAAAGAATCATGAATACCCTGATCAGGCGACCGAGAATGATAAAAGGACGCTGAGGAGACTTGCAACACCTTTATATCCAGTTCGACCCAAGGAACCTAATATAGAAATATTACATTTGGTGCCAAAGTGATTTTGGCTAATCATTAATATATTTGAACATTTAAAATAGATTTAAGTTTTCATAAATTATGTTTTTGTCCCTACTACTTGGAACACACTTGATCTTCCTAAGTACATGCCATTTTATTCAAAATTTTGAAACATACCCTCTTGGCACTTGGAGATGTGATGAGATGAATGCTCATAACCTCAATTACAACTTTTCAAAATCACTATACTTAATTTGCGCACGGAAAACAAAATGTACGCTGAGTAAAACTCTGTGGTATTTCTATAATCTGAATATTTAAAGACATGACAATATAATAAGCACAATTAAATTATAAGGACATATTAATGTCTAGTATCATGATTATCATTTTTTTATTAAACAATATCCTATTCGTACAATTGCTATATAAATGGTTATTCACATATCAAACCATATTTATTCGTACAATGGCATTAGTCATGCAATATTCAATTCAGGAATACATCATATCATACTCAATTTTCATCACTTGCTATATAATAGCTTTCCATAATTTGTTCACATATCATTTAAACAATAGCACTATCCATTCCATATTCAATTCATGAGTATTTAACTCATGTATTCAATGTATTTACAACATATTTCACATTCTATTTTCAATTCACTATATCAATTTCATTTCTCATACCATGCCATTTAAATATCAATTATAAAACTTTATTATATGTTTACCCCTATTAACACGACTCGGACTCGGATGAATACACGAATCCAACCAAAACACACCAGTTTGGTACCCAGTACCTCATCGGATAATTCGAAGTAATGATTTGACACCCAGTGTCTCATCAACTTGAGGTCGAAGTAATCGCTGAACTCTTTCAATCCTATGGCATACCATCTATATCTGACTCAGCCCGATACAATTTGTAATAGCCAATTTTGGCCCAATTGAATAATTGCAAAAACAAAAAAATTAAACAAAATAAAATATCCAAATTTTACAGTCCATAATGTCCATATACAAAGGGCCTAACGACCCAAAATTCAAACCCAAAATTCTGGCCCGAAACCTAATAGAAATCTGAAAACCCTAGGGGTTTCTGGTAGCTTTCAAGCCGAAAGCCTCTTCCTCCAGCGTCGAGTAGCCTCCAGCCCATCACCTCTGACGCCTCCGTACGCCACGTCCACCCCCGTACGGTGCCGTACCTGCAAAATCAGACCACAACAATAACAACAAAAACGATGGTAGAATAGAGAAGCATTTTTATTTTTTTCCTTTTTACATTCGGTTATAAAAACCGAATCAAAAAACAGTGTATCATCATCAAGATCGGATGTAAACAGAAAAAATTAATCAAAAACGAAAAGTTGAAGGTTATTTTGCTCTGGCATTGATTTCTATTTTCGGTTTCCCTTTTTTTTTGTTTTGCCTTTTATTGTTTTTATCACGTTTATAAAATCAAAAAGAAGAAGGGGAGAAGGGTCATACACGGACCGCCACGGTTGCAAGGTCGGAAAACGCTTCTCCCTCGTCGGATCCCCCTCCAAACGCGGTTGGGGTTCATTTCTTCCCAACCTGTCGGGTTTGCAAATCTTGGCCTTCGAAGGCGCCTAAACGCGGGGTCAAAAGACCCTCTTCGCGTACCGTTAGCCACCACGCACAGTGGAAGTACGGTGGGTGTTAAGGAGACCCGACCGATCGGTAATAGGGGAAGAAGAGGTTCTTTGAGTGGCTGTTGCTGTTTGCCAAAGGAAAAAGAAAGGGAAACGGGTGAATAGGGAAAGAAAAAGAATTTAGGGTTTAGTAACCCTATTAAAACGACACCGTATCACCCTACCTAGCCCTAACCCGATTTCAACCCGTTTTACATGCCCCAAGACCCGCGCAGTCCCAATTATTGGGATATTTGCGCGAGAGGGCCTTCCTCCTTTGAGGCACCATTCATGTTAGCCCTATTTCGGCTTTCCTTTCCTTTTTTGATTTGTCTCTAAACTTTCGATATTGTTTTAATTTAGTCCGCATTAAATGCTGTACTTTGACCAGCGATTCATTTGCTTTATTAGTCCCTCTGTGTTTGTATGATTGGCATTTGGGTCCTTTCCCGTTTCATTTATTTCAGATTTACCCCTACACTTCTATTTTGGATTTAATCTAGTCCTTTTAGTTATTCTTCCTATTTTATTATTAATTAGTTTTATACTTATTACATTATTACTTTCTTTTTTTTATTTCCGCTATTGTATATGTATTATTATTATTAACATATTATATTTATTTTACTTGTTATTTTCGTTATTAATATCATGTTATTATTTACTTATATATATATGAATGTTTTTATGAACTTATTATGTATATATTTTCAATATTTATTTATTTATTTTTCTTTTAAAACATATATTATGTATATATTATATATATAGAGATATTAATGTCATAGTTCTATATTATTTTTTACTATCCTATGTATATGTTTTTTGATGCTATTATGTACATGTATTTTTGGTATATTGCATATATTTATTTCCAATATTATATATTATGTATGTATTATGTTTTTATATATTATATACATATATTTTTCATTTTATTGGACACATACCTTTTATATTATATCGCATAAATATTCTAATATTATATTGTTCATATATTTTTATATTATTTCACGTATATTTTATCATAACTACATTATGTGCACACTCTTTTTAAATACCATTTTTATATTATTTTTTTCTAAAACTTCTCGTATGTTATTTTTAAATTATTTCACGAGTTATTTAGTTAAATCACCTCAAGTTATTTTGCCTTGAAATCGCTTTGTATTTTAATCATTTTTAATTATTTTATTACTAACCTAGATTGTTCTTCGTGGTATCCGTTTTAAACTTATTTTTCGTGTATTGTTTTTCTAAAGGGATTACATTTATTATTTTTGAATTCTTTTACATTCATTTTATTTTTCATGTTTGATAATGTTAATATTGGTATTCATGTGATGTTAAATGCTTATATTTATACATGATTATTGTTATCGTATATTTTGTTTCATGCTTATTTGTTATATCTTTGATCATCGTTATAGCTTCATGGGTTCAACTCAAACATTTGCCCAATTTCAAGATAAATGCATTAAATCGATTTCAAATTTAAGAATTCAAAGGGTCTTGAAATAAGACAACATTTTATGCTTGGAAATTCGAAGAATCGTGCCCTAACGTGTTGGGCCGCGTTTCTTTCGTTTGTTCAAGCACTAAAATATCCTTTTCGATTTCACTCATATTCTTTAATTTTTCAAAGTAAGGCAATGTTCTCCCTTCGGAAATCCGAGAAATCGTGCCCTAACGTGTTGGGTTTCGTTCTTTCGGTTAGACCGAATACGTGGACACCCTTTTCATAATTTTCAAATGTATAAATTTTTTGGAATAAGATTCGACCATAGATTCGAGGGTTTAAGGGGTCGTATCCTAACGTGTTGGATGCAATGCTATATTCCTTTGAAACGAGAGAATCTTTCCGTCCAATTTAAGCCGTTCAAATGCTTCAAAAGAAACCACATTTCAAAACTTTTCGACATAAGGACATTTTTAATCAATTCGGTACCAATTTTGGGCGTGACGAGGGTGCTAACCCTTCCTCGCACGTAACCGACTCCCGAACCCGATTTCTCAAAATTTCGTAGACCAAAAATAAATCATTTTAATAAACCAAAATGTTTATTAAATTGATTTAAGGTGTCCCGACCACACCACGAAAAAGGGCCGGTGGCGACTCCAATTTTAAATTTTAAAGTCGATTCCCCTTACTTCCAAAAAAGGTGGTTTCGACAGCTTGGCGACTCCAATTTTAAATTTTAAAGTCGATTCCCCTTACTTCCAAAAAAGGTGGTTTCGACAGCTTGACGACTCCACTGGGGACACCGAGAGAGTCAGGCCGTAAATTGATTTTGTTCTTATGTTTGAATTTGAAAATCAATTTGGAAAATCATCGTTTCTTTGTTGCATTTGTTTGAGAGTGCTATGGTTGTGTAGAATATTTTCCGCATTGCATTGCATGACCATTGTGGTCGCACCTGTAAGTGGGAGTGAGACACTAGGCCTTCGTGAGGTTTTCACCTCCGCACGGGCTAGTAGATCGCTTCCGGGATACATCCGTACCTATGTGTTTCGTGAGGTTTTCACCTCCGCATGGCCATAGGGAAATGTATCCCCCTGAACCGAACTCGATCGAATATGAGCCTATAATGGGTGAAGATCGAGGAATCTGCTGGTTCAGGTACCCTCTCTTTAGAACCGAGCCTCATATAGTGAACCCTAGGAGCCTACCCTAGGTAGAATCATACCCACACCCTAGCGGTTACCCTCTTAGGTGTTCTATGTTATTTATTTCTCTTATACTAACGTGTTTTCTTTTGTTTTGATTGCATTGCATTGCATTTTCATAGAAAGGAGGTGTTAATTTAAATTCGATTACTAAATAGAAAAGTTTGTCATAAGAAAATGAACTTCTTAATAAAGTGGAATATAATGTGGTCACCCCAATCATGATCCAAGTGGACACAACAAGAGCAGTCCGTGGAGGAATTCAACGTTATTTCTTAGCTCCAGGATTGAAGTTGACAAAGATGATTCACGAGTCATCAATTCTCTTACAGAAGCTAATAAGCATGAGCAAGTAATGGTCACGACCCGGATCAAGCCAAAAGGAGCTAGTGAAGAGAACTATTGGAAGCTTGCGAGATTTGGCCATAGCATCCATATATGAAGAAAAGATCGAAGTTTTCACTTGGGTTCTAAAGGCAACGCTGCATACGTAATCCGTTTTATGTAAAGAAGTCTATTTTCTAGAAAAGTTTTTCTAATGGAATTGAATTCAAAGTTAATGCCTCTCTTTCATGCATTCATTTCATTTGCATCCATGCATTTGTACTACATCATATCATTATGCATTAAAGGCCATAAAAGGTTTCTAATTTACTACAAATATTTCAGTAATCTGGAAACCAACACAAACCAACCTACTATGCACCCCTACGGCACGAGGAAAAAGTCAATGGATAAAAGACTTGAGAAATTGGAGCAAATGCAAAAAGACATGCAGGAACAGATGCAGTTACAGATGGAAGAGCGGCTTGCCAAGATTCAGCGAGAAATAAAAGAGCAAATGATGGAATCCCAAAGGGAGATGATGGGGCAGTTGTCCCAATTACTGATGGGAAGAACGGATAAAGGAAAAAGTCCCATGGACAATATTAAGGAAGTTAATGAAGACTCTCAATACCCTCCTGGCTTCACTCCGACTCACGTACCGGTACAGCCTGAAATTAACCTCTAAAGGCCGTCTATTGCCATACTACCCCAACAGATTCAGACCGGAGCCTCCATACCAATGAATTTCCAAGCTGGCTCAGGCTCTAATCCTAACCCGAATCCTCCACCGGTGCCCGATTTGGACGAAGTCACGGAAGAGGAGAAGGCAAGGATAGATTCCCAAAAGCAATTGGAAGAACGGTGCAAATGGCTGGAGGAAAAATTTAGAGCTTTAGAAAATAGCCATCATGGGATCGATGCTAAAGACCTGAGCCTGGTCCCAGATTTGGTCCTTCCCCCCAAGTTTAAAATGCCTGAGTTTGAGAAATACAATGGAACGAGCTGCCCTGAAGCTCACATAACTATGTTTTGCAGGCGGATGACGGGATATGTCAACAACGACCAGTTGTTAATACACTGTTTTCAAGATAGTCTAACTGGGGTGGCCTCTAAGTGGTATAACCAGCTGAACCGTGCTACAATTAACTCATGGAAGGACTTGGCTCAAGCATTTATGAGACAATACAGTCATGTGACGGACATGACCCCCGACAGGATTACCCTCCAGAATATGGAGAAAAGATCTAACGAAAGTTTTAGACAGTATGCGCAAAGGTGGAGAGAAGTTGCCATACAAGTTCAGCCGCCGCTTTTGGAGAAAGAAACTACGATGCTCTTCATCAACATGTTGAAGGCCCCTTTTATCACTCATATGTTGGGGAGCGCCACTAAGAACTTCTCTGACATAGTGATGACAGGTGAAATGATTGAGAATGCTGTAAGAAGCGGTAAGATTGAAGTCGGGGAAAGTACCAAAAGATCGGGCCCGCGAAATAAAGATAACGAAGTGAACAACACGAGCACATTTAGTAAGGGCCAGTCCAAGTCACTCACCGTAAACCAGCCAAAAACGGTAACCACCAGTCAACATAGCACTATGAGACAAGGATCCAATGCGAGAGAGAACACAGGAAGACTCCAGTTTACACCCATCCCAATGACATATCGAGAGCTCTATCAAAACTTATTTAATGCGCATGCTGTATCTCCTCGCCACGTGGAACCAATGCAACCCCCATATCCCAAATGGTACGACTCAAACGCTCAATGTGAGTATCATGCAGGGATTACGGGGCATTCAATTGAAAATTGCACAGCCTTTAAGAAGTTGGTTGAGAAGTTCATACAAATGGGTATTGTGAAGATCGACGATCCATCAGAGCCTAACAAGGTAGCCAAATGTGATGATTGAGGGGAGGGCAGGAAAGTTGTGAAGCCCAGAAGTCTAATGGCACATCTAGAAAGAAAACCGAGGAACCAAAGTTTCAAAGCTTCTGCCTTTACATTTGAGAGTGTTTTGAACAATGGGATTGTGGAAGGGATCGCTGTGTTTTTAGAATTAACCTAGAGTAATATCCAAAACACACTTGTTGCTTTCAGCCTAGAAGCAATAAGGGTCCTTTTGTGAAATAGGCTTATGTTCTGAATCTTTATTTCAATGAAATGCATTTCTTTTGAGTAAATATTCTTTTATTATTTCTATAGATCCTTTCAAATATTCTTTCATTCTTTATTCATAATCATACCATGCAATAATCATCCTTAGAGTTATTCATCTTTACAATAGGTCCCCAAGTATCAATGCCACGAGCGAGGCTGTTACTGACTCCCTTTTGAGTGAGATGCGTGTCTAAAGGGATCACAGGACTTCGAAGATGACAGAGATTACACATAACTTCTGATTTGTTAAGAATGATAGAGTGATAAAAAGTAGATCCTAACTTACAAAGGGTCAGTTGACATTGCGAGCGTGAGAAAGAGATGAAGATTAAAACCTAGCTCACTGCAGGAATAAGACAAGACTTATATGTTCCAATCTATTCCTTCATGGACTCTCTATGTGGGGCATGAATGTTATAGGATCAGTGACGCCAACATCAATTCGTGGTTGTTAGTTACGGGGTAAGGTCGCTTTATATGCCAAAGTTACCAGGTAAACGGTCATCAAATTCAAATTCAAAGGCGAATTCAAATACAGATCCAGATCCAAATTCAAATTCAAAACTAGCTCCAAATTCAAATTCAAAACCAGATCCAAATTCAAATCCAAATCCAAGTTCAAATCTGAAATCCAAATTCAAAATTCAAAATTCAAATTCAAATTCAAATCCAAAAAGGACAATTTAAACTCTGTTCAAAGATCAGACACCACATCAGTGCAGTAAAGGTAACCAAAAACCGTCCAAAAAGACTTCGAATGATGACTGAGATTGGTAAAGGTTGGCATAGAGAAGTTACCATTTACCCTCTATACTTGTAAAATGTTGGCCGAGACCTTTGCCAGGGCGACACATTGAAGTTCAGATTCTTGCTACTAAGTTTTATCAGAGCTAAGGCTAGACGAGGCAGAATGGACCTAATCCTGATCTGATTTAAGGAGAAAGGCTAGCCGTTACAAATGATACAGGTTAATGAAAGGGTTCGCCTGGAAGAATTTCATGAGGGGACCTGATATTGAAAAAGATCTTTTGAGAAAAAACAAAAAAATCAATCAGAAAAGGAAAAAGGAAAAAGGAGAGGCCAAAGTGAAAACCCACAAAGGGCACTTTGAGACCAAAGGGGATTTGAGTTGAAAACCCAAAAAGGGCGGCTCGAATTTTGATCGAATGCTTGAATAGGCAATGAAGAAGTATGTTACGTCTTGGGGCATCGACGAAGTACTCCGGATCCCCTAAACACGTAAAGAGCTTAAAATGGTCCTCAAGAAGTTCGAACAGAGAAGCTCAGGCTACGATATCTGGGGCACCTAGTTTCCATTTCACCCATATTGAATTTCCTATCTTTGATTATTTTACCCGTATCCAAGTACAGTCTCAATAAATTTCCTTTTTAATTACATTTGCTTAACTCATTTGTTTTGAGCTATGCTCCTAACCAATTACTTTCTTGTCCATTGGTATGATCTTTTTCAAGCATTTCACATTGAAATAACGATCGGTGGATTAATATTACTTTCATAAAAGGAGTTTCGCATATTACTTTGGAAGCTTCTAAACAGTACAGGAACTTGAAACAAGACTATTGCTTAAAAGCTCACCAAGTGTAAAGGTCGGAAATATTTGAGCTTAAATTGAATTTATCTCTTCAAGTTTTCTGTCAAAGATAAACAAAAACGAGATACCACGTCGGTGATACCGTTTCGATGAAAACAAGCAATGTTAACCCAAGCCAAAGGGGGATCATTCTAGAGAAAAATGATATTCTGCATTCATGCAAATATCATGCAGTGGGATGGACATTGAAATTACAGTGGGACAAACTGGTTGAGCGTAACACGACTGTTTCTTCAGATCTTGGTCAAAGCACCAAGAGGGCAGCATACTTCGTCAGTAATAGAGCCCTTATAAGTGACGAATGATGACGCCCAAATTATTCGAAAGGAGCATTCTCATGTCATTTTGCATTCATACAAGTGTCATTCAGTAGGAGCATTTGATTCATTCTGATCATAGCACCCTAATCATTTTGCATGAGCATAAACACATAAAACTGACTCTACAGGACAAGTTCCCCAGAGAACGGCGTAGCAATGTTAGTGAATTCACAGATTTGTCCCCTCAAAATGGTAGTGGGGCAGATCGAAGATTGCAGTCTTATCTTCCTAAGATAGCAAGGAAGCAGACTAAAGATTTCAGAATTCTTCTCCTTGAAGCTCCAGTGGAGTAGGTTGAAGCTACAAATCCCTCCTCCATGAGTTTACATTGAGGATCAATCTTTATTCAGCAGAGAAGATTGAGGCTACAAATCTCTTCTCCTTAAATTCTTCTCCTCGAAGCTCCAGTAGAGTAGGTTGAGGCTACAAATCCCTCCTCCATGAGTTTACATTGAGGATCAATCTCTATTCAGCAGAGAAGATTGAGGCTACAAATCTCTTCGCCTTAAATTCTTCTCCTCGAAGCTCTAGTAGAGTAGGTTGAGGCTACAAATCCCTCCTCCATGAGTTTACATTGAGGATCAATATTTATTCAGCAGAGAAGATTGAGGCTACAAATCTCTTCTCCTTGAATCCTCCTCCTCGAAGTTCCAGTGGAGTAGGTTGAGGCTACAAACCCCTCCTCCATGAATTTACATTGAGGATCAATTCTCATTCAGCAGAGAAGATTGAGGCTACAAATTTCTTCCCTCTGAATTCTTCTCCTTAAATTTCCAATGGAGTAGGTTGAGGTTACAAATCCCTTCTCTTTGAAATCACCTTGAAGATCAATCCTTAACTTCAATGAAGTAGTGGAAAAGATTGAGGTTACAAATCTCTTTTCCCTAATATTACGTTAAAACCACAAACCTTATCTCCCTGAAGTTACAGTCGAGCAGATTGAAATTACCATGACAAGTCTTATCTCCCTGAAGCTGCAGCGGAGCAAACTAAACATAGAAGATTTGGCTTTCCCGAAGTTGCAGGAGCAGATCGAAGATTTGAGTCTGGCATCCCTGAGATTGCAGGGAGCAGACCGAAGATTTGGCTTACCTGAAGTTATAGGAAACAGACTGAAGACACCAATTCCCATAACTTTGAAGATGCAGTGGGATAGAACGAGGTTACATGACAAGACCGGGCAAAATTGGCTCTTTTAAAGTCTTTGCCCTATTCTCGTTACACGACAATGAGCAAAGAGGGGCAGCTGTAATAGCCAATTTTGGCCCAATTGAATAATTGCAAAAACAAAAAAATTAAACAAAATAAAATATCCAAATTTTACAGTCCATAATGTCCATATACAAAGGGCCTAACGACCCAAAATTCAAACCCAAAATTCTGGCCCGAAACCTAATAGAAATCTGAAAACCCTAGGGGTTTCTGGTAGCCTTCAAGCCGCAAGCCTCTTCCTCCAGCGTCGAGTAGCCTCCAGCCCATCACCTCTGACGCCTCTGTACGCCACGTCCACCCCCGTACGGTGCCGTACCTGCAAAATCAGACCACAACAATAACAACAAAAACGATGGCAGAATAGAGAAGCATTTTTATTTTTTTCCTTTTTACATTTGGTTATAAAAACCGAATCAAAAAACAGTGTATCATCATCAAGATCGGATGTAAACAGAAAAAATTAATCAAAAACGAAAAGTTGAAGGTTATTTTGCTCTGGCATTGATTTCTATTTTCGGTTTCCCTTTTTTTTTGTTTTGCCTTTTATTGTTTTTATCACATTTATAAAATCAAAAAGAAGAAGGGGAGAAGGGTCATACCCGGACCGCCACGGTTGCAAGGTCGGAAAACACTTCTCCCTCGTCGGATCCCCCTCCAAACGCAGTTGGGGTTCATTTCTTCTCGACCTGTCGGGTTTGCAAATCCTGGCCTTCGAAGGCGCCTAAACACGGGGTCAAAAGACCCTCTTCGCGTACCGTTAGCCACCACGCACGGTGGAAGTACGGTGGGTGTTAAGGAGACCCGACCAATCGGTAATAGGGGAAGAAGAGGTTCTTTGAGTGGCTGCTGCTGTTTGCCAAAGGAAAAAGAAAGGGAAACGGGTGAATAGGGAAAGAAAAAGAATTTAGGGTTTAGTAACCCTATTAAAACGACACCGTATCACCCTACCTAGCCCTGACCCGATTTCAACCCGTTTTACATGCCCCAAGACCCGCGCAGTCCCAATTATTGGGATATTTGCGCGAGAGGGCCTTCCTTCTTTGAGGCACCATTCATGTTAGCCCTATTTCGGCTTTCCTTTCCTTTTTTGATTTGTCTCTAAACTTTCGATATTGTTTTAATTTAGTCCGCATTAAATGCTGTACTTTGACCAGCGGTTCATTTGCTTTATTAGTCCCTCTGTGTTTGTATGATTGGCATTTGGGTCCTTTCTCGTTTCATTTATTTCAGATTTACCCCTACACTTCTATTTTGGATTTAATCTAGTCCTTTTAGTTATTCTTCCTATTTTATTATTAATTAGTTTTATACTTATTACATTATTACTTTCTTTTTTTTATTTCCGCTATTGTATATGTATTATTATTATTAACATATTATATTTATTTTACTTGTTATTTTCGTTATTAATATCATGTTATTATTTACTTATATATATATATGAATGTTTTTATGAACTTATTATGTATATATTTTCAATATTTATTTATTTATTTTTCTTTTAAAACATATATTATGTATATATTATATATATAGACATATTAATGTCATAGTTCTATATTATTTTTTACTATCCTATGTATATGTTTTTTGATGCTATTATGTACATGTATTTTTGGTATATTGCATATATTTATTTTCAATATTATATATTATGTATGTATTATGTTTTTATATATTATATACATATATTTTTCATTTTATTGGACACATACCTTTTATATTATATCGCATAAATATTCTAATATTATATTGTTCATATATTTTTATATTATTTCACGTATATTTTATCATAACTACATTATGTGCACACTCTTTTTAAATACCATTTTTATATTATTTTTTTCTAAAACTTCTCGTATGTTATTTTTAAATTATTTCACGAGTTATTTAGTTAAATCACCTCAAGTTATTTTGCCTTGAAATCGCTTTGTATTTTAATCATTTTTAATTATTTTATTACTAACCTAGATTGTTCTTCATGGTATCCGTTTTAAACTTATTTTTCGTGTATTGTTTTTCTAAAGGGATTACATTTATTATTTTTGAATTCTTTTACATTCATTTTATTTTTCATGTTTGATAATGTTAATATTGGTATTCATATGATGTTAAATGCTTATATTTATACATGATTATTGTTATCGTATATTTTGTTTCATGCTTATTTGTTATATCTTTGATCATCGTTATAGCTTCATGGGTTCAACTCAAACATTTGCCCAATTTCAAGATAAATGCATTAAATCGATTTCAAATTTAAGAATTCAAAGGGTCTTGAAATAAGACAACATTTTATGCTTGGAAATTCGAAGAATCGTGCCCTAACGTGTTGGGCCGCGTTTCTTTCGTTTGTTCAAGCACTAAAATATCCTTTTCGATTTCACTCATATTCTTTAATTTTTCAAAGTAAGGCAATGTTCTCCCTTCGGAAATCAGAGAAATCGTGCCCTAACGTGTTGGGTTTCGTTCTTTCGGTTAGACCGAATACGTGGACACCCTTTTCATAATTTTCAAATGTATAAATTTTTTGGAATAAGATTCGACCATAGATTCGAGGGTTTAAGGGATCGTGTCCTAACGTGTTGGATGCAATGCTATATTCCTTTGAAACGAGAGAATCTTTCCGTCCAATTTAAGCCGTTCAAATGCTTCAAAAGAAACCACATTTCAAAACTTTTCGACATAAGGACATTTTTAATCAATTCGGTACCAATTTTGGGCGTGACGAGGGTGCTAACCCTTCCTCGCACGTAACTGATTCCCGAACCCGATTTCTCAAAATTTTGTAGACCAAAAATAAATCATTTTAATAAACCAAAATGTTTATTAAATTGATTTAAGGTGTCCCGACCACACCTCGAAAAAGGGCCGGTGGCGACTCCAATTTTAAATTTTAAAGTCGATTCCCCTTACTTCCAAAAAAGGTGGTTTCGACAGCTTGGCGACTCCAATTTTAAATTTTAAAGTCGATTCCCCTTACTTCCAAAAAAGGTGGTTTCGACACAATTAATAGGGTTTCAATTTAAATTTCAGATATAATCAATATCCAATTCAATTCAAATAATTAATATATATTCAATATATAAATATATACCAATTCAATAAATATAATTTCAATAAATTCATCAAATACTAATTCAATCCATTTCAATTGCAAAACAGAATAATTCTCATTTTAACACTTACCATATACGTTAAATTAAATTATAACAATTAACAACTAAATTCGGATTATAGAAATACAAACCAGAACTTTTAAACTACTACTCATCGACTTTATCATTTTCTTTCCTAATCGTGGTTTCCGGCACTGTTGTAGGCCAATTTTGGCCAGATCCAAACCACTAAATACAAATAAACCAAGAAATATTAAAAACCCAAATCAAAACTAAAAAAGTCCAAATGTCCAATTCTAAAGTCCAAAATTACAAAGAAATAAAACCCATTTACAAGGCCCACTAACTCATGTTAACCCACTACCCGAAACAGATCCAATTACACCCAATAGACTTGGCCCAAAACCCCTAAAAACAGACCCAATACCCGGTGGCCCAACAACACTCAAAACCTAACCCTAAACTAGAGAAACAGAACCTAGCCCCGTGAACCTTAGCGCCGTACCCCTAGGCTGGCCATCGGTCGTTTCCATCACCTCTCATCTGCTCCCATCGACCTCAGTACCTGCAAACACGCAACAAGGCAGAGAGCAGCAACAAAAAGCAGAGAACACGCAAGAAGCAGTAAAAAAAATAGTGTAAAAATTTAGATATAAAAAGTCGAATGTAAACAAAGAAAAGGGGGGATTCGAAAATTGGTATTCTTCTTACCTTGTTCGGCTAAGAACAGAACAAAAAGTATTAAAAAACGAATCCCATTTGCACAGAGGGATGGGGAAATAAAAAGAAAAGATAAGGTTGTTTTAATTTTCCTTTTTCTCTCTTTTCGTTCTTTGTTGCTATTTTGTTATTCCCATTTGAAAATCTATTTTAAATAATAAGTAAAAAGAACAAGAGAGGAGGGAAGGAGACTCACCGGTTTTCTGGTGGTCGCGGAGTCGGAGGCCCTTTATCTGTGGTCGGAATCGGCCCTGATCGAGGAACCGAGAGCCCTCTCTTTCCGAATCTCTGAGTTACGAGCAGGGGCCTTCGGGGGTGTTCGAAAGCGGGGCTTTCAGTCATTCTCCTCGCTACGTTAACCACCAAGCATGGTGGTGGTACGACGGAGCGTCGGTTAGGGAGCCCAAACACCGGAGACCTTTAGATTGGAGAGGGGAGCGTTTTGGAGAAAAGAAAATGAGGCTGCTGTCCTTATTCTTTTCTTCTGAAAATGTTAGGGCTGGAAAATTGAAAAAAAAATCTGATTTTAAGTGTTAAACAAAACGGCACCGTTTAAGCTTGAAGCACCAAACCAGCGCAACCCGATCCGGGTAACCCGGGACCCGCGCATTCACAAGCAATGGGGTATTTGCGCGCTTGGTCCTTCTTTTCTGTTTGCGTGCTCGATCGCTCCTTTTGCCTTTATTTCTTTGTTTTAATTTTGAACCTCATACTTGCATATCGTTGCAAATTCGTCCGCGCTTGAACGGTGCATTCTGGCGATTGGTTTATTTTCATTTTTAATCCTTGGTCATTTGCGTGCGTTTCATTTTAGTCCTTGACTAGGTTTTGCTAATTTATTTACCGATTTGTCTTAAGATTTCGTTTTGTTCTTAATCTGGTCCCTCTCCTTTTAAGTTATTTCAAATTTGCCCCGTGCATGGTGTTTAACATTCAATTTAGTATGTTTTTTTATTACTTGCATTATTTTATTATTAATTAACAGACTTTATTATTATTATTATTATTATTATTACTATTATTGTTATGTTATTAGCTTCTACTATCATTTAGTATTAATCTTAGTTTCGCTATATGTGTATATCTATATTTTTGTATTATCCTTAATATTTGTTCTAATATTATTATTATTTCCAAAATATATATATACTACGCTTGTATTTCTATAGTATATTTTTTTAATATCATTATTTATATGCATATATGCCTGTATCTATGTATTGCATTAACATTTTTTTCATTATCATCATTGTTTCTAATATATTATGAACATATTTTTACATTATGTACATATTTTCAAAATTATTTTTGCATATTTTTTATACCATGTTTTATATTTTTAATACCATTGTTATTTGTTCATATACTATGCACACGTTTTAATACTATTTTGTATATATTCTTTTATATGCTATATATATATATATTTAACATTGTGTTTATATTTTAATACCAAATGATTCATGTATTTTTTTTATACTATCTCATGTATATATTCCGATATTATTTATGTAAATATTTTAGTGTATCATGTATATATATATTTTAATATTATTGTTCTTATACCTTATGTATATTTTTGTACTATGTATTATGTGCATACATTTCATATTATTATATGTTTTCTTGATACCCTTATAGTATTATTTAATATCGTTCGTATTTGTTAATGTTGCGTATTACCATGTTTATATTTTTGTATATTCGCGTTTTTATTGTTGGCATGCTTCTAAATTGAATACGTATGTGAATTGCTTTTGATTACAACCTTGCCACGAATTTTTTATCGTTTTAAAACGTTTTTTTATATTCTCGATTAATTTTCAAAATGAGGCAATGTACCGATTTAACATTAAGTCATCAATTTCATCGCTATGTTGGGTGAAATTCGTTGGCTCGTGTTAAGAACGGAATATCCTTCTCAAGAACTGAAATTTTGAAGACTCTCCTGTTTTGAACGGATTATGATTAAAATTTAAATTGAACTCGTATTTTTGAAAATTAAGATAACACGTGTTTATTAAGATACCAATTTTGGGCGTCGCAGGGGTGCTAATACCTTCCCTGCGCGTAACCGACTCCCGAGCCCTACTTTTCTCTTGATTCTAAACGTAGACCTAAGCCCGGTTTTCTTTCTTTAAAATGTAAATTTTATAGGTGTCCGATCACACCTAGAAATAAAAAGATCGGTGGCGACTCCCCTTTTTCAATAAAACCGGAATTCGAACTTACAAAATTTTTACAAAATCGCCACAATTAGCGACCGAGGCAAATGTTACGTCGCTACAGCTGGCGACTCCACTGGGGACCGATTTTCGAGAGTCGAGTCTAAAAAACGCGTGTTGTCAAAATTTTCAAAATTCCTAGTTCAATTTGATATTTGACCATAATCCGAAGATTTCATTTTTGAAAAATCATGCATTTGTAATTGTTGTGAATATTTTGCGAGCTTATTTTATCCTTTGTTTAAATTCTAAGTTTACGATTTTAGTTTAGCTTTAAATAGAATGAAAGATTCGTGAGCCTCTCCCCACACACTGTGCACGTGCATTTCTACATAACATGAGCGCCATATCCGGGCTCTGTCCATTTAAGTGAAAGTAAACGCTACTCCTTCGTGAGTTAACTCGTCCCTCCGCACAGGCTAGTGAATACTTTCGGGTTACATATGACTTATGCTTTCGTGAGATAACTTGTCCCTCCGCATAGGCATAAGTAAATGTAATCCCTCGAATTGAACTCGTGAGCCTGTGGCGGGCTACGATCGAGGTTTCGTACTAGTCTTAGCAGATGATAGTACGGACAATTCGAGTACCCTTTAGGACCAAAACCTCATATAGTGAACCGTACGAGCCACCCAACTAGAGCCATGCTGAACCTCTGTCCGTTTAGTAGGCATCGAGATAAGTACACGGGAGGAACACCTCTTACCTTCTGTTTTCTTTTACATTTACGCTTGTTATAGGAATCGGGTCTATTGGCCCACGCAGTTTGATTTGCTGGATTTTCCACAATCTTCCTCTGTTTATATTTACTGTATTAACCGAGGTTGTTTGTCTTTATTTGTTGTTTTTCATTATCCATCATAGGCATCTTGTTAGGAAGGTGTTGACTAGAGGTTGGCTGCCAAAAATGGGTTTCTGACAGAAGAGTCAATTACATAAGTGATCGAAACTTTCTGTAATAGACTCTTTTGATTAATGAAATGCTTAAATAGGGGCTATTTAAAAATCAACATCAAATTCTTGCATAGATGTTGATTAGAGATAGTTGCCAAAAACGGGTTTCTGATGAAGGAGTTAATTACATAAGTGACCGAAACATTTTGTAATAGACTCTTTTGATTAATGAAATGCTTAAGTAGGGGCTATCTAAAAATCAACATCAAATTCTCGCATAGATGTTGATTAGAGATAGTTGCCAAAAAACGGGTTTCTGATGAAGGAGTCAATTACATAAGTGACAGAAACTTTTTGTAATAAACTCTTTTGATTAATGAAATGCCTAAATAGGGGCTATTTTGAAATCAACACCAAATTCATACATTTGCATTACATTACATCGCATCGTTATAGAAAAGAGGTGTTGATTCATATTCGATTCCTAAATAGGGGGTTCGTCATAAGGGGATGAATTTCTTGATAAAATGGGTTACAATGCGGTTGCCCATGTATGGTCCAAGTGAGCATGAGGGAAGAAGGATGATAGCTCACAAAGGAACGCCAGGTTTTACCCAAAAGACTTAAATTGTTGAAGATTATGCAAGAGCTGTCACGTCTCGACTTTCTTAAAGGAGTTAGCAAGCATCGCGAGGAATAGTGAGCAAAGAGTCGCGGCCCGGACCAAACAAAAGGCGCGGATGAAGACACCTTTGGCAAGTTTACGAGAGTCGACCATAGTATTCAGATATGAAGAGAAAGATTGGCATCTTCGCTTGGACTATGAGGGCAAGACCGCATATGTGATCCATTTTATGTGAAGAAATCTATTCCCTGAAAAAAAATTCTCCTAATGGAACTGAATATAAGGTCGACGCTTCTTTTCTTGCATTTATTTGCATTTGCATTTCATGCATTTGCATTGCATCATTTGCATTGCATTACTTACATCGCATCATTTGCCTCAGGTTTTTACAAAATGACCCTAATTAGATAAAAATTATTTCAGTTAACCTAAGAACATGGAGCAAAGGCTAGAGCGAATAGAGCAAAGGCAAATACAGATGCAAGAGCAATTATCCCGGATTCAACAAGTTATGCAGAGCCAAATGTTAGAGTTCCAAGAAAATGTAATCAGCCAGCTAAGGCAGTTATTAGCCGAAGGGCTCGGAAAGGGAAAAGACCCAGTCTATAATATCGAGGATGAGAACGAAGACATCGTTTATGCCCCAAGTTTCACCTCAACAAGCATCCAGACTCAATCAAGACGCACATTCGCAAGGGATACCCGTTACCACTAAACCCCAACAGCATCAGGCTAGCATGGAGCGTCCGAAACAGTGCAAGGCTTTTAAGGGACAAGAATGGAGTTCCCGAGATAACACTTTGTGGGCAATAAAAGGAAAAGAAAGTAAAGTGAGGCCGATTATTATAGGCCAGCCAAGAGTGACAACCCCTAGCCATCAGGGTCCTCAAAAGCAAGGATCCAATGCTAGATCAAAAACTGAAAAACTCCCTTTTACGCCAATTCCAATGTCGTATAAGGAGCTGTATCAAAGGCTATATGATGCGCACATGGTGTCCCCAGTTTATATAAAACCGTTGCAGCCTCCATATCCCAAGTGGTATGACTCGAACGCTCGATGCGAATACCATGCGGGAAATACAGGACATTCAATCGAGAACTGCCTCGCCTTTAAAAGACAGGTCCAAGGACTCATGGATACGGGCATTCTGCGATTTGATAATGCTAGCAATGCGACCAAAAATCCATTCCCTGACCATGCTAAAGGGAATGTGAATGCAGTGACGAAGGAATGAAATTTACCAAGCATTTGCCCTTGCATGCCTGGGAATATTGTGAACAATAGGACTGTGGAAGAAGTCTCTATCTTTTAGAGCTAACTTAGGGTAATACCCAGAACATGCTTACTGCTTTAAGCCTAGAGGCAGTAAGAATCCTTTTGTGAAAATAGGCTTTTGTCTAAAATCTTTATTTCAATAAAAATGCATTATTTTGATTAAAGTTTCACTTCATACTATACAACGATCATTCTTAGATTTTCTTATTCTTTTATTCATGACCATACTGCACAATTGTTCTTAGATTCTGATGTTCTTTGAACTCTTTCAAATATTCTTTCTTCATGATCATGACACATAAATACTTATTCTTGAATTCATTTATTCTTTGAAACCTTCCTCTGTACGTGAAAAAGGGTCTCCAGATATCAATAACACGAGCGACACTATTACTAAACTGGAATCTTCTTTGGAGTGAAGTGTGTGCTTAGGGGAGTCCCAGAACTTCGTAGATGACAAAGATTGTGGCCTATCTTCCGATTTGTTAAGGATGGTAGAACAAGATGAAAATGAATCCCAAAAGGTGAGATATCTTTGAAACATTTCAAACGTGTCTTCGCACAACCATATCAAGACGGGCCTAGGCTACCGAGACACGGGTACACCAAAATTTCAAAAGAAGTCCGCAAGGATAGTCGTAGGATACAGGCTAGTGGTTTTACAATAGCCAGGATGATCAGAAGGTTAAGATAGTGCTAGCCCGCCATGAAAAAAGACTACATCAATGTGTCGTAAAGGTCAAATTGAGGGAGATAAGATTCATGTTTCTTTGAAGACTCTCCATGTGGGGCACGGACGTCATTGGGCCAGCTTCACCGACTTTAAGTCACCTTCCCGATGATCAATTACTTCACCAAGAGAGTAAGGTCACTTCGTGGGTCAAAGTAAACGGTCATCAAATTCAAACTCAAAATCCAAATTCTAAGCCGCATCTAAATTCGAGTTTGAATTCTAAAAAAAAAAAAATAAAACAAAAAAAACAAAAAAATAAAAACAAACAAAAAACAAAAAAAACAAAAAAGAGAGAGAAGAAAAGAAAAGAAAAGATCATATCCAGCTGCACAATGTCAAAAGTCTGCAGATAAGGCGCCACACAACAAAGGTTGCCAAAAGAAAAGAAAAAGAAGAAGAAATAAATTGAAGAAGATGACCGAGACTGGTAAAAATTGGTATAAGAATCTACCACTTACTCTCTATGCTGACGCTGAAGCAAACGCCTTCAAATCCCTACGATCTCAAAGGCATCAGTCCGTACACAGTCTCTGAAGCTTGAAATGATAGATTTTCCTTTCAAACCAGTGGATGAAGGTATCATAAGGGAAGACTTCTATACAAATTCAGGGAAGAGGAAGCCTGATCAGCTCATTATTTCTAAGGATCGAGTTAGCAAGTCACAGCTCAATCAAGTTTTGAACTAAGAATTTGATCAAGTTCCTTGACAAAAATGAGAACCCCAAGCTCATGGTCATTATGGCACAGAAAAACCATCATACTAAGTTTTTCCAGCAGAGATCTCCTGAGAAAGTCCCGCATGGAACCGCTATAAACAACGAAGTCCGTCATCCTAAGAACAATGACTTCTATCTTTGAGCCCATGCTGGAATGATTGGAACCAAGAGGCATATTCATTATCATGTTCTCTTAGATCAAATCAGGTTTTGGCTAATGATCTACAAGAGATAGTTCATTCTCTAGCATATGAATATCAAATGAGCAATACTGCCACACCTGTAGTTGTTCCTATTTGCTCTGGTAGCCTCACAGTTGGAGAAATTTGTAAGGTCTGAGGACGCTTAAGAGACATCATCAATCCGTGGTGGGACGACTGCTCTGGGAGCCACTTATGTACCTTAGCTTTCCAAGTTGAAGGATAATGGCAGCAACTTCATTCTTATCTGTTGGGAATCATTGAACCATTTTTTTGTTTAGGGCGAGTCAAACGACAGCTAGGATTGCTGCTGGGGCAACCCTTTCCTCATGGGTTTATGGATCGATATCTCTCCTTTCAAGCCTCGATAGAATCAAGATTTGTTGAGTGTATCCATCCTAATCAAACGTGTCAAAATGGGTGATACAAACTTATGTCGAGAAGAATTCGTCCACAAGAATTTCTCAAGGAAATCAAGAGGAAAACTCGCAAACGGCGTCTTGAGACTTTCTAAAAAGTTGATCAAAAAAAAAGAAGAAGAAAAAAAAACAAAAAAAAGAAGAATGAGAAAAGAAAAAAATGGAAAAAAAAAAGGAAGAAAAAGAGAAATGAAAAAGAAAAGAAAAGAAAAAGAAAAAGGAGAGGCCAAAGTAAAAACCCGCAAAGGGCGCTTTGAGTCCAAAAGACATTTGAGTTGAAAACCCAAAAAGGGCGGCTCAAATTCTGATCAAAAGTGGGGCACGCGGTAGCCTTATCATGCTTGAATTGACAATGAGGAAGTATGATACGTCTTGGGGCATCGACAGAGTACTCCGAATCCCCTAGGCACACATCGAGCTTAGAGGAGTTCTTAAGAATTGGGACAGAGAAGCTTAGGTTGCGATATCTGGGACACCTAGCTTTCATCTTTCTTAGCATATTTGCTATCTTTGAATCATGACGGGTTGTGCTCCCGATCAATTTTCTTCTTATTGATGAATTTATCTGTGTCGAGTTATGCCCCTAATAAATTCTTTTGGTAATCGCTTTTGCTTAAACTTGCTTGTTTCGAGTTATGCTTGCATTCAATTTCCTTCTTGTCCATCGTCATGATCCTTTTTCAAGCATTTTGTATTGAAATAATGATTAGTGGACTAATAACACTTTTATGGAAGGGGTTTTGCGTATTACTCTGAAAAGCTTTTGAATAGTACAGGAATCTAAAACAGGACTGTTGTTTAAAGAGCTCACTATGCGTAGGAGTTGGAAATATTTGAGCTTATTTGATTTTATCTCTTCAAGATTTTTAAATCAAAGGTATTAGCTGAACAAAAACTAGGTATCGCGTCAGTGACATAATCTTGATGGAACGAGTTACAGATCATGTACCTTTGAGACACAATGGAAGGGACCCTTAAGTCGCAGTGGGGCAAGCTAGTTGAGCAAAACATTTCCTTGAGTTTTGGGTCGACTTACCAGTCAAATTATAGGGCGTCCCAAGTTGAAAAAGAGAAGAAGATCAAAATGAAAACCTGAAAAGGGTGTCCTAATTAACACGAAAAGGATTAGGATAAAAACCCGAAAGGGCATCCTAATGAAATGGATCTGGGCCCAAGAAGTAAGACAATTCGAGCAATGAGTCAAACGGCAAGACTACAGTATTCGAAACATTTTCAGAAGCCTGAGATTTTCTATGCAAGAAGCCATGCTAAAAAAGATTCTTGATCGAGAAACATAGAAGAGTTCATGCGCTGAGTATCTAGAGCATCACCTAGATGAGAATTTGATGAGTACGGAAGCCTCAAAGTAAGGACAAAAGTTCAATCAGGGTCAAAAGAATGATGTCCGAAAAACATAGATTACTCGCAAAGATGGAAGACGATTACAAAACCTGAAAGAAAGCCAAGAATTGAAGCAATAAATGCAAATCGTCACAAGAGATCTCGACGAAAAGTAACATATGAAAAACATGCCTAGGGCGCATAGCATAATCATGTAGGCATATAGGCATTTAAAACAAACACGTGCATATCATGATAACATCATGCATGACGTATACAGGTACTCTAGTAGAGCAAGAAGTTATGACAATAGTGATACTGGATAACGAAAAGACACCCGAATTCCACCAGATGAGAGATTTTGGGTATACTTTATTTTATGTTTTTAAAAGTCAACTCGTATCGCGAGAAACGAGTTGCGCCTCAGGTCACATGCTGAGGTATTTACAATTTATGTTTTTAAAAGTCAACTCGTATCGCGAGAAACGAGTTGCGCCTCAGGTCACATGCTGAGGTATTTGCAATTTATGTTTTTAAAAGTCAACTCGTATTGCGAGAAACGAGTTGCGCCTCAGGTCACATGCTGAGGTATTTGCAATTTATGTTTTTAAAAGTCAACTCGTATCGCGAGAAACGAGTTGTGCCTCAGGTCACACGCTGAGGTATTTGCAATTTATGTTTTCAAAAGTCAACTCGTATCGCGAGAAACGAGTTGCGCCTCAAGTCACACGCTGAGGTATTTGCAATTTATGTTTTCAAAAGTCAACTCGTATTGCGAGAAACGAGTTGCGCCTCAGGTCACATGCTGAGGTATTTGCAATTTATGTTTTTAAAAGTCAACTCGTATCGCGAGAAACGAGTTGCGCCTCAGGTCACATGCTGAGGTATTTGCAATTTATGTTTTTAAAAGTCAACTCGTATCGCGAGAAACGAGTTGCGCCTCAGGTCACATGCTGAGGTATTTTCAATTTATGTTTTTAAAAGTCAACTCGTATCGCGAGAAACGAGTTGCGCCTCAGGTCACACGCTGAGGTATTTGCAATTTATGTTTTTAAAAGTCAACTCGTATTGCGAGAAACGAGTTGCACCTCAGGTCACACGCTGAGGTATTTGCAATTTATGTTTTCAAAAGTCAACTCGTATTGCGAGAAACGAGTTGCGCCTCAGGTCACACGCTGAGGTATTTGCAATTTGTGATTTCAAAAGTCAACTCGTATTGCGAGAAACGAGTTGCGCCTCAGGTCACACGCTGAGAAATTTTAAATTTATATTTTCAAAATTCACCTCATATTGCGAGAAGTGAGTTGATCTTTTTCAATTTCTGCTTTTTAAATTTCTGTTCATTCAACTCATAATGCGAGAAGTGAGTTGATCTTTTTCAATTTTTGCTTTTTAAATTTCTGTTCATTCAACTCATAATGCGAGAAGTGAGTTGATCTTTTTCAATTTCTGCTTTCTAAATTTCTATCCATTCAACTCATACTACGAGAGGTGAATTAAGTCTCAAGTCACACACGGAGACACTTTCAATTTATGATCCAAAAATTAACCCATATTGTGAGAGTTCGCAGGCCGAGCTATTTTCGATAAAGGATAAAGGATGGAGCTGATCGAAGATTCAGATTTTGCCTTCCTGGAGTTGCGATATAGCAAATTGAAGATACAAGATTCATCATCTTGAAGGTAATGAAAGTAAATCAAAGAAACCAAGATTTCATCTCCGAAGTTGCAGAAGAACCAGATTACTTTATGCCTTTGAAGATGCGAATGGAACAAGGCTACGAGTCTAAGCTCAGGAGTCGCGATGGATTCAACCTAAAGCTATAAGAGGCGGTGGGTTGGAACAGGATTGCTTGAACAAGAAGAGCACCAAAGAACTCAAGATTTGGCGAGACTGGACAAAATTGGCCTTTCTTTATGTCTTTGCTCTATTACCGTTACACGACAATGAGCAAAGAGGGGCAGCTGTTGTAGGCCAATTTTGGCCAGATCCAAACCACTAAATACAAATAAACCAAGAAATATTAAAAACCCAAATCAAAACTAAAAAAGTCCAAATGTCCAATTCTAAAGTCCAAATTTACAAAGAAATAAAACCCATTTACAAGGCCCACTAACTCATGTTAACCCACTACCCGAAACAGATCCAATTACACCCAATAGACTTGGCCCAAAACCCCTAAAAACAGACCCAATACCCGGTGGCCCAACAACACTCAAAACCTAACCCTAAACTAGAGAAACAGAACCTAGCCCCGTGAACCCTAGCGTCGCACCCCTAGGCTGGCCACCGGTCATTTCCATCACCTCTCATCTGCTCCCATCGACCTCAGTACCTGCAAACACGCAACAAGGCAGAGAGCAGCAACAAAAAGCAGAGAACACGCAAGAAGCAGTAAAAAAAACAGTGTAAAAATTTAGATATAAAAAGTCGAATGTAAATAAAGAAAAGGGGGGATTCGAAAATTGGTATTCTTCTTACCTTGTTCGGCTAAGAATAGAACAAAAAGTATTAAAAAACGAATCCCATTTGCACAGAGGGATGGGGAAATAAAAAGAAAAGATAAGGTTGTTTTAATTTTCCTTTTTCTCTCTTTTCGTTCTTTGTTGCTATTTTGTTATTCCCATTTGAAAATCTATTTTAAATAATAAGTAAAAAGAACAAGAGAGGAGGGAAGGAGACTTACCGGTTTTCTGGTGGTCGCGGAGTCGGAGGCCCTTTATCTGTGGTCAGAATCAGCCCTGATCGAGGAACCGAGAGCCCTCTCTTTCCGAATCTCTGAGTTACGAGCAGGGGCCTTCGGGGGTGTTCGAAAGCGGGGCTTTCAGTCATTCTCCTCGCTACGTTAACCACCAAGCATGGTGGTGGTACGACGGAGCGTCGGTTAGGGAGCCCAAACACCGGAGACCTTTAGATTGGAGAGGGGAGCGTTTTGGAGAAAAGAAAAGGAGGCTGCTGTCCTTATTCTTTTCTTCTGAAAATGTTAGGGCTGGAAAATTGAAAAAAAAATCTGATTTTAAGTGTTAAACAAAACGGCACCGTTTAAGCTTGAAGCACCAAACCAGCGCAACCCGATCCGGGTAACCCGGGACCCGCGCATTCACAAGCAATGGGGTATTTGCGCGCTTGGTCCTTCTTTTCTGTTTGCGTGCTCGATCGCTCCTTTTGCCTTTATTTCTTTGTTTTAATTTAGAACCTCATACTTGCATATCGTTGCAAATTCGTCCGCGCTTGAACGGTGCATTCTGGCGATTGGTTTATTTTCATTTTTAATCCTTGGTCATTTGCGTGCGTTTCATTTTAGTCCTTGACTAGGTTTTGCTAATTTATTTACCGATTTGTCTTAAGATTTCGTTTTGTTCTTAATCTGGTCCCTCTCCTTTTAAGTTATTTCAAATTTGCCCCGTGCATGGTGTTTAACATTCAATTTAGTATGTTTTTTTATTACTTGCATTATTTTATTATTAATTAACAGACTTTATTATTATTATTATTATTATTATTACTATTATTGTTATGTTATTAGTTTCTACTATCATTTAGTATTAATCTTAGTTTCGCTATATGTGTATATCTATATTTTTGTATTATCCTTAATATTTGTTCTAATATTATTATTATTTCCAAAATATATATATACTACGCTTGTATTTCTATAGTATATTTTTTTAATATCATTATTTATATGCATATATGCCTGTATCTATGTATTGCATTAACATTTTTTTCATTATCATCATTGTTTCTAATATATTATGAACATATTTTTACATTATGTACATATTTTCAAAATTATTTTTGCATATTTTTTATACCATGTTTTATATTTTTAATACCATTGTTATTTGTTCATATACTATGCACACGTTTTAATACTATTTTGTATATATTCTTTTATATGCTATATATATATATATATTTAACATTGTGTTTATATTTTAATACCAAATGATTCATGTATTTTTTTTATACTATCTCATGTATATATTCCGATATTATTTATGTAAATATTTTAGTGTATCATGTATATATATATTTTAATATTATTGTTCTTATACCTTATGTATATTTTTGTACTATGTATTATGTGCATACATTTCATATTATTATATGTTTTCTTGATACCCTTATAGTATTATTTAATATCGTTCGTATTTGTTAATGTTGCGTATTACCATGTTTATATTTTTGTATATTCGCGTTTTTATTGTTGGCATGCTTCTAAATTGAATACGTATGTGAATTGCTTTTGATTACAACCTTGCCACGAATTTTTTATCGTTTTAAAACGTTTTTTTATATTCTCGATTAATTTTCAAAATGAGGCAATGTACCGATTTAACATTAAGTCATCAATTTCATCGCTATGTTGGGTGAAATTCGTTGGCTCGTGTTAAGAACGGAATATCCTTCTCAAGAACTGAAATTTTGAAGACTCTCGTGTTTTGAACGGATTATAATTAAAATTTAAATTGAACTCGTATTTTTGAAAATTAAGATAACACGTGTTTATTAAGATACCAATTTTGGGCGTCGCAGGGGTGCTAATACCTTCCCTGCGCGTAACCGACTCCCGAGCCCTACTTTTCTCTGGATTCTAAACGTAGACCTAAGCCCGGTTTTCTTTCTTTAAAATGTAAATTTTATAGGTGTCCGATCACACCTAGAAATAAAAAGATCGGTGGCGACTCCCCTTTTTCAATAAAACCGGAATTCGAACTTACAAAATTTTTACAAAATCGCCACAATTAGCGACCGAGGCAAATTTTACGTCGCTACAGGCACAACGTTTGCTATGAAATTGAAACAATTCAAAATTCATCAATATAATACAATTCAATTTCACATTAAATATTTAAATTTATGCTCAATATTTGCTTAATTTCCAATTTAGTCTCTAAATCGAGACTAACTTTATTTCTTCAAAATTAATTCCATATTTTCATTCAATTTCCACTTAAGACTAAATTCAAGTCTCTAATTTCACTTAAATCCCTAAATTTTGAAAATTTCACAATATAGTCCCTTTACTCAAAAGTTACTACTTATTCTACAATGCAATCCTTTTTCATTTCTAACCTTAAAATATATCAATTTGGTCCCTATTACTCTAATTATTCAACATAGACAACATTTAAAAAAACTCAATAATTTCTAAAATTTTAACATGGGCTAGGTAGTATTTAGTTCTAGGATTCTAAAAACAAAAAAAAATTTCAAGAAAAAGGACTAAATTGACTTACCAATTAAGCTTTGAACTTTGAAATCCCTAGCTTTTCTCATTTTCTTTCTCATTTTCTTTCTTTCTTTTTGCCCTTATTTCATTCTATTCTCTGTTTCTTTTTCAATTTCTTTTTTTCTTTTATTTTTTTTGTTTTAATTATAATAATAATATAATAATATATATTTACTTAATTAATAAGCAATACGTATTTTATTATTAAATACATATGTTTATTATTATTACACATGTATTTAACAACACCATCCACTTGTCAATTTATGGCTTAATTGCTTATTTAGTCCCTTCACTTTTCCTCTAATCTATAATTTAACTTTCTCCCTATATGCAATTTAGTCCTTATACCTAATTACTCTTAATTCAAGCTAATTCACCTAACCAAGACCTAATTAACCATATAACTAATTTCGTAAATATTTTTAATAAATATTTATAAATCTGTTTTACGAAAATGGAGACTTAAAAATACACTTTCCAGTACCCGTGACTATCAGGACGTTACAAGACTAGCCAATGAGTATGTCTTAGATGGGGAGATCTTGTATAAAAGAAGAAAGGATCAGGTGCTACTAAGATGCGTGGATGCTGTTGATCGCCAAGAAGATTTTGGAAGAAGTCTACGAGGACGTCTGTAGAACGCATGCTAATAGTTTTACAATGGCCAGGCAAATCATGAGATTCGGGTATTATTGGACCACCATATAAGGGAAATGTATCAATTATGCCAAGAGATGTCATAAGTGCCAAATTTATGGAGACAAAATTTATGTGCCTCCTTTACCTCTTCATGTTATGACTTCTCCATGGGGATAAACCATAAAAGTAACATGTTTTAACCCTATGCTTGGCATATTTTTGGATGATTTATTATATAATTTAGTGCATTTGATGCTCCTAATCCTTTAATTTCATGTTTCTATACTTAGTTGAGCATAAGGAAGCAAAATGAGTGAAAAACGGGTCAAAATCGAACAAAACGGGCTATTTTCAAGAGTCACGCGGCCTATGTACTTCCACACGGTCTGGGCACACGCCCGTGTGACACACACGAGCTGACCACACACCCATGTGCCATGACCGTGTCGATTTCGATCCCTGCCTCATTTTCACTCAGAAAAAGCTAATTTTTAAGGATTCTGAGCATTCTAAAGTCTATATAAACACACAAGAGGAAGACTTAAGGGAGCACGCAGAGTAGAAAGTAGAAATTACTCAAAGAATTCCGTTGGAGTCGCCTCAGATGTAGATCCACTTAAAGATTGAAGATCTCCAGTCAAATTTCCTTTGAAGTTTTATTGGGTTTTTTTATGTCTTATTATTCTTATTTTGAGATGTTTTCTTCCATTATTATGAACTAAACTCTTTAAATACTTAGGGATAATGAAACCTATGATGGATCTTATTATTTAATTATCTGAATTACATGATAAATACTTGTTCTTGTTCTTAATTATGTGTTCTTAATTCTTGCTTTAATATTTTCAGGATATTAATTCAAGTTTGATGTGCTTATTTAGTGGAGCAAAAGTCCCTGTTTAAGAGTAGATCTAGCATAATTAAGCGAAGATGATTGCAACCCTAGAAATAGGACGACATAAATCTGCTGGATTAGAGTCAAATCTAATAAGGGAATCCATAGATCGAGTTAATACAATGATAAGGGTTTTAATTAGAAAGAAATTTCAATTAATCAACCTAGAGTCAGTTGTTCTTAGTCTCGAAAGAGATATTAACATAATTTAGGGATTTCTATGGATCAAGACAAGTGAATAAGTCGTTTAATTTAGAGTCAGAATAATAACTAAAGTCTAGGTGGATTCTTCCTTGGGTATTATCTTTGTTTTTGGTTTATTCAATAATTTCCTTCACTCTCTATCGTGTTCATAGTTAATTAGTTTAGTTAATTTTAGATTAAAACAAACCCCCTTTAATTATAGGCTAAATAATAGAAAGATAGCTATTACTAATACTTTTAGTCCTCGTGGATACAATATTCTGGACTCACCATAGCTATACTACTAATCGATAGGTGCGATTGCCTTTGTCAAAATCATAGTTAGTTTAGACATCCATCACATGGCCTTTCTCTATGTGGCCCATGGATGTCTTAGGCTGATCTCGCGAAAAGCTTCCAATTGGCATCAGTTCATCTTTGTGGTCATTGACTACTTCACCAAATAGGTAGAGGCCACTTCTTACGCCAATGTCACGAAGTTGGCAGTCAACAAATTCTTGAAGAAAGAGATCATATGTCGATATGAGATGCCAAAAAGAATTATATCTGACAATGTATTGAATTTAAACAACAGTACGATAGCAGAGGTCTGTAATCAATTCAAGATTAAACATCACAATTCATCACCATATCACCCAAAAATGAACGGTGCAGTGGAGGCAGCCAATTAGAACATTAAGAAGATTATGGGGAAAATGACTTAGATTTATAAAGATTGGCATGAGAAGTTACCATTTTCTATCTATGCTTATCGAACGTCTCTCAGAACCTCTACCGAGATAGTTTTGCCTATTGAATTTGAGATTCTGTCTCTCTGAGTTTTGTCAAAGTTGAAGTTAGATGAAGCAGAATAGATCTAATCCCAATATGATTAGCTGAGCTTAATTGAAGAGAAGAGACAGAAAGCTGTCTGTCATGGTCAGATGTACCAAAAATGAATAATGCGAGCTTACGACAAAAAGGTTCACCCTAGAGAATCCATGAGGGGGACTTGGTATTGAAAAAGATCCTTCCCATATAAAAGGACTTTAGAGAAAGCGAATACCAAATTGGGAAGGACCTTATGTGGTAAAGAAGGCCTTTTTTGGAGGAGCATTGATTTTGACTTAGATGGATGGCAAAAACTTGCCTAATCCTATGAATTCAGATTCAGTCAAGAAATACTTCACCTAAAAAAAGAAAAAAAAAAGAGGAGAGGCCAAGGCAAAAACCCACAAAGGGCACCTTAAGACCAAAGGGGTTTTAAGTTGAAAACCTGGAAAAGGGCAGCTGATACTCACGATATTAAGTAATAAAATTTATAAAACTGATCACACCAAAAACTAACTAATATCACGATTTAAATGCAAGCGCACCTATCGAACAGTAGTATAGTTTAGCGGCAAGACTGAGTTATCATACCCAAGGGAACCAAAAGTACTAGTACTTACTTCTTTTCTATTATCTAGCCTAAAAATAAAAGAGGGTTTTTTGAAATTAACTCTAAAACTAAACTAAGAATGCACAAAAACTAAATTGGGAAAAACTTTCGGAAAAGCTAATTGATATGGGCAATACTCAAGGGAGAATCCACCTAGACTTCACTTGTTATTAACTTCTTGAACTAGATGATTTCTTCACTTGACTTAATCCGTAGAGATCCCTAACCTATGTTAATACCTTCGTTGAGGATAAGAACAACTAATCCTAGGTGGTTAACTAAAGTTTCTTTATTAATTAACACCCCTAGGTTGCATTAATTCGATCTATAGATCCCCCTATTAGGTTTGACCCTAATCTGGCATATTTATGTCACCCTATGTCTAGGGTTGTATGCAACTCCGCTTAATTATGGTAGATCTACTCTTAAAACAGAGACTTTTGCTCCTCTACCTAAGCACATCAGTTTCTTAAAGTAATACCTAGGACTATTAAATCAAGAATGAAGAACACATAATTAAGAACAATTCAAGTATTTATCATATAATTCAAGAATAAATAATAACAAGATCTATCTTAGGTTTCATCCCCCTCAAGTATTTGAAAGGTTTAGTTCATAATTAATAAAGAAAATATCTCAGAAGAAATAAGATAACAAAACATAAAGGACCCAAAAATCCTTGGAGGAATTTAGGGAGATCATTTGTCTTGATATAGAATTTTGGCTTCTGAGATGAATCAATCGGCTTCCCTTGGAGTAATTCCTTGCTTTCACTCCCTGTGTTGGCAGAAATATGGCACTCCTTTTTTGGAGAAAAGAGTTCACCCTTAGAGTTGCCTCCTAGGGTCTTTATATATAGCTTTGGGATGCCTTTCTTAGCCTCTAAGTATCCAAATCTGAGTGAAATTGCACTTCCTCACGATAGGGACACGCCCGTGTGCCACGCCCGTGTGGTTTCGATAAGGGTCGTGTTCGGGCCTGTTGAGGTGGGACGGCTGTGTAGCCTGGCCGTGCTTGTCGGGGCTGGGCCGTGTTAGACCTCATGTGGCACGGCCGTGTGCCACGGCTGTGTGGTGATTCCTTGGGCCGTGTCATTTTTACACTTTGGCCTATTTTCTTCGTTTTCGGTCCATTTTTCGTTCTTTTCTCTTCCCTATACTCTCCTGAGTATACAACATGAAATAGAAGGGTTAAGAGCACCAATTCTTACAAAATTAATAATAATTCATCCAGAAATTAGGCTAAACATGAGGTAAAAATATGTATAATTTATCGTTTATCAAATACCCCCACACTTAAGCCTTTGCTTGTCCTCAAGCAAAATCTCAATCCCTAATTAAGAATCATTCCTCTCAACTTACAATCGTTATCAACAATGTTTCAAACTAATCCACAGGTAATCATACAATGATAATTCAATCAGAAGAACATTAAAGATTCAATTACTCTAAGTTGTGAATTTTATCATTGAAACATAAGTTTTCTCCCTTCTCCTAAGTAATTATCTCTCCATCTTAATTAACAGGAGTTGACATCCTCACTAAAGATTCACTCTATCCACTCAAGGTGTTTAGGGTTCAAGAATTTAGTACTCTCTAGTCAACCTAAAAAGTTATTACCATAGGCTTACTAGAAAATCAGATCTCCACCACAGTAGATTGATATGATACATCGATCAAAAGGTCTTTCAATGGTTGTAATGGGGCTTGGTTAGGGGTGTTGTCACACAAAAGAAGGTTAGAATAGAGATTGAATTGAAGAATTATCTAGCTAGAAAAATCTCTATCACTGGAACATATTTCTCGAGCTAATTCTTGTGATAACATCATTTCCGCCTTGGTAGCCTTAAAATAGAAATATGCAAAAACTATTTGAACTATTACAGATTACAACTAAATTAATACATACATTTTTTTAATTAAGAACAATTCAACTACAATACAATAAATTGAATAAAACTTTATAATCTAGAAAAGAGAATAAAGCTAGATAAAAATTTCAACTCAAATCTCGACAAAAATGGGGGTCAAAATAATTGAATGGAATTCAATAAAAAATGGGTGAAAGGTTAATATTAGAGGTAAGTCAAAGAAAAGGTTGTTAGGCTCAATGGGGTTCACTAGGGGTTAATTTATGGAGGTAGGCGGTTCACTAGGGTTAATTTATGGAGGTAGGCTTTTGTGGAGTAAGTGGGTTAATTCCTAGGTGCCTTTATCATTTCGGTATATCAAATCAATGATGTGGTCTCGACATGTATAATCGAAGCAAGTTCTAGAATAAAAAATCAGTATTGACTCACTCAAAGCAATAATAAAAGTGAGCACGAAAGAATGTATGCTCAAAAGGCTCAAAAATCTGACTAGAATTATGGCTTTTGATGTCAATCCTGCGAATTTCAAATCTCAAGATAACAATTAAAATTAAGGAAAATAGCTTATGAAAAAAAAATGGGGTTCTCAAAAATTTCAACTTATCATGCTTGATTCCTTAATGTTTTAAAGTTTGAATAATCAAAGTACAAGCACTTATGACTTAATTCTTACATATCAATAAAAATCATAAATCAATCAGAATATAATCCTAATAGGAGATTGAAGAAAATGCAATTGAGAATAATGCATCAGATTTCAAGGTTTTCACAGATAATGTAATGCTTGAAAGTAAATTCCCCCCCACACTTAAGGTGTACATTGCCCTCAATGTACAAAGATAACATTAGTAGCAATAAAAGCACAAGATCATAAGATAGGGAAATAAATGAAACTCCCTGCTTTGGATGGATTAGTAAGGTAGTGGTGCCTACAGAGTGTCTGGGACAAAGGAAGATGCGGAGGTAGATACTTCGGTGATGGTAGTATTCGTTTGTCCACAGCTTTTATGTTGTGAGTGTAGGCTTCGGAGATGTCATCTTGGTGAGGATGTGGCAAGGTTCCCTTTAGAATTTAGATTTGAGCTGTAAAGCTCGTTTGAAACTGTGAAAGTACTTATCATTTTTAAGGAATTTCAGGATTAGAAAAATTACTCGTTAGGAGGTAGTCAATAGGAGATTATTGAAAATAAAATAAACTATATCTAAAAATACTAATATTCAAATAAAGAAAAAGATAAAATAAAAGAAAATAAAAGTAAAAGTAAAAAGGAAAATAAAGTTAGAAGAAAAGAAAAGGTAAAAATAGGGATCGGTGTTTAAGTAAAAATTAAGATAAAAATAAGGTTAAGAGGAATAGAAATCTCTAATCCTCAAATGGATCACTCGGTGGCGGTGGTGAAATGATGTGGAGGTGCTGGCATATCTACTGTAGTGTGGCGTCGATGTCGTCGAAGTGCTAGAAGCATTGCTGCTCAAATCGGGATAGGCGCTCAGATATGTCAACATAGGTGGCTACTGCATGAGATGGGCGGCGAGGGAGTGGTGGCTCAGCTGGTGCATCCTCCTCCTGTGGTGGTGGTGGAACATCATCAGGAATGTCCTCAGGATCCTTGCTCTCCTGGATGAGGCGATACTGAAAGGGGTCACCTCCTAGTCTCCGCTCAATCATCCTCATGTGAAGCATGCTCTGGATGCCCTGTAAGGACATCTGGCCCACCAAAGTATATGAGGATGTCTGGGCTACGGTGTTGAATAGGCCGAAATAGTAGCCTAATCTCATGATGTATGGGCCCATAGAAACTACGCCCTTGCAGTGCCTCTCTATCTGATGCTGGATTGCATGGGCGATGAAGTAGGCTAAGTCAATGACATGTGCGTTTGCCATGCACCATAGGAAGTAGGCGTCGTGGGTACGGACGACCCCTGTGTTCTCTCCCCTGCCGGTTAGTGTGTGTGCAAGAAGAGAATGTAGATACCTAAGGGCCGGGATAAGGTTAGCCGCTTTAGAGCGACTAGGGTCGTATGTTGATGATGCAGGGACTAGGGCCTCCCAACAACTAGATGGTGCTAAATGAATATGGCGGTGAAGCTTGGAGAGGTCCTCCTCTTCTATAAATTGCTCGGTATAGAGACCGAGAGCTATGCCAAATTCTGGGACACTAAGCTGTCGCACGAGACCTCCCAAACGGAACTGGACTGTTCCTGGATTATCGTATCTGTTCATCACGGTCTAAAGATGGAATGTGGAGCAGAACTCGAGAGTGAGTTCTAAGTATGTAAGCTCCACGATCTGGAAAAACTGCTCCCATGGATCGATCATCAATAGGGCCCTGGCCTCGTCCACTAGGTGTATTTGCTCGAGGGCAACCCAATCTATGCATCGGCCAGTGGTTAGAGTGTGAGCTTGGAGTATTTCATATCGCTCCTCTTGGAAGGCTTGCGAAAAACGGAGGAGAAAATGGCGGTTCTCGGTAATGGGTCGTGAGGATGAACCACCGAGTCCCTTGCGTTTCTTTGAAGCGGGGACGGCAGTTTTCTTACGGCGCGATGATGACATGATGCCTAAAAACAAATATTAAACATTAGTCCTAAAGATTGAAATTAAATTGAAAAAAACTATATATAAATAATAAATATGTAGATTAGAATGACAATGTTCCTAAAAATAAAATGGGGACTAACCTAAATAATATAGATTATCCATCCTAATGTGATATTAAAAATAGGCAACATGAGTATGTATTTATACTAAATGCATGAGATAAATGGCAATCAAATGTGATTTTAAGTGGCATGCAATCATGAAATGTTCTATATTATTCTAGATTATTCATCCTAGTGTAACTAATTCCATGCTTGAATGAATTCTAAATCTAAATATAATCATGATAATAAATAAATAAAATAGATTAGTAAAAATTAAAGAGAAAAATAAGGAAAATAGAACCAAATGGGAGATGTGCACGTTCGTGGGAGAGGTTCCAAACGGTCGTGGGGAGCTTTGCACGGGCGTGGGATAGTCCTATACGAGTGTGGTGGTGTTTTGAGGGTCGGAGGCGGCGTTTATGGTGGTTGGAGAAGAGTTTGGGTGAGAGGATTTAGGGTTTGAGTGAAGGAGAAAGTGAATAGTGATCCCTTATTTATAGTTTTTGGGTCACACGGGCATGGCACACGCCCGTGTGACTCGGGTTTTTACCCGTGTGATTTGAAATTCGGTGGTTTTAGCACGCCTGGTTCAAAGTACATGCCCGTGTTGGCCATCTCGCATGGCCGTTTGTGATCTTGTTCGCTTTTCACACGGTCGTGTGAGAGGTCACACGGCCATTGGCGATGAGGTTTTCGTTAATCACACGGTCGTGTAGGTAGTCACACAGCCGTGTCTAAATTGACAGTGTTGGCCACGGTCTGGGGACACGGGCGTGTGGTTTTGTGTAAGCCTGTGTCTAAGTTGAAAGGTTTGCCACGGCCATGTCGCACGGCCGTGTCGATTTGTCGGTAGCCCATGTTTTTGGTAAAATTATGCTCTGTTTACACACGGCCTGGGTACACGACTGTGTCTCTGTTTAAAGTGTTCACACGGCCTTGGACACGCCCTTAGGCATGGCCGTGTGGTCCTAATTTTTTGCATTAAAAAAGGGTTAGTTGATGCATAAGAAAAGAAAAAAAATACTAAAATTAAAAAGAAAAGCTATTAAGTTAGTGCTCGGGTTGCCTCCCGAGAAGCGTTTATTTAGAGTCTAAGCTCGACTCTACTTGGATGTATCACGAAGGGATTTCGTGGAGCTGAAGCCCCTCCCTGTTATCTTTAAAATTCTCACCTCTATAGTGTTTAAGCCTATGGTCGTTTACCTTAAACGTACCGTGGTTGGGGTGAGTTACCTCAATTGTGCCGTATGGAAAGACAGTTTGAACAGTGAATAGACCTGACCATCTTGACTTGAGTTTTCCAGGAAATAGTTTCAGCCTCGTGTTGTAGAGTAAGAAAAGATCACCCGTTTTGAACTGCTTAGGTTGATTCAGTCGTTTGTCATGACGTCGCTTCATGGCTTCCTTATATAGTCGTGAGCTCTCGTAGGCATTGCAACGCCATTCATCTAGTTCATTTAACTGCATTAATCTTTTCTCACCTACAAGCTTAAAATCAAGGTTTAAAAATTTGATATCCCAAAATGCTTTATGTTCAAGTTCAAATGGCAGATGACAACTTTTTCCCTAGACAAGTTTACAGGGAGATGTACCTATGGATGTTTTAAAAGCAGTTCTATAGGCCCATAAAGCATTGTCTATCTTTCTTAACCAATCTTTTCTATTTGTTTCTATTGTTTTCTCTAAGATGCGTTTTAGTTCCCTATTTGTCACTTCGACTTAGCCACTGGTTTGTGGATGATAAGGGGTAGCTGTTCTATGGTGTACCCCATACTTTTTAAAACCTTTTCAAATTGGGTATTGCAAAAATGGGTGCCCCTATCACTAATGATTATCCTAGGCGTTCCAAATCGAGAGAAAAGTTTCTTCAAAAATTGTACTACCATTCTAGCATCATTAGTAGGTAAGGCTTGGGCTTCCACCCATTTTGACATATAATCTACTGCTACTAGGATGTACTTATTTCCAAATGAAGTAGGGAATGGACCCATGAAATCAATACCCCATACATCAAATATTTCACATGAAAGTATATAGCTTTGAGGCATTTCATTGTGTTGAGAAATATTACCTGTTCTCTGGCATTTATCATAAAAGGTCACATACCTGTTGGCATCCCTGAAAAGTGTAGGCCAGTAAAAGCCTGATTCGAGTACCTTATGAGCAGTTCTAGCTCCACTGTGATGTCCTCCTGTGGGTCCTGAATGGCAGTGATTTAAAATCTGGTATGCTTCTGTTTCAGCAACGCATCTTTGAATAACCTGATTTGTACAAATTCGAAAAAGAAAAGGATCCTCCCAAAAGTAGTTTTTTACATCAGCGAAGAATCACTTCTTTTGCTGATGGGTTAGCCCTTTTGGGGTTATGTTAGCTGTTAAATAATTTACAAAATCAGCAAACCAAGGAACTGCTGCATCTGCTAAGGTTAGGAGTTGTTCTTCAGGAAACAAGTCGTTTATTTTATCGAGGTACTTGGGTTGTGTGTTTTCTAATCTTGAAAGGTGATTTGCTGCCAAGTTTTTAGCTCCTTTATTGTCTTTTATTTCTAAATCAAATTCTTGTAACAATAGAATCCATGTTATTAATCGAGGTTTTGCATCCGTTTTAGTTAAAAGGTAGCAAAGAGCATAATGGTCAGTATAAACAATGACTTTTGACAAAATCAAATAAGATCTGAATTTGTCAAATGCAAAAATAATGGTTAGCAATTCCTTTTCCGTGGTAGTGTAATTTGCTTGAATGGTTGTCAAAGTTTTGCTGGCATAATAAATCGGTTGAAAGTGCTTGTCTCTTCGCTGTCCCAAAACTGCACCTACGGCAAAATCACTTGCATAGCACATTAGTTCAAAAGGTAGATTCCAATCAGGTGAAATCATAATCGGGGCATTGACTAACTTTTCCTTAAGAGTGTTAAAAGATTCTAAACATTCTCGGTCAAAGTTGAAAAGCACGTCTTTTTCTAGTAATTTTGTTAAAGGCTTAGCTATTTTAGAAAAATCTTAAATAAATCTACGATAAAAACCGACATGTCCTAAAAAGCTTCTTATAGTCTTAACTGAATTAGGGGGAGGTAATTTTTCAATGATTTCAATCTTTGCTTTATCTACCTCTATCCCTTTACTAGAAATTTTATGTCCTAATACAATACCCTCTTGAACCATAAAGTGGCATTTTTCCCAGTTTAGCACTAAATTTGTCTCTTTACATCTTATCAAAACACGTTTTAGATTATTAAGACAAAATTGGAAAGAATTACCGAAAACTGAAAAATCATCCATAAATACCTCCATGATGTCTTCCACGAATTCATTGAAGATAGCTAGCATGCATCGCTGAAAAGTAGCAGGAGCGTTACATAAACCAAAAGGCATTCTACGATAAGCAAACGTACCATATGGGCATGTGAATGTTGTTTTCTTCTGTTCTTTTAGAGCTATCGGGATTTGGAAATAACCAGAGAGGCCATCTAGGAAACAATAATACATGTGACCTGATAATCTTTCCAACATCTGATCAATAAAAGGTAAGGGAAAATGATCTTTTCGAGTTGCATCATTCAGCTTTCTATAGTCAATGCAAACTCCCCATCCAGTGACTGTTCTTGTAGGTATTGACTCTTTTTTGTCATTAGACATCACGGTCATGCCTCCCTTTTTAGGAACAACCTGCACAGGACTTACCCAAGAACTGTCAGAAATAGGATAAATAATACCTGCATCTAGATGTTTAATTACCTCAGCTTTTACGACTTCCTTCATGTTGGGATCCAATCGTCTCTGAGCTTGCACCGATGGTTTATATTCATCTTCTATTAAAATTTTGTAGGTGCAAAAAGAAGGATTTATTCCCTTAATATCTGAAATTTTCCAAGCTATAGCTTGCTTGTGCTTCCTTAACATGTGAAGTAGTTTTTCTTTTTCTGCAATACTTAAATCTGATGCGATAATAACTGGTAAAGTTGAATCTTCCCCTAAAAAGGCATATTTTAAATGATCTGGCAGTTGCTTCAACTCTAATTTAGGGGGTTCATCAATGGAAGGTTTCTGTCTCAACTCATCATTCATCTTTATACTTTCATAACTTATGTGTCTCGTGATAATTTCATTAGAATCTAACTCCTTTCTTACTTCCGCAACTTCAGTGGTGGCTTCATCTTCCCTCCACCTTGAACAAGACACAGTTCCAACGTGTCTGCGAGAGAAAGTTCCTGGAAATTATCTTGAACAAAGTAATCAATAATATCAACAAAATAACATGAATCATCTTGTTCTTTAGAAAATTTCATAGCATCATAGATTTTAAAAACAACTTCTTCCTCACCAATTCTAAGTACCAATTTACCAGCCCTTACATCAATAACAGCTCTAGTAGTAGCTAAGAATGGACGTCCCAAAATTAAAGGTACCTCAATATCCTCATACATGTCAAGCACAAAAAAATCAATAGGGAATATAAATTAATCTACCTTTACTAGCACATCTTCTATGATTCCCCTAGGATGTTTAATAGATCTATCAGCTAGTTGAATACTCATCCTAGTGGGCTGTGGTTCCCCTAGACCTAGTTGCTTGAACATTTTATAAGGTATTAGATTAATGTTAGCACCAAAATCAGCTAAGGCTTTATCAATAATTAAACTACCAATTAAGCAAGGAATAGTAAAACTCCCTGGATCTTTTAGTTTTACCGGCAGTTTATTTTGGAGAATAGCTGAGCATTCCTCGTTGAGTTCCACTATGGCTAATTCTTCCAACTTCCTTTTATTTGTCAGAAGTTTTTTAAGGAACTTCGCGTACTTTGGCATCTGCGAAATTATTTCAACAAAAGGTAAGTTAATGTGTAATTGTTTAAAAAGTTCAAGAAATTTACCGAATTGAGCGTCTGTACGGTCTTTCTTCAACTTTGCTGGATATGGAATATGCGGTTTGTATTCCTTGAGTGTTGGTGGAGTGTTTTCCTTCGATTCCTCTACCTTGTCTTCTGGAGATTCTTGAACAGACTTCTTTTCTGGTTTAGCTAGTACTTTCCCATCTTTTAAAGTAATTGATTTGACATGTTCTCTGGGATTTGGCTCAGTGTTACTGGGTAGTCCACCTTGTGGTCCCTCTGAGATTAATTTCGTAAGTTGACTGATTTGATTCTCAAGCCCTTGAATTGATGCTTGTTCATTTTTTAGTGTCGTTTCAGTGTTTTAAAAATGGGTTTCTGATGCAGCCATAAATTTGGTGAACATCTCTTCAAGATTTGGCTTTTTCTCTTGTTGTCGTGGTGGCTACTGAAATCCCGGAGGAGGCTGTTGTCTTCGATTTCCTTGTCCTCCCCATGAAAAATTGGGTTGATTTCTCCAACCTGCATTGTAAGTATTACTATAAGGGTTATTTTGAGGTCTAGAATTGTTACCCATATAGTTGGCTTGCTCAGTTTCTATGCTGTGTCCATAAGATGAATAGTTTGGACTGAACATATTTCCTAGGGTTGCGTCGCACTGCATCACTGGCTGTGCCTGCGTAGAACCAACAAAATTATCAAACTTTTTATTTCAAAGTTCTACTCGGTTAGTAAGCATAGTGATAGCATCAATATTATAAACTCCTGCAGCTTTTGTCAGTTTTGTCCTCATGACTTGCCACTGATAGTTATTCAATGACATCTCTTCAATAAATTCATAAGCTGCTTCAGGTGTTCTATTGTTGATTGTTCCTCCTGCGGCTGCATCGATCATTTACCTTGTTGAAGGATTCAAGCCGTTGTGAAAGGTTTGAACTTGTAGCCACAAAGGTAATCCATGATGAGGGCACCTTCTCAAAAGATCTTTGTATCTCTCCCAGGCATCATAAAGTATTTCTAAATCCATCTGCACAAAAGAAGAGATATCGTTTCCTAATTTAGCTGTTTTAGCTGGAGGAAAATATTTAAGTAAAAATTTTTCGATCATCTGTTCCCATGTAGTGATTGAGCCTCATGGTAAAGAATTTAACCACTGTTTGGCTTCATTTCTCAAAGAGAATGGAAATAGCCTTAGACGAATGGCATAATAAGAAACGCCATTAATTTTAAAAGTATCACAAAGTTCCAAAAAACTGGCTATGTGTGAATTTGGATCTTTATCCTGTAAACCATCAAACTGCACCAATTGCTGTATCATCTGAATAGTGTTAGGTTTTAGTTCAAAATTATTAGCAGCAATGGCAGGTCTAATAATACTAGTTTGAGTACATGCCAAACTAGGTTTAGCATAATCATACATAGTGCGAGGAGCTTCATCTTGATTCACTGGTTGCGCGGCTATTACGGGAGGTGGTGGAATGTTTTGGTTTGCTTCCATCTCTTCTGTAAGTTCTGGCCCTTGTTCTTGATCTTGTTCTGGATAATGTAGGCTTCGTCTGATCTTTCTGCGAGTTCTACGAACTGTCGCTTCTAAGTCTTCGTCAAAAAGTAATGGTCCTGTTGGGTTGTTTCTAGTCATAAACTAGAAATACCTAGAAGGGAAAAAAACAAAGAAAATTAAAAAAATAAAAAAATAAAAATAAAAAGCTGAAAAGAAATAAAAATAGTAATGGCTAAAGTAATAGAAATCGAGTTTTCGTAATATTTTAGTTCCCCGGCAATGGTGCCAAAAACTTGATACTCGCAATATTAAGTAATAAAATTTATAAAAACTGATCACACCAAAAACTAACTAATATCACGATTTAAAGGCAAGTGCACCTATCGAACAGTAATATAGTTTAGCGGCAAGACCGAGTTATCGTACCCAAGGGAACCAAAAGTACTAGTACTTACTTCCTTTCTATTATCTAGCCTAAAAATAAAAGAGGGTTTTTTGAAACTAACTCTAAAACTAAACTAAGAATGCACAAAAAGTAAATTGGGAAAAAGTTTCAGAAAAGCTAATTGATATGGGCAATACTCAAGGGAGAATCCACCTAGACTTCACTTGTTATTAACTTCTTGAACTAGACGATTTCTTCACTTGACTTGATCCGTAGAGATCCCTAACCTATGTTAATACCTCCGTCGAGGATAAGAGCAACTAATCCTAGGTGGTTAACTAAAGTTTCTTTATTAATTAACACCCCTAGGTTGCAATAATTCCCTCTATAGATCCCCCTATTAGGTTTGATCCTAATCCGGTAGATTTATGTCGCCCTATGTCTAAGGTTGCATGCAACTCCGCTTAATTATGGTAGATCTACTCTTAAAACAGGGCCTTTTACTCCTCTGCCTAAGTACATCAGTTTCTTGAAGTAATACCTAGGATTATTAAATCAAGAATGAAGAACACATAATTAAGAACAATTTAAGTATTTATCATATAATTCAAGAATAAATAATAACAAGATCTTTCTTAGGTTTCATCCCCTTCAAGTATTTGAGAGGTTTAGTTCATAATTAATAAAGAAAACATCTTAGAAGAAATAAGATAACAAAACATAAAGAACCCAAAAACCCCTGGAGGAATTTAGGGAGATCCTTTGTCTTGATGTAGAATTCTGGCTTCTGGGATGAATCAATCGGCTTCCCTTGGAGTAATTCCTTGCTTTCATTCCCTGTGTTGGCAGAAATATAGCGCTCCTTTTTGGGAGAAAAGAGTACACCCTTAGAGTTGCCTCCTAGGGTCTTTATATAGAGCTTTGGGATGCCTTTCTTAGCCTCTAAGTATCCACATCCGAGTGAAATTGCACTTTCTCACAACAGGGACACGCCCGTGTGCCACGCCCGTGTGGTTTCGATAAGGGTCGTGTTCGGGCCTGTTGAGGTGGCACGGCCGTGTAGCCTGGCCGTGCTTATCGGGCTGAGCTGTGTTGGACCTCATGTGGCACGGCCGTGTGCCACGGTCGTGTGGTGATTCCTTGGGCCGTGTCATTTTCACACTTTGTCCCATTTTCTTCGTTTTCGGTCTGTTTTTCGTTCTTTTCTCTTCCCTATGCTCTCCTGAGTATACAACATGAAATAAAAGGGTTAAGAGCACCAATTCTCACAAAATTAATACTAATTCATCCAGAAATTAGGCTAAACATGAGGTAAAAATATGTATAATTTATCGTTTATCAGCAGCTCAGATTTAGATCGAAGACTGAACATGTGATGGTTGGGTCTTCTCAGAAGGAGAAATGTCACATCTTGGGGCATCAACAAAGTACTCTAGATCTCCTAGACATATATCAAGCTTAAAAGGGTCCTGAAGAAGTTTGTGTAGAAAAGTTCATGCTGCGATATTTAGGGCACCTATTTTCATCTTACTCATTGTTGTATTTTAGCAACGTCTGCTATCTTTGATTAACCTATTTATTTTGAGCTCTGCTCCCAATAAATTTCAATCTTGTTCATTGTTACGATCTTTTTCAAGCATTTTTCATTGAAATAACAATTAATAGACAAATAATGTTCAAGCAAAAGGATTTCTGCATATTGCTCTAAAAGGTTTTTTAAATAGTATAAGGACATGAAACAGGACCACTAGTCAGAACTAACCAAATCTAAGAGTTGGAAATGTTTGGGAATGAATAGTTTGAATTGCGATTATTTCTTCGAATTTCCTGTCAAAGATACCAAATCTGAACAACAAGGTATGACAATACATCAGTGATATAACCTTGACAAACAACGAGCCATGTCAACCTAAGCATTAAAGGGAATCATTCACAAAAAAATGACATTCTGCATGCATGCAAATATCATTCATATACATTTAGTTAGGAACATTTGATTTATTCTGATTATAACATCCTAATCACTTGGCATAAATATAAGCCCATGAAATGGATTCCACAGGTCATGTTCCCTAGAGGACGGTGTAACAGATCAGTGAAACCACAAATCCTATACCCCTAAAGATGCAGTGGAACAGATTAAAGCTACAAGTTATAAATCTTATCTCTCTGAAGTTGCAGTGGAGTAGATTAAAGCGACAAATTCTATACCTCTGAAGTTACAGTGGACTGGAATAAATCAAGTATCAAATCTTATCTTTCTGAAGTTACAATAGAGTAGATTGAAATTACAAATCTTATCTCTTTGAAGTTGCAGTAGAACAGATTGAAGTTACAAATCTTATCTCCCTAAAGTTGCAGTGGAGCAGATTGAAAATAGCAAATCTTATCTCTCTGAAGTTATAGTAGAGCATATTGAAGCTACAAATCTTATCTCCCTGAAGTTGCAGTAGAGCATATTGAAAATAGCAAATCTTATCTCTGTGAAATTGCAATAGAGCAGATTGAAGATAACAAATCTCATCTCCCTGAAGTTGCAGTGGAGCAGATTGAAGATAACAAATCTTATCTCTAAAGTTGCAGTGGAGTAGATTGAAGACAGCAAAGCTCATCTCCCTGAAGTTGCAGTGGAATAGATTGAAGATAAAAAATCTTATCTCCCTAAAATTGCAGTGGAGCAGATTGAAGATAGGAAATCTTATCTATCTAAAGTTGTAGTAGAGCAGATTAAAGCTCCAAATATTATTTCCCTAAAGTTGTAGTGGAATAGATTAAAACGACAAATTACAAATCTCATCTCCGAGAAGTTGTAGTGGAGCAAATTGAAATGATAAGTCCTATACCTCTGAAGTTGTAGTAATAGGTCAGATTAAATCTACCATAGCAAGTCTTATCTCCTTGAAGTTGCAGTAGAATAGACTAAAGCTACAAGCTACAAATCTTATTTCCTTGAAGTTGCAGTTGAGTAGATTAAAGCTACAAGTTTAAGTATATTGAAGCAACAAATCCTATATCTTTGAAGTGGCAGTAGGCTAGAATGAGGCTACTTGAAGAAGAGAAGCACTAAAGAAGTTGAGATTCGGCAAGACCAGAAAAAATTGGCCAGTCTTAAAGTCTTTACTCCATTCTTGTTACACATAAATGAACAAAGAGGGGCAACTATAATGGGCCAATTTTATTCGGCCCATTAAACATAATAAATAAAACCCAAATAAGAGTCCAATAAACAATCCAGCAAACCCAAAATTGGCGCCGCCGCTCCTCCACGTCAGCCACCAACTGCTCTACCACCAACCACCTTGCAAAGAAGGAAGAACACACAAGGAACAATAGAAAAAATAATAAAGAATGTAAAAAACAGTGAATCATATGGTTATAAAAGCCATAACCAGATTTGTAATGTTTTTTACAGAAAATATACAAAATAAAAAAAAAACAATCAAAAAAACAAAACCAGAAACTTTAAAAGGTAATCTTTTATTTTCCTTTTTTGAATCTATTATGACATACATATATATAAGAAAAATAGGAACAAAAAAGAAAAAAAAATCAAACATTTTACCTTTTAGGCCGTGGAGATCTGGGCTTGAGAAGCCAAAAAAAAAGGGAGAAATTTATGTTTTTTGACCACCGTGGACAGCGGCAGCATCGCCAATGACCAGCAGCCACCACGATGGCTCGGCAGTTGGATCCTGGGTTATGCCTAAACAAAGAAAACGAAAAAAAAAAGAGAATAATTTTTTTAAATAGTTTTAAAATGATTTTTTAAAGTTTTTTTTTTGTTAAATAGGCACCCAAAACGATACCGTTTTGGGAGTGACCTTAAACACCCAAAACGACGTCATTTTGGCCGACCCGCAAATCGACTCGACCCGATCCATCCCCTAGGATCCGCGTGTTTTGGCCTGGAGGGGATATTTGCGCCTTTAGTCTTTTCGCTTTTATGGCCTATTTCAATTTAGTCTTGTTTCCTTTTTTTAATTTTTTCCCCGTTAATTTTATATTGTTTTCAATTTAGTCCCCCGATTTGCCCAAAAAAACGGTGCATTTAATAGGATTTGGGATATTTTCCCATTTAGTCCCTATTTCTTTTCGCGCATTTCATTTTGGTCCTCTATTTTGTTTTATTAGTTTTTTATTTACAATTTGTCCCCCTAAATTTCATTCAAACTTTGATTTAGTCCTCTATTTATTTATTCATTTATTTATTTACAGTTTAGCCCCCTTACTATTTATTTTATCCTGATTTACCCTTTTAATTTCATTTAAGTTACAATTAAATCCTTTTTATTCTTTTATTCATTTATTCACTCATATACTTATCTATTTATATATTATTCACTTATTTATTTTTTATTTTAATCATTTTAATCATTTATTTATTATTCCTTCATTTTTTAATATTTAATATTTTTCTTTTTTCCTTTTTATTGATTATTTATTTCTTTTTTTTCCTTTTCTTCTTTCGTGCTATTATTAATATTACTATGTTATTATTATCTATTTATCTATTTATTTATTACCTTTTATACTTTCGAAAATTAGATTGTTTGTGTCTTTTACTCGCACATTTATCGTATTATTGTTATTATTACTATTATGTATTTTTCCTTTATTATTTAATTAATATTATAATAGTAATTAACGTGATTATTACCATTAATATTATTATTAAATTTTTTTTTATCATTATAGTGTATTATATCATTCACTAGTATAGTATGTTCGTTTTACTGATTTACCCATTATGTCACTTGCTTTTTTACTCGTTATTATATCACTTCATTGTGTTTATATTTATGCCAAGTGTCATATTTAAACATACTTGTCAATTTTTATATCATACCCGAATAAATTAAATACATATCATTTTAAGTGTTATGTTAATTTTTTATATGATGCATAAAAAATAATTTTTTTTAACCGAGGCAAATGTTTATTATTTCGAATTTAGAAAAGTCATGTTCTAACTTACGGAATATGGTTTCTTTCTAAAATCGAGATAATAGAATATATTTTAAAATAAATAAAATTTTTAGCATTTATTCTCGTTTTTGCGATCCAAGGCATTATGTCCTAACTTACGGGACATAATCCTTTCTTCTCGATTAACTTGAAATAAGCCTTTTTTTCGTAAAATTGATTTAGTTAAGTGTTGTTTTAATAAAAATCGTATTTTAAAATATCTTCAAATTTTTAATTTTCGACAGTAAGACATTTATTAATCAATAATGTACCAATTTTGGGCGTTATGAGGGTGTTAATCCTTTCTCGTGCTAACCGACTCCCGAACCCATTGTTGTAGGCCAATTTTGGCCCTAAACCCTTTAAACCTCAACCAAAATAAACCCAAAACAAACCCAACCGAAACCCACCAGCCCAATTACAAATCTAAGCCCAATACCCAAACAAAAAATCAGAAACAAACCTAACCCTAGCCACCTTCCCTAGCTTGCGGCAACCACCCCTCTGACACCACTGACCACCTCTGGCTCTATCAACACCTGCAAACACGCAAGAAATGGATGAAAGTAGAAAAGAATAGAGCAAGCAAGCAGAGAAGAGACAGCAAACAAAAACAGTGTAATAGGATCGGCTATAAAGGCCGTTTTAAAAACATTATAATAGGGGGAGAAATTTAAAAAAAAAAAAGAGGATGATAAACACAAAAAGGTCCCTCCGGGTTTTGAATAAAAACACTCAATAGATCAGAATTTTTGAAGGTGATATTCTTTTTTTTTTCATTTCAAATCCTATCTTATTATTATTATTATTTCACTTTTACATTAGAAAATCAAAAGAGAAAGAGGAGAAAGGACTTACCAGAGTCTTGCAATTGCCTTCGTCATTTCTACGTTTGTCGTCGGAGATCTCCTCCGTGTTGGAATCGAACCAAAAGGGGACGAAAAGAGACTCCTTTCTTGCGGTTGCAGCGGCGCGATGATGGGTTCTTAGAACCCTAGCAGAGCAAAAGAAATGGGGAAAGGAGGGCTGAAACTAAAAAATGCAGCAGGAGGCTGCTAAGTAAAATTTTTTGTTCTTTTAAACAAGAAACAAAACGGCGCCGTTTGAGGGAAGGTGGGTCTGCGCGACCCGACCCGTCTAGCGCTGACCCACGCGCTTCCATAGCCCGAATGGGCATATTGCTGTTTCGGTCCTTCCCTTTTGGTAACACCATTCAATCGGACCCAGCTTTCTGCCTTGTTTCTTTATTAAATTTGGCCTCGAACTTTCATTCCATTTTCATCTTGGTCATCCCTTGCACTGCGTGTTTTGGAATAAATGGGCTTATTGCACTTTTAATCCCGTCATTGTTTTAGCGTGTTCAAATCGGTCCTCTTCTTTCTTTTGATTTTTTTAAATCCGTCCCGAATTTCTGTTTTGTTTCGATTGTGCCCTTGCTATTATATTTTGCTACTATATTTTTATTATTAGTTGTATTATTACCATTATTATTATCACTGCTATTTTTCTTATAATATTATTATATTATATTATTTTTAATATTTTTTATTGTATATAATGTTACCACTATTGTTGTTCTCACTATTATTACCTTTTTTATTATTATTATTACTCGTGTATATCCTCTTTTATGTATATATACTTTTTATGCATATCATCATTTTTTTATCATTATGTTATATTTATTATTTTTAATATATTATTATTTATGATTTTATTTTTTTTCTATAATATCGTTATATCACGTTTTTATTATATATATATATATGTATACGTTTATATAATTTTATTAATAGTTTGTTTTTTTACATTATTATTATTATTTCTTATATATATATTATGTATATTTTTAATACTATATTAAGTATATCTTTTTATATATTATGTATATATATTTTTAATATTATATTATTCATATTATTTATATATATATTATCATATGTATTTTTTAACCCTATTATGTATATATATCCTTTTAACATTATATTTTTTTACATATTGTGTATATTATTTTTTTTACTCTATATTGTGCATATATTATATGTTTATATATATTATGCATGTACTATTTCATACTATTAGTTACAAATTTTCATTACACTATCTTATGCATATATTTTTGTATATATTTTTAACCCTATATTATGTATACACATTTTTTCTTATTATGATTATATATATATGTCATGTGTATATTTTTCTAATATCATATTTATATGTATATGTGTGTAGTGTGATTTATTTTCAATGTATTTCCGTCACCTTACTTATCATTATGTGTACATATATACATTCATTGTTTATTTCGTGTTTAATTAGATTATCACGTTTGATATCGCTTATATTGTTATTGCCGTTTAATGTTATGGTCATATTCATCATTTGTTCCGACATATATTTTTAATTCTTTACTTCATTTATTTTTATTTCATATCTATTTACTTATCATACTTCAAAAATCTTAATTTTGTTTTAATTCATTTCAAAAGTGTAAGGCAACGCATCGATTCAATACTAAGTTGTCGGTTTCATTGCTATGTTGGGTGAATTGTATCGGCTCGTGTTGAAAATGGGACGCCCTTCTAAAAAATCAAAATTTAAAAATTCTCGTCTTTTCAATCGGGTCACTATTAAACGTTATATTGAACTCATATTTTTTGAAATCAAGACAACGCGTATTTAATAAGATACCAATTTTGGGCGTTGTGGGGGTGCTGATACCTTCCCCACGCGTAACCGACTCCCGAACCCTATTTTCTCTAAATTTAGACGTGACCTAAACCCGGCCTTCTTTTTACTAAAAATAAATTTTCTTTGTTAAAAAGAGGTTTTATTAGGTGTCCGATCACACCTAGAAAAAAGATCGGTGGCGACTCCCTTTTCTTTAAAATCAAAATTCGGTTTTTAAGTTTTCATAAAATCGCCACAATTAGCGACCAAGCTAAAAATTTTTACGTCGCTACACCCATTTCCTGAATTTTGTAGACCAAAAATTATTGTTTTAGCAAATCAAACTATTTATTAAAATGATCAAATTATGAGGTAACCTAATCACACCTCACAAAAAAAAAAAAAGGATAAGTTGCAACTCTCATTTTCGTTTTAAAATATAAGTCAATTTCAAAAAGATTTCGACATAACTAAAACCATTTTTTGGACATAAATAATATCGAATAACAGTTGTTCTAAATAACAACTATTATAAACAAGATTTATTGCTTTGGAAGAAATATAAAATTGAAACACTCAAATAAAACGTTTTAAGAATAACCTGAAATAGTATTTCTCAGAAAAAAACTCAAATAAAACGTTTTAAGAATAACCTGAAATAGTATTTCTCGGAAAAAAATTGAAAACACCCAGCTAAAAAATTGCACTTACTTTAAAAAAATCTTTAAAATATATATTGAATGGAATTTAAGAATATAAAGAGAAAAAAAAGGTAAAAGTTGCCATGAATCTTTGACACAACCAAAAAAGTAACCACAATGCACATGTGTTGACAAATGCCGGCATTAATTTCAATGAGTGTGGTAACAAATTTCATACGTTGGTTTAGTCAAAATTGGAGGCTCAAATTTTTGTTTGTTATATATATAACAAAACATGGACCTACCTCCATTGAAATCAATTTGCATAAACTAATTGTTGTTGATCGAGTCATGAAGTTTTTCACTAGGGTGAATTTACACGTAAGGCTATGCAAGCAAGAACTGATACTGTTCTTTTCCTCGCTTGATAAATGTTACTGCCACACATAATTTGATCGAGTTTAGAACTTTTTCATTGAGTGTGGATTGACATGTAAAGCCATGCAAGTACTAAATAATACTATTATATTCATCCCTCTTTATAATAGATTTATTTGTCTATTAAGATTATAGAGAAATAACTATAATTTCACTTCAAATTTGAGACACTGTTATAAACAACTAATTTATTAAAGAATATATTTTATAATTATGGTTTGTTATTGTTATAAATAAAAAATTGTTACAATAAAATAAAATAAAATATAAAATATCGGCTTTGCAAGAAATTTAGATGCTATAACAAAAAATTATTATAGAGAGTAGATGCAGCACGGATTGTATATGTTTTTCACATGCATGCATGTGTTGAGATGTATGTTACCAAATAAAATTTCCAATGAGTACGGAAAGGGGGGGGGGGATAGGCAATCAAATTAAGGGTGGATTTATGCGCAAGGTCGTACAAATTTAACATTATTATTTTTTGTCTATCGATAAATGTCATATAATTAGATTAATCTAGTGCACTCTAATTGTGGTTGATTGCGTCAAGAATTTCTTTATTAAAGGTGAATGGACATGTTACGCAAGCAAATATAATATTTATTTGATTTAATATTTATAATTTGTAAATAATATTATTGAATTAATATTATTTTACGTTGATATATTACATACCTAAACAATTATATTAATTTAATATAAAAATAAATGTATGATAGTAAGTATAAACTAATGAAATATAGAGAAAGAAATGCAAACAGAAAGAATGGATATTCTGATAAAATGAATGAATATTCTGAAGAAAGCTTTGTTAATTTGATCAGTATACTAGAAGGTCTTATATACAGAAATGAGTGACTAACTGCTGTTTACAAACTCTGTTAATAGAATAACAAAACCTAACAACCTAACTTACACTTAACATTCATCCAACTTCTCAATCGGTAAGACCTGAAACAAATGACGAAACCGAGTGAACAATGAGACAGACAAGGGCTTCGTGAAAATATCAGCAACCTGATCACAAGTTGGCACCTTGCCAACAACGAGTGACCCCTCAGTTGCCTTTTCATGGACAAAGAACAGGTCAAGCTCAACATGTTTGAACTTGGAATGTAGGGCCGGGTTAGTAGCAACAACTACTGCACCAGAATTGTTACACCAAATAGCAGGTGAATCAGTAGAACAAACTTTTAATTCTGTCAGCAGAGAGACTAACCATGTAACATCATTGGGAGCTGTAGCCCCTCAACTGTTGACCGGGAAATGACTTGTTGCTTTTTTGAACACCACAAAACAAGCGTATTTCCAAAATATACACAATATCCTGTCGTCAAGCAACGATCATCAAAATCCAATCCCCAGTTGGCATCAGCATAACCAACGAGAGATAATATGTCAGAGGAACGAAAAATCAGCCCATGATCAATAGTTCCATGTAAATACCGTAAGATCCGTTTTAAAGCCACCAAATGTGTTGTAGTGGGTGCATGCAGAAACTGACACACACGGTTCACAGCATAAGCAATATCTGATCGAGTCAGGAACACATATTGAAGAGCACTAGCCAGACTTCGGTACTCCGTAGGATCAGTAAGCCGAGTACCCTCATCTTTGGACAACGTCGATGAACTAACCATTAGTGTGTGAACACTTTTTGCATTGGTCAAAGAACTTCTCTTAAGAAGATCCCTGATGTACTTGTATTGGCATAAATAAAGACTTCCAGTGGATGACCGAGTTACTTCAATGCCTAAGAAGTAGTGAAGGTCTCCCATATCTTTTAGAGAAAACTCTTTATCTAAAAGATGAATAAAGCTACTTATACTGTCAGCCACACTTCCCGTTACAATAATATCATCCACATAAACAAGAACATAAATGACAGACTTAGTCGTTACGTGAACAAATAAATATGCATCAGATTTGGATGGGAGAAAACTAGTAGAAACAAGATATCTTTTCAATTTATCAAACCAGGCACGAGAAGCTTGCCTTAACCCGTATATTTCTTTCATCAGATGACACACTAAGTTCTTACCATTCAGACCAAACTAAATATAGCCCGAAGGTTGTTGCATGAAAACTTCACCAGAGAGATCACCATTCAGAAAAGTATTATTGACATCGACCTGACAAAGTTGCCAACCATGAGAGACAACAACTGATAGTATGGTTTGAATAGTAGCAGGTTTGACCCAGGGACTGAATGTTTCCTTGAAATCACAGCCCGAAACTTGTGAACACCCCTTCACTACCAACTTGGCCTAACGTCGAGCAATAATTCTATTAAGATTTTTCTTTACTTTGAATAACCACTTACACCCGATTATTTTCCGTCCTTGAGGAATAGCAACAACTTCCCAAGTAGAGTTAGCCATAAGAGCATCAAACTCATCTTGTACTGTTGGTCACCACTCAGGATCGGCAAGAGCTTCCTCAACCATACGAGGTTTATAATCAGTAGCTTCAACAGATAGAGCCTTGGGCTTAAAAATCCCAGCCTTAGATCTGGTAACCATTTTATGAGTATTTCCTAATGGAATAGTTGTTGAAACAAAAGGAACTATGTCTGGAGCAGATAAACTGCCCACAGCTGACAGTGTTGAGAAGTGCGAATCTTCAGGAGCAGACCGCAGCTTAGCCATTGACCACCTGTTGGAGATGGTAGAGGAATATAAAAAGAAGATGATGAAAAGTTAGTGGACCTCGCGACAGTTGGAGCACGGAAAGTAAATCAAATTGAACAATAGGAACATACGTAGAAACACGCAGACTAGGCCAATCAATTTCCAGGATAGGTGACGAGAGCAAGAACCGTCGTTCATAAAAAACAACATGACGAGAAGTAATGATCTTACCATCTAGGGTGAGACAGTGATATCCTTTATGTTGGGAACTGTACCCCAAAAATGTACACAGCTGAGACCAAAAATCCAATTTGTGGTGTGTAAATGGTCGTAAATAAGGAAAACAACAACACCTAAACACCCTTAAGTGATCATATGTAGGCTCACAACCTTGAAGAACATGAAATGGAGACTTCCTTTCCAGAACTAGAGTCTGGAGGTGATTTATGAGATGAACAGCATTACTAAAGGCGTAACCCCAGTAATTCATGGGCAGATTGACTTGAGCTAAGAGAGTAAGACTAGTCTCAACAATATGCCTATGCTTCCGTTCAGTAACTCCATTCTATTTAGATATATGCGGGCAGGATAGACGATGAAAAATCCCAAGATTAGCTAGCACTAATGTGAAAACACGATATTCTCCTCCCTAATCACTTTGAAAACTCTTAATGTCTCTCCCAAACTGTGTTTTGACCATCTTCTGAAACTGAAGAAAACACTCAATTGTCTAAGATTTACGTTGAACAAGGTAAATCCACGTAAACTGACTACGCATGTCAATGAACGATACATAATACAAGTTAGAACTATATACAACCGACGCAGGTCCCCGTAAGTCAGAGACAACCAATTCAAACAAATCTTTATACTCTATAGTAAAATTTGAAAAAGGCAGTTTATGTGATTTCCCTTTTTGGCATGCAATACAAACATTATCAAGGCACCTTTTATTTGAAACAACTCTACACTTATCAAGAAAAAGTTTAAAAGTGGAAGTGGATGGGTGACCAAGTTGTTGGTGCCAAAAGGCAAAAACATCATCACCATCATTACGAGCTTATAACCTTGTGTTGAGAATAGAGGGAGCATTATCATGAGAATCAGGCGAGACCGGGGAAAAATAATAGAGCCCGTCACGAGTGTGGCCTCGCAGTAAAATTTCGCGAGTCATGATGTCCTTAACAATATAATAGGATGGATGGAATTCAAAAAATACGTTATTATCACTTGCAAACTGAGAAATAGATAACAAATTCTTTCGTATGTTTGGAATGCATAGAACATTAGACAGATGAAGTATCTTACTCTTCGTAGGTAAAATAGAGTTCCCAACACACAATATTTTTGTAAGGGTCCCATTGCCCATGAGAAGAGAAGATGTACCTGAGTATGGCGTGGATTCATGTAAAGCAGTGGCCTCCCGACATACATGATGTGTAGCCCCTGAATCAGGATACCAAGAAGAGGTCCCTATAGGCATAGGAATATAAGAGTTTTCATTATCAAAACTAGAACCAAATTGTGTCAAATTAACATTGGACCTGGAGGTAGTAAAAAAATCTGACGCATGAAAATCTAGAATTTGAGGTAAGCCGACACAATACGAGTCATTAACATCATGAACACGAGCCCTCGATTTAGTCTACCACGGCACACTAGTCCTAGTATGTTGAAAAAAAGAACTTCTATCAGACTCAAGCCCAACAAGCTTAGTAGTGGGCCCAACATTCTGGCCCACATTAGGGGCTGAGGGGATCGACCTATTATATGGCCCATACTCACAGCTTTGGGCAACCGACCTAGTAGATGGCACATTGTGACCAACATTCAGCCCATATGAAGGGCCCAAATCACGTGGCACAACATGTTGAAATTGGATGCCTAACTCACGTTACATATAAGCACCAAATTGGGGAACAGCTTGATTAGACTACGGATCCACATCATCACTAAACACCCCATCCACTTGACCGACTACACCTTGAGAAAGATGAAAACTAGATTGCACAACCCTAGTAACTAAGGGATTTGAGAAGATAAACAATAGAAGGCTGCCATCCCCACGCAACACCATAGATAGAGTCCATCAGAGCCGCCACCATGAACCTAAGATACGGCCTAGATCCTGTGAAACCAGTCGGACCACCAGCACCACCATCGCATGACCCTTGACCCGCACAACCAGAAAATACCGGGGCCATGGTTGGAGTTGGAATAGAAAGGCCGCTATAGTCACGATTAAATCGATAGTAGCATCTCTACACCAAATTTCCATAGTGACTGCATATTTGACATTGCATTCGAGGACAAAATCCATGTCTACAAGCCAAAAAAAAAGGACATCCACCATGTACAGAGTCCATTGCTGGTGCCGTTGGAGCAATCGCCACCAGATTCGCATGAAAGGGCTCTTCATGAACTGCACAAGCTTGCCTATTCTCAAATTCGATGAGCTTCTGAAGAGGAAGCAATTTTGTGGAGAATGAGGCTAGCATGAAAACAACATAGTAGTCCGTCGAGAGGCCGGCAATAATGATTTTCACATTTTCGGCCTTTGGAACCGTAGATCCAGATGCCTCAAGTAAGACATATGTGTTTTGTATTTTCGCAACATACTCTTTCACTGATATTGTCCCTTTCTTGATCGACTGAAGGTCGTGTTTTATGCGGGATAGATTTGCTCTAGTGGTAGCAACGAATAGGCAATTCGTAGTACTCCACACCTCATCGCCAATTTCGCATCTGTAAAAGAGGACAACAAAGAACTAATAGTTGACAATAACCAAGAGGCAAGAAGCTTATCTTACTGAACATACAAGGAGGTATCAAGATTTGGAGTCAAAGCTCTATCCGGAGAGGAGATGAATTGGGACGGCACAGGTAATGTTCCTTCGAGAAATCCAAACAACTCATAACCTTCTATTATGAGTTGTATATGTTGTTGCCATTGTACAAAGCTGCCATCTTCTAACTTTATTGGGTCATGACGAGGGAACGTCTGAATCAAGTACGATCTGAAGAAGGAAAGACTGCCACGATCGGCAGCGGTAGGATCAGCTGAATGAACCATGAGTTAGCAGCGTGAAGAAGCACTAGCACCTTAGGCGACTGATACCATGTTAGTAAGTATAAACTAATGAAATATAAAGAAAGAAATGCAAACAGAAAGAATAGATATTCTGATAAAATGAATGAATATTCTGATGAAAGCTTTGTTAATTTGATCAGTATGCTAGAAGGTCTTATATACACAAATGAGTGACTAACTGCTTTTAACAGAATAACAAAACGCTAACAACCTAACTTATACTTAACAATGTATGTATGCATTTCTTTAACTGTGTATAATTGAATCAAAATTAAAATTTTATACCTACGTATAAACTATAATTCAAATTTTGTGTATATAATTAAATTAAATAAAAATTTATTTATAAAAATTACATATTAAAACAAAATTCTATATATATTTAATATTTATCCCTTGAATTTTCTTTTCACCCGTGCACGCGTCCCTTACACATTGTTATATTCATGTGAACACCAAGTAAAAATTGTTCTGCTCCTTAATACTTTTCCGTTTTGAGGGGCCAAGTTCCTATCTATTCCCCGCTTGCACTGCCTACGTGTCCCTATTGTAAAACGTAATACCTTTGACCAGTTCAGTGCACCTCTCAATACGTAATCTTGTACCGTACTCTACGGTCGAATATAGAAACCGTGCATATAGTTGTCTATTATGAGTTTCGTACACAAGTACTTATATAATATTCTCCTCTTACATTGAATTGTAATTATTTATTTGTTTTGTTAAATGTAATATTTATTTAATGTAATGATGATTAGTTTTCTATTATTTGTTTTCTTGTAATAGTTATTACTAAAATAATTATTTTATGCAATATTGAATAACAAAAAAATATTAATTTTTAGATTAATTTTTTAAAACGTGGACTTAGGAAATATAAAAATCAAACATTTGAAATATTTAAATATAATCTAATATAAAAATAATTATATTAAAAATATTATTAAATTGTATTTAATAATAATCTTATTAAAATTTAATAATAATAACAATAATTATTTACCTAAAAAAATCTACTAAGGGTATTCTGGTCATTTCAGTTTTTTTTCTTATGCTATTACAACATCATTCCATTAAACCAAACAAAAGAATATTATTACAGTTTTATCTCATTTCATTTAACCAAAAAGTTTAATTACTAATAATTACAACTCTATTCCATTCGGCAAACCAAAGTTAGTGTAAGAATTTAGGCTTTTATCTTTGTCAACTAAGCCAAACTCTCATTAAGCAGTTCAAACTCAAGTTTTGAATTATTATATAATCTAGTAAGTTTTTTAATTGATGTAATTTGAATAATCAACCACTTGATCTGCTGCTTCATTATATTTGTTTTCATTTTGTTTTTATTATTCAACCACTTTGTCTGCAATGATTGGTTAATCAAATTAAAAATTTTGGAAAGTTGAAAGAGATGTTAATTTACAGGCTATAAATAAACCTAAATCCCTGTGTAAAGAGAACCAAGTTAATTTACAGAATCATTTAGTTCAAGGAAACATTTCCTTAGAGTAGGTTACCAACATGAGTGTTGACGCTAAGACTGAGTTTCCAGTCATTGAGTTCCGTTCATCGGATTTGGAGCGAGGAACCAATGGGTGGTACCGATTGTGCAAGAAAGTTCGAGAGGCTTGTGAGATTTTCGGTTGTTTTGAGGTGGTATATGACACAATTTCGACGGAAGTTCGAGAGGAGATGTTTAGGTTGATGAAAGAACTAGTTGAGGTCCCAGTAGAGAGGAAACAAAAGAACACTAGTCCCCTGCCTTACCATGGCTGGGTTGGACCATGCGCTCAAGTTTCCTTGTTGTATGAAGGCTTTGGACTTGGAGATGTGTCCAACTATGATTCTGTTAAAAACTTTGCTCAACTTATGTGGCCAGAAGGTCACCCACGCTTTTGGTAACAACAATTCTTTGACTTTTCTAATTTTACGGATTGGGTTGATTTTAATAATTTCTAGTTTGAGTTGAATGAGTTCGAGTTATTGATTTTTTATAGTTAAATTTACATATCTATTTTTATTTATTAAAATAGATGCATAGAAAACGCTAATGGATTATAATAATTGATATTATATGAATAATTAGATTAAATTTTGGGTTGTCAACTAAATCACAATGGAATGACTAAAGACTTAATGTCAAGTCCGGCTCTGGCTTTGACTTTAACTCAAATGTCGTATTTGACATTTGAATAACCCTTAACACCTACAACTTTAAAAAAAAAAATAATGGGTTTGCATGTTTTTATCTTTTTCACATAACATATTTGGATTGTGGATTTATAAATTACTTAGAATTATAAATTTTTTCACTTAACTTATTTGGATTGTGAACTCATAAAATACATAGAATTATAGATTTAGAATCTTACAAAATTCAAAATCTAACGAAACATGTCCACTATTTGATCTTTTCTCCCAGTGACACTATACATACCATGGGAACACAACTGGAGGTGCTAAACAAGTTAATCTTGTTAATGATAATTGATAGCTATGGATTAGCAGAGGACTCACTAAAGATAAACTACACAACGTCGATGCGGATGATGAAATACATGACCCCTCCACCAGGGGAGTATGAGATAGGACTTTTTGCTCATACTGATAAACCGGTCAGCACAATAATTTGTGAGGATCAAATTCCAGGATTGGAAATTGAGGTCAATGACGGTCAATGGATCAAGCTAGCTAATTTATCTCCTTCTTCTTTTGTCTTCATGGTTGGAGATCCTCTTAAGGTATGTTTATATATATGGTTAATATAAAAATTTTAATTTATTAGAACATTAATTTGTATCATCTTTATTAATAAAATATAAAACATAAGTATAAATTGCTAAAATATGAATTACATAAAAAGTCATAAAACTTAATTATTTTTTAGTTTTTTTTTTTTAGATTTTGAGAAAATATATATTCCTTTAATGAATTTGATTCTTACTATTTTTCCTCAAAAACCATTCGATATTCTTAAGCTTTTCCTTTTCCTTAATATTTTCTTTAACCATTTAGTCAAAAAGAAATCACTTTTCACAATCATTGACTTCGTTTTTTGGTTATTTGTGTGTTAAAATATATTATCCTTTTATTTATGTGTTGAGGAAGAACTATAAGTAATTTTAAACATTGTGTAAAGGAGAACAGTAATAAAAATTTTTAAAAAAATAATCAATAAAGGTGGAAGGCACCAAAAAAGAGTACAAGACTCCATAAAAAGATACAACCAAATCAAACACCAAAAGAAGGGTAACAAGACTCCAAAAAAGAAAACTTAGGCCGTGAATGGTAGACCCCAAGGCCCCATCATACAAAAACACACCTCAGTAGCCCAGCATTAATCCATAAACAGTTGCCACCAATCCATAAAATAACAACCCAAGCAAGAAATCATAAGTCAAGTGATGTCAACAATTACCATAAAATCTTTATTGATATATTAAATTTCAGGTTCAAATTTTGAATAACTTATTTATCATGCTTATAATATATATTAGATTATTGATGTTGGATATGAATATTTATTGATATTGATTTTGAAAATTGAAGGCATGGAGTAATGGAAGATTGAAATCAACGAATCACAGAGTGATGATGAGCGGAGACAAAGATCGTTTTTCTATAGCAGCCTTTATCATGCCAAATGAGGGTACCATAATCAAGGCACCCAAAGAACTTATAGATGAGGAACATCCTCAACTTTTCAGGGACTTTGATTTCATGAAATTCTTCTTTTTTGCCTTTTCAAACCCAGCAAGGCACATTGATAGTGGCCAGCTGCTCTATGACTTTGCTGCTCTCTCACCACCAGTGTCCAATGCCCATATGGACAAGTGAAATCGCAGTTACAAATAATAATTGAGTCCTATACTCAAGATCTGCATTCTTGTATTGTATTACTATGTTATGGTTACTTATAATTGTGTGATTGTATCGCGCTAAAGGTTACTAAATTTATTGTGTGATTGAGTTCAGTGATTTGCCCTTTTAACTTTTAAATAAATAAATAATAAATAAAGAGTCCAAAAAACTATTCCTTGTCTGAAATTCTTCTAGCTGACTTTCTTTAATTGCGTATTTCATTTTTGGTTAATTCCATTTTTGGTTTCATATTGAACCAAAACTATTCTAAACAATAATTAGTTTTCTGAAATAGATATTTTTGGTAGTACAATTTCTTTAAATATTATATTTTTTATCTCAAGAAAAAAAATTATGTAGAGAAAGAACTCTTCTAAATAAGAAGTTCTCATGCAACAAGAGTTTAATAAAAATAAATAAATGAAATAAAGCAATTATATACTTGTAAAAATTAAAATTCATGTTATGTAGAAAAAGAAAAAAATATTAAATTTCCACCGCCCCTTCATTAATTTTTGTTTTAATAAGAGAGGAGAAAGAAAAGAAAAATTCATGTATAAAAAGTAAGTATATTAAAGAAAAATATGACAATTTTTCTCTTAAAAAATTGAAAATAGTATGCTAGAAGGTTTCTCTAAAAAATTTAAATAACAAGCTGTAATTAATAATAATAATGATACCACAAGTTGCTCCAAAAAATTGAGAAAAACAAGTCATAATAATTTGGAACATCATGTCTTGCTTTTCCCTAAAAATTTGGGAATGGTAAGTTAGTGCTCTTCCTGTAAAATTTGGTAACAATAGTTGGTAGTGCTTGACTAAAAAAAAGTGAAAATAATTAAGTAAATTGTTTCCAGAATAATTAGATATAATGTTTTTGGAATAATTTATGGTGATATTTCCAAAAAAAAAAAAATGGGAACACCGAAGTGAAGCATTTCCGAAATAATTTACAATACTGTTTTTTTGGAAAAAGTAGAAACACCCAAATAGAGTATTTTTGAAATATCATGTGATAGTGTATAACTGGTAACACCTTAAAATATTGAGAAATTATTTTATGGATCTTTCTCATGATATTATATATGGTCCCTTTTCAACTATTTAATGGTATTTTAGTAATTTTTTTCATGTCATTGATATATAATTTTGATAATTTTTTACCCTGAATTCGAACCAAAATTCGGGTTTGAGTTTAGGGTTAGTATTCGGGGTTCAAAGTTTGAGTTCAGGGTTCAGATTTAGTGTTCAAAATTCAGGGTTCGAGGTTCAAGATTCAGAGTAAAAAAATAACTAAAATTATGTGTCAATAACATGAAAAAAATTATTGAAATGCCATAAAATAATTGAAAATGGACTGTAATAGGCCAATTTTGGCCTGGGCCCGGAAAAAATAATAATCGAAGCCAAGAAGGGCTAAATTGAAAGACAATCATTAATTTGTGGCCAAATAAAAAAGATGGGGAAAACCAAGGGATTATCCAATTTTGTTGACTTGGTAAAAGGCTAAAAATAGAAAGATTTTATTTTATTTTATTTTATTTTATTATTAAATTGGTTAGGCTATTTTTAGTAAATCTCGTGTATATAAATAGGGGGATCTGGTTCTTTGAAGGGGGAGGACTTTTGGTATCCTTACATCAATTTAGAGTGAGATTATTCTTTTTTTCTATTTCCATTGTAATTGAATTATTTTCTTTCCACTTTCAATCACGTGAGAATTTTGTCCATTTCATTTCAATTTCTTTGTTTGTTCTAAATTCGTCCAATTGCTTTTAGCCCTTCCGTTTTTTATTATTTTGCAATTAAGTTTTCATTTTTTTGGGGGTCCTAAAGCTTGTTTTGACTGCATTTTGGTCTCCTGGAAGCTGTGCGTTTTGGAGGATAGGGGTTGTTTCTCTTTTGGTCCCTCCTTATTATTCGCACGCTCAAATTAGTCCATTTCTCTTCATTTATTTTTGATTTGCCCCAAAATTGCTATTTTTAATTCAATTTAAACCATTTTTTATTTTTTATTTTTGCCATTAAATTAATTAATTTGAGTTTTATATTTATTATTATTAGATTTATTTTTTTGTATTATTATTTTTATTATTATTATTTTATTATACTTTACTGTTAATAGTTAATATTATTTTATTACTATTTTATTATATTCTACTATTAATTTTAGTGTTCTTTTTTTCCTTTTGATCCTATTATGTGTTATATTATTTTTATAATACTACTATTTTTTATTTTTATTATATTATGTGTATATTACGTTTGTTTTACTAATTTTTTTTATATACAATTTATTTTAAATCATTACGTTATTATTATTAATCTTTTTATATATTTTATTAAAAGTTAACTATTTTAAATATAGTTTATTATACCTATTATTTTTTGTATTATTCTTACTGTTTACTATTACCTTTTTTTTATTACTTATACTTTTATATATATTTTTTGTTTTCCCGTTTAAATATAATTACTAATAGTCTTATCATGTTATTATATTATTTCTATTATTTTTAAAAATTACCACCGTTATTATCACCATTTTTTTGTACTATATTATTTTTGTTATTTGTCTTAATTTAGTATTTTTTTCTTTTAATTTTATTTTTATCACTGTGTTTAATATCATCATTGACATATTATTTTCATTCCCATTATATCTTTAATATCATTATTGCTATGTTTATTATATTTTTTTTACCATTGTTTTGATTATTATTATTAATTCTCCTTATGGTTATTATGTTTTAGGTGTTAATACATGCACTATCAAGTTTATTATTACATTGTTATTTCTTACGTTGCATACTATCGTGTTTCTTAAATTTTTAAACTTCCCAAATTCGTTTATTCAACGGTTCATTCTCAATTGTTTTCTAAAATAAAGGCAATGTTTGGTATTTAAAGAATTCAAAGGATCGCACCCTAACGTACTGGGTGTCGCTTTCTTTGTTTATTTTGAATATCTAAATATCCTTTTATCGGTTCGCTCAATTGTTTTCTAAAATAAAGGCAATGTTTGGTATTTAAAGAATTCAAAGGATCGCGCCCTAACGTACTGGGTGTCGCTTTCTTTGTTTATTTTGAATATCTGAATATCCTTTTATCGGTTCGCTCTCAAGATTTTTAAAATAAAGGCAATGTCCGGTATTCATGGAACTCAAAGGATCATGCCCTAACGTACTGAGTTTCGCTTTCTTTGTTCGTTTGAATATTCGAATATCCTCTTAAAACTAAAGCACACGTTTTAAAAGTTAACGAAAGGAGGATCGTATTTTGAACTTTGTCCAAATCTTTAATTTTCGACATTTAAGATACCAATTAATCAATTAAGTACCGATTTTGGGCGTGTCGAGGGTGCTAATCCTTCCTCGCACGTAACTGACTCCCGAGCCCGTTTTCTTAAAATTCGTGGACCAAAATGTTTTATAAGGTGGCCCAATTACACCTCAAAAAAGATTGGTGAAGACTCCCAACTTTCGTTTTCAAAAGTCGATTCCTGTTTTCAAAAAAATGGTTTCGACATGGACCATAAACAATGTATCAAAAATGATCCATAAAATAATTTCTTCCGGAAGAACTAGCTATAGTGTTAAAAAAAAAAAAAGAAAAGCAATTTTTCATTTCTATTCCTAAAAAATATAAAATTGCACTTGCTTTAAAAAAATCTTTAAAATTAATGGTGCATTTCTACGTTAATCACTCTAAAGTTAAGACAAATAACTCGTCAATCACTCTAGATAGGGGCGTTCATATTTTAGTCATCCTAATTTTTTTTTCATTCAAATGCACCATTAACCTTCTGTTATCATTTAATGATAGATTGATTAATTTGATCAATTTCTTTTTTTAGTGACCAAATTGACAAAAATAATTGGGGTGACAAAAATAAGTTTGTTTGTTTATAAATTGATTGTTTTGTTTATTATTATATGATACATGTATATACTAAAGGCAGAATGATGAATTAGCTCTCAATATTTATATGTTTTGTCAATTTGACCCTTATTTTTTGGAGTTAAATTTGACCATTAACCTCTTAAAAAGTAATCAACTCATTTTTTTAACAAAAATGTTGATTAAGATATCAATTTTTCAATGATGCTGGTGAGGTACCTCAGTGGTACTCCAGGTATGCTTCATGCTGAAATGATATCATCTGTCTTATATGCCATGTCAATAATAATTTAATAATTATAAAATATTTAAAAAATAATATAAAATTTTAAAAATTTGCACAAAGTAGATGTGGCTAGACCTGATCATGGGTCGGGTCTAAGTTTTAACATTTTTATTCGAGTCGGGCTTGGGCAAAATTTTAATCTCATTTTTCGGGCCGAACCAAGCACTGGCCTAGTAAATGGGCCTAAAATTTTAGTTTAGCCCGACCCTAACTCGGTCCAGCCCATGAGCACCTCTAGACGTGGCTTGCCATGTAAGCTGTTGCGTTTAAAAGTTTAACATTTTAGCCAATATTTCGATTAAAAATATAGTAATTTGACTCTTTTTAAAAGATTGATGGTCAACTTCGACTCTTTTTAAAATATTGAGGTCAAATTTAGCTAAAAAAATGCTTAAATGAAAAATTAGCCCTTAAACTATAGTGCTTTTACCACTTGGCACCCAAAATTTTTTTTAAGACAAAAGTATCACCTAAACTTTGATTTCGTTACCACTTTTCACATAAGGTATATGTAGATATTTTTATTTTATTCACTGTTTTTTCTTTCTTTCATCCACTCTTCTTCTCCCTCACAACCCTAGCCAACTTCTTCAATCTCTCTTCAAAGCAGAATATTTTATAATTTCATCACACAATTTTGCTCATATCGCTTCAGTTTTAAGGGAAACTTGTCACACAATTTCAAACATCTAGAAAATTTCCAATTTTATTACCTCTCACTTACGATCTGATTCAACCATTTTTAGTCTAAAATATAAATAGTAGAGTTTTTTTCCGGGAAAAATTCAAAGCTAGCTTTTCGTCCCCACGAGTTTTGAACAATAAAAAAGAGAAAACCCATTTATGTGTTTATTTTATTTGCCCTCTATATATTTAATTTTTTTATTTAATAAAAAAATCGCATATCACAATACACTTGGTTAAGAATTTTTTTTTTTTTTTTTACAAAAGATTAACAGTTGAATAATCGAGTACATTTTCAATTGATAAAATTTGAATATTCAACCACTTCATCTGCTTTCCTTGAGATTTTCGGAGTTTTGCTTTTGTTTTGAATATTCAACCACATGTGCAATGCTTGGATGATCAAATTAAAACTTTGGGAAGTTGATAGAGACGTTAATTTACAAGCCATAAATAGACCTAAATTCCTATGTAAAGAGAACCAAGTTAATTTACAGAATAATTTAGGTCAAGGAAACATTTCCTCAAGAGTATAAAAAAAAAAGGTTACCAACATGAGTGTTGATGCTAAGATTGAGTTCCCAGTCATTGAATTCCGTTAATCGGATTTGGAGCGAGGAACTGATGGGTGGCACCGATTGTGCAACAAAGTTCGAGAGGCTTGTGAGACTTTCGGTTGTTTTGAGGTGGTGTATGACACGATATCAACGGAAGTTAGAGAGGAGATGTTTAGGTTGATGAAAGAACTGGTTGAGGTCCCAGTGGAGAGGAAACGAAAGAACATTCTTCCCCCGCCTAGCCATGGCTGGGTTGGACCAAGCACTTACGTTTCTTTGTTGTATGAAGGCTTTGGACTTGGTGATGTCTCCAATTATGATTCTGTTAAAAACTTTGCTCAACTTATGTAGCCTGAAGGTCACCCACGCTTTTGGTAACGACAATTCTTTGATTTTGATAATTTCTAGTTTGAGTTAAGTGAATTCGAGTTATTGAATTTTTATAATTAAATTGAGTCGAGTTTAAATTCGAATTAATCAAATCAATTTGTTTATATTTAAAATTGACAAATCTATTTTAATGTATTAAAATAGATGTCCCAGATACACTAAGGGATTATAAGTATCGATATTATATGAATAATTAGGTTAAATTTTGAGTCGTAGGCTAAATCACACTCAATTGACTAAAGACTTGTGATTAAGTTTGGCTTTGACTCTGACTTTGATTTTGGCTCTAATCTCATTTTCGGTATTTGAATAACTGATAAAGGATGAGATGGATGAATACGGAAGCAGCTTGTAAAGTTTGTCAAAGTCGCAGATTTGACTTAGGGCTCTAGACGTTTGAAAAGAAACTTGGATTTTGACACAATCTGAAACGAAATTGAATCCAAGTCAGATAAAAAAATGATTAAAATAAATAAATAAAATAAAACAATAAATCAAGATTAAAGAAGCAAATAAAGAAGATAAATGGAAAGATAGAACGTGGCGTGTAGAAGTCCTAAGAAGCCTTGGAAACACGAAGAATCCACAACCCTCTTCAAGTAGCTCTAATTTTCCCTCCAAGATAGAAACCTTGGCAAGAAAAAGTGTGAAGATGATCCCCACAATCTAAAAAGATTGTTAAAACTCTTCTAAAAGAAACTTAAGAGAAATTCTTGAAAAAAAAGAAAAACCCAGAAAGAATTTATTAACTCAAAAGAGAAATAGAATAATAACGAATTGTCTGTATTGTGTACAATGCAAAGGCCTATATTTACGCTAGCTAAATAAATCTGAATAAAACTTCTAATTATACTAGAATTCTAATTTAATCTTAAACAAGAAGTAGTTTTAAACTAAACTTTCTTGTTAACATAAAATTCCTAAATAACTTAAAATACTTAATAATTATCAAAAATTTAGAATAAAATAATAATAAAATAATAAGAGCTGATAAATAAAATATTGGGCTCATATATAATAAAAATTAAGCCTAAACCCGAACTCAATATAATTTAAACTCGAATTAAAAGCCCGAAATTCGTAATTCTCGTCATAATCCCGTTCAGAAATTTTGCTCGTACAGTCTTTACTAAAATGGTCATAACTTGAGCTTCCGAACTCAAAATCGAGTGATTTAAAATGCGTTTCGAAGCTAAGAGATAGATCTTCAAACACCATGAGATATCTCAACCCAGAAATGCCAGGATCCCATTCAAAAAGTCGTTGAAAGTCTGTTGATTTCTCAAGCCTAAAAATTGGCAGTTTTGATGATTGGAATCTAATAAATTTCACCCCCTTCGTGCATATATCATTCTCCCTTTCGTCAAAAAGATTCGCCCTCGAATCTTGTCTTTGATCAAGTCCTGATTTGATTTGCTTAGCCTTTGACATTGTTGTTGGGCATTGAATTAGTGTGAACCCATCACATTCATGGGTCTGAAATTGTGCCTTGAGACCCACATCATTCCTCCATTCCTCAAGAAGATTCGTCCCTAAATCTTTAACTGCACAGAAAGAAAAGGGATGAGAATAAATAACAATAAAATGAATATAACACTTACCTAATGTAATAGGCCAATTTAGCCCGGGTCCATACAAAAAAATAATAAACCCAAAATAATAAACCAAAGTCCAAGTCCAGTCCAAGATTACAAATATATCATTTGGCCCGATTGAAATGGCCTATTACTTGAGAAGATTGAAGGTCCATCTACAAGCTTAACGCATATGAAAACATAATCTTCAAGGATATGCAATCTTAGATATGATATGCAATCTTAGAAGATATGATATACAATCTTAGAAGATATGATATGAAATCTTAGAAGATATGATTTTGTAATCTTAGAGATTTAATTTATAGATACCCTTTAATCTTAGCCGTTGATGTAATTGATCTGTACCGTTGGATTTGGGGAGGCTCAACTATAAATAGAGGCCTCTCCCTTCATTGTAAATCACTTGAGTTTTGGGGAAGCACTGTTGTTATTGAAAGAAATATTACAATTTCGTAAAACAACACCAAGGACATTGGAACATGGGTGACCAAGCCTCTTGTGCCATAACTCCGTGGGATAAGAAGGGTGTGTTGTACACAAGTGAGTGGAGCCAGATTGAGACGATGCACCAGTGGCATGAAAAGGTGGTTTAGAAACATCGAACCGATAAAGAACCTCATGCATGTGGCCTATTAGGAGAGTGTTCATTGTCTATATATCCTTCACAAAACACATAAGAGGACGAAATTCAAAGTAGACTGCATTATCTCTAGCAAACTGACCAACTGACATCAAATTTTTGCATACAGTAGGGACATGGAGAACATTTTTCAAATGCAAAAGCCGAGAACCAGCTACCATATAAGTTGTACCTACATTAGTAATAGGAATAGAAACACCATTGCCCATAGAGACATGGTTCGTACCTATATAAAAAGCAACATTCGAGAGAGAAGTCACATTTGGAGTTACATGATTTGTCGCTCCAGAATCTGGATACCAAACTTGATCAGAGGGTCGAGAAGATGGATGAGAGAAAGACAGTGTAGTGGATGGACAACATAGACTACACCTGTGAGAACACGAGGGTGCAGACGAAATGCCAAAATCTTCAACCTGATGATAGTTGACTAAAACTGACTTATTAGAGTTAACCCCCGAATATGTTTCATCAAACCGGTGGTAGCACGTCTGAACCAAATGCCCAACTTTGCCACATAGTTGACACTGTAGCTTAGAGCAGGACCAGCCACGACCACTTATACGACCCCTGCCTCGAGACCAGCAACGACCACTGCCCCGATGACTAGGTTTATACGCTCGCAAATAACTTTCTGAGGATACAACCTGCTTCAAATCGTCAGCAATATTGGTTTGAACGAGAAACCATATTTGCTTGCAAAGATGTTTCTGTTAAAAGAGCAAGTTGCCGTGCCTCACAATCAAGCAACATCTCAGTTAGGAGATTAAGAGACATGGGACTAGCCGATGCAAACACGCGAATAGATTCATATTCCATCGAAAGACCAGCTAAAACAATACTAACCTGTTCTTGTTCAGTAATATGACTCCCAGCAGTAATGAGAGCATCACTTAGGCTCTTCACTTTGGCCAAATAATCTTTGACTGAATGATTAGCTTTCTTGATAGAATATAAAGCATGGCACATGCTGGAAATCTTGACAGTCAACTTAGCACCAAATCATTGCTCAATAGCCGTCCAGACATCAAAACTTATTTTGGCCATTGTGAGATGCACCAAGATTTCATCTGAAACCGTAGAAAGCAACCAAGAAGCAAGAAATTTGTCTTGCTTCTTATGAAGAAGATACAACGGATTAGCCACAAGTTGCCTATCGGGTCTAGAAACAAAAGAAGCAAGAACGGAGACCGTGCCTAGTACAAACCTTTCAAGTTCGTACCCTTCAAGAATCAATAAAACCTGATGCTTCCATAACAAGAAATTACTTTCACTAAGCTTAATTGTCTCATGTTTAGAGAAATATTGAATATTAAACAAACAAGAAGAATTCTGATCTTGGGAAGGAAACACCCCTTCAGTGTTGGAAGAATGCCTCGGTGTATCACTCATGAGAAGATGCTCAGTAGCCAAGATCACAAATAAGAAGAAGAAAAAAAACTGTGGCTCTTGATACCATGCTAAGAACACACTAATGTATGCATGTAAATGCTATACTCTCACTTACTTCATTAATGAGTGAGTTCACGTATTTAATACAATCGTCTAACTACCAATCTAATAGCATTTAACTGTATCTTACTAACAGCCTAACTAACTAACCGTTAACCATTCATTCTATCACTTACAAATAGTGAATCAAATTGAAATCAATTCATTTGAATAAACTGAAATGAAATTGAAATAACCCATAAAATGGTCAAATTATAGTTTTGTCCCTCTGTCATGCTAAAATTTAATATTTAATCCTTATACTTTGATTTGACATAATTTAATTTAATTATTATCCATTAGTTCAATCAATTAGTATATATATATACTCTCCACAACATTGTTTTTTCCTGTAGGGTTTTTCCAAGAACCAAAATAGTGTTTATTTGAAAGCAAGGGTACAATTTTTTCATGTTTATATGTAGTATTAGTCTTATTAGAAAAATATAAAATTAGATGTTATTCATGTTTAAATCCAATAATTTCTTCAAAGAAAAGATAGCAAAATTAGTCGACTTTGTTTACCTAATGTCTTAATGATCAACATATGATTTCATATACAACTCTGATCATTGTTGGAAATGTTTATGTCATGTTTTATATGTACATAGATATTTTCTTTCATCTTCTGAAATTCATTGTGGAAATGCTTAATGATACTGTTTAATTAATCATTTCTTTTTTTATTTACCTGAGGTTTGGATAAACATCACAATCTTACTTGAAATCAATACTTTTGCTCTGCCGCTTAGTGCTAAATATGGCTCTAAGCTCTTTGCAAACTAAGCAATAATTGGTGTTTGCTTTTATTCTTTTTCTCTAAAGCGCTATATTTTATGGTGTTCATTGGTATTCAAGTTAATGGCTTTATGGGTAAAGTATTGAAGAGTGGAAGGGACCTTGATGACTCCTTGATTGCTGTAGTTATTCGAAACTTGAAAACTATTGAGGTTTGTATCTTGGTTTTTGTCACTACCTCTGAAGTTATGGGGACAAACTGAAGTTATTTCTATAAATTTATTATGAGTTATTTCTTATCTAAACAATGATCGTGCACATCCATTATTTTTCTTTCTGGATCTACCTTAATTTAATTGCTAGTTACACACTTTGTTACTAACCTTTGACTTTGTTTTTTCTACCACTTCTAGGACAGGTCCAAGTCATAATTATGGATGCTGATGGTAGTCATTCCAAAGGAATTGTAGGATCATTGAGAAAGCTTGGGGTTAAGGTATGTGTTTCTGAATATTCAGAGTACTATAAGAAAATATCCTTGAGATACACAAAAATATGATGAAATAGGGGAGTCGCCTTATCAGGAATTCACAAGAGTGTATCATTTTTCTGCACCTAATAAAGTATGTAAACAACTTCCTATGGGAGCAACATTTCTGTTAGTCCATGATAATTCCTCACTTTTGATCCTTATTTTTGTTCGTAATTTAAGTGAACTTGTTGAATATCCAACCTAAAAGTAATTGGTAATAGATGAAGAGGATCCACTTTTAATATAATACCATGATAAACCAGTACTTAATAAGGTGTCAGTCAGCACCATTTAATATCCCCCTCCCATATAGCTTATAGGATCTTGTTACAACATACAACTATTTAATGACTATGCAAGCAGTTTGCCCAAACATTAATTTCATTTATATAGAATGATTTGTTTGCTGCATTTATGATTTTCTTTGTTATTGGATTTGAGATTATTATAGATTTTCTTAATGTGATATGTGCTAGCATAAGTTGGCTGTCTGTTTAATATCCAAATAGACAGACTCATATTGTTCTGTCATTCAACAAGTGATTGTGTTTTACAAGTGCCTCTAAACCTAGATTGCCCTTCTTGAATGTATGTCTTTTGTTTTTTTTTTGAACAATTATTGAATGTATATCTTGAATGTGAAGAAAAGGACTATATGTGGAAGTGAGTGAAGATTAACAGTAGGGTTTAGCTTTATTTTTACCCTAACATTTAACATCTTATAAACCTCAACTTAAAAGGGATTTTCTTGATATGATCTTCATACAGCATTGGGAAAACATTGCTCAAGATCAAGAAAAAATAGAATCCTTGAAAAGCCAAATACAAGTCTTGGAGAAAAACAACATCTACAAAAGCTAGAGGACCAGAAATCTATAGAGACTGCTGAAAAGAGCACTTTGTTTAAGGAACAGCAGAGACAATATGCTGCTCTTGCTGAGGAAAATGAACGTTTGTCAATTCAACAACAGAAGCAGGATTCTTTTTTAATTTTTTTCTTTCTGTGGGAGCTATGTAAATCCTTCATTTACGGAATAACTAATTTCTTATGTATATTTTCTTGTACTATACTGTTAGATACTGATGAAGAGTTGATGGAATGGAAAACCAAGTTTGACGAGAGGATTATGTTATTGGATAATTAAATTCAGAAAATTTAATTTAATTAATTTTTTTATTTATCCTTAAAGTACATAGTTTAAAGTTTAAATTTCAAAAATAAAACATATAATATTTATCATAGAAATAAATATTATTCAATTAAAATAATTTTTTTAAAGGTTTGTTCTTTAGTGGCATTTTTGGAAAAAGCACCACTAAAGGTTTGTTCTATAGCGGCGTTTGTAGTAAAAGCGCTCTAAATGTCTATTCTATAGTGGTTTTTTTTAGAAAAGCGCCGCTAAAGGTATGTTCTATAGCTGCGTTTTTGAAAAAGTGCCGCTGAAGATCATGTTCTATAGCGGCGTTTTTGGGAAAAGCGCTGCTAAAGGTCATGTTCTTTAGCGGCTTTTTTTACATAAATGCCACAAAATGTTAGCGGCATTGTCTTTAGCGGCGTTATAAGAGCTGCAAATAGGCGCCACAAATTAGCAGCGCTTAAAGGCCCAAAAAATGCGGCTAAAAACCTGTCTTATTGTAGTGAAGTCAAAACATGATCGTTACAATAATAATGTTGTAAAAGCCCAAATCTGCCCGGGCCATTTTAAATCCTTTCAAACCAATAAATAAACCAAAATAAATAAACCACAAAATATAAAAACCCAAATAATAATCAATGTCCATTTACATACCAAATTAAAACCCAAAACCCTTAGCCCAAAACACTAGCCTAAACCATTTCCCGTTAGCCCAATAGGCCCAGCATCTAAACCAGGTTTCGGCTAGCCGAAACCCTGGCTATCCTAGCACCGCATCCCCCCACGCGGACCACGTGCTTGTCAGCACTTCTTGCGCTCGAGGCTCGGCCTCCATTGTCCCGTTGCACCAAAATGGAAGCCCCTCTTCCGTTGACTTCCCCCCATACCTGCAAACGAACCAAAACAAGAAACAATAGGCACCAACACGCAAAGGCAGATGACAGAGGCAGAAAATAACAACGAATACAGAAAAAAAAGAATTGTATTTTCCATTTACCTTTTATTTTCGGCTATAAAAAGAAGCCAAAAACCATTGTAACGGGCTCTTACAAAAATTTTCAAGTTCAATAGTATAACAGCAGAGGTATTACTCAAACTTTCATAGTCTGTTTTATTTTCAAATATATCATATATACATAGAATAATAATAAAAATAAAAAAATAAAAACTTTACCTTCGTACGACGATCGGAGTCCGGAATCCGAAGGGTTTTAGTCTCGTTTTCGATTCTAAGGAGGGATTCGAGTGCTTTAAGGTTTAGATTCGGGCCCAAAGGTTTTAAAAGGGTCGATAAGGCCTCTTTCGCGAGCTCCGACCACTGTATACAGTGGCGGGCTCGATGGAGGGAGGTGGTCCGATGACCGAAGCACAGCCGACCATAGGCTAGAGTTCGGAGGACCGATTTCCGTTCTTTCGGAGGGAGTTTTTTATTTTTTTTTTGAAAAAGGGTGTGTAAAAAATGAAATTTTTGAAGCTTCTTTAGCATTTATAGCTCCCTGGTGTGACGTCGTTTTGGACGATCCACCTACGATTGAAACGGCGTCGTTTCACGCCACGGACCCGCGCGAGTGACCCAACCCAGGGAGGATCCGCTCGTTTTTGAGCATCGGGCTATTTGCACACTGGGTCTTTCCGCTTTTGCTGCGTTATACAATGCGGTCCTGCGCCTATTTTATGATTTAGCCTCGATTATTTTGTTGATGTTTCAATTTAGTCCTCGTGTCACTAAGTGACCAGTGTTCAAATGGCGCCATTTTGGGTGTTCGGGATAATTTCCTAAGAAACCCTCGCAAGTTTGCGTACGTTTTAATCTGGTCCTCGATGGTCCATTGCTGATGTTTTCGTTTCGTGACTTGAATTTCCTATTAGTTTCAATTTCGTCCCTCATTGATTTGACTTATTTATTTATTTACCTTTCAAATAAATGTTGTTTTACTATGTTAAATTTTAAATTCTTCACATATTATATTTCAACTATATTATATTTTTGGTTTTTATATACATATTTTCTTTTAAATATTATTCATAAATGCATGAATTTTTATTTAAAATTTGTTTATATGTAAAGTTTAGTTTCCATAAAGATTCCATTTCTATATTCTTGCTTACTTCGAATACTTTATTATATTTTCGTATACAAATTTTCATTAGCATATATATATATACATATATATATATATATATATATATATTGTTATATAATCTATTTATTTTTACTTTTACGTCTCTTTTTGTTCAAAGATTGGTATAGTATTTAACTTAAATATTTTACCAATTTTATATACACATGTAGGTTACATTGAAATTAGTTTAACTATGTACATGCCATTGATTTTATGTTATTTTATTATATAAAAGCTATTATGTATGTATGTATTTTATTTATTTTCTTTAAAGACCTTATTTCATTATACTTTTCATATATACATATTACTTGTTTAAAATCTTCATTTGGATTTTTATAATTTTAAACTTTCTTTCATAATTATTCATTCTTATTTGTTAAAAGCTTGTCACATTCCATTTATTTCAATTTGTTTTATACTTCTCTTGAACTTGTTCTTAATCATCGAATATTGGTACTATTGTTCGTATATGATGGCATGTTGTATATTCGTTGTATTATGTGCATCATTTTGTATTTATTGGCTATCATGAGTCATTGGTGTAGTATCTCGTTTATGAATTATATCTTTGTTTGGTAAACTATTGTTCCCTTGTACTTTATTCGTTGAAAAAGTCGTGCTCCAATGTCATTCGAGTTTTAAAATCATTTTATTCAAAAACTCTAAAATAGAGCAACGCTCGTGTTCGGGAATTTTGAGAAAGTCATGCCTTAACTCACTAGGTTCTGATTTTTCTCGCTAAACCTAGGCCATCGAGTGTCCTTTTTAAATCCAAAACGCATAAGTTTTCAAATAAAAAACCTACCCTCAAGAATGCAAGGCGCTGTGTCCTAACTTATTGGATGTGACGTTTTGTTGCTCCGAGATAAGAATTTAAAAAAAAATCAAGGCAATACTTTGTGTTTTGGTATTTGAAAAAAAAATCGAGCCCTAACTTACTGGGTTCTGTTTTTTTCATTTGACCAAAAATAATCAAGTATCCTTTTTGAATTTAAGCATATGAAATTTCTTCTTAAAGGGGGACGAGCTTAATTCCGAAAAATTGAGGTGTTGTATCCTAACTTACTGGGCACAACATTTTTATTTCTTTGAAACGAGCGAGCCTCGATTTTTACCTTGGTCTATTCAAACATTCTTTTAAATAAAAGGATCAAATTTCAAAATCTTTTCAAACGACCGACATTAGGACATTAAATAATCAATTAGGGACCAATTTTGGATGTCACGAGGGTGCTAATCCTTCCTCGTACGTAACCAATTCCCGCCCAATTTTTTTCTGAGTCTTGTAGACTAAAATTTGTCTTAACAAATCAAAGTTTTATGGTGACCCGATCACACCTCAAAAAGGTCGGTGGCGACTCCTATTTGCTTTCCTAAAATCGATTCCCTACTTTTCAAAAAGGTTAAAAAAATGGTTTCGACAGCTTGGTGACTCCATTGGGGATATTTGAGAGTCAAGCCGTTAAATTGATTATTTGTTGTCATTTCATCGAAAATTGAAAATTGATTTGAAGAAGTTACGATCCTTTTATCGCAATTGGTTTGTAAAATTTCATGTAATTGTTGTAGATTAAATTTCGTGAAATAATTTTGCGCATCATATTGCATGACCGCCGGGTCACACCTTTAAGTAGGAGCGAGAAGCTACTCCTTCGTGAGGTTTTCACCTCAGTGCAGGTTAGTGAATCGCTTCAGGGATACATCCGTACCTATGTCTTTGTGAGATTTTCATCTCTATGCAGCCATAAGGAAATGTATCCCCCCTGAATCGAACTCGGTCTGTATGAGCTTATAATGGGTGAGGATCGAGGAATCTGCTGGTTCAGGTACCCCAACTTTAGAACCAAACCGCATATAAAGAACCCTAAGAGCCTACCCTAGGTAGAGCCGCGCTAAAAACCCTAGTGGTCACCTTGATAGGTGCTTGATTGTTTCCTTTTCTCTATACATGCTCTGGATTTTGTTTTATATATTGTACTAACCTTGTGTTTTGTCTTTGCTATGTTTTGCATGCAATTTCACATTAAAGAGGTGTCGATTTGGGTTCGATTGCTAAATTAGAGAGCTCAGTCATGGAAAACAAACTTCTTGATAAAGTAGAACGCAATGCGGTGGTCCAAAATTGGTCTGAGACAGCACAATTAGAGAAGGGGGATAGCTTAGCTGTGGGACATACATCGGAGTTATGGGACTACACTCGCATTAGTGTTACGTAGAATAGTCTTCAGGAATTAAAGGAAATTTGGAATCAGTGGACTGATGAGACTAAGAGGTTGTTCTATAATAATTATAGGGATTTACCGTATTTGCTGGACGTTAACGTATATGAACATTTATTTCGAACCCTCACCCAGTATTGGAACTCGACATATAGTTTTTTTACCTTTGGGAGAGTGGATTTAGTACCTACCGTGGAAGAGTACATAGCTCTATTGAATTGTCCGAAGGTTCAGGTGGATAAAATTTACTCGAGAGCCGCTTATGTCCCTGCCTTTTGGAAAAAGTTGATGAATATAACGGGAATGAGTGAACAGTAGATTACAACCAAAGTCAAGCAAAAGGGCGAGTGTAAATGCATCCCATGGAAAAACTTGAGGGATTTGATTTTAGCTCACTCCGATATGACGAAGAGAGTCGATGTCTTTGCACTCAGTATCTATGGGTTAGTATTATTCCCTAGGGCTTTAGGATACATAGATGAAGCAGTCACGGACCTCTTCAACTGGCTTGACCAAGGGGTCACGCCAGTTCCTGCAATCTTGGCTGAAACGTTCAGATCGCTGAATGCGTGCAGAAGATCCGGAGAGGGAAGGTTCATAGGGTACGCGCAATTGCTGTTAGTTTGGTTCCATAGCCACTTCTAGAAAGTAGAGAAGGTTTCTTATAGGGTCTTTTTCAATGGATATTCCCCATTAAAAGAAATGGTCGTAAAGTCAAGAAGAAATGACGTGACAGAAGAAAATTGGAAAGCACTTCTACAAAATCTTCGAGAGGAGGACATTGAATGGAGAGCTCCTTGGTTTGTGCCTGGTGAAATTCTCTTCCGATGTGGAGATTTTGATTGGGTTCCTTTGCTCAGAGTTTGGGGAGCCGTTGGTTATGCTCCTTTGATAGCATTAAGGCAGTATGGATCGAAACAGGTTGTACCGGCGACGCACGGTTTGGCATAGTGTGAGTTCCCGTACAAATGAGATAGTTACAAGAAAAAAGTCAAGGAAATTTCTACTACTTGGAATCAGACTCATCATGCGAAAAATTTGCATGCGGGATCCGTGACTCCCGAGTATAGAGATTGGTTCAGTAGAAGGGTTAATGATAACGTCCCAGGACTGAACTTAGAAGGTGTCCGGCCAATAGAAGAGTATTTGCGAGTAGTCCCATCAGAACTAGAAATAATAAAACAAGATTTTGAGAAGAGGAATTTAGAACTGCAAAAGAAAATAGAGCAATTGGAGGAAGAAAAAGTGTATTTAAGATGGGATGTTGATGTTCAAAAGTTAGAAGCTGAGAAACTAAGGAAAGGAAAGAACAAAGCCGAAGAGGACTTAGATGGTTTGAAGGCGTATTATAAGAAATATCTTCAATCTGTGAGAATAGCAGGATTAGAAAAAACATCAAAGTAGTGGCAACAAGAGATCCAAGTAGAAAGAACCAATGCGGAAAAGTGGGAGAGAAGATTCCAGGAGGGACAGGCACAGAGAGAGGCCCTAGAGAAGAGTTTGTTAGAAGCCTAGAACGACAAAGAGGAACTGAATACCCGACTAGCAGAGCTTGAAAAAGTGCTACATCAGTATAGAAATCGTAATACTACGGCTGAATTGAGAGCTAGTTTAAGTAAGATTGAAGAGAAGAAAGGAAGAATAGAGGAGTTGGAATCTGCTTTACGAAATTGTGAACTTCGGGTAGAGCTTCTTGAAACAAATGAGGAGCGCTGGAGAGAACAACTTCATCACTCAGAGCCAAGTTAGTAGTCGAGACTATATCATGGGCGAAGCTGTAGCACAGATTCAGGAGGTAGCTGATCACCTGCAAGCTTTGGCGGTTCAAGCAGACGTGCTAAGTGTGAAGTATGAGCTGAATTCAGATAGGGGCCAAGAGTTAGCGTCGTTACTTAGGAAAGTCAAGAATTTAAGCATTAGGGCAAAGCCGTATTTGTAATCCATTTTATGTAAAGATATTTGCTTTCTAGTAAAGTTTTCTAAATGGAACTGAATCAGAATCGTTGCCTTTTTGCATTCATTTCATGCATTTGCATTGCATTACATTATATGCATTAAAGTTTATAAAGAAGACTCTAATAAATGGAAATTATTTCAGAGAGAAAGAAAGTTAATCTGGAAACTACCAAAAACCAACCAACCAAACACCGCTACGGTACCCGAACTCAGTCAAGAAATATGGATCAAATGATAGAAAGGTTGGAGCAACTCCAGAAGGAGATGCAAGACCAAATGCAAGAGCAGCTGGTCAAAATCCAGCAGGATATGATGGACCGAATATTGGAATCACAGAGGAACATGATGAATCAGCTGACTTAGTTGTTGGCTGGGAGTCAGACAAGGGAAAAGGTCCAGCCGTAAACACTAAAGAAAACAACGATCCGCTTTATCCTCTAGGGTTTACCCCAACTAATGCAAAGGCACAGCATGAAGCATACCCGCGAGGACCCTTTGTTACTATTAGGCCGCAACAACTTCAAGCGGGTACGTCGATACCCGAAAATCATCAAACTGGCTCGGGTTCAGGTGATCACCCAATCAATATCCCTGATTTTGATGAGATGGATGAAGGAGAAAGGGCAAAGATAGAACTGCCAAAACAGTTAGAGGACCGGTGTAAGTGGCTAGAGGAAAAATTCAAGGCAATTGAGAGCATTGATAGCTACCGTGGGATTGATGCTAAAGATCTGATTTTGGTTCCAGATTTGGTACTTCCGCATAAGTTTAAAATACCGGAATTCGATAAGTACAATAGGACCAGTTACCCCGAGGCCCACATTACCATGTTTTGTAGACGGATGATTGGCTATGTTAGTAATGATCAATTGCTAATACACTGCTTCCAAGATAGTTTGGTGGGAGTAGCATCTAGGTGGTATAATCAACTGACCCGTGATAGGATCAGTTCGTGGAGGGACCTAGCACAAGCATTCCTGAAGCAATACAATCACGTGACGGATATGATCCCAGACAGGATTACCCTACAAAATATGGAAAAGAAACCAAATGAGAGTTTCAGACAATATGCACATTAATGGAGGGAGGTCGCCATCCAAGTTCAGCCACCACTTCTGGAAAAAGAGACAACTATGCTCTTTATCAATACTCTAAATGCCCCGTTTATCACCCACATGATAGGCAGCGCAACAAAAAGCTTCTCAAATGTAGTAATGACAGGGGAAATGATCGAGAACGCAATAAGGAGTGGAAGGATAGAGGCGGGAGAAAGTAATAAAAGGTCAGTCCCAAGGAAGAAAGAGAACGAAGTGAATAACGCAAGTATGGGACATTCGAAGGCAGTTACCGTTAATCAACCAAGAACAGTGACTATTGGGCATCAGGGGTCATCAAGAAAAGAGTCTGGCACGAGGTAAAGCAACAAGAAACTCCATTCTACGCCAATCCTGATGACGTACAATGAGTTGTATCAGAACTTATTTAATGCGCACGTCGTATCCCCCCATTATCTGAAGCCGATGGAGCCTTTATACCCTAAATGGTATTACTCAAACGCTCAATACGAATACCACGAGGAGATCACCGGGCATTCGATTAAAAACTGCCTCGCCTTTAAGAAGTTGGTAGAAAGATTTATTGGCATGGGTATTTTAAAGTTAGACGATACACTTAATGCCAAAAACCTGTTACCCAACCATACTGATAATAGGGTAAACGTAATGGAGAAAAATAGGGGAAGGAAAATCAAAACAAATATCTCAGAAGTTAAAACCCTTCTTAGGCACGTCTGGAAGGAGATGATGAAGAAGAGGCTAATTGTCTCGGATATTGAAGGAGATTGTGAGAAGATGGAGGGACGTTGTGAGTTCCATCAGGATAACGGACACAAGATTCAAGACTGCATAGAATTCAAGGCCTTGGTTCAAGTTTTGATGGACAACAAAGAAATAGAATTTTATGAAGAAATGAAATATGAAATGGACATATGAGCAATAGAGTCAACAACAAAGACCCCGAAAGTTAATTACCCCGTAGTCATTATTTCGCGGGCCAGGAATAGCGAAGCTAGAGCACAAAGGACACCTAGGGTGATAATACAGAGACCTGCTTCCTTTTCTTATGACGATAGTAAGAGAGTACCTTGGAACTACGAGTGTAACGTGGTAATTCTGGGAAAAGAGAATTCAGTCAGTGCCCTAAAGGAGGACCAAGACATAGGTTCTCACACTCGTAGTGGGAGGCGCTACAATTTGGTAAAGGGGAAAGCCCCCATGGTAGAATAAGAGAAGGAAAAGTTAGGCGAGTCTGAGTCACTCCTCAATGAGCCAGTAAAAGAGGAAGAAGCTAGGGAGTTCTTGAAATTTTTGAGGCACAGTGAGTTCAGTGTCATAGAACAACTGCACAAACAACCGTTACGTATATCTGTGCTGGCCTTGCTTCAGAGTTCGGAGGTGCACAGAAACGCACTAATGAAGGTCCTGAATGAAACATACATGGCCAACGATATCTCAGTTAGCAAGCTGGACCGACTAGTTAACAATATAAGTGCGGATAATTTCATCTACTTTAATGATGACGAAATTCCGCCAAGTGGCAGAGGGACCACTAAGGCTTTGCACATCACCACTAGGTGCAAAAGGTACACACTACCAGGGGTCTTGATAGACAATGGGTCGGCGTTAAATGTATTGCCACTATCCACACTGAACAGATTACCTGTGGATTGTTCACACATGAAAGAGTGCCAGAGCATAGTGAAGGCGTTTGATGGCACACAAAGAAAAGTTATAGGGAGAATTGAGATACCCTTATTAATTGGCCCAACTACTTATGAGGTGGACTTCCTGGTCATGGACATCAAGCTATCCTATAACTGTTTACTAGGAAGACCACGGATTCATTCACCAGGAGCGGTACCTTCATCCCTGCACCAGAAATTAAAGCTAGTATCAGTGGGGTAGCTAGTAACAGTAAATGCTGAAGAGGACATCATCACAGCAGTGACTAGTGATGCACCGTATCTAGAGACAAGTGATGAGGCCAGTGAATGTTCTTTTTGGTCTTTGGAGTTCGTAAATGCAACCTTCATCACAGAAGGGAACAAAATCCCAGTGCCAAAAATCTCTAAAACCACAAGAATGGGATTACATTTAATGGTAGGAAAAGGAGCTGTGCCAGGAAGGGGGCTCAGAAAGCACCTCCAGGGTAGGATTGCGGCCCAAGTGTTGAAAGAAAAACAAGATCATTTTGGCTTAGGATTCAAGCCAGATCCGAGGCAAAAAAAAAAGGATTTGGAAAAAAGGCAAGAGAGAAGAAGGGCTCGTTTGAATGGCGAAGAAATCAAATGGGAACCTATGATAATCCCGCACATATCCAAAACTTTTGTGTCGGGAGGGGTCATTTATGAAGCACCAAAAGGGGAAGACATTGCAGCAACGCTAGATGATGCCCATGTTAATGCCATATCCGAGGATGCAATTGAATAAGAGACCTTATCAGATATCTGACCTTACGAACCGGGAAGTATTTTGAACAACTGGACTACGGAAGAAATTTCTGTAGTGCTTAGAGCTTACTCAGAGTAATGTTCAGAACGCACTTGTTGCTTTAAGCCTAGAAGCAACAAGATTTCTTTTGTGAAATAGGCTCATGTTTAAACATCGTTATTTTAATGAAGTACATCCTTCTTGTTATTCAAAGCAAATACTCTTTTTATTCTTTTGGCTTCTTTAATGCTCTTCAAATCATTCATTCATAAGTATTCATACCATACAAATATCTACTCCTGAATTCATTCATTCTTTATATGTTCTTTTGGAATTACGATAGGTCCCTAGATATCAACGATATGAGTGATGCTGGTAGTAGCTCTGAGTCTCCTTTTGAACAAGATACGTGTTTAGAAGGATCTGAGGACCTTGGAAATGACATAGACTGTAGCTTATCTCCGGACTTGTTAAGGATGGTAGAGCAAGAGGAGAAACAAATTCTACCTCATAAGGAGACGGTGGAGAGGGTGGTGCTAGAAGAGGGAAATGTGGTAAATATCAAAACGTGCATAACTGGAAAAATGAAATGGAGTCTCATTGAGTTGTTACAGGAACTCAAAGATGTCTTCGCGTGGTCATATCAGGATATGCCTAGTTTAAGCACCGATATTGTAGTACATAGTCTTCCTATAAAAGAATATTGTACGCCAGTTCAGCAGAAGCTCTGAAGAATGAGGCCAGATATTGTGCTAAAAATAAAAGAAGAGGTCAAAAAGCAGTTTGATGCTGGATTTTTGCAGAAGATTAAATATTCAGAATGGGTAGCCAACATTGTACCCGTTCCTAAGAAAGATGGGAAAGTGCGAATGTGCGTAGATTACAGAGACCTAAATAAGGCTAGCCCAAAAGATAATTTTTCCTTACCCCACATTGATACTCTGGTGGATAATACAGCAGGCTACTCGTTGTTTTCATTCATGGACGGATTCTCAGGTTACAATCAGATAAAGATGCATCCTCAGGACATGGGAAAGACAACCTTAATAACACTGGGGTACATTTTGGTATAAAGTGATGCCGTTTGGATTGAAAAATACAGGAGCTACATATCAAAGGGCTATGATGACTTTATTTCACGATATGATGCATAAAGAAATTGAAGTTTATGTGGATAATATGATTGCAAAGTCCGAAACAGAGGAAGAACACATCCAAGTTTTGAAGAAGTTGTTCCTGAGACTAAGAAAATTCTAATTGAAACTCAATCCAGCAAAATGTACTTTTGGAGCTAGATCTAGAAAATTGCTGGGGTTCATCGTCAGTAAAAAGGGAATTGAGATCGACTCAGATAAAGTCAGGGCTATACAGGAATTGCCTCCGCCCCGCACCCAAAAAGAAGTTTGAGGTTTCCTCGGGAGGCTAAGTTACATTGCTCGGTTCATCTCACAATTAACCGAGAAATGTGACCCTATATTTCGTCTTCTAAAGAAACACAACCCAGGCGGGTGGGATGATGAATGCCAAGAAGCTTTTGAAAGGGTTAAGCGATATTTATCGAATCCCCCAGTGTTATCACCTCCGCGCCCAGATAGGCCGTTAATATTGTATTTGACAGTGTTTGATAACTCCATGGGATGTGTGCTGGATCAACATGACGAGTCAGGATGGAAAGAAAAAGCAATATATTACCTCAGTAAAAAATTCACTAAGTGTGAGATGATATGCTCGCCAGTTGAGAAGCTGTGCTGTGCCTTAATTTGGACAACATGGAGGTTGAGGCAATACATGTTGTACCACACGACTTGGTTGATATTGAAGTTGGAGCTACTAAAGTATATGATGGAGTCAACTGCTTTAAACGGAAGGATGGCCAGATGGCAAATTTTACTTTCTGAGTTTGACATCGTTTATGTGAATCAAAAAGCCGTCAAAGGGAGTGCTATAGCGGAGTTTCTCGCCAGTAGAGCTCTAGAAGATTATGAGCCTTTGAGTTTCGATTTCCCAAACGAGGACTTAATGTATGTTGTGACCACCGAAGAAGATTCTCAAGAGGGTTCTCCCTAGAAACTGAATGTTGACGGAGCCTCAAATGCTGTCGGTAATGGGATTGGGGCAGTCCTAGTGTCCCCAAATGGAAATCATTATCCATTCACTTGCAAATAGGATTTTGATTGCACAAATAATATGGCAGAATACAAAGCATGCATCATGGGGCATGGGGCTCCGAGTAGCCATAGAGCACAAACTCAGAATGCTAGAAGTGTATGGAGATTCTGCACTAGTGATCTACCAGCTAAAGGGTGTGTCATAGGCCAATTTTGGCCTGTTAAATTAAGCCCAAAGTTTCAACCCCTCAAACCCAATACCCATTTACATTAAACCCAACATCAAACCCCTTGCCAAATTACCCTTTACAAAATAACCCACTTACAAAACCCAATTAAAGCCTAAACCTGGACAGCCCAATTACCTAACCCGGGGCCCATTTGCAAATTAACCCCTAACCCATTTACATTAATACCTAAACTAACCCACTTAACCAAATTACAAACAAACCCACTACTCTAAACCCAAACCTAGCCCAATACCAGCAGCGCACTGCACCCTAACCCCCCACTTACACCTAGCTACTGCCGAACCCTCTGCCAGCTGTCACCTCCACCGACCTTTTGCTCTCAGCACCGCCCAAAGCTCTCTGCAAGGCATTAAAAAGAAAGGGACAGAAAGTAAAAAATAAAAAAACAATTTGTATAGGCTATATAAGCCGATTCAAAAATAGTGTAAAGGACGCTTCTTCTTTTTTCAGCACTAAACGAATAAAAGGAAAAACAAAAGATTAAACACAAACAGTGATATCAAAGCATAGATCAAACATAAATCAGTGAACGAAAACATCAAAAAAATCGAAATCAGAAGGAAGGTAATTCATTTATTTTTTACTTCGAATCTTTTATCTCTTTTATTCTTCATTCTTTCGTTTCAAATATATCATCAAAAAAATAAATAATAAAAAATAAAAAAATTTGGAAATTTTACCTTTTTTCGACCACCGTGCACGGTGGCCGGAGGTGGCGGAGCTACGGTGGCTGTCGGAGCTCCGGTGGCCGGATTCTGGGCTCACCCGGGAGAAGAAGAGAGCCCTCATTCCTTTTTTTAAGTAGCCAGCTAACATGAAGAAAAAAAACAAAAATTTTTAACTTATATAGAGGGCCAAAACGCACCGTTTTGGACCCCCCTTTAAACAAAAAAACGACGTCATTTTGGCCCCGGGTCAGACCGACCCAACCCACTCAGACTAGGATCCGCGTGTTTTTAAGCGGAAGGGTAATTTGCTCATTTAGCCCTTCCACTTTTTCTATGTTTTGCAATCAGGTTTTTTTAATTATAATTTGGCCCTGCAATTGATTTCGGTTTTCAATTCGGTCCCTTGTGCTTGTAATAGGGCAATTTTGCCCGGGCCATGCAAGCCAAATAACACCAAAATTTGACTAGAATTTAATGTCCATTTATATTGAACAGGCCCAAATTAAACCTACCCTTCAGACCCGTTACAAACTAAACCCGGAAGCCCAACTATAAATAAACCCCATGACCCAATTAAACCTAAATACTAACTCAAACACCTGATAAGCCCAACATCCCAGCCCAACTAAAACCTAGCCCACTACCTAAACCAATTTGCAGCCAAGGTCAGAAACCCTAGCCCCCGTGAACCCCTAGCGCCGCAACCACCCTCTGCCGAAGCCACCAACCTTCACCAACTTCAGTCATGTCCACCTGCTTCACCGTGACCCATGCCCTGCAAAAATGAAGAAAACACGCAAACAGAATAGAGAAACAAAGACAGTAGCAATAGTTGTAAAAAAAAATCGGCTATAAAGAGCTGATTAAGCTAGTTGTAAAAGGAGGGGATCGGCCATTTTTATCATCAATACAGTAGTTTTTTTAAAACACAAACAGTCTCAAATAACTCAAACAAGCAAAGATCTAAACAATAAACAATCAAAAAAAACACCCAAATCCGACAAGCAAATACCAAAGTCAAAATCAGAATACTAAGGTGATTTTCTTTAATCGGTTTCTTTATTTCTTTTCTTTTTTCTTTTCAATATACATGCATATATATATTATAAGATTATAACAAACAAAAAAAAAATTTACCTTTTGAACGACGACGATCGGCGCGACGGTGCCGGTGGCCCTCCTGGCCATGCTCTGGAATTTCCCAGAGAGAGAAGAGAGAGTTTCTCTCTTCAATTTTTTTGAGCAGCTGCTCAAATGAATAAAAAACCAATATTTTGGCTTTACATAGCTGACCAAAACGGCAGCGTTTTGGGGACCCTTCCCCACGTGCAAAACGACGTCGTTTTGGGGAAGGGCACCCGTGACCCGACCCGTTCGAGAGGGGGATCCGCGCGTTTTCTATGGAAGGGCTAATTGCGCTTTTAGCCCTTCCGTTTTTTTCTATGCCGCAATTAAATTCTTTTAAATTATAATTTGGCCCCGTTATTTCGTTCCGTTTTCATTCTGGTCCCGATTTAAGTGCTGCGTTTTCAAAAGCTTGGAAAATTGCGTTTTCGGTCCCCAACTGTTTCAGCGCATCACGATAAGATCCTATCAGTTTCCTTTTATTTCAAAATTGCCCCAGAACTTCATTCCCGTTTCGAATCTCGTGCTCTTTCACCTTTTCTCCATTGTTTTCTTTTAATTTTAATTTTATTATTATTATTATTATTTTCACTATTACTATGACTATATTTACTATTATTAATATTATTTTATTACTTTCTTTTATTATTACTATTATTATTCTAACTATTATTATTGTTAGCAACCTTTTTTAGTATTAGTATTATTCTTATACTTATATATGTATTATTAAGTTTCCTCCTAACATTATATACTTTGTAAATACCCTTAATATTTTCATTATTTTTAATACATGTATATGCACGCATTTAAAATATTTACTTTCATTATTATTATCACGCATTTGTTTTTCAAACATACGTGCATGCATTCGTATACATTCATAATTGTTTTAATACTATTATTCTTAATATATATATATATATATATATATATATATTATGTGTGCATGTTTAAATGCCACACTATTATTTTCGTTATTATTACCTGCTACTCCATTACATTTACATTTCTCTCTCGTATGCTATCATTATTACCATATCTCTCATCATTAACTTAAATATATACACATATACAATTCTATACATTTTTTCATGTACATATTATGATTTTATTACTCATGTATTATTATTCTTATTATGTCACTAACATCTAATTGCCATCTTATTTAATATTATCCCTAATATATTACTTACACATCGTTTTTATTATTATCACTTCTATTATTATTATAGTTTTAACATTTTCATTACTATTTCAATATAATCATCATTTCTATTTTTATACTGTTTTTTTTTATTACTATCATTTGTTTTTTAATATTTTCATTACAAATTTTACAACGTTTTTACCCTATGCCGAATCAATCTACATAGGCAATGTTCGGTGTTTAGAAATTCGAGAAACCGTGCCCTAACGCATTGGGTTTTGGTTTTCTCGTCTAAATCTAAATGCTCGAATAACCTTCTTAAAATAAATTCAAATAAAAAGCTTCTAAAGTACTATTATTTTTGCGTATCATTAATCGTTTTTATGTATTCCATTTCCGTATTTCACTTTGTTATGCTTTTATCACATATATTTAAAGTCTCCTTTACCCGTTACAAAAAATTTTCTTACAAAGGCAAATGTTCCGTATTTAGACACTCGGGAATCGTACCCTAACGTATTGGGTCGCGGTTTCTCGTTTAAGTCTAAATCTTCGCATAAGCCTTCCAAAACGATATGTAATTTTAGTACAAAAACTCATTCTCGAGAATTCGAGATGTCACGTCCTAATGCATTGGATATGACACTTTGTTATCTCGGGATAAGATTTTCCAAAAAAAGAGGCAATGTTCGGTACCTAGGGATTCGAGGAATTGCGCCCTAACGCATTGGGTTTCGATTTCCTTCATTTGTCCTCAAGTAATCGAATATCCTTTCAAAATAAACACCCAAATTCTAAATAAAAGGCAAGTTTAGCCTCAAAGGATGAAATGTCGTGTCCTACCGTATTGGATGTGATGTTTTACCTTAAGGCGAACCAGTCAATAAACACCCAAATTCTAAATAAAAGGCAAGTTTAGCCTCAAAGGACGAAATGTCGTGTCCTACCGTATTGGATGTGATGTTTTACCTTAAGGCGAACCAGTCTTTGATTTACGTTTTCAATCTACCCAAATGATTTTAAAGCAAATAAGGATCGTATTTTAAAGTTTTCGAATCATCGACTTTTAAGACACTAATTAATCGACAAGGTACCAATTTTGGGCGTATCGGGGGTGCTAATCCTTCCCCGTACGTAACTCACTCCCGAACTCAATTTTTCTGATGTTCGCAGACCCAAAATTGTGTTTTAACAAACTAAAATGTTTTTAAAACAACCCCCTTTTTGAGGTGACCGATCGCACCCCAAAAAAGATCGGTGGTGACTCCAATTCATATTTTTAAGTTGACGTCCGTTTTGTTTTCACAAAAAAAGGTATCGACAGTGCTACTGTGCGTTTTAGGGAAGAGGGGCTATTTCCCGTTTCAGTCCTTCCGTTGCTCATGCGCGTTCAAATTGGCCCCTTTTCGTCTTTCCATGTTTTAAATTTGGCCCAAAATTTTTATTCCGTTTTCGGTTTAGTCCTATTTTCATTATTTAGATATTTTCCGTTATTATTATTATTATTATATTATTATTATTATTATTAATTGTTAGTATTAGTATTATTTTTTATTTAATACTTATATATACATATTATTATGTTTCTTTTTAATATGTTTTTTTTTTTTTTTATATCTTATACATTATGTAAATACTTTTTAGTACTATCATTATTTCTAATATGTATATATATATACATAAATATACTATGAACAAAAATTCAATATCATTATATATTCATTCTAGTATATGTATATATATCTTTGTGAAATATTATTAATAGTTGTTTTATTATTATTATTATTATTTTTAATACTTGTACATTATATATATATAAATATATATTAATACTATTATGCATATATTTTTATATTACGTACGTATATTCTTAATATTATATTATTATATTATGTATACATACATATTTATTATTCCTTTTATATTATCTTAAAACTATTTTAGTATTTTCCTAACTATTACATTATTACCACCTTTTTAATATCATATATTATTATCGTTATTTTCTTACGAGCATATTCTCGTACATATCATGATTTTTTAATATATCACTAGTCTTAGTATGTTACTAACACATCATTTTCATGTTATTATTATTATTATCGCTATTATTGTTTTAAACACTTTTATTACGAACTATGCTACTTTACGCCAAAATAATCATTTTATAAAGGCAATGTTTCGGTGTTTAGAAATTCGAGAAATCGTGCCCTAACGTATTGGGTTTCGGTTTTCTCGTCTAAATCTAAATGCTTGAATATCCTTCTTAAAAATATAAAAGTTTAAATAGAAAACCTACATATTATTACCATTTCGCATGCTATTGTTGCTCTTGTTTATACTTCATCGTCACATTTTATTCTGTTATGTATGCTTTTATTGTCATTTCATCACGCATTTTATAAATTACCTTTTACCCGATACAAAAAATAATTTTCTTTACAAAGGCAAAATTCTGTATTTAGACACTCAAGAATCGTGCCCTGACGTATTAGGTTGCCGTTCTTCGTTTAAATCTAAATAACCGAATAGCCTTTCAAAATAAATACATAATTTTTCAATACAAGAACTTATTCTCGAGAATTCGAGATATTGCGTCCTAACGCATTGGATGTGATATTTTGTTATCTCGAGATAAGATTTTCTAAAACCGAGGCAATGTTCGATACTTAGGAATCCGAGAAATTGTGCCCTAACGTATTGGGTTTCGATTTTCTTCGTTTATTCCAAGTATTCGAATATCCTTTCAAAATAAATACCCAAACTCTAAATAAAAGGCAAGTTTAGCCTCAAAGGTCGAAATGTCGTGTCCTAACGTATTGGATGTGATGTTTTACCTTAAGGCGAACCAGCCTTTGATTTACATCTTCAATCAATCTAAATGTTTTAAAGCAAATAAGGATCGTATTGTAAATTCTTTCAAGTTTTCGAATCATCGATTTAAAGACACTAATTAATCAACAAGGTACCAATTTTGGGGGTATTGGGGGTGCTAATCCTTCCCGTTGCGTAAATCACTCCCGAACTATTTTCTGGTATTCGCAGACCGAAATCATTGTTTTGATAAATCAAATAGTTTATTAAAAACAACCCCCCTTTTGAGGTGACCAATCACACCCTGACAAAAAAGATTGGTGGCGACTCCAGTTCTTGTATACATTTTTAAGTCGATGTCCATTTTTGTTTTCAAAAAAATGGTCCCGACAGGGTGAATGGGAGACAAGAGATCCCAAATTGATCAATTACCGAAAGATAGTCATAGGGTTAATTGAGGAATTGAATGACGTCACCTTTAGTTATCTCCCGCGAGAGGAAAACCAGATGGCAGATGCTTTGGCTACTTTGGCCTCCATGATTAAAGTAAGCAGACAAGAGGATGTGAAGCCTATTCAAATGAGTATCTATGAGGCCCCAGCCCATTGTTACAATGTGGATGAAGAAGAAAGAGATGATCACCCTTGGTATCAGGATATATTGAGATACGTGAGAAATCCCGAATATCCCGATCAGATGACGAAGAATGATAAAAGGACATTGAGAAGACTAGCCTGTGATTATGTTTTAGACGGGGAGATCCTGTACAAAAGAATAAAGGATCAAGTTTTATTGAGATGTGTGGACACCGTCAAAGCTAAGAAAATTCTAGAAGAAGTCCATGAGGGTATTTGTGGAACCTATGCCAATGGCCTTACAATAGCTAGACAAATTATGAGATTCGGGTACTACTGGTCCATCATGGAAGGAGACTGTATCAACTATGCCAAGAGATGTCACAAATGTCAGATCTATGGGGACAAAATTCATGTGCCTCCTTCGCCTTTGCATGTTATGACTTCCCCATGGCCTTTCTCTATATGGGGCATAGATGTCATTGGGCCAATCTTACCAAAAGCTTCAAATGGACATCGATTCATCTTCGTGGTCATCAATTATTTCACCAAGTGGGTAGAGGCTGCTTCATACGCCAATGTCACTATGTCGGCAGTTAGCAGATTCTTAAAAAACGAAATCATATGTCGATATGGGATGCCTGCTAAGATTTTATCGGATAATGCGCTTAACTTGAACAACAGTACGATAGTGGAGGTCTGTGATCAGTTCAAGATCAGACACCATAACTCGTCACCTTATCGCCCGAAAATGAATGGTGCAGTGGAAGCGGCTAATAAAAACATTAAGAAGATTGTAGGAAAGATGACAGAAACTTATAAAGATTGGCATGAGAAATTGCCCTTTGCTCTCTACGCTTATAGGACGTCTATCAGAACTTCTACTGGGGCAACACCTTTCTCGTTGGTCTACGGAATAGAGGTGGTTCTGCCCATTGAAGTAGAGGTACCTTCTCTTCGGGTCTTATTAGAGTTACAGTTAGACGAGGCAGAATGGACCCGATCCTGACATGATCAATTGAACTTGATTGAGGAAAAGAGGCTGAGGGCTATCCAGCATGGTATGATGTATCAAAAGTGAATGATGCGAGCTTATGATAAGAAAGTTCACCTAAAGGAATTTCATGAAGGGGACTTGGTACTGAAAAAGATCCTCCCTATACAAAAAGATTTTAGAGGAAAATGGATGCCAAATTGGGAAAGACCGTACGTGGTAAAGAAGGCTTTCTCCGGAGGAGCGTTGATCTTGGCCGAGATGGATGAAAAAAGCTTGCCCAATCTTGTAAATTCGGATTCGGTTAAGAAGTACTATGCATAAAAGAGAAAGAGTCCAAGGTGAAAACCCGCAAAAGGCGTTTTGAGGCCTTCAAAAAAAAAAGAGGGAGAGACCAAGGCGAAAACCCTGAAAGGGCGCTTTGAGGCCAAAGGGGATTTGAGTCGAAAACTTGAAAAGGGCGGCTCGAATTTCGAGTGAAAGTGGGGCATACAGTAGTCTTGCTATGCTTGAATTAACAATGAGGAAGTACGCTATGTCTTGGGGCATCGACAAAATGCTCCAAATCCCCTAAACACATATAGAGCTTAAAGATGGTTCTCAAGAAGCTAGTACAGAGAAACTCAGGCTACGATATCTAGGGCACCTAATGTCTATTCTTATTCATATTGTATTAGCTATCTTTGAATACCTCGTTCCTTTCAAGATATGCAATTTCAATTAACTTCTTCTATTTTCGTTTTCTTGGATAAATCATCTCAATGTTTTACCTCACACCAATTTTGTTCTTGTTTATTGATATTACCTTTTACAAGCATGTTGCATTAATGGACTAATAATATTTCCGTAAAAAAAGTTTCGCATATTATTCTGAAAGCTTCTAAATAATACAAGAACCTAAAGCAGGACTATTATTTAAAACCCGCTAGATATAAGGTTTGGAAGTGTTTAGGAAAGGGGCATCCAGATATTGAAGACTCCTTCGAATTTATGAACAAAACATCAGTAAGAAGGCTTTAACTAGCAAGCAACAAGAAGAAAATCTCTTTTTAAAAAAAAGAAATTCTATATTCGGTACCTAGAGGGGGCATAATAAATCGTTTTGAGGAATGGTACAAATCCTTTATTCCCTAATGACGGTGGAATGGATTAGTGATGGTACAAGCTTTACGGAACAAACCCTGAGGTTATAGTAGGGCAAAACATTTAAGCAAAAAGGTGAATGGCAAGGTGCCAGCCAAACAAGAAGACAGCGCGACATGAGTAATAAGACCTTAAGTATTAAAAATGATCATTCTCATCACATTTTGTATTCATAATGCATTCAGTTAGGAGCATTTGATTCACTTTGATCATAGCATCCTAATCATTTTGCATAAGCATAAGCACATAAACTGATTCTACATGATAGATCCCCAGAGGACGGTGTAGCAATATTGATAAATTTACAAAACCAGCAAGGGAGCGGATTGAAAACTCCAGATTTTGCTCCCTCGAAATAGTAGTGGAACAGTCTGAAGATTGAGATTCTGTCTCCTCAAGAAGGTAGTGGGGCAGGCTGAAGATTGAAGTATTCCGAAAATAGCAAGAAAGCAGATCATAAATTTTAGATTTTGTTCCCTCGAGATAGCAGCAGAGCAAATCGGGAACAGTGAAGTTTATTTCTTTGAAGTTTCAGCAGAGAAGATTGAGGTTACAAATCTTTTCTCCTTGAATTATCATCTCCTCGAAGTTCTAGTGGAATAGGTTGAGATTTCAAATCCCTCCTCCCTGAGTTTACATTGAGGATCAATCAATATTTCTTTAAAGGTTCAGCAAAAAAGATTGAGGTTACAAATCTCTTCTCCCTGAATTCTTGAAGTCCCAGTTAAAATCACATTAGATCAAGATCAATTTCCAATCATTATCTAGAGGAATCACAGTGGATCAGGATCAATTTCTAATCCCTATCTCCTAGAAGTCCCAGGGAATTACGGTAGATCAGGATCAATTTCTAATCTTTATCTTCTTGAAGTCCCAGTAGAATCACATCAGATCAGGATCAATTTCCAATCCTTATCTAAGGGAATCACAGTGGATCAGGATCAATTTCTAATCCTTATCTTCTTGAAGTCCCAGTGGAGTAGGTCGAAGTTACAAATCTTTTCTCTCTAAAGTTTTATTGAGGCAAAACGACAATTCCTATGCCTTTGAAGATACAGTAAATTGGAATGAAGCTACTAGAAAAAGAGAAACACCGAAGAGAAGCCCGGGCAAAATTGGTCTTTCTTAGAGGTCTTTGCTTTATTCTCGTTACACGACAATGAGCAAAGAGGGGCAGCTGTAAAAGCCCAAATCTGCCCGGGCCATTTTAAATCATTTCAAACCAAAAAATAAACCAAAATAAATAAACCACAAAATATAAAAACCCAAATAATAATCAAAGTCCATTTACATACCAAATTAAAAACCAAAACCCCTAGCCCAAAACACTAGCCTAAACCATTTCCCGTTAGCCCAATAGGCCCAGCACCTAGCTATCCTAGCGCCGCATCCCCCTACGTGGACCACATGCTTGTCGGCACTTCCGCCCGAGGCTCGGCCTCCATTGTCCCGTTGCACCAAAACGGAAACCCCTCTTCCGTTGACTTCCCCCCATACCTGCAAACGAACCAAAACAAGAAACAATAGGCACCAACACGCAAAGGCAGATGACATAGGCAGAAAATAACAACGAATACAGAAAAAAAAGAATTGTATTTTCCATTTACCTTTTATTTTCGGCTATAAAAAGAAGCCAACAACCATTGTAACGGGCTCTTACAAAAATTTTCAAGTTCAATAGTATAACAGCAGAGGTATTACTCAAACTTTCATAGTCTGTTTTATTTTCAAATATATCATATATACATAGAATAATAATAAAAATAAAAAAATAAAAACTTTACCTTCGTACGCGATCGTAGTCCAGAATCCGAAGGGTTTTAGTCTTGTTTTCGATTCTAGAGAGGGATTCGAGTGCTTTAAGGTTTAGATTCGGGCTCAGAGGTTTTAAAAGGGTCGATAAGGCCTCTTTCGCGAGCTTCGACCACTGCATACGGTGGCGGGCTCGACGGAGGGTGGTGGTCTGATGACCGAAGCACAGCCGACCATAGGCTAGAGTTCGGAGGACCGATTTCCGTTCTTTCGGAGAAAGTTTTTTAATTTTTTTGAAAAAGGGTGTGTAAAAAAATTTTTTTTTGAAGTTTCTTTAGCATTTATAGCTCCCTGTTGCGACATCGTTTTGGACGATCCACCTACAGTTGAAACGGCGTCGTTTCACGCCTACAGACCCGCGCGAGTGACCCGACACGGGGAGGATCTGCGCGTTTTTGAGCATCAGGCTATTTGCACACTGGGTCCTTCCGCTTTTGCAGCGTTATACAATGCAGTCCTGCGCCTCTTTTATGATTTAGCCTCGATTATTTTGTTGATGTTTCAATTTAGTCCTCGTGCTACTAAGTGACTAGTGTCCAAATGGCGCCGTTTTGGGTGTTCGGGATAATTTCCCAAGAAACCCTTGCAAGTTTGCTTACGTTTTAATCTGGTCCTCGATAGTCCATTGCTGATGTTTTCGTTTCGTGACTTGAATTTCCTATTAGTTTCAATTTCGTCCCTCATTGATTTGACTTATTTATTTATTTACCTTTCAAATAAATGTTGTTTTACTATGTTAAATTTTAAATTCTTCACATATTATATTTCAACTATATTATATTTCTGGTTTTTATATACATATTTTCTTTTAAATATTATTCATAAATGCATGAATTTTTATTTAAAATTTGTTTATATGTAAAGTTTAGTTCCCATAAAGATTCCATTTCTATATTCTTGCTTACTTCGAATACTTTATTATATTTTCGTATACAAATTTTCATTAGTATATATATATATATATATATTGTTATATAATCTATTTATTTTTACTTTTACGTCTCTTTTTGTTCAAAGATTGGTATAGTATTTAACTTAAATATTTTACCAATTTTATATACACATGTAGTTTACATTGAAATTAGTTTAACTATGTACATGCCATTGATTTTATGTTATTTTATTATATAAAAGCTATTATGTATGTATGTATTTTATTTATTTTCTTTAAAGACCTTATTTCATTATACTTTTCATATATACATATTACTTGTTTAAAATCTTCATTTGGATTTTTATAATTTTAAACTTTCTTTCATAATTATTCATTCTTATTTGTTAAAAGCTTGTCACATTTCATTTATTTCAATTTGTTTTATACTTCTCTTGAACTTGTTCTTAATCATCGAATATTGGTACTATTGTTCGTATCTGATGGCATGTTGTATATTCGTTGTATTATGTGCGTCATTTTGTATTTATTGGCTATCATGAGTCATTAGTGTAGTATCTCGTTTATGAATTATTTCTTTGCTTGGTAAACTATTGTTCCCTTGTACTTTATTCGTTGAAAAAGTTGTGCTCTAATGCCATTCGAGTTTTAAAATCATTTTATTCAAAAACTCTAAAATACAGCAACGCTCGTGTTCGGGAATTTTAAGAAAATCATGCCTTAACTCACTAGGTTCTGATTTTTCTCGCTAAACCTAGGCCATCGAGTGTCCTTTTTAAAATCAAAACGCATAAGTTTTCAAATAAAAAACCTACCCTCGAGAATGCAAGGCACTGCGTCCTAACTCATTGGATGTGACGTTTCATTGCTTCGAGATAAGAATTTAAAAAAAATCAAGGCAATACTTTGTGTTTTGGAATTTGAAAAAAAAATCGAGCCCTAACTTACTGGGGTCTATTTTTTTCATTTGACCAAAAATAATCAAGTATCCTTTTTGAATTTAAGCATATGAAATTTCTTCTTAAAGGGGGACGAGCTTAATTCCGAAAAATTGAGGTGTTGTATCCTAACTTACTGGGCACAGCATTTTTATTTCTTTGAAACGAGCGAGTCTCGATTTTTACCTTGGTCTATTCAAACATTCTTTTAAATAAAAGGATCAAATTTCAAAATCTTTTCAAACTACCGACGTTAGGACATTAAATAATCAAGTAGGTACCAATTTTGGACGTCACGAGGGTGCTAATCCTTCCTCGTACGTAACCGATTCCCGAACCCAATTTTTTTTCTGAGTCTCATAGACCAAAATTTGTCTTAACAAATTAAAGTTTTAAGGTGACCCGCTCACACCTCAAAAAGGTCGGTGGCGACTCCTATTTGCTTTCCTAAAATCGATTCCCTACTTTTTAAAAAGGTTAAAAAATGGTTTCGACAAATGTAAATGAATATTATTGGAGTAACTTATTACTTTCCAAAAGATGCAACAAAATCAAACACCAAAACAAGGGGAACAAACTCCAAAAAAGAAAACTTAGGCAGTCAATGTTAGACCCCAAGTCCTCATCAAACAAAAACACACCCCATTAATCTCACAGCTTCATGAAGAACTCATCCATCTTAGCTTCATGAAGCAACTCATATTCGATTCACGAAACAAGCCTTTAATGACAAACTCCAACCCAAGGCCGCATAAATCCATAAACATTTGCCACCAATCCATAAAAGAACAACCCAAGCAAGAAATCATGAGTAGAGTGATGTCAACAATTACCATAAAATATTTATAGATGTTTTTACATTAAATCTCCTGTTCAAATTTTGAATAACTTGTTTATCATGCTGATAATATATATTAGACTATTGACATTGAATGTGAATGCTTATCATAAAATTAATACTTATCAATATTGATTTTGAAAATTAAAGGCATGGAGTAATGGGAGATTGAAAGTAGTGAATCACAAAGTAATAATTAGAGGGGACAAATATCATTTTTCTATAGCAGCTTTTGTCATACCAAATAAGGGTACCATAATCAATACACCCAAGGAGCTTATGAATGAGCAACATCCTCTGGTTTTCAACGGCTTTGATTTCATGAAACTCTTCTTTTTTGCCTTTTCCCACCCAGCAAGGCACTGTGATAGTGGCCAGCTACTTTATGAATTTTCTGCTCTCTCACCACCAGTTTCCAATTAAAATCTTGCCCATTTTGACAAGTACAATCCCAGTTACGTATAACAAATTGAGTTATATACTTAAGATCTTCAAGTGGAAGACGATTGAAGACAGCCATCCAAGTAATAGGATAATGTTTTGGAATTGTTGAGAGTTGTTTTGATGGAGAGAGGAAGCATTATAAGTAAATGAGATGTACCAGAAGAAGGCATATAGGAAGATCGGAGCAGATTTCGTAACACTGAACTCAGTGACAGACGGTGATTGGTACGGTAGAGAAAAGGAAAAGTGGCTGAAGATAAAGCTAAGCAAAGTAACTAAATTGGGAGAATTTTAAAGAGAACTTTGAGAGTCAGAATTCTAAAGTGTCAAATGTCATTTCATCAATTGTGAAAGGCTCATTCTTACAATGTTTCAAAAAATGGGAGTTACAAAGTTGGCAATTAATAGGAATAACGAAATAAATTTTAGTTACAATGACATTAATGGTTAAGATATGACGATGAAGAGTTTTTGTTGGTGATGATAATGGTGAATGGTGAAGAAGGATTCGTTATGTTTCAAAAAGAAGGGAAAAATATTCAATGTTGAGGAAAACTGTTAACTATCTCCATATCTGATCTACCAAGTTAAGCTCTCCAGAATATCTCAATAGTAAAGATAATCCAAGAATCTTGTCATATTCCGAGGTTACTTCCGCTTCTTCTACTTTGGTAAAGCGATACCATGTGAAATATTTTTTGCGAAACATCTCTTGAAACACAAGATGATGGTTTTTTTTGGATGGGAGTATTCCTGGATAATAGTTATTTTGACTTGTTCTAAACATGAATTATTCTCAACATAGTTGTTCTCAATGTAGAGGTTGTTTTGAATAAGAGTTGTTCTTCAATAATGGCTCTTTTAAAAAACCACAACTGTTTTTAATACAAATTGTTCTAAACAATAATTTTTCTAAATATAGCTATTTTTGAAACATCATTATTCTAAACAATAGTTGTTATGATTTTTAGTTACTCTTAATAAAAGTTGTTCTAAAATAACTACTACACTATTCTAACTAAAACTATGTTTTGGACATAACTATTCTCGAATAATAGTTATTGTCAACTATTATAAATAAGAGTGGTTGTTCTGGAAGAGATATAAAATTCAATCACTCAAATAAAATTGAAAACGCCCAGCTACAAAATTGCACTTACTTTAAAAAATCTTTAAAATATATATTTAATGGAATTTAAGAATATAAAGAGAAAAAAAGGTAAAAGTTGCTATGAATCTTTGACGCAGCCAAAAAAAGTCACCACAATGCACATGTTTCGACAAATGTCGGCATTAATTTCAGTGAGTGGTAACAAATTTCATACGTTGGTTTAATCAAAATTGGAGGGTGGATTTATGCGTAAGGTCGTACAAATTTAACATTATCTTTTTTGTTTATTGATAAATGTCATATAACTAGATTAATCTAGTACACACTAATTGTCATTGATTGCATCAAGAATTTCTTTATTAAAGGTGAATGGACATGTTACGCAAGCAAAAAATAATATTTATTTGATTTAATATTTACCATTTGTAATTAATATTATTTACGTTGATATATTACAAATTTTAATAATTATATTAATTTAATATAAAATAAATATATATATTTTTAACTGTAAATAATTGAATTAAAATTAAAATTTATACATATATAAAAACTATAATTTAAATTTATGTGTATAATTAAATAAATAAATAATTATTTATAAAAATTACATATTAAAACAAAATTCTATATATATTTAATATTTATCCCTTGAATTTTCTTTTCACCCGTGCATACGTCCCTTACACGGCGTTATATTCATGTGAAATAAACTATAATATCTTTTTACATAAAATCAAATCTTTTAAGATGTCTTCGTTGGAATTAGTGAGGAAAATAAAAGGTTTAGGGAGCACCGACGAAGTAAAAATTTTCTGCTCCTTAATACTTTTCCGTTTTGAGGGGCCAAGTTCCTATCTATCCCCCACTTGCATTGCCGCTACGTGTCCCTATTGTAAAACGTAATACCTTTGACCGGTGCAGTGCACCTTTCAATACGTAATCTTCCTGCAAAAACAAAATTTTAAGTATTCAACGGCTTCAGGTGTTAATATAAAACTTCCGTACTCTCTACGATCGAATTTAGAACATAAGTAGTTATAAAATATTCTAAAAGCAAAAAGCAATCGAAACAAAAGGAGAAAGAAAAGTTCTAAAAAAGTCGTCTTTTTATTTTTTTTTCTTTTTTACTCAAATTTTTTATTTTTTAATAAACATAAAAATAAACAAACTTACCAAGCTCCTCACATTCTACTGCCGTGAGTGGCTGAAGACCATCATCTCCAATGAAACATGACATCTTTTGGGCTCAGGGAATCAAAAGGCCAAAAAAATGGCCACTTTTGCACTTTTCGGCCACCGTGGAAGGCGGCACTATTGCCGGTGACCAGTGGCCTCCGCGGGACTTGCCGAACTTGATGGTCGGATTCTGGAGAGAGCTGGAAAGAAAAATGAGCTCTCAATGTTTTTTTTTTTTTTAAACTGAACATAATGGTTTTTTAAAAAAAATTTTGGCTCTTATAGGTGATGTAAAACAACGTCGTTTAAGGTTGGTTTCAATAGCCCCAAAACTGTGTCGTTTTGGCTGTTGCCCGACCCAAGCCCTCAGGATCCACATGGTTTTATGACTAGGGTATAATTCCAACCATAGTCCTTCCGCTTTTTAAGCAGTTTCCAACGTGGTCCTGTTCTATTTTTAATTTGACCATTTGATTTTATTTTATTTTCATTTTGGTCCTTAGACCATTTTAAGAGAGGGATACCTGAAACGGTGTCGTTTCATTTGACCCGAGACCTGAGCCGAGATCCGACCCGAAAGTGGGTAAGACCAACGTGTTGCAATAAAAATGGGTTATTTGCTCATAAAATACATAGAATTATAGATTTAGAATCGTACAAAATTCAAAATCTAACGAAACATGTCCACTATTTGATCTTTTGTCCCAGTGACACTATACATACCATGGGAACACAATTGGAGGTGCTAAACAAGTTAATCTTGTTAATGATAATTGATAGCTATGGATTAGCAGAGGACTCACTAAAGATAAACTACACAACGTCGATGCGGATGATGAAATACATGACCCCTCCACCAGGGGAGTATGAGATAGGACTTTTTGCTCATACTGATAAACCGGTCAGCACAATAATTTGTGAGGATCAAATTCCAGGATTGGAAATTGAGGTCAATGACGGTCAATGGATCAAGCTAGCTAATTTATCTCCTTCTTCTTTTGTCTTCATGGTTGGAGATCCTCTTAAGGTATGTTTATATATATGGTTAATATAAAAATTTTAATTTATTAAAACATTAATTTGTATCATCTTTATTAATAAAATATAAAACATAAGTATAAATTGTATCTTAATTTTGTTTTAATTCATTTCAAAAGTGTAAGGCAACGCATCGATTCAATACTAAGTCGTCGGTTTCATCGCTATGTTGGGTGTATTGTATCGGCTCGTGTTGAAAATGGGACGCCCTTCTAAAAAATCAAAATTTAAAAATTCTCGTCTTTTCAATCGGGTCACTATTAAACGTTATATTGAACTCATATTTTTTGAAATCAAGACAACGCGTATTTAATAAGATACCAATTTTGGGCGTTGTGGGGGTGCTGATACCTTCCCCACGCGTAACCGACTCCAGAACCCTATTTTCTCTAAATTTAGACGTGACCTAAACCCGGCCTTCTTTTTACTAAAAATAAATTTTCTTTGTTAAAAAGAGGTTTTATTAGGTGTCCGATCACACCTAGAAAAAAGATCGGTGGTGACTCCCTTTTCTTTAAAATCAAAATTCGGTTTTTAAGTTTTCATAAAATCGCCACAATTAGCGACCAAGCTAAAAATTTTTACGTCGCTACACCCATTTCCTGAATTTTGTAGACCAAAAATTATTGTTTTAGCAAATCAAACTATTTATTAAAATGATCAAATTATGAGGTAACCTAATCACACCTCACAAAAAAAAAAAAAAAGGATAAGTTGCAACTCTCATTTTCGTTTTAAAATATAAGTCAATTTCAAAAAGATTTCGACATAACTAAAACCATTTTTTGGACATAAATAATATCGAATAACAGTTGTTCTAAATAACAACTATTATAAACAAGATTTATTGCTTTGGAAGAAATATAAAATTGAAACACTCAAATAAAACGTTTTAAGAATAACCTGAAATAGTATTTCTCAGAAAAAAACTCAAATAAAACGTTTTAAGAATAACCTGAAATAGTATTTCTCGGAAAAAAATTGAAAACACCCAGCTAAAAAATTGCACTTACTTTAAAAAAATCTTTAAAATATATATTGAATGGAATTTAAGAATATAAAGAGAAAAAAAAGGTAAAAGTTGCCATGAATCTTTGACACAACCAAAAAAGTAACCACAATGCACATGTGTTGACAAATGCCGGCATTAATTTCAATGAGTGTGGTAACAAATTTCATACGTTGGTTTAGTCAAAATTGGAGGCTCAAATTTTTGTTTGTTATATATATAACAAAACATGGACCTACCTCCATTGAAATCAATTTGCATAAACTAATTGTTGTTGATCGAGTCATGAAGTTTTTCACTAGGGTGAATTTACACGTAAGGCTATGCAAGCAAGAACTGATACTGTTCTTTTCCTCGCTTGATAAATGTTACTGCCACACATAATTTGATCGAGTTTAGAACTTTTTCATTGAGTGTGGATTGACATGTAAAGCCATGCAAGTACTAAATAATACTATTATATTCATCCCTCTTTATAATAGATTTATTTGTCTATTAAGATTATAGAGAAATAACTATAATTTCACTTCAAATTTGAGACACTGTTATAAACAACTAATTTATTAAAGAATATATTTTATAATTATGGTTTGTTATTGTTATAAATAAAAAATTGTTACAATAAAATAAAATAAAATATAAAATATCGGCTTTGCAAGAAATTTAGATGCTATAACAAAAAATTATTATAGAGAGTAGATGCAGCACGGATTGTATATGTTTTTCACATGCATGCATGTGTTGAGATGTATGTTACCAAATAAAATTTCCAATGAGTACGGAAAGGGGGGGGGGGGATAGGCAATCAAATTAAGGGTGGATTTATGCGCAAGGTCGTACAAATTTAACATTATTATTTTTTGTCTATCGATAAATGTCATATAATTAGATTAATCTAGTGCACTCTAATTGTGGTTGATTGCGTCAAGAATTTCTTTATTAAAGGTGAATGGACATGTTACGCAAGCAAATATAATATTTATTTGATTTAATATTTATAATTTGTAAATAATATTATTGAATTAATATTATTTTACGTTGATATATTACATACCTAAACAATTATATTAATTTAATATAAAAATAAATGTATGATAGTAAGTATAAACTAATGAAATATAGAGAAAGAAATGCAAACAGAAAGAATGGATATTCTGATAAAATGAATGAATATTCTGATGAAAGCTTTGTTAATTTGATCAGTATACTAGAAGGTCTTATATACAGAAATGAGTGACTAACTGCTGTTAACAAACTCTGTTAATAGAATAACAAAACGCTAACAACCTAACTTACACTTAACATTCATCCAACTTCTCAATCGGTAAGACCTGAAACAAATGACGAAACCGAGTGAACAATGAGACAGACAAGGGCTTCGTGAAAATATCAGCAACCTGATCACAAGTTGGCACCTTGCCAACAACGAGTGACCCCTCAGTTGCCTTTTCATGGACAAAGAACAGGTCAAGCTCAACATGTTTGAACTTGGAATGTAGGGCCGGGTTAGTAGCAACAACTACTGCACCAGAATTGTCACACCAAATAGCAGGTGAATCAGTAGAACAAACTTTTAATTCTATCAGCAGAGAGACTAACCATGTAACATCATTGGGAGCTGTAGCCCCTCAACTGTTGACCGGGAAATGACTTGTTGCTTTTTTGAACACCACAAAACAAGCGTATTTCCAAAATATACACAATATCCTGTCGTCAAGCAACGATCATCAAAATCCAATCCCCAGTTGGCATCAGCATAACCAACGAGAGATAATATGTCAGAGGAACGAAAAATCAGCCCATGATCAATAGTTCCATGTAAATACCGTAAGATCCGTTTTAAAGCCACCAAATGTGTTGTAGTGGGTGCATGCAGAAACTGACACACATGGTTCACAGCATAAGCAATATCTGATCGACTCAGGAACACATATTGAAGAGCACTAGCCAGACTTCGGTACTCCGTAGGATCAGTAAGCCGAGTACCCTCATCTTTGGACAACGTCGATGAACTAACCATTAGTATGTGAACACTTTTTGCATTGATCAAAGAACTTCTCTTAAGAAGATCCCTGATGTACTTATATTGGCATAAATAAAGACTTCCAGTGGATGACCGAGTTACTTCAATGCCTAAGAAGTAGTGAAGGTCTCCCATATCTTTTAGAGAAAACTCTTTATCTAAAAGATGAATAAAGCTACTTATACTGTCAGCCACACTTCCCGTTACAATAATATTATCCACATAAACAAGAACATAAATGACAGACTTAGTCGTTACGTGAACAAATAAATATGCATCAGATTTGGATGGGAGAAAACCAGTAGAAACAAGATATCTTTTCAATTTATCAAACCAGGCACGAGAAGCTTGCCTTAACCCGTATATTTCTTTCATCAGATGACACACTAAGTTCTTACCATTCAGACCAAACTAAATATAGCCCGAAGGTTGTTGCATGAAAACTTCACCAGAGAGATCACCATTCAGAAAAGTATTATTGACATCGACCTGACAAAGTTGCCAACCATGAGAGACAACAACTGATAGTATGGTTTGAATAGTAGCAGGTTTGACCCAGGGACTGAATGTTTCCTTGAAATCACAGCCCGAAACTTGTGAACACCCCTTCACTACCAACTTGGCCTAACGTCGAGCAATAATTCTATCAGGATTTTTCTTTACTTTGAATAACCACTTACACCCGATTATTTTCCGTCCTTGAGGAATAGCAACAACTTCCCAAGTAGAGTTAGCCATAAGAGCATCAAACTCATCTTGTACTGTTGGTCACCACTCAGGATCGGCAAGAGCTTCTTCAACCATACGAGGTTTATAATCAGTAGCTTCAACAGATAGAGCCTTGGGCTTAAAAATCCCAGCCTTAGATCTGGTAACCATTTTATGAGTATTTCCTAATGGAATAGTTGTTGAAACAAAAGGAACTATGTCTGGAGCAGATAAACTGCCCACAGCTGACAGTGTTGAGAAGTGCGAATCTTCAGGAGCAGACCGCAGCTTAGCCATTGACCACTTGTTGGAGATGGTAGAGGAATATAAAAAGAAGATGATGAAAAGTTAGTGGACCTCGCGACAGTTGGAGCACGGAAAGTAAATCAAATTGAACAATAGGAACATACGTAGAAACACGCAGACTAGGCCAATCAATTTCCAGGATAGGTGACGAGAGCAAGAACCGTCGTTCATAAAAAACAACATGACGAAAAGTAATGATCTTACCATCTAGGGTGAGACAGTGATATCCTTTATGTTGGGAACTGTACCCCAAAAATGTACACAGCTGAGACCAAAAATCGAATTTGTGGTGTGTAAATGGTCGTAAATAGGGAAAACAACAACACCTAAACACCCTTAAGTGATCATATGTAGGCTCACAACCTTGAAGAACATGAAATGGAGACTTCCTTTCCAGAACTAGAGTCTGGAGGTGATTTATGAGATGAACAGCATTACTAAAGGTGTAACCTCAGTAATTCATGGGCAGATTGACTTGAGCTAAGAGAGTAAGACTAGTCTCAACAATATGCCTATGCTTCCGTTCAGTAACTCCATTCTATTTAGATGTATGCGGGCAGGATAGACGATGAAAAATCCCAAGATTAGCTAGCACTAATGTGAAAGCACGATATTCTCCTCCCTAATCACTTTGAAAACTCTTAATGTCTCTCCCAAACTGTGTTTTGACCATCTTCTGAAACTGAAGAAAACACTCAACTGTCTAAGATTTACGTTGAAAAAGGTAAATCCACGTAAACTGACTACGCATGTCAATGAACGATACATAATACAAGTTAGAACTATATACAACCGACGCTGGTCCCCGTAAGTCAGAGACAACCAATTCAAACAAATCTTTATACTCTATAGTAAAATTTGAAAAAGGCAGTTTATGTGATTTCCCTTTTTGGCATGCAATACAAACATTATCAAGGCACCTTTTATTTGAAACAACTCTACACTTATCAAGAAAAAGTTTAAAAGTGGAAGTGGATGGGTGACCAAGTTGTTGGTGCCAAAAGGCAAAAACATCATCACCATCATTACGAGCTTATAACCTTGTGTTGAGAATAGAGGGAGCATTATCATGAGAATCAGGCGAGACCGGGGAAAAATAATAGAGCCCGTCACGAGTGTGGCCTCGCAGTAAAATTTCGCGAGTCATGATGTCCTTAACAATACAATAGGATGGATGGAATTCAAAAAATACATTATTATCACTTGCAAACTGAGAAATAGATAACAAATTCTTTCGTATGTTTGGAATGCATAGAACATTAGACAGATGAAGTATCTTACTCTTCGTAGGTAAAATAGAGTTCCCAACACACAATATTTTTGTAAGGGTCCCATTGCCCATGAGAAGAGAAGATGTACCTGAGTATGGCGTGGATTCATGTAAAGTAGTGGCCTCCCGACATACATGATGCGTAGCCCCTGAATCAGGATACCAAGAAGAGGTCCCTATAGGCATAGGAATATAAGAGTTTTCATTATCAAAACTAGAACCAAATTGTGTCAAATTAACATTGGACCTGGAGGTAGTAAAAAAATCTGAGGCATGAAAATCTAAAATTTGAGGTAAGCCGACGCAATACGAGTCATTAACATCATGAACACGAGCCCTCGATTTAGTCTACCACGGCACACCAGTCCTAGTATGTTGAAAAAAAGAACTTCTATCAGACTCAAGCCCAACAAGCTTAGTAGTGGGCCAAACATTCTGGCCCACATTAGGGGCTGAGGGGATCGACCTATTATATGGCCCATACTCACAGCTTTGGGCAACTGGCCTAGTAGATGGCACATTGTGACCAACATTCAGCCCATATGAAGGGCCCAAATCACGTGGCACAACATGTTGAAATTGGATGCCTAACTCACGTTACATATAAGCACCAAATTGGGGAACAGCTTGATTAGACTACGGATCCACATCATCACTAAACACCCCATCCACTTGACCGACTACACCTTGAGAAAGATGAAAACTAGATTGCACAACCCTAGTAACTAAGGGATTTGAGAAGATAAACAATAGAAGGCTGCCATCCCCACGCAACACTATAGATAGAGTCCATCAGAGCCGCCACCATGAACCTAAGATACGGCCTAGATCCTGTGAAACCAGTCGGACCACCAGCACCACCATCGCATGACCCTTGACCCGCACAACCAGAAAATACCAGGGCCATGGTTGGAGTTGGACCAGAAAGGCCGCCATAGTCACGATTAAATCGATAGTAGCATCTCTACACCAAATTTCCATAGTGACTGCATATTTGACATTGCATCCGAGGACAAAATCCATGTATACAAGCCAAAAAAAAAAGGACATCCACCATGTACAGAGTCCGTTGCTGGTGCCGTTGGAGCAATCGCCACCAGATTCGCATGAAAAGGCTCTTCATGAACTGCACAAGCTTGCCTATTCTCAAATTCGATGAGCTTCTGAAGAGGAAGCGGTTTTGTGGAGAATGAGGCTAGCATGAAAACAACATAGTAGTCCGTCGAGAGGCCGGCAATAATGATTTTCACCTTTTCGGCCTTTGGAACCGTAAATCCAGATGCCTCAAGTAAGGCATATGTGTTTTGTATTTTCGCAACATACTCTTTCACTGATATTGTCCCTTTCTTGATCGACTGAAGGTCGTGTTTTATGCGGGATAGATTTGCTCTAGTGGTAGCAACGAATAGGCAATTCGTAGTACTCCACACCTCATCGCCAATTTCGCATCTGTAAAAGAGGACAACAAAGAACTAATAGTTGACAATAACCAAGAGGCAAGAAGCTTATCTTGCTGAACATACAAGGAGGTATCAGGATTTGGAGTCAAAGCTCTATCCGGAGAGGAGATGAATTGGGACGGCACAGGTAATGTTCCTTCGAGAAATCCAAACAACTCATAACCTTCTATTATGAGTTGTATATGTTGTTGCCATTGTACAAAGGTGCCATCTTCTAACTTTATTGGGTCATGACGAGGGAACGTCTGAATCAAGTACGATCTGAAGAAGGAAAGACTGCCACGATCGGCAGCAGTAGGATCAGCTGAATGAACCATGAGTTAGCAGCATGAAGAAGCACCAGCACCTTAGGCGACTGATACCATGTTAGTGAGTATAAACTAATGAAATATAAAGAAAGAAATGCAAACAGAAAAAATAGATATTCTGATAAAATGAATGAATATTCTGATGAAAGCTTTGTTTATTTGATCAGTATGCTAGAAGGTCTTATATACACAAATGAGTGACTAACTGCTTTTAACAGAATAACAAAACGCTAACAACCTAACTTATACTTAACAATGTATGTATGCATTTCTTTAACTGTGTATAATTGAATCAAAATTAAAATTTTATACCTACGTATAAACTATAATTCAAATTTTGTGTATATAATTAAATTAAATAAAAATTTATTTATAAAAATTACATATTAAAACAAAATTCTATATATATTTAATATTTATCCCTTGAATTTTCTTTTCACCCGTGCACGCGTCCCTTACACATTGTTATATTCATGTGAACACCAAGTAAAAATTGTTCTGCTCCTTAAATACTTTTCCGTTTTGAGGGGCCAAGTTCCTATCTATTCCCCGCTTGCACTGCCTACGTGTCCCTATTGTAAAACGTAATACCTTTGACCAGTTCAGTGCACCTCTCAATACGTAATCTTGTACCGTACTCTACGGTCGAATATAGAAACCGTGCATATAGTTGTCTATTATGAGTTTCGTACACAAGTACTTATATAATATTCTCCTCTTACATTGAATTGTAATTATTTATTTGTTTTGTTAAATGTAATATTTATTTAATGTAATGATGATTAGTTTTCTATTATTTGTTTTCTTGTAATAGTTATTACTAAAATAATTATTTTATGCAATATTGAATAACAAAAAAATATTAATTTTTAGATTAATTTTTTAAAACGTGGACTTAGGAAATATAAAAATCAAACATTTGAAATATTTAAATATAATCTAATATAAAAATAATTATATTAAAAATATTATTAAATTGTATTTAATAATAATCTTATTAAAATTTAATAATAATAACAATAATTATTTACCTAAAAAAATCTACTAAGGGTATTCTGGTCATTTCAGTTTTTTTCTTATGCTATTACAACATCATTCCATTAAACCAAACAAAAGAATATTATTACAGTTTTATCTCATTTCATTTAACCAAAAAGTTTAATTACTAATAATTACAACTCTATTCCATTCGGCAAACCAAAGTTAGTGTAAGAATTTAGGCTTTTATCTTTGTCAACTGAGCCAAACTCTCATTAAGCAGTTCAAACTCAAGTTTTGAATTATTATATAATCTAGTAAGTTTTTTAATTGATGTAATTTGAATAATCAACCACTTGATCTGCTGCTTCATTATATTTGTTTTCATTTTGTTTTTATTATTCAACCACTTCGTCTGCAATGATTGGTTAATCAAATTAAAAATTTTGGAAAGTTGAAAGAGATGTTAATTTACAGGCTATAAATAGACCTAAATCCCTGTGTAAAGAGAACCTAGTTAATTTACAGAATCATTTAGTTCAAGGAAACATTTCCTTAGAGTAGGTTACCAACATGAGGGTTGACGCTAAGATTGAGTTTCCAGTCATTGAGTTCCGTTCATCGGATTTGGAGCGAGGAACCGATGGGTGGTACCGATTGTGCAAGAAAGTTCGAGAGGCTTGTGAGATTTTCGGTTGTTTTGAGGTGGTATATGACACAATTTCGACGGAAGTTCGAGAGGAGATGTTTAGGTTGATGAAAGAACTAGTTGAGGTCCCAGTGGAGAGGAAACAAAAGAACACTAGTCCCCTGCCTTACCATGGCTGGGTTGGACCATGCGCTCAAGTTTCCTTGTTGTATGAAGGCTTTGGACTTGGAGATGTGTCCAACTATGATTCTGTTAAAAACTTTGCTCAACTTATGTGGCCAGAAGGTCACCCACGCTTTTGGTAACAACAATTCTTTGACTTTTCTAATTTTACGGGTTGAGTTGATTTTAATAATTTCTAGTTTGAGTTGAATGAGTTCGAGTTATTAATTTTTTATAGTTAAATTTACATATCTATTTTTATTTATTAAAATAGATGCATAGAAAACGCTAATGGATTATAATAATTGATATTATATGAATAATTAGATTAAATTTTGGGTTGTCAACTAAATCACAATGGAATGACTAAAGACTTAATGTCAAGTCCGGCTCTGGCTTTGACTTTAACTCAAATGTCGTATTTGACATTTGAATAACCCTTAACACCTACAACTTTAAAAAAAAAAAATAATGGGTTTGCATGTTTTTATCTTTTTCACATAACATATTTGGATTGTGGATTTATAAATTACTTAGAATTATAAATTTTTTCACTTAACTTATTTGGATTGTGAACTCATAAAATACATAGAATTATAGATTTAGAATCTTACAAAATTCAAAATCTAACGAAACATGTCCACTATTTGATCTTTTCTCCCAGTGACACTATACATACCATGGGAACACAACTGGAGGTGCTAAACAAGTTAATCTTGTTAATGATAATTGATAGCTATGGATTAGCAGAGGACTCACTAAAGATAAACTACACAACGTCGATGCGGATGATGAAATACATGACCCCTCCACCAGGGGAGTATGAGATAGGACTTTTTGCTCATACTGATAAACCGGTCAGCACAATAATTTGTGAGGATCAAATTCCAGGATTGGAAATTGAGGTCAATGACGGTCAATGGATCAAGCTAGCTAATTTATCTCCTTCTTCTTTTGTCTTCATGGTTGGAGATCCTCTTAAGGTATGTTTATATATATGGTTAATATAAAAATTTTAATTTATTAGAACATTAATTTGTATCATCTTTATTAATAAAATATAAAACATAAGTATAAATTGCTAAAATATGAATTACATAAAAAGTCATAAAACTTAATTATTTTTTAGTTTTTTTTTTTTAGATTTTGAGAAAATATATATTCCTTTAATGAATTTGATTCTTACTATTTTTCCTCAAAAACCATTCGATATTCTTAAGCTTTTCCTTTTCCTTAATATTTTCTTTAACCATTTAGTCAAAAAGAAATCACTTTTCACAATCATTGACTTCGTTTTTTGGTTATTTGTGTGTTAAAATATATTATCCTTTTATTTATGTGTTGAGGAAGAACTATAAGTAATTTTAAACATTGTGTAAAGGAGAACAGTAATAAAAATTTTTAAAAAAATAATCAATAAAGGTGGAAGGCACCAAAAAAGAGTACAAGACTCCATAAAAAGATACAACCAAATCAAACACCAAAAGAAGGGTAACAAGACTCCAAAAAAGAAAACTTAGGCCGTGAATGGTAGACCCCAAGGCCCCATCATACAAAAACACACCTCAGTAGCCCAGCATTAATCCATAAACAGTTGCCACCAATCCATAAAATAACAACCCAAGCAAGAAATCATAAGTCAAGTGATGTCAACAATTACCATAAAATCTTTATTGATATATTAAATTTCAGGTTCAAATTTTGAATAACTTATTTATCATGCTTATAATATATATTAGATTATTGATGTTGGATATGAATATTTATTGATATTGATTTTGAAAATTGAAGGCATGGAGTAATGGAAGATTGAAATCAACGAATCACAGAGTGATGATGAGCGGAGACAAAGATCGTTTTTCTATAGCAGCCTTTATCATGCCAAATGAGGGTACCATAATCAAGGCACCCAAAGAACTTATAGATGAGGAACATCCTCAACTTTTCAGGGACTTTGATTTCATGAAATTCTTCTTTTTTGCCTTTTCAAACCCAGCAAGGCACATTGATAGTGGCCAGCTGCTCTATGACTTTGCTGCTCTCTCACCACCAGTGTCCAATGCCCATATGGACAAGTGAAATCGCAGTTACAAATAATAATTGAGTCCTATACTCAAGATCTGCATTCTTGTATTGTATTACTATGTTATGGTTACTTATAATTGTGTGATTGTATCGCGCTAAAGGTTACTAAATTTATTGTGTGATTGAGTTCAGTGATTTGCCCTTTTAACTTTTAAATAAATAAATAATAAATAAAGAGTCCAAAAAACTATTCCTTGTCTGAAATTCTTCTAGCTGACTTTCTTTAATTGCGTATTTCATTTTTGGTTAATTCCATTTTTGGTTTCATATTGAACCAAAACTATTCTAAACAATAATTAGTTTTCTGAAATAGATATTTTTGGTAGTACAATTTCTTTAAATATTATATTTTTTATCTCAAGAAAAAAAATTATGTAGAGAAAGAACTCTTCTAAATAAGAAGTTCTCATGCAACAAGAGTTTAATAAAAATAAATAAATGAAATAAAGCAATTATATACTTGTAAAAATTAAAATTCATGTTATGTAGAAAAAGAAAAAAATATTAAATTTCCACCGCCCCTTCATTAATTTTTGTTTTAATAAGAGAGGAGAAAGAAAAGAAAAATTCATGTATAAAAAGTAAGTATATTAAAGAAAAATATGACAATTTTTCTCTTAAAAAATTGAAAATAGTATGCTAGAAGGTTTTGTCGAAACTATTTTTAATTTGAAAAAACGAGGTCGACTTTAAGAAAAACGAAAATGGAGTTACCACCAATTAACATAACATATTTTATATATTTTGTACCCGAACATTTAACATATTTAATGATCTTTAGGTAAAATATTGCATTTTTATTTAGATTTCTTATTCCAAATCTCATTTGCATTTATTTATCTTTTTTATGTTTTTGCTTTATTTTATGTATTTTTAGATAACTAAATTTAATTTAGATATTTTCAAACTTGAAATAGGTGCAAGGAAGCTTGAGGCTCGGGTTTTGATACCATCGGAAGATTAGATGAAGAACCAAGGCAAATCGTAGCTGAAAACGAGGAGTTTGGAATAATTATCATAAAATATTTATTGATGTAAATTTTGGATTTTGATTTGCAAATTTATGATGTTTAAAGTTTTTTTATGAAAAACAGTTGAATTGTAGAAGAAAAGGAGAATGAGAGTTTTCGATTGGTGCAGGGGTGTGAACAAAAAGGCCATACAACATCGACTTAACAGCCAAGTGAATAAAAGAAAACTTTCAAATAATTTAAAAATTATTTTATAACTTTTTTAAATTGAGGGACCAAAATATAAATTTAATAATAATTTAGTAATATTTTACTATTATATTTTATTACACATGTTAACATCCTAATCTCCTAGTTGAAATTTTTTATTCCATTGCATTGCATAAAACAAATAGCCTTAAATAAATAATATCTTTTTTCCTAGTTGACTTTCGCTATTTGTGTATGTCATTCCTGGCTATTTACAAGAATATAAGGACAAATTAGCTATTTATTTATTTATTTTTCATATTGACGATATGTAAATTGTTTGGTTTGAATTTTGATTATTATTTTCTTCTTTTTTTGGTAAATTATAAGGGAAGAGTAAAAATTTTAACAATAATGCGACTCGAATTCAGATAATACTTAGAGAGATGAATATCTCAACCATCATACTAACACGAGATTCATTTTTCCAATTTTTTAACTCATCTTAATTTTATATTAGTAAGATATGGATAAAAGGAACATTTAGTCGACTTTTAGTAAATACATTGTATTAATAGGAGAACAAATTCAAAGTTCAAAATTATTGCCATCTATTATAATATTTTATTACTAATTTTTTATTTGTAAGAAATATAGATTAATCAACATAGGTGTAACATTTATGAAACAACATCGTGTATTAATTCCTTTTGTACGGTATTACATGTCAATTTATATAATGTTTTTCCTAACCATCTAAAAGACTATAAAAAAAAAAAAAAAAACCAATGAATTGAGTTCTAGATTTTTTTTCCTACTTGTTTAATATCATATCATCTACTATGATGCAATGAATTGAATTTATATAAATAAGTATAGATTATCATATCATCATTTACTTGTTTATTGATAATAATGTAACGATTTTAGTATAAAATTAATCTTTTACAATCAGGAGCGGAGTCAAGGGGTTGACAGGAGGTTCCCCTTAAAATAGAAAATTTTACAGTTAGTCTTTTTATAATTATAAAGATATAGACTATTAAAATGGTAAAATTTCACTTTTGCTATCATAAAAATGTACAATTTTTTCGACCCCTCAAAAATTTTTTCGGCATCGCACCTATTTACATTGTTTAATTAGTAAATATAAACTGGAAACCTATTTTTTTCTCAAAATAATGGACAATTATCTAGTAGCCTTAAATTACAGATATTTATATTATATGCATGCATTGATGATAGACTTTGAGAGCTAACAAGTAACCGTAAATTTCACTGATATTTGAATCATTAAAATGGAAGAAAAAGGGAAGCATTCTTATTTATAAGTAATTAAATAAGTTTTTATCTTGAATATAAAAATAAAATTGCTTTTAAAAATGTTTAAATAAAAATTTTAAAAAAGATATTTATTGATGTTTTTCCATTAAATCTCCCGTTCAAATTTTGATTAACTTGTTTATCATGATCATAATATATATTAGATTATTTGCGTTAAATATGAATATTAATCATATAATTAATATTTATCGATATTGATTTCAGAAATTGAACGCAGGAGACTGAAATCAGTGAATCATAGAGTACTAATGAGCAGAGATAAAGATGGTGTTTCTATAACAGTCTTTGTCATACCAAATAAGAGTACCATAAACAAAACAACCAAGGAGCTTATAGATGATCAACATCCTCGGGACTTTGATTTCATGAAATTCTTCTTTTTTTCCTTTTCCGACCCAGCAAGGCGCATTGACAGTGGTCAGCTGCTCTATGACTTTGCTGCTCTCTCGCCTCCAGTTTCCAATTAAAATCACGCCTGTATGGACAAGTAAAATCCCAGTTACAAATAATAAATTGGGTTCTGCATTCTCTTATTGTATTACTATGTTATGGTTACTTATAATTGTGTGATTGTTTCGTGCTAAAAGTTACTAAATTTATCATGTAATTGAGTTTACTGATGTGTCCTTTTAACTTTTAAATAAATAAATAAATAAAAAGAGGCCAAAAAACTGTTCCATTTATTATTGTATGAAAATCTTCTAGCTGACTTTCTTTATATCATTTTTCGTTTCCATTTACGATCAATGAATTCATCATTTGAAGAAATGCGAAAAAATAAATCAAATCATATATAAAAAAAAAAAATTAAGATTATATTCATCAATTTATTGACAATAAATAATTTGTTTGGTTTAATACATTATAGAAAATAGATTTTTAATTAATTTTCAATTTTCTAATTGATGAAAATTTAATATTCAACCTCTTAATTTTATGTTAAGTGCCGTTTATATTTTTTAACCAAGTGCACCATCTTCGTTTTGCTTGGTTAGACAACCATCCAAGTAATAAGAGAATGGATTGTGTAGAGGCCTAATTCAGCTCAGGCCTAAATAAGATAACAATCAAAAATAAAAAAAAAGAAAACAGATGAGTCCATTAATAGTCCAATTTTACAAACTAAAACACAAGCCCAGATAAAAAGAGAACTCTAATGGCCCAAATCCTAAAACTAAGACAGGAAACCCTAGTTGCCTTAGGCCCCTGCCGCGTTACTCTTTAACATGTCAGCAGACGCGGCGCCTGAGACTTCTGCCCTTTTCACCAAAACGGTACCCGTTGACTTCCACTGCCCTTGCAAGAAGAGAAAAAAGGGAAAAAAAACACAAGAACAAGCAATCGAAAGCAAAAAGTCAACAAAAATATTGTAATATTTTCGGTTATAAAGATCGAAAACTATTGTAACAAAAAAGAGGAGGAGAGAATCGAAATAATAAAATCGAAGCAAAAATAAAAAAAACAAAAACTAAGTTCAAAACAGAAAGATAGCCTCTTGTTATTTTTTTTATTTTTGAAACACAAAAAATAAAAAAGGAAGTTTTTTTTTACCTGTTGCACCGTCGTCGAAGAGGTAGAACCTGAAAGGTTTCTCTCCCTTTTGAAGATTTTCAGTGAGATTTTCGAAGATTTCAACTCTAGATCGGAGTTCTATGAGAAAAAGGGGACTCTCTAGGAAAATTTTGGCAATTTCCGGCCACCAGAGGCGGTGGTCTCCTTCGCCGGTAATCGGCGACCACGGTAAAGACTTGTCATCTCTGTGGCTGGACTTAGGAAGAGCCAAGAGAAAAAAGGGAAGAAAGGATTTTTTTCTTTTTTTGAAAACAAGGATAAAATGATTTTTTTAAAAAAAAATTTTAACTTATATAAACATAACAAAATAACATCGTTTTGGCTTGGCTTTAGAAACACTAAAACGACGCAGTTTTGGAACTCAACCCAAAAACCGACCTGTTTCCCCTAACATCCGCGTGTTTTTGAAGGGAGGGGATATTTGTAGCTTTGGTCCTTCCGCTTTTTTTTCTCTTTTTAATTTAGCCCTTTTTATTTTTATTTGTTTTAATTTTTGCCTCATAATTTAAATTGTTCTGCAATTTAGTCCTCTGACCCACTGTGAACCCCTTGGGGAGTGGCACGTGTCATTATGATGGGGATAATCGCCATTTGACCCCTGAAAGTTTTCTATCTTATCTTAATTTAATCCTTTAAGTACTGTTTCTTTATAATTTAGGCTGTCAGTTTTGTTATATTTTAAATTTAGTCCTTTATTCCCTTTTCCTTTATTTTTTTCTTGCAATTTGTGCTTTAAGTTTTGTTTGAATTTAGTTTAATCCTCCATTCATTTGATTAAGTCCATATATTTATTTATTTTTTCATTTTTTATTGTCTGGTTTTTCAATTATTTTATTTTGGTACTTATTTTTAATTATTGATATTACCGACATTATTAAGTAATTATTGTGGTTAATTGATATTAATTTTGTTAAAATTCGTTCAAAGAACCAATATTTTATGAGTGTAATTCTATTATTATCATGCATTTTTATATTATTTTACTATTAGTATTATTAGATAAATTTAATATTTTTATTATTTTTCATCTGTACTCATTATATTATTGTCATTTTCTTTTATTATTTATGTCATTTTACCATAATTTCTCCATTATCGTACATTGTAGATAATTGCTACATACATTTGTTTTTCGGCATAAGCACATAAAAAAAAATATAAGGACTAAGGCGATATTCTTTATTTTGAGGATTCGAGAAATTGTGCCCCTAACTTACGTGTTACGATTTTCTCCTCAAACCAAAATAATCGAACTTTGACCCTTCTCTCTCTCTCTCTTTTTTTGAAGAAATAATAATTAAAAATATATAAGATTTGGGTAATAATTAAAAAATGAGCATTCTTATTTTCAGGGATTCGAGACATCGTGTCCTAACTAACGGGGCATGATTCTCTTCCTGATTAACTCGAAATACGAAGACATTCTTCATAAAATTTGATTTAATTTTTTATTTTCGAGGATTGGAGACATCGTGCTCTAACTTACAAGGCATGATTTTCTTCCCGATTAGCTCGAAATACAAAGACATTTTTCATAAAATTTGATTTAATTAGCGATATTTTAATCAAATAACATCATGCAAAAAAAGGGGATCGTACTATAAATTTTCTTCAAATTCACAAGTCTCGATGTTAAGATATCAAGTAAATACCAATTTTGGGCATTATGAGGGTGCTAATCCTTCTATATGCATAATCAATTCCTGAACCCATTTCCTGGGTTTGTAGACCAAAAATCATCGTTTTAGTAAATTTAACATTTTATTAAAATGATCAAATTTCAAGATGACCCGACCACACCTAAATAAAAAAGATTGGTGGCGACTTTATTTTCATTTAAAAAAATAAAAAGTCGATTTAAAAAAAAGGTTTCGACAACTTAGCAACTCGTTGGGGATAAATAAGAGAGTCAAGCCGCGAGTTGATAATTTTTTGGTTTTTTTTGTCAGAAATTGATAATTTGGTTTAAATTGATGATCCCTTCCTTGTATTTCATCCTTCATGTTTTATTTTAGTGGTAAATAATGTCTTTGTTATCTCGGGTTACACAATGATTTAGTATGTTTGCTTTATTGGTTTGAGTTTCTCTTGGTATATTTTCACACATTGCATGGCATATTCGTTCCATTTTACCCTTCTTAAGTGAGAGTGAGAAGCTATTCCTTCATGAGGTCTTTACCTCCGTATAGGATAGTGGATCGCTTACTATGTGTTCGTGAGGTTTTCACCTCCATATAGCCATAGGAAAATGTATTCCCCTGAACTGAACTCGATTCGTATGAGCATATAATGAGTGAGGATTGAGGAATTTACTGGTTCAGATACCCTTACTTTAGAACCGAGTCGCATATAATGAGCCCTAAAGAACCTACCCTAGGTAGAACCATATCAAACCTTTAGTGGTCACCCGAATAGATATTCTATTTATTATTTTTTGCTATGTATTCTAGCTTTGTATGAAATGTATTGACTTGTTTCATTTTATTTTGTTATGTTTGTATTGCATTTTCATCATAGAAAAGGGTGTTGATTTGCGTTCAGTTGCTACATAGAGAGCTTTTCATGGAAAAGGGATTTCTTGATAAAGTGGAAGACAATGCGACCATACCAACATGGTCCGAGAAGACACAACAAGAGAAGGTTGACAGCTTGACGAAGGGGTACATATCGGAATTATAGGATTTCACCCACATTAGTGTGACTTAGAATAATTTTCAAGAGTTAAAAGAAATATGGGACCAATGGGATGACAAAACCAAGTAGTTATTCTATCGTGAATATGGTGATTTGCCTTATTTACTCGATATCAATGTGGATAAGCACCTATTTCAAGCTCTTGCCCAATATTAGAATCTGCCTATAGCTGCTTCACTTTTAAAAAGGTAGACTTGGTGCCTATCGTAAAAGAGTCCAAATCGACAAAGCTTATTCTATAGTCACCAGCGTCCCAACTTTCTTAAAGAGACTAATGAACATAACTGAGATAAACAAGCAATGGGTCACGGCCTAAATTAAACAAAAAGGGGATAGTAAATGCACCCTTTGGAAAACTTTGCGGGATTTGATCTTGGTACATTCGGATGCAAGAAAAAGAGTCGACGTTTTTGGCTTGAGTATTTATGGGCTAGTGATATTCCCTAAAAAACTAGGGCACATTGATGATGTAGTTTCATATCTTTCTGACCGACTTGACAAAAAGGTCACGCCCGTCCCAACAATTTTGGCTGAATTTTTTAGAACTTTAAGTGCATGTCGAAGAGTGGGTGAAAGAAGATTTATTGGATGTGCACAGCTCTTGCTAGCCTGGTTCCATAGCCATTTTTGGAAGGTAGAAAAAGTCTCTTATCGAGTGTTCTCCGAGGGCTACTCTCTATTGAAAGAATTCATGGCTGTCCCAAAACGAGACAACATTTCTGAAGAAAAGTGGATGGCAATTCTCCAGAGCCTCCAAGACAAAGACGTTGAATGGAAGGCCCCTCTACTCGAGTGATAAATGATAAATTATACATATTTTTACCTCATGTTTAGCCTATATTTTGGATGAATTATCATTAGATTTGTGAAAATTGGTGCTCTTAACCCTTCTATTTCATGTTGTATACTCAGGAGAGTATAGGGAAAAGAAAAGAACGAAAAACAAACTGAAAAAGAAGAAAATGGGCCAAAGTGAGAAAATGACACGGTCATGGCACACGGTTGTGCCACATAAGGTCCAACACAGCCCAGCCCCGACAAGCACGACCAGGCCACACGGTCGTGCCACCTCCAACAGGCCCAACATGGCCTCTTGTCGATCCACACGGGCATGGCACATGAGCGTGTCCCTGTCGTGAGGAAGTGCAATTTCACTCGGATTTGGATACTTAGAGGCTAAGAAAGGCATCCCAAAGCTCTATATAAAGACCCTAGGAGGCAACTCTAAGGGTGTACTCTTTTCTCCCAAAAGGAGCACCTTCTTTCTGCCAACACAGAGAGTGGAAGCAAGGAATTACTCCAAGGATCTCCCTAAATTCCTTCAGGGGTTTTTGGGTTCTTTATGTTTTGTTATCTTACTTCTTCTGAGATGTTTTCTTTATTAATCATGAACTAAATCCCCCAAATACTTGAGGGGGATGAAACCTAAGACAGCTTTTGTTATTATTTTATCTTGAGTTTATGATAAATAGTTGAATTGTTCTTAATTATGTGTTCTTAATTCTTGTTTTAATAATCCTACGTATTAATTCAAGAACTTGATGTGCTTAGGCAAAAGAGCAAAATTCCCAGTTTTAAGAGTAGATCTGGCATAATTAAGTGGAGTTGCATGCAACCCTAGACATAGGGCGACATAAATTTGCCGGATTAGGGTCAAACCTAATAGGGGGATCCATAGGTCGAGTTAATGCAAGACTAGGGATTTTAACTAGAAAAAGATTTCAGTTAATCAACCTAGGATTAGTTGTTCTTATCCTCGATGGAGGTATTAACATAAGTTAGGGATCTCTACGGATCAAGTCAAGTGAATAAATCGTCTAGCTCAAGAATTGATAACAAGTGAAGTCTAGGTGGATTCTCCCTTGAGTATTACCCATATCAATCAGCTTTTCCGAAGAGTCTTTCCCCAATTTACTTTTTGTGCATTCTTAGTTTAGTTTTAGAATTAGTTTCACACAACCCCTTTTTATTTTTAGGTTAGATGATAGAAAGGAAGTAAGTATTAGTACTTTTGGTTCCCTTGGGTATGATAACTCGGTCTTGCCACTAAACTATACTACTGTTCGATAGGTGCGCTTGCCTTAAAATCGTGATATTAGTTAGTTTTTGGTGTGATCAGTTTTTATAAATTTTATTACTACATATCACGCGATATCATCGAGATAAGGGGAGCTATTGGATATGCCTCTCTACTTATACTAGGATAGTATAGATCAAGGCAGTTTATACCAACAACGTAAGGGTTGGCTCAATGTGAGTTTGCGTACAAAGGTGATAATTAAAAAAAGAAGGTTCGTAAAATATCGAATACTTGGAACCAAACTCACATTATGAAAAAATTTACCGCAAATCCCATGATGACCCCGATATAATTGGTGGTGGGGTAAATGAATCAATAACAATGTCTCTTCATCAAGTCAATAAAGTACTCGGTCAATAGAAGAACACTTGCAAGTAATCCCATTTGAATTAGATATCGGAAAGCAAGACTTCAAAAAGAAGAGTTCAGAGCTAGGGAAAAGAAAAGAAAAGTTGGAAGAGGAAAAGATTCAGCTAGGATTAGACATTGATGTCCAAAAGTTGGATGCTGAAAAAATGAGAAAAGGAAGAATTGAGAAAGACTTAGATAGCTTAAAAATGGATTATAAGAAACTGCGTTTGTCGATAAGGACCATCGGGTTGATTAAAGCATCGAAACAATGGTGGAAAGAAATCTAAAAAAGAGACTAGAACTGATTAGTGGGAAAAGAAATTCCAAGATGCTCGAGTCTGAAAAGATGCTCTAAAAAGGGATTTGTTTGAAAGCCGAGATGAAAAGGTTGGATTGAGAGCTCGGGTAGTGAAATTAGAAAGGTCACAGCATCAACATCATAGTTGCAACTTTGTAATTGAGTTGAAAGTAAGTCTGACTAAGATTGAAGAGTTGAAAGGAAAGATAGAATAGCTCGATGCCGCACTGTAAAATTATGAACTTCGAGTTGAGCTTCTTGAAATGAACAATGAACTTTGAAAAGAGCAACTCCAACGCTCTCAAGGTCTGATCAGGGATAGAGATCACATCATGGGCGAAGCTTTGACTCAAGTACAGGAAATAGCCAACCATTTGTAAACCCTAGCGGTTCAAGTAGACATGCTAAGCTTGAGATGTGAATCGGAATCAGATCGGGGCCAAGAAGTAGCTTGGCTTCTTAGGAAAGTCAAGGCTTTGAGTATTAGAGTAAGGCCGTATATGTAAAAAGTATCCGTTTTATGTAAAGAAAATTTATTTTTTAGTAAAGTTGTTCTAATAGAATTAAATTAGAATCAATGCCTCTTTTTACATTCATTTTTCATTCATTGGCATTGCATTTCATCACATGCATTAAATTTCATAAAAAGACCCTAATTAATTGAAATTATGAAAGTTACCTTAGAGACCAACAAGAATCTGCCAACTGAATATCGTTACATTACCCGCGATAAAACCAAAGCCATGGATCAAAGGTTAGAGACACTAGAACAAATTCAAAAAGACATGCAAGATCAGTTGCAAGTGTAGCTGCAAGACCGATGAGCTAAGGTACAGCAAGATATGAACGACCAAATACAAGAGTCCCAACGAAGCATAATAAGCCAGTTGACCCAATTACTGGCTAGAGGGATTAAAAAGGGGAAGAGTACTGTGATTAACTCTAAGGATGATAATGAAGACCCTATATACCCCCAAGCTTTACCCCAGTGAATGTTTAAGCCCACCCGGATACATACCCACGAAGGGTACCTATTACCATAAGACCACAACACAAGCTGACACCTTAGGACCGATGAATTACCCAACGGGCTCAGGTTCTAATCTCGGAGATAATCCGACCAACCCTATTGTTCCAAATTTGGACGACATGGTAGAAATGGATAGAGTAAGAGTAGAATTGCCAAAACTGCTAGAAGATCAGTGCAAGTGGTTGGAGGAGAAATTCAGAGCTATGAAGAGTGCTGACTACCTTTGCAGGGTCGATTCCAAGGAATTGAGTTTAGTCCCGGATCTAGTGCTCCCACCAAAATTCAAAACTCCAGAATTCAAAAAATACAATGGGACTAGTTGTCCTGAAGCCCATATCACAATGTTTTACCGAAGAATGACGGGATACATCAATAATGAAAAATTTTTAATCCATTGCTTCCAGGATAGTTTGATCGAGTTGACTGCCAAATGGTACAATTAGCTAAGCCGTGCAAAAATCAATTCATGGAAAGACTTGGCACAAGCTTTCATGAAATAATACAGTCATGTGACCGACATGACACCCGATAGAATTACCCTGCAAAACATGGAGAAGAAGCAAAGTGAAAGCTTTAGGCAATATGCTGAAAGATGGAGAGAGGTGGCAACACAAGTTCAGCCACCTCTTCTGGAAAATGAGACGACAATGCTTTTCATAAACACTTTGAAAGCCCCGTTCATTAACCATATGCTTGGTAGTGCTACCAAGAGCTTCTCAGATATAGTAATTTCTGGAGAAATGATTGAACATGTAGCAAGGAGTGAGAAAATAGACTTGGGGGAAAACACTAAAAGGTCTGCCTCGAGAAAGAAAGAAAAAAAAGTAGACACCGTGAGTGTGTATAATAAGAGTTATTCAAAACCGATCACTGTAGGCTAACCAAGGACCATGACAACTAGCCATCAAGGCCCTTCGAGGCAAGAATTTAACTCAAGGCAAAACACAGATAAACTCTAATTTACACCTATCCCAATGACATATGAAGAGTTATATCAGAATTTGTTCAAGCGCATGTAGTATCCCGTAAAATAACCCTCACGAACCAAGACAGATATAGTTTCAAAATTAATAGAAAAACTCTGAAAAAAAAAAAGAGAATTGAACACAAAATCTAAAGTAAACATCCAAGACATTTAACCATTCAAACAAATTAAATCACTTCACATAATTTAACAATTCGAAATTTAGAAAAAATGGAGCATTACAATACATACAACTAAACCTCTACATTACCGAATAGAAAAACTAGATGGAGCATTACAATACATACAACTAAACCTCTACATTACCGAATAGAAAAACTAGTAAATTATATAAAAAGGTGCAGTTGCATAGATAACTTCGTTAACCGAGACTTGGATAGTTTATTTAAATGACAAATCAACAAATATTATCATTTATTTATCTTAACATTTGCGTTAAAATATTTGAAACAGAATAATTTATTTCAACTATCAATGTTATAATAATAAAGGATAATAATATAAACAAAACCAATCCATTTAAATGAAATTAAGTGTATCAAAAAATAAAACCAATTATTTTTATATTAGGTAATGATGCTGACATGTTGTTTTCCAGCTGAATTTGCCTACTTGTTTACATCACAAAAATATCTACAACACTATAAAAACGACAAAATTGAGTGGTTTTTTTTTCAAGTTGCCAAAAATGAAAACAAAATTTTCAAATCTTGTATAATTATTTGTCTGCTAGCCTATTTTCTTACCAATGCACCCCTCGATTATTATTATATAATTTATATCATGACACTAAAAATACAATATAATATGACTATTAAAAATATGTTACCTTATATTTAAGAAAATAACAAAATATATATTTGTTATATTTTATTATGAGAAAGATTCACTTATACCAATATAAAATTAAAGTAGTTTTACACTCTTTTATATATTTTTATATGATTAATATTTTAACGATTTAGTCATTGAAATTATCAATATAATTGTACTTATCATGTATGTAAATTTTCAAAATAGTCCAATATCTCTATCATATCGATCTAAAATATTGTATATATTAATATTGTTACGCCTCAAAATATAATGGGTTAATTGAAATAAATAACTAAAAAATTAAATAAGTTTGATGTTTAGGTACCATTGTCATATTTTAGAGGTTTTACCATATGTATGTGATACAAGTAAGGTAAGATTTTTTTTTTTTGAAGCTTTTTAATGTATTTGGAAGATTCTTAGAGATTTTATATCTTCTTATCCCTATATCAGAAAAAAATAAAAAAAATATGTTCAAACAATATAAATAGTCTTCTTAGCAACAAGCACTGCAAAGGCAATACTTGTAGGGGTATTTAATTCTCCTTGTTTATGTTATATATCTGAGAATGGGTGATTAAAAAGTGAGAGAAAATTTGAGAACGGTATTTGTTTACCATATTCTAAACAGCATGCACTGGAAAGGATTATGGGTGCTATTCAGTTTTCATGGGAATGTAGTTGATGCTTTTATTCCAACTAAGAGAAGCAATGAGGGTAAGAGGTTCGGGTTTGTAAGGTTTACTAAGCTGGAGGATGCTCAAAGGGAAATTTCTAGGCTCGATGGCTTTGTGATGTTAGGAAAAAAGATATAGGTGAAGATGGCCAGGTTCAGCGGCAAAAGAAAAATCTGGAAAAAAGTACAGGCTAAAGAAAACATTAGCCAATTAAAGGTGAGGAAGTTGAGAGGGACGGATTATCAAGATAGGGGTGGGGATATATCGAATGTCAAAGTGGTGAATAATTCAAAAGTCATTGTTGGCCATGTTGAGAACGAACAATTATGAAAGCTTCAGCGTTGCTTGATAGGGGAGACGACATCTTTTTACAACTTATATTGCCTATCAGAGAGAATTGCTTGCATGGGCCTTGGAGAATTAAAAAGTCAAGAGAATTCAAGGTAGATATTTCCTTATTGAAGTCCCTGATGAAGAGCTTCTGGAGATCTTAAGACAAAAAAAAAAAGGGCATATCTTAAAGAATTCTTCATCAATGTTGAACCATGGTCAGAAAAATTTGAAGTTTTAGAGAGGGCAGCATGGATTGAAATTGCAGGTATTCCTCTTCATTGCTAGAACTACCAAATGTTTAAGAGAGTTATTGATTTATGGGGCGAGATTATTACGATAGGTGAAAATCTTACAATGTTTAACAAGTTTGAAAAGATAGATATGTTGATTCTTACTAAGCAAGTTCATAAGCTCGAAGAAGTGATAATGCTGGAGGTCGGAAGTGAAAAATTTCCAATTCGTATAATAGAAAGAGGCCTGGTTGAAAAACCAAACAAAAATCATGAAAAGAATGGGGGTCAAATGGTATAAGAAGAGGAAGCATCATTGGAAATGGATCCGGTGAACAAATCAGAATCAGAAGTGTCATTAGAGGGAAGACAAATAGATGGGTGTAAAGGAGTTAATGCAATATGTCTCGGAAATGAAGGAAACATGAGTGGAGTGCAGGGTATGTCGGATGAGGCATTTATTGAGGAAACCAATTCACTCTGTAATATGTTGAGTGTTCCTTTAGGAGGGGTGTCAAATGTTGTTTTATCTATCGATGGTCCTAATGATCTAAACGTTATAGGCCAAGAATTGGGTTTGGATCAGATTGAAGGATTGGGGACCCAATGCTTAGAGGGTATTGGAGTAGGCCTGGAAAAGAATGAAGAGGTGGAGAATCTAATTTCGGAGGGTAATGAAGTGGGGAGTAATGAAAATGGATTGCTGCGTCCAGATATGGAAGTGAGCCCAAAGTTAATTCAAAATGTTTCTCACTTTTCAGATACAGAAAGCCTTAGGGATCGAGTTTCTGCTTTCGAAATTGAAGAGGAAATTCTCCAAGTTAGGTAGAGTAAAAAGAATAAGAAAAGTCTAAACATGAAAATTAGATCTGTGCGAGAGATACAGGATATCGTGCTCACAACGAAGGAGAATCAGAGAAGGGACAGGGGAGCAAGAAAATCGAAAGGAAAGGGGCTTCAAGATTCGACGGAAGCATTGCAAATTTGTTGATTTTGGATTCAGGCATTAGCAACAGAAGAAGAGTCATTCTAAAAGAAGCGAAGAAGACGTGGGAGGTAGGGAAAAGGCTGGGAATTAGTGTGCAAGGTGATGAGGAGATTATTATTGAAGAGATTATGAGGATTGAAGGAAAGTAATAGGGAGCTTGGAGGTCTTCAAGATTCTAATGAGTGGGTGCTTTTGTGGTTTTCTTTGGTAATTATTCTAATTTGGTAGGAAAAATGTGAATTGTTACTTGGAACATTAGAGGTTTGGGTTCGGTACCCAAAATTGAGGCTGTAAATAGATTAGTAAGAAAGATTATGGCTGATGTTTATTTTCTTCAAGAAACCAAATTAGAATCGGTGTTAGTAGAGTTAGTTAGAAAAATATGGGGTGATGATTATTCTGATTTCAAGTTTACTGCTGCTATAGAAAGATCAAGGGGATTATTGATGATTTGGGACAAAAGCTGTTTTTAGGCTGATGTTGAGTTGTGTGGGCGGAGGTTCATTGTAGTAGCTGGTAAGTGGTTGCTTGAGGAGAAGGAGACGGTTTTGATTAATGTTTATACTCCTAACAGCCTTGCTGATCAAAGAAATTTGTGGGAAGGGATATCTGGCTTGAGAAATCAATTTAGTAGAGCATGGATTATTGGTTGAGATTTTAATGTGGTGAGAAATAGAAGTGAATACATAAACTGTACGAGCATTGAGAAGGGCTTTAAGGAGTTCGGTGAGTTTATTGATAGATGTAAGTTGGTCGATTTGCCATTAGTGGGGAAAAAAATCACTTGGTTTGGCCCAGATTGCAAACATAGCAAGCTGGATAGATTTTTAATAGAGGAAGATTGGATGGTTCATTTAAAGGATCTACAATAACAGAGTCTTAACAAATCACTATTAGATCATATCCCAGTCTTATTGGTTAATGATTCTATCGATTAGGGGCCTAGGCCTTTCAAGTTTGTAAATGCTTGGTTTAAAAAGAAAGATTGTATGAGTTTGATTAAAAAGGAATGGGTGGGAATGGGGTGTTTAAAAAGGAAAACGTTTGTAAAAATTGAAGGGAGCTCTTAAGAAATGGAATGTTGATGATAAAAACATTCTGGAAAAAAGAATTATCGAAAGCGAAGTCAGAATAAAGGAGATTGATGAAGCAAGTAAAAAAAGAAAGTTGACCGAGAAGGAATTGGAGGAGTTAAAATAGTTGAACATCGAGCTTCGGGAAGCAATAAAATTTAAAGAATCCATTTGGCATAAAAAATCGAGGATGTCATGGTTAAAACAAGGGGATGCCAACAATGCTTTTTTTCATAGAACTGTGAAAATCAAAGCTAAGAGAAAAATTATGTTTAGTTTAAGAATAGGGGGTCGGTGGTTCAAGGAGCCTAAGGAAAGGAAAGAGGGGTTGTTCAATTATTTCAAAAACTACTATGATTGCTCTGCAAGAAGATGGAAAATGGGATTAGACTTGAAATTCAAAATACTTAACGAGGAAAGGTTGATGAAATTGGAGGGACCGTTTTCTATGGAAGAAATCAAAGAAGTAATTTGGACTTGCAATGAATCTAAAGCATCTGTGCCGAATGGTTTTAATTTGTGTTTTTTTAGAAAATGCTTAGAGATTGTGAAGAATGATTTATTTGGTTTGATGTCGGAATTTTTTCGATCCGGGAAGCTTGAGAAGAGTATAAACTTATCTTTTATTACTCTTATTCCGAAGGTGGAAAATCCCATTGAAATTTCAAACTTTAGGCCAATTTGTTTGGTGAGCTCATTGTACAAGATTGTGTCAAAGGTGTTGTCTCGAAGATTAAGAGAGATTTCGGAGAGCTGGTTAATGACACACAATGTGCTTTCATCAGGGGTAGACAGATTTTCGATAGAGTTTTAATAGTAAATGAATTAATACATTTGGTAAAGAAGAAAGGTGCAGATAAGGGTATCTAATTTTTAAATTAGATTTTTCTAAATCTTATAATTGCGTTTGGTGGGATTTCCTAGAGTTTGTGTTATTCAAAATGGGGTTCAGGGAAAAATAGAGAGGCTTGATGTTGGAATACATTTCTACGGTGCGAGCAACACTGATCATAAATGTCTCGTCAACTAAGGAATTTGGTTTCCGTAGAGGGCCTCGATAGGGAGACCCATTATCTCATTTCTTATTTATTTTAGTAACGGAGGTGCTTTATTTGGCATTGGATAACGTTATGGAATTGGGATTAATCGAAGGATTTAAAAATGTTATTCTTGGGCTAAGCTTTTCTCATCTTCAATTCGCGGACGACACAATTCTTTTCTTGAAAGCTGGTGAAAATGAGGTAAGAAATGTGAAGTATATTCTAAAGTGTTTTGAGATTTTCTTAGGTTTGAGTATTAATTTAAAAAAATCTTGCTTAGTGGGATTTAATGTGAATTAAGAATTATTATTTAGGTTGGCTGCTATTTGTAAATGTAAAATTGAATCTTTGCCTTTCAATTATTTGGGGTTTCCATTGGGTGCGAATCCAAAGAGAATAGCCACATGGGAACTGATTATTGGTAGTGTTAGGAAGAAATTATCAGGTTGGAAATGCCGTACGCTATTTTAGGCTGGAAAAGTTGTTCTCATAAATACTGTGTTGTTGTCTTTGCCGATTTATTTTATGTCTTTGTTTCATACTCCGGTGATAGTTATAAAAAGGATCGACAAGATTAGAAGGAATTTCCTTTGGGGGAATTTAGATGGGAAGAAGAATATGGTGAAGATTAGATGGAATATTATTTGTAGGCCTAAGGTTAAGGGCGAACCGGGTGTGGCAAAGTTAGGTGTTAAAAACAAAGCCTTATTGGCTAAATGGGGTTAGAGATTTGCGATTGAAAAAGAAGCATTATGGCGAAAGGTTATTTTAGCAAAGTATGGGTTGAACGTACAAAGGTGGTAGTTTAAAACAACTCTTCAAAAAGACATGTCAGATGTTTGGAGAGGTATAGTTGAAAATTCTAATGATGCTGAAGTAACTAAGTATGTGGGGATGGATTCTTTCTATTGGAGGATAGCAAATGGTAGGTCGGCTTTGTTTTGGTGGGACATTTGGTATGGGAATCGGCCATTAAAATTGATGTTTCCAAGGCTTTTCCGTCTTGCTAAAAGAAAGGATTGTATAGTAGCTGAAGTATTAAGTTTTTTAGGGTATGTTAGAGTTAGTTGGAATGAATTTTTTTTTCTAGATCGTTGTTGGGTAGGAAGGAGGGGGTGTGCAAAGAGTTGGCAGAAAGGGTGAGTGGTACGGTGTTGAATTCAGACATTGAGGATAGGTTGTGTTGGGCAAATGATAAATTCGTAGACTTTTCAGTTAAAAAATGCACTGACTTATTGATTTTGGGTGATGGGGAGATTATTGATTTTACTTGCAGTAAATTATGGAAAATTAAGGTTCCTCCTAAAGTGTGTTGTTTCTTCTGGATGCTCGCAATTGACAGAATCCCGACTAAGGATTTCCTGGTTAAAAGAGGGGTGAATATTCAAAATTTACCGATAATTTGTTTGTGGTGTGATGGAGTGTCAAAGTGCCGGAGTGTGCTTCACGCATGTTCTTTAAATGCAAATTTATTGAAGGCTTTTGGATAAAAATATTCAATTGGTGGGAGGTGGCTTGGAAGCAAGTTGATGGCTTTGTAGACTTCTTTGCTTTATACAACAATATGAAATTGGCCGAAATAAGGAAAAGCTTATGGTTGATATCTATTGCAGAGCTGGACAATTTGGTTAGGAAGAAATGGGTTGGTGTTTGATATTAAGAGAGTGTGTATGGAAAATTTGGTATTCTAATCAAAGATGACAGCCTTGTCGTGGATTAGATCTATTCATGATGAAGTTATGCTACAGGAGAATTTTGGTGGATTTCGCCACACAGGTGTTGGGTCGATTCCTTTAAATCCAAACCTGCTGCTTTCTTTTGGAGGTCCCGTCCACATGGTTGGTTAAAATTCAACGTGTGTGGGATTGCGTTAGAAGATAGAGCAAGGTGCGGAGGTGTTTAAGAGACATGGAGGGTGTCGCAAAAGCGCTATTTTCGAGTGTTGTTGTTGCAAATGAAGTCGAGGTGGCTGAGATTGGTGCGGTGAAGGTAGCTCTTAAAGTTTTTTTAGATATGAATTGAAAGACTTATGAGTCTTTATTTATTAAAATAGGTTCATTGATGGTGTTCTCGTGGTATGTTAAAAAGGTGTTGAAACCTTGGTCGCATCAAACAATTTTTGCAGAGATTAAGATAGCTATGTTTAATGTGGGAATTGTTGTTTTCTCATTGGTAGATAAGAATGGTAACAATATGGCTTTCTCTTTGGCGATGGCAGGTGTTAATCGGGCGCATATGTTTAAAGTTTGGTGGTGAAATTTTGTTTTGTAGAGTTAGAAAGTTGTTTATTTCATTTCATGGTCTGTGTTCTAAGTTCTGTTTGTTGTAAGTTTGAATTGTTTGGTTGCTGCTCTATTTTTGTCCTTGACAACAGTGCAGTTTGAATGAAGCAAAAAAAAAAAAGGTTCAAGTCAACCCTTCCTTTTTCTTATTCTTTTATTTCCAACAAAGTAGGATGAAAACTACACTAAAACAAGTATTATGAGAAGTAACAATTTAATAAGAAATAACCTTAGGCCTAACTGTTAAGAGCATGCTTTCCTACCTTATTTACCCAAGTTTGATCTACCATTTTCTCCAAAATGTATTTTTATTTTGGACAGTTAGGGGAACTTGCTATGCCACCCTTAGGGTTTCCCAAACCCTAGGTTTTTAGTCCAATATTACCCAATTAGACTTGAATTATGTTTCTTTTCAAATCCCATTAGAACTTTTCTTTCCTCTCCCTATTTTTTCTTATCTTTCTTTTCTTTCCTATCCTTTACATCATATCTTTTTCGTATCAAATCAACTTCACTTCTTGATTTCTTGTGATATCATTAAATAATATCCTTAATCCTTGCCAAGAATCAGTAAGTACATCTCAATCCCGATGATTAATCTCAATTTTTTTGTAAAAATACTATCTAATAGTAATCATATGTTTGATTAAACAATATTTTATGTTCTTACCAAAATATTTTGTAAATCTTATTGAATCTTGATATCCAATGTTAATTCATGTGAATTTGTCATTGAAGGACCTAATTTAGGTGAATCAGATTAGATTTGATCATAAGGAACGTTGATTGGACTCCCGGTGAAATGTGTGTGTGTTCTTTTACAAGTGAAATAGGGCAAATTATGTTTAGGATTAGGACCACACAGTCTCCTACATGGGCGTATGGACCACACGACCCCCCACACGACCATGTGCCTTGAAAACTCTAAGCTAGTTCGAATCTCACATGGCTTGCCATAGAATGTGTCCCTCCTATAGCTTAATTTTGCAATTTGCCACACGACCACATTTTGTTACACTGTCTAGCCACATGATTGTGTAAACCCTCCACATGGCCTATAGTATCCCACACAACCTGGACAAATGACTGTGTGTCCCCTTTTACAATTTTGCCCAGAATTTTGTGAATTGTTCAGTTTAGTCTCTGTATGACCCTCGAATTATTTTTAGAAATTTTATTCACCCGATTAAGTCCTTGACATTATGAACATGCTAGAATTTATGATTTGATGATTGAACTGCTACTGAATAATAATGATATGTGAATATTACATGTTTATTGTGTAACACCCCTTAACCCCAAACCGTTGCTAGAACAAGGTTACGAGGCATTACCAGACGTATCAGAGAACTTACGAGTAATTCATAAATAAAATAATATTCAAAGTATAATTAATCCCTATATTGAACTCTCAAAGCCTAAATATGTATTAAAGTGGTTCGAGACTTATTCGTGTAATCTAATAATTTTTTTTTATAAAAATTTTGGCAACATTTCTGCTTATTTTTACATAAAACCCCCTGCAGTTTCAAATCAAAATAAACCCATGCCAATGTTCAACCAAAGATTTTGCACATCAAACACTTCTAATTAAGCTCATAACATTGGTTTAATACTTTAATCAAATATCATAACAAATAAAGAAATAATTTATAACTTCATTCTTTATCCAATTTAGTACCAAATTTTACCATTTATATAACTAGTATTTCATTCATCATTCAAAACATTTTAACCATTATTTACAACTCAAAATCATATAACGTAATTACATAATTCACATACTTTCACCTAGTACATGCCACTTAATATAAAGGAAGAGATACGTCACCAAAATCTTCGTGTTAGAGTCGGGATCGTTCTGGATGCTGGATCGGATCCGAAATTCTAATGACCTGCGCACGGAAACAACCGTACGCTGAGTATTTTATACTCAGTGGTATTACTATAAATCAAACTATTTAACATTAATAATTTATAAACATCAATCATAAGCTTATAAATCATTTAAACTAATTATATATAATTGAATACCACTTCATAAATCTTTCACATACTGATTCAATTCATAATTTATCTTGTGCATTCTTTCTCGTACTTTCAATAGTGCCAATCTCATTTTCAAATTTTCATTTCAATTGTTTACCCTATTAACAAGGCTCGGACTCTGACAGATACGCGGATTCCACCCAAACACACTAGAATATCCAACCCAAACACACCAAAATAATGAAATTCTCCCAAACACACCAGTATATCATATCCTCCCAAACACACCAGTATATCATATCCTCCCAAACACACCAGTATATTATATCCTCCCAAACACACCAGTAAGGCATGAAATGCCTCTTCGGATAAACCGAAGCATATAATAACAGAATCATCTCCTCGGCCGAGCTACAAATCTCCTCATCACATCACAAATCCAATGGCATGCCATTTGTATCAAATCTAGTCCGACAAGTTAATAGGGTATTATTTTTACTTTTCCAATTTCACTTTCATTTCCACAAAAATTTCCAATACTCAATCAATTCAACATCTATTACTTTAATTCATATATAAATAAATTTTCTCACATACTCATGTTTAATTTCAAATATAATACTTACCTTATCTTAATTATTCCATATCCATAAATTCAATATACATTTAATAAATAGTTTGAGTTATAGTAATACAAACCCGGAATACGCGTTCACTCCTCGACGATCTTTTCTTTTCCTTTCGATGCCGATGCCTCTTTTTCCTTGTTAGCTACGAAAATAATAATAATTTATAATCATCAATATAACACAATTCAATTTAATTCATGAGCCTAAACATGCAAATTTAATCATTTTTAATATATATATAATTTCACTGTTAAGCTGTCTATTTGAGTCATTGTTACTAAATTATTTATGCCTTGAGCTACGAAACTCCAAATTAATATCCGTAAATTTTCCTTGAAACTAGACTCATATATCTTCTCACAATAAAATTTTCAGAATTTTTGGTCTAGCCAATTAGTACAGTTTATTCATTAAATTCTCCCCTGTTACTCCATTCGACAGTTCTGACCTCTCTCTACTAAAAATCAATTATCTTATTATACAGAACTCAAATAAGGTTCATGTTTATTTATTTTGAAACTAGATTCATTAAGGAGTTCACACATATAAATTACACTCCATAATAATTTTTGTACAATTTTTAATGATTTTCCAAATTCAAAACAGAGTATCTCGAAATCACTCTGAACCAGTCTTACTAAATTTCAAATATCTCTTGATTCATAAATTCATTGCTTACACTGTTTCTACTATAAGAAACTAGACTCAATAAGCTTTAATTTTATATATTATTCATCCTCTAATTCAATTCCTACAATTTTTAGTGAATTTTCAAAATCAGACCTTCGCTACTTCCCAAAACTGTTTTGATGTAAAATGCTAATAACCAAATTTATAACACCAATTCACACCTTATTTCTATTCAATTTCCATCTAAATATTCATATAACTATCAAATTTTCATCATTTTTCCATAATTCCGAATTTCTTTCAATTTAATCCCTAAAACTCAAAACTTATGGCTTGTTTTACAATTAAGTCCCTAATTCAATTCAAATTCATAATTTTATCAAATCAATCCCTAATTTCATCATTTCTTCAACATAAACCCTAATCAAACCTCCATTAATTTTCAATATTTTCTCATGAATTCAAGAAAATCTTTCTCTAAAGCTTCAAAAATACCAAAATTAGAAAGGAAAGACTTAATTAACTTACCAAATTAACTTTCAAGCTTCAATTCTCCAATTTTTCCTTTTTCTTTCTTTCTTTCCTTTCTTTCTCTGTTTCGTGAGCTTCTCTGTTCTTTTCTATCTTTCTTTTTCTTTTATTTCTTTTATTTATTTACCTTATTTCTTTTATTTAGTTTATTAATTAATGAATATAAAATATCTAATTATAACTAATTATATCTATACATTTGTATAAATACATATTATGACACATGTACAAAATTCTTGCCATACACTTGTCTCCATTAATTTATTAAATAAATTATAATATTTAAATAATTAAATAATTAGATATTTACTTAATTAAAATCAAATAATTAAATAATTAAAATTACTTAAATTCTAAGTAAATACACACATAAAATACAATTGGACCAATAGTACACATACACATGTATTTATTTCTCTTTTATATACATGCCACTTACTTTGGGTTAAATACCAACTTAATCCCTTAATAATTTTTCTATTCTATAATTAAACTTTGGCACTTTATTCAATTTAGTCTTATCTACTAATTGTTTCTAATTTAAACTAGTTTCACCTAATTAAAAACCTATTTAGACACACAACTAGAGTCATAATTATTCCTAATAATTATTTAAGGATTTAATTTTCTAAGACGGAGGCTCGACAATACACTTTTTTGGTGCCCACGGATTTTGGGTCATTACATATTGTCACACTCTCTCTAATGAATTGATACTGTTATTCTTATCACTATATTACTGGTTGCATGTCTACTGTCGTTGTTAAACCGAATACATGTTAAACATGCCTACTATTACTATTAAACCTAATACATGTTAAGCATGTCTACTACTATTGTTGAACTGAATACATGTTAAGCATATCTATTGTTCCCGTACTGTACTATTACTAGCATGTCATATTGTATTGCATGAAGTGGAATGATTGAAAGGAGGAAGTACTGACAGTTTAATAATCTGCAGCATTGGTGGTTTATCCATGAATTTACTAGCAGGTTTTATCTACAAATATGTTGTGCACTCACAACCTACTAGCAGTTTATCTACAAACCCTGGTGGTTCATCCACAAACTGGACTGTCTGGGTTAAAAGCATTATGAGGAACTCTTACAGTGGAGTGTAGCGTGCGGTAGGACATTTTTTGTTAAACTGAAATTGCATTGCATTGACACTCATAAGCATACTCGAATGAATGGTTAACTTCTGCTATACTATTCAAATGCTATTGTATTAAAAATTGTTATTATGCTTGGCTTATTACTCTGCACTGATTTTCTTGTGATGGAACTCACACACAGCTTTATAGCTTACTCCCCTTTTATTTCCATCTCTACAGATAACCCACTAGGTTAAGACGTAGACACAACATCCAGAGGGTTTCGGCTCGAATTTATTTTTTTATAAAATATTTTAGATTTATTATTTGATATTTTTGAATTCAAGGATTGTATTGTTTTATTTTTGAACTATAGCATGAGACTTAAAATTTATATTTTTATAGCATGCATGACATTTAATTTGATTTTAAGATATTAAAATTTAGATATTAATCAGTTATACATAAACATCCGTTTTAATTAAAAATATAAATAGATATCAATTTTTCACTGCTATAATATAGATATCGACATGGATATTACTATCACAAGAAAACTGTTAAACTTAATCAATTTTTGTCAACTCATGAGTTTTTTTATAAAAATAGGCTAAGTTTTCTCCTAAGATGAACAAATGTTTTTAAATAATTGTTTTATAAACTCTGATAACTTATTGGTCGATGCCAATGTAGTTGTAATGGGCCAATTTAGCCCGGGCCCATACCAAAAACAAAAACCAAAATAAAATAAATAAATAAAGTCCAATGTCCATTTTTTACAAATATTAGGGCCCCAATCAAAAACTATCACAAAGCCCGAAATAATAAAACCCAAGCCCAAGTCATAAACCCAATAAAAACCTAACACCTCAGGCCCAAATTAAAACCCAACAAGCCTACTACCCAAACCCACATTACAAGCCCAATTACCAGCCCATTTTTTTTAACATTTTGGAAAAGAAAAAGAAAACAAAACCCCAGGGCTAGATTTGCACCGCTGCTCCTCCTCCAAGCCATGTCCATAGCTCACACCATCACACGGCCTTTGCACTTGCGAAAAAAATGAAAATGACAACAACAATGACGATAATATAGTAAAAAAATTAGAAATTTGTATTTTGATTCTTTTGATTTATTCTAGCTATAAAAGGGCCGAATATAACCAGTGTAAAGAGATAGACAACCAGTAAAAAAGAATAGCAAATTTCAGATACAAAAAAGATATATCAAAAAGAAACCGATTAGGGCTTTGAGGTGATTTTCTTTTTTCCTTTTGAGTTATTTTAATTTTTGTATACATACGAAGTATAAAAAAGAAAAAGAAAGGGAGTTTACCTTTCAATTCGCCTTAAAAAGGTGGTTTTTAGTTCCCCAGCCGCCGTATACGGAAGCGCTGACGGCGACACGCGGCGGCGGACCACGCCAGAGCTGGGCCAGAAACTACTGAGGCAAGAGAGAATGAGATAGTTTTGAAGAGTTTCTTTTGTTTGTTTTAGAAAGAAGGTTAAAAATGATAAAAACTCTAAGACTTGGCTTTTATAATGGTACCAAAACAGTACCGTTTTGGGGCCTTAAGCCCTAGACCAAAACGGCGTCGTTTAGACACACAACCTGCACGTGTGACCCGACCCAGGATGGATCCGTGTGTTTTTAACTTATGGGTTATTTGTGCAAACAGTCCTTTCACATTTCTTGACCTTTCAAATTAATTTATTTTTATTTTTTAAATTTTGCCCCGGATTGTTATTTCAATTTCATTTTGATTCGCATTTGAACGGCGCCGTTTTGAAAGGGGGATATTTTCTAGTTTGGTCCCCTTCCTTGTGCGTGTGTCGTAATTTAACCCTTTTCAGTGTTTTTATTACCAATTTCCCCCTTTTTATTTTTTTCTTTATATAATTCAGCCCTTTTGTTGTTTATTTTATTCAATTGGTCTTTTTAATTTCTTTTAATTTAGAATTGGCCATTTCATTTTAATTTCTTATTTGTTTGTTTACCTGTGTTTCTCCCTTTTATTTTTATATATATATTCGTTTCTTTTGTTGTTTTAAGCCTTTTTATATGTTATTTATGTAAACTTAGAGCAATGGTGAATGTTGACTACCATTGTAGGGTTGACGCCAAGGATTTGAGTTTGGTCCCAAATCTAATACTCCTACCAAAATTTAAGACTCCAGAATTTGAAAAGTACAATGGGACTAGCTGTCCTGGAGCTCACATCACGATGTTCTGTCGAAGGATGATAGGATATGTTAATAATGACCAACTATTAATTCACTGCTTCTAAGACAGTCTAATTGGGTCGGCCGCCAAATGGTACAACCAGTTAAGCCGTGCCAAAATCCACTCGTGGAAAGACTTGGTACAGGCTTTCAGGGAGCAATATAACCATGTAATAGACATGATACCCAACAGGATTACCCTGCAGAATGTGAAAAAGAAACAAAGTGAGAGCTTCAGGCAGTATGCCCAAAGGTGAAGGGAAGTCGCCACACAAGTCCAGCCATCTTTTTTGGAAAGGAAACCACAATGTTTTTCATCAATACTGTGAAAGCCCTGTTCATTAACCATATGTTGGGAAGGGCTACCATGAGCTTTTCAGATATAGTAATTTTTGGCGAGATGATTGAAAATGCAATAAGAAGTGGGAGGATAAATGTGAGAGAAAGTGTCAGAAGAACAACCCTGAGAAACAGGGAAAATGAAGTAAATATCCTGAGCATACATTCCAAATCGGTCACTGTAGGCCAGCCGAGGGCCGTAACCATTAGCTATCAAGGCTCTTCAAGGCAAGAATCTAACTCAAGGCCAAACATAGAAAGGCTCCAGTTCACAGCCATCCCAATGACATACAAGAAGCTATACCAGAATCTGTTTGATGTACATGCACTATCTTCATTTTACTCAAAACCTGTGCAACCTCCGTTCTCAAAATGGTACGAGGTGAATGCCCAATGCGAGTACCACACGGGAATAACAAGACACTCAATCAAAAACTACACTACGTTTAAAAAGTTGGTCGAAAGGTTCATTATAATGGGAATTGTGAAGTTCGATGATTCATCAAAACCAAATCACTCTGACGAAGTAGTAAATGCGATAATTGAAGGAGGTGGCAAGAGAGTTGCGATTCCTTGAAGAAGTCAAAAGCTTGGAAGGAATATTGGGGAATCTGAATGACGTATCTAGAGTGGGAACCAGAGAATACAATTTTTCAAGCATCAGGCCTTACATATTTAGGAGTGTTTTAAGCAATTGGACTGTAAAAGAGATCCTTATATTTTTTTAGAGCTAATTTAGAGTAATATTCAAAATACACTTGTTGCTTTAAGCCTAGAGGAAATAAGAATCCTTTTTTATGATATAGGCTTGTGTCCAAAATCTTTATTTCAATAAAATGCATCTTTTGAGCAAATATTCTTTCATTCTTTCCATTTATAGATTCTTTTATTCTTTGGACTCTCTTTTAAATATTCTTTTATTCTTCATTCACAATCATACCATACAAATAATCATCCTTAGAATTATTTATTCTTTGGAATCTGCCTTCGTACCTACAACAGGTCCCTAGATATCAATGACATGAGAGACACTGCTACTAACTCAGAATCTCCTTTTGAGCGAGATATGTGTCTAAAGGGATCTCAGGCCCTTGAAGATGACAGAAATTGTAACCTATCTCCTGATTTGTTAAGGATGGTTAAACAAGATGAAAAACAAATCCTACCTTACAAAAGGTCAGTTGGCATTGTGAGCCTAGGAGAAGAAAAAGAGGCAAAGATCGAAGCCTGCATCACCACAAAAACAAAGCGAGACATCATTGAGTTATTCCAAGACCTCAAAAATGTTTTCACACAATTATATCAAGATATGCCTGGGCTACTAAGACTTATGGATGCTGTTAAGGCTAGAAGAGGTCCATAAGGGTGTCAAAAGGACACATGCTAATGGTTTTATGATAGCTAGGCTAATCATGAGGTTCGGGTACTGCTGGTCCACAATGGAAGGGAATTGCATCAGTTATGTCGTAAATGCCAAATTGAGAAAGATAAGACTTATGCGCCTTCTCCATTTCTTTACAGATTTTCTATATGTGGGGCATGAATGTTATAGGGCCGAGCTCATTAAAAGCTTTAACTGACATCGATTTATCTTTGTGGTCGTCGATTAGTTCACTAAGAGGATGAAAGTAGCTTCATATGCCAATGTTACAAAGTTGGCAGTCATAAAATTCCAAAAAAAATAAAAGAAAAGAAGACGAAGAAGAAAATTGGGTGCCGACAAAGAATGCCAGAAAGGTCTATGATATCGCATGATATGAAGTAATAAAATTTATAAAGAACTTGATCACACCCAAACTAACTAATATCACGACGTTTAAGGCAAGCGCACCTATCGAACAGTAGTATAGCTTAGTGGCAAGACCGAGTTATCGTACCCAAGGGAACCAAAAGTAATATTACTTACTACTTACTTCCTTTCTATTATCTAGCTTAAGAATAAAAGAGGGGTTTGTTTAAACTACTTCTAAAACTAACTAAGAAAAGCACAAAGAGTAAATTGGGAAAACTTTTTAGGGAAAAGCTGATTGATATGGACAATACTTAAGGGAGAATCCACCTAGACTTCACTTGTTATTGTTTTCTTGAACTATATGATTTGTTTACTTGACTTGATCCGTAGAGATCCCTAATCTATGCTAAACCTTCCGTCGAGGCGTAGAGCAACTAGGCCTAAGTTGTTAATTAAAGCTCCCTTATTAATTAACTCCCTAGGTTGCATTAATTCGATCTATGGTTCCCCATATTAGGTTTAACCCTAATCCGACAGATTTATGTCGCCCTATGTCTAGGGTTGCATGCAACTCCGCTTAATTATGGTAGATCTGCTCTTATCACAGGGACTTTTGCTCCTCTGCTCTAAGCACATCCAATTCTTGAAATAATACCTAGGACTATTAAATCAAGAATGAAGAACACATAATTAAGAACAATTCAAGTATTTATCATATAAATCAAGAATAAATAACAAGATCTATCTTAGGTTTCATCCCCCTCAAGTATTTGAGGGGTTTAGTTCATAATAAAGAAAGAAAACATCTCAGAAGATATAAAATAACAAAACATAAAAGAACCCGAAACCCCTAAAGGAATTTAGGGAGATCCTCTATATTGCTGCAGAATTCCGGCTTCTGGGATGAATCAATCAGCTTCCCTGCGAGTAATCCCTACTTCCACTCTCTATGTTGGCAGCAAAGAATACTTCCCTTTTGGGGGAAATAAGCACACCCCTAGAGTTGCCTCCTAGGGTCTTTATATAGAGCTTTGGAGAGCCTTTCTTAGCCTCCAAATATCCCAATTCGAGTGAAATTCCTCTTCCTCACGACTAGAACACGCCCGTGTGCCACGCCCGTATGACTTCGCCAAAGGCCGTGTGATTTGGCACGGCCGTGTGGCTTGCCTGTGCTTGTCGAGGGCTGGACCGTGTGATCTTCATGTGGCACGGCCATGTGGCACGGCCGTGTGGTGATTCCTTGGGCCGTGTGTTATGTCATTTTTGGCCCATTTTCCTCATTTTCGGTTCATTTCCTATTCTTTTTTCTTCCATATGCTCTCCTGAGTATAAGATATGAAAAAGAAGGATTAAGAGCACCAATTCTCACTAAATTGATAATAATTCATCCAAAATATAGGCTAAACATGAGGTAAAAATATGTATAATTTATTGTTTATCAAATACCCTCACACTTAAGCCTTTGCTTGTCCTCAAGCAAAATCTCAATCCCTAAATAAGAATTATTCCTCTCAACCTACAATCTTTATCAATAATGTTTTAAACTAGTCCATAGGTAATCATACAATGGGTAATTCAATCAGAAGAACATTAAAAACTCAATCACTCTAAGTTGAGAATTTTATTATTGAAAACATAAGTCTCTTCCTTTCTTCTAAGTAGTTATCTCTCCATCTTAATTAACAGGAGTTGACATCCTCACTAAAGGTTCACTCTATCCACTCGAAGTGTTTAGGGTTCAAAATTTAAGCACTCCTTAGTCAACCTGAAAAGTTATTACCATAAGCTTGCAAGAAAATCAAATCTCCACCACTAAAGTTTGATATGATACATTGATCAAAAGGCCTTTTAATGGTTGTAACAGGGCTTGGTTAGGGGTGTTGTCACAGGCTGGAAAAAGAATGTTAGAATCGAGATTGAACTGAAAAATTATCTAGCTAGAAAAATCTCTATCACTGGAACATATTTCTCAGCTAATTCTTATGATACTATTATTTCTGCCTTGGTAAACTTAAAATAGAAATATGCAAAAACTTGTTCAACTATTACAAGTTACAACTGAATTTCACTGTATGTACATATATTATTTTTTTCTTTCTTTTCTTCTTTTTTTTCTTTTTTTTCTTTTCTTTTTTTTTTATTTAAGAACAATTCAAGTAATGTAATAAATTGAATAAAACTTTACAATCTGGAAAGGAGAAAAAAAAAGCTAGATGAAAAATTCAACTCAAATCTCGACAAAAATAGGGGTCAAAATAATTGAATGCAATTCAACAAAAATGGGTTATTGGTTAATAATTAGAGGGTGAGTCAAGGAAAAGGTTGTTAGGCTCAATGGGGTTTACTAAGGGTTAATTTATAGAGGTAGGCTTTTTGTGGGGTAAGTGGGTTAAATCCTAGGTGCCTTTATCATTTTGGTATATCAAATCAATGATGTGGTCTCGACATGTATAATCGAAGCAAGTTCTAGAATAAAAATTCATTATTGACTCACTCAAAATAATAATAAAAGTGAGCACGAAAGAATGTATGCTCAAAAAGGCTCAAAAATCTCACCAGAATTATGGCTTTTGATGTCAATCCTGCGAATTTCAAATCCCAATATAATACTTAAATTTAGGGAAGATAACTTATGCAAAAAAAAAAAATTTGGGGTTCTCAAAAATTTCAACTTATCATGCTTGATTCCCTAATGTTTTAAAGTTTGAATAATCAAAGTACAAGCACCTATATCTTAATTCTCAACATATCGATAGAAATCATAATACAATCAGAATAAATTCCTAATAGGAGATTGAGAATTAGTTAAGAACAATGCATGAAGTACAATTTCAGGGATTTTCATAGATAATGTAAAGATTTCAAGTAAGCTTCCCCCCCACACTTAAGATGTACATTGCCCTCAATGTACAAAGTTATATAAATAGCAAGAGAAGTATAATATCATAAGATAGGGAGAGAATTGAAACTCCCTGAATTTAGGATGAATTTGTGAGGAAAAGTCAGTAATTGTGGCAGGGGTGGTCCCATTTCCGTTCGAATATGATCTGTAGACCTCCTTTTTTTGAAACTGTGGAAATATTTAATTAGTCGTGGAAATTTTGGATTAATAGAGATTACTCGTTAGGGATTGGCTGATATGAAAGATAGAAAATTAAATAACAGAAAAATAATAAACTAAGTTCTAAAAAATACTAATACTGTAATGATTAAAAGGATTAAACATAAAAATAAATTTTGAAATGAAAAGGAAACTAATAAAGGAAAAAAAATGAGAAAAAAATAGAACCGAATGAGAGAATAGAGGCACACGCCCGTGTGTCCCGGGGTTAGCCCGTGTTGGCCATATTGCACGGCTGTTGTGAACTTGTTCGCTTTTTCGCACGGTCGTGTAGGTAGTCACACGGCCGTGTCTGATTTGACAGTGTTGGCCACGGCTTGGGGACACAGGCGTGTGGCGTTGTGTGAGCCCGTGTTGATACTGCAGGGTTGCCACGGCCATGTCGCACGATCGTGGGAAATTGTTGATAGCCCGTGTGGAATTCGTAAAGTTACCACGGCCATATCACACGGCCGTGGTGATTTGTCGACCTCCCGTGCTTTTGGGAAACTTCTGCTCTGTTTGTACACAGTCTGGGTGCACGACCGTGTCTCTGTTTTAATATGTCACACGGCCTTATCGTGTGGCCTAGATTTCTGCATAAAAAATGTTAGTTGCTGCATAAAAATACTAGAAAAATTTTAAACAAAGAAAAGTTATTAAGTTATTGCTCGGGTTGCCTCCCGAGAAGCGCTTGTTTATAGTCTAAGCTCGACTTTTCTTAAGCTTGTTCGTTCATGGTGGTTTGAAGAGTTGATACTCTTCTATCCTGCTTGCAATTTTATTATTAACATAGGATTTGAGTCGAGTATGGTTTACCTTAAAAGTGTCAAGTGACTCATGTTTTATTTCTACTGTACCATAAGAGAAGATTTTCATTACCGTGAAGTGAGGTATGTCACTTGTATGTTCTTTCGAGTTCAAGATTCGGGGGTCGTCTTCCCCTAGAAGTACCTTATCCCCTACCTTGATTTGACACGTTTTTACCTGAGGGTTGTCTTGGTGATGCTCTGGGTTGGTGTGGCATATTTTGGGTTTTTCATGATAGTTCAGCCACTCATCTAGTTCCTCGATCTGAAGCGTTCGCTTTTTAGGTGCCTCTCCATTGGATGGATTTGTCTGTGATTAGGTTGCCTTTATGTGAAGTGTATCCTGCACAGAAGGTTGGGTGGTGAGTTCAATGTTTTTACAAGGACTCGTGACTATATTATTATCAACAGTTTTAATTACGTTTTGAGCTTGTAAAGTAACTTTGTCATCACCTACATGTAGTGTAAGTTCACTTGTTCCTAAATCAATTATTGTTCTGGCAGTTGCTAAGAAGGGTCGCCCTAGAATTAAGCGTATATCGCTATCCTCATCAATGTCTAAAACAACAAAGTCAACTGGGAATATAAATTTATCAATTTTGACGAGCACATCTTCAATTATTCCCTTAGGAGACCTAATAGTTTTATCAGCTAGTTGAATGCTCATCTTAGTTTGCTTAGGCTTTCCAAGACCTAGTTGTTTAAATAGTTTATAAGGCATGACATTTATACTAGCTCCTAAATCAGCTAAAGCATTTTTGGTGTCTAGGCTACCAAATAAACAAGGAATAGTAAAACTCCCTAGATCTTTCAGTTTGGTTGGCAGTTTATTTTGGAGAATAGCTGAGCATTCCTCGTTGAGCTCCACTATGGACAATTCTTCCAACTTCTTTTTATTTGTGAGAAGTTCCTTTAAAAATTTTGCGTACTCCGGCATCTGCATAATTGCTTCAACAAAAGGTAAGTTAATATGTAATTTCTTTAACAGTTTAAGAAACTTACCAAATTGCTGATCTGTGCGGTCCTTCTTTAGCGCGTTTGGGTATGGGATACGAGGTTTAAATTCTTTGACGATTTCATCTTTGGGACTTGCCTCATCCTTTCCTTTACTTACCACAGGCTCCTTGCATGGCTTTGGGTTGGTTTTGGTTACCCCCTCATCATCTATTGTATCCACAGCATTGAGTTGCTCCTTAGGGTTAGTCTCAGTATCGCTTGATAACCCACCTTACTGTTTTTCAGAGATTAGCTTGGAAAGCTGGCCTATTTGAGTTTCAAGTCCTTGAATGGATGCCTGCTGGTTCCTCAATGCAGTTTCGTTGTTTTGGAAATGTGTTTCTGATACGGCAATAAATTTTGTGACCATCTCTTCAAAGTTCGGCTTTTTCTCTTGTTGGAATGGTGGCTGTTGCAATCTTAGAGGAGGCAGTTGTCTTTGATTTCCTTGTCCTTTCCATGAAAAACTGGGGTGACTCTGCCAACCTGCATTATAAGTATTACTATAAGGGTTATTTTGAAGTCTAGAATTGTTACCCATATAGTTGGCTTGCTGAGTTTCCATGCCATGTCCATAAGAGGAGTAATTTGGATTGAACATATTTCCTGGAGTTGTGTTGCATTGCATAACTGGATGTACCTGCATAGAACCAACAAAATTATCAAACTTTTTATTTAAAAGTTCCACCTGATTAGTAAGCATAATAACAGCATCAATATTATAAACTCCTGCAACTTTTGTCAGCTTTGTCCTCATGATTTGCCACTGATAGTTATTCAATGACATTTCTTTAATAAATTCATAAGCTGCTTCTGGCGTTTTATTATTAATTGTTCCTCCTGCGGCTGCATCAACCATTTGTCGTGTGGATGGATTCAAACCGTTGTGGAAGGTTTGAACTTGTAGCCATAAAGGTAGTCCATGATGAGGACATCTTCTCAAAAGATCCTTGTATCTCTCCCAGGCATAGTAGAGTGTTTCTAAATCCATCTGCACAAAGGAAGAAATATCGTTTCGTAATTTAGCTGTTTTAGCGGGAGGAAAATATTTAAGTAAAAATTTTTCTGTCATCTGTTCCCATGTGGTGATTGAGCCTCGTGGCAGAGAATTTAACAACTGTTTGGCTTTGTTTCTCAGAGAGAATGGAAATAGCCTTAGTTGAATAGCATCATCAGAAACGCCATTAATTTTAAAAGTATCGCACAATTCCAAAAAGTTTGCTAAAAGAGCGTTGGGATCTTCATCCTGTAAACCATCAAACTATACAAACTGCTGAATCATCTGAATAGTGTTAGGTTTTAGTTCAAAATTATTGGTAGCAATAGCAGGTCTAACAATGCTAGTTTGAGTACCAATCAAACTAGGTTTAGCATAATCATACATAGTTCGAGGAGCTTCATCCTGGTTTACTGGTTCTGCTGGTAGTGTTGGATGTGGTGGAATGTTTTGATTTGCTTCCATCTCTTCTGTAGGTTTTGGCTCGTGCTCAGGTACTTGCTCTGGATAATGTAGGCTTCGTCTGATCTCTCTGCGACTTCTGCGAACTGTAGCTTCTAAATCTTCGTAAAAAAGTAATGGTCCTGTTGGGTTGTTTCTAGTCATAAACTAGAAAAACCTAGAAAAATAAAAAAAGAACGAAAATAAAATAAAAATAAAAATAAACTTAGAAAAACCAAGAGAAAAAAATAAGAAGAAAATAAAAATAAAAATAAAAATAAAAATAAAAATAAAAATAAAAAATAAAAATAAAAATAAAAATAAAAATAAAAATAAAAATAAAAATAAATAAATAAATAAATAAAAATAAATAAATAAATATATTAATGGCTAAAGTAATAGAAATCGAGTGTTCGTAATATTTTAGTTCCCCGGCAACGGCGCCAAAAACTTGATATCGCATGATATGAAGTAATAAAATTTATAAAGAACTTGATCACACCCAAACTAACTAATATCACGACGTTTAAGGCAAGCGCACCTATCGAACAGTAGTATAGCTTAGTGGCAAGACCAAGTTATCGTACCCAAGGGAACCAAAAGTAATATTACTTACTACTTACTTCCTTTCTATTATCTAGCCTAAGAATAAAAGAGGGGTTTGTTTAAACTACTTCTAAAACTAACTAAGAAAAGCACAAAGAGTAAATTGGGAAAACTTTTTAGGGAAAAGCTGATTGATATGGACAATACTTAAGGGAGAATCCACCTAGACTTCACTTATTATTATTTTCTTGAACTATATGATTTGTTTACTTGACTTGATCCGTAGAGATCCCTAATCTATGCTAAACCCTCCGTCGAGGCGTAGAGCAACTAGGCCTAAGTTGTTAATTAAAGTTCCCTTATTAATTAACTCCCTAGGTTGCATTAATTCAATCTATGGTTCCCCATATTAGGTTTAACCCTAATCCGACAGATTTATGTCGCCCTATGTCTAGGGTTGCATGCAACTCCGCTTAATTATGGTAGATCTGCTCTTATCACAGGGACTTTTGCTCCTCTGCTCTAAGCACATCCAATTCTTGAAATAATACCTAGGACTATTAAATCAAGAATGAAGAACACATAATTAAGAACAATTCAAGTATTTATCATATAAATCAAGAATAAATAACAAGATCTATCTTAGGTTTCATCCCCCTCAAGTATTTGAGGGGTTTAGTTCATAATAAAGAAAGAAAACATCTCAGAAGATATAAAATAACAAAACATAAAAGAACCCGAAACCCCTAAAGGAATTTAGGGAGATCCTCTATATTGCTGCAGAATTCCGGCTTCTGGGATGAATCAATCAGCTTCCCTGCGAGTAATCCCTACTTCCACTCTCTATGTTGGCAGCAAAGAATACTTCCCTTTTGGGGGAAATAAGCACACCCCTAGAGTTGCCTCCTAGGGTCTTTATATAGAGCTTTGGAGAGCCTTTCTTAGCCTCCAAGTATCCCAATTCGAGTGAAATTCCTCTTCCTCACGACTAGAACACGCCCGTGTGCCACGCCCGTGTGACTTCGACAAAGGCCGTGTGATTTGGCACGGCCGTGTGGCTTGCCCGTGCTTGTCGAGGGCTGGACCGTGTGATCTTTATGTGGCACGGCCATGTGGCACGGCCGGGTGGTGATTCCTTGGGCCGTGTGTTATGTCATTTTTGGCCCATTTTCCTCATTTTCGGTTCATTTCCTATTCTTTTCTCTTCCATATGCTCTCCTGAGTATAAGATATGAAAAAGAAGGATTAAGAGCACCAATTCTCACTAAATTGATAATAATTCATCCAAAATATAGGCTAAACATGAGGTAAAAATATGTATAATTTATTGTTTATTAGTCTAACATAACTGCACAATGTCAAAAGTTTGTAGATCAGGCGCCATATCACAATGCAGCAAAAGCAGCCAAAAAGAAAAAAACAAAAATACAAAAAAAAAGTGAAAGGAAAAAACAAAAACAACAAAACAAGGAGCATGAGGAAGATGACCGAGACTTGTAAAGATTGGCATAAAGAAGTTACCATTTACCCTCTATGCTTATCGAACGTCAGCCAGGATCTTCGCCGGGGCAACACCTTTCTCATTATTTTATAAGCAGTTTTGCCCATGAAAGTCGAGATTCCTTTTCTCCAAGCTTTGGTTAAGTCAAGAATTGGATGAAACAGAATGTCTCTAGTGAACTTGGTTGAAGAAAAGGGTTTGAAAGTATTCATCATAATTAAATGTACCAAAAATGGATGATGCGGACTTATGACAAAAAGGTTCACCCAAGAGAATTTCATGATGGGGACCTGGTATTAAGGAAGATCCTTTTTATACAAAAGAACTTTAAAGGAAAGTGGATGCCAAACTGGGAAGGACCTTATGTAGTAAAGAAGGCCTATTCTGGAGGAGCATTGATATTGATCGAGATGGATGGCAAAGACTTGCCCAATCCGGTGAATTTAGATTCAGTCAAGAAGTATTTTACCTAAAAAGGGAGAGGTTAAGGTGAAAACCCGCAAAGGGTAGAAAAAAAGGGAGAGGCCAAAGCGAAAACCCGCAAAGGGCACATTAGGACCAAAGGGGTTTTAAGTTGAAAACCCGAATAGGGCGGTTCAAAGTTTGATCAAAAGTAGGACATACGGTAGTCTTGCTATGCTTTAATTAACAATGAGGAAGAATGCTACATCTTGGGGTATCGACAAAGTACTTCGGATCCCTTAAACACATATTGAGCTCAAAATGGTCCTTAAGAAGTTGGTACAGAGAAACTCAGGCTGTGATATCTGGGGCACCTAGTTTTCATCTTACACACTTTGAATTTACTATCTTTGATTACTTTATTCTTTTCAAGATACGCTCCCAATAAATTTCCTTCTTAATTGCATTTGCTATCCTTGATTAACTTATTTGTTTCTGAGCTATGTTCCTAACCAATTTCCTTCTTGTCCATTGCTATGATTTTTTTTCAAGCATTTCACATTGAAATAATGATTAATGGACTAATAGTACTTTCATAAAAGGAGTTTCGTATATTAATTTGGAAGCTTCTAAATAATACAAGAACCTGAAACAGGACTATTGTTTAGAACTCACCAAGCCTAGGGGTGGGAAATATTTGAGAAAAAAGAGTCTAAATTGATATTATCTCTTCGGATTCTTCGTCAAAGATATTGGTTGAACAAAAAGATAAGAAATTACATCTGTGATACAATCTTGACGAATAACGAGCAATGTCAACCCAAGCATTAAAAGAGGATTATTCTCGAAAAGAATAAACGATATCCTGCATCCATGCAAGTATCATGCATACACATCTGGTCTGGTCACCTAGGGAGTGATTAGTTGATTGAACCTATACCCCTGAATTGTAATGGGATGGATTGAAGATGATACACATCCTATACCCCTGAATTGTAGTGGGATGGATTGAAGATGATACAAATCTTATACCTTCGAGTTGCAGCAGGATGGATGGAAGAAACCAAATTTTATCCCCCTGAAGTTGTAGTAGGACAAACTAGTTGAGCAAAATATGATTGCTTCATCGGGTTTTCTGTTAAAGATACCAGCCGAGTAAAAAGGTGACGTAATACGTTAGTGATAAAGCCCTGATGAACAATGAGTGATGACGCCCTAAGCATTAAAAAATGGTCATTCTCATGACATTTCTGCATTCATATATCATTCATAACACATCTAGTTAGGAGCATTTGATTCATTCTGATCATAGCATCCTAATCATTTGGCATAAGCATAGGCATATGAAATCAATTCTATAAGTCATGTCCCCTAGAGGACGATGTAGCAACATTGGTGAATCCACAAATCTTATCTCCCTGAAGTAGCAGCGGAGTAGATTAAAGTCGTAGATCTTATCTCCTTAAAGTTGTAATGGAGTATATAAAAAATGGTGGATCTTATCTTCCTGAAGTTGCAGTGAAGTAGATTGAAGCCACTAGCCTTATCTCCCTGAAATTGCAGCGGAGCAGACTGAAGAAAGCAAATCTTATTTCCCTGGAGTTACAGTAAAACAGATTAAAGCTACAAATTATGGCGAATCTTATCTTCCTGAAGTTGAAGTGAAGTAGATTGAAGCTACCAGCCTTATCTCCCTGGAGTTGCAGTGGAGTAGGATAAAAATACACAACCTTATCTCATTGAAGTTACAGTGGAGTAGGTTGAAATTACTGATTCTTACCTCCTTAAGGTTCAAACGGAGTAGGTCAAAGCTACAAATTTCTTCTCCCTAAAATTACATTGGAGCAGATTGTAACTACAATCCTTATCTCCCTGAAGTTGCAATGGAGTAGGAAAATAAACAAACCTTATCTCTCTGAAGATGCAGTGGAACAGGTTGAAGATCGCAAATTTTATTTCCCTGAAGTTACAGTGGAATGGATTAAAGCTACAAGTCTTTTCTCCCTAAAATTATAGTAGAGAGGATCAAGGCGACAATTCTTATGCCCTTGAAGATACAGTGGGATGGAATGAGGCTACTTGAATAAGAAAAGCACCCAAAAAGTCAGAATCCAACGAGACCAAGCAAAATTGGCCTTTTTTGAAGTCTTTGCTCCATTCTCGTTACACGACAACGAGCAAAAAGGGGTAGCTATAATGGGCCAATTTAGCCCGGGCCCATACCAAAAACAAAAACCAAAATAAATAAATAAATAAATAAAGTCCAATGTCTATTTTTTACAAATATCAGGGCCCAAATCAAAAACTATCACAAAGCCCGAAATAATAAAACCCAAGCCCAAGTCATAAACCCAATAAAAAACTAACACCTTAGGCCCAAATTAAAACCCAACAAGCCTACTACCCAAACCTACATTACAAGCCCAATTACCAGCCCATTTTTTTTAACATTTCGGAAAAGAAAAAGAAAACAGAACCCAGGGCTAGATTTGCGCCGTTGCTCCTCCTCCAAGCCACATCTGTAGCTCATGCCATCACACGGCCTTCGCACTTGCGAAAAAAATGAAAATGACAGCAAATGACAACAACAATGATGATAATATAGTAAAAAAATCAGAAATTTGTATTTTGATTCTTTTGATTTATTCTGGCTATAAAAGGGCCGAATATAACCAGTGTAAAGAGATAGACAACCAGTAAAAAAGAATAGCAAATTTCAGATACAAAAAAAAATATATAAAAAAGAAACCGATTAGGGCTTTGAGGTGATTTTCTTTTTTCCTTTTGAGTTATTTTTATTTTTGTATATATACGAAGCATAAAAAAGAAAAAGAAGGGGAGTTTACCTTTCGATTTGCCTTAAAAAGGTGGTTTTCAGTTCCTCGGCCACCGTATACAGCGGCACTGACGGCGACACGCGGCGGCGGACCATGCCGGAGCTGGACCAGAAACTGCAGAGGCAGGAGAGAGAGAGATAGTTTTGAAGAGTTTCTTTTTTTTTTTTTTAGAAAAAAGGTTAAAAATGCAAAAAAAAAAAAAACTCTAAAACTTGGCTTTTACAATGGTACCAAAACGGTACTGTTTTGGGGCCTTATGCCCCGGACCAAAACGGCGCCGTTTAGACACACAACCAGCGCGCGTGACCCGACCCGAGAAGGATCCGCGTGTTTTTAACTTATGGGTTATTTGTGCAAACAGTCCTTCCGCATTTCTTGACCTTTCAAATTAATTTATTTTTATTTTTTAAATTTTTCCCCGGATTGTTATTTCAATTTCATTTTGATTCACATTTGAACGGCGCCGTTCTGAAAGGGGGATATTTTCTGTTTTGGTCTCCTTCCTTGTGCGCGTGTCGTAATTTAACCCTTTTTAGTGTTTTTATTACCGATTTCCCCCTTTTTATTTTGTTCTTTATACAATTCAACCCTTTTGTTGTTTATTTTATTTAATTGGTCTTTTTAATTTCTTTTAATTTAAAATTGACCATTTCATTTTAATTTCTTATTTGTTTGTTTACCTGCATTTCTCCCTTATATATATATATATATATATATATATATACTCGTTTCTTTTGTTATTTTAAGCCTTTTTATATGTTACTTATGTAAACTTAGTTTTTTTTTTTTCTTTTATATATTATCTACCCTGAATAGTTTTATTTATTACATATATTTTAAATTTTTATATAGTATTTATTTTAAATTGTTTATCATATTATATATTTTAATTTGTTTTGTATTATTATTTTAAATAAATTATTTACTTTTAAGTTTTTTTATGTATTGTTTCATTTCATTTTCCTTTGATTATTAAATGGCGGTATCAAAAATGATGTATGTCGTTTGATTATTGCCATCATGTGTATCAATTCGTTTTTTTTTCTATATTATTGTCATTCTTTAGTGTATTGTTTTGTTCATAAAATCATTATGCCGTGTCCGATATTATCATTCTATTCCATTTCATTAAAGCCATCTCAAAGGTCTCGTTTTTATCAATGATTGGCCTTTTTTATTCTAAATAAATAAATGCACATGGTGTCGGTTTTATAATTGCTCTTGTTTGGAATTTTTTTAAAATGAGACAAGGTTTAACGTTTTGGGAATTCGGGATATCGTGTCCTAACTTACTGGATTCTGATTTTTCTCGTTTGACCTAAATAGTGGAATACCCTTTTAAAATTAAATGCATGAGTTTTAAAAGCTTATTCTCGAGAATTCGAGATGTTGCGTCCTAACTCACTGGATGTGACATTTTGTTGTCTCGAGGTAAGAATTTCTAAAAACAAATGCAATATTCTATATTTGAGAAATTTGAGAGATCGTATCCTAACTTACTGGGTTTTGATTTTCCTCCTTTGACCCAAATGATTGAATATCCTTTTAGAAATAAAATGCACGAGTTTTGAAAATCAAAGGACCGACTTATTCTCAAGAGTTTAAATGTCGTGTCCTAACGTAATGGATGTGACATTTTATTACTTCGGGACAAGAACGTCTTTAGCATCCGCTTCAATTTATCCAAGCACATTTTTGCAAAAGTAACATTAAAAAAAAAAGAGGATCGTGTTTTTAAATTCTTTACGGATTTTTAACATTCGGCATCAAGACATTAATTAATCAATTAGGTACCAATTCTGGGCGTTACGAGGGTGCTAATCCTTCCTCGTACGTAACCGACTCCCGAACCTGCTTTCTCAAGTTTCGTAGACCAAAATTATCATTTTAGTAAATCAAATATTTTTACTTAAATAATCAAATTTTACACGGTGATCCGATCACACCTAAACAAAAAAGATTGGTGGCAACTCCATTTTTTGTTTTTTAAAAGTCGACCCCCATTTTTCAAAAAAAATGGTTTCGATAGTAGTCTTTCGAATTTAGGCCTAATGTCTAGGCCAGATTGGAGAGGTTACAAATATTTAGTGAATGGTTGAATTTTTTTACACAAAATAAATAGTTACAAGTTTTCAATTTACATCAAATTTGACATATATGCTCTATATAAATGATATATAAAATTTAACAGTTAAATTATTAAAATATTAATTATACAAAGTGCACACACAAATTGCTCTTCATCGAGTCAAGAATTTTTTTCATTGAGGGTGGATTGACATTGTACAAACCCAAATATGCCCAGGCCCATTTCAAACCAAAAGAACAAACCAAAAATCAAAATTAAAAATCCAAAATACTATAAATAGTCCATTTACAATAAACTAAAACCCAAAACCCAAATACAACCTCTAGCCCAATCTATAACCAGCCCAATACAAATAACCCAAATCAAAGCCTAGCCCGATAGGCCCAACGCCTAAGTTAGTTTTGGCTAGCCGAAACCTTAACTAGCCCTAGCGCTGCATCCCCTCCTGTAGACCACGTGCCTTCGTAGCGAGCCCAGCGCTCGAGGATCGGCTCTGCCTATTTGTTGCACCGAAGTAGAAACCCTCTCCTCGTTGACCTTCACTCGACCTACAAAACACCCCAAAATGAGCAAAAACACAGCAAAAGCACGCACAGGCAGATGACAGAAGCAAAGAATAATAATGAATATAGAAACAAACAAAAAGGGATAGTCTTTTTTCATTTTATGTTCAAATCGGCTATATAAGAGCCAAAGAAACCACTGTATTTCTTCTTACGATTTTCGAATACAAAATACACAAACAGAGGTATTTTTCAAACTTTTCTAGCCTATCTTGCTTCAAATATAACATACATATACATAGAAACGCAATAAAAAGTGAAAACTCTTACCTTGGGTAACGATCGGGTTCGAATCCGAATCGCTTGCGCTCAAATCTGGTTCCCAGGTGGGGATTTTGCACGTTTTGGGTTTATATTCGAGTTTAGGGTGTTTTAGAAGACTAGTAGGGCCTCTTTCGCGAACTCTGACCACCGTATATGGCGGCAGGTTCGATGGAGGACGGTGGCCCGATGACCAGAGCACAGTCGACTTCAGGCTGAGGCTTGGAGGGCCGATTTCCTTTCCTTTGAGAGGATTCTTTGGTTTTTTTGAAGAAAAGGGCTGGAAAATGAATTTTTTGGAGTGTTTTTTGGTATTTAAAGCCCATATAAACGACGTCTTTTTGGAATGGGTCACTAAGACCCAAAACGGCGCCGTTTCACGGCTAAGATCCGCGCGAGTGACCCGACCCGGGGAGGATCCGCACGTTTTTAACTTTGGGTTTATTTGCGTACGGGGTCCTTCCAATTTAGCGGTGTCATGCAATCTGGTACAGTGCTTCTTTTCTGATTTCGCCCCGGTTGTTTTGTTGGTTTCCTAATTTAGCCCCCGTGCTATTAATGACCAGTGTTTAAACGGCGCTGTTTTGGGTGTTCAGGATAATTTCCCAGGAAGCCCTTGTAAGTTTACGCGCGTATCAACCAGGTCCTTAATAGCCCGAAGCCTTTATATTTTTAAACCTGGAATTTTAAATTAATTATGTTTTAATCCCCGACCAACACAGTGTTTTAAGGCTGGAATATTTGCGTTTCCAGCCCTTAATTACATGTGTATGGTTCATTTTAGTCCCTACCATCATTGATTGGTTTCGTTTATTTACAAATTATGGATATATATATATATATATATTAAGTTTTATATTATTTTATATTTGTAATTTATTTTAGATTTACCTATGTACATATCACTAATTCTATGTTATTTTATTATATAAAAGCTATTATGTATGTATGTATTTTATTTCAATAAGTATGTGATTTATTTTCTTTAAAGACTTTATTTCATTATACTTTTCATATATGTATTACTTGTTTAAAATTTTCATTTGGATTTTTATAATTTTAAACTTTCTTTCATGATTATTCATTCTTATTTGTTAAAAGCTTGTTACATTTCACTTATTTTAATTTGTTTCATATTTCTTTTAAACTTGTTCTTAATCTTCGAATATTAGTATTATTGTCCGCATATGATGACATGTTGTATAATTGTTGTTATTATGTGCATCATTTTATATTTATTGGTTATTATGAGTCATTGGTGTAATATCTTGTTTATGAATTATTTCTTTACTTGGTAAACTATTATTCCCTTGTATTTTATTCGTTGAAAAAAATCGTGTTTCAATATTATTTGAGTTTTAAAATCATGCTATTCAAAGGTTTTTAAATAAGCAATGCTCGTGTTTGGGAACCTTGAGAAAATCGTGCCTTAACTCACTAGGTTCCGATTTTTCTCATTAATTCCTAGCAACCGAGTCCCCTTTTTCTTTTTAAATCAAAACGTGTAAAATCTTTATAAAAAGCTTATTCTCGAGGGTTCGAGACATTGCGTCCTAACTCACTGGATGTAATGCTTTATCATCTCGAGATAAGAATTTCAAAAATAAAGGCAATATTCTATGTAATAGGGCAATTTTGCCCGGGCCCAAGGAAACAAATAAAACCAAAAAAATGAGTGTTCATTTACAATACCAAATAAACAAACCCGATAGCCCAATTACCCTACCCAAATACAAGCCCAAAACCCCTAAAAAAAAAAACTAAACCCAATACACCAGCCCCTAAACTAGCCCAATAACCCCTACACAATCGGCCTAAAATACAAGGCCCAGTATCCATCAGCCAACCCAATTAACACCTAACCAAAACCCAATTACACCCCAAGCCTAATAGACACCCTAACCCAACACCAAAACAGAGAAGCAAACCCTAGGTGCGGCGCACCTAGGGTCTTCTGACACCGACCCGAGGCCTACTGTCCTTCACCTGCTCCGCCGAACATGGTCCCATCACCCGTAGCCTCTTAGATCTGCAAAGAACACGAAAGCAGCAAACAGTAATGGACACAGAAGCAACAGTAGCGAAAAAAATCAATTTCGGCTATAAAGCCACATCTAACGAATGTAATCGGGGGGATTTCGGGGGGGATCGATCTCATTAGGTTAAAACCGAGATCTGAAATCTTTAAAAAGGGGGGCATTCGGCTAAGAGGGAGAAAAAAAATGTAAAAAAGAGCAAGCCTCATTCTTTGTAAAAAAGATTATCAGATATCAAAAGAGAATAGAAGGTTAAAAGGTTGATTTTAATCTTTTTCTTGATTGGATTTTCTCATTTATTTCTATTGTATTTATTTTTTTATCATTTTTTGATCATTTTTTTAATTAACAAAATAATCGGAAGGAAAAAGGGAGGCAAAGGGTACCTTTCCGTCGTCGAAATTCGCCTCTCCGGTGCTAATATCGAGTTAAGAGGTTGCGAAGACGATGGTTTCGGCATTTGGAGGGGGGGTTTTTGAAGGTGATACCTTCCCCCTCTTTCCTTCCCCCTCTCCCCTCTTCCCCTTCTCTTTTTTTTTCTCTCCGGGTAACAAATGAATCAAAAAACAAAAAAACTCACCTTTTATAGTAACCGACCTGGGTCGGGTCGACCCGACCTAGGTCCACCTAAGATCCGCGCGTTCTTACGTCACATGGGATATTTGCGCGATCGGTCCTTCCGTTTCTTCTTCAATTTACAATCAAGTTCTTCAAATTGCAATTCGGCCCGAAAATTCATTTTGTTTTCCAATTAACCCCCAAACCGCTACGCTGCGTTTTAAACCCTGGGGTAAATTTCTGTTTTGGTCCCCTTAAACTTAACCCGTGTTCTAATCAGTCCTTTTTACTTGTTTTATTTTAAAATCTGGCCCGAACTTTTAATTCTGCTTCCAATTTCATCCTTCTACCGTTTATTTTTGAGTTTTATTATTATTATTATTAATTTCATTATTATTATTATTATTACTATTATTATTATTATTATTATCATCATATAATTGTTATTATTTTATTTGGTTGTTATTATTATATATTATTATATATATACATTATTAATATTATTTATTCCTATTATTATTAGAATTATTATATTTATATGCATACATATAGTATAATATTTTTTTTTATAATAATATTATTTGCATTTGTTTTAAAGCTCTAATTACTTTGTATTTATTATTATTATATTTTATTTAGTATTATTCGTTATACTTGCTATTATTTTTATTATTTTACGTTATTACTGTTATATTCTATTATTTTCATTATTATTAAATTTATAGTTTATCAATGTTTTACTATTAGTATTATTAACCCCTATATATATATATATATATATATATATATTATTTTATGTACCTGTTTTTAGTTTCGATGCTATCATCGTATATATTTTTAAGTGTTTTATTTTACGTAGTTCCATTATTATATTTCTTTATATATATATATACACTCACGTATGTACTTTGTCACTATTATCGTATACTTTTTTATTATTTTTATATTATCTTATGTGTTTATTCTTGATACTATCATATACATATATATATAAATATACATATATATATATATCCCTGTATTACATTTTTAACGTCATAACCCTATATACGTATATTATTTTTTTCTATATATTACGTATATTCGTACATACTATTATTATTAGTTATTTTTATGTTATTTCTTCTATATACTATTATTATGCGTACTTTTCTTAAACCTAGCATTATATGTTCTATATATGTTTGTTATTATTTCATACTTTGTATTACCATTATTATTATACCATATGCATTATTATAATCATTATTATTACACATACATTGTTATATGTTTTATTCATCTCGCGTATTTTTCACCTTTATCATCATTTGTTTTTAACATAGCATATTGTTTCACATTTTATTTCTTCGTCGACATTATTTGTTTATAATCTTTAAAGTTTTAATAAACAAAGGCAATATACCGATTTTAACATTAAGCCGGTGATTTCATCGCTATGTTGGGTGAATCACGGATGGCTCGTGTTAAAAGCGGGATATCCTTCTCAAAATCCCAAAAACGCTCGTATCTCGATCGGATCACGACTAAATTTTAAATTGAACTTGTACTTTTGAAAATTGAGACAACGTACATTTGAAAGATACCAATTTTGGGCGTCGCGGGGATGCTAATACCTTCCCCGCGCGTAACTGACTCCCGAACCCTCTTTTTCTCTGAATTTCAACGTAGACCTAAATCGAGCCTTCCTTTTACACAAAAACGAATTTTTCTGCCAGAAAGAGGTTTTATTAGGTGCCCGATCACACCTAAGAAAAAGGATCGGTGGCGACTCCTTTGCTTTCATAAAATTAAAATTCGTTTTCAAGATCTTAAATCGCCACAATTAGCGACCAAGCTAAAAGCTAAAATTTTTTCGTCGCTACAGCTAAAATTTTTTCGTCGCTACAGCTGGCGACTCCGCTGGGGAGAAGCTTTCGAGAGTCGAATCAAATCGAACGCGTTGTCAAAATTTTTGAAATTCCTTTTTTAAATTAATGTTTAGTCGTGACCCTCAAATTTTTGAGAACTCATGCACTCGCATCTCGTTGTAAATATTTTTTAACTTCTTGTCTACTTGTTTTGAAGCTCTAAATTTCTAAGCTTCGGTTCTCTAAGTCTAGTTTTTAAAATAAAACGAAAGGTTTGTGAGTTTCTCCCCACACACTATTCACGTGCATTGTTGCATAACATGAGCTCTATACCCGGGCTCCGTCCCTTTTAAGTGAAAGTAAACGCTACGGCTTCGTGAGTTAACTCGTCCCTCCGCACAGGCTAGTGAATACTTTCGGATTACATATGACTTATGCTTTCGTGAGATAACTCGTCCCTCCGCATAGGCATAAGTAAATGTAATCCCCCGAATTGATCTCGTAAGCCTATGATGGGCTATGACCGAGGTTCTGTACTAATCTTAGTAGATGACAGTACAGACAATTCGGGTACCTTTCTAGAACCTAAAACCGCATATAATGAACTGTATGAGCCATCCAGCTAGAGCCATGCCGAACCTCTGTCCGTTTAGTAGATACCCAAATAGGCACACGGGAGAAACGCCTCTTACCTTTTGCACTTTCGCTTTGTATATAAGGGGTGGGATTTATCCGGTAAAATGAATCGGGTAGCTTAAATGCTTTAATTTATTTTTGCTTATATTTGATCACTAACCATGTTTGATTGTCTTTGTTTTATTCCTCATCATGCATCATAGGTATTATAATAGGATGGTGTTGACTAAAGATCAGTTGCCAAAAACGGGTTTCAGATGGAAGAGTCGATTGTACAAACGATCGAGACGAACACCGTGGTTCGGGATTGGTCTCTGAGGACTCAAAAAGAAAAGGGAGATAGCCTGGTAGAAGGATGCATGGTCAATCTACCCGAGCGGGTGACTGTGAATGTCCGTCAAAACAATCTTGAAGACTTGGTTTGGATCTGGAATCAGTGGGATTCAGATACTAGGGGCATTTTCACCGAAAGGTACGGGGACATAGCCCATCTGATCGCTGTCAAAGTAGACGAAAGATTGATTCAAGCTATGATCAGATTTTGGGATCCGGGTTATCAGTGTTTCACATTTAACCAAGAAGATATGACCCCTACGATAGAGGAATATGCTGCTTTTCTGCGTGTCGAAAGCATGCAAACCTACAAAATATATGCCAAAGAGCCCAAGCCGATGACCTTCAAGAAAAAGTTAGTGAGGCTGACGGACATGACCGATGCATGGGCCGAAAAGCAAATAAAGAAAAAGAATGAAATCAGCTGTGTCCCATGGTTTTCCCTACGAGACCTGGTTTTAAATCATCCTGATATGTTGAAACGGATAAATTTGTTTGCTTTGGCTATCTATGGTTTGGTTGTCTTTCCAAAGATTCTCGGACATATAGAAGTAGCGGTAGTGGATTTCTTTGAAAAGTTAAAGCAAGGTATCAATCCTGCCCCAACCATCCTAGCAGAGACCTTCAGATCTTTGAGCAGTTGCAGAAAAAGAGGGGAATGACGATTCATCGGATGCGTGCAGCTACTCAACGTTTGGATTTTGAGTCACTTTTGGAAGGTAGAGCGCATACCGTTCTACATGTTTTCGAAGACATTTGCCCCGTTGGAAGCTCACCTTAAGAAAGAATGGCCGAAAGAGGTTACTGAACAGCATTGGGTCTCAGTGTTTCAGAACCTGCGTGCCGAGGACATAATTTGGAGAGCGCCGTGGATACGCCCTTCGCTTCTATTATACAAGGTCGGAAACCAAGATTGGGTACCACTACTTGGATTGTGGGGAGGAGTTGGTTATGCCCCTCTTTTGGTTCAAAGACAGTTCTCTTCACGACAGTTTATACCCGCCACCAGTGGTCTAGCACAGTCAGAGTTTGCTTTTGCGGGTGAAGGTTACATGAAGAAAGTCCGAGACACTGCAAAGGCTTGGAAAAGAATTTATCTGATGGAGTTGGCTTTATACGCCGATACTATCACCCAGGATTATGATGCATGGAGGAAGCAACGGATGAGTAGTTTGCGAGTCTCATCGGCAGATCATGCCTTTCAAAATCCTTTCTCGGAAGAAATCCCATCCGCGCTAGAGACGGCGAGACAAGAATTCGAACGCGAAAAGACCAAGATGTTACGGGATCTTAGTGCCCTTCAGAAAGAAAACTATCAGCTGAAGATCGATGTTTAAATTGAAAGATCCAGGGCCGAGAAGGTGCAAAAAGAAGCCGAGGTCGTAAGAAACAACTTAAGAGATCTTCATCTGGAAAATAAAAAGTTAAGAGGCACTATAAAGAACAGCGGGCTGGGCAAGTCGTCAGCGGAATGGAAAGAGGAATTGAGTAATGTCAAATGTGGGATGGAATTTTGGAAAGGAAAAGCAAAGAAAGAAGAAGGAAGGGCTGCTCGGGCTGTAATAGAGTTAAGAAAGAAGTCTGCTGAGTACGGAGCTATATCTGTTGAACTAATGACTAGTCGAGCTAAGCGTCAAGAATTGAAAGAAATGATACGGGTTTTAGAAGACACACTACAAGCTCGACAACAACAACTAGATACTCTCTTGGAAGCTTTGGAAGAAAAGAAGGGTCAGTATGATAGAGATACCCGCGCTTAAGAAAGAGCCCTCTGGGAAAAGGATGAGAATCTCAAATACTTGATCAACGAGATTCGCGCGGCAGCCATGCACATAGTACAAATAGCGGATGAAGCCGAGAGTCTTAGTTGCCAATTCCCGCCTAGACAGAGATCGAGCATATCAGAACTCTTAGAACGAGTGAAAAATTATGGCAATGTAGCGAGGAAGTTTGTATGAAAGCTGAATCAAATGATGAAAAAACGTTTTGTAAATAGACTCTTTTGATTAATGAAATGCCTAAATAGGGGCTGTCTGGAATCAACACCGATTTTGCATATGCATTCATGACTAACATTCATTCATTCATTCATTCATTCATTCATTCGTTCATTCATTGCATATCTCATGATCATTCGCTAAAGAGTAGAATCATATAATGCGCAGTTGCGACGTTGTAAACCTGGAATCACACCATACGTATAGAACACGTCGACAAGCCAGAGCAATGGAGGCTGAGTTTAACGAAAGAATCGAAAGGATGGAGAGAGTTCAGAAAGAACTACAGGAATAGTTAGCCAGGTCGCAACAGGAGATGAGAGAGTTGATGATAAGGTCTCGGGAAGAATCTACTGAACAGAAGGACCAATTGGCTAAAATGATGGAAATGATGTCGGCCCTAGTCAAAGGAAAGGGACCTATACAAAACCCTGAGGTTGTGAATCTTGATCAAGATCCGCCCTACCCTCCTGGGTTTACTCCGCCTCACGCGATACATAGAGGATACACGCAAGGGGGACCCACGGGCCTGGAACAACGGCCTGTAACACCTCCTCCTGTAGGACAGGGGGTATTCGTGGCAAACCCAGGAACTGCTCCGATGGATCCACCTGTCCCAGACCTAGACGATCCGGTAGAAATCGCTAGACTAAGGATAGAGGATCATGAAGTCCAAGAAAAATATAGAAGTCTGGAGGAAAGACTTAGAGCGATAGAAGGCATTGAAGTCTTCTCGGCGCTAAACACTAAAGAACTTAGTTTGGTACCTGATTTGGTCCTCCCTCCAAAATTCAAAGCACCGGATTTTGAAAAGTATGACGGCTCGAGATGCCCGAAGGCACATCTCGTTATGTTCTGCCGGAAAATGACCGGCTATGTTAATGAAGACAAGCTGCTTATACATTATTTTCAGGATAGTTTGACCGGATCAGCTCTCCGCTGGTACAACCAACTCAGTAGAGAGAAGATCCGGACCTGGAAAGATCTAGCAGCGACTTTTTGCGAACAGTACAAACACGTCTCCGATATGGTACCCGATCGCATGACACTACAAATGATGGAGAAAAAGCCATCGGAAACCTTTAGACAATACGCACAGAGATGGAGGGATATCTCGGCCCAGGTAGACCCTCCACTAACCAAGACCGAGATAGCAGTCCTTTTTATCAATACCCTGAAGGCGCCGTTTTATGATAAGTTAGTGGGAAGCGCCACAAAGGACTTCTCGGATATTGTCATATCCGGTGAACTTATAGAAAACGCGGTTAAAAGTGGAAGAATGGAAGGAGAAGGTTCGAAGAAGGCAGTGCCCATGAGGAAAAAGGAGCCGGAAGCCCACATGGTGGGAACAGGAAACCGTTATACTCCTGGTCCACATTCTAATCAATTCCGACCTCGAAATTACCCACCACCAAATTTCTATCATCCACAAACCCCCTATTACCAAACACCATCTCCCTACCCTTCTTACCCTGTCTATGCAACCAACAACCCGAGGCTAGCTGCCACGTTTCCTCAAAATGCTGGCTCCACTCAAAGCCAACCCAGAAACGAACCAAGGCCGGCAAGGCCAAACCCCGAGAGACCCCAATTCACTCCTATTCCGGTATCTTATGGGGAACTATACCCCAAGCTTTTGGAGAAACAATTGATATCTCCCCATTACATGGCACCGTTGAAGCCCCCGTACCCAAAGTGGTACGACCCAAATGCTAGCTGTGCATACCACGCGGGGAACCAGGGGCACTCTACGGAAAACTGCATTGCCTTTAAACGAAGAGTCCAAGGACTAATCGATGCCGGTGTTTTGCGCTTCGACGGTAACGGTGGTGAAACCGGGAACCCGTTCCCAAGTCATACTGAAAGAAATGTAAGCGCAGTGGAGGAGATAAATGAATTGCAAACCAGAAGAGTTGTTTCAAAAATAAGCTCACCTTTGTAGAGAATCTGGGAGGTGCTGCTTGAAAAAGGGTTACTCTGTCGTCTTAAAGGGGTAACCGAGAAAAGAAATACGAAAAGTCAAAATTTTTGTGACTTCCATGAAGTCGAAGGACATAATATCCAGTCTTGTGAGCAATTTAAAGAATTACTCCAAAACATGATGGACAACAAAGAAATTGAAATCTTCAATGGAAGAAAAGAGGCCAATGAAGGAGAAATATGTGCCTCTGATAGTCAATCATTGGATCTCCCTTACACAGCTGAACGACCACTGATAATTTATTATGATGCGAGGAGAGAACCGGTAAAACCAAAAATGGTAATTGAGGTGCAATCGCCTTTTCCGTATAATGATAGTAAGGCAGTACCTTGGAAATACGATGTCAATATCGTCACTCCTGAAAGTGAAAAATCCCAAGGCACGGCTGAAAATATCGGAGAAGTTGGTCACTTTACCCGGAGTGGAAGATGCTATTCCAAAGAAGTTGAACCAGCAAAGAGGAATAATGATTTAAAACAAAAGGGAAAGACACCCATGCTTGAGGCTGAAGCTGAATCTGAAAGTCCGCCTGAACGGCAAGAGACTAAAAAACCTGTGAATGAAGAAGAAGCATGGGAATTTTTGAAATTCATTAAACACAGTGAGTACAACGTGGTCGAACAATTAAGTAAACAACCTGCATGTATTTCAGTATTATCTCTGTTATTGAACTCGGAGCCTTATCGAAATGCCTTGTTGAGGGTATTGAATCAAGTCTATGTAGCAAACAATATATCGGTCGAAAAGCTTGATAGATGGATCAATAACTTGAACGCAGATAATTTCATCTCCTTTAGTGATGATGAAATACCACCGAACGTAGAGGCTCCGTGAAGGCACTGCACATAACAACCCGATGCAAGGGTTATATAATACCAAACGTGCTTATTGATAATGGGTCAGCACTTAATGTTATGCCTCTGGCCACACTTTCCAGAATTCCAATGGATTTGTCCTACTTGAGGCCGTGTCACTCCACGGTAAGAGCATTTGATGGAACGAGACGAGAAGTTATAGGAAAAATTGAGGTCCCTCTAAAAGTGGGTCCTTATATCTATGACGTTGAGTTCCAAGTTATGGACATCACCTCTTCATATAATTGCCTCCTGGGGAGGCCATGGATCCATTCGGCCGGGGCAGTTCCATCATCCCTTCATCAGAAAATAAAGTTTATCATGGATGGCTGCTTGGTTACCGTTGAGGGTGAAGAGGATATTGTTGCGTCTATCTCTGCAGACACACCTTACCTCGAAACGAACAAAGACGCCGTGGAATGTTCCTTTAGATCCTTTGAGTTCGTCAACGCCACATTTGTGGCTGAAGGAAACAAAACTCCCGTGCCTAGGCTGTCAAAGAATACTAAAATAGGAATCAAGCTGACAGTAGGGAGAGGGGCTCGAGCAAGGAAAGGTTTGGGAAGACATCATCAAGGGATAGTCAGGGCCTTAAAGCCAGTACCTCATAAGGCACGATTTGGTCTAGGATTCCAACCGAATGCACATCACTTGAAGAAACAGTGGAAGAAGGAGCAAGAAAGAAGGGTTGCGAGGACTCTAGGACGAGAACCGGAATGGGAACCCATCGAGTACCTCCATCTGTCAAGGACATTCACATCCGTTGAGATCATGTATCCAGGGCAAGAAAATGTGCACAGCCCACTGCTACTCGTTGAGAAGGCTTTCCAGAACATTTGTATAAATGTCGTTGATGAAGAAGCTGATACAAGTAAAAGTGTTTCGAGGATACGCCCTTGTCCCCCGGGTTACATGTTGAACAATTGGACCGCTGAGGACTTTCTTGTGGTTTATAAGTCTTCCTCAGAGTAATGTCCGATATTCACTTTTTGTGTCCCTAAATACAATGGGATTCTTTTGTAAGAGCTGTCGTCTGCTCTTTATCTATTAAATGAATATTAATGAAGAGGCATTTTGTCATAACCTTTTGCATTCACATTTACTCCATAATTATTCTTTCATTTCATGACCTGTCCTTACACTTACCTCACACCATGCCATAACATTTTGTTTGTTGTTGCCAATGCTTGGATGTCCCTCTATAGTTTTCCTTTTTTATTTCAGGTGTTCAGATACCAATGACATGAACGAGCCCGTTACCAATCTTGAAATTGATTTTGAGAGGACTGTTTGTCTAGGAGAATTCGAGGATGAGGAGAATGCCGAAGACTACGTCTCGTCTCCTGACTTGCTAAGGTTGGTGGAACAAGAGGACAAACAGATTTTACCTCATCAAGAATCTGTTGAAACAATAAACCTGGGGACTGATGAAAATAAGCAAGAAGTGAAGATTGGAACCTCTATCTCAGAGGACACCAGGCATAATTTGATCGCTTTGCTCCATGAGTACAAAGATGTGTTCGCATGGTCGTATCAGGACATGCCGGGATTAGATGAAGATATAACAGTCCATAAGCTCCCACTGAGACCAGAGTGCAAACCCATTCAACAAAAATTAAGACGAATGAGGCCTGAAATGTTGTTGAAGATAAAAGAAGAAGTCAAAAGGCAATTTGATGCGGGCTTCTTACAAGCCTCCAAATATCCAGAATGGGTGGCTAATATTGTCCCAGTACCAAAGAAAGATGGTAAAGTACGAATGTGCGTGGATTATCGTGACCTGAACCGAGCAAGTCCTAAGGATAATTTTCCCTTACCACATATCGACACATTAGTGGACAATACGGCAAAGCATTCATTATTTTCTTTCATGGATGGATTCTCGGGGTATAACCAAATCAAAATGGCTCCCGAGGATATGGAGAAAACCACCTTTATAACGATGTGGGGAACATTCTGCTACAAGGTGATGCCATTCGGACTAAAGAATGCTGGAGCCACATATCAGAGGGCCATGGTGACATTATTTCACGATATGATGCATAAAGAGATAGAAGTCTATGTTGACGACATGATTGCTAAATCCCGAGGAGAAGAGGAACATATTGTGAACCTCAAAAAGTTATTTGAAAGACTGAGAAAGTTTCAGCTAAGGCTTAATCCAGTTAAATGTACATTCGGGGTTACCTCGGGAAAGTTGCTAGGCTTCATCGTCAGTGAAAGAGGCATTGAGGTGGATCCGGAAAAGATAAAAGCCATTCAAGAATTACCACCTCCGCGCACACAGAAAGAGGTTAGAAGATTTCTGGGAAGGCTAAACTACATTGCCCGATTCATTTCTCAACTCACCAATCAGTGTGACCCCATCTTTCGACTCCTTCGAAAGCACAACCCTGGAGAATAGGACGAAGAATGCCAGGAGGCCTTTGACAAAATAAAACAATATTTGTCTAGCCCCCCGGTGCTAGTGCCACCGACTCCAGGGAAGCCTTTAATTTTGTATCTAACCGTGTTTGAAAACTTAATGGGTTGCGTACTGGGGCAACATGATGAGTCGGGAAAGAAAAAAAAGGCGATATACTACCTCGGCAAAAAGTTCACAGAATATGAGGCAAGGTATTCGTCAATCGAAAAATTCTGTTGTGCTTTGGTTTGGGCAGCTCAGAGGCTTAGGCAATACATGTTGTATCATACGACATGGTTAATCTCAAAGCTGGACCTGATAAAATATATGATGGAATCACCCGCACTCTCGGGGAGAATGGCACGATGACAGATCCTGTTATCAGAATACGATATCGTCTATGTGAACCAAAAATCGGTGAAAGGGAGTGCAATAGCTGATTTCTTGGCGGCTCGAACAACAGAAGAATATGAGCCCCTGAGATTTGATTTCCCGGATGAAGACTTAATGTACATCACAGAAAAAGAGTGTGAGTCATCAAAAGGGACGCCCTGGAAGATGAGCTTTGATGGTGCATCGAATGCCCTGGGGCATGGAATTGGAGCAGTCTTAATATCACCGGAAGGAGACCATTACCCTTTCACTGCTAGGCTCAATTTTTTCTGCACCAACAACATAGCAGAATATGAGGCTTGTATCATGGGACTACGGGCAGCCATTGAACGAAACATCGAGATCCTAGAGGTATACGGGGATTCAGCTTTAGTGATCTATCAAATCCGTGGAGATTGGGAAGTGAGAGACCCAAAGTTGATTAAGTACAGCTATCTGGTGGCTGAATTGATCAAAGATTTCAAAGAAATAACTTTTAATTACTTCCCACGAGAAGATAACCAATTGGCTGATGCCTTGGCTACTTTGGCCTCAATGTTCAAAGCAAATAAAGGAACAGAAATAATGCCCCTCAAGATGAGCATATACGAAGTCCCTGCACATTGTTATAGCATTGAGAAAGAGGCTGATGGACGACCATGGTACCATGACATCTTAGAGTACGTCAAGAATCAAACGTATCCTGAACAAGCAAACGTGAATGACAAAAGAACAATCAGAAGAATGTCAGTGGGATTTGTTCTTGATGGGGACACCTTGTACAAGAAATGTAAAGATCAGGTGCTTCTGAGATGTGTAGATACTACTGAAGCCAAGAAAATACTTGAAGAAGTTCATGAAGGGATATGTGGGACCTATTCCAACGGTTTCACTATGGCCAGGAAAATCATGAGACTCGGGTACTACTGGTCAACGATGGAAAGCGATTGCATTAGCTACGCAAGAAAGTGCCACAAATGTCAAGTTTATGGTGACAAAATTCATGTAGCCCCTTCGCCCCTTCATGTTATGACGTCTCCATGGCCCTTTTCAATGTGGGGCATGGACGTTATAGGGCCGATTTCTCTCAAAGCTTCTAATGGGCACCGATTCATTTTTGTGGTCATAGATTATTTCACGAAATGGATAGAAGCTGCCTCATTTGCCAATGTGACAAAGACCGCCGTCTGTAGATTCTTGAAAAAGGAAATCATTTGTCGATATGGTTTGCCTGAAAGAATCATCTCAGATAACGCCTTGAATTTGAACAATAAAATGATGACAGAAGTGTGCAAGCAATTTCAAATAAAGCATCATAATTCTTCACCCTATCGACCAAAGATGAACGGAGCTGTTGAAGCGGCTAACAAGAACATAAAGAAGATTATCGGCAAAATGACAGAGACCTACAAGGACTGGCATGAAAAGCTGCCATTCGCTCTATACGCATATCGCACATCCGTGCGGACATCTATAGGGGCAATTCCTTTCTCTCTAGTCTATGGGATGGAAGCCGTACTACCTATCGAAGTTGAGATTCCCTCTTTACGAGTCTTGATGGAATCGAAACTCGAGGAGGCAGAATGGGTCCAAGCTCGATATGATCAGTTGAATCTCATCGAAGAAAAACGCTTGAAAGCAATCTGCCATGGACAGATGTACCAGAAACGGATGATCGCCGCCCATGACAAGAAAGTAAGGCCAAGAGAATTCCATGAAGGAGAACTCGTGTTGAGAAAGATCCTCCCAATATAAAAAGATTTGCGAGGGAAATGGGCACCTAATTGGGAAGGACCATACGTCGTAAAAAAGGCATTCTCTGGTGGGGCTTTGATTCTCACAGAAATGGATGGGAAGGAGTTAACAAATCCAGTAAACTCCGATGTTGTGAAGAAATATTACACTTAAAAAAAAAAAGGAGATCAAGGTGAAAACCCGGAAAGGGCGCCTTGGTTAAACACAAAATATTAGGATAAAAACCCGAAAGGGCGTTCTAATGAAGCAAATCTGGATCCAAAGAGCAAAAGTGATTTGAACAGTGGGTCAAGTGACAAGGCTATAGTATGAAGCATTGTTGAAACACTCGAGATCTTCTACACAAGAAGTCTTGCTCAGAAAGATTCTTGATTGAGAAACGTGGCAGAGTTCGTGCATTGAATATCTAGAACATTTGTATCCACCAATATGGTTCCTTTTCTTTTATAACACTTTTATCTTTGGCGAACTTTCTTTGTTTGTTACCTTTGAAATTAATATGAAGTCTTTTTCTCATACCTACCTGACCATTTGCATGCATCTTATTATGTTTATTTAATTGATAAATAGTAATATGACATGCTCTGTACAAAAGAAATGTTGAGTATTACTCGGATAGAAAACTGGACAGACGCAAGAGTCTCAAAGCAAGAACAAAAGTTCAACATATACCAAACAAGTGATATCTGAGAAACGCAGTTTACTTGTAAAGCTTGAAAGATGGATATAAAGCCTGAAGAGAAACTTAAGAATCCAAGCAATGAAAGCAGATCATCATGATAAGCAAAACAAGAGCTCGGAAGCAAGAACGAAAGCTCAAATGGGGCAAAAGAATGCTATCCAAGAAACAAAGGTTACTCGTGGAATTGGGAAACGAATACGAAGTTCAAAGGAAAGGGTCAAGAAATAATGAGATCAGATCACTACAAGAGTCGCGATGAAAAGAGATCACGATAAGCAAGCGCGAGGCACATAACATGTTCATATAGGCATGAATGCATTTAAGGCAAATAGGTGCATATCATGATGACATTATGCATAACATACAGATATTTTAGCAGAACAAGAGGTTCCGATCACAATTGCATCCAAATCAAAAAAGAAGACACTTGAATTCCACCATGTGAGAAACTTTGGGTGATTTTAATTTATGTTTTCGAAAATCAACTCATATTGCGAGAGGTGAGTTGAGCCTCAAGACACGTTGAGGTGTTTTTAATTTATGTCTCAAAATCAACTCATATTGCGAGAAGTGAGTTGAGCCTCAAGACACGTTGAGGTACTTTTAATTTATGTTTTCAAAAAATCAGCTCATATTGCGAGAGGTGAGCTGAGCCTTAAGCCACGTTGAGGTATTTTTAATTTTTGTTATTGACTCATATTGCGAGAGGTGAGTCAAATCTCAAGTCATGACGAGATGTTTTCAACATCTGTCTTTAATTAGGTTTTAAAAATCAACTCATATTGCGAGAAGTGAGTTGAGCCTCAAGACACGTTGAGGTACTTTTAATTTATGTTTCAAAAATCAGCTCATATTGCGAGAGGTGAGCTGAGCCTCAAGACACGTTGAGGTGCTTTTTCTTTTTCAAAATCAACTCATATTGCGAGAGGTGAGTTGAGCTCGTTTAATTTCTGTTTTTAATTTATGTTTCTTAAAGTCAGCTCATGTTGCGAGAGGTGAGTTGATCTTTTTCATTTTCTGCTTTTCAAGATTCAACTCATATTGCGAGAAGTGAGTTGATCTTTTTCATTTTCTGCTTTTTAATTTCTGTTCATTCAACTCATATTGCGAGAGGTGAGTTGATCTTTTTCTATTTCTGCCTTTTAATTTCAGTTTTTAATCAACTCATATTGCGAGAAGTGAGTTGATTTCTTTTAATTTTAGTTTTTAACTTATGTTTTCAATCAACTCATATTGCGAGAAGTGAGTTGAGCTCTTTCAATATTTAGTCTTTAATTCATGTTTCAGAATCAACTCATATTGCGAGAAATGAGTTGAGCTTTTAATTCAGTTTTTATTTTCTGCTTTTCAAAAGTCAACTCATGTTACAGAGATGAGTTGAGCTTCTCAATTTCTATCTTAATTTCTGTTTCTCAAAGGTTAACTCATATCGCGAGAGGTGAGTTAAGCCTCGGACCTCATGTCCAGATATTTTCAAACTCTACTCTTTAAAAAGTCAACTCATATTGCGAGAAGTGAGTTGAGCCTCGATTGGCACACTGAGGTACTTGCAATTTATGCTTCAAAATTTGACCCATATTGCGAGAATGCGCAGGTCGAGTAATTTTTGACTTCGTCTCAATAAAGGATGAAGATTGGAGCTGATTGAAGACATCAGATTTTGCCTCTCTAAAGTTGCAACGAAGCTGATGGAAGATACCAGATTTTGCCTCTTGGAAGTTGCAAGAGAGCTAATCAATGACATAGATCTTACATCCCCAGTGAAGTCACAGTAGAACAAATTGAAGTCACAAGTTTCATCCTCCTGAAGTTAGCAGAACAATTTGAAGATATCAAGACCTCGTTTCTGAAGTTGTGGCGGATCGAACCAAAGCTACAAAATGCGGTGGACTGGAAAGAGACTATCTGAACCAGAGTACCAAAGAAGTCAAAGATTCGGTGAGACTGGGCAAAATTGGCCTTTCATTATATCTTTGCCCTATTCCCGTTGCACGACAATGAGCAAAGAGGGGCAGCTGTTATAGCCCAATTTTGCATACAGAAATAAACCCAAATGAATAAGTCCAAAGTCCCAGTCCATTTTACAAAATTAAAAGCCAAAAGCCCAATTACAAATGTCCATCTACCCGTTTTAAACTACCCAAACCCGTGACCCACTAAGCCCAATATCCAGGAAACCCTAACCCATTACAAGTTAACCTAAACTTAGCAGAAACCCTAGCAGCCTCTGCCCACTTGGCCTCTGCCCCTGACTCAGCAGCTTCACCGCCTCTGTCACGTCCCAGCACCGCCCTAGGCCTCTGCAGCACCGCCCACTGTACCTGCATACATTAAACACGAAAGGACAGAAAGCAATAGAGGAAATGATTACAAAAACAATTTGTAAAGAAATCAAAGGCTATAAAAGCCGAATGATTTTCCATTGTAAAGGGTTCGGATTTTGCTTTCAACAAAAACAGAAAGCAATACATTGTAATCTTGGTTTTTAGAATTCAAAATATAAAACAAAAGATCAGCAATATCTATTCTATCTCAACGAAGGGATACCCCCAAATCAGAAAACCGAAACAGAGGTAAAGTTCTTTCATTTTTTTTATTTTTTCTTTATAAACAGTACTAAAATATATACATATACACACTTAAAAATAGACAAAAATAACGTAATATAAAAAAGGAAAAAAAATTGGAAATTTTACCTTTTCCCGGCCACCAGAACGGTGGCCGGAACGGCGGCGATCGGCGGTCTGCGGCGGTCCGATCATCGGCCGGTGATCGGCCGGTGACCGAACGTTGACCGGTCCGGTGACCGGAGCTCCCCGGAGACCCCCCTCTTTCCTTCCCCCTCTCCCCTCTTCCCCTTCTCTTTTTTTTTTTCTCTCCGGGTAACAAATGAATCAAAAAACAAAAAAACTCACCTTTTATAGTAACCGACCTAGGTCGAGTCGACCCGACCCAGGTCCACCTAGGATCCGCGCGTTCTTACGTCACATGGGATATTTGCGCGATCGGTCCTTCCGTTTCTTCTTCAATTTACAATCAAGTTCTTCAAATTGCAATTCGGCCCGAAAATTCGTTTTGTTTTCCAATTAACCCCCAAACCGCTACGCTGCGTTTTAAACCCTGGGGTAAATTTCTGTTTTGGTCCCCTTAAACTTAACCCGTGTTCTAATCAGTCCTTTTTACTTGTTTTATTTTAAAATCTGGCCCGAACTTTTAATTCTGCTTCCAATTTCATCTTTCTACCGTTTATTTTTGAGTTTTATTATTATTATTATTATTAATTTCATTATTATTATTATTACTATTATTATTATTATTATTATCATCATATAATTGTTATTATTTTATTTGGTTGTTATTATTATATATTATTATATATATACATTATTAATATTATTTATTCCTATTATTATTAGAATTATTATATTTATATGCATACATATAGTATAATATTTTTTTTATAATAATATTATTTGCATTTGTTTTAAAGCTCTAATTACTTTGTATTTATTATTATTATATTTTATTTAGTATTATTCGTTATACTTGTTATTATTTTTATTATTTTACGTTATTACTGTTATATTCTATTATTTTCATTATTATTAAATTTATAGTTTATCAATGTTTTACTATTAGTATTATTAACCCCTATATATATATATATTATTTTATGTACCTGTTTTTAGTTTCGATGCTATCATCGTATATATTTTTAAGTGTTTTATTTTACGTAGTTCCATTATTATATTTCTTTATATATATATATATACACTCACGTATGTACTTTGTCACTATTATCGTATACTTTTTTATTATTTTTATATTATCTTATGTGTTTATTCTTGATACTATCATATACATATATATATAAATATACACATATATATATATATCCTTGTATTACATTTTTAACGTCATAACCCTATATACGTATATTATTTTTTTCTATATATTACGTATATTCGTACATACTATTATTATTAGTTATTTTTATGTTATTTCTTCTATATACTATTATTATGCGTACTTTTCTTAAACCTAGCATTATATGTTCTATATATGTTTGTTATTATTTCATACTTTGTATTACCATTATTATTATACCATATGCATTATTATAATCATTATTATTACACATACATTGTTATATGTTTTATTCATCTCGCGTATTTTTCACCTTTATCATCATTTGTTTTTAACATAGCATATTGTTTCACATTTTATTTCTTCGTCGACATTATTTGTTTATAATCTTTAAAGTTTTAATAAACAAAGGCAATATACCTGTAGCGACGTAAAAATCTTAGCTTTGTAGCTTTGGTCGCTGATTGTGGCGATTCATTGGAGATTTGAAATCTGAATTTTATTAAAATAAGGGAGTCGCCACCGATCCTTTTTCTAGGTGTGATCGGACACCTTTAACAAAAATTTATTTTCGGGTAAAAGAAGGCTGAGTTTAGGTCCGCGTTAGAAATCAGAGAAAAATAGGGTCCGGGAGTCGGTTACGCGCGGGGAAGGTATTAGCACCCCCGCGACGCCCAAAATTGGTATCCTATTAAACATGTGTTGTCTAATTTTTCAAAAATACAAGTTCAACTCAAAATTTAGTTGTAATCCGATCGGGATTCGAGCATTTTAAGGTTTTTTCTTTGAGCAGGATATCCCGCTTTTAACACGAGCCATCCGTGGTTCACCCAACATAGCGATGAAATCACTGGCTTAAGCGTCAAAATCGGTATATTGCCTTGTTTATTAAAATAATTAAAAACGTGGAAAATATTAACATGGGATATAAGAGTATTAGAATGACAATAATAATGGTAAAAGAAAATAAAAACAAGTTATGTATTCAAAAATAAAACAAAATAATATATATTTGGTAATAATAATATAAAGTAATAATAGGTACAGGAATATATATATATATATATATATATATGTGTGTGTGTAAAGGTATATAAGTTAATAATGACATCAATAATAGTAATGATAATAATAATAATAATAATAATGATAATAACAACAACAATAACAAGATGATATGTTAGAAACATAATGAGAATAGTAATGTATTAATAGTGAAAATCATAATAGGCGTATGAAAATAATATTAAACATAAAAACGAATATATAAACATATAATAACAAGCAAGATGAAAATATATGTTAAGGTACTAATAACACTATATATTTACATATACATATATGCATATGTTAAAATATGTACATAATATTGTGGAGGAAGATAGTAAAAATATAATATGCACATGGGATAACAAAATATATGAATAAGTATATATATATATATATATATGTACATAAAACACATAGAAAGTATAATTTTAAAAATATATAAGCATAATTTATAAAATACGTACATATTATAGTATTTAAATATATAAATAAAATAATGTTAAAAATATGGTATATACATTCTTGATGTGATATTTGAAATATATGTGATATAGCATTAGGCACGCATATACGTTAATATACATAAATATATAAATATGTATATATATATATATATAACTAATAGTATTAAGTATTGTATACATACTATATAATATTAAAATATACACATAATATATGAAAGTACATAGTATAAAATATATACATATGCGTAATATAGAACTTTAAAACATACAATAATATATATATATATATTAAAAGAATGCATAATAATAATAAGAATATAAAAAAACATATTAACAATACTATGTAATATATATGAAGTGAAAATAATACCAATATTAATAGATAACGAATATAATAATGATAGTAAGTAAGTATAATAATATAAGTAACATTGAAATTAAAAGAAAATAACGAAAAACAGTGAAAAAGGGGATGAAATTAAATTAAAGGTGAAACTTTGGGGGGCGAATTCGAAATTAAAAACAAGAGGGGAGGATCTATTAGAACACGGGTTAGACTTAAGGGGACTAAAAACACAATTTTCCCGATTATTTAAAACGGAGCGTTTAAATCAGGGCCTGATTGAGAACGGGCATAAATTTTGGGGCCAATTTAAAATATTTAGAAACTTAATTGCTAGAAGCTGAAAAAGCGGAAGGGCTGATTCAGTAAATAACCCATTTGGGTTTAAAAACACGCGGATCCTATTGGGTCGGGTCGGGCCGACCCGACCCGGGTAAACTAGTATAAAAGTTAATTTTTTTTGAAAAAAAATCATTTGCAACCTGGAAAGAAAAAAAAAAGAAGGGAAAGGAAGAGAGAGGGGAGAGGGAAGAGAGAGGGAGAAGGCTCCGGGAGATTCCCGGTCGCCGGACGGTCACCGGCCGGTCGCCGGACCGTCGTCGGCCGCCGTCGCCGGCCACCGTACACGGTGGCCGGAATTTCGAAAAGAGGTAAAATTTTCTCTTTTTTTATTTTTTTTTTCTATTTTTTATTACTTTTTTTTTTATGAAATAGATATGTATAAGAAAAGATCACCTTATTTCGATTCTGTTTGCCGATGTTGCTTCCGATTTGGGGGGTATCCCTTTGCTGTAATAGGATAGAAATTGTTCTCTTGGTTTTTGAATCTCCGATTTTGAGTTTAAAGCTTTAATTTTTATTCAACAATGTCGACCCCCTTCATTTGTTTGTACATTCGGCTTTTATAGCCTGATTTCAATACATTTTTTAATATTTGCTGTCATTTCTACTTAAATCCTTGCAGGTACCACTTGTGTGCAAGGGCGGTGGCGTGGCTCGGAAGGGCGGTGGCCGCAGGTGTTGTCAGAGGTGGTCAGTGCAAGTGGTTGGCAGAGGCTGAGTCAGTGGCATGCAAGTGGGGCTAGGGTTCTGCTGTTAAGTGTAATCGGGTGTAGGGTTTGGTTAGGGGGTTAGCTTGGACTTGTAACGGGTTAATGGGTAGCTGGGTTATTGGGCTGCTGGTATTTGTTTTAGGTAGGTCCAATTGGGTTTTGGATTGGGTAATTGGGCTGTCCGGGTCTAATGGGATAAATTTGTGCATGGGTTTAGGTTAATTTGTAATTAAATGGTTTAATTTGATAGGCCAAAATTGGCTTATGACAGCTGCCCCTCTTTGCTCATTATCGTGTAACGGTAATAGAGCAAAGACATAAAGAAATGCCAATTTTGCCTGGTCTTGCCAAATCTTGACTTATCTGGTGCTCCTCTAGTTCAGGTAGTCACTTTCAAGTCCACCGCTTCTTGTAGTTTTGGTTTAATTCATCGTGGCTTTGAAGCTATGACTTGTAGCCTCGATCCGTCGCCTCTTCAGGGATATAAAATTCATCGTGATCTGGTCTTCTGCTCCACCGCAACTTCAGGGATGAGATCTTGGTATCTTCAATCTGCTCCGCTATAACTTCAAGAATGTGAAACTTGTAACTTTAACCTACTCCACTGCAACTTCAGGGAGACAAAATATGATTCTTCGATCAGCTCTAATCTTTATTCTTTATTGAGGAACAAACATCGAAACTAGCCCAGCCTGCGAACTCACACAAAATGGGTTAATTCTTTTGGATCATTAAAAGTGCCTTAGTGTGTGACTTGAGACTCAACTCACCTCTCGCAATATGAGTTGGTCTTTTCGAAAACAGAAATTGAAAGCAGAAATTGAAAAAGATCAACTTACCTCTCGCAATATGAGTTGAATGAACAGAAATTAAAAAGGTAGAAATTGAAAAAGATCAACTCACCTCTCGCAATATGAGTTGAATAAACATAAATTTAAAAAGCAGAAATTGAAAAAGATCAACTCACCTCTCGCAATATGAGTTGAATAAACATAAATTTAAAAAGCAGAAATTGAAAAAGATCAACTCACCTCTCGCAATATGAGTTGAACAAACATAAATTTAAAAAGCAGAAATTGAAAGAGATCAACTCACCTCTCGCAATATGAGTTGAACAAACAGAAATTAAAAAGCAGAAATTGAAAAAGATCAACTCACCTCTCGCAATATGAGTTGAATGAACAGAAATTAAAAAGCAGAAATTGAAAAAGATCAACTCACCTCTCGCAATATGAGTTGAATAAACATAAATTTAAAAAGCAAAAATTGAAAAAGATCAACTCACCTCTCGCAATATGAGTTGAATGAACAGAAATTAAAAAGCAGAAATTGAAAAAGATCAACTCACCTCTCGCAATATGAGTTGAATAAACATAAATTTAAAAAGCAGAAATTGAAAAAGATCAACTCACCTCTCGCAATATGAGTTGAATGAACAGAAAGTAAAAAGTAGAAATTGAAAAAGATCAACTCACCTCTCGCAATATGAGTTGAATGAACAGAAATTAAACAGCAGAAATTGAAAAAAGATCAACTCACCTCTCGCCATATGAGTTGATTAAAAACTGAAACTGAAAACAGAAATTGAAAATACCTCAGCGTGTCCTAAGGCTCAACTCACCTCTCGCAATATGAGTTGATTTTGAAATTAAAGATACCTCAACGTGTCTTGAGGCTCAGCTCACCTCTCGCAATATGAGCTGATTTTGAAACATAAATTAAAGACAGATGTTGAAAACATCTCGTCGTGACTTGAGATTTGACTCACCTCTCGCAATATGAGTCAATAACAGAAATTAAAAATACCTCAACGTGTCTTGAGGCTCAACTCACCTCTCGCAATATGAGCTGATTTTGAGACATAAATTAAAAGTACCTCAACGTGTCTTGAGGCTCAGCTCACTTCTCGCAATATGAGCTGATTTTGAAACATAAATTTAAAAACAGAAATTAAAAGCTCAACTCACCTCTCGCAATATGAGTTGATTTTGGAACATAAATTTAAAAGTACCTCGGAATACCATATCATCTGGTGGAGCTCAGGTGTCCTTTCCTTGATTCAGTAGAGTCATCATTAAAACCTCTTGTTCTGCTGAAATACCTGTATATGTCATACATGATGTTATCATGATATCCACATGTTTGTCTTAAATGCCTGTATACCTACATGATTATGCTATGCGCTCTAGGCATGTTTGTCATATGTTCCCTTTCGTCACGATTTTTAAAGACCTGTGCTCGTTATTTCGACTCTAGTTCTCTTCAGGGCTTATACCCGTCCTCAAGCCGTATGAGCAACTTGCGTTTTTCTGATATCACTCTTTTGCCCCTGGTTGAACGTTTGTCCCTGCTTTGAGGCTCTTATACTTGTCGAATTCTCATCCAGGTGATGCTCAACATTTCTTTTGTCTGGAGTAAGTCATCTCAAAATGCTCTAAATCTTCAGCGCACGAACTCTTCCACATTTCATAATCAATAATCTTTTCGAGCTTGGCTTCTCGCGTAGAAGGTTTCGAACTGCTGAAAATGCTTCAAACACTTGCTGTTTGATTCACTGCTCAAATCGTCTTACTCATTGGGCCTAGATCTGCTTCATTAGGACGCCCTTTCAGGTTTTTATCCTAATCTTTTTGTTTACCAAGATGCCCTTTTCAGGTTTTCTTCTTGATCTTCTTCTCCTTTTTCATCTCAGGATGCTCTATTGCTTGGCTGGTATTTCAACCCAAAACTCGAGGAAACAATTGTGTTTTACTCAACCAGCTTGCCCCACTATGACTTCAGGGTCCCTTCCATTGTATCTCAACGGTATAGGATCTGTAATTTGTTCCATCAATTGACCCCCCTTCGGGTGACCCGATCAGATGCTTATGGGTGCAGAGTATCATTTTCCAGAGAATGATTCGCTTTCATACTTAGGTTGACATTGCTTGTTTTCATCGAGATTATCACCAACGCGATATCTTGTCTTTGTTCAACTAATATCTTTGACAGAAAATCCGAAGAGATAAACTCAATTTAAGTTTAACTTTTCCCAATCTTTATACTTGGTGAGCTCTTAAACGACAGTCCTGTTTCAGGTTCCCATACTGTTCGGAAGCTTTTCAGAGTAATACGCAAAACTCTTTTTATGAAAGTATTATTAGTCCACCAATCGTTATTTCAATATGATATGCTTGAAGGAAGAATCATGTCTAGTGAACAATAAAGAGATTGATTGGAAGCACAACTCGAAACAAACAGGGATCAAGAATGACACTTTTTTGAAATAAACAAGATAATCGAAGGAAACAAATTCAAAATGGATAGGATGGAAACTAGGTGCCCCAGATATCGCAGCCTGAGCTTTTCTGTTCGAACTTCTTGAGGACCATTTTGAGCTCAATATGTGTTTAGGGGATCTGGATTACTTCGTTGATGCCCCAAGATGTAGCATACTTCTCCATTGTTAATTCAAGCACAGCAAGACTACTGTATGCCCCACTCTTAATCAAAATTTGAGCTGCCCTTTTCGGGTTTTCAACTCAAATCCCCTTTGTACTCAAAGCGCCCTTTGCGGGTTTTCGCCTTGGCCTCTCCTTTTTCTTTTTTCTTTTCTGATTAATTTTCTTCTTCTCTTCTTTCTTTTCTTTCTTTCTTTTCTCTCTCTTTTTTTTTTATTTTCGATCTCAAGGTGCCCTTTTTCCTTTAAAGCTCCTTTTGTAGGATCATTTTCAATATCAGCTCCCGTAATAAAAATCTCTTAGGCGAACCTTTTCATCGTAAACTTGCATTATCTGATCGCGACAGATTGCTCTTAACTTTTCTTCTTCAATTTGATTGATCATATCGGGATTGAATCGATTTCGCTTTATCAAGATTCAGCTCTGATAAGACTCGGAAGAAAGCATCTCAACTTCAATGGGCAAGACTAGTGAGAAATGTGTTGCCCCAGCGAAGGTTCTGGCCGACGTTTGGCAAGTAAAGAGGGTAAATGGTAACTTCTCCACACCAACCATTACAAGTCTCAGTCATCTCTCAAAATCCTTTTGGATGGCTTTGGGTTGCCTTTGTTGCACTGATGTTGTGTCTGATCTTTGAATAGACCGTGAATTGCCATTTTTAGATTCAGATTTGAATTTGGATTTCAAATTTGAACTTGGATTCGGATTTGAATTTGGATTTGGATCTGGATCTGTATTCGAATTTGAATTTGGATTTGCCTTTGAATTTGAATTTGATGACTGTGTACCTTGTAACTTTGGCATATGAAGTGACCTTAACCCCTTAATAATGATCTGATGTCGACGACCTTGCCCCTGTAACAATCATGCCTCATATAGAGAGTCCGTGAAGAAACAAAGGAGGCATATACGTCTTGCCTTATTTCTGCGGCGAGCTAGGCTCTGATCTCTTTCGCAAGCTCGCAATGTCGATTAACCCCTTGTAAGCTAGGATGTGTCTTTTCGTCTCGTTCTACTATCCTTAACAAATCGAAAGCTAAGTACAATCTCTGTCATCTTCAAAGTCTTGCGATCCCTCTGAACACATATCTTACTAAAAAGGGAGTTAGTAACAGTGTTGCTCGTGACATTGATATCTGGGCACCTATTGCAGGTACAAAGACGAGTTTTGAAGAAAAAGTAATTCTGAGAAGATTATTTACATGGTATGATAGTAAATAAAGGATGAAAGGATATATGAATGACAGTCCAAGAACAAAGGAACCTATACATAAACAGAATAAAAAAGAATATTTGTTCAAAAAGATGCATTTCATTGAAATAAAGATTCTGGACAGATGCCTATTTCACAAAAGGGCCCTTATTGCCCCTAGGCCTGAGACAATGAGCATGTTCTGAGCATTACTCTAAATAAGTTCTAAAATGTAGGTCTATTCCACAGTCCCATTGTTCAAAATACTCTCAAGTATGTAAGGGCAATTGCCTGGAACATTTCATTTCTCCATCACTGCATTCACATTCCCTTTAGCATGGTCAGAGAATGGATTCTCGGTCGCATTGCTAGCATTATCAAATCGCAGAATGCCCGTATCAATGAGTCCTTGAACCTGCTTTTTAAAGGCGAGGCAGTTTTCCGTGGAATGTCCTTGATTCCCAGCATGGTACGCACAGCTAGCATTCGGGTCGTACCATTTTGGGTACGGAGGTTTCAAGGGTGCCATGTAATGAGGAGATATCAATTGTTTTTCCAAAAGCTTGGGGTACAGTTCCCCGTAAGATACAGGAATAGGAGTGAATTGGGGTTTCTCAGGGTTGGATCTTGCAGGCCTTTGCTCATTTTGGGGTTGGCCCTGGACGGGTGCGGTATTCTGTGGGAATGTGGCGACCGGCCTTTGATGACTTACGGCGTAGATGGGATAGGAATGGTAAGGATGTGGTGTTTGGTAGTAAGGGGTCTGAAGTGGGTAATAGAAATCTGGAGGTGGATAATTCCGAGGCCGGGATTGGTTTGGATACGGGCTAGGGGTATAACGGTTGCCAGTTCCCACCATGTAGGCTTCTGGCTCTTTCCTCCTCATGGGTACTGCCCTCTTTGGACTTTCTGGACCTTCCATCTTTCCACTCTTAATGGCATTTTCAATAAGCTCGCCGGATATGACAATATCTGCAAAGTCTTTTGTGGCACTTCCCACTAGTTTGTCATAGAATAGTGTCTTTAAGGTGTTGATAAAAAGGACGGCTATCTCAGTTTTTGTTAGTGGAGGCTCCACTTGTGCCGAGACGTCCCTCCATCTCTGCGCATACTGTCTAAAAGATTCGGTCGGCTTTTTCTCCATTATCTGCAATGTCATACGATCGGGCACCATGTCTGACACGTGCTTATACTGCCCGCAAAATGCTGACGCTAGGTCTTTCCATGTTCGGATCTTCTCTCTACTAAGTTGATTGTACCAGCGAAGAGCTGATCCAGTCAAGCTATCTTGGAAGCAATGTATGAGCAGCTTATCTTCGTTCACAAAGCCGGTCATCTTTCGGCAAAACATTACAAGATGCGCTTTTGGGCACCTCGTCCCATCATACTTTTCAAAATCCGGTACTTTGAATTTTGGTGGCAAAACTAGGTCGGGTACCAAACTAAGCTCTTTGGCACTTAACCCAGAGAAGGCTTCAGTACCTTCTATTGTCCTGAGCCTTTCTTCTAAACTCCTATATTTATCCTGAACCTCATGATCTTCTATTCTTAACCTGAAAACTTCTACCGGATCATCCAAATCTGGAACGGGTGGATTAGCAGGAGTGACTTCAGGATTTGACACAAAAATTCCCTGTCCTAACTGGACATGTGGCACGGGTCGATGTTCCAAGCTTGGAGATTCCCTTTGTATGTACCCTCCTTTTGTTGCATGGGCATGCGGTGGGGTGAATCCTGGTGGATAGAGCAGGTCTTGTTCGTGATTAACTCTTGATCGAGATTCCTCAACGTCAGGACTTTGCATGGGCTCTTTTCCTTTTACCAGAGCTGACATCATTTCCATCATTTTAGCCATTTGGTCTTTTTGTTCTAGAGATTCCTCTCGGGACCTCGCCATCAAATCTCTTATTTCTTGCTGTGATTTGGCCAGTCGCTCTTGTAATTCCCTTTGGATTCTTTCCATCCTCTCAATTCTTTCATTAAATTCGGCCTCCATTACTCTCGTTTGTCGGCGCGTCCTATACGAGTGATGTGGTTCCAGCCTTTATCTTATCGTAACTGCGAATTTGTGTAACTTTAACCTTAGCGAATGATTATGAGATATGCCATGAATGAATGAGTGAACGAATGAGTGAATGAATGAATAAATGTTCAATGAATGTTAGTCATGAATGCAAAAATTTGGTGTTGATTTCAAGATAGCCCCTATTTAGGCATTTCTTTAATCAAAAGAGTCTATTACGCAATGTTTCGGTCACTTGGGTAATTGACTCCTCCATCAGAAACCCATTTTTGGCAACCAATCTCTAATCAACATCTTTCTAACAGGATGCCTATGATGCATGATGAAAAATAAAATGAAGACAAGCAACTTTAGTTAGTTCAACAAATATGAACAGAGGAAAACTTGTGGAAAATCTAACAAATTGAGCTACTTGATCAAATTTATTAAACCAACTCGATCCCCTTGCATAAAAAGTGAAAGTGCTGAAGGTAAGAGGCGTCTCTCCCGTGTACTTATTTCGGTGATTATTAACAGACGGAGGTTCGGCATGGCTCTAGTTAGGGGGCTCATATGGTTTACTATATGCGGTTTTGGTTCTAGATAGGTACTCGAATTGTCTGTACTGTCATCTACTAAGATTAATACAGAGCTTCGGTCATGGCCCATCATGGGCTCACGAGTTCAATTCGAGGGATTACATTTACTTATGCCTATGCGGAGGGACAAGTTAACTCACGAAAGCATAAGTCATATGTAACCCGAAAGTATTCACTAGCCTGTGCGGAGGGACGAGTTAACTCACGAAGGCATAGCGTTTACTTTCACTTAAGTGGACGGAGCCCGGGTATGGTGCTCATGTCATGCTAAATGCAAGTGCATGGTGTGTGGGGAGAAACTCGCAAACCTTTCGTTTTATTTTGCAAACTAAACTAGAATTGTAAAAACTTAGAGCTTAAAAACAAAAAAATAAAACAAGTCAACAAAATATTTACAATAGATGCAAATGCATGATTTTTTTTTTAAAAAATGAAATTTTCGGATCACGACTAAATATTTACTTGAACAAGGAATTTTGAAGATTTCGACAACGCGCGTTTAATTCGACTCGACTCTCGAAAATGCTGGTCCCCAGTGGAGTCGCCAGCTGTAGCGACGTAAAAATCTTAGCTTTGTAGCTTTGGTCGCTAATTGTGGCGATTCATTGGAGATTTGAAATCTGAATTTTATTAAAATAAGGGAGTCGCCACCGATCCTTTTTCTAGGTGTGATCGGACACCTTTAACAAAAATTTATTTTCGGGTAAAAGAAGGCTGAGTTTAGGTCCGCGTTAGAAATCAGAGAAAAATAGGGTCCGGGAGTCGGTTACGCGCGGGGAAGGTATTAGCACCCCTGCGACGCCCAAAATTGGTATCCTATTAAACATGTGTTGTCTAATTTTTCAAAAATACAAGTTCAACTCAAAATTTAGTTGTGATCCGATCGGGATTCGAGCATTTTAAGGTTTTTTCTTTGAGCAGGATATCCCGCTTTTAACACGAGCCATCCGTGGTTCACCCAACATAGCGATGAAATCACTGGCTTAAGCGTCAAAATCGGTATATTGCCTTGTTTATTAAAATAATTAAAAACGTGGAAAATATTAACATGGGATATAAGAGTATTAGAATGACAATAATAATGGTAAAAGAAAATAAAAACAAGTTATGTATTCAAAAATAAAACAAAATAATATATATTTGGTAATAATAATATAAAGTAATAATAGGTACAGGAATATATATATATATATATATATATATATATGTGTGTGTGTAAAGGTATATAAGTTAATAATGACATCAATAATAGTAATGATAATAATAATAATAATAATAATGATAATAACAACAACAATAACAAGATGATATGTTAGAAACATAATGAGAATAGTAATGTATTAATAGTGAAAATCATAATAGGCGTATGAAAATAATATTAAACATAAAAACGAATATATAAACATATAATAACAAGCAAGATGAAAATATATGTTAAGGTACTAATAACACTATATATTTACATATACATATATGCATATGTTAAAATATGTACATAATATTGTGGAGGAAGATAGTAAAAATATAATATGCACATGGGATAACAAAATATATGAATAAGTATATATATATATATATGTACATAATACACATAGAAAGTATAATTTTAAAAATATATAAGCATAATTTATAAAATACGTACATATTATAGTATTTAAATATATAAATAAAATAATGTTAAAAATATGGTATATACATTCTTGATGTGATATTTGAAATATATGTGATATAGCATTAGGCACGCATATACGTTAATATACATAAATATATAAATATGTATATATATATATATATAACTAATAGTATTAAGTATTGTATACATACTATATAATATTAAAATATACACATAATATATGAAAGTACATAGTATAAAATATATACATATGCGTAATATAGAACTTTAAAACATACAATAATATATATATATATTAAAAGAATGCATAATAATAATAAGAATATAAAAAAACATATTAACAATACTATGTAATATATATGAAGTGAAAATAATACCAATATTAATAGATAACGAATATAATAATGATAGTAAGTAAGTATAATAATATAAGTAACATTGAAATTAAAAGAAAATAACGAAAAACAGTGAAAAAGGGGATGAAATTAAATTAAAGGTGAAACTTTGGGGGGCGAATTCGAAATTAAAAACAAGAGGGGAGGATCTATTAGAACACGGGTTAGACTTAAGGGGACCAAAAACACAATTTTCCCGATTATTTAAAACGGAGCGTTTAAATCAGGGCCTGATTGAGAACGGGCATAAATTTTGGGGCCAATTTAAAATATTTAGAAACTTAATTGCTAGAAGCTGAAAAAGCGGAAGGGCTGATTCAGTAAATAACCCATTTGGGTTTAAAAACACGCGGATCCTATTGGGTCGGGTCGGGCCGACCCGACCCGGGTAAACTAGTATAAAAGTTAATTTTTTTTGAAAAAAAATCATTTGCAACCTGGAAAGAAAAAAAAAAGAAGGGAAAGGAAGAGAGAGGGGAGAGGGAAGAGAGAGGGAGAAGGCTCCGGGAGATTCCCGATCGCCGGACCGTCGTCGGCCGCCGTCGCCGGCCACCGTACACGGTGGCCGGAATTTCGAAAAGAGGTAAAATTTTCTCTTTTTTTATTTTTTTTCTATTTTTTATTACTTTTTTTTATGAAATAGATATGTATAAGAAAAGATCACCTTATTTCGATTCTGTTTGCCGATGTTGCTTCCAATTTGGGGGGTATCCCTTTGCTGTAATAGGATAGAAATTGTTCTCTTGGTTTTTGAATCTCCGATTTTGAGTTTAAAGCTTTAATTTTTATTCAACAATGTCGACCCCCTTCATTTGTTTGTACATTCGGCTTTTATAGCCTGATTTCAATACATTTTTTAATATTTGCTGTCATTTCTACTTAAATCCTTGCAGGTACCACTTGTGTGCAAGGGCGGTGGCGTGGCTCGGAAGGGCGGTGGCCGCAGGTGTTGTCAGAGGTGGTCAGTGCAAGTGGTTGGCAGAGGCTGAGTCAGTGGCATGCAAGTGGGGCTAGGGTTCTGCTGTTAAGTGTAATCGGGTTTAGGGTTTGGTTAGGGGGTTAGCTTGGACTTGTAACGGGTTAATGGGTAGCTGGGTTATTGGGTTGCTGGTATTTGTTTTAGGTAGGTCCAATTGGGTTTTGGATTGGGTAATTGGGCTGTCCGGGTCTAATGGGATAAATTTGTGCATGGGTTTAGGTTAATTTGTAATTAAATGGTTTAATTTGATAGGCCAAAATTGGCTTATGACAATACCGATTTTAACATTAAGCCGGTGATTTCATCGCTATGTTGGGTGAATCACGGATGGCTCGTGTTAAAAGCGGGATATCCTTCTCAAAATCCCAAAAACGCTCGTATCTCGATCGGATCACGACTAAATTTTAAATTGAACTTGTACTTTTGAAAATTGAGACAACGTACATTTGAAAGATACCAATTTTGGGCGTCGCGGGGATGCTAATACCTTCCCCGCGCGTAACTGACTCCCGAACCCTCTTTTTCTCTAAATTTTGACGTAGACCTAAATCGAGCCTTCCTTTTACACAAAAACGAATTTTTCTGCCAGAAAGAGGTTTTATTAGGTGCCCGATCACACCTAAGAAAAAGGATAGGTGGCGACTCCTTTGCTTTCATAAAATTAAAATTCGTTTTCAAGATCTTAAATCGCCACAATTAGCGACCAAGCTAAAAGCTAAAATTTTTTCGTCGCTACAGCTAAAATTTTTTCGTCGCTACACTTGATAAAGTGAGAAACAATGTGATTGTCCGTAAACGGTCAAAGGAAACACAACTAGGAAAAAGAGATTGTCTAATTGAAAGATATATATTAGAATTAGGGAATTACACTTGCGCTAACGCGGCACAGAATAACCTTCGGAAGTTAAAGGCAATGTAGGATCAATAGAGTAACGTAGCCAAGCATTGGTGCTACGAACACAAAGATGATTGAAATGGGAAGTACTGATGGACACTTACACCATCACAACATTTCCTTCTCATATGAGGATGGTTACCCTACGGACGGTAAGGGTATTGGAAGGAAAGTAATTGACAGAGTGCAGGAGGCCCGTGAAAATGAGTTGATTGGAAGGAATTTTGCCTAAAATGGTGAAAAAGCTTATAGGATCGCTACCGAACGACAAGCTTGAGTCTACCGCGGCATTTTAAAATGGCACACACTTGGAAATGCAAACCCTGATGGCTTGGACAGCCCAAATGGCCATGGAAGAAAGAGATCAAAGAAGATCGTACTGTTCATGGACCTTCAAAATGGAGATTAGCTATGCTGCGAAGATATGAGCATTTCAAAATATTCTGAGTGAGCAGGAATCTGAAGACTCGAAGGAAGCACTGAAAGTGTTGGATACCTTTTTAAAGGCAGTGTGCTGCGAAGTAAGGACGCTTATTTGTTTACCAATCTTTTCAAAAGATAAGCAAGATAACTTCACAAATATTGGAGGAGGTGTCCTTGGTTATAGGGATTACCTCTCGGGTGAAGACATAGCTTAAATTGAGCACATTAAGCACCAATGTGAACTACAATCCGATTTTGGTCAAGAGTTTGCTTTGTTGTTAAGACTTTGAACTTAAGGGCAAACGCATATTGGTAGCCCGTTTTGTGTAAAGAACCTTGTTTTCCAAAATAAAGTTCTCTAAAAGAAACTGAATTGAGATCGATACCTTTTTTGCATTCATACATTTGCATTACATCGCATCGTTATGGAAAAGAGGTGTTGATTCATATTCGATTCCTAAATAGGGGAGTTCATCATAAGGGGACGAATTTCTTGATAAAATGGATTATAATGCGGTTGCCCATGTATGGTCCAAGTGAGCACGATGGAAGAAGGATGATAGCTCACAAAGGAACGCAAGGTTTTACCCGAAAGATTCAAATTGATGAAGACTATGCGGGAGCCGTCACTTTTCTACTTTCCTAAAGGAGCAAGCGAGCATCGCGAGGGAGAGTGAACAACGAGGCCCAGACCAAACAAAAAGGCGCTGATAAAGATACCTTTGGCAAATTTAAGAGAGTCAACCATAGTATTCAGACATGAAGAGAAAGATCGGCATCTTCGCTTGGACTATGAGGGCAAGATCGCATATGTGATCCATTTTATGTGAAGAAATCTGTTCCCTAGAAAAAGCCCTTTTAATGGAACTGACTATAAGGTCGACGCTTCCTTTCTTGCATTCATTTACATCTGCATTTCATGCATTTGCATTGCATCATTTGCATTGCATTATTTACATCGCATTATTTGCATCAGATTTTTACAAAACGACCCTAATTAGATAAAATTATCTCAGTTGACCTAAGAGCCATGGAACGAAGGTTAGAACGGATAGAGCATAGGCAAATACAGATGCAAGAGCAGTTATTTAGAATTCAGCAGGATATGCAGAACCAGATGGTAGAGCTCCAAAGACAGATGATTAGCCAGCTTAAACAGATATTAGCCGAAGGGCTTGAAAAGAGGAAAGACCTAGAGGACAACAGCGAGGATGATAATGAAGACATCGTGTATTCTTCGAGTTTCACTCCAGTAAGCGTCCAGGCTCAACTAGATGAGCATATGCGAGGGATATCCGTTACTACCAAACCCCAACCGCATCAGACTGGGATGTCAGCACCAGCAACCTTTTCAGTGGGCTCAGGTCTCCATCTGGGAGGCAATTCGGACAATTTTATTGTCACTGAAGAAACAAAGAAGGCCAGTATAGTGCATCCGAAACAGGGCGAAGGTTTTAAAAAGCGAGAGTGGAGTCCCCGAGGTAGTACTTCGAAGGCAATGAAACTGATTACCATAGGTCAGCCGGGAATAACAATTACTAGCCATCAGGTTCCCCAAAAGCAAGAATCCAATCCAAGGCCAAGTATTGAAAAGCTCTTATTTACACCAATTCCAACGTCGTATAAAGAGCTTTATCAAAGTCTATATGATGCGCAAGTGGTGTCCTCAGTTTACAGAAAACCGTTGCAGCCTCCATATCCCAAGTGGTACGATTCGAACGCTCGATGCGAATACCATGCGGGAAATACAGGATATTCAATCAAGAATTGCCTCGCCTTTAAAAGACAGGTCCAAGGACTCATTGATACGGGCATTCTGCGATTTGATAATGCGACCAAGAATCCATTCCCTGACCATGCTAAAGGGAATGTGAACGCAGTGACGAGGGAATGAAATTTACCAAGCATTTGCCCTTACATGCCTGGGAGTATTGTGAACAATAGGACTGTGGAAGAAGTCTCTGTCTTTTTAGAGCTAACTTAGGGTAATACCGAGAACACGCTTACTACTTTAAGCCTAGAGGCAGTAAGAATCCTTTTGTGAAAATAGGCTTTTGTCTAAAATCTTTATCTCAATAAAAATGCATCATTTTGAGTAAAGTTTCACTTGATACTATACAACGATTATTCTTAGATTTTCTTATTCTTTTATTCATGACCATACTGCACAATTGTTCTTAGATTCTGGTGTTCTTTGAACTCTTTCAAATATTCTTTCTTCATGATCATGACACATAAATACTCATTTTTGAATTCATTTATTCTTTGAAACCTTTCCCTGTACCTATAAAAAGGGTTTGCAGATATCGATAACGTGAGTAACACTGTTACTAAACTAGAATTCCCTTTGGAGCGAATTATGTGCTTAGGGGAATCTCAGAACCTTGTAGATGACAAAGATTGTGGCCTATCTTCCGATTTGTTAAGGATGGTAGAACAAGATGAAAATGAATCCCACAAGGTCAGTGGATATCGCGAGCAAACAAGGATTGAAGCCTAGCTCACTGCCAAAAAGGCGAGACATCATTGGGTAATTTCAAAATTCAAATATCTTCGCACAACCATATCAAGGTAGACTCAGGCTACCGAGACACGGGCACGTTGAAGCTTCAAAAGAGGCCCACAAGAACATTTGTTGGACACATGCTAGTGGTTTTACAATAACTAAGTCAATCATGAGGCTAAGATATTGCTAGCTCGCCAAGAAAGAGGACTACATCAGCGTGAGATGAGATCTATATGGGGGCACGGATGGTATTTGGGCCAGCCACACCGACTTCAATTTACCTTCACCATGGTCAATTACTTCACCAAGAGAGTAAGGTCACTTCACGTGCCAAAGTTACCAAGTAAACGGTCATTAAATTCAAATTCAGATTCAAAATCCGAATTCGAGTTTGAATTCGAAAAAAAAAAAAGAAAAAAGAGAGAGATCATATCCAACTGCACAATGTCAAAAGTTTGCAGTCTACTCAAAAATAAGGCACCATACAACAAAGGTTGCCAAAAGAAAAGAAAAGAAAAAGAAATAAATTACAGAAGATGACCGAGACTGGTAAAGATTGGTACCACTTATTCTCTATGCTTACACTAGAGCAAACACCTTCAAACCCCTATGATTTCAAGGGTTCCAACTATTATCCTTGGAATGAATGTATTACATGACTCCCCTAAGCAGTCTGATGTGCCATCAATAGCTGCGGTAGTTAGCTTCAGGCAATGGCCATTGATTTTTCGCTATAGAGCATCAGTCCATACACAGTCTTTGAAGCTTGAAATGATAGATTTTCCCTTCAAACCAGTGTCTGATAAAGTGGATGAAGGTATCATGAGGGAAGACTTCTATACAAATTCAGGAAAGAAGAAGCCTGATCAGCTCAGTATGTTCAAGGGTCGAGTTAGTGAGCCGCAGTTCATTCAAGTTTTGATCAAAGAACTTGATCAAGTCCCTGGAGAAGAATGAGAACCCCAAGGTCATGGTCATTATGGCACAGAAAAACCATCATACTAGGTTTCTCCAACAGAGATCTCCTGACAAAGTCCCGCCTGGAACCGCTATAGACAACAAAGTCTGTTACCCTAAGAACAATGACTTCTATCTTTGAACCCATGCTAGAATGATTGGAACCATCAGACATATTCATTATCATGTTCTCTTTGATCAGATGGGGCTTTTGGCTAATGATTCGTAGGAAATAGTCCACTCTCTAGTGTATGTACATCAAATGAGCACCACTGCCATGCCTGTGGTTGTTCCTATTTGCTTTGGTAGCTTCACAGTTGGGGCAATTTATGAAATTTGAGTATGCTTCAGCGACATCATCAAGCCATGATAGGGTGCCTGCTACGGAAGCAATTTAGGGCTTGTCAAACGACAACCAGGACTGTTACTAGGGTATCCCCTTTCATGGTTTATGAATTGAGATTTCTTCCTCCAAACCTCGATAGAGTCAAGAATTGAATATCTCTGGTGAACTTAACTCATCCTAATCAAACGTGCCAAAATGGGTGACACAAACTTATGTCAAGAAGAATTCGTCCACCAAGAATTTCTCAAGAAAATCAAGATGAAAACTCGCAAAGGGCGTCTTGAAACTTTCTAAGAAAGTTGGCCAAAAAAAAGAAAAAGGAAGAAAGAAAGAAGAAGAAGAAAAAGAAGAAAAAAGAAGAAGAAGAAAAAGAAGAAAAGAGAAATGAAAAAGAAAAGAAAAGAAAAAAGAAAAAGGAGAGGCCAAAATGAAAACCCGCAAAGGGCGCTTTGAATCCAAAGGGCATTTGAGTTGAAAACCCAAAAAGGGCGGCTCAAATTCTGATCAAAAGTGGGGCACACGGTAGCCTTATCATGCTTGAATTAACAATGAGGAAGTACGCTACGTCTTGAGGCATCGACAGAGTACTCCGAATCCCCTAGGCACACATTGAGCTTAAAGGAGTTCTGAAGAATTGGGACAGAGAAGCTTAGGTTGCGATATCTGGGACACCTAGCTTTCATCTTTCTCAGCATATTTGCTATCTTCAAATCATGATGGGATGTGCTCCCGATCAATTTCCTTCTTATTGATGAATTTATCTGTGTCGAGCTATGCTCTTAATAAATTCTTTTTTTAATCACTTTTGCTTAACTTGCTTGTTTCGAGTTATGCTTGCATTCAATTTCCTTCTTGTCCATTGTTGTAGCGACGTAAAAATTTGCTTCGTAGCTTGGGTTGCTAATTGTGGCGATTTATTGAAAACTTGAAAAAGAAAAACCAAAATTTAATTTTAAAAAATGGAAGGAGTCGCCACCGATCTTTTTTCTAGGTGCGATCGGACACCTAATAAATCTTTGTTTTAAAGAAAAAATTCGTTTTTAGTTAAAAAGAAGGCCGGGTTTAGGTCTACGTTGAAATTCAGAGCGAAAGAGGGCTCGGGAGTCGGTTACGCACGGGGAAGGTATTAGCACCCCGGCGACGCCCAAAATTGGTATCTTAATAAACACGTGTTGTTTCGACGTTCAAAAATACGAGTTCAATTTGAGATTTAATCGTGATCCGTTCAAACACAAGAATTTTGAAAATTTTTAGTTCTTGAGAAGGATGTTCCGTTTTCAACGTGAGTCCGCAATATTCACCCAACATAGCGATGAGATTGACAACTTAATGTTGAATCGACACATTGTCTTATTCATGAAATTAATTGAAAGTATAAAATAAATTTAAAACGATAAATTAAAAGCAATTCGCATACATATTCAATTTAGAAGCATGCCAACGATAAAAACGCGAATATACAAAAATATAAACACGGTAATACGCAACATTAACGAGTACGAACAATATTAAACAATTAATAAGAGTATCCAGAAAACATATAATAACATGAAATGCATACACATAATACGTAGTACAAAAATATACATAAGGTAGTATAAAAATGGATATGTGAGAGAATAATAAAAATATACAAATAATATGACATTTAAAGTATATACACAAATATATGCAAGAAAAAAAAGATTAAAAAAAAAATGTATATGCTTAAGATAATATATATAAAGAAAGAGAGAAAAAAAAAAGAATAAATGAATAAATAAATAATAGTATCAAAACATCGTAAATAATATATAGAAATACATATATATAATAATAGCATATAATATACATATAAGATATTAAATATAGTATTTAAAGTGTGCGTAATATATACATTAAGGTAAATGCATGTTAGTATTTAAAGTACATTCATAGTAGTACAATATATTAGACATAATAATGTAAAATAACTGTTGATATATTATATACATGTATATACAAGTATAATAATAACATCTAAAAAATATACATATATATATATACACATGTGTATATCAAATACGTATATAAATACTGATAATAATGATAATAGTAAACAATCAATTTAATAGTAAAGTAGTGAAAGCGATAAAAAAGGGACTGAAATCAAAATAAAAACGAAATTTTGGGACAGATTCGAAATGAAATGAAAAGAAAAGGGCCATATTATAACGCGCGGAAACATGGGAGGACCAAAAGTGAAATGTGCCCACTTCTCAAAACGCAGCGCATTGCACTGGACTAGAATGAAACGGAATTAAAATTAAAGGGCAAAAATCATACGGCAAAGAAAAGGGCAATAAGGACTGGATTAAAATGACCCATAACACAGAGGGATTGCGCGCGCAATAGACCCAAGAACAGCAAACGCGCGGATCACTATGGGTCTTGGGTCGGGTCGAAACGGGTCGCCCTATACGGCGCCGTTTCACGTGCTTCACAAGAACCCTAAGTCTCCTATCATTTTTCATTCAGCCATTTCATTTCTTTTTTCAAAAAAAGGGCAGCCACTCCACTTTCCTTTCCTTATTCGGCCAAAGCAAAGACCGTCGGGAATCCGACGCACCTTGGCCGCATGCGGTGGCCTAGATGTCACACGACTGGGTGCTCAACCCCTCTTTGAAGGGAGACCGACGGTTTAGCCTTCTTGGCTCGTGGACGACAAGAAAGGAGTAAAGCCTTTCGAGCCTATTCGGCCTAGTTCCGACGCCGGTAACGGATTTCCAACTACGGAGATCCCAGGTATTCCTTTCTTCTTTTTCTTTGACTTTTGTTTTTAGGGAAATAAATGGAAAAATAAAAACCGAATAAGAAGAGGAAAAAAAACCTTATAATCTTTGAATCTTGTTCTTTTGCTAAGATCTTCTTTTTGATTTTTTCTTGTTCTCTATTTTCTTTTTTTTTTTGTTTTTTTACCAAAAAGAATCCGATCCCTCCTTACACTCTTTTTCTGTTTTTTTTCTTCTAGGCAAAAAATGGGAATCTCTCCCCCAAAGCTTTCGGCCTCCCCCCCGTTTCTATATCTGAATATACAATGACATCTATATCCTATTGTTTGATCTTATTTGCCACTGTTGTTGATTGCCATTCTTTTGCTACCGTTCTGTCTTTGGTTCTGTTTCCATTTATTGCATGTCTTGCTTCTGTTTGCAGGTCTAAGAGGCTACGAGTGTTTGCAGGTCTAAGAGGCTACGAGTGATGGGACGTGATATGGGGCCGAAGCTAAAGTGGCGGTGGAGTTGGTGGCCGAGACAGGTCTAAGGAGGCTAGCATGCGGCGCTTGGAGACTGCTAGGGTTTCGGCTGAGTGGGCATTGGGTAGGGTTGATTTTTGGGCTGCTGTTAGTTTAATTTAGGTGGGCTCAATTGGGTTTTGTATTTGGGTTGGAGGGTTTTGGGTTATTATGAAAGTGGGTTGCTGTAATGGGTAGGTTAATGGGTAAACGGGTAATTGGCTGTAATTGGGCTGTCCGAATTTGGGATTATTAGTTTGGGTTTTTTTTTTTGGGTATTGTTTTGTAATTTTGGACTTTAGAATTGTAATATGGACTTTTTGGTTTATATATTTTTGGTTTTTGATTTTGGTTTATTTGGTTCAAAAAATGTTTAATGGTTTAGGCCCGGGCAAATTTGGGCTTCTACAATTGTCATGATCCTTTTTCAAGCATCTTGTATTGAAATAATGATTAGTGGACTAATAACACTTTTATGAAAGGAGTTTTGTGTATTACCTTGGAAGTGTCTAAATAGTACAGAAACCTAAAACAGGACCATTATTTAAGATCTTCCACGCTTAAGGGCTAGAAATCTCTAAATCCAAATTGAAATCATCTCCTCAGATTTTTAAATCAAAGGTATTAGCTGAACGGAAACTAGATATCGCGTTAGTGATATAATCTTGATAGAACAAGTTACAGATCATATACCTTTGAGATATAGTGGAAGGGACCCTGAGGTCGCAGTAGGGCAAGCTGGGTGAGCAAAACATTTCCTCGGGTTTTGGGTCGACTTACCAGTCAAATAATAGGGCGTCCCAAGTTGAAAAAGAGAAGAAGATCAAAATGAAAACCCGAGAAGGCATCCTAATGAAATATCTGGGCCCAAAGAGTAAAGCGATTCGAGCAATGAGTCAAACGGCAAGACTACAGTATTTGAAACATTTTCGGAAGCCTGAGATTTTCTATGCAAGAAGCCATGCTCAAAAAGGTTCTTGATCGAGAAACATGGAAGAGTTCATGCGCTGAGTATCTAGAGCATCCCCTGGATGAGAATTTGATGAGTACAAGAGCCTCAAAGCAAGAACAAAGTTCAACGAGGGGCAAAAGAGCAATGTCTGAGAAACATAGAGTACTCATGAAGTTTAAGGATGGGTACAAAGCCTAAAGAGAAGATCAAGAATCAGAGCAATAAATGCAGACCATTACAGAAGTCGTGACGAAAAGGAACATATGACAAACATGCCTAGGACGCATAGCATAATCATGTAGGCATGCAGGCATTTAGGATAAACATATGCATATCATGATAACATCATGCATGACATATACAAGTATTTCAGCAGAACAAGCGGTTGCGATGACAATTGTACCAAATCAAGGAAAGGACACCAGAACTTCACCAAATAATATGTTTTGGTACTATGTTCAAATTTTACAGTTTCAAAAATCAACTCATATTACGAGAAGTGAGTTGAGCCTCGGGCCACACACTGAGGTATTTTCAATTAATATTTCAAAAATCAACTCATATCGCGAGAAGTGAGTTGAGCCTCGGGCCACACACTGAGGTATTTTCAATTAATATTTCAAAAATCAAATCATATTGCGAGAAGTGAGTTGAGCCTCGGGTCACACGCTGAGGTATTTTCAATTCCTGCTTTTTAAATTTCTGTTCATTCAACTCATATTGCGAGAGGTGAGTTGATCTTTTTCAATTTCTGCTTTTTAAATTTCTGTTCATTCAACTCATATTACGAGAGGTGAGTTGATCTTTTTCAATTTCTGCTTTTTAAATTTCTGTTCATTCAACTCATATTGCGAGAGGTGAGTTGATCTTTTTCAAGTTCTGCTTTTTAAATTTCTGTTCATTCAACTCATATTGCGAGAGGTGAGTTGATCTTTTTCAATTTCTACTTTTTAAATTTCTGTTCATTCAACTCATATTGTGAGAGGTGAGTTGATCTTTTTCAAGTTCTGCTTTTTAAATTTCTGTTCATTCAACTCATATTGCGAGAGGTGAGTTGATCTTTTTCAACTTCTGTTTTTTAAATTTCTGTTCATTCAACTCATATTGCGAGAGGTGAGTTGATCTTTTTCAAGTTCTGCTTTTTAAATTTCTGTTCATTCAACTCATATTGCGAGAGGTGAGTTGATCTTTTTCAACTTCTGCTTTTTAAATTTCTGTTCATTCAACTCATATTGCGAGAGGTGAGTTGATCTTTTTCAAGTTCTGCTTTTTAAATTTCTGTTCATTCAACTCATATTGCGAGAGGTGAGTTGATCTTTTTTAATTTCTGCTTTCAATTTCTGTTTTCGAAAGGACCAACTCATATTGCGAGAGGTGAGTTGAGTCTCAAGTCACACACCGGGGCACTTTTAATTTATGTTCCAAAAGAATTAGCCCATGTTGCGAGAATTCGCAGGTTAAGCTATTTTCGATGTTTGTTTTTCAATAAAGGATAAAGGATGGAGCTAATTGAAGATACAGATTTTGCCTCCCTGGAGTTACAGTGTAGCAAATTGAAGACACAAGATTCATTTTCCTGAAGATCGAAGACAATGAGTCTTGTAATGGCCAATTTTGGCCCGTATAAATTAAACCAAAAATCAATGTCCATTACAAATTTTAAACCCAATTACAACTTTAGCCCAACATTTCAAACCCGTTTACAAACCCAACTACCCTAGCCCATTACCCAAATACACCCAAACCCTAACTCAGAAACCCTAGCCCGAATACCCATTTAGCCTTTGCCGCCAATGCCACTGACTCACTTGCTCTGCCCATCTGACAGCAGCTGCAGCACCGCCCCAAGGTCGTCTCAGTACCGCCCAAGGAGCCCTGCAAGCATTAAACGAGACAAGGACAGAAAGCAATAGAAAAATAATAAAAAATGACTTGTAAACGAAGTAAACAGAAGGCTATAAAAGCCTAATTCAAAACGATTGTAAGGGTCGGATTTTGAACCCCAAAAATAGCAAATACAAACGCAAGAATATTCAAAGGCAAAATAGCAGTATTCTAGCAATAACAGCGAAGGGAATACCCCGAATTTCAAAACAATACCAGGGAGCAGTGGATTAAAGTATTAGAATACCAGAGCAGATTACTATCGTGAGGTGATTTTGCTTTACAACTTCGTTTTTATGTATGGTTTTTGAATAATAATAACAGTAATATTATAAAGAATAAAAAAAAGGAAAAATCGAAAATTTACCTTTTTCCGGCCACCGTTCCGGTGGCCGGAATGACGGCGGACGGCGGCGAGCACGGTGGTCCGATCATCGGCCGGTGACCGACCGGTGACCGGACAGTGACTGGTCCGGCACCGGAGCCTTCCCCCCAGAGCTTCTTTCCCTCTCCTTCCCTCTTTCTCTTTCTCCCTCTTTCCCTCTCCTTCCCTTTCTTCTTTCCTTCCCTTCTCCTCTCTCCCCCTTCTCCCTTTTTTTTCTTCCCCGGGTACCAAATGACCCAAAAATAAAAAAACTCATCTTTTATACTAACCGACCTGGGTCGGGTCGACCCGACCCAGGTCCGCCTAGGATCCGCGCGTTGTGACGTCACTGGGGTTATTTTCAACCCCAGCCCCTCCGCTTTTCTGGTGGTTTACAATCAAGTCTTAAATTTTTGCAATTTAGCCTTGGAAGTTGTCCCGTGTTCCGATATGGTCCCCACTGCTGCGCACCGTTTTAAAAGCACGAGAAAATTGCTGTTTTGGTCCCCTTATGTTTTACCCGTGTTTTAATAAGTCCTTTTACTTGTTTTAATTTTAAAATCTGGCCCGAACCTTTCTCCCCGTGTTTCAATTTAGCCCCTATTGCTGCGCAGCGTTTTAAGGCTCCGGGTAAATTACATTTTTGGTCCCTCCCTTGTCTTATCGCGTTTAAATCGGTCCTATTTTCTTTTATTTCTTTTTAAAATTGCCCGAATATTCGTTTCTATTTCCAATTTCGTCCTTCTGCCCTTTATATTTTATTATTTTGTTATTTTTATTACTATTATTATTATTATTATTATTATTATACCCATATTTACTATTATTTTATTTCAGTATTATATTTTATTTGATATATTTTAATATTATTTCTTATTATTATTATATTTATATATATTTTATCCTTATTTTCTAATATGTATTGTCAATATCACCTAAGTATTTAGTATCACCTTAATATTTTCCTAATATTTAACTATTATACTTACTATTTCTATTATTATGAGTATATATTCTTAATATTATTATATATATTCGTATACTACATGTATATATAATTTTTTATGTGTATATATGTTTTGATACTATCATGATTATTTTGTTATATCATGTGTATATTTTAGTACTATATATTATCGTATATTATGTATACTTATATATTTATTTCTCTTTTCGTAACATTATATATGTATCGTGTATATATATATATACCATATCTTTAATATCACTTTATTCCGCGTTATTATGTTTTAATATATAAACCTAACATTATTAAAATTTTAAAATATGTTTTCATTTTGTTTGTTATTATATGTCTGCATATATGCCTTTCTTATACTTAATATTATTCTCACATATCTATTATGGTTTTCATTATTAATATATTACTGTTCTCATTATATTACTAATACATCATCTTATTATTATTATTATCATGTTGGATACTATATGCATTACTCTAATTATTATAATCATGCATGCGTCGTAAGTATTTTATATGTTTTGTCTTATATGTTCTCTACCTCTTATCATCATTTGCTTCTAATTTAGCACATTAGTTAACATTTCGATTTCTTCATCAATATTTATCAAAAATTTTTCATGTTTTAATAAATAAGGCAATATACCGATTCTAACATTAGGCCGGTGATTTCATCGCTATGATGGGTGAATCGCGAACGGCTCGTGTTAGAAGCGGGATATCTTTTTCAGAAATAAAAACTTTAAAATGCTCGTATTCTTGATCGGATCACAACTAAACTTTGAATTGAAATTGTGCTTTTGAAAATTTAGACAACTCGCTTTTGAAAAGATACCAATTTTTGGGCGTCGCGGGGGTGCTAATACCTTCCCCGCGCGTAACTGACTTCTGAACCCTATTTTTCTCTGAACTTTAACTCGGACCTAAACTTGGCCTTTTATTCAAAAATTGATGTTTTATCAAGTGTCCGATCGCACCAAGAAGAAAAGATCGGTGGCGACTCCCTTTGTTTTGATAAAATCAAAACTCGTTTTCAAGATTTAAGATCGCCACAATTAGCGACCTAAGCTAAATTTTTCGTCGCTACAAGTCTCATATTGCTGAAGATGCGACTGGATTGAGGCTACGATGCATGTCTTTGAAATTGCAGTAGATTGAACCAAAGCTCCAAGATTGGACCTTCCTGAGAATGCAGGAGCAGATCGAAGATCCGAGGCTAAATTGAAGATAAGAAGCACCAAGAGATTAAGACTCGACAAGACCGGGCAAAATTGGCCCTCTTTTAGTCTTTGCTCTATTCTCGTTATACGACAATGAGCAAAGAGGGGCAGCTGTAATAGGGCAATTTTGCCCGGGCCCAAGGAAACAAATAAAACCAAAAAAATGAGTGTTCATTTACAATACCAAATAAACAAACCCGATAGCCCAATTACCCTACCCAAATACAAGCCCAAAACCCCTAAAAAAAAAAAAATTAAACCCAATACACCAGCCCCTAAACTAGCCCAATAACCCCTACACAATCGGCCCAAAATACAAGGCCCAGTATCCATCAGCCAACCCAATTAACACCTAACCAAAACCCAATTACACCCAAAGCCCAATAGACACCCTAACCCAACACCAAAACAGAGAAGCAAACCCTAGGTGCGGCGCACCTAGGGTCTTCTGACACCGACCCGAGGCCTACTGTCCTTCACCTGCTTCGCCGAACATGGTCCCATCACCCGTAGCCTCTTAGACCTGCAAAGAACACGAAAGCAGCAAACAATAATGGACACAGAAGCAACAGTAGCGAAAAAAATCAATTTCGGCTATAAAGCCACATCCAACGAATGTAATCGGGGGGATTTCGGGGGGGATCGATCTCATTAGGTTAAAACCGAGATATGAAATCTTTAAAAGGGGGGCATTCGGCTAAGAGGGAGAAAAAAATGTAAAAAAGAGCAAGCCTCATTCTTTGTAAAAAAGATTATCAGATATCAAAAGAGAATAGAAGGTTAAAAGGTTGATTTTAATCTTTTTCTTGATTGGATTTTCTCATTTATTTCTATTGTATTTATTTTTTTTATCATTTTTTTGATCATTTTTTTAATTAACAAAATAATCGGAAGGAAAAAGGGAGGCAAAGGGTACCTTTCCGTCATCGAAATTTGCCTCTTCGGTGCTGATATCGAGTTAAGAGGTTGCGAAGACGATGGTTTCGGCATTCGGAGGGGGGTTTTTGAAGGTGATACCTTCATCGTGCCTTGGAATAAGGCCCTTCTAGCACTCCGTCGGCCACCGAAGCCATGGTGGTACGGCGACGGAGTCTCTCTTCCTTTCGGTCGGTAGGGGCAGGCTTAGGAGATGAGAGGACACGAGGTTTATTTGCTTTGATTTTATTTTTTTCTTAAAAGGTAGCTGCTGTTTTGAAAAGGAAAAAAGAAGGGTGAACGGTGAAGGAAAAAGAGGGAATTAGGGCTTTGGTAACATGCAAAACGGCACCGTTTAGGTGCCAGCCCAATGACCCGACCCGAATGGGTCTATAACCCGCGTGCTTTAGGCACTGAGGGTTTATTGCGCGCCTAGTCCCTCTCGTTTGCATCGTCCTTCAATTGGGCTTACAATGTGCCTTATTTTCTCTTCAAAATCGCCCCTGGAATTTTGGTGTCGTTGCAATCAGGTCCGCGACCGAACGCAGCACTCAGGGGACTGGTTTATTTCCAGTTTTGGTCCCTGTCCTTTGTGCCCGCATTTCACCTGGGTCCATTGGCCATTTTTAATTTTTAATTCGACCCTAAATTTCCATCCCGTTTTCTATATTGATCCTTATCTCATCACTTTGTCATCTTAATTTTCTAACATTTTATTATATTATTGTTATTACTAATATATTTATATTATATAGATATTATATATATTATTTCCACCATATAGTAAATATATATTGTATTTATATTGTCGTTATATATACATGTATACATTCTTTTATATTATTTTATATTTTCAATACTGTTATATATGTTTTGTACATTACATCTTTACATTTTGAAGTCATGTTTTATATATTATATACTATGTTCTTATATAGATTACATTTGCTTTTTATGTGCATGTTTTCAATTTTTTTTTTTTCATAAATGTTTTATTACATCGATGTGTTTTGAGATTATATTTAATATATTATATGTATACTATACCCTTATATATATATTATGTATGTATCTATATCTATTTGTATTACTTGTTATTGCTTCTAATATATATCACATATGTATGTTTTTATATATTATATGTACACTTTTATACACGTTATGTATGTATTCTTTATACCATGTTTTAATACCACTATTATTTGTTCATGTATTTTAAATATATTCAAATACTACATAGTGAATATTTTTTTTATATGCTATACATATATATATTTTTTATCATATTGTATATATACTTTGTATATCTTTTAATATTTTTAAAATCTTCATTTGAATTCTTATAGTTTTAAACCTTTTTTCATAATTATTCATTCTTAAAATCTTTTTAAACTTCACTTATTTTAATTTGCCTCTATTTGTTTTAAATTTATCCTAGTCTTTTAATGTTAATGTTATTATTTGTGTATGATGATATGTTATATAATCGTTTTTATTACATGCACTATTTTGCATCTAGTGGTTATCATAATTCATGGATAAAATATATGTTTATGAATTCTTTCTTTGCTTTGTATGTTATTGTTCCATGTTTGTATTTTATAAAAGTCGAATTTGATATTATTTTAATAAAAATCTCATCCCAAGGTTTTCAAAAATACCACTCGTGTTGGGGTACTTCGAGGGAATCGAGCCTTAACTTACTAGGTTCCGATTTTTTTTCATTAAACCCGAGCTGTCGAGTATCACTTTAAAAAAAAATGTGAGTTTGAAAATAAAACCTATTCTCGAGACCTTGAAATGCTACATCCTAACTTACTGAATGTGGCGCTCATTGTCTCGAGATTAGAATTTCAAAACCAAGGCAATATTTTATGTTTTGAGACTTTGAAAGATCGAGCCTTAACTTACTGGGTTCTGGTTTTTCATCCGACTCAAAATAATCAAATATCCTTTCTTGATTTAAATACATAAACCTTTTAAGTAAAAAGGCGGGCTTAACTTCGAGAAATTGATATGTTGCACCCTAACTTACTGGATATGACAATCTTATTTCTTTGAGATAAGTGAATTTCAATTTCTTCCTTCGATCTATTTAAATCTCCTTTTTAACAAAGGATCGTATTTTTAAAAATCTTTTCAATCGTTCGATGATAGGACATTAAGTAATCAACTAGGTACCAATTTTGGGCATATCGAGGGTGCTAATCCTTCCTCGTGCGTAACCGACTCCCGAGCTCAATCTTTGATTTTCGTAGACCAAAATTAATTGTTTTAATAACACAAATTGTTTTATTAAAATAATTCAAGGTGATCCGATCGCACCTCGAAAAAGGTCGGTGGCGACTCCATTTTTAAATTTTAAAGTCAATTCCCCCTATTTTCAAAAAAATGGTTTCGACATTCTATATTTGGAACTTTGAGGTATCGAACCCTAACTCACTGGGTTCCGTTTTTTATTTGACCCAAATAATTGAATATCCTTCTCCAATTTAATTACATAAAAAGGGACACGTTTAATTTCGAAGAATTGAAATGTCGCATCCTAACTTACTGGGTACGGCATCTTACATCTTTGAGATAAGCGGGTCTCGGTATTCGCTTTGATTTGTTCAAACATTCTTTTAATTAAAAGGATCGTATTTTAAAATCTTTTCAAACGTTCGACGTTAGGACATTAAATAATCAATTAGGTACCAATTTTGGGCGTCACGAGGGTGCTGATCCTTCCTCGAACGTAACCGATTCCGGAACCCATTCTTTTCGAGTTTCGTAGACCAAAATTTGTCTTAATAAATCAAAGTTTTATGGTGACCCGATCGCACCTCAAAAAAGGGTCGGTGGCGACTCCCGTTTTTGATTTTTTTTAAATCGATCCCTATTTTTCAAAATTCAAAAATTGAAAGAATGGTTTCGACAGACATGTGAGGCCATGGGAGCAAGAACTAATACTACTTTCTTTCCTCACTTGATAGATGTTATAGCCATGCACGGATTCCCATAATTTGATTAGTTTATATTTCTTACGAATCAAAAAATAGTAATAAAATATTATAGTAGATGTAGGGGTGAAGGGATGAAATTTTTTTAAGAATAAAATTAAATTATAAAATTTTGAGTTAAAAGGTAATTATATTGATTTATATTTTTATAAATTTTCAAGTAATTTAGAAAGAAAGTTTTTGAAAGCTATTTGTTGAAACCATCTTTGAAAACGGAGGTCGACTTACTTTAAAAACGAAAATGAGGAGTCGCCACTAACCTTTTTAAGTGTGATTGGGTCACCTTATAAAACATTTTGGTCTACGAAGAATCGAGAAAACAGGTTCGGGAGTCGGTTACGCACGGGGAAGGATTAGCACCCCCGCAACGCCCAAAATTGGTACCAAATTGAGTAGTTTTCTGTCTTAAGTCAAAAATTTGGAAAGATTTAAAAAATAGGATCCCTTTTTAAAACTGGAATAATTTGTGTTAAAAACTGAGATTCCTTTGCTCCGAAAGAATTCGAACATCACATCCAGCACGATTGGACACGAGGTTCTTAAACTCTCCGAAACTAAAGTTGTCTCACGAGTTGCAAAATTTATTTAGAAGGGTATTTTAGGTATTTAGACAAACGAGAAATCGCAACCCAGCACGTTAGGGCACTATTTCTCGAATCCCTAAACACAAAAATATTGCCTCGTTTTGAAACATTTTTGGATTGAATGAAATATATTTTTAAGAACAATGATGCAATTAATAAAATATTAAAATATAATATCAGAATATTTAAAATGCTGATTAGCAATAATAGAAAGAATGTTGGCATTCAAAAAAATATATATAGAATATGTAAAAAGATATAATATTATATACGACATACATATATTAGAAATGATGATATAGAAGAGTATAAGAATAATAGGATATTGAAATATATATAGTTAAGAAATACATACATGAGATTATAAAATATATGAATAAAAAATATACATGATATATATATAGAAAATATAATATTAAAATATATACGTAATATGTATAGAATACAAATAAATAAATATACGTGATATAAAAATATAATCATAATAGTATTAAAATATATACTTAATACAGCATATATAAAAAGGGAGTATAACTGTAGTATTAAAATATACATACATAAATACAATGTGTACGTAATATATAATTAAGAATAATATATACAACATATAGATTAGAAATGATAATGGCACCAAAAATAGTTTATTAATAATACTAGGTAAATATGCACATAATGTAATGTCAACATGTAAAAAGAAAATAAATGATATACAAATATGCTAACAAAGCAATAATATTAAAACTATAATATATATGAGATAATAAAAATATGTGGATAAGATATATACATATAAAATATGTACATACTATAAAAAGGATATATACATAATATAAAAATATATAAAATATATATATACGTAATATATAAACACATATATATAATAGTATTTAAAAAAAATAATATATACATAATATATAAAAAATATAAAATTAAGAAAAATAATATGCATAATGTAATATTAATATATATATATATATACATATATTAAAAGAATATATATAGGACATACGAATATATTAACAAAAATACTAATATTAAAAACTATTAGTAGTACTATATAATATATATAAGTATAAGTAATAATAATAATAATAATGAAATGCTAATAAATAATAAATATAATAATAATAACAGTAATAAAATATAATAGTACGAATAACATTAAGATTAAAATAAATAATAAAAAGGGACGAAATTGAATTACAAATGAAATTTTGGGGCGGATTCGAGATTAAGAAGCAAAAGGGGAGGGCTTATTCGAACGCGCGTGAAATGTAGGGGGACCAAAAGAGTAATTTTTCCGTGCCTTTAAAACGCAGCGCATCAGGAGGGATTAAATCAAAAAGCACGAGAAATTATGGGACTCAATTGCAAATAATACGAAACTTGATTGTGAGATAGTGAAAATGCGGAAGGGCTAAATGTGGAATTAGCCCTTCCGTTAAAAACACGCGGACCCTAGGCCGGACGGGTTGGGTCGGATCGGGTTGGCTATAAAAGGCCCTTTTTTTCAGAAAAACATTCATTTGAGCTGCTGGAGAAGAAAAAGAGAGAGAGAGAGAGAGAGGGAGGCGATTTCCGGTGGTCGGTCCTACCAACCTCCAACCACCGTCCGGTCACCGGACCACCGTCGGCTGCCGTCGCGGTAAAAATTCTATTTATTTTTTTTATATTTTATTTTTATAATATGTATTTGAAATGAAAGAAAAGAGAAGAATAGGAGAGAAAAGAAGGATTCGAAGCAAAGAAAAAAAATCGATTACCTTAAAGTCTGATTTTGGTTTTTGGTGTTCACTGATTTGGTACTATTCTGGTGTTTTCGATATTATTCCAATACTGCTTTTGGTGTTTAGAGTTCTATTGTTTGTATTGATTTTTCGGAAAAATTCCAATCTGATTACAAAAAAAATCGTTCGGCATTTATAGCCTATTTTTTACAAGTTGTTTCTATCCTTTTTGCTTTCTGTCTCTTCCCTTTAAAAGTTTGCAGGGTTGGTGGCCACTTGAAGTTTGCAGAGATGTGACTTGGGGCGGTGCTTGCAGAAGGTCGGTAGAGGCAAGTGGGAGCTCACTTCGGGGCTAGGGTTTCTGAGTGTTGAGTTTGGATTATCTGGCTAGGGTAGTTGGGTTAGCTTAGGTGGGCTGCTGTTGGGTCATTGGGTCTTGGGTAGTTGGCTGGTAAATGGGTATTGTATTATTTGGGTTTGGGTTATTTTGGTTTTGTTTTCAATTGGGTTAATGGGTTCTGTACACAGGCCAAAATTGGCCTATAACACTATTATCTACCTAAATAGATGTCATTAATTTCGATACAATATTAGAAGTAGAAGGTGGAAGCAATCCGGTTCGAATCCTTGTCAAATAGATATTTAACAAAAAGTTTAATCACTATTCTACTTAAATTCTGAATAAAATTTTGAATTTAAAATTTGTTTTCTCATCAATATCATATATTTATATGTTTACAAAAAGTTGACTAATTGTTAACTTTAAATAATCTTTTATTATTAGAACAAACTTTTATATTTAAGAAATTTAAAAGAATGCTATTTTTATTTACTTAGAGATTAGCACGAATCTACCTTTATACCTATGTAATGATAAAGTAATTTGATTTTAAAATAAATTAAAATCAAATTTATATAGGATAATTATTTAGATTAGTCGATTAAGTCTTATTTCGGTTGACATTATTATTATAGTAATATGGAGGATGTGAGTTTGAGCATACTTAAATTCGTTTTTCTTCCAATTTAAAGGTTGAAAAAAATTATAAATAAAAATAAATACTAGTGTCAAGAAAAAATTAATTAGAATATTAAAAATTTTCAACTCACAATTTAAATTATTTTATTTTTGTATATATTTACTATATGTTATTTTCACATATATATATATATATATATATATATTTGACCAGTGCCCCTCCCTCCTTTCGCTTGGTTAATGTTAATGTTATTATTATTTTTGGTCAGATTGTCAACGTGTTATAGTCAAGTGAAAATTTTTTATTAACATAAATTAATATTTAATTTTTTAGAATGTGTGTTGAATTAATAAACGTGAATCCTCATGATTTTGATGGATGCTGTTTTATGGGAGTTGAATTGCAAAAATTAAAATTTATTTTTTTTATTTACAATTGCATAAAATCAAAATTATTATATTGCCTTATACATTGATTAATGAGAGTTTAAGATTTTCTATTTTAAAAAGGATTATTATCTTATCCGTAGTCAATCAAATAAAAAAAAGAACTCGTTAGAACATTGATATATCACCACATTATTATTTGGGGTGAATTATATTCAATGTCATTAAACTATTAGTAAGTTTATATTTTGATCACTTAATTTCAAAAAGTTACAAAATAATCGTTGAACTATTCAAAATTTTTTATTTAAGCCACTGAACTGTTAAGTTTTTTGAAATAAAAAAGTTAGACTAGCGAGCTCCATGCGATGATTCAACAATCAGTATGGTGGATTAGTACTCATGATGAGTAGAAGAACATACGTTAGATCCAAGTTGATCTAACAGTCGAAGTCGGAGATCAGAGAGGAAAGTTGTTTGAATTTTGGCTTACAGATTCATGACGTTTAAAATTGTTTTAAAAGAGAATGGGAAGAAGAACTTTCGATTGATACAGGTGGTGTGGATAGAGAAAGCCATATAACATCAATTTAATAGCCTAGGACTTAGATAAAAACTTTTGTATAATTCAATGATTATTTTTATAACTTTTTAAAATTAAGTGACCAAAATGTAATTTAATAATAATTTAGTAACATTTTACGCTATTATTTTTTTTATTTTTAAGAAATTATAATGACACATGTTTACATCCTAAGTTGGAATTTTTTATTCTATTGCATTGCATAAAACAAATAGTGCCCTTAAATAAATAAAATATCTTTCTTCTAGTTGACGGTCTTTAATTATTTGTGTATACCATTCCTGGCTAATTACGAGAATGTAAGGACAAATTAGCTATTTATTTATTTTTCATATTGACGATATGTTAATTGTTTGGTTTGAATTTTGAGTATGTAAAGCCCATTGTTATTATTATCCCAATTTTTAACTGATGAAATTTGAATCTCCAACCTCCTAATTTTATATTAGTAAAGGGATCACATCATGTATAAAAAAAACCCTATTGTTCTCACCTTTTCTCCCAATTTGTAATATGTATAAAATAAACAATTAGTCAACTTTTAATAAATATATGGTATTAATAGGAGAACAAATTCATAGTTCAAAATTAATGCCATCTATTATAATATTTTATTACTATTTTTTAATAAATTTATTATAGATTTTAATTATATCTAATTTTTTTTACACAATGTCTAAAACTACTCATAGCCCCTTCTCAACTTATAAATAGAAAGATAATGCATGAAGCGCACTTGAACTCAGATCATCTTATATTGACAATAATACCTATATCAATTAACTAAAACTCAATTAGTTTTAATTACTAATTTTTTATTTGTAAGACATAGATTAATCAAATTAAGTGTATATGTGTGGGCCATAACATTTATGAAAGAAAATAGTGTATCAATTAAAATGGTGGAATTTCTAATTTAATCTTTTAAATTTTTATAAAATTATATAGTTGTGTAATGATAAAATTATATTTCATTTAATTTTTCAATAATTAATGATTCATCTACTTGTATGATCTTGTTTTTGTTTTCTACAATGCGCCTCTCTCATTTATAGGTTAATAATGATTGGGAAATCAGGAGACTAGCAAATACCTCGTCCCTTTTTAAAATGATTTTTTATTTATTTAGGTCTCTTTATAATTTATAAAATTTTAAATTAGTTATAACAAATTTATATTTTGATCTTCTTAAAAATGATAAAAAAAAAAACTTGATTTAATTTTTTAAAGACTATAAAGATGTAAACTATTAAAATTAAAATGATAAAATTATATTTTTATTATCCTAAAAATATATAATTTAATTCCAACCCCTCAAAAAAAAATTGACTTCAGAACTGTTAATGTTATTATTATTGTTCATAAGTAAGAATTATATTATTATTGTTCATGCGAAAAACGATTCTAATATTTATTACATAAAATTAATAAATAATATCATAATATAAATCGTCATGATTTTGACGGAAACCTAATTTTTTTCTCAAAATAATGGACAATTATCTAGTAGACTTAAAATACAGATATATTATATGCATTATTGATGGACTTCGAGAGCTAAGAAGTAACCGTAAATTACACTGATAATTTAAATCATTCTTTTTTTTTTTTTTTGGTAAATGATAATTTGAATCATTCAAATGGAAGAAAAAGGGAAACCTTCGTATTTATAAGTAATTAAATAGGTTTTAATCTTGACTATAACACAATGGTTGACTGCCAAATATGTTAAGACACAAATAAATTTAATTACTTTTTTAAATAAATATAATTGTTTGTACTTTTTTTTAGTAAATAAAAATACATGCTTAAAACTAAGAATGTATAGGGATAAAAGGTTGTCTCATGCAATCACCACCTTGATTTAATTGATTTAATTGCCTTACTGTTATCTTGGCCAAGCAGTTATCACTTTATTACTCTCTCTTAATACATGCCTAAACTTCACTTGCCAATCTTTAGTGCACAATTCATGAATTAATCGGACTTCTTCAATGTTGTTAATTATGCAAATCCATTTTGAATAGTATCAATTAACATTGCATTATCACAATCAACCTCTACCTGTTTGAAGCCCCTTGACCAAATCAACTTCAAGCCATCAACAACTGCCCATGCTTCAATCTGGAAAACATTGGACACCACTGTTACCATTTTGAAACCCATCGACCAAACTTCGCTTGAATCTCTCACGGCTCCCCCTATTGATGCTTTGGTATTACTCATTGACACCGATCCATCTACGTTAATCTTGATCCATCTAGGTTTTTGACATTGCCACCCTTACTCTGTTTTAGAAAAGTAGACCAATTGCTCCATGTAACCATTGAAACCAAAAGACTTTACCCAAACAAGAGTTGAAGCAATGAGTTCATGGCTACTTCTACTAGTAAAATTAAAGATGAAATCATTATGGCTCTTCCTAAGAAACCAGGTAACAATTGAGAAAAATGTTGGCCATTCGCCCCCACCAATTGTTAGATTCCCTCATTCATGATATTCCAGTGTACCTAACATGTAAGTTGAAGAAAGCATTCCACTTAAGCCTAGGTACTAATAACTTTCGCACAATCTGAGCAGGGGCGAAGCTAGAACAACTTTTAAGGGGGGCCGAATAAAATTTTAACTTTTTATAGTCTATATCTTTATAATTTTTAAAGGATTATGTAATAGGGCAATTTTGCCCGGCCCAATCCAAGAGAAAAACAACAATAATAATAAAACCAAAACCAAAAAATAAGAAGTCCAATGTCCCACTTACATCAGAACCCAAACAACCAGACCCAAAACCTTAAACTAAACCCACTCACAAGGTCCAAAATAGCTGGCCCGATACCCCCTTAAAACAGTAACCCAATACCCGGATCAGCCCATTTTACAAAACCCTAAGCCCGATTCCCCCAACCCTGAGAAGCCAATGTCAAACCCTAGGTGCGGGGCACCTAAGGCCTTCTGACACTGCCGCCGAAGTCCTCCACCTGCTCCGCCGAGCCTAGTCCCATCACTTGTGCCTCCTAGCACCTGCAAACAAGCAAAGAAAAGGCAAAAGCAGAGACAAGACAAGCAACAGTAGCAAATCCAAAGAAATATTTTATGTATTTGGCTATAAAGCCACGAAGATCAGAGTGTAAAATAGGGGACTTCTGAAATAAAAAAAAAACATTGTATCACACAAAAAAATCAAAAAAACAGAGAACATCAATAAGAAACAGAAAACATTTTAGCAGAATACCAAAAGGTTGCATTTGCGTTCCTTTTAATCCTTTTTTTGATCGATTAGTGCTTGGAAGTCTCTTTTAGCTTTTTTCCTTTTTATTTTAGTATTGTTCACGAAAAAAAAAAGGGAAAAGGGAAATCGTTTACCTTTGCCCACGGTTGTCGGAGCCCTTCGCTCCGTCGTCGACTAGCATTAAAATGGGATCGGGAGTCCTTTGCTCTCTTTTTGGGGGCTAAAAAGCGTGGCCTTCAAGCCCGCTGAAAACGGGGCTAAAAGGGCCCCCTTCCACTCAATATCGGCCGATGGCCAAGATAGCGGCGCGATGGGCCTCCGGTGGCATTGTGACGATGGTGGCCATGATGGGTTTCAAACCCTAGCTGAACAAAGAAGAACATGGGAGGGGGCTGAAATCGGTTTTAAAAAAATGAAGCAGAAGGCTGTTTTGAAAATTTTTTCTTTGTTTTATTAAAGAAAGCATGAAACGGCGCCGTATGAGTGAATAAGGGCTCCGCTCGCGACCCAATCCATAGACTGGATCCGCGCCTTTCTACCTTAAGTGGGTTATTTGCGCATTAGGCCCCTCCTCCTTTGTAGCGCGTCTCAATGGGGTCCAATGCTCTTTTATTTATTTTGATTTCTACCATAGAATTTTGCTTCTGTTTCAGTTTGGTCCTCAGACCACTTGAAGAAATAAGCACCTAAAACGCTGCGCATAAGGGATGGGATATTGTTCCGATCAGTCCCTCGTCCTTTAAGCGCGTTTCATTCTTGTCCCTGGCCTCTCTTTGTGATTTTTACCCTGATTTTTAATCCGGTTTCAATCTAGTCCTTCATCTGTCTATTTGTTCATTTTTATTAAAAATTGTATTATTATTATTATTTTCCATTTTTAAGCCTATATATATACAATTTTTATTATAACTTTTTATACTAGCTATTTTGAATTACTTTTACATATTATTTACTCTTAAATTGTTTATACATATTTATAACTAATTTATATTTTATACATGTTAAATTTCTATATATATATGCATGTTATTTATTTTAAACTCTTATGGATATTAAATTTTTTACATATACTGTTCATTTCTAAAAACATTTTGCATATTACATTTTCAAATTTCATTATTTACCTCAAACTCTTTATATATTATTTTGACTTGTTTTTTTATTATTTTGATCTTGTTAAATATTATTTCAAATCATCTTGTATATTATTTTATGTTGCTATGCATTTTTTTTTCACTGCTTTACATATCAATTATTTTAAGTTGTTTTACATTATCCACTTCAAATTGTTTTATATATTTTGGTCCAAATTCGCTTTTATGTCTTATTTAGTCAAAATTGTTTTATTACTTATTTCAAATTGTTTCATATGCCTTGCTTTAAACTTTATTTACTTATTTTGAAATGTTTTATTATTATTCACTTCAAGATTCTTTATATTAATTATTTCACATTCTCTTATCTACATATACGTATTATTTATTTAATTTTATTTTAAATTATTTTGTATATTGTCGATTCTTTGAAAATTTCCTTTCATATTATTCATTTAAAACTCATTCATTAGCGATTTAAAATTGTTACACTCTATTCATTTTAAAAGGAGTCTATGTTATTTGATTCGTTCGTCTTCGATTACTAATGTTAGTATTTTAAATGATGTGTTATGTGATTATTGTCATTATATGTTTTGTTTATTCGCATTTCCATGTCTTTGTGGTTCATTATTGTAATATTTTGTTCGCAAATTGTTGTGCCATGTTTGGCATCATCATTCATTCTCGTTTTATTTACATCACCTTTTGAATTAAACTTCAATGTCTTTATCCAACTTGGATTGATTTATTCCAAACAAACAGTTAGGCAATATTTTGCGTTCTTGGAAATTCGAGAAATTGTGCCCTAACTTACTGGGCTTCAATTTTCTCGTCAACCTTGAAACGACCAAATATCCTTTTAAATTTCAAAACATAATAATTTCAACACAGATTTAAAAAGACAAACTTGTGATCGAGAGTTAAAATGTCGTGTCCTAACTTACTGGATACGATATTCTATTACTTCAAGACGAGAGAGTCTTAAACATTCTTTTCAATTTATTCAAGTTGATTTTAACAAAAAGGGATCGTATTTTAAAATTCTTCTAAGTTTTCAAATATTCGACACTAAGACACTAATTAATCAACTAGGTACCAATTTTGGGCGTATCGAGGGTGCTAATCCTTCTTCGTATGTAACCGACTCCCGAACCTATCTTTCTGGTTTTCGTAGACCAAAACCGTCGTTTTGATAAATCAAATTATTTATTAAAAACAATCACTTTTCGAGGTGACCCGATCACACCTCATCAAAAAAGATTGGTGGCAACTCCCAAATTTCATTTTCATTTTCAAAACCAAAGTCGATTCCCCTATTTGCAAAAAAATGGTTTCGACAGATTAAATCAAATTTTTATAATTTTAGGGGGGCCAAAGTACAATTTTACCTTTACTAATTTAAAATTTTAAAAATTTCTAAATGGACTAAATAATAAATCTTCATTTTAGGGGGGCCGGGGCCACTGCCAACCCCCTGGCTACGCCTCTAAATTTGAGTGAAATGGCAATCTCTCACAACATGAATTGTTGATTCCACTACCTTTCCACATTGTTCACAAAAAGGGGAAAAAGTCATACTTCTTCGTGTGCGCTCCTCATTTGTCAAAGTTTATTTCCAACAAGCAGGCACAAAAAGGTTCGTACTCTTTGGAATGCCTTCACTTTCCAAATTCCTTTATTATTCCCAAATTGATTTGGATTGGTAGTACAACATAGATGCTTACATGACTCTTTAAGAGAGAACTTGTCGACTAATGTCCACTTCCAAGGAATATCATCCATTCCGAACCCCTCAATGGTGGATTGCAAGCTTGTATTCAATCTACCACATTTCTAGGGAGTACTATATTTTTACATTTTAGAAGTAAATATAAAATAGTGTGATATAAACAAAGATGTCAGAGTTGCAATGTAAATAAACGTAAAATCAAAAGTGTTATGATATTGTAATTGCATTAAATAAAAAATTTCATATTAAATTTTAGTGTTTAATTTATTAATGATTAGTGCCTGGCTCATATTTTATATTAAATTTGTCATATTTACATCTCATATTGAATCAAATTTAAAGTCTTGTTTTATCCCATTTTGTGTAATTTTTTTTTATCAGATAATTTAAAACCTGAGTTTTTGATCTTTTCAAATCAGATTTGATGTCATTGAGATAAGTGTCATCAAAAATATCTTCCACATGACATATATATATATATATATATAATATGTATACTATTATTTATTATGTACTTCCCTACTTTTCTTAGTTTCTCTCTTTTTAGAAAAAGCTGTATGTTTTCTCTATTACTTTTTATTTCTTCTTTATTCTAAAATTCTCATTTATTATAAAAATAATTAGCTACCACTCATTTACTTTTCTTTTTATCCATAATTGTATCGTTGAAAATTATCATCTATCTAAGGAAAATGCATTTTTAATTTTACTTAATTTATAGTTAAATATGATTAATTTAAATATTTTTATTTAAAAAATATAGTATAGATTCAAACTTAGCTGAAATCAGATAGGACTAAATTTATTGTCAATTAATTTTCTTTTGACCAGTGCACACCTCCCTCAGTTGAATTCATCGTTATTGTTATTTCCTTTTGGTGAACAATTAATTTTCTTTTGACCAGTGCACGACTCTCTCAATTTAATTCATCAATGTTCTTTTTTTTAATTATGAAAGAGAAAAACAAAGTACTAATAGTAAGATAATTAATATAATTTAAACTTAAACCACTGATGAATACTCTGACCATAAGGATCCTACACGAGTTCTCAATGTTACTGTTATTACTTCTTACAAGTTGTTATATTCATGTAAATAAAGTCTAATATTTATTAGATAAAACCAAATATATTAAAATATTCTAAATCTGAAACGTCACGATTTCTTTTCTAAATAAATTCTACTCATGAGAGGAAAATCAAAGAGTAAGACTTTCTCTATTGGAGGGCGGATCCCAACTATAAATTAAATGAAATTTTAAAGATTAAATTATAAATTTCTCATTGTTGAAGGAACTAAATTGAAATTTAAATTTAAAGAGATCAAAATGTTGCCATAAGAAAAAGATATTAAGGCTTTGTTTGATTTTTGTTTTTATTTTCATTTTCAATTATTTTGAAAATTTTAAAAATATTCAAGAAAATATGATTAGTTGAAAATGAAAATATGTGAAAATTGGAAATTAATAAAACTTGTTTTCATTATTTTCAAAATATTTTGTAAAAATGAAAATTATGAAAACAAAAGTTTTCAACTTTAAATCAATTAACTTCTCAAATGCGCCTAAACATATTTTTTTTAATAGTTTTTTAAATATTAAATCTAATACCTTAATTCAAAATTATATAATTTTATTTATCATGTTCCTATTATAGAAAAACAACTACTTAATAAGTTTTCATGTTTTGTTTATTATTATTCATTAAACAAGTTTTTTAATTTTTAAAAATAAAAAACGGAAATTATTTTCTAAAAATAAAAAGAGAAAATCTATTCTAATTAATCTTAACCTCTAAACTCTTAAATAAAAGAAAAACACGATTAATCACATTTAAATTCACATACTTTTTATTGCTGTCCTAGCTACACCGTTTAATGAAATAAGACTCAATTAGTTTAAAAAAAATCAAAATTTTTGTATTATATTATAAAATTAATTCAAAAATCAAAATTTAAGAATAATTAAATTAAATATTTATTTTAAATATCATATCGTAAGGACTAGAATTTCGTGGTAATGATGTCAACATGTTTTCTTTTAGCTGATTTTTGATTACTTGGACTATATTATAATTTGGTTTTGTTGACTATCTATGATAAATAATGAAATAATTGACTTATTTATTTTTCAAATTAATATGTAATCAAAATCAAATCATAGATTTTAAAAAGATAGATAAATTGACCACGAGAATCAGTAATTTATTTGATTCGATTATACATTGTAAATTTTGTATGAAGTATCGTATGAAGTTTCCCTCTATACGTAAGCTCCATGTGAGGCTAATATTTTAATATTTGTTAGGTAAAATTATTACTTATATCTTTTACTAAATAAGTGTTGAATTAATAAAAAAAAAATTTTGAATCGTGGAGTGCTTTGGAAGTTGATTTGCATAAAATCTAACAATTACATTAAATTAAGTTTTCATATTACTTATAAATTCAATTGTTGACGTATGATTTTAAAATTAAAGAGTCGGAAGAATAAATTTATGCTACACTCCCTTTATTAGTATTGAAATTAAAACCAAAGGTGAAGCTCGCTCAGTTTAAACTTGTTCAAGTACTTTTTTTCTCAGTCGACTTGTATATATTAACAGTAGAAAAACGTTGAGAAACAACCTCATTTCTAATAAAAATTACAAAATAAATAAAGAAATAAAATAATCGTCATATGATCCAACTACTAATAAATAATCAAGAATATATCAGCACCAAATTTTAAATAACGCTGATTTTCTCACCTCAACAATAGTCAAAGTTATAGCCATACCATTATCTTGTGTATAAACCAATGTGAATTTAACACTCACCAATTAATTAATACAACGATTAATACTTATGAGAAAATTCCTTAATCACCACGGTCTAGCTTTTCTATTCAACAACCATTCTAAAACAACACCTAAACTAAAATCAATATCAAAAAGGGTTTTCACATTCCATCCCAAGTTAATATACATTTCCGAGGTAGTTTTAATAGCCTATAGACTCACCTGCAATTATCCGCCTAGAAAATAAAGAATGAGTCACATCTTCGTCGTCTCTTAATACCCCACTGCATCTAGCTTCGTCGTCCTTAGCTACACCTTTGTGCATGTATTTTTTATTTTCATAAATTAAATAATTTAAGAATGTTTTTAGTGAAATGTTCGGGAAAATGGATATAATTGTTTAAATAATTATTTGTAGATAATTGTGTTATGAAATTTCGTTCAAAGAATTTCATTATTGTATTATATTATTCCAACAAAATTTCTTTTAGCCAAAAAAAGAAAAGAAAAGATTAGATACTTGACAAAGGAAATTAGAGTGTTAAAAGTGCATTTATTGATTTAAGGATTAAATTGGATATGATAGTGAAATGGGAGAGGAATTAAGGTGAAACTTACCGTAAAGTTATAAGGGCTTTAATGGGAAATAAACCATGAAGTAATGGCTAAGAGAATTGATGGGGCTTTGAATATGTGAAGGCTAGGTTTCATCGCTTACTTAAAGATGGCATGAAAACAAGCCAGGTGTTTGTTGGCGAAACATCCCACCCATGCAAGATTAATATTTAATTATAAAAATATATTATATTAATACACTAGTATATTTTTAATATTGATCTTTTAAAATGTAAAAACGAATCATGTGGGCGAGTCAAGTTCACTTGGTTATTGTATTTTTAGATCATCTAAACATGGACGAAGATAAAGGTATGTTAGTATACTCTTAAAACGATTTTTTAATTTTATCTAAAAGTTGAAGATTCAAAACCCAAGTTTGTTTTAAAAAGACAAAATAAGTAATTTCGTTTTTGAATTGTGTTAAGGTCTGCTCAGACACCAACATTGAAAAACGTAAAAAAAGGATCAACATATTATATGTTTATGTATTTTTTTTTTTTTTTATATCTGTGTGATTTTTGACTAGAGAAAATATTTTATTTTAACACTTTGTACAACAAGTGTTTTTAAACTTTAACATTAAGGAATTTAAATTTTTCAACTTTGTACCTAAGTTCTAGACACCTCCCCTCTAAGTTTCCCTTTTAGAAAAAACTTATGACAATAAGTCACACAATTATTTCACTTAATGCATTCAAAGAAATGTTACTCAATGAACAAGAATAAATACTCTCAGTTTAGTACATAACTTATACAATTCATCCCAATATATAAGCAATTAAGATTTATTAACATATTATATCATTTACAACGAATCTTGCCTCGAAACAAGTAAGATAATATATATAAAGAATATCTTCAAATAGTTCAAGATAATTCTTAAACTTTCAAGATATTCTTTTTAGTTTAGTCCATTTCGATCCAATTCATTATATTTAGGAAGTTAATTTTCTCAATTCAAAGCAAAACTAATATCCAAGATATATTATTACGGAGTAATTCGAATATTAAGGATGAGTGAAAATCATCCAAAATAATAATAGAAATCTTAGCGGAATAAATTTTATTATCAAAATTTACCGACTCACGTATGACAACCAATTGGTACTAATCCAAAAACTACTCTAAGTAGTACTAGAAAACTGCGTCAACATTTTTGATTGATAAAATTTGAATATTCAACCTCTTCAAGTCTTAATATAATACTAAGCACTGTATCATTTTATTTTTGGACCAGGGGGCGCGCGTCTCTGGTTTTGCTTGGTTAATTGTCATTTTATTTTTTAAAAAAATATTTATTTTTAATATTTTATTCTAATATTATACTTATTAATTATTTTATAAGGTTAAAGTTGACAAGTATCCCATAAATATGGTAAAATATTAAAAAATAAATATTTTTTTTAAAAAAGAGACAACTTGTAGAATAAAAAAAATTGTTATTGTAGAATAAAAAAAAATTGTCGTTGTACCAAATAGTCACCCTATTACAAATAGAAATTTATTTGATATACTGCGACGGTGTTTTTTACAATCTACAAGTGAATTAAGGGTTTGACAAGTGTAATATCGAGTATAGTAAAAAAAAACTTAAATACATAAATAAATGTAACACTTGTTACACTTTCAATTTACTAGTAGAAATTAAAAAATCACAATAATAATGTATCAAATAATTACATTTAAAAATATGTTAATTTATTTATATTTAAATAATAAAAAATATAATGACGTAAAAGAAATGTATACATAAAATTATTAATTATTAAATAAATAAATATATATATATATATATATTAAAATATTAAAAGATATGAATGGATTTAAATACAATTACAGTTGTCCATAATAACCAACATGTTTTATTTTAGCTAACCTTGTGTACCTGTACATGTTTATGCCTACGAGATTACAAACATGAATGACTTAGACTTATTTATTTATGGAGAATGGATTTTATAAAACTGTTGTCGAAACCATTTTTTCTAAGAGTTTTTAAAAAATGAGATCGACTTTGAAATTTGGAAATGGAGTCGCCAACGACCTTTCTTAAGGTGCGATCGGATCACCTTAAACCATTTTAATAAAACATTTTTGATTTATTAAAATAATTAATGTTTGGTCTACGAAATTCGAAAAAATGGGCTCGGGAGTCGGTTACGCATGAGGAAGGGTTAGCACCCTCGCGGCGCCCAAAATTGGTACCTAATTGATTACCTAATGTCCTATCATCAAACGATTGAAAAGATTTTAAAATACGATCCTTTTGTTTTGAAAAGCGTTTGAATATATCAATGTAAAATCGAGGCTCACTTATCTCAGAGGAATAAGAATGCTGTACCCAGTAAGTTAAGATGCAACATCTCAATTTCTGAAATCAAGATTGTCCTTTTGGTTTTTAAAAAGACTCGTATTTAAATCAGAAAGGAATATTTTATTATTTCAAATCGAACAAAAAAAATCGGTACCCAGTAAGTTAGCGCTCGATTTATCGGATTTCCAAAACATAGAATATTACCTTAATTTTGAAACTCCTATCTCGAGACACTGAACGCCACATTTAGTAAGTTAGTATGTAGCATTTCGAGGCTTCAAGGATAGGCTTTATTTGAAAACTCACGTGTTTTAGTTTTGAAATCGATGCTCGATAGTTAGGGTTTAATGAGAAAAATCAGAACCTAGTAAGTTAAGGCTTGATTTCCTCGTACTTCCCAAACTCGAGTTATGTATTATTTTTTTGAACCTTTGAATAATAGTATTTGCTAAGTAATATTGAATACGAAAATACGTACATAGAACAACAACATACAACGCGAAGAAATAATTCATGAACAAGATATTTCATTTCAATGAATCATTATAATCAACAAACACGAAATGATGCGGCATAATGACGATTCTACAACACACTATTATGTGCGAATAATAAAACCCACATTTGTTTCTAAAAAAAAACAAATTTAAAAGAAGTCTTAAAATAAGCTAAAATAAATAAGATTCAACAAGCTTTTGATAAGTGAGAATGAATAGTTATGAAAAGATTTAGAGCTATAAAAAATTCAAATAAAAATGTAAACAAGTAATTTATTATTTAACAAAAGGACAAAGTCTTTTAAGAAATTATGCACTTATAAAAATATGTCTATACACATAACATAAAAAAGGTAAGTAAAATAATAGTAAATACATATAGTACAAAAGATATAATGTACATAATATATATAAAAAATAATTTAAATATACATATGTAATATACGAAAATACTTATACATAACAATATTAAGGTATATACATGAAATAAGAACAAAATGAGTAAAAATATACATAATATATATATGTATATACATAAATAATGACATACAAAAATAATTATTAACACAATATATAAGTGCGTATATATATATATAATAATGGTATAAAAGAGTTTAGGAGTATATACAAAATATAATATTAAGGACATATACATGAAATAGTACAAAAATATGTACGTATTAGAATAAAAATAATATATAAATATATATATATATATATATAATATATGAGAATCTATATAATATATAAAATATAACTTTAAAATAGGTATAACATACAAAATATAATAGTATTAAAAAATACATATATAAAATAATATGAAGGAATATACATAAAATACATACAATATAAGGGTATTGTGTATACAATATACTAAGTATAATCTCAAAATATATAGATGTAATAAAACATATATGAAAGTATTGAAAGTATGTACACAATGTATATACTATATATACGTAATATAGTTACATAAAAATATAGTGTCAAAAAAAAAAAACATAATAATATATAGTAAAAGGGGATATACACATAGGAAAAAGGGTATCATTATTAATGATCATAGGATAAAATATATATAATAGGCATAATAATAATAATAATAATAACATTAGTAAAATATAATAGTAATGATAATAATAATAATAATAATAAGGATAATAATAATAACGAAAATATGATAAAATAAAAGATAATAATGATAGTTAAAACAATAAAGAACGAAGAAGTAAATAGAACATATTGAGGGTATTAAAAACGAAGTAGTAAACATGATGATGGATGCTAACATGATATAATAGTTATATTAATCAAAATAATTAATCTAATAAAGGAGTGAAAACAAACAAAGAAGGGACTAAAATCGAATAAAAAAAAAGAGTTCTAGACTTAAATCAGAAATAAAAATGAAAGGACGGGCCCAAACGGAGCGCGCCTAAGTTTGAAGGGACAAAAATGGGCTATTATCCCCGGTCCTAAACGCTGCGCATTAAGTCCCATAGGTCGAAGGACTTGTTTGAAAACCATGAGAAATCCGATAGCTAAATTATAAAGTAAAAGAGGGGCCAATTGAGTGACACCACAAAAGGGGGAGGCCCTTTTGCGCAAATATCCCATTAGTTGGGATAGCGCGGATCTTGGGGCTCACGGGGCAAATTTTAATCGGGTCTGGGCTAATTAAAACGGTGTGGCGCCGTTTTGCTTCCTTTTAGAAAGCTAAAGGATTTAACTTCTTTCTGCCAAACCCTAAGAAAGAAGCAGAGGCTTCTTCTTTTCATTTTCCCTTCTTTCCGTTAGGGTTTTAAAGCTCCTTTGTTTACGCCGCCGCTCACCCAACCCTCTAGTAGCCGACGAATGCTTAAACAGGCGAAGCACGGAGCTTTCAGCCTCATTCAGACCCCCCACACCGAAGGCCAAGCATACGGCTCGCATGAAGATGCAGGTAAGGTTTCATGGTTACTCTTTTTATTTTCAAAATCAAATCGATGCTTTTAAACGAAAAATTCAACACAATGGGGAAATGGGTCTCAAACAAAAAGATCCCGTTCACATCGTTCTTCCTACCCTCGTCAGAACCCAAACGGGTTTTATGACGTTCGGGTCACCGGAGTTTTAACACGTGACGGAGATCGATTCCAAGGTGAGTTTTTTATACCTTTTTTATTTATTTTAAATGATAATAGATAAGTAAACAGAGATTTAGGGTAAAGACCTTCTTTTGCGTCTGATTTCTTGCTTTGTATATTCAAAAATCTGATCTGTACATTTGTTTTGTTTTTCGGTTTATATACCCGAATGGTAGATTATTATACATTAAAATTTCCTATTTGCTACTGTTCCTTCGTTTTTGCTCGCGTCTGTCCCTGTTTCTGCTTCTGTCTTCCATTTTGTTGCAGGTCTGTGGGGGTCAACGAGGGGAGGAAAGCCATCCCTTTTCCTTTTCGGTGAAACAGCCTCAGGCCTAGGGACGAGGCGCCTTGGGACGAGGCATTGGCGATGCGACTGAGGATGGGTGCGGCACACATGGGCACTAGGGTTTGGCTGTCTCTGAATTAGTTTCTAGGGTTTGTAATATTTGGGCCATGTTGGGCTGTTGTGATGTGGGCTTTAGATTGGGCTATTGGGTAGGGGTTAATTAGGTAGGGGTTTGGTTGTAAATGGGTATTGGGTATTGTTAATGGGCCGAGCAAATTTGGGTGTGTACAACTGCCCCTCTTTACTCGTTGTTGTGTAACAAGAATAGAGCAAAGACCTTTAAGAACAACCAATTTTTCCTAGCCTCATCGAGTCTCGATTTCTTTGGCACTCATCTCCTTCAAGTAGTCTTGTTCCAACCCACCACAGCTTGTTGCTTTGACCTTCTCCATAGCCACTTAAGAGAGATAGGACTTGTAGCTTCAATTTGCTTCTTCGCAACTTTAATGTGATATGGGATTTGTGATTTTAGTCTGCTCCGCTACAACTTCAGGGAAATAAGACTTGTAACTTCAACCTGCTCCACTGCAACTTCAGAAAGATAAGGTTTGATGCGATCTGCTCTTCTGCAACTTCAGAGAGATAAGATCTAATATCTTCAGTCTGCTCCGCTACAACTTCAGGGAGATAAGACTTGTAACTTCAACCTGCTCTACTGCAACTTCAGAGAGATAAGGTTTTTGGCGTGATCTGCTTCACTGCAACTTCAGGAAGATAAGATCTTGATATCTTCAGTCTGCTCCGCTACAACTTCAGGGAGATAAGACTTGTAACTTTAACCTGCTCTACTACAACTTCAGAGAGATAAGGTTTGTGGCATCGATCTGCTTCACTGCAACTTCAGGAAGATAAGATCTTGATATCTTCAGTCTGCTCTGCTACAACTTCAGGGAGATAAGACTTGTAACTTCAACCTGCTCTACTGTAACTTCAGAGAGATAAGGTTTGTGGCATCGATCTGCTTCACTGCAACTTCAGGAAGATAAGATCTTGATATCTTCGGTCTGCTCCGCTACAATTTCAGGGAGATAAGACTTGTAACTCCAACCTGCTCTACTGCAACTTCAGAGAGATAAGGTTTGTGGCATCGATCTGCTTCACTGCAACTTCAGGAAGATAAGATCTTGAAATCTTCAGTCTGCTCCGCTACAACTTCAGGGAGATAAGACTTGTAACTTCAACCTACTCTATTGCAACTTCAGAGAGATAAGGTTTTTGGCGTCTTCTAGAGACACAACCTGTAGGATCGGTTTCTGGACATATGCTTATGCCCAAAAGATTAGGATTTCATGATCAGAATGATTCAAATGCTCCTATTAGATGAATATGGGTGATGCTTGTGTGAATGTAACTTCATTGATTTGTTACACCATTTTGGGTAACATGGCCCGTGCAATTTATTTCATGGCCCAATTTACGTTAAGTAGTTAAGATGATCAAAATGATTCAAACGTTCCTAACTAGATGCATATGAATGCATGAATGCAGAATGAGAATGATCCTTTCCTTAGGTTATCATTACTTAATGTTCATCAGAGTTATCTCCTTGATGTGTTACCATGCCTTCTTGTTCTGCTGGTACCCTTGACAGAGCCCAAAGAAACAATTATACCTTGTTCAACAGGCTTGCCCCACTATGATTCCAAGGCAAGGTTCATTTCATAGTACTTCTGGAACCTACGGCTTGTACTATCTTCAAACCCCTTCACTGGACCTCAGGGTATAGGGACTGCAATCTATCCCACTACAACTCAGAGGTATAGATTTTGCAACTTATCCAATCAATTTGGTTTACTACACCTTCCATTCTCTGAGTGTCATGACCAGACGTATATGAATGTCAAATTTCTTCGAGAATAATCCCATTTTAATGCTTGGATTACTCATTATTTGTCGAGGATGTATCACCGACGCAATACCTTACCTTTTTATTCAACTGATATTTTCGATGAAGAATTTAATAGGTAGTCTCAAATTAGACTCCTTTTCAACCCTTAGGTTTGGTAAGTTCTAAACAATAGCCCTGTTTCAAGCTCCTGCATTATTTAGAAGCTTTCAGAGTAATATGCAAAAATCCTTTTATGAAAGTGTTATTAGTCCACTAATCATTATTTCAATACAAAATGCTTGAAAAAGATCATAACAATGGACAAGAATGAACATAGCTTGAAACAAATAAGTTAATCAAGGATAGCACATGCAATTTAGAAAAAATTTATTGGGAGCATAGCTCGACACGAATAAATTAATTAATAAGAATGAAATTGATCGGGAGCGTAGCCCGACGTGAATCAAAGATAACAAATGTGATAAGAAGAAAGATGAAAACTAGGTGCCCTAGATATCGCAACCTAAGCTTCTCTGTACAAACTTCTTAGTGACCATTTTGAGTTCAATATGTGTCTAGGGGATCGAGAGTACTTTGTCGATGCCCCAAGGGGTAGCATACTTCCTCCTTGCTAATTCAGGCATGGCAAGATTACCGCGTACCCCACTTTTGATCAAAATTTGAGCCGCCCTTTTCGGGTTTTCAACTCAAATGTCCTTTGGACTCAACGCGCCCTTTGCGGGTTTTGCGCCTTGGCCTCTCCTTTTTCTTTTTTCTTTTGATTTTTATTGTTTCTTCTTCTCTCTTGACTCTTTTTTTTTAGAAGGTCTCAAGGCGCCTTTTGCGGGTTTTCACCTTGGCCTCTCCTTTTAGGTGAAATAACTCTTGACTGAATTCACCAGATTGGGCGTGTCATTACCATTTATCAAGCCGTCTTCGTTGTGTAAGGTCTTTCTCCATTTGGCCTTTACTTTTGCCTAAGTACTTGGGCATATGAAGGATCTTTTTCAATATGAGGTCACTCTTTAGCAATTCTCTAAGATGAACCTTTTTGTCATAAACCCGAATCGTCGGATAGTGATGAATTAACTTCGCTTGATTATGCAATGATTAGATCCATTCTGTCTCATTCAGCATCAGCTTTGGTAAAACTCAGAAGAAAGAATCTCAACTTCAATAGGCAAGATCAATATATTGCCCTAGCTCTAATAGACTCGAAAGAAAGAATCTCAGTTTCCCTGGGCAAGATCGATGAGATATGTGCTGCCCTGGAGAAGGTCTTGGCCAATAATTTACAAGTATAAAGGGTAAATGGTAACTTCTTCATGCCAACCCTTACAAGTCTCAGTCATCTTTCAAACTTTTTGGATGGTTTTTTGGTTGTCTTTGCTGTATTGATATGGTGTCTAGTCTTTGATCAGACTGTAAACGTTTGACATTGCGCAGTTGTGCTAGACATGTTCTTTCTTTCTTTCTTTTTTTTTTGAATTTGAATTTGAATTTGAATTTTGAATTTTGAATTTCAAATTTGGACTTGAACTTGGATTTGGATTTGAATCAGGATCTAGATTTGAATTTGGATTTGAATTTTGACCTGGATTCGAATCAGGATCTGGATTTGGATTTGGATTTGGACCTGGATTTGAACCGGGATCCGGATTTAGATATAGACTCAAATTTGAATTTGATGACTGTTTACTTCGTAACTTTGGCATATGAAGCAACCTTACTCTCTTGGTGAAGTAATTGACCATCATGAAGATGAATTGAAGTCGGTAAAGCTAGCCCAGTAACATTTGTGCCCCCACATGGAGAATCTTTGAGGAAACATAAATCTTATCTTCCTCAATTTGACATTTACGCCATACAAATGTAGTCTTCTTTCATGGCGGGCTAGCAATATCTTAGCCTCATGATCAACCTGGCTTTTTCCTAGGCTCGCAATGTCCACTGACCCTTTGTAAGGTAGGATCTGTCTTTCATCTTGTTCTGCCATCCTTGACAAGTCGGAAGATAGGTACAATCTCTGTCATCTTCCAAGTCCAGAGATCCCTCTAGACACACATTTTACTCAAAAGGGATTCAGTAATAGTGTCGCTCATATTGTTGATATCTGGATACCTTTTGCAGGTACAAAGAAAGATTTCGAAGAATAAATGAATCTAAGAATGATTATTTATGTGGCATGATAATGAAGAAAGAGTAAAAGAATATTTGAAAAAGAGTCCAAAGAACAAAAGGATCTAAGAACAATTGTGCGGCATGGTCATGTATAAAAGAATAAGAGAATCTAGGAATAATCGTTGTATAGTATGAAATAAATAAAAATTTTACTCAAAAAGATGTATTCTCATTAAAATAAAGATTTTAGACTTGAGCCTATTTTCACAAAAGATTCTTACTGCCTCTAGGCTTAAAGCAATAAACGTGTTCTGAATATCACTCTAAGTTAGCTCTAAAATACAAGGACTTCTTCCACAGTCCCATTGTTCAAAACATTCCCTAGTACATAAGGGTTTGGAAACCTTTGAGTCATCAGTTCCTTGTAGATGCGCCATTATTGTTCAAATTCCCCAGTATTGCGTCTTGCTTTAGAGCCCCGAACTTGATGTACTATTGGATCCCATGCTCTCTTCCATCATGGCACTCATAATATTTACCCCATCATCTGAATGACTTGGTAATAAATTTTCTACACCAGAGGGATCATCAAATTTGGCAATACCGATTTTGATGAATCTTTCGATTATCTTTTTAAAGGCAATGCAATTCTCGATCGAATGTCCTGTGTTTCCCGCATGGTACTCACATTGAGCGTTCGAATCATACCATTTGGGGTATGGGGGCTGCAACGGTTTCATATAAAAGGGGGACACCACGTGCACATCAAATAGACTTTGATATAGCTCCTTATACGACATTGGAATTGGCGTAAATGGGAGCTTTTCAGTACTTGGTCCCGGATTAGATTCTTGCTTTCGAGGAACCTGATGGCTAGTAGTTGTCATTCTTGGCTGGCCTATTGTAACCGGTTTCACCTTACTTCCTTTTCCTTTTATTGCCCTTGAAGTATTATCTCGGGAGCTCCACTCTCGTTTTTTAAAAGCTTTGCACTGTTTTGGGCGCTTCATACTGGCTTGATGCTGTTGGGGTTTGGTAGTAACGGGTACCCCTCACGAAAGTGCGTCTGGTTGAGTCTGGACACTTATTGGAGTGAAACTTGGGGAATAAACGATATCTTCATTATCATCCTCGCTATTGCCCACTAAGTCTTTCCTCTTTTCGAGCCCTTCGGCTAATAACTGTCCTAGCTGGCTGAGCATATTTCTTTAGAGCTCTAAGATTTGGCTCTGCATATCCTGTTGAATTCTGGATAATTGCTCTTGCATCTGTATTTGCCTTTGCTCTATCCTCTCCAACCTTTACTCCATGTTTTCTAGGTTAACTGAAATAATTTCACCTAATCAAGGACCTTTTGTAAAAATCTAATGCATAAAATGCAATGCAAATGATGCAATGCAAATGTATACGAATACATGAAATGTAAATGCAAGAAACAGAGGCGTTGACCTTATATTCAGTTCCACTAGAAGAACTTTTCGAGAGGACAAATTTCTTTACATAAAACAAATTAATTATGCGGTATTGCCCTTAGAATCCAAGTGAAGACACCACTTCTTTCTTCATATCCGGATGTTACGGTCAAATCTTGCTAATCTTCCAAAAGACCTCTTTGTTACTCTCTTTTGCTTGATCTGGGTTGCGACCAATTACTCACTTATCCTCACGATGCTTGCTGGCTGCTTTAAGGAAGTCGGCTCTTGCATAGTTTGAATCTTTCGGGCAAAGTTTTACATTCCTCCGCGAGCTATCAACCTTCTTTTGTTGTGCTTACTTGGACCATATCGGGGCGACCGCATTATAATCCACTTTATCAAGAAATTCGTCCCCTTATGACGAACTCTCCTATTTAGGAATCGAATATGAATCAACACCTCTTTTCTATAACGATGCGATGCAAAGCAATGCAATGCAATCAATACAAAAGAAAACACGTTAGCACAGGAGAGATAAATAACAAAATAAAGCACCTAATTGGGTGATCACCAGGGTTCGGCGTAGCTCTACCTAGGGTGGGCTCCTATGGTTCGCTATATGAGGTTTGGTCCTAGAGTTAGGGTACCTGAACCAACAGATTCTTCGGTCCTCACCCATTATAGGCTCATATGGATCGAGTTCAGTTTAGGGGAACACATTTCCCCATGGCTGCACGGAGATGAAAATCTCAAGAAGCACATAGGTATAGATGTATTCCAAAAGCGGTCTACTATCCTGCACAGAGGTGAAAACCTCACGAAGGAGTAGCTTCTCGCTCCCACTTAAAAAGGTGTGACCCGGTGGTCATGCAATGCAATGCACAAGTATACAGAAAAAACTTGAAACATATAAAGAAAATAGGAACAAAATAATGAAGATCGCAATTCAAAATGGATGAAATGCAAAAGAGGGATCGTATATTAAAATCAAAATTTGATTTTTGACAAAAAGACAACAGTTAATCAATTTGTGGCTTGACTCACAAACTTGATCCCCAATGGAGTCGCCAAACTGTCGAAACCATTTTTTTCTAAAAGTTCTTAAAAAATGAGATCGACTTTGAAATTTGGAAATGGAGTCGCCACTGACCTTTCTTAAGGTGCGATCGGATCACCTTAAACCATTTTAATAAAACATTTTTGATTTATTAAAATAATTAATGTTTGGTCTACGAAATTCGAAAAAATGGGCTTGGGAGTCGGTTACGCACGAGGAAGGGTTAGCACCCTCGTGGCACCCAAAATTGGTACCTAATTGATTACCTAATGTCCTATCATCAAACGGTTGAAAAGATTTTAAAATATGATCCTTTTGTTTTGAAAAGCGTTTGAATATATCGATGTAAAATCGAGGCTCACTTATCTCAGAGGAATAAAAATGCTGTACCCAGTAAGTTAAGATGCAACATCTCAATTTCTGAAATCAAGATTGTCCTTTTGGTTTTTAAAAAGACTCGTATTTAAATCAAAAAGGAATATTTTATTATTTCAAATCGAACAAAAAAACGGCACCCAGTAAGTTAGGGCTCGATTTATCGGATTTCCAAAACATAGAATATTACCTTAATTTTGAAACTCCTATCTCGAGACACTAAACGCCACATTCAGTAAGTTAGTATGTAGCATTTCGAGGTTTCGAGGATAGGTTTTATTTGAAAACTCACGTGTTTTAGTTTTGAAATCGATGCTCGATAGTTAGGGTTTAATGAGAAAAATCAGAACCTAGTAAGTTAAGGCTTGATTTCCTCGTACTTCCCAAACTGGAGTTATATATTATTTTTTTGAACCTTTGAATAATAGTATTTGCTAAGTAATATTGAATACGAAAATACGTACATAGAACAACAATATACAACACGAAGAAATAATTCATGAACAAGATATTTCATTTCAATGAATCATTATAATCAACAAACACGAAATGATGCGGCATAATGACAATTCTACAACACACTATTATGTGCGAATAATAAAACCCACATTTGATGCTAAAAAAAACAAATTTAAAAGAAGTCTTAAAACAAGCTAAAATAAATAAGATTCAACAAGCTTTTGATAAGTGAGAATGAATAGTTATGAAAAGATTTAGAGCTATAAAAAATTCAAATAAAAATGTAAACAAGTAATTTATTATTTAACAAAAGGACAAAGTCTTTTAAGAAATTATGCACTTATAAAAATATGTCTATACACATAACATAAAAAAGGTAAGTAAAATAATAGTAAATACATATAGTACAAAAGATATAATGTACATAATATATATAAAAAATAATTTAAATATACATATGTAATATACGAAAATACTTATACATAACAATATTAAGGTATATACATGAAATAAGAACAAAATGAGTAAACATATACATAATATATATATGTATATACATAAATAATGACATACAAAAATAATTATTAACACAATATATAAGTGCGTATATATATATAATAATGGTATAAAAGAGTTTAGGAATATATACAAAATATAATATTAAGGACATATACATGAAATAGTACAAAAATATGTACGTATTAGAATAAAAATAATATATAAATATATATATATATAATATATGAGAATATATATAATATATAAAATATAACTTTAAAATAGGTATAACATACAAAATATAATAGTATTAAAAAATACATATATAAAATAATATGAAGGAATATACATAAAATACATATAATATAAGGGTATTGTGTATACAATATACTAAGTATAATCTCAAAATATATAGATGTAATAAAACATATATGAAAGTATTGAAAGTATGTACACAATGTATATACTATATATACGTAATATAGTTACATAAAAATATAGTGTCAAAAAAAAAACATAATAATATATAGTAAAAGGGGATATACACATAGGAAAAAGGGTATCATTATTAATGATCATAGGATAAAATATATATAATAGGCATAATAATAATAATAATAACATTAGTAAAATATAATAGTAATGATAATAATAATAATAATAATAAGGATAATAATAATAACGAAAATATGATAAAATAAAAGATAATAATGATAGTTAAAACAATAAAGAACGAAGAAGTAAATAGAACATATTGAGGGTATTAAAAACGAAGTAGTAAACATGATGATGGATGCTAACATGATATAATAGTTATATTAATCAAAATAATTAATCTAATAAAGGAGTGAAAACAAACAAAGAAGGGACTAAAATCGAATAAAAAAAAAGAGTTCTGGACTTAAATCAGAAATAAAAATGAAATGAGGGGCCCAAACGGAGCGCGCCTAAGTTTGAAGGGACAAAAAGGGTCATTATCCCCGGTCCTAAATGCTGCGCATTAAGTCCCATAGGTCTAAGGACTTGTTTGAAAACCATGAGAAATCCGATAGCTAAATTATAAAGCAAAAGAGGGGCCAATTGAGTGACACCACAAAAGGGGGAGGCCCTTTCGTGCAAATATCCCATTAGTTAGGATAGCGCGGATCTGGGGGCTCACGGGGCGGATTTTAATTGGGTCTGGGCTAATTAAAACGGTGCGGCACCGTTTTGCTTCCTTTTAGAAAGCTAAAGGATTTAACTCCTTTCTGCCAAACCCTAAGAAAGAAGCATAGGCTTCTTCTTTTCATTTTCCCTTCTTTCCGTAAGGGTTTTAAAGCCCCTTTGTTTATGCCGCTGCTCACCCAACCCTCTGGTAGCCGACGAATGCTTAAACAGGCGAAGCACGGAGCTTTCAGCCTCATTCAGACCCCCCACACCGAAGGCCAAGCATACGGCTCTCATGAAGATGCAGGTAAGGTTTCATGGTTACTCTTTTTATTTTCAAAATCAAATCGATGCTTTTAAACGAAAAATTCAACACAAGGGGGAAATGGGTCTCAAACAAAATGATCCCGTTCACATCGTTCTTCCTACCCTCGTCAGAACCCAAACGGGTTTTATGATGTTCGGGTCACCGGAGTTTTAACACGTGACGGAGATCGATTCCAAGGTGAGTTTTTTATACCTTTTTTATTTATTTCAAATGATAATGGATAAGTAAACAGAGATTTAGGGTAAAGACCTTCTTTTGCTTCTGATTTCTTACTTTGTATATTCAAAAATCTGATCTGTAAATTTGTTTTGTTTTTCAGTTTATATACCCGAATGGTAGATTATTATACATTAAAATTTCCTATTTGCTACTGTTCCTTCATTTTTGCTCGCGTCTGTCCCTATTTCTGCTTCTGTCTTCCATTTTGTTGCAGGTCTGTGGGGGTCAACGAGGGGAGGAAAGCCATCCCTTTTCCTTTTCAGTGAAACAGCCCCAGGCCTCGGGACGAGGCGCCTTGGGACGAGGCACTGGCGATGCGACCGAGGATGGGTGAGGTGCACATGGGCACTAGGGTTTGTCTGTCTCTGAATTAGTTTCTAGGGTTTGTAATATTTGGGCCATGTTGGGCTGTTGTGATGTGGGCTTTAGATTGGGCTATTGCGTAGGGGTTAATTAGGTAGGGGTTTGGTTGTAAATGGGTATTGGGTATTCTTAATGGGCCGGGCAAATTTGGGTGTGTACAACTGTGATTTTACGTTATCTTTATCTCTTTTTAATAGGAGTATGAAAAATAAGATTTTTCCTCTTGATTTTTAACATTTTTAGTTGGATTTGAATTTTTCTAGGAAGAAAATATTGAAAATCAAGAGAAAAAATCTAATTTGTCCTCCTCCTATTGGAAAGGGATAGGGATGACATGGAATTACAATTTCATATTTTTGACATGTGAAAATTAAGTCATGAATTGAAAAAAATAAGATTAATTTGATGAATTGATCAAGAATCAACATGTTTGATTTTCTTTTGCAATTACAAGTTATTTGATTTAATGCAAGGGTTGTTGTTCTGTATATTAGAAATGAAATTAAAAAAATTAGTATGTGTCTATTTTTTTTAATTAAATTTTATACAATACGAGTTTTTTAATGGATGGAATGAAATTTGATTCTTCAACTTTATTTTGCTTGTATAATCTTCAATGTGTGTTGGATAGTCTGTTTGGTTAATATGTTGCTTGATTTGATACCCTATATAAAATAGTATTATTTGAATTCAACGCTTAACATATATTTTATATTTTATATTTTATATTCAGTAGCGTACAAAGTTTCCTGCGCTTGGATAATCAAATTAAAAAATTGGGAAGTTAATTTACAAGCTATAAATAGACCTAAATCTCTACGTAAGGAAAACCAAGTTAATTAACAAGCTAATTTAGTTCAAGGAAACCTTTCCTTGAGAGTATAAAAAAAAAAAAATTAAGAACATGGGTGTCAATGCTGAGATTGAGTTTCCAGCCATTGAGTTCCGTTCATCGGATTTGAAGCGAGGAACCGATGGATGGCGCCATTTGTGCAAAAAGGTTCAAGAGGCTTGTGAGAAATTCGGTTGTTTTGAGGTGGTGTATGATACGATATCAACGAAAGTCCGAGAAGAGACTTTTGGGTTGATGAAAGAATTGGTTGAGGTCCCGGTGGAAAGGAAACAAAAGAACACTAGTCCCATGCCTTACCATGGCTGGGTTGGACCATGCGAGCAAGTTTCTTTGTTGTATGAAGGTTTCGGAATTGGAAATGCCTCCAACTATGACTCTGTTAAAGGCTTTACTCAACTTATGTGGCCTGAAGGTCACCCACACTTTTGGTAACAATAATTCTTCGACTTTTCTAATTTCACGGGTTGGGTTGGTTTTGATAATTTCTAGTTTGAGTTGAGTCAGTTTTAAGTTATTTTCTTTTTATAATTAAATCGGACTAGAGTTTGAATTTAGATTAATCAAATAATTTTTTATTATTTAGAATTGACAATATCTATTTTTAAATATTAGATGTTCATAATATGCTAAGGAATTATAAGTATTGGTATTATATGAATTATTAAGTTAAATTTCAGGTTGTCGACTAAATCATAGTGGAGTGATAAAAGATTGGTGATAAAATTTTAAATCTTACAAATCATGTTAACTATTTGATTTTTTGTCTCAGCGACACTATACATACCATGGGAACACAAATGGAGGAGCTAAACAAGTTAATCTGGTTAATGCTAATTGATAGTTATGGATTAGGAGATGACTCACTGAAGTTAAACTACACAACATTAGTGCGGATGATGAAATACATGGCTCCTCCACCGGGGGAGTATGAGAGAGGACTCTTTGCTCATACTGATAAACCAGTCAGCACACTTATTTGTGAGGATCAAGTTTCAGGATTGGAAATTGAGGTCAACGACGGCCAATGGATCAAGTTGACCAATTTATCTCCTTCTTCTTTTGTCTTTGTGGTTGGAGATCCTCTCAAGGTATGTTTGTGTATATAATTAATATTCAATTTAATTTAATAAAAGTTTAAATTATATGATCTATATGAATAAAACATGAAATATACTAAAATTTTATACGATAATTAAGTTCAAATATTCTACGTTTTAGAATTACTTTATTAATGAGAGAAAATTTTATTTTTTAAACAGTAAAATAAGTTATATATAGATAATGTGAACAATTACCATAAAATATTTAGTAATATTTTGAAATTAAATCTCGAGTTTAAATTTTGAATAATTTGTTTACCATGTTCATAATATATTTTTTAGATTATTGATGTTGAATGTGAATGCTTATCATAAAATTTATACTTATTAATGTTGATTTTGGAAATTGAAGGCATGGAGTAATGGAAGGTTGAAATCAGTAAATCATAGAGTAATGATGAGCGGAGACAAAGATCGATATTCTATAGCAGCTTTTGTCATTCCAAATGAGGGTACTATAATCAAGACACCCAAAGAACTTATAGATGACCAACATCCTCGGCTTTTCAAGGACTTCGATTTCATGGAATTCTTCCTTTTTGCCTTTTCCGACCCAGCAAGGCACATCGACAACGGGGAGTTGCTCCATGTCTTTGCTGGCCTCTCACCACCAGTTTCCAATTAAAATCATGCCCATATCAACAAGTAAAATCCCGGTTATGGCTTAAAATCAATGTTACAAATAATAAACTGAGTTCTATACTCGAGATCTACGTTCTTGTATTGTACTACTATGTTATGGTTAGTAATAATTGTATTGTACCAAAGGTTACTAAATCTATTGTGTAATTGGGTCTAATTATATGTGTTTTTCAATTATTTAATTATATAAAAATTATAATAACATGTGTCAATATCCTGACATTATTTATAGCAAATAACATTAAAAAATTTTCCATAATTATCACGAAATTCTCACCAAAATTTTATACGACTACATCTTGTCACTCTAAAAAACGGCCATTGCTGATTAGCGTGTCTGAATCAGGGTTACAAATGCCCTTTAAATAGGCTTAGATTAGAAGTCTAATCAAACTAAAATAAGTAATCGGAGTCCAACTGGGAGAAGAAATCTTGCTTGGAGTCTAAAACTTGGTTGTCAAATAGGAGAATACGTCGTGACATGCCATCTCTCCTCATCACGACGTCAATGTTGCATTTGCATGTGACTTTCATCCCATTGTAATGTCAGGCTTGTTTTGGCCCTTCTTCGGTTGCTCGTCGAATTTCATCTAAGGTATTTGCAATATGTCTGATAAATGCGAGGTGTACCCCCACAATATTTACTATTGAAAAAACTTTATTATATATTAAGCACTTAGTTGAGTTGGTGTCACAAATTAACCTGGTACCAAATCAACTAGATAACGACCAAAATATTGGTACTTTATAATGTAAATTGTATTATTTTGAGGATGTTTTTTCAGCTTATATCTCTTTATATAGGAAAATATACACATATAATAAAGTTTGAACCTAAACTTTTATAATTTTCAACATTCGTATTTTACCATTAAACTAAAATTTTATTTTTAATTTATATCAATTTTTATAAATATATTTATTACATAAATTCATTTCTACCATAATAACTAATCTCAGGTACTATTATTATGAATAAATTATGGACTTCCCGAGAAAAAAGAAAATACGTGTGCCATCGTAATATATGAATGGTCATGATTTTGATGGATGCAGTCCCTTTGCTAGTATTGTATTTTAGGGCTAGAAATTGAAACCAAATATGGAGAGTTACGGAAATTGTTTGGGGTTATTGATGGTTGCACTAATTAGTTGACTCAAATTCAGTTCGAAGATATTCACAAGAAAAGTAATGGTATGGAGGATGCTTTGGTGAAAATTAGTATTGTCGACACCATTTTTTGAGTTTTTTGGAAAACGGGATCGACTTTAAAAATATGGTAGAGTCGCCACCAACTTTTTTTTGAGGTGTGATCGGATCACATTAAAATTCAATCATTTTAATAAAGTTTGAATTTACTAAAACGATGTCTTTTGGTCTACGAAATCCAGGAAATAGGTTCGGGAGTCGGTTACGCACGAGGAAGGATTAGCACCCTCGATACGCCTAAAATTGGTACCACTTTAATCAATAATTGTCCCAATATTGAAAATTTTGAAAAGATTTAAAGTGTGATTCTGTTTGAATATTTTATAATGGATTTTAAGACTTACTCGTTTCGAAAGGTTAAAATGCCACATCCAGCACGTTAGGATATAACATTTTAAAGTTCTCAAAACCGAGATCATCTCATAATTTTTAAAACATGCAAGTAAAAGAGTATTTAGTTTTTTAGTCAAATGAAGAATCGCAACCCAGTACGTTAGGGCACAATTTTTCGATTTTTCCAAATACTAAATACTGCCTTGTTTTGGAAATTTTCTTTTTGAATAATAGTGAGTACGATATTTAAACAATGCCTATTTATTTAGTTCGGGGTATAATAGAAAAACACTAATACGTTTAGAACGACTCGCAACGTAATTGTGACAATAATAAAATGATGGTGCCTATAAACGAGGTGATGATATATCGAAAACAATAAATAAGTAATAGCATCAACTACTATAACCTAATATTAGTTAAGTAAAAGGAATAAATAAACAAATGAAAGGCGAATATATAATAACGAAAATATAAAACTATAAAATAACAAAAAATAACAAAGAAATGAGTGACAAGAAAAAAAACCAAAAATAAAAAGAACAAAGAAAAAAAGTAATATGATGATGATGATGATAAATTCTGCATAATTATGAATTGCAAACAAATGAATTTTTAAAGACAAGAAATGAATGATAAATTAATAAATAAATATGTGAACAAATAAACGTATATATGTATATAATGCTAGGTTTAATATTTTAAAAGTAAAAGAAAATATATAAAACTTAAAATAGATAGTAACAAAACCATTTAAAATAAATGAAAGGAGTTTAAAATACGGCATGTAAAATAATTTAAAAATAGTTAATTAAATAATACATAAAAGCAAATTTGAAATAAAAATATATAAAGCAATTTAAAGTAAGTAATATAAAACAATTTAAAATAATTGATATATATGTAACAATATAAAATAATATGCAAAGCAACTTAAAATAATAATAATATATAAGATGACATGAAATGGTGTGAAAGGATAATATATATATATATATATATATATAAACAAAATACCTAATATATAAGAAGCTTGAATTAAATAGTAGAATAATATAACAAATTTTAAAATAACATATAAAAATCTAAATTAAATTGTAATACCCCATTTTTGCCCGGGTCCATACCAAAAAATGATAAAAAATAAATAAATAAATAGATAAATAAATTCCAAGCCCAGTCCAGAATATATCATTTGGCCCGATCAGAATGGCCCATTACTTGAAAGGATTGAAGGTCCATCTACAAACTTGACATATATGGAACATAATCTTCAATGATACGCAATCTTAGAAATGATATGTAAATCTTAGATATGATATGCAATCTTAGAAGATATGGTATGCAATCTTAGAAGATATGATTTTGATATATTAGAGATTTAATTTGAAGATACCCTTTAATCTTAGCCGTTGATGTAATTGATTTGTACCGTTGGATTTGGGGAGGCTCAACTATAAATAGAGGCCTCCCCCCCCCCATTGAAGAACACACTTGAATTTTGAGGAAGCAATAAAAATTCTTGAGAGCTTTCACTCAAATTTCTCTCCCTCTTACGTTCTTATTTTTTGCGGTTTGTTCTTATTTTATTCTTTGTTCATCTTCATTTTTCAACTTTTTTTTATTTAATTCATGTTTCCCTGATTTTTTTAATTCTTTTTTATTTTTAATAATTTTAGTATTATATCAAACTATTTTATTTTTTAATATTTTTTAGTATTACTCTTAGTAAATTTTTGTTTTAAATTTTACTCAAATCATTGTTTTAAAAAATATATTTCATTTAATTGCCATATTTTATCCAAAAGTTTTTCTTAAACAAGGCAATGTTTTGTGTTTAGAAATTCGGGAAATAGTACCCTAACATGCTGGGTTGCAATTTTCCGCTTGACTAAATAACTAAATATCCTTTTAATGAATTATGAGATGAATTTAGTTACGAGGATTTAAAACATCATGTCCTAACATGCTGGATGTGATGTTTATGTCCCTATTTCCTTGATTTTTAATTCTCTTTTATATTTTATTTTTTAATAATTTTAGTATTATATCAAATTATTTTTTATTAAATTCTATATTACTCTTTGTTTTAAAAAATATATATTTCATTTAATTGAAAAGTTTTTTTCTTAAATAAGGCAATGTTTAGTGTTTAGAAAATCGGGAAATAGTGCCCTAACATGCTCGGTTGCGGTTTTTCATTTAACTAAATAACCAAATATCCTTTTAATAAATTTTCCTCAATTACGAGGTGATTTCAGTTACAAAAGTTTGAGAATATCGTGTCCTATCATGCTGGATGTGATATTCGTGTTCTTTTGGAACGAAGGATTCTCGGTTTTTAAACTCAAACTATTCCAATTTTAAAGGGATCTTATTTTGAATTATTTCAAACTTTGACATTAAGACAGAAAAAAATTCAATTTGGTACCAATTTTGGGCGTTGTGAGGGTGCTAACCCTTCCTCACACGTAACCGACTCCCGAACTCGTTTTCTCAAAAATTCGTAGACCAAAATGTTTTATAAGGTGATCCAATCACACCTAAAAAGATTGGTGGCGACTCCCATTTTCATTTTTCAAAAAAGTCAAACCCCGTTTTTCAAACTCGTTCAAAAATGGTTTCGACAGCTTGGCGACTCCGCTGGGGACCAATAAGAGAGTCAAGCCGAAAATTGATTACTTTCTGTCTTAATCATGTGTTTGTTGCATATGTTTGTTATTTTATCTACACACATTGCATTTGCATGACCGTTGGTCACACCTTTAAGTGGGAGTAAGAAACTAAGCTTTCGTGAGGTTTTCACCTTCGTATGAGTTAGTGGATTGCTTCCGGGAAACATCTGTACCTATAAACTTCGTGAGATTTTCATCTCCGTATGGTCGTAGGGAAATGAATCCCCCTAAACCGAACTTGGTCCATATGAGCCTATAATGGGTAAGGATCGAGGAATCTGCTGGTTTGGGTACCCTTTACTTTAGAACCGAACTTCATGTAGTGAGCTTTAAGTGCTTGCCTTAGGTAGTAGGGTGATAACTTTTAGTACCTACCCTTTTAAAATATTTGTCTATTATATTTTTTATATATGGCACTGACATATTCTTCTTATTTTTGTTGCCATTTCATATCATTCATCATTAAAAGGTATCGATTCAAGGTTCGATTTCTGAGTTAGAAAGTTTTGTAATGGAGGACGAATATCTTAATAAAGTGGGGGACAACTCTTTCGTCTGTGCATGGTCAGAGAAAACCCAGTTAGAGAAAGGAGATAGTGTCACCGAGGGATATACATCAGAGTTGTGGGACTTCACTCGTATCAGTTCGACACAGATTGAGTGGAAGGAGTTGAAGGACATTTAGGCCCATTGGGATAATGAAGCCAAGCAGTTGTTCAGCTATGAGGACTTGCAGTATTTGCTTGACGGGAAGATAGATAGACAATTTAAAGTGAAACGTAGAAGTATTGATGGACACTTCTACCATTACAACATTTCCCTTTCATATGAAGATAGTCGCCCCGTGGATGGTAAGGGTATTGGAGGAAAGGTGATTGACAGAATGCATAAGACCTACAAATTTGAATTGGATGGAAAGAATTTTGCCTATGATGGTAAAAAGGTTATTTACTATAGGACCGTTACCAAACGACAAGTTTGAGTTTACTAGGATGTTGTAGAAACAATGGAAGTACAAGATTTGGACAAATAGGCGTGAACGAAGAGGTTAAAGAAGACCGTATCATTCAAAGACCTTTAAAGTAGAGATTAGCTATGCTTTGCAGGGGCAGAAATCTGAAGACACTCAAGAAACATTGAGGATGTTGGATATCATTTGAAGGCAGCATGCTGTGAAGCAGGAATGCCTACTTGTTCGTCAATCTTTCTTTCAAGATAATCAGAACAACTTCACAGGCATTAAAGGAGGTGTCCTTAGCTGTAGGGATTACCTCATGGGTGAAGTCATAGTTCAGATTCAAGAGGTTGCCGATCACCTACAAGAATTGGCAGTGCAAGCTAATGTATTAAGTGTAAAATATGAGCTAGTATCAAATAGAGGTCGAGAGTTAGCTTTGTTACTAGATAGGGTTAAGACTTTGGGCCTATGGGCGAAAGCGTATTTGTAATCCGTTTTATGAAAAGATTTTTGTTCATTAAATAACGTTTTCTAAAATGAAACTAAATCAGAATCGATATCTTTTGCTTTCATGCATTTGCATCTCATCGTATCATATGCATTCAAAGTTATAGGAAGACCCTAATTAGTTAAAATTACTACAGAAAAGGAGAGGAAAGTCTGGAAACTACACATCCTTACGGTACCCGCACTAAGACTAAGAATATGGATCAAAGTTTTGAGCAACTTCAGAAGGATATGCAAGACCAATTGCAAGAGCAGTTGGCAAAGATGCAAAACGACATGAGAGAACAGATGATGGAAGCACAGAAGAATATGATGGCTCAGATGGCCCAACTGCTGGCAGAGGCAATGGATAAGGGAAAGGGCCCTATGGCCATTGCTGGAGAGGATAATGAGGATTATCCACCGGGTTTTACCCAACCTCATGCGTAAGCATAAACTGAGGCACCTCCTCGAAGGCCGTCTATCACAATTAGGCCTCAGCAAGGGCAAACTGATACTGGGATGCCCATGAATTTCCAAATCGGCTCAGGATCAAATCCAGGAGATAATCCCACAAATCCTATTACCCCTGACTTCGACATGACCGAAAGGGAATGAATGATAGATGAATCCTGAAAGAAGTTAGAGGATCGCTGCAAGTGGTTGGAAGAAAAGTTTAAGGCTTTAGAAGGTGCTGATAGTCATCATGGGATTGATGCCAAAGACTTAAGTTTGGTTCCAGATCTGGTACTCCCTCACAAGTTCAAGATGCCAGAATTTGAAAAGTACAATGGGACTACTTGCCTTGAGGCCTATATCACCATGTTCTGTAGGCGAATGACCGACTATGTGAACAATGATCAATTGTTGATCCATTGTTTCCAAGATAGTTTGGTTGGGGCAGCGGCTAGGTGGTACAACTAGTTGAGCCATATCAGAATTGATTCATGGAGAGATCTTGCGTAGGCCTTTATGCAGCAATACAATCATGTGACTGACATGACTCCCGATAGGATCACGTTGCAAAATATGGAGAAGAAGCCTAATGAGAGTTTTAGGCAGTATGCCCAAAGATGAAGGAAGGTGACCATACAAGTTTAACCACCGCTTTTGGAAAAGGAGACCACTATGTTGTTCATTAACACCCTGAAGGCTTCATTCATCACTCATATGATTGGAAGCACCACCAAAAGCTTTGCTGATATTGTTATGGCGGGAGAAATGATTGATAACGCCATAAGGGGTGGCAGGATTGAAGCGGGGGAAGCTACCAAGAGGTCAGTTCCAAGGAAAAATGAAGTGAATAATACGAGCACGTACAGTAAGGGTCACTCAAGGTCAGTAACTGTCAGTCAACCAAAAGCAACCACAGTGAGGCAACAAGGTTTGACAATACAAGAATCTAGCATCAAGCAAAACTTTGAAAAGCTCCAATTTACCCCAATCCCAATGTCATAGAAGGAGCTATATCAGAGTTTATTTGACACACATCTTGTTACCCCATATTATATAAAACCATTGCAGCCCCCATACCCTAAATGGTATGATTCAAATGCTCAATGTGATTACCATGCGAGAGTACTAGGGCATTCAATAGAATACTGTACTGCTTTCAAGAAGACAGTTGAAAGGCTCATCGAGATGGGGATTGTGAAGTTTGACGATACCCCAGGTATAAAGAACCCGTTACCAGACCATGGTGACAAGGGGGTAAATGCAAGTGATTAAAGTATTGCAAGAAGGATCAATGGGAACCCCGTTGAAGATGGTTTAAGAAGAAATAATAAGTAGAGGATTGGTAATATTAGATTCTGAGTAAAGAAGCCTGTGAGACATTCGTCCTTATAAACCTGGAAATGTTTTTGGACAATTGGTCTGTAGAGGAACTTCTTGTAATTTTTAGAAATTATACAGAATAATTTTCAGAACACTCTTGTTACTCTAAAGCCTAGGAGTAATAAGATTTTATTTGTGAAATAGGCTTATGTTCATACATCTTTGTTTTAATAAAACATATCTTTCACGATTAATTCGAGCCAATATTCCCTCATTCTTTATTCTTTGATTTTCTAATTTTCATCAAATTTCTTCATTCATACCATGTAAATAGTCATTCTTGAATTCATTTACACCTTGTATATTATTTTATGCCCATCATAGATCCTTAGATATCAATGACGTGGGCAACGATACTACAGATTCAGAGTTCATTTTTGAGCCCGACATGTGTTTAAAGGAACCTCAGTACTTTAAAGATTTGACAGAAAGTGTAACTTGTTTCTAAATTTGTTGGAAATGGTAAAGAGAGAAACAAATTTTACCTCATGAAAAGGTGATAGAGAATACAGCCTTAGAAGAAGGGAAGGTTGTGAAATTAGAACACGCATAGCTGAAAAGCCAAAACAAGACCTCGTGGAGGCTATTATGGAAATTCAAAAACATTGTCAAGGAGGATACATGATCACATCAGTTATACTATAAATGCCAAATTTAAGGAGTCAAGACTTATGGGGCATGTATGTTATGGGTCTGTGCTCGTCAAAAGTTTCGAGCTGACAATGGATCATCTTTGTGGCTATTGACTGCTCCATTAAGAGGGAGAGAGTAGCTTCATATGCCACTATTACAAAGTCAATAGACATCGATACAAAAAAAAAATAAAAAAGAAAAAAGAAAAAAGAAAAAAGGAAAAGAAAAGATCATTTTCAACTGCACAATGTCAAAGGTTTGTAGTCCGTTCAAAGATTAGGCACCCTATCACAGTACATCAAAGGTGGCCAAAAGGAAAAAATCAACAAAAAGTATAGAAGATGACCGAGACTTTGTAAAAATTGGCATAAAAAGTTACTATTTACTCTTTATCTTTACGCTGGGGCAAACGCTTTCAAGGGTCCCAACTATCATCTTTAGAATGAATGCAGCGCATGGATCTCCTAGGAAGTCTGATGTGCTGTCAATAGCTGCATTGGATAGCTTCAAGTAATAGTTACCAATTTCTCGCTATAGAACATCAGACTATACACAGTCTCCAAAGCTTGAAATGATAGATTTTCTTTTCAAACTAGTTTCTGACAAAGTGGATAAGTAGATCATGAGAGAAGCTCTCTTAGACTTCTATACAAGTTCAGGGAAGAGGAAGCCTGATTAGGTTATTATCTCCAAGGATGGAGATAGCGAGTCTCAGTTTAGTCGAATGATGAACAAAGGACTTGATCAAGTTATTGAGGCTTGCAAGTACCTTGACGAGAATTGAAACACTAAGTTTGTGGCTATTGTTGCACAAAAACCATCATACCAAGTTTTTTAGCAGGGATCTCCTGACAATGTGCTACTTGATGCTGTCATTGACAACAAAGTATGCCATCCGAAGAACAATGATTTTTACCTTTGTGCTCATGCTGACCAAGTTGGGTTTTTAGTTGCTGATCTGCGAGCTTGTTCATTTTCTATCCTACGAGCACCATAGCCATATTTGTTGTGGCCCTTATTTGCTACGCTCATTTGGCAGCTTTACAACTGGGGCAATTTATGAAGTTTGTGGACGGTTCATAGACATCATCGAGCTATGTGTTTGTTAAACGATAGCCAGGACTGCTGCTGGGGCAATCCCTTTCTCATGGGTTTATGAATCGAGATTCTTTTTTTTCCTCCAAGCTTTGATGGAGTCAAGAATTGAATACCTCTAGTGAACTTAACTTGGAAGTATTCATCCTAATCAAATGGATGACACAGACTTATAATAAAGAGGGTTCGTCCACAAGAATTTCTCGCGGAAGCCGAGGTGAAAACCCGCAAAGGGCGCTTTGAGACTTCTAAATTAAAAAAAAAAAACAAAAAAAGGAAAAAAGAGAAAAAAAAGAAAAAAGAAAAAAGAAAAAAGAAAAAAGAAAAATGGAGAGGCCAAGGTGAAAACCCACAAAGGGCGCCTTGAGACCAAAGGGGTTTTGAGTTGAAAACCTGAAAGGGTGGCTCAAATTTTGAAAGGCATGCAGCAAACTTGCTATACTTGATTTGACAAGAAGTGAAATATTTTACATGCTCGGGCATCAACAAAGTACTTTGGATCTTCTGAACACATGTTAAACTCAAAGCAGTCTTCATAGAGCTTGTATATAGAAGCCCAAGCTGCAATATCTAGGGCACCTGGATGTTGTCCTATTTACTATCTTTGGATTCTTTTTCTTCTCAAAGATATCTTTCCATATGCAATTCCTTTGTATTTTTGATAATTTATTCAAATTTATTTGTCCTCCATTATTCATAAAGTGTGTTGCATTGAAATAATGATTGATGAACTAAAATATTTTCACAAACGAAGTTTTGTATATTATTCTGGAAATCCCTAGATAATGCAAGAAACTGAAACAGGACAATTGTTTAAAAGAATTCCTATGTATAAGGGTCGGAAGTTCTCAAGAGAATTTCTTCTTCAGTCCAATTGGTGATTGGACGTTTCAAACAATTCGATCCTAGGAGAGGATCATTTCACGAACATTTCCAATGGGTCATAGCATTCAAGGAATGGTACAATAGGACCCAATTGATTCAAAGCATACGAGTAGAGTATGATTGATATGTCAAGAAGAGCAAAAACGAAATTTTGATGAATGAATGAGTAATGACATAGGGATCATTCTCATAACATCGCAGTATGTTCAAATTAGGAAGCATTTGACTCATTTCGATCATGGCATCCTAATCATCAAACACAAACATATTCACATTCTACAGGTTATGTCCTCTAGAGGACAATGTAGATTGAAGATTTCAACATGGCATCCCTGTGCTTATAGGGAACAGGTTGAAGATAGCAGATCTGACATTCCTGCGCTTACAGCGAAGCATATCAAGGATTTCAACATGGCATCCCTGTGCTTATAGGGAACAGGTTGAAGATGACAGATTTGGCATCCCTGTGCTTACAGGGAACAGATCGAGGACATAGCAGATCTGACATTCATGTGCTTACAGAGAAGCAGATCGAGGATTTCAACATGGCATCCCTGTGCTTATAGGGAACAAGTCGAAGATGACAGATTTGGCATCCCTGTGCTTATAGGGAACAGATCAAAGACATAGCAGATCTGACATTCCTGTGCTTACAGCGAAGCAGATCGAGGATTTCAACATGGCATCCCTATGCTTATAGGGAACAGGTTGAAGATGACAGATTTGGCATCCTTGTGCTTACAGGGAACAGATCGAAGACGTAGCAGATCTGACATTCCTATGCTTACAGCAAAGCAGATCGAGGATTTCAACATGGCATCCCTGTGCTTATAGGGAACAGGTTGAAGATGACAGATTTGGCATCCCTGTGCTTATAGGGAACAGATCGAAGACATAGTAGATTTGACATTCTTATGCTTACAGCGAAGTAGATCGAGGAATTCAACATGGCATCCCTGTGCTTATAGGGAACGGGTCAAAGATAACAGATTTGGCAATCTCCGTATTCAACAGAAAGCAAATCCAAGATGGTAGGTTTGGCAATCTCCATATTTGACGGGGAGTAGATCTAAGGAGCAGATTTGGCAATCTCCGTATTCGACGGTGAGCAAATCCAAGATGGTAGATTTAGCAATCTCTGTATTTGACGGGGAGCAGATCTAAGGAGCAAATTTGGCAATCTCCGTATTTGATGGAGAGCAGATTTAGGGAGCAGATCCAAGATGACAGATCTTATCTCTCCGTAATCGATGGGGAGCAAATCAAAGACATAGTAGATATGACCTTCATCGAGGCAGATCCAAGATGATTTGGCAATCTCTGTAATGGACGGGGAGCAAATAGAAGATGTAGCAGATCTGAATTTCATCGAAGCAGATCCAAGATGATTTGGCGTCTCTGTATTCGACGGGGAGCAGATCGAAGAACTCAAGACTCAGCGAGCCCGGGCAAAATGGGTCTTTCGATAGTCTTTGCTTTATTCCTGTTACACAGCAATAAGCAAAGAGGGGCAGCTGTAATACCCCATTTTTGCCCGGGCCCATACCAAAAAATGATAGAAAATAAATAAATAAATAGATAAATAAATTCCAAGCCCAGTCCAGAATATATCATTTGGCCCGATCAGAATGGCCCATTACTTGAAAGGATTGAAGGTCCATCTACAAACTTGACGTATATGGAAACATAATCTTCAAGGATACGCAATCTTAGAAATGATATGTAAATCTTAGATATGATATGCAATCTTAGAAGATATGGTATGCAATCTTAGAAGATATGATTTTGATATCTTAGAGATTTAATTTAAAGATACCCTTTAATCTTAGCCGTTGATATAATTGATCTGTACCGTTGGATTTGGGGAGACTCAACTATAAATAGAGGCCTCCCCCCCCCATTGAAGAACACACTTGAATTTTGAGGAAACAATAAAAATTCTTGAGAGCTTTCACTCAAATTCTCTCCCTCTTACGTTCTTATTTTTTGCGGTTTGTTCTTATTTTATTCTTTGTTCATCTTCATTTTTCAACTTTTTTTTTATTTAATTCATGTTTCCCTGATTTTTTTAATTCTTTTTTATTTTTAATAATTTTAGTATTATATCAAACTATTTGATTTTTAATATTTTTTCGTATTACTCTTAGTAATTTTTTTTTTAATTTTACTCAAATCATTGTTTTAAAAAATATATTTCATTTAATTGCCATATTTTATCCAAAAGTTTTTCTTAAACAAGGCAATGTTTTGTGTTTAAAAATTCGGGAAATAGTACCTTAACATGCTGGGTTGCGATTTTCCGCTTGACTAAATAACTAAATATCCTTTTAATGAATTATGAGATGAATTTAGTTACGAGGATTTAAAACATCGTGTCCTAACATACTGGATGTGATGTTTATATCCCTATTTCCTTGATTTTTAATTCTCTTTTATATTTTATTTTTTAATAATTTTAGTATTATATCAAATTATTTTTTATTAAATTCTATATTACTCTTTGTTTTAAAAAATATATATTTCATTTAATTGAAAAGTTTTTTTCTTAAATAAGGCAATGTTTAGTGTTTAGAAAATCGGAAAATAGTGCCCTAACATGCTGGGTTGCGATTTTTCGTTTAACTAAATAACCAAATATCCTTTTAATAAATTTTCCTCAATTACGAGGTGATTTCAGTTACAAAAGTTTGAGAATATAGTGTCCTATCATGCTGGATGTGATATTCGTGTTCTTTTAGAACGAAGGATTCTCGATTTTTAAACTCAAACTATTCCAATTTTAAAGGAATCTTATTTTGAATTATTTCAAACTTTGACATTAAGATAGAAAACAATTCAATTTGGTACCAATTTTGGGCGTTGTGAGGGTGCTAACCCTTCCTCACACGTAACCGACTCCCGAACTCGTTTTCTCAAAAATTCGTAGACCAAAATATTTTATAAGGTGATCCAATCACACCTAAAAAGATTGGTGGCGACTCCCGTTTTCATTTTTCAAAAAAGTCGAACCCCATTTTTCAAACTCGTTCAAAAATGGTTTCGACATAAATAATATATAAAAGGGTTTAAAATAAATAACATGTAAAACAAAAATTTGAAATAAATAATATAAAAAAACCTTTTAGATAAAAATATATGTATATGATATATGTAAGTTTAAAATAAGAAGGTATACAAATAATTTCAAAATATATAAGGTATTGTAGAGCCCATATTTTGCCTGGGCCATATACCAATTAAAAAAGCAAAAATCAAATTAAAAACATTTTTAAAATTGTTCAGTCCATTTACAGTTTACAAAACCCAAACAGTCCAAATAAACCAAAATCCAAGTACATCCGTGGCCCAATACTACAAACCCAATACACCACTCAAACACTACCTATGAACCAACCTGTTACATTACACCAGACCCATTTCTAACCCTATACCAGACTTAAACCAACAAAGGCCCAAGAGGCCCAAAAGCTTAAGTCTTTTAGCTAAGGTTAGAAACCCTAGCCCTTTCCTCGCGCTGCAGCCACCAGGATCTCAATCGTCACGCCCTTCGCGCCGTAAGCAATCAGCTTCAGGCCTAGACCCGCGCCGCAGTCAACGCACTTATCCGTCACCACCGAGATCCTCGCACTCACCTGCAAACAAAGGAAAGAAATCGCGACAGACAAAGAACAAATATGGAAAGAAAGGATATAGTATACGGATTAAACAAATATGGAAAGAAATCCGTGAACAGAGGCTATAAAAGCCCTCTTTGTAAATCTGTAAACAGATGGATACAAGAGAATAAAATACCAGAAACAAGTTTTTTTAAAACTAAGGTGATTATTCTTTCTTTTCTCACTCACATATTCATTTATTTTTCATGTTTTATTTCGTAAATACGCAATAATTTCAAAAAACCAAGGAAACGGTCATTTCTTATTTCCTAGTGCAAAATACAGCTTAAAAATAAAAAAGAAAGGCGTACCTTTCGATTTGGACGAAAAAAACGAAGCTTTTCAACTTTCGGCCACTGTAAATGGCGGAGCCGATGGGGGCGCGTGGGCGCGTGCGGAGGTCCGATGACCAGAACCATGATGGCCGATGGCCGGAGCTCTGAGGGCTTCAGCGCATTTCTGAAAATTTTTTTTTTAGAAACGTTTTAAAATGAATTTTCAGGGTTAAAATTGGCTTATATAGCCTTACTAAAACGGTGCCGTTTTGGTTTAATCCCATAAGCTTAAAACGATACCGTTTCCAGACCTCAGGATCCGTGTGTTGACCCGTGACCCGGGAAGGATCCGCGTGTTTTTTATTAATGGGCTAATTGCCCAATTGGTCCTTCCGTGTTTTCTGTATTTGCAATTTCATTTTATTTTTATTATAATCTGGCCCTAACCTTTTATTTCTATTCCAATTTAGCCCTAATAAGCCATTAAAAGGGCATATTTCAGAAACGGTGTCGTTTTGGGATTAGGGCTAATTGTCCAGTGAGTCCCTCAGTATTAATGCACGTTTTAAATAGGCCTAAATTCATTTTTTTTAAAGATTAGCTCCAAAATTCAATTTAATTTTAATTTTAATCTTTTTTAATTTATGTTATTTAAAATTATACATTATTGTTTTATTAAAATATATATATTATTTTATATATTAATATATTAGTTTCTTTTTATTATATTATTTTAATATTATTTTATACTTTATTATATTATGTTATTATTATATCTTATTCTATTTCAATTATATAATATTATGTAATTTTTTAAAATTTGTAAATTATTATTAAATATTATATTTTCATAAGTATTATTAAGTATTTAAAATTTATCTATATTTTTTTCCTATATTACTATATACTTTATTATATGTATATCTATTATATTATTTTGTATTTTACTATATATATTTTTTTTGGAAATTATAAATTAAAATATATATTAAATTATTTTGTTAGGATATGTTTTTAATATTTTTTATTTATGTGTTGTTTGAATCTTTTTTTACCCCTTTTTTTTATTTTAACTACATTTAGTTTTTTTTTACTTATTATAAATTGGTTAATTTATCTACATATCCTTTCATCTTTGTTTAATATTGTTTTAGCATATTAATCTTATCTTGTAAATTACTTGTTATTTTTTATGCTATTTATTGATTGTATATTTGCATGAAAATTGATTATTTATGTGGCTACTTTAAAATATGATTGTATATGCTATGTAATTTTATAATTTATGTTTATTTGTATGATATGAAATTTTATATAGTGTAGATTGTATATTATTATTTATGCATGAATTGTTAAAGCCTATATCATGTAACTTGTATTGTTTAAACATTGATATTTTGCCTTGAAACTTGCATCATTGTTTTAAAAATTTTTCAAGTGAAATTTTAAAATTAAGGCAATATTTTTGTGTTTAGAAATTCGGAAAATAGTGCCCTAACGTGCAGGGTTGCGATTTCACGTTTGTCTAAATACCTAAAATACCCTTTTAAATAAATTTTCCAAATCACGAGATGATCTTAGTTACGAGAATTTAAAAACATCGTGTCCTAACGTGCTGGATGTGATGTTAGTATTCTCTCGAAACAAAAGAATCTCGATTTTCAATTCAAATTATTCAGATTTTAAAAAGAAAGAGATCATACTTTTAAATCTTTTCAAGGTTTCGACATTAGGACAGAAAATCAATCAATTGGTACTAATTTTGGGCGTTATGAGGGTGCTAATCCTTCCTCATACATAACCGACTCCCGAACCTATTTTCTAAAAATCGTAGACCAAAATGATTTACTTGGTGATCCAATCACACCTAAAAAGATTGGTGGCGACTCCTGTTTTCATTTTTCTTAAAGTCGATCCCCGTTTTTCCAAAACCTCTCTTTTAAAAAATGGTTTCGACAGCTTGGCAACTCCACTGGGGACCATAAGAGAGTCAAGTTGTAAAATTGATTAATTTCTATCCTTTGGTCGAAATTTGAAAATTCGATTTGAAAATTATGATCCTTTTACATGGGATTGTTGCATATGTTTGTTATTTTCTTACACACATTGCATTTGCATGACCGTTGTGGTCACACTCTTAAGTGGAAGTGAGAAACTACGCCTTCGTAAGGGTTTCACCTCCATGCAGGATAGTGGATCTCTTCCGAAATACATCCGTACCTATGTCTTGGTGAGGTTTTCACCTTCGTGCAGCCATAGGGAAATGTATCCCCCTAAACTGAACTCGGTCCATATGAGCCTATAATGGGTGAGGATCGAGGAATCTACTGGTTCGGGTACCTCAATTTTAGAACTAAACCACATGTAGAAGACTTAGGTACCCACATTAGGAATAACTATATTGAACCTTAGTGGTAACCCAGATTTGTATTATTTACTTACTGATTTATTTTATGATGCTAACTTGTTATGTTTCCCTTTTGTGCATGTCATCTCATATTTTTAAAAGGGTATCGATTCACGGTCAATTGCTAAGTTAGAAAGCTGGTTATGGAGAACGAATTCCTTGATAAAGTGGGAAATAATGCAGCTGTCCATAAATGGTTGGAGGAAACACAACTAGCAAAAGGTGATAGCTTGGCCAAGGGATACATGTCGGAGCTGTGGGACTACACTCGCATTAGTGTGACACAAAATAATCTCCAAGAGCTAAAGGAGATATGGGGTCCGTGAAGTGATGAAACCAAGCAATTGTTCCATGACAACTATGGGGACTTGCCATATTTGCTTGACATGAAGATAGATGAGTAGTTGTTTTGAGCCATCACTCAATATTGGAATCCGGCATATAGCTGTTTTACTTTTGGGAAGGTTGATATGGTGCCCACGATAGAGGAGTATTCAGCTTTGTTGCGCTACCCTAAGGTTCAAGTTGATAAGGTTTATTCGAGAGCTGCTTGTGCACCAACTTTTGAGAGGAAATTGATGAGCATCACGGGGATGAGCGAGTAATGGGCCACAACTAGAATCAAGCAAAAAGGGGAATGTAAGTGTGCTCTATGGAAGGTTATGAAAGATTTGATTTTAACTCATCCTGATGAGAAGAAGAAAGTCGATGTTTTAGCATTGAGCATATATGGATTGGTGGTTTTTCCTAGAGCTTTGGAATATATGGATGAAGCTGTGATGGATCTCTTTACTCGACTTAGCAAATAGGTTACACCCGTTCCTGCAATTTTGGCGGAGACATTTCGATCATTGAGCGCATGTAGGAGAGTTGACGAAGGCAGATTCATAGGATGTGCTCAATTGCTGTTAGTTTGGTTCTACAGTCATTTTCGGAAGGTAGATAAGTTTTCCTATCTAGCTTTTTTCAAAGATTATTCTCCTTTAAAGAAGTTTGTGGCAGCACCACGAAGGGATGACATATCAGAAGAAAATTGGATATCACTTCTCCAAAATATCCAAGAAGACGATGTTGAGGGGCGAGCTCCTTGGTTTATTCCCGATAAAGTTTTATATCGATGTGGGAGTTTTGATTGGGTCCCACTACTTGGAATTTGGGGAGCTGTGGGATATGTACATTTGCTTGTGCTAAGACAGTATAGATCAAGGCAGTTTATACCGACGACGTATGGATTGGCTCAAAGTGAATTTGCAGACAAAGGAGATAGTTATAAGAAGTTGGTGAAAAATATTGCTAGTGCTTGGAAACAGCCTTGCCATATAAAAGTAGTAGATGTGTGCCCAACGATGACTTCGGAATATGGGGAATGGAGAAGTAGGAGAGTTAATGACAACATTTCTTTGCCAAGTCCAGAAGATGCTCGACCAATTGAAGAGTACTTACAATTGGTCCCATCGGAGTTAGAAATCATGAAGCAAGAGTTCGAGAGGAGGAGTTCAAAGTTAGGAAAACAGAAGAAGAAAAGATGCATCTCAGATTAGACACAGATGTCCAGAAGATGGAAATCGAAAGGTTAAGAAAAAAAAAGAGGAAAGTCGAAGAAGATCGAGACTATTTAAAGGAAGAATACAAGAAGATGCAGTTGTTAAAAAGAAGGGCTGGATTAGGAAAGACTTCGGAGTAATGGCAGCGAGAGATCAAGTAGAAATGGCCAAGACTGATCAATGGGAGAGAAAGTTCCAATAGATGCAAGCTCGGAATGAGACCTTAGAAAGGAGCTTGGTGGAAAGTCAGAAAGAAAAAAATGGTCTAAAGGCTAGAGTGACTGAATTGGGACAATCACTTCATCAATACCGAAGCCGCAATTCTACAGTCGAGTTAAAGGCAAGTCTGAACCAGATTGAGGAATTGAAGGGTAAGATCGGAAGATTAGAATAGGCATTACAAAACTGTGAGCTTCACATCGAGCAACTTGAGGCTAGAGAGGGGTATTGGAAGAAAGAGCTTCATCAGCTCCAAGATCAAGTAGGAAATTAGGATTACCTCATGGGAGAAGCCATAGTTCAAATTCGAGAGGTAGCCGATCATCTGCAAACTTTGGCAGTTCAGACAGACACATTAAGCTTGAGATATGAATCGCACACTGCTCGTGGACAAGAGTTAGCATTATTGTTTAGTAAAGTTAAAACTTTGGGCATTAGGGCGAAAGCATATTTGTAGCCCGTTTTGTGTAAAGGATTTTTTTTTAATAAAGTTTTCTAAAAGAAATTGAATCAGAATCGATATATTTTTGCATTCATGCATTTGCATTACATTTCATCAAACGCATTTAAGTTTATAGAAAAACTCTAATTAGATAAATTTATTACAGTAAGAGTGAGAGAAAGTTAACCTGGAATCTACGCATCCTTACGGTACTCGTGCTAAGACTAAGAACATGGATCAAAGGCTTGAACAGCTTCAGAGGGATATGCAAGATCAAATACAGGAGCAATTAGCAAAGCTCTAACAAGAGATGAGGGAATAGATGCTGGAGTCCCAAAGGAATATGATGGCTGAAATGGCCCAGTTGCTGAGGGCCGCTGATAAGGGAAAAGCCCCTATGGCCATTACTGGTGAGGACAATGAGGATCATCCTCTAGGTTTTACCCCACCTCATGTGTCAGCATAAATCAATGTACCTCCTAAAAGGCCGTCTGTCACTGTAAGGCCTCAACATGGGCTGGCTGATGTTGGAATTCCCATGAATTTCCCAACGAGCTTAGGATTTAATTCGGGTGACAACCCTACCAATATTCCTGATCTAGATGTGGCTGAAAATGAAGATTTGAGAATCGAATCTGCAAGACAGTTGGAGGAACGTTGCAGATGGCTAGAGGAAAAATTCAGAGCCTTGGAAAATGCTGATAGGCATCATGGAGTTGATGCCAAAGATTTGAGCTTGGTCCCAGATTTGGTGCTTCCTCACAAATTCAAGATGCCGGAGTTTGAGAAATATAATGGGACTACTTGCCCAGAAGCCCATATCACTATGTTCTGTAGGAGGATGACTGGCTACATAAACAATGATCAACTGTTGATCCATTGTTTTCAAGATAGTTTGGTTGGACCAGCGGCTAGATGGTACAATCAATTGAGCCGGGCCAGAATCAATTCATGGAGAGATCTTGCGCAAGCTTTCATGCAGCAGTATAATCATGTGACTGACAGGACTCCTAATAGGATCACATTGCAGAACATGGAGAAGAAGCCTAATGAGAATTTTAGGTAATATGCACAGAGATGGAGGGAGGTTGCCATGCAAGTTCAACCATCGCTTTTGGAGAAGGAAACTACTATGTTATTTATTAACACCTTAAAATCTCCATTTATTACCCATATGATTGGAAGTACTACTAAAAGTTTTACCGACATAGTGATGACGGGGGAGATGATTGAGAATGTCATAAGAGGTGGCAAGATAGAGGGGGAAGCTGCTAAGAGATCGTCCTCAAGAAGAAAGGATAACGAGGTGAACAATACAAGTAGTTACAACTCGAAGGCAATTACAGTTGGTCAACCCAAAACAGCTACGGTTGGGCAACAGAGTTCTCAAAGACAGGAATCTGGCGTGAGACAAAACTCTGAGAAGATACAGTTTACGCCTATTCCTGTGACATACCGGGAACTTTATCAAAGCTTATATGATTCGCATGCAATAGCTCCTTTTTATTTGAAACCATTGCAACCCCATATCCCAAATGGTATGATGCAAACGCCAAATGCAAATATCATGCTGGAATATCGGGGCATTCGATTGAAAATTGCATGAGTTTTAAGAAAGCGATAGAGAGGCTCATCAAGATGGGGGTTGTAAAATTTGACAGTACCCCTAGTACAGAGAACTCGTTGCCCAATTATGGTGATCAAGGGGTGAATGCGATTGGAGGAGTTGATGTAAGAAGGACCAAAGAAAACATTGCCGAGGTGAGGATGCCAATGAGGGAAATTTAGAGAGAAATGTTGAAGAGAAAAATGTTGATCTCCAAAGGAAGAGGAGAAGGAATGAGGAACTACTGTGAGTTCCATAAAAAAAAAGGGTTATGAGATCCAAGATTGTGATGAATTCAAGGCCTTGGTACAAGGCTATATAGATAACAAGGAGCTGCAAATTTTTGAAGGGAGCTCTTATGAAAGACAAATATGTGTGTTGGAGGGAGAGCAAAAGAGTCCAAAAGACAGGCCAAGGATCATTATTTCTTTACCAGAGAATAATGAGATAAAGACACAAGCGGTACCTAAGGTCGTTATCCATAAGCCCACTTCTTTTCCTTATAAGGATAGCAAGAGGGTACCATGGAGTTATGACTGTAGTATGACAATACCGAAGGAGGACAGTATATCTAGCACGTCTAAGGATGTACAAATTAAAGGTTCCCACACATGGAGTGGGAAACGTTATAACGCAGGAGGCGTCAGAGTAGAGCCCATGAAAACGAAGGCCGTTAATATCGAAAAGGAGAAAGAGACTGAAGTATCCGTTAATGAGCCAGTGAAAGAGGAGGAAGCTAAGGAGTTTTTAAAATTCCTGAAACATAGTGAGTACAGTGTAGTTGAGCAGTTGCGTAAACAACCAGCTCGCATATCAGTGCTAGCTTTGCTTTTGAGTTCTGAGGTACATCGTGATGCATTGATGAAGGTGCTCAATGAGACGTATGTTACTAATGACATATCTGTCAACAAGTTGGACCGTTTGGTGAGTAACATAAGTGCTGACAACTTCATCTACTTCAACAATGATGAAATCCCACCTGGGGGCATGGGGTCAATTAAGGCTTTGCACATCACCACTAGCTGCAAAGGATATACACTCCCAAGTGTGCTCATTGATAATGGATCAACCTTGAATGTCCTGCCATTATCCACATTAAATAGACTACCCATAGACAGTTCTCATATGAAAACATGTCATAATATGGTAAGAGCCTTTGACGGCACGGAAAGAAAGGTGATGGGAAGGATTGACATCCCTTTGACGATTAGGCCAAACGTGTATGAGGTGGACTTTTTGGTGATGGATATTAAGCCCTCTTACAATTTCTTGTTGGGGAGACCATGGATACATTCAGCAGGGGCAATACCATCATCATTGCACCAAAAACTGAAGTTAGTGATAGATGGACGACTAGTGACTCTCAACACAGAAGAAGATATCATAGCGGCAGTCACTAGTAATGCACCATATGTGGAGACGAATGAAGAGTCTATTGAGTGTTCTTTTCACTCTTTGGAATTTGTCAATGCGACTTTCATTACAGAAGGGAATGAAGTGCCAATGCCCAAAATATCCAAAGCCACAAAGATGGGTTTGCAGATGAAGGTGGGGCAAGGAGCCTTACCGGGAAAAGGATTGGAAAGATACCTCCAAGGAAAAATTCGTGTCCCAGAGCTGAAAGAGAAGAGAGATCGTTTTGGCTTGTGTTTTAGGCCAGATCACAGACAAAAGAGGAAGGAATTTGAGAAGCATCAACAGAGAAGAAGGGCGGGTCTAAACGGAAGGGAAGTGGAGTGGGAATTAATGACGTTCCCTCGTATATCCCAAACCTTCATATCGGGAGAAATCATTTACCTTGAAAGAAGGTTGTTGGGAAAAGAAAGTCATCGCATCAATGCTGTACATAATGAAGGGTCCAAACAAGGAAACCTTGAGGGCATTTGCCGTTACGAACCGGGAAGCTCTTTGAACAATTGGACTACAGAGGAACTTCCTGTAGTTTTTAGAAATTTATCAAAGTAATTTTCAAAACACTCTTGTTACTCTAGAGCCTAGGAGCAATAAGATTTCATTTGTGAAATAGGCTTATGTTCAGATGTTTTTCTTTCAATAAAACATAACTTGTGGTATCAATTTGAGTGAATATTGTTTCAATCTTTTATACCGATCAATATTCTATTGACCTTTTAAAATTCTTTCAATTCTTTCATAGCACATAAACATTCATTCTTAAATTCATTCATTCTTTGTATATTCTTTCATACCCTGTAGGTCCCTAGATATCAATGACATGGGCATTGATAATACAAATACTGAATTCTCTTTCGAGCAAAACATGTGTTTAGAGGAACCTCAGGATTTTGAAGATGACGGGGATTGTGATGTGTCTCTAGATCTGTTGAGAATAATGAAACAAGAGGAGAAACAAATCCTACCCCATGAAAAGGAGGCGATAGAGAATATAGCCCTAGAGGTTGGGAAAGAGGTGAAATTTGGGACTTATATAGCTGAAAACACAAGGCAAAGTCTGGTTAAGTTGCTGCGCGAATTCAAAGATATCTTCGTATGGTCATATCAGGATATGCCAGGATTGAGTACTGATATGGTAGTACATCATCTTCCCATAAGACAGGAGTGCAAACCAGTCCAACAAAATTTGAGAAGAATGAGGCCAGATATAGTGTTGAAAATAAAGGATGAAGTAAGGAAACAGTTCGATGCGGGATTCTTGCAAGAAGTCAAATACTCCGAATGGATGGCTAATATAGTGTCTGTTCCTAAAAAGGATGAGAAGGTACGAATGTGTGTCGACTATAGAGATTTGAATAAAGCCAGCCCAAAAGATAATTTTCCTTTGCCACATATCGACACATTAGTGGATAATATAGCAGGATATTCGTTGTTCTCCTTCATGGATGGTTTCTCGAGGTACAATCAGATAAAAATGCATCCCTAGGACATGGATAAAACTACCTTCATAACATTGTGGGGCACCTTTTATTACAAGGCAATACCATTTGGGTTGAAGAATGTAGGGGCAACATACCAAAGGGCCATGTTGACTTTATTCCATAACATGATGCACAAGGAGATTGAGGTGTACGTTGATGATATGATTGCCAAGTCTCAAACAGAGAATGAGCACATTAAAGTTTTGAGGAAACTGTTTTTGAGATTGAGAAAGTTTCAGCTAAAACTTAATCCAGCAAAATGCACCTTTGGAGTTAGATCAGGAAAGCTATTGGGCTTTGTAGTCAATGAAAAGAGAATAGAAGTTGACTCAGACAAGGTCAAAGCCATACAAGAGTTACCTCCACCATAAACTCAGAAAGAAGTTCGTGGTTTTCTGGGAAGATTGAATTATATTGCTCGGTTTATTTCACAACTAACTGAGAAATGTGACCCCATATTTCGCCTCCTTAGAAAACACAATCAGGGTACTTGGGACGAAGAATGCCAGAATGCTTTTGAAAAAGTCAAACAATACTTGCTAAACGCTCTAGTGTTATCTCCATCCAGTCCAGATAGACCATTAATACTGTACTTATCGGTGTTCAGTAATTCTATGGAATATGTGCTTGGTCAACACGATGAGACAGGAAGGAAAGAGAAAGTGATATATTATTTCAGTAAGAAATTCACTGAATGTGAGATGAGATATTCGCCATTTGAAAACTTGTGTTGTGCTTTGATCTAGACGACAAGGAGATTAAGGCAATATATGCTATATCATACTACTTGGCTTATTTCGAAACTTTATCCATTAAAGTACATGATGGAGTCAACAGCACTAAATGGGAGAATGGCAAGATGGCAAATACTACTTTCAGAATTCGATATAGTCTATGTGAGTCAGAAGGCTATAAAGGAAAGTGCGATAGCAGAATTTTTGGCTAGCAGGGCTCTAGAAGACTATGAGCCATTGAACTTTGATTTCCCTAATGAGGAGGTGATGTGTGTAGCAACTACTGAAGAGCATCCTTAGAAGCTAAACTTTGACGGAGCATCCAATGCGGCAGGAAATGGAATTGGGGCAGTCTTGGTATCCCCAAATAGAGATCATTATCCATTCACATGTAAATTAGATTTTGATTGCACGAACAATATGGCCGAGTATGAAGCATGCATCATAGGGCTACGAGCGGCCATAGAGAGAAGAATTAGGACCCTGAAAGTATATGGGGACTCTGTATTGGTAATCTACTAGCTTAGGGGTGAATGGGAGACAAGGGACCCCAAATTGATTAATTACCGAAAGATAGTTTTGGGGTTACTTGAAGAGTTTGATGATATTACCTTTAATTATCTCCCACGTGATGAAAACCAAATGGCTGATGCTCTAGCAACTTTGGCTTCTATGATTAAAGCGAACAAAGAGGAAGAGATGAGGCAAATTCAGATGAGTGTCTTTGAAGCTCTAACTCAGTGTTGTAACATCGAGGAAGAGGAAAAGGATGACAACCCTTGGTATAGGGATATATTACGATATGTGAGAGATCGTAAATACCCTGAGCAGGCAACTGAAAACGACAAAAGAACTTTGAGGAGATTAGCCTACGATTACGTTCTGGATGGGGACATCCTGTACAAAAAAAGAAAAGACCAAGTACTTTTGAGATGTGTTGATGCTGTGGAAGCTAAGTTAATCCTAGAAGAAGTACATGAAGGTGTTTGTGGGACACATGCTAATGGTTTCAAAATGGCAAGGCAAATTATGAGATTTGGTTACTATTGGTCTACCATGAAAGGAGATTGTATTAACTATGCAAAGAAATGCCATAAATGTTAGATTTATGGGGATAAGATTCATGTACCACCTTCACCTCTGCATGTTATGACTTCTCCATGGCCCTTTTCCATGTAGGGCATGGATGTCATTGGGCCGATCTCACTAAAAGCTTTGAATGGACATCAGTTTATCTTTGTAGTCATCGACAATTTCAAAAAATAGGTAGAAGCCGCTTCATATGCTAGTGTTACCAGATCAACAGTGAGTTGATTTTTGAAGAAAGAAATTATTTGTCAATATGGGATGCCTGAGAGAATCATATCAGACAACGCATTGAACTTGAACAACAGCACAATTGCAGAAGTCTGTAACCAATTCAAGATCAAACATCACAACTCTTCTCCATATCGCCCAAAAATGAATGGGGCAGTGGAAGCGGCTAATAAGAATATCAAGAAGATAGTGGGGAAAATGACTGAGACATACAGAGATTGGCATGAGAAACTACCGTTTGCACTTTTTGCCTATCGAACGTCTGTTAGAACCTCTACTGGGGCAACTCCTTTCTCGTTGGTTTATGGGATAGAGGCTATTCTACCAATCGAAGTAGAAATTCCTTCTCTTCGGATTCTGTTAGAGATAAAGTTGGACGAAGCGGAATGGGTTCAAGCGCGATATGATCAGTTGAACTTGATTGAAGAAAAGAGGCTAAGGGCTATTCATCATGGTCAAATGTATCAAAAGCGAATGATGCGAGCTTATGATAAAAAGGTTCGTCAAAGAGAATTTTGCGAGGGAGATTTGGTATTGAAAAATATCTTTCCCATACAGAAAGACTTTAGAGGAAAATGGATGCCGAATTGGGAAGGGCCGTATGTTGTGAAGAAGGCTTTCTCTGGTGGTGCTTTGATTTTGACAGAAATAGATGGGAAGAGTTTACCCAATCCAGTGAATTCAGACTCAGTCAAGAAGTACTTTGTCTAAAGATAGGGAAGCCAAGGCAAAAACCCGCAAAGGGCACTTTGAGACTTCTATTTAAAAAAAAAAATAGAGAGGCCAAGGTGAAAACCCGCAAATGGCGCCTTGAGACCAAAGGGTGTTTTGAGTTGAAAACCCGAAAGGGCGGCTCAAGATTTTGAAAGGCACACAATGACATTGTTACATTTGATTCAGTAGAGAATGGAGTATGTTATATACCGGGGCATCGACAAAGTACTTCGGATCTTCTAAACACATGTTGAACTCAATGAAGTTTTCATGAAGTTTGGTACTCAAGTAGCGATATCTAGGGCATCTAATTTTTGTTCTGTTTGCTATCTTTGGATTCTTTTTCTTCTTAAAGATATGCCATCAGATTGATTTCCTTTGTATCTAACTATTCTCAAGACTAATTCATTCATCTTCCATTATTAAAGTGTGTTGCATTGAAATAATGATAAATGAACTAAATATTTTCACAAACGAAGTTTTACATATTACTCTGGAAATTTCTAGATAATACAAGAAACTAAAACATGACAATTGTTCAAGGAATTCCCATGAGTAAGGGTTGACAGTACTTAGAAAATTGAAATTCTTTGTTCAAATGATGATTGGACAATTTAAATGATTCGATCTTAAGAGAGGATCATTTCACGAACATCTTTAGCATGTCATAACATTCGGGGAATGGTACAATGGACCGAATTGATGGAGAAGATTCAAGGCGTATGAGCAGAGTGTGATTGATACGTTGATAACAACGAAGATGAAATTCAGATAGATGAATGAGGGATAACACCTGAAATAGGAATCAATCTCATAACATTTTTGCATCATAATATGTTTAATTAGGAAGCATATGACTCATTTCGATCATGGCATCTTAATTATTTGGCATAAGCATAAATTCCAAGAAATCAATTCTACAAATAGATTCCCCAGTGGACAATGTAGCAAGATTGATTGAAACTACATATTTTAGCAGATCTTAACCCCCTAGGCAGTAGGTAATAGATCAAATTTCGGCAAATCTTATCTTTATGTACCGGCAATGGAGCAGATTTCGGCCACTTGCCTTAACTCCCTAAGTGGTAAGGTAATAGGATAAAATATAGCGGATCTCATCCCGCTGGCAAGAGTGGAGCAGATCGAAGACTTGCCTTAACTCCCTAAGTGGTAGGGTAACAGGATAAAATATCAGATCTCACCCCACTGGCAGGAGTGGAGTGGATCGAAGACTTGCCTTAACTTCCTAAGTGGTAAGGTGACAGGCTAAAATTGCGAATCTTATCTCCCTAAGCAGTAGCGGAGTAGATCAAAGACTCGTTTAACCCTCTAAGCAGTAGGGTAACAGGTTAAAATTACAGATCTTATCTCCCTAAGCAGTAGTGGAGCAGATCGAAGACTCGCCTTAACCCCCTAAGCAGTAGGGTAATAGGCTAAAATTGCAGATCTTATCTTCGCTGAGCAGCAGCGGAGCAGATTAAAGATAGAGGATATTGCCTTCCTGAAGTTGCGGTGAAGCAAATTGAAGCCGTCAGACTTATAGTCCAATACCCCCGAAGGGTTGGAAATTATCAAGGACCAAGAACTCAAGACTCGTCGAGCTCGGGCAAAATTGGTCCTTTTATATCTTTGCTCTATTCCTGTTACACAGCAATGAGCAAAGAGGGGCAGTTGTAGAGCCCATATTTTGCCCGGGCCATATACCAATTAAAAAAGCAAAAATCAAATTAAAAACATTTTTAAAATTGTTCAGTCTATTTACAGTTTACAAAACCCAAACAGTCCAAATAAACCAAAATCCAAGTACATCCGTGGCCCAATACTACAAACCCAATACACCACTCAAACACTACCCATGAACCAACCTGTTACATTACACCTAGACCCATTTCTTACCCTATTCCAGACTTAAACCAACAAAGGCCCAAAAGGCCCAAAAGCTTAAGTCTTTTAGCTAGGGTTAGAAACCCTAGCCCTTTCCTCGCGTCGCAGCCACCAAGATCTCAATCGTCACGCCTTTTGCGCCGTAAGCAATCAGCTTCAGGCCTAGACCCGCGCCGCAGTCAACGCACTTATCCGTCACCACCGAGATCCTCGCGCTCACCTGCAAAAAATGGAAAGAAATCGCGACAGACAAAGAACAAATATGGAAAGAAAGGATACAGTATACAGATTAAACAAATATAGAAAGAAATCCGTGAACAGAGGCTATAAAAGCCCTTTTTGTAAATCTGTAAACGGACGGATACAAGAGAATAAAATACCAGAAACAAGTTTTTTTAAAACTAAGGTGATTATTCTTTCTTTTCTCACTCACATATTCATTTATTTTTCATGTTTTATTTCGTACATACGCAATAATTTCAAAAAACCAAGGAAACGGTCATTTCTTATTTCCTAGTACGAAATACAGCTTAAAAATAAAAAAGAAAGGCTTACCTTTCAATTTGGACAAAAAAAAAAACGAAGCTTTTCAACTTTCGGCCGCCGTAAATGGCGGAGCCGACGGGGGCGCGTGGACGCTTGTAAAGGTCTGATGACTGGAGCCATGATGGCCGATGGCTGGAGCTCTGAGGGCTTTAGAGCATTTCTGAAATTTTTTTTTTAAAAACGTTTTAAAATGAATTTTCAGGGTTAAAATTGGCTTATATAGCCTTATTGAAACGGTGCCGTTTTGGTTTAATCCCATAAGCTTAAAATGACACCGTTTCCAGACCTCAGGATCCGCGTGTTGACCCGTGAACCGGGAAGGATCCGCGTGTTTTTTATTAATGGGCTAATTGCCCAATTGGTTCTTCCGTGTTTTCTGTATTTGCAATTTCATTTTATTTTTATTATAATCTGGCCCTAACCTTTTATTTCTGTTCCAATTTAGCCCTAATAAGCCATTAAAAGGGCCTATTTCAGAAACGGTGTCGTTTTGGAATTAGGGCTAATTGCCCCGTGAGTCCCTCAGTATTAATGCACGTTCTAAATAGGCCTGAATTCTTTTTTTTTTTTTAAGATTAGCTCCAAAATTCAATTTAATTTTAATTTTAATCTTTTTTAATTTATGTTATTTAAAATTATACATTATTGTTTTATTAAAATATATATATTATTTTATATATTAATATATTAGTTTCTTTTTATTATATTATTTTAATATTATTTTATACTTTATTATATTATGTTATTATTATATCTTATTCTATTTCAATTATATAATATTATGTAATTTTTTAAAATTTGTAAATTATTATTAAATATTATATTTCATAAGTATTATTAAGTATTTAAAATTTATCTATATTTTTTTTCCTATATTACTATATACTTTATAATATGTATATCTATTATATTATTTTGTATTTTACTATATATTTTTTTCTGGAAATTATAAATTAAAATATATATTAAATTATTTTGTTACGATATGTTTTTAATATTTTTTATATATGTGTAGTTTGAATTTTTTGTACCCCTTTTTTTTTTATTTTAACTACATTTAGTTTTTTTTTACTTATTATAAATTGGTTAATTTATCTACATATCCTTTCATCTTTGTTTAATATTGTTTTAGCATATTAATCTTATCTTGTAAATTACTTGTTATTTTTTATGCTATTTATTGATTGTATATTTGCATGAAAATTGATTATTTATGTGGCTACTTTAAAATATGATTGTATATGCTATGTAATTTTATAATTTATGTTTATTTGTATGATATGAAATTGTATATAGTGTAGATTGTATGTTATTATTTATGCATGAATTGTTAAAGCCTATATCATGTAACTTGTATTGTTTAAACATTGATATTTTGCCTTGAAACTTGCATCATTGTTTTAAAAATTTTTCAAGTGAAATTTTAAAATTAAGGCAATATTTTTGTGTTTAGAAATTCGGGAAATAGTGCCCTAACGTGCAGGGTTGTGATTTCACGTTTGTCTAAATACCTAAAATACCCTTTTAAATAAATTTTCCAAATCACGAGATGATCTTAGTTACGAGAATTTAAAAACATCGTGTCCTAACGTGCTGGATGTGATGTTAGCATTCTCTCGAAACAAAAGAATCTCGATTTTCAATTCAAATTATTCAGATTTTAAAAAGAAAGAGATCATACTTTTAAATCTTTTCAAGGTTTCGGCATTAGGACAGAAAATCAATCGATTGGTACCAATTTTGGGCGTTACGAGGGTGCTAATCCTTCCTCGTACGTAACCGACTCCCGAACCTGTTTTCTAAAAATCGTAGACCAAAATGATTTATTTGGTGATCCAATCACACCTAAAAAGATTGGTGGCGACTCCTGTTTTCATTTTTCTTAAAGTCGATCCTCGTTTTTCCAAAACCTCTCTTTTAAAAAATGGTTTCGATAGGTATAATAGTTTGAAATAAATAATACATGAAAAATTTGAAATGAATAATAGTTTAAATATATATAATATGTAAAAAAACTTAAAGTAAATAATAATAGAGCAATTTGAAATATGTAGTATAAACAAAACTAGAAATAAATAATAATGATAATACAGTTTTATTTTAAAGAATGAAGAAATAAATAAATAAATAAACAAACAAAACAGATTAGGGACCAGGCTGAAATTGAACTGAAATTTAAGGTATATATTGTAAATAATAAAAAATAGCCACGAAGGACTGAAATGAAATGCGTCTAAAGAATGAGGGACTGACCGGCACAATATCCCATCCCTTATGCGCAACGTTTCAGGTGCTTATTTCTTCAAATGGTCTAAGGACCAAACTGAAACAGAAGCAAAATCCTGTGGCAGAAATCAAAATAAATAAAAGGAACATCGGACCCTATTGAGACGTGCTACAAAGGAGGAGGGACCTAATGCGCAAATAACCCAATACCCAGAACATGCGGATCCTCCTGGGTATAGGGTCGGGTCGAAACGGTTAAAGCATATACGGCACCGTTTCTTAAACTCATTTAACCCCCCCTTTTGCTTCTATTTCAGAAACATTACAGGCTCTTTTATTTAAAAAAAAAAAAAAACAAACCCCTAACCTTAGTCTAGGGTTTCGGCAACCTTATGCGCCGACTGTAGCTCTCCGCCGCCGCCACTGAACCACCACTGGGTTTGGTGGCCAGAGATGCACGCAAACATGGGCCGTTCCACCCCGCTCCGAATGGGTCTGTGGGGTCCGAAAGAAAAGGGTTTCCCTTCATCCCTTTTGTGGTCCGATTTCAATACGGAGGAGACCTCCGATGTCGGCCCAAGGAGCGACGATGCCATCGCAGGGTGCTCCGGTAAGCCCCTTTCTCCTTTTTTATTTTCTTCTTTTGAAACTTAAAATCAAAATCGAAAATAAAATAAAAAGAAAACCCCCAAATCGAAAAGGAAAACGCGAAGAAAATAAAAGGGCAACCTCTTAGAAATTTTTATGATTCTGCTCTTTTTTGATTCCTGAAAAATCCCCTTACAATCTGATTTTTTTGTGGCTTTATAGCCAATCGGGTTACAAAAGACCTATCACTGTATTTCTACTATTATTGCTACTGTTCTCTGCTTTTGTCCTTGTTGCTTTTCCTTGCCATTTCCGTCTTTGTTTTGCAAGCATAGGGAAGTCAACGAAGTGAAAGAGGGTCATTTTGGTGCTAAACCGACAGAGAAGCCGGCCCTCGAGCGAAGTTTGCGTCGAGAATGCAAGTGGTCTGTAGGGGGGAATTCGGCGCTAGGGCTAGCTAGGGTTTCAGCTAGCCGAAACTCAATTTGGGGATTGGGCCTATCGGGTTTTGCTTCTTTGGGCTGTAATTGGGCCATATGTTTGGGTAGTGAGTTAGGGCCATTTAATTTTAGGCTTGTAAAGGAAACATTGGACTGTTATTATTTTTTTTAATTTACGGGCCCCGAGCAAATTTAGGCCTGTACAAGTATATTGAGATCTTTTTTAAAAGTTTAGTGGTAAATTTTGTTTAATGCATTATAGCTCTAGTTGTTTAGAGGATTTTGTTTTTGGTTGTTAGTAGTAATATTGTTGTATTTATGTTGTCCTTAAAAGATGGTGGTTTCAACGTCTTCTCAGTTTTACATTATTTTTCTCGACTGAAAAAAAAAGATGGAGAGAGAATAAAGTTGTGTCCATCACCCAATTCTTTCGGGATTGTATGATTGGATATTTTTTTATAGAGATACTGGGTAGAAAATTCGATTAATTTCAAGTTGGATAAACATTTTTATCTTCAGATCAATTTAGCTTAACTTAATTTAAATTAGAATATTTTTATTTTAAAATTTAAATATATATAAATATCAGTAAAAAATATATTTTTATTATTTTATTCTTTTTCAAAACTATTTTTGAAAGAAATTAAATGAGACGACTTGATCCAACTCACCAACACCTAATAATGCTACCAATATCTTCTCTTCTAGCTGACGTCATCAGATTCGGTTTTCATTATTATCTACCGAGACGACAAATGGATTGAAGTATTTCTTTTTCATATTGTGGAAATATAGAAACTAATCATAGAGTAAGGGTGAATTTGTATTGATGGTGTGGTGCAATGTATTTAATTTATTTTTTGTCTCACATTAATGACGTTAATTTAATTTTATCGTTACTATTATTTTTATTCTTACTACAAATAAATATACCGTCAATTTAAATTTATCCCAAAAATTTCAGATTAAATTAGTCAGTTTATGGAGAATAAATAAGTTTTTGGTTTAATACGATATATACCCGATTTTTTTAATTTTTTTAATTGATGAAATTTGAATCTTGAATATAAATTAATTTTTGACCACTGCACTTTCCTAGGTAATGTCATTTGTTACTATTTTTGGTCTATTAGATACATGAAAAAAAAAGTACTCTAATATTTATAACGGGAAATTTCCTCAAAAAGCTATTCATTACAGAAGATTTTGGACTTAATATTTTCCGATATTTGTGTTGAATTAGTAAATATGAATCGTCATGATTTTGATGTGGTTTTAGGGAAGTTGGATTGCAACTAGCAATAAAGAAAATGCTTTATCTTCAATTGCACCAGCTACATTATTTGCATCCACTTAAGTCTAGATTGTTAATTAAAATAATGTATTATTTCCCTGTTATATGTTGATTGTTAAAATAAATTAATAGACCAATCAGATGGTGGGATGTGATATCTTTTAATTTAATTTAATATTTTTAAAAATATCAACAATTATAAAAATTATTAAAAAATATAAAAAATAAAATATTAAAATTGATATAAAATTATAAAAACTATAAAAAATTATAAAAACTAAAAAATATTATAAAATATAAAAAAATCCAATCAATTCTAAAATATAACATCAATCAAACTTATTTAAAATGTTTAAAATTAAAAATAAACGTATTAAAAATCTTAAAAGATAATAAAAAATTGTAAAAAAGTTATAAAAATATTAAAATTTATACAAATTTATAAAAATTACAAAAAAATCATAACATCTTGAATTGGACCTGTTAGCCCGAAATCGGCAAAGGTATCGGTTGAGGGAAGTCATTAGACCGGTTGGATTGGGAGTCGTCGGAGGATTGAAATTTTTTTGTATTTTTAATATTTTTATCAAACCAAAATTTCATTATCCAACTATTAGCATATGTCAGAATGAAATATTCAAACCAAGATTTTCAAAATCGGACTGGTGATCAAACCATCAAGTCATCGGTTTGTCAATTCAGTTGATCTGTCAAGTTCAATTAAATAAAAAATAAAAAATAAAAAATTAATTCAACTGTCTGATTCTCAGGTCAACCGCTCTAATGGCTTTCTCCGAATCAATACCCTTATTGATTTTGGTTTAATCTATCCAATTAATTAATCCTATCTAGTTCAAGTTTTTATATTTTTTTATAATTTTTATACGTTTATATCAATTTTAATATATTTTTATAGTTTTGATGGTTTTTTATATAATTTTAATACTTTATTTATAAAATTTTAAAGATTTTTTATAATTTATTAGAATCTTATATTTTTATAATATTTATAAGTTTTTATTAATTTTCATATATTTTTATTTATTTTAATATTTAATAATTCTTATATTTTTTGATAATTTTTTTATTTATATAGATTCTTATAATTCTCTAATGAGTTTTGATCATTTTTATGGAAAAAATATTAGATTAAACAGTAAACTATCACGTGTTTCTATCTGATTGATTCGTCAATTTATTGCAATACTCAACATAGTCAATAACAAAAACCGTTAATGGAGGACTTAATTGATTATTTTAATTAATAGAAGGAGTTTAATTAAGTGCAAATTTAATACATACAATTTCTTAAAAACTTTTTTAACATACAAACCTTAAAATTATTTACACATAAATTTAAAAGATGCCGTTTTGTTGGAAATAATTAAAATGATTTCCACGTAAAATTAATTTATTTTCACACTGGTAGAAGGATAAAAGTATGTATCTCTTTTAAATCTATATAGAAATCCATTTGTCTTTAGTTGAATAAAATTTTCCACATGCCAAAATGGAATTTAATACCACGTAATTATCACTATTTCACATTATACATCAAACTAGATTTATCGTCTTGAATTTATAAATTTGAACCCTCGTGTTTTTCCTTTTAAATGGAAATATTTATTTTCTTCTATATATAAATGAAGAAGCTGAGCAGTCAACATCTACATTTACATTACCTACGGAAAATAAACTCTACACATGAGAGAAAAATAATTTCGTTATAGATTTCGCCGTATCTTTCTTTTTTGACATAATGTTTAAAATTATTCATAGTTTCTCTCTAAACCATAAACAAGAAGATAATGCCCCATTATTTTTAAAAATTAGATTTAATTAATTAGTTAAATTAGACATCGATTAGAGATATAAGGGATTGGATCAATAGATCCATAAATTGATTGAAACTGTGTTTTTTTTATATATATTTTTAAATTTTTATTTAATAGATCAATCTAACTAATTAAATAAAAAATTAATGGTTTGACTGACTCAGCCACGAATAAGATTTTGAAAACTATGGTGCCTGCCTTGCAGAGCATGGCATTGCAGGGCGAGAAATTGATATAAAAAATGGACAGCGGATAGAGTAGACGTCCATCAGGTGATTCTTTCGTCATTTTAAGTATGAAACTGTTTTCTTCTAGCTGGCTTTGTTTACTTTGACTATATTTAGTTTTCTTGAGTAGACTAAAAATGGATGGACTTATTTCTCTATTTTTCGTACTGTGGAAATATGAAAATTTAGATGTGAAAAGATAAATAAAACTTGAGTATGATTTCCTTTTATTTCCATTTTTTTAATCCATGAAGTTTGAATTCAATCTCTTTTTTTATATGTATTAAGCAGCGTATAAAGTTTGCTTTGACCAGAGCCACCTCCTTCGTTTTGCTTGGATATTTCGCTTTGCCCCGCCTCCATTGGGAGAAAAACTATAAATAGACGTAAATCCCTACCCAAAGAGAAACCAAGCTAGTTTACAAGTTGATTTAGTTTAAGAAAACATTTCCTTAGAGCATAAAAGAAAAGTTACGAACATGCCGGGTGTCAATCCTGAAATTGAGTTCCCAGCCATTGAGTTCCGTTCATCGGATTTGAAGCGAGGAACCGAAGGGTGGAACCGTTTGTGCAAGAGGGTTCGAGAGGCTTGTGAGACTTTCGGTTGTTTCGAGGTGGTATACGAAAAGGTATCGACGAAACTTCGAGAGGATGCGTTTGGGTTGATGAAAGAAATGGTTGAGCTCCCAGTGGAGACGAAACAGAAGAATAATAGTCCCTTGCCTTACCATGGTTGGGTTGGACCATGCAAGCAGGTTTCTGTGTTGTATGAAGGCTTTGGAGTTGGAGATGCCTCCAACTATGACTCTGTTAAAAGTTTTGCTCAACTTATGTGGCCTAATGGTCACCCACACTTTTCGTAAGAAAAATCCTTTTACCTTTCTAATTCTGTGGGTTGAGTTGTTCTCGAATCATTTTTGGTTGGAGTTGAGTGAGTTTCAATTATTAAATTTTTTATTTTGATATTTTGTTTCCAGTGACACTATTCATACTCTAGCGACGCAAATGGAGGACTTGAACAAGTTAATTTGGTTAATGTTAATTGATAGTTATGGATTAGGGGATGACTCATTGAAGATGAACTACACAACGTTGGTGCGAATGATGAAATATATGGCCCCTCCACCAGGGGAGTATGAGAGAGGACTCTTTGCTCATACTGATAAACCAGTAAGCACACTCATTTGTGAGGATCAAATTTCAGGGCTGGAAATTGAAGTCAATGATGGTCAATGGATCAAGCTAACAAATTTATCTCCTTCTTCCTTTGTATTTGTGGTTGGAGATCCTCTCAAGGTATATATATGATTAATATTTGTTATTTAATTTATTCAAAATTTAACATAAATAATTTATGTGAATAAAACATAAAACATAAAAGGTTAGAATTAAGTTAAATGAATTTTTGCCTTTTTCTTGGGGCGGGGGGAGTCCTTGTCCCATGGCATTGTTTGCAAGTCCCAAGTTTGATTAAGTCTTGGAAAAAAATCATGGACAACTCTTCTTCTTGCTCTTCAATTAGATTAAAAAGTTTTGACGTGAATAATTATCATAAAATACTTTCTGATATTAATTAAGATTTTGGGTTTTACTTTGCTTATGATAAAAAAATACAGAGAAATTAGATTATTGATGTTGAAAGTGAAGAATTATCAGAAAATATTTATTGATATTGAATTTGAAAATTGAAGGCTTGGAGCAATGGGAGATTGAAATCAGTGAATCACAGAGTGATGATGAGCGGAGACAAAGATCGATACTCTATAGCAGCTTTCGTCATTCCAAACGAGGGTACTATAATCAAGACACCCAAAGAGTTTATAGATGACCAACATCCTCGGCTTTTCAAGGACTTAGATTTCATGGAGTTCTTCCTTTTTGCCTTTTCCGACCCAGCAAGGCACATCGACAACGGGGAGTTGCTCCATGTCTTTGCTGGCCTCTCACCACCAGTTTCCAATTAAAATCATGCTCATATAGACAAGTAAAAGTTTGGTTTTGGTTTTAAATTAATGTTACAAATAATAAATTGAGTCCTATACTCGAGATCTACGTTTTCGAACTGTATTAGCATGCTATATTTTGTTATAATCGTGTACTACTAAATCTACTGTGTTGAGTAATGTTGGTTTATGAAATCAATAAGATTGCAGTTCATGGACTCAACTCAACAAGACGCCTACTCATTGAACTTGAAGATTTGAAGCCATGCATGCATTGATGTTTGAATTTAAGATCTAATTAGGAGCAATAAATTACACTGACATTTGAATCATTGAAATGGAAGACAAGACAATTTTATTGTTATAAAATAATTGATTGAGCTAGGAGTCAAGAGTTAGTGATATATTAATTTTATTATTTTTTTAAGAAAAATGATGTACTGCTTATTATTAAAAAGATAGTATCAAAACATAAATTAATAACAAAATCCATAAAGTCCAAATTAAACATCTTTCTAACTAAAAATTCCTAAAACGAAACGATCCAGGGCCCTATCAGCCTAAAAGCTCTTATCCTAAACTTAATCCTACATTTTTCCTCAAGCCTTAAGAGAAAGCCGCAGCCAGCCACCAAGACTTGTCCGTCACTCTCCCTCATTTCTCTTTTTAACTTTATCATTTCCCATGCTCTGACCGATCTTTCTAGAACTTTGTTTCTCAAGGCATCCCAGCTATGGCCAAGTTCTCTTCACCCATTCGGTTTCGTTTACCGATCTACCCATATTGAAATGCATTTACCCAATTCTTACCTTTCCCATTCCATTTTCCCAAACCGTTCTTTTTTAGCATCTACCTCTCTAACCCACTCACAATCCTCGAGGTTGGTTCCACGGAGGTGTTTAGCTGGGCTGTGAACAAAGGTTCGAGACTGTGGTCGCTGTTCTCTTTCTTTAAGGAAGTTGATTTCAGGTTGTCTAGTATTGGGAACGTATCCTTTTCGAGAGTGGACAAACATGGTAATGCGATGGCCTTTGCGCTGGCCGTTGCTGGTCTGAAAGGGCAGGGTATGTTCAGGGCATGGTGGTGATCTTAGTGTGTTGCTGTAGGGTGTGTACAGGTGTATTTGCAGTTGTAATTGCAGGCTGTTTTGTGGTTGTATGGGGTGTTTTGTGCAGCTTTTTCTGTTTAGTGGTCTGTTTATAGGTTGGGGTTCTTTTGGTTGTGGGGGGTTTATTTGCTGTGTTGTGTCTGTGTTTCGGATTATGTTCTTTGGCAGGGTTTGTTTTGTTCCTGCTGTAAGTTTTGCTTTTCTTCAGCTTTGGTTGCTGTTGCTTTTGATCAAGCGAAAAAAAAAAAAAAAAAAATCAATCCTCGATAATCCTCTACCATAGCGGCTAACATTGCTCCAGAAAGTCTATTATTAATTTCATTATTAAGTGGGTAGAAAATTTGTTATTTTTTAAATAAAAAATATGTATGATGATACCACATTTAATTTAAATTACATATATATATATATATTATATTTTTAGAAAAAAACTATTCTCATTCTTAAAAAATTAATTTTTTTGATATATATATGTTTTCTAACGAAAACGTTGAAAATAATTTTGGTATACCCTAACGTGAAAAGTTAAATCTTTTAATATATGCAGGTGACTGGATTTAGGCGAGCAACGTGGAGCTGCCAACACCACATGTTGAACTGAATAAAGAATAATATTTTCACAAGAATATATAATGATTGAAGAATTCGATTCGGATTTTTCATGTAAATCCAAAATTTAAATTATTTGTCAACGACAATATATAATGGTGAATGCTCCATTTACGATAAAGGGTGAATACAAGTTTTAGTCTTTCAAGTTAATAATTAAATTCATTTTGGTACTTTTATCTTTTTCCCACTTTGATACTTGAATTTAGCAATTAAGTCTATTTTAAGGTGATGATGTGATAAAATTTCAAAGTGATACGTGATCAAATCTTGATTGACTCTAATATTAAAGACCAAAATAAATTTAATTGATAAGTACATGTAACAAGTTGACAAAAATATATAAATACTAAAATTGATTTAATTATCAAATTTAATCACTAAAAATTATATTAACCTTACAAGAAACACAAAATTAATTGTGAATTTCGAGAGGAGAAAGAAGGAAAAAGGAGGCTGCTGTCTTGAGAAGGAAAAAGGCAAGAAAAAGAGAGAAGAAAATAGAGAGAAAGAGAAAGAGAAGGGAGAGTTGAAGCTAAATTTTTGTCATTGGGGTACTTATGTGGGAAAAATAAGTTATGAAAAACAATTTTGTTGCATGGTGAGATTTTATTTTTATTTTTATTATAAAATCGAATCTTCGTTGTGATATTTATAGTAATTAATGTCATCAAATTTAGTAAATGTGTTTTGAGCTAAGAAGATTCGTCAAATCCTGAATTCAATATCTAAATCCTTTAAGCTTTCAATTGAATGATCTTTTCCACTATTCTTGAACCTCCAGATGCTTAGAGAGTGACTCTATAAAAAAAACCAAACAATGATGAAAAACGAGACTTTCAAATGAGAAAAGTCAAATTTCTCAAAGAATCCAAAATCTATAAATTCAATCTTACAAATAGAGTTATAATTGTCAAGAAGCACGCAATTATAATTTGACAAATTTGAACCGCAAGTACTCACAAAAATTAAAATTTATTTAACTTAAAGAAAATAACGCACTTAAAATTTTCACTAAAATTCGATAGAGTATACTCGTATTTATTTGTGTCTTATTTTTGGCAGCCCCTAATTCTTATATATAGGGAAAAAAAACACGATCGAGTTCTATTAAAATAGGAAAAAATAATATTTTAATAAAAAAATAGAGTTCTACTAGAACTTCAACTAAGGTGGGTGACAAGTTTAGGGAGACTTGTATGTGTGGCCCACTTGCCTAACAAATAAGTTCTTTGGGCGTTTCATATATTACGTACAATTATATTTGTAGTCTAATTTTAAACTAATTTAAAATAAGTTTATATAATTATCTACCTAATGATCAGTTTCTTATTCACAAAATATTAATTAATCTAATTAAATTATTTTCTCAACTCAATTCTAATTGTGTCAAATTCATGACTACTTTACCATATTTGAATCCATGAGTAAATAAATTTAAAGCTAAATGCTCAAATTAAGACCTAACCGTTAAGGGGTTGCTCACATAAGGGCCAAACCTTTTAAAATGCTTATATAAGGGCCTAACCTTTATAAAAATGTTTAAATAAGGGTTTTTCACGTACTTCAAACCAATTTGAGTAAAAATTAGGTAAAATTCTAACATATTTGGAATAGAATACATGACAGTTGAATCAAATACTGCTTGAAAATAAAAGAAAATAATAAAAACATAATCTGATACCTAATATACAATAATTTGAAAAGCCTTTATTTAAGCACTTTAAAAAAGGTTCGGCTCTTATTTGAGCACTTTCAAAAAGTTTTGGCTTTTATTTAAGCATTTCGAAAGTTTCAGCTTTCATTTGGACACTTTTGTAAAGGTTAGGCCCTTATATGAGCATTTAGAAATGTTTGGCCTTTTTATGAGTAACTCCTAAAAGGTTAGGCCCCAATGTGTGCATTTAGCCTAAATTTAATTGTCGAAACCATTTTTTTCATTTTTGAAAAAACAGGGATCGACTTAAAAATAAAAAATGGAGTCGCCATCGACCCTTTTTCGAGGTGCGATCGGATCACCTTGAAATTGATTATTTTAATAAAACCTTTTGATTTATTTAAACAAATATTTTGGTCTTCGAAATTCAAAAGAATAGGTTCGGGAATCGGTTACGTACGAGGAAGGATTAGCACCCTCGTAACGCCCAAAATTGGTACCTAACTGATTACTTAATGTCCTAACGTCGAATGTTCGAAAAGATTTTGAAATATGATCCTTTTATTTTCGGGAATATGAGAGTAAACCAAATTGAATGGCGGGACTCGCTTATCTCAAAGGGATAAAATATCATACCTAGTAAGTTAGGATACGATGTTTAAATTCCTCGAAATATAGCTTGTCTCTTTTAAAATTTAAAACTCATGTAGTGAAATTCGAAAAGGGTATTTAATTATTTAGGCCAAATGAAAAATCAAGACCGAGTAAGTTAGGGCTCAATTTCTCAAAACTTCAAACATAGAATATTGCCTTTATTTTTCAAAATTCTTATCTCGAGGTGATAAAACATCACATCCAATGAGTTAGGACGCAACATCTCAAATTCTCGAGAGTAAGCTTTTATTTAAAAGTTTATGTGTTTTGATTTAAAAAAGAAAAGGATGCTCGATTGTTTAGGTTTAGCGAGAAAAAATCAGAACCCAGTGAGTTAGGGCACGATTTTCTCGAGACTTCCAAACATGGGCATCACTTTATTTTAAAAACCTTTGAATGACATTAAAACATGATTTTCTTAAACAAATGAAATGCCATAAAATGCTAGTATACAAAGTAGATTAGTAATTCATACAAAATTTTACACAAATGTGTCACAACAACCAACAAATACAAATTAAGAATTACAAACCCAATATTACGATAACTACAAAATATACAATTGCAATGTTATCAATGACGAAAATGACAAAAAAAAATAATAAATAAGGTATGATAGGAACAAATTTAGAATAAGTAATAACTAGAAGAAACAAATAAAAAGGTAAAAGGTTTAAAACAAATAGTGGAAAAAACAAATTAAAGGTAAAAAACAATTTTAAAAGTATACTACAAATAGTGATAATATAATTTAAAATGGCTAATATATGAAATGGCTTGAAATAAAATAATTTAAAATAATTTAAACTAAGCAATATATACATTTAGAATAAGTAACATGTAAGAGTTTTTAAAATAATAATATAAAAAAGGGGTGTTTAAAATAAACAATATGTAAATATAATATAATTAATGTTCATATAAGGTTTAAATAAATGGAAAATAAAATAGTTTTTGGAAAAGTAAATAAAGAAATTAATTAAAACAGATTATGGAAAAGAATTGGAATTAAAATAAATTCGAGGTTTCCAAATGTAAATAGTAATAACAGGCTATTAAGGACTAAATTAACACGCACGTAAACTTGCGAGGATTCCTTGGGAAATTATCCCAAACACTCAAAACGGCGCCGTTCAAATACTAGTCACCTAACAGCTCGAGGACTAAATTAAAACAACAACAAAATAAACAGGGCTAAATTAAAAAGAACACAGGACCTATTGTGAGAAATCACAAAAGCGGAGGGACCTTTTGCGAAATAATTCCTTCACCACGGAAACACGCGGATCCTAAGGGTTCAAGTCGGGTAACCCAATCCAGATCAAAACGACGCCGTTTTAGGGCTATTGAAATAAGCCCTAAACGATGTCGTATGAGACTTCTATAAAATGGCACAAAAATTAAAAAAAAAAATATTTGTGCGTTTCCTTTAAAAAAAAAGTTAAGAGAAGGGATGGGTGCTCTCTGGTTCTCCAACCTCAGGTCATCGAACCACCGTGGCGGCTGTCAATTGCTGACAACGGCGCCACCGTCCACAGTGGCCGGGGAACACCAAAAGGCACCTATTCGACCCTCCTTTCTCCCTTAATCCAAATCTTAGCGAAGAACAACCCAAAAACCCTTCAAAAACAACAAAAACCTTAGGCAAACCCCTGGACTCCGGATTCCCGAAACCTCACCAAAGGTAAAAATCTCTCCTTTTTTTTTTGTATATCTTTATATATATATATATATATATATATATGTATGTATGTATACTTGCCACTAAAACAGATAGGCAAAAATGGCAAAGAATACCTCTGCTTTCTGTGATTTTTTTGTATTCAAAATCGTAAGAAGGTTACAAAATGTTATTCAACTCTTTATATAGCCGATTCAAGAAATAATGAAAATACAAAGTCTTTTTCCTTTTTTGTTTTCTGTATTTACTGTCGTTTTTCTTTTTGTTGTGCTGTTCCTTTTGCATTTGTGCGCAGGTACAAAGGTACGGAGCTCGGTGGTCATACGGTGCTGTGCTGGAGGTGAGGACGAGGGGTTGCAGCACCTAGCAGCTAGGGTTTTCGCCCTTTGGCTAAGAACTTTTCGGTTTTGGGCCCTTTGGCCCTATTTCTAGTGTTGGGTCATTTGTAAAATTGGGCTAAGCGATTTGGGTTGTAATTTGGGTTTAGTTGGCTTGTAAATGGACTTGTTAAAAAGACCTTGGGTTTCTATTATTTGTTTTGATTTTGTTTTATTTTGGCTTGTATGGTTTCTAATGGGCTTGAGCAGATTGGGTCTGCTACATAGTAATCCTATTTAGTGAAACTGCGTTGACTAAATTAATTTAAAATTTCACTTTGGACTAAAATATTTAATTAAATTTAATTAAATAATAATCCAAAAAATTAAATTAAATTTTAAGTTATCTTTTGCTCCTTTAAGAAAATGCATTTACTACGAATAATAATCCATGCAACTTATTTCTCATACATCATTTTCATTCATTCATCATATCAGTTCTTATTAGTAATCCTTATAGAGTTGTGGTTAGTTAGCGGAGGGAGCGATCAGACATATATAATTAGAGCTCAAATAATTTATAATTAAGTTTTAACTCTATGTCTATTAATAAAAAATTATTTAGTCATAGAGTCAATCCACTAAAAGTATCATGACTGGTTTCCCCGTTATATATCATTATGAAAGCAAATTAGATTTATGCTTTTGTCCAATAACCTTGTCATTTATGTGTTAACCTTATATGATATCCTTGATCCCTTAGGGTTATAAATCCATTCACCCATTTCAATTCTATTTTATCTCATGGTCACCATTGCATCTTCCATGATGAAAATGATCATTGCTAACAAATAGTAGTCATAAACATTCGTCCCAAACGAATGACCTGTGACCACGTTCTTTTCTCATAGTTCCTGGATTGCATATGAGAAGATATCAATTATTGTTTAACCGAGATATGAATTTTACTATTGTAAGTGAAGCCATGCCATACATAAGTCATATACCTAATAATCCAACTTTTGACTCTGATACCAATGGAACACAGACTCTCAATGTTTCAAAGTATATGAGTTAGGTACACATGGTCAGCCACTTACTCGAGATTGAGGTAAGTCATATCATGAATATCTTAAGTGAATAATTTCATAAATGGATTCAAGATAAATTCTACTTAGGTTCCATCCAATGTATTGTCAATCACACCTATGTCCTTATTTTTTTGGAGTCAATTGCTTTAACACTCAAGACAATGTATCTCCCTAGTTGGACCAATAAATAACCTAATAGTCCCCATGAATCAATTGCTCATTTTTTAATTCCATGGACTACAAACAATTTAAATTACCTACTAATATAAGTTGTCTTCTCACATCATAGTCTCACCATATAATGCAACTTAATATTAGTTAAATCCTTAAATATTCAACGAGCTAAAATTTACTTATTCATTTTGCTTTTTGTGCAAAAATCATTGAGAATAATTATACAAAGATATAATAAATTAATTATGGAAATTTATTTATTTAATCAACTCATAGATTAATCCAAGTAGACTAACAAAATCATTACGCAAAAAACACATAATCATAACAATTTATACACGAAAGAATATACGAAAAATAAGTAAAATAATTTACAATTACCTAATTTTCAACCTACTATACAGAGAGACCAAATCCTAAATCATATCATAAGATCATGTATATAATAACACTCCCCTTCAAGCTGGAGCATATAAATCATATGCTCCTAGCTTGTTACATATATACTCAATCCAAAGTTTCCTAAGAGATTTAGTGAGGACATCTGCTAGCTGATCATTAGAAGTGACAAAACTGGTGGTAATACACTTTGCCTCAATTTTCTATACAATTAATCACTATGGGTTTTGTCTTTTCTTGAAATATCAAATTCCTAGAAATATGTCGAGTTGCTTGATTATCACATATCAACTGCACTAGGCTGTCAATTTCACACTTTAATTCCCGAAGAAGCTGTTTCAACTAGATAAGTTTACAAGTGACTAAGGCAATGGCTTGATACTCTGCTTCTATACTTATCATGTCACAACATCTTGCTTTTTACTTTTCCATGATATTATATTTCCTCTAAAGAAGACATAATATCCTAAAGTAGGCTTTCTACCTGAGGGAGATCTTGCCCAATCTACATTTGAATACCCAACAACCTATGTATTTCCTTTATCTTCATATAACAAACCTTTTCTGGTCGCACCTTTGATGTATCAAAGGATATGTATCATTGTATCTCAATAATTATCACATGGAGCTTGAAGAAATTGACTTACCTCACTCACTGAAAAAGAAATAGTCAAATGTGTGATAGTAAAATAGTTCAATTTCCCAACTAACCTTTGATATTAACTAGGATATTTTAGAGGCTTCTTCTGTCCTAGACCAAGTTTGCATTAGGGACCATAGGTATATCAACATGTTTACAATACAACATCCATGTTTCTTCCAATATAATCCAATGTATACTTCTTTTGAGAAATAGTAATTGCGCGTGTTCGTTTGTTCCACTTCAACACCAAAAAAGTATTTCAACATTCCCAAATCTTTAGTTTGAAGGTGGCTAAAAAGATGTTGCTTAAGTTGAACTAACCCTTCATGATCATCACGATGATGGCAATATCATCCAGATAAACAACCAAATATATGTTGATGGTCACTAAACTAACTATAATTACGACAAAGGCAAGTGCACCTATCGAACAATAGTATAGCTATGTTGAGTAGGGAATATCGTATCCACGAGGACTAAAAGTACTAGTAATTACTAGTAATAATCTTTTTTTAGAAAAAGTACTATTACTTACTGTTTTTATATTATTTAACTGATAAATTGAAGGAATTGTTTTTAATCTAAAATTAACTAAACTAATTTACTACGAATGCAACAAAGAATAAATTAGGAAAATAATCGAATGAAACCAATGAGATAGACAATAACTAGGAAAGAATCCACCTAGACTCCACCTATTCTTCTGAATCTGAATTAAATGATTTATTCACTTGTGTCTTGATCCGTAGAAATCCTTAAATTATGTTAATATCTCTTCCGAGAGTAAAAACAACTGACTCTAGGTTGATTAATTGAAATCTCTTTCTAATTAAAACCCCTATTGTCGCATTAACTCGATCTATGGATTCTCCTATTATATTTGACTCTAATCCGATAGATTTATGTCGTCCTATTTCTAGGATTGCATGCAACTCCACTCAATTATGCTAGATCTACTCTTAAACATGAACTTTTGCTCTACTGAAATAAGTACATTAAACATGAATTAATATCCTAAAAATATTAAAACACGAAATAAGCATACATAATTGAGAACAAGAATCAAGTATTTATCACGTAAATCAGAATCAAATTATAAGATCCATCATAGGTTTCATCTTCCCTAGGTATCTAGGGAATTTAGTTCATAATCTGAATTGAAAACATCTCGAAGTCAGAAAAACTATAAGATATAAAGAAATTCAAATAAACTTCGAAAGAAGTTAAAAGGAGATCTTCAATCTTGAAGGAGATCCGCTTCTGAGTTGGCTCCGATGGTGTTCTTCGGGTAATCTCTTCAATCTTCTCTGAGTGCTCTCTTAGGTTTTCTTCTAATTGTTATTTATAGACTTAAGAATGCTCAGAAAGCCTAAAAATTAGGTTTTTCCTCGTGTTTGGGAAACAGGGTGCGAAATCGGCACGGGCTAGCACATGTGCGTGTGGCTAGCCCGTGTGCAAATGCTTAGGCCATGTGGATGTTGAAAATAGCTCTTTTTGCTTGATTTCAGCTTATTTTTCGCTCCTTTCGCTCCTATGCTCACCTAAGTATAGAAACATGAATTTAAAGGATTAGGAGCATCAAATTCACTAATTTACATCATTAATCATCCAAAAATGCATTAAAAATGGGATTAAAATATGTTACTTTTACAACTTATCATATGTACTTGCCATGAATGTTATGACAATAGAAGACTGAGTTATTTGTTTCACTCATGTTCATCATAAATTGTTGAATAATAATACTAAATTGTCCAGACCAAGCTCTCCAAGACTGTTTTAGACCATAAAGATATTTCCTCAATCGACATACTACTTAAATTCTTCTTGAGCAACGAATCAAAGCAGTTGTGTAACACCCCCAACCCCAAACCATCGCCGGAACAGGGTCACGAGGTATTATCGAACTTATACACTAACATACGAATAAAAACGAGACATAAATTTGAGTTTCAATCTAAAACCATCTAATTTCCATCAAATAATCCTTAATATAGGCCTACGGGGCCTAAAATAGGTTTAGAAAATGATTTGGGATTAAACCGGGAACCTTAAAAATTTTTCTTAGAAAATAAGGGCACATGGCCGTGTGGCTTGGGACATGCCCATGTGGTCAGCCCATGTAGCTCCCATGGCCGTGGGGCCAGGCCGTGGGCAGTTCTGACTTGCCCTACACGGCCGTGTAACTAGCCCGTAGGCGAATCTAACTTCCCCACACGGCCTGGGCACACGCCCATGTGTCTTGGCCGTGTGAAAACTACATGTTTCACAATTTTAAAGCTATTTTTACCCACTAAACATACCTAAAACATGCCCAACTCATTGACTCATAAATCTTAATCAAATGCCACTCATTTCATTTCCAAACTTAGTAAATATTCATTCATTCATTTCTAAAACTTCATAAGGTTTATAAACCATATTTACATTCAAAATATTAAACATTTACAAGTAGCAAATACTAAACCTAGGACATGCCACATTACCAAAAGATAGATACATCACCACAAATTGGAGTTGAGATCGGGATTGACTTGGATGCTTAACTGAACCTCAACTTTACCTAACCTACGCACGGAAACAACCGTACGCTGAGTATTGGAAATACTCAGTGGTATTATCATAATTCAAATATATATAACTACAATCGAATATCATAACATACTTGGATAAAAGAACATCAAACATATAATTTCATGCTAAAACATCATATTATCAATGTGTCAATTCAACATTTGAATCAATATTCCAACAATAGAGTTCTAATCATTCATGAACCATAAGTTCATCTCTCGATCATATATATATATAATTCATATTTCAATAGGAACCATACATGAACTTTTAATCTAATAACATAATATCATTTCTCATTTCAATTCTCAATATAGCTTTCATTGTTCATTTAATGGTTCAACTAATCATATTCAATAGATTTTCTCATTTCACATTATTATCCCTATTAACATGACTCGGACTTAGGCAGATACACGGATCCAACCAAACACACCATATTGGCACCAAGTGCCCCATCGGATAGTTCGAAGCAAAGTTGACACCCAGTGTCTCATCGGCCTAGCCGAAGTAAAGTGGTACCCATACCTCATCGAATCTATCCGAAGCAATATGACACTCCAAGTGTCTCATCGACTCGAGGTCGAAGTAACCCTGAACACTTCCAATCCTATGGCATGCCAACTATATCCACTAAGCCCGACAAGTTAATAGGGTATCAAATTTCATTCTCTTTCTAACCAAATTCACATCAATTGCACTTTAGCCACATTTTCTCATATTTATCAATTCAAGCACAACTTGTTCAAATTCACATTATCACATATTTTCACTTCATTTCCTTTCTCAATTGATCAAAATCATTCAAAATCAATTCAATCACATTAATAGTTCAATTTCCAATCTCAAATCCATATGCATACCAACATTACTCAATTCAATCATATAATTCAATCTCACATGCATATATTTGTTCATCAAATAAATCTAACACACATTCAATTCAACATTAATATTTACCCTACATTCAAATTCCATACACATATATTAAAATTAAACATTAAATAATAAATACTCAAATTATGATAATACAAACCGATAATTTCCCGAGCTACTCTTCGACCACTTTTTCTTTTCCCTTCGTATTCGATGTCTCGGTTTCCTTGTTTGCTACGAAAATTAGCATAATTACAATTAATTAATAATACACATATTTTATATAAATTTCTAACTTTCCATGCAACTTTTACAATAATACCAAATTTATCCTAACCACATTCAGCTTCTTCCTTTTTGCAATTTACATCATTTTCTTATTCAATTTCCATTAAAACTTCCATTTAACTATCAAAATTTCATCATTTTTCCATAGTTTCGAATTTCTTTCAAATTAGTCCCTAAAACTCAAAGCTTATAGCCTATTTTACAATTAAGTCCTTAAATCAATTCAAATCAATAATTTTTATCAAATTAGTCCCTAATTTCATCATTTGTTCAACATATACCCTATTCAAAAGTCTATCATCTTTCAATATTTCCACAAAAACTCAAAAGTATTCTACTTTAAAGCTTCAAAAACATCAAAATCACAAGAAAAGAGCTTAATTAAACTTACCAAATTAACTTGAAGCTTCAAAACCTTAAATTTTCCTTTTTCTTTCTTTCTTTCTTTTTCTTTCTTCTTTCCCTGCTTTACGTTTTCTTTCTCTGTTCTATTCTTTCTTTTCTTTATTTCTTTTATTCTTTATTTATATGTTTTATTTACTTTAATCAATTAATTATCATAAATATCTAATATAACAACTAATATATTAACTACATTTATACACATACATATTATGACACATGCAATAATCCACACCATACACTTGTCTTTATCACAACAATTTAATAAAATATAATATTACATAATTATTAATAATTATTATTTTACTTAATTAATAAGTAAATAAATATATATTTAATATACATTTGTACCAATAGTATAATTACACATGTATTTATTTTATAATACACACATGTCACTTTTATGGTTTAATTTCTAATTTAATCCTTTAATATTTTTCTATTCTATAATTAAACCTTTGCATTTTATTCAATTTAGTCTTTTCTACTAATTATTTCTAATTGAATTAAATTCTCTTAATCAAAATCTAATTCAATTCATAACCAACCTCATAAATATTTTTAATAAATATTTACGGACTTATTTTCCTAAGACGGAGGCCCTAAGACTCGTTTTTCCTAAGACGGAAGCCTTAAACTCACTTTTCCGGTGCCCGTGGAATTTGGGTCGTTACAAGTTGCGCCACATGATGAATAGTCAAATGATTCATTGTAGCAAGGGAGATTAAGAGTCGAACCAAGGTGGTCTTGGCAACAAGAGAGAAAGTTTCCCTATAAGAAAGACCGAGAATCTATATAAAACCTTGGGCAACTATTATTTATTTCCTTTCGGATTTCCATATTTCTTCAAGTCTCTATTTGGGGAATTCTCCATCTCAAGCACCTCTCATTTTCTTTCTATTCATTTCCATCTCTCTTTATCCCTCATCACGTCTCATTTCATCTAAATCCCACTTTTCCCCTTCCCCTCCCTTCGCTCTCTATTTTTCACTTTCCCTTCCCTTTTCCTTCACTTTTTTATTGAAAATTTTAATTTCCTTTCATTCTAAAAGTACATTAAAACTTGAGATTTTAGAGAAGAGCAAATAAGGTATACGACAACAAAAATTTTATGTTACGTTTGATAAGAATATTATTTGTAATAGGTCACTTTTGGCCTGGGCCCAACAGACCCAAAAATAAAACCATAATAAAACAAAATTTAAACCAAAGTCCAAAAGTTTTATCCATCTACAAATTAAACAAATCAACCCATAAAATAAAACCCAAAAACCACTACCTAATTCAGACCCAAATTAACCAAACCCTAAAAACCCAATGACCCAAACTAACCCTAGCCCATTTAGCCTAAAACATTTCAGCAAACAAACCTAACCCTAGCCACATTCAGCCGCCGCACGCCTTTTGGCCTCCCCTTGGCCACCACGCCTCTATCAACATCCTTCACGCCTCCTCTAACACTTCTGACACCTGTAAAACCAAAGAAGCAAGCAACAGAGGCAGAAGAAGACAACAAGAAGCAAACAAATGAAAACAAACAAAAATTAAAAAAAAAAAAACAAAACACTTATAACTTGCCTATAAAAGGCTCAAATTCATCTTGTAATGGGTCCGAATTTTAAGATTAATTTCTTTAAGGTGATTTCTGTTTTTTTTTTTTTTTGTTTTTTCTTACTTCATCTAGTTCCTTCTTTTATTTCTTTTTATTTATTTTATATATATATATATATATATATATATATATATGCGAAATAAAAAAAAGGGAAAAGAGAAGAAGGGTACCTTTTCGGGTTTAGGGAGTTTGACCTTCGGGTCCGTCGAATCGGGGTATGCGGTAGATGGACGGTGGTGGCTCCCAATCGGCTGGAAAGAAAATGGGGCTTTGAGAGAGGGGAGAGCTTTGATTTAAAGTTTTTTTTTTTTAATGAAAAGGGAAAATGGGATTTTTAAAAAAAATTGGTCTTTTATAAACAACTAAAACGATGCCGTTTTAAGGTGTGCAGAATGGCTCCAAAACGACGTTATTTTGGGGTCGACCCGCGTGACCCGACCCGCTCCAGAAAGTGAACCCGCGTGTTTTAGAGTGTTGGGTTATTTGCGAAGTGGACCCTCCCAATTTTTTGACCCTTTTCCTTATTTTGTTTCTTTTCAATTTCACCCCATGGTTTTTGAACTTGTTCCATTTCAGTCCTGCTGAAGCGTTGCGCATAAGGGCTGGGAATATTTTCCCAGTCAGTCCCTTATTGTCTAAGTGCGCATCATTTCGGTCCTGGATGGCTTTTTTTTTTTTTTTACAATTGGTACCCGAATTTCAATCCAATTTCAACCTTGTCCTTAATCTGTTTAATTTATTTATTTATTTACTAAAAAAATTGTTTTATATTATTATTATTCATTTTTAAATCTTCTTATGTATTACTTCTTTCAACTGTTTTATTATTTATTTTAAGTTTTTTTTATGTATTTTGTTTATGTTAAACTGTTTTTTTTATATACTATTCATTTTAAATTTCTTGTTACATGTCATTTATTTTAGACTTTTTATATATTATTTTAAATTGTTATATTATAATTTATTTCAAGCTGCTTTATTTATTATTTATTTTAAGATTTTTTATATATTATTTTTATTAAACTATTTTATATATATTATCTATTTTAAATTTCTATATATTATTTAGTTTAAGCTACGCTTATATATTATTTATTTTAAATTATTTTATTTATTTTAATTTTTTTATTATATGTATTAAAACTGTTTTATATTGTTTATTTTAAATGGCTTTAGGTATTATTTATCTTAAATTGTTTCATATATATTATTTATTTTGGAATTGCTTTATACATTATTTTAAACTGTTTTATATATATTATTTATTTTAAATTTTTTATATTATTTTTTAACTCTTTTATATATTATTTTAAATTGTCTTATATATCATTTGTTTTACATTGCTTTGTATATTATTTATTTAAATTTGTTTTACATATCATTTGTTTTAAATTGTCTTATACTAATTACTTAAAATTGTTTTATATATTATTTTGTTTTTGTTTTCTTTGATTGTTAATGTTGATATTAAAATGATGTACATTGTGAGATTATTGCCATTGTATGTATTTAATTCGTTTTTTTCGTATTTTTGTATTATTGTTGTAGCGACGAAAAAATTTTTAGCTTAGCAGCTTTGGTCGCTAATTGTGGCGATTTAAAATCTTGAAAACGAATTTTAATTTTATGAAAGCAAAGGAGTCGCCACCGATCCTTTTTCTTAGGTGTGATCGGGCACCTAATAAGAACCTCATTCTAGCAGAAAATTCGTTTTTAAGTAAAAGGAAGGCTCAGTTTAGGTCTACATTATAATTCAGAGAAAAGTAGGGTTCGGGAGTCATTTACGTGCGGGGAAGGTATTAGCACCCCCGCAACGCCCAAAATTGGTATCTTTCAAACATGCGTTGTCTTAATTTTCAAAAATACGAAGTTCAACTTAAAATTTAGTTGTGATCCGATCAAAGTACGAGCATTTATGTTTTTCTTTGAAAAGGATATCCCGCTTTTAACACGAGCCATTTGTGATTCACCCAACATAGCGATGAAATCACCGGCTTAATGTTAAAATCAGTATATTGCCTTGTTTATTAAAACATGAAAAGAGTATGACAAATAGAGTTGACGAAGAAATAAAAAATGCGAACTAATGTACTAAAATTCGAAGCAGATAATGATAACGGTGAAGAAAACACGAAACAAATAATGGTATGACAATAATAGCAAACGTATATAGAACGTATAATGCTAGGTCTAAGAAATATATGTAATAGCATAATAGGATTACATAAAATATATATACATATAATAAGTATTATTAAAAAGTAATATAAAAATAACTAACAATAGCGGTATGTGCAAATATACATAATATATAGAAAAGAAATAATACACGTATGTAAAAATATAACATTAAAAATGTAATACAAGGATATATATATATGTATAATGATATTAAGAATAAACACATAAAATAATATATACAAAAAAAGTAGCGAAATAAGATGTATATGTAGGTAGCTAATGATAATAATAATAATTTTAAAAAATAAATAATAATAATGAAAGTCACAAATACAATACGTTATTAGAACTTATGATATATGTATACGAATATAGCATTAAAACATGAATATATATTAAAATATCGAAAACAACTATTACTATACTAATATTTACATATAATATATTAATGTTAGGAGATATACACATGATAATATATAAAAAAAATAAATAAGAAAATATTAAAACATATGCGAAATATATAGAATACAATATCAAAATATACATAAGATAATATTTAAAGAAATACACGTAAATAGTAACGATAATGTTAAAAATAAAAGTAAGTAATAATAAAAATACAATATCAAGAACAATACTAAATATAATATAATAATAATAAATAATAATGATAAAAGTAATAATAATACTAATGTTTAGAAATAAATATAATAATAGTAAATAGAAACAATAATAGTATTAACAATAACATCAAAACTAATAAAACCTAATGATAATGTTTAAAAATAAAGCAAATACAAATCATACTATATAAAATACTGTACGTATGTACATAAATATAATAATAATAATAATAATAATAATAATAATAATAAAAGGAAACAGAATTTAAATGAAATGGTAAAAGGATGAAATTGAATTGACAACTAGGGTTTCGGGCTAAATTTTAAAATTAAAACAAGTAAAAGGACCGATTAGAACACGCTTAAAACCCCAGAGGACCAAGAACGTAATTGTTCCAACTATTTTAAAATGCACAGTAGCCAGGGGATCAAATTGAAACACGGGACAACTTCCAAGGCCAAACTACAAAGGGGATAGGGCCTGATTGCAGATTACATAAAAAGCAGAAGGACCAAGGTGGCAAATTGCCCATGTGACGTCACAACACGCGGACTTGGGATGGGTCAGATCGGGTCGACCCGATCCGAGTTCAAAAGTATAAAAGGCCAAATTTTTTTAATTTGGCTCATTTGGTACCCGGAGAAGAAAAAAAAAGAGGGAAAGAAGAAGAGGGGAGAGGGAAAGGAGAGAAGGAGAGGGAAGGAAGAGAAGAAGAGGGAAGGAAGAGAAGAAGGGGTCCCGGGGGTCTCCGGTGCCGGACCGGTCACCGTCCGGTCACCGGCCGGTCATCGGCCGACGATCGGACCGTCGTCCACCGCCGTTCGTCGCCGTTCCTCGCCGTTCCGGCCACCGGAAAAAGGTAATTTTTTTCTAAATTTTTTCTTCTTTTTTTTTTTATTTTCTATATTATTGTTGTTATTGCTATTTAAAAAACATGCATGAGAATAAGAAAATCACCTCTCGGTTCGAATCTGTTCTCTGATATTTATGCGATTCGGGGGTATCCCTTCGTTGTTATGCTCGAGTTAGTTTCTTTTTCTTTGCTGTTTAGTATCCAGAGGTGACTGACTTTGGTGTTAAACTGATCTATTTTGTATTTCAAAGAAAAAAACCTCCTTACAAACTATTTCGAATCGGGTTTTATAGCCCTGAAATTTACAAGTTGTTTTTTTTTTCTAGCTTTCTGTCTCGTCTCCTTTAATGTCTTTGCAGGTACTGTGGAGGCTAGGGCGGTGGGATGTGACTTGGAAGGGCGGTGGCCGCAGGTGCTGTCAGAGACAGATGCAGCTAGGGCAGAGCAAGTGGGGGCTGATTAGGGTTTTGGGGGTTGGGTTGATTTTGGGTAAATGGGTTAGTGTAACGGGTTGGGTGGTTTAGTAGATTAGGGGTTTGTTTTGGGCCATTCGGGTTTGGTTTGTAAATGGGTCTAAAGGTTTGGGTTAATGTTTATGGGTTTTAGGGCTGAATTGATGGGCCCCAGGTTTGTAATGGCCAAAATTGGCCTATAACAATTGTTATTCATTCGTATAATGCCGTGTTCATGTATCATTGCTCTAGGCTCATTATTATATTTTTATTTCATATCATCGCATCATGAATTAAGCTTCAATGTCTTTATCCAATTTGGATCGTTTTATTACAAACAAACAATAAGGCAGTATTTTGCATTTTTAGAAATTCGAGAAATTGTGCCCTAACTTACTGGACTTCAATTTCCTCGTCAATCCTAAAACAACCAAATATCCTTTTAAATTTCAAAACATAATAATTTCAATAAAAATTTAAAGACAAACTTGTGATCGAGAGTTCAAATATCGTGTTCTAACTTACGGGATGTGATACTCTGATGCCTCGAGACGAGGAAATCTTTAACAATCGTTTTAGTTTAATTCAAGTATTTTTAAAATTAATATTAATAAAAAGGATCGTATTTTAAAATCTTTTCAAATTTTTAACTTTTGACATTAAGACATTAATTAATCAATTAGGTACCAATTTTGGGTATGTCGAGGGTGCTACCCCTTCCTCGCATGTAATCGACTCCCGAACCTGTTTTCTTAGATTTCGTAGAGCAAAATCGATGTTTCAGTAAATTGAAATATTTCATTAAAACAACCAAATTGCGAGGTGACCTGATCACACCTCATTAAAAAAAAAGATCGGTGGCGACTCCCGTTTAAATTTTCGTTTTCAAACCAAAGTCGATTCCCTCTTTTTAAAAAAATGGTTTCGACATTATTTTTTACACATGTTTTAATATAGGGGTTAGCGCTAAATTAATTCAAGTGGTAATATTTAGCTATTTCCATGATTTATTTTTAGTAAACAGAAGGAAAAATGTTCATTTAGCTTGAATATGTCTTATTTTTTATAAGAATTATTACTCATTTTTCTAAATTCAAATTTAAAATTGTATTGACGACTTTTTTTTTAACCTAATTATTATAATACATACATAACAAATAAAATTTTTCTCATCTTATTACGCTACTATCCAAACCAAACATTAGGGTGTTTTTTTATTGCTCAACTAGTTTAAGTTTTAGCTTTGGGCAATTTTTTAACTCCAGTTTTTTCTTATTAATTTGTTTTATTTTGGTTGGATTGGTTTTGTAATTTTTTTATTGATTTAGTCTGGTTTTTAGGGATTTTGGGTCTGTTGTAGCTTTGTTTTTTTTAGTTTAACCGATTTAACCAGCTTGCAGTTCACTTTTGACATATGGGTTAACCGGTTTTTCACCTTATTTTGGATTGGTGTACTGGTCGGCTTCTGATTCAATCAGTCCAACCTGTTAATTCAATCCGATTTCAACAACATTAAATTTATTCTTTCATTTTTCTGATGAAAATCATAAAATATGAAAATTTTATAAAATATGAAAAATATTAAAAAAAATTAGATAAACCTATAAAAATTATAAAAATATAAAAGCTAATAAATCTTATAAATATTATGAAAACATATAAAATCCTAAAAAATTATAATAAATTGTAAAAAATTTAGAAGTACCTAACATAGTAAAATAATTATATAAATTTATAAAATTAGAAAAAAATCCTAAAAACCCATAAATTTTATAATAATTCATTGCAAGAGCTATAAGAATCGAACCCAATTATATAATTAAATAATTATGGGATGAAGAAAACTATCACTATCAAGTAGGTTATGCATTCCCCTTTGTTATTACGGCACTGTAAGGCTAGAATCGAAAATAATGTTTATTTCTTATCACACACAATTGAGAGACAACGTGCACTCATCTGCTCTGCTACCACGATATTGCAGGACTAGAATATGAAATCAAAGGTGGAATTCGGAAAAAGTCGGTGGCTGTCATGTGGTTCTTTCGTCATTTTAAGGATGGAGATAATTTTGTGGTAATGATATGAACATATTTTCTTCTAGATACTCTGTGGAAATAAGAAAATTAAGATGCGAAAAAAAAGTCAAAACATAGATTAAAAACATTAGATAAATATTTTTTAATTGATGAAATTAAAATTCAACCTCTTATCTTATCGTAAGTAGCATATACAGTCTTTTTGACCGGTGGCGCCTCCTGGGATTTGCTTGGATAAGCGAATTAAAAAACTGGGAAGTTAAAAGAGATGTTTCACTACACCCCGCCACCTTTGAGAAAAAAAAAACCCACTATAAATAGACATAAATCCCTACACAAAGAGAAACCGAGTTAGTTTACAAGCTGATTTAGTTTAAGAAAACATTTCCTTGGAGCATAAACGGAAGTTAAGAACATGGCTGTTGATGCTGAAATTGAGTTCCCAACCATTGAGTTCCGTTCATCGGATTTGAAGCGAGGAACCGAAGGGTGGAACCGTTTGTGCAAGAGAGTTCGAGAGGCTTGTGAGACTTTCGGTTGTTTCGATGTGGTGTACAAAAAGATATCAAAAAAAATCCGAGAGGATGCATTTGAATTGCTGAAAGAACTAGTTGAGGTCCCAGTGGAGAGGAAACAGAAGAACACTAGTCCCTTGCCTTACCATGGTTGGGTTGGACCATGCGAGCAGGTTTCTGTGTTGTATGAAGGCTTCGGAGTCGGAAATGCCTCCAACTATGACTCTGTTAAAAGCTTTGCTCAACTTATGTGGCCTAATGGTCACCCACGCTTTACGTAAGAAAAATTCTTTTACTTTCTAATTTTGCAGGATGTGTTGATTTCAGACCAATTTTAATTCAAATGAGTTGGAATTATTTTGATATTTTGTTTTCAGTGACACTATACATACCCTAACAACGCAAATGGAGGAGCTAAACAAGTTAATTTGGTTAATGCTAACTGATAGTTACGGGTTACCAGAAGATTCACTGAAAATGAACTACACAACGTTGGTGCGGATGATGAAATACTTGGCCCCTCCACCAGGGGAGTATGAGAGAGGACTCTTTGCTCATACTGATAAACCAGTTAGCACACTTATTTGTGAGGACAAAATTTCAGGGTTGGAAATTGAGGTCAATGATGGCCAATGGATCAAGTTGACTAATTTATCTCCTTCTTCCTTTGTTTTTATTGTTGGAGATCCTCTCAAGGTACTTTTTCTATATTTGATTAATGTTCGTCTTTTAATTTATTTAAAACTTAACATAAATGATTTATGTGAATAGAAGAAGCAATATAAGAGTCAAAATCAAGTCAATTGAGATTTTATCTTTTTTTTTGGGGGGAGGGGTGGGGGGAAGGCCCTGTCCCTTGGGTACTATCTTTGAGTTCTGTGTTCGATTAAGTCTTGGATTCAAACTTTGGACAACCCTTCTTTTAGCTTCTCAATATATATATATATATATATATATATATATTAGATCAAATTTTTAATGTAAATAATTATCATAAATTACTTACTAATGTTGGCATAAGATCTTGAGTTCAAAATTTTGAATAACTCTTTCACTTTGCTCATGATAAAAAAAATATAATGATATTAGATTATTGATGTTAAAAGTGAATAATTATAAAAAAATATATTAATTGATGTTGATTTTGGAAATTGAAGGCATGGAGTAATGGGAGATTGAAATCAGTAAATCACAGAGTGATGATGAGCGGAGACAAAGATCGATATTCTATAGCAGCCTTTGTCATTCCAAATGAGGGTACTATAATCAAGGCACCCAAAGAGCTTATAGATGACCAACATCCTCAGCTTTTCAAGGAATTCGATTTCATGGACTTCTTCCTCTATGCCTTTTCTGACCCAGCAAAGCACATCGACAACGGCCAACTGCTCCACGCCTATGCTTCTCTTTCACCACCGGTTTCCAATTAAATGCATACCGATATCGACAAGTAAAAGCCCAATTTTAGTATTAAATTAATGTTACAAATAATAAATGGAGTCCTATACTTGAGATTTCCATTTTTGTAATGTATTACCATGTTATCGTTCTTTTTTTTCTCATTAAAGATAATTTCATTAATAAAAGTGCAAGGCACCATAAAGGAGAAGACACCAAAAACTTACAGTCTTTGAAAACAAAAACCTTTAACATATCATTAAGCAAATAAATTGCTAAAAGCATCAATGGGAAAAAGAATTTCCCCCTCACCTTAAAAAAACCACCAAAACTTATCCTTTAAAAGAACATCACAACTTTCCATTTGAGAAACGATTGTATGAAATAGGGACATCACGTCATTTGTATCCATTTTTCAATAGTTTAATGCTCCATCAACATTTTCATCCTAAAATCAATCAAATCAAAATGAAAATCTAAAAATTCAGTATGAAATTGCTGATGTGGCATTAAACTATTGAAAAGAGATAATATCCCTATTTCATAGCATCCTTTCTCACTTTCTATTATTATTGAAATTCTCTCAAGACTTGAAAACCAATAGAAACATCAGCAATAATCCATGAAAACCAAATCCCAAGCATTGCTCATATCTTTTCCAGGCTTGGCCTGGGGTTTGATTGGAAGTGCGGCCACCCAAGCCCAATGCTGAAATGGGTCAATTTTTTTTTCAGTTTTTAAAGAACCTAAAATCTCAATTTATTATTTCCCTTAGGGTCTAAAAATATCAAGAACGAACCTAGTATTTTTAATCAGTTAAGAAATTGGACATCTTAAAATAAATATATAAATGTAGGTTAATAACCCTATTGTTTTGTGTAATTTGTGTATGGATTGAATAAGATGGCGGTTCATTTAATTTGTCGTATTCCTCATTGAATAAGGTTAAACATTATGTTAGGATAGTGAATCAAATGACCAAGATGCTTATGTAAAAAAAAAAAAAATGAAAACTAAGAAGGAAGAACATATTTAATTTTTTTAAAATGGTGAACAAGTTTTAGTCAAAATATGTTGGTTTGTGAGAATAATAAGTATTTAATAGTGAGATATATTAGTTATTTTCGATACAATATTAGAGATAGGAGATGAGAATGATACGGTTTGAACTTTGTCAAATAGATGTCTAATAAGAACTTTGACCACCGCTTCATTCAAGTCAAGATATGAGAGATATTAGTTTTAATTACTACAAAATTATGTAAATTAATTTACTGAGAATTACAATAAACTTAATAATAAGCACTATCTTTATAATATATAAAATAAAAAATATTGCTAATTAAGATTTAGCTCTACTGGCATCATTACTATTGCAACAATAAAGAAGGCTTGGGTCTATACATACTTATACTTATCTTTTTTATTTGATTTAAGAGCGAGAAGGGACTATGGATATAAGTAGCTGTTAAGTATGAGTCCTATTTTTAGTCAAATTTAAGAAATAATCTTTTAGTGAAACTCTGTTTATTTGTTTCAATCAAACACTGATTAGTTTAGATTATTTTATTATTATTTGACATATGAATTTAGCCTATAAATAGGCTCTTTTACAATCTTAGAAAATAGACCCATTAAATCTTAGAACTCATAACACATTTAGAGAATTTTGTGTTTACGTTTTGAGGGTTATTTGTTTTCGGGTTTTCGGGGTTTAGTTTTTATTTCCATCTTTTGTACTTTTCGTTCTTTTGCCATTATAGTAAAATTATCTTTGCCTGTGGTTTTTTATCCTCTTTGGAAGGTTTTTCCATGTTAAATTTGTGTGTTTAATTTCTCAATTTCTTCTACTAATTTTACTTGTTCGTCACTTAATTGGGTCGATCCCCAATAAGTAGTATCAGAGCTAGTTTAATTTCATAGATCAGCCCATTCAGATATGGCAACAACAATGTTTGAAATTGAGAAGTTCAATGGTGAGAAATTTCAATCTGTGACAAGTTCGGATGATGGCAATTCTAGTTCAATCAGGTTTGAAAAAGGTTGTTACCAAGAAAAAGCCTGAGAATCTAAAGAAAACAGAATGGGAAGAGCTTGATGAAAAGGCTTTGTCTGCAATCCAGTTGTGCCTCGCGAATACGGCATTGCATGAGGTATTGATGGAGAATACCTCATCCGCCTTGTGGAAAAGGTTAGAAACTCTTTATGCAACTAAGTCTCTAGATAACCGTTTAGTGTTGAAACAACGTCTATTTACATTTTGCATGAACGAATGCGAGCTTCTTAGAGATCACATCAATCAATTCATTACTCTTTTTAAATGATTTAAAGAATGTTGAGGTTCATATTGATGATGAAGATCAAGCTATACTATTATTGTGCTATTTACCCCCTTCATAAAAATCTTTCAGGAAGACCCTGATTTATGGCAGAAACAAACTCTCGTTCGAAGATGTGGATGGTCATTTGTTGAGTAGAGACAAACTTGACAATGAGCTTCATTTGGATAGCAAGGTAGATAGGCAAGCTTCCGTTTTGGTAGCATCAAAGAAACGAGACAAAAGGTGTCGCTATTAAAAAAGGTTAAGTCACGTCAAAGTAGATTGTTATAAACTGCGAAATAAAAGAGCTGCCAAGAGTAACGAGGAAGATGTTAGCTGGTGCTAATTTGGTTGATGAAAGCAGTGATGATTTCTTGTTAGTGTCAGCGAGCGATAACTCCAAGCTCACGTTCGAGTGGATCCTAGATTCGGGATGTTCTTTCCACATGTGTCCCAATAGAGAATGGTTCTCCACATACAATTCGGTTGAAGGTGGAGTTGTGCGCATGGGAAACGATTCATCTAGTAAGGTAATTGGTATTGGTACTGTTAAAATTAGGATACACGATGGGATGATTAGGACACTCTTAGATGTCAAGTATGTACCTGATTTATGAAAGAATCACATCTCCTTGAGTATTTTAGACTTGAGAGGATGCAGAATCAGCATTAAGTCGAGCCACATTAAAGTATCTCGTGGAGCTCTCGTTTTGTTAAAAGGTAAAAGAACTGGCAGTCTTTATATTTTAGAAGGTTCTACAGTGACTGGTGAAATCGGACATCCCTCGTCCGTTACAGAGTCGAAGTTAACTCGTTTAGAGCGAAGGCAACTTGGTCATAGGAGGGAAAGATGTATGACCGTTTCATTGAAGAGAGGTTCTCTTTTGGATGTAGGTTTTGAAAAGTTAGGGCACCGTGTTTGTGAAAATCAGACCCGAGTTAGTTTTGATTTGGCAGTGTACAAGTTGAAGGCTAGCAGTGTTCTAGTTTCTAAGCACAGATCCGACTCAGTTAATTCCCTGCATAGTTCAAGATAGGCTCATGGCGAGTTTTGGTAAAGATGACGTTGGGGAAATATGAGTCAAGGTGGAGATTTGTTAAGTATGACTCCTACTTTTAGTCAAATTTGAGAAATAATCTTCTAGTTAAACTCTATTTATTTGTTTCAATCAAACACTGATTAGTTCGATTATTTTATTATTTGACATATGATTTTAGCATATAAATAGGCTCTTTTACAACATTAGAAAATAAACCCATTAAATATTAGAACTCATAACACATTTAGAGAATTTTGTGTTTATGTTTTAAGGGTTCTTTGTTTTTGGGGTTTAGTTTTTATCTCCATCTTTTGTACTCTTCGTTCTTTTGCCATTATAGTAAAATTATCTTTGCTTAGGATTTTTTATCCTCTTTGGAGGGATTTTTCCACGTTAAATTTGTGTGTTCAATTTCTCAATTTCTTCTGCTAATTTTACTTGTTCATTGCTTAATCGGGTCGATCCCCAACTGTAGCTTTTGTATAAACCAAAAACCAAAAATGGTAGCTTAATACTAATAATGTAAATATATATGGTTAATAATTATTTTTTTCATAATAATAATCTTATTATGACCAAATATTTTGATAAAATTTTAAAAAATATAACCTTAATATTGTAATAATCGTTTAAATGGAAATTAAGTAATATAATACATATTTCAGTTAGAGAAAAATTTTGTCTAAACTCATGCTTTTTTATATATATTATATAATAAAATTCAAAATATATATTGATGTAAAAGAAATATATATTTAAAAATATGAGTCCGTTTGGCTAATTAGGCTCGGCCTGACTGGAGACGAGTTGGGTAACAAATTTTATCCTCAAATAGACCCATATTTAAATTAAATAATTTTAAATTTTAATTATAAAGTATATAAAATTTGATATAAAAATATTTTTAATATTTTATTATTTTTAAATAGTAAATCAAACTATTTAAGCGAGGTGAGAGAGGCTTTAAATTTTCTTTAAATTAAGGTCATTGTCGTCCTAGCTTAATCTTTAGACAACTCTAATTTTTTTAAAATCGGGATGTTGGTTTAGAATAAGGGATTGGACCGATTGACTCATGAATTAGTATGAACTCAATTGGTTGAACCAACGGTTCAACCAAACTAAAATAAACCAAACTAAAATAATTGGTTTAAACTAACGGTTAAACTTGCTTAATCAATTTTTATATATTTTTTTTAAATTTTTATAGTTTTTGAAATTTCTCCAATTGAACCGGATAAACCAGTCGGGTTGGTCAAATAAAAAAACTAGTGATCTAACCAATTGAGCCACCAATATGATTTTGAAAACCTTGATGCGCTCCCTTTGCTAGTACAGTATTGGAAGGCGAGAATTTGAAATCAAAGATGGGTAAACTACCCAGTTGGTCACCAACTTTTAGGGAGGTTTCATTTTAGTCACCCAAGTATTAAATCCTCAACGGTGGCTAACTGTACTGATGTCCACTAAACTAATTAATAAATTGACCAAGGCAAGTGCACCTATCAATTAATAGTATAGTTATGGTGAGCACATATATCGTTCCTTCGAGGATTACAATTACTAGTAATTATCACCTTTCTATTATTTAACTCAATAATTCAAAGGATTGATTGAAATTAAATTAAACTATTTAAGTTAACAAATGAATGCACAAAAGAATGAAACACAAAAACAATCAAGTATTAACCAAGTGACAAAACAATACCTAGGTAAGAATCCACCTAGATTTCATCTATAATTCTCAATCTAATTTATGCAATTTATTCTTTTAGTTCTTTGATCTGTAGAAATCCCTAATTTATGCTAATATATCTTTTCAGTAAAAGAACAACTAATTTTAGGTTGATTAATTAAAATTTCTTTATAATTAAAACCTCTATTATTGCTTTAGTTCGCTTTAAGGATTCCCTTATTAGATTTTAGTCTAATCCGGTAGATTTATGTCGTCTTATTTCTAGGATTACATGCAACTCCATTCAATTATACAAGATCTAATCACAAAGAGGGTCTATTCAACCTCATACTTATGCACATCAAACATGAATTGACACTTTAGAATTATTAACACAAACATAATAAAACACTCGTAATTGAAAACAAGGAGACTAAGATTTTATTGCATAAAGATAGAAATCAAACAATAGAATTCATCCTAGAGTACATCTCCCCGAGGTATTAAGAGATTTAGATCATAATGGCAAGAGTGAACACCAAAAATACAATATAACCACTAGAATAAAAGAAATCCATGATAACTCTCTTTAAAGAGACTAAGATTATATTGCATAATGATAAAAGAAATCCATGAATCTTGGTGGAAAACTGCTTGGAAATTGGCTTTAATGGTGTTTTCAAGATAATTTTGTGCTCTCCCTTAGTGGCTACCTTCTTCCCTTCTTATTTCTCTATTTATATCCTCTTAAAGTGCAAAAAAAAAATAAAAAAATAAAAATCATAACCTGTAACCTTCAGACCACACAGTTCTCTAGATCGAAACACTCGGGACACACAGCCGTGTGAATCCACACTGCCATGTGGATTGCTTGTGTGTAAATCTGTTGCATGTGCACAACTTTTAGAATGCTCCAAAGTTTTAATTTCTACAGTTTTTTCACTGATTCCACACTCGGGACACACAGCCGTGTGAATCCACACTGCCATGTGGATTCCTAGTTCCCAGACTAGGGAATTTTTCTCTGATTCGGTGGATGGTTGGCTTTCTTCAAACTTGCAACTCCTTTCCTCTGACAAGACGTCTGATTTTTCTTGGCCCTGTCTCTTTGGGATCATTCTTTGGCCCGAATGATATTATTAATGTCTTTTATTGCTGGGCTAAGCAATTTCTTTACGCTCCTAGTGAAGTGTGGGAGTCGCAACCAGAGCAGATTCCAAGGTATCAGAAATCAGGTATGTACGTGTTTCTTAATACTGATGGTGCTGTTCACTCTGTGTCGGGTCTTTCTGCTGCAGGTGGTGTTCATTGCAATAATAAAGGGGAGTAGATCTTGGGCTATAATCGTGCTTTGGGGAGATGTTCTGTAGCGAACGCAGAGCTATGGGGATTGCTGGATGGTTTACTCATTGCTCAGAAACAAGGTTATAATGAGGTCATCATCCGTTTGGATAATCTTGAGAATGTGATATCTATCAGAGATAGTCAGTCGAGTGTTTCTTCAAATGTTCTTATCAGGAGGATCCAACAGGTTCTTGCCTCGGAAGAATTTTGGTCTTTGACATATGTTCCCAGTGAGTCCAATCAGGTTGCAGATGCGCTGGCTAAAATGGCACTGTCAAGAGTTGAATACTTGCGTATATTCGAGTCTCCCCCTAACAGAATTAAAGAGATCTTGCAGGAAGAGAATTTTATTGATTATCCCCATCTGAATTACTCTATGTAATTGTTTGCTTTATTTACCAAAAAAAAATCCCTATTAACCATCAAAATACGAATATAACCAATTTTTATTGATTTAGACTAGTTTTTAGGGATTTTGGGTCTGTTGTAGCAATTTTTTTTCTAGTTTAACCGATTTAACCAACTTGTAGTTCACTTCAACTTATAGATTAACCGGTTTTTCACCTTATTCTGGACTAGTGTACCAGTCGGCTTCCGATTCAATAGGTCCAACCTGTTAATTCAGTCTGATTTTAACAACATGAATTATTATTTCTTTTTTCCGATTAAAATCATAAAATATGAAAAACTTATAAAATATGAAAAATTAAAAAATATAAAAATATTAAAAAATTTAGATAAATCTATAAAAATTGTAAAAATATAGAAGCTAATAAAACTTATAAATATTATAAAAACATATAAAATCCTAAAAAATTATAATAAATTGTAAAAAAAATAGAACTAAAATATTAAAATAATTATATAAATCAATAAAATTAGAAAAAAAATCCTAAAAACCCATAAATTTTATAATAATTCATTGCAAGAGCTATAAGAATCGAACCCAATTATATAATTAAATAATTATGGGATGAAGAAAACTATCACTATCAAGTAGGCTATGCATTCCCCTTTGCTATTACGGCACTGTAGGGCTAGAATCGAAAATAATGTTTATTTCTTATCACACAAAATTGAGAGACAACATGCACTCATCTGCTACCACGAATTTGAATTTGCAGGACTACAATATGAAGTTGTAATAGCCGATTTTTGTCCGGGCTATACAAAAACTAAAAAAACAACAAAACAAAATCCCATAAAACCAAAAAATAAAAAGTCCAAATTGATAAAAGTCCATTTACAGTTCTACAAATTAAAGCCCAAATTTTAAAACCCATTCTACAATTAAAATACCAGCCCAAATCCGAAATTTAACCCAAACAATAAACACCTTAACCCATTACATTGGCCCAACCATTGGAACAGGCCCGAATGGCCCAGGTCTTTGGTTTCAGAAACTGAAACCCTAAGGGCCAGCGCCGCAGCCTAACAGCATGGTGTCGCCGCAGCCTCTCACGCACAGCTTCGCCCACGAACGGCCTCCACACGCGCCAACCTCCAGCTGGCCTCCTGCAAAATAGACTAACAACCACAGCAACAGAAGGCAGCAATTTGACAGCTATGGCAAATAACCGCAATAAACAGCAAATTACAACAAGGAAATTCAACAGCAGAGAAAAATACTGTATTTATATTCTTTTTTTATTATTTTTCTTCCATTCGGCTATAAATATGGGCCGAAAACAATGTAAAAGGATCCCCCATCTTTTGTAAACGCACGCATAGTGAATAAAAGGAAGCAATCAGAAATCATTTTTTTTTAAAAGGTTATCTCAGATTTCTTTTTTCTTTTGATTTTTTTTCTCTTCAGCTTTTCATTTATTTCTCAGTGCATGTGAAGGTAAAGAAGGAAAATAGGAGGGCCTTACCTCACGAATACGCCATCGGATTCCAATCTGCCTCGTCAAAATCGAGGTTTAGAGGGGAATCTCACAGCTGAAAATGGCAATACTCGAAGCTTGAATCTGCTAGTCACTGTTTGCGGAGGCGGATTTGCGTTTGAGAGAGGGACTTTAGGATCGGCTAACGGCAATTAAAGGGGGGCTAGGGTTTCAGCTTTAGAATTGGCCGACTGCTTCTGTTTTGTGATAATAAGGTGACTTTATAAGGGGAAGGAACGACGTCGTTTGGGGCCAATTCCAATGGCTTCAAAACGACACCGTTTAGTCCATACCCGATTTGACTCGATCCAGTGTCCAGGAGGATCCGCGCGTTTTGCTTAAAGGGAATATTTTCACGCCAGATCCCTCCAATTCGCATTTTCATTCTATCGAGCCATATTTCTATTTCTTTTATATTTTTCAATTTTTCCCTGGAATTTGTGCATTATTACAACTAGATCCGCGACTAAACGCTGCGTTTTGGCGGTTGGGATTTTTTTATTTTTAATCCTCTTGGATTTGCACGCTTTGTATTTTGGTCCTCATTTCTGTTTCAATAGTTTAGTTATTTATTTATTACCCCTTTTCCTTTAGTATTTGTTTCAATTGAATCTCTCATACTTTAATTTGTGTAATTCTTTTATTATTATTTTTAATTCTTTTGTTATTCATTTTTTTCCTCTACTTGAAAATGTTTTAATATAATTTTCTAAATTATTTCATTAATTTTACATTGTTTTAAGTTATTATTTTTGTATGTTTCTTTGTGAATATATTTTTTAAATTGATTCGTTTAAATTTTATTTTAAGATTTCTTTTATACATTATTTCGATTCAAATTTACATGATATTTATTCTAAATATTTTATACATTATTATGCTATACATTATTATTTTATGTATATATAGTTGATTTCATTTTTTTATGTATATTTTGTTCTTTCAAATCCACTTTTATATATATATATATATATATATATATGTATATATATAATTTTAAATCTATTTATAAGTATAGTTTATATGTATAATTTATACTAAAGTTTTTTTACTCTATGTATATATCATCGATTTTATATTATTTTATGTATATATTTTCTTTTGAATTTATTTATATATATTATTATTTTAAATCTATTTGTATAATTTATTTCCTATAAAGACACTATTTTTTTATTTCAAATATTTTTATTTATTTATTCTCACATATATAAATTATTTATATTAAGTTTATTTCATGTATATTATTTATGTGAATTATTATATATTATTTTTTATATTATTTATTTTAAATTTATTTTTATGTCATGAATTTGTTATTTTTGTCTTCGTTTTTTTTTATTCTATTGCAAATTTTTACGCATATCACTTGTTTTAAAACCTTTGTACATATAATATATTGTTCGCATATTGATAATTTAAAATTACTTTTCCCTCACATTTTTTGTTAACTTTGATTTATGTTAATTCATTTGTTATTTTCTTTTAAATTTGTCTTTTAATTCATTAGTTTTGAATATTGACGTTTGTTTTTGTATAGTGTATGATGTGTTACCATTGTATGAACTAATTTGGTTTCCGTGTATTTTCATATTATTTTTTGTTCATTCGTGCAATATTATTTCTATGTATATTGTTTTATATTTTGTAACTTTGCTTCTCATTTACATTATTGAATAGCAATTTAAATCCTAGCATATTTTGACCGACTTACAGTTATTTCATTTTTTTCGAAACAAACTAAATAAATACATTTTAGATTGGTTTTAAAATTGTTTTCAAAAGCCATTTAAAACAAGGCAATATTTAGTGCTTGGAAATTCAGAAAATTGTGCCCTAACGTGCTAGGTTTCGGTTCTTCGTTTGACCAAAATAGCTAAATATCCTTTTAATCGCATGATTTGGAAATCATGGGATGATATCAGTTTTGAGGTTTAAAATGTCATATCCTAACATGCTGGATGTGGTGTTTTATTCCTTCAGAACGAGAAAATCTCAAATTCCAACTCAAAAGGATAACATTTTAAATCTTTTCAAGTTTTCAGCAATAGGACATCATTTAATAGATTTGGTACTAATTTTGGGCGTACGAGGGTGCTAACCCTTCCTCCTACGTAAACGACTTCCGAACTCATTTTCTCAAAGTTCGTAGACCAAAGTTAATGTTTTAATAAAACAAAACGTTTTATGAGGTGACCCGATCACACCTAAACAAAAAGGATTGGTGGCAACTCCCTATATTTTTTAAAGTCGATCCCTGTTTTTAAAAATAAAAATGGTTTTGACAAAGTCAAAGGTGGAATTTGGAAAAAGTCGGTGTCTTCATGTGGTTCTTTCGTCATTTTAAGGATGGAGATAATTTTGTGATATGAACATATTTTCTTCTAAATACTGTGTGGAAATAAGTGTTAAGAGAGAATATTAGTATAAGGATTGTTAAGATTGTTAGTCTGTTAATTAGTTTGATATGTAGTTGGTTACGAGCAGTTACTCTCATATGAGTATATAAACATCATCAATGTATTGATTCAAACAGATAAGGAATAATAATAAAATTACTCTATAAATTCATCTTCTTCTCTATCAATGTATTCATGTGTTTAGTATAGTATCTAACATGGTATCAGTTGCCTAACCTCCTGGTGCCTTCGTCCGCTGCCGCTTCATGGCTAATTCACAAGATTCCACTTCTGTTGATCATTCTAGTCTGTCTTTTTCCAGGTCGCGCTTGATCCAAGCTTTTCCTCGTCACGGCACAATGAAATTAGATGAAAAGAATTTTGTGCAGTGGCAACAACATATCAAATTGATCATAGAAGGATATCAGCTGCAAGGTTTTTTAAAAGGTACATTACCTGTCCGCCTAGATTTGCAGCATCTCCGGATGGTAAATCCTGATGCTTCCGTATTTCTTCAACAAGATAAGCTTCTAGCCTCTTGGTTACTCTTTACTATTAGTGCATCTTTGTTGTCTTATTTTACAGCCCCTAAAACAGCGTGTGACGTCTGGAGCATTGCAAATCGGTTGTTTGCTACCTCCACCGATGCTAAAATTTCACGAATCAAGCATGAATTGCACTCTCTCAAGAAAGGTGAGTTAACTATTACCGAATACATAGCCAAGGTTCAGAATACCTGTGCTTTGCTTGAGGCTTCTAGATCTATTATTTCAGAGGCTGAAAAGAAAGAAGTGATGCTCGCTGGTCTTTCGTCAGAGTTTGATGCGATATTGACTCTTGCATCATTCTCGTCGGAGATGCTCTCGTTTTAAAAATTGGTTGATGTGCTATTAGAGTTTGAGAGCCGCCAAACACGAGTGGTGCAAGACGTTCTGATGCATGTGAATTTGGCTGAAGCTCTTCTGACTATGGTGGTAACCAAGTCTGATCTGCCTGCTGTGCGTGGTGGTCACTCCTCTTCTGGCTCGTGTGGGCATGGCTTTCGTCCTCGAATGTAGTACCAGATATGCGACCGATATGGTCATCTCGAGGAACGCTGTTTCTATTGGTTCAACCGCGACTACGGTGGTCCGAGTGATCCAACCACGACGCGATTTCCTTTGACTCACACTAGTCAATGGCTACTCGGTGATTTTTCTGGCCAATCGGCTACCTTCGGTGGACCTAGGCAGCATACGGAGGTTGTTCTGACGCACTATCCTGGCGGCCTTTCATGTGGAGGACAGCCACCATCTTCAACATTTGAATCTCACCTTCCATATTTTAGGGACCAATATGGTCATCTCGAGAAATGCTGTTTCTATCAGTTCACTCGCGACTACGGTGGTCCGAGTGATCCAACCACGACGCGATTTCCTTTTACTCACACTAGTCAATGGCTACTCGGTGATTTTTCTAGCCAACCGGCTACCTTCGGTGGACCTAGGCAGCATGCGGAGATTGTTCCGACGCACTATCTTGGCGGCCTTTTATGGAGAGGACGGCCACCATCTTCAACATTTGGATCTCACCTTTTGTATTTTAGGGTTCCTCATTCTTTTGTGTTTCCTAAATCTGATGGAGTAGGTTATGTGGCTGATGCTATTGTTGGGTCTAATAGTGGTCCACATGTTTCGTATGGCCCATATATTAGACCAGAAATTGGGCGTGAATTTGGGAGTGATTTTGGCCGTGTATTTGGGCATGATCTGGGGTGCGGTTTGGGGCCCACTTTTGGGTGTGATGTGGGCCAGTAACATTTTGGGCCTTCTACTGGGGTGCCTAGGCCAAATAATCCATGCCAGAATTTTGGGCTATCTGGTCCTAGTGGACAGCATAGTGGGCAGGCCAATGCTGGTCCAAATTTTGGACAATATTCCTTTGAGCCTAATGCCAATTATATGGGCCTTGACAGCTCTATGTGAAATAATGGTCCCGAAGTTTAGTGGCGGACTAAACCACGTGCTCGAGTGTTTGATTTTGACTCCTCACAGTGTGTTAGGCTGCCTCGAATTCTTAACTTTTATGCGTCTGGCTTTTCGACTGCCACACAATATGACTCTAACTTTAATAATACAAATTCATATGTTCCTGTGCCGGTAGGAACCTCGTCTTGGTATCCAAATTCATGGGCTATTCATCATGTCTATCAGAATACTTCTGGTTTAAATGAGTCCACTCCATATTCAAGTACTTTTTCTAATGGGAAATGAGACTCTAGCTAAAATCTTATCTATTGAAAATATAGTTCTGCCTACAAAGAAGAGGTCATTACATCTATCTAAAGTTTTGTGCGTGCCAAGCATCTGAAAAAAAATCTTATGTTTGTCTCTTAGTTTACTACTACCAAAAATGTTTTTTTGACTTCCATCCATCTTATTGTGTTATTAAGGACATCCAGACACAGGAAACTTTACTGCAGAGACAAGTTCGTGATGGTCCCTATCAGTTTTTGGCTGGTCCAACGGTTCCGATTCTAGTCCTATTATTCACAATACCAGGATTCAAAATTATTCTTCAGATGATAATATTTTTACTCTGTGGCATAAAAGACTTGGTCACCCTTCTACTACAGTTGTTAAACTTGTTCTTGATAAGTGTCGAATTGCTTCAAATAAAAAATGTCTTGATAATGTTTGTATTGCTTGTCAGAAAGGGAAATCACATAAATTGCTCTTTTCACATTCTACTATCGAATATATGGAATTGTTTGAATTGGTTGTTTCTGATTTGTGGGGACCAGCTCCTATTGCCTGTGGGGGTAATATGTATTATGTTTCATTTGTGGACATCTGTAGTTGATTTACTTAGATTTATTTGATTAAACGTAAATATCAAGCAATTGAATGTTTTCTTCAGTTTTAGAAGATGGTCGTCACACAGTTTGGGAAGAACATAAATGATAAACTATGAATTATACATATTTCTGTCCCACATTTAACACATTTATGGATGAATTATCATTAGAATTGTGGAATTTGATGCTCCTAATCCTTTAATTTCATGTTTTATACTTACGTGAGCATAAGGAAGAGAAAATAGCAAGGAATGGGCCAAAAACGGGCAAAGTAGGCCCAAATCAATAATCAACACGGCCCAGAGTTCAGCACATGGGTAACCCACACAACTAATAAGCTCGAGCACGGCCTAGGCTCGATTCACACGGGCATGTCCCTATCGTGACTCGTTTTAATTTCACGCGGAAAAGGCTATTTAAGGGCTAAGAAAAACATTCTAAACTTTATATAAAGACCCTAGAAGGCAACTACAAGGGTGTACAGTGTCCCCGCCAAGACTTAGGGTAAAAGACAGGGAATTACTCGAAGAAAGCCGATTGATCCATCTCAAAAGCCAGGATTTACATCAAGACTGAAGATCGCCCTTCAATCCTATCAGGGTTTTGGGTTTCTTTATGTTTTGTTGTTTTCCCTATTTTGAGATATGTTCTTTTATAAACATGAACTAAATCCCTAAATACCTAAGGGGGATGAAACCTAAGATGAATCGTGTTATTGTTATCTGAACTATATGATAAATATTCAATTTGTTCTTAATTGTGTTTTTAATTCTTGAATTGATATTTTAGGGATATTAATTTAAGTCGAATGTGCTTAGGCAGAAGAGCAAAAGTCCCTGTTTAAGAGTAGATCCAACATAATTAAGCGGAGTTGATCGCAATCCTAGACATAGAACGACAAAAATCTATCGGATTAGAGTCAAATCTAATAGGGGGATCTATAGATCAAGTTAATGTAATACTAGGGGTTTTAATTAGAAAGAGATTTCAATTAATCAACTTAAGATTAATTGTTCTTATTCTCGACGGAGATATTAACATAATTTAGGGATCTCTACGGATCAAGTCGAATAAAGAAATCGTCTAGTTCAGAGTTAGATAACAAGAGAAGTCTAGGTGGATTCTTCCTTAGGTATTGTCTTTATCATTCAGTTTTCCCAAAGCAATTCCCCAATTTACTCTTTGTCGCGTCCTTAGTTTAGTTTAGAGTTAATTAGTTTACACAAACCCCCTCTTTATTTTTGGGCTAGATAATATGAAGAAAGTCATTACTAGTACTTTTAGTTCCTTGGATTCAATATTCTGGTCTTGCCACTAACTATACTACTATTCGATAGGTGCGCTTGCCTTTTATCGTGATAATAGTTAGTTTATAGGTACGATCATTTTTATTACTTTATCGAAATACGATCAAGTTTTTGGCGCCGTTGCCGAGGAACTAAAATATTAGGAGCACTCGATTTCTATTACTTTAGCCATTTTACTTTTATTGCAATTTATTTTCTATTTTTATTTTAGGTTCTTATTTACTAAAATTTCCTTTTTGTTTTTCCTTGATAGGTATCTCTAGTTTATGACTAGAAGAAACCTGGCAGGACCTTTATTGTTCGATAGTGATTTAGAAGACACAGTTCGCAGAAACCGAAGAGAAATAAAAAGAAGCCTACAATACCCAGAATAGGGACAAGAAGAAGAACCCGAATCTACTGAAGAGATAGAGGCAAATCAGGATAATCAGCTACCTCCTGTGGCAGCCGCAGATTTCATGAATCAAAGTCCTATTCCGTGCACTATGTATGATTATGCTAAACCTAATTTAACTGGTATTGAATCTAGTATTGTTAGGCCTACTATTGCTGCAAATAATTTTGAACAGAAACCTAACATTATTCAAATGATACAATAATTTGTTCAGTTTGATGTTTGCAGGATGAGGATCCTAACTCACATTCAGCTAATTTTTTGGAATTCTGCGACACATTCAAAATAAATGGTGTTTCTGATTATGCCATTCGTCTTCGGTTAATCTCTTTTTCTTTGAGAAATAAAGCCAAACAGTGGTTAAACTCTCTACCACGAGGGTCTATCACTACATGGGAACAAATGACCGAAAAGTTTTTACTTAAATATTTTCTGTCGGCTAAAACGGAAAAATTAAGGAATGATATCTCTTCCTTTGTGCAGATGGATTTAGAGACACTCTACAACGCTTGGGAGAGATACAATGATTTATTGAGAAAGTGCCCTCACCATGGATTACCTCCATGGTTATAGGTTCAAACTTTTCGCAACGGTTTGAACCCTTCTACAAGACAGATGATCGATGCAGCCACCGGTGGAACAATCAATAACAAAACACCAGAGGCAGCTTACGAGTTTATAGAAGAGATGTCACTGAATAACTATCAGTGGCAAGTCATAAGAATAAAACCGCTAAAAGCCGCTGGAGTTTTTAATGTTGATGCGGTCACCATGTTGTCTAATTAGCTAGAACTTCTTAGTAAAAAGATTGATAATTTCGTTGGTTCCACGCAGATACATCTAGTGATGCAGTGTGACTCAATTCAAGGAAACATGACCAATCCAGAGTACTTCTCTTATAGACAGGGCATGGAGAACGAGTAAGCCAATTATATGGGTAATAATCCTCGACCTCAAAATAATCCTTATAGTAACACTTATAATGCAAGTTAGAGGAACCACCCTAATTTCTCATGGGGAGGACAATGCAATCAAGGAAATCAGAGACCACCACCCCATCCGGGATTTCAGCAACCACCTTATCAGCAAGAGAAAAAGACGAACCTTGAGGAAATACTCACGAAATTTATCTCCGTATCAGAAACCCGTTTTCAAAACACCAAAACGGCACTTAAAAACCAGCAAGCATCCATCTAAAGACTCGAAACTCAAATAGGGCAGCTCACTAAGCTAATCTCTAAAAGACCACAAGGCGGTTTGCCAAGCAACACTGAGACTAACCCTAAGGAGCAACTCCACACCATTGACATGATCAATGAAGGAGGGTTAGTTAAAACCAAAACAGAGCCAAGTCAGAAATCTGTGGTAAATAAAGGTAAGGGTGAGGTAAGTCGCAAAGAACCAGTTGTCAATGGGTATAAGCCTTGTGTCCTATACCCAAATGCAATAAGGAAAGATCGTACAGATGAACAATTCGGTAAATTCCTTAAACTTTTGAAGAAATTACATATCAACTTACCGTTTATTGAAGCTCTTTCACAGATGCCAAACGCCTTTAAGTTTTTAAGAGAGCTTCTGACAAACAAACGAAAGCTGGATGAGTCATCTCATGTGGAGCTGAATGCAGTTTGCTCAGCCATTCTGCAGAACAAGCTACCTAATAAACTAAAAGATCCAGGGAGTTTTACAATTCCTTGTTTACTTGGTAGCTTAGATGTTAAAGATGCCTTGGCTAATTTAGGGGCAAGTATTAATGTAATGCCATATAGACTGTTTAAACAATTAGGTCTTGGGAAACCCAAACAAACTAGGATGAGCATTCAATTGGCTAATAAAACCATTAGATTTCCTAGGGGTATAATTGAAGATGTGCTAGTTAAAATAGACAAATTTATATTTCCTGTAGACTTTGTTGTTTTAGACATAGATGAGGATAGCAATGTGCCATTAATTTTAGGGCGACCCTTTTTAGCAACTGCTAGGACTATCATTGATGTCGGTACCGGTGAACTCACACTCCATGTAGGCGATAACTCAATTACTCTACAAGCTCATAATCATAATAAAATTTTTAATAATAACAATATTAATATGAGTTCTTGTGAAAGGAATAACCTTACAGTTCAACCTTCTTTGCAGGTAATCTTAGCAAAAGTACAATTAAGCCACAGTCGAATTTATGCTATAACAAGGGAGCAGTTCATGAAGAGCGAATGCTACGGATTGACGAACTAGACGAGTGGTGAAACTATAGCAAGAAGGAATCAAAAATATGCCACATCGAACCAAAGCACCATGATGACCATGAGGTAAAGAAGAATCAATTTAAGATAGGGATAAGGTATTATTAGAGGAGGAGGATCCTCAAATCTTGAAATCAAAATTTCATACATGTGGCACACCTCCCTTCACGGTAATAAAAATTTTCCCTATGGTACAGTCGATATAACACATAAGACATTTGGCACTTTCAAGGTAAATTATACTCAACTCAAACCTTATTTTGATATTAAAACTGATAGCGGGAGAGAGGAGTTTGAACTCTTCAAACCACTGTAACCATGAAAGCTTAAGAGAAGTTGAGCTTAGACTATAAACAAGTGCTTCTCAGGAGGCAACCCAAGCACTAACATAGTAAATTTCTTTAACTCAAGACCTTAACCGCTAATTCGTAAGCTGACTTCCTAAATGCAGGTTTTTCAAAGCCACACGGCCAGGCCCACGGGCGTGCCTAAGGCCGTGGGGACACCATGGGCAGAGACACGACCGTGCGATACAGCCATGTGCAATTAGGGTAAAATTTTCCCAAGACACGGCCTGCGACAAATAGCCACAGTTGTGTGATGTGGCCATGGCCAATCCTGACAAATTAACACGGGCGTTTGACACGCCCGTGCCTCAAGAGTGTGGTCAAACCTACTAAATCAACACGGGCTTAAGCCACGCCCGTGCCTTAGGCTCGCGGTCAAACCTGTCAATTCATACACAGGCGTGTGACCTCATACACAGGCGTGGGAGAAGCGAACAACGAAGGACATGGCCGTGCGGCACGGCCGTGTGCATTAACACACCTAAGAAACACGGGCGTGGGCCACTAATCAGGCATGCCAAAACCCTAAAATTTCGAATCAAACGAGCTGACCATGAGACACATGGGTGTGTAACATGCCCATGTGCCCCAATTTCTATATAAACCCCTCATTATTCATCATCTCCCTCACTAAAACCCTAGCCCCCCTCCCACCACCACTCACACCAGCCACCGTTTTACAGCCGCCAACTCAAACCAAGGCTACTAAACTACAAAACCAACATTCCATCTCCTCTATTATTCTTTTCATCCCTATATCCACCACAAAAACACCAAATCCCCTCTTCAAAACTCCTTTTATTCCCCTTCAACACACAACCACCACCACCACCGGCAACCACTACCACTATATCCCTAAGATACACAGTCCACGACCGTGCGCTACCACCACGCCTGGGCACCACTCCCACATCACTTTCGGCCACCATCAGTCACCATTTCGGTTCTAATTTCTTTCATTCCTTTTAATTATTGTTTTTATTTTTTAAATTAGTTATCTATCTAGTTATTCGCTTATTTTTCATATGTTTATCATGATATATCATTCTAAATTACTCTAATGCCATTTTGCAATATCATTTATTTCCATTTGTAACTATCTTAATAATAATATAGTACATATTACTTTGCTAGTTTTAGGATACTTAGAACATTCACTTGAACGTGCTACTATAAATGTGAAATTGATTTACCTAGTTAACTAACTTATGAATATTAATAGTTTTTGTTAGTAATTATGCATTCGTTAATTCTCTATATTTCCAGGTACATACAAGAAAGCCGTCGTCCCCGTGTTCAAGAAATGAAAAGGACTCGGCAGTACTTCCTCTAGTGCCACCAAGGAGATTCGGCACCTAGATACTAAGGGCGGAGCCCCTCGGAGTGGGTAAGTGTATTGATTGGGCCGCATTAGAGTAGGTCCAACTAGCGGACGCGGTTTAGGCTTTGCTAAAGACAGACCCGTGGCACTAGTTCTTCGCGATCGTCGAGCCCACATACCTCAAGTTCACTCTAGAACTCTGCTCCATCTTCTACTTACAGACAGTCATGTCCTGATCTCATGATTATGATGAAGTAATAAAATCTAATCGTACCTGTAAACTAACTAATATCACGATAAAAGGTAAGTGCACCTATTGAATAGTAGTATAGTTAGTGGGAAGACTGGAGTATCGAATCTAAGGAACTATGAGTACTAGTAATGACTTTCTTTCTATTATCTAGCCTAAAAATAAAGAGGGTTTGGTTGTAAACTAAACTAAACTAACTAAAGAAACGACAAAGAGTAAAGTGGGAGATTACTTTTGGGAAAGACTGATTGATTAAGGCAATACCTAAGGAAGAATCCACCTAGACTTCACTTGTTATCTAACTCTTAACCAGATGATTTCTTCAGTTGATTTGATCCATAGAGATCCCTAATTTATGTTAATACCTTCGTCGAGGATAAGAACAACTAATCCTAGGTCGATTAACTAAAATCTCTTTCTAGTTAAAATATCTAGTCTTGCATTAACTCGATCTATGGCTCCCCATATTAGATTTGACTCTAATCTGGTAGATTTTCGTCATCTTATGTCTAGAATTGTGATCAACTCTGCTTAATTGTGTTGGATCTACTCCTATGCAGGGACTTTTACTCTTCCACATAGGCACATTCGACTTAAATCAATATCCCAGACATATTAATTTAAGAGTTAAAAACACAATTAAGAACAAATCAAATATTTATCACATAGTTCAGATAACAATAACAAGATCTGTCTTAAGTTTTATCCCCTTAGGTATTTAGGGATTTAGTTCATGTTTATAAAAGAAAGCATCCCAGAAGAAATAAAATAACAAAACATAAGAAAACCGAAAACTCCTGTAAGGATTGAAGGGAGATCCTCTGTCTTGATGTAGATCCTGGCTTCTGAGATGGATCAATTAGCTTCCTTTCGAGTAATTCCCTCCTTTAACTCCCCGTCTTGGCGAGAATAAAGCACCCTTAGTGGGGAATCAAGCACCCTTTGTAGTTGCCTCCTAGGGTCTTTATATAGAGTTTTGGAATGCCTTTCTTAGCCCCTAAATAGCCTTTTCCGAGTGAAATTAAACTTCCTCACGATAGGGACATGCCCGTGTGCCACACCCGTATGGATCGAGGCCGAGGCCGTGCTCAGGCCTGTTAAAGTGGTACGGCCGTATGGTGAATCTCTAGGCCGTGTTGATTATTAATTGCGCTTAAGTTTGCCCCTTTTTGGCCCGTTCCTTGCTCTTTTCTCTTCCTTATGCTCACCTAAGTATAAAACATGAAATAAAAGGATTAGAAGCACCAATTTCCACAAATTCAATGATAATTCATCTAGAATTTAGGCTAAGTATGAGGTAAAAACATGTATAATTTACGGCTTATCAAATACCCCCACACTTAAGCCTTTGCTTGTCTTCAAGCAAAATCTCAACTCACAATTAAGAATCATTCTTCTCAACTTATAATCATTATCAATATTGTTTCAAACTAATCCACAAGTAATCATATAATGAAAATTCAGCCAGAAGAACATTAAAGTTTCAAACACTCTAAGTTGAGAATTTTATCACAGAAACATAGGTTTTCTCCCTTTTCCTAAGTGATTACCTTTCAACCGAAACCAACAAGAGTTGACATCCTCACTAAAGATTCACTCTATCCACTCAAAGTGTTTAGGGTTCAAAAATTAAGCACTCATTAGTCAACCTGAAAAGTTATTACCATAGGCTTGCAAGAAAATCAAATCTCCACCACTATAGATTGATATGACACATCGATCAAAGGGTCTTTCAATGGTTGTAATGGGGCTTTGGTTAGAGGTGTTGTCATAAGCTGAAAAAGAGGGTTAGAATCGAGATTGAATTGAAAAATCATCTAGCTAGAAAAATCTTTATCACTAGAATATATTCTTCGAGCTAAGCCTTATGATGACATCATTTTGGATTCGATAGCTTATAATAGAAATATGCAAAAAATATTAAACTATTACTAAAATATGAATTACAACTGAATTAACTGTATAAACACCTTTTTTTTTTAAGAACAAATCAAATACAATACTTTGAATGTTTACAAACTTTATAAACTGAACAAGAGAACAAAGCTAGATAATAATTTCAACTCAAATCTCGACAAAAATAGGGATCAAAATAATTGAATGGAATTAAAAAAAAAACGGGTTATAGGTTAATATTAGAGGTAAGTCAAAGAATGGATTGTTAGGCTTAATAGGGTTCACTAGGGGTTAATTTATGGAGGTAGGCTCTTATAGAGTAAGTGGGTTAAACCTAGGTGCCTTTATCATTTCGGTATATCAAATCAATGATGTGGTCTCGACATGTATAATCGAAGCAAGTTCTAGAATAACAAATCAGTATTGACTCACTCAAAGCAACAATAAAAGTGAGCACGAAAGGATGTATGCTCAAAAGGCTAAAAAATCTTACCAAAATTATGACTTTTGATGTCAATCCTGCAAATTTCAAGCCTCAAGATAACATTTAAAATTAGGGAAAATAACCTAGAAAAAATTTAAATTCTCAAAAATTTCAACTTATTATGCTTGATTCCCTAATGCCTTAAAGTTTGAATAATCAAAGCATAGGTACCTACGTTTTAATTCTCAACATATCAACAAAAATCATAAATCAATCAAAATTAATTCCTAATAGGAGATTGAGACTAATGCAGAGAGTGAAAGTGAGAATTCGAAATTTTGAGAACAATGCAAAAAGTTAGTTGCAAAAATTTTCAGGGGTTTCAAAGGTAATGCAAAGAGTGAAAGTGATTTTCCCCCCACACTTAAGATGTACATTGCCCTCAATGTACAAAGATAACATTAGTAGCAATAAAAGCATAATATCATAAGATAGGGGGAAGTGAAACTCCCTGAATTGGATGGATTCCTTGAGGTGGTGGTGGCTATAGAGTGTCTAGGACAAAGGAAGGTGTTGTCATGATAATTAACGATAATCAAGATTCAATTATTCAATTATTCGATCAAGAGCTAATACCTATTTTAATGCATAAGATGATATGTGGAAATCAATTTGTTATTTAATTTATCTAAGTATGGAGTGGAACAAAATGTGGGTATTTAAATAGCAATTAGGATTTAAAACTAATGGCCTAAGATAGCTAAAGATGGCAGCATAAAAATGATTCTAAGTGGCATGTTGAAAATTCTAGATTAATCATGCTAAATCTATGAAGTTCATGTCAATAATAATGTAAACAACTAAATGAATGAGATTAGTAATAGATAAATGTATAAAAGATATTACAAATTAAAAGAAAAAGTAAGAAAAGGGGAACCGAATGGGTGGTTACAGGGGCGGAGCACAGTCGTGGCGCAAGTTGCACGGGCGTGGTGTTGCTGTTGAAGTCGGTGGCTGCATTTGGGAGGGCTGGTATAGGTTTTGGGTGGAAGATTTTTAGGGTTTTTGATGAAGAAGAAGGTGAATAGTAGGCTGCTTTTATAGGATTTTGGGTTACACGAGCATGGCACACGCCCGTGTGGCTCGGGGTTAGCCCGTGTGGTTCAAAAATTGGTGATTTTAGCACACCGAATTCGTGTCACATGCTCGTGTTTACAGGGCGTGCTGGGGCACACGGCCATGTCGCACGACCGTGTCCTTTGATGTTCATTTCTCTCACGGCCGTGTTAGAGGTCGCACGCCTGTGTCTGAAATGGTAGGTTCGACCACGGTCTTGGGGCACGGGCGTGTCACACGCCTGTGTTGAATTAACAGGTTTGGCTACGGCCACATTGCATGACCCTGGCGTGTTATCGAAGCCCATATGTAGGAAGATCTTACCCTGCTCATACACGGCCATTTTGCACGGTCGTGTTTGTGCTCGTGGTGGCCACACGGCCTTAGGCACGCCTGTAGGCATGGCCGTGTGGCTCGAAAAACCTGTATTCAAAGGGTTAGTTGGTGTATTAGATGGCCTAAATAAAAGAATTTACTCAGTCAGTGATCGAATTGCCTCCTGAGAAGCGCTTGTTTATAGTCTAAGCTCGACTTTTCTCAAGCTTGTTTGATCATGGTGGTTTGAAGAGTTGATACTCTTCTATCTTGCTTTTAATTTCATTGTCAACATAAGATTTGAGTCGAGTGTGATTTACCTTGAAAGTGCCGAGTGACTCATGTTTTATCTCGACTGTACCATAGGGAAAGATTTTTATTATCGTGAAGTAAGGCGTGTCACTTGTGTGTTCTTTTGAACGCGGGTCATCTTCTCCTAAGATTACCTTATCCCCTACCTTGATTTGATTCGTTTTTACCTGAGGGTCGTCTTGATGATGTTCTGGGTTGGTGTGGCATATTTTGGGCTTTTCGTGATAGTCCAGCCACTCATCTAGTTCCTCAATCTGAAGCATTCACTTTTCAGGTGCGTCTCCCTTGGATGGACTTGTCTGTGGTTGGGTCGCCTTTATGTGGAGTGTATCCTACACAGAAGATTGGGTGATGAGATTAGTGTTTTTACAAGGACTTATCACTATATTTTTGTCAGCAACAGTCTTAATCGAGTTTCGAGCTTGTAAAGTAACTTTGTCATCACTTACTCGTAATGTAAGCTCACCTGTTCCTACATCAATTATTGTTCGAGCAGTTGCTAAAAAGAGTCGCCCTAGAATTAATGGTACATTGCTATCCTCATCAATGTCTAAAATAATAAAATCAACTGGGAATAAAATTTATCAATTTTGACAAGCACATCTTCAATTATTCCCTTTGGAAATCTAATGGTTTTATCAACTAATTGGATGCTCATATTAGTTTGTTTAGGTTTTCCAAGACCTAGTTGTTTAAACAGTTTATAAGGCATGACATTAATACTAGCCCCTAAATCAGCTAAAGCATTTTTGGCGTCTAAGCTACCAAGTAAACAAGGAATAGTAAAACTCCCTGGATCTTTTAGTTTGTTGGGTAGCTTATTCTGTAAGATGGCAGAGCATACTACATTCAACTCCACATGAGATTTCTCATCTAGCTTCAGCTTGTTTGTCAAGAGCTCTTTTAAAAACTTAACTGCATTTGGCATCTGCGAAAGAGCTTCAATAAATGGTACGTTGATATGTAATTTCTTTAAGAGTTTAAGAAACTTACCGAATTGCTCATGTATACAGTCTTTCTTTAACGTATTTGGGTATGGGTTATGAGGTTTATACTCTTTGATAGTTACTTCTTTGGAACTTACCTCATCTTTACCTTTACTTGCCACAGTCTCCTTACATGGCTCTGGGTTGATTTTGGTTAACCCTTCCTCATCTATTGTATCCACGGCATTGAGTTGCTCCTTAGGGTTGGTTTCAGTGTTGCTTGGTAACCCACCTTGCAGTCTTTCAGAAATTAGCTTGGTGAGCTGGCCTATTTGAGTTTCAAGTCCTTAAATGGATGCTTGCTGGTTCTTCAATGCCGTTTCGGTATTTTAGAAACAAGTTTCTGATACGGCAATAAATTTTGTGAGCATTTCCTCAAGGTTTGGCTTTTTTTCTTGTTGGAATGGTGGCTGTTGGAATCCCAGAGGAGGTGGTTGTCTTTGATTTCCTTGTCCTCCTCATAAAAAATTGGGGTGGTTCCGCTAACCTGCATTGTAAGTGTTACTATAAGGATTATTTTGAGATCTAGAATTAGTACCCATATAGTTGGCTTGCTCGGTTTCCATGCCATGTCCATAGGAGGAGTAATTGGGATTGTACATGTTTCCCTGAATTGTGTCGCATTGCATTACTGGGTATGCCTGCATAGAACCAACAAAATTATCAATCTTTTTATTTAAAAGTTCTACCTGATTAGAATGCATGGTTATGGCATCAATATTAAAAACTCCTGCAGCTTTTGTGGCTTTGTTCGCATGACTTGCCACTGATAGTTATTCAGTGACATCTTTTCTATAAATTCGTAGGCTACTTCTGGTATTTTATTATTGATTGTTCCTCCGGCGGCTGCATCGATCATCTGCCTTGTTGAGGGATTCAAACCATTGTGAAAGGTTTGAACTTGTAGCCACAGGGTAACCCATGGTGAGGGCACCTTCTCAAGAGATCTTTGTATCTCTCTCAAGCATCGTAAAGTGTTTCTAAATCCATCTGCACAAAAGAAGAAATATCATTCCTTAATTTTACTGGTTTAGCCGGCGGAAAATATTTGAGTAGGAATCTTTCAGTCATCTATTCCCATGTAGTGATTGATCCACGCGGTAAAGAATTTAACCACTGTTTAGCTTTGTTTCTTAAGGAGAACAAGAATAGCCTAAGACGAATGGCATCATCAAAAACGCCATTTATTTTGAATGTATCACATAATTCCAAAAAGTTGGCTAGATGTGAGTTAGGATCATCATCCTGCAAACCATAAAACTGAACAAATTACTGTATCATTTGAATAGTGTTAGGTTTCAGTTCAAAATTATTTGCAACAACAGTAGGCCTAAAATGCTAGATTCAGTGCCAGCTAAATTAGGTCTAGCATAATCATACATAGTACGCGGAGCAGGATTTTGCTCAACAAGATTTGTGGCTACTACAGGAGGTAGCTGATTATCCTGATTTGCTTCCATCTCTTCAGTAGGTTTAGGTTCTTCTTCTTGTCCTTCTTCTGGATATTGCAAGCTTCTTCTTATTGCTCAACGAGTTCGACGAACTGTCATTTCTAAATCATTGTCAAAAAGTAGTGGTCCTCCTGGGTTTCTTCTAGTCACAAACTAGAGATACCTAGAAGGGAAAAGGCGAAGAAAATTAAATTAAATAAATAAAACAAATAAAAATAAAGGTTGAAAATAAATAAAAATAGTAATGGCTAAAGTAATAGAAATAGAGTGTTCCTAATATCTTAGTTCCCTAGCAACGGCGCCAAAAAGTTGATCTCGTTATTGTGATGAAGTAATTAATCTGATCGTATTTATAAACTAACTAATATCACGATAAAAGGCAAGTGCACCTATTGAATAGTAGTATAGTTGTGGCAAGACCGAAATATCGAATCCAAGGAACTATGAGTACTAGTAATGACTTTCTTTCTATTATCTAGCCTAAAAACAAAGAGGGTTTGGTTGTAAACTAAACTAAACTAACTAAAGAAATGACAAAGAGTAAAGTGGGAGATTGCTTTTGGGAAAGATTGATTGATTAAGGCAATACCTAAGGAAGAATCCACCTAGACTTCACTTGTTATCTAACTCTGAACCAGATGATTTCTTCATTTGATTTGATCCGTAGAGATCCCTAATTTATGTTAATACCTTCGTCGAGGATAAGAACAACTAATCCTAGGTTGATTAACTGAAATCTCTTTCTAGTTAAGACCCTTAGTCTTGCATTAACTCGATCTATGGCTCCCCATATTAGATTTGACTCTAATCCGGTAGATTTTCGTCGTCCTATGTATAGGATTGCGATCAACTCCGCTTAATTGTGTTGGATCTACTCCTATGCAGGGACTTTTGCTCCTTTACATAGGCACATTCGACTTAAATAATATCCTGGACATATCAATTTAAGAGTTAAAAACACAATTAAGAAAAAATCAAATATTTATCACACAGTTCAGATAACAATAACAAGATCTGTCTTAGGTTTCATCCCCTTAGGTATTTAGGGATTTAGTTCATGTTTATAAAAGAAAGCATCCCAGAAGAAATAAAATAACAAAACATAAGAAAACCCAAAACTCCTGTAAGGATTGAAGGGAGATCCTCTGTCTTGATGTAGATCCTGGCTTCTGAGATGGATCAATCGGCTTCCCTTCGAGTAATTTCCTCCTTTAACTCCTCGTCTTGGCTGGAATAAAGCGCCCTTAGTGGGGAATCAAGCACCTTTTGTAGTTACCTCCTAGGGTCTTTATATAGAGTTTTGGAATGCCTTTCTTAGCCCCTAAGTAGCCTTTTTCGAGTGAAATTGAACTTTCTCACGACAAGGACACGCCCGTGTGGATCGAGGCCCAGGCTGTGCTCAGGCCTGTTAAAGTGGCACGGCCGTGTGGCACAGCCGTGTGGCGAAGCTCTAGGCATGTTGATTATTAACTGGGCCTAAGTTTGCCCGTTTTTGGCTCGTTCCTTGATCTTTTCTCTTCCTTATGCTCACCTAAGTATAAAACATGAAATAAAAGGATTAGGAGCACCAATTTCCACAAATTTAATGATAATTCATCTAGAATTTAGGCTAAGTATGAGGTAAAAACATGTATAATTTACGGCTTATCATGTCCCAATAAGACGATCCCAGAACGGTCCAGTTTCGCCTCGGTGGTCTAGTCCGATAGCTTAGTGTCCCTGAGTTTGGTATAGCGCTGGGCCTATATATTGAACAATTCATGGAAGAGGAAGACCTCTCCGAGCTTCACTGCCATATTCACTTCTCTCCATCAAAGTGTTGGCAGGCCCTAGTCCCTGCCTCAGCCACCTACGACCCTAGTCGCTCCAAGGCGATAGCTCTTGCCCCATCACTGAGGTACCTCCACGCCCTACTCGTACATACATTGACGGGCAGAGGCGAGAGCACCGGCGTCGTCATCACCCACGATGCCTATTTTTTGTGGAGCATGGTGCACGGGCATCTGTTCAACCTCGCCTATTTCATCACCCTCATCATTCAGCATTAGATAGAGCGGCATCGTAGGGGGTGATTTCCTGTAACCGTCGCCGGAATAGGTAAGGGGCATTACTGGACGAAACACAACTCACAATTAATCACATACCACATTTCTATTTGAAACTCTTAAGACAATTAAGAATTAATATAATTTTAAATAAGTTGAACACTTTGCAAAAACAAATTATAGTATTTTCCAAAGATTTTTATATCATGAAAAAAAATATCACGAATATGCATTTATACTTGTATATAAATATATAAACACAAAATCATGGTTAATATACTAACATATTTCATACTCATTCCTTTACTTATTAAAACATATTAACCTCACTTTTATTTCATACCAAAACCGAATTAACTATTTATCAAAATTCATAGTAAATCCAAATATAACATAGTACTCATACAAATACTTAGTTTGACCGAATCATAGAAATAGTTACAAGACATCATGCTCACAATTGAAATAAATTATAATAAATTAAATGTAAATACTTAATAATTTAAACATAACACACATGCATATATTTGCAAACTTTGTATCAAAAATTAGAAACCAAACAGCCAAACAACAATTGTATCAAATGCCCATGTACTTATATGATCCATACGAAACTCATGGCTAAACCTTAACCGAATATACCAACAAGTTCCATATACGACAATCACAAATTTAAATCAGCAAGTTCATAGTCAAATTCAATCAACCACCATTCATATAACACAGATATTAATCAAAACCAAAAACATTTAGATCATAAGAAAACTGCTTACCATTACATAAGTGCATATCTATACCAATTCAGTATAACTCAAACATTATAGCTCCTATAACCATTTAGTAAGCCATTTTCTCATGGCATAACATTTACATATCATTCAAAAGACACTATTTATAAACTTGTCCAAACTATACATGCCATAGGTCAAGATTAAGTAATTAATACCGAAACAAAGATAGTGTGATGAAATTTTTGTCGATCCCCGAGCTCATACTCAACTAAAAATAACATTCACAGTAAGTTTTCGCACTTAGTAAGTCTTAAGCAACTAAACGAATCTTAATTGCATAATTCAAATATTAAGTAACAATTATAAATTAGATCATAACAACTGTCATATGGCCGAATACTTAACTAACTCTTTTAGCACTTTATGATTTACCTTCAATATGAACTATCATAATCACATATACTCAATAGAATTATACACTAAATCCCAACATCCATATCATTGTATCAACTCATAATCATATGAAATTCAAACCAAATTCATTAACTCAATACACACATGTTTATTTCACATTTCAACTATGCACACTTTGATCATTAACCAACCCAAAACACACATGTATCACCTTTGAAAGATTTCTCTACTCAACTTAAAACTTCTAATCACATCCGTACCTACATTCATAGCAATATAATCATAATATAAATAACTTTGCACATACATTTACCTATGAGGCCGAATGTATATAAAATGATTTAGCTCAATTTTACTTGATCCACCTTCCCACCTCCATTTGAAATCTTATAATCATAGGTTTGAAATTAATCACCGGCAATAAGCCTGCTAGGCATGAGCCTGAATTAAACACCAGCATAAGGCCTGCTAGACACGAAGTCTGATATTTAATCACTGTCACTAAGCCTGCTAGACTCGAAGTCTGATATTTAATCACCGGCACTAAGCCTGCTAGGCACAAAGCCTGATGTCGTCACCAGCACACAACTTGTTGGGCATAAACCCAAAAACCACCAATATAAGTAAATTCATAACCTTTTATTTATCAAATAAACAAATATTCCACAATGAACCCTACTAACTTTCGAAAATTTCAAAGCATTCCAATGCAACCCAACCACTCCACATAATACCAAAACATTCGGTTATTAAGTTAATGAACATATAAAATTTAAACTATCATAGTTCATATTATTTTCACTTGAAGTAAACGATATTTAACAGCTTAAAGACTTACCTCGGATATTAACGAACAACTTTTACCGACTATTCGATTATTTTCGTCTTTCCCCGATCCTGATCCGATTTCCGCTGTTCTTGAGCTTTAAATTTCAAATAACACTCATTCAAACTAAATTTTATTCAAATCAATCCAAGAATACTCAATTAAGAAAATTACCGATTTACCCCTACTATTTTACACTTTTAACAATTTAATCCAATTTTTCAAATTACACAAAATAAGAAAAATTTTCTTATATCAAGCCTTGGCCGAATGCTCCTAGTTCACATACAATTCTTCACATTTCATTTATTTAGCAATTTAGTCCCTCTATTTACTATTTAACAAATTAGTCCTAATAATTCAAACTCATCAAAATTTTCAATATAGAACTTAAAATTTTAACACAACTTTCATTTATCTACCTAAATCATCAATTTCACCAAGCTCTTAACCATGGCAAAATTCGAAATACACATTAATAACAAAAATTTGAAACATGGACTTGATATTATACGAAGCAACGATTCCAAAAACATAAAAATTATCGAAAACCAAATTAAAACATACCTTCAAATTGAATCTATAAGTGCCGAATGCCTAACTTCCTATTCTTTTCTTTCTTCTTTTTATTTCGACAACTACAATGTATATAAACCTTATTTTATTTACTTATTTCTTTTATGTAATGATATAATATATGTTATTTCCTAAATTACTTTATTAACCTTTATTATTAACTACCAAATTCATATTCATTAAGGTGATTACCATCCAAGACATTTTATCAAGGGTAAATTACAACATAAACACCTCATATTAAAAATCCACAATCACTTTGGTCCTTATGCATTAAGCCATCAAGTCTTCATTATTAAACCCTTTTACTAAATTAAGCATACAAATAATCAAATTAACGCATGAAAATTTTACGGATATCAGTTCACACAAAATAAATGCATAAAATAAAGATAAAAATATTTTTTGACTCGGATTCGTGGTCTCAAAACCACCGTTCTGAATAGGGTAAAAAATTGGGCTGTTGCACAATCATCCTCCCTCACCCTTATCGGCCAGATGTCCCCACAGGGCATCCAAAGCATGCTACACATGAGGATGATTGAGCGCCGACGTGGGACAGATCTTCCACAGTACCAGCTAGCTCGATCTACCGAGTAGCAGGACCCAGAGGACATTACTGATGATGTCCCTCCATCTCACGAGGAGCCACCGTTTCAGCCACCACCACCGTCCCATCGTCCAATTCATGCAGCTGCTTCATACGCTGACATATCTGAGCGCCTGACACGATTCGAGCAACAGTGTTTTCAGCACCTCGATCACATTGATGCTACTCTCTACTAGATCTGTCAGCATCTCCACATCTCACCACCGCCCCCACCTCACGAACCATCTGAGGACTAGGACTTCCGAGTCCTCTTATCTTTTTCTTTATTTTCCTTTTTATTTTTATTTTGATTTATGTGTTTACTTTTATTTTTAGGTTTCTTCAAATTTAGCTTTTTCTTATTTCAATTTCACTTTCTTTTATTCTAAGAACTTAGTTAAATTTATTTTAAACATTTCATATCGGCTATTTCCTAACGAGTAAACTGCGCTAATCTGAATTCCCTAAAGTTTTATTCATGCTATCGTAGTTTCAAAGAGCCTAAAAGCTCAAATCCAACTCTAATGGAAAAACCCTGCCACAACTGTTGGGTCCTACTCGACCACGACCATAGCCACCACGACACTAATTATAATATTCTTTTGGCACAGAGATTGTGGATCGACACCCTTTCCTACAAGTTTCCACACTTCCAACTCAAGGAATTCATCCAAAATTTAGGGAGTTTCACTTCTCTTCCTATCTTAAGATTTATGCTTAAATTGTCAGTAAATTTAACTTTGTACATTGAGGGCAATGCACATCTTAAGTGTGGGGGGTTATTAAGTTTTATTAGAAAATCCCAGAAATTTACTCACTTTCACTTTTTGCATTGTTCTCAAATCCCTAAATCTTGGCCTTAACAATTAGAATGAATTCTGATTGATTTATGATTTTTATTGATATGTTTAGAATTAAAACATAGGTATTTGTGCTTTGATTATTAAAACTTTAAGAAATTAGAGAATCAAGCTTGATAAGTTGAAATTTTTGAGAATTTAAAATTTTTCTAGGTTGTTTCCCCAAATTTAGGTATTATCTTGAAATTTGAAATTCACAAGATTGATATCAAAAGCCATAATTCTGGTGAGATCTTTGAGCCTTTTGAGCATACATCCTTTCGTGCTCACTTTTATTGTTGCTTTGAGTGAGTCAATATTGATCTGTTATTCTAGAACTTGCTTCGATTATACATGTCAAGACCACACTATTGATTTGATATACCGAGATGATAAAGGCACCTAGGTTTTAACCCACTTACTCAATAAAAGCCTACCTTTATAATTAACGCCTAGTGAACCCTCTTGAGCCTAACAAACCATTCATTGACTTACCCTCAATATTAACCAACAACCCATTATTGTTGAAATCCCCCTAATTACTTTGATCCCTATTTTTGTCGAGATTTGAATTGAATAATTATCTAGCTATGTTCTCTTTTTTAGTTAGTTAAAGTTTGTAAAGTATTCGATTTGTTCTTAAAAAAAACCTAGTTGTAACTTAAATGTCTAGAAAATTATTTTGTAATTATGTACTATAGATTTTAAACAATATTAGTCATGAGGAAAAAAAGCTCAAATGTATGAATATGTTTCACTGATAGAGATTTTTCTAGTTAGATGATTTTTCAGTTCAATCTCGATTCTAACCCTCTTTTTCAGCTTGTGACCACACCCCTAACCAAAGCCACGTTACAACCCTTTAAAGACCTTTTGATCGATGTATCATGTCAATACATAGTGGTGGAGATTTGATTTTCATGCAAGCATATGGTAATAACTTTTCATGTTGACTAATGAGTACTTAATTTCTAAACCCTAAACACTTCGAGTGAATAGAGTAAATCTTTAGTGAGGTTGTCAACTCTTGTTGATTTTTAATTCAAGGTAATTACTTAGAAGAAGGGAGAAAACCTATGTTTCTGTGATAAAATTCTTAACTTAGATTGTTTGAGACTTTAATGTTCTTTCAGTTGAATTCTCAATGTATGATTACTTATGGATTAGTTCGAAACATTATTGATAAAGGATTATAAGTTGAGAAGAATGATTTTTAATTGTGAGTTGAGATTTTGCTTGAGGACAAGAAAAGGCTTAAGTGTGGGAGTATTTGATAAACTATGAATTATACATATTTCTATCCCACATTAACACATTTATGGATGAATTATCATTAGAATTGTGGAATTTGATGCTCCTAATCCTTTAATTTCATGTTTTATACTTAGGTGAGCATAAGGAAGAGAAAAGAGCAAGGAACGAGCCAAAAACGGGCAAAGTAGGCCCAAATCAATAATCAACACAGCCTAGAGTTCAGCACACAGGTAACCCACACGGCCATGCCATATTAATAGGCTCGAGCACGGCCTAGGCTCAATTCACACGGGCGAGTCACACGGGCGTGTCCCTATCGTGACTCATTTCAATTTCACGAAGAAAAGGCTACTTAGGGGCTAAGAAAGACATTCCAAACTTTATATAAAGACCCTAGGAGGCAACTACAAGGGTGTATAGTGTCCCCGCCAAGACTTAGGGTAGAAGACAGGGAATTACTCGAAGAAAGCCGATTGATCCATCTCAGAAGCCAGGATCTACATCAAGACTGAAGATCACCCTTCAATCCTATTAGGGGTTTTGGGTTTCTTTATGTTTTGTTGTTTTCCCTATTTTGAGATGTGTTCTTTTATAAATAAGAACTAAATCCCCAAATACCTAAGGGGGATGAAACCTATGATGAATCTTGTTATTGTTATCTAAACTATATGATAAATATTCGATTTGTTCTTAATTGTGTTTTTAATTCTTGAATTGATATTTTCGGGATATTAATTTAAGTTGCATGTGCTTAGGCAGATGAGCAAAAGTCCCTGTTTAAGAGTAGATCCAACACAATTAAGTGGAGTTGATCGCAATCCTAGACATAGGACGACGAAAATCTACCGGATTAGAGTCAAATCTAATAGGGGGATCCATAGATCGAGTTAATGCAATACTAGGGGTTTTAATTAGAAAGAGATTTCAATTAATCAACCTAGGATTAGTTGTTCTTATTCTCGATGGAGATATTAACATAATTTAGGGATCTCTACGGATCAAGTCGAATGAAGAAATCGTCTAGTTCAGAGTTAGATAACAAGTGATGTCTAGGTGGATTCTTCCTTAGGTATTGTCTTTATCATTCAGTTTTCCCAAAGCAATTCCCCAATTTACTCTTTGTCGCGTCCTTAGTTTAGTTTAGAGCTAATTAGTTTACATAAACTCCCTTTTTATTTTTGGGCTAGATAATAGGAAGGAAGTCATTACTAGTACTTTTAATTCCTTGGATTCAATATTCCGATCTTGCCACTAACTATACTAATATTCGATAGGTGCACTTGCCTTTTATTGTGATAATAGTTGGTTTATAGGTACGATCATTTTTATTACTTCATCGAAATCACGATTAATAAAAAATTTCAAAGTAATTGGGGTAGTGAGTTTCGTCCCTTTACATCAGTTCTAGCTATTCATGGGATTCTTCATCGTCTTTCCTATCCACATACTTTTGAACAGAATGGGGTTGCTGTGTATAAACACAGGCACATTGTGGAAACCGGTCTTACACTTTTGGCCCAGGCCAATCTACCTATGGATTACTGGGGATATGCGTTCTGCAGTGCTATTCACCTTATCAATTGTCTGCCCATTCTAGTCCTGAAAGATCAGTCACCGTATCAGAATCTTCATGGTCGTAAACCTACATATGATCACTTAAGGGTGTTTGGGTGTTGTTGTTTTCCATTTTTACGTCCTTTTATGCAACACAAACTGGGTTTTCATTCATAGCCATGTACGTTTCTAGGGTATAGCTCTCAATATAAGGGCTATCATTGTCTCACACTAGATGGTAAAGTTATTATTTCTTGCCATGTTGTGTTTGATGAACGTCGATTCTTGTTTCATTCGCCTACTCTGGCCACTGTTCAGTCTTCTTCTAGTTTTCCCACATATATCTCTATTGTTTCGCCCTCCCCTTTCTGGTCCACAGTAGAACCCAGTAGCATCATTGTCTCGCCACCGGCTGTACCCCTTCCTCCTACTCTAAGTTGCAATTCTGACCAGTCTGTCTTAGCTGAGTTACCAGCTACGTGCCAGCCTAGTCAACTAGTCTCAGTTGGTTCGTCAGCTAAACTCGGAGCTAATCTAAGGGAGCATTGTCTTCCAATTTCGTCTGCAAAAGCTAGTCCGTTCAGTCAAACCAGTGTGTCTCTAAATATTCCTTTAGGAAATACTCATGCTATGGTTACTCGATCTAAGGCAAGAATTTTTAAACCTAAGGCTTTGTTAGTAGACGCTATATGTAATACCCCGAAAATTTCTATCCTTAATATAGTAAAGTAAGGAAATAAAGAAATAAAAAGGGAAATTTTGAGCTATGTCAACAAAATCTATTTAGGAAGTATATTATGAGGTATTAATTCAAGAAAGGACTAAATTGTAAAAGTGAGAAACGTTTTGTTGCCCAAGAGTAAATACTCAAAATTTGAGGGGTTAAAAGTGTAAATATGAAAAGTTGAAGGACCAATAGTGCAAATATTTTATGGGTGGAATAATCTAGAAACTAAGGAAAATGGATGAATTGGGACTAAATTGAATAGGTGAATAATTGTGAGGGACTAAATCGTAATTTTACCAAATTAAGTGATGACTCAATAATGGAATTTTAAAAGATCACCAAGGGCAAAATGGTCAATTGGAAGAGAGAGAAATCTAAAAAGTAATGATTATATTGATGATATTTTATAATTATATAATTAATAATTATTATTTTATTAATATTTTAATAAGATATTTTATTATTTTATTTAGTCTATATATGTGTATGTGTGTGGAAAAGAAAAAGAGGAAGAAACCACCACCTTTTCCATGCAATTCACGTTAGGAGAGAAGAAGGGAAAAAGAAAGTTTTCCTTTCTTTACAATTTGGTCCTTCCATAAAAAAATTACCATTTTCACCTAGAAATCAAAAGAATTTCCATAGCTACCAGAAGAGAAAATGTTAAGGAGACTATGGGGAGTTAGAATGTCAAGATAGATTCAAGAAATGGAAGCTGGAGGAGAGAGAAAATCAAATTAAAGATTGAAACCAAGGGGACAAGGTAAGAACATCAAGATTTCCATATATTTTTAAACTTGATATTATTGAAAAAGCATGGAAATGATGTTAAAGTAGAGTTTTCTTATATATGGTTCTATGTTCTTGATATGTTAGGGAAGAGAAGATAAGAGAAAGTGATGGGAAATATTATAGAGAAGGGAAATAAGAGTGTTATAAACTTGATAATCAACATTTTGCACTAAAACTGTTTTGGACAGCAGCAGTAGGTCAACTTTGAAAAATCACAAAAAATGGTATAAATTTAATTAGAAGTTGAGTGAAATATGTAATTAAAGCTTATTGAGTCTATTTTCATATAAAATAAACAAAGCAAGTAAAGGAATTCTGTACTCTTAGATATTTATATTTTTATGAGATTGGTTCAGAATGATTTTGGGTTTCCCCTATTCTGACTTTAGAAAATAATTAAAAATTGGATAAAAATAATTATGGGCTTAAATTTATATGTTTGAAATCCTGAATGAGACTATTTTCGATAGAAACAAACGGTAACATCATCCGAATCCCGTATGAGGAGATAATTAATTTTCAGTGAAGAAGGGTCAGAACTGTCAGACAACAGAATAGGGGTGATTTAAAGAATAAAATGTACTTATTGGCTAAACCAAAAATTCTGAAAATTTTACAATAAGAAGATACAGAAGACTATTTTCAAGGAAAATTATTTGATTTTAATTTGGAGTTCTGTCATATAAATAATTTAGTGACTATGACTCAAATGGACGGTTTTGAATATCCACATAAGTAAATAGTGAAATTATTGATAATGTTACTTATAAGCATGTTATATAAATTAAAGATGTGGAATGGAGAGGAGGAGGAGGAAAATATGTATGAATATTCAGCTAGCATGGCTAATTTGCATGTTTTAGGCTCAGGGACTAAATTGAATAAAAGTAAAACTTTATGGGCAATTTTGTAAAAACATTAGAAATGATCAAATTACATGAAAATGATTATTTTATTATGTAAATTACAAAATTTAAATGAAATTATTAATTTAGTTCAAGATCGGGGGAAAACATGTTTTAGGGATTAAATTGAAAAGTGTTAAAATTATGAAAAATTCTGATATTTTATAGAATTTATGGGCTGTTATCAATATGTATGATAATAATGGCTGGAAATAATGATTAAATTGCAAGAATTTTATTTTTCTGAGCCTAAGGGTAAAATCGTCATTAATTAAAAGTTTAAGGGCAAAATGGAAATTTTGCCTAGAGCATTAATTGAATGTATTAGAATATGGAATGAATGAAAAAAATGGTCAAATTTATTTACAAAGATCCGAATGAATCAAATGCGAGACTTGAACGTGAAAAAGAAAAAATATCGGATTAATGAATTTATAAACACGAACAAGCAACGAGGTAAGTTCGTGTAACTTGAATTGTATTTTTAAATGCTTGAAATATGTGGTTATGTGATGAAAATATGATTTGAATGATCAATGCATAATAATTGATGAAATATTGATAGTACTTGATAACGACTAGCGATATTAAGTAATAAAATTTATAAAACTGATCACACCAAAACTAACTAATATCACGACCTTAAAGGCAAGTGCACCTGTCGAGCAATAGTATAGTTTAGTGGCAAGACCGAGTTATCGTACCCAAGGGAACCAAAAGTACTAGTACTTACTTCCTTTTTATTATCTAGCCTAAAAATAAAGAGAGTTGATTAAACTAATTCTAAAACTAACTAAAAGGGCACAAAAAGTAAATTGAGGAAAAACTTTCGGGAAAACTGATTGATATGAGCAATACTCAAGGGAGAATCCACCTAGACTTCACTTGTTATTGATTTCTTGAACTATATAATTGATTACTTGCCTTGATCCGTAGAGATCCCTAACTTATGCTAAACCCTCCGTCGAGGCATAGAGCAACAAGGCCTAAGTTGTTAATTAAAGTTCCTTTATTAATTAACTCCCTAGGTTGCATTAATTCGATTTATGGATCCCCATATTAGATTTGACCCTAATTCGGCAGATTTATGTCGCCCTATGTCTAGGGTTGCATGCAACTCCGCCTAATTATGGTAGATCTACTCTTATCACAGGGACTTTTGCTCCTCTGCTCTAAGCACATCAATTTCTTGAAGTAATACCTAGGATTATTAAATTAAGAATGAAGAACACAAAATTAAGAACAATTCAAGCAATTATCATATAACTCAATAGATAATAACAAGATCTGTCTTAGGTTTCATCCCCCTCAAGTATTTTGAGAGGTTTAGTTCATAATAAAGAAAAGAAACATCTCAGAAGATAATAAATAGCAAAACATAAAGAAACCAAAAACCCCTGAAGGAATTTAAGGAGATCCTCAGTCTTGATGTAGAACTCTAGCTTCTGGGATGAATCAATCGGCTTCCCTTGGAGTAATTCCTTGCTTTCACTCCTTGTGTTGGCAGAAAGATGACGCTCTTATTGGGAGAAAAAGAGTACACCCTTAGAGTTGCCTCCTAGGGTCTTTATATAGAGCTTTGGGGAGCCTTTCTTATCCTCTAAGCATCCAAATCCGAGTGAAATTCCTCTTCCTCACAACTAGAACACGCCCGTGTGCCACGCCCGTGTGATTTCAACAAGAGGCCGTGCTCTGAAATGCTTGGGTGGCACGGCCGTGTGGCCAGGCTATGCTTGTCGGGGGCTGGGCCGTGTGATCTTTGTGTGGCACGACCGTGTGCCACGACCGTGTGGTAACTTCTTGTGCCGTGCGTTTGCACATTTTGGCCTATTTTCTTCAGTTTTTGGTCCATTTTCCGTTCTTTTCTCTTCCCTATGCTCTCCTGAGTATAAGATATGAAAAAGAAGGATTAAGAGCACCAATTCTCACTAAATTAATAATAATTCATCCGAAATATAGGCTAAACATGAGGTAAAAATATGTATAAATTAGCGTTTATCAGTACTCGATATAAAGGGAAAATAAATCCCGGTTAAATAGAATGGAATTCGATAGATCATTGGAAAAGGAATTGACAGTAAAAAGGATCTAGCCCGGACGGGTGATCCTATCCTGATATAGCCCTCTTGAAGAATATATGTGAAAAAGATCTAGCCTGAACAGGTGATCCTGATATAGCCCTCCCAAAGAATATGTGGAAAATGGATTTAGCCCAAACGGGTAATCCGAATTAGGGTCTGAATTTAGCCTAGACTGGTAATTCAGATGTCGTTGCAGGGGATTTAGCCTGGACTGGTAATCCTGACAATACTCTATGAGTTTATATTACAAGGGATTTAGCCTGGACTGGTAATCCCACTATAAGAAATGAGGTTCGCGGGAGTGTGCTCTCTTACAGGGGATTTAGCCTGGACTGGTAATCTCGCTGTAAGAAATGAGGTTCACAGGAGTGTGCTCTCTGAAATGGAAATGTGCGCACATGTATATGAATTGACGGACCCGGAATTGTACACTAAAAGTGTACCCCTGTATGAATTGATGGTTAATGAGATTGTACACCAAGAGTGTACTATTGGAAATCCATCGAAATTTCGAGAAATTCAACGGGATAAATATAGAAAATAGTAAACACATAGCTAAAAAGGGTAAATGTGAATTAATGGATTATGGATTTGCATATTTTAAGTATACTATATGATTTTAACTATCGATATTCTGATAAATTCAATAGGTAAGAATTCTGACCAGAAAAGGGAATATGTATATAAAAAGATTCGTACATATATATTCCTAAAGTACATGAAAAATATAGTGATACTGGATATATAGAAATATAATATGATGATATTTGTACATGGAATTTATTGATGAATATGTATACCTTAAAAATATTAATTGTATGACGATGATATTTCGAAAGACTTGATGAATAAAGTCCCGACATGGAATAATTCGAGCACAAAACAATAATCATGAAATTGAACTTGAAATAGACGAAAATGATATTTATTCGATATTTTAAAATATGACATGGAAAATACATGTATATGAAACTTACTTGATAATTATGAATATTCAAGATTATGAATTGTCCTAAAATAAATATATGCAAAATTCATGAAAACAATGATACATGAATATGTGGCTATCTTTAATATGCTGATACATGGAAACTAGGTAAGCCGTGATGAATAATAATCTCAAGTATAATATGTTGATAAAATGAGTTTATTGATTCTAAAATTATATGAAATATGTTCAAGTATGCTAACAACTGTTATTGTTGACGCTTAGACAAGTGCCAAGTTATTGGTTAAATGGTAATATGTTTATTATATGATACGTCGAAAGGGTAAATGATCAAATGAAAATATACTTGTGCTTATGGAAGAGTGGTAAAATTAAAGTTATACAATTTCTTAAAAAATGAGTTATCATGTGATTAATTGGAAAAAAAAAGTTCTATAAACTCCGGTAATACCTCGTGACCCTATTCCGATGATGGATACGGGTTGGGGTGTTACACTGTAGATTTTGAGTCATACTCTGTTGAGGAAGCTCTTGCTTATAAGGAGTGGAAATTAGCAGTTCAAGATAAGTTTGATAATTTACTAACCAACTCTACCTAGGAACTTATTCCTCTACCTCCTGGTCGAAAAGTGATTGGTGCAAATGGCTTTTCAAAATCAAGGAGAATCTTGATGGGTTTGTTGATCGACGAAAGGCACAGTTGGTAGCAGCAAAAGGATGTTTATAGGTGCTTGGGTGTGACTTCAAATAAACATTTAGCCCGGTGGTCAAACCTGCTACTATCCGAACCATTTTATCTGTTGTTGTATCTAATGATTGGCAACTCTATCAAGTCGATGTAAACAATGCCTTTTTAAATAGAGACCTAACTGACGAAGTGTTCATGTAGCAACCTCCAGACTATGTTCAATATAGACCAAATAGTGAGCCGTTGGTATGTCGTCTGACTAAGGCTTTGTATGGATTACGACAAGCTCCCCGTGCCTGATTTGAAAAATTGAAACAGTTCCTTGTCTCTACTAGTTTTGTCTTATCTAAATCCGATGCTTTCTTGTTTGTTAAAGTTCCAACCAAGTCTACTATCCATGTCTTGGTCTATGTGGATGATATTATTATTACTAGAAGTTTGACTGATGAAATAAACTGTTTTGTTCAGTAGCTACTGTAATAGCCCGAATTAGGGCCTAAACGGAACAGTGGTTTCAAAAACCACAAATCTGAAATAGAAAAATTTATTTCAATTAAGTTTTAAAGTTTATAATGTGATAGAATGATTGTGTGAAATTTTCGTTAAGAAATTTTATCCATTGGGTGTCCAATTTGATAATTGGGACTAAATTGCAATAAGTGAAAAATGTGAGTTCTAGAAGCCCTGGTACTTATTTGGAATGGGTTTTTAAAGTGTGGGTCCTTAAATGGATATTAGACCATTATATAAGATGGACAAAAATGGACATGGAAGGATAAAATACCAAAGGTTTTTAATGAAGGGCATTTTAGTCATTTGATAATTAAAAGAATTAAAAAGGGAAAATCAAGCCAAAATGTTGTCCATCTTCTTCATTTGGCCGAAACTCACTATGGAGACCATGGCTATGGTTTTTCCAAGCTTTCAAGCTCAATAGTAAGCGCACCCAAGCCCCGTTTTTAATGGCGTTACATTTTTTAGATCCCGGTAACATGGTTTAGCTATTTCTACCATTATTTTGAGCTAGAGTTTGAGTTCAAAAATTTACCAATGGATGACATGCATGTATTTTGATGTCTAATGGTAGAATATGAATGCTCAGTGTGTAATAAATGAGTTTTACTAGGTGGTTTTCGATGAAAATATTTAAAAAGGGGTAAATTGTAAAAGTAATAAAATGTGAAATAAAGCATGTTCTAGTGAGAATTTTGGATTTATATAGTCATGAAAATGGTTCATCTAGACCTAAAGTGCATGAAAATTGAGTGAAAATTATTTTACGAGCCTAGGGGCAAAAGTGTAATTTTGACAAAGTTTAGGGGTAAAAATGTAATTTTGCCATAATACGATTTTTGGATTGAATTGAATAGTATCACAATTTAATAAGTCAAATGTGATGTTTTAGATGAAGAAAAATGAGGTTCGGCCTTAGAACGGGAGGAAAATCAAAGAAATTTACGATTTCATCCAAGTGCCATTTTCGTGACAAGGTAAGTTCGTATGTAAATAATTCATTGTTTTCATATGTGCTATGATATTTTAATGCATATAATGAAATGTAATTGTATAATATTTATGATTGGTGAAATTTGGGAAAGTGGAATTCCCGGTTGAACATTTGGAAATCGAAAGATGCGGACGATATGTAGCTAGGTCACATGAATGGTTTTAAGGGTAGGACCTCATGTGTACAAGAAAGCTACGAGATACGATCAGGTAGCTAGGTCACATGAGTAGTTCTGAGGGTAGGACCTCATGTGTACAAGAGAACTACGATATAATAATTTCATATGTAGCTAGGTCAAATGTGTAATATTGTGTGTATACCATGTGTACACGAGAGCTACAGATTGAAGATAGCTAGGTCATAGGAATGGTACCAAGGGTACATCATGTAGACACGAGAGCTATGTTACATGTAGCTAGGTCGTATGTATGGTATCGAGTGTTGGACACCATGTAGACACGAGAGCTATGGGATTAAATAGCTAGGTCACATGAATGATGTTGGATGTTCACCATGTGTACACGAAAGCCAGATTATGTGCTGGTGGAGCTATGTGCTGAAACCACTGAGTATCGGATGTTATTCCTAAGGGTTTAATGAGAAAACTTTACTAAAAGAGACTTGTGTGATAAAGTGGTGTATAAGTGTAGGTGTATATGTGAGCAAGAAAATGTGGATAAGTGTATATGAGGTGCATGGATGAATGTAAACTTGGGTATATGTGAATAATGTGCTCAATATGCGATTGAAATTGTGGTAAGGTTGATATGGTGTAAGTGCTACTATGAATACTTGTAAATATTGATGATGATTATCCATTGGAATGGCTAGTATTGAACATGCTTGGTGTCATGTGTGCATAAATCTAAAGTAAAATAAGGAAAACATTGGAAAGTAAAATTTTTAATAAAACAGTTTGAAACAGCAGTAGTTATGTGATTTTGAAAAATCACCAAAAATGATGGAAATTGAATTAGATGCTTAATTAGATATGAAATTAAAGCTCATTGAGTCTATTTTTTACATAAACGAAATGATGTGAGCAAATGAATTTCATATTATGAGATATTTCAATTTTGGTGAGACAGGGTCTGAATGATTTCAGAAATCCCCTATTCCAACTTTGGAAAATCATTAAAAATTGTACAAAAATAATTACGGGACATAATTTATGTGCCTGAATTTCTTATTGAGTCTACTTTCAAAAGGAACAAACAAGAACATTATTCAAATTCTGTACAATGAGATAATTAATTTTTAGTGAAGAGGGGTCGTAACCATCGGATAGTGAAACAAGGGAGAATTTAATGAATAAACTGTATTGATTGGCTAAACCAAAAATTCTGGAAATTTTATGGTAAGAAGATATGTGAGTCTAGTTTTAGGGAAAAGTATTAGATCTAAATTTGGAGTTCAGTAGCTCCAGATAAAAATAATTTAGTGACTGTGACTCAGGTAAACTACTTGAAATGAACATAGGTGAATAATGGAAACTATACAAAAATGATAGTATCGTTTTGAAATCATGTCATGAGGTTTGCTAAAAGCAAGTTAATAAATGTCTTATTATTATTACATACGCACTTACTGAGCTTAATGCTTACTTCGTTATTTTCTGTGTTTGTAATGTATTCAGGTCAGCTCGGGTTGGAAGTCACCGGAGAATTTATCACACTATCCATCTTACAAATTAGGTATAGATGACTTTAATACCTAAGGTTTTGGCATGTATAGAGAACTTGGTCATGTGTACGAATTGTCATGTGTTGGTCTAGAATAATGGCTTATGATATTCAAAGTTTAATGTTGTATAATGCCATTCCATATGGGTAATAAATTTGTTATGTTATAAGTTTACGAAGATGCATTTCATGGTTGAGTAAAATGTGTACTATGATTTATTAAGTGTGTGATAGATGTTTTGGTAACCTTGTCGTACCATGAAATGTGTTATTGAAGTTATGCTCAAGTGCGAGCATGATAGGGCGGAAAATGGCTTGGAAGATAGCCAATTTCTTGGCCCCACGGGTAGAGACACGGCCATGTGTCTCAGCCGTGTGGAGCACATGGTCCAGCACACGGGCGTGTGACTTGGTCGTGTGACCCTAAACGGATGATGACGTCATAAACAGAATACCCAGGATTTTTTAGACAGGCTAAGACACGGGAGTGTGCCAGGCCGTACGAAGGACACGAGCGTATGCTCGGCCGTGTGAAAACCCCTGTAGGTTTGAATTGAAAAATAATTCCGCACGGTCTAGGGACATGGGCGTGTGTGACCACATGGCCTACCCACACGGGCATGTCCTTGTCCCACATGGGCGTGTGTCCTGCCTTGAGTCAAAATTTTATAAGTGTTCGAAAGGCTTCAATTTGGTCCGGGATTATACTCAATGTGTAACGCCCTCTTACCCGAGACCGTCGCCGGAGTCGAGCTTGAGGTGTTACTAAACTTAATTTATCACTTAAAGAACTTTAAATAATTTATTCTAACTTTCGTAATAAGCTGTTCATCTGCGTCACAGTCGCTAAAAAATTCATGTCTTGAGTTCTGAAACTTTAAATTAAGATCCGTAAATTTTCCCTGAAACTAGACTCACATATCTATCTACTAATTTTTTTATAGACTTTTTGGTTGGGCCAATTAGTACAGTTTATTAGTTAAAGTTTCCCCTATTTTAGCGTTCGACTTCTTTGACCTCTGTTCACTACGAATCACTTTTCTCCCTCTACAAAATTTGAATGACTATGCAATTTATTTCTCCTAAAACTAGACTCAATAAGGAATCTTCACATATAAAGTATGACTCCTAATTATTTTTGTACAATTTTTAGTGAATTTTTAAAGTCAGAACAGGGGATTCAGAAATCGCTCTGACCCTATTCCACCAAAACCCAAATATCTCATAAAATACAACTCTTTTACCTGTTTAGTTTCTTCCATATGAAAATAGACACAATAATCTTAAATTTCATATTTTATTCACCATCAAATCGTGTCTCTACTATTTTTAGTGATTTTTCAAACTCACATCACTGCTGTTGAAAAATTCTGTTTTATAACAAAGTTCAACTTTTTATGGATTTTCATGGACTAAGTAGCACATTAAACATACATGACACCAAATATGATCTAGATTGGCCATTCCAATGGCTAATTATTTCCAAGCATTTCCTTATCAAACCATCACCATATCATAAGGTTATTCACACAAAATGATTATAATGCTATAGATGCCATATTCAAAATACAAGCTATTATACCAAATTGTCCCGGATAGTGTGATCGTTCCTTCGACCCTTCCTAATTTCCGAGCTAGCTTGTCAAAACTACAATGAATGAAAAGAAGGGAGTAAGCATAAATGCTTAGTAAATTCACATGCAAATAACAAGTAACATAATCATGCAATTCAACATTAACATCAATTGCATTAATATCACTAAGACATTCATGTTACAAGTATACTTGCTATCTTACCACAATCTTGTCTTACCAAGTTCTCAACTCGAGATTTAGGCTCATACCTGTCCAACTTCCTCTTTCACCATACTTTCCAACATACCTCTTTCGTTTAGGTGTTCTCATTATTCATTTAAAAATCTACCCGTTGAACTCATCGGAATATAATTCGGATACACGGATTTCACATACATAAGTGTCATATCCGTAGCTAGACAACTCAATAGCCTACGAAATTTACGTAGCCAAGCTACCATGTAACCCGCCCATAAACGAACTCGGACTCAAGTCAACGAGCTCGGGCGTTCGCATCCATAAGTGAACCCGGACTCAACTCAACGAGCTCGGATGCCTAGTTACATCTCGCGAACTCGGACTCAACTCAACGAGTTCGGAACTCAACCATCCTAGTGACATGTCACTTGTATCCTAATCTATTCCCAAGGTTCAAACGGGATTTTCTTCAATCACGAATCTTTGTCGTCTTCCTCGAAATGTCAGAACCGATACTTGGTAGCATTTCACATTTATCAAATAGCTCACATAATTTGCATATTACTAAATAATAATTCACAAAGCATAACATTTCATGATAATAAGTATTATATCATATAAATAACATTAAATCACTTAAAATAATAATTATGTTACCTTATTTACACATGAACTTACCTCGGTACAAAATATAGAAATTTTGCAATTTAGTCCACAATATTTTCTTTTCCTCGATCAAGATCGATTACACGTCTTTCTTGATCTAAAATAACACATTTAGCTTATTTAATACTCACATTTATCAAAATAGTCCTTAACTCTAACTTTGGAAAAATTATGATTTTGCCCCTAAACTTTTGCATATTTACACTTTTGCCCCAAAGCTCGAAAATTAAACTTTTTCCATAATTCTTATGTTTTAGGACATGCTGATCATTTATTTACTAACAGCAACCTCAAATTCCCACTATAACATGTACTTATGAACAATAGGTATTTTTACCAATTAAGCCGTTTTACTCGTTTTTACTTAAAACCGAGTAGCACAAGTTGTTTAACATAATTTAAAACCTCATATTCTATCATAAAACATCAAAATACACAATTATTCAACATGGGTCAATTTTTGAAATCAAACCCTAGCTCAAATAAATGGTAGAAATAGAGAAATCATGTTACCGGGATTTCAAAAACATAAAAATCATTAAAAACGGGGCTAGAACGGACTTACAATCGAGCTTGAAAGCTTGAAAAACCCTAGCCATGGTTTCTCCATGCTATTTTCGGCCTTGAGGAAGAAGATGAGCAAAAATTGGCTTTTACTTTGATTTTTAATTCATTTAATCACTAAATGACCAAAATGCCCCTGACTTAAAAATATTTTTTTCACCCATTTCATGTCCATTTTTGTCCAATAAATTAACCAATGGTCTAATTACCATTTAAGGACCTCCAATTTAAATTTTCATAATAATTGAACACCTCTAACATATAGAACTCAACTTTTGCACTTTTTACAATTTAGTCCTTTTGACGAAATTGAGTACCCAAACGTCAAAATTTTAGTACAAAATTTTTTTAAAAAATAATTTCATAAAAATTTAAACCATAAAAATATAAATAAAACACATTTCAGTTTAACACCTTTACCATTTGACAAACATGCCCTTAATGCCTTTCTTTGTAATTTTTCATGTACAAGCCCATTTTTGTCCAAAATTTTAGAAATTGGTCAAATTTCTATTTAAGACCTCCTAATTAATATTCCAAAGCAATTTCATACTAAAAGCTTCTAGAATGCAAGTTTTGCAACTTATTCGATTTAGTCCCTAATTTCAAATTAAGCACTTTATGCATAGAATTTCTTCACGAAATTTTCACACAATCATGCAGTCATATCATAAACCTCAAAATAATTATAAAATGATTATTTATATCTCATATTTGTGGTCACGAAACCACTATTCCGATTAGGCCCTAATTTGGGATATTACACAATGTATCATTTAAGCGTCGTAGGCCCATAATGTGGATGTTATGCATATGAATGAAAAATTTTTAAATTTTATGAGGTAATTGAGTTTTGTAATCAAATGATCGTGTGAGTGTTTGTCCGGTAACGCTTTGTACTTGTGTTCGGCGACTATTACGGGTGAAGGGTGTTACATTTAATGGTATCAGAGCTATAGTTTAGTTGATTCTTGGACTACCGTAGCATGTGTGAAAAAAGAGTCTAGTATATATGCCATATGTGAACCGTGATAGTGTGATATCTCCTAGTATTACTAAAATTGTTTTGCTGAGACAGAGGTGTTTTCCAACTAAACTATTTTTGAAAATGCTGAAATTGACATTGAGATAATTGAAAATGTGTTTGCGATAAGTTGAAATGTAGTAAAGTACGAATAAGAGTTTATGATATGCATACCATGATGTATGGAATGAAATGACTATAATTTGAGAATTTTGGGTACATGTTATTGTCTCGGTTGAATGTCATATTTCGATGAATTATGGTGATTTTATGCAATAGATAAAATGTTATAAATGTTGTGAAGTTATGAAATAGGAAGTGAATGTGTAAACTGAGTAAAACGCTGGAAACGGGTACTTTTGTTTAGAGACGTGATGAATTGATGATAAAGACCATGGGCTGACCATGGCAATATGTGAAAAATGTAACTGTGTGATTTTTTCGTATAAGACTATAGCTGGGCTATGACTTTGGTGTATTGTGAGTATATGTGAAAGGTCATAATTGAACTATGACATTGTGCAAAACGAAGTACCCGATTTCGTAAGACGTTCTCAAGATTTGATTAAATGTGGTAAGTGAAAGTGGATGAGGATTTAAAGGAATATTGTGCATGACGGGATGTGATAGTAAAATACATAATTGTGAATTGATACTAAAAGTTCAATAATTGATGTAAGAAATTAACATGGAAAAGTGAAACGATATGCAAGTTTATGCTATGACGAGCACTTATGTTTGCTTGGCATTTACATGATGTTATGTGCATAACCTGTGTGATTGAGTATATGACTATGGATTGAATGAGTGGAAGATGGGAATAGTTATGGCTATTGAATTATAGGCACTAAGTGTGCGATATTCTATAGTTTCTACTAATTTGTTGACACTAAGTGTGTGATGATGCTTTGTATGAGAAAGATGAATCTATATGGTTGATGACAGTGTGTATGACATAGATGCAAAATTATGAGAATAAATGATCATGATTGAATGAGTTAGAATAAGTAGAAATAATATGCTTGTATAAGAACTAAAAGAAATGGTATGAAAGTAAGTAATGGTTATGGATAAGATGATGTGAATCTAATGAAAAACAGAATTGGTATGATGATAGTATCCAGTTCTTATTGGTCATTGTTCTGCTTAATCTATAAGAAGATTATGTTACTTCTGTATAATTGACTTTAATATGGGATGAATGATAGCATGAATATGATGTGTGGAAAATGTGATAAGTGGATGGTTATATAAGCATGTTAAGTTGAGAAAAAGTTTTATGTTTTTCAGTTAAGTATTTTTGCATGACCTGGATATAAATAGTACTGAAATGTAAAATGATGGGTTATATGTTCAGATGATTAAAATCATATTAAAAAGAACTGTTCGACTAGTGATTTAAAGACAACCACTATTATGCCTGTGTTAAGAGTTTGATAATATCTTATGCTTGACAGAAAAACGTCATGTGCATCTTGACCTTAATAGTTAAAAGTGCCTAATGTTACAGAAAAAGATCTGAAGTTTAAAACTTTATCAATGGATTGAGATAATGAGAGATTTCGAGAAAAATTTTCGATTTATCCTTGAGGAAGCAATTATAGTTACAGATGCCTGAATGGAAAATTTTTATTTATGTAAGTATTGGTTACTTGATTGATCTTATTGATGATGGTCTAATTCTAGCAATATTAAATGTTAAAGCGAGGTTTTCTTTGCAAAATTGAGAAACTCAGAAATGCAACAGTGAATGGTAATCTAAATGAGGTCAGAGTGAGTTTACTTATGATATTGAATTCCAGGTTAGACATGATTCTTGTTGTTGTTGTTTCGAGATAAAATTTGCATATTGACGAATCCAGAACTTATGCAAAAGTCTTGGTGTGGGGCTCAGTAGTAACGCATCTATCCATCCAAGAATAATAAAATGCACAGTTATATGGGTGGATGTTTTGGTGATTGAGTATGTATCGCAATAATTATTGAGTTTATGTTTAGACGTCTATTTGTTAGCAAGTAAGCCAAAATCTAGTGTATTCAGGACTAATACGATTAGTAATGGAATGGGAGTAATGACGAGATAGAGTTACCATGAGTTTCATATCGGGAATGTCATAATCTCTGAAAAGGAAGATGTTATTTGGATTGTGGTTGATTGTTTAGCAAATATCCGTATGATCATTTTAGTTGTGCCGGGTTCTTATTCGATGGATTACTGAGAATATGTGTTCTAGAGAGAGCAATTTAGATTTTAATGATGCATTCTGGCACTACGTGCTAAAGTTTAAAGGTTATTGGAAAAGAGATATACGAGAGTAAATCAATTTATGGTTGTGGAAAGTAGTGAAAGTGTTTCATGAGAAATAGAAACTACTTCACCTGGTAAGATTTTCGGGGACGAAAATCCCTAAAAGAGGAGAATTGTAACAGCCCGAATTAGGGCCTAAACGGAACAGTGGTTTCGAAAACCAAAAATCTGAAATAGAAAAAGTTATTTCAATTAAGTTTTAAAGTTTATAATGTGATAGAATGATTGTGTGAAATTTTTGTTAAGAAATTTTATCGATTGGGTGTCCAATTTGATAATTGGGACTAAATTGCAATAGGTGAAAAATGTGAGTTCTAGAAGCCATGGTACTTATTTGAAATGGGTTTTTAAAGTGGGGGTCTTTAAATGGAAATTAGACCATTATATAAGATGGACAAAAATGGACATGGAAGGATAAAATACCAAAGGTTTTTAATGAAGGGCATTTTAGTCATTTGATAATTAAAAGAATTAAAAAGGGAAAATCAAGCCAAAATGTTGTCCATCTTCTTCATTTGGCTGAAACTCACTATGGACACCATGGCTATGGTTTTTCCAAGCTTTCAAGCTCAACAGTAAGTGCACCCAAGCCCCGTTTTTAATGGTCGTTACATTTTTGAGATCTCAGTAACATGGTTTAGCTATTTCTACCATTATTTTGAGCTAGGGTTTGAGTTCAAAAATTTACCAATGGATGACATGCATGTATTTTGATGTCTAATGGTAGAATATGAATGCTCGGTGTGTAATAAATGAGTTTTACTATGTGGTTTTTGATGAAAATGTTTAAAAAGGGGTAAATTGTAAAAGTAATAAAATGTGAAATAAAGCATGTTCTAGTGAGAATTGTGGATTGCTATAGTCATGAAAATGGTTCATCTAGACCTAAAGTGCATGAAAAGTGAGTGAAAATTACTTTATGAGCCTCGGGGCAAAAATGTGCTTAATTTCGAGGGTTTAAAATGTTGTATCCTAACTTACTGGATGTGACATTTTATTACTTTGAGACAAGAGGGTGTAACGCCCCTAACCCCAATCCGTCACCGGAATAGAGTTACGGAGCATTACCGGAGTTACCGATTTATTTATCAAATATTTTATTTCATCTAACATTTATATTTGAAACCAATTAAAATTAAACATATTGTCCCTCAAATGTATTTATTTTTTTCTCGACATGTTTTACTTGGATTTATTATTCGTCTGAACATACTTAATTTACTTGTATCAACGTGTCAAAGATAATCACATACTTACACATCATAATTAATATCATTTCTTTTCCACGTTCAAGTCTCGTATTTGAGTCATTCGGATCTTTGTAAATAAATTTGATCATCATTTTCGTTTATTCTATATTCTAATACATTCAATTAATGCTCTTAAACGAAATTACCATTTTACCCCTAAACTTTTAATTAATGACAATTTCATCCTTAGGCTCAAATAAATAAATTTCTTGCAATTTAATCCTTATTTCCAACCGTCATTCTCATACAAATTGATAACAACCCATGAATTCTATAAAATATCAGAATTTTCCATAATTTCAACACTTTTCAATTTAATCCTTAAAACATGTTTTTCCCCAATCTTGAACTAAATTATTAATTTCATTCAATTTGAAATTTTAAATAATAAAATAATCTATTTCATGCAAATTGGTCATTTCTAACATTTTTACAAAATTGCCCATAAAGTTATACTTTTATTCAATTTAGTCCCTGAGCCTAAAACATGCAAATTAGCCATGCTAGCTGAATATTCATACATATTTTCCTCCTCCTCCTCTCCATTCCACATCCTTAATTTATATAACATGCTATAAGTAACATTATCAATAATTTCACTATATATATTCAAAACTGTCCAATTGAGTTATTGTCACTAAATTATTTATATATTGAGCTACAGAACTCCAAATTAAGATCCGATAATTTTCTCTGAAACTAGACTCACATATCTTCTTACCATAAAATTTTCAGAATTTTTGGTTTAGCCAATTAGTACAGTTTATTCATTAAACTCTTCCCTATTTTGCTGTTTGACAGTTCTGACCATTCTTCGGTAAAATTTAATTATCTCTTTGTACAGAATTCAAATGATGTTCACGTTTGTTTCTTATAAAACTAGACTCATTGAAGAATCTAACCATATAAATTATGTCCCATAATTATTTTATACAATTTTTAATGATTTTTCCAAGTAAGAACAGAGGATCCCGAAATCATTCTGAACCAGTCTCACAAAAATCTAAATATCTCATAGTACAGAATTCATTTACTTAGTCTGTTTCTTTTATACGAAAATTGACTCATTAAGCTTTAATTCTATATCTCACTCAAATTCTAATTCAATTTCTACCATTTTTGGTGATTTTTCAAAGTTTACCTACTGTTGCTGTCCAAAACTGTTTTAGCAAGATATTAATTATTAAGTTTATAACACCCTTATTTCCTTTCTCTACACCATTTCCCATCACTTTCTCTTATTTTCTCTTCAGTAATATATCAAGAACATAGAACTATATATAAGAAAACTCTACATTAACATCATTTCCATGCTTTTTCAATAATATTAAACTTAAAAACATATTGAAATTTTGATGTACTTACCTTGTCCCATTGATTTCAATCTTTAACTTGATTTTCTCTCTCCTCCAGCTTCTATTTCTTGAATCCAACTTGATATTTTAACTCTCCATAGTCTCCTTAACATTTTTCTTCTTTGGTAGTTGTGGAAATTCTTTTGATTTCTAGGTGAAAATGGTGAATTTTTGGTGGAAGGACCAAATTGTAAAAAAATAAAAGTTTCTTTCTTCCTTTTTCTCTCCATACGTTGGGTGCATGGAAGGTGGATGGTATGTTCTCTCTTTCTTTTCTTTTTTTTTTTCTTTCCACATACATATATATATATATACACTTAATAAAATAATAAAATAATAAAATATCTTATTAAAATATTATATAAATAATAATTATCTAATTAAATAATTATAAATATCACCAACATCATCATTACTTTCTAGATTTCTCTCTCTTCCAATTGACCATTTTACCCTTTATGATCTTTTAAAATTCCATCCTTGAGTCATCACTTAATTTGGTAAAATTACAATTTAGTCCCTCATAATTCTTCACCTATTCAATTTAGTCCTAATTCATCAATTTTTCTTAGTTTCTAGATTATTCTACCCTTAAAATATTTTCACTATTGGTCCTTTAACTTTTCATATTCACTTTTTAACCCCTTAAATTTTGAGTATTTACTCTTGGGCAACAAAACTTTTATCACTTTTACAATTTAGTCCTTTCTTGAATTAATATGTCATAATATACTTCCCAATGACATAACTCAATTTTCCTCTCCTTGTCACTTTATTTCCTTATTTTACTATATCAAGAATACTATCTTACTGTAGAAATTTTCGGGGTGTTACAGAGGGTCTTAGCATCCAATTTGATTTATTCAAGTTTTTAATAAAAAGGATTGTATTTTAAAATCTTTTCAAATTTTTTACATTAAGACATTAATCAATCAATTAGGTACCAATTTTGGGCGTTACGAGGGTGCTAATCCTTCCTCGTGCGTAACCGACCCCCGAACCCATTTTGTCGAATTTCGTAAACCAAAATCTTTATTTTAGTAAATCAAAATGTTTTATTAAGATGATCAATCTCAAGGTGATCCGATCACTCCTCGAAAAAAAGTGGTGGCGACTTTATTTTCGTTTTTAAAAGTCAACTCCCATTTTTCAAAATAAAAATTGGTTTCGACATACTTTTTTGTCACTTATGTTTGAAATGTTATGTTTTAGTCACTTACAGTATCGTGTTATAACATTTTAGTCACTGAGCCGTTAATTGCTGTTAATGGTGTAATGGCAAGTTGACATGGCACGTTAAATCATTATTTCAAAAAAAAAAAATTTAGGTTAATTTATACAATCGGTCCCCATACTTTTTCTTTTGGAGCAATTTATTTTTGTTTCTTTTATGTTTTTCTTAACTTTCTTTTTTTTGTTCTTTATTCTCCATTCTCTTCTGCTTCTTCCTCTATTTTTCTCCCTTCTCCATTTCTTTTAACTAGTTTTTCTATATTTTTCATTTGTTAAAACTAGTCCCTATACTTTTATTTCTTTGAACAATTTAATTTTTTCGAGTGAAGCGAGCTTGTGGACTAGTTTAAACAAATAGAAAATATAAAAAAACTACATTAAAAGAAATGAAGAAGAGAGGAAACTAGAGGGAGAAGCAGAAGGGAATGGAAAATAGAAAAAGGAAAGTTAAAAGAACATAAAAGAAAAAAAATTAAATTGCTCAAAATGAAAAAATATAGGGATCAATTGTAGACTTTTCATTTGAAATGATGATTTAACATGCCACGTTAGCTTACCGTTATACCATTAATGGCAATTAACAACTCAGTGACTAAAATGTAACATTTCAAACATAAGTGACTAAAATGTTACCTGAGGCAAACAAAAGTGACTATTTTAATAGTTTACCCTAAAATAAAAGGAAAAGCCACGTGGTGGACAATGACTTTATCCGTTGTCCATCATTAGGTAAATTACCTTATTTGGTCACTCAATTTTTTAGGGCACTTTCATTTTAGCCACTGAAAAAGAACTCTTTATAATTTCATCACTCAACTTTTAAAATGTTTTCATTTTAGTCATTCAATTGTTAAATCTTTAATGGTGGTTGACTGTACACGCCAAATTATGTCCGCGTCATATTTATTATTTTCTTTATTTTTGCTCAGCAAAATAAAAAGGTAAGTGATACAAATTAATGTCAAACCAAACCTAAAACCCAACCGCATATACACACCATGGACACTCACTCCCTAACAAAACAACAAGCATCACCACACAAACCACTTATCAAATGAACGAGTCAACACCATCAAAACATAACAAAACAAGGCCTTACTAAACTCTTACAACACTCCAAACAAATCAACAGCAACAACGAATTTCCAAAAGGTGGTAAGCAGAATAATCAACTCCCATACATGAACCCTGTGTACTTTTTTTCACTTTAATCTTTTTTTTTTACCTAGATCAAGACTTAAAATATAATAATTTTCAGCTGCCAAAATGAAAGTGACTTAGAATTTGGGTGACCAAAATAAAAGTGCAAACATGATGTAGACATAATTTGGTGTGTACATGATAAAAGTCAAAAGTAACATATTTTAACCTTAAACTTAGCACATTTTTTGGTGATTATGTGACATTAATTGTGAATTATGTACTTCTAATATTTTATATTCATATTTTGATGCTTAATAGGGTGTTTGGGGGCAATAGAAGTAAAAAAAAGGTAGAAATTAGAACTTTGGAGCATTCCAAAAGTTGTGCACATGCAGTAGACTTTCACACAGACAATCCACATGGCAGTGTAGATTCACACGGCTGTGTGTCCCGAGTGTCTCGATCTCGGGAACTGTGTGGTCTGAAGGTTGCAGGTTGCGATTTTTTAGTTTTTTAGCACTTTAAGAGGATATAAATAAGGAAATAAGAAGGGAAGAAGGTAGCCACCAAGGGAAAGCACAAAATTATCTTGAAAACACCATTGAAGCTAATTTCCAAGCAATTTTCCACCAAGATTCAAGAGTCCAAGTTGATTTTGATGGGAGTTATCATGGATTTCTTTTATTCTAGTGGTTATATTGTATTTTTGGTGTCCACTCTTGCCATTATGAACTAAATCTCTTAATACCTTAGGGAGATGAACTCTAGGATGAATTCTATTGATTGATATCTATCTTTATGCAATAAAATCTTAGTCTCTTTGTTTTCAATTATGAGTGTTTTATTATTTTTGTGTTAATAATTCTAGAGTGTCAATTCATGTTTGATGTGCATAAGTATGAGGTTGAATAGACCCTCTTTGTGATTAGATCTTGCATAATTGAATGGAGTTACATGCATTCCTAGAAATAGGATGACATAAATCTACCAGATTAGAGTAAAGCCTAATAAGGGGATCCAGAGCGAACTAAAACAATAATGAGGTTTTAATTAGAAAGAAATTTCAATTAATTAACCTGGAATTAGTTGTTCTTTTGCTTGAAAGAGATATTAGCATAAATTAGGGATTTCTACGAATCAAAGAACTAAAAAAATAAATTGCATAAATTAGATTGAGAATTATAGATGAAATCTAGGTGGATTCTTACCTAGGTATTGCTTTTCACTTGGTTAATACTTGATTGTTTTTGTGTTTCATTCTTTTGTGCATTCATTAGTTAACTTAAATAGTTTAATTTAATTTCAATCAATCCTTAGAATTATTGAGTTAAATAATAGAAATGTAATAATTACTAGTAATTATAATCCTCGAAGGAACGATATATATGCTCACCATAGCTATAGTATTAATTTATAGTTCACTTGCCTTGGTCAATTTATTAATTAGTTTAGTGGACATCAGTACAGTTAGCCACTGTTGAGAATTTAATACTTGTGTGACTAAAATGAAAGCTCCCTAAAAGTTGTGTGATGAAATTGCAAGAATTTTTTTGGATGACTAAAATGAAAGCACCCTAAAAGTTGGTGACCAACTAGGTAGTTTACCCATCTTTGATTTCAAATTCTCGCCTTCCAATACTGTACTAGCAAAGGGAGCACATCAAGGTTTTCAAAATCATATTGGTGGTTCAATTGATTAGATCACTATTTTTTTTTTTATTTTACCAGCCCGATTGGTTTATCCAGTTAGAGAAATTTCAAAAACCATAAAAATTAAAAAAACTATGTAAAAAATCGATTAAGCAAGTTTAACCATTAGTTTAAACCAATTATTTTAGTTTGGTTCAACCGTCGGTTCAACCAATTGAGTTCGTACTGATTCGTGAGTCAACCGATCTAATCCCATATTATGGACCAACAACCCGATTTTAAAGAAATTAGAGGTGCCTAAAGGTCAAGCTAGGACGACAATGACCTTATTTTAAAGAAAATTTAAAGCCTCTCACCTAGCTTAAATAGTTTGATTTACAATTTAAAAATAATAAAATATTAAAAATATTTTTATATCAAATTTTATATACTTTTATAATTAAAATTTAAAATTATTTAATTTAAATATGGGTCTATTTGAGGATAAAATTTGTTACCCAACCTGTCTCAAGTTAGTCGGAGCCTAACAAGCCAAACGGACTTGTATTTTTAAATATATATTTCTTTTACATCAATATATATTGTTTATTTATTATATTATATTATATTTATATATATATATATATATATAAAGCATGAATTTAGAGAAATTTTTTATCTAACTGAAATATGTATTATATTTCTTAATTTCCATTTAAATTATTATTATAATATTGAGCTGTAATAGGCCCAATTTACCCGGGCCTTAAACACACTAAACAGATAAAAAATTAACAGTCCAAGTAATATTACAAGCCTAATTCACAAATCCAAAGCCCAAACTAAAACAAACCCTAACCAAGCCCACAACATTAAAATTTTTCAGAAACCTAACCCTAATGCTGTTGCCGCCTCCACCTCTCCATTTTAGCGTCTACCACGCCACCACCCAGCTGGCCTACGGCCTTCGTACTTGCAAAACAAATAGTACGAAGAAACAGTAGAATAAGACAATGTATTTCGGCTATTAAAGCCCCAAAAAAAGAGTTGTAAATTTTTTTACGGAGAAAATAAAATACACAAAAGAAACAAAGTTTTTTCTACAGAAACTATACAAGGTGATTCATGCATTAACATTTTTTTTATTTTTGTTTTTTAATAAAAAATAGCAAAAAAAAACGTTTACCTAGCATTTCATTTGAGGCCGCCGTTGGGATCGCCATCAATTCGCAAGGCCATCGAATCCTTTCGGGTTCCGTCAAAGGCCACGTCGGCGAACGATGGAATCCAATAGGTTCTTTTTCTTTTAGGGAGTTTTGGGTTTCATTTTAAAGGCTTAGGGGTTCTAAATCAGTTTTTACATAAAAAAAAGGGGGTCAAAAGTTGGTTGGGGCAATTTGAGAGAAGGGGGAAAGTTTTTTCAGATTTTTTTTTTTAGAAGGTTGGAGTGATTTTTTTTGTAAAAAAAATTGATTTATATAGGGGCATGAAACGGCGCCGTTTTGGGTCAGTGTACATAGACACTAAAATGACGTCGTTTTGAGTTGGACCAGGCCAGACCGACCCGACCTGAACCACCTAGGATCTGGGTGTTTTTGGACAAACAGGCTATTTGCGCCCTCAGTCCTTCCGTTTTTGAGGCTAGTTCCAATGTGGTCCTATCCCTATTTTCTTTATATTTGATTTTCTCCACAAACTTTCATTTTTATTTCAATTTAGTCCTTAAACCCTTTAATAGGCGAATGCCTAAAACGGGGTCGCTTTGAGGACAAGGAAAAATTTCTCTTTAGTCCTCTCTCATCTTCGCGTATCTTATTTTAGTCCCTAATTCTATTTTAATTATTTATTTATTTACAAATTACCCTTTTAATTTTGTTTTAATTTCAAATAAGTCATTTATTAAATTTCAACCTTTTTTCATAGTTTTTTTTATCTGTTTCTTTATTGTTCTTTTTTAAAATACTTAAATTCAGTATTATTTATATCTAGCCTATTTATTTATTATTTCATTGTCCTTCTACCTCTTAAATATCTAATTTTAATGTTATTCGTATTTTTTCTATTTATTTATTCATTCATTTATTTGTTTGTTTATTCACCCATTTATTTATTATTTGCATTTATATATTAAAATAAGATTTCTACGTTTTTCTATTCGCATATTTGTATTCATTTATTATTATTATTATTATTATTATCATTATTATATTTCTTATCTCGTTTTACGATTTTATCATCCTTTTATACCTAAAATATTTAAATTTTAAATATGTATACTTACTTTATTTATCTATTATTCTATTACTTTTAAATATTTAAGTTGGGCATTATTTTTATATATTTATTTTCTTATATTTTTACCCTTTTTTAAATATTTAAATTTAATGTTAATTATTATTTATTGCATCTATTTATTTGTTATTCTTTTATTTTTTTTAAAGGGATTGGATACTATTTGTATTTAATTTTCATCGAACACATTTCATCTTCATTTTTATTGTTGAATTACTTTATTGTTGTTAGTGCTTTAAATTAGTATTTCTATTATTGCTATATTCATATCATTATTGCCATAGGATTTATATATTTACTTGTTATTTGTCATTTCAATATAAATGTCTTATCTATATATCTACACCACATTACGTCATTATCATAATACGTTATATTTAAACATATTTTCCGTTTTCATATTACGCCCAAACTTTATAACCACCCGTCGTTTAAATATTACGTTCATTATTATTCGAAAAATAAATTTTAAAAATAGGCAATGTTCGTATTTGGAAACTAGAGAAAGTCGTACCTTAATTTACGGGGTTTCGATTTTCTCGTTGACCCCTAAATAACCGAATATCATTTTACTTTTTTTTTAAATATATGCGATTCGATCAAATAATAAAATAAAAAGAAAGCTTATTTTCGGGGATTTAAGGTGTCGTATCCTAACATACAGGGTACGGCCTTTTATTTACTTCGAGATAAGAAGTCCATTTACATGTTTTTATTAATTCAAGAAATTTTATTAGAAAATGCATAATACAAAAAAAGGATCATATTTTAAATTCTTTTTCAGGTTTTCGACTTTCGACACCAAGACATTAATTAATCAATTAGGTAATAATTTTGGGCATATCGAGGGTGCTAATCCTTCCTCATGTGTAACCGACTCCCGAACCTATTTTTTGGATTTTGTAGACAAAAAACTATCGTTTTAGTAAATTTAAACTTTTATTAAAATGATTAAATTATGAGGTGATCCGATCACACCTAAATAAAAAGGATCGATGGCGACTCCATTTTCGTTTTAAATAAAAGTCGACCCCGATCTTTCAAAAAATGGTTTCGACATTAAGGTTATATTTTTTAAAAATTTATCAAAATATTTGGTCATAATAAGATTATTATTATTAAAAAACTAATTATTAACCATATATATTTATATTATTAATGTTAAGCTATCATTTTTATTTTTTGGTTTATACAAAAGCTGTCGAAACCATTTTTATTTTGGAAAACGGGGTCGACTTTAAAAACGAGAATGTAATTGCCATCAATATTTTTTTAAAGGTGTAATCGGATCGCCTTGAAATTGATCATTTGAATAAAACATTTTGATTTATTAAAACAATGATTTTGGTCAACGAAATTCGAGAGAACGGGTTAGGGAGCCGATTACGCACGAGGAAGGATTAACACCCTCGTAACGCCCAAAATTGGTACCTAATTGATTAATTAATGTCTTAAGGTTGAAAATTTGAAAAGATTTTAAAATACGATTGTTGTAGGCCAATTCTGGCCCGAGTACAGAACCCGTTACAAGCCAACCCTCAAGCTTCATTACACCAACCCCTAACAAAAAATTAAACCCTTTACAATCAAACCCATTTACATTATTAACCCCAAAACCCGGAGCCCATTTACCAAACCCAACAGCAACACCTAAAACTAAGCCCAACAAACCCGGAGCCCGTTACCCAAGTCAGAAACAAGCCAAACCCTAAAAATTTCCTAAACCTAGCAGCTGCCGACGTGGTCCTCTGACTGCCCACTTGCGTTGCTCCCACCGCCATTGCTCAGCACCGCCACAATACCTGTAAGCATTAAAACAAGACAAGACAGAAAGTAGAAAAACAGAAGCAACTTGTAGAATATGAAGGCTATAAAAGCCGAATGCTATTGATGTAAAAGCACCTTTTTTTATCAATACATAAGCTTTTAAACACGAAAACAGTTCCAAAGGATACAAAAACGTTAGAGCAGAGATAGAAACACAAGCACAATCGGAGAAACACCGAGATCAAAAAATCAAAAACCCAAGGTGATATTCTAGGGTTTTTTAGAATCTGTTTTTTCTTCTTTCCCTTTTTACCAGCATATACATACATACAAATATAAATAATAATAATAATAAAATAGGAAAAATCTCACCTTTTCGAAGTTCCGGCCACCATGGACGGTGGCCGGAGATGGTGGCCGACGACTGACCGGTGACCGGTCCGGTGACCGGACCCTCACTGGGATCCCTCCCCTCTCCCTCCTCTCTCCTTCCCTTCTCTCTTTTTCCCCTTTTTTTTTCCTTTCCCCCGTGCAAATGATCCAAAAACAAAATTTTAACTTTTATACTTAAATTCGACCCGACCCGATATCTGACCTGAACCGGGACGATCCGCGTGTTTTTGAGAACGGAAGGGCAATTTGTGCAATTGGCCCTTCCGTTTTTTTTATGCTTCGCAATCGCGTTCCTTTTAAATTAAAATTGGGCCCTGAAAGTTATACGCGTTTTCAATCTGGCCCCGATTTAAAACGCTGCGTTCGAACGGAAGGGAAATTATCCGTTTTAGTCCTTGCAAGTTCTACGCGCGTTCAGATTCGTCCCTCCCAGCCTTACTGTCATTTTAAATTTGCCCTGGGATTTCGTTCTTAATTCGATTTGGTCCCCTCCGTTTTATCATCACTTTATATTATTAAATTAATCACTTATAACATTATAACATTATCATGGTTACTATTATTATTTATAAATATTACCATTATCATGATTATTAGCCTTAGTATATACGCATATTTATATACATTTACCTTTCTATACACGGTATTATTTACATTCACTATTATATTTGTTTTTCCATCTATTATTTTGATATATTATTATATTATCCTTAGTGTCTTATATATATTTTTATTATTGTATTTGTTATTTATTTTTATATTATACTTAGCGTTTTATATATATATATATATATATATATATATTATTATGTTTGTTTTTTACTTACTGTTCATTGCTTATTTTATTTTATTATTTACTATTATTAATTACTTTTACCATCATTATTAGTACTTGTATATATATTCTTATTATATGTAGGCGTGTATATTTTTTTTAATACTATTATTATACTTATATGTATATATTTTCACTTAATGTTATCAACGGTTATTGTTATTTCTAATATGTATATATATTTTATATTACGTATATATATATATTTTAATGTTATAATTCTGTATTATTTTATACTATCTTATGTATATTTTTTACTACTATGTACGTATGTTTTTATATTACACACACTTATTTCCAATATTATATCTATACATATTATATCTATATACTATGTATGCATCACATTTCTATATATTTGTATTTTTCATTTTTTTTATCACATACTTTTTATATTATATCATATAAATATTCTAATATCATTATGCGTACATTCTTATATACCACGCATGCATATCTTTAATATTATATCACTCATATCTTTCTATTATCTCATGCATATATTTTGTTCTAACTACATTATACATGTTTTTACGTTATATTGCGTATATTTTTTTACCATGTAAATACTCTTTTAAATACACTCCTTTTTTTATATTTCCTTTTTACTGCAAATATCATCACTATTATCATTTTAATATGCTAACATTATGTTTTAATACCTTTTCAATTGCATCACCGTTTTAAAAATTTTTATATTTCACATAATCAAAAATGTTTTAAAAAGAAAACGAGGCAATATTTTTGTGTTTAGAGATTCGGGAAATAGTGCCCTAACATACTGGGTTGCGATTTCTCATCCGTCTAAATACCTAAAATACCCTCCTAAATTTTGCAACTCGCGAAATAACTTTAGTTTCGAGGAATTTAAGAACTTCGTGTCCAATCGTGCTGGATGTGATGTTCGTATTCTTCTGAAGCGAAGGAATCTCGATTTTTCAACCCAAATCATCCCAATTTTATTCAAAATGTTCCAAAAACGAGGCAATATTTTTTGTGTTTAGAGATCCGGGAAATAGTACCCTAACGTGCTAGGCTGCAATCTCTCGATTTCCTAAATACCGAAAATACCCTTCTAAAAATGAATTTTTTTGCAACTCGCGAGATAACTTTAGTTTCGAAGAATTTAAGAACCTCGTGTCCAATCGTGCTGGATGTGATGTTCGTATTCTACCGAAGCAAAGGAATCACGATTCTTCAAAATTATCCCAATTTCAAAAAAGAATCCTATTTTTAAAATCTTTCCAAATTTCGACTCACGTATATATTATAACTGCATGCTTTTTTTCTTGCACCGTAAATACTATTACTGTTATCATTTTTAACATCATGTTTTAATATTTCTATTAATCGCACTATCATCCCAAAAATATATTATTTCATTAAATCCAAAAAAAAAGACTTTAAAACGAGGTAATTTTTTTTTTGTGTTTAGGGATTTGGGAAATAGTGCCCTAACATGCTGGGTTGCGATTTCCCATTTGTTTAAACACCCAAAATATCCTCCTAAAATGAATTTTACAACTCGCGAGATAACTTTAGTTTCGAAAAGTTTAAGAACATCGTGTCCAATCGTGCTGGATGTGATGTTCGAATGCTTTCGGAGTAATGAAATCTCAGTTTTTTAACTCAAATTATTCCAAGATTTAAAAAGGGATCCTATTTTCAAATCTTTCCAAATCTCGACTTAAAGATAGAAAATTGCTCAATTCGGTACCAATTTTGGGCGTTGCGGGGGTGCTAATCCTTCCCCGTGCGTAACCGACTCCCGAACCTTATTCTTGATTTTTCGTAGACCAAAACATTTTATAAGGTGACCCAATCACACCTAAAAAGGTTGGTGGCGACTCCAATTTTCATTTTTAAATAAGTTGACATCCGTTTTCAAAAAAATGGTTTCGACAACGATCCTTTTTATGTTAAAAAAATGCTTGAATAAATCAAAATGGATATTAAGACCCTCTTGTCCCGAAGTGATAAAACGTCACATCTAGTACGCTAGGACATGACCTTTTAAGCCCACGAGAATAATCTTTTTATTTGAAACCCATGTGTTTTAAAAAGGGGTATTCGGTTATTTAGGCTCAATGAGAAAAATCGAAACCCAGTAAGTCAGGGACGATTGTCTCGAAGTTTCCAAATACAGAATATTACCTTATTTTGAAAACTTTTGAATAATAATATCAAATGTTTTGCTTAAACGAGGTGTATTTTTTATTTTGAAATAATGATATGCGAATGAAATTGCCATGCAAACAAGATCGAATATACTGATAAAACAATTAGTGATGATCACATAATATATATTATTTAAATAATAACATAATAATCAAAGACGAATGAATGACACGTGCAAAAATTTAGAGATAAATAATATAAAGCAAATTGAAATCAAACATAAAAAAATATTAAAAAATATCAAATAATTTCAAAATAAATAATGTAAAAGAAAATCTGAAAATCAATAAGATACCAAAATGATTTAAAAAATGATGTATGACAAAATTTAAAATAAATGATATATGCAAGTTTAAAATAAACAATATATAAAAAAAACTCCAAAATAAATAATATACGAAATAATTCACAATAAGAAAATTTAAAATAAATATCATAGCGAACAATTTAAAATGAATAATATATAAGATAGTTTAAAATAATAATATAGAAAGAAAACTTAATCATAACAATACAAAAATAATAAAACAAAAATAAAACAATCATTATAAAAAACATTTAAAATAAGTAGTACAAAAATAATAAAACCAAATAGTTTGAAAGAAATGCTACATAAAAACTTGAAACAAATAAATAAAAATAAGAATTTGCAAAAAAAAGATGAAAATAAAATAAATCTATATATATATATATATATATAAATGATAAGTAAATAAACCAATGAATAAATATTAAATTAATCAATTTAAAAGTGTAAAAATAATCATAGTATAATAATAATAATAATAATAATAATAATAATAATAATAATAATAATAATAACTAGTAACTATAATAACAATAATAGTAATAATAATAATGTTTTAAAAAACTAATTTTAATAATAAATAAAAAATAACTTAAAGAGGACTACAATGAAATTTAAACAAGATTCAAGGGGTGAAATCGGAAATAAAAACCCCAAAAGGATTAAATTAAAACCTAAATAAAATTAAAAGGGAAAAATCAGAAATAAAAAATAAAAAGGGTTAAATTAAACACGTGCATAAGGAAGGGGACTAAAACAGCAAATATTCCCCCTTAAAATGGCGCTATTCAAATGTGGATCAAAATGGGAAAACAACAAAAATGATGGGGTAAATTTAAAAGGAAAAAAAGGACTTAATTGCCAAGCGCTACAAAAGAAGAAGGATTGGTCGCATAAATAACCCCTCTCTCTCTCCCTTCCAAGTATCCGGCAGTGACTCCGGTGCCGGACTTCCGCGTCGGCTGCCGGTCACCGAGGACGGCTCTGCCGAAGATAAAAGAGTGCCTTTTTTTAAGATCTTGACCCCCTGAGCCCAAATCCGGCCTCGAAAATCCCAAAAAAGCCCTCTAAAGAGAAAAAAACGAAGGGATGCCTCGATTCTCCTCTCTGATCACGAGTAAAGGTAAAGGCTTTATACGTTTTTTGATGTATTTCTGTACGTATATGTGATAAGTATGCGGAGTAGAAGAAATAATACCTACAACTATCTTACTTTCGATCTTTTTGTTTTGTATTTTGCTTTGTGTTTTCTGTATTCGAAATCTACTGTTTTTGTATTGATCTCTTGTGTATTCGTAAAAAAAAGAAAGGGGTCCCCCTTGCATTTCATTCATTTTCGGGCTTTATAGCCAAATAAAATAAAAAGGAAAATCCAGGCTGCGCTTTTTCGCAGGTGGACGTACGACGGTGATGGGGGCGCGATTCGCGCGCTGATGGCGGCGTGATGTCCAGCGGTGAAGGAGGCTACAGTGGGTAGCGGCGCAAGCTTTCTGGTGTTTAGGGTTTCTGCTAAAATTTGTTAAAGAGATGGACCTATCGGGCTTGTTTTGATTTGGGTTAGGGTTTGGTTAATTTGGGCTATAGGTTTTGTATTGGGCTTGGGGTTAGGTTTATTTTATTGGGCTAGTTGGGCCATTGTATTATGAACATTATGGACCTTATTGATTTTTGTTTATTTATTATACATATTTTTTTTGGGTTTTTTGGTTGTTGAAGAGCCCAGGTAAAAATGGGCCTTTACAAAAACTACTTATAACTATAGCCCTTTTCACTCTTAAATCAAATAAAGAGACAAGTTTAAGTGTGTTTGGACCCAAGTCTTCTTTGTTGTTGCAATAGTAACAATGTCAACTAAGCTAAACCTCAATTGGTAATTTTTTTATTTTATATATTATAAAGATAGTGCTTACTATTAAGTTTATTGTAATTCTCAATAAATTAATTTACATAATTTTATAATAATTAAAACTAATATTTCTCATATCTTGTCTTAAATAGAGCAGTGATTAAAATTCTTATTAGACACATATTTGGCACAAGTTCAAATTGTGTCATTCTCATCTCCTATCTCTAATACTGTATTCAAAAAAACTAATATCTCTTATTATTAAATACTTCTTATTTTCACAAACTGACATATTTTGACTAAAACTTGTCACCATTTAAAAAAATATATATATGTTCTTCCTTCTTAGTTTTTTTTTTTTTTACATAATCATCTTGGTCATTTCACTCACTATCCTAACATAATGTTTAACCTTATTCAATGAGCAGATTTTTGAATACGACAAATTAAATGAACCGCCATCTTATTGAATCCCATACAGAAAAATTACACAAAACAATAGAGTTAGTAACCTACATTTATATATTTATTTTAAGATGTCAAATTTCTTAATTTACTTTTAAGATTGAAAATGTTTTGCCCTTCTTGATATTTTTGGGCCCTAGGCTGAATAATAAATTAGGGTTTTGAGTTCTTTAAAAGTTGGTAAAAAAAATTTTAAATCCCTTAAAAACTCAAAAAAAAAAAAATTGACCCCTTTCAGCCTTGGGTCCTAGGCGGTCGTATTTCTAGACAAACTTCAGGGCCGGGCCTCGAAAAGATATGACCAATGCTTGAGATTTGGTTTCCATGGATTGTTACTGATGTTTCTCTTGGTTTTTAAGTCTTGAGAGAATTACGACAATAATAGAAAGTGAGAAAGGATTGTATGAACAAGGGATATTATTCATTTTCAATAATTTGATGCCACATCAGCAATTTTATCCTGAATTTTAGGATTTTCATTTTCATTTGATTTATTTTAGGATGAAAATGTTGATGGAGTATTAACCTATTACAAAAAGGGATACAGATGATATGGGGTCCATGTTTCATATAATCCTTTCTCAAATGAAAAGTTGTGGTGTTCCAAATTTTGGTGGTTTTTTTATGATAAGGGGGGAATTCTTTTTCCCATATTTATACTTTGCTGGTGATGCTTTTAGCAATTTATTTGCTCAATAATATGTTAAAGGTTTTTGTTTTTGTTTTTGTTTTCAAAGGCTGTAACTTTTTAGAGTATTCTCCTTTATGGCGTCTTGCACTTTTATTAATAAAATTTTCTTTAATGAGAAAAAAAAAAAAACCAACTCTAACATGGTAATACATTACAAAATGGAAATCTCAAGTATAGGACTCCATTTATTATTTGTAACATTAATTGAATACTAAAATTGGGCTTTTACTTGTCGATATCGGTATGCATTTAATTGGAAACCGGTGGTGAAAGAGAAGCATAGGCGTGGAGCAGTTCGCCGCTGTCGATGTGCTTTGCTGGGTCAGAAATGGCATAAAGGAAGAAGTCCATGAAATCGAATTCCTTGAAAAGCTGAGGATGTTGGTCATCTATAAGTTCTTTGGGTGCCTTGATTATAGTACCTTCATTTGGAATAACAAAGGCTGCTATAGAATATCGATCTTTGTCTCCGCTCATCATCACTCTGTGATTCACTGGTTTCAATCTTCCATTACTCCATGCCTTCAATTTCCAAAATCAACATCAATTCATATTTTCTGATAATTATTCACTTTTAACATCAATAATCTAATCTCATTATATATTTTTTTATCATGAGCAAAGTAAAAGAGTTATTCAAAATTTTGAACTGAGATCTTATGCCAACATCAGTAAGTAATTTATGGTAATTATTTCACATTAAAAATTGAGAAGCTAAAAGAAGGGTTGTCGAAGGTTTGTCGAAGGTTTGAATCCAAGACTTAATTGAACATGGAATTCAAAGATAGTACCCCAAGAGACAAGGCCTACCCTCACCCCCCCCCCCCCCCGAAAAAAAAGAAGATAAAATTTCACTTAACTTGATTTTGACTCTTATTGTTCTATTCACATAGAACATTTATGTTAAGTTTTAAATAAATCCAAAGGCGAACATTAATCAAATATAAAAAAAGTACCTTGAGAGGATCTCCAACAATGAAAACAAAGGAAGAAGGAGATAAATTAGTCAACTTGATCCATTGGCCATCATTGACCTCAATTTCTAGTCCTGAAATTTTGTCCTCACAAATGAGTGTGCTAACTGGTTTATCAGTATGAGCAAAGAATCCTCTCTCATACTCCCCAGGTGGAGGGGCCAGGTATTTCATCATCCGCACCAGCGTTTTGTAGTTCATTTTCAGGGAATCTTCCCGTAATCCGAAACTATCAATTAGCATTAACCAAATTAACTTATTCAACTCCTCCATTTGCGTTGTTAGGGTATGTATAGTGTCACTGAAAACATAATATCAAAATAAAAAGTCAATAATTCCAACTCATTTGAATCAAAATTGATCTGAAATCAACACAACCTGCAAAATTAGAAAGGTAAAAGAATTTTTCTTACGTAAAGCGTGGGTGACCATTAGGCCACATAAGTTGAGCAAAGCTTTTAACAGAGTCATAGTTGGAGGCATCTCCGACTCCGAAGCCTTCATACAACATAGAAACCTGCTCGCATGGTCCAACCCAACCATGGCAAGGCAAGGGACTAGTGTTCTTCTGTTTCCTCTCCACTGGGACCTCAACTAGTTCTTTCAGCAATTCAAATGCATCCTCTCGGATTTTTGTTGATATCTTTTTGTACACCACATCAAAACAACCGAAAGTCTCACAAGCCTCTCGAACCCTCTTGGACAAACGGTTCCACCCTTCAGTTCCTCGCTTCAGATCCGATGAACAGAACTCAATGGTTGGGAACTCAATTTCAGCATCAACAGCCATGTTCTTAACTTTCTTTTATGCTCTAAGGAAATGTTTTCTTAAACTAAATCAGCTTGTAAACTAAATTGGTTTCTCTTTGTGTAGGGATTTATGTCTATTTATAGTGGTTTTTGGGGCGGGGCGTAGTGAAACATCTCTTTTAAATTCCCAATTTTTTGATTCGCTTATCCAGGCAAATCCCAGGAGGCGCCACCGGTCAAAAAAGACTGCATATGCTACTTACTATAAGACAAGGTTGAATTTTAATTTCATCAATTAAAAAATATTTATCTAATATTTTTAATCTATGTTTTGATTTTTTTTTTTTCACATCTTAATTTTCTTGTTGTTAGATACTATACTAAACACATGAATACATTGATCGAGAAGAAGATGAGTTTACAGAGTAATTTGATTATTATTCCTTATCTGTTTGAATCAATATATTGATGATGTTTATGTAATCACCTAATTCTGCCCGGGCCCTTTGGAAGCCCGTATAAAACCAAAATAAATTAAATTGTTTTTTTAATAGTCCTTTACAGCCAAATATTACAAACCCAATTAGCCCCTAGCCCAAATAAACTAAATTTCTAAACCCTAGCAGAAGTATGCCAGCGCCGCAAGCCACCATCACTGCTCCAGGCGTGCCACCAGCGCACGGATTGCGCCCTCAATCGCTGCAGTCAAGCCTCCATCGGCGTGAATCGCGCCTGGATTGTTACCATTGACCTGCAAACAAGGAAAGAAGAACAGCAAATAAGCAGTAAAATTTGTTTCTTCTTTTATTTTTCTTTGGGTATAAAACCCGATCAAACAGATTGTAATGGGGACACGGTGAAATATACAAGAAATAGAGGAATAAACAGACATTCTTTTTAAGGTTACATTCGTTTTTGATTTCGAATTTTCAAACTTTATTTTATTTTTTATTGTTCTTTACCATTGACTGTCGAATCCAATAAAAATAAAAACGATTTCAAAGTTCTCTTCGGATTTGTTTTCTCTTTGCATCTCCATCTCATTTTTTTCCTCCATTGGTATACGAAAGTAAAGAAAGGGAAAACGGGACTTACCGGGATCGTTTTTGGGTCGTGACATCGGAGCCTCGTCTCCTTCGCCGGATTCGAAGCCTGCATAGATCTAAAGCTCCGTTTTTCTGTGCATTTTCGGGATTGAAGAGTTAGGCCCTCTCGCACGGTTAAAAGCGGCACCAAAATAAGCCTTCGTTGCTCACCACCGGTCACCGTTTCTATGGTGTTGCGGCTGTTGAGGGATGGGTTCCTTGGGTCAGTAGAACAGGGGATTTAAAAGGGGGGTTAAGTTTTGGAATTTTATTGATTGGAAAAGAGTTGGTTTTGAATGGTTTTGCAGCAGAAAACAAAAGGGATTTTAAGAAAGAAAGAAAACAGGGCCGTGTAAATGTGCTGCATTTTGGGATGGGGATATTTCCATTTTTAATCCCTGATTACTTGTGTGCGTTCTAATTTGGCCCATTCTTTTAAACTATTTTCAAACTCGCCCCAAGGATTGCGTTTTCTACTCAATTTGGCCCTTTTTTTTAATTTTAATCCTCTTTCTTATTTATTTTTAATTTCATTAGTTTTTTTTTATTTAAAAATGTTTTTATAAAAACTGTTTTTATATTTTTTTATTTTATCAATCATGTCTTAATATATTACTCATTTATTCTTAACCTTTTTTATATATGTATAAAATTACTTTTACTATTGTTATATTATTATTTTCATATATTTTATATTATGTCATATTATTTCTAAAATTTAATTATTCATGTTATTTTGAATTTATATCATTATTTAATATCATATATTGTTTTAAAATTTCCGTTATTGTTAAAAATTACATATTATTTTTATGTATTATTATTACATATCATGCATTATTTTTATTTTGTATTATATTATATTTTTAACATATATTATTTTGTATTATTAAATGTTATATTATATTATATATTTTATGCTTTATTTGTATTTTATTATATTATATACAATTTTAAAATTTATAAATTATTCTTAAATATTATGACTATATATGTTATTACTTAGATATTTAAACTTCATTTTATTATCTATATTAGTACCTTATATTTCATATCATATATTCTATTATTTTATATTTTAATACATATATATTCATAATTTATATTATTATGTAATTTGTAAATTTGTAAATTATAAATTAAATATTATGTTTTGTTAAATATTTAGTATGCATATTATGTTCTAAATTTATTACAAAATTTTGTTTCTATTAAATATAATATTATGTTTATAAATATATGTTATAATTATATAGTAAATTTTATTAATTGATTATACTAGTTTTTTATTTCTCCTTTATTATTTATGTGTTTTTAAATTTTCTTTAATACTTTATTTATCATCAATTGAATCTTTTTTTTATCCTCATTCTTATGTATATTCATGATTTGTTAATTCATTTTGTATTTACTTAGTATTATTTTAGTATATTGATTTATATTTGTAAATTATCTTTATGCCATCTATTGTTTTATTTATTTGTGCATATATTGAAGATCTATGTTATCATTTTAGGTTATACTTATGAAATAATGTTGTATATACCATATAATGTATGTTTTATATTTATTATTTTATGATCAACTGTAATATGCAAATATGTATGTTGTATTTTATTATCTGCTATGAAATATTAGTGTGAATTATATAGTTTAATTTTGATATTTTGAAATGTGATATCTTAATTGCATCATATTAAAATAAAGTATAAACAAAAATGTTTTAAAACAAAGGCAATGTTTTTGCATTTAGGTATTCGGGAAATAGTGCCCTAACATGCTGGGTTGCAATTTCTTGTTTGTCTAAATGTCTAAAATACCCTTCTAAATGATTTTATTAATTACGAGACGATTTTAGTTACAAAAGTTTTAAAATATCATGTCCTATCATGCTGGATGTGATATTCATATTCTTTTGAACGAAGAAATCTCGGTTTTAAACTCGAACCATTCTAATTTCAAAAGGGACCATATTTTCAAATATTTTTAAATTTTAGCATTAAAGACAGAAAATTATTCAATTTGGTATCGATTTTGGGCGTTACGAGGGTGCTAACCCTTCCTCGTACGTAACCGACTCCCGAACCCGTTTTCTTGATTTCGTAGACCAAAACAAATGATTTCAAACAAAAATGGTTTGAAAGTGGTTCAATCACACTTAAACTGATTGGTGGCGACTCCCAATTTTCATTTTTAAGTCGACCCCTTTTTTTCAAAACCTCCTAAAAAATGGTTTCGACAGCTTGGCGACTCCACTGGGGACGTTTGTGAGAGTCAAGCCAACAAATAATAACTATCTGTCTTAATGCTAAAAATTTGAAAGGATTTAAAAATAAGGATCCTTTTCTATGTGTTTGTTGCATATGTTCGTTATTTTATTTGCACACATGGCATTTGCATGACCGTTGGTCACACCTTTAAGTGGGAGTAAGAAACTAAGCTTTCGTGAGGTTTTCACCTCCGCATAAGTTAGTGGATTGCTTCCGGGAAACATCTGTACCTATAGGCTTCGTGAGATTTTCATCTCCGCATAGTCATAGGGAAATGAATCCCCCTAAACCGAACTCGGTCCATATGAGCCTATAATAGGTGAGGATCGAGGAATCTGCTGGTTTGGGTACCCTTTACTTTAGAGCCGAACTTCATATAATGAACTTTAGGTGCTTGCCCTAGGAAGTATGGTGATATCTTGTAGTACCTACCCTTATAAGTTGTTTGTGTATTATATTTGTTTTTTTATGATACTAACTCGTTTGTTTTCATTTTTGTTATCATTACATGTCATTCATCATTTAAAGGTGTCGATTCAAGGTTCGATTTCTGAATTAGAAAGTTTTATAATGGGGGACGAATATCTTGATAAAGTGGGGGACAACTCTTTTGTTTATGCTTGGTCAGAGAAAACCCAGCTAGAAAAGGGAGACAGCATTGTTGAGGGGTATGTATCAGAGTTATGGGATTTTACTCATATTAGTTCTACGCAGTGCGATTTTCAGGAGTTAAGGGGTATTTGGGCCCAGTTCGATGACGAAGCTAGGCAGCTTTTCTTTCAGACTTACGGGGACCTTCCTTATTTGCTTGATGTCAAGATAAATAAACGCCTTTTCCGAGCCATGGTACAATTCTGGAACCCTGCTTATAGTTGTTTTACATTTGGAGAAGTTGATTTAGTACCTACTTTAGAGGAGTATACGACCTTGTTGCGTTGTCCAAAGATTCAGGGGTACAAGGCTTATGTTAGGCCTACTAATCTTCCAACATTTGCGAAGAAATTAGCAATGATTACTGGGATGAGTGAGCAGTGGGCCCTAGCTCGGGTTAAACAAAAGGGTGATAGTAAGTGCATTCCTTGGGTTGTTTTAAGAGATTTAATATTGACACATCCTGATGGGAAGAAAAAGGTTGATGTTTTGGCCTTAAGTATCTATGGCTTAGTAATTTTCCCAAAGGCAATAGGGTATATAGATGAGGCGGTTGTAGATTTGTTTGATCGTATTGGTAAGCAGAACACACTAGTACCTGCCATTTTAGCTGAAACATTCCGGTCTTTGAGCGCATGTCGGAAGGCTGGAGAAGGAAGATTCATTGGATGTACACAGTTATTGTTAGCTTGGTTTTATGGTCATTTTCGAAAGATTGACAAAGCACCTTGCCGAGTATTCTTTGAAGGATACTCTCCCTTGAAAGAGGTAGTAGCTATACTGAGGAGAGATGATGTTACTGAAGAGAAGTGGATAGATATTTTTCAGAATCTTCGAGAGGAGGATATCGTGTGGAAAGCACCTTGGATGATTCCTAACGAAGTCCTTTATCGCTGTGGTAGTTTCGATTGGATACCTCTTCTAGGGATTTGGGGAGTTGTTGGGTACACACCATACTTGTTTTGAAACAGTATCAAGCAAGACAGTTTGTACCAGCAACACATGGTTTGGCCCAGAGTGATTTTTCTTATAAGGGAGATCATTATAAGAAGAGAATGCGAGAGATTTCTGAGGCTTGGAAAAAGCCTTATTGTATGAAGGTTCTGTCTGAAGGCTCAACGTCAACTGCTGATTACAAGGATTGGTTCAGCAAGAGAACTAACGACAATGTTCCCAGGCCGATTGTAGGGGTTGATCGATCGATAGAGGAAAGATTGCGAGTGGTTCCTTCAGAATTAGAAATTATGAAACAAGAATTTGAGAGAAAGCATTTGGAACTTGCAAGGAAAATTGAGAAACTTGAGGAGGAAAAGATGTATTTGAGCCTAGACATAGATGTACAGAAAATAGAGACTGAAAAGGTGAGAAAAGAAAAGAGGAAGATTGAGGAAGATCGAGACGATTTAAAAAAAAAAAGGGTACAAGAAGGCTCAGTCGACACTTAAAAGAGCTGGATTGGGAAAAACTTCGGATCAATGGCAGCAAGAGATACAAGAGGAAAAAGTCAAAGGCAAACATTGGAAGGAAAAGTTTCAAGAAATGCAAGCACAAAACCAGAATTTGAAGGAAGAAAATCAAGGGTTAAAGTCAAAGGTGACCGAACTTGGGCGAACTCTACATCATTATCGAAGCCGTAACACTGCAATTGAGTTGAAGAAGTGTTTAACCAAGATTGAGGATTTGAATGGCAAGGTTGAGAGGTTGGAGATAGCCTTGCATAATTGTGAGCATCGGATCAAACAACTTGAAGCACGAGAGGAGTATTGGAAAGAAGAACTTCACCATTCGCAAGAACAAGTCCGAGAAAGAGATCATCTCATGGGAGAAGCAATAGGCCAGATTCGTGAAGTTGCTGAACATTTGCAGGATTTAGCAGCACAAGCCCATGTGTTGAGTATAACTTATGAGTCTGTATCAGATAAAGGTCAAAAGTTAGCTTTATTATTAGATAGGGTGAAAACTCTAGGCCTACGGGCGAAAGCGTATTTGTAATCCGTTTTATAAGAAGATTTTTGTTCCTTAAATAATGTTTTCTAAAATGAGATTGAATCAGAATCGATATCTTTTGCATTCATGCATTTGCATTTCATCATATCATTTGCATTTAAAATTATAGAAAGACCCTAATAAGTTAAATTATCACACAGAAAAAGGAATAGCTAATCTGGAACCTACACATCCCTACGGTACCCGCACTAGGACTAGAAATATGGATCAGAGATTTGAACAACTACAAAAGGAGATGCAAGAACAGTTGCAAGAACAGATGGCAAAGATGCAAAATGATATGAGAGAACAGATGTTAGAATCTCAGAGGAATATGATGGCTGAGATGGCCCAGCTGTTAAGGGCTACTGATAAAGGAAAAGCTCCTATGGCCATTACTGGTGAAGTTAATGAAGATTATCCCCCAGGTTTCACTCCACCTCATGTGCAAGCGCAAACTGAAGTACCCCCTACCAGGCCATCTGTTACCATAAGGCCTCAACAGGGGTCGACCAATGCTGGAATCCAAATTGGTTCAGGATTTAATTTGGGTGACAATTCTGCTAATCCGGTCAATGTTCCGGATTTGGATGTGATTGAAAAAGAGGACACGAGACACGAAGTTACTAAGCAATTGGAGGAACGTTGTAAATGGCTGGAAGAGAAATTTAGAGCACTAGAGAATGCTGATGGACATCATGGAATTGATGCCAAAGATTTAAGTTTGGTCCCAGACTTGGTGATGCCACATAAATTTAAAATGCCTGAATTTGAGAAGTATAATGGGACTACTTGCCCTAAGGCCCATATTACCATGTTCTGTAGGCGAATGACTGGCTATGTGAACAATGATCAATTGTTGATCCATTGTTTTCAAGATAGTTTAGTTGGGGCAGCGGCTAGGTGGTACAATCAGTTGAGCTGTACCCAAATCAGTTTATGGAGAGATCTTGCGCAGGCCTTCATACAGCAGTATAATCATGTGACTGACATGACTCCTGACAGAATCACTCTGCAGAACATGGAGAAGAAACCTAATGAGAATTTTAGGCAGTATGCACAGAGATGGAGGGAGGTTGCCATGCAAGTTTAACCACTGCTTTTGGAAAAAGAGACTACTATGTTATTCATCAACACTTTGGAGGCTCCATTCATCACTCACATGATCGGAAGCACTACCAAAAGTTTTGCTGATATTGTTATAGCCGGGGAAATGATTGAGAATGCCATAAGAGGTGGCAAAATAGAGGGAGAGGCTGTCAAGAGATCGGCCCCGAGAAGAAAAGATAACGAGGTGAACAACGCGAGTAGCTACAATTCAAAGGCGATTACAGTTGGACGGCCCAAAATGGCTGTGGTTGGGCAACAAAGTTCCTAAAAGTAATAATCAGGCATGGGGCAGAGTTCTGAAAGGATGCAATTTACACCCATCCCTGTGACGTACCATGAGCTTTATCAAAACTTATATAATGCGCATGCTATAGCTCCTTTCCACGTGAAGCCTATAGAGCCTCCATATCCCAAGTGGTATGATGTAAACGCCAAATGCGAATATCATGCGGGAATATCGGGGCATTCGATAGAAAATTACACCGGTTTCAAAAAGGTGGTAGAAAGGCTTATTAAAGCGGGGGTTGTAAACTTTGACAGCATTCCTAATTTAGATAATCCGTTGCCCAATCATGATGACCAAGGGGTAAATGCGATGGAGGAAGTCGATGTAATAGGGATCAAAGAAAGTATTGCTGAGGTGAAGATGCCGATAAGGAAGATTTGGAGGGAATTGCTAGAAAAAAGAATGGAGATTTCCAAAGGAGGAAGAGAAGGAACAAGGAACTACTGTGAGTTCCATAGAGGAGAGGGTCATGAGATTCATGATTGTGTTGAGTTCAAGGCCTTGGTGCAAGGCTTTATAGACAACAAGGAGCTACAAATTTTTGAAAGTAGCCTTCATGAAAGACAAATGTGTATGTTGGAGAAGTTCCATACACGAGGAAGGGACTGAATGAAGAAGCTCGTGAGACATTAGACCTTATAAACTTGGAAATATTTTGGGCAATTGGCCTGTGGAGGAACTTCTTGCATTTTTTAGAAATTAGGCAGAATAATGTTCAGAACATTCTTGTTGCTCCAGAGCCTAGGAGTAATAAGATTACATTTGTGAAGTAGGCTCATGTTCATCCATCATTGTTTTAATAAAACATATATTTTATTATCAATTTGAGTCAATATTTCTTCATTCTTTATTCTTTGACGTTCTAATTTTTATCAAATTTCTTCATAACGTGTAAATAGTTATTCTTGAATTCATTTATTCATTGTATATTCTTTTGTGCCTAGCTTAGATTCCTAGATATCAATGACAGGGGCAATGATATTACAGATTTAGATTTCCATTTTGAGCACGACATGTGTTTAAAAGAACCTCAGTACTTTGAAGATTTGACAGAAAGTGTAACCTATTTCTAAACTTGTTGGAAATGGTAAAGAAAGAAGAGAAACGAACTCTACCCTATGAAGAGGTTGTAGAAATAGCCTTAGAGGAAAAGATTGTGAAATTGGAACACGCATAGCCGGAAAGCCAAAACGAGACCTTGCGGTGGCTATTATAGAAATTCAAAAATGTTATCAAGGATGGTACATAATGACTGGAAAAACGGGAGGTTTGAACACTGCTGGTCCATCTTGAAAATAGATCATATCAGATATGCTATAAATGTCGAATTTAAGGAATCAAGACTTATGGGGCATGGGCCCATGTTCGTCAAAAGTTTCAAGCTGACAATTGATCATCTTTGTAGCCGTTGACTGCTCCATTAAGAGGGAGAGAGTAGCTTCATATGCCAATATTACAAAGTCAAATAAAAAAAGAAACACAAAAAAAAAAAACAAAAAAAGAAGGAAAAAGAAAAGAGAAAAAAAAAAGATCATTTTCAACTATACAATGTCAAAAGCTCGCAGTCTGTTCAAATAAGGTGCCATGTCACAGTATATCAAAGGTGGGCCAAAAAGAAAAATCAACAAAAAGTACAAAAGATGGCCGAGACTTTGTAAAAATTGGCATAAAAGGCTACTACTTGCTCTTATGCTGGAGCAAACACCTTCAATTCCAGTTGTTCCAAAGGTTCCAACTATCATCCTTGGCATGGATGTGTCTCATGGCTCTCTTGAGCAGCCCGGTATTCTATTTAACCATGGTGTTGGCTTACTTTAGACAATGGGTTTTGATTGCCCGTTATAGGGCATCAGTCCGTACACAGTCTCCAAAGCTTGAAATGATAGATTCTCTTTTCAAACCAGTTTCTGACAAAATGGATAAGTAGATCATGAGAGAAGCTCTCTTAGACTTCTATACAAGTTCAGGGAAGAGGAAGCCTGATCAGATAATTATTTTCAAGGATGGGGTTCGCAAGTCTCAGTTCAATCAAGTTTTGAACAAAGAGCTTGATCAAGTATTGAGGCTTCAAGTTCCTTGATGAGGATTGGAGCCCTAAGTTTATGGTTATTGTTGCACAAAAGAACCATCATACCAAGTTTTTCCAGCAAGGATCTTCTGACAATGTGCTACCTAGTAATAACAAAGTATGCCATCCGAAGAATAATGATTTTTACTTTTGTGCTCATGCTGGACCACAAGGCCGACCCACTATCATGTTCTCTTAGACTAGGTTGGGCTTTTAGCTGATGATCTACATGAGCTTGTTCATTCTCTATCCTATGTGTATCAAATGAGCACCATAGCCTTATCTATTGTGGCCCCGATTTGCTACGCTCATTTGGCAGCTTTACAATTGGGGCAACTTATGAAGTTTATGGATACGTCAGAAACATCATCAAGCCATGTGTTTGTCAAATGATAGCCAGAACTGCTTCTGGGACAATCTATTTTTCAAGGGTTCATGAGTTGAGACATTTTCCTCTAAGCCTCAATGGAGTCAAGGATTGAATACCTCTGGAGAACTTGAAAGTATTCATCCTAATGTACCAAGAATGGATGACACAGATGAAGAGGGTTTGTCCACAAGAATTTCTCATAGAAGCCAAGGTGAAAACCCGCAAAGGGCGCTTTGAGACTTCTATTTCAAAAAAAAAGAAAAAGAAAAAGAAAAATAAAGAAAAAGAAAAAGAAAATGGAGAGGCCAAGGTGAAAACCCGCAAAGGGCGCCTTGAGACCAAAGGGGGTTTTGAGTTGAAAACCCGAAAGGGCGGCTCAAATTTTGAAAGGCATGCAGCAACCTTGCTATACCTAATTTGACAAGAAGTGAAGTATGTTACATGCTGGGGCATCAACAAAGTACTTTGGATCTTCTGAACACATGTTAAACTCAAAGCAGTTTTCATAGAGCTTGTATATAGAAGCCCAAGCTGTGATATCTAGGGCATCTGATTTTTATCCCTTTTACTATCTTTGGATTCTCTTTCTTCTCAAAGATAGATTCTTTATTTAATCTCCTTTATTTTTGATAAATCATTCGAATTCTGATTATTCTTTTGTTGTCCATTATTCATAATGCTTGTTGCATTGAAATAATGATCGATGAACTAGAATATTTTCACAAATGAAGTTTTGCATATTACTCTAGAGATTTCCGGATAATACAAGAAACTGAAACATGACAATTGTTTAAGGAATTCCTATTGAGTAAGGATCGGAGGACCTTGAGAGGATTTCTTCTTCAGTCCAAACGATGATTGGGCAATACAAACGATTCGATCCTAAGAGAGGATCATTTTACAAACATCTTCAGTAGGTCGTGGCACGTGGAAATGATACAATTGACCGAATTGGTGGAGAAATTTGAGGTATACAAGCATAGTGTGATGAATGAATGAGAGATAATACCTAAAATAGGAGTCATTCTCATAACATTTTGCATTATAATTAGGAAGCATTTGACTTATTTCGATCATGACATCTTAATCACTTGGCATTAGCATGAATTTCAAGAAATCAGATTCTACAGATGGATTTCCTAGTGGACAATGTAGCCAAATTTGAGACTACAAAACTCAGCAGATCTTATCTCTCTGTAATAGACGGGGAGTAGATCCAAGATGACAGATCTTATCTCTCTGTAATGGACGGAGAGCAGATCCAAGACGACCGATCTTATTTCTCTGTATTCGACAGGGAGCAGATCAAAGATAGCAGATATTATCTCTCTGTAATTGTCAGGGAGCAGATCAAATATAGCAGGTCTTATCTCTCTGTAATGGACGGGGAGCAGATCCAAGATGACCGATCTTATTTCTCTGTAATGGACGGGGAACAGATCCAAGATGACGGATCTTATTTCTCTGTAATGGATGGGGAACAGATCCAAGATGACAGAACTTATTTCTCTGTATTTGACAGGGAGCAGATCAAAAATAGCAGATCTTATCTCTCTGTAATTGACAGGGAGCAGATCGAATATAGCAGGTCTTATCTCTCTGTAATGGACGGGGAGCAGATCCAAGATGACTAATCTTATTTCTCTGTAATGGACGGGGAACAGATCCAAGATGACGGATCTTATTTCTCTGTAATGGACGGGGAACAGATCCAAGATGACAGATCTTATCTCTCTGTAATGGACGGGGAGCAGATCGAAGATAGCAGATCTTATCTCTATGTAATGGACGGGGAGCAGATCCAAGATGACCGATCTTATTTCTTTGTATTCGACAGGGAACAGATCCAAGATAGCAGATCTTATTTCTCTGTAATGGACGAGGAACAGATCCAAGATGACAGATCTTATCTCTCTATAATGGACGGGGAACAGATCGAAGATAGCAGATCTTATCTCTCTGTAATGGAAGGGAGCAGATCCAAGATGACAGATCTTATCTCTCTGTAATGGACAGGGAGAAGATCGAAGATAGCAGATCTTATCTCTCTGTAATAGACGGGGAGCAGATCCATGATGACAGATCTTATCTCTCTGTATTTGACGGAGAGCAGATCGAACACATAGCAAATTTGACCTTTATATGATTTGGGCATCTCTGTATTCGACGGGGAGCAGATCGAAGAACTCAAGACTCGGCAAGCCCGGGCAAAATTGGTTCTTTTATAGTCTTTGCTCTATCCCTGTTACACAGCAATGAGCAAAGAGGGGCAGCTGTAATCACCTAATTCTGCCCGGGCCCTTTGGAAGCCCGTATAAAACCAAAATAAATTAAATTGTTTTTTTAATAGTCCTTTACAACCAAATATTACAAACCCAATTAGCCCCTAGCCCAAATAAACTAAATTTCTAAACCCTAGCAGAAGTATGCCAGCGCCGTATATTTATATATTTATTTTAAGATGTCAAATTTCTTAATTTACTTTTAAGATTGAAAATGTTTTGCCCTTCTTGATATTTTTGGGCCCTAGGCTGAATAATAAATTAGGGTTTTGAGTTCTTTAAAAGTTGGTAAAAAAATTTTTAAATCCCTTAAAAATTCAAAAAAAAAAATTGACCCCTTTCAGCCTTGGGTCCTAGGCGGTCGTATTTCTAGACAAACTTCAGGGCCGGGCCTCGAAAAGATATGACCAATGCTTGAGATTTGGTTTCCATGGATTGTTACTGATGTTTCTCTTGGTTTTTAAGTCTTGAGAGAATTACGACAATAATAGAAAGTGAGAAAGGATTGTATGAACAAGGGATATTATTCATTTTCAATAATTTGATGCCACATCAGCAATTTTATCCTGAATTTTAGGATTTTCATTTTCATTTGATTTATTTTAGGATGAAAATGTTGATGGAGTATTAACCTATTACAAAAAGGGATACAGATGATATGGGGTCCATGTTTCATATAATCCTTTCTCAAATGAAAAGTTGTGGTGTTCCAAATTTTGGTGGTTTTTTTATGATAAGGGGGGAATTCTTTTTCCCATATTTATACTTTGCTGGTGATGCTTTTAGCAATTTATTTGCTCAATAATATGTTAAAGGTTTTTGTTTTTGTTTTTGTTTTCAAAGGCTGTAACTTTTTAGAGTATTCTCCTTTATGGCGTCTTGCACTTTTATTAATAAAATTTTCTTTAATGAGAAAAAAAAAAAAACCAACTCTAACATGGTAATACATTACAAAATGGAAATCTCAAGTATAGGACTCCATTTATTATTTGTAACATTAATTGAATACTAAAATTGGGCTTTTACTTGTCGATATCGGTATGCATTTAATTGGAAACCGGTGGTGAAAGAGAAGCATAGGCGTGGAGCAGTTCGCCGCTGTCGATGTGCTTTGCTGGGTCAGAAATGGCATAAAGGAAGAAGTCCATGAAATCGAATTCCTTGAAAAGCTGAGGATGTTGGTCATCTATAAGTTCTTTGGGTGCCTTGATTATAGTACCTTCATTTGGAATAACAAAGGCTGCTATAGAATATCGATCTTTGTCTCCGCTCATCATCACTCTGTGATTCACTGGTTTCAATCTTCCATTACTCCATGCCTTCAATTTCCAAAATCAACATCAATTCATATTTTCTGATAATTATTCACTTTTAACATCAATAATCTAATCTCATTATATATTTTTTTATCATGAGCAAAGTAAAAGAGTTATTCAAAATTTTGAACTGAGATCTTATGCCAACATCAGTAAGTAATTTATGGTAATTATTTCACATTAAAAATTGAGAAGCTAAAAGAAGGGTTGTCGAAGGTTTGTCGAAGGTTTGAATCCAAGACTTAATTGAACATGGAATTCAAAGATAGTACCCCAAGAGACAAGGCCTACCCTAACCCCCCCCGAAAAAAAAGAAGATAAAATTTCACTTAACTTGATTTTGACTCTTATTGTTCTATTCACATAGAACATTTATGTTAAGTTTTAAATAAATCCAAAGGCGAACATTAGTCAAATATAAAAAAAGTACCTTGAGAGGATCTCCAACAATGAAAACAAAGGAAGAAGGAGATAAATTAGTCAACTTGATCCATTGGCCATCATTGACCTCAATTTCTAGTCCTGAAATTTTGTCCTCACAAATGAGTGTGCTAACTGGTTTATCAGTATGAGCAAAGAATCCTCTCTCATACTCCCCAGGTGGAGGGGCCAGGTATTTCATCATCCGCACCAGCGTTTTGTAGTTCATTTTCAGGGAATCTTCCCGTAATCCGAAACTATCAATTAGCATTAACCAAATTAACTTATTCAACTCCTCCATTTGCGTTGTTAGGGTATGTATAGTGTCACTGAAAACATAATATCAAAATAAAAAGTCAATAATTCCAACTCATTTGAATCAAAATTGATCTGAAATCAACACAACCTGCAAAATTAGAAAGGTAAAAGAATTTTTCTTACGTAAAGCGTGGGTGACCATTAGGCCACATAAGTTGAGCAAAGCTTTTAACAGAGTCATAGTTGGAGGCATCTCCGACTCCGAAGCCTTCATACAACATAGAAACCTGCTCGCATGGTCCAACCCAACCATGGCAAGGCAAGGGACTAGTGTTCTTCTGTTTCCTCTCCACTGGGACCTCAACTAGTTCTTTCAGCAATTCAAATGCATCCTCTCGGATTTTTGTTGATATCTTTTTGTACACCACATCAAAACAACCGAAAGTCTCACAAGCCTCTCGAACCCTCTTGGACAAACGGTTCCACCCTTCAGTTCCTCGCTTCAGATCCGATGAACAGAACTCAATGGTTGGGAACTCAATTTCAGCATCAACAGCCATGTTCTTAACTTTCTTTTATGCTCTAAGGAAATGTTTTCTTAAACTAAATCAGCTTGTAAACTAAATTGGTTTCTCTTTGTGTAGGGATTTATGTCTATTTATAGTGATTTTTGGGGCGGGGCGTAGTGAAACATCTCTTTTAAATTCCCAATTTTTTGATTCGCTTATCCAGGCAAATCCCAGGAGGCGCCACCGGTCAAAAAAGACTGCATATGCTACTTACTATAAGACAAGGTTGAATTTTAATTTCATCAATTAAAAAATATTTATCTAATATTTTTAATCTATGTTTTGATTTTTTTTTTTTCACATCTTAATTTTCTTGTTGTTAGATACTATACTAAACACATGAATACATTGATCGAGAAGAAGATGAGTTTACAGAGTAATTTGATTATTATTCCTTATCTGTTTGAATCAATATATTGATGATGTTTATGTAATCACCTAATTCTGCCCGGGCCCTTTGGAAGCCCGTATAAAACCAAAATAAATTAAATTGTTTTTTTAATAGTCCTTTACAGCCAAATATTACAAACCCAATTAGCCCCTAGCCCAAATAAACTAACAGCTCGTTTGGTTCACATGAATAGCTTAGTTATTCCTCCCTTATTCAACACAGTAAACTATTCAGGGGTTTGGTTGGCTGTAATAGGCTATTACAGCCCTATTCCATACAGCCCTATTACAGCCAAAATTGTCGATTACCATTCGGAGCTCCTACCACAGAATAGCCATTCAGCGTTTTTGTGTTTCAACTTTACCCTTCTCCTTCTTTTTCATTCTCACCTCTGAAGCCTTTCTTTTTTTCCGTTCTTTTTCCTATTTCCTTCCAGCCTCCTTGTTAGTCTTTGTTCTCTAAACTCCAAAACCACCAATCATTTAACTTCAATGGACTCTTTCCTCGACGCCTTCGCTCTCTCTCGTTAGGGTTTCGATCGAACTCATTAATCCATAGCCTGCAGCTCCATCGCTGAGACTGATACCGAAACTTGTAAGTTTTTTTTTGCTCCATTTTGTACTGAGTGTTGTCTGTTAAGATCGATTATGGTTTGAATCGGTTTGGTTCATCATTTTTTTTATGAAGTTTTTATTTCCATACTGTAAAAGTTTATAATTTTTATATTTAGAAATTAAAAAAACCCAATATTGTTTGGATTTGTGGTCAGATTCTTGTGGTCAGATTCTTAACGGATATTAGAAACTCAAAAAACCACCTCGATCTAAAACTTGCATTTAGATTCGTGCTTTAGTTTCTCGATGTCTCGTTTCGATGATCAAACTCTGTACTTGGGCGTAAAATCTTGGGGTTTTCTTTTGTAAAGTGATTTCCCCCTAACTATTTCATTTTATTTTGGTTTTCGATTTGATGCAGTTGTTGTCCATTTGAGAGGAACTGGGGATGCCCCCATACTAAGGCAAGCCAAATTCAAGGTATTTCTTTGTTTTCTGTTTGCATTAACTAATACTCTCGGACGGGTTTAGTCATTCGTGTTCTTCAATCTAGATTCTAGAATAAATCTTATGATCAAGATTGCAATTTTGACAAATAATATGATAATTCTAGATTCCCATTAGGGTTTCGGTCTTAAAAGTGAACCCTTGATGAGGATTATATTTTGCTTTGAATGATAAGTCTAATTAGTTCTTAAATATATGATATTATGCGCTAATTGTTTTTCTCTCAATTTAGGCATTTTCTTTGGAATGCGAAACGCTTGGTTTAGTTACCTAGAGACACAATTTATTTGGTAATGTCAATGACCATAAGCCAGAAACATAGTTTAGAGTAAGCAGCTTAATTCATACATTCTTAGACATGCTTTCTGTCTTTTATTTTTGAATCCTATGCGGTTAAGTATATCTATTTTGGGGCTTTTATCAATGACACGGCTTTAAAAATATGGAAAGCAATTGCAAACAAATGAGTGTGTCTTTGATGGCGCACTGGGTATGGAATGTTTGCTACAAAGCTTGCTTTGTTTGCACTTAAATAAGTTGTAAGATTGTAGTTGACATTGTAATTGGTGTTTTGTGCTTCAGTTGAAACAATGCCTTAAATTATGTTCTTGAATTTACTTTAGTCCAATATTTCAGGGTTTAAGTGTGAATAATATAAATTATCTATAATACTTCTTGCTTGTGATGGTGGTCATCAAATGAAATTTCTTGTCTTAAAAACTTCGGACTTGACAGATACTTGGAACTGACAAATTTGCTAAAGTAATTGATTTTTTGCGTCGGCAATTGCACCGTGATACACTGGTAATTGATCTGTATTTATTGTAGTTTTATCAAAGTAATTTCAATCTGTGGTTTCTTGTTTGCTTAGTATTAATTCTTATCCTTTGTTTTGTAGTTTGTGTATGTAAACAGTGCCTTCTCACCAAACCCAGATGAATTGGTGATTGATCTGTATGATGTAAGTCATAATACTTAGACACTTCTTCTTGCTGATGTTAATTTTGTAGGAAATTCTTTCGAGGATATTATTGATTCTATTTTGTGGAATTTTATTGTTGTTTCTTTCATGACTAGGTGTTTGTCCCAAAACACAAACCTCAAAAGAACAAAAATATTTAGCTGAAAACCTTTTTTATGCAAGCTTATCGTTATCAAAGGCAATATGTTATTCATATATTCCAACTCTATGGCATTTAACTTGGTCATATAATACATTTTCTGATGACTTATGATGGGATGCTTTTTCTTATTGTGTGTATTATCTTCATGTATAGTGATGATTATTTATCTTATATCTGCAACTATTTCCCTTTATGTAACATTACTATTGAGGCCTAGAATGGCAGAATCAGATGAGTTTTCACATGAAATGGTCCGTTACTTCTCAGGCTCAGTAGCTTGTCTGTGTATTCTGATAGAAATATTTATTACAGTGGAAGTAATTCTTAGGTGTTTATGATGTCTGCTATATACCAGCTGTTGCACATTGGAATTGAAATGTAGAGAAGTTTTCTTCATTGTATTTAATGATTACTGAACAATGGAGGGAGCTTTTTTCTTAGAGGAGGATACCACTCCGTGTTGTGCTTGTCTCCTACAAGAGTTCAAAGTACACATATATTACATAGAAAATGTAATTGCTTAGCCAGCAATGCCTATGTTTATAAGTTGTCTAGTCTAACCCTTGCTGCTTTTGCATTGCAGAATTTTGGTTTTGATGGCAAACTGGTGGTTAATTATGCCTATTCTATGGCATGGGGCTAACTCTTGATGATGGATCTTCAGAGAGATGAGATAAAAACTGTCAACTCTGTAACTGTTTCCTACAATTCTCCATTATGCATATTCCTCATAGAACCATCTTCGATAAATTTTCCCCACTTTTTCTCTGAGAAACGGGTGATCCTGTAGCAGATCCTAACTTCTTGCTTCTACTCAAGCAAGGAAATATTGGTGTTCTGAAGATTCTGATAATGGCGACATCAATTTGAACTGCAGTTGATGTACATCCATCACACTGTTTTTTATTTTCCTTTTTGTACATTCCACTTGTACGTTCCAACTTGTTTGTAATTCAAATCTGGAAAACTTCTCTTGGTTCACATGCATCAAGCACGTAAATTTCTCTGTTGGATTTGGAGCAGTTGCTGAATGTTATTTGTTTTTCTTTTGGTTCAAAGCTGAATATGTTTTGATGTCAGAGAATTCTCTTTGGAATTCTTGCTGCTTAACTTTGCTCCCTTGAGAAATTATTACTCTTCTTCAGTGCTTTTGATCTATATCCTTACCAAATGTTTTTCATGCATCAAAAACTTTATTGAAGTGCTTCAAATGTGTAAGATCATTGTGCCCATTATAGTTCTGAGATGCCATTTTAGACTTGCTTCTGTGGGGTTAACTTTGCTATTTATTCAGACATTTATTAAGACGAAAATTCACAGGGAATGCAAATTTGTACTACTAATTCTCTGCTATGAAACTAAATTTGGGGTTATCTTGAGTCATGATTCTTGACCAAGTTCAGATAGGCACAGCAGGACCCACTATGAACCATCAAATAACTAGCATTATAGAGTTTCGTAAATCCGAGTCTAAATGATTGAAAGTCTTCAGCTCCTAACCAATTTAATATGATAAACATACATTCTTTTGGATGTTTTGTGACTTTTTTTTTTAATAAAAATTTTGTGTTTAATACAATTAATTAATTTTAGATTATAACAAAAGTTTTATATCAAAATTTTGTAAATAACAAATGAAACTTTAGTTGAACTCATAAAATTGCGATAATTTGAGAAGCAATGCATTCAAATAATAGTGTACTATTTGAAAATATAGTAAATAAATTATTTAAATATTTTAATATAATTAAATATAAAAATAAAAAAATGATTTAATATAATTTAATATAAAATAATTATATTAAGTTTCAATGGTTACTTAATTAAAAAGGACCAAATTCGAAAAAAATTTAATAACAATAACAATAATCATATACCTAAACCAAAAATTCTGCTAAGAGTATTCTGGTCATTTTAGTTTTTTTCCTTATGCTATTACAACATCATTCCATTCAACCAAACACAAGAATGCTATTACAGTTCTATTCCATTCCATTCAACCAAACAGTTAAATTATTTATTACAACTCTATTCCATTACAGCTCTATTCCATTACAGCTCTATTCAATTACAGCCCTATTCCATTAGGGCCAACTAAACGAGCTGTAAATTTCTAAACCCTAGCAGAAGTATGCCAGCGCCGCAAGCCACCATCACTGCTCCAGGCGTGCCACCAGCGCACGGATTGCGCCCTCAATCGCTGCAGTCAAGCCTCCATCGGCGTGAATCGCGCCTGGATTGTTACCATTGACCTGCAAACAAGGAAAGAAGAACAGCAAATAAGCAGTAAAATTTGTTTCTTCTTTTATTTTTCTTTGGGTATAAAACCCGATCAAACAGATTGTAATGGGGACACGGTGAAATATACAAGAAATAGAGGAATAAACAGACATTCTTTTTAAGGTTACATTCGTTTTTGATTTCGAATTTTCAAACTTTATTTTATTTTTTATTGTTCTTTACCATTGACTGTCGAATCCAATAAAAATAAAAACGATTTCAAAGTTCTCTTCGGATTTGTTTTCTCTTTGCATCTCCATCTCATTTTTTTCCTCCATTGGTATACGAAAGTAAAGAAAGGGAAAACGGGACTTACCGGGATCGTTTTTGGGTCGTGACATCGGAGCCTCGTCTCCTTCGCCGGATTCGAAGCCTGCATAGATCTAAAGCTCCGTTTTTCTGTGCATTTTCGGGATTGAAGAGTTAGGCCCTCTCGCACGGTTAAAAGCGGCACCAAAATAAGCCTTCGTTGCTCACCACCGGTCACCGTTTCTATGGTGTTGCGGCTGTTGAGGGATGGGTTCCTTGGGTCAGTAGAACAGGGGATTTAAAAGGGGGGTTAAGTTTTGGAATTTTATTGATTGGAAAAGAGTTGGTTTTGAATGGTTTTGCAGCAGAAAACAAAAGGGATTTTAAGAAAGAAAGAAAACAGGGCCGTGTAAATGTGCTGCATTTTGGGATGGGGATATTTCCATTTTTAATCCCTGATTACTTGTGTGCGTTCTAATTTGGCCCATTCTTTTAAACTATTTTCAAACTCGCCCCAAGGATTGCGTTTTCTACTCAATTTGGCCCTTTTTTTTAATTTTAATCCTCTTTCTTATTTATTTTTAATTTCATTAGTTTTTTTTTATTTAAAAATGTTTTTATAAAAACTGTTTTTATATTTTTTTATTTTTCAATCATGTCTTAATATATTACTCATTTATTCTTAACCTTTTTTATATATGTATAAAATTACTTTTACTATTGTTATATTATTATTTTCATATATTTTATATTATGTCATATTATTTCTAAAATTTAATTATTCATGTTATTTTGAATTTATATCATTATTTAATATCATATATTGTTTTAAAATTTCCGTTATTGTTAAAAATTACATATTATTTTTATGTATTATTATTACATATCATGCATTATTTTTATTTTGTATTATATTATATTTTTAACATATATTATTTTGTATTATTAAATGTTATATTATATTATATATTTTATGCTTTATTTGTATTTTATTATATTATATACAATTTTAAAATTTATAAATTATTCTTAAATATTATGACTATATATGTTATTACTTAGATATTTAAACTTCATTTTATTATCTATATTAGTACCTTATATTTCATATCATATATTCTATTATTTTATATTTTAATACATATATATTCATAATTTATATTATTATGTAATTTGTAAATTTGTAAATTATAAATTAAATATTATGTTTTGTTAAATATTTAGTATGCATATTATGTTCTAAATTTATTACAAAATTTTGTTTCTATTAAATATAATATTATGTTTATAAATATATGTTATAATTATATAGTAAATTTTATTAATTGATTATACTAGTTTTTTATTTCTCCTTTATTATTTATGTGTTTTTAAATTTTCTTTAATACTTTATTTATCATCAATTGAATCTTTTTTTTATCCTCATTCTTATGTATATTCATGATTTGTTAATTCATTTTGTATTTACTTAGTATTATTTTAGTATATTGATTTATATTTGTAAATTATCTTTATGCCATCTATTGTTTTATTTATTTGTGCATATATTGAAGATCTATGTTATCATTTTAGGTTATACTTATGAAATAATGTTGTATATACCATATAATGTATGTTTTATATTTATTATTTTATGATCAACTGTAATATGCAAATATGTATGTTGTATTTTATTATCTGCTATGAAATATTAGTGTGAATTATATAGTTTAATTTTGATATTTTGAAATGTGATATCTTAATTGCATCATATTAAAATAAAGTATAAACAAAAATGTTTTAAAACAAAGGCAATGTTTTTGCATTTAGGTATTCGGGAAATAGTGCCCTAACATGCTGGGTTGCAATTTCTTGTTTGTCTAAATGTCTAAAATACCCTTCTAAATGATTTTATTAATTACGAGACGATTTTAGTTACAAAAGTTTTAAAATATCATGTCCTATCATGCTGGATGTGATATTCATATTCTTTTGAACGAAGAAATCTCAGTTTTAAACTCGAACCATTCTAATTTCAAAAGGGACCATATTTTCAAATATTTTCAAATTTTAGCATTAAAGACAGAAAATTATTCAATTTGGTACCGATTTTGGGCGTTACGAGGGTGCTAACCCTTCCTCGTACGTAACCGACTCCCGAACCCGTTTTCTTGATTTCGTAGACCAAAACAAATGATTTCAAACAAAAATGGTTTGAAAGTGGTTCAATCACACTTAAACTGATTGGTGGTGACTCCCAATTTTCATTTTTAAGTTGACCCCGTTTTTTTCAAAACCTCCTAAAAAATGGTTTCGACAGTTTATATACTCATATGAGAGTAACTGCTCCTAACCAACTACATATCAAACTAACTAACAGACTGATAACAGACTAACAATCTTAACAATCTTTATACTAATATTCTCTCTTAACATTCACCCAGCTTCTCAATGGGTAGGACCTGAAGAAAAATTTGAAATCGAGCAAAAGTAGAGATAAACAATGGTTTAGTGAGAATATCTGCAACCTGGTCGCAAGCTGGCATGTCACTGACAATGAGAGATCTATTAGCCACCTTTTCACGGACAAAAAATAAGTCAAGTTCAACATGTTTGAATTTGGAGTGTAAGACCGGATTAGCTACAACAGCTACTGCACTGGAATTATCACACGGAGGATCAGCAAAACTGATTTGTAATTCTGTTAACAGAGAAACTAACCAAGCAATATCACTGGAAGCTGCAGCTAAACTTTGATATTCATCCTCTGTCGTGGACAGAGAAACAACTTTTTGTTTCTTATAACACCATAAGACAGGTGTATGACCAAAGTAGACACAATAGCCAGTAGTAGAACGGCGGTCATCAAAATCAAGACCCTAGTTGGCATCAGCATAACCAACCAAAGATAATCTATCGAATCGTCTAAAAACCAGCCAATGAGTAATAGTGCCATGTAAATACCTCAGGATACATTTTAATACTATCAGATGAACCGTAGTAGGTGCATGCATGAATTGACAGACACGATTTCTAGCATAGGCAATATCCGGCCAAGTTAAAACCACATATTGAAGAGCACCTATCGAAACCTTTTTTATTTTGAAAAACAAGAGTCGACTTAAAAAAAAAAACGAAAAATGGAGTCGCCACCAATCTTTTTTCGAGGCGTGATCGGGTCACCTTGAGATTGATCATTTTAATAAAACATTTGGATTTATTAAAACAATGATTTTGGTCTACGAAATTTGAAAAAATGGATTCGGGATTCGGTTACACACGAGGAAGGATTAGCACCCTCGTAACGCCCAAAATTGGTACCTAATTGATTGATTAATGTCTTAAGGTCAAAATTTTAAAAAGATTTTAAAACACGATCCTTTTTATTTAAAACTCATGTGTTAAAAGGATATTCAATTATTTGGGTCAAAAAGAAAAGTCAAAACCCAGTAAGTTAGCGCATAATCTCTCGAATTCCCAAATATGGAATATTACCTTATTTTTTAGAAATTTTTACCTCAAGACAACAAAATGTCACATCCAGTAAGTTAGGACGCGACCTCTTGAATTCTCAAGAATAAACCTTTATTTGAAATTCATGTGTTTTATTTTTTTTAAAAAGGTACTCAAGCATTTGGACTCAATGAGAAAAATCGAAACCCAGTAAGTTAGGGCACGATTTTCCCAAAGCTCCCAAATATAGAATATGGCCTTATTCTAGAAAGCTTTTGAATAATAGCAAGTGTGGAAATGAAATGTATTTTTATTTAAAACAATGGTTTGAATGAAGTTGTCGTGCTAATGCATAATAAAATCATAAACCTTTTTTTAAAAAATATTTATATAATGAATTAATATTTAACCCTAATATAGACAATCGAAAGAAAGAGCCAAAGTAAAATAGCAAATAACGTGAATAATGACAATGATAATGCTAAAAATACTAAGAATGACCATAATAATAATGAAATCTAAATTTTAAAACAATAAACAAATAAATAAAAAGACATAATAAAGGGACATTAAAAAAGATCAAATGTGAAAATAAAAAAGGATAAATAATATATGACAAATTTTGAATAAAATAATAAAACAAATAAGGCGAGCAATATGCCAAACTTTGATATTAAATATAAAATGGTTTAAAGTAATAATATATATAATAAATGAGATGAAATATGATGATCTATAATAAAATAATTTATGGTAAATAATAATGAATGAAAAAAATAAAACAAATAAAGTAATTTTTCGAAAGAATATACATTCATAATAGAATAAGATAAACAGCTTATATTTTAAATAAATAATAGATAAAAACCTTAAATAAATAATACAACCATTAAAAAACGATACAATAAAAAACAGAAAAAAATAGATAATTTATAAACAATAATATGTGATAAGCAAGAAAATAATAAAATAACTTAATGTAAATAATAAAATAATTTAATATAAAATATAAAATAAATGAAAATTTAAAAAAAAAAGGTAAAATCCGATGTACTAGGGACTAGATCAAAGCAAAATAAAAAAACTAGGGGTAAAAACAATATAAAAAAAGAATGTAAGGACCAAATTAAAACGCCCGCCACATTGTAGGGACCAACTGGGAAATTAGGCCCCATCCCAGAAACGACGCCGTTCCAATGTCCACATTTAACTAGCCCAAGGACCAGATCCAAACAAAAACAAAACATCAAGGCCAAATTAAAAATAAAAGAAAGATATACGTTGGGCAAAATTGCAAAACAATAAAAACATAGAGGGACCTAAGGAGAAAATTACCCTTTTATTAAAAATGCGCTGATCCTTCCCCGGGTCGGGTCACCGCACGGATCTAGCCTTTAAACGGCATCATTTTGGTCACCAAAGAACTATACCAAAACGGTGTTGTACCAATGGCCTATAAAAACTAAAAATGTTTTGTTAAAAAAAACTTTTTAATCTGTTTCTAAAAAAAACAACCAAAACCTTCCAAAAACTCTCTGAGCTCTGGCCTGGACTTGGCCTTGCTCTGTCATCGAGCTCCAATCTCCACCGCTGTCCGCCGCCATATACGGCGGTCGGAACCCCGAAAAAAAGGCCCCTTTGAACCTCTCACCTTCCTTAAGTCTAAATCTAGACCCCAAGCATTCAAAACCCTCACTGAAATTAAAAAAAAAAACCAAAAACGTTTCAGATTTGGGACTCCGATCTCTATTAAAAGGGTGAGGGTTTATAAACTCCTTTGTATTTTTGTATATATCTAATATTTAGAAATAAATAGGCGAGAAATACAGTGAAATACCTTTAAATTCTCTGTAAACTTTGATTTTTTCTTTTGCGTTTGTATTTGTAAAAAAAAAAATCATTCTCCCCAAAACTCAAGTGATTTACAATGAAGGGAGAGGCCTCTATTTATAGTTGAGCCTCCCCAAATCCAACAGTACAGATCAATTACATCAACGGCTAAGATTAAAGGGTATCTACAAATTAAATCTCTAAGATTACAAAATCATATCTTCTAAGATTGCATATCATATCTTCTAAGATTGCATATCCTTGAAGATTATGTTTCCATATACGTCAAGCTTACAGATGAACCTTAAATCTTTTCAAGAAATGGGCCATTCCGATCGAGCCAAATGATATATTTGTAATTTTAGACTGGACTTGGACTTTGCCTTATTATTTTGGGTTTATTATTTTTTTGTATGGGCCCGGGCTAAATTGGCTTATTACAGCAGCAGCAAGATTTCTGTATTCAGTAGGGTCAGCAAGCCGATCACCTTCATCTTTAGACAAAGTTGATGAACTAACCATCGACGTATGCACACTCTTTGCATTAGCTAGAGAACTCCTATCAAGAAGATCCCGATTGTATTTGTGCGGGCACAAGTGAAGACTTCTAGTGGATGACCTACTGACCTCAATCCCTAAAAAATAATGGAGATCGCCCATATCCTTTAGAGAAAATTCATTATGTAGTTGTAACACCCCTCACCCGTAATCGTCGCCGGACACGAGTACGAGGCGTTACCAGACAAACACTCGCACAATCATTTGATTACGAAATTCAATTTCCTCATAAAATTTAAAACTTTATCATTCATACGCATAACATCCACATTACGGGCCTACGAGGCCCAAATGATACGTTGAGTATGATCCGGGACCAAACCGGAGCCTTTCAAACACTTATAAAATTTTGACTCAAGGCAGGGCACACACCCGTGTGGGACAGGGACACGCCCGTGTGGGCAGGCCATGTGGTCGCACGGCCCATGTCCCTAGCCTGTGCGGAATTATTTTTCAATTCGAACCTACAGGGGTTTTCACACGACCGAGGACACGCCCGTGTCCTTGGCCCGTGTCCTTTGCACGGCCAGGCACACTCCCGTGTCTTAGCTCGTGTGAAAAATCATGGGTATTCTGTTTATGACGTCATCATCTGTTTAGGGTCATACGGCCAAGTCACACGCCTGTGTGCTCCACACGGTTGAGACACACGGTCATGTCTCTACCCGTGGGGCCAAGAAATTGGCTATCTTCCAAGCCATTTTCCGCCCTATCATGCTCGTACTTGAGCATAACTTCAATAACACATTTCATGGTACGACAAGGTTACCAAAACATCTATCACATACTTAATAAATCATAGTACACATTTTACTCAACCATGAAATGCATCTTCATAAACTTATAACATAACAAATTTCTTAGCGATATAGAATGGCATTATACAACATTAAACTTCAAATATCATAAGCCATTATTTTAGACCAACACATGACAATTCGTACACATGACCAAGTTCTCTATACATGCCATAACCTTAGGTATTAAAGTCATCTATACCTAATTTGTAAGATGGATAGTGTGATAAATTCTCCGGCGGCTTCCAACCCGAACTGACCTGAATACATTACAAACACAGAAAATAACGAAGTAAGCATTAAGCTTAGTAAGTACGTGCGTAATAATAATAAGACATTTATCAACTTGCTTTTAGCAAACCTCATGACATGATTTCAAAACGATACTATCATTTTTGTATAGTTTCCATTATTCACCTATGTTCGTTTCAAGTAGTTTACCTAAGTCACAGTCACAAAATTATTTTTATCTGGAGCTATGGAACCCTAAATTTAGATTCGCTAATTTTTCCTAAAACTAGACTCACATATATTCTTACCATAAAATTTCCAGAATTTTTAGCTTAGCCAATCAATACAGTTTATTCATTAAAGTCTCCCCTATTTCACTATCAGATGGTTACGACCCCTCTTCACTAAAAATTAATTATCTCATCCTGCAAAATTTGGATAATGTTTTCATTTGTTCCTTTTGAAAGTAGATTCAATAAGGAATTCAGGAACGTAAATTATGTCCCATAATTATTTTTGTACAATTTTTAAAGATTTTCCAAAATTGGAATAGGGGATTTCTGAAATCATTCAGACCCTGTCTCACCAAAATTTAAATATCTCATAATATGAAATTCATTTGCTCACACCTTTTTTATGTAAAAAATAGACTCAATGAGCTTTAATTTCATATCAAATTCAGCATCTAATTCAATTTCCACCACTTTTGGTAATTTTTCAAAATCACGTAACTATTGCTGTTTCAAACTGTTTTATTATAAAAATTTTACTTTCCAATGTTTTCCTTATTTTACTTTCATTTATGCACACATGACACCAAGCATGTTCAATACTAGCCATTCCAATGGATAATCATCATCAATATTTACAAGTATTCATAGTAGCACTTACACCATATCAACCTTACCACAATTTCAATCGCATATTGAGCACATTATTCACATATACCCAAGTTTACATTCATCCATGCACCTCATATACACTTATCCACATTTTCTTGCTCACATATACACCTACACTTATACACCACTTTATCACACAAGTCCCTTTTAGTAAGTTTTCTTGTTGAACCCTTCGGAATAACATCCGAAACTCAGTGGTTTCAGCACATAGCACCACTAGCACATAATCCGGCTTTCGTGTACACATGGTGAATATCTGACATCACTCATGTGACTAGCCATTTAATCCCGTAGCTCTCGTGTCTACATGGTGTCCAACACTCGGTACCACACATGCGACCTAGCTACATGTAACATAGCTCTTGTGTCTACATGATGTACCCTTGGTACCATTCATGTGACCCAACTATCTTCAATCCGTAGCTCTCGTGTACACATCGTATACACACAGTATTACAGATGTGACCTAGCTACATATGAAATTATTATCTCATAGGTCTCTTGTACACATGAGGTCCTGCCCTTGAAACTACTCATGTGACCTAGCTACCGCATCGTATATCGTAGCTTTCTTGTACACATGAGGTCCTACCATTGGAACCACTCATGTGACCTAGCTACATATCATCCGCATCTTTCAACTTATTAAATTGTTATACTATTCAATTCAATCCAAAAATCATATTATGGCAAAATTGCTTGTCTTTTGATTTTCAAAACTCATGCCTTTAAGTTTTAAAAGGATATTCGATTATTTGGGTCAAACAAAAAATCAGAACCCAATAAGTTAGGGCACAATTTCTCAAATTTCCAAATTCAGATTATTGCCTTTGTTTTTAGAAATCCTTACCTCGAGATAACAAAATGTCATATCTAGGAAGTTAGGACTCAACGTCTCGAATTCTCGAGAATAAGCTTTTTATTTGAAAATCATGCGTTTTAATTTAAAAAAAAAGTATTCAGTTATTTAGACTCATTGAGAAAACAGAATCCCAGTAAGTTTGAGCACAATTTTCTTGAAGCTTCCCAAATACCAAATATTGCTTTATTTTGAAAAGTTTTTAATAATACAAGGGTAACAATTTTAACGAAACATATTTTATTTAAAAAGATGATTTATGAATAAAATTATCACGCTAATGAATAACAAAACATAAAAACAATTCACGATAATCACATGTCGTACTAACACTTAATGCTAATATAGACAATCCAAAGACATAAAAATAACGTAACATAATTAATAATGATAATAACACAATGATAATGCTAATGAAAAAAGATAACAAAAATGATATTAGTAATAAAATCTAATTTTGAAATGATGCATAAATAAATAAAAAGGATATAGTAAAGAAAGGTATAAAAGAAAAAAATAAAATGAAGAAATATATAAAACAAATAATATATGAAAAATTTCAAATAAATAATAAAACAATTAAAAAACAATATGACAAGTTTTAAAATGGTCAATATATACATATATGTAACAATATAAAATAAATAACCTATATTTAAAATAAATAATACATGAAAACCTTAGATAAATAATAAAACAATTTAAAAATAAAGGATACAACAAATTTTCAATTAACAATTAAAAATGATTAAAACCTAATAATATACATATAACCGATAATATATAATAAATAAATTAATATATAATAAAACCACTTAATGTAAATAATAAAAAGAACAAAATGATTTAAAATAAACACTATTTTAAACATTAAAATAAATAAGTAATAAATAAAAAAGGGTTGAAATCCAAATAACCAGGGACCAAATCAGAACAAAAATAAGATCAGACGTAAAAAATAAAAAAATAAGTACAGAAGGACAAAATCAAAATGCCCGCCATATCGTAGGGACCAACTGGGCAATTATGCCCTATCACCAAAACGACACTGTTCCAATATCCGCATTTAAATGGCCCAAGGACCAGATCAAAATAAAAGTAAAATTTCAGGGCCAAATTTAAAAATAAAAGAAAAATAGAAATTGGATGAAATTGCATAGAAATAATAATGTGGAAGGACCAAGGGAACAAATAGCCCCTTAATTAAAAACACGCGGATCCTCCCCGGGTTGGGTCAACTCGCGGATCGGGACTTAAAACGACGCTGCTTTGGGCATCAGTGGCCAACCCCAAAACGACGTCGTATGGGGGCGTATAAATACTAAAAATCTAAAAAAATCATTTCCCACACCCCCTTAAAAAAAGTTCAAAAAACTCTCGCCCTCTGAGCTCCGGCCTAAGTGTGGCCGAGCTCCGGTCATTGGGCCGCCGCCATACGACGCCGTCCACCCCGTATACGGTGGTTGAAACTTCAAAAAGGGCTATTTTGGCTGATCCAACCTCCCTGAACTCGAATCCAAGGTTTGAACAACTCAAAAATGCCTTCAAATCACAAAAAGGTGAGGAATTGCTCCTCGGTTTTCTCTTTCGTTCATTAAAAAAAGGGAAAATCAAACCCTTTTTTTACTAGCGATGTATATAATTGCATGTATGTTTGCTATGAAATAAAAACACAAAATATACCTCTGTTTTCTTTCATTTTTTGTATTAATGTTCATCCTTTTACACTAGTTACATTCGGCTTTTATAGCCAGAATAGAATAAAAAATGTAAGATACAAATCTGATTTTTCTGCTATATTGTCGTTATTGCAGGTCTGAACAACGTCGATAGGGGCGGGACTGGCGCACTAATGGCGGCGTGATGTTCTGCGGTAAAGGCTGGTACATGGACGCTACGGCACCTAGGGTTTCAGAAACCCTAGGCTTTTCTAAAAGTTCAGTTAGATTTGGGCCTATTGGGCCATGTAATTTCTTTGGGCTGGTATAGGCCAGGGTTTGGGCTTGTTTGTTGGCTTTATTGGTTTTTAGTTTTGGGCTGCTTTGAGCCATCGGGTTTTAGGCCTGTTTTTTTGTAAAAAGACATGGACTGATGGACTTTAATTTTTTTAATTTTGGTTTATTATTGTAAGCACTAAATCTTGTCCGGCTCGATTTCGTGTTTAATTTTCAAATAAAATATAAAAATATAAAAAATAAAAATTGAAAAATAAAAAAATTGCATTTGACCCTTAAACTTTTCATAAATTGCATTTAACCCCTAAATTTTTCCTAAATTTCATTTGACCCCTAAACTTTTTATAAATTTCATTTTGACCCCTAAACTTTTTCTAAATTTCATTTTGACCCCTAAACTTTCCTTAAAATTTCATTTTGACCCTAAATTTTCTAGAAATTACACTTTGGCCCCAGAAGTTTTACTGCATATACAATTCAGTCCTTCTGGCAGATTACGTGATTTGGGGGCACCCACTTCCCGGATTTTCAGGCCACCAGCATGGGTGGCTGCTCCTTCTTCACCTACTACCTACAAATAGCATGAAAAACAAGCAAAAGAGGAAATAAAAAAATTCACACCATAAAATGGGGCATTCGGTAAAAAAAAAAGGGGGGACATTTAAAAAAATCGATTGCAGCACTCTCCCTCCCTCCCCTTTCTTCTCTGCCTGATTGAACTCCTTCACCGCCCGCTAGATCCCCTTTCGTGTTCGGTAGCCGAATACGAGCAAAGATGGGTGCTTAGACCATGCGTTTGAAGGTCACAATTCCTAAACCCCAAAAGCACCAAGATTCGAACCTATAACTGTCCTTTGCTTGATTTCAACATCAAAAAGTAGGCTCCGGTTGCTGGTGACGTACACGGTGGAAAAAGATGGAGTTTTTGGCAGTTGTAAAGTGGAAGGAAATGGAGTTTCGTTGGCTGTAAAGTTTGGACTTTTTTTTTTGCTTGCTGCTGGAATTTTGTGTGGTATTGGGAAGATTATGGTTGTTTGAAATGTTAGTGGGTTGGGTTAATTTGGGTTGAGTGAAATGTTAAGTTAGTGGGTTAGTTTGTGTTGGGTTTGAGATATTAAGTTAGTGGATTGGGTTAGTTTGTGTTGGGTTGAGATATTAAGTTAGTGGGTTAGTTTGTGTTGGGTTGAAATAATTTGAGTTTTGTATTTTTTATGTAGACTTTTTTTAATTAGGCCCGGCAAAATTTAGTCTAAAAAATTAAAAAAATATAATAAAAACAATAAATTTTCAAATAGTTGGGCCAACTCGTCCCGATTTGCGACAACCCGATTCAGAAGCAATATACCAACAAAGGCCCATTTCAACGACCCGAAGGAAGGAAAAAGAGATTGATTTCATCAACCCATAACATTGGGCTTCGGTATATTCTTAACTTTTTTATTATTATCTACTCATTCCGAATTTAATATATATTTTAGATCACATATTATTACTACATTATTATTAGTTTTCTTTTTTTTTTATTTTAGAAATATTTTTATTTCTTTTCTTTTAATTAAATTCAATAAATAAGGCAATGTATCGATTTAACATTAAGTCGTTGATTTCATTGCTATGTTGGGTGAATATTATTGGCTCGTGTTAAAAATGGGACGTCCTTCAAAAAGATCGAAAAATTTAAAAATTCTTGTGTTTTGAAATAGGATATTTATTCTTGTAATTATTGGTAAATGATCAAATTTTATTTTTTTTTAAAATGTAGATGATGATACATTATTTACCAAAATTCTAGTGTTGTAAAATTTTCATGTTTCCAAAAATTCTCGTGTCTCAAATTTGTCATGTTTTCAAAAAAAAAAATTTTCTCGAGTTTCAAAATTTTTGTGTTTTCAAAAATTCTCGTGTTTCAATCGGATCATGATTAAATATTAAATTGAACTCGTATTTTTGAAAATTAAGACAACGCGTGCTTAACAAGATACTAATTTTGGGCGTTGCGAGGGTGCTAATACCTTCCTCACGCGTAACCGACTCCCGAATCCTATTTTTCTCTAAATTTTGATGTAGACCTAAACCCGGCCTTCTTTTTACCCAAAAATAATTTTTTTTTGTTCTGAGGTTTTATTAGGTGTCCGATCACACCTAGGAAAAAAGATCAGTGGCGACTCCCTTTTCTTTAAAATCGAAAGTCGATTTTCAAATTTTCAATAATCACCTCAATTAGCGACCAAAGCGGAAATTTTTACGTCGCTACAGCTGGCGACTCCACTGGAGACCCTTTTTGAGAGTCGAATCTGGAATTAAACGCGTGTTGTCAAATTTTTCAAAATTCCTTGTTCAAATTAATATTTATTCGTGATCTTGAAAATTTTGTTTTTGAAAACCATACATTTGCATCATGTTGTAAATATTTTGCTAACTTGTTTTATCTTTTTATTTTTCAGCTCTAAGTTTTATGGTTTTAGTTTTTAGTTTAGTCTTTAAATTAAACGAAAAGGTTTGTGAGTTTCTCCCCACACACCGTGCACCTGCATTTCTGCATAACATGAGCTCTCTACCCGGGCTCCGTCCGTTTAAGTGAAAGTAAACGCAATGCCTTCGTGAGTTAACTCGTCCCTTCGTACAGGCTAGTGAATACTTTCGGGTTACATATGACTTATGCTTTCGTGAGTTAACTTGTCCCTCCGCACAGGCATAAGTAAATGTAATCCTTCGAATTGAACTCGTGAGCCTGTGATGGGTTACGACCGAGGCTTCGTACTAGTCTTAGTAGACGATAGTACGAATAATTCGAGTACCTGTCTAGAACTGAAACTGCATATAGTGAACCATACGAGCCACCTAACTAGAGCCATGCCAAACCTCCATCTGTTAATAGTCACCAAAATAAGTACACGGGAGAAACACCTCTTACCTTTTATTTCTTTTACATTTACACTTTTTATTTAGATTTTTTGTAGTTTTCCTCTATTTATATTTGATGTGATTACTAACCAATATTTTATTTTTTCTTTCATCGTGCATTAGAGGCATCTTGCTAGGAAGGTGTTGATTAGAGATTGGTTGCCAAAAACGGGTTTCTAATGGAGGAGTCAATTACACAAGTGATCGAAACGTTTTGTAATAGACTCTTTTGATTAATGAAATCCTTAAGTAGGGGCTATCTTGAAATCAACACCAAATTCTTGCATATTCATTCATGACTAACATTCATTTGACATTTATTCATCCATCCATTCATTGCATATGCATATCCCTTAATCATTCACTGAGGCTAAAATGGTATACTCCGCAGTTGCAACAATACAAGTCTGGAATCACACCATTCGTATAGGACGCGCTGACAAGCTAGAATAATGGAGGCTGAATTCAATGAAAGAATCGAAAGGATGGAAAGAGCCTAAAGGGAATTACAAGAACAATTGGCTAAGTCATAGCAGGAAACAAGGGATCTAATAGTGAGAACTCGAGAGGAATCACTTGAACAAAAAGATCAAATGGCTAAGATGATGGAAATGATGTCAGCTTTGGTCAAGGGAAATGGACCTATGCAGAGCCCTGATATTATGGAACCTCAGTCAAGAGTTAATCACGATCAGGATCCGCTCTATCCCCCAGGATTCACTCCACCGCACGCCCACGCAACACAAAGAGGGTACACTCAAGGGGAGCCTACAGGCCTAGAGCAACAACCTGGGCCACCTGCTCATCTAGGGCAAGGAATATTTATATCAAACCCTGGAGGTAATCCCGCCAATCCAATCGTTCCAGATTTGGATGATCCAGCAAAAATAGCCAAGTTGAAAATAGATGACCACGAGGCTCAAGAGAAGTATAGGAGCTTGGAGGAAAGGCTCAAGGCGATAGAAGGCACTGAAGTCTTCTCTGCATTAAGTGCTAAAGAGTTTAGTTTGGTGCTCGATCTGGTTCTACCTTCAAAGTTTAAGGTGCCAGATTTTGAAAAGTACGATGGGACGAGATGCCCAAAAGCACATCTTATCATGTTTTACCAGAAAATAACCGGTTATGTGAACGAATATAAGTTACTTATACACTGTTTCCAAGACAGCTTGGTCGGATCGGCCCTTCGATGGTATAATCAATTTAGTATAGAAAAGATCCGATCATGGAAAGACTTGGCGTCAACATTTTGTGAACAATACAAGCGCATATCTGATATGGTACCTGATCGGCTAACTCTGCAGATGGTGGAAAAGAAGCCAACGGAGACTTTTAAGCAATACGCGCAAAGGTGGAAGGATCTCTCGGCCCAAATAGAACCCCCATTAACTAAAACTGAAATAACGGTCCTCTTCATCAACACTTTGAAAACGCCGTTTTATGATAAGTTGGTAGGAAGTGCCACGAAAGACTTCGCAGATATTGTAATATCCGGAGAACTCATAGAGAATGCCATCAAGAGTGGAAGGATGGAAGGCCCCAAAAGCTCGAAAAAGACAGCACCCATAAAGAAAAAAGAGGCAGAAACCCATATAGTGGGAACTGAGAGCCACCACACTTCTAATCCTTACCCTATCCAAACACGACCTCAACATCACCCACCTCCAAACTTCTATTATCTTCCCCAAAACCCTTACTATCAAGCACCCTCTCCTTATCCCGTCTACGCCACCATAAATAACCAAAGACCATTCGCCATGTTCCCACCAAATACCATGCCTGCTCAAAGCCAACCCAAAAATGAACAAAGACTGGTAAGATCCAATCCTGAAAAACCTCAGTTCACCCCAATTCCCGTGTCATACGGCTAGCTATACCTAAAACTATTGGAAAAACAATTAATATCCCCACATTATATGGCACCCCTAAAGCCTCCATACCCAAAATGGTACGATCCTAATTCTAGTTGTATGTACCACGCTGGAAACCAGGGGCATTCTATAGAAAATTGGCTTGCCTCTAAAAAGAGGGTTCAAGGTCTTATCGATGCAGGCATTTTACGATTTGATGGCGCTAGCAATACGGCTGGAAATCCGCTTCCTAACCATACTGAAGGGAATGTGAATGTCATTGACAAAGGAGATGATGAAATCAAAGATGTTTCTATGATACGCCCTTGTCCTCCTAGATTTGTTTTGAGCAACTGGACTGCTGTGGACCTTCTTGTAGTTTCTAAGTCTTCTCTAGAGTAATGCTCAATGTTAACTCTGTTTGGTGTCTCTAAATGTAGTGGGATTTTTTTTGTAAGAGCTTGCGTTCGCTCTTTATCATTTAAATGAACATTAATGGAGATGCATTTTGTCATGATCTTTTCATTCTCATTAACTTCATAATTTTTCCCTCTTCTCACAGCCTATCCTCACATGCACCTCATATCATGCCATAACATTATGCTTGTTGGTCTCATACTTTGATGCTCCTCTATAGTTTTCTTTTCCATTCAACTTTCAGGTGCTCAGATATCAACGACATGAGCGAACCCGTTACAAGTCTTGAAATCGATTTCGAGAAAGCCATTTGTTTAGGAGAATTCAAAGCAAAGGAAAATGCTGAAGACTATGTCTCGTCTTCTGACTTACTAAGAATGGTAGAATAAGAAGATAAGTAGATTCTACCTCATCAAGATCTATCGAGACAGTAAACTTGAGAAATGAAGAAAAGAGGCAAGAAGTGAAGATTGGGACTTCCATTTCAGATGACACTAGACATGATTTGATCGCTTTGCTTCATGAGTACAAAGATGTATTTGCATGGTCGTATCAGGACATGCCAGGATTAGATGAGAATGTAGTGGTCCACAGACTCCCACTGAAACCAGAATGCAAACCTATTCAACAGAAGCTAAGACGAATGAGGCCTGAAATGCTGTTAAAGATAAAATAAGAAGTCAAGAAACAATTTAATGCTGGCTTCCTGCAAGTTTCCAAATACCCAGAGTGGGTAGCTAACATAGTTCCAGTACTGAAGAAAGATGGCAAAGTACGAATGTGTGTGGATTATCGTAACCTGAATCGAGCAAGTCCTAAAGATAATTTTCCCTTACCACACATCGATACATTGGTGGATAACACAGCAAAACATTCATTATTTTCTTTCATGGATGGATTCTCGGGTTATAATCAGATCAAAATGGCCCCTGAAGATATGGAGAAAACTACCTTCGTAATGATGTGGGGAACATTCTGCTACAAGGTGATGCCGTTCAGATTAAAGAATGCTGGGGCAACATATCAGAGGGCCATGGTGACGTTGTTCCATGACATGATGCATAAAGAAATAGAAATCTACGTCGATGATATGATTGCTAAACCCCGAGGAGAAAGAGAGCATGTTGTGAACCTCAGGAAGTTGTTCGAAAGACTAAGAAAGTTCCAACTGAAGCTTAATCCAGCCAAATGTATGTTTGGGTCTACCTCGGGAAAATTGCCAGGCTTCATTGTCAGCGAAAGAGGTATTAAGGTTGATCTAGATAAGATAAAAGCCATAAAAGAACTACCACCTCCGCGCACGCAAAAAGAAGTCAGAGGATTTTTAGGAAGGTTGAACTACATCGCTCGATTCATTGCTCAACTTACCAACCAGTGTGACCCAATTTTTCGACTCCTTCGAAAACACAATCCTAGAGAATGGAACGAGGAGTGCCAAGAGGCTTTTGACAAGATAAAACAGTATTTGTCTAGTCCCCCGATGCTAATACCGCCAACTCCAAGAAGATCGTTAATATTGTATCTGATTGTGTTAAAAAATTCAATGGGTTGCGTATTGGGGCAACATGATGAGTCAGGGAAAAGAGAAAAGGCGATTTACTACCTCAGCAAAAAGTTCACAGAGTATGAAGCAAAGTATTCGTCAATTGAAAAATTCTGTTACACTTTGGTTTGAGTAGTTCGGAGGCTCAGGCAATATATGTTGTACCATACGACATGGTTAATTTAAAAAATAGACCTAATAAAGTACATGATGGAATCACCTGCACTCTCAGGAAGAATGGCACGATGGCAGATCCTATTATCAGAGTACGGCATTGTCTATGTAAGCCAAAAGTCGATAAAAGGGAGCACAATAGCTGACTTCTTAGCAACTCGAACAACAGAGGAATATAAGCCGTTAAGATTTGATTTCCTAGATAAAGACTTGATGTGCATTACAGAAAAAGAATACGAGTCATCAAAAGAGAAGTCATGGAAAATGAGCTTTGATGGTGCATCGAACGCATTGGGGCATGGGATTGGAGCAGTCTTGATATCACTAGAAGGGAACCATTATCCGCTCACTACCAGGCTGAATTTCTTCTGTACCAATAACATAGCGGAATATGAGGCTTGCATCATGGGACTTCGCGCAGCTATTGAACAAAATGTCGAAATATTAGAGGTGTACGGGGACTCAGCGTTGGTGATTTACCAAATCCGTGGAGATTGGGAAGTGAGAGATCTAAAATTAGTCAAATACAGTGATCTAGTGGCGAAACTGATCAAAGAATTCAAAGGAGTAACTTTTTATTACTTCCCACGAGAAGAAAACCAATTGGCTGATGCCCTGGCCACTTTGGCTTCAATGTTCAAAGCAAGTAGAGAAATAGAAATAATGCCCCTCAAAATGAGCATATACGAGGCCCCTGCACGCTGTTGTAGTATTGAGAAAGAGGCAGACGGACGGCCATGGTTCCACAATATCTTAGAATATGTCAAGAACCAAAAGTATCCCGAACGAAAAAATGAGAACGACAAAAGAACAATCAGAAGAATGGCAGTGGGATTTATTCTTGATAGGGACATCCTATACAAAAGAGGAAAAGATCAAGTGCTTCTGAGATGCGTGGATGCTATTGAAGCCAGAAAAATACTTGAAGATGTCCATGAAGGAATCTGTGGGACACATGCCAATGGGTTCACTATGGCCAAGAAGATCATGAGACTTGGTTATTACTGGCTGACGATGGAAAGCGACTGCATTAGTTATGCACGAAAGTGCCACAAATGTTAGATTTACGCGATAAAATTCATGCAGCCCCTTCGCCCTTTCATGTCATGACTTCTCCGTGGCCTTTTTCTATGTAGGGCATGGATGTTATAGGGTCAATTTCCCCAAAAGCTTCTAATGGACACCGATTCATTTTTGTGGTTATAGACTACTTCACGAAATGGATAGAAGCCGCTTCATTTGCTAATGTGACGAAGACTGCAGTCTGCAGATTCTTGAAAAAGGAAATCATTTGTCGATATGGTTTGCCTGAGAGAATCATTTCAGATAACGCTTTAAATTTAAACAACAAATGATAAAGGAAGTATGCGAGCAATTTCAAATAAAGCATCATAACTCTTCGCCCTATCGCCCGAAGATGAACGAAGCTGTTGAAGCGGCCAACAAAAATATTAAGAAGCTCATTGGAAAAATGACAGAAACATATAAGAACTGGCACGAGAAGTTACCATTCGCTTTGTATGCATACCGCACATCGTACGGACATCTACGAGAGCAACTCCTTTCTCGCTAGTCTATGGAATGGAAGCTGTGCTACCTATCGAAGTTGAGATCCCCTCTCTACGAGTCTTAATGGAGTCGAAACTAGAGGAAGCAGAATGGGTTCAAGCTCAATATGACCAGCTAAATCTCATTGAAGAAAAACACTTGAAGGCAATCTGTCATGGACAGATGTACCAGAAAAGAATGATCGCGGCCCATGACAAGAAGGTACGGCCAAGAGAATTCCACGAAGGAGAACTCGTGCTGAGGAAGATTCTCCCAATACAAAAGGACTTATGAGGAAAATGGGCACCAAATTGAGAAGGACCATACATCGTAAAGAAAGCCTTCTCGGGTGGAGCTTTGATTCTCACTGAGATGGATGGGAAGGAGTTACTGAATCCAATAAACTCTGATGCTGTGAAGAAATATTATGCCTAAAAAAAAAAGGGGGATCAAGATGAAAACCTGGAAAGGGCATCTTGATAAACAAAAAAGATTAGGATGAAAACCCGAAAGGGCGTCCTAATGAAGCAAATCTGGGCTTAAAGAGCAAGACGATTAGAACAAAGAGTCAAACGGCGAGACTACAGTATTTGAAGTATTTTCAGAAGCTCGAAATCTTCTACACAAGGAGCCCTACTCGAAAAGATTCTTGATTGACAAACGTGGAAGAGTTCATGCGTTAAATATTTAGAGCATTTGTATCTGCTGAATGCGATCCCTTTTCTCTTTATGACACTTTTTACTACCCTTGGTTAACTTTCTTTGTTTATTACTTTTGAAATAAATAAATGTGAGGTATCCTTTTTGTACCTACCTGACCATTTTCATGCATCTCATTGTGTGGTTTATTTAAATAATAAATAGTAGAATGACATACTCTAAACAAAAGAAATGTTGAGCATTACCCGGATGAGAATTTGATAAGTACAAGAGCCTCAAAGCAAGGACAAAGTTCAACAGGGGACAAAAGAGTGATATCTGAGAGACACAGATTACTTGTAAAGTTTGAGGACGGGTACAAAGCACGAAGAGAAAGCCAAGAATTGAAGCAATGAATGCAAATCATCACAAGAATCGTGACGAAAAGGGATATAGGACAAACAAGCTCAAGACGCATAGCATAATCATGTAGACATAAAGGCATTTAGGACAAACATGTGCATATCATGATAACATCATGCATGACATATACAGGTACTCCAGCAGAGCAAGAGGTTTTGAGGTTAGATCAAGGAAAAGACACCTAAGTTCCACCAGGTGATAGGTTTTGGTATTCTGATATTTTTATTTCTGTTTTTCAAAATTCAACTCATATTGCGAGAGGTGAGTTGAGCCTCAGGACACGCTGAGGTATTTTCAATTTCTGTTTTTCAAAAATCATCTCATATTGCGAGAGGTGAGTTGAGCCTCAGGACACGCTGAGGTATTTTTAGTTTCTATTTTTCAAAAAAATCAACTCGTATTGTGAGAGATGAGTTGAGCCTCGGGCCACATGCCGAGGTCTTTTCAAATTTTGTTTTTATTTTCTGTTTTTCAAAAATCAACTCATATTGCGAGAGGTGAGTTGGGCCTCGGGCCACATACCGAGGTATTTTCAAATTCTGTTTTCTAAAAAAATCAACTCATATTGCGAGAGGTGAGTTGGGCCTTGGGCCACATGCTGGGGTATTTTCAAATTCTGTTTTCTAAAAAAATCAACTCATATTGCGAGAGGTAAGTTGGGCCTCGGGCAACATGCCGAGGTATTTTCAAATCCTGTTTTCTAAAAAAAATCAACTCATACTGCGAGAGGTGAGTTGGGCCTCGGGCCACATGTCGAGGTATTTTCAAATTCTGTTTTTCAAATTCTGCTTTCTAAAAAATCAACTCATATTACGAGACGTGAGTTGAGCCTTGGTTCACATGCTGAGTTATTTTCAAATTCTGTTTTGCAATTTCTATTTTTCATCAAAATTAACTCATATTGCGAGAGGTGAGTTGAGCCTCCGGTCACATGCTGAGGTATTTTCAATTTCTATTTTTCAAAAAAATCAACTCATATTGCGAGAGGTGAGTTGAGCCTCAGGTCACACGCTGAGGTATTTTCAATTTTTGCTTTTTCAAAGATCAACTCATAATTCGAGAGGTGAGTTGAACTTCAGGTCGCATGTCGGGCTATTTTTGATTTTTGTTTTTCAATAAAGAATAAAGATTGGACAATCGAACAAAATTTAGTGCTTTTAAGTCTTTGCACTATCCCTGTTTCACAACGATGAGCAAAGAGGGGCAGTTGTAAGCACTAAATCTTGTCCGACTCGATTTCGTGTTTAATTTTCAAATAAAATATAAAAATATAAAAAATAAAAATTGAAAAATAAAAAAAATTGCATTTGACCCTTAAGCTTTTCATAAATTACATTTTGACCCCTAAACTTTTCCTAAATTTCATTTTGACCCTTAAACTTTTTATAAATTTCATTTTGACCCCTAAACTTTTCCTAAATTTCATTTTAACCCCTAAAATTTCCTTAAAATTTCAATTTGACCTTAAATTTTCTAGAAATTACACTTTGGCCCCAAAAGTTTTACTGCATATACAATTTAGTCCTTCCGGCAGATTACGTGATTTGGGGGCACCCACTCCCCGGATTTTCAGGCCATCAGCATGGGTGGCTGCTCCTTCTTCACCTACTACCTGCAAATGGCATGAAAAACAAGCAAAAGAGGAAATAAAAAAATTCACACCATAAAATGGGGCATTCGGTCAAAAAAAAGGGGGGACATTTAAAAAAAAAACGATTGCAGCACTCTCCCTCCCTTCCCTTTCTTCTCTGCCCGATTGAACTCCTTCACCGCCAGCTAGATCCCCTTTCGTGTCTGGTAGCCGAATACGAGCAAAGATGGGTGCTTAGACCATGCGTTTGAAGGTCACAATTCCTAAACCCCAAAAGCACCAAGATTCGAACCTACAACCGTCCTTTGCTTGATTTCAACATCAGAAAGTAGGCTCCGGTTACTGGTGACGCACACAGTGGAAAAAGATAGAGTTTCGGCAACTGTAAAGTGGAAGGAAATGGAGTTTAGTCGGCTGTAAAGTTTGGACTTTTTTTTTTTTGCTTGCTGCTGGAATTTTGTGTGGTATTGGGAAGATTATGGTTGTTTGAAATGTTAGTGGGTTGGGTTAATTTGGGTTGACTGAAATGTTAAGTTAGTGGGTTAGTTTGTGTTGGGTTTGAGATATTAAGTTAGTGGGTTGGGTTAGTTTGTGTTGGGTTGAGATATTAAGTTAGTGGGTTAGTTTGTGTTGGGTTGAAATAATTTGAGTTTTGTATTTTTTATGTAGACTTTTTTTAATTAGGCCCGGCAAAATTTAGTCTAAAAAAATAAAAAATATAATAAAAACAATAAATTTTCAAATAGTTGGGCCAACTCGTCCCAATTTGCGACAACCCGATTCAGAAGCAATATATCAACAAAGGCCCATTTCAACGACCCGAAGGAAGGAAAAAGAGATTGATTTCATCAACCCATAACATTGGGCTTCGGTATATTCTTAACTTTTTTATTATTATCTACCCATTCCGAATTTAATATATATTTTAGATCACATATTATTACTACATTATTATTAGTTTTCTTTTATTATTATTATTTTAGAAATATTTTTATTTCTTTTCTTTTAATTAATTTCAATAAATAAGGCAACGTATCGATTTAACATTAAGTCGTTGATTTCATTGTTATGTTGGGTGAATATCATTGGCTCGTGTTAAAAATGGGACGTCCTTCAAAAAGATCGAAAAATTTAAAAATTCTTGTGTTTTGAAATAGGATATTTATTCTTGTAATTATTGGTAAATGATCAAATTTTATTGTTTTTTTAAATGTAGATGATGATACATAATTTACCAAAATTCTAGTGTTGTAAAATTTTCATGTTTCCAAAAATTCTCGTGTCTCAAATTTGTCATGTTTTCAAAAAAAAAAATTTTCTCGAGTTTCAAAATTTTCGTGTTTTCAAAAATTCTCGTGTTTCAATCAGATTATGATGAAATATTAAATTGAACTCGTATTTTTAAAAATTAAGACAACGCGCCCTTAACAAGATACCAATTTTGGGCGTTGTGAGGGTGCTAATACCTTCCTCGCGCGTAACCGACTCCCGAATCCTTTTTTTCTCGAAATTTTGACGTAGACCTAAACCCGGCCTTCTTTTACCCAAAAAGAAATTTTTTTTTGTTCTGAGGTTTTATTAGGTGTCCGATCACACCTAGGAAAAAAGATCAGTGGCGACTCCCTTTTCTTTAAAATCGAAAGTCGATTTTCAAATTTTCAATAATCACCTCAATTAGCGACCAAAGTGAAAATTTTTACGTCGCTACAATTATTACTTGGTCCGGGCCCGGACAAAAATGGGCCATTATAATATAATTTGAGGTAAACAAAAGTAACTATTTTGATAATTCACCCTTTATTTTATAGACGGAGATAATTTTGTGGTAATGATGCTATAGGTGTCCAAAATTTTTTTCAAGTCCAGCTCATTCAAAAGGTTCGTTCTATTTAAAAATTAAAAAAAATTATAGTTGATATTTATATATTTTATAATTAAATTTAATATATATTTTTATTATTTAAATTTAATTTGGGTAGAGCTGGAGTGACTCGAGATACAAAAATGCTAATTCAAATCAACCCAAGTTGAGTCGGATCTATTGAGTCGAGCGAATTTCTCAATTATGGACAGGTTTACTTCTAGCTGGTTGTGTTTACTTATTTATATTGTACTTAGCTTTCTTGACTATCTATGAGATTAAAAATGAATAGACTTTGTTACCGACAACAGATATTTTAATCTAGACAAGAAAAATAATGAATTTAATTTTTTTAATAACATTATTTAATTGTTTTTATTTTCCATATTGTCTGGAAAAATGAAATTAAAATGTGAAAAATAAATAAAACATATATTTAAAAAATTAGATAAATAAAACTGCGTAATATTTTTCTCTCAATTTTTTAATTGATGAAATTTTATTTAAATTAAGTAGCGTGTAAAGTTTCCTTTGATCAGAGTGCCACTGCCTTGGTTTTGCTTGGATAAACAAATTAAAAAACTATAGAGATGTTTTACTTCGCCCCGCCACCATTGAGAAAAAAAAAAAAAAAACCAATAAATAGACGTAAATCCCTACAAGCTGATTTAAATTAAGAAAATATTTTCTTAGAGCATAAAAAAAAGGTTAACAACATGGTTGAGTTCCCAGTCATTGAGTTCCGTTCATCGGATTTGGAGCGAAAAACTGATGGGTGGAACAGTCTGTGCAAGAGAGTTCGAGAGGCTTGTGAGATTTTCGGTTGTTACGAGGTGGTGTACAAAAGTATTGTCGAAACCATTTTTAAAAGAGAAGTTTTGAAAAAACGGGGTCGACTTTAAAAAACGAAAAATGGAGTCGCCACCAATCTTTTTAGGTATGATTGGATCACCTTATAAAACGTTTTATTTTAAAACATTAATTTTGGTCTACGAAATTTGAGAAAATGGGTTCGGGAGTCGGTTACATACGAGGAAGGGTTAGCACCCTCGTAACGCCCAAAAGTGGTACCTAATTGATTATTAAATGTCTTTAATGTTGGAATTTTGAAAGTTTTAAGATGCAATCCTCTTTTTGAAAGAAAACTATTTGAATGTCTCAAATTTGAAAACTAAGACTCACTTATCTCAAACGAATCAAAACATCACATTCAGTAAGTTAGGACGTAATATTTCAAAACCTTCAAAGTTAAGCTTGCCTTTGGAAAATTTCTATCTTGAAACAACAAAATGCTATATCCAGTAAGTTAGGACACAACGTTTTGAAATCTCAAGAATAGTTGTTTATATTTTAAAACTCAAAAACGCTTAGAAGGGTACTTGGATATTCGAATTCAATGAGAAAAATCGCAACCCAGTAAGTTAGGGCACTACTTTCCTCGAAGCTCCCAAACATCAAGCATTGCCTCTATTTTTTAAGAAGATCTTTGAATAAAACTTGATCAATTTAGCAAAATGCTATTTTTATGTAAAAGAATGATTCGAGAAAATAAATCACATAGATACATTACAAAACATGAATACTAAAATGATGTATATAGATTACAAGATATACTAAAACCTAATACTAATAAAGTTAGGAAAAAGGAGAATAATATGACATAGCAAGTAACACATGCATTAAAATGACTGTGCTAAAGCTAAAATAAACAAATAAACAACTTTGAATAAACAAAATGAAAGAATATAAAATAAACTATGATAGATTGAAATCACACGAGGTAAAAAAAAAAACTTAGAAATAAATTCTACACTTTAATATATATAAAAAGGAGTAAAATATTAATAGAAAATAAGTAAGAACAACAAATAGATATTATGATTAAAGAAGGTATAATATGACAATTTTTAAAAGGGTATATATATATATATATATATATATATAATATTTTAAATAATCAACGCCAAGATAGATAATATATAACAAAATAAATGTATTCCTAAAATAAATAAATAATATATAAAACTTTACTATAAAAATATATAAAGGAAGATATATATAATAATATAATATGATATGAAAAAAAAACACATCTTTATAAAACCATTTAAATGTTACGTAAAATACAGATTTTAAAATAATATATAAAATAACAAATTCAATATATATTTATAATGAAAAAAATATTAATAAGGTTAATGATAGTATGTTAGTAATAATAATAAAATAATACAATAATAATAATAAGGTAGAAAATAATAATAATGCAATTATAGGAATAATAATATTAATAATGATGATGATAATAATAATAATAATAATAATAATAATAATAATAATAATAATATGTTAATAATAATAACAGTAAATAGATGTAGGATTAATTAATTTTAAAGAAAATAGTAAAAAATAACTGAAAGGGGCTAAATTGAAACTAAGACCAAGTGTTTGTGGGGAATTTAAAGCTTTAAAAAAACGTGGGGATCAAATTGAGACATGCTAATGTGTTGGAGGATCAAAATCGAACGATGCCCCCTTTTCTAAAGGGCGCCGTACAGGAGTAGATTAAAATAAAATCGAATTAACACTTTGGAGCAAAATTTTAAAAACTAATAAATTTAATTGTAATATTATAAAAAAAGCGGAGGGGCTAAAAGTGCAATTAGCCCCTCCTAATAAAAACACGCGGATCTCTTTGTGGGTCGAATCAGGTACGCACGGGTCAGGTTGAAACAACGCTATTTTGGTCACTAAACGATCACCCCAAAACGGTGTCGTATGGGTGATCTATAAATAAAAAAAACCTAAAAAGAAATCATTTATCATCTGAATTTAAAAAAAAAATTTTGAGAATCCTCTGAAAGAGGAAAGAGAAACGCCCTCTGGGCTCCGGCCTCCGTCCGGCCAGGCCCCAATCATCGGGCCTTCATGCGCCCACGCGCCTCTGTCGGCTCCGTCATTTGCGGCGGCTGGAAGCTGAAAAGCTTCACTTTTCCGTCCAAATTGAAAGGTAAGCCTTTCTTTTTATTTTAAAACTGTATTTTGCAATAGAAAATAAAAAACTGCTTCTTTGGTTTTTAAAATTGTTGTATATGTACGAAAAACATAAAAAAAAACAAATATTTAAGTGAAAACAAGAGAAATGATCACCTTAGTTCTGAAAAAACTTGTTTATGGTATTTTATTCTATTGTATGCGTCCCCTTTTACATTGAAAATACTCGGCTTTTATAGCCACTGTTTAGAGTACAAAATTTGGTATATTTTTTGTTTCCTTGTATTTTCTGGCCTTCTTTCTTCTTTTTGCAGGCAAACGACGAGGAATCCGGTGATGAAACGCGATTCATACGCGCTAATTCGTGCTCTGATTACGGCGCAAGATGAGGAGGCGCTGGTGGCTTGCGGCGCTAAGGTGTAGAAACCCTAGGGTTTCTTGATCATGGATTAGGCATTTGGGCCCTATTGGGCTCCGAGTGTTTGGGTTAAGGGTGTAATGGGTTAGCCTAGTGGCCTTTTAAGTTTATGGGGCAAATCTATTACGGGTTTAGTGTTTGGGCTAATTGGGTTTGATTCAGGCTTGTAACTATATTCTGGGCTTGTAAATGGACTGTTTAAAGGACCTTATTTAATGGACTGTTTTTTTGTTTTGGTTTCTGCAAACTTTGTTTATTTATTTTATGGGCCCGGGCAGAAATGGGCTATTACAAGTATATCAACGAAAGTCCGAGAGGATGTGTTCGAGATGATGAAAGAACTGGTTAAGGTCCCAGTGGAGAGGAAACAAAAGAACGCTAGTCCCTTGCCTTACCATGGTTGGGTCGGACCATGCGAGCAGGTTTCTTTATTGTATGAAGGCTTCGGAGTTGGAGATGCCTCCAACTATGACTCTGTAAAAAATTTTGCTCAATTGATGTGGCCTGATGGTCACCCGCAATTTTCGTAAGAACAAATCTTTTTATTTTTCTAATTCTGCGGGTTGGGTTGATTTTGGATAATTTCTAGCTTTAGTTGTGTGAGATCAAATTATTGACTTTTTATTTTGATCTTTTGTTCCAGCGACACTATACACACTTTAGCGACACAAATGGAGGAACTGAACAAGTTAATCTGGTTGATGTTAATTGATAGTTATGGATTAGGGGAGGAGTCATTGAAGATGAGCTACAAAACATTGGTGTGAATGATGAAATATATGGTCCCTCCACCGGGAGAGTATAAGAGTGGACTCCATTCTCATACTGATGAACCAGTCAGCACACTTATTTGTGAGGATCAAATTTCAGGGTTAGAAGTTGAGGTTAATAACAGCTAATGGATCAAATTATCTAATTTATCTCCGTCTTCTTTTATCTTTGTAGTAGGAGATCCTCTCAAGGTATTTATATATATATATATATATGATTAATGTTTGCTTTATTTATTTATTCAAAATAAAACATAAATGATCCATGTGAATTAAACAAGAACTATAAGGGTCATAATTATATCAAGTGAAATTTTACCTTTTTTGGAGGCAGGGGGAGTTTTGGAAGGCCTTATCCCTAGCAATTTCTCTAAATCTGGAGTTCAATTAAGTCATGGATTCCAATCTTGAATAACCCTTCTTCTTGCTCCTCGATATATATATATATGTGTGTGTGTGTGTGTGTGTGTTTAAAGTGAATAATTACCATAAAATACTTATTGATGTTGACATTAGATCTCTATTTCAAAATTTTGAATAACTCCTTTACCTACTCATGATAAGGAAAAAAACATATAGTGAGATTAGATTATTGATGTTGAAAGTGAATAAGTATTGTAACACCCCTATCTCGAAACCGTCGCCAGAGTAGGTAAGGGGCATTATCAGACTTATAACTTATGTCGAAACAGTAAAATTTTAAACTTTTTAATCATTAATAAACTTGTATCAACAACCATCAAAACATAGATCAATTGAGCATATCAAGATACATATAACACATTTAGCGTCTAATTGAAAACATGCCAAAAGATGGGGAAAAATTCATAAATTTTTCTAGTTAGGGGCATACGGCCGTGTCCCTTGCCCGTGCTTTTCTCACACGGTCGTGTCCCACCAGACACGCCCAAACCACACAGCCCATGGTCGAAACTGTCGAAAACGATACGGCTGGTCACACGCCCGTGTATAAAACAGAGCAGACCGTGTGACTATACTGCCAAATTTCACACGGCTACAAGTTACCAGACAAGCCCGTGTGTCTAGGCCGTGTACCAAACTGTTCAAAACATTTAAGGTGCAGGTGACACACGGTCGAAATACACGCCCATGTGGTGCAATATAGGCTCAGTTTAAGCCAAATTGCCACCCAAAAACATACCAATTCAAGCATATAATAGACCCAAAATCATCATAAATCTTGCACCAACTAGGCATAACAATTCAATAGCTAAAATAGCCACATTCATGAACTCATCCACACATAAATATACATAATCATTCCTTACCTTTCATCTAGGCTAACAATGCACATAACTTGCACATATAACATAATAAACATATCAACTATGTAAGCTTATAATCTCATCAAGATCACATATCTTTCCATAAGCACATATAGCCAAAGAACAACTCAAAATACTTGATTATATACATATATGACCCAAGCCACATCTCATAGCTTGATCATTTACCAAAATATATCATGTTCACTAAATATCTAGCCTATACATGCCATGACCAAAATGTTTGCAAGATGCTCAAAAGTACTGAAGCTTTATCGATAGTGTGATAGAAATCTCCGACCCGTCCGATATCTGAGCTAGCTTCCGAATCTATAAGAAAATGAAAGAAATAAACGGAGTAAGCTTCTAAAGCTTAGTAAGCTCATAAAATTTAGAATTTAACTTACCAATTCATTTAGGTAATCCCTACATATACTAGTAAGGCCAATTCTATTCATATGCTTTTGTAGCCTATTTCACAAGCTCACACAAGTTAGTTCATAGGACTTCATATACCATCTTATACAATAGTTTACCATATAATTCATATCCATTAGCACATATAAACATCATAATTCATATGGCATATAATGCATTCACTTTCATATATCTCATGTAACATATAAATCATATGAGTTGGATCATACCTTTCATGTAGTTCATATAACAGGTATCATATATACTTATATCTATATCATCTTCTAATTCATGTAACTTATATCGGTATTGCCTGTTGAACCTATAAGAATATCGAGGATACCCAGATGATACACACACAGTGTATATACATATAACCTGAAATCTGTCAATACGTCATATATGCTCTTACGAGCCTGAACGGTAAGCCCAGAGGCTAAACATGTAATCCCGAAGGATGAACGGTAAGCCCGTAGGCTGAACGGTGAGTCCGAAGACTAAACATGTAATCCCGAAGGATGAATGTGTAGCTCATGAGCACGTGGTGAGTCCGCAACAAATGCAGGAGCTCGGACCACCCTGTAGCCCTAGTGACATGTCACTTGTATCCTTACGACTTCTACGGTTCTAACGGGAACTCGGTATTCATGCATTATTTAAAACATTTAACATTTCCATTCCAAATCACATGTATATACTTAATAGGCAATCCATTCAGCAACTTTATACATATACATGATCATTAAACAACATTTATAAGCATTTATAAAGTGAATTCCAAATTCTACGAACTTACCTCGTAATCCCGATATCTACTCGTCTATTTTCTGTTTTCCACGATCAAGTTCCGTGATTCGATCGTCTTTATCTAAATTAATGCAAATTTCAGCTATTTACTAACTCACATATTCAATTCAATCCAAAAACATATATTTTGGCATATTTGCAAATTAGCCCTTATATTTTCAATACTTTGCAATTTAGTCCTTTATCACAAAAATGACAATTTACACAATTAATCCATAATTTCCCTTAGCCGAATATTCAAGGGACTTATACAAGCATATATCTTTCAATTAATCATAAATTTAACCTCAAAAACTCTATCTTTTTACAAATAAATCCTTAAACTCATTTTCATCAAAATTTACTTTAAAATTATTGTATTTTCTCACATAATATACAATAATTCATCAAAATCTATCAAAATATCGAGGATTCATCAATGGCATTTTTCAAAGATATTCACAAAATTAGAAATTGAGGTACTGGTCGACTAGTATATGAAGCAACGATTACAAAAACATAAAAATTATCGAAAACAGGATAAAAACGAACCTCAATTTGGAGCTTAAAGTGACCGAATGCTTGAAAGTATAAAACCCTTGATGTTTTGATGAAGAATCGGTGAAGAAACAAATGAAAAATGAGTGGTATTTTGTTTTATTAAATCTATTTTAACATATATTAATTAAAAACCAAAACTAACCTTTATAATATCATTTACAAAACCATAATAATAAGGATATATGTGTCCATTAGCTTTAGAAAAGGTAAAATAACCATTTAAGGCCTTCTATTTAAAAAGCCATTGCCAAACAAGCCATTTATAAAATAGAACTCCTATTTATCGCTTTATGAGATTTAATCCTTTTTATCAAATTAACCGATCAGACAGTAAAATTTCAATACAAAACTTTCACACCATATACCTATCATGCCATAAAACATATTAAAGCATTTAAAATAATATTTTGACTCAATTAAGTGGTCCTGAAACCACCCGTTCCGGCTGGGGTATAAAGTGGGCTGTTACAAGTATGAAAAATTACTTACTAATGTTGATTTTGGAAATTGAAGGCATGGAGTAATGGGAGATTGAAATCAGTGAATCATAGAGTGATGATGAGCGGAGACAAAGATTGATACTCTATAGCAGCCTTCGTCATTCCAAATGAGGGTACTATAATCAAGACACCCAAAGAGTTTATAGGTGACCAACATCCTCGGCTTTTCAAAGACTTTGATTTCATGGATTTCTTTCATTTTGCCTTTTCTGACCCAGCAAAGCTCATTGACTCTGGTGAGCAGCTTCAAGCCTTTGCTTCTCTTCATCTGTTGTGATTTACATTTCCACCCGCTTGCTAAAATTGGAAAACAAAATATGAATTCCTCATTTAGTTAAGATAAAAAAGAAGTTGTACCTTTTTTTTTCTTATTTTTGTATTATTTTGATAAATAATTTACAACGCATGCTATTTTGATAATTTTAATTATTTTTATATTATTTATCTAAGAAAAACTTATATTTTTTAAAGGTAAATTCATTAATTCATTCAATGAATGGAACCATACAATTCAGAGAGAAAAAATAGTAAACACTCATCGTAGATGGTAAAGGACAGGCTTCATCAACACACAATGGGCTTTGTCACAACTCAAGCACGACATATCTGGAGTGATTGCAAGCATTTAATACAATAAGGAAATTGGTCCCAAATGGTCCAAAGTGGCAAGCAAAAATTGACAAAAGAATCGAGCATTCACCAAAATAGAGAGGACGACAACAAAATCATCCCTAAAATCGCTTGTAAAACTAAGATTACATGCATAAGAAAGACTAAAAAATGTGCTACAAGAGCATACAAAAACTTCTAAAACTGAAGACTTATTAAACAACGGAAAAACAAACAAAAAACATATAAAACTTAAGACAATACGGGTTCAAATCGACACGTGAAATCATTTATTATTCTAAAATATTCTCAAATGAGAAAAAAATTATGAAGTTGACAAAGAGCCACCCACTTTCCAAGAAAAACTATTGGTGGCTGGTAGAGTTTTAGGGAATGATAGGAACCACCATCTGTTCATCACAACTTGTGAAGACACCAAAGATACCCACAAAATAGATCTGCAAACTGAAAAGAGAGAAGACGTGTGTAGTGAATGAGAAGAAAGAAAGAAAGAAAGAAAGAAAGAAATGGTTGATGGGAGAGGAAAAAGGTAGGCGATAACCAGTCAGAGGCTAGCACTGCCGCCGAGCAAAACAAAAAATAAGAAGCAAACGACTAGGAAAAAAACACTTATATTTATATCCAAACTAGCGTTGATATTTTGTGTTACCATTTTTCTTAAAAATATCTCTTTCTTTTAATATACATATACATGTATTAGATTATGGCACACCCACAATGTGGGTGAATTGACTTTATCAATCTAATAGTAACTATCCAAATCAAGCCTTTCTTCTTGTCATCAAAATAATCCAGACATAAAATCTATCGTAACTCGCTCTTAATCCCATTAAAAAATCATAACAAACCATAGTAGTTCATACAAAACCTGATACGCAGGTTTGACTTATTGACATATTTCGAGATCATTGGGGTAATGAAAACTGCAATGTGATGCTAAACTTGGCCTTTTACTGTCTACACTCTTATCATTATTTATCCTTTCTTGGAAGCTAGAAGTTGGATACATAACAAGACTATTGCAATTATTAGTATCAAAGTATTAATCCATACTCTAACTACTACTTTCGATGATATTTGTAGAATGATCTACTTCAACACTATTACTGCATTTCAAACTTAAGCCACAACCATCAAATGAACTAGAAGAACTATTTTTGCTCCTTCCAACAAAAACCTTCCTTTAGACGAATCACGGAACTCTGCAAGGTATCTCTTCAGCCAGTTAATGGGTTTGTAGCTAAAAAGTGGCAAGAAACTGTCGCACCTAAGAAGACATATGCTACAACTACATAGCTAACACAATGCCCCAAGTACCAACAATTTCAGCAACATCAAGTGCAACAACACAACTTTTAAAAAAATTGAAACCTATACAAGCACACTCCCATGTTCCAATCAAGAATTATAACCACAACAAATGTAATAGCCTTAAGCCAATGTGCATCCTTTGTAGTCAAACCATATAGGATAAAGAAGACAAGAAGAATGACAAGGGAGCTAAGGTAAAAAAGTCCAAGACGTGAAGCCCTACTAAATTCCCGAGGGTATAACTTATTTGGGTTTGGTGAACAAAAGACAAGACCCACTTCTATACTATCAGAGTATGCAAATTTATAAGCCCTCCGAACATAATCGTCCACATCCAAGCCATTTTCATTGAAGACCATGCGACATATACATAGCATATTGATTATTATGACAATTGCTGATATATCAAAGAAAAATCCAAAAGGAAAATATCGCTCAGATGCACTAGAACCAGCTATGACATAAACAACAAAAAATTCAAATGCACAAAGTAGAGCAACAACCAATAGAAACAGAAAAGCAGCAACACTTGATCTTTGCCACTGAGTCCTCCAACAAAGCATAATTGAATAAAATGCCAATAATAGAGCAATGCCAACCATTATTACAGCCAAACTAACAATATCTCTGCCTAATATTATGATTAGCCAACATCCTCATAGGATAAGCACCACAACTAGAGATAAAACAACCGCTTATGCCATTATAGAAAAAGGAGTACATAGCATACCCAATTGAGGTCCTTGTAAAATACTCAGGCACAATAGCTGCATTCAGGTCTATTTACATTTTGAACACTATCGCACTAGCTACTAAAGTCATCTGTGGTTTCACATTATTCTATTTTATTTTATCTTTGTCATAAAACCCTAATGGCCCTAGAAATAACTACTCAGTTCTTTCATTACCTGAGTCCAATCAAACAAAATTACAAACTCACAAAATTCCATTGCACTGACAAGTATTTTAATCTCATTAATCAATCCCTCTCTAAAACAAGTACATAATTCCTCTTCAATCGATACTATCTTATTAACATACTTACCGAGCTGAACTACTCTCACCCAAAACTGCAACCGATCTATTTCCCAGCTTCAATGCAAGAACTTTTTTTGTCTAAGTATCATTGCTGGCATAATTCTTTTGAAAATCAATTCAAAAGAAATCTCGGTTACTCTATTCTTTAGATACTATAGTAGGTAAAGTCGATTAACAGTGAGTAACCTCTTCTTTTAATAGTGACACCACACATTGTAAGAACCCATTTTTGCCCGTGTGACACCCCTAATTTGACCCTAGTCAGAAAGTGGTTTTGAAACCACAAAACCAAGTCACGAAAATAATTAGATGTTATATTCTGTGCTTATTATATGTGAAATTAGTATGTGTGAATATTTCGTGCCTTGATTTTATCGATTAGATGTTAAATTATAAGAAAGGACTCATGTGGTAAAACTTGAAAATGTGATAGGTGAATTTTAAAGTGGCTAAATAATGCATGATTTATTGACATGGGAGACTTGCATGTCAAATAGACCATTTCTATTAAAGTGGCCGGCCATAATGACGTTGATAAATAATATATGCATTTTTATATTAGCAGTATAATAGTTAATGGCTTTATATTATGAAATAAAGAATAAATTAAAATAAGAAAAGGGTGATAAAAACAATGTATGTTCATCTTTCTTCTTCCATTTGCGTAACTAGTAAAAGAAGAAAAGAAAATTTTGTTAAGGGGATTCGGCCATGGAGATAGATAAATTAAGGTATGTTTCTATATGATTTCTTAGTAATTTTTGTGAATTTGAGTTGCTTATTAAGCTATTGATTAAACCCATACGGGAATTTTGAATTTATGATGAAACATACATTCGGTCATGGCTTCAAATTGTTAACTTGATTGTGTTTTGATGTTCTTGAGCTTCTTGCTAATTTTATCTTAAATCTACAAAATGCATTCCTTGATTTGGTGTTGGTTTCATGCTTGGTATTGGATATGAAGTTACAAATTCGAAAATTTTGATAGAAAATTTTGAATGAATGTTTGATGGATATTATGAGATTAAATTCATGTGATTATAGGTTTATAAGCCTAAATTAAGCAACTGGTGCTTTGAGTGGCTTAATTTTGCAAGGGAGAGCATTCGACCATGGTCAATTTGCATGAAGATTTAATGTTTGATGTTCTATTTGATATGTATAGTTAAAATTTGAGCTTAAAGCCTGAAATTTTGTTAAGAATGAATGTAAGAATTATATGACATTCGATTATTTAGTTAGGTACTTTTTCAATGGTGTTTTGATGTTTTTGGAAATAGAACTAGTTGCCGAATGTGTTTATTAGTGAATTAATAAGTGTTTTAGTAAGAGAAGTAAATTCGGCCATGCTCATGAAGTGTTAAATTTTGAATATTTGATATCTTGATTCTTAAATGGTCATTAGAAGAATATGTTAATTATAAGAAATGAATGTTTAATTGTTAGCATTTACATGAGTGTTTGCCGAATATGAAATTTGATGAGGATTTGAATAAGTGTTTGAGTAGTTGTTAAATGGAGTGATTGTGATTTTAGTCAAATAGAGAAATGGATAAATCGATGTTAATAAGGTGAATGCCGAATATGTTCTAAGGCAAAACGTGATATTTTTGATGTGTAATGAGTTTGCCAAATGTGAACTAGTTAATTAAATTAATGGTTGAATACATGATTTAGTTATGAGGTTACATTGTGCCGAAATGTGTCCATGAATGAATGGGCTATGCTCGTGTTTTATAAAAGGAAGAAATGAATAAGTTAATGTGTAATGAAGTGTTTAAATGTGACTTACAAGTACTTGATATATTTTTATGTATGTGATTGCCGAATGTATGGTTAAGTAATAGTTGTGTTTCTTGATGTGACCGAAATATAGTATAACCAAATTAGATGCAAAATTAATGGGTTATTGATAAATTGACTTTTGTTTAATTTAGCTCAAGAGCATAGAGAGCCAAATTTGGACAAAGGGAAAGCTAAAGTAGTTGAATAGCCGATTCATAACTGTTCGAAAATATCCAAGGTAAGTTCTTAAGTGTTTGGGCTTGATTATCTTGTATGCCTAAGAGTTAAGTGAACATAGCAAATATAATGTTAATTTTTATAGTTGATGTGTCAAATGAGTATTGATTTCAGCCTATAAGCCGAATGTGTTTAGTACATCTAATTTGAAATAGATGAGATGATATTATGTATTAAAGATCAATTATGAGAGTAAACTATACCGTATGTGAAATATTTGAAGGATAGGAACCTTTGTGTATATAAGGATATATATATATATTCGGCCATGTGTATATAAAAATACATTCACAAGTGTGAAATGCCGATTATGACAATATGAGAAAATATGCGTTTTTGGTTATCGTAATGTGGAATTTGGGCCTTGAGCCTAGCAGGCGTAATGCCGGTGAAATGATATCGGGCCTTGAGCCTAGCAGGCGTAATGTCGGTGAAGTAATTTCAGACTTAAAAAGTCTAGCAGGCTTTGAGCCAGTGACGAAACTCAGGTTTTATACCTAGCAGGCCAAGAGCCCGTGAATTTAATGAAAGTATAATCCTACAAGATCCTATGCTAAGATGAACAAATTGAATTCGTATTTCATATTAAGTGGCCCAGGTATGTGATACTTACATATTTATGTGAAAATGATTCAAATTGGATTTTTGATCATGTTCATGTTTATATGAATTGAAGTTAATCAAGTGACTTGCCAATAGTGCATATATGTGATTAGGTATATTTGACCTTTGGGAAATTATATACATGGAAGATATGTTGTGTTCATATATGATGTGGTTAAAAATGTGTGTAATGTGGCTATGTGCATTCGGCCAAATGATGGATTTGGTTACCATTAGATTCCGTATATTGTGCTTAATTTGTTCAAATTAAGTTATGTTGTTTAATTCACTTAAGACTTACTAAGCTAATTAGCTTACTCCGAGTGTCTTTGTTATTCTGTTTTATAGATCTCGTTTGAAGTTACGGGCTCGGGGATTCAAGCTCAAAGTCATCCATACTATCAACCCTATTTTTGGTATTTTTGATAGACTATATTTTAAAGATGACATGTATAGGCTTAACTCCTTTTTGAATCAAATAATGTTTTGAAATTGTATGTATATATATAGCCATGCGAAAATGGCTTGCCTAATTGCTAAGTATATATGTGTGGTTGATGAAGTTATGTGGTTGTTCAATTGGTAAACTTTCACTATGGTTAACTTGATTTTTGTTACAAGTAATAACCATTGAATTCACTAGTTTAGGATGACTTCATATTCGGCTATAGCTTAATTAAATTACCAAATGAATAGTATTAATTCTTACATGAGATGAAATCGGCTTTTAGCATATTGATTAATCAAAATTTAAACTTATAAATTAATAAGTCGACATGTATACTTGCTATCAAATATTAAGCTATGAGCTGTAACATGTGAATGTTTATGTTCGATCAATTGTTGATGATTCTTGATTGCATGTAGTGATTTTCGGACATGGTCCAAATGCTTTCGGTTTCTTTGAGATCCATTATTTTTATTTTTATTTTTAATTCATTTTATCTTTTTCATTATTTGAATATTGGTATTTTTTAGAACGTAGTTTATTATTTTCCTTTTACTTCTTTTTCTATTTTTCATCGGCTAATCCCTAATGAGTAATCTCTCTTAATCCAAATTTCCCATGACTAATAAATACTTTCGCAGTTTCAAAGGAGCTTTACAGCTCAAATTTCTACGAAAATGGGAACACCTTGCCACAACTGCCAACTCTTCCAATCTCCGTCTCACTAATCCATCCAAAGCAGGGAGTTTCATACCTTTCCCTATCTTATGATCTTGTCCTTTTATTGCTACTAATGTTATCTTTGTATATTGAGGGCAATGTACATCTTAAGTGCGGGGGAGGGGGGAGGGAATCTACTTTCAATCTTTACACTCTCTTTGAAATCCCTGAACTTTCCTAACATTTTGCATTGTTCTCAAATTCTCACTTTCACTTTTTGCATTATCTTCAACCTCCTATTAGGAATTAATTCTAATTGATTTATGATTTTTATTGATATGTTGAGAATTAAGACATAGGTGCTTGTACTTTGATTATTCAAACTTTAAAACATTAGGGAATCAAGCATGATAAGTTGAAATTTTTGAGAGCCCCATTTTTTTCATAAGTTATTTTCCTTAATTCTAAGTGTTATCTTGAGATTTGAAATTCGCAGAATGGACATCAAAAGCCATAATTCTAGTGAGATTTTTGAGCCTTTTAAGCATACATTCTTTCGTGCTCACTTTTATTATTGCTTTGAGTGAGTCAACACTGATTTGTTATTCTAGAACTTGCTTTGATTATACATGTCGAGACCACATCATTGATTTGATACACTAAAATGATAAAGGCACCTAGGATTTAACCCACTTACTCCACAAAAGCCTACCTCCATAAATTAACCCCTAGTGAACCCTATTGAGCCTAACAACCTTTTCTTTGACTTATCTCTAATATTAACCTTTCACCCATTTTTTGTTGAATTCCATTCAATTATTTTGACTCCTATTTTTGTCGAGATTTGAGTTGAAATTTTCATCTAGCTTTATTTTCTTTTCCAGAATGTAAATTTTATCCAATTTATTATATTATATTTGAATTTAAAAAAAAAAGTATGTATTAATTCAGTTGTAATCTGTAATAGTTCAAATAGTTTTTGCATATTTCTATTTTAAGGCTACCAAGGTGGAAATGATGTTATCATAAGAATTATCCCGAAGAATATGTTCCAGTGATAGAGATTTTTCTAGCTAGATAATTTTTCAGTTCAATCTCGATTCTAACCCTCTTTTGCAGCCTGTAACAACACCCTAACCAAGCCCCGTTACAACCATTATAAGACCTTTTGATTGATATGTCATATCAATCTATAGTGGTGGAGATATGATTTTCTTGCAAGCCTATGGCAATAACTTTTCAGATTGACTAGAGAGTGCTTAAATCTTGAACCCTAAACACTTTGAGTGGATAGAGTGAATCCTTAGTGAGGATGTCAACTTCTGTTAATTGAGATGGAGAGATAATTACTTAGGAGGAGGGAAAAAACTTATGCTTCAATGATAAAATTCTCAACTTAGAGTGATTGAATCTTTAACGTTCTTCTGATTGAATTTTCATTGTATGATTACCTGTGGATTAGTTTGAAACATTATTAATAATGATTGTAAATTAAGAGGAATGATTTTTAATTAAGGATTGAGATTTTTCTTGAGGACAAGCAAAGGCTTAAGTATGGGGGTATTTGATAAACGATAAATTATACATATTTTTACCTCACATTTAGCCTAATATCTAGATGAATTATAGTTGATTTTGTGAGAATTGGTGCTCTTAACCTTTCTATTTCATGTTGTACACTCAGGAGAGCATAGGGAAGAGAAAGGAACGGAAAATGGGCCAAAAACGAGGAAAATGGGCCAAAAATATGAAAATGACATGGCCCAACAAGTCGCCACACGGCCGTGCCACACGGTCGTGCCACATGAAGGCCACACGACCCATCCCCGACAAGCACGACTAGGCCACACAGCCATGTCACCTTAACAGGCCCATACACGGCCCTTATCGAAACCACAAGGACGTGGCACACGGGCGTGTCCCTGTTGTGAGGAAATGTAATTTCACTTGGATTTGGATACTTAGGGGCTATGAAAGCCATTCTAAACTCTATATAAAGACCCCAGGAGGCAACTCTAAAGATATACTCTTTTCTCTCAAGAAAGAGCGCCATAATTCTGCCAACACAAGGAGTGAAAGCAAGGAATTACTCTAAGGGAAGCTGGTTGATTCATCCCAGAAGCCAGAATTCTACATCAAGACAGAGGATCTCCCTAAATTCCTTCAGGGGTTTTTGGGTTCTTTATGTTTTGTTATCTTATTTCTTCTGAGATGTTTTCTTTATTATTTATGAACTAAACCCCTCAAATACTTGAGGGGGATGAAACCTAAGACAGATCTTGTTATTATTTATTCTTGAATTATTTGATAAATACTTGAATTGTTCTTAATTATGTGTTCTTCATTCTTGATTTAATAATCCTAAGTATTACTTTAAGAAACTGATGTGCTTAGGCAGAGGAGCAAAAGTCCCTATTTTAAGAGTAGATCTACCATAATTAAGCGGAGTTGCATGCAACCCTAGATATAGGGCGACATAAATCTGCCGGATTAGGGTCAAACCTAATAGGGGGATCCATAGATCGAATTAATGCAACCAGGGGGTGTTAATTAATAAAGACACTTTAATTAACCACCTAGGATTAGTTGTTCTTATCCTCGACGGAGGTATTAACATAAGTAAGGGATCTCTACGGATCAAGTCAAGTGAAGAAATCATCTTGTTCAAGAAATTAATAACAAGTGAAGTCTAGGTGGATTCTCCCTTAAGTATTGCTCATATCAATTAGCTTTTCCCTAAAGTTTTCCCCAATTTACTTTTTGTGCACTTTTAGTTAGTTTTAGAATTAGTTTCAATCAATCCTCTTTTATTTTTAGGCTAGATAATAGAAAGGAAGTAAGTATTAGTACTTTTGGTTCCCTTGGGTACGATAACTCGGTCTTGCCGCTAAACTATACTACTATTCGATAGGTGCGCTTGCCTTTAAAATCGTGATATTAGTTAGTTTTTGGTGTGATCAGTTTTTATAAATTTTATTACTTAATATCGTGTGTATCACACCCCATCGACGGGCATTACGCCCTATCCATGCAAGTCTAGCCGCATCATTGCCAAAGATCTCGCCTTTCACCTGCAAAAGGAAAGAAACACAGCAGAAACAGCAAAAAGAAATCTATGTAGTTATTATTTTCGATTTATTTTTGGGCTATAAGAACCCTAAAGCAATCTGTAAAAAGGGGAGATTTTTGTTTACGAACACAATACATACACAATCAATAAAATTTTAGATAAAAAATCGAAAAGAAACAATTTGTATTGAGGTGACTTTCTTTTCGTTTCTTTTGAATTTCTTTGTTATTTTTATTCAAAATAATACTAAAGAAATAATAAGGGAAGAGATTACCTTTCAATCGGCTTGAAAAAGGGGGTTTCCGACCTTCTGATCACCATATACGGCGGCATCAACTGCGGCGCGTGTGGCGCGTGCGGCAAGCGGCCGGTGCCAGATTCTTGGTCAGAGGTCAGGGAGAAGAAAGGGGTTGAGAGGTTTTTTTTTTGAAATTTTTTTTAAGGGAAGGCTGAAAATGAAGTTTTTTGAGGAGGAAATTGGGTTTTATATTATGGTTAAACAGTGCCATTTTACAATTGTCAAAATGGCCCCAAAACGGCGTCATTTTGGGGCCAAACCGATTACCCGACCCATTAACCCCTGGGATCTGCGTGTTTTCGATGGAAGGGCTAATTGCGCATTTAGCCCTTCCGCCTTTTTAAGTTATTTCATTTTAATCCTTTATTTTGTTTTAATTTGGCCACGCATATTTTTGTTTTATCTCAATTTAGTCCCAAGGTCAATTTAAGGGACGAGCGCAAAACGATGCGCTTAGAAAACTTGGAATAATTGCAAATTTGACCCCTGAATGTTTTTGCTCATTTGATCTTAATCCTTTACTTTATTATTAATATTTTTTTAATTTTGTTTGTTTATTGAACTTTTTATTTTTTAATTTCATATTTCTTCTGATTTGATCCCTAATTCGTTTGTTAATTAATTTTTTATTTATTTATCTACTTTTATATTTTATATATTCTTTATTTTAAACTATGTTGTTTTTTATATTTATTTTAATTGTAACAGCCCACTTTATACCCTAGTCGGAACGGGTGGTTTCGGGACCACTTAACTGAGTCGAAATATTTTTTTACTGCTTTAATATGTTTTACAGCATGATAGAATTACAGTGTGAAAGTTTCGTTTAGAAATTTTATCGTTTGTCTGGTTAATTTGAGAAAAATGACTAAATCGCGTAAAGCGATAAATTAGAGTTCTATTTTATAAATGGTTTATTTGATGATGGCTTTATAAGTGGAAGGCCTTAAATGGTTATTTTACCTTTTCTAAAGCTAGTGGACATTTATGTCCTTAATGGCATGTTTTTAAATGGTTTAATTTAAAGGTTAAAATGGTCTTTTATCAATATTATATGTTTTAATTAACAAAACATGAAAATTCTTTCATATTTGCTTCTTCTCCACCGATTTCTTAAGCAAAATAAGGGTTTTAAACTTTGTTTCATTCGGAAAGCTTGATTCTTCAATTGAGGTATGTTCTGAGTTCGGTTTTTAGTGATTTTTACGTTTTTGAGATCGTTGCTTTGTATACTAGTCGACCCGTACCTCAATTTCTGATTTTGAACATGTCTTTGAAAAATTCCATTGATGAATTCATGTTATTTTGATGGATTTTGATGAATTACAGAATATTATGTGGAAATATACAAGAATTTTAAAGTGATTTTTGAAGAAAATGGGTTTTGAGGATTTGAATGCAAAAAGGTAGAATTTTTGTGGTTAAAATTGTGATTAAATGAAAGATATGTACTTATAGGGAGTATATGGATATTCGGCTAGGTGTATTGAGGTCCTTGATGTGTAATTTGTCATTTTGTGATAAAAGGGCTACATTGAAAAATGCTGAAAATAAAGGGGTTAAATTGCAAATATGTCAAAATATATGTTTTTGGATTGAATTGAATATGTGAGTTAGTAAATAGCTGAATTTTGCATTAATTTACATAAAGACGAACGAATCCCGGAACTTGATCGGGGAAAAAGGAAAATAGACGAGTAGATATCGGGATTACGAGGTAAGTTCGTAGAATTTGGAATTTACCTTATAAATGCTTATAGATGTTGTTTAATGATCATGTATATGTATAAAGTTGCTGAATGGATTGCCTATTAAGTATATACACGTGATTTGGAATGGAATTGTTAAATGTTTCAAGTAATACATGAATACCGAGTTCCCGTTAGAACCGTATAAGTCGTAAGGATACAAGTGACATGTCACTAGGGCTATAGGGTGGTTTGAGTTCCTGCATTTGTTGAGGACTTACCACGTGCTCATGAGCTACATGTTTATCCTTCGGGATCATATGCTTAGTCTTCGGACTTACCACTTAGCCTACGGGCTCACCGTTCATCCTTCGGGATTACATGTTCAGCCTTTGAGGCTTACCTACAGGCTAGTAAGAGCATACATGACGTATTGACGGTTTTCAGGTTATATGTATATACACTGTGTGTGTATCACCCGGGTATCCTCGATATTCTTATAGGTTCAACGGGCAATACCGATATAAGTTACATGAATTACAAGATGTTATGGATATATGTATATATGATACATATTATATGAACTACATGAAAGGTATGATTCAAACCATAGGATTTATCTATTACATGAGATATATGAAAGTGAATGCATTATATGTCATATGAATTATGGTGTTTATATGTGCTAATGGATATGAATTATATGGTAAACTCTTGTATAAGATGGTATATGAAGTCATATGAACTAACTTGTGTAAGCTTGTGAAATAGGCTGCAAGAGCATATGAATAGAATTGGCCTTACTTGTATATGTAGGGATTACCTAAATGAATTGGTAAGTTAAATTCTAAGTTTTACGAGCTTACTAAGCTTTAGAAGCTTACTCCGTTTATTTCTTACACTGTCTTTTAGATTTGGAAGCTAGCTCGATAATTGGACGTGTCGGAGATCGCCATCACACTATCTATCAAGCTTTGGTACTTTTGAACCTTTTGTAAATGAAATGGTCATGGCATGTATAGGCTAGTTGTTAATGAATATGGTATATTTTGATAGATGACCAAGCTATGAGATGTGGCTTGGCTTATACTTTTGTAATTAGGTATTTTGAGGATGGCTTTTTGATTATATGTGCTTATGGTAAATTATATGATCAAGATGTGTTTATGAGCTGGAATGGTAAGAAATGATTATGTATATTTATGTGTGGATGAGTTCATGAATGTGGCTATTTTAGTTATTGAATTGTTATGCCTAGTTGGTGCAAGATTTATGATGTTTTTGGGTCTATTATATGCTTGAATTGGTATGTTTTTGGTTGGCAATTTGGCTTAAACCGAGCCTATATTGTGCCACACGGCCAGGGAACATGGGCGTGTATTTCGACCGTGTGTCACCTGCACCTTAAATGTTTTGGTCAGTTTTGGTACACGGCCTAGACACACGGGTTTGTCTGGTAACTTGTAGCCGTGTGAAATTTGGTAGTATAGTCACATGGTCTGCTCTGTTTTGTACACGGGCGTAACTAGTGGCCGTGTGAGGTAAGTCAGTTTCAACCACGGGTCATGCGATTCGGGCGTGTTGGATAGCCACGACCGTGTGAGAGGACACGGGCAAAGGAGCACGGCCGTGTGTCCCTAACTTGAAAATTTATGATTATTTTCATATCTTTTACTATGATTTCAATTTTATCATCAATAGTTATATGCATCATTTTATGATCATTTGAAGCATGCTTTGATGTTTGAAAATACATAATGGTTAATGATTAAAAAGTTCAAAATTTTACTGATTCAGTCTGATTACATGTTTGGTAACGCTCCTTTCCTGTTCCGGCGATAGTTACGGGATAGGGGTATTACATTAATACTTTATGTATTCTTTATTTTAAACCTTTCTTATATTTCTTTTAATTTCACACATATTTCTTTTTCAAATCGTTCTTTTATTATTATTTACATTAGGTTTATTTTTATTATAAATATATATTATTTTATTTATTATATATTATTTTTATACGTACTATTTATTTTGATTTTCTTAAATCTAATTTAAAATTTTATTGTTTTTTTTTAAAAAGCTAATTTATTATTCATCAAAAGCTTTTACATTTTATTTATTTATAATATATGTTATTCATTTTATCATGTACATATATATATATATATATATTTTCCATTTTAGATCTTGCCATATCATTTTTTTTATCTCTTTTTTTAAAAAAAATTTGTTATAGTATTTTATTGTTTTGTATATATTATTTACCATATTTTATTATTATTTTATATACATATTTATTCTTGTATGTAAAGTTCCATATTTATTTCTTTTCTTTTTTTATCTTCCGCATAGATTTTAAATTGTTATTATTTACTTTGTATCTTTTATTTGTTCAAACATATTCTTAAAATTGAAGTTTGTTATATTATTTTACCTTAGCATTGTTATTATATGATTTACCTTATTTGTTATGTTGTGTGATTCTTTTACTTAATTGTCTATATTAGTACTAATTATATATATGTTTTACAATTTTAGTAAATTGCTCTTTGGTGCTTTAAAATGTGTTAATTTTAAACCATTGTCTTAAAAAAATATATTTCGTTTAATTGCCACATTGTATCTTAAAGTTTTTTCTTAAATAAGGCAATATTTTGTATTTGAAAATTCGGAGAATAGTTCCCTAACGTGCTGGGTTTCGATTTTCCGTTTGACTAAATAACAAAGTATCCTTTTAATGAATTTTGTAAATCATGAGACGATTTTGGTTACGAGGGTTTAAAACACCATGTCCTAACGTGCTGGATGTGATGTTTGTATTCTTTCAGAACAAAGTAATCTCAAGTTCCAACTCAAATTGTTCAAGTTTTTAAAGAAATCATGTTTTAAAATCTTTTCAAATTTTCGACATTAGGACATTAACTAATCAATTCGGTAACAATTTTGGGCGTTACGAGGGTGCTAATCCTTCCTCGTATGTAACCGACTCCCGAACCCATTTTCCTGAATTTCGTAGGCCAAAATCAATATTTCAATAAAACAAAATGCTTTATAAGGTGATCCGATCACACCTAAACAAAAAGGATTGGTGGTGACTCCATTTTCATTTTTAAAAGTCGATCCTCGTTTTTTTAAATTAAAAATGGTTTCGACACACATCTCAGGTAACCTTCGAAAAAATATGATATTTCATCTAGAACTTTCTGTATTCACCATCCAGTTCTCAGCTCTGGCCAAATTATTACTCATTTTACCGGTAAACTCTTCGGCTTCACACTTGCGGATTTAATCAACATAAATCTTGTGAATATTCCATCGTAGGACTTTGAGGACAAGGGTGGAGTTCGTAAAGCCACAAAATTAATTCTCATAAACATATCAAATATATCATTCATTATTAATAAAAATATTATGAAACTATTTTCAAGACTTCTTGAATTCCAACACATCATGAGCAACCCCTTGATCAGAGGCTTGAGAATTGCTCTCAACTTCATCGAAATTAGTTCAATTAGAAGACATATTTTATCTATAATAGAAACAAAATAACTTTATTGGAATTCTATCTCACTCGACTCGATTCAAGAAAATTTTAAATCGAGTTAGGATGAAAAAAAAAGATTCATAAACTCGATTAACTCAAAATTTCTTCATTTGATTCTATCGAACGCTCACCTTTAGTGAATCGTCGTTAAAGATTTAATGCTTGGGTGACTAAAATGATAACACCCTAAAAGTTAGATAACGAAATTGAAAGAATTACTTTGTGAGTAACCAAAATTAAAAATGCCCTAAAAAGTAGTTCACCACTAATCAAAGATGGACGGCGGATAATTTCCATAAAATACTTATTGATGTTGACATTAGATCTCCGAATCAAAATTTTGAATAATTCCTTTATCTGCTCAGGATTAAAAAAAACATATATTAAGATTAGATTATTGATGTTGAAAGTGAATAATTATAAAAAATTACTTATTGATGTTGATTTTGGAAATTGAAGGCATGGAATAATGGAAGATTGAAATTAGTGAATCATAGAGTGATGATGAGTGGAGACAAAGATCGATACTTTATAGCAGCTTTTGTCATCCCAAATAAGGGTACTATAATCAAGACACCCAAAGAGTTTATAGATGACCAACATCCTCGTCTTTTCAAGGACTTTAATTTCATGGACTTCTTCCTTTTTACCTTTTCTGGCCCAACAAATCTCATTGACTCCAGTGAGCAGCTTCAAGCCTTTGCTTCTCTTCATCCATTGTGATTTACAATTCCACCCACTTGCTAGAATTGGAAAACAAAATATAAATTCCTCATTTCCTTATTTAGTTAAGATAAAAAAATTGTAACTTTTTGTCTCATATTTTCGTATTATTTTGATAAATAATTTAGAACGCATGATATTTTGATAATTTTTATTATTTTTATATTGTTTAGCTAAAAAAACTTATATTATTTTGAAAGGTAAATTTATTTATTCATTCAATGAATGGAACCAGACAATTCAGAGAGAAAAAAATAGTAAACACTCGTCATAGATAGTGAAGGACAAGCTCCATCAACACAAAATGGCTTTACCCTTAGCATTAATAGAACATTATGACATGTTGATAATTAGCTTTGTCACAACTCAAGCACGACATATCTGGAGTGCTTGCAAGCACTTAATACAATAAGGAAATCAACCTAAGATGGTCCAAAGCGGTGAGCAAAAATCGATAAAAGAATCGAGCATTCACCAAATAAAGAGGACGGCAACAAAATCATCCTAAAATCACTTGTAAAACTAAGATTACATGCATAAGCAAGATAAAAAAAAGGTGCTACAAGAGCAAATAAAAACTTCTAAAACTAAAGGCTTATTAAATAATGGAAAAACAAATAAAAACATATAAAACTTAAGACAACACGGGTCCAAATCGACATGTGAAATCATTTATCATTTTGAAATATTTTCATACAATCATAAGTATCAGTTCAGTCAGTCAGATACAGCCAGAGTTTATAGAATCCACATAGGCACAAGTATCTTTCAGTCGAACAGTCAAACAGACATTTCAGTTGAACAGTCAAAATGATGCATATGAAAGTAGTTGAGTTAAGGAAAACCCACCCATCTAGCCAACACACCCCTACATCCCCCATCACACCTCATAGAGCTGTTTAGCTCATCCAACCAATCACTCCCTGTAGGACCTCAAAAAGCCTATCCAACCGTACACTCTTTATGATGTCATCCTGGGTTGCCCAGCAACGATGACCATCAGCATTTTTCACGACCCTCAGGGTATTGAGACCTCCCTCGACCTTCTGGGTATTGGGGCTAATAGTGTGCAAATAAACTGCCAGTCTCGTATATTACGTAGCAGAGCTAGCATATAAGCTGTACTGTGCAATACGCTAGACCACGTACAGACATGCAGTATGGACTGCCAAATCAGATAATGGTACATAGCGTAGCTAATGTACATTCAGTACAGTGCAATACGGTAATCCGCTATATCGATAAGTTGCAATGAAACTACCAGTTCAGTTAATGGTACGTAGCGTAGCCAACGTACATGTGGTATAGTGCAATGTGGTAGTCCGCTATACGGATATGATGCCATCCCGGGTTGCCCGACAACGATGACCATTTTACATTATCCACGACCCTCTAGGTATTGGGACCACCTACGACCCTCTAGGTATTAGGGGCTAACAACCAGCAGATCAGCTACCAGTTTAGTCAATCTCAATCTCCCTTCTCTTTAAAATCCCCACCCAAAATACTTTATGCAAATGTATGTATGGAAATGTATGCAGACAGATGTACCAATTCAGAATACAATTCAGATAGTCAATTAGAAACAGTCAGCCACATTCAATCAATTAGAATAAAAATGAGTACACTCATACTTGAGTTCAGTATGAATTGCAATATAACCTCACATATCAGTGACACGTAGTCAAACAGTCAAACAGAACTAGTTGCACACATACTAACCCAGCTAACCGGGTTCAAAATCAATCATGTGCACACGCATAACTTGAATTTAGTATCAAGCCCCGATCAGAGTCATAACTACCCTCAGTAAAGCTTAGTCGAGGGTTGGAAACACATAGAGACGTGATTATAATTAAATTGACCTAAAATCGAAATTTGGCGAAATAAGGCCACAAGCCCGTGTTCTCCGGCCGTGTGGAGCAATCTAGGCCCTGTGGGGGTCCAAATGTCCATGTGAAGTAGGGGCACAACCATATGAGCAGGCCGTGTAACTCACTGTTCATTTTCACCAAAATCAGGTGTAGGACAGACACGGCCATTGTTAGGGGTGAGCATTCGATCGAATCGAATCAAATCGAATGAAAAATTTCGAGTTAATCGAGTTGACGAATCATATTTTATCATCCTAATTTGATTTGAAATTTTCTCCAATCGAGTCAAGGGAGACGGGATTCAAATCGAGTCAAATTGAATATATTTGTTTGAGTTAAATTTTAAAAAATAATTTTTGGTCTTTGTAACCACTATCACCCACTGTAATAAAATTTGTCCACCGTAATCAAATTTTTTATTAACTTTCATCACTTCATAATTTATTTATTAATCTTTTATATACGAGTTAGCTTCTTTGCTTACTTAGTTATTTCAATTATCTTCCGATTCTTGTCACTATGTATTTTGGAATTAAAAAATATATTAAATTTAAAAATGTGATTTTTTAATAAAAGTTATTTTAAAGATAAAATGTGAAATTGAACCAATATAAAATTTTAACACAAATATTTTATGGCATAATTAATAATTCAATTTTAATATAAATATTCAATATGACTAAACAATTCAATAATATTGGTAAACGATAAATTATACATGTTTTTACCTCATGCTTAGCCTAATTTCTGGATGAATTATCATTAAATTTGTGTAAACTGATGCTATTAAATTTCATGTTTTACACTTAGGTGAGCATAGGGAAGTGAAAAGAACAAGAAACGGGCTGAAAACGTTGAAAATGGGCCAAAGAATGAAAACAACACGACCTGAAGGATTGCCACACGGTCGTGTCGCCATGCCACCTTGCGCTCAAACACGGCCCAACCCCGACGAGTACGGCCATATCACACAGCCGTGCCACCTTAACAGGCCCGAGCATGGCCTAAGCCTCGATCCACACCGGCGTGGCACACGGGCGTGTCCCTTTCATGAGAAAGTTCAATTTCACTCAAAAAAGGATGCTTAGAGGCTAAGAAAGGCATTCCAAAGCTCTATATAAAGACCCTAGGAGGCAACTTCAAGGGTGTGACTTTTCTCCCCTCAAGAAGGTGCTTATTACCCGCCAACACAGAGAGTAGAAGCAAGGAATTACTCTAAGGGAAGCCGATTGATTCATCTCAGAAGCTGAATTCTCCCTCAAGACTGAAGATCTCCCTTCAACTACCTTCAGGGGTTTTAGGGTTCTTTATGTTTTGTTATTTTATTTCTTCTGAGATGTTTTCTTTTATAAGTATGAACTAAATCCCCCAAATACTTGAGGGAGATTAAACCTAAGACAGATCTTGTTATTATTTTCTCTTGAATTATATGATGAATATTTGATTTGTTCTTAATTGTGTTTTTAACTCTTAAATTGATATTTCCGGAATATTGATTTAAGTCGAATGTGCTTATGTAAAAGAGCAAAAGTCCCTGCATAGGAGTAGATCCCACACAATTAAGCGGAGTTGATTGCAATCCTAGAAATAGGACGACGAAAATCTGCCGATTAGGGTCAAACCTAATAAGGGAATCCATAGACCAAGTTAATGCGACACTAGGGGTTTTAATTAGAAAAAGATTTCAATTAATCAACCTAGGGTTAGTTGTTTTTAGTCTCGAGAGAGATATTAACATAAGTTAGGGATTTCTACGGATCAAGTCAAGTGAATAAATTGTCTAGTTCAAGAGTTGATAACAAGTGAAGTCTAGGTAGATTCTCCCTTGAGTATTGTCCAAGTTAATTAGTTCTCCTAAGAGTTTTTCCCCAATTTACTTTTTGTGCATTCTTTGCTTAGTTTAATAATTAGTTTAGTTTAATAAAAATCCCCTTTTATTTCTAGGTTAAATAATAGAAAGAAAGTTAGTACTAGTACTTTTGGTTCCTTTGGGTACGATATCTCGGTCTTGCCACTAAGCTATACTACTGTTCGATAGGTGCGCTTGCCTTAAATCGTGATAATAGTTAGTTTTGGGTACGATCATTGATATCCTCGTTCGTGATACTAAGTAATAAAATTTATAAAAAATTTGATCACACCAAAACTAACTAATATCGCGACGCTTTAAGGCAAGTGCACCTATCGAACAGTAGTATAGCTTAGTGGCAAGACCGAGTTATCGTACCCAAGGGAACCAAAAGTACTATTACTTACTTTCTTTCTATTATCTAGCCTAAGAATAAAAGAGGGGTTTGTTTAAACTAATTCTAAAACTAAACTAAGAAGACACAAAGAGTAAATTGAGAAAACTTTTAGGGGAAAAGCTGATTGATATGGACAATACTTAAGGGAGAATCCACCTAGACTTCACTTGTACTGGTTCTTGAGCTAGACGATTTATTCACCTGACTTGATCCGTAGACATCCCTAATTTATGCTAAACCCTCCGTCGAGGTGAAGAGCAACTAGGCCTAAGTTGTTAATTAAAGTTCCTTTATCAATTAACTTCTTAGGTTGCATTAATTCGATCAATGGTTCCCCATATTAGGTTTGACCCTAATCCGGCAGATTTATGTCGCCCTATGTCTAGGGTTGCATGCAACTCCGCTTAATTATGGTAGATCTACTCTTATCACAGGGACTTTTGCTCCTCTGCTCTAAGCACATCTAATTCTTGAAGTAATACCTAGGTTTATTAAATCAAGAATCAAGAACACATAATTAAGAACAACTCAAGTATTTATCATATAACTCAAGAATAAATAATAACAAGATCTGTCTTAGGTTTCATCCCCCTCAAGTATTTGAGGGGTTTAGTTCATAATAAAGAAAGAAAACATCTCAGAAGAAATAAAATAACAAAACATAAAAGAACCCGAAAACCCCTGAAGGAATTTAGGGAGATCCTCTATATTGCTACAGAATTCCGGCTTCTGGGATGAATCAATCAGCTTCCCTGCGAGTAATCCCTACTTCCACTCTCTATGTTGGCAGCAAAGAATACTTCCCTTTTGGAGGAAATAAGCACACCCTAAGAGTTGCCTCCTAGGGTCTTTATATAGAGCTTTGGGGAGCCTTTCTTAGCCTCCAAGTATCCCAATTCGAGTGAAATTCCTCTTCCTCACGACTAGAACACGCCCGTGTGCCACGCCCGTGTGACTTCGACAAAGGCCGTGTGATTTGGCACGGCCGTGTGGCCTGCCCGTGCTTGTCGAGAGCTGGACCGTGTGATCTTCATGTGGCACGGCCGTGTGGCACGGCCGTGTGGTAATTCCTTGGGCCATGTGTTATGTCATTTTTGGCCCATTTTCCTCATTTTCAGTCCATTTCCTATTCTTTTCTCTTCCCTATGCTCTCCTGAGTATAAGATATGAAAAATAAGGATTAAGACACCAATTCTCACTAAATTGATAATAATTCATCCAAAACATAGGCTAAACATGAGGTAAAAATATATATAAATTAGCGTTTATCAAATACCCCCACACTTAAACCTTTGCTTGTCCTCAAGCAAAATCTCAATCCCTAAATAAGAATTATTCCTCTCAACCTACAATCTTTATCAATAATGTTTCAAACTAGTCCACAGGTAATCATACAATGAGTAATTCAATCAGAAGAACATTAAAGACTCAATCACTCTAAGTTGAGAATTTTATCATTGAAAACATAAGTCTCTTCCTTCCTTCTAAGTAGTTATCTCTCCATCTTAATTAACAGGAGTTGACATCCTCACTAAAGTTTCACTCTATCCACTCGAAGTGTTTAGGGTTCAAAATTTAAGCACTCCTTAATCAACATGAAAAGTTATTACCATAAGCTTGCAAGAAAATCAAATCTCCACCACTATAGTTTGATATGATACATTGATCAAAAGGTCTTTTAATGGTTGTAACGGGGCTTGGTTAGGGTTGTTGTCATAGGCTGCAAAAAGAAAGTTAGAATCGAGATTGAACTGAAAAATTATCTAGCTAGAAAAAGTCTCTATCAATGGAACATATTTCTCAGCTAATTCTTATGATACTATCATTTCTGCCTTGGTAGCCTTAAAATAGAAATATGCAAAAATTTATCGAACTATTTACAATTTACAATTGAATTTTACTATATGTACTCTTTTCTTTTCTTTCTTTCTTTTTTTTTTTTAAGAACAATTCAAACTAAATAACTTGAAAATTTAAAAATGGAGAAGAGAGTAAAGCTAGATAAAAAATCACTTCAAATCTCGACAAAAATAGGGGTCAAAATAATTGAATAAAATTAAACAAAAATGGGTTATTGGTTAATACTTAGAGGGTAAGTCAAGGAGAAGGTTGTTTAGGCTCAATGGGGTTTACTAGGGGTTAATTCATGGAGGTAGGCTTTTTGTGGAGTAAGTGGGTTAAATCCTAAGTGCCTTTATCATTTCGGTATATCAAATCAATGATGTGGTCTCGACATGTATAATCGAACAAGTTCTAGAATAACAATTCAGTATTGACTCACTCAAAGCAATAATAAAAGTGAGCACGAAAGAATGTATGCTCAAAAAGGGCTCAAGATCTCACCAGAATTATGGCTTTTGATGTCAATCCTGTGAATTTCAAATCTCAAGATAATACTTAGAATTAGGGAAAATAACTTATGCAAAAATTGGGGGTTCTAAAAAATTTCAACTTATTATGCTTGATTCCCTAATGTTTTAAAGTTTGAATGATCAAAGTACAAGTACCTATATCTTAATTCTCAACATATCAATAGAAATCATAAATCAATCAGAATTAATTCCTAATAAGAGACTGAGAATTATTTGAGAACAAAGCATAAGGAAAAAAAATTCAGGGAAAAAAAATTCAGGGATTTTTCAGATAATGTAGAAATTTAAAGTAAGCTTCCCCCCCACACTTAAGATGTACATTGCCCTCAATGTACAAAGATACATAAATAGCAAGAGAAGTATAATATCATAAGATAGGGAGAGAATTGAAACTTCCTGAATTTAGGATGAATTTATGAGGAAGAGTCGGCAATTGTGGCAGGGTGTTCCCATTTCCGTTTGAATATGAGCTGTAGAGCTCCTTTTTGAAACGTATGGGAAAATATTAATTAGTCATGGGAATTTTTGATTGATAGAGATTACTCGTTAGGGCTTGGCCGATATGAAAGATCAAAATTTAAATAACAGAAAAATAATAAACTAAGTTCTAGAAATACTAATACTGTAATGAATTAAAAGGATTAAGTATAATAAAAATAAAATTTGAAATAAAAAAGAGACTAAAAAAAAGAAAAAAAATGAGAAAAATAGAACCGTATGGGAGAATAGAGGCACACGCCCGTGTGGCTCGGGGTTAGCTCGTGTTGGCCATATTGCACGGCCATGGAGAACTTGTTCACTTTTTCGCACGGTCGTGTAGGTAGTCACACGGCCGTGTCTGATTTGATAGTGTTGGCCACGGCTTGGGGACACGGGCGTGTGGCGTTGTGCGAGCCCGTGTTGATACTGCATGGTTGCCATGGCCATGTCGCACGACCGTGGGGATTTGTCGACCTCCCGTGCTTTTGGGAAAAAATTACTCTGTTTGTACACGGTCTGAGTGCACGACCGTGTCTCTGTTTTAAGATGTCACACGGCCTTAGGCACGCCCGTGTGGCTGGCCGTGTGGCCCTAATTTTCTGCATCAAAGGTGTTAGTTGCTGTATAAAAAGACTGAAAACAAAATAGAAGAAAAGTTACTATGTTAGTGCTCGGGTTGCCTCCCGAGAAGCACTTATTTATAGTCTAAGCTTGACTTTGCTCGAGCTTGTACGTTCACGGTGGTTTGAAGAGTTGATACTCTTCTATCCTGCTTACAATTTCATTATCAACGTAAGGTTTGAGTCGAGTGTGATTTACCTTAAAAGTGCCGAGTGACTCATGTTTTATCTCGACTGTACCATTGGGAAAGATTTTCATTACCGTGAAGTAAGGTGTGTCACTTGTATGCTCTTTTGAATTCAAGATTCGAGGATCGTCTTCCCCTAAGATTACCTTATCCCCTACCTTGAGTTGATTCGTTTGTACCTGGGGGTCGTCTTGGTAATGCTCTGGGTTGGTGTGACCTGTTTTGGGTTTTTCATGATAGTTCAGCCACTCATCTAGTTCCTCGATCTGAAGCGTTCGCTTTTCAGGTACATCTCCTTTGGATGGACTTGTTTGTGATTGGGTTGCCTTTATGTAGAGTGTATCCTGCACAGAAGGTTGGGTGGTGAGATTATTCTTTTTACAAGGACTCGTAACTATATTATTATCAACAATCGTAATCGAGTTTCGAGCTAGTAAGGTAACTTGGTCATCACCCACACGTAGTGTAAGTTTACCTGTTCCTAAATCAATTATTGTTCTTGCAGTTGCTAAAAAGGGTCGCCCTAGAATTAAGGGTACATTACTATCCGCAACAATGTCTAAAACAACAAAGTCAACTGGGAATATAAATTTATCAATTTTGACAAGCACATCTTCAACTATTCCTTTAGGAGACCTAATAGTTTTATCAGCCAGTTGAATGCTCATCTTAGTTTGCTTAGGTTTTCCAAGACCTAGTTGTTTAAATAGTGTATAAGGCATGACATTTATACTAGCCCCTAAATCAGCTAAAGCATTTTTTATGTCTAGGCTACCAAATAAACAAGGAATAGTAAAACTCCCTGGATCTTTCAGTTTGGTTGGTAGTTTATTTTGAAGAATAGCTGAGCAGATTGCATTTAATTCCACATGAGATTTCTCCTCTTGCTTCCGCTTGTTTGTCAAGAGTTCTTTTAAGAATTTAACTGCGTCTGGCATCTGCAAAATTGCTTCAACAAATGGTAAGTTAATATGAAATTTTTTTAAGAGTTTAAGAAACTTACCGAATTGTTCATCTGTGCGGTCTTTCTGAAGCGCTCTTGGGTATGGGATACGAGGCTTGTGTTCGTTGATGTCTAGCTTGTTCCTGCTTACCTCTACTTTACCTTTATTCACCTCAAGCTCCTTGTTTGAGTTGTCTTTGATAAAAACCTCCTCATCTATTGTGCTCACGGCATGAATTTGTTCTTTTGGATTGGTCTCAGTGTTACTTGGAAATCTACCTTGTGGTCTTTCCGAAATTAGCTTAGCAAGCTGGCTTATTTGAGTTTCAAGTCCTTGAATAGATGCTTGCTGGTTCCTTAGTGCCGTTTCGGTATTTTGGAAACGAGTTTCTGATATGGCAATAAATTTGGTGAACATCTCTTCCAAGTTCGGCTTTTTCTCCTGTTGTGGTGGTGGCTGCTGAAATACCGGAGGCTGTTGTCTTTGATTTCCTTGTCCTCCCCATGAAAAATTTGGGTGATTTCTCCAACCTGCATTATAAGTGTTACTATAAGGATTATTTTGAGGTCGAGAATTATTACCCATATAATTGGCATGTTCGGCTTCTATGTTGTGTAAATGGTCTGAATTAAACGTATTTCCTGGAGCTGCATCACATTGCATCACTGGTTGAGCCTGCGTAGAACCAACAAAATTATCAAATTTCTTATTTAAAAGTTCTACTTGGTTAGTGAGCATAGTAACAGCATCAATATTATAAACTCCTGCAGCTTTCGTCGGCTTTGTCCTCATGACTTGCCACTGATAGTTATTCAATGATATCTCCCCAATAAATTCGTAAGCTGCGTCAGGTGTTTTATTATTGATGGTTCCGCCTGCGGCTGCATCGATCATTTGTCTGGTTGACGGATTTAAACCGTTGTGGAAGGTTTGAACTTGTAGCCACAAAGGTAATCCATGATGAAGACACCTTCTCAAAAGATCTTTGTATCTCTCCTATGCATCGTAAAGTGTTTCTAAATCCATCTGCACAAAAGAAGAAATATCGTTTCGTAATTTGGCTGTTTTAGCTGGAGGAAAATATTTGAGTAAAAATTTTTCGGTCATCTGCTCCCATGTGGTAATTGAGCCTCGTGGTAGAGAATTTAACCACTGTTTGGCTTTATTTCTCAAAGAGAATGGAAATAACCTCAATCGAATGGCATCATCAGAAACGCCATTTATTTTGAAGGTATCACAAAGTTCTAAAAAATTGGCTATGTGTGAGTTTGGATCTTCATCCTGTAAACCATCAAACTGTACCAATTGCTGTATCATCTGAATGGTGTTAGGTTTTAACTCAAAATTATTAGCAGCAATAGTTGGTCTAAGAATGCTAGTTTGGGTACCAGCCAAACTAGGTTTAGCATAATCATACATAGTGCGCGGAGCTTCTTCTTGAATTGCTGGTGGCGCGACTATTGCGGGAGGTGGTAGAACATCTTGATTTGCTTCCATCTCTTCTGTAGGTTCTGGTTCTAGATCAGGTTCTTGTTCAGGATAATGTAGACTGCGTCTGATTTCTCTGCGATTTCTGCGAACTGTTGCTTCTAGATCTTCGTCGAAAAGTAGTGGTCCTGTTGGATTGTTTCTAGTCATAAACTAAAAATACCTAAAAAGAAAAAGCAAAGAAAACTCAAAATTTTAAAAGAAAAGAAAAATAAAAATAAAAATAAATTAAATTGAAAATAAAAAAAAATAAATATAAACATATGGCTAAAGTAATAGAAATCGAGCTTTCGTAATATTTTAGTTCCTCGGCAACGGCGCCAAAAACTTGATATCCTCGTTCGCGATACTAAGTAATAAAATTTATAAAAAACTTGATCACACCAAAACTAACTAATATCGCGACGTTTTAAGGCAAGCGCACCTATCGAACAGTAGTATAGCTTAGTGGCAAGACCGAGTTATCGTACCCAAGGGAACCAAAAGTACTATTACTTACTTTCTTTCTATTATCTAGCCTAAGAATAAAAGAGGGGTTTGTTTAAACTAATTCTAAAACTAAACTAAGGAGACACAAAGAGTAAATTGAGAAAACTTTTAGGGGAAAAGCTGATTGATATGGACAATACTTAAGGGAGAATCCACCTAGACTTCACTTGTACTGGTTCTTGAGCTAGACGATTTATTCACTTGACTTGATCTGTAGAGATCCCTAATTTATGCTAAACCCTCCGTCGAGGTGAAGAGCAACTAGGCCTAAGTTGTTAATTAAATTTCCTTTATCAATTAACTTCTTAGGTTGCATTAATTTGATCAATGGTTCCCCATATTAGGTTTGACCCTAATCCGGCAGATTTATGTTGCCCTATGTCTAGGGTTGCATGCAACTCCGCTTAATTATGGTAGATCTACTCTTATCACAGGGACTTTTGCTCCTCTGCTCTAAGCACATCTAATTCTTGAAGTAATACCTAGGTTTATTAAATCAAGAATGAAGAACACATAATTAAGAATAACTCAAGTATTTATCATATAACTCAAGAATAAATAATAATAAGATCTGTCTTAGGTTTCATCCCCCTCAAGTATTTGAGGGGTTTAGTTCATAATAAAGAAAGAAAACATCTCAGAAGAAATAAAATAACAAAACATAAAAGAACCCGAAAACCCCTGAAGGAATTTAGGGAGATCCTCTATATTGCTGCAGAATTTCGGCTTCTGGGATGAATCAATCAGCTTCCCTGCGAGTAATCCCTACTTCCACTCTCTATGTTGGCAGCAAAGAATACTTCCCTTTTTGGGGAAATAAGCACACCCTAAGAGTTGCCTCCTAGGGTCTTTATATAGAGCTTTGGGGAGCCTTTCTTAGCCTCCAAGTATCCCAATTCGAGTGAAATTCCTCTTTCTCACGACTAGAACACGCCCGTGTGCCACGCCCGTGTGACTTCGACAAAGGCCGTGTGATTTGGCACGGCTGTGTTGCCTGCCCGTGCTTGTCGAGAGCTGGACCGTGTGATCTTCATGTGGCACAGCCGTGTGGCACGGCAGTGTGGTAATTCCTTGGGTCGTGTGTTATGTCATTTTTGGCCCATTTTCCTCATTTTCAGTCCATTTCCTATTCTTTTCTCTTCCCTATGCTCTCCTGAGTATAAGATATGAAAAATAAGGATTAAGAGCACCAATTCTCACTAAATTGATAATAATTCATCAAAAATATAGGCTAAACATGAGGTAAAAATATGTATAAATTAGCGTTTATCAATCATAGTTTATAAATTTTATTACTTCATATCACGAATATCAAATATAAATAATACAAAATGTGAAATTTAATTTAATAATATAAATAGTAGATATAAATAAAATTATTTCTATTTATATTTAGGAATTTTTTATGAATAATTTTGATTTTTATTTGGGAATAAAGGGTGAGAAGTAAAAGTTTAAGGGGAAAATAAAACGTTTTAGGGAGTAAAAGTTTGAGGGAAAGTAAATAGGGGAGAGTAAAACTTTGGAGGGAAAATATTAATAAAAAAATTTGGGCGGGATGGGTTTGGGGTAGATGGGGGGTTAGGATGGAAAGGGAGTATAAGTTTTAGGAGAAAATAGGAGGGAGTAAAAAATTTGGGGGAAAATAAAAAGTTTTGAGGGTTTTTGGGAGTAAAATTTTGAGGAAAACTCAATGGGAGAGTAAAATTTTGGTGGGAAATGGATTTTGGGTAGATTGGGGGTTGGGATAGGAGGGGAGTAAAAGTTTTGGGGAGAAAGTGGGAAGGAGTAAAAGTTTTGAGTGAAAAGTAAAAATGATTGGAAGTTTGGGGTAAATATATAAAATATTATAGTTTGATATTCAAATTATTTGAATTATTCGAGTTATTCAAATTTGAAAAATCAACTCGATTCGAACTCAGAATTCGAAAAATATTCGAGTTGACTCGAATAACTCGATTCGTTTAACTCGAAATTCAAAATTTTTTCAATTTTTTCGAATCGAATCGAGTTTTGCTCACCCCTAGCCGTTGTGAGGGTCTCACACGCCCGTGTGCCATTAGACATGGCCATGTGTTTTGAAACACACGCCCGTGTGGAAGCCCTAAATTTCCAAATCAGTTACACGGCTGTGTGGCCAGGCCATGTGACTCCAAATCACTAAATCCCTAATTCCCAATTTCACATGCCCATGTGCCAAGGGGACACAGCCGTGTAAAAATTGACAAAATCCCCAAATCGGCCACACGGTCGTGTAGCCAGGCCGTGTGGCACCCAAATCGGCTTGAAAACCCTAACGCTCAACTTCACACGGTCGTGTGAGTCGACACAGGCCCGTGTGGCCACTGGAGTGGTCCTGAAACCACCTTTAATCAGCCCCAAAACTGCCATTTAAGCCGCCATAACAGTCCCTAACCATTTCCCTATCAAAGGACATTAGAAAATAACGATTTCCCCTCACTTCATTCGTCGAAAAACCCAAAACCCTCGGGTTAACATACAATCGAGGCACCTCGAAACACGAGTTTGCAAAATAATTAAGCAAATGAAATATATAGTCAAGTTTGAATCCCACACCTACTACGTGATCACCGATGACGACAGAGGAGTAGTAATCCCAAATGCCAAAAATCCAGAACTGATTTTTTTGAGAAATTTTATCAAGAACCAAAAGGAAAAATAAAAAGGAACAGAAGTAAAAATAAAAGAGAACGTGTAACCAAGATAATAGAAAAAAAAATAAGAGTAAACATACGTAATAATAAAATATTAACTTAAAGCAACACAAAATAAAATGATTCCCAAAATACTCATACAAGACTCGAACCCTCAACGTTGGGGTTCGTTAACCTCCATTCTACCACCAGAACAGCAGGCACATACTTGTCACTAAATTGCATAACTTAACTTATGTGTGCAACCTCCTCACTGACACTACACTCAAAACCCAGAACTTCTAGGCCCAAAATTCGGAGCGTCACACACACATCACCAGATTTTTGAGCTTGGGATTTGCTTTGGATGCTAGACCTAAACTTTGACTTCAATTAACCTAAACTGTGCACAGAAACAAACCTACGCTGAGTATGTTTACTCAGTGGTATCACCATAATTCAAATTTGTAACATTATACAACTATTTATGTATATTCAATTTATGCTTACAATTATTCAATAATTATTTCATACTTAAATCAACTTGTTCAATAATAACAATAACCATTATCTCAAAACTTGTATTTAATTGAATTCATACTTTATTTCACTATTTCAAATTCATTGGATTTCCACATCTCATTCGAATAAGTCATTCCATTTCATAAACAAATCATTCATTTTATCACTTCATTCAACATCAATTCTATTGCTAATTTGTTCTTTTACCCCTATTAACATATATCAAACCTTGGTGGATACACAGATCCAACCAAACACACCAGTACGGCACATTGTGCCTAATCAACATTGTTGAATCAAATGGTACTTAGTACCTAATCAGATTTATTAGAAGCAATAATACGACACACAAGGTGCCTGACACGACACATATTGTGCCTAATTGACTCAAGGTCGAAATATCCCTGAACACTTCCAAGCCTATGGAATGCCAACTATATCCGACTTAGCTCGACGAGTTAATAGGGTATTCAATTCATATTTCTCAATTCAATTTCAATAAAATTCATATCAATCACAAATTCTCATATTCCAATTCAATACCACAATAATTCAATAATTCAATTCAAACCACTTCGATTTCCAATTAATAATCACATTTCAATTTCACTTTCTCAATTCAATATACATTTCAATTGCTTACATATATTCACAACTCAATTTAATTTCAGTCAATTCAATACTAATACTTACCTCAATTTGCTTACCATGCATATTAACATAAATTTCAACAATTAATAATAATTAAATTCGAATTATGGTAATACAAACCGTAATTCCTCGATCTATTCTTCGTCCACTTTTTCCTTCCCTTTCTTGGCCAATGTTTCCAGCACGACGTTAGATATGTAATTAAAACAATTAAAATTTATCAATAAATACAATTTCACATACAACTTTTACCTAATTTCTTAATTTAGTCCCTCATCTAAACTAGTTTTATTTTTCCAAAACTAACTCCATATTTTTATTTAATGTTTATTATAAACTCATTTTAACGCTTTAATTTCACCATAAATTCCGAATTTTGAAATTCTCTCAATCTAGTCCCTAATATTCAAAACTTATGTTTTATTTTACAATTCAATCCTTTACTAACTTCTAACTTGAAATTCAATAAAATTTACCCCTAATTCATCAATTAATCCAACATGAACCATGTCTAAACATCTACCTTATTTCAAAATTTCAACATAAATCCAATAATACTTTGTTCTAGGATTCCAAAAACTCAAAAATTACAAGAAAAGTGATTAAATTAACTTACCAATTTGAATTTGAACTTTGAATCCCTAATTTTCTCCCTTTTTCTTTCTAATTTTATTTTCTTTTCTTCTTTCCCTCTTTCGTTTCTATTATGTTCTTCTATTCTATCTTTTTTTTCTTTTATATCTTTTATTATTTAGTTAATAATTATAATAATAATACAATATGATATAATAATATTTTAATAAAATATATTTTACTTAAATTATAAGTAAATATATAAATGTATTGCAATTGTATATATATAATTAATACACATGTATTTTATTTTTACTATGCACATGTCAACAATTTGGTTTAATTACTTATTTAGTCCATTCACTTTTCTCTATTCTATAATTAAACTTTCATACTTAATCCAATTTAGTCCTAATACTTAATTATCCTTAATTCAACTAAATTCACTTAACTAAAACCTAATTGACCCCATAAATAACCTCATAAATATTTTAAATAAATATTTACAATTCCCTTTTACTAAAATGGAAACCCAATAATTCACTTTCTGATGCCCGTACTTTTTAGGTCGTTACAATTTTCCCACTTAGTAGATTTCAACCTGAAAAGAGGTGAGGGTACTGAGACCTCATAATCTCTTCTGGTTCCCAAGTTGTTTCCTCTATACTATGGCTTCTCCATAAAACTGTCTCTAAAGGAACCTGATTATTTCATAACTCTTTCACTTCCCGTGCTAAAATCTCAACTGGTTCTTCTTTATAAGACAAATCAGATCAGATTTTAATATCTTCTGTTGATAGAACATGAGAGAGATCTAATCGATATCTCCGTAGCATCGAAACATGAAAAACATCATGAATCTTTTGAAATTCTGGAGGCAATGCTAAAAAAAAGGCAACCGGCTCAACTCTTTCTATAATTTCGTATGGTCCAATGAAACAAGGACTTAACTTTCCTTTCCGGCTAAATCTTAAGATTTTCTTCAACGGTGAAACTTCATGAAATACCTTATCACTGATAGAATACTCAATGTCATGATGTTTCAAATCTGCATATGACTTTTGTCTATCAAAGGCTTCCTTTAACCTGTCTCGGATTTTCTTGACATTTTCTTCTATTTCTTGAATTAACTATGGCCCAATCATCTTTCTTTCATTCAATTCTATCCAACACACAACTGTCCAAAATTTTCGACCATATAATGCTTCATACAGAGCCATCTAAATACTCGATTAGAAACTATTATTATACACAAATTTGGCTAAAGGAAAATAAAGTTCCCAACCTGATTCAAAATCAATGATTCAAGCTCGAAGCATATCTTCTAAAATCTGAATAACTCGTTCGGATTGTCCATCAATTTGTGGATAGAAAGCCGTATTGAAATTGAGTCGAGTACCCAATAAATGCTACAACTGCCTCTAGAACCTCGAAGTGAACCGTGGATCCCGATCAGAAATTATCGATACCGAAATACCATGTAATCTTACAATTTCTAGTATATAAATCTTGGCAAGTTTCTGAAGTGATTAATTCGTTCTGATAGCTATAAAATGAGCTGACTTTGTAAGTTGATCAACTATCACCCAAATAGTATTTTTCTTACTTATTGACAGTGGTAATCTCGTAACAAAATCCATCATAGTGCTATCACACTTCCATTCAGGAATGTTAATAGGCTGAAGCAATCTAATAGGAACCTGATGCTCTACCTTTACTCGTTGGCAAGTCAGACATTTACTTACATATTCTACTATATTTTTCTTTATTCCCAGCCACCAATATAATTCTCGCAAATTCCAGTACATTTTTGTTCCTCCGGGGTGCAAAGTAAAAGGACTGTCATGAGCTTCTCAAAGTATCAAAACTTTTAATTTAGAAACAGTTAGAATACAAGTCTGATTTCAAAATCTCAAATAATCATGCTCATCAACACTGAAATTCTCTATGCTGCCATTACGAATCATTTATCTTTTCTTCACCAACTTATCATCTTTTAACTATACTTCCCTAATCTAATTAAAGATCACTGGTTTAACTCTTAACTCAGCTAATAAGCTTCAATCATCACTGATACTGATTTGAGCAAACATTGCTCGTAACTCAATTACAACTTTTCTACTTAGTGCATCGGCTACAACATTAGCTTTGCTTGGGTGATAATCTATAACACAGTCATAATCTTTAAGAAGCTCTATCCACTGTCGTTGTGTCAAGTTTAACTATTTTTATGATAGAATATATTTGAGACTCTTATGATCGGTATAGATTTAGCACTTCTCACCATATAAGTAGTGTCTCCAAATTTTTAGTGCAAAAATCACAACTGCTAATTCCGGATCATGTGTCAGGTAATTACGTTCATGTGGTTTCAGTTGACGGGATGCATAAGCTATTACTTTTCCATCTTACATCAACACACAACCCAAACCACTCAAAGATGCATCACTATACACAACAAAATCTTTTCACGATGCTGGTAAGGTTAAAATCGGTGCCTCAATTAATATTTGCTTCAATCTCTCAAAACTTTCCTAACACTGATCATCCCAAACAAAAGGAACATTCTTTTGCAGTAGCTTCATCATCAGTAATGCTCTCTTTGAAAATCCATTTACAAACCTTTTATAATACCCAACCAAACTAAGGAAACTACGTACCTCTGACACATTTCTTGGTGCTTTCTACTAAACAATTGCTTCAATTTTCTTCAGATCTACTCTGATTCCTTCTGATGATACAACATGCCCCAAAAATACAACTTCTGATAACCAGAACTCACATTTACTAAGTTTACCATACAACTGTTTTTCCCGTAATATTTGCAAAACAATTCTAAGATGTTGATCATGCTCTAATTTAGACTTTGAATAAACCAAAATATCATTAATGAAGACCACTAATCCAAGTACAGTTGAAAAATACGATTCATAAGATCCATAAAATTAGCCAGGGCATTAGTCAACCCAAAAGGCATTACTAAGAACTCATAATGACTATACCTTGTGCAGAAAGCTGTCTTTGGTACATCACTTTCTTTCACCTTCACTTGGTAGTATCGTAACCTTAAATCAATCTTTAAAAACACTGGAGCTCATTTTAACTGATCAAATAAATCATCAATGCGAGGTAACATATATTGATTCTTAATTGTTACCATATTCAACTGTCGGTAGTCAATACAAAGTCGCATGGAACCATATCTTTTTGACAAACAGTACTGGAGCTCCCCACGGTGAAATACTCAGTCGGGTAAATCCCTGATCTAATAAACCCTACAACTGTACTTTCAATTCTTTTAATTCCATAGGTGACATTCTATACGGAGGTATTGATATTGGAGCTGTACCCGGATAAACATCAATAACAAATTCAACTTCTCAATCTGGTGGTATTCCCGGTAACTCTTCAAGAAATACATTAGGGAATTCACAAACTGTTCGAATTTTATTGCATTGGCTCTTAATAGAATCAAAATTAATTACAAAAGTTAGATAAGTTGCATAACCCTGATCAATCAGTTTATTTGCCTGAATTGCCAAAATAATTTGAGCTAAACCACTAGTCTGAATCCCATTTACCTCAATCTTATCTCTATTCTCACTCTAAATAGTAACAATCCAAAATCACCCTATGCTCAGATAACCAGTCTATTCCTAGAATTATATCAAAATCTTCGAATGGTATCATCAACAAATCAACAGGGAATATTTTATTCTATATTGTTAACGGACATCTTCGACATATTTGATCTACAGACACTATTTGCCCTAATGGACTAGATACCGCTATAGATACTCTAGACATTTCAGGTTTTAAATTTCCCGACTCAACTAGTTTTGTATTAACATATGAATGTGATGATCCCAGATCTAATAAAACATAAATAGGTTCTGAATGCAAAAAAAATATACATGTTACCACATCATGAGCATCACCCTCTTCTCGGGTCCGTACCACATAAGCTCGGGCCAGTACTCTAGCTTCTGACTATTGAGTGGAAACATCACTTCCTCTTCTACCACTTCCTCTAGAAAATGATCCACCTCTAATTGATCCTCAACCTCTAGCAGTAGATACAGATCTTTATGGTGTGACGAGTGGAACATCTTTATTTTTTGGGCAATCATTAACAAAATAATCAGTTGATCCGCAACGAAAACAACCTCTAATTACTTTCCAAAACTTACCTAGATGTTTCCTCCCACAATGTTTGTAACGCCCCAATTTTCCTCTTTTCGGCTTTTTGTGAAATGGTGGTGATGAAATATCTTAATATATTTTTGCATGATTTGACCCAAACATTTATTTGTTTAAGTGGTTATATGCCCTGGGAGTGTTGGGAGGTCCCAAGTTTAAGCTATAACTTGGGTTAATTTTGGGTTTTTACTAAATAAAGCCTCATCCTTGGTTATTAGGCTTTTAAGTAAAAGTTGGTAAAAATATATCAGAAGGGGCCTGCTAGTCTGGTGGTTAAGTGAAGGGCTAGTGGGAAGGAGGTCCTGTGTTCGATTCGCGGTGATGCATTAATTTTTACTACGATGGGCGTGTAGGAGTTTGAGTTTGGTATGTTTTTGAGTAGTGGAGGGAATTAAAGAGCTTAGAGGGTTAACACTGTTTGGCATTAGGTTTCTTTTTGTTAAAATTTGGCTATCTTCTTTTCGAAATTGCCCTTGCTATCGTTTCTTCCCCAAAATTCCTACCCTTATTGCCAAAATTTCTTTGTTTTCCCTTCCTTTTTGTTTCCTCTTTGATCACTTTAGGGATATTTATTAAGTCACACATTCGGTAAGTGATCTTTTGCTCTTGGTGCTATCAAGGTTGAATAAGAGATTAAATATGGTTTTACTGCTGTTTAGGAGGAGATCTAGAGGCTGAAAATCAGTAATTCAACATTTGAGTCAGGTAGTGCTCGATTTTATGGATCGATAAGTCGATTTGTGTTATTGGGGTTTAGTGATTAAGACTCAATTTTGGGTTCTAAAGTGGAATTATTCTGATTACTAGGTTCTGGAAGTGCTCAAGAGAGTTTAGGCTCCAATCGAAACTAGGCGTGTACCCCAATCGCTCTGAAATTGCGTTTTAGTGAAAGCTGAAAATGAAGCTGTCGACTCCACACGGGTGTGTGGACTGCCCGTGTGGAGGCTATGTGCGAGACACGACCGTGTGGTCGACAAAAAAGGCTGTGCGCGCGCCACACAAGCGTATGATGCTGGCTAGGCCAAATGGGTCGTGTGGGCCACACGAGCATATGGGACCACACGGGTGAACCACATGGGCGTGTGGAATTTTGAGCCGGGCCATGTGATCCACACGGGCAAGGCTAATTTGGGTCGTGTGAGCCACACGGGCATGTGGGCCCGCACAGGCAGGCCACATGGGCGTGTGAGCACATTAATCTGAACTGTTCTGTAAGGTTGCACGGGTTGCCTTAGTCGACTGTGACCGGTTTAAAGGGGTGGTAAGTGTTACTTAGGCCCTGTTCTATGACATGATAAAACTGTATGTATGAGATAGCATATTACTGATAGCATGTGTTAATACTGTTCTGATATGATTTGTTGACTGTATGAAAGCATGTCATGATATTTATGTTGCATTGCATTGGGTTGGGTTTGGCATTGAAGAGAAGGAAGACTGTAAGGCTTTTTAGCCGGTTATTTGGTAGCCTCACTGCCTTTATTTATGATATGTGCCATTTTACGGTACCTCGAGGTGTGTAAGGTTGGATGGGTCAATTTTATCCCCATACTTGGTGTGTAGGGTTGGATGGGTCGATTTTATCCCCACATGGTGTGTTGGGTGGATGGAGATGGTGTGCAGGGTTGATGGGCATGACCTGCATCTGATTTGATATGCATGTGTTTACTCTATGGGTTAAGGCCCGATTATATTTGATCTAGTTTTGTACTGAATGGGCTACGGTCTATGCTATATCTGTTAAGGACTCTGGCTCGTATTATGATTATTTTTGTTATATGCATGCATGCGAAAACTCACTCTTTTATTTTATTTATCTGTCAAGTAATCCCCAACAGTAGATGGATTGGTGCTGCGGAGGGCTCGAGGTGACCACTGATGGACACATTACTAGACTTCCTACTTTTATTACTAGTTATTTATTATTTTATTATTTTATCATTATTTGGGAGTTTTGTGTATTGAGGTCCTTTGAACTGTTTGTTTTAAACTTAGAGTTTCTAAATCATGTTATTGTTATTATTGATTTTTATTAAATCTCGACACTCCAAATGCGTTTTAAAAATCAATATCAGATTTATGTTTAATGTATAATTTATAAGCTTCTGTGATAAAAGAAAGATAATAACTTGCACAAGAATTTGATATTCGAAATGATTTTCGAAAGCACTTTCATGTGACGCCACTAGATTTGGGTGTAACGTCTAGGCCGAATTTGAGGTGTTACAATTTTCACATTCCAGATATTCAGTTTCCCGTGATAGACCTTTTACACTACCAGTAAAGATAGTAATCTATTTTCCATGACTACTATCACATCTATCTGATCTGGAGCTCGGTGTCCAACCACCGCGAAATTCCTTTGATCTTTTCAGTTGCGGACTCGAACTAACAGGCCAAAATCGTTTCCCAATCGAATGGGTAATTTTAGGCTTTTTATCAAGGCCCAAAACTTGCTCAACCATCTTGGCTCTTTCAACCAAGTCTACAAATTTAGTTATTCTAAGGGATACCAATTGTACCCTTAATTCATCTCTCAAACCTCGTAGGAATCGCTTACAACTCTTAGCTTCAGTCGGTATGAATTTAGATGCGTACCTACTAAGTCTCGAAAATTCTCGTTCGTAATCCACCACTGACATATCTCCTTGTTTAAGCATAAAAAATTCTTGCTTTTTATCTTCTATATATAGCTCTCCAACATAATTTATCTGAAATTCCTTCTAAAAGAAGTCCCAATTTACTTGCTCAGTAGGTATATGCCTAATCATGATTCCCACCATACATATGCCTCCCCTTATAATAATGATACAGCACATAGTAAACTCTCCTAGGGAGTACATTCTAACTGTTTTAAAATTCTCCTCGTTGACTCTATCCAATTTTCAGTAGTGGATGGATCAACTCCCTTTAAACCCAAGAATTTCTATGATAAACGTTAAATTATACATATGTTTACCCCATGTTTAGCCTCTATTTTAGATGAATTATGATCAATTTTGTGCGAATCGATGCTCTTAATCTTCCTTTTTCATATCTTATACTCAGGAGAGCATGGGGAAGAGAAAAGAACAGAATAACAGGCTAAAAACGGTGAAAAATGGGCCAAAATGTGCGAACAACACGGCCCAAGACATACCACACGGCCGTGCCACACGGGCGTGCCACATGAATATCACACGGTCAAAGCCCCGATAAGCACGGCCAGGCCACACGGCCGTGCCTCCACCGAGAAAATCACACGGTCTCTGTCGAAGTCACACGGGCGTGGCACACGGGCGTGTTCTAGTAGTGAGGAAGGGGAGTTTCAGTCAAATTGGGATGCTTAGAGGCTAAGAAAGGTCCCCCAAAAGCTCTATATAAAGACCCCATGAGGAGACGACTTTGATATACTTTTTAGATACGAATAGAAGCAAGGGATTACTCCAAAGGAGAAAGCCGATTGATTCATCTTAGAAGTTGGAATTCTGCAGCAACATAGAGGATCTCCCTAAATTCCTTCAGGGTTTTTGGTTTCTTAGTTAGTTTTAGAATTAGTTTAAACAACCCTCTTTTATTTTTAGGTTAGATAATAGAAAGGAAGTAAGTACTAGTACTTTTGGTTCCCTTGGGTACGATAACTCGGTCTTGCCACTAAGCTATACTACTGTTCGACAGGTGCGCTTGCCTCAACATCGTGATATTAGTTGGTTTTGGTGTGATCAAGTTCTTTATAAATTTTATTACTTCATATCATGCATATCACTCTATACTTACGTAATTCTTTGATCAGAGCTCGTTGGGTAAGAGGGGTAGATGTCGTAGCAGGTACAGTCCCTGCTACTCGTTGCAGGGCATCGATAATAACTCTTAATAATTGCGAATCATCCCTCTCTAACATTTCCCCTTTCCATATTAGGGGGTTGATTACTTACCGGATTTACACTAGGAGTAACCGACTCTATTTCGTCTAGTTCATATGATTCATCATCTCCGGTATACATTTCTTGATTAGTGTCATCTATACGTTCATTTGACATCTTTAGCTATAAAACAGAAATAAACAATATATTAGCATCCAAATCTTGACTCAATAATGACTCAATTATGGCATGTACCTCTAGACTCAATTGCGAGCTCAATTTAGTCCGAGAATTGACTAAACCTAAATAGCTCTAATACTACTAAATTAACACCCCTTAACCTAAACCGTCACTAGAATAGGGTTATTGAGCATTACCAGTCATTTTCGATCAATTTCAAACATTATACAATCAATTATGAAAAGTATTATAAACTAATCATATTGTCCCTTTTATGCGTTACCGAAACCCAAATTATGCGTTAGAAACAAATCGGGACTTGTTCGAATGCTTCAGGAATTTTTCGTGAAAATCTAATATTTTTCCTAACTATAGGCTCACACGCCCGTGTGAGTTAGGGACACGCCTGTGTGTCTATGTGACACACCTGTGTGGTCAGGCCGTGTGGCTCACATGGCCAAGTGACATGCCTATTTCCCAGGCCGTGTGGCAGCACACGCTCGTGTTCCTTACCCGTGTAACTCTCTGACTTGTTTTCTTTAAATCACATTGTCACACAGCTAAGTCACATGCCAGTGTGCTAGGCCATGTACCTTACACAGCTGAGACACTCGCCTACGGCCAGTTCCGACCCCCATGTGCTAGCCGTGTGTTTCACACGCTCTGGACACACGCCCGTGTGCCAGCCCGTGTGGACTCAGAATGAGCCTTAAATCTCAAGTTTACCACCCTGCAATACTTAAACCACAAGCAATCCAAATTTTGATCTTTCAGCCAAGTCAAATTACATTTAAATATACCTAAACCGTAACATAAACACTAACCTTATAATCTATTTAATGCTTATTTATACTCATTTCACATATAACATCCAATTCAATTCAAAACTGCCACATTGAATCCATTTTAGGTTATTTAACAATAATGCTATTCCATAAGCTTAAATTCACTTATATTATATATATATAGCATTCAAAGTCAATTTATAGCATCACTTACAATCAACAACCCAAAATGACCAAAACATATATCCTAGGTACATGCCATTTGTCAAAAAGAAACACACTTCACCAGATTTTTGAGCTCGGGATTTGCTTTGTATATTGGACCGGATCTTTGACTTCAATTAAACTAACCTGTGCATGGAAACAAACCATACAATGAGTATGTTTACTTAGTGGTATTACCATAATTCAAATTTGTAACATTATACAACAATTTATGTATATTCAATTTATGCTTACAATTATTAAATAATTATTTCATACTTAAATCAACTTGTTCAATAATAATAATAATCATTATCTCAAAGCTTGTATTTAATTGAATTCATACTTTATTTCATTATCTCAATTTCATTTGATTTCCACATCTCATTCCAATAACTCATTCCATTTCATAATCAAATCATTCAGTTTATCATTTCATTCAATATCAATTCTATTGCTAATTTGTTCTTTTACCCCTATTAACATATATCGGACCTTGGCAGATACACAAATCCAACCAAACACAACAGTACTACACATTGTGCCTAATCAAAATTGCCGAAGAACACGGTACTTAGTACCTAATCAGATTTATCAGAAGCAATAATACGACACACATGGTGCCTAATACGACACATATTGTGCTTAATCGACTTGAGGTCGAAATATCCCTGAACACTTCCAATCCTATAGCATGCCAACTATATCCGACTTAGCCCGATGAGTTAATAGGGTATCAATTCATATTTCTCAATTCAATTTCAATAAAATTCATATCAATCACAAATTCTCATATTCCAATTCAATACCACAATAATTCAATAATTTATTTCAAACCACTTCAATTTCCAATCAATAATCACATTTCAATTTCACTTTCTCAATCCAATATACATTTCAATGGCTCACGTATATTCACAACTCAATTTAATTTCATTCAGTTCAATACTAATACTTACCTCAATTTACTTACCATGCATATTAACTTAAAATTCAACAATTAATAATAATTAAATTCGAATTATGGTAATACAAACCGTAATTCCTCGATCTATTCTTCGTCCACCTTTGCCTTGCCCTTCTTGGCTGGTGTTTCCGGCACGACGTTAGCTACGTAATTCAAACAATTAAAATTTATCAATAAATACAATTTCACATACAACTTTTACCTAATTTCTCAATTTAGTCCCTAATCTAAACAAGTTTTATGTTTCCAAAACTAACTCCATATTTTTATTTAATGTTTATTATAAACTCATTTTAACCCTTTAATTTCACCATAAATCCCTAATTTTGAAATTCTTTCAATTTAGTCCCTAATATTCAAAACTTATGTTTTATTTTACATTTCAATCCTTTACTAACTTCTAACTTGAAATTCAATAAAATTTACCCCTACTTCATCAATTAATCCAACATGAACCATGTCTAAACATCTACCTTATTTCAAAATTTCAACATAAATCCAATAATACTTTGTTCTAGGATTCCAAAAACTAAAAAATTATAAGAAATGTGATTAAATTGATGATAAACGATAAATTATACATGTTTTTACCTCATGCTTAGCCTAATTTCTGGATGAATTATCATTAAATTTGTGTAAATTGATACTCTTAAACCTTTAATTTCATGTTTTACACTTAGGTGAGCATAGGGAAGTGGCCGAAAAAGGAGAAAATGGGCTAAAGAATGAAAACAACATGGCCTGGAGGTTCGCCACAAGGCCGTGCCACACGGCCGTGCCACCCTAAGCTCGAACACGGCCCAACCCCGACAAGCATGGCAAAACCACATGGCCGTGCCACCATAAACAGGCCCGATCACGGCCTGGGCCTCGATCCACACGGGCGTGCCACACGGGCATGTCCCTGTCGTGAGGAAGTACAATTTCACTTGGAAAAGGATGCTTAAAGGCTAAGAAAGGCATTCCAAAGCTCTATATAAAGACCCTAGGAGGCAACTTCAAGGGTGTGTTGTTTCTCCCACAAAAGAGTGCCTTATTTCTGCCAACACTGAGAGTAGAAGCAAGGAATTACTCCAAGGGAAGCCGATTGATCCATCTCAGAAGCTGAATTCTGCCTCAAGACTAAAGATCTCCCTTCAATTACCTTTAGGGGCTTTTGGGTTCTTTATGTTTTGTTATTTTATTTCTTCTGAGATGCTTTCTTGTATAATTATGAACTAAATCCCCAAAATACTAGAGGGGGATGAAACCTAAGACAGATCTTGTTATTATTTTCTCTTGAATTATATGATAAATATTTGATTTGTTCTTAATTATGTTTTTAACTCTTAAATTGATATTTTTGGAATATTGATTTGAGTCGAATGTGCTTATGTAGAGGAGCAAAAGTCCCTGCATAGGAGTAGATCCAACACAATTAAGTGGAGTTGATCGCAATCCTAGAGATAGGACAATGAAAATCTGTCGGATGGTCAAACCTAATAAGGGTGCCCATAGAACGAGTTAAGGCAACACTAGGGGTTTTAATTAGAAAGAGACTTCAATTAATCAACCTAGGGTTAGTTATTTTTAGTCTCGAGAGATATATTAACATAAGTTAGGGATTTCTACGGATCAAATCAAGTGAATAAATCGTCTAGTTCAAGAGTTGATAACAAGTGAAGTCTAGGTGGATTCTCCCTTGAGTCTTGTCCAAATCAATTAGTTTTTCCTAAGAGTTTTTCCCCAATTCACTTTTTATGCATTCATAGTTTAGTTTAGAATTAGTTTAGTTTCATAAAAGCCCCTTTTATTTGTAGGTTAAATAATAGAAAGAAAGTTAGTACTAGTACTTTTAGTTCCCTTGGGTACGATATCTAGGTATTGCCACTAAGCTATACTACTGTTCGATAGGTGCGCTTGCCTTAAATCGTGATAATAGTTAGTTTCTGGTGTGATCATTTATTATAAATTTTATTACTTGATATCACGCATGTCAAGTTTTTGGTGCCGTTGCCGGGGAACTAAGATATTAGGAACACTATTTCTATTACTTTAGCCATTACTATTTTTTATTTATTTTCAACCTTTATTTTTTATTTGTTTTATTTATTTATTTTAATTTTCTTTGCTTTTTCCCTTCTAGGTACCTCTAGTTTATGACTAGAAGAAACCTGGGAGGACCACTACTTTTTGACGATGATTTAGAAGTGACAGTTCAGCGAACTCGCCGAGAGATAAGAAGAAGCTTGCAATATCCAGAAAAAGGAGAAGAAGAAAAACCTGAACCTCCTGAAGAGATAGAAGCAAATCAGGATAATCAGCTACCTCCTGTAGTAGCCGCAAATACTGTTGAGCAAAATCCTGCTCCGCGTACTATGTATGATTATGCTAGACCTAATTTAGCAGGCACTGAATCTAGCATTGTTAGGCCTACTATTGCTGCAAATAATTTTTAACTGAAACCTAATACTATTCAAATGATACAACAATTTGTTCAGTTTGATGAATTGCAGGATGAGGATCCTAACTCACATCTAGCCAACTTTTTGGAATTTTGTGATACATTCAAAATAAATGGCGTTTCTGATGATGCCGTTTGTCTTAGGCTATTCCCGTTCTCCTTGAGAAACAACGCTAAACAGTGGTTAAATTCTTTACCACAAGGGTCTATCACTACATAGGAACAAATGACTGAAAAAATTTTACTTAAGTATTTTCCTCCAGCTAAAACAACTAAATTGCAGAATGATATTTCTTCTTTTGTGCAGATGGATTTAGAGACGCTTTACGATGCTTGGGAGAGATACAAAGATCTCTTGAGAAAGTGCCCTCACCACGGGTTACCTCTGTGGCTACAACTTCAAACCTTTCACAATGGTTTGAATCCTTCAACGAGACAAATGATCGATGCAGCTGCCGGTGGAACAATTAATAAAAAAACACCAGAAGCAGCCTACGAATTTATAGAAGAGATGTCACTAAATAATTATCAGTTACAAGTCATGCGAACAAAGCTACAAAAAGCCGCACGAATTTTTAATATTGATGCAGTCACGATACTTTCTGATAAACGCTAATTTATACATATTTTTACCTCATGTTTAGCCTATATTTTGGATGAATTATTATCAATTTAGTGAGAATTGGTGCTCTTAATCCTTATTTTTCATATCTTATACTCAGGAGAGCATAGGAAAGAGAAAAGAATAGGAAATGGACTGAAAATGAGGAAAATGGGCCAAAAATGACAAATCACACAGCCCAAGGAATTACCACACGGCCGTGCCACATGGCCGTGCCACATGAAGATCACACGGTCCAGCTCTCGACAAGCACGGGCAGGCCACACGACCGTGCCAAATCACACGGCCTTTGTCGAAGTCACACGGGCGTGGCACACGGGCGTGTTCTAGTCGTGAGGAAGAGGAATTTCACTCGAATTGGGATACTTGGAGGCTAAGAAAGGCTCCCCAAAGCTCTATATAAAGACCCTAGGAGGCAACTCTTAGGGTGTGCTTATTTCCCCCAAAAGGGAAGTATTCTTTGCTGCCAACACAGAGAGTGGAAGTAGGGATTACTCGCAGGGAAGCTGATTGATTCATCCCAGAAGCCGAAATTCTGCAGCAATATAGAGGATCTCCCTAAATTCCTTCAGGGGTTTTCGGGTTCTTTTATGTTTTGTTATTTTATTTCTTCTGAGATGTTTTCTTTCTTTATTATGAACTAAACCCCTCAAATACTTGAGGGGGATGAAACCTAAGACAGATCTTGTTATTATTGATTCTTGAGTTATATGATAAATACTTGAGTTGTTCTTAATTATGTGTTCTTCATTCTTGATTTAATAAACCTAGGTATTACTTCAAGAATTAGATGTGCTTAGAGAAGAGGAGCAAAAGTCCCTGTGATAAGAGTAGATCTACCATAATTAGGCGGAGTTGCATGCAACCCTAGACATAGGGCGACATAAATCTGCCGGATTAGGGTCAAACCTAATATGGGGAACCATTGATCGAATTAATGCAACCTAAGAAGTTAATTGATAAAGAAACTTTAATTAACAACTTAGGCCTAGTTGCTCTTCACCTCGACGGAGGGTTTAGCATAAATTAGGGATCTCTACGGATCAAGTCAAGTGAATAAATCGTCTAGCTCAAGAACCAGTACAAGTGAAGTCTAGGTGGATTCTCCCTTAAGTATTGTCCATATCAATCAGCTTTTCCCCTAAAAGTTTTCTCAATTTACTCTTTGTGTCTTCTTAGTTTAGTTTTAGAATTAGTTTAAACAAACCCCTCTTTTATTCTTAGGCTAGATAATAGAAAGAAAGTAAGTAATAGTACTTTTGGTTCCCTTGGGTACGATAACTCGGTCTTACCACTAAGCTATACTACTGTTCGATAGGTGCGCTTGCCTTAAAGCGTCGCGATATTAGTTAGTTTTGGTGTGATCAAGTTCTTTATAAATTTTATTACTTAGTATCGCGAACGCGGATATCAAGTTTTTGGCGCCGTTGCCGGGGAACTAAAATATTACGAAAGCTCGATTTCTATTACTTTAGCCATATATTTATATTTATTTATTTTTCTTTTATTTTTATTTTCAATTTAATTTATTTTTATTTTTATTTTTCTTTTCTTTTAAATTTTTGAGTTTTCTTTGCTTTTTCTTTTTAGGTATTTTTAGTTTATGACTAGAAACAATCCAACAGGACCACTACTTTTCGACGAAGATCTAGAAGCAACAGTTCGCAGAAATCGCAGAGAAATTAGACGCAGTCTACATTATCCTGAACAAGAACCTGATCTAGAGCCAGAACCTACAGAAGAGATGGAAGCAAATCAAGATGTTCTACCACCTCCCGCAATAGTCGCGCCACCAGCAATTCAAGAAGAAGCTCCGCGCACTATGTATGATTATGCTAAACCTAGTTTGGCTGGTACCCAAACTAGCATTCTTAGACCAACTATTGCTGCTAATAATTTTGAGATAAAACCTAACACCATTCAGATGATACAGCAATTGGTACAGTTTGATGGTTTATAGGATGAAGATCCAAACTCACACATAGCCAGTTTTTTAGAACTTTGTGATACCTTCAAAATAAATGGCGTTTCTGATGATGCCACTCGATTGAGGCTATTTCCATTTTCTTTGAGAAATAAAGCCAAATAGTGGTTAAATTCTCTACCACGAGGCTCAATTACCACATGGGAGCAGATGACCGAAAAATTTTTACTCAAATATTTTCCTCCAGCTAAAACAGCCAAATTACGAAACGATATTTCTTCTTTTGTGTAGATGGATTTAGAAACACTTTACGATGCATGGGAGAGATACAAAGATCTTTTGAGAAGGTGTCCTCATCATGGATTACCTTTGTGGCTACAAGTTCAAACCTTCCACAATGGTTTAAATCCGTCAACCAGACAAATGATCGATGCAGCCGCAGGCGGAACCATCAATAATAAAACACCTGACGCAGCTTACGAATTTATTGAGGAGATATCATTGAATAACTATCAGTGGCAAGTCATGAGGACAAAGCCGACGAAAGCCGCAGGAGTTTATAATATTGATGCTGTTACTATGCTCACTAACCAAGTAGAACTTTTAAATAAGAAATTTGATAATTTTGTTGGTTCTACGCAGGCTCAACCAGTGATGCAATGTGATGCAGCTCCAGGAAATACGTTTAATTCAGACCATCTACACAACATAAAAGCCGAACATGCCAATTATATGGGTAATAATTCTCGACCTCAAAATAATCCTTATAGTAACACTTATAATGCAGGTTGGAGAAATCACCCAAATTTTTCATGGGGAGGACAAGGAAATCAAAGACAACAGCCTCCGGTATTTCAGCAGCCACCACCACAACAGGAGAAAAAACTGAACTTGGAAGAGATGTTCACCAAATTTATTGCCATATTAGAAACTCGTTTCCAAAATACCGAAACGGCACTAAGGAACCAGCAAGCATCTATTCAAGGACTTGAAACTCAAATAAGCCAGCTTGCTAAGCTAATTTCAGAAAGACCACAAGGTGGATTTCCAAGTAACACTGAGACCAATCCAAAAGAACAAATTCATGCCGTGAGCACAATAGATGAGGAGGTTTTAATCAAAGACAACTCAAACAAGGAGCTTGAGGTGAATAAAGGTAAAGTAGGGGTAAGCAGGAACAAGCCAGACATCAACGAACACAAGCCTCGTATCCCATACCCAAGAGCGCTTCAGAAAGACCGCACAAATGAACAATTCGGTAAGTTTCTTAAACTCTTAAAAAAATTACATATTAACTTACCATTTGTTGAAGCAATTTTGCAGATGCCAGACGCGGTTAAATTCTTAAAAGAACTCTTGACAAACAAGCGGAAGCTAGAGGAGAAATCTCATGTGGAATTAAATGTAATCTACTCAGCTATTCTTCAAAATAAACTACCAACCAAATTGAAAGATCCAGGGAGTTTTACTATTCCTTGTTTATTTGGTAGCCTAGACACAAAAAATGCTTTAGCTGATTTAGGGGCTAGTATAAATGTCATGCCTTATACACTGTTTAAACAACTAGGTCTTGGGAAACCTAAGCAAACTAAGATGAGCATTCAACTGGCTGATAAAACTATTAGGTCTCCTAAAGGAATAGTTGAAGATGTGCTCGTCAAAATTGATAAATTTATATTCCCAGTTGACTTTGTTGTTTTAGACATTGTTGCGGATAGCAATGTACCCTTAATTCTAGGGCGACCCTTTTTAGCAACTGCAAGAACAATAATTGATTTAGGAACAGGTAAACTTACACTACGTGTGGGTGATGACCAAGTTACCTTACAAGCTCGAAACTCGATTACGATTGTTAATAATAATATAGTTACGAGTCCTTGTAAAAAGAATAATCTCACCACCCAACCTTCTGTGCAGGATACACTCTACATAAAGGCAACCCAATCACAAACAAGTCCATCCAAGGGAGATGCACCTGAAAAGCGAACGCTTCAGATCGAGGAACTAGATGAGTGGCTGAACTATTATGAAAAACACAAAACAGGTCACACCAACCCAGAGCATCACCAAGACGACCCCCAGGTACAAACGAATCAACTCAAGGTAGGGGATAAGGTAATCTTAGGGGAAGACGATCCTCGAATCTTGAATTCAAAAGAGCATACAAGTGACACACCTTACTTCACGGTAATGAAAATCTTTCCCTATGGTACAGTCGAGATAAAACATGAGTCACTCGGCACTTTTAAGGTAAATCACACTCGACTCAAATCTTACGTTGATAATGAAATTGTAAGCAGGATAGAAGAGTATCAACTCTTCAAACCACCGTGAACGTACAAGCTCGAGCAAAGTCAAGCTTAGACTATAAATAAGCGCTTCTCGGGAGGCAACCCGAGCACTAACATAGTAACTTTTCTTCTATTTTGTTTTCAGTCTTTTTATACAGCAACTAACACCTTTGATGCAGGAAATTAGGACCACACGGCCTGGAACACGGGCGTGCCTAAGGCCGTGTGACATCTTAAAACAGAGACACGGTCGTGCACTCAGACCGTGTACAAACAGAGTAAATTTTTCCCAAAAGCACGGGAGGTCGACAAATCCCCACGGTCGTGCAACATGGCCGTGGCAACCATGCAGTATCAACACGGGCTCGCACAACGCCACACGCCCGTGTCCCCAAGCCATGGCCAACACTGTCAAATCAGACACGGCCGTGTGACTACCTACACGACCTTGCGAAAAAGCGAACAAGTTCTCCACGGCCGTGCAATATGGCCAACACGGGCTAACCCCGAGCCACGCGGGCGTGTGCCTCTATTCTCCCATACGGTTCTATTTTTCTCATTTGTTTAGTCTCTTTTTTATTTCAAATTTTATTTTTATTATACTTAATCCTTTTAATTCATTACAGTATTAGTATTTCTAGAACTTAGTTTATTATTTTTCTGTTATTTAAATTTCGATCTTTCACATCGGCCAAGCCTTAACGAGTAATCTCTATCAATCGAAAATTCCCATGATTAATTAATATTTTCGCAGTTTCAAAAAGGAGCTCTACAGCTCATATTCAAACGAAAATGGGAACACCCTGCCACAATTGCCGACTCTTCCTCATAAATTCATCCTAAATTCAGGAAGTTTCAATTCTCTCCCTATCTTATGATATTATACTTCTCTTGCTATTTATGTATCTTTGTACATTGAGGGCAATGTACATCTTAAGTGTGGGGGGGAAGCTTACTTGAAATCTTTACACTATCGGTGAAAATCCCTGAAATTGTACTTCATGCATTGTTCTTAACTAATTCTCAATCTCCTATTAGGAATTTATTCTGATTGATTTATGATTTCTATCGATATGTTGAGAATTAAGATATAGGTGCTTGTACTTTGATTATTCAAACTTTAAAACATTAGGGAATCAAGCATGATAAGTTGAAATTTTTGAGAACCCCCAATTTTTGCATAAGTTATTTTCCCTAATTTTAAGTATTATCTTGAGATTTGAAATTCACAGGATTGACATCAAAAGCCATAATTCTGGTGAGATCTTGAGCCTTTTTTTAGCATACATTCTTTCGTGCTCACTTTTATTATTGCTTTGAGTGAGTCAATACTGAATTGTTATTCTAGAACTTGTTCGATTATAAATGTCGAGACCACATCATTGATTTGATATACCGAAATGATAAAGGCATCTAGGATTTAACCCACTTACTCCACAAAAAGCCTACCTCCATGAATTAACCCCTAGTAAACCCCATTGAGCCTAACAACCTTTTCCTTGACTCACCCTCTAATTATTAACCAATAACCCATTTTTGTTGAATGTCATTCAATTATTTTGATCCCTATTTTTGTCGAGATTTGAGTTGAATTTTTCATCTAGTTTTTTTTTTCCAGATTGTAAAGTTTTATTCAATTTATTGTATTACTTGAGTTGTTCTTAAAAAAAAAAGAGAAAAGAAAAGAAAAGAGTACATACAGTAAAATTCGATTGTAAATTGTAAATAGTTCGATAAATTTTTGCATATTTCTATTTTAAGGCTACCAAGGCAGAAATGATAGTATCATAAGAATTAGCTGAGAAATATGTTCCATTGATAGAGATTTTTTCTAGCTAGATAATTTTTCAGTTCAATCTATAATTTTTCAGTTCAATCTCGATTCTAACCTTCTTTTTGCAGCCTGTGACAACACCCCTAACCAAGCCCCGTTACAACCATTAAAAGACCTTTTGATCAATGTATCATATCAAACTATAGTGGTGGAGATTTGATTTTCTTGCAAGCTTATGGTAATAACTTTTCATGTTGATTAAGGAGTGCTTAAATTTTGAACCCTAAACACTTCGAGTGGATAGAGTGAACCTTTAGTGAGGATGTCAACTCCTGTTAATTAAGATGGAGAGATAACTACTTAGAAGGAAGGAAGAGACTTATGTTTTCAATGATAAAATTCTCAACTTAGAGTGATTGAGTCTTTAATGTTCTTCTGATTGAATTACTCATTGTATGATTACCTGTGGACTAGTTTGAAACATTATTGATAAAGATTGTAAGTTGAGAGGAATAATTCTTATTTAGGGATTGAGATTTTGCTTGAGGACAAGCAAAGGTTTAAGTGTGGGGGTATTTGATAAACGCTAATTTATACATATTTTTACCTCATGTTTAGCCTATATTTTGGATGAATTATTATCAATTTAGTGAGAATTGGTGCTCTTAATCCTTATTTTTCATATCTTATACTCAGGAGAGCATAGGGAAGAGAAAAGAATAGGAAATGGACTGAAAATGAGGAAAATGGGCCAAAAATGACAAATCACACGGCCCAAGGAATTACCACACGGCCGTGCCACACGACCGTGCCACATGAAGATCACACGGTCCAGCTCTCGACAAGCACGGGCAGGCCACACAGCCGTGCCAAATCACACGGCCTTTGTCGAAGTCACACGGGCGTGGCACACGGGCGTGTTCTAGTCGTGAGGAAGAGGAATTTCACTCGAATTGGGATACTTGGAGGCTAAGAAAGGCTCCCCAAAGCTCTATATAAAAACCCTAGGAGGCAACTCTTAGGGTGTGCTTATTTCCCCCAAAAGGGAAGTATTCTTTGCTGCCAACACAGAGAGTGGAAGTAGGGATTACTCGCAGAGAAGCTGATTGATTCATCCCAGAAGCTGAAATTCTGCAGCAATATAGAGGATCTCCCTAAATTCCTTCAGGGTTTTTCGGGTTCTTTTATGTTTTGTTATTTTATTTCTTCTGAGATGTTTTCTTTCTTTATTATGAACTAAACCTCTCAAATACTTGAGGGGGATGAAACCTAAGACAGATCTTGTTATTATTTATTCTTGAGTTATATGATAAATACTTGAGTTGTTCTTAATTATGTGTTCTTCATTCTTGATTTAATAAACCTAGGTATTACTTCAAGAATTAGATGTGCTTAGAGCAGAGGAGCAAAAGTCCCTGTGATAAGAGTAGATCTACCATAATTAAGCGGAGTTGCATGCAACCCTAGACATAGGGCGACATAAATCTGCCAGATTAGGGTCAAACCTAATATGGGGAACCATTGATTGAATTAATGCAACCTAAGAAGTTAATTGATAAAGGAACTTTAATTAACAACTTAGGCCTAGTTGCTCTTCACCTCGACGGAGGGTTTAGCATAAATTAGGGATCTCTACGGATCAAGTCAAGTGAATAAATCGTTTAGCTCAAGAACCAGTACAAGTGAAGTCTAGGTGGATTCTCCCTTAAGTATTGTCCATATCAATCAGCTTTTCCCCTAAAAGTTTTCTCAATTTACTCTTTGTGTCTTCTTAGTTTAGTTTTAGAATTAGTTTAAACAAACCCCTCTTTTATTCTTAGGCTAGATAATAGAAAGAAAGTAAGTAATAGTACTTTTGGTTCCCTTGGGTACGATAACTCGGTCTTGCCACTAAGCTATACTACTATTCGATGGGTGCGCTTGCCTTAAAGCATCGCGATATTAGTTAGTTTTGGTGTGATCAAGTTCTTTATAAATTTTATTACTTAGTATCGCGAACGCGGATATCACTTTCTAATCAGGTAGAACTTTTAAATAAAAAGATTCATAATTTTGTTGGTTCTATGCAGGCACACTCAGTAATGCAATGCAATGCAATTCAAGGGAACAGTTACAATCCCGATTACTCCTCCTATAGACATAGCGTGGAAATCGAGCAAGCCAACTATATGGGTAATAACTCTAGACCTCAAAATAACCCTTATAGTAACACTTACAATGTAGGTTGGCAGAACCACCCCAATTTTTCATGGGGAGGACAAGGAAATTAAAGACAACCACCCCCTCCGGGATTTCAACAACCACCATTTCAACAAGAGAAAAATCCAAACCTTGAGGAAATGCTCACAAAATTTATTGTCGTATCAGAAACTCGTTTCCAAAATACCAAAACGGAACTGAGGAACCAGCAAGCATCTATTCAAGGTCTTAAAACTCAAATAGGCTAGCTCGCTAAGCTAATTTCTGAAAGTCCGCAAGATGGATTACCAAGCAACACTGAGATTAACCCTAAGGAGCAACTCAATGCCGTGGATACAATAGATGAAAAAGGGTTAGCCAAAACCAACCCAGAGCCACATAAAGAGACTGTGGTAAGTAAAGGTAGGCATGAGGTAAGTTCCAAAGAAACAATTGTCAAAGAGTATAAACCTCGTATCCCATACCCAAATGCGTTAAAGAAAGACCGGACAGATGAGCAATTTGGTAAGTTTCTTAAACTTTTAAAGAAATTACATATCAACTTACTGTTTATCGAAGCTCTTTCATAGATGCCAAATGTTGTTAAGTTTTTAAAAGAGCTCTTGACAAACAAGTGGAAGCTAGATGAGAAATCTCATGTGGAGTTGAATGCAGTATGCTCAGCCATCTTACAGAATAAGCTACCCAACAAACTAAAAGATCTAGGGAGTTTTACTATTCCTTGTTTACTTGGTAGCTTAGACGCAAAAAATGCTTTAGCTGATTTAGGGGATAGTATTAATGTCATACCTTATAAACTATTTAAACAACTAGGTCTTGGAAAACCTAAACAAACTAAGATAAATGTCCAATTAGCTGATAAGACCATTAGATTTCTAAAGGGAATAATTCAAGAGGTACTTGTCAAAATTGATAAATTCATATTCCCAGTTGACTTTGTTATTTTAGACATAGATGAGGATAGCAATGTACACTTAATTCTAGGGCGTTCCTTTTTAGCAACGGCTAGAACAGTAATTGATGTAGGAACAGGTGAGCTTACACTACGTGTAGGTGATGACAAAGTTACTTTTCAAGCTCGAAACTCGATTAAGACCGTTGCTGACAAAAATATAATGACGAGTCCGTGTAAAAACACTAATCTCACCACCCAACCTTCTGTGCAGGATACACTCCACATAAAGGCGACCCAACCACAGAAAAGTCCATCTAAGGGAGACGTACCTGAAAAGCGAATGCTTCAGATTGAGGAACTAGATGAGTGGCTAAACTATCACGAAAAGCCCAAAATATGCCACACCAACCCAGAGCATCACCAAGATGACCCTCTGGTAACAACGAATCAAATCAAGGTTGGGGATAAGGAAATCTTAGGGGAAGACAATCCTCGAATCTTGAATTCAAAAGAGCATACAGGTGATACACCTTACTTCACGGTAATAAAAATCTTTCCCTATGGTATAGTCAAGATAAAACATGAGTCACTCGACACTTTCAACGTAAATCACACTCGACTCAAATCTTACGTTGATAATGAAATTGTAAGCAGGATAGAAGAGTATCAACTCTTCAAGCCATCGTGACCAAACAAGCTTGAGAAAAGTCAAGCTTAGACTATAAACAAGCGCTTCTCGGGAGGTAACCCAAGCACTAACAAGTTTGATTTTCTTAAATTTTTAACTAGCTCCTTAAAACACAGATTTCCCAGGACCACACGACCAGACACACGGGCGTGCCTAAGGCCGTGGACACCCCACGGGTAGAAACACGGCCTTGCAAAACTGCCGTGGCCAAACCTGTCCATTTATACACGGGCGTGTGATTTCAAACACGGCCGTGGGCAAAGCGAACACCAAAAGACACGACCGTGCCCAACGGTCGTGTGCCCAATTCCCTATTAATTTTATTTTATTTTTATTTTTATTCTCTTCACTTTATATTTTTCCTTTTATTTTACACTTTACTTCTTATCGAGTAAGACTTAAATTCCCCACACAGTTATACTTCAGGTTACCCAGGATCATGAACCTCAAGTGGTCATCTCTCCAATCCAGCTTTCACAACTTTCAAGGAATTCATCCAATTCAAGGAGTTTCACTTCTCTCCCTATCTTATGATTTTATATTTTTATTGCTATTAGTGTTATCTTTGTACATTGAGGGCAATGTACATCTTAAGTGTAGGGGGAAACTTACTTTCAGTCATTGCATTCTCTTTAAACCCCTGAAAAATTTTTACAACTAACTTTTTGCATTGTTCTCAAAATTTCGAATTCTCACTTTCACTCTCTGTATGAGTCTCAATCTCCTATTAGGAATTAATTCTGACTGAGTTATGATTTTTATTGATATGTTAAGAATTAAGACATAGGTACTTATGCTTTGATTATTCAAACTTTAAGACATTAGGGAATCAACCATAATAAGTTGAAATTTTTGAGAATTTAAATTTTTCTTGTTTATTTTCCTTAATTTTAAGTATTATATTGAGATTTGAAATTTGCAGGATTGACATCAAAAGCCATAATTCTGGTGAGATTTTTGAGCCTTTTGAGCATACATCCTTTCGTGCTCACTTTTATTATTGCTTTGAGTGAGTCAATACTGATTTGCTATTCTAGAACTTGCTCCGATTATACATATCGAGGCCACATCATTGATTGGATACACCGAAATGATAAAGGCACCTAGGTTTAACCCACTTACTCCATAAAAGCCTACCTCCATAAATTAACCCCTAGTGAACCCCATTGAGCCTAACAAGTCATTCTTTGACTTACCTCTAATATTAACCTATAACCCGTTTTTCGTTGAATTCCATTCAATTATTTCGATACCTATTTTTGTCGAGATTTGAGTTGAAATTATTATCTAGCTTTGTTCTCTTGTTCAATTTATAAACATTCAAAGTATTGTATTTGATTTGTTCTTAAAAAAAACAAAAAACAAAAAAAAAAAACAAAAATGTGTTTATACAATTAATTCAGTTGTAATTCATATTTTACTTATAGTTTAATATTTTTTTTTTTTTGCATATTTCTATTATAAGCTATCGAATCTGGAACGATGTCATCAGAAGACTTAAGCTCTAGAAATATGTTCAAGTGATAGAGATTTTTCTAGCTAGACGATCTTCCAATTCAATCTTGATTTTAACCTTCTCTTTCAGCTTGTGACAACACCCCTAACCAAAGCCCCATTACAACCATTGAAAGACCTTTTGATCGATGTGTCATATCAATCTATAGTGGTGGAGATTTGATCAATTTATAGTGGTGGAGATTTGATTTCCCTGCAAGCTTATGGTAAGAACTTTTCAGATTGACTAATGAGTGCCTAATTTTTGAACCCTAAACACTTTGAGTGGATAGAGTGAATATTTAGTGAGGATGTCAACTCTTGTTAATTTCGATTGAAAGGTAATTACTTAGGAAAAGGGAGAAAACCTATGTTTTCGTGATAAAATCCTCAACTTAGAGTGATTGAAACTTTAATGTTCTTCTGGTTAAATTTTCATTGTATGATTACTTGTGGATTAGTTTGAAACATTATTGATAAGGGTTATAAGTTGAGAAGAATGATTCTTAATGGTGAGTTGAGATTTTGCTTGAGGATAAGCAAAGGCTTAAGTGTGGGGGTATTTGATAAATGATAAATTATACATGTTTTTACCTCATGCGTAGCCTAATTTTTGGATGAATTATCATTAAATTTATGTAAATTAATGCTCTTAAACCTTTAATTTCATGTTTTACACTTAGGTGAGCACAGGGAAGTGAAAAGAACGAGAAACAAGCCAAAAACGGAGAAAATAGGCCAAAGAATGAAAACAACACGGCTTGAAGGTTCGCCACACGGCCGTGCCACCCTAAGCTCGAACACGGCCCAACCCCGACAAGCACAGCCAGACCACATGGCCGTGCCACCATCAACAGGCCTGACCACGGCCTGGGCCTCGATCCACACAGGCGTGCCATACGGGCGTGTCCCTGTCGTGAGGAAGTACAATTTCACTCGAAAAAAGGATGCTTAGAGGCTAAGAAAGGCATTCCAAAGCTCTATATAAAGACCCTAGGAGGCAACTTCAAGGGTGTGCTGTTTCTCCCACAAAAGAGTGACTTATTTCTGCCAAATCAGAGAGTAGAAGCAAGAAATTACTCTAAGGGAAGCCTATTGATCCATTTCAGAAGCCGAATTCTGCCTCAAGACTAAAGATCTCCCTTCAATTACCTTCAAGGGTTTTTGGGTTCTTTATGTTTTGTTATTTTATTTATTCTAAGATGTTTTCTTTTATAATTATGAAATAAATCCCCCAAATACTTGAGGGGGATGAAACCTAAGACAGATCTTGTTATTATTTTCTCTTGAATTATATGATAAATATTTGATTTGTTCTTAATTGTGTTTTTAACTCTTAAATTGATATTTTCGGGATATTGATTTAAGTCGAATGTGCTTATGTAGAGGAGCAAAAGTCCCTGCATAGGAGTAGATCCAACACAATTAAGCAGAGTTGATCGCAATCCTAGAGATAGGACGAAGAAAATCTGTCAGATTAGGGTCAAACCTAATAAGGGAGTCCATAGAATGAGTTAAGGCAACACTAGGGGTTTTAATTAGAAAGAGATTTCAATTAGTCAACGTAGGGTTAGTTGTTTTTAGTCTCGAGAGAGATATTAACATAAGTTAGAGATTTCTACGGATCAAATCAAGTGAATAAATCGTCTAGTTCAAGAGTTGATAACAAGTGAATTCTAGGTGGATTCTCCCTTGAGTATTGTCCAAATCAATTAGTTTTTCCTAAGAGTTTTTCCCCAATTCACTTTTTGTGCATTCATAGTTTAGTTTAGAATTAGTTTAGTTTCATAAAAGCCCTTTTTATTTCTAGGTTAAATAATAGAAAGAAAGTTAGTACTAGTACTTTTAGTTCCCTTAGGTACGATATCTCGGTCTTGCCACTAAGCTATACTACTGTTTGATAGGTGCGCTTGCCTTAAATTGTGATAATAGTTAGTTTCTGGTGCGATCATTTATTATAAATTTTATTACTTCATATCACGCATATAAATTGACTTACCAATTTGAATTTGAACTTTGAATCCCTAATTTTCTCCCTTTTTCTTTCTAATTTTCTTTTCTTTTTCTTCTTTCCCTCTTTTGTTTTGATTTTGTTCTTCTATTCTATCTTTTTTTCTTTTATATATTTTATTATTTAGTTAATAATAATATAATATGATATAATAATATTTTAATAGAATATATTTTACTTAAATTATAAGTAAATATATAAATGTATTAAAATTGTATGTATATAATTAATACACATGTATTTTATTTTTACCATACACATGTCAACAATTTGGTTTAATTACTTATTTAGTCCATTCACTTTTCTCTATTCTATAATTAAACTTTCATACTTAATTTAATTTAGTCCTAATACTTAATTAACCTTAATTCAACTAAATTCACTTAACTAAAACATAATTGACCACATAAATAACTTTGTAAATATTTTTAATAAATATTTACGAATCCCTTTTACTAAACCAGAAACTCGATAATTCACTTTCCGATGCCCGTACTTTTTAGGTCGTTACAATTCTCCCCTTAATAAATTTCATCCTCGAAATTTGCCTGAAAAGAGGTGAGGGTACTAAGACCTCATAATCTCTTACTGTTCCTAAGTTGCTTCATCTATACTATGGCTTCTCCATAAAACTTTCACTAAAGGAACCCGTTTAGTTCGTAACTCTTTCACTTCCCGTGCTAAAATCTCAACCGGTTTTTCTTCATAAAATAAATCAGATCGAATTCTAATATCTTCTGTTGACAGAACATGAGAGGGATCTGATCGATATCTCTGTAGCATTGAAACATGAAAAACATCATGAATCTTTTGTAATTTTGGAGGCAACACTAAACGATAGGCAACCGACCCAACTCTTTCTATAATTTTGTATGGTCCAATGAAACGAGGACTTAACTTTCCTTTCCAGCCAAATCTTAAGATTTTCTTCCATGGTGAAAATTTAAGAAATACCTTATCAGCGACAGAATACTCAATGTCACGACGTTCCAAATCTGCATATAACTTTTGTCTATCAAAGGCTGCCTTTAACCTGTCTCAGATCTTCTTAACAGTTTCTTCTATTTTTTGAATTAACTTCGGCCCAATCGTCTTTCTTTCATTCAATTCTATCCAACACACAGGTGTCCGACATTTTTGACCATATAATGCTTCATACAGAGCCATCTAAATACTCGATTGGAAACTATTATTATACAAAAATTTAGCTAAAGGCAAATAACATTCCCAACCTGATTCAAAATCAATGATTCAACCTCGAAGCATATCTTCTAAAATCTAAATAACTCGTTCGGACTATCCATCAGTCTATGGATGGAAAGACGTACTGAAATTGAGTCGAGTACCCAATGAATCCTGCAACTACATCTAGAACCTTGAAGTGAACCGCGAATCCCTATCAGAAATTATCGATACCGAAATACAATGTAATCTCACAATTCTAGTATATAAATCTCGGCAAGTTTCTGAAGTGACCAATTTATTCTGACTGCTACAAAATGAGCTGACTTTGTAAGTCGATCAACTATCACCCAAATAGTATTTTTCTTACTTACTGATCTTTCGTGTGTGTGATGATAAAGTAATATGATCGTACCTAAAAAATAACTATTAACACGATAAAGGCAAGCGCACCTATCGAACAGTAGTATAGTTTAGTGGCAAGACCGGAATGTCGAACCCACAAGAACTAAAAGTACTAGTAATAACTTTCTTTCTATTATCTAGCCTAAAAATAAAGGGAATTTGTTTTAAACTAATTAAACTAAATTAACTAATTATCTAAGAACGTGATAGAGAGTAAATTGAGGAAAATACTTTCGGAAAATTGATTGATAAAGGCAATACCTAAGGAAGAATCCACCTAGACTTCACTTGTTATTGACTCTGAACTAGACGATTTATTCACTTGATTTGATCCGTAGAAATCCCTAAATTATGTTAATATCTCTTTCAAGACTAAGAACAACTAACCCTAGGTTGATTAATTGAAATTTCTTTCTAATTAAAACCCCTAGTGTTGCATTAACTTGATCTATGGATTCCCTTATTAGATTTGACTCTAATCCAGTAGATTTTCGTCGTCCTATGTTTAAGATTGTGATCAACTCCGCTTAATTATGTTGGATCTACTCTTAAACAAGGACTTTTGCTCCACTAAATAAGCACATTCGACTTATATTAATATCCTGAAACATTAACACAAGAATTAATCACACAAGTAAGAACAAATTCAACTATTTATCATATAATTCAGATAATAATAACAAGATCCATCTTAGGTTTCATCCCCCTCAGGTATTTAGGGGATTTAGTTCATAATTATAAAAGAAAACATCTCAAAATTGGGAGAATAATGATACGGCTATCGCGATATTAAGTGATAAAATTTATAAAACTGATCACACCAAAACTAACTAATATCACGAACTTAAAGGCAAGCGCACCTGTCGAACAATAGTATAGTTTAGTGGCAAGACCGAGTTATCATACCCAAGGGAACCAAAAGTACTAGTACTTACTTCCTTTCTATTATCTAGCCTAAAAATAAAGAGAGTTGATTTAAACTAATTCTAAAACTAACTAAAAGTGCACAAAAAGTAAATTGGGGAAAACTTTAGGGAAAAGCTAATTGATATAAGCAATACTTAAGGGAGAATCCACCTAGACTTCACTTGTTATTGGTTCTTGAACTAGACGATTTATTTACTTGACTTGATCCGTAGAGATCCCTAATTTATGCTAAACCCTCCGTCAAGGTGAAGAGCAACTAGGCCTAGGTTGTTAACTAAAGTTCCTTTATTAATTAACACCCTAGGTTGCATTAATTCGATCTATGGTTCCCCATATTAGGTTTGACCCTAATCCGGTAAATTTATGTCGCCCTATGTCTAGGGTTGCATGCAACTCCGCTTAATTATGGTAGATCTACTCTTATCATAGGGACTTTTGCTCCTCTGCTCTAAGCACATCAATTTCTTGAAGTAATACCTAGGATTATTAAATCAAGAATGAAGAACACATAATTAAGAACAATTCAAGCAATTATCATATAACTCAATAAATAATAACAAGATCTGTCTTAGGTTTCATTTCCCTCAAGTATTTGAGGGGTTTAGTTCATAATTAAGAAAAGAGACATCTCAGAAGATAATAAATAACAAAACATAAAGAAACCAAAAACCCCTTAAGGAATTTAGGGAGATCCTCTGTCTTGATGTAGAATTCTGGCTTTTGGGATGAATCAATCGGCTTTCCTTGGAGTAATTCCTTGCTTTCACTCCTCATGTTGGCAGAAAGATGGCACTCCTATTGGGAGAAAAAGAGTACACCCTTAGAATTGCCTCCTAGGGTCTTTATATAGAGCTTTGGGGAGCCTTTCTTAGCATCTAAGCATCCAAATCCGAGTGAAATTCCTCTTCCTCATGACTAGAACACGTCCGTGTGCCACGCTCGTGTACTTCGACAATAGGCCGTGTGAGATTTTTTTGATTGGGGCACGGCCGTGTAGCCTGGCTGTGCTTGTTGGGGCTGGATCGTGTGATCTTTGTGTGGCACGGCCGTGTGCCACGGCTGTGTGGTGACTTCTTGGGCCGTGCGTTTTCACATTTTGGCCCATTTTCTCCGGCTTTCGGTCCATTTTCTGTTCTTTTCTCTTCCCTATGCTCTTCTGAGCATAAGATGTGAAAAAAAAAGATTAAGAGCACCAATTCTCACTAAATTGATAATAATTCACCCAAAATATAGGCTAAACATGAGGTAAAAATATGTATAATTTAGCTTTTATCAAATAACAAAACATAAAAAAAACCCATAAAACCCTTGAAGGAAATTGAAGGGAGATCTTCAGCCTTGATGGAAATCCTATTTCTGAGATGGATCAATCAGTGTTCTTCAATTAATTCCCTGCCTTCTACTCTGTGTGTCCTTTTAGCCCTCTCCTAGGGTGTTTAAATAGACTCTGAAATGCCTTTCTTTGCCCCTAAGTAGCCTTTTTCTGCGTGAAATTAAAACAAGTCACGACAAGGACGCGCCCGTGTGACACGTTCGTGTGATTCAGGCTCTGGCCGTGCTTAGGCCTGCTAAATAGACATGGGCGTGTGGTGTACCCGTGTGAGGAACTCCAGGCTGTGTTGATTTTTCATTTTGGCCCATTTTCTCCATTTTTGGCCTTTTTCTCGCTCTTTTGACTCTCCTATGCTCACCTAAGTATAAAACATGAATTTAAAGGATTAGGAGCATCAAATTCCACAATTCTAATGATAAATCATCCATAAATGTGCTAAGCATGGGGAAAAATTATGTATATATTATGGTTTATCACTTACTAACAGTGGTAATCCCGTAATAAAATCCATCGTAATGCTATCTCACTTCTATTTAGGAATGTTAATAGGCTGAAGTAATCCAATAGGAAACTGATGCTCTGCCTTTACTTGTTGGCAAGTCAGACATTTACTTACATATTCTACTATATTTTTTTCATTCCCGGCTTCCAATACAATTCTCGAATATTTTGGTACATTTTTGTTCCTCTGGTGTGCAAAGCAAAAGGACTGTCATGAGCTTCTCGGAGTATCAAACCTTTTAATTCAGCAATAGTTGGAATACAAATCCAATTTTAAAATCTCAAACATTCATGCTCATCAGCACTGAAATTCTCTATCCTGCCATCACGAATCATTTCTCTCTTCTTCACCAACTTATCATCTTTTAACTGTGCTTCCCTGATCTGATTAAACATCACTAGTTTAACTCTTAACTCATCCAATAAGCTTCCATCATCACTGATACTGAGCTGAGTAAACATTGCTCGTAACTCAATTGCAGCTTTTTTACTCAGTGCATCGACTACAATATTAGCTTTGCCCCAGTGATAATCTATAACACAGTCATAATCCTTAAGAAGCTCAATCTATCGTCGTTGTCTCAAGTTTAACTCTTTTTGTGACAGAAGATATTTGAGACTCTTATGATTGGTATAGATGTAGCACTTCTCACCATATAAGTAGTGTCTCCAAAATTTCAATGCAAAAATCACAGCTGCTAATTCCAGATCATGTGTCGGGTAATTACATTCATGTAATTTCAGTTGACAGGATACATAAGCTATTACTTTTCTATATTGCATCAACACATAACTCAAACCACTCAAAGATGCATCACTATACACAACAAAATCTTTTCCCAACTCTGGTAAGGTCAAAATCGGTGCCTCAGTCAACATTTGCTTCAGTCAACATTTGCTTCAGTCTCTCAAAACTTTACTAACATTGATCATCCCAAACACAAGGAACATTTTTTTGCAGTAGCTTCATCATCGGCAATGTTATCTTAGGAAATCCATTTACAAACCTTCTGTAATACCCAGCCAAACCAAGGAAACTACGTACCTTTGACACATTTCTTGGTGCTTTCTGATAAACGATAAATTATACATATTTTTACCTCATGTTTAGCCTATATTTTGGATGGATTGTTATCAATTTAGTGAGAATTGGTGCTCTTAATCTTTCTTTTCATATCTTACACCCAGGAGAGCATAAGGAAGAGAAAAGAATGGAAAATGGACCAAAAACCAGAGAAAATGAGCCAAAATGTGAAAACGCATGGCCCAAGAAGTCACCATACGGCTGTGGCACACGGCCGTGCCACACGAAGACCACACGGTCCAACCCCGACAAGCACGGCCAGGCCACACGGCCGTTCCCCAATCGACAGAATCTCACATGACCTCTTGTCTAAGTACACGGGCGTGGCACACGGGCGTGTTCTAGTAATGAGGAAGAGGAATTTCACTCGGATTTGGATGCTTAGGGGCTAAGAAAGCCATTCTAAACTCTATAGAAAGACCCCAAGAGGCAACTCTAAAGATATACTCTTTTATCTCGAGAAAGAGCGCCATATTACTGCCTACACAAGGAGTGAAAGCAAGGAATTACTCCAAGGGAAGCCGATTGTGTAATATCCCGAATTAGGGCCTAATCGGAATAGTGGTTTTGTGACCAAAAATTTGATATAGAAATAATCATTTTATAATTATTTTGAGGTTTATGATATGATTGCATGATTGTGTGAAAATTTCGTGAAGAAATTCTATGCATAAAGTGCTTAATTTGAAATTAGGGACTAAATCGAATAAGTTGCAAAACTTTCATTCTAGAAGCTTTTAGTATGAAATTTCTTTGGAATATTAATTATGAGGTCTTAAATAGCAATTTGACCAATTTTTAAAATTTTGGACAAAAATGGGCTTGTACATGAAAAATTACAAAGAAAGGCATTAAGGGCATTTTTATCAAATGGTAAAGGTGTTAAATTGAAATGTGTTTTATTTATATTTTTATGGTTTACATTTTTATGAAATTATTTTGTAAAAAATTTCGTACGAAAATTTTGACGTTTGGGCACTCAATTTAGTCAAAAGGACTAAATTGTAAAAAGTGCAAAAGTTGAGTTCTATATGTTGGAGGTGTTCAATTGTTATGAAAATTTAAATTGGAGGTCCTTAAATGGTAATTAGACCATTGGTTAATTTATTGGACAAAATGGACATGAAATGGGTGAAAAAAATATTTTTAAGTTAGGGGCATTTTGGTCATTTAGTGATTAAATGAATTAAAAATCAAATTAAAAGCCAATTTTTGCTCATCTTCTTCCTCACGGCCGAAAATAGCATGGAGAAACCATGGCTAGGGTTTTTCAAGCTTCCAAGCTCGATTGTAAGTCCGTTCTAGCCCCGTTTTTAATGATTTTTACGTTTTTAAAATCCCGGTAACATGATTTCTTTATTTCTACCATTTATTTGAGCTAGGGTTTGATTTCAAAAATTGACCGATGTTGAATACTTGTGTATTTTGATGTTTTATGATAGAATATGAGGTTTTAAATTATACTAAACAACTTGTGCTACTCGGTTTTAAGTAAAAACGAGTAAAACGGCTTAATTGGTAAAAATACCTATTGTTCATAAGTACATGTTATAGTGGGAACTTGAGGTTGCTATTAGTAAATAAATGATCAGCATGTCCTAAAACATAGGAATTATGGAAAAAGTTTAATTTTTGAGCTTTGGGGCAAAAGTGTAAATATGCAAAAGTTTAGGGGCAAAATTGTAATTTTTCCAAAGTTAGGGTTAAGGACTATTTTGATAAATGTGAGTATTAAATAAGCTAAATGTGTTATTTTAGATCAAGAAAGACGTGGAATCGACCTTAATCGAGGAAAAGAAAAGATTATGGACTAAATTGCAAAATTTCTATATTTTGTACCAAGGTAAGTTCATGTGTAAATAATGTAACATAATTGTTATTTTTAAGTTAATTGATGTTATTTATATGATATGCTGATTTTTATCATGAAATATATGCTTTGTGGTTATTATCGAATAATATGCAAATTATGTGTGCTACTTGTAAAATATAAATTGCTACCGAGTATTGGTTTCGGTATTCTGTGGAAGACGGCAAGGATATGTGATTGAGGAAAATCCCATTTGAACCTTAGGAATAGATTAGGATACAAGTGACATGTCACTAGGATGGTTGGGCATCCGAACTCGTTGAGTTGAGTCCGAGTTCACTTATGGATGCAAATGTCCGAACTCGTTGAGTTGAGTCCGAGTTCGTGAGATGTAACTAGGCATCTGAGCTTGTTGAGTTGATTCCGAGTTCACTAATAGATGCGAACGACCGAGCTCGTTGAGTTGAGTCCGAGTTCGCTTATGGGCGGGTTACATGGTCGCTTGATTACATATGTGGCACTTATGTGCAAATTATCCATGTATCCGAGTTATATTCCGATGTGTTCAACGGGTAAAATTCTGGAGAAACGGAAGAACACTCAAGATGCAAGTGTCATTTTGATAAGTGTTGTGAAATGGACACTTTGGACAGAACCCTCGGGTTGAAGCTTGATACAATAACAATAATGTGGTAAGATGATAAATGATGATTAGAAATGTGATATATGTTTTGGTGATACCATGCTAGTGTTATTTGGTATAATTGATTTGTTATGTTACTTGTTATTTGCATGTGAACTTACTAAGCATTTATGCTTACTCCTTCCTTTCCATTCATTGTAGTTTTGACAAGCCAGCTTGGAAATCGGGAAGGGTCGAAGGAACGATCACACTATCCGGGACAATTTGGTATAATGGCTTGTATTTTGAATATGGCATCTATAGCATTATAATCATTTTGTGTGAATAACCTTATGATATAGTGATGGTTTGATAAGGAAATGCTTGGAAATGATTAGCCATTGGAATGGCCAATCTAGATCATATTTGGTGTCATGTATGTTTAATGTGCTACTTAGTCCATGAAAATCCATAAAAAGGTGAACTTTGTTATAAAACAGAAATTTTCAACAGCAGTGGCATGAGTTTGAAAAATTCACTAAAAATTGTACAAAAATAATTAGGAGTCATACTTTATATGCACAGATTCCTTATTGAGTCTAGTTTTAGGATAAATAAATGGCATAGTCATTAGAATTTTGTAGAGGGAGAAAAGTAATTTGTAGTGAACAGAGGTCAAAGCAGTTGAACACTGAAACAGGGGAAACTTTAACTAATAAAATGTACTAATTAGCCCAACCAAAAATTCTATAAAAAAATTAGTAGATAGATATATGAGTCTAGTTTCAGGGAAAATTTACGGATCTTAATTTCGAGTTTTGGAACTCAAGATATGATTTTTTTAGCGACTGTGATGCAGATGAACATCTTATTACGAAAGTTAGAATAAATGATTTAAAGTTCTTTAAGTGATAAATTAAGTTTAGTAACACCTCAAGCTCGACTCCAGAGACGGTCTCGGGTAAGAGGGCGTTACAGATTGATTCATCCTAGAAGCCAGAATTCTACATCAAGACAAAGGATCTCCCTAAATTCCTTCAGGGGTTTTCGGGTTCTTTATGTTTTGTTATCTTAATACTTTTGAGATGTTTTCTTTCTTTATTATGAACTAAACCCCTCAAATACTTGAGGGGGATGAAACCTAAGACGAATCTTGTTATTATTTATTCTTGAGTTATATGATAAACACTTGAGTTGTTCTTAATTATGTGTTCTTCATTCTTGATTTAATAATCCTAGGTATTACTTCAAGAACTTGATGTGCTTAGGCAGAGGAGCAAAAGTCCCTATTTTAAGAATAGATCTACCATAATTAAGCGGAGTTGCATGCAACCCTAGACATAGGGCGAAATAAATCTACCGGATTAGGGTCAAACTTAATAAGGGGATCCATAGATTGAACTAATGCAACCTAGGGTGTTAATTAATAAAGAAACTTTAGTTAACAGCCTAGGCCTAGTTGTTCTTAGCCTCGACGGAGGGATTAACATAAGTTAGGGATCTCTACGGATCAAGTCAAGTGAATAAATCATCTAACCCAAGAACCAATAACAAGTGAAGTCTAGGTGGATTCTCCCTTAAGTATTGCCCATATCAATCAGCTTTTCCCTAAAGTTTTCCTCAATTTACTTTTTGTGCACTTTTAGTTAGTTTTAGAATTAGTTTCAACCAAACCTCTTTTATTTTCAGGCTAAATAATAGAAAGGAAGTCAGTATTAGTACTTTTGGTTCCCTTGGGTATGATAACTCGGTCTTGCCGCTAAACTATACTACTGTTCGATAGGTGAGCTTGCCTTTAATATCGTGATATTAGTTAGTTTTGGTGTGATCAGTTTTATAAATTTTATTACTTAATATCGCGAGCATATCAAGTTTTTGGCGCCGTTGCCGAGGAACTAAAATATTAAAAAACTCAATTTCTATTACTTTAGCCATTACTATATTTATCTATTTTCAGTTTTTATTTTATTTTGTTATTTTTATTTTATTTTATTTTATTCTATTTTTCTTTATTTTTATTCTTCTAGGTATTTCTAGTTTATGACTAGAAACAACCCAACAGGACCATTACTTTTTGACGAAGATTTAGAGGCAACAGTTCGCAGAAATCGCAGAGAGATCAAACGAAGCCTACAATATCCAGAACAAGACCAAGAACAAAGGCTAGAGATGGAAGCAAATCAAAACATTCCACCACCTCCCGCAATAGTCGCGCCACCAGCAAATCAAGACGAAGCTCCTCGCACTATGTATGACTATGCTAAACCTAGTTTGGCTGGTACCCAAACTAGCATTCTTCGACCTACTATTACTGCTAATAATTTTGAATTAAAGCCTAACACTATTCAGATGATACAGCAATTGGTGTAGTTTGATGGTTTACAGGATGAAGATCTAAATTCCCATATAGCCAATTTTTTGGAACTTTGTGATACTTTTAAAATTAATGGCGTTTCTGATGATGCCATTCGTCTAAGGCTATTTCCATTCTCTTTGAGAAACAAAGCCAAACAGTGGTTAAATTTTTTACCACGAGGCTCAATCACCACATGGGAACAGATGACCGAAAAATTTTTACTTTAATATTTTCCTCCAGCTAAAACAACTAAATTACGAAATGATATCTCTTCTTTTGTGCAGACGGATTTAGAGACACTCTACGATGCCTGGAAGAGATACAAAGATCTTTTGAGAAGATTTCCTCATCATGGCCTACCTTTGTGGCTACAAGTTCAAACATTTCACAACAGTTTGAATCCTTCAACAAGGCAAATGATCGATGCCGTCGCAGGAGGAACAATTAATAACAAAACACCAGAAGCAGCTTATGAATTTATTGAAAAAATGTCATTGAATAACTATCAGTGGCAAGCCATGAGGACAAAGCCGACAAAAGCCGCAGGAGTTTATAATATTGATGCTATCGCTATGCTTACTAACCAAGTAGAACTTTTAAATAAAAAGTTTGATCATTTTGTTGGTTCCACGCAGGCACAAGCAGTAATGCAGTGCGACACAACTCGGGCAAATATGTTCACTCCAGACTACTCATCTTCTGCCAATGGCACAGAAACAGAGCAGGCCAATTATATGGGTAACAATTTTAGATCTCAAAATAATCCATATAGTAACACATATAATGCAGGTTGGCGAAACCATCCCAATTTTTCTTGGGGAGGTCAAGGGAATCAACGACAACAACCCCCTCAAGGATTTCAGCAGCCACCGCCGTAACAGGAGAAAAAGCCCAATCTTGAAGAGATGTTTACCAAATTCATGGCCATGTTAGAAACCTGCTTTCAGAACACTGAAACAGCACTAAATAACCAGCAAGCATCAATTCAAGGGCTTGAGAATCAAATCGGTCAGCTCGCAAAATTAATTTCAGAAAGACCACAAAGTGGACTACCAAGTAATACTGAGCCAAATCCCAGAGAACATGTCAAAGCAATTACTCTAAGACATGGGAAAGTCGTAGCCGAACCAGAAAAGAAGTCTATTCCAGAATCGTCAAGAGACAAGACAGAGAAACCCAAGGAAAACACTCCACCAACACTCAAGTAATACCAACCGCCCATTCTATATCCAGCAAAGTTGAAGAAAGACCGTACAGACACCCAATTCGGTAAATTTCTTGAACTTTTTAAACAATTACACATTAACTTGCCTTTTGTTGAAGCAATTTCGCAGATGCCGAAGTACGCGAAGTTCCTTAAAGAACTTCTGACAAATAAAAGGAAGTTGGAAGAATTAGCCACAGTGGAACTCAACGAGGAATGCTCAGCTATTCTCCAAGATAAATTACCGGCCAAACTGAAAGATCCAGGGAGTTTTACTATTCCTTATTTAATTGGTAGTTTACTCATTGATAAAGCCTTAGCTGATCTAGGTGCTAGCATTAATCTCATGCCTTATAAAATGTTCAAGCAACTAGGTCTAGGGGAACCAAAGCCCACTATGATGAGTATTCAACTAGCTGATAGATCTGTTAAATATCCCAGGGGAATCATAGAAGACGTGCTAGTAAAGGTAGATAAATTCATATTCCCTATTGATTTTGTTATGCTTGATATGGATGAGGATATTGAGGTACCTTTAATTTTGGGACGTCCATTCTTAGCCACTGCTAGAGCTGTTGTTGATGTAGGAGATGGTAAATTAGTACTTAGAGTTGGTAAGGAAGAAGTCGTTTTTAAAATCTATGATGCTATGAAATTTTCTAAAGAACAAGATGATTCCTGTTATTTTGTTGATATTATTGATTCCTTTGTTCAAGATAAGTTTCAGGAACTTTCAATGGCAGACACGTTGGAACTGTGTCTTGTTCAAGGTGGGGGAGAATACGAAGTCACCACTGAAATTGAGGAAGTAAGAAAGGAGTTAGATTCTAATGAAATCATCACAAGACACATAAGTTATGAAAGTATAAAAATGAATGATGAGTTAAGACAGAAACCTTCCATTGATGAACCCCCTAAATTAGAGTTGAAGCAACTACCAGATCATTTAGAATATACCTTTTTAGGGGAAGATTCAACTTTACCAGTCATTATCGCATCTGATTTGAGCATTGCAGAAAAAGAGGAACTACTCCATGTGTTAAGAGAACACAAGCATGCTATAGCTTGGAAAATTTCAGATATTAAGGGAATTAATCCGTCTTTTTGCGCCCACAAAATTTTAATGGAAGATGAATACAAACCATCGGTGCAAGCTCAGAGACGATTGAATCCCAACATGAAGGAAGTCATAAAAACTGAGGTAATTAAACTCCTAGATGCAGGCATTATTTATCTTATTTCTGACAGTTCTTGGGTAAGTCCTGTGCAGGTTGTTCCTAAAAAGGGAGGCATGACTGTGGTATCTAATGACAAAGAAGAGGCAATACCTACAAGAACAGTCACCGAATGAAGAGTTTGCATTGATTATAGGAAGCTGAATGACGCCACTCAAAAAGATCATTTTCCCTTACCTTTTATTGATCAGATGTTGGAAAGATTATCAGGTCACATGTATTATTGTTTCATAGATGGCTTCTCTGGTTACTTTCAAATCCCGATAGCTTCAAAAGATCAGGAGAAAACGACATTTACATGCCCATACAGTACGTTTGCTTATCGTGGAATGCCTTTTGGTTTATGTAACGCTCCTGCTACTTGTCAGCGATACATGCTCGCTATCTTCAATGAATTTGTGAAAGATATCATGGAGGTATTTATGGATGATTTTTCAGTTTTCGGTAATTCTTTCCAACTTTGTCTTAATAATCTAAAACGTGTTTTGATAAGATGTAAAGAGACAAATTTAGTGCTAAATTGGGAAAAATGCCACTTTATGGTTCAAGAGGGTATTGTCTTAGGACATAAAATTTCTAGTAAAGGGATAGAGGTAGATAAAGCAAAAATTGAAACCATTGAAAAATTACCTCCCCCTAATTCAGTTAAGGCTATAAGAAGCTTTTTAGGACATGCCAGTCTTTATCACAGATTTATTAAAGATTTTTCTAAAATAGCTAAGCCTTTAACAAAGTTGCTAGAAAAAGACGTGCTTTTCAACTTTGACCAAGAATGTTTAGACTCTTTTAACACTCTTAAAGAAAAGCTAGTCAATGCCCCAATTATGATTTCACCTGATTGGAATCTACCTTTTGAACTAATGTGCGATGCAAGTGATTTTGCAGTAGGTGCAGTTTTGGGACAACGAAGAGACAAGCACTTTCAACTGATCTATTATGCTAGCAGAACTTTGACAGCCGCTCAAGCAAATTATACTACCATAGAAAAAGAATTGCTAGCTGTTATTTTCGCATTTGATAAATTCAGATCTTATTTGATTTTGTCGAAAGTCATTGTTTATACTGACCATTCTGCTCTTCGTTACCTCTTAACTAAAACTGATGCAAAACCTCGATTAATAAGATGGATTCTATTGTTACAGGAGTTTGATTTAGAAATAAAGGACAAGAAATGAGCTAAAAATTTGGTAGCAGATCACCTTTCGAGATTGGAACACACATAACCTAATTACCTCGACAAAATAAACGACTTGTTTCCTGAAGAACAACTCTTATCCTTAGCAGATGCAATGGTTCCTTGGTTTGCTGATCTTGCAAATTATTTAGCAGCTAACATAACCCCAAAAGGGCTGACCCATCAGCAAAAGAAGCGATTCTTCACTGATGTGAAAAATTACTTTTGGGAGGATCCTTTTCTTTTTCGAATTTGTGCAGATCAGGTTATTCGAAGATGCGTTACTGAAACAGAAGCATACCAGATTTTAAATCACTGCCATTCAGGACCCACAGGAGGACATCACAGTGGACCTAGAACTGCTTATAAGGTAATTGAATTAGGCTTTTACTGGCCCACACTTTTCGAGGATGCAAACAGGTATGTGACCTCTTGTGATAAATGTCAGCGAATAAGTAATATTTCTCAACATAATGAAATGCCTCAGAACTATATACTTTCATGTGAAATATTTGATGTATGGAGTATTAATTTCATGGGTCCATTCCCTACTTCATTTGGGAGTAAGTACATCCTAGTAGCAGTAGATTATATGTCAAAATGGGTGGAAGCCCAAGCCTTACCTACTAATGATGCTAGAGTGGCAGTACGATTTTTGAAGAAACTTTTCTCTCCATTTGGAACACCTAGGATACTTATCAGTGATAGAGGCACACATTTTTGCAATGCCCAGTTTGAAAAAGTCTTGAAAAGGTATAGACTACACCATAGAACAGCTACCCCTTATCACCCACAAACCAGTGGCCAAGTCGAAGTGACAAATAGGGAATTAAAACGCATCCTAGAGAAAACAATAGAAACAAATAGAAAGGATTGGTCAAGGAAAATAGACGATGCTTTATGGGCTTATAGCATGCTTTTAAAACACCCATAGGTACATCTCCTTATGAGCTTGTCTATGGAAAAAGTTGTCATTTGCCATTTGAACTTGAACATAAAGCATTATGGGCTATCAAATTTTTAAACCTTGATTTTAAGCTTGCAGGTGAGAAGTGATCAATACAGTTAAATGAACTTCATGAATGGCGTTGCAATGCCTACGAGAGCTCACGACTATATAAGGAAGCCATGAAGCGACGTCATGACAAAAGACTGAAACAACCTAAACAGTTCAAAATAGGTGATCTTGTCTTACTCTACAACTCGAGGCTGAAACTATTTCCTAGAAAACTTAAGTCAAGGTGGTCAGGTCCATTCACTGTTCAAACTGTCTTTCCATACAGCACGATTGAGGTAACTCACCCATCCCACGGTATTTTCAAGGTAAACGGTCATAGGCTTAAACACTACAAAGGTGAAAATTCTATAGACTACAGGGAGGAGCTTCAGCTCTATGAAATCCCTTCGTGATACATCCAGGTAGAGTCGAGCTTAGACTCTAAATAAGAGCTTCTCGGAAGGCAACCCGAGCACTAACTTAGTAATTTGTCATCTATATTGTTTTTAATATTTTTCATGCATCACACTAACCCTTTTTAATGCAGAGATTTAGGACCACACGGCCAGTCCCACGGGCGTGTCCCAGGCCGTGTGAACCCTTTAAACAGAGACACAGTCGTGTACCCATGCCGTGTATAAATAGAGAAAAAATTTTCCCATAACATGGGCCACCGATAAATTGCCACGGCCGTGCGACATGGCCGTAGCGACGTTTCGACTTCAACACGGGCTACCAACAATTTCCCATGGTCGTGCGACATGGCCGTGGCAACCCAGCAGCATCAACACGGGCTTGCACAAGTCCCCACGCCCATGTTTCCAGACCGTGGAAGACACTGTCAAATTTCACGTGGTCGTGGAACATATCACACGACCGTGTGAAGCACGAATATGATCGCACACGGCCGTGTATACCATCACACGATCATGTGTGTGACGAAGAACTGATCTTCCACGGTTGTGTACAACATTTCCACGGGTGTGTACTTCGAACTAGGCGCCAAAACCCTCAAATTTCGAAAGACACGGGCAAAACACGACTCACACGGGCGTGTGACATGCCCGTGTGACCCGAAAACTATAAATATGGGCCACTATTCATTTCCTTCTTCACTCAAAACCCAAAATTTCTCTCATCCCAACTCTCCCTAACCACCATAAGCGCCGCCATAGCCCTCAAACCACCACCATACCCGAAATCAGCCGCCCCACGCCCGTGTAAACCCACCCCACGACCAACCCACGACCGTGCAACATCAAATTTGGTTCTATTCTCTCATTTTTCTCTTTTATTTATTTCTATTTCATTTTTATTCTCTAACTATGTAATTTTACTTTATTTTTAGATGTTTAATCAAGCATGAAATTAGGAAAATTAGGATGAATAATCTAGATATAACACATTAGGATTGCATGCCACTTAATTTCATTTTTTACTTGCCACTTAGAATTCATTTTCATTGCCATTTAAACTCATATTTGCATGCCATTTTTATCAATAATTTACTATATTTACATACCCATATTTCTTAGTTTTGTTAAAAGTTTCAACATGATTAATTTCTACTATTCAGGTTAATCCTTAGTTTATGTTTTCTTAGGACCATTATATTCTATATTTTAATTATCTATTAAGTTTAATTTCAATCTTTAAGACTAATGCTTTTGTTATTTTATTTTCAGATACTATGTCATCATCACGCGCTAGAAAGGCTGCTGTCCCCGCCTCAAAGAAACGAAAAGGGCAAGGGAGTTCATCATCAAGGCCCACCTCCGAGGTTCGACACCCATTCATCACGCTCACCCAAGCATCGCAAGAGGAACATTATCAACTACTCAGAGCCAGTCCTATATCCATGGGCCGCTGCATAGATTGGGGCAACCTTGAGCAGATAAATTTAGTAGATGACGTCTGGGCCTTACTGATGACCGAGCCATGGGAGCAGCTCTTCCAGATTATCGAGCCCACCTACTTGGAACTCACTTTAGAGTTCTGTTCCACATTCCACCTATAGACGGTGATGACTAGATTTGACGATCCAAAGACGGTCCAATTCCGGTTGGAAGGCCTCGTGCGACATCTCAGCGTACCAGAATTCGGCATAGCATTTGGGCTTTACACCGAACAGTTCATGGCAGATGAGGACTTCCCCACCCTTTCTCGTCGCATCCACATTCGGCCCATCGACTGCTAGAATGAGATCGCCCCAGGACGTCAAACCTATAACCCCAGCATCAGCAAGGCGACCGCCCTCGTGCCATCTCTGAGGTACATTCATGCTCTTCTTGCTCACACTCTTATAGGTAGACGAGAGAGCACAGGCGTCGTCAACACTCATGACGTCTACTTCCTGTGGTGCATGGTGAACGGCCACATCATCGACTTAGCATAGTTCATAGCGCACGCCATGCAGCATCAAACAGAGAGGCACCGCAGAGGCGTCTTATCCATGGGGCCCTACATCACACGGTTGGCTCGTCACTACGGGCTTCTCAACACTTCATCCCAGACATGCTCCTACACTTTGATCGGTCAGATGTCTCCCCAAGACATCACAATGATGTTACACATAAGGATGCTAGAGCGGAGGCCAGGAGGTACCCCCTTCAGTTTTGACTCGTCCAGGAGGGAGAGGACCCAGAGGACATTGCTGATGACATCCCACTACCACCACAGGAGGAGGTTGAGCCAGCTGAGCCACCACGCCCCAAACGACCCACCCCGACGGCAGCCACACATGCTGACATATCCGAGTGCCTAGATCATTTTGAGCAGCAGTGCTTCCAGCACCTCGATTACATCTAACTTTATTTTCCTTTTTACGTTTTATTTTATTTTCTTTCTTTTTCATTATTTGAATTTTAGTCTTTTTAGTATTTTATTTTATTTTATTTTATTTCTTTTCCTAACGGCTAACCCCTAACAAGTAATTTCCATTGCTCCAAAATCCCCATGACTAATACATACTTTCGTAGTTTCAAAGGAGCTTTACAGCTCAAATCTCTACGCAAAAGGGAACACCATGCCACAATTGCCGACTCTTCCAATCTCCGTCTCACTAATCCATCCAAAACAGGGAGTTTCATACCTCCCCCTATCTTATGATCCTATGCTTTTATTACTACTAATGCTATCTTTGTACATTGAGGGCAATGTACATCTTAAGTGTGGGGGGAAATCTATTTTCAAATCTTTACACTCTCTTTGAAATCCCTGAACTTTTCTAACATTTTGTAATGTTCTCAATTGCATTATCTTCAACCTCCTATTAGGAATTAATTTTGATTGATTTATGATTTTTATTTATATGTGAGAATTAAGACATAGGTGCTTGTACTCTGATTATTCAAACTTTAAAACATTAGGGAATCAAGCATGATAAGTTGAAATTTTTGAGAACCACAAATTTTTTTTTCATAAGTTCTGTTCCTTAATTCTAAGTGTTATCTTGAGATTTGAAATTCGCAGGATTGACATCAAAAGCCATAATTCTGGTGAGATTTTTGAGCCTTTTGAGCATACATTCTTTCATGCTCACTTTTATTATTGCTTTGAGTGAGTCAATACTGATTTGTTATTCTAGAACTTGCTTTGATTATACATGTCGAGACCACATCATTGATTTGATATACCGAAATGATAAAGGCACCTAGGATTTAACCCACTTACTCCATAAAAGCCTACCTCCATAAATTAACCCCTAGTGAACCCCATTGAACCTAACAACCTTTTCTTTGACTTACCTCTAATATTAACCTATAACCCATTATTGCTGAATTCCATTCAATTACTTTAATCCCTATTTTTGTCGAGATTTGAAGTTGAACTTATTATCTAGCTTTATTCTCTTTTCCATATTGTAAGGTTGTAAATATTCAATGTATTTTACTTGAGTTGTTCTAAAAAAAAACCGTATGTATTCAGTTGTAATATGTAATAGTTGAAATGGTTTTTTCATATTTCTATTTTAAGGCTACAAAGGCAGAAACAATGTTATTATAAGAACTAGCTCTAGAAATATGTTCTAGAGATAGAGATTTTTCTAGCTAGATAATTTTTTAGTTCAAACTCGATTCTAACCCTCTTTTGCAGCCTGTGAGTACACCCCTAACCAAGCCCCATTACAACCATTGAAAGACCTTTTGATCGATGTATCATGTCAATCTATAGTGGTGGAGATGTGATTTTCTTGCAAGCCTACGGTAATAACTTTTTAGGTTGACTAGAGAGTACTTAATTTTTGAACCCTAAACACTTCGAGTAGATAGAGTGAATCTTTAGTGAGGATGTCAACTTCTATTAATTAAGATTAAGAGATAATTACTTAGGAGAAGGGAGAAAACTTATGTTTCAATGATAAAATTCTCAGCTTAGAGTGATTGAATCTTTAATGTTCTTCTGATTGAATATTCATTGTATGAATACTTGTGAATTAGTTTGAAACATTATTGATAAAGATTGTAAGTTGAGAAGAATGATTCTTAATTAGGGATTGAGATTTTGCTTGAGGGCAAGCAAAAGCTTAAGTGTGGGGGTATTTGATAAACGATAAATTATACATATTTTTACCTCATGTTTAGCCTATATTTTGGATGGATTATTATCAATTTAGTGAGAATTGGTACTCTTAATCTTTCTTTTCATATCTTGCATTCAGGAGAGCATAGGGAAGAGAAAAGAACAGAAAATGGACCAAAAATCAGAGAAAATGAGCCAAAATGTGAAAACGCACGGCCTAAGAAGTCACCACACGGCCGTGGCACACGACCGTGGCACACGAAGACCACACAGTCCAGCCCCGACAAGCACGGCCAGGCCATACAGCCGTGCCCCAATCGATAGAATCTCACACGGCCTCTTGTCGAAGTACACGGGCGTGGCACATGGGTGTGTTCTAGTCGTGAGGAAGAGGAATTTCACTCGGATTTGGATGCTTAGGGGCTAAGAAAGCCATTCTAAACTCTATAGAAAGACCCCAAGAGGCAACTCTAAAGATATACTCTTTTCTCTCGAGAAAGAGCGCCATATTACTGCCTACACAAGGAGTGAAAGCAAGGAATTACTCCAAGGGAAGCCGATTGATTCATCCTAGAAGCCAGAATTCTACATCAAGACAAAGAATCTCCCTAAATTCCTTCAGGGGTTTTCGGGTTCTTTATGTTTTGTTATCTTAATACTTCTGAGACGTTTTCTTCCTTTATTATGAACTAAACCCCTCAAATACTTGAGGGGGATGAAACTTAAGACGAACCTTGTTATTATTTATTCTTGAGTTATATGATAAATACTTGAGTTGTTCTTAATTATGTGTTCTTCATTCTTGATTTAATAATCCTAGGTATTACTTTAAGAACTTGATGAGCTTAGGCAGTGGAGCAAAAGTCCCTATTTTAAGAATAGATCTACCATAATTAAGCGGCGTTGCATGCAACCCTAGACATAGGGCGACATAAATCTGCCGAATTAGGGTCAAACCTAATAGGGGGATCCATAGATCGAATTAATGCAACCTAGGGTGTTAATTAATAAAGAAACTTTAGTTAACAGCCTAGGCCTAGTTGTTCTTAACCTCGACGGAGGGATTAACATAAGTTAGGGATCTCTACGGATCAAGTCAAGTGAATAAATCATCTAACTCAAGAACCAATAACAAGTGAAGTCTAGGTGGATTCTGCCTTAAGTATTGCCCATATCAATAAGCTTTTCCCTAAAGCTTTCCCCAATTTACTTTTTGTGCCCTTTTAGTTAGTTTTAGAATTAGTTTCAACCAAACCTCTTTTATTTTCAGGCTAGATAATAGAAAGGAAGTAAGTATTAGTACTTTTGGTTCCCTTGGGTATGATAACTCGGTCTTGCCGCTAAACTATACTACTGTTCGATAGGTGCACTTGCCTTTAATATCGTGATATTAGTTAGTTTTGGTGTGATCAGTTTTATAAATTTTATTACTTAATATCGCGAGCATATCACTTTCTACTGAATAATTGCTTCAATTTTCTTCAGATCAACTCTGATTCCTTCTGATGATACAACATGCCCTAAAAATACATCTTCTAATAACCAAAACTCACATCTACTATGTTTATCGTACAACTATTTTGCCCGTAATATTTGCAAAACAATTCTAAGATGTTGATCATGCTCTGATTCAGACTTTGAATAAACCAAAATATCATCAATGAAGACCACTACAAACTAATCCAAGTACGGTTGAAAAATACGGTTCATAAGATCCATAAAAGCAGTTGGGGCATTAGTCAACCCAAAAGGCATTACTAAGAACTCATAATGACCATACCTTGTTTGGAAAGCTGTCTTTGGTACATCACTTTCTTTCACCTTCAACTGCTACTATCCCGACCTTAAATCAATCTTTGAAAACACTGAAACTCCTTTTAACTGATCAAATAAATCATCAATACGAGGTAACAAATATCGATTCTTAATTGTTACCTTATTCAACCTCGGTAGTCAATACAAAGTCGCATCGAACCATCTTTATTTTTGACAAACAATACTGGAGCTCGCCACTGTGAAATACTAGGTCTGATAAATCCCCAATCTAATAAATCCTGCAACTGTACTTTCAATTCCTTTAATTCCGTAGGTGACATTCTATACAGAGGTACTAATATTGGAGTTGTACCCAGATAAACCTCAATAACCAATTCAACTTCTTTATTTGGTGGTATTCCCGGCAACTCTTCAGGAAATACCTCAATAACAAAATATCAAGTTGAGGTAACCAAAATAGAATTGGATTCAACAGCAGCATAGTGCTTCAGCTGGTGCATGCATGGCTCGACTGTATGTGCTGCTCCTAGGCTGCATGTGCTGCATGGAGGCCAACTTCAACAATGCCTATACACACTCCATTTCCCCTTGTTTTTCCCGACCCCTGACATTATCCTTCATATTTAATTCAATAATAGCCAAGCCCATATTGTTAATATCTTCTCTAGCCCGTTCATTACAATTACTATCCTCTTCCTCCTCCAATTAATTCTGAACCCACACAATTGTTCCTCTCCCTAATTTGATTTATTTTCCCATGTTCTTTGACAATCGCCGTTAACTTTTTTTTTCGAGGAAGATGATATTAATTGCTTCATCCACCCTTGTTTGTCTTTCCTTCGACACTTTTTCTGGCTTAATTCTTATCGTCGATCCCAACTCAGACACAATATCATCATCATTCTCTTATATTGATTCCACCATATTTCTTTCCTTCACTCTATAATTCCCATTGATATCGTCAAATGATTCCGACAAGCCTATTTCCTTAACTCTAACCGCAAATCTCTCCTCCTCAACCTCTAGAAAAACCAGTTCATTAATATGTTCTGGTTGTTTGATTGATACCAGTATCGTCATTTTGTCAAAGCTATTACCTTCGTCATATTCTTGCCAGAGACACTAATTCTCCCCCACAATCTTACTACTTTTTTGAATAATATGTAGTTCTAGCAATACAAAGGCAAGCCTAATAGTTCGATCTATGTCACTCCCTCTATTAATACTATTTTTTCAGACCATGGCTCTATTTTGACAAAAAAATTCTTCCAAATATGCCCAATTGTTTTCTTTTAAAATACCAAGTAGTTCATCATCTGGTATTTCTATCAGGAAATGTCTTCCGCGAATCCTCCTAATATTGATCTCACCCAATCCACTTCGAACAATTCTTTTTGTAAGACTCTTCATCTTGCAAAAGGCAACAATTTCTTCCAAAAAACATTTCTGAAGTTTCCAGAGTTGTTCATCATCTACATGTCCCTTGATAAATTTAACTTGATTTTCCCCTTACCATCCATAACTTCTTTTAAACTCAGATTGTCTCTACTTCTATTAGATGTTTCTCCCATAACCATTCTGATATCCATCTCCTTCTTCCCACTTACCACCATTTCTTTATGATTTTCAATATTCTTGTTTGAATCCTCTTTAATGAATACTTTTCTCCCTACTTATCTCCTTCCCCTTGAATCTTGCCAAATTTACTAATATTCTATTCCCTAAAATCACAAAATTGTTTAACCTATTGATTACCCTTTGTACATCCACCATTTTGTCAAACCTTACGAATCCAAACTTTCTTCCATTCTTACTCTTTTTTGTTGAAATGAATGCATCAATAACAGCTCCATGATACTAGAACAATGTCCATAGTCCTTCCCAATGCATGGTAGCTGGAATGTTATGAACGAATAATGTAACATGGTGCTTCATCTCACCTTAAACCCTCAATTATTTATCTACTACTTGATATAGTCGACAATAAGCAAAACAATGCTTCAAATGGAATGGGAAATGATCAAAACTCAGGTGTAGGTAGAATCTCACCTTCGTCCTAAGATATTCTAGCAAGTTCGTTATCTTTGAAAAATAACTTACAAAAATCATCCTTAAGACTAAGAGAGCTCTACCACACCTTTCCAAAATCTGCTTTCCTATTTCCATAAAAGTTGAATTTGTTGAGTTTGCAGATCTTTGCTTAAATGCTATCTCTTTAGACAAAGACCAAGCATCATCATTAGAAATTTGATTCAACCTCTTCTCTTATATTAATTATTAATGCTACATTTGGTTTTTTTTTTCACATAGTCAGATATAAATTAATAACAATTGTAATTTTTAGCGAACCTTATAACTTGTTTATGATGAAGAGAAGAAAAACTTTTCATTTATTTTGAAGAGGTATTAATTTTTATAAGAGTTTTCTTATTGTTTTAATTGCATGTTTAAATTTATACTAATTATTCTTTATTTTATGTCTATATTCAATGGTGTGTTTTTCCTAATCGAGGGAGATATCACCAAATGTCTAGCATTAGTGGCCGAGCTAGGATATTAGTCTTGGGGGGTAAGCTAAAATTAGAAGTGCTATGTAACAGTCAATTTAAACATATAACCAATCGATTCAAAAGAAGCAGTATTCCAACATGACAATCGATTTAAACATATAAAAAATATATTAAAAAAAAGTAGTATTCCAACAATTAAGATGAAATAGCTATAATTTGACTTGGTTGACCATTTTTTATTCCATTTTCAAAGGAATGCTCACTACTTCACAAGTTATCATTTGACATAATTTTAAATAAAGTGGGTAAGGTTTTCTTCCTCCCCTTCACTTTGGCCGAAACTTACTATAACATTATCTAATTATTTTTGTTTCATTTTTATACTTCTAACAAGTTAGAAACCGTCTCCTAATCATTTTTCATCCAAAAACATACACATTTTACTTAATTTTATAAGCTTCTAAGTTCTATCAATATCCTTTAATGACAACTTTTAATATACTTATAAAAAAAACTATTGGTACATATATGTAAAACAAGTTTCAAATATTTAAAATCTATGAAAAGTTTATACTTATAAAACATACTTTATACTTCAAATTTGGAGGAAAAATGATAAAGAAATTTCTTTTCTTCTTTTCTTGTTAAGCACCAACATGAAGAAGAAATATGATAAAAGTCTTTTCACCTTTTCTTTTCTTTATATATATATATATATATATATATAATATATTATATTACTTATAAAATATATTATGCTAAATAAACTATTGAATAAACATTAATTTATCATTATTTAACAAAAATATCATTCAAAAGTCATCATATGTAATTTAGCTTCTTCAAGAAGATTTTCTCTTTACTTTTATCAAGAATAACTTTTTTAATATTATTTTTAATCTTATAAAAATATTGGAGGGGCCTACTTATATTTTTATAAGGGCTATAATATATATACAAAGGGGAAAATTGTAAAAATCTTAAACCTTGAGAGGCTTACTTATATTTTTGGGAGTGTCATAGTGTAAATTTACAAAAAACTAAATTGAAAAAAATTTAAACTTTGAGGGGAACATGGCCCTTGGGCGTCAACGTGGCTCAGCCACTGTCTAGCATTTTCCTCATGTTGGGTGCTAATGAGTTTCTTTGTTTTAATTTGATCGAAAAAGTAAAGACTACCTTCACCGGTTAGTAAGTAATAATAGAATGTTAGCTGGAATTGGATATAATTTATTTTTCAAAATGTAAAATTATATATCAAAAGAGTAGTCTGAGAGAAATAGCCTTTGCAGTTTCAACCGTGAGCACGACCCAACATCACGAACTCGTTGTTTCTTTCCACACCACAGTAGCGTAGAAAGTTTTCTGCTACACACTGCTACCTCCTTCGTTTTGTATGGATCATGCAATTAAAACACTAAAGTGATGTTTAGCTTCGCTTCCCACATTCGAGAAGGAGAAAAGGCTATAAATAGACAAATCCATGCGCAAAGAGAAACCAAGTTAGTTTACAAGCTGAGTTAGTTTAAGAAAACATTTCCTTAGAGCATAAGAAAAAGAAGTTAAGAACATGGCTGTTGATGCTGAAATTGTGTTCCCAGTCATTGAGTTCCATTCATCGGATTTAGAGCGAGGAACCGAAGGGTGGAACCGTTTGTGCAAGAGGGTTCGAGAGGCTTGTGAGACTTTCGGTTGTTTCGAGGTGGTGTATGAAAAGATATCAAAGAATGTTCGAGAGGACGTGTTCGGGTTGTTGAAAGAACTATTTGACGTCCCAGTGGAGAGGAAACAGAAGAACACCAGCCCTATTCCTTTCCATGGTTGGGTTGGACCATGTAAAGAGATTTCTTTGTTGTATGAAGGCTTCGGACTTGGAGATGCCTCCAACTATGATTCTATTAAAAGCTTTGCTCAAGTTATGTGGCCTGATGGTCACCCACACTTTTGGTAAGAAAAATTCTTTTACATTTTTATTTCTACGAGTTTGGTTGATTTTGGATTTTTTTTGTTTGAGTTTAACAAGTTAAAATTATTGACTTTTTATTCTGATATTTTGTTTCAGTGACACTGTACACACTATGGCAACACAAATGGAGGAGCTGAACAAGTTAATCTGGTTAATGATAATTGATAGTTATGGATTAGAAGAAAAGTCACTGAATATGAACTACAAAACACTGGTGCGGATGATGAAATACATACCCCTCAACCGGGGGAGTATGAAAGTGGGCTCTTTGCTCATACTGATAAACCACTCAGCACACTCATTTGTGAGTATCAAATTCCAGGGCTAGAAATTGAGGTCAATGACGGCCAATGGATCAAGCTGTTTAATTTATCTCCTTCTTCCTTTGTATTTGTGGTAGGAGATACTCTGAAGGTATTTATATATATAATTAATATTTTTTTATTTATTAAAAACTTAATATAAATGATCAATGGGTTGGGGAGGGGGAAGTCCTTATCCTCTGGCACTCTATCTGAGTCCTGAAGTTGGTTAAGTCCTGGATTCTAACTTTAGCCAACCCTTCTTTTTCTCATCAGTATATATATATATATATATATATATATTAGATTACAAATGTTTAATGTGAATAATTACAATATAATCCTTACTAATGTTGACATCAAATTTGGGGTTCAAAATTTTTAATAACCTCAGTACCTGCTCATGATAAATATATATAATGGGATTAGATTGTTGATTTTGAAAGTAAATAATTATAAAAAAAATACTTATTGATGTTGATTTTGGAAATTGAAGGCATGGAGTAATGGGAGATTAAAAGCAGTGACTCACAGAGTGAAGATGAACGGAGATAAAGATCGATATTCTATATCAACATTTGCAGTTCCAAATGAAAATACCATAATCAAGGCACCCAAAGAACTTATAGATGAGCAACATCCTCAACTTTACAAGGACTTTGATTTTATGGACTACTTACTTTTTGTCTCCTCTGACCCGAAAAAGCGCATCAACTCCGGCCAACAGATTGACGCCTTTGCTGCTCTCTCACCACCATTTTCCAACTAAGTGCATGCCCATATCAACTAGTAAAAAACTGGGTTTCGGTTTTAAATTAATGTTAGAAATAATAAATTGAGTTCTTTACTCGATATCTACATTCTCGTAATGTGTTGTGATGTTATTATTTGTTAGAATCGTGTATGGATTCGATAAGATGCCTACTCATTGAACTTGAAGATTTGAAGCGATGCATGCATTGATGTTTGAATTTGAGAGCCAATTAGTAGCCTTAAATTACACTGATTATTTTTACCTCAATCACACTGATATTTGAATCAACGAAATGAGAGAAAAGAGGATGGCAATCTTATCAGCCAAGAAAAAGATTTTATTAAAAAATATTAAAGTCTAGGAGACATTACAAAACGAGCAAGAAAATATGAACCACCACCACTAAACACCATGGAAAAACTCCACTATGCCCTAAGCAAATTGATAGATAAAGTTTAGTTTGCAACTGATGTGAGAGTAGGTATTAATCAGTTATAAAAATTAAAATATTTTTTCGTAATTAAAATAAATTATATTTGAGGGTATTTTAAATTTTTAATTTAAAAATATAATAAAAAAATTTGCATGTGATTGAATTTTTCGATTCAGTTAAATCATTCGATTCAAATTTTTCGAGTATAAAATGGTTGAAAGCTACATTTACGAGAAAATGGTCAATATAATTTTAGTCCTTGAATTTATAATTAAATTTATTTTGGTATTTATATTTTTTTCTAATTTATTTGATACTTGAATTCGCCCTCACAAATCCCCTTATTTTGTCACTGTATTTATTTTTTCAACAAGTGACAAGATTCAGATCACACAATCTCTAACAAATGTCATGCATGCTAAATAAACCCAAAATTGAAGTCTCATGCCACAATTCAAATAAGGCGATACAGTTCCAAAATAGCTGAAATTTCAAATAGTAAATCTGAAATACTTTTTAATACAAAGATCAATCTAAGCCGAGCCCTCCGTATGCCGAGTTCATATCCTAACCTGGTAAGTTATATGTAAAGATGGCAATAATGAGGCAGTGAGCTTAAGAAGCTCGATGTGCGTCCAATCACAAGAAAATCAATGTGAAATAGTAAGCATAGCATACAAGATAACAATTCTTAGCAATAACACATGGGTATAGCAATTCACAATTTCACAGTATCAGTTTGTCAGAATAACACATTACTATAATATTTTAGAATTCACAGTTTTGTATGCATATACTTACGAATGAAATGCAATTTCATTTTATCAGAAAATGTCTTACCCCACTGCTACACACCACACTATGAGTTCCTCAGAACTCGTCCAATATTTTAACTTTGGGTTGTGGATCATCATTGATTTGCAGATCAACTACCATTTGTTGTGGGTGTACAACATAATTGTAGATAAAAGTTGCCACTGGGTTTGTAAAAATTGTGGGTAAACCACCAGTATTTTTAGATAAAAACATTTCTAGACATGCTGCCACTTATTTCTTGATCGAACCACATATTTGTAGTTACTACTATAATAGGCCCAATTTGCCCGGGCCCATACCAAAAAAAACAAAAAATAAAAAATAAAACAAACCAAATTTTAAACCAAAATGTCTAGTCCATTTATAGCCCAGTTAATATAAAACCATTAACAAACTACCCGTGGCCCAATAACTAAAAACCCGATTAGCCCTAATCCTAACCCAATCTTAACCCAATCCAAATCGAAATAATACCCAAGCCCAACCTAAACCCTCAAGCCTAAATACAAACCCAAATTTAACTAAACCCTAAACCTAACCGGTCCAAACCTAACCCAAAAGCGGAGTTGGCCCAGAAAGCCCACGCTAGTTGAAACTTTCGGCAAGAAACCTAGCCTTGCGCCGCAGCCTAGTCACCAGCCCTCATCACTACCGAGATCCTGGTTGTTAATTTGCAAGAAAAGGAAAGGGTGTAGACAGAAGCAAGTAATTAGCAAAATAAAGTCAAAATCAGAATCAAGATTTGATAATTTTTAGATTCATTTCGGTTATATAAATGGTTGTAAAAAACAGTGTAAAGACTTATGATTTTTTACGAATACAATACAAAAAAATAAAAAACAGAAGGTGATTTCCGTGTTTCTTATTTCGTTTAAATCTCTGCTTTTGTTTTTTATTATTTCATTTCTTTCTTTCTATACATACAATACAGTACACAATCAAAAACAAATTTAAAAAAAAGGATCGAGGGGAAACAGTCCGTATTTGTTTTTATTTTTTTTCTTTTTCTTTGTTTCTTTTGAAATTTAATTTTTTATGCAAAATACTATTTAAAAAATAAAGAAGGAAAGATTACCTTTCAACCGGCTTGAAAAGGAGAGGTTTTTAACCCTCCGGCCGCCGTACATGGCCGCGCTGATGGTGGCACGTGAGGCGCTTGCGGTAGGGGCTCGTGAGGCCGATGGCCGGATGTTAAGCTGGGAAACGGGAGGATTAAGGGAATTTTTTAAAGTTTTTTTTTTTAAGCATGGTTTAAAATGAGATTTTTGTATAAAAGTTGGCTTTTATAGCATCATAAAAATGACGACGTTTTTGCTTAAGACAATAAGCACCAAAACGACATCGTTTTAAAGCCAAAACCCTCGTGTTGACCCGATCCGGGCAGGATCCGCGCATTTTTATAAAATGGCTATTTGCGCCATAGGCCCCTCCGCATTATTTTTTTTAATTACATCTGATTTATATCTTTCTTTTATTTTCAATTTGGCCCTGAAATATGGCCTTTGTTTCGATCTGATCCTGGGCCATCTAAAGGCAGATACTAGAACGATGCCATTTAGGTGACCAGGCATAATTGCCCAATTGGTCCCTACAGTGTGGCGCGCGTTTTAATCTAGTCCTTTTACATTTTAGATTTTATTTTTATTTCGATTTAGCCCTGTTTCTTTGAATTTTAGTTTTTTTTAAATTACCTTAGTATTTTATATTAAATTATTTCATTTTTATTTATTATTCGCATTGGGTATTTTATTCTTTATTAATTGTATATTATTTAGTTTTAATTATATTATGTATTATTTTAAAATTTGTATATTGTATACTTTTAAATTTTATTATTATTAATATAAAGTTTTCCATAATGTTGTTTATTTTAAATATGTATATTATTTATATAATTTTTTTTTACATATGTATAAGGTTGCTATATTATATACATTATTTTATTTCTTATATATTCCTTTATACATATTGTATAATTTTTATTATTTTTTATGTGGTCAATTTTTTTTACGTACCATTTATTTAAAATATATGCTATTTGTTTTATATTATTATACATATATATATATGTTATACATTTTAAAGTTTGTTTTTTTTTTCTTACTGTTTTGTCACTTATTTTTTTTATTTTTTTAATTTTGTTTTTCTTATAAAGTTTTATTTTATTGTCAAGTATTTACTTCATGTACATTCATTTTGGACTATCATTATTTATTCTATGTTCTTTTCTATACTTATTCATATTTTTAGAATTTATATTTGATTATTTTATCATTTTGTTATTATTTTCATGTTATCCTTAGCATCACCATCGAGTTGTTATTGTTGCTAACTATTTCGTATTATTTTTCTTTCTCTGAATTGTCTGTTTAGTATTGAATGTTGATTCAACTTGTGATTATCATGAATCGTTCCTTTGTTAGTGTATTAATGATTTTTGTATTTCGGTAGCATGACAATTTTATTTGATTTATCAAATGTATTTCACTTAATTATTGCACTTTATTCAAATTTCTTAAAATAAGGTAATGTTTGACATTTGAGAGTTTTGAGGGAATAGTGCTCTAACTTACTGAGTTTCGATTTTTCTCATTAAGTCTAAATGACCGAGTACCCTTTTTGAAATTAAAACATATGATTTTCAAATAAATCGTGCTCTAACTTACTGGGATTTCGATTTTTCTTTTAACCAAATAATTGAATGTCTTTTTTAAAAGTTATAAGTTTTTAAAAAAAATCAAAAGGATCGTATTTTAAAACCTTTTCAAATTTTCGACATTAGGACATTAAATAATCAATTAGGTACCAATTTTTGGGCGTTACGAGGGTGCTAACCCTTCCTCATGTGTAACCGACTCCCGAGCCCATTTTCTCGAATTTTGTAGACCAAAATTTTTATTTTTTAAAATGAAAAATGTTTTATAAGGTGATCCAATCACACCTAAACAAAAAAGATTGGTGGCGACTCTGTTTTCATTTTAAAGTTGACTCCTGTTTTTCAAAATCAAAAATGGTTTCGACAACTACCACTTTTTGTGGGTGCACAACATATTTGCATATTAAACAAACTGCCACTTGGTTTGCGATCGAACCACATATTTGCAGCTATTGCCACTTGGTTTGTGAACGAACCACACTGTTTGCAAATTATTAAACTACCATTTTTCCTCCTTTCACATCATCCCACCTCATGCAATGCAATATGACATACTTTGTAATGGGATAAATCAACACTGGCAGTAATCATGCTTTAACAAGTATTCAATAGGGTGGTGACAATATTAACACTAATAGATTATCTACTTCATAATGATAGTAGCATGTCGTATACTCTTCACATACGATATAGCCATAAAACTTCAATCATTAAATCACAAATTCTAGAATAACACAATATAAAGGGACGAAATCGAGTAAATAAAACTAAAAAAATAGTTCAGGGAATATACAAGGACTAAACTAAAGATATCATAAATTTTTAGGCAAAACTGTAAAATTTGTAAAATAGGGATCACACGGTTATGTGGCCAGGCCGTGAAACAGATTGTGGTTATGTGGTAATTGCAAAATTAACCTACATTAGGGACACGATCGTGTGGAAGATTATAGGCCGTGTGAGATTCAAACTAGCCTAGGGTTTGTAGGGCACATGCCCGTGTGAGGGGTGTGTGGTCTACACGCCGAGTAAGAGACCATGTAGCCCTAATCCTAGAATAGTTTGCCTCGATTCATTTGTAAAAAAACACACACCTTTCACCAAGAAACCGATTGAAGTTCCTCACGCTCGATTCTAATCTGATTCACCTAAATTAAGTCCTTCAAACAATATTTATACACGAGTTACCGATTGATTTCAAGATTTATCAAGATTATCGAAAGATTTGTCAAGAATTGAAAAAGGCTAAGTTATAGAATTGAAAGATTAACATGGACCGATGCTATTGCAGAGTTTACGAGTTCTATTTATTGAAGTGAATGCTGTAACACCCGCAACCCTTATCCGTCACCGGAACAGGGTTACGAGGTATTACCAAAGTTTACAGAACATTTTCTAGTAAGTTGAGTCATTTACTGTTCACTTTCCAAAATTACTTATGAAGTCCCTTGATTTGGGCCTTCGAGGCCCAAAAAATACGTTAAAATCAATTCGGGACTAAATTGGGATCATAGGGAGTTTTTTGCAAAATCCAAAAATTTTTCTCACTTTTAAGAGTTACACGCCCGTGTGGTAGGGGACACGCCCGTGTGGGTTCATACACTCGTGTCCCCAACACGTGTAACTCTCTGACTTGTAACTCATGAACAAATTGATGTCACAAGGCCAAGCCACACGCGAGTGTGCTTAGCTCGTATGGATTTATTTTTCAATTCGAACCTAGTGCAGTTTTCACATGGCCATAGTACACGCTCGTGTTGAGGCTGTGTCCTTCACATGGCTAAGACACACGTCCGTGTCTCTGCCTGTGTGCCAAAATCTAGACATTCTGTTTCAAATTTTGAAGGTACAGTGGACACACGGTCAGTTTACACACCAATGTGCTAGCCGAGTGTCTCACACAGTCTGGCCACATGCCCGTGTGCCAGGCCGTGTAGACTCTATATGAGCCTTTTATGAAAAATTAGCCCACCTTGCAATTTCAAACTGCAACAAATTCAACTCAAGTAACTTAACCAACACAAAATTTATGCAATTATACTCAATTTACAACTGCAACGTCAACTTCTAAATTTACCTAGTTTTTGTAATTCATACTTATTATCAAATAATGTTCAAAATAACTTATGTGTTTTCATTCATTTCAACTTCTATTATTATACCAAAATAGTATTCCATAACTTTATATTTCATATAACAAACCTTTACTAAACATAACATATATATAGCCTTAGATTATTACAAAATGTGGTCATTAGGGTATTTATACATGCCATATAAACCACCAAAAGCATTTATAATGAAATCTAAAGGAAAATCGCGATAGTGTGACTTGAGGTGTGATGATCCGATCCTCCAACCCTCTCGATAATCTACAAAGAACAATTTAAACAACACAAGTAAGCTAAATATAGCTTAGTAAGTTCATCGGCTTTAAATATAAAACTTACCGAACATTGAACACATTATAATCAAGTCAAAGAACTTTTCATTAATTGACATTTATCCTGTCAACCACAACTCATTTGATAAAATAACTTAATTGAGCTTAATAATAACAATAATAGTACTACTCACATTCCTTCACACATGTACCACTTATAACTTACAAACTTGTCCATTCAAGGAACTACTTACGGATTTGAGGACATCGTGATCGGAACCCCAAAGGCTAACTGAAGCACATAGTGCTAAACGGAAACCCGTAAAGATTAAACGGAAGCTCTTAAGAGCTAAATGGAAACCCATAAGGGTTGAACTGAAGCTCAAAAGAGCTAAACTAAAAGGGTTAACTGAAACTCATATGAGTTAACGGAACCTCATGAGAGCTAAACAGAAAGCAAACACGAGAATTCGCAACAAATGCTATATCTCGGTTTACTTCGGTAATTCACTGTCAATTCCTCTTTTGCACTAAACGATTGTACTCACTTCCTACGTTCCGTTCCTCCGTGACACTCAATTCAATTTCATAGCTTTAACACATAATTTTCTTATTTTCAACAATTGATATGAATAAATACTATTTACCAATCAGCAAATAATTTAAATTATTAATAATTTAACCGTACGAACTTGCCTGGAATAATTTGTAGTAGTTGTAGAACTTCAGGGACTATTCTACAACTTTTTTCTTTCCTCTTTTATCTTCGATTTCTTCATCTATAACATGAAAATTTTCACTTATCAGCATCTTGTTTCATTGTAATTCACTTCATAATTTATACCCCTCAATTTTCAAAATTGCACTTTTACCTCAAATTTTACAGTTTTTATAATTTAGTCCCTACACAATTAATCCCTCAATTGAGCTGATTTTTCTCGCTTAACACTTTATTCCATCACTTTAAACTACTTCACAACCTTAGGGATTTAGAATTTTAGCACTAACCTTCAATTCTAACTTTTCATAATTAGGTCCTAAAAATCAATTTCTACTAAAATCACTTAATAAATCCATCATATAATAAGATTAAAACTTCAAATCCATGCTAAATCATCATAAACTTACAGCACTCATTCATGTCAACTTTCAAAATCATCCATGGAATCAAAAACTAATGAATTAGATAGTATGACCTAGTTATAAAAGTCTTAAAAACATAAAAATTACAAGAAAAAGGCAAGAATTAACTCACTTGATGCAAAAATTATTAAAAACCAGCTTAGAGAACCCTATTATGGCATTTTTGGCTGATGAGAATGAAGAAAAATGAAGAGAATTCTAGACATTCCAATTTAATCCCATTTTTATTTAGTAAATTTTGTAATTTTTCAATTTTGCCCTTATTTCACCAAATTTCCTGATTTTTCTCTTCTTGTGCAGCCCAAAATATCTCCCTTGGGCTAATTTTCTCTTTAGGTCCTTCCTTGTTTGACAATTGAGCTATTTAATCATTCTAGCAACTTTTACACATTTTTTAATTTAGTCCTTTTCATTTAATTGACTACCCAAACGTTAAAATTTTCTAACAAAATTTTAACACCACCTTATTAACACTCCATACTTATTTATAAAAATGTTTTCAGCTTGGTTTTATGAAATCGAGGTCTCAGTTCCTCGTTTTCAACTCCATTTATTTAATAATTTCTTTTTAAATCTTAGATTTCACTAATTAAAAATATTTCTAAAATCACACTCGACTTCTAACTATTTTCTTATTTTAATTTCCTAATCTCACTCGTCGGATTTAGTGCTCTCGAATCACTGTTCTGACAGCACTGAAATTTAGGTTGTTACAACTCTCCCCCCTTTAGGAAATTTCTCCTCAAAATTTGTTACCTGAGAATAGATTTAGATACTATGATCTCATTGATTTTTCGATTTCTCAGGTTGCCTCCACTGAACCATGCCGATGCCACAACACTTTAACTAATGGTACTCGTTTATTCCGTAGTTCTTTAATTTCCTTGCTATCTTCACTAGCTCTTCTGCATAAGTCATATCTGGTTGAAGTTCAATCTCGGTGTGTGGAATTACATGCGAAGGGTCTAACCTATAATGTCTTAGCATAAATACATGAAACACATTATGAATCTTTTCGAGTTCTGGAGGCAGGCTAACCGATATGCCACAGGGCCTATTCTTTCAATGATCTCGTACGGTCCAATAAATCTTGGACTTAGTTTTCCTTTTCTATCAAACTGTAATACTTTCTTCCACGGTGAAACTTTTAAGAACACTCGATCACCCACATTAAATTTCATTTCTCTCCTTTTCAAGTCGGCATAAGATTTCTGACGATCTAAAGCAGCTTTCAATCTGTCTCCAATAATCTGAAATTTTTCTTTAGTTTCCTAAATCAAATCGACCCCCACTAACTTGGATTCACTCAATTCTAACCAATACAATGGAGACTTATATTTTCTTCCATACAAAGCTTCAAATGGTGCCATCTTTATACTGGATTGATAACTATTATTATAAGAAAATTTGGCTAAAGGTAAATACCTTTCCCAGCTGCCGCCAAACTCAAGTATACAACACCACAATATATCTTCTAAAATCTGAATCACTTGCACTGATTGTCCGTCAGTCTGAGGATGGAAAGCAGTACTAAAATTTAGCTTTGTGCCCAAAGCTTACTACAGTTTACTCCAAAACCTCGATGTAAACCTCGGATCTCAATCTGAAATAATAGATGTTAGAACTCTATGTAATTTCACAATCTCGGAGATATACAATTCTGCTATCTTTTCTAATAGAAAGTTTATTCTGACTGAAATAAAATGTGTTGACTTTGTTAGTCTATCAACAATCACCCAGATTGAATCTTTCTTTTTCGGAGTCATAGGTAATCTTGATACAAAATCCATCGTGACATGTTCCCATTTCCATTCTAGAATCATAACAGGTTGTAACAAACCTGCCAGCACCTGATGTTCCGCTTTCACCTACTAACATATCAGACATTTTGCCACAAATTCACATATTTCTCTTTTCATACCAGGCCACAAATACATCTGTTTCAAATCACAATACATTTTTGTACTGCCAGGGTGAATAGAATATCTACTGTTGTGAGCTTCAAAAAGTGTAACAGGCCCAATCTGCCCGAGCCCATAAACCATAAAAATTTAAACCAAATATTTGAAGTCCAAGTCCATTACAAAACAATAGGCCCAATTCAACCAAACAAACCCAAACCCAAACCCAAACCCAAACCCAAACCCAAACCCAAACCCAAACCCATTCTACAATCCAAAATCCAAACCCAATCCAAGCCCAATTACAATAAACAAGGCTTGATGGCCCAAAACAGGCCCGAATGGCCCAAAACAGGCCCGAATGGCCCAAAACAATTGAAGCTCTTGGAAACCTTAGGTTTCCCCTTAGCGCCACAATAGTTTCCAATGCCGTACACCTCCGTACCTCCACGTCGCCATCACCGTACCTGCAAGCCAAACAAAAAGGACGATAGCGCAGCAAGAACGATAGAAAATAAAACAAAAACAAAAGCAAAAAAGAGAGAACAAATCGTGTAATATCGGCTATAAAATGTAACACCCTATATCCCTCATCCGTCGCCGGAATAAGGTTACAAGGTATTACTCATCAACCACAACTATCAGACATTTAAGCACAAAAGAATAACACAAGTTTTTTGTTTATTAAGCGATGGTGAATAACTAAGAAATTTAAACAGATTTACCATAACTAAAATCTCTACAAGCAAACATAGTTTATCATCGAATAGTCTAACACAAATATATACGTGTTACATGTTCCAATGCATTAGCCGAAAATACTAAACATAATTAAACCAACACATCATTTAATTAAACTATGAAACTACATTTAACAAAAGGAATAAGCCATTTTCGCATGGCTCTTATAAATATACATAATCAAAATATCATTTATACCAAAATAAAGAGTTAAGCCTATTCATGCCATACTTCAAAATAAGCTATCAAAAGTACCAAAATAACATTGATAGTATGGATGACTTTAAGCTTGAATCCCCGAGCCCGTAGCTTCAAAACGTGACCTATAAAATAAAGTAACAGAGACACTCGAAGTAAGCTAATTAGCTTAGTAAGTCTTAAGTAAATTTAAACAACTTCTCATATGTATACACAAAACTTAAACGAATAACCAAATTCACATATTATATTATCCAAGCATACTACCACTTGGCCGAATATGCATAACAACATTATACACCTTTTATTTAGTATTTCATTTCTTCAAATTTGCGAAATCACAAAAGTTGATTCACACATCGTCATTCCTTGATTTAATTTAACAGAGTTATTTCAAAGCACCATAACCACTTGTAATTGCAATAATCATAATCACATATTTACTTATACTACCATGTATTAGAATTTCACAATGGCCGAATACATGTATGTACACACACATGTATATATATATATATATATATATATATATAACAATCTCATAAAAGTTTCCCAATTCCACATCCAAAATTCTATTTAGATCATTCTCACAAATTAAGGAGCAAGTTGTACATACCTGGGCCACTTAGTACATAATATGAGTTCACTTAACATTATGGCATAGAACCTCGAAATCTTATTCACTTATAAATTCACCGGCAAGTCAGCCTGCTAGGTATAAACCTGAGTATATCACCGCACAAAGCCTACTAGACTTTTAAGTCTGAACTCATTCACCGGCATTTAGCCTGCTAGGCTCGGAGCCCGATATCATTTCACCGGCATTATAGCCTGCTAGGTTTATAACCTGAATCACATCACTGGCATATTGCCTTGAATCATAAGTGATGACAGTGTCCCAGACACGGTCTTATACACTACCTCAAATCAATGCCTTCCTCCCAGACGAGGTCTTACATGTTATTCAATATCGATGCCACTGTCCCAGACAAGGTCTTACACGAATTATGAGTGATGCCAGTGGGACACTACCTCAAATCAATGCCTTCGTCCCAGACGAGGTCTTACATGTTATTCAATATCGATGCCACTGTCCCGAACAGGGTCTTACACGATCTCATTTCACACACTTAGTGCCCCAATAACTGATCTCGTACACACAGTGCTCGGTTTAAAGAACTCACACACACAGTGCCTGCATTCATTTGCACACATAGTGCCTATGTTCATTCGCACCCATAGTGCCCATTTTCACTTGTTATCACACATTAAAATGACTTAACCAAGTCTATAAAACATCATATATATATATATATACACTTTGAACACATCAATTCATTTAACTTTGAATTCATATAGTCATGAACACTTAAACATTTTAAAGCCAACTTTAAATCAATCAATCAATATAAAATTACAGATCATATCCACATTTAAATTTCCATGTCCACAATCACATAAATAAGTCATATGCTTCCATGAATGATTTCACAAAACCATAGGTTTATATCTAAACATAGGCATATAATCACTTCGCATACACTTCTCATCAATCATCTAATTCACTTAGTTCCCATGTACACAAATAGGTTATACATACCTGAATAAATTAGTTTATTGAATGAACCCACATGTCGTATTAACACATAGCCTCATGGCATTATACTTTTATTAATTCACCAGGTTCCAATTATCTCAATTCGAATACTTAGAAACTTATAATTTCACGAATTTTAACATCAAAGATCCATCTAACACTCATATATCATTTCCTAACGTCACATTTCAAAATTCATAGTTTTTCTATCCAAATTTTCCGAATTTGTGACATCTTATCCAATACCGAGCATGAAACCAACACCAATTCAAGGAATGCATTTGTGAATTTAAGATAAAATTAGCAAGAAGCTCAAGAACATCAAAAACACAATCAAGTTGACCATTTGAGGCCATGACCGAATGTATGTTTCATCAAAAATTCAAAATTCACTTATGGGTTTAATCGATAGCTTATAAGCAACTCAAACAAGTTTTATCAATGTTTACAACATAATCACAAATTCACTACAAGCTGTCTTCCTGAGCAACAGTCATTAAATTATTTGTAACTGGAGCTACGAAACTCCAAATCAAGTGCCGTTAATTTTCCCTGAAAATAGACTCATATATCTTCTATCCATAAAATTTTCAGAATTTTTGGTTTGGTCAATCAATACCAGATTTTTCTTAAAGTTTCCCTTATTTTACTGTTTGACTATTCTGACCACTCTTCACTACGAATCAAATTTCTCATTGTACAGAATTCAAAAAATGTTCTCATTTATTTCGTTTGAAACTAGACTCATTAAGGAGTCTAAGAATATAAATTTTATCTTATAACCATTTTTTTTACAATTTAATGATTTTCTAAAAATAGAACAGGGGCCCTCAAAGTCATTTTGACTCTGTCCCACTCCACTTCAAATATCTCATTATCGGCAATTCTTTTGCTTACATGGTTTCTTTTATAAGAAACTAGACTCGTTAAGCTTTAATTACATAATTTATTCAGCCTCTAACTCAACTCCAACAATTTATGGTGATTTTCTAAAATCACATTACTGCTGCTGTCCCAAGCAGATTGATTACAAATTTACTCTTAAATTTCCAACAACCTTACTTCAAGATACCTTTTTCACTAATGCATACAGTCTAATTCATTCATCACAATACTTGTTTAGTTCTCCACATTATCATATTCATTAATTTAATCAAACTAGCCACATTCGGCTTATGAGGACAATTCATTACTAATTCAGCAATTAGACTATATGAATTCATCCTTCTTGTTACTAGGTTTATTTAATCTAGAAGCATACTAAAGTAAAGTTCAAACACTTAAGAACTTACCTCGACTGTTATCGTATGGTATTATCGACTACTCAGCCACTTTCATTTTTCCTCGATCCGAGTTTGCCCCCTTAAGCTCTTGAGCTAATTTAAACAAATTTGACTACTCAATAACTATATCCAATAATGGTAACCACATACATAACAATGATAAATTTTCTAAATTACACCACTTACGGCAAACTCACTTTCAATCCATCTCAAATTCAATCAAATACCCAATTTATTATTCATTATCACATTCGGTACACACATATATATACCAAAGTTAATACTTAAACATTCTTTTCTAATGTCATGCTAAAGTCGAATTTCTCATTTAGCTAAAAATAACCTTTCACTTGTTCAATTTATACAAGCCAACTCAATTCTTTCATTTATCATCATCCAACACCTAACCTTCATGCATAAAAGCCATAGCCGAAACTCTCTATATTTATATACCTTAGCCACACAAAGCTCAATTTCACAATTTAATTTACAAGCTTATTATCACATTGATTTTAACATCATACGGTCCAATTAGCACTCTTTCTCCAACTATTAACATCTAACCCAAAATCTATTCTCTCAAAATAAACACCAAGCCGAATATCCTATGGAATCACAAATAATCTAACCTTACCTAAAGGCTGATTTTACTTCTACCATTCAAAGTATACCTTTTTAAACATCAAATACCCAAATTTTATCACATAACAATCATGTACCAAATCCTATACAAAACCATCATAGCCGAATGCTTATTTTGCCTCAAAACTCAAAATTTACTCATGGGCTATGATAGAAGCTTAACATTCATCTCAATTTCACAAAAATCACAAGAATTTACAAGAAAATCCTACCTTAATTGAGCTTGATGAGAACCGAACACCACACTTCTTCTTCTTTTAACAATCGGCATTTCCAAAGCAAAAATAATGCATGTTTTCTTTATGTTCTTTTTATTCTATAAACATATAATCACCATTTATTAATTTGCTTTACTATCCATCACTAAAGCACATGTGGAAGCCATTTCCAAGTGGCTTTACCGTCCATCAATAGATAAATAAATATATACTTTTTTTTTATCACCAAAATTCATAATAATTAATGAATCCACAATTCATATTATAAAACCATTACTTATTATATATTATTAATATAAAATACATATATTTTGCATCAAGCAATAATCATGGCCGGCCACTATGTTTAAAATGGGGAATTTGACATGCAAATCCCCTATTTTAAACCATGCAATAATTTGGCCATTTTAAAATCACCTCTCACATTTTCAAGTTTTATCACTTGAGTCCTCTTTAATAATTTCACGTTCAGATGACAAAATCAAAGCATGAAATTTTCACACATGAAATTTCACATAATAATAAACATGGAATATAACATTTAATTATTTTTGTGACTCTATTTTGTGGTTCCGAAACCACTTTCCAACTAGGGTCAAATTAGGGCTGTCACAAAAAAGCCATCACAAACAAATGTATTTTTTTCTTACGAATGCTAAATAAAAAAAAAAAAGAACAAAGTTTTTGATAAGGTGATTTCCATTTTTATTCTGGTTCTAGATTTCTGTTTGTTTTTATTGTTCATTTTATTTTCATTTTTACGAACGAAATAAAAAAAGGGGAAGAAACCCTCACCTTAAGTCCTTCGTCACCGACGTAGCCCTTTCCGTCAATTCGGAGTGCCTGGGAACCCCTTAGGGTTCCGGCGAAGGCCCCATCGGTGAAAGGTGAAACCTTTCAGTTTTTTTGCTTTCGACCGAATATCAATGGGGTTTCAATTTTTTTAGCCTAAGATTGGGTTTGTTTTTTTAAAAAAAAGGGAAAAGGGGGATCAAAAGGCTTTAAACGCCCTTTTTTTTGCGCAGTTCTGCCGCCGTCTGCGGCAGAGCCGACGGTGATCCATCGCCGAAACCCTAGCCAGAATCTGGCCTTTGTCAGAGAGGAAAAATAAAGTGGGAGGATTTAAAAAAAAAAACAAACAAGGGTTCAAATGCTTTTTTGTCCAAAAATGTGGTTTATATACAACATTGAAACGACATCGTTTTGAAGTTTAGGTTCAGAGGCCAAAACGATGTTGTTTTGGCCTTTGACCCGACTACTCGACCCAGATGGACCCTAGGATCCGCGTGTTTTTAGATAATGGGCTATTTGCGCCCTTAGTCCTTCCGCAATTTCATGTTATTCTAAACTGGTCCTATTTTCTTTTTAATTTTTTAAATTTACCCCACCTTTTTTTCTTCTATTTTGGTCCCCCTAAAATGCTGTGCATTAGGACTCAGGGTTATTTCCCCATTTGGCCCTCGAGAATTCAGGCGCGCTCCATTTAAGTCCCTGAAAGCTTTTTTTTTATTTGCGATTTGTACCCTGAATTGTAGTGTGATTTCGATCCCATCCTTTATCTTTATAATTCATTTATTTATTTATTTATTTAAAATTGTTTTATTGTATATTATTTTAAATTATTTATATTAAGCTATTTTGTAGTTTTTATATATTTTATTTTAAATTTCTCTTTTACATATTATTTATTTTAATGCTCTTTTTATGTTATTTTCAGTTGTTTCATAAATTATCTATTTTAAGTTACTTTATATATTATTTTATTTTAAATAGTTTTGTACATTAATTGTTTTAAATTGTTTTACATTATTTACCTTAAATTGATCTTTATAGTATCCATTTTTAAACTTTTTTTCATGTATTATTTGTTCAAAATTTGTCTTATTATTTATTTTAAATTGTTTCATATTATTCATTTCATTTTCTTATTTGCTAATGTTGGTATTAAAATGACATGTGTTGTGTGATTATTGCTATTATGTATATTGTAATTCGTTAATTTGTATTTACATGTTATTTGTGATCCATTAGTGTAGTATTTTGTTTGTGAATTATTACTCTGTATTGTATATTATCATTCCATCACATTTCATTCACTTCACATGTCGTGTTTTAATTTTTTTTTTTTTACCCATAATAGGCCTTTTTATCATATTTCAAATAGCACGCATCGTTTAGGTTTTGAAATCACTTTTATTCAAAAAAAAAAAAAGAAGCTTTTTTTAAACCGGCAATATTTCGCACTTAGGAAATCCGAGAAATCGTGCCCTAACTTATGGGGTATCGGTCTTCTCATTAAACCTAAGTAGCTAAATATCCCTTCAAATTTCAAAATACATTAATTTTAAATAAAGATAAAAGCAATATTTTGTATTTAAAAACTCGGGAAAATCGTACCCTAACTTACGAGGTTTTGATTTTTTTCGTTGGATCTAGATAATCGAATATCCTTCTAAATTAAAACACATGAGATTTCAAAAAAATTAAAAAGCAAGCTTATTTTTTAGAGTTCAAATGTCGTATCTTAACTTACAAGATGTGGCATCTTCTAATCTCGAGACGAGAGGGCCTTTAATGATTGTTCAAATTCATTCAAGCATTTAAAAAAAAAAGATCGTGATTTAAAATCTTTTTAATTTCCAACTTTCGACATCAAGACATTAATTAATTAATTAGGTACCAATTTTGGGCGTGACGAGGGTGTTAATCCTTCCTCGCACGTAACTGACTCCCGAACCTATTTTCTCAAATTTCGTAGACCAAAAGCGTTGTTTTAATCAATCAAAACTGTTTATTGAAAACAATCAAATTACGAGGTGATCCGATCACACCTCATAAAAAAAGATTAGTGGCGACTCCATTTTCTTTTTTTAAAATAAAAGTTGACTCCATTTTTCAAAAAAATGGTTTCGACAGAAAGAATATCATTTTTCAAGTTTGAATTATTCGGAACACAAATTCTTTTACGATAGCATAACATACCATTTTCATCAATGCTACACTCTTAGCTCAACTTGTCCCGGACTATTTGTTTCTTTAACACCAACTTCGGATCATCATCTTGCAATTCCCGAATTCGTTGGAGAAATATCGTCTTGGCTTTCAATTCTGCTAATTCGGATCATCATAAACTTATAGCACTCATTCATGTCAACTTTCAAAATCATCCATGGAATAAAAAACTAATGAGTAATAGCCCAAATTTGACCGAGCCTTAAAATAAATAAACTAAAATAATGAAAGGTCCATTAAACAGTCCATTTAACCCACTTACAACCGTAGCCCACTATTAGCCAATAGAATCGGATCAAACCCAACAACCCCTTACACCCTCAGACCCGATTAGCACTAAACCCCTTATGACCCAAGATACAACGAGGCCCAAATGGCCCAAATCAATTGAATCAGGAAACCCTAGGGTTTCCAGAAGCCCTCGCGCCGCATTTGATTCTGGAACATTCGGGGAGCGTCTGTCCAGTCCCCGAAATCGAGGCCACCATTAATACACTGTCCTAGGGCCCTTCGACGCACCATTTCAGCCACTGATCACGCCACCATCGGCGCGTAAACGATACTGGGATCATCAGCGTGCCATGCTTTACCTGCAAGCAAAAGAGAGCAAATATAGAAAGAAAATCAGCGCAGATAGCAGCAAATATATGAGGGAAAAGAAATCTTTCGATTTCTTTCCAAAATAGGCTACTGTTCAAGGCTATAAAAGCCTTTTAAAAAAACTGTAAAAGGGGACCTTTTTTTTCCTTCATAGAGAGATATCAAAAAAGAAATAAAAAGGCAGAGAAAGCACAACAGCGTTTCTTTGAATCAAAGGTGATTCGTTTTTTTTATTTTGCTCTTCTATATCATGTTAAAACGCATACGGTAACGAAACAATCACGAAATAATTTATATTTAGTTTATAAAAACCATTATAAAATCCCAAATCCACTTACTGTATCGTGTTTCTTTTAAGTTTTTTTTAAAGAAAATGTGAAATAAGGAAAGGAAAAAGAAGTTACCTGCGAAATAAGGAGTTTTCGAAACTCCGACCACCATCCACGACAGCGCGTGAGGAGCGTGTCGAGGCCCAATGACCGGAGCCATGACGGTCGGAGACCATGGCTCAGAGGGTCTCTCAGAGCATTTCTGGTTTTTTTTAAAAAGGGGTGCCTAAAGTGTTTTTTGGCCTAGCATCGGGTTTATATAACCCTTTTGGGACGGCACCATTTTGGCTTAGCCCCATAAGCTAAAAACGGTGTCGTTTTAAACCCCAAGATCCGCGCGTTGACCTGAATACCCGGGGAGGATCCGCGCATTTTTAGAATAGGTTTATTTACCTGATTGGTCCCCTTGTCTATTTTATATTTAAAAGTAAGTTTTATTTTATTAAAATTTTGCCCTAATGTTTTGATTTGATTTTAATTTGGTCCTGGCAGTAGTTTTAAAGTGGTATTTGGGAAACGCTGTCGTTTTGGGATTAGGGTTTAATTACCCAAGGAGTCCCTCGACTGTTTACGCGCATTCGAATTAGTCCAAGTTTTTTTATTTCTTTTTAAATTATCCTTAAAAGTTTTTTTTTATTCCAATCCTTCTCCATTTTTTTTACTTTAAATATACTTATATTTTGTTACATTATTATAATATCTCATATTTTATATTATTTATTATTTCTATATACTATTATTTTACATTATTATTTATAAATATTATTTTCAACTTGTATATTAAATGCTATATATTTTTAACCTGTACTTTTATATTATATAATATTATTATTATATGTTTTGAAATTATGGTTAAATTTTCTATTTTTAATTCGTGTTACATGTTTTATTAATTACCTTTTATATTCTTTATTTTGTTTTAAAATTTTATTTATATCTATTAATTGTTTTATAATTTCTATATTATGTCAATTTTTATTTATTTATACTAAATTCTAAATCAAAGTTATTAAGTGTCATATTTTTACTTTTAAATTGGTATGTGTTAGTTTTTTTTGTATATTATTATTGTTATTTGTATATTTTATATTACATTGTATATCATGCATTTTTTAAATTTGTTAAAATATATGTTAAACTACCATGTTGCATGTTATTGTTTAAATGTTTTGTTTGTTTATTTTCATACTTGTTATATATCTTTATATATATGCTTGAGATTTGATATGATTATTATTTCATCCATGTATGTTAGTTACTATTTGACATATATATATTATTATCCTTTTATATTCATGTTTGTATAGGCTCATTATTTTATATGTTATCTTGTATGTTGCATAATGTTTTGTATATTATCTCAATTTTAAAACCGAACCACAAAGTTTTCAAAAATAAAGGCAATGCTTGGTGTTTGGAAGCTTCGAGAAAGTTAGTGCCCTAACTTACTGGGTTGCAATTTTTCTCGTTGAGTTCAAATATTCAAACATCCTTCTAAGTTTACAAGGTTTTTCAAAATACGAGCAACTGTGTTGGAATTTCAAAGCATTGTGTCCTAACTTACTGGATATGGTGTTTTGTTGTTTCGAGATAGAGATTTGCAAAAAAAAATGGTTGGCTTAGTTTCGAATGTCTTAAAATGTTGCGCCCTAACTTATTGGACGTAATATTTTGATTTATTTGATACAAGTGAACCCTAATTTTTTCAAAATCAAAATATTTTTAAAAGAGGATTGCATCTTAAAACGTTTAAATTTCCAACATTAAAGACATTTGATAATCGATTCGGTACCAATTTTTGGGTGTTACGAGGGTGCTAATCCTTCCTTGTACGTAACCGACTCCCGAACCCGTTTTCTGTTTTCGTAGACCAAAACTAACGATTTTAAAACAAAATGTTTTAAAAGGTGATCCAATCACACCTAAAAAGATTGGTGGCGACTCCCGTTTTTAGTTTTTAAAGTCGAACCCCGTTTTTCAAACCCGTTAAAAAATGGTTTCGACAGCTTGGCGACTCCACTGGGGACGCGTTTTAAGAGAGTCAAGCCATATAATTGATTACCTTTTGTCTTAATGTCGGAAATTTGAAAATTTTGAGATACAATCCTCTTCGCATCCCATGTGTTTGAATTATTGCATATGTTGCTATATTCTGATATGTATCGCATTCTTGCATGACCGTTGTGGTCACACCCTTAAGTGGGAGTGAGAAACTACGCCTTCGTGAGGTTTTCGCCTCCATGTAGGATAGTGGATCACTTTCGGAGTACATCCGTACCTATGGTTTCGTGAGATTTTCATCTCCGTGTAGCCATATGGAAATGTATTCCCCTGAACCGAACTCAATTTAAATGAGCCTATAATGGGTGAGAATCGAGGAATCTGCTGGTTCGGGTACCTCAAACTTTAGAACCAACCTCATATAAAGAACCGTAAGAGCCCAACTTAGTTAGATCTATACTTTAGATACCACCCTTATAAATTCCTCTTTGCGATCTATTGATATCATATGGTATTGACTCTTTCATTTCTTTTGTTTGCATGACATGTTGCATTTAAAAGGCATCGATTCACGGTCAGTTTCTAAGTTAGGAAGCATTATTATAGAGAACAGACTTCTTGATAGAGTGGAGAACAATGCTGATGTTCATGGATGGTCAGAGCGTACTCAACTAAAAAAGGGAAACAGTGTGGCTGAGGGATATGTGTCGGAATTATCAGATTACACTCGTATTAGTGTCACACAGAATAATCTCCAAGACCTTAAGGAGATTTGGGATCAGTGGGGCAATGCAACCAAGCAGTTATTCTACGATAACTACGGTGACCTACCTTACTTGCTCGATATTCAGGTAGATGAGCGTTTGTTCCGTGCTTTGGCTCAGTTTTGGAATCCAGCATACAGTTTTTTCACTTTTGGAGAAATAGACTTGGTGCTTACTGTGGAGGAGTACACTGCTTTACTTCGTTGTTCTAGGTTCCAGAGTGATAGGATTTATTCTCGAGCTGCTTGTGTTCCTACCTTTTTGAAGAAACTAATGACTATTACAGGGATGAGTGAACAGTGGATTACAGCCAGAATTAAAGAAAAAGGTGAGTGCAAGTGCATTTCATGGGACACTTTGAAAGAGCTGATATTGATGCACCCTGATGAAACAAAGAAAGTGGATATCTTTGCCCTAAGTTTGTATGGGTTGATGGTTTTTCCTAGAGCTTTGGGATATATGGATGAGGCAACCATGGATCTTTTTCATAGACTCAGCAAAAGGGTTACTTATATGCCTGCGATTTTGACGGAGACATTCAGATCTTTAGGTGCATGTAGAAGAACTGGGGCAGGAAGGTTTATAGGTTGCGCTCAGTTGCTTTTGGCTTGGTTTTGCTGTCACTTCTGATTGATTGAGGGGATTGTTTGTCGGGTTTTCTTCGAGAACTACTCCCCGTTAAAAGATATAGTAGCTTTAGCTAGGATAGTGGATATACTAGAAGAAAATTGGATAGCACTGCTTCGGAATCTTCAACCAAAAGATGTTGAGTGGAGGGCTCCATGGATGGTTCCCGGTGAGATACTGTATCGTTGCGGTAGTTTCGATTGGGTTCCCTTATTAGGAATTTGGGGTGCTATTGGCTATGCTCCTCTACTAGTACTAAGACAGCATGGCTTGAGGCAGTTTGTACCGGTAACTCATGGGTTGGCTCAGAGTGAGTTTGTATGCAAAGGTGCTGATTATAAGAGGAAGGTTAGCGAGATTTCTAATGCATGGAACAAGACTTGTCGGTTGAAGGGAGTGGCCCTCAATTCTACCATGACCCTAGAATATGTAGAATGGAGGAGTAGAAGAATCAATGATAAAATCCCTAAGTCAAAGATGGAGGAAGCCCGACCAATGGAGGACTACTTACGAGAGGTACCTTCGGAGCTTGAGATCATGAAGCAAGCATTCAAGAAAGAAAATTTGGAACTCAAGAGAAAGATAGAAAAACTTGAGGAAGAGAAGATGTATTTGAATATAGAGATGGATGGGCGAAAGAAAGAGGTGGAAAGAGCGAAGAAAGAAAAGAGAAAAGTAGAAGAAGATTGCGATGACTTAAAGAGGAGTTTAGGAAGGCACAAGCATCTTTGAAGTGAGCTAGATTAGGGAAGTCTTCGGAGCAATGGCAGAAGGAAGTTCAAGAAGAAAAAGCTAGGGCCGAGTATTGGGAAAGAAAATTCCAAGAGATGCGATCACAGAATTCAGCCATGGAAAAGGAGAACCAATAATTAAAGACTAAGGTAACTGAGCTTGGGAGATCACTTCGTTGGCACCAAAACCATGATCCGACGGTTGAGTTAAAGATGCTGAAAGATAAGGTTGAAGATTTGGAGTTGGCATTACATGATGGTGAACTTCGGATTGAGCAACTTGAGGCGCGAGAAGATTGTTTGAATAGAGAGCACCATCGGGTTAAAGGACAAGTCAGAGATAGGGACTATATTATTAGGGAAGCTATAACCCAGATCCGAGAGGTTGCTGAATATGTTCGAGACTTAGCCATACGAGCTGATACGTTAAGTAGGATGTATGAGTCAGTGTCTGATAAAGGTCGAGAGTTAGCCTTTTTGCTAGATAGAGTTAGAACTTTGGGCCTTAGAGCAAAGGCATATATGTAATCCATTTATATGTAAAGATATTCTTTTTCTAAATAAAGTTTCCTAAATGAGATTGAATTGAGACCGATGCTTTTTACACATTTATACATTTGCATCTCATAGCATTCCATTACATTATTTGCATTCAAAGTTATAGAAAGACCCTAATAAGTTAAAATTTACTTCCTAAAAGGAAGAAAAGAAATCTGGAAATCACACATCCTTACGGTACTCGCACTAAGACTAGGAGTATGGATCAGAGATTTGAGCAATTACAAAAGGACATGCAGGACCAATTGCAAGAGCAATTGGCCAAAATACAAAATGATATGAGGGAGCAAATGCTAGAGGCTCAGAGGAATATGATGGCTGAAATGGCTCAACTACTAAGGGCCATTGATAAAGGAAAAGCTTCCATGGCTATTACTGGTGATGAAGGCGAGGATCATCCTCCGGGATTCACCCCACCGCATGGGCCAATACAAACTGAGGCACCACCTAAGAGGCCGTCTGTTACTGTAAGGCCTCAACAAGGGCCGATTGATGTTGGAGTTCCTGTGAATTTCCCGTCCGGGTCAGAATTCAATTTAGGAGATAACATTCCTGATTTGGATATAATGGAGAATGAGAGAATGGCAACGGAATCCTCAAGACAATTGGAAGATCACTGCAAGTGGTTGGAGGAAAAGTTTAGGATCTTGGAAGGCGCTGGCAATCATTTCGAAATTGACGCTAAAGATTTAAGTTTGGTGCCGGACTTGGTACTTCCTCACAAATTTAAGATGTCGGAATTTGAGAAGTACAATGGGACTACTTGCCCAGAGGCACACATCACAATGTTTTGTAGAAGAATGAACGGCCATGTGAACAATGATCAGCTATTGATACATTGCTTCCAGGACAGTTTAGCAGGAGCGGCTGCCAAATGGTACAATCAATTGAGCCGTGCCAAGATTAGTTCATGGAGAGATCTCGCACAAGCTTTCATGCAACAGTACAACCATGTGACCGACATGACGCCAGATAGGATCATGTTGCAAAACATGGAGAAAAAGCCTAATGAGAACTTTAGGCAGTAAACTCAAAGATGGAAGGAGGTGGCAATGCAAGTACAGCCGCCTCTGTTGGAAAAGGAGACTACCATGCTGTTTATCAATACATTAAAGGCTCCGTTTATTACTCATATGATTGGAAGCACCACAAAGAGTTTCGCAGATATAGTTATGGCGGGAGAAATGATTGAGAACGCCATAAGAGGGGGTAAAATTGAGGGGGAAGCAACTAAAAGAGTGGCCTCAAGAAGGAAAGATAACAAAGTGAACAACACAAATAACTTCAACTCAAGGACGATCACAGTTGCTCAACCTAAAGCTGCTACGGTTGAGCAACAAAATACTCAGAAACAAGAATCAGGCTCAAGACAGAATTTAGAAAAGATACAGTTCACCCCTATCCCTGTGACTTATCGAGAGCTTTTTCAAAGCTTATACGATGCACGTGCTATTGCTCCATTTCACTTGAAACCATTACAGCCACCATACCCCAAATGGTATGATGCCAATGCTACATACGAATACCATGCAGGGATACCGGGGCACTCAATTGAAAATTGCCTCAGATTTAAAAGAGTTTTCGAGAGGGTCATTAAGATGGGGGTCGTGAAATTTGATAGTACCCCAAATACCGAAAATCTGCTACCAGATCATGGCAATCAAGGAGTGAATACCGTTGGTGAAACTAGGGGAGAGAAAATCAAAGAAGATGTCGCTAAGGTGAAGATGCCTATGGAAACAGTATGGGAGGAGATGGTTAAGAGAGGTATGTTAACCTTTGAAAGTGGTAGAGAGAGAATGGGGAACTGTTGTAAGTTCCATGGAGAGGTGGGTCATGTGATCCAAGATTGCGGAGAATTCAAGGCCTTGGTGCAAGGCTTTATAGACAACAAAGAACTACAAATTTCTGAAGGTAGTTCTTGCGAAGAACAAGTATGCGCGTTGGAAAATGAACGATAAGGAACCAGCCGGCCAAAAATTATTATATCCATGCCAGGGAATAATGAAATAGGGGCACAAATAGCGCCTAAAGTTATCATCCATAAACCAAGTCCTTTTCCTTATAAAGACGACCAGAGGGTGCCATGGAGCTACGACTATAGTGTGACAGTACCCAAGGATGAGAGCATAGCCAGTGTGTCTAAAGAACCACAAAAGGAGGGTTCCCATACACGAAGTGGTAAACGCTATGATATGGAGGGCATTAGAGTGGAGCCTGTAAAGAGAAAAGAGGTCAAGGATGAGAAGATGAAGGAGATTGAAACGCCCGTTAAAAAGCCGGTGAGGGAAGAAGAGGCTAAGGAATTTCTGAAGTTCCTTAAGCATAGTGAGTACAGCGTGGTCGAGCAGTTATGTAGGCAGCCAGCCCGTATATCAATGTTGGCCTTACTTCTAAGTTCCGAGGTGCATTGAGATGCGTTGTTAAAAGTGCTCAATGAAACATATGTCACTCATGACATATCCGTCAATAAGTTGGACCGGTTGGTAAATAACATCAGTGCGGACAATTTCATTTACTTCAATGATGATGAAATCCTGCATGGAGGCATGGGATCGACTAGGGCCTTGCACATCACTACTCGGTGTAAGGGATATACACTTCCAAGCGTACTTGTTGACAATGGATCAGTGCTAAACATCCTTCCGTTGTCCACACTTAATAGACTGCCTATCGATAGTTCGCACATGAAAACCTATCACAATGTGGTAAGAGCCTTCGATGGAACTGAGAGGAAGGTTATGGGAAGAATTGACATTCCCTTGGAGATTGGGCCAAATACATACGAGGTTGATTTCTTAGTGATGGACATCAAACCTTCCTACAACTGTTTGTTGGGGAGACCATGGATACACTTGGCAGGGGCGGTACCCTCCTCATTGCACCAAAAATTGAAGTTAGTGAATGATAGACGATTGATAACCATCAATGCCGAAGAAGACATTATAGTGGCAGTTACTAGCAAGGCCCCTTATATTGAGGCGAATGAAGAAGCTATTGAGTGTTCCTTCCGCTCTTTGGAGATCATTAATGCGACCTTCATTTCAGAAGGGAGTGAGGTACCGATACCCAAGATGTCCAAAGCCACAAGGATGGCCCTGCAAATGATGATGGGGAAGGGAGCATTGCCAGGAAAAGGATTAGGAAGACATTTGCAAGGAGGGATTCAAGTCCCAAAGACGATTGAAAAGAAGGACCGCTTTGGTTTAGGTTTCAAACCAGATCATAAGCAAAGGGTGAAGGAAATTGAGAAGCACCAAGAGAGAAGAAAGGCGCGATTGGACGGAAGAGAAGTGGAGTGGGAACTAATGACATTCCCTCCCATCTCTAAAACCTTCATGTCAGGAGGGTTACTTATGAAAGAAGGCCATCAGATTAATGCTGTACATAATGAGGAACTGGAACAAGGAAGCCTTGAGGACATTCGCCCTTATGAACCGGGAAGCTCTTTGGACAATTGGACTGTGGAGGAACTTCCTGTAGTTTTTAGGAATTTTTCAGAATAATTCTTGAAACATGTTTGTTATTCTAGAGCCTAAGAATAATGAAATTACATTTGTGAAATAGGCTTATGATCATCTATTATTATTTCAATAAAGCATAATTGTTTGAACGAGTATTGTCTCCTTTTAACGACCAATATTCCGTTAAAATTTTGCAGTTTTTTATTCTTCCATTCATGATACATAAACAAACATACTTAGATTCATTCATTCTTTGTATATTCTTTCATACCTCTACAGGTCCCTAGATATTAATGACATGAGCACTGATACCGTAAGTCTTGATCCCTTGTACGAGCAGGACATGTGTTTAGAGGAACATCAGGATTTTAAAGATGACTCAGATTGCGATGTGTATCCAGATCTTTTACGAATGGTAAAACAGAAGGATAAACAAATTAGGCCCCGTGAAAATGAGGCGATAGAGAATGTAGCCCTAGAAGAGGGAAAGGAGGTAAAAATTGGAACTCTAATTGCCAAGGACACAAGGCAGGGTCTGATTGAGTTACTTCGAGAGTTTAAGGATATTTTTGCATGGTCATATCAGGATATGCCGAGGTTGAGCACAAACATTGTAGTACATCGTCTTCCGATAAGACAAGATTGCAAACTAGTCCAGCAGAAATTGCAGAGAATGCGGCCAGATATTATCCTGAAAATAAAAGACAAAGTTAAGAAACAGTTCGATGCAGGGTTCTTGTAGGAGGTTAAGTATTCTGAGTGGGTAGCTAATATTGTGCCAGTGCCTAAGAAAGACGGGAAGGTACGAATGTGCGTCGATTACAGGGATTTGAACAAGGCTAGCCCAAAAGATAACTTTCCTTTACCACACATCGACACTTTGGTGGACAACACGGCAGGGTTTTCGTTGTTTTCCTTCATGGATAGGTTCTTGGGGTATAATCAGATAAGGATGCATCCAGAAGACATGGATAAAACCACCTTCATAACCTTGTGGGGTACTTTCTGCTACAAAGTAATGCCATTTGGATTGAAGAATGCGGGGGCAACATACCAGCGGACTATAGTAAATTTGTTCCACGATATGATGCATAGGAACATTGAAGTATATGTTGATGACATGATCGCTAAGTCTCGAACGGAGAAAAAGCATATTGAAGTCTTGAGGAGGCTATTCTTAAGGTTAAGGAAATTCCAATTGAAGCTCAATCCGGCAAAGTGCACCTTCGGAGCTAGGTCAGGAAAACTATTGGGTTTCGTAGTCAGTGAAAAAGGAATAGAAGTTGACTCGGACAAAGTCAAGGCTATTCGAGAATTACCTCCACCACAAACTCAGAAAGAGGTTCGAGGATTCCTAGGAACGTTGAATTACATCGCTCGGTTTATTTCACAACTAACCGAGAAATGTGATCCGATCTTCCACCTCCTTAGGAAGCACAATCAAGGTACTTGGGATGAGGAATGCCAGAAAGCTTTCAAAAAGGTCAAGCAATATTTGTTGAATGCTCCGGTATTATCTCCACCTAGCCTAGATAGGCCACTAATACTGTACTTGTCAGTGTTCAGTAATTCTATGAGGTGTGTGCTAGGTCAGCATGATGAGTCGGGAAGAAAGGAAAAAGTAATCTATTACCTCAGCAAGAAATTCACTGACTGTGAGATGAGATATTCACAAATTGAAAAGTTGTGTTGTGCGCTAATTTGGACAACGCGGAGGTTAAGATAATATATGTTATACCATACCACTTGGCTCATTTCAAAGCTAGATCCATTAAAATACATGATGGAGTTAATAGCTTTAAATGGGAGAATGGCAAGATGGCAAATATTACTTTTGGAGTTTGATATAGTCTACGTAAGTCAGAAGCCTATAAAAGGAAGCGCGGTAGCAGACTTTTTGGCTAGTAGGGCTCTAGAGGACTACGAGCCATTAAACTTTGATTTTCCAAATGAGGAGTTAATGTGTATAGCAGTAACCGAAAATTCTCCTTGGAAGCTAAATTTTGATGGGGCGTCTAATGCTGTTGGAAATGAAATTGGAGCAGTCTTGGTATCCCCAAATGGTGATCATTATCCGATCACATGTAAGCTGGATTTCGATTGCACGGACAATATGGCTGAATATGAAGCATGCATCATGGGACTTCGAGCAGCTATAGAACGAGGAATACGAACTTTAGAAGTGTACGGAGACTCAGCATTGGTAATTTACCAACTTAGGGGAGAATGGGAGATGAGAGATCCTAAATTACTCAATTATCAGAGGATAGTTTTGGGGTTGCTTGAGGAGTTTGAGGATATCACTTTTAATTATCTTCCACGAGACGAGAACCAAATGGCAGATGCTTTGCCACCTTAGCCTCAATGATGAAGATAAATAGAGAGGAGGAGATGAGACCAATACAAATGAGTGTCTACGAAGCTCCCGCTCAGTGTTGTAATATTGAGGAAGTAGAAAAGGACGATAACCCATGGTATCAAGATATATTACAATATGTGAGAGATCGTAAATACCCTGAACAAGCCAATGAAAATGATAAACGAACTTTGAGAAGATTAGCATGTGACTATGTCTTAGACGGGGATATCTTGTACAAAAGAAGGAAAGACCAAGTACTTTTGAGATGTGTCGATGCTGTGGAAGCCAAGCTAATTTTAGAAGAAGTTCATGAAGGTGTATGTGGGACGCATGCGAATGGTTTCACTATGGCAAGACAGATTATGAGGTTTGGCTACTATTGGGCCACTATGGAAGGGGACTGTATTAGCTATGCCAAGAAATGCCATAAATGTCAGATTTATGGGGACAAAATCCATGTACCGCCTTCGCCGTTGCATATTATGACTTCTCCATGGCCCTTTTCCATGTGGGGCATGGATGTCATTGGGCCCATATCACCAAAAGCTTCGAATGGACATCGGTTTATCTTTATGGTCATTGACTACTTCACAAAATGGGTAGAGGCCGCTTCTTATGCGAATGTTACTAAGACAACTGTGAGTCGGTTCTTGAAGAAGGAAATCATCTGTCGGTATGGAATGCCTGAGAGGATTATATCCGACAATACGTTGAACTTGAACAACAAAACGATAGCAGAGGTTTGCGACCAGTTCAAGATCAAACACCATAATTCTTCTCCCTACCGCCCAAAAATGAATGGGGCAGTGGAAGCCGCTAATAAGAATATCAAGAAGATAGTGGGAAAAATGACGGAGACTTACAGAGATCGGCATGAGAAATTACCGTTCGCACTCCTGGCCTATAGAACATCTGTCAGAACCTCTACTGGGGCAACCCCATTCTCATTAGTTTATGGAATGGAAGCAGTGTTACCTATTGAAGTAGAAATACCTTCCCTGTGAATCTTGACGGAGGTAAAATTAGATGAAGCTGAATGGGTTCAATCCCGGTATGATCAGTTGAACTTGATCGAGGAAAAGAGGCTAAGAGCCATTCGACATGGTCAGATGTATCAGAAGCGAATGATGCAAGCTTATGATAAGAAAGTTCGACCAAGAGAGTTTCACGAGGGAGGCCTTGTACTAAAGAAGATCCTTCCTATTCAAAAGGACTTTAGGGGAAATAGATGCCGAATTGGGAAGGGCCGTATGTCGTGAAGAAAGCTTTCTCTGGCAGTGCATTGATCTTAATGGAAATGGATGGGAAAAGTTTACCCAATCCAGTGAACTCAGACACAGTCAAAAAGTAATTTGTCTAAAGGAGAGGAAAGTCCAAGGTGAAAACCCGCAAAGGGCGCCTTGAGATTTTATCAAAAAAGGAAAAAAAAGAAAAAAACAACAAAAAAAAAGAAAAGAAAAGAAAAAATGGAGAGGCCAAGGTGAAAAGCCGTAAAGGGCACCTTGTGACCAAATGGGCTTTGAGTTGAAAACCCGAAAGGGCGGCTCAAATTTTTGAAGCATCCGGTAATCTTGCTCAGCGAAGAAGAGAACACGTGGCATACTGGGGCATCGACAGAGTACTTTGAATCTTCTAAACACATGTCTTCATGAAGTTGATGTACAAGTGCTCAGGCAGCGATATCTAGGGCATCTAACCTTGGCCAGTTTGCCATCTTTAGACTCTTTTTCCTCTCAAAAATAGGCTATCAAATTAATTTCCTTTGTATCTTTTTTGATAATTCATTCAAAATCCAATTGTTCTCAAAGCTTTATTCACCTTCCATTGTTCTTTAAGAATGTTTCATTGAAATAATGATAGATGAACTAGATACTTTCACAAATGAAGTTTTACGCATTACTCTAGAATTTCTAGATAATACAAGAAACTAAAACAGGACAATTGTTCGAGAAATTCAGGGTTAAAAGAACTCATGAAATTTCTTTCTTCCGGTCCAAAAGGATAAATAGACAAAACCAATGGTTCAATTCTAAGGAAATAATATCCATCCTCAGTGGATCATGGCATTTGAAGATTGGTGTGGGCCTACAGGCTGAACAATGATAATGCTTTGAGTAAATGAAAGAATGAGTGGTGACGTCTAGGATAGAGATCATATTCATAACACTTGGCATCATAACATGTTTAATTAGGAATATTTGACTCATTTCAATCATAGCATTCGGCATAAGCATATACACATTCTACAGGTTATGTCTCCTAAGGGGACAACGAAGATTGAGGATTTCAACATGGTATCCCCGTGCTTATAGGGAGCAGGTTGAAGATGACAGATTTGGCATCCCTGTGCTTATAGGGAACAATATCGAAGATATGGCAGATCTGGCATTCAGATGTTTATACTGAAGCAGATCCAAGATGGTTTGGCGTCCTTGTACTGGCGAGGAGCAAATCAAAGACGTAGCTGATTTGGCTTCCGCGTGTCTACGTTGAAGCAAATCTAAGATGATTTGGCGTCTCTGTGCTGGCGGAGAGCAGATTGAAGTCTGGCATCTCCATATTCGAAGGAGGGCAGACACATAGCAGATCTGGCATTCAAATGTTTATACTGAAGCAGATCCAAGATGGTTTGGCGTCATTGTACTGGAGAGGAGCAAATCAAAGACATAGCTGATTTGGCTTCCGCGTGTCTACGTTGAAGCAAATCTAAGATGATTTGGCGTCTCTGTACTGGCGGAGAGCAAATCGAAATCTGGCATCTCCATATTAGATGGAGGGCAGACACATAGCAGATCTGGCATTCAGATGTTTATACTGAAGCAGATCCAAGATGGTTTGGCATCCTTGTATTGGCGAGGAGCAAATCGAAGACATAGCTGATTTGGCTTTCGCGTGTTTACGTTGAAGCAAATCTAAGATAATTTGGCGTCTCTGTACTGGCGGAGAGCAAATCAAAATCTGGCGTCTCCATATTCAATGGAGGGTAGACACATAGCAAATTTGGCATTCAGATGTTTATACTGAAGCAGATCCAAGATGGTTTGGCATCCTTGTACTGGCGAGGAGCAAATTGAAGACATAGCTGATTTGACTTTCACGTGTTTACGTTGAAGCAAGTCTGAGATGATTTGGCATCTCTGTACTGGCAGAGAGGAAATCGAAGTCTAGCATCTCCATATTCGAGGGAGGGCAGACACATAGCAGATCTGGCGTTCTGATGTTTATACTGAAGCAGATCCAAGATGGTTCAGCATTTTTGTGCTTACAAGGAACAAATCGAAAACATAGCTAATTTGGTTTTCACATACTTTCGCTGAAGAAAGAGCTAAGATGATTTTGAAGAAACAGATTGGGCGTCTTTATGCTCGGCAGAGAGCAGGTCGAAGAAGTCAACATGGCAGTCACAAGTTTGCAAGGAGTTGATTGAAGACCGGTCAAATTTGGTCTTTCTAAATCTTTGCTCGATTCCCGTTACACAGCAATGAGCAAAGAGGGGCAGCTGTAATAGCCCAAATTTGACCGGGCCTTAAAATAAATAAACCAAAATAATGAAAGGTCCATTAAATAGTCCATTTAACCCACTTACAACCGTAGCCCACTATTAGCCAATAGAATCGGATCAAACCCAACAACCCATTACACCCTCAGACCCGATTAGCACTAAACCCCTTATGACCCAAGATACAACGAGGCCCAAATGGCCCAGATCAATTGAATTAGGAAACCCTAGGGTTCCAGAAGCCCTCGCACCGCAGTTGATTCTGGAGCACTCGAGGAGCGTCTGTCCAGTCCCTGAAATCGAGGCCACCATTAATGCACTGTCCTAGGGCCCTTCGACGCACCATTTTAGCCACCGATCGCGCCACCATTGGCGCGCAAACGATACTGGGATCATTAGCGTGCCATGCTTTACCTGCAAGCAAAAGAGAGCAAATATAGAAAGAAAATTAGCGCAGATAGCAGCAAATATATGAGGGAAAAGAAATCTTTCGATTTCTTTCCAAAATAGGCTACTGTTCAAGGCTATAAAAGCCTTTTAAAAAAACTGTAAAAGGGGACCTTTTTTTTTCCTTCATAGAGAGATATCAAAAAAGAAATAAAAAGGCAGAGAAAGCACAACAGCGTTTCTTTGAATCAAAGGTGATTCGTTTTTTTTATTTTGCTCTTCTATATCATGTTAAAACGCATATGGTAACGAAACAATCACGAAATAATTTATATTTAGTTTATAAAAACCGTTATAAAATCCCAGATCCACTTACTGTTTCGTGTTTCTTTTAAGTTTTTTTTTAAAGAAAATTTGAAATAAGGAAAGGAAAAAGAAGTTACCTGCGAAATAAGGAGTTTTCGAAACTCCGACCACCATCCACGACGGCGCGTGAGGAGCGTGTCGAGGCCCAATGACCGGAGCCATGACGGTCGGAGACCATGGCTCAGAGGGTCTCTCAGAGCATTTATGGTTTTTTTAAAAAAGGGGTGCCTAAAGTGTTTTTTGGCCTAGCATCGGGTTTATATAACCCTTTTGGGACGGCACCATTTTGGCTTAGCCCCATAAGCTAAAAACGGTGTCGTTTTAAACCCCAAGATCCGCGCGTTGACCCGAATACCCGGGGAGGATCCGTGCATTTTTAGAATAGGTTTATTTACCTGATTGGTCCCCTTGTCTATTTTATATTTAAAAGTAAGTTTTATTTTATTAAAATTTTGCCCTAATGTTTTGATTTGATTTTAATTTGGTCCTGGCAGTAGTTTTAAAGTGGTATTTGGGAAACGCTGTCGTTTTGGGATTAGGGTTTAATTACCCAAGGAGTCCCTCGACTGTTTACGCGCATTCGAATTAGTCCAAGTTTTTTTATTTCTTTTTAAATTATCCTTAAAAGTTTTTTTTTATTCCAATCCTTCTCCATTTTTTTTACTTTAAATATACTTATATTTTGTTACATTATTATAATATCTCATATTTTATATTATTTATTATTTCTATATACTATTATTTTACATTATTATTTATAAATATTATTTTCAACTTGTATATTAAATGCTATATATTTTTAACCTGTACTTTTATATTATATAATATTATTATTATATGTTTTGAAATTATGGTTAAATTTTCTATTTTTAATTCGTGTTACATGTTTTATTAATTACCTTTTATATTCTTTATTTTGTTTTAAAATTTTATTTATATCTATTAATTGTTTTATAATTTCTATATTATGTCAATTTTTATTTATTTATACTAAATTCTAAATCAAAGTTATTAAGTGTCATATTTTTACTTTTAAATTGGTATGTGTTAGTTTTTTTTTGTATATTATTATTGTTATTTGTATATTTTATATTACATTGTATATCATGCATTTTTTAAATTTGTTAAAATATATGTTAAACTACCATGTTGCATGTTATTGTTTAAATGTTTTGTTTGTTTATTTTCATACTTGTTATATATCTTTATATATATGCTTGAGATTTGATATGATTATTATTTCATCCATGTATGTTAGTTACTATTTGACATATATATATTATTATCCTTTTATATTCATGTTTGTATAGGCTCATTATTTTATATGTTATCTTGTATGTTGCATAATGTTTGTATATTATCTCAATTTTAAAACCGAACCACAAAGTTTTCAAAAATAAAGGCAATGCTTGGTGTTTGGAAGCTTCGAGAAAGGTAGTGCCCTAACTTACTGGGTTGCAATTTTTCTCATTGAGTTCAAATATTCAAACATCCTTCTAGGTTTTCAAGGTTTTTCAAAATACGAGCAACTGTCTCGGAATTTCAAAGCATTGTGTCCTAACTTACTGGATATGGTGTTTTGTTGTTTCGAGATAGAGATTTGCAAAAAAAAATGGTTGGCTTAGTTTCGAATGTCTTAAAATGTTGCGCCCTAACTTATTGGACGTAATATTTTGATTTATTTGATACAAGTGAACCCTAATTTTTTCAAAATCAAAATATTTTTAAAAGAGGATTGCATCTTAAAACGTTTAAATTTACGACATTAAAGACATTTGATAATCGATTCGGTACCAATTTTTGGGCGTTACGAGGGTGCTAATCCTTCCTTGTACGTAACCGACTCCCGAACCCGTTTTCTGTTTTCGTAGACCAAAACTAACGATTTTAAAACAAAATGTTTTAAAAGGTGATCCAATCACACCTAAAAAGATTGGTGGCGACTCCCGTTTTTAGTTTTTAAAGTCGAACCCCATTTTTCAAACCCGTTAAAAAATGGTTTCGACATAATGAATTAGATAGTAGGACCTAGTTGTAAAAGTCTTAAAAACATAAATATTACAAGAAAAAGGTAGGAATTAACTCACTTGATGCAAAAATTATGAAAAACGAGAACCCTATTGTCGTGTTTTTGTCTGATGAGAATGAAGAAAAATGAAGAGAATTCTACATATTCCAATTTAATCCCATTTTTTATTTAGTAAATTTTGTAATTTTTCAATTTTGCCCTTATTTCACCAAATTTCCTGATTTTTCTCTTCTTGTGCTGCCCAAAATGCCTCCCTTAGGCTAATTTGCTCTTTAGGTCCTTCCTTGTTTGACAATTGAGCTATTTAATCATTCTAGCAACTTTTTACACCTTTTTTTCAATTTAGTCCTTTTCATTTAATTGACTACCCAAACGTTAAAATTTTCTAACGAAATTTTAATACCAACTTATTAACATTCCATACTTATTTATAAAAATGTTTTCAACTCATTTTTATGAAATTGAGGTCTCAGTACCTCATTTTCAACTCAATTTATTTAATAATTTCTTTTTAAATCTTAGATTTCACTAAAATCACACTCGACTTCTAACTATTGTTTTATTTTAATTTCCTAATCTCACTCATCGGATTTAGTGATCTCGAATCACTGTTCTGATAGCATTGAAATTTAGGCTGTTACAAATGCTCTTACCGAACTTTGATGAAAAGATAGAGGTTATCGATGATGAATTAAACAACCGATGAAAATAAAAATAGAATAAATAGAAAGATAGAGAGCAAATTCTATTAGGATTTGAAACTAAAAGTAAGGTGGAATTCTAATTATATTGGATGTTGAAACCATTTTTTTAAAAGGTCGACTTTATTTTGAAAATGAAAACGAAAACGAAAATGGGAGTCACCACCAATCCTTTTTTATAAGGTGTGATCGGTTCACCTCGTAATTTGATCATTTTAATAAACGGTTTGATTTACTAAAACAATGATTTTCGGTCTACAAAATCCAGGCAAACGGGTTCAGGAGTTAGTTATTCACGAGGAAGGGTTAGCACCCTCGTAACGCCCAGAATTGGTACCTAGTTGATTAATTAATGTCTTAATGTCGAAAATAAAAATTTGAAGAGATTTTAAAAATACAATCCTTTATTAAAAAATTACTTAATTGAATTTATTTTTTACAAAAAAAGGGGGTTTATTTCAAGTTAATTGAGAAAAAGGATTATGTCCTGTAAATTAGGACACAATGCCTTAGATTCTTTGAACGAGAATAAACACTAAAAATTTTATTTTTACTTTTTAAAAAGATATTCGATTATCCTAGTTTTAGAAAGAAACCGTATTCCGTAAGTTAGAACACAACCTTTCTAATTTCGAAAATATTTTAATTAAAATCTCATTTGCTTTAAAAAAGGATGTTCGGTTGTCTTGGTTCAAAGAGAAAGTCGAACCCCATAAGTTAGGGCACGACTTCTCAGATTTTCAAATACCGAATATCGCCTTAATTTTGAAAATTTCCTTTTTATGTATCGGGTAAAAATTAATGTGACATGAATTGATTATAATAATAGTAACAATATTAATAATCAGATCGCAATAATAAATAAATAAAGTAACTTAAAATAAAAATTAAAATGAAAAATGTACAATTTAAAAAAGGATAAATAAGCATAATATGAAGATATTAAAAATAATAAAAGAAATAATAAAACAACAAGCAACAAAACATTAAAATTAAAACAATAACAACAATAATAAAATCGCACAACTAAAAAAATATAAATTAATAACCTATTTTTTAGTGTAAATGGATGAAGAAATAATAATAAATAAATTGTCGAAACTATTTTTAATTTTTGAAAAACGGGGATTGACTTTTAAAATATGGAGTCGCCACCAATCCTTTTGTTTAGGTGTGATCGGATTACCTTATAAAATATTTTGTTTTATTAAAACATTGACTCTGGTCTACGAATTTCAAGAAAATGGGTTCGGAAGTCGGTTACGTACGAGGAAGGATTAGCACCCTCGTACGCCCAAAATTGGTACCAAATCGATTAAAAGATGTTCTAACGCCTAAAATTTGAAAAGTTTTGAAAATACAATCCGTTTGAGAAATGTTTAAATAACCCGAGTTGTAATTTAAGATTCACTCGTTCCAAAGGAATAAAATACCACATCAAGTTCGTTAGGATGCGATATCTTAAACTCTCAAAACCGAGCTCATCCTATGATTTCCAAAACATGCAATTAAAAGGATATTTAGTTATTTGGTTATACAGAAAATCGAAATCCAGCACGTTAGGGCACGATTTCCCGAATTTCTAAACACAAAATATTGCCTTGTTTTGATAAAATTTCAAATAAGAACAATTATAAAAATTTATTCGAAATGCTTTTATTCGATTTGTTTGGGATAAAAATGAAATATCTAGTAAAAGCTCAAATACATTAGAGTTTGAATCACAAAACTATAACAAGAAATACAAGCATAGTATCGAGCATAAGATAATATGTAAGCTCAACATGATACAAATGAATAGCAATGATACAAATAATTCAAATATACAAAATAACATACACCATAGTAATGACTTCACAGCATATCCCATTTAAAAGATCAATATTAATAATCAAAGGTCAACAAACTAAAAAATATATATAACAATCTTACAAAATTTTCATGGCAAATTAATATAGATAACATGTAAAACGAATTTTTGAATGATAACAAATGGATTTAAAATAAATAAAGAAGAGAAAAAAAAAATTGAAACCAACAACATATAAAACAACTTAAAAAAATGAATTAATCAACATAATAATATATAAATGAGTTTTAAAATAAATATTATGTAAGAAGAAATTTAAAATAAATAAAGAAAAAACAATGTAAAAATAAAATATATCAATCCAAAGTAAATAATATGTAAAAATTTTAAAAACAAATAATTTACATAAAAGGAACTTTAAAATGAATAAATTATAAATAAAACATTTTAAAAAATATATAAAGAAAATATAAAAATATACACTAATGCAACATAGAATCAATGATATATACAAAATAATTCAACAGGATATTTATTAAAACAATTTAAAACAACTTAAAATAATTTAAAGTAATGAATAATATAAAAATGAAGAATAACTTTTTTTGTTAAATAAATTAAAATAAATAATAAAAACAATTTTACAAAACAACTGAAATTAAAAGGAACAGGACTCAAATGAAATAAAAATGAGATCAACAAGATAATCCATAAATAAATAAAACATTAGAACAGAACTAAGAACTAAAATACAATGCGTACAAACAAATGAGGATTTAAAAAACAAATATTCCAAGTTCACAAAACACAGTGTTTAAACACAAACTAAAATGAAATAGCGCGCAATTTTCTGGGAAAATTTAAAAAATACAAAAGAAATATAAATAGGACTCAATCAGATGACGGCAAAACAGGGAGGGGCCAAATGCGCAATTCACCCAAAACAGCTAAATGTGCGGATCCTCTTCGAGTCGGGTCGATTCGCGCACGGGTAAGCACGAAACGGTGCCATTTTGGCACCTAGGTTCCATAGACTAAACGGCGCCGTTTTATTTGTTATTAAAATTAAATAAAAATTGAATGGCAATCTGTCATTTTCTAAAAAACAAACCCCTCTTCCCTTATTATTTTACTAGGGTTTGAGCCTTCTGCTAAAAGCGTCGATCGAACCACTATGGATAGTGGCCGACGGTCAAACGAGCTACTTAGCCACTGTTAGAAGCGTCCTTTTGAGGGCTGAAATCCATCAAACAAGCAAGCTCGAACACAAAGGGACCTTATCCCCCTTTTCGAGTCTGAATCCCACGACTGAGGAAACCTCTGACGGCATAGCTCCGAGGTGAGTCCCTTCTTTTCTCTTTAATTCTGTGTAAAAGAAATGTAAAACAAGGAAATAGAAAGGAAAAAAAATAGACTTTAAAAAATCAGAGAAAACCCGAAATGTAAATCACCTTTCTCAAACTCTCTGATTTCAATTTTTCTTTTTATTTTTGCTATTGTATTCGTAAAAAAAAGGATCCCCATACAATTGTTTTCGGCCTTCTTTTATAGCAGAGAGAAAGAAAAATAAAAAATAGAAAAAATACAAAATTATTATTTTCTTTGAGCTGTTGGTTTGTTTTTGCTATTGTTCTGTTATTCTTATTGTTGTTGCACTGTTATTGCTTGCTTTCTGTTGTTGTGGTCTGTTAATCTGTTGCAGGAAGAGGGAGGCCAACTGGATGGTGGCGCGCATGGAAGGAGAAGGCTGCGGCGCCCGAAAGCTTCAGAAACCCTAGGGTTTCTGTAACACTTTGGTTCTTGGGCCTCTCGGGCCTGTTTTGGTTGGGCTAATGTAGTTAGGCCCTGTTTTGTGTTTTAATTAGTTTAGGCTATTTGCTTAGGTTTATTTTAGGCTTAGGTATAATTTGGGCTTGGTTTGGGTTATTCTTTTGGGTATTTGGGTCTTATTTGTAAAATGGATTTTGAGATTTGGGCTTTAGTTTGTACTTGTGCTAAAAAACTATAAATGGACTAGACTGAAATTTTATTTTTGGTTTTATACTGATTTTGTTTTATTTATTTTGGATAATTTATGGGCTTCGAGCGAAATGGGCTTATTACAGCTGCCCCTCTTTGGTCATTGTCGTGTAACTAGAATAGAGCAAAGACTTTAAAAAGGTCAATTTTGTCCGATCTGCCGAATCTTAACCTCTTTGATGCTCATCCTCTTCAAGTAGTCTCATTCCATCCCACTACATCCTCAGGGGTATATAAATTAGTGATTCTATTCACTCCAACAAAATTTCAGGGAGAAAAGATTTGTAGTTTTGATCTGCTCCACTAGAATTTCAAGGAGATGAGAATTGTGGCTTTAAACCGCTCTAATGTAGTTTCACGGAGAAGAGATTTGTAATTTCGATCTACTCCAATGCAACTTCAAGGAGATGAGAATTCGTAATTTCATCCTGCTCTACTGCAACTTGAGCGAGATAAGGTTTGTGTTTATCCTGCTCTACTGCAACTTTAGGGAGATAAGGATTGGTAATGTCAACTTGCTCCACTGCAACTTCAGGGAGATAAGGTTTGTTTATTTTCCTGCTCCTTTACTACCTTAGGAAGATAAGGCTGGTGACTAAAATATGCTCCCCTACTACCTCAGAAAGATAAGATTCACTGTCTTCAATCTGTTCCACTGCTATCTTAGGGAAACAATATCTACAATCTTTATTCTGCTCCATTGCTACCTCAGGAAGATAAGACTACAATCTTCAACCTGCTCCCTTGCTACCTCAGGAAGAAAAGGCTAGTGGCTAAAATCTACTCCCCTACTACCTCGGGAAGATAAGATTCACCATCTTCGATCTGCTCCACTGGTAACCAAGGGAGACAAGATCTGTAAATTCACCGATGTTACTACACCATCCTCTTAGGGACTTGTCCTGTAGAATCAGTTTTATGTGCTTGTGATTATGCAAAATGACTAGGATGCTATGATCGGAATGAATCAAACGCTCCTAACTAAGAATGATATATGAATGTAAAAATGTCATGAGGATGATCCCTCTTTAATATTGAGGGTTGTCACTGCTCATTGTTCATTAGAGTTTTATTGCTAATGTATTATGCTGTCATCTCGCTCAGCTGGTATCTTTGCCAGAGAACTTGAAGAAACAATCATATTTTGCTCAAATGATTTGCCCCACTATAATTTCTAGGCCCATTCCACTGTACCTCTGAAACCTAACCATCTTCGAACCACCTCATTGTGACTCAAGGGTATAGGATCTGAATATTTTCCAATCCATTCCCAATGCAATTCAAGGGTATAAGATCTATATCAACTTCAATCCATCTCGCTGCAACTTAAGAGGATAAAATTTGGTTTCTTCCCTCCATCCTGCTGCAACTCAGAGGTATAGGATTTATATCATCTTTAATCCAACTCGCTGCAAATCAAGAGTATAGGATCTGTATCTTCTTCAATCCATCCTGCTGTAACTCAGAGGTATAGGATTTGTAACTTGTTCAATCAACTGATCATTCCCTAGGTGACCCGACCAGATGTTTATGTATGATACTTGCAAAATATCATTTTTTCTCTTGAGAATGATCCTCTTTTAATACTGGGTTGACATTGCTCATTATCATCGAGATTGTATCCCCAACGCGATATCTTGTTTCTGTTCAACCAATATCTTTGACAAAAAATCTGAAGAGATAAACTCAATTTGGGCTCAAATATTTCCAACCCTTGCACTTGGTGAGTTCTTAAACAATAGTCCTGTTTCAGGTTCCTGTACCATTTAGAAGCTTCTAGAGTAATATGTGAAACTCCTTTTATGAAAGTATTATTAGTCCACTAATCGTTATTTCAATGTGAAATGCTTAAAAAAGATCATACCAATGGACAAGAAGAAAATTGATTGGGAGCATAGCTTAGAGCAAATAAGTTAATCAAATATAGAAAATGCCATTAAAAAGAAAGTTTATTGGGGGCGTATTTTACAAAGAATAAGATAACCAATTCAAAATGGGTAAGGTGGAAACTAGGTGCCCTAGATATCGCAGCCTGAGCTTCTGTGTACAAACTTCTTGAGGACCATTTTGAGCTCAATATGTGTTTAGGGGATCCGGAGTACTTTGTCGATGCCCCAAGACGTAGCATACCCCATCATTGTTAATTCAAGCATAGCAAGACTACCGTATGCCCCACTTTTGATCAAAATTTGAGCCACCCTTTTTGGGTTTTCAACTCAAATCCCGTTTGGTCTCAATGCGCCCTTTGCGGGTTTTCACCTTGGCCTCTCCTTTTTCTTTCTTCTTTTTTTATATTTTTTTATTTATATATTTTTTTATTTTTTATTTCTTTTTTATTTTTTATTTTTTGAAGGTCTCAATGCGTCCTTTGCGGGTTTTTACCTTGGCCTCTCCCATTTTAGGTGAAATACTTCTTGATTGAATTTAAATTCATCGGATTGGGCATATCCTTGCCGTCCATCTTGGTCAATGTTAATGCTCTTCCAGAACAGGCCTTCTTCATTATATAAGGTCCTTCCCAATTTGGCATCCATTTTCTTCTGAAGTCCTTTTGTATATAAAGGATATTTTTCAATATTAGGTCCCCCTTTGGAATTCTCTAGGATGAACCTCTTTGTCGTAAACCCGCATCATCTGACCATAACGGATAGCTATTAAATTTTCTCCTCAAATTCGATTGATCATATTAGGATTGGATCCATTCTACCTCATCCAACTTCAATTCTGGTAAAACTCGGAAAAAAGGAATCTCGACTTCAATGGGCAAAACCAATGAGGAATGTGTTGCCCTGGCGAAGGTCCTGGCCAATGTTTGATAAGTATAGAGGGTAAACAATAACTTCTTTATGCCAATGTTTACAAGTCTTGGTCATATTTTATGAGTTTTTTTGTTGTCTCTATTGTTTCTCCTTTTTACTTTTTTTAGCTGCCTTTGCTACACTGATATGGCGTCTGATCTTTGAACAGACTGTAAACTTTTGACATTGTGCAATTGAGTATTATTAAACATGATCCTTTTTGGCATTCTTTGTCGGCACTCAAATTTTTAGGATTTTTAGGATTTTGGGATTTTTTTTTTTAGATTTTTGGATTTTTTGTTTTGGTGTTGAGAGTGGGATCTGATGACTGTCAACTTTGTAAGATTGGCATAAGAAGCAACTGTCACCCTCTCAGTAGAGTAATTGATGACTACGAAGATGAATTGATATCGGCTAGGAGCTTTTGATGTGATCGGCCCCATAATATGCCCCACATATAGAAAATCTGTGAAGAAATAGAGGAGGCACATAAGCCTTGTCTTCCTCAATTTTGCATTTATGGCATAATTGATGCAATCTCCCCTTCCAAGTGAACTAGCAGTACCCGAACCTCATGATTGGCTTGGCTATTGTAGAACCATTAACATACGTTCTTTTAGACACTCTTATGGACCTCTTCTAAGACTTTTCCAGGCACATCTTGATATGATTGTGCAAAAACATCTTTGAATTCTTGGAAATAACCCAATGATGTCTTGTCTTATTTCTGCGGTGAACTAGACTTCGATCTTCACCCATTTCCTAGGCTTGTAATGTTTACTGACCCTTTGTAAGGTAGGATCTATTTTTCATCTTGTTCTACTATCCTTAACAAATCAGAAGATAGGATAAAATCTCTATCACTTTCAAAGTCCTGGGATCCCTCTAACCACATATCTTACTCAAAAGTAGACTCTGGGTCATTAGCAGCGTCACTCATGTCGTTGATATCTGGAGACTTATTGTAGGTACGAAGGTAGATTCCAAAGAATAAATGAATCCAAGGATAATTATTTGTATGCTATGATCATGAATAAAGAATGAAAGAATATTTGAAAGAAAGTCCAAAGAATAAAAGAATCTATAAATAGAAAGAATTAAAGAATATTTGCTCAAAAAGATGCTTTTTATTGAAATAAAAATTCTGGACACAAATCTATTTCACAAAAGGACTTTTATTGCCTCTAGGCTTAAAGCAATAAGCGTGTTCTGAACATTACTTTGAGTAAGCTCTAAAAAAATACAAGGATCCCTTCCACAGTCCCATTGTTCAAAATCCCAAGTATATAATGGTTTAGAAACTTTTATTCCCCGGTTCCCTCTTCGAATACGTCATTAAGGCTCAAATTCCCCGTTCCAGGCTTCTGACTTCTTCAAAGAATTGCAACTCTCTTGCCCCCTCCTTCGATTATCGCGCTTACGACTTCGTCAGAATGATTAGGTTCTAAAAAATCATCGAACTTCACAATTCCCATTTTAATGAACCTTTCAACCAACTTTTTAAACGTCGTGTAGTTTTTAGTTGAGTGACATATTATTCCCGCATGGTACTCGCATTGAGCATTTGAATCATACCACTTGGGGTATGGGGGTTTCATTGGTTCCATGTAATGAAGAGCCACCATATACGCATCAAATAGGCTTTGATACAACTCCCTATACGTAATTGGAATTGGCGAGAACTAGGGCTTTTCTGAGTTCAATTTTGGATTGGGTTCTTCTCTTAGCAGGACCGAATAACTGGTAACCACCTTCTTTGGCTGGCATACTACAATCAGCTTTGAATGGCCCTTGTTATACCCACTCGTATTATTCACTTCATTTTCCTTCCTCTTTAGGGCCTTTAAAGCTCACTCTCCCCTTTTCTTTATTCCTGCTATGTCAAAAGCAGTGGGATTGGTTTGATCTTCTTCTGGGTTAAAACCAAAACCCATCAGGAAGTTCAACAGCACCGAGGTATCAGTCTGACATTGGGGTCTAATAATGATAGGTATCCCTTGTAGATGTTCTTTTGTTTGGGTCGGGACGCTTATTGGGGTAGCACCTAAAGGATAAATGAGGTCTTTATTATCATCCTCACTATTGACCACTGAACCTTTCCTTTTTTCAAGCCTTGCAGCTAGTAACTGGGTTAACCGGCTCATCACATTCATTTGATCTTGCATATCCTGTTAAATTTTGACTAATTGGTCCTGCATCTGTATTTACCTTTGCTCTAATCTCTCCAACCTTTGTTCCATGTTTTCCATATTAACTAAAATAATTTTACCTAATTAGGGTCCTTTTGTGAAAATCTAATGCAAATGATGCAATGCAAATACATGAATTGCAAATGCATGAAATGAATGCAAGAAAGAGAGGTGTTGATTTTGAATTCAATTCCATTAGAACAACTTTTCTAGAAAGCAAATTTCTTTACATAAAATAGATTACATATGCGGCCCTGCTCTCATTCTAGGCGAATACATCAATCTCTTCGTATCTAGATGTTAAGGTCCAATCTCGCGAACTTTCCAATAGATGCCCCTACTAGCTCTTTTTCGCTTGATCTGGGCCGTGACCCATTGCTCACTTATCCTCGTGATGCTCGTTAGCTTCTTTAAGGAAGTTGAGACGTTGATAACTCTTTGTCGGCTTGAGGGCAATGAAGTAAAGTCGTGCATTCCTCCACGGGCTACCGGCCTTCTCGCATTGTGTTTACTCGGACCATATTCGGACGGTCGTATTATAATCCACTTTATCAAGAAATCCATTGTCACATGACAAGCTCTTCTATTTAGCAATCGAATATGAACCAACACCTTCTATGATGATGCAATGTAATGCAGTCATAAACAAAAAGAAAACACATTAGCACAGGAGAAATAAATAACAAAATAGAGCACTTAAAAGGGTAATCACTAGGGTTCAACATAGTTCTACCTAGGGTGGGCCCTTAGAGTTTACTATATGCGGCTCAGTTCTAAAGAAAAGGTTTCTAAACCAGCAGATTCCTCAATCCTCACCCATTATAGGCTCATATGGATCAAGTTCAATTTAGGGAAATACATTTCCCTATGACTATGCGAAGATGAAAATCTCACGAAGACATAGGTACAGATGTATCCCGGAAACAATCTACTAGCCCATGGGGAGGTGAAAACCTTACGAAGGCATAGTTTCTCACTTCCACTTAAGAGGGGTAAAATTGACCGATCATGCAATGCAATGTGAAGAAAGATACCAACACTCAAACCAACACAACAAATATAAACCATAATGATGAGGATCGTGACAAAGATGGGTGAAATGCAATGAAAGGACCTCTATAAAAATGCAATATGATCAAAACCAAAGCAAACGTGTTAGCACAGAAGATATAAAATAGAGCACCTATCCGGGTGACCACTAGGGTTTGGCGTGGCTCTACCTAGAGTGGGCTCCTAGGCTTTTCTACATGTGGTTTGGTTCTAAAGTTGAGGTACCCAAACTAGCAGATTCCTCGATCCTTACCCATTATAGGCTCATATAAATCGAGTTCAGTTCAGGGGAATATATTTCCCTATGGCTGCACAAAGATGAAAATCTCACGAAGACATAGGTACGGATGTATCCCGAAAGTGATCCACTATCTTGCATGGAGGTGAAAACCTCACGAAAGAATAGCTTCTCACTCCCACTTAAATGGTGTGACCACTCGGTCATGCAATGCAATGCTAAAGTACTCTACGAGACTCAAGCCACAACAATAACACAAACCAATGCAACAAAGAAATCATAATTTTTCAAATCGATTTTCCAATTTTCAACAAAAGGACAAAAATTAACCAATTTATGGCTTGACTCTCAAAATGTTCCCAGTAGAGTCACCAAGTTGTCGCAACCATATTTAATTTTTGAAAAATGGGGATCGACTTTAAAAATACGGAGCTGCCACCAATCCTTTTGTTTAGGTGTGGTCGGATCACCTTATAAAATATTTTTTTTATTAAAACATTGACTTTGGTCTACGAATTTCAAGAAAATGGGTTCGGCTGTCGGTTACGTACGAGGAAGGATTAGCACCCTCGTATGCCCAAAATTGGTACCAAATCGATTAAAAGATGTCCTAACGCCGAAAACTTGAAAAGTTTTCAAAATACAATCCCTTTAAGAAATGTTTAAATAACCCGAGTTGTAATTTAAGATTCACTCGTTCCAAAGGAATAAAATACCACATCCAATTCGTTAGGATGCGATATCTTAAACTCTCAAAACCGAGATCGTCTTATGATTTCCAAAACATGCAATTAAAAGGAAATTTGGTTATTTGGTTAAACAAAAAATCAAAACCCAGCACGTTAGGGCACGATTTCCCAAATTTCCAAACACAAAACATTGCATTGTTTTCATAAAATTTCAAATAAGAACAATTATAAAAATTTATTCGAAATGCTTTTATTCGATTTGTTTGGGACAAAAATGAAACATCTAGTAAAAGGCCGAATACATTAGAGTTTGAATCACAAAACTATAACAAGAAATACAAGCATAGAATCGAGCATAAAATAGTATGTGAGCTCAACATGATACAGATGAATAGCAATGATACAAATAATTCAAATATACAAAATAACATACACCATAGTAATGACTTCATAGCATATCCCAGTTAAAAGATCAATATTAACAATCAAAGGTCAACAAACTAAAATATATATATATAACAATCTTCCAAAATTTTCATGGCAAATTAATATAGATAACATGTAAAATGAATTTTTGAATGATAACAAATGGATTTAAAATAAATAAAGAAGAGAAAAAAAAAGTTTGAAACCAACAATATATAAAACAACTTAAAAAATGAATTAATCAACATAATAATATATAAATGAGTTTTAAAATAAATATTATGTAAGAAGAAATTTAAAATAAATGACAGACAAAACAATGTAAAAATAAAATATATCAATCTAAAATAAATAGTATGTAAAAAATTTAAAAACAAATAATTTATATAAAAGGAACTTTAAAATGAATAAATTATAAATAAAACATTTTAAAAAATATATAAAGAAAATATAAAAATATACACTAATGCAACATAGAATCAATGATATATACAAAATAATTCAACAGGATATTTATTAAAACGATTTAAAACAACTTAAAATAATTTAAAGTAATGAAGAATATAAAAATGAAGAATAACTTTTTTGTTAAATAAATTAAAATAAATAATAAAAATAATTTTACAAAACAACTGAAATTAAAAGGAATAGGACTCAAATGAAATAAAAATGAAATCAACAAGATAATCCATAAATAAATAAAACATTAGAATAGAATTAAGGACTAAAATACAATGCATACAAACAGATGAGGATTTAAAAAACAATTATTCCAAGTTCACAAAACACAGTGTTTAAACGCAAACTAAAATGAAATAGCGCGCAAGTTTCTGGGAAAATTTAAAAAATACAAAAGAAATATAAATATGACTCAATCAGATGGTGGCAAAATAAGGAGGGGCCAAATGCGCAATTCACCCAAAGCAGCTAAATGCGTGGATCCTCTCCGAGTTGGGTCGGTTCGCGCGCGGGTAAGCACGAACCGGTGCTGTTTCGGTACCTGGGTTCCATAGACTAAACGGTGCCGTTTTATTTGTTACTAAAATTAAAAAAAATTGAATGGCAATCTGCCATTTTCTAAAAAACAGACCCCTCCTCCCTTATTGTTTTACTAGGGTTTGAGCCATCTGCTAAAAGCGCCGATCGAACCACTTTGGACAGTGGCTGACAGTCGAACGGGCTACTTAGCCATCGTTAAAAGTGTCCTTTTAAGGGCTGAAATCCATCAAACAAGCAAGCTTGAACGCAAAGGGACCTTATCCCCCTTTTCGGGTCCGAATCCCACGACGGAGGAAACCTCCGACAACATAGCTCCGAGGTGAGTCCCTCCTTTCCTCTTTAATTCCGTGTAAAAGAAATGTAAAACAAGGAAAGAGAAAGGAAAAAAAATAGAATTTAAAAAAATCAGAGAAAACCCGAAATGTAAATCACCTTTCTCAAACTCTTTGTTTTCAATTCTTCTTTTTATTTTTGCTATTGTATTTGTAAAAAAAGGATCCCCATACAATTGTTTTCAGCCTTCTTTTATAGCCAAGAGAAAGAAAAATAAAAAAATAGAAAAAATACAAAATTATTATTTTCTATGAGCTGTTGGTTTGTTTTTGCTATTATTCTGTTATTCTTGTTGTTGCTGTGCTGTTATTGCTTGCTTTTTGTTGTTGTGGTCTGTTAATTTATTGCAGGAAGAGGGAGGCCAGCTGGATGGTGGCACGCGTGGAAGGAGAAGGCTGCGGCGCCCGAAAGCTTCAGAAACCCTAGGGTTTCTATAACACTTTGGTTCTTGGGCATCTCGGGCCTGTTTTGGTTGGGCTAATGTAGTCAGGCCCTGTTTTGGTGTTTTAATTAGTTTAGGCTATTTGCTTAGGTTTATTTTAGGCTTGGGTATAATATGGGCATTTGGGTCTTATTTGTAAAATGGATTTTGAGATTTGGGCTTCAGTTTGTATTTGGGCTAAAAAACTGTAAATGGACTAGACTGAAATTTTATTTTTAGTTTTATGCTAATTTTGTTTTATTTATTTTAGATAATTTATGGGCCCCGGGCGAAATGGGCTTATTAAATAAATAAAATAAAATAAAATAAAAAGTAAATAAAATAAAAAAATATGTGAGAAGGTTGAAATTAAATAGATTAAGGATAAATCAAGATTAAAGTGAACTTAAAAATAGAAATTTAAATAAAATAAATAAGAAAATAAAATAGAAAATAGAAAATGCAAAAAATAAAAAATAAAATAAAATAAAGTAAAATAAGGACTAAAATTGAAAGCTAAACAAATTTTGGGGAAGAAATCGGGAATTAAAATAAAATAAAGGACCAAACTATAATGTGCTAAAAACAATAGTGTAATCGGCCCATTTCGCCTGGCCCATTAGAAACCAAAAAATTAAAATCAGAAAAAACAAACAATTAACAGTCCATCAGTCCAATACAAATTCAAAGCCAAAATTTTAAACTCTAGCCCAAAATACAAAGATAGCCCGATTACATAGGCCCAATGGCCTAAAATTTTTCCAGAAACCCAAACTAAAACCTAGCTACTCTCCTTCAAGCGCCGCAAGCCTCCGCCAGTGCACCTTCGGACGACCGCAGTACGCCACGTCACCACCACCGTACATCCACAGGGCCTTGTACCTGCGAAAGACAACAAGAACGCAGTAGCAAGAAAAAATAGAAAAATAGAAAAAGAATTTGTATTTTCTTTTTATTATTGTTCGGCTATAAAAGGGCCAAATATAACATTTGTAAAGGGTACGAAATCTGAATAGAGAATATCAATACAAACAGAAGCATTTTTGCGATCAAGAAAGGTTGCATTTTTTCCGATTTCTGATTTTTGTTTCTGATTGCTTCATTTCTTTTTTATTTTTCCATTTTTGTTTCTTTCCTTACTTTTCTACACATACGAAAATAAGAGAAGTGGGGGAAAGAGATTTACTTGAACGCTCTTTGAATCGGGAGTGAGGAATCCTCTTCGTGCGACGACCGCTAGATCGGTGGTGGTACGGCGGCGATAAAAAGGGTCATAATCGGGCATCGCCGAAACCATAGCAGAGATTACAAAGCTTTTTTTCCTTTTTTTTTCTTTTCATTCGACTAAATGTGATTTTCAAGCAAAAAATTTAGTTTTATAACTAAATAAAACGGCGCTGTTTAGTCACATGCGCCATGCTCGATGACCCGACCCAGACGCGGCCCAAGATCCGCCTGTTTTGGTCCTTGAGGGAAATTTGCGCGTCTAGTCCCTTTAATTTGTACTGATGTTTGATTGGACACTGTTTTACATTTCTTTGGTATTTTTAAATTTTTTCCTGGGATTTGTGTATGGTTGCAACTTGGTCCTCGTTTAAACTCTGCGTTTTGGGATTTGGAACATTTGCGCTGTTGAACCTTGGTAGTTCGTGCGCATGTTACTTCGGTCCTTATTTTAATTTAATAATTTCATTTATATATGTTTTTTCTTCTTTTAAATTTTGTTTTTATTTCAATTGGGGTTTATTTTAATTCATATATTTTTATTTTTTATTCGTTTTTAGAAGTTGATTTAACGGATTTGTTTTTGAAATATTTTATTAATCCTACATAGTTTTAATTTATTAGTTTTATATTATCATATATATATATATATATATATTTATATTTATATTTATATTTATATTTATATTTATATACTGTTTTGTAAATTTTATATTTTAAAATGCTCTATATGTTCATATTTTTATATTCGATTTTTTTTAATCTGTTGTGATGTATTAATCTATCACTTTTGTTTTGTTTTATTATTATTTATTTTAAATCTTTTTATATTGTATATTTCAACTATTTTTTATTTCTTTCTTTTATGTACATTATTAGTATTAAGCTTATGCATTATTTACTTTAAATATATATATATATATATATATATATATTAGTCATTTTTTATATATTATCTATGCTAACTTTTTGTTATTTATTTTTAAAAAAGAAATTGTTTTATGATTATTTATCCTAAAATTTTGCCTTTTATTTGTATTAAATTATTTCACATTTTTAATATATTATTCATTTCAAAAAAATTTAGTAAATTAAATTTTTATATGTTAGTTTAAGTGTTTTTAAAATTAATCGTTTTAAATCATTTTATATATTATTTTATTTCAAACTCGTTTTGCATATTGATTATTTTTTATTATTTTATATTAGTACCATTTGTAGTATTTATTTTAAAATTATTTTGTTATGTATTATTTATTTTCATTTTGCTTATAATGGTTTTTTAATTTTATTTATTCTTTATTTCGTTGTTTTAAACCTTTATTTTTATTCCATTTTTATCATTTTGTTTTATTTTCTCCAATAATTGATTGTGAAATTGTGAGTTTTGTAATTATTGCTGCGTATTGTGATTCAAATTTGTATTTGTTGGTTACTTGTGATTCATTAGTGTAGTATTTTGTTTGTAAATTGTTACTTCTTGTATATTGTTTCTCCATCGCATTTCATCCCCTTAAAAGGTTATATTTTAATATCAATTAAGTTTTGAAATCGTATTCATTCGCAAGTTTTTAAAATAAAGCAATCCTCGTGTTTGGAAGCTTCGGGAAAATCAAGCTCTAACTCACTGGGTTCTGATTTTTCTCGTTAAATACCAACAACCGAGTATCCTTTTCTTTTTAATTAAAACACATGAAAAGTTTTAAATAGAAACTTATTCTCGAGGGTTCGAGATGTTGCATCCTAACTCACTGGATGTGACGTTTATCATCTCGAGATAAGAATTTCAAAAAATAAAGGCAATATTCTATGTTTGGAATTTTGAGAAATTGTGCCCTAACTTACTGGGTTCCAATTTTTCATCTGGCCCAAACAATCGAATATCCTTTTTGAATTTAAGTGCACGAGATTAAAAATTTTAAAAGACAAGCTCAATTTCGAGAATATGAAATATCGTATCCTAACTCACTGGGTATGACATTTATTTCTTTGAAATAAGAGGGTCTTAGCATATATTTTGATTTGTTCAAGTTTTTAAGTAAACGGATCATAATCTAGAATCTTTTCAAATTTTCGACATTAAGACATTAAGTAATCAATTAGGTACCAATTTTGGGCGTTACGAGGGTGCTAACCCATCCTCGTACATAACCGACTCCCGAACTCGTTTTCTCTAGTTTCATAGACCAAAATTTGTTTTGATAAATCAAAGTTTCACGGTGTTCTGATCACACCTTGAAAAAGGTCGGTGGCGACTCCGTTTTTTATTTTTAAATCGATCCCCTATTTTTCAAAATATGAAAAAATGGTTTCAACAGCTTGGCGACTCCACTGGGGACTGGTTGAGAGTCAGGCCACAAATTGATTAATTTTTGTCCTTTTGTCGAAAGTTAAAAATCTGATTTGAAAAATTACGATCCTTTTATTGCATGTGTTTGTGTCATTGTTCTGGTTTGAGTTTCATAGAATACTCTTGCATCATATTGCATAAAGGCCTTTCGGTTTTTTATCCCTTTTAAGTGGGAGTGAGAAGCTACTCCTTCGTGAGGTTTTCATCTCCATGCAGGATAGTGGGTCCCTTTTGGGATACATCCGTACCTATGTCTTCGTGAGGTTTTCACCTCCGTGCATCCATAGGGAAATGTATTCCCCTGAACTGAACTCAATCCATATGAATCTATAATGGGTGAGGATCGAGGAATCTACTGGTTCAAGTACCCTTTCCTTAGAACCGAGCCTCATATAGTGAACCCTAAGAGCCTACCCTAGGTAGAATAGTACCCAAACCCTAGTGGTTACCCTTTTAGGTATTCTTTTATTTATTTCTCCTGTGCTAACGTGTTTTCCTTTGTTTTGATTGCATTGCATTGCATCATTATAAAAAAGGAGGTGTTGATTAATATTCGATTGCTAAATAGAGGAGCTTGTCATAGGAAAATGAATTTCTTGATAAAGTGGATTATAATACAGTCGTCCGGATATGGTCCAAGTAAACACAACGGAAGAAGGTTGATAGTCCATGGAGGAATGCAAAACCTTGCCTGAAGGATTCAAATTGAAAAAGACTATGCAAGAGCTGTCATGTCTCGACTTTCTTAAAGGAACTAATGAGTATCGTGGGGATAAGTGAGCAATAGGTCACAACCCGGATCAAGTAAAAGGAAATAATAGAGATATCTTTTGGAAAATTAGCGAGATTCGACCATAACATCTGGATATGAAGAAAGGATCGGTGTCTTCACTTGATTCTAAGGGTAATGCCACGTGTGTAATCTGTTTTATGTAAAGATATTTGTTTTCTATAGAAGTTCTTCTAATGGAATTGAATTCAGAATCAACACCTCTCTTTCTTCTTGCATTCATTTCATGCATTTGCATTATATCATTTGTATTACATCATTTGCACTAGATATTCCCAAAAGGATCCTAATTAGGTAAAATTATTTCACTTAACTTGGAAAACATGGAACAAAGGTTGGAGAGATTAGAGCAAAGGAAAATACAGATGCAGGAGTAATTGGCCAAAATTCAACAGGATATGCGAAATCAAATGAATGCAATGAGCCAGTTAATCCAGTTACTAGCCGGAGGATTTGAAAAAAGAAAGAGTTTGTTGGTCAATAATCGGAATGATAATGAAGACTCCATTTATTCCCCAGGTTTTACCTTAATAGGTGTCTCAACCCAACCAAATGTGCATTCGCAAGGGGTACCTATTATTATCGGGCCTCAATATCAAACTGATACCTCGACATTGTTGAACCTCCCGATGGGTTCAGGTTTTAACCCGAAAGGTGATCAATCAACCCTGTTGTTCTTGGCCTAGAAGAAACTAAGAAAAAGGGAAAGTGGACTTTAAAGGCCCTGAAGAAGAAGGAAAAGGAAGTGAATAATACGGGTAGGTATGACAAGGGCCATTCGAAGCCGATTATAGTAAGCCAGCCAAAGATGGCAGCTACCAGTTATCAGGTTCGCCCAAGGCAAGAACCTAAACCAAAATTAAACTCAGAAAGACCCCAGTTCACACCTATTCCAATGATTTATGAGGAGTTGTATCAAAGCCTATTTGATGCACATGCTGTATCTCCTCATTACCTGAAACCAATGTAATCACCATACCCCAAATGGTACGACTCAAATGCTCAATGTGAGTACCACACAGGGATTACAGGACATTCAATAGGAAATTGCCTTGCTTTCAAGAAGCTGGTTGAAAGATTCATCAAAATAGGAGTTGTAAAATTCGATGATCCCTCTGGTGCAGAAAATCATTACCCAACCATTTTGTTAAAAGGATAAATATTGATAGTACCATGATGAATAGGGACATGAGATCTAAGAGTACATCAAGTTCAGGGCTCTAGTGCAAGACCTGATACTAGGGAATTTGAACATTAAGGATGTATCTAAAGAGGGAACTGAGGACTCAAAGTTTCCAAGCCCTTGCATGTTTGGGAGTGTTTTGAACAATAGGACTGTGGAAGAGATACTTGTATTTTTTAGAGCTTACTCAGAGTAATGTTCAGAACACGCTTATTACTTTAAGCCTAGAAGCAATAAGAGTTCTTTTGTGAAATAGGCTTGTGTCTAGAATTTTTATTTTAATGAAATGCATCATTTTGAGAAAATATTCTTTTATTCTTTCTATTTATAGATTCCTTTATTCTTTGGACTTTTATTCAAATATTCTTTCATTCTTTATTTATGATCATACCATACAAATAATCATCCTTGGAATTATTTATTCTCTGGAATTTGCCTTCATACCCACAATGGGTCTCCAGATATCAATGACATGAGTGACGCTGTTACTGACTCCCTTTTAAATGATATATGTGTCTAGAGGAATCTCAGGACTTCGAAGATGACAGAGATTGTACCTATCTTCCGATTTGTTAAGAATGGTAGAATGAGATGAGAGATAGATCCTACCTTACAAAGGATTAGTGGACATTGCGAGCTTGGGAAAGAGATGAAGATCGAAACCTAGCTCACCGTAAAAATAAGGCAAGACTATTGAGTTATTTCCAAGAATTCAAGGATATTTTCGCACAATCATATTAAGGCGCACCTAGGAATATCTTGAAAGAGGTCCATAAGGGTGTCTAAAGAACACATGCCAATGGTTCTACAATAGCCAAGCTAATCATGAGGTTCAGATATTGTTGGTCCACCATGGAAGGGGATTGCATCAGTCGTAAATGTCAAATTGAGGAAGACATGACTTATATGTCTCCTTTGTTTCTTCACAGACTCTCTATGTGGGGCATGAATGTTATAGGGCCAATATTGTCGACATCAATTCATCTTCATAGTTGTTGATTACTTTACTAAGGGGGTAAGGTCGCTTCATATGCCAAAGTTACGAAGTAAATAGTCATCAAATTCAAATTCGAATCCAGATCCAAATCCAAATTCAAATCCAGATCCAGATTCAAATCCAAATTCGAATTCAAATCCAAATTCAAATTCAAAATTCAAAATTCAAATTCGAATCTAAAATTCAAATTCAAGTTTAAATCCAAATTCAAGTTCAAATTCAAATTCAAATGAAAAAGGGAAAAGAAAGTGGCAATAAAGAATGCCAAAAAAGAACATGTCTAACACAATTGCACAATGTCAAAAGTTTACAGTCTGTTCAAAGATCAGACACCATATCAGTGCAACAAAGGCAACCAAAAAAAACCATCCAAAAAGATTTTGAAAGATGACTGAGACTTGTAAGGGTTGGCATAGAGAAGTTACCATTTACCCTCTATACTTATCAAATATTGGCCAAGACCTTCGCCGGGGCAACACATTTCTCATTGGTCTTACCCATTGAAGTTGAGATTATTTCTTCTGAGTTTAATAGAGCTGAAGCTGGATGAAGCAGAATGGATCCAATTCAAATGTGATCAATCAAATTTGAGGAGAAAAGTTAATAGCAAGCCATTACGGTCAAATGATGCAGGTTTACAAAAAAAGGTTCGCCCAAGAGAATTTCATGATGGGGTCCTAATATTGAAGAAGATCCTTCATATACAAAAGGGACTTCAGAGGAAAAAGGACGCCAAATTGAGAAAGATATGATGTAGTGAAGAAGGCCTGTTTTGGAAACCTTGTCCAATATGGATGACAAGGACATACTGAAGCAAGTGAATTTAGATTTCACCTAAAAAGGAGAGGTCAAGGTGAAAACCCTCAAAGGGCGCCTTGAGATAAATAAAAAATCAAAAGAATCAAAAAGAAATAAAAAATCAAAAAATTAAAATATAGAAGAAGAAAGACAAATGAAAGGCCAAGGTGAAAACTCGCAAAGGGCGCTTTGAGACCAAAGGGGATTTGAGTTGAAAACCTGAAAAAGGGAGGCTCAAATTTTGATCAAAGTAGGGCATATGGTAGTCTTGTGATCGTGATTTGATGAAGTAATAAAATTGATCGTACCTGAAACTAACTATTATCATGATAAAAAGGCAAGTGCACCTATCGAGTAGTAGTATAGTTAGTGGCAAGACCGGAATATCGAATCCAAGGAACTATGAGTACTAGTAATGACTTTCTTCCTATTATCTAGCCTAAAAATAAAGAGGGATTTGGTTGTAAACTAACTAATCTAAACTAAACTAAAAAGGTGACAAAGAGTAAATTTGGGAAAATTGCTTTTAGGGAAAACTAAATGATTAAGACAATACCTAAGGAAGAATCCACCTAGACTTCACTTGTTATCTAACTCTAAACCAGATGATTTCTTCATTTGAATTTATCCGTAGAGATCCCTAAATTATGTTAATACCTCCGTCGAGGATAAGAACAACTAATCCTAGGTTGATTAATTGAAATCTCTTTCTAATTAAAACCCCTAGTCTTGCATTAACTCGATCTATGGATCTCCATATTAGATTTAACTCTAATCCAGTAGATTTTTGTCGTCCTATGTCTAGGATTGCAATCAACTCTGCTTAATTGTGTTGGATCTACTCCTATGCAGGGACTTTTGCTCCTCTACATAAGCACATTCAACTTAAATCAATATCCCAGAAATATCAATTTAAGAGTTAAAAACACAATTAAGAACAAATCAAATATTTATCACACAGCCCAGATAATAATAATAAGATCCGTCTTAGGTTTCATCCCCCTCAGGTATTTGGGGGTTTAGTTCATAATTATAAAAAGAAACATCTCAGAATAAAGAAAATAACAAAACATAAGAAAACCCAAAACTCCTAAAAGGATTGAAGGGAGATCCTCTGTCTTGATGTGGATCCTGGCTTCTGAGATGGATCAATCAGCTTTTCTTTGAGCAATTCCCTGCCTTTAACTACCCATCTTGGCGGGAATAATGTACTCAGTACTTTCCAGTACTGTTCACTTTTTTATGATGGCCTCTTAAGGTCCCTAAGTAGCCTTTTCCGAGTAAAATTAAACTTCCTCACGAAAGGGACACGCTCGTGTGACACTCCCGTGTGAGTCGAATCCAGGCCGTGTTTGAGCCTATTAAAGTGGCACAGCCGTGTGACATGCCCGTGTGGCGAATCTCTAGGCCGTATTGATTTCATACTTTGGCTTATTTTCTCCGTTTTTGGCCTGTTTCTCGTTCTTTTTACTTCCCTATGCTCACCTGAGTATAAAACATGAAATTAAGGGTTTAGGAGCATCAAATTACACAAATCAATGAATAATTCATCCAAAAATAGGCTAAGCATGGGGTAAAAATATGTATAAATTATGGTTTATCATCTTGCTATGCCTGAATTGACAATAAAGAAGTATGCTACGTCTTGGGGCATCGACAAAGTACTCCAGATCCCCTAAATACATATTGAGCTTAAAATGGTCCTCAAGAAGTTTGAACAGAGAAGCTCAGGCTGCGATATCTGGGGCACCTAGTTTTCATTTTACCCATTCTAAATTTGCTAGCTTTGATTATTTTATTTGTCTTAAAATACACTCCTAATAAACTTTCTTCATAATTGCATTTGCTATCTTTGATTAACTTGTTTGTTTCGGGCTATGTTCCCAATCAATTTCCTTCTTATCCATTGGTATGATTTTTCAAGCATTTTGCATTGAAATAACGATTAGTGGACTAATAATACTTTCATAAAAGGAGTTTCACATATTACTAGAAGCTTCTAAATAATTCAAGAACCTGAAACAGGACTAATGTTTAAGAACTCACCAAGTGTAAGAGTTGGAAATATTTGAACCCGAATTGAGTTTATCTTTTCGTATTTTCTACCAAAGATATTGGTTGAACAAGAACAAAATATCGCATCAGGGATACAAATCTTGATGAAAATGAGCAATGTCAAGCCAAGCATAAAAGGGGATTCATTCTTGAGGAAAATGATATTCTGTATTCATGCAAACATCAGGCATATACACTGAGAATAGTGTAGCAGATCAAATTGAAAAAAATACAAGTCCTATACCCCTGAATTGCAGTGAGATAGAAGAAAATACAACTCCTATATCCCTGAATTGCAGTGGGATGGATTGAAGAAAATACAAGTCCTATTACCCTTGAGTTGTAGTGGTGTGGATTAAAGATGATACAAGTCCTATATCTTTGAGTTGCAGTAGGATGGATGAAAGAAACTAAATTTTATTCCCCTGAAGTAAAGTGGGGCAAATCAATTGAGCTAAATACGACGGTTTCTTCGAGATTTCGGTCAAACTACCAGCCAAGCAAGAAGGCAATGTAATGCATCATTGATAAAGCCTTGACGAGCAATGAGGAGTGACACCTTGAATATTAAAAAGGATCATTCTCATGACATTTTGCATAAATCATTCATAACACATTCAGTTATGAGCATTTGATTTATTCTGATCATAGCATCCTTATCATTTTGCATAAGCATAAGCACATAAAACTGATTTTATAGGACAAGTCCCCCAGAGGACGATGTAACAACATCGGTGAATTCACAGATCTTGTCTTCCTAAGTTTGCAGCGAAGCGGATCGAAAATACCAGTCTTGACTCCCAGAGTTTGTAGTGGGGTGGACTAAAGACAATAGATTTTGTCTTCCTGAGTTTCCAGAGATGCGGATTGAAGACACCAGTTTTGTCTCCCTAAGCAGTAGTGGAGCAGATCGAAGACGGTGAATCCTTACTTCTTTTAAGTTTCAGCAGAGAACATTGAGGTTACAAATCTCTTCTCTCTGAATTCTTATGTCCTTGAAGTTTCAGTGGAGTAGGTTGAGGTTACAAATCCCTCCTCCCTGAGATTACATTGAGGATCAACCCATTTTCCATGAAGTTTCAGTAGAAAAGATTGAGGTTACAAATTTCTTCTCTTTGAATTCTTATCTCCTCAAAGTTCTAGTGGGGTAGGTTGAGGTTACAAATCCCTCCTCCCTGAGATTACATTGAGGATCAACCCTTATTTCCGTGAAGTTTCAGTAGAGAAGATTGAGCTTACAAATCTCTTCTCTCTGAATTCTTATCACATTGAAGTTCCAGTGGAAAAGATTGAGGTTACAAATCTCTTCTCCCTGAGTTCTTACCTCCTCGAAGTTCCAGTGGAGTAGGTTGAGGTTACAAATCCCTTCTCCCTAAGTTTACGTTAGGGATCAATCAATATTTCTTTGAAGTTTCAGCAGAGAAGATTGAGGTTACAAATCCCTTCTCCTTGAGTTTATATTAAGGATCAATCCTTATTTCTTTGAAGTTCTAGTAGAGAAGATTGAGGTTACAAATCTCTTCTCCTTGAGTTCTTATCTCCTCAAAGTTTCAATGGAGTAGGCTGAGGTTACAAATCCCTTCTCCTTGAAATTATATTGAGGATCAATTCTTATATCCTTGAAGTTCCGGCAGAGTAGATCGAAGGTACAAATCTCTTCTCCCTGAAATCTCATTGAAGCAAAGCAGCAATTCCTATGCCCTTGAAGATACGGTGGATTTGAATAAAGCTACTTGAAGAAAAGAGACGCCAAGAAGTCAAGACTCAGCAAGACCGGGCAAAATTGGCCTTTTTAAAGTCTTTGCTCTATTCTCATTACAAGACAATGAGCAAAGAAGGGCAGCTGTAATCTGCCCATTTCGCCCAGCCCATTAGAAACCAAAAAATTAAAATAAAAAAAAATAAACAATTAACAGTCCATCAGTCCAATACAAATTCAAAGCCAAAATTTTAAACTCTAGCCCAAAATATAAAGATATCCCGATTACACAGGCCCAATGGCCTAAAATTTTTCCAAAAACCCAAACTAAACCCTAGCTACTCCCATTTAGGTGCCGCAAGCCTCCACCAACGCACCTCCGAACGACCGCCGTACGCCACATCCCCACTACTGTACATCCATGTGGCCTTGCACCTGCGAAAGATAACAAGAACACAATAGCAAGAAAAAACAGAAAAATAGAAAAAGAATTTGTATTTTCTTTTTATTATTGTCCGGCTATAAAAGGGCCAAATATAACATTTGTAAAGGGTACGAAATCTGAATAGAGAATATCAATACAAACAGAAGCATTTTTGCGATCAAGAAATGTTGCATTTTTTCCGATTTCTGACTTTTGTTTCCGATTGCTTCATTTCTTTTTTATTTTTCCATTTTTATTTCTTTCCTTACATTTCTACACATACGAAAATAAGAGAAGTGAGGGAAAGAGATTTACCTGAACGCTCTTTGAATCGGGAGTGAGGGCTCCTCCTCGCGTGACTGCCACTAGATTGGTGGTGGTACTGCGGCGATAAAAAAGGTCATAATCAGGCATCGCTGAAACCCTAGCAGAGATTACAAAGCTTTTTTTTTCTTTTCATTCGACTAAATGTGATTTTCAAGAAAAAAATTTAGTTTTATAACTAAATAAAATGGGGCCGTTTAGTCACATGCGCCATGCCCAATTACCCAACCCAGACGCGGCCCAAGATCCGCGCGTTTTGGTCCTTGAGGGAAATTTGCGCATCTAGTCCCTTTAATTTGTACTGATGTTTGATTGGACACTGTTTTACATTTCTTTGGTATTTTTAAATTTTTTCCTAGGATTTGTGTATGGTTGGAACTTGGTCCTCGTTTAAACACTGCTTTTTGGGATTTGGAACATTTGCGTTGTTGAACCTTGGTAGTTCGTGCACATGTTACTTCGGTCCTTATTTTAATTTAATAATTTCATTTATTTATGTTTTTTCTTCTTTTAATTTTTTTTATTTCAATTGGGGTTTATTTTAATTCATATATTTTTATTTTTTATTTGTTTTTAGAAGTTGATTTAACGGATTTGTTTTTGAAATATTTTATTAATCCCACATAGTTTTAATTTATTAGTTTTATATTATCATATATATATATATATATATATATATATTTATTTATATATATATATTGTTTTATAAATTTTATATTTTAAAATGCTCTATATGTTCATATTTTTATATTCGATTTTTTTTTTAATCTGTTGTGATGTATCAATCTATCACTTTTGTTTTGTTTTATTATTATTTATTTTAAATCTTTATATATTGTATATTTCAACTATTTTTTATTTCTTTCTTTTATGTACATTATTAGTATTAAGCTTATGCATTATTTACTTTAAATATATATATATATATATATATATATTAGTCATTTTTTATATATTATCTATGCTAACTTTTTGTTATTTATTTTTAAAAAAGAAATTGTTTTATGATTATTTATCCTAAAATTTTGCCTTTTATTTGTATTAAATTAGTTCACATTTTTAATATATTATTCATTTCAAAAAAATTTAGTAAATTAAATTTTTATATGTTAGTTTAAGTGTTTTTAAAATTAATCGTTTTAAATCATTTTATATATTATTTTATTTCAAATTCGTTTTGCATATTGATTATTTTTTATTATTTTATATTAGTACCATTTGTAGTATTTATTTTAAAATTATTTTGTTATGTATTATATTTTCATTTTGCTTATAATGGTTGTTTTTTTTTTTTAATTTTATTTATTCTTTATTTCGTTGTTTTGAACCTTTATTTTTATTCCATTTTTATCGTTTTGTTTTATTTTCTCCAATAATTGATTGTGAAATCTTGAGTTTTGTAATTGTTGCTGCATATTGTGATTCAAATTTGTATTTGTTGGATATTTCTGAGTCATTAGTGTAGTATTTTGCTTGTAAATTGTTACTTCTTGTATATTGTTACTCCATCGCATTTCATCCCCTTAAAAGGTTATATTTTAATATCAATTAAGTTTTGAAATCGTATTCATTCGCAAGTTTTTAAAATAAAGCAATCCTCGTGTTTGGAAGCTTCGGGAAAATCGAGCCCTAACTCACTGGGTTCTGATTTTTCTCGTTAAATCCTAGCAACCGGGTATCCTTTTCTTTTTAATTAAAGCACATGAAAAGTTTTAAATAAAAGCTTATTCTCGAGGGTTCGAGATGTTGCGTCCTAACTCACTGGATGTGACGTTTATCATCTCGAGATAAGAATTTCAAAAAATAAAGGCAATATTCTATGTTTAGAATTTTGAGAAATTGTGCCCTAACTTACTGGGTTCCAATTTTTCATCTGGGACAAACAATCGAATATTCTTTTTGAATTTAAGTGCACGAGATTAAAAATTTTAAAAGACAAGCTCAATTTCGAGAATATGAAATATCGTATCCTAACTCACTGGGTATGACATTTATTTCTTCGAAATAAGAGGGTTTTAGCATCTATTTCGATTTGTTCAAGTTTTTAAGTAAACAGATCGTAATCTAGAATCTTTTCAAATTTTTGACATTAAGACATTAAGTAAACAATTAGGTAGCAATTTTGGGCGTTACGAGGGTGCTAACCCTTCCTCGTACGTAACCGACTCCCGAACCTGTTTTCTCTAGTTTCATTGACAAAATTTTTTTTTGATAAATCAAAGTTTCACAGTGTTTCGATCACACCTCGAAAAAGGTCGGAGGCGACTCCGTTTTTTTTAATTTTTAAATAGATCCCCTATTTTTCAAAATATGAAAAAATGGTTTCGACAAATAGGGGCTAAAAAGGGAAATATCTCAGCCACATATACGCACACTGTTTCGTAGGGACTAAAATGAAATGAAAATGAAATTACGGGTAGAAATTAAAAAAAAACTGGATTGCAAAATAATTACAAAGCGGAAGGGCCACAAGCGCAAATAGCCCATATTTTAAAAACACGCGGATCCTCTGGGCAAATCGGGTTGGTTTTTGGGTTAAAGACCAAAACGATGTCGTTTAGGGCATTTGAGGCCATTCTTAAAACGACATCATTTTGGGGCAGTTTTTTTGACAAAAAAAAATCATTTAGCCCTCATTTTAAAAAAAATCTCAAAATCCTCTCAAACACTCCCCCTCCCCTTCGATCTCCGATCAATGGTCCGGCCATCAACTACTGTGCTGGCTGCCGGTCACCAGCGACAGTGCCGCCGCCTGCGGTGGCTGAAAAGTCTCAAATTTCCCCTTCTTTCCCAGTGATCAAAAATAGGTAAGCTCCCTCTCTTTTTTTATTTTTATTATATATATATATATATATATATATAAGTAAAAAAAAAAGAGTTTCGAAAAGAAAAAAAAAATGAAACCACCTTAGTAGATCTTTTTGCTTTGTTTTTGTTGTGTTTTTTTTTTTTTTTGAACTTCTTTTTTAGATTGATTGTAAAAAAAAACTCCCTTACATTGAATTTGTTTGTGGCTTTTATAGCCAAAATACAATTTGATTTTTTTATTTCTACTGTTTCTCTGCTTTGTCTGTCTTTTCTTCTTTTGTTTTGCAGGTGCAATTGGCGGTGGAGCAAGTGGCTGACGTGACGGTGGCGGCACAGGCGTAGGGGCGGCGTAGGTGGCCTAGGTTCGGAGTCGAATTTAGGGGGGCTAGGGTTTTTCTTTTTTTGTTTTTTCTGATTGTTGGTTTGGGTTTAGTTGGGCTTGATTTTTGGGTTTGGTTTTGGGCTTATTTGGTTTAGGTTTTGGATTGGGCTTCAGGTTGGGGTTTTGAATTTTGTATAACTAGACTATTAATTAGTTGTTTATTTAGCTCGGGCAAAATTTGAGCTTTACATTGGAATTTTGGAAAGGGCAAAATATGAATTCTAATTAGGGAAGAATTGGGTAAATTCCTAGGGTTTGTAAGCCCTAGGGATGTCACATGCAATTTTCCCAAGTTTTTTTCCGAACTTGAAATTAAAATGAAGGAGGAAGGAGGAGGAGGCTCAAACCTGAGATCATATACATATGTTTTGAGGCATATTTGGTGAAATTACAAAATAAAACGGGAAAGGAGTTTGAACCTAGGATCACAATTAGTCTTAACCATATATATTTTGGTGTGGCTTTTATCCTAGGTTGCTGAGAATAATAAGAATAGGAGGAAGAGAGCTTGAACTTGAGTCTCTAGGGAGGCAACTAAACCTTTATATTTCAGGTCGTGACATTATGGATGGTGATAATTTTGTGGTAATGATATGGATTTGTTTTCTTTTAGCTGGCTTTGTTTACTTATCTATACTATATTAATGCAAACCGCATGTATTCAAATTTCCTTATTTATAAATCTTTTATTGTTTTTAAAATAAAATGATTAAAATATCTTTGAATAATTAAATTTATTTTCAATACCAAAAGATATCATAATTTTTCTAATTGAATTGATGTTTAACCGATTCATGATATCAATTCAATTAAAAATTTAAATAATAATATAAATATGAGTTCACATAATTTTATACTTAATTTATAACATGTTTTATATATGTAAATATATATAAATCTGTGAAAACTAGTGATTGTGATCAAATGCTTTGTTTTAGGAGGATATTAAGCTTGAGATCTCTATGAAAATTGCTTATAATTTTTTTTATAAGTGTGTATCAAGGTATTAAAATAATTTAATAATTTAACGTAAAAATTCGAATAAGGTAACTGAGAATACACATGGCCATCACTTTCATGACGAAATATACTAGGCACAAGAAGAAACCATTAAAATTTTATATGGTAATTAATATAACATTAAGGGTTGGTTCCAAATATCATCAAATTAAAGAGATTGAACTACTTATCAAATTAAAAAGATTGAACTACTTACTTCCATTTCAATTGTTCAAATATCAGTGTAAGTTATTGCGACTAGTTAACTTCAAATTGCATGTATATAAATGGTAAATTATATCGTTAGTCATTTTAAGTAGGGTAATTTTTATTTTAGTCACTTTAATTTTTTTTTTGTTAATTTGATCGCCCAAAATTGATCAAATTAGTTACTCCATCATTAAATGGTAACGGAAGACTAATAGTGCATTTATATGAAAAGATTTTAGGATGACCAAAATAGGAATGACCCCTTATTTAGAGTGACTGACGGGTAGTTTACTCTAATTTTAGAGTGACTAATGTAGAAATGTAACATTAGATTTCTGTTACCATTTAACGGTAGAGTGACTAATTTAATCAAAAAAAATTTGGGTGACAAAATTAATAAAAAAATTTGAGGTGACCAAATAGAAACGACTTATATTTAAAGTGACTAACTAAATAGTTTACCCTATAATAAATATTTGTAATTTATGTTGCTAGATAGGTATCCATCAAAAAACATGACGATTTATATTTATTAATTAGATATTGTAAAAGATTATGTATTAATTTTATGTAATAAATATTAGAATATTTATACTTTATAATTAAAACATGTTTGGCGGATTTGAGGCCGCTGTTAATTTTAAACATTATTATGTTTTTTTTTTTTTTCTATATATAGACATAAAAAAACGTGACAATTATTTGAAGTGTGTATCAAGGTTTTAAAATAATTTAATAATGACGTGCATTAGTAAAAAAATTTAGACAAGTGGGGAATAATAATAATAATAATAATAATAATAATTTTTTAATACAATGTTTAAAACTATTCATAATCGTACTTTAATCTTTAAATAAGAAGATAAACGTATTTAAATATGTTCAAATTCACGACTTTCTACACTAGCAAGCAATATCAAATAATAATTTATTAAATTATCTGCAAATCAGCTAAATATATACATTTGGTAAGTAAAACAGTAAAATGGATAATGAATTTGGATATATGAATTTTAACAAGTAATTTGTAAAAATAAAGCGTATTTAGATGATGGATTTCAAAAGGATGATGGATATCTTATCAAATAAATTATTCACAAAACTCGAACTTAGTAATGGATATTCAAAGGTTAAAATCTTCATCTGCTCTGAAATCATTACATATAATAATTATAATATTCAAAGGTCAAATATCTATTTTTTATGGATTAAATTTTTATATTTATTTTTATATATAAATTACCTAATAAATATTTTATAATAAAAAAATAGTTAAATTTAAGTAAATATGTTTAAGGGTCTAGCTTTTTCTCCCATTTGAATGATTCAATTATTGGTGCTAGTTAACTCTCAATTTGCATGCATATAATAAATATATGTCCATCAAATTGACAATTTATATTTATTGATTAGAGATATTGCAAAAGATTATGTATTAATTTTGTATAATATTTATAGTTTATAACATATTTGGTGAGGATTTGGGGCCTCTTTTAATTTTATTCTTTATATATAGATGAGTGATTGTCATCTAATGCTTGTGGATTAAGATTGATATCTCTATGAAAACAATGATGATTTATATTTATTAATTAGATATTGTAAAATATTATGTATTCATTTTATGTAATAAGTATTAGAATACTTTGGAAAGAATATAATAAAATTAACCACTTAAACAAAAATAGTAATAATGCGTAATATTATATTTGATACTTAAATTTGATATTTTCTTTAATTTGGTATTTAAACTTTTTTGTGTACAACTTGATATTTGAACTTGACATTTTTTTTAATTTGATACCTAATCTTTCTTTCAGGTTCAATTCGATACCCAAACTTGTTAAATGATATACAAATTACCCCAAAACACTAACAATATTAAAAAATTCATGTTATGCTACAAGATATCGTCAAAATTATGTATTGAGCTATTCTTAACAAGTTAATATTGGATAAGAAAAAAAAGTTCTAAAAACCCAAATAAAAGAAACTCCTTATAATAACTTAATAAAAATAAATAAATAAAACTAAAAGTAATTTAACTGTTTAATACAAAAAAAAAAAAAGAAATGGGTAAAGTACAAAAATATCACTAAACTATTGACTTTGTTCTATTTGAGTCACTTAACTATTATTATTTTTATCTAGTAACTAAACTTTTCAAAATCAAATATTTTGGTCACTCTCCATTAGTTGCCATTAGATGAGTGGTGGGAATTAGACGCTCGACCCGAAGGCCCGCCCGAAATGTGGGAGGGTTTGGGAAAAAGTATAGGCCCGAAAATTGGGCTTGGACAAAAAATAAGGCCCGTTTAAAAAACAGGCCAGGCCTCGATAAGTCATTTTTGGCCCGGCCCCGGCCCGGCCTGAATTCACTAAAGGACAAAAAAATCTATTTTTTAAAATATTATTTTCTTATTGTTTTCTCCCTATTTAGCTACCATTTTACTATTATGTGCTACTATTTTGTTGTTATTGTTTGGATATTGTATAAAACTTATTTTATTGTTAATTTTGTTATTATTTTAAAGACGTTTATTAATTTTGTTATTATTTTAGAGGCATTTGCTTGTTAAGTTGTATCTATCTTAGTGTTATTTAAGTATACATATTTTTTAAAATTTATTTTTAATTTGTTGAGAAATATTTATTTTGATGTTTTTAGTATTTTTGATGTGTTATATATATTTTAAAATTATATAAAATAATATAAAATTTAATATGGGTGGGCCAGTCGGGTCCGGGTTTTAACATTTTTATCCGGGTCGGGCTTAGGCAAAATTTTAGGCCCATTTTTGAGTTCGGGCCTAGCAAATGGGCTTAAATTTTTAGTTGAGCCCAGCCCGACCCATGCACACCTCTAGATGGGAAGCTGATGTGGGCTTCTTTATTGGTCAAATAACAAATTTAGCCCTATAATATTTAGACTTCCATCAATTTAATCCTAAATATAAAATATTAAAAAAATTAGCCCTCAATGTTTACAAAATTTGTTAAATTTGTTTAAAATCTAAAAAATTCAATAAATTTAATCCTCAACATTTACAAAATTCTAAAAAATGCAACTAACGAGAGAGTGACCAAAATATTTGATTTCAAAAAGTTTAGTGACCATTTTTTAGTTTACACAAAAGAAATGCCATGTTTTTTGCCACATGTCAATCATACATTGACAATTTTTGTTGTCTCATAAAAAAATAACATTGTTAGTGTATTAGAGTAATTTGTATAACGTTTCACAAGTTTAGGTATAAAATCGACAAAAAAAGATAATTAGGTACCAAATTAGGAAAAAAAAGAATCAAGTTCAGGTACCAAATTGGACCCAAGAAAGATTTAGTACCAAATTAAGAAACGTGTCAAGTCCATGTACCAAATAAGGAATAAGTGTCAAGTTCAAATGCCAAATTGGACCCCAAAAAAGGTCGATGCACTAAATTAGGAAAAAGTGTCAAGTTCATATACCAAATGTTATATTAAGCCTAATAATAATATAATATTTGAAAATTTTATTTTCAACATCTTAATATTCAAATTCCGCAATATGAAAACAACAAATAATTAAATAAACAAATAATTATAGATTACACATAAATTTTAATTCAATATGCAATATAATATAAAAATTTGATTTGATGCAATTCTAATATAATAGCACTTTTGATTTTATGTTTACTAATATTGCAATTCTAATACGATTACTTATTATATACATAAACAATTATATTTATTTTAATATAAAAACTAATTCAGTTTATCTATTTTTAAAATGGAAGAATATTTTATGTATTGTCGATGCATAAGTCCCATGCAACATCATTAAATAAGAGCATGACACGTCATAACTAAATGAAACAGAAAAAAATAGTGGAGGACTTATAAATAAATTCTAATAACTTTATCTAAATTTTATCAAATAATAATTAATTATAAATAATGTTAAAACTCTAAATCCTATATCTAATACATTAAGCCCTAAACCCTTATATCTAAGATATTAAATTCAAAAGTTATTAATATTTAATTATAATAGTTACTATTAATGTTTAATTATGTTTAAATAAAATCATTAGCATCTATTTTTAAATCCTTCATAATTTTTTTTAATTTATAATAATATATCATATTATTATTTACTTATATACTGACGATGCATCAATCTGGTAGGACAACTATTCAATTCTAGTCAATATAACCTATTGACGTATAAATCTCTGAATTTAGAATCAGCGAAATGAATGGCTACCACTTCTTTTTCTTCTTCTTCTTCTTTTGTAAATTACAATAACATGGTAAAAACTTGAACAATGAATGCAACTAATATGACTCAAACCCGAGTCACACTTAGAGCAGTGAACATATTTAACCATGACATGGATTCAATGGCTATCACTTCTTTTTCAAGGTTATTTCTACTAATTAATTAAATATCGTAAAAGATTAAGTATTAATTTTATGTAATAAATGTTAGAATTTTCTTTTCATATGAATACAATAACATTAACCATTTCAATCAAAAATTAATAATCTGATAATATAATAATAACATGCTTTAAACGAGGGAGGTGGATTGGCCCCAAAAAAGGACAATTTGACAATAATAATGCAATATTTTAAATTTTGTTTTCAATATCTTAATTTTCAAATTTGGTAATATAATAAAAGATCAATAATCCATAAAAAGCAAGTCAAACGTCAATAAATATTTGAATGTGCACTATCCATTGTCATTTCTGTCAAAAGCTCCGTGTAATCTTACCAATAAAAATTCATTTTTTATTGAAATAGTTGAAGATTGTTTCAAGTTGATTTTTCAATTAAATCTGAAATATTAGGGCTAACAACTAAAATTTTTGATAGATTAAATTTTTTATATTTATTTTTGTATATATAAATTACATCATAAATATAATAAGCATTGTATAATAAAAATAAAAGTTAGATTTAAGTAGATTTGTTCGAGTTTAGCTATTTGAAAACTGGTCTAAATTTTAAAAGAATTTAGATAAAAATATTAAAATTAAAAAATAAATTTAAATTAAAAAAATTAAACTTACTTAAAATATGGGTTAAACGAACCCATTTTCAAATATATAATACATATTACTTTTGACCTTGTAAGTAAGGTTGTCTTCCTTTTTCTCCCATTTGAATGATTGCTATGTCAGGTAATTTATGGTTGTTAGCTCTCAATTTGCATGCATATTATAAATATACGTAAGTTATGGGTCTCCATCAATCATTTGTAAAAGATTACGTATTAAAGTTATGTAATAAAATGAATCCAATGAACAAAAATAATAACAATCAGGAGGTGCATCAATAAAAAAATAGACAAGTGGACTATCGACCACACGCCTATATGTTAGTTGTGTGTCTCACACAGTCTAGTCACACACTCATGTGCCTAGCCGTGGGGACTCAAAATGAGCCTTAAAGACCAAGTTTTCCATACCCTACAGACTTGAACACCAAACAACTCAAAAACTATTTATTCAACCAATCCAAAACACATTCAAATACATCTATACATGTCAAAACAATTAACCTAATGACCTAACCAATCTATCCTCATAAGTACTTCACATATAATATCCAAAACAATTCAAATAAACATCATTCAAGCCAATTCTAAATTCATTCCAATTTCAACTCAAATTTGCCTATGTCATGTTCATTCATACATCAACCAAAACATACCATTTTATAGCCTCAACATAACACATATGTTCATATATATAACCAACCAATTTCAAATTTTAACATCATTTACAACCATTTCCCAAAATAATAAACATAATACATCCTAGGTACATGCCGACACAAAAAGAAACATACGTCACCATGTTTTGAGTTCGGGATTGTTGTGGATGCCGAATCGACGATCAACTTTACTACCTAACCTATGCACGGAAAACAAATCGTACGATGAGTATGAACTCAGTGGTATTTCTATAATCCGAATGCTTAAAGGTAAATTAATATAACATATACATTAAATCATAAAATAACCATAGTTATACAATTAATCAATTCATAGAGATGCATTTATAACACATTCAATTATTATCATTTGCTATCCCAGATAGCTTTTCACAATGTAAACTCAATTCATTTAAACAACAATGTTGCTCATTTGTAACCAATACATAAATTCACAATTCTTATGTTTCTATCCATATCTCAATTCATCATTCAATATCAATCATGTCACTATTTAATTCAATTACCCCTATTAACATGACTCAGACTCGGACGAATATATGGATCCAACCAAAACACACCAGTTTGGCACCTAGTGCCTCATCGGATAAATCGAAGCAATAAGTTGACACCCAGTGTCTCATCGACCTTGCCGAAGTAAATTGGTACCCAGTACCTCATCGAATTTATCTGAAGTAATAATTTGATACCTAGTGTCTCATTGACTTGAAGTCGAAGTATCCCTGAACTCTTCCAATCCTATGGCATGCCATCTATATCCGACTCAGCCTGATACAGTTAATAAGGTTTCAAATTACTTTTCAATTTCAATCAATATTAATATCAATTCAAATAATCACATATACTCATGAGATCAATTCAATTCAAATCAATATCAAAATATCATATACTCACATCAACTACTTACCATGAACATTAAATCAAAATACAACAATTTAATTAGTTAAATTCAGATTATAGAAATACAAACCAGAATTTTCTGAACAACTCCTCGTCGACTTTATCTTTCCTTTCTTAGTTGAAGTTTCTGGCACAACGTGAGCTACGGAATTGAAACAATTGAAATTCATCAATACAATACAATTTCACATTGAATTTTTCAATTTGTATTCAACTTTTGCCTAGATTCTAATCTAGTCCTTAAACCGAGACTAACTTTATTTCTTCAAAACTAATTTCATTTTCCCATTCAATTTCCACTTTAGACCAAATTCAACTCTCTAATTTCACTTAAATCCCTAAATTTCAAAATTTTCACAATTTAGTCCCTGTTATTCAAAACTTATTATTTATCTTACAATTCAATCCCTTTTTCATTTCTAACTTAAAATTCTATCAATTTAGTCCCAAATACTAAAATTATTCAACATGAACAACATCTAAAAATTCAATATTTTCTAAAATTTCAACATAGATTAAGTAATATTTGATATTAAGATTCTAAAAACATAAAAATTATAAGAAAAAGGACTAAACTGACTTATCAATTGAGCTTTGAACCTTAAGACCCTAATTTCTCCATCTTTCTTTTCTCCTTTCTTTTTCTTTCCTTTTTCGTTTTTGCTTCTCTGTTTCTATTCTATTTCTTTTCTTTTTCTATTCTATTTCTTTCATTTATTTTATGTTTTATTATAATATATAATAATATAATAATATTTACTTAAATAATAAGTAAATATATATAATTTAATTTAATTTATGAATTTTATTTTGACACATATTTTCATCTACACCATCCACTTGTCAATTAAGGTTTCATTTCTTATTTAGTTCTTTTACTTTTTCTTTAATCTATAATTAGACTTTCATACTTTATTTAATTTAATCCTTATACCTAATTACCCTTAACTCAAGCTAATTTACCTAACCAAAACCTAATTAATCACACAACTAACTTCGTAAATATTTTTAATAAATATTTACAAACCGTTTTACGAAAACAGAGACCCAAAAATACACTTTCCGATTACCCGTGACTATCGGGTCATTACATTGACCCCTTTAAAGTGATCGTGACTTTGATAGCATTTTAATTAAGACTGATAATCTAGAGATAGTAAAAGCTATTCAGGAGAGGACAAGAAACATGTAACACCCTCTAACCCCAAACCGTCGTCGGAATAGGGTTACAAGGCATTACCGGACTTATACACTAACATACGAATAAAAACGAGACATAAATTTGAGTTTCAATCTAAAACCATCCAATTTCTATCAAATAGTCCTTAATATAGGCCTACGGGGCCCAAAATAAGTTTAGAAAATGATTTGGGATTAAACCGGGAACTTTGAAAATTTTTCTTGAAAAACAGGGGCACATGGCCGTGTGGCTTGGGACATGCCCGTGTGGCTCCCATAGGCGTGAGGCTAGGCCGTGGGCAGTTCTGACTTGCCCCACACGGCCGTGTAACTAGCCCGTGGGCAAATCTGACTTCCCCACACGGCCTAGGCATACGCCCATGTGTCTTGGCCGTGTGAAAACTGCATGTTTCACCATTTTAAAGCTATTTTTACCCACTAAACATACCTAAAACATGCCCAACTCATTGACTCATAAATCTTGATCAAATGCCACTCATTTCATTTCCAAACTTAGTAAATATTCATTCATTCATTCCAAAAACTTCTTAAGGTTTATAAACCATATTTACATTCAAAATATTAAACATTTACAAGTAGCAAATACTAAACCTAGTCCATGCCACATTACCAAAAGATAGATACATCACCACAAATTGGAGCTGAGATCGGGATTGACTTGGATGCTTGACTGAACCTCAACTTTACCTAAACTGCGCAAGGAAAACAACCGTACGCTGAGTATTGGAAATACTCAGTGGTATTACCGTAATTCAAATTACAAAAACAATAAAATATCATAACCTTACATAAACAACTATCGAATCATACATATAAGTTCATACCATATTATCATCAATATAGATTTCAACAATTTACGAACTTTTGATCATTTCTCAAGCATTTACAATATCTCAAATCACATTTCAACTTAGACTTTTCATGAATCTTTGATTCATGTATTCAATCACATATCACAAATCTCATATCAATAACTCAATCACATTCATTCAGAATTTACCACTTCACTTATTTTCCCCTATTAACTTGACACGGACCTTGGAGGATACACGGATCCAATTAAACATATCAGAATGGCGACCAATGCCTCATCGGCATAGCCGAAGTAAAGTGGCTACCAAAGCCTCATCGGATAGTTCGAAGTAAATCTATGACACACCAAGTGTCTCATCGGCTGAGCCGAAGCAAAGTGGCTACCAAAGCCTCATCGAAACTACCCGAGCAAATCTATGGCACACCAAGTGCCTCATCGACTTGAGGTCGAAGAATCTCTGAACTGTCTCGACCCTATGGCATGCCAACTATATCCACTAAGCCCGACTAGTTAATAGGGTATCGAAATCACTTATTCATTTCACTTCCACTTTTAATTGAATGAAATCATTCAAATTCAATCATAATAGCATTTCAATCTCAATTTGCTTCAAAATCACATAATCACATATTCACCAATCAATTTCAAAATCAATTCACATAATCATACATTCACCAATCAATTCCAAATCAATTCTTATAATCATACATTCACCAATCAATTCCAAATAAATTCAATTCAAATATCACTACTTACCTTAATTTCATTCTCTATACACATATATTAAATTTAAACACATAACAATTAATAACTTGAATTAAGGTAATACAAACCCGAATTTGTCGTATTTACTCCTCGATCACTTTTTCCTTCCCTTTCATATTTATCGCCTCGGTTTCCTTGTTTGCTACGAAAATTAACATAATTACAATTAATTAATAAATTTATATTTTATATAAATTTCTAACTTTCCATGCAACTTTTACCATAATACCAAATTTGTCCTAACCATTATCATCTTCTTCCTTTTAACAATTCATATCATTTCCTTATTCAATTTCCATCAAAACTCCTATATAACTATCAAATTTTCACCATTTTTCCACAATTTTGAATTTCTTTCAATTCAATCCCTAAAACACAAAACTTATAGTCTAATTTACAATTAAGTCCTTTAATCAATTCAAATCAATAATTTAATCAAATTAATCCCTAATTTCATCATTTGTTCAACATGAGCTTTACTTAAGTACCTATTAACTTTCAATATCTCCACATAAACTCAAAAATATTCAACTCTAAGACTCCAAAAACATCAAAATTACAAGAAAAGGGCTTAATTAAACTTACCAATTAATCTTCAAGCTTTTAAACCCCAAATTCCCCTTTCTTCTTTTCTTTCTTTCTTTTTCTTTCAATTTTCATGGGTTCTCTGTAACTTTCTTTCTTTCTTTCTTTTCTTTTTGTTTTATTTATTTTATTTACTTTATTTCTTTTACTAAATTAATAACAATAAAATATCTAATTATAATTAATTATATACATACATTTGTATACCTATATATTATGACACATGTAATTCATCTTTACCATACACTTGTCATTAATATAACTAATTAATAAAATATAATATGTACATAATTAATAATAATAATTATAATAAATAAATAAATATCTTTTACTTAATTAATAAGTAAATACATATATATTATACATTTGTACCAATAATATAAAAGCACATGTATTTATTCTCTATTTTACACATTTCACTAATTTGGTCTAATTACTAATTTAACCTCTTAATATTTTTCTATTCTATAATTAAACTTTTATTCTCTATTCAATTTAGTCCTTTTTACTAATTATTTCTAATTAAACTAAATTCACTTAATCAAAATCTAATTCAATTCATAACTAACTTCGTAAATATTTTTAATACATATTTACGGACTCGTTTCCTAAGACGGAGGCCCTACGACTCGTCTTTCCGGTGCCCGTGAAATTTGGGTCGTTACATTTCTCTCCCCCTAAAAACATTTTGTCCCCGAAATTTACCTGAGAATAGATGGGGGTACTGAGTTCTCATAGTTTCTTCCAGTTCCCAAGTTGCTTCTTCCACTTTTTGACTTCTCCAAAGCACTTTCACTAAAGAAACTCGTTTATTTCTCAACTCTTTTACTTCTCGTGCTAGAATCTTAACTGGTTCTTCTTCGTAAGACAAATCCGATCGGATTTTAATATCTTCAGTAGAAATAACATGAGAAGAATCTGATCTATACCTTTGAAGCATTGAAACATGAAAAACATCGTGTATCTTTTGTAATTCCGGAGGTAAAGCCAACCGATAAGCTACCGGTCCAATTCTCTCCACTATTTCATATGGCCCAATATAACGAGGACTTAATTTACCTTTCCAGCCAAATCTCAATACTTTCTTCCATGGAGAAACTATAAGGAATACCTTGTCCCTAACCGAATACTCAATATCCCGTCGTTTCAAATCGGCATATGATTTCTGTCTATCAAAAGCTACTTTTAATCTTCCTTGAATCTTCTTGACTGTCTCTTCTGTTTCTTGAATCAACTCCGGTCCAAGTACTTTTCTTTCATTCAACTCTGTCCAACACACAGGTGATTTACATCTTCGACCATACAATGCTTCATACGGAGCCATCTGAATACTTGATTGGAAACTATTATTGTAAACAAATTCAGCTAAAGCCAAATAACATTCCCAACTTGATTCAAACTCAATGATGCAAGCCCGAAGCATATCTTCCAATATCTGAATTACTCGTTCGGACTATCCGTCTGTTTGCGGATGAAATGCAATACTAAAACTGAAACGTGTACCCAACGACTCATGTAACTACTTCTAAAATCTAGACGTGAATCAAGGATCTCGATCTGAAATTATCGATGCCAGAACACCATGTAATCTAACAATTTCTCGAATGTATACCTCAACAAGTTTTTGCAACGACCAATCTGTTCTGACTGCTATAAAATGAGCTGACTTGGTAAGTCTATCAACTATCACCCAAATAGCATTCTTTTTACTTGCTGACAATGGTAATCCCGAAACAAAATCCATTGTAATACGATCCCATTTCCATTCAGGAATATTAATAGGTTGAAGTAAACCTGTAGGTACCTGATGTTCCGCCTTCACTCGTTGACATGTGAGACATTTACCAACATATTCAACTATGTCTTTTTTCATTCCGGGCCACCAATACAAATCTCGCAGATTCTGATACATTTTTGTACTTTCCGGGTGTAAAGCAAATGAACCATCGTATGCCTTTCGAAGTATTAACTCTTTCAATTCAGATTTAGCTGGAACACATACTCTATCTCGATACCTTAAACATCCATGTGCATCAATGCTAAAATTTTCTACTATACCATTCTGTATCATCTCTCTTTTCTTCATCAGCTTATCATCTTCCAACTGAGCTGCTCTAATTTGATCAAACATCACTGGCTTTATTCTCAATTCGGCCAACAGACTACTATCATCACTAATACTGAGCTGTGCAAACATTGCTCTCAACTCAATTGTAGCTTTTCTACTTAATGCATCAAGTACTACATTAGCTTTTCCCGGATGATAGTCTATAACACAATCATAGTCTTTCAAAAGTTCGATCCACCGTCTCTGTCTCAAATTTAATTTTTTCTGGGAAAGAAGATACTTCAGACTCTTATGATCTGTATAAATGTAGCATTTTTCTCTATAAAGATAATGTCTCCAAATTTTCAGAGCAAAAATGTGACAGCCTTAAATCGACCCTAGTCGGAATGTGGTTTCGGGACCACAAAATCGAGGCACAAAAATAATTTAATATTTATTTTGATGCCTATTATATGTGCGAATTCATGTGTGACATCTTAGATGCTTCAATTTAGTATTATAATTATGAATTGCACCTAAAAGGGCTAAATTATGAACTTTGAAAATATGCTAGACAAATGTGTGATGGCCAATTAATGCATGCATAAGAAAAAAATGGATTTGCATGTCAAATTGCCCACTTTTATGATAGTGGATGGTAATGATGAGGTTTTTGGCATTTTATGAATTGTAATTTAGTTATATATTAATAATAGAAGTTATCTTAGTCTCATGAAATAATAAAGTTAATAAAATAAATGAATAAAATATGTTTGAGGTGAAAATAACAAGGCAATTTCTTCTTCTTGCCGTGAGTTGAGAAAGAAAATAGAAACCTTTGAGCTTAGGGCATTAGGCAAAAGAAGGCTTCAAATAAGGTAAGATTCATGTTATTTTCTTTGAAAAATTGTGAATTTTGGTTGGTTTTGAAGCTTGCAACAAGACCCATGTGAAAATTTTTGTGTTCATGAAGCATGTAGCAATCGGTCATGAGCTTAATGGGGTATATTTTGTATGTTTGATGATTTTGGAAGGATAATTGATTCTAGTTGATTATGAACAAACTAAATGTGCTTGATGGCTCAAATGAGCTTGAAAAGTTGGCCAATGTTGTTTAAGTTCATGAATTAGGGCATAATTTCATTCGGCAAACTAGGATAAATTGTAAAAATTTTCTTAGCATTAGTAGGATTTGCTTAATTGGTGAATTGAACTTTGAGTGGATGAATTTATGTGTTTGGAGCTTAGTATGAATATTCGGCTATGAGCCATTAAGTTGAAATATGGAATTTGAGCTTGTTTGGTTCGGTTCTTTGTGGGGCACTTTCGGCTAGGGATATGGAATTTTCCTTGACATGATTTTTTATTGTTTTGAGTGGTAAGGAATTATTTGATGAATTGAGTGGATAGAATGAGCCCTCGTGACTATGTTGATTTTGAAAATCGGCAATGTGGGGGGGCTTATACAAAAATTAATGTGTATTGATAATAGTTGTATGAGAATTAGTCAAATTAGCACTTAAGTGATAAATTGATTGTGTAATTGCGTTGATTGTTGCATTCGACCATGAATTCAACTTGTCATTTGAATTGGTAGATAGGTGTCGTATATTTGAAATAATTGATAATGAGCATAGGTTAGTTGAGATTTAGTTTGAAGCTTAGTGAATGATGCTAAAGATGAACTCCATAACAATATGAGATGCGGCCATTTCAAGAAATGTGTTTATATGTGTTTGAATGAGAGTTCTTAATTTTGTGTATATGATGTTATGTTTTTAAATATGTGAATAAGAACTTTAAAGAGTGAATTTGTATAAATCTGCTTGGTACAGCAGCAGTAACGTGTTTTGGAAAAATCACCATAAATTGTGGGAGCTGAATTAGAGGCTGAATAAATTTGTAATTAAAGCTTAATGAGTCTAGTTTCTTATAAAAGAAACCTTATAAGCAAAGGAATTGCCGATAAAGAGATATTTAAAGTAGTGTGAGACAGTGTCAGATTGACTCCGAAATCCTCAGTTCTATTTTTGGAAAATCATTATAAATTGTAAAAAAATATCCATAAGATGTAATTTATATGCTTAGAATCCTTAATGAGTCTATTTTCAAGAGAGATATACAAGAAAATTTTCCGAGACCTGAACTAAGAGATAATTGAACTTTAGTACAAAAGGGTTGGAACTATCCGATAGTGAATCAGGGGTAATTTTGAGGATTAAACTGTATTAATTGGTCAATTCAAAAATTCTGGAAATTTTATGGTAGAAAGGTACATGAGTCTAGTTTCAGGGAAAATTTACAGAACTTGATTTGGAGTTTCGTAGCTCCAGTTGTGAATAATTTAGTGAATGTTGCCCAGGAAGTCAGCTTGTAGTGACTTGTGATATATATGTGATTGGCCGAATGTGTGTGTTTGCTATGAGAAGTATATGCGTTTCTTATTTGACTATAAGTAAAAATGATCAATTGAGATGTTTGAATAAGGATTAATAAAATTAAATATTTTATTTAGCTCAAGAGCATAGAGGGACAAGTTCGGATAAAGGGAAGGCTAAAGTGGTCGAATAGCTAACTCATAGTTGCTCGGGAAAGTTCAAGGGAAGTTTTGAGTAATTGATTCTGGTATTTAATTTGAATGCCATGATATACATGAATGATAAATGAATGATGTCCCATTGTCCTTACCATAATAAGGTTATTGAGAAAGAAACATTATACATGTTTGTTATATAGCCGAATGGCTATTAGAGAATTAAGCAAAGAACAAGATTGGGGATATATGCCTATGTGCGTTTGCTTATTGAGCTGAAAGTTTAGTAAAAGAAGTATACATGTATTGGATTTCAATGATGTTTACGACACAAAGTCAATGAGCATGTTATATGTCTATATGTGAATGAGTGGACTTGAATTACACATGTGATTTTGCTATGTAAAATGTAGTAAAATGTGAATAGATATGCATGAAACTCTGTGATTTGAATCCGGGATTAAAGACCCGAAGGCTATATGCAGAGACTATTTCCGGGTTAAGACCCGAAGGCTATATACGGAGACTATGTCCGGGTTAAGACCCGATGGCTATAAGCGATGACCATGTCCGGGTAAAGACCCGATGGCTTTGTGTGGAGATTTTATCCGAGTTAAAGGTCTCGATGATGATGCGAGTAAAGTCTAAGACTAAAAGACTTCATAGTAACTATTGCTAATGAATGCGCTTAAAGCGTTAAGTTATACAGGTATGTACCCTAAACTTATATGCACGCTTGTTTTGGACCAAATTATAAGGTCATTATACGATTGCAGATGTGAATATGAAATGAGACTATTAATATGGTTATAGTACAATTGGTCAATATGAAATGTTATGTGAAATTATGCCATATGTCTATGTTTACATGAGCTCACTATTAAGTGAAAGTTATCTGTCTATTGTATATGATGAGAATGTGTATATTCGGTTAAGGGGTGACATACCCAAAGAAGTGGGAAACGAAAATGCGAACAACTATGTTATAATTTGATTTTTATCCGTTGTCATTGCTTAAAACTTACTAAGCATTGTGATGCTTACTCCGTTTACTTTGTTTCCTCTGTTTTATAGATCTCATTTTGGAAGCTACGGACTCGGGGATTGAAGCTTTAATCACCTATACTATCGTCGTTATTTGGTACATTCGATATATATTTTGTGATCAATGGCATGTATAGGCTAATCTCCTTTTGTTAAACCGAATTACATTTTGAGTTGTAATTATTCTAGCCATGCGAAAATGGCTTGCTTAATCTCTAAGTCGAGTGTATGTTTTGTTAGAAATTTTATGTGACTCGTTACTTTGATGCATGAGTTATATGATGTGATGATTGTAAGCTTATTACCTAGAAATTCAATTACACCTATTGGTAGGTAGTCGCTTTGCAACTTCGATAGTACTCCTATAGTAAATATACGTGATAGGGTTGCATTAGTCGAATTACCTCGAAAGTTGGATTGTTCGAATCTAGAAACTAAAGTTGATCACTAATCGTAATTGATGTATAACCGAATCTATGTCTTGTATGCATCTATGAACTTCGACAAGTTGTGTTTGGTTAGGTAATACCTCGAAACCCTATTCCGACGACGGACAGGGGGTGTAGGGTGTTACATTTTTATTGGTATCAGAGCTACGGTTTAGTCAATTCTCAGACTAACATAGCGCGTGTGAGTATAGCTATACATGCCATTTTATGAGAATACGATAGTGTGGTGATTTCTGACATTTGAAATATGTTTTTCATATAGTAATGGATCCCGATCTCGATTGAGCCGTAGCGGAGGATATTGAGAGTGTAGTGGCTGCTCCCGCTCAAGGGACCGCGCCGTTCGACTCTCAGCCGAATACCAGTCATCGAGATGATGACATGAGGCAGAATTTTTATGCTATGATGAATAATTGGTTCACTCAATTCCTACGAACTAATCCGACTGTTCCACAACCTCCTCCCCCGAATAACCCACTTCCGACCCCTGTGGCTCCTACTAAGACTGACCCTGTGAGGTCGAGTAAACCCCCGGTCGACAAAATTAGAAAATACAGGGCTGAAGAATTCCGGGCTACAGTTGATGATGATGCTGAGCGGGCCGAGTTTTGGCTCGATAATGTAATCCATGTGTTCGATGAATTGTCATGTACGCCCGAGGAGTGTTTGAAATGTGCCGTATCTCTATTACGTGATTCTGCCTACTATTGGTGGAGCACATTGGTTTCTGTTGTGTCGAGAGAGCGGGTTACTTGGGAGTTTTTCCAAGTTGAATTCCGCAAAAAGTATATCAGCCAGAGATTTATCGACTAGAAACGGAAAGAATTTCTTAAGCTTAAGCAGGGCCGAATGTCAGTGACCGAGTATGAGAGAGAATTTGTACGGCTCAGCCGATATGCTCACGAGTGCATATCTTCAGAAGCTATTATGTGTAAACGCTTCGAGGACGGGTTAAATGAAGACATCAAACTACTGGTTGGCATTTTGGAAATTCAAGAGTTCGTTGTTCTTGTTGAGCGAGCCTGCAAGGCCGAAGAGCTCAGAAATGAAAAGAGAAAAGCTGATAGCGGAGCCAGAGAGTTCCGTAAGAGATCTTCGGGGAGGTCTATTCAAAAATCCTCAAAGAAATTTCGAGGTGACTCGGACAGATCTAATGCTACCTCAGATTTTTCTAGACGAGATCGTGATCGACCCCCTGTGAGTACATGTGCCACTTCTGCTGCTAGTGTTGGGAACGACCGTCGAGACAGAGCCGAGTGCAAGTATTGTGGAAAATGGCATTCGGGGAGCTGCAGATTTCATGATCGCTCCTGTTATAAGTGTAACACCTCGAAAATTTCTACAGTAAGATATTATCCTTGATATAGTAAAATAAGGAAATAAAGTGACAAGAAGAGGAAATTTGAGTTATGTCATTGGGAAGTATATTATGACATATTAATTCAAGAAAGGACTAAATTGTCAAAATGAGAAAAGTTTTGTTGCTCAAGAGTAAATACTCAAAATTTAAGGGGTTAAAGTGTAAATATGGAAAGTTGAAGGACCAATAGTGCAAATATTTTAGGGGTAGAATAATCTAGAAACTAAGGAAAATGGATGAATTAGGACTAAATTGAATAGGTGAAGAATTTTGAGGGACTAAATTGCAATTCTACCCAATTAAGTGATGACTCAAGGATGGAATTTTAAAAGATCACGAAGGGAAAAATGGTCAATTGGAAGAGAGAGAAATCTAGAAAGTAATTATGATGTTGATGTTATTTTCTAATGATTTTATTAGAAAAATATTATTTTATTAATATTTAATAAGATATTTATTATTATTTTATTATTTTATTTAGTATATATATGTGTGTGTGTGAAAAGAAAAAAAGGAGGAGAAGGGGAAAAGAAACAGAATAGCAAACGGGAAAAGAAGGGAAGAAAAGAGAAGGAAAAAGAAAAAAGAGAAATTGAGGATTTAAAGCTTGGATGTTTAATAGGTAAGTCAATTAAGCCATTTGCTTTAAATTTGATGTTTTAAAAGCTTTAAAACAAAGTCTTGTTAAGATTAAGTTGATATTTTGATAGTTCATAGATTTCTAAGAGTAGTTCATGCTGAGCAAGAAGATGAAATAGGGATTTATTTGATAGAATTTTAAGTTAGAATGAAAAAGAGGATTAAATTGTAAAAGAGGCCATAAGTTTTATATAATAGGGATTGAATTGGAAGAAGTATTAAATTTGAGTTCTAATATGAACATGGGATGGTTAAGTTAAATATGGGAAGAGATTAAGTAGAAATGAAGCATGAATTGAGTTGTAAAATTAAGTAAACTTAGTTAGGATTTAATTGCAAAATAAACTAGAAGAAACAGTTTTGGGCAGCAACATAAGCTTAACTTTGAAAAATCACCAAAAATTGTATGAGGATGAATAAGATATGAAATTAAAGCTTATTGAATATAAAAGAAACATAGAAAGTAAAGGAATTCTGTATTTTGAGATATTTATATTTTTGTGAGACTGGTTCAGAATAATTTTGGGATCCTCTGTTCTGACTTGGGAAAATCATTAAAAATTGTATAAAAATAATTTTGAGACATAATTTATATGGTTAGATTACTGAATGAGTCTATTTTCAATATAAATAAACGATAACATCATTTGAATTCTGTATAAAGAGATAATTAAATTTTACCGAAGAGTGGTCAGAACTGTCAAACAGTAAAATAAGGGAGATTTTAATGAATAAAATTTAATAATTGGCTAAACTAAAAATTCTAAAAATTTTATGGTAAGAAGATACATGAGTCTAGTTTCAAGGAAAATTTACGGATCTTAATTTGGAGTTCTGTAGCTCAAGATATAAATAATCTAGTGACTATGACTCAAATGGACAGTTTTGAAAATACATATAAGTAAATAGTGAATGTTTTGATAATGTTACTTATAAGCATGTTATTTAAATTAAGGATGTGGAATGGAGTGGAGGAGGAGGAAAATATGTATGAATATTCAACTAGCATGGCTAATTTACATGTTTTAGGCTCAGGGACTAAATTGAATAAAAGTAGAACTTTATGGGTGATTTGTAAAAATGTCAAAAATGATCAAATTGCATGTAATGGATTATTTTATTACTTAAATTACAAAATTGAATGAAAATATTAATTTAGATCAAGATCAGACGAAAACATGTTTTAGGGATTAAATTGAAAAGTGTTGAAATTATGAAAAAAATTCTGATATTTCATAAAATTCATGGGCTCTTATCAATATGTATAAGAATAATGGTTGTAAACAAGGATTAAATGACAATAATTTTATTTTTCTGAAATTAAGGATGAAATTGTAATTAATTAAAAGTTTTAAGGGTAAAATGGAAATTTTACCTAGAGCAATAATTAAATGTATTAGAATATGAAATTAATGAAAATGATGATTAAATTTATTTATAAAGATCCATGCAACTAAAATACGAGACTTAAACGTGGAAAAAAAAAGAAGATATCGGATTAGTGAAATTATAAACATAAACAAGCAACGAGGTAAATTAGTGTAGCTTGAATTGTATTTTTAAATACACGAAATCTTGATATAATGAATTACTTGATTTAAGTTTATGACAAAATGGCAAGAAAATGATATTTATCTTGACATGTAAATAGGTGATTATTTTTTTATACGACGATACAAGAAAAAAACTAAGCATGCTGAGACGGGTAATAAAATTCAAGTAAACATGTCGAGAGAAATAAGTACGTTTAGGGACAATATGTTTGATTTTAATTGGTCCTAAATATGAATGCTAAATAATAAAATATCTGATAAATAAATTAGTAATTTCGGTAATGTTCCGTAACCCTATTCCGGTGACGGATTCGGGTTGGGGGCGTTACAATAAGTGTGGATCGGCTGATCACTTTATAAGAGATTGCCCCAGATGGTCTGAACAGAATATGAATCAGAGTGGGAAACCGAGCACTAATTCAGCACGAGGTAGACCACTTAGGAACACAGGAAATGCTAGCAGCGGTCAGAGAAGAATTAAAGATGCCACGACCAAGTCCGAGGCTCGTGCCCCTGCTAGAGCTTACGCTATACGTGCATGCGAGGATGCCTCTTCCCCAGATGTTATTACCGGTACTTTCACTCTCTTTGATACTGATGTGATTGCTTTGATTGACCCCGGTTCAACTCATTCATATGTATGCGAAACTTTGGCATCCAGTAAGACTCTTCCTGTTGAGTCTACTGAGTTTGTGATTCGAGTATCCAATCCCTTGGGTCGTTGTGTTTTAGTTGATAGAGTGTGTAAAAAATGTCCCCTTATGATTCGGGATTCCTGTTTTCCGGCCGATTTGATGCTTTTGCCATTCGATGAATTTGACGTTATTCTCGGAATAGATTGGTTGACTGTGCATGATGCGGTAGTAAATTGCAAGCGAAAGACTATTGATTTGCGATGTTCGAATAATAAGATAATTCGGATTGAGTCTTCTGATCTACACGGGCTACCGGCAGTAATATCTTCTGTTCTGGCTCAAAAATTTATGAAAAAGGGTTGCGAGGCTTATCTTGCATATGTTTTGGATAGCAAAATATCTGAACAAAAGCTTGAGGCTGTACCTGTGGTATGTGAGTATCCGGACGTGTGTCTTGAAGAATTACCAGGATTACCACCTGTTAGAGAGGTTGAGTTCAGCATTGAGTTAGCTCCGGGTACAACTCTGATATCAATTGCTCCATATCGTATGGCTCCGACAGAGTTGAAAGAGTTGAAATCTCAATTGCAAGAGTTGACTGATAGAGGTTTCGCAAGACCGAGCTTTTCACCCTGGGGTGCACTAGTCTTGTTCGTGAAAAAGAAAGACGGGACCTTGAGAATGTGTATTGACTATCGGCAGCTAAACAAAGTGACTATAAAGAATAAGTATCCGTTGCCTCGTATTGATGACTTATTTGATCAGCTAAAGGGAGCTTCAGTGTTTTCAAAGATTGACTTGCGATCTGGCTATTATCAGTTGCGAGTTCGAAACTCAGACGTACCCAAGACTGCTTTCAGAACGAGGTACGGACACTACGAATTTCTAGTGATGCCGTTTGGGTTGACTAATGCCCCCGCTATTTTCATGGATCTGATGAATCGGGTGTTTAAGCAGTACCTAGATCGATTTGTGGTTGTGTTTATCGATGACATTTTGGTTTATTCTCACGATGAGTTTGAGCATGCCGAGCATTTGAGACTTGTGCTTTAGATTTTGCGTGATAATCAGTTGTATGCGAAATTTAGTAAATGTGAGTTTTGGTTGCGCGAGGTCAGCTTTCTGGGACATATTATATCTGCATCAGGTATACGAGTTGATCCGAATAAAATTTCAGCTATCCTTGATTGGAAGCCTCCTAGAAATGTCTCAGAAGTCCGAAGCTTTTTGGGGCTTGCTGGGTATTACCGACGGTTTGTGAAAGGCTTCTCAATGATCTCAACCCCGTTGACGAAGCTATTGCAGAAAGATGTTAAATTCGAATGGTCTGAGAAGTGCCAGAAGAGTTTCGACCAGTTGAAAGCCCTATTGACGGAAGCTCCAGTATTAGTTCAGCCTGAATCCGGTAAAGAGTATGTGGTCTATAGCGACACGTCTTTGAATGGCTTGGGATGTTTCTTAATGCAAGAAGGCAGAGTCGTTGCGTATGCTTCGAGACAGTTAAAGCCACATGAGAAAAACTATTCGACTCACGATCTCGAATTAGCTGCTATTGTGTTTGCTCTGAAGATTTGGCATCACTACCTTTTTGGAGAGAAATGTCATATCTTTTCTGACCATAAAAGCCTCAAATACTTGATGACGCAAAGAGACTTGAATCTGAGACAAAGACGTTGGCTTGAATTGCTAAAGGATTACGAGCTTGTCATTGACTATCATCCGGCAAAGGCGAATGTTGTTGCTGATGCTCTTAGTCGGAAATCATTGTTTGCTTTACGAGCAATGAATGTGTATTTATCGGTATCTGATGATGGTGTGATGATAGCGGAATTAAAAGCGAAACCGGTGTTTTTATGATAAGTGTGTGAAGCTTAGAAAGCTGATGATGATTTAATTGCCAAGCGAACTCAATGTGACCTAAATGTGGGTTTCAAGTTTCAAGTTGATGACAATGATTGTTTGAGGTTCCGAGGCCGAGTATGTATTCCGAGAAGTTCAGAGCTGGTTTCGATAATTTTAAATGAAGCTCATAATAGCCAAATGTCGGTTCATCCAGGAAGTACGAAAATGTACAACGATTTGAAACGTCAGTATTGGTGGCATGGTATGAAACGAGACATCTCAAAATTTGTGTCAAAGTGTTTGATATGCCAACAAGTAAAAGCAGAACATCAGGTGCCTTCGGGTTTGTTACAATCGATTTTAATTCCCGAGTGGAAATAGGATAAAGTTACGATGGATTTTGTATCTGGGCTACCATTGACTTCGAGTAAGAAAGATGCAATTTGGGTTGTTGTGGACAGATTGACTAAATCGTACGGGAATACTCACTTGATAAGTTAGCAGAATTGTATGTTTCTCAGATCGTCAGATTGCATGGGGTGCCTATCTCTATCGTATCGGATAGAGACCCGCGATTTACATCGCGGTTTTGGAAGAAACTACAATATTCTCTAGGTACTAAGTTACATTTTAGTACCACATTTCATCCTCAGACGGATGGTCAGTCAGAACGAGTTATTCAAATACTCGAGGATATGTTGAGATGTTGTATCCTTGAGTTTAGTGGTTCATGGGAACGGTATTTGCCTTTGATTGAATTCGCGTACAACAACAGTTTCCAATCGAGCATTAAGATGGCACCTTACGAGGCTTTGTACGGTCGCAAATGCCGTACACCATTGTTTTGGACCGAGCTCAGTGAAAGTAAGATTTTTGGGGTCGATTTGATTAGAGATGCCGAGCAGAAAGTAAAAGTGATCCATGATAGCCTTAAGGCAGCTTCAGATCGTCAGAAGTCATATGCGGATCTAAAGCGAAAAGACATTGAGTATCAGGTCGGAGACAAAGTATTTCTTAAAGTGTCACCTTGGAAAAAGGTGCTTAGATTCGGCCGTAAGGGTAAATTGAGTCCGAGGTTTATCGGGCCATACGAAATATCCAAACGAATTGGACCGGTAGCATATCGATTGATTTTGCCTCCCGAACTTGAAAAGATTCACAATGTTTTTCATGTTTCGATGCTTCGATGATATAGATCCGACCCATCGCATGTGATTAATCCATCTGACATTGAGATTCGATCTGATTTGAGTTATGAGGAGGAACCAATTCGTATCTTGGCGCACGAGGTTAAAGAGTTGCGGAATAAGAGGATTTCGTTAGTGAAAGTGTTATGGGCCAAACACGGGGTTGAAGAAGCTACTTGGGAGCTTGAGGATTCGATAAAAGAACGTTACCCAAACTTATTTTCAGGTAAGATTTTCGAGGACGAAAATTTCTTAAGTGGGGGAGAGTTGTGACAGCCTTAAATCGACCCTAGTCGGAATGTGGTTTTGGGACCGCAAAACCGAGGCACAAAAATAATTTAATATTTATTTTGATGCCTATTGTATGTGCGAATTCATGTGTGACATCTTAGATGCTTCAATTTAGTATTATAATTATGAATTGCACCTAAAAGGGCTAAATTATGAACTTTGAAAATATGCTAGACAAATGTGTGATGGCCAATTAATGCATGCATGAGAAAAAAATGGATTTGCATGTCAAATTGCCCACTTTTATGATAGTGGATGGTAATGATGAGGTTTTTGGCATTTTGTGAATTGTAATTTAGTTATATATTAATAATAAAAGTTATATTAGTCTCATGAAATAATAAAGTTAATAAAATAAATGAATAAAATATGTTTGAGGTGAAAATAACAAGGCAATTTCTTTTTCTTGCCGTGAGTTGAGAAAGAAAATAGAAACCTTTGAGCTTAGGGCTTTAGGCAAAAGAAGGCTTCAAATAAGGTAAGATTCATGTTATTTTCTTTGAAAAATTGTGAATTTTGGTTGGTTTTGAAGCTTGCAACAAGACCCATGTGAAAATTTTTGTGTTCATGAAGCATGTAGCAATCGGTCATGAGCTTAATGGGGTATATTTTGTATGTTTGATGATTTTGGAAGGATAATTGATTCTAGTTGATTATGAACAAACTAAATGTGCTTGATGGCTCAAATGAGCTTGAAAAGTTGGCCAATGTTGTTTAAGTTCATGAATTAGGGCATAATTTCATTCGGCAAACTAGGATAAATTGTAAAAATTTTCTTAGCATTAGTAGGATTTGCTTAATTGGTGAATTGAACTTTGAGTGGATGAATTTATGTGTTTGGAGCTTAGTATGAATATTCGGCTATGAGCCATTAAGTTGAAATGTGGAATTTGAGCTTGTTTGGTTCGGTTCTTTGTGGGGCACTTTCGGCTAGGGATATGGAATTTTCCTTGACATGATTTTTGATTGTTTTGAGTGGTAAGGAATTATTTGATGAATTGAGTGGATAGAATGAGCCCTTGTGACTATGTTGATTTTGAAAATCGGCAATGTGGGGGGGCTTATACAAAAATTAATGTGTATTGATAATAGTTGTATGAGAATTAGTCAAATTAGCACTTAAGTGATAAATTGATTGTGTAATTGCGTTGATTGTTGCATTCGACCATGAATTCAACTTGTCATTTGAATTGGTAGATAGGTGTCGCATATTTGAAATAATTGACAATGAGCATAGGTTAGTTGAGATTTAGTTTGAAGCTTAGTGAATGATGCTAAAGATGAACTCCATAACAATATGAGATGCGGCCATTTCAAGAAATGTGTTTATATGTGTTTGAATGAGAGTTCTTAATTTTGTGTATATGATGTTATGCTTTTAAATATGTGAATAAGAACTTTAAAGAGTGAATTTGTATAAATCTGCTTGGTACAGCAGCAGTAATGTGTTTTGGAAAAATCACCATAAATTGTAGGAGCTGAATTAGAGGCTGAATAAATTTGTAATTAAAGCTTAATGAGTCTAGTTTCTTATAAAAGAAACCTTATAAGCAAAGGAATTGCCGATAAAGAGATATTTAAAGTAGTGTGAGATAGTGTCAGATTGACTCCGAAATCCTCTGTTCTATTTTTGGAAAATCATTATAAATTGTAAAAAAATATCCATAAGATGTAATTTATATGCTTAGAATCCTTAATGAGTCTATTTTCAAGAGAGATATACAAGAAAATTTTCTGAGACCTGAACTAAGAGATAATTGAACTTTAGTACAGAAGGGTCGGAACTATCCGACAGTGAATTAGGGGTAACTTTGAGGATTAAACTGTATTAATTGGTCAATTCAAAAATTCTTGAAATTTTATGGTATAAAGGTACATGAGTCTAGTTTCAGGGAAAATTTACGAAACTTGATTTGGAGTTTCGTAGCTCCAGTTGTGAATAATTTAGTGAATGTTGCTCAGGAAGTCAGCTTGTAGTGACTTGTGATATATATGTGATTGGCCGAATGTGTGTGTTTGCTATGAGAAGTATATGCTTTTCTTATTTGACTATAAGTAAAAATGATCAATTGAGATGTTTGAATAAGGATTAATAAAATTAAATATTTTATTTAGCTCAAGAGCATAGAGGGACAAGTTCGGATAAAGGGAAGGCTAAAGTGGTCGAATAGCTAACTCATAGTTGCTCGGGAAAGTTCAAGGTAAGTTTTGATTAATTGATTCTGGTATTTAATTTGAATGCCATGATATACATGAATGATAAATGAATGATGTCCCATTGTCCTTACCATAATAAGGTTATTGAGAAAGAAACATTATACATGTTTGTTATATAGCCGAATGGCTATTAGAGAATTAAGCAAAGAACAAGATTGGGGATATATGCCTATGTGCGTTTACTTATTGAGCTGAAAGTTTAGTAAAAGAAGTATACATGTATTGGATTTGAATGATGTTTACGACATAAAGTCAATGAGCATGTTATATGTCTATATGTGAATGAGTGGACTTGAATTACACATGTGATTTTGCTATGTGAAATGTAGTAAAATGTGAATAGATATGCATGAAACTCTGTGATTTGAATCCGGGATTAAAGACCCGACGGCTATATGTGGAGACTATGTCTGGGTTAAGACCCGAAGGCTATATGCAGAGATTGTGTCCGGGTTAAGACCCGATGGCTATAAGCGATGACCATGTCCGGGTAAAGACCCGATGGCTTTGTGTGGAGATTTTATCCGAGTTAAAGGTCTCGATGATGATGCGAGTAAAGTCTAAGACTAAAAGACTTCATAGTAACTATTGCTAATGAATGCGCTTAAAGCGTTAAGTTATACAGGTATGTACCCTAAACTTATATGCAAGCTTGTTTTGGACCAAATTATAAGGTCATTATACGATTGCATATGTGAATATGAAATGAGACTATTAATATGGTTATAGTACAATTGGTCAATGTGAAATGTTATGTGAAATTATGCCATATGTCTATGTTTACACGAGCTCACTATTAAGTGAAAGTTATCTGCCTATTGTATATGATGAGAATGTGTATATTCGGTTAAGGGGTGACATACCCAAAGAAGTGGGAAACGAAAATGCAAACAACTATGTTATAATTTGATTTTTATCCGTTGTCATTGCTTAAAACTTACTAAGCATTGTGATGCTTACTCCGTTTACTTTGTTTCCTCTGTTTTATAGATCTCATTTTGGAAGCTACGGACTCGGGGATTGAAGCTTTAATCACCTACACTATCGTCGTTATTTGGTACATTCGATAGATATTTTGTGATCAATGGCATTTATAGGCTAATCTCCTTTTGTTAAACCGAATTACATTTTGAGTTGTAATTATTCTAGCCATGCGAAAATGGCTTGCTTAATCTCTAAGTCGAGTGTATGTTTTGTTGGAAATTTTATGTGACTCGTTACTTTGATGCATGAGTTATATGATGTGATGATTGTAAGCTTATTACCTAGAAATTCAATTACACCTATTGGTAGGTAGTCGCTTTGCAACTTCGATAGTACTCCTATAGTAAATATACGTGATAGGGTTACATTAGTCGAATTACCTCGAAAGTTGGATTGTTCGAATCTAGAAACTAAAGTTGATCACTAATCGTAATTGATGTATAACCGAATCTATGTCTTGTATACATCTATGAACTTCGGCAAGTTGTGTTTGGTTAGGTAATACCTCGAAACCCTATTCCGACGACGGACAGGGGGTGTAGGGTGTTACATAAAATCACGACTGCAAGCTCCAAATCACGAGTCGGATAGTTACGTTCATGTGGTTTCAATTGGCGAGATGCATATGCAATGACTTTTCCATCTTGCATAAGTAAACAACCTAAACCACTTAATGAATCATCACTATATACAATAAAATCTTTTCCCGACTCTGGTAAAGTCAAAACTAGTGCTTCTGTTAACATTTGCTTCAACATTACAAAACTTTTCTAACATTGATCATCCCAAATAAAAGAAACATTCTTTTGTAGCAGCTTAGTCATAGGCAAGGCTATTTTTGAAAATCCATTCACAAATCTTCTATAATATCCAGCCAAACCAAGAAAACTACGTACCTCAGATACATTCTTCAGAGCTTTCCACTGAACTATGGCTTCTATCTTTTTCGGATCAACTCTAATTCCATCTGCCGATATTTCATGTCCCAAAAATACGACCTCGGACAACCAGAATTCACATTTACTCAATTTCCCATACAATCATTTTTCCCGTAAAATCTGTAGCACTATTCTAAGATGTTGATCATGTTTTGCCTCTATCTTCGAATAAACCAATATATCATCAATGAAAACCACAACAAAATGATCTAAATATGGCTGAAATATGCGGTTCATCAGATCCATGAAAGCAGCTGGGGCATTAGTCAAACCGAATGGCATTACTAAAAATTCATAATGGCCATACCTTGTACGGAAAGCTGTCTTGGGCACATCACACTCTTTTACTTTCAATTGATAGTAGCCTGACCTTAAGTCAATCTTTGAAAACACCGAAGCTCCTTTTAGTTGGTCAAATAAGCCATCAATATGAGGAAGCGGATACTTGTTCTTGATTGTCACCTTATTCAACTGTCTATAATCAATACAGAGTCGCATCGAACCATCTTTCTTTTTAACAAATAATACTGGAGCTCCCCATGGTGAAATACTCGGCCAAATAAAACCACGATCTAATAGATCTTGCAACTGTACCTTTAACTCCTTCAATTCTGTAGGTGACATCCGATATGGAGGAATAGAAATTGGAGCAGTACCCGGGTAAACCTCGATAGCAAACTTAACTTCTCTGTCTGGTGGCAAACTCGGTAATTCCTCAGGAAAAAAATCAGGAAATTCGCAAACTATTCAGATTTTACTGTATTGACTTCCAACTGAATCTGAATTAATAACATAAGCCAAGTATGCTGTGCAACCCTACTGTAACAACTTATTAACCTTCATTGCTGAAATAACACATGTCGGCCCATTATTTTGAATACCTTTTACCTCAATAGTGCTTCCATTTTCAACCTGAATACTAAACTTCTTTTTATAGCAGTCCAAAATTATAGCATGTTCAGACAACTAATCCATACCCAATATTACATCAAAATCTCCAAATGGCATAATCAACAAATCAACCAGAAAAGTCTTATTCTGAATTTTCAACGGACATCTCGGACAAACTTGATTCACTAACATCGTCTGTCCTAACGGACTTGACACCTCTATTGACATTCTAGACATTTCAGGTTTCAATTTTCCCAGCTCATCTAGTTTTGAATTAACATATGAATGTGAAGATCCAGGGTCAATTAAAGCATAAACATGTTCAGAATATAATAAGAATATACCTATTACAACATCATGCCATCACCCTCTTCTCAGGTTCAGACTACATATGCTCTAGCCGGAACTCTGGCCTCCGACTGCTGTGTAACAACATCTCTATTTCTTCTAGTACCACCTCCTCGAGATACCGAACCACCTCTACTTGCTCATCTACCTCTAGTAGTAGTTGCTGATCTCTGTGATGTCACAGGTGTAGTACTGTCAACTTTTGGGCAATCTTTAATAAAGTGATCAGTGGAACCACATTTCAAACACCCTCTAGTCAATCGCCAACATTCACCTCTATGTTTCCTCCCACAATGTTCACAATCTGGAATAGCAATATCTCGGGATGGACCTCTTACACTACCGGTCGACACTGTAGTTTGTTTCCCCTGACTTTTTCCTCCTCTATCTGATCTGAAACTAGATTTCCATCCGCTTCGAGAATCTCTAGATCTTTTTGGTAAGGGATTTGAACTTGTAGTTCCCATACGTTTTCCAACTGTTTTAGAAGATTCAAACTTTTTATCAAGTCCCAAGACTTGTTCTACCATTTTAGCCTGCTCAATCAGATCCACAAATTCAGTGATTCGGTGAGATATTAATAACACTCTTATTTTATCTCTTAATCCCCGTAAGAATCTTTTACAGCTGTTAGCTTCAGTTGGTATGAACTCTGATGCATATCTACCAAGTCTTGAAAACTCCCGTTCATAATCCACTACTGTCATTTCACCTTGTTTCAGAGTAAAAAATTCTTGTTTTTTTTCTTCTATATACATATCCCCAATGTACTTCTTTTGGAATTCTTTTTGGAATAGATCCCATGTTACTTGATCAGTAGGCAAGCGTCGAATCACAGATTCCCACCATAGGTATGCTTCATCCTGTAGCAAAGATACAGCACATAACAAGCTTTCTCGTGAAGTACACTCTAACTGATGTAAAACTCTTTTTGTTGCCTCCATCCAATTTTCAGCTATGAATGGATCAACACCTTTCAGACCCAAAAATTCTATGGCACCGTACTTTCTTAATTCTTTAATAGGGGCCCGTCTAGGAACAGGTACAGATGTGGTAGCAGGTACAGACTCCGCTACTCGCTGAAGAGCATCAGTTAAAATTCTTAATATATCAAAATCATTCCTACCTTTTTCATCTCTCTCCCTAATGTTTTCTCTTTCTACATTGGGAGGTTGGTTTCTAATCGGATTTACACTAGGTGTAGCTGATTCACTTTCATCTAAATCATATGATTCTTCATTCATTTCCTCATCTATATCATGAAGGTGTTCATCAGCCATCTTTAATCTATAAAACAAAAACAATTAAATAGGTTAGCATCCAAAAATCCCGACTCAACTTTGACTTGACTGTGGCATGTACTTCTAAACTCACTTACGAACTCAATTTAGTCAGAGAATCGACTAAACCTATAGCTCTGATACCACTAAATGTAACACCCTCTAACCCCAAACCGTCACCGAAACAGGGTTGCAAGGCATTATCGGACTTATACACTAACATACAAATAAAAACGAGACATAAATTTGAGTTTCAATCTAAAACCATCTAATTTCCATCAATTAGTCCTTAATATAGGTCTACAAGGCCCAAAATAAGTTTAGAAAATGATTTGGGATTAAACCGGGAACTTTGAAAATTTTTCTTGGAAAACAGGGGCACATGGCCGTGTGGCTTGGGACATGCCCGTGTGGCTCCCATGGCCGTGGGGCCAGGCCGTGGACAGTTCTGACTTGCCTCACACGGCCGTGTAACTAGCCCGTGGGCAAATCTGACTTCCCCACACGGCCTAGGCACACGCCCATGTGTCTTGGCCGTGTGAAAACTGCATGTTTCACCATTTTAAAGCTATTTTTACCCACTAAACATACCTAAAACATGCCCAACTCATTGACTCATAAATCTTGATCAAATGCCACTCATTTCATTTCCAAACTTAGTAAATATTCATTCATTCATTCCAAAAACTTTTTAAGGTTTATAAACCATATTTACATTCAAAATATTAAACATTTACAAGTAGCACATACTAAACCTAGTCCATGCCACATTACCAAAAGATAGATACATCACCACGAATTGGAGCTGAGATCGGGATTGACTTGGATGCTTGACTGAACCTCAACTTTACCTAACCTGCGCACGGAAAACAACCGTACGCTGAGTATTGGAAATACTCAGTGGTATTACCGTAATTCAAATTACAAAAAACAATAAAATATCATAACCTTACATAAACAACTATCGAATCATACATATAAGTTCATACCATATTATCATCAATATAGATTTCAACAATTCACAAACTTTTGATCATTTCTCAAGCATTTACAATATCTCAAATCACATTTCAACTTAGACTTTTCATGAATCTTTGATTCATGTATTCAATCACATATCACAAATCTCATATCAATAACTCAATCACATTCATTCGGAATTTACCACTTCACTTATTTTCCCCTATTAACTTGACACGGACCTTGGCGGATACACGGATCCAATTAAACATATCAGAATGGCGACCAACGCCTCATCGGCATAGCCGAAGTAAAGTGGCTACCAAAGCCTCATCGGATAGTTCGAAGTAAATCTATGACACACCAAGTGTCTCATCGACTGAGCCGAAGCAAAGTGGCTACCAAAGCCTCATCGAAACTACCCGAAGCAAATCTATGGCACACCAAGTGCCTCGTCGACTTGAGGTCGAAGAATCTCTGAACTGTCTCGATCCTATGGCATGCCAACTATATCCACTAAGCCCGACTAGTTAATAGGGTATCGGAATCACTTATTCATTTCACTTCCACTTTTAATTGAATGAAATCATTCAAATTCAATCATAATAGCATTTCAATCTCAATTTGCTTCAAAATCACATAATCACATATTCACCAATCAATTTCAAAATCAATTCACATAATCATACATTCACCAATCAATTCCAAATCAATTCTCATAATCATACATTCACCAATCAATTCCAAATCAATTCAATTCAAATATCACTACTTACCTTAATTTCATTCTCTATACACATATATTAAATTTAAACACATAACAATTAATAACTTGAATTAAAGTAATACAAACCCGAATTTGTCGTATTTACTCCTCGATCACTTTTTCCTTCCCTTTCGTATTTATCGCCTCGGTTTCCTTGTTTGCTACGAAAATTAACATAATTACAATTAATTAATAAATTTATATTTTATATAAATTTCTAACTTTCCATGCAACTTTTACCATAGTACCAAATTTGTCCTAACCATTATCATCTTCTTCCTTTTAACAATTCATATCATTTCCTTATTCAATTTCCATCAAAACTCCTATATAACTATCAAATTTTTACCATTTTTCCACAATTTTGAATTTCTTTCAATTTAATCCCTAAAACACAAAACTTATAGTCTAATTTACAATTAAGTCCTTTAATCAATTCAAATCAACAATTTAATCAAATTAATCCCTAATTTCATCATTTGTTCAACATGAGCTTTACTCAAGTACCTATTAACTTTCAATATCTCCACATAAACTCAAAAATATTCAACTCTAAGACTCCAAAAACATCAAAATTACAAGAAATTGGCTTAATTAAACTTACCAATTAATCTTCAAGCTTCTAAACCCCAAATTCCCCTTTCTTCTTTTCTTTCTTTCTTTTTCTTTCAATTTTCGTGGGTTCTCTGTAACTTTCTTTCTTTCTTTTCTTTTTGTTTTATTTATTTTATTTACTTTATTTCTTTTACTAAATTAATAACAATAAAATATCTAATTATAATTAATTATATACATACATTTGTATACCTATATATTATGACACATGTAATTCATCTTTACCATACACTTGTCATTAATATAACTAATTAATAAAATATAATATTTACATAATTAATAATAATTATTATAATAAATAAATAAATATCTTTTACTTAATTAATAAGTAAATACATATATATTATACATTTGTATCAATAATATAAAAGCACATGTATTTATTCTCTATTTTACACATTTCACTAATTTGGTCTAATTACTAATTTAACCTCTTAATATTTTTCTATTCTATAATTAAACTTTTATTCTCTATTCAATTTAGTCCTTTCTACTAATTATTTCTAATTAAACTAAATTCACTTAATCAAAATCTAATTCAATTCATAACTAACTTCGTAAATATTTTTAATACATATTTACGGACTCGTTTCCTAAGACGGAGGCCCTACGACTAGTCTTTTCGGTGCCCGTGAAATTTGGGTCATTACAAAACAGCTCTAATTCTATCTTGATCAGGAAAATCTATCAGTTGCTGATACGATTTGAACAATGACACGTTCGACATATCCGTAGGAAAGACAATCAGGATGCTAATAGATTGGTTAAACTAGCTCATCAAAAATCTTATTATTTATGCTTATGTGAAGCCTCCCCATTAGGGGAATATTTAGATTTTGTAATTAATTTAAGTACTCCCTTTTTTATCACTAAAAAAAATAGAAGGAGTCAAATTGGATCGAAAATAACTTGATTTTAAAAAAAAAATTAAGTTGGATTCACTACGTTTAAATGAATACTTCATGTCTTATATAATATAAATTAAAATGAAAAATAGAAATTTTGGGTTGGAACATGACTTGTGATTTTAAACTTTTTTTAATTTTAATTTTACTTACTAAATGCATGTATTAATTAGCTGATTTGGATATTTGATGGGTGATTTAATAAATTTAGTTTTGGATAGAAATACACATATTTAATGTGGATAATAAACTATTCGGATTTTAAAGTAGATTTACAGATTAGAAAATAAATTTTACAAAAAAATAGAGAAAAATATACACTATTTATTTTTATTTTAATATATGCTTTAAAATCTAAAATATTTATTATCCACGTTAAATCTGAGTATTTCTATTCGAATAAAATTTTATTAAAATATCCACCAAATATTAAAATTAGTTAAATATATGTATTTTATAAGTAAAAAGGTAAAATGGATAATGGACTTTGATAAGGAGGAAGGAGCAGCTACAGGAGAGAACTGACCATCACGAACTGCATTACTAGACAAGTTGCCAATAGGTGGACTAGTGCGAAGATCAAGAGATGCCGAGGGAGCAGCCATAGGAGAGGATCCAGGATCAGATTGAGACAAGGACGAAACAACAACTGGCACATGGGAACGTTGACGCAGAAACTGAGGAGAAGAAACCGAGGAAAGAAAACCAGGAGATGAAACAGCAGAGTCTGCAAAGGGAAAACAAGTCTTATCGAACATAACATGTCGAGACACAATCAATTTCCCAATATTATCCAAACACTTATACCCTTTATGAATAGAACTATAGCCAAGAAAAACACATGCTTTGGACCGGTATTGTAGCTTGTGAGCATTGAATGATCAGGGATAAGGTAACATTTACAACCAAAAACCCTGAAGTGCAGATATTTAGGAGCAGACCGATGCAACAATTCATAAGGAGACTTGCCAAAGAGGACAGGAGTTGGAAGCCTGTTAATGAGATAAATTGCATTTACAAACGCATGAGCCCAATATTGCACGGGAACACTAGCTTGAGCCATCAAAGCCAAACCAACATCAACTACATGTCTATGCTTGCGTTCAACTAAGCCATTTTGTTCTGAAGTGTGGGGACAGGAAAGCCGATGACGGATACCTAGTGAAGCAAGTGCCTTGGGAATTTCTCAAGAGCATCAGACTAGAGCACCTTGATGGAGCAACCAAATTGAACAGTAACAAACTTCTGTAAATGAAGGAATTTCTCAAGAGCATCAGACTTGTTTTTTATGAGATATAACCAGGTATATTGAGTGTAAGCATCCACAAAAGAAATGTAATAAAAAGAACCCTCGGATGACACAAGCACTGGTCCCCAAAGATCAGATACGATAAGTTCAAACGGAGCTGAATACTTAGTAGTAGAGGGTGAGAAAGGAAGTTTGTACGATTTGCCGAGTTGACAAGCAGAACATAAAGAATCCAAGTGATAAGTGTCAGAAACAATATTATTCTTATTAAGAACTGCCTTAACAACTCTATTACACGGGTGGCCAAGTCTCTTGTGCCACAAATCAAAAACCTTATCACTCGAAACAAACGACCTTAAACAAGCAGCATGAACGCCAGCAGCAGGAGCAGCAACAGAAGAGAAACTAGCCCTAGATAGCCTAGAGTCTGAGAGATCAAACTAATACAGACCTTCGTGCATGTAGCCCACCAACAATATGTTCCCAGTCTTAATGTCCTTCATAAAACAGTGTAGAGGGTGAAACTCAAAATAAACCTGATTGTCAGTGGCAAACTTGGCAACAGACATCAAGTTCTTACAAATATGGGGAACATGTAATACTGACTTTAGATGAAACACCCTACTAGTAGTTGCAAAACTACCTGAGCCAGTAGGAACCACAGGAATTGACGTACCATTTCCCATAAAAATTTTATTTTTACCTGTGTAAGGCGCTACCTCCTATAGGTTAGTGAGATCATGAGTAGCATGATGCGAAGCTCCTGAGTCAGAGTACCATACCTTAGCAGTCGAAGACACTTGTCCCTGGTTAGAGACTACATTAGTCTGGAAAGAAGAAGAAATTGGCATAGAGTTATCACGAGAACTACAAACGACCCATCACAAGAACCCAAGGATGATTCTCGAAACTGATGACAATGCACCTGCATGTCTTGATCAGAGACCCCTTCAAATGACTCATCAAACCTATAATAACATTTTTGAACTGTATGACCAACTCGACCACACAACTGACATTGAGGCCTGTTGTTGAAAAATTTCCTTCCTCAACCTTTGCCACGAGAGAACCTACCACGCCCTCTATAGGATGACCCAAAACCTCGACCAGACAGACCCGAGGTACCAGCAGAAGAAGTTTGCTGTTGAGCTAGGTTGGCTTGGAGAGACAAATTAGAAACCAAGTCAGATTGCCGATTCTCACAATCCAATAACATTTCAGTAAGAAGATCAAGAGAAAGACCCATCGTAGAAGCCACAACGCGAATCGACTCAAATTCTACTAGCAGGCCAGCAAGAATGACACTTACCTATTCTTGCTCAGAAACCGCATTACCTGTGGCCAAAAGTGTATCACACAAACCTTGAATCTTTGCCAGAAACTCTTTAACAGTCAAGGAACTCTTCTTTTGTGAATAAAGAGAGAGGCGTAGATTAGAAATTGCCAAAGTAGATTTAGAAGCAAACCTTCTCAAAATTGTGCTCCAAACTTCAAAGCTCGTCTTGGCACCACTGAGATAGACTAGAATATCATCACAAATAGTGGATAAAAGCCACGATGCAAGTAGTTTGTCTTGCTGCCGATGGAAAAGAAACTCAGGATTGGGAGTGAGAACACCATTGTTATCAACAAGATTCTGCGAATGAACATTAACAGTACCAAGAACAAACTCATGCAAACCATAACCTTCAAGAATAAGCATCACCTGTTGCTTCCATAGAAGAAAATTAAGATCAGTAATTTTCACAATATCATGCTTGGGAAATTGTTGAGTCTTACGCAAGAAGCTAAAACCAGGACCGAGAGATGAACTATCGACCGGAGTAGCCATGTTAGAGGATTGACGATTATCGATGCCATCACCAGAAATAGCTTCAGTAGCCATGAAAAGCTTATGGCTGTGATACCATGAAGAGAAACGAACTATCTAAGCATTGAAAGAAATCAAGACTACAAAATTAGTCATATTAAACTGTAACCACTAGGGTTTATATACAGCTGAAAGCAATTAATTATGAGCAGATAACTGCTAACTAACTATTAACAACCAACACCTTACAGTTACTAACAACCATTGCTTATCACTACTATTTATTCCTTATCAGACTTTGATATCTGAATCTGAACATCCATAAAAATAAGGATTTAGATGATGGATATCTTATCCAAATAAATTATTCACAAAAGTAGATTTTAATAATGGATATTCGAGGGTTAAAATTTGCATCCACTTCGGATCTATTGCATATAATAATTAAAATATTTAAATTTGAATGTAATTTGAATCCGAAAGATCTAAATTCATTAAAAAAAACAAGTTAAACATTTGAAAATATGCACTATACATTGTCATTCTTACCAAAAGCTTAAGGTAATTTTACTAATAAAAAAATTTATCTGTTATTAAAAATACTTTTTTTCCACTAAAACCAATAAAATTTATTTTTTTCTCTTCATTTTATAAAAGATTTTTTTTTTCCACATTGCACCTTTCTTAAGTGAAAAGGGAAAAGGTGGCATTTCTACCCTATAAATAGACGTAATTCCGGGATGAAAATCCTTTGCCCATCTGTGCCCCTTAATAAAATAAGGATAAGTTGTCTTTCCTTTATAAAAATAATGTTTTTTCTTAATTCATTTTTCAAAATTAAAATTAAAAAGAGAATAAAAATTTTAATAATAAATTAAAAACAATTTAATTTAATTGATCATAATATTTTTAATTTATACAACATAAAAATAGAAATAGTTGAAGATTGTTCCATACTTGAGTTTTGATAAATTGATTTTTCAATTAGATCTAAAATATTAGACCAAACAATTAACTTTTTTGATATATTAAGTTTTTATATTTATTTTTGTATATATAAATATAACAAATAGGCAAAGTAACTTAGAATACAACATTTTGACATTGTTATTATAAAATTAAAGATATTCAAGGGTCAAGTTAAGTAGGCAACAACAAGATTTAAAAAAAAATTTCAAGTACGGCTCACTCGATTCAAATGAATCGATTTACTGTTAAAAATAACAAAGCAATAATATAATCTAATATTAACATTTATATAATTTTATAATTAAATTTTAAATATGAGTTTGTGTGAATCAACTCTGTTTGAGCCGATACTAATTATTTATTTTCATTCTTATCAAAAGCTCCATGTAATCTTACCAGTAAAAAATATTTTATTTTTTATTATTAAAATACTTATTTTTCACTAAAAACAATAAAAATTATTTTGTTCTTCATTTTCTTAAAAAATAAATTTTTTTTCCCTTTTAATTTAATAACATTACAAGCTTCTTAAATGAAAAGTGAACAGGCGGAGCATGGGAAGGGGCATAGGAAAGAGCCAGTGGATTTCTACCCTAAGCCTATAAATAGGACGTAATTCCCTACCTAGAGAGAAACAAAGTTAGTTTACAAGCTGATTTAGTTTAAGGGAACATTTCCATAGAGCATAACAAAAAATTCTAGAACATGGGTGTCAATGCTGAAATTGAGTACCCAGTCATTGAGTTCCATTCATCGGATTTGAAGCGAGGTACTGATGGGTGGAATCGTTTGTGCAAGAGGGTTCGTGAGGCTTGCGAGACTTTCGGCTCTTTTGAGGTGGTATACGAAAAGATATCAACGAAAGTTCGAGAAGAGGTTTTTAGGTTGATTAAAGAACTGGTTGAGGTCCCAGTAGAGAGGAAACAGAAGAATGTTAGTCCCATGCCTTTCCATGGTTGGGTTGGATCATGCCCTCAGATTTCTTTGTTGTATGAAGGCTTCGGAGTTGGAGATGCCTCCAACTATGATTCTGTTAAAAGCTTTGCTCAACTTATGTGGCCTGATGGTTACCCTCACTTTTGGTAAGAAAAATTCTTTTACATATTTAATTCTGCAGGTTGGGTAGATTTGGTATCTCATTTCTGGTTCGAGTTGAGGGAGTTCAAATTATTGACTTTATATTTTGATATTTTATTCTAGTGACATTGTAAACACCCTGGCGACACAAATGGAAGAGCTAAACAAGTTAATCTGGTTAATGATAATTGATAGTTATGGATTAGGGGAGGAGTCACTGAAGATGAGTTACACAACGCTGATGCGGATGGTGAAATACATGGCCCCTCCATCGGGAAAGTTTGAGAGTGGACTCTTTCCTCATACAGATAAACCAATCAGTACACTCATTTGTGAGGATAAAATTTCAGGGTTGGAAATTGAGGTCAAGGATGGCCAATGGTTGAGGTTGTCTAATTTATCTCCTTCTTCCTTTGTCTTTATGGTTGGAGACCCTTTCAAGGTATTTATTCATAACTTTACATGCATGGTCTATGTGAATAGAATAAAAAATATAGAAGTTAGATTTAAGTGGGGAGGGGGTGGAGGGGGCAATTCCTTGTCCCTTGGCACTATCTTTGAATCTTGAGTTCAATTAAGTCCTGGACTCAAACTTTGGATAACATTTCCTCTCTTAATCTATATATATTAGATTACAAAAGTTTAATTTAATAGTTACCATAAAATACTTACTGATGTTGACATAAGATCTTGGGTTATAGATATAGTGAGATTAGATTATTGATGTTGAAAGTGAATAATTATCATAAAATACTTATTGATGTTAATTTTTGAAATTGAAGGCTTGGAGTAATGGAAGATTAAAATCGAGGATGCACAAAGTGATGATGAGTGGAGATAAAGATCGATATTCTATAGCAGCCTTTGCCATTCCAAACAAGGGTACCATAATCAAGACACCTAAAGAGCTTATAGATGACCAACATCCTCAACTTTACAAAGACTTTGATTTCATGGAGTACTTCTTTTTTACCGCTTCAGACCTAGCAAAGACGTTCAACTCCAACCAGCAGATCGACGCCTTTGCTGCTCTCTCACCACCGATTTCCAATTAAGAACATGATCATATCGACAAGTAAAAGCTCAATTTCGGTTTTAAATTAATGTTACAAATAATAAATTGAATCACATGTTTGGGATTTGCATTCTCGTGATGTATTAGCATGTTATAGTTTGTTATAATCATGTAATTGTAGGTTACTAAATCTATTGTGTTGAGTAATGTTGGTGTATGAATTCAGTAATTAAGATGGCAGTTCATGGATTCAATAAGACGCCTACTCATTGAACTTGAGGAGTTGAAGCCATGCACGCATTAAAGTTCAAATTTGAGAGCTAATTAGTAGCCATAAATTACACTGATCTTTTTTACCTCAATTAAAAGTGCAAAAAATTGTTTTCATAATTAATTACAGATTAAAACATCACACGTGAATTAGAAGTTAAACCAGAATTATAAAAATTGTTAATTTTTTTTCTAGGTGAGAGACTAAGGTTAAATCAGAAGAAAACAGCAGACAATAGATCAGTAGCTACAACTTTTTTTATTGAACCAATTTTGGTTGTACACAAACTTCATTGTCTTCTTATTGTTGTTTCATTTAAATAATTCGATTAACATGTTTCAAGTAAATCCAAATTTTAGCTTATTTGTCGATAACAATAAATAATAATATATTCACGACAATATATAATGGTTGAAAGCTACATTTATGATAAAGGGTGGATATAATATTTAGTCCCTTGACTTTGACAATTAAGTTGACATAACAATTTTCTAAATTTTTTACTATACTTTTTATTGTTTAGCATTTTTTTAAAATTAATTGTTATATATTTAATTTTTTTAAATATTTTTTTTAATTTTAAGGGTTTTTTTTAAATAATTAAATAAGACAACACGTGTTATTTCTCTACTTGTCCACATGTCACCTGCATGTTTGGCTACGCAACCTTGTTAAAAAGAAGTGTTAATGATAGAGTCAAATTTGTATAACCGATGCCAATCTTAAGGACCTATTTGATCCCAAAAAAAGTTTAGAGGCTAACTTGAGAAAAATTATCAAGTTTAGGGATTAATCACTATATTAAGCCAAAAAATAATATCTTCATAATTAGATATCGCAAAACCCGAACTGCCCGATGGATTCCAAATCGATCAATTGCAAGTGGAGCAGGTTTTGTTCTTTTGAAAAGTGGATTTGGGATGGCACACAGTGGACTTTTTCTTTTGAATAGTGGGTTTGGGATGGCACACAGTAGACTTTTTCTTTTGAATAATGAGTATAGAGTGACTATGATAATTGCTTGCCTCACTCTGACACGCTCCGCTATATGAAATTACTAATTTATTCTTGTATATATAAACTATTAAAAAGGTAAATATGTAATAACATAATATAAAAAATTCATATATTTTAAGTTTAAATATTTTTTGAAGAATTAAGTTTAAGTGATTGAATTTTCCTTTAATCTTTTTAAAACTTTAAAAGGTATAAGATAACATAACGATGGAATTGCATTTTAACTTTTTGATAAAAATATATAACTTAATTTTAACTCAAAAAGCAAGTTTCCCTTTGCCCATTACAGGTGTCCCTAGTATTTTGTTGGTTGGTCTAATTGTTATTTACAGGGCGGAGCCAAAGAGTTGGCATGGGCCTTAATCTCTCTAAAATAAAATATTTTCCTTTCAGTTATTTTATAATTTTTAAAATGTTAAATTAATAATAATAAAATTATATTTGATTCTAAAAAATAATAAAAATATAATTTAATCATTTACTGAATATATAACTTAATTCCAAAAAGAAAAATAGATTTCACCCGACCGGTTATCTACTCTTTTTTGTTGTATTCATGGATTCAACCACTTTTGTTGTGGATTTTTATATTTATAAGAAAAAAAGTTCCATTACCTTGATGGATGAATTTGCTTGAAGTTTCAGCTTCTAATTGTTTCATTGCCTACAGTTGATTATGCTCCCTTTCTGTTCAATTTGGTTGTTCCAAGTTATTACGAATTAGTTGGGTGAATTGCATTAAGGTTAGATTAGAATGTTAATGTTGATATTAGTATTCGATCAGTTTTGCATCGATGTTACTACTCTGGTAGCCTATGCTTTATCGAAGGCGAACCAACAAAGACTATAAAGTCCGATAAGTGGTGTTGTTATGCAAATCCGAGTAGTAGTTGTTGGCCGGAAAATTTTTTATCAGAAAATGGTAGAAGATGACATCAAATTAACTGCACAGTGGGATGAGGTGAGTCCCAATACTTTTGGCGGCGCACGTGAGAATTTTGACCGTGCTTTTTGGGAACAATACTTATATTTAATGTTGAGTGTGATGATGACTTTATCTCTTGGATTGAAGAAGCTAATGAGGTTAGACCTTTGTTAGGTGGTGATGATCAAATTCAATGGTGAATGATGGCTAATGGGCTTTTGGCCATCAACGAATTTAATAATATTTGTAATAGGCTGGAAATGGGTTCAATAGACGAAAATGACAAGGGATTGGGGTTGGATAAAAGGGATGATGAAGGTGTTAGCCTATAGCATCTAATATTATCCCAAATGGACTATCTCAAACTATGTGTCTAAAAGGGGCCTTAGTTGATATGGATTTGGGATTAAATCAGATATGTAGCAGAGAAGGAAGGGAAAGTTGTAAAAGAAGAAGCAATAGTTGACATCTTATGTACAACTTTTTGATGAAGCTATAACTAAGAGATCAAATAAAAAGAAAATGTGTACAAAATTGTAAGAAAAAGCGAAATCAGAAACTTTTATATTCGTTATTAAAAATTGGGCTCATCGCCTGAATTATTGTTGATTCGTCTCAAATGATTTTGGCTTGGTGTTTGGTTGTGATATTATTGGATCGGAAGTTTTTATACCGTCATTGTATTTTGTTTAAGACTGAGATTGATGATCTGTGGTGATTCATTTCGAGCATATTTGTTTTTTATTTTATTTATATATATATATATATATATAATAAAGAGAGGAAACAAAGCACAAACTATCGAGCGCATTGTTGCCGGAGTACATGCATGATCCTTCGAACTAAGGCCGATTGATAGCCCACGTTAGGGTTGTTCTTAATAGCACTCAAGATAGAGATGAACGTTAGATTAAATCGAGTAAAAATATTTTAAGTTAATTGAGTTGATGAATTTTATTTTATTATCTTAATTCGATTTAAATTTTTTCCAAATCGAGTTGAGTGAAATGAAATTCAAGTCGAGTAAAATTGTTCAAATTAAATTAAAAAAAAAGTAAACATGTCAAATTAAAATCTTGTTCTAGTATGACTAATTCTATGTTAGAGCACGTAAATTTGAAAGCATATATATTTGAAAATTTTTCAAAGCAAGACAAGGGGGAAATAAGATATTTTAATATGATAAACTTGAATCATTAGTTAATTTATTCAGATTTTTTTAGAAAAAGGTAAAATTTTAACTTTTTTTATATATTATTTAGATTTTTTAAAATATATATAATGTTTTAAAAAGATAAATTTTGGAATTTTAAAAATTATTTTGATTTTTTTTTTTGTAATTTTTGTTGAGAGAGCGTCCAATTTGCTCATTTTCAAAATTGACAAGGACCAAAGAGGTATTTACACTAATCTATTATTTGAATTATTTGACTTACTTAAATTATAAAATTTAACTCGACTCGACTCGAACTCAAATTACTTATTTGATTTGACCCGAAAAAAATCAATTAACTCAAAATTCGATTTTTTTCGATTTTTTTTAATCGAATCAAATTTTACTTACTCCTAACTAATAATGTCACTCTCCACAATTACCTGGGGATATTTGCTCTCCCATATGATAATTGTAGCGACGAAAATTTTAGCTTAGGTCGCTAATTGTGGCGATTTAAAACCTTGAAAACGAATTCTGATTAAAGCCAAGGAGTCGCCACCGATCCTTTTTCCGAGGTGTGATCGGACACCTAATAAAACCGTTTTCTAGCAGAAAATTTGTCCTTTACGTGAAAGAATGACTCGATTTAGGTCTACGTTGAAGTTCAGAGAAAAGTAGGGTCCGGGAGTCAGTTACGCGCGGGGAAGGTATTAGCACCCCCGCGACGCCCAAAATTGGTATCTTTCAAATGTACGTCGTCTTAATTTTCAAAATTACAAGTTCGACTTAAAATTTAATTGTGATCCGAGCAAAATACGAGCACTTTAAGGTTTTTACTTTATCGAAAAGGGTATCCCGCTTTTAACACGAGCCATTCGCGATTCACCCAACATAGCGATGAAATCACCGGATTAATGCTAAAATCGGTATATTGCCTCGTTTATCAAATCATGGAAGATTACGGGTGATATCGATGAAGAAATCAGAATACAAATTAATACGCTAAAGTAGGAGGAAATAATGACGAAAGGTAAGGAAACACGAAACAAATAAAATATTAACGATGCACACGTGATAATAATAGCTATAATGATGCATATGGTATGATAATAATAGTAATGTAAAGTATGAGATAATAGCAAACGTATGTAGAACGTATAATGCTAGGTTTAAGAAAAGTATTTATAATGATAGTATTACAGCGTAAAAGATATGTATTGTATAATATTAAAATACGCACGCAATATTGTTATCAAATGCATATATATATATATAGGATACTATGCGAGAGGAAGAAAAGATAAAATGTAGTATTTGAAACATATACATGATATATATAAAAATACAATATTAAAAGGAATATATACGTAATGTATAAAACTGTGCATACATAATATAATAAGAGAATGTCCACGCAACGTGAAAGTATAATATATAAAATACATGTTTTGGATGAGATATAATATAAGGTTAAAAATATGAATATATGAAATATAAAAATACGATTTCTAAAATACATGCTTAAGATAATACGTATATGTATATATATATGCGAATGCACGTAGGTAGATTATGATAATACAAACAATAATGATAAATATTTAGTAAAAACCATTAATACGACATATTATTAAGATTTACACGTAATGCATACGAATATAGTATCAAAGCATGAATACATAATATATTAAAACATTTACATAACTATTAACGCGCAAATATTTACGTAAAATATATTAATATTTAAAGATATACATAAATTTAAATAGGAGTATTTAAAAACATAATATATATAAATACGAATATTAAAATAGTGTATAAATACTAATAATAATAAAACATGAATAAACAATGAATTTAATAATAATAAAAATAACAAAACATAACAATAGTAACATAAAATAACAAAAGTAATGGTAAATATAACAAATAATACGAAATGTAATATAATAATAATAAATACAAAGTAAACAGAACTTAAAAACGAGTGCAAATAATGTTATGTATAAAATACTATACTACATGTATGTGTATATAAATATAATGATACTAATGATAATAATAATAATAGTAATAATGACAATAATAATATAAAATACATATATAATTAATATGTGAACAATAATTATATAATAATAATAATAATAATTAGCATAATAAAGATATATATATAAAAATAATACCAATAATAAATAATAATAGGAAAAAGAATGACAAGAATTAATTAATTATAAATAATTAGGGCTTAATTTGAAGCAGAATAAAAATCTCGGGATAAATTTTAGAATTAAAACAAGCAAATAGGGCCTATTTAAACACGGGTAAAAATGATAAGGACCATAATGGTAATATTCCCGAGCTTTCTAAAACGCAGCGTACCAGTAAGGACTAAATCGATAAACATAACAAATTTTGGGGTTAATTTAAAACATCGGAAAACTTGATTGTAAATTGAATAAAAAGCGGAAGGACTGGGGTTGAAAATAACCCCAGTGACGTCACAACACGCGGACCTGAAGTGGACCTGGGTCGGGTCGACCCGACCCAGGTCGGTTGCTATAAAAGGGCCAAATTTTTGTTTTTGGCTCATTTGCCACCCGGGGAAGGAAAAAAAAGGGAGAGAAGAGGGGAAGGAGAGAAGGGAGAGGGGATCCGGGAGGGTCCGGTCACCGGACCGGTCGCCGTCCGGTCAACGATCGGTCGCCGGCCGGTCACCGGCCGATGATCGGACCGCCACGAGCCACCGTTCGCCGCCGTTCCGGTGGCCGGAAAAAGGTAATTTTCTAAATTTTTTTTTTATTTCTTCTCCATTCTAATATTATTCCTATTATTATTGTTATTATCTTTAAATATGAATGTATAAAATAAAAAATACCTTATCTTTGAATCTGTTTTCCGATCTCTGCTTGTATTGGGGGGTATCCCTTCGTTGCGTTAGGATTTAGAACTCTTGTTTACTGCTTTGTATTAGTTGTCTGTGTAAAGTCTCAGTATTGCTTCTAATTTCTAAAAGGAGAAGAACCATCCCTTACATGATGATTTTGATCGGCTTATATAGCCTAAAATTTTACAACTTGTTTTTTGGTTATCATTTCTCTGCTATTTTGCTGTCTATTCTTGTTTAATTCTTTGCAGGTACAACTTAGGCGGTGATGAGCAGACCTGGAAGGAGCTGATGGGACAGAGGCGGTGAAGCTGCTGAGTCAGAGGCGGCTAGGGTTCCCAGGACTGGTACCGGGTCATTAGCATTCGGGCTTGGGTATTGGGCCATTTGTAATTGGGTCACGGGTTTGAAACGGGTTGGGTCAGATTTGGTTGTAATTGGGCTGGTCTGATTGGGTTTGTAATTTTGGTTTTTGGTTTTTGGTTTTTAATTTTGTAAAGGGACTTGGACTTATTTATTTGGGTTTATTTCTATGTGCAAAATTGGGCTATAACAGCTGCCCCTCTTTGCTCATTGTCGTGCAACGGGAATGGAGCAAAGACATAAAGAAAGGCCAATTTTGCCTGGTCTTACCAAGTCTTGACTTCCTTTGCGGCTTCTCTTCCTTCGGGTAGCCACTTTCAAGTCCACTGCTTCTTGTAGCTTTCAGTTCAATCTGCTGCAACTTCAGAGGTGTGACTTGTAGCCTCGGTCTATCTCTTCTTCAGGGATATGGAATTCGCCATGATCTACTCTTCTGCAACTTCAGAGATGAGATCTTGGTATTTTCAATCCGCTCTGCTACAACTTTAACTGGCTCCATTGCAACTTCAAGGAGGCAAAATCTGATGTCTTCGCTCAACTCCAGTCTTTATCCTCTATTGAGACGAAGTCAAAAATTGCTCGACCTGCGCATTCTCGCAATATGGGTCAAATTTTTGAAATATAAATTGCAAGTACCTCGGTGTGTAAACTGAGGCTCAACTCACTTCTCGCAATATGAATTGACTTTTGAAAAGCAAACATTTGAGAATAGAATTTGAAAATATCTAGAAATGAGGCCCAAGGCTTAACTCACCTCTCGCAATATGAGTTAACCTCTGAGAAACAACAATTAATGACAGAAATTAAAAAGTCTCAACTCACCTCTCGCAATATGAGTTGATCATGAAATATGAAATTAAGAAACTAGAATTAGAAGAACTCAACTCATTTCTCGCAATATGAGTTGATTTTGGAACAGTAATTAAAATTGAAATTAAAATAGCTCGACTCACTTCTCGCAATATGAGTTGAGCTTGAAACATAGACTGGAAACTGAAACTAAAAGAGCTCAACTCACCTCTCGCAATATGAGTTGATCTAAAACTGAAATTAAAAGTACCTCGACGTGTCTCGAGGCTCAGCTCACTTCTCGCAATATGAGCTGATTTTGAAAACATAACAAGATTCGAAAGTACCTCGGCATGACCTGAGGTTTGACTCACTTCTCGCAATATGAGTCAATAACAGAAATTAAAAATACCTCAACGTGTTTTGAGGCTCAACTCACTTCTCGCAATATGAGCTGATTTCTGAAAACATAAATTAAAGACGGATGTTGAAAACATCTCGTCGTGACTTAAGGTTTGACTCACTTCTCGCAATATGAGTCAGATAACAGAAATTAAAATACCTCAACGTGTCTTGAGGCTCAACTCACCTCTCGCAATATGAGTTGATTTTTTGAAACATAACAGAACTTGAAAATACCTCAGCGTGTCCTGAGGCTCAACTCACTTCTCGCACTATGAGTTGATTTTCGAAAACATAAATTAAAATCACCCAGAATTTCTCACATGGTGGAATTCAAGTATCTTTTCTTTGATTTGGATAGCTTTCCCAAAACCTTTTGCTCTGTTTGGAATACCTGTATATGTCATGCATGATGTTATCGTGATATGCACCTATTTGCCTTAAATGCATTCATGCCTACATGAACATGTTATGTGCCTTGCATTCGTTTGTCGTGATCTCTTTTCATCACGACTCTCACAGTGATCTTGCCCCATCTGAGCTTTTGTTCTTGCTTTCGAGCTCCTGTTTTGCTTATCGTGATGATCTGCTTTCAACGCTAGGATTCTTAAGTTTCTCTTCAGGCTTTATATCCATCTTTCAAGTTTTACAAGTAAACTGCGTTTCTCAGATATCACTTGTTTGGTATATGTTGAACTTTTGTTCCTGCTTTGAAATCCTTGCGTCTGTCTAGTTTTCTATCCGAGTAATACTCAACATTTCTTTTGTACAGAGCATGTCATATTACTTTTTATCAATTAAACAACATAATAAGATGCATGCAAATGGTTAGGTAGGTATGAGGAAAAGACTTCATATTAATTTCAAAGGTAACAAACAAAGAAAGTTCGCCAAAGATAAAAGTGTTATAAAAGAAAAGGAACCATATTGGTGGATACAAATGTTCTAGATATTCAATGCATGAACTCTGCCACGTTTCTCAATCAAGCATCTTTCTGAACAAGACTTCTTGTGTAGAAGGTCTCGAGTGTTCAGAAATGCTTCATACTATAGCCTTGTCACTTGGCCCACTGTTCAAATTGCTTTTGCTCTTTGGACCCAGATTTGCTTCATTAGGACGCCCTTTCGGGTTTTCATCCTAATATTTTGTGTTTAACCAAGGCGCCCTTTCCGGGTTTTCACCTTGATCCTTTTCTTTTTTTCTTTTCTCTCTCTTTTTTTTCTTTTTCTTTTTTTTTCTCTTTTTTTTTTAAGTGTAATATTTCTTCACAACATCGGAGTTTACTGGATTTGGTAACTCCTTCCCATCCATTTCTGTAAGGATCAAGGCCCCGCCAGAGAATGCCTTCTTTACGACATACGGTCCTTCCCAATTAGGTGCCCATTTCCCTCGCAAATCTTTTTGTATTGGGAGGATCTTTCTCAAAACGAGTTCTCCTTCGTGGAATTCTCTTGGCCGTACCTTTTTGTTATGGGCCGCAATCATTCTCTTTTGGTACATCTGTCGATGACAGATTGCCTTTAGGCGTTTTTCTTCGATGAGATTCAACTGATCATATCGAGCTTGGACCCATTCTGCCTCCTCGAGTTTCGACTCCATTAAGACTCGTAAGGAGGGAATCTTGACTTCAATGGGCAGCACGGCTTCCATCCCATAGACTAGAGAGAAAGGAGTTGCCCCTGTGGACGTCCTCACAGATGTGCGGTATGCGAACAGAGCGAATGGCAGCTTTTCGTGCCAGTCCTTGTAGGTCTCTGTCATTTTGCCGATGATCTTCTTTATGTTCTTGTTAGCTGCTTCAACAGCTCCGTTCATCTTCGAGCGATAAGGCGAGGAATTATGATATTTTATTTGAAATTGCTTGCACACCTCTGTCATCATTTTATTGTTCAAATTCAAAGCGTTATCTGAGATGATTCTTTCAGGCAAACCATATCGACAAATGATTTCCTTTTTCAAGAACCTACAGACAGTGGCCCTTGTCACATTAGCAAATGAGGCAGCTTCTACCCATTTTGTGAAATAGTCGATGACCACGAAAATGAATCGGTGCCCATTAAAAGCTTTGGGAGAAATCGGCCCTATAACGTCCATGCCCCACATTGAAAAGGGCCATGGAGACGTCATAACATGAAGGGGCGAAGGGGCTACATGAATTTTGTCACCATAAACTTGACATTTGTGGCACTTTCTTGCGTAGCTAATGCAATCGCTTTCCATCGTTGACCAGTAGTACCCGAGTCTCATGATTTTCCTGGCCATAGTGAAACCGTTGGAATGGGTCCCACATATCCCTTCATGAACTTCTTCAAGTATTTTCTTGGCTTCAGTAGTATCTACACATCTCAGAAGCACCTGATCTTTACCTTTCTTATACAAGGTGTCCCCATCAAGAACAAATCCCACTGACATTCTTCTGATTGTTCTTTTGTCATTCACGTTTGCCTGTTCAGGATACGTTTGATTCTTGACGTACTCTAAGATATCATGGTACCATGGTCGTTCATCAGCCTCCTTCTCAATGCTATAACAATGTGCAGGGACCTCGTATATGCTCATCTTGAGGGGCATTATTTCTGTTCCTTTATTTGCTTTGAACATTGAGGCTAAGGTGGCCAAGGCGTCAGCCAATTGGTTATCTTCTCGCGGGAAGTAATTAAAAGTTATTTCTTTGAAATCTTTGATTAATTCAGCCACCAGATAGCTGTACTTGATCAACTTTGGATCTCTTACTTCCCATTCTCCGCGGATTTGGTAGATCACTAGAGCTGAATCCCCGTATACCTCTAAGACATTGATATTTCATTCAATAGCTGCCCGAAGTCCCATGATACAAGCCTCGTATTCTGCTATGTTGTTGGTGCAGAAAAAATTGAGTCTAGTAGTGAAAGGATAATGATCTCCTTCCGGTGATACTAAGACTGCCCCAATCCTGTGCCCCAGGGCATTTGACGTGCCATCAAAGCTCATCTTCCAGGGCGTCCCCTTCGATGACTCACACTCTCTTTCTGTGATGCATATTAGATCTTCATCCGGGAAATCAAATCTCAGGGGCTCATACTCTTCGGTTGTTCGAGCCGCTAAGAAATCAGCTATTGCACTCCCTTTCACCGATTTCTGACTCACATAGATGATATCGTATTCTGATAACAGGATCTGCCAACGTGCCATTCTCCCTGAGAGTACGGGCGATTCCATCATATACTTTATCGGGTCTAGCTTTGAAATCAACCATGTCGTGTGATACAACATGTATTGCCTGAGCCTCCTAGCTGCCCAAACCAAAGCACAACAGGATCTTTCGATCGACGAATACCTTGCCTCGTATTCTGTGAACTTTTTGCTGAGGTAGTATATCGTCTTTTCCTTCTTTCCTGACTCGTCGTGTTGCCCGAGTACACAACCCATTGAGTTTTCAAACACAGTTAGATACAAAATCAAAGGCCTCCCTGGAGTTGATGGCACTAGCACTGGGGGGCTAGACAAATATTGTTTTATTCTGTCAAAGGCCTCCTGGCATTCTTCGTTCCATTCTCCCGGGTTGTGCTTTTGAAGGAGTCGAAAGATGGGGTCACACTGATTGGTGAGTTGAGCGATGAATCGGGAAATGTAGTTTAGCCTTCCCAAGAATCCTCTGACCTCTTTCTGTGTACGTGGAGGTGGTAATTCTTGAATGGCTTTTATCTTTTCCGGATCCACCTCGATGCCTCTTTCACTGACGATGAAGCCTAGCAATTTTCCCGAGGTAACCCCAAATGTACATTTGACTGGATTAAGTCTCAGCTGAAACTTTTTCAGTCTTTCAAATAACTTTTTGAGGTTCACAATATGTTCCTCTTCTCCTTGGGATTTAGCAATCATGTCGTCAACATAGACTTCTATCTCCTTATGCATCATATCATGGAACAATGTCACCATGGCCCTCTGATACGTGGCCCCGGCATTCTTGAGCCCGAATGGCATCACCTTGTAACAGAACGTTCCCCACATCGTTATAAAGGTGGTTTTCTCCATATCCTCGGGAGCCATTTTGATCTGATTATACCCCGAAAATCCATCCATGAAAGAAAATAATGAATGCTTCGCCGTATTGTCCACCAATGTGTCGATATGTGGTAAGGGAAAATTATCCTTAGGACTTGCGCGGTTCAGGTCACGATAATCCACGCACATTCGCACTTTACCATCCTTCTTTGGCACTGGGACAATATTAGCCACCCATTCTGGATATCTGGAAGCTTGTAGGAAGCCTGCATTAAATTGCCTCTTGACTTCCTCTTTTATCTTCAGCAGTATTTCGGGCCTCATCCACCTTAATTTTTGTTGGATGGGTTTACATTCGGGTCTCAGCGGGAGCTTATGAACTATTATGTCCCCGTCCAATCCCGGCATATCCTGATAGGACCATGCAATACGTCTTTGTACTCATGAAGCAAATCAATCAAATGATGCCTGGTGTCCTCTGAGAGTAAGGTCCCTATCTTCACTTCTTGCTTATTTTCATTAGTGCCCAGGTTTATTGTTTCAACAGATTCTTGATGAGGTAGAATCTGTTTGTCCTCTTGTTCCACCAACCTTAGTAAGTCAGGAGACGAGACATAGTTTTCGGCATTTCCCTCATCCTCGAATTCTCCTAAACAAACGGTCCTTTCAAAATCGATTTCAAGATTGGTAACGGGTTCGTTCATGTCATTGACATCTGAACACCTGAAAATTGAATGGGAAAGAGAACACTATAGAGGGACATCCAAATTTTGGCAACAACAAACAAAACATTATGGCATGGTATGAGGCAAGTACAAGAACAGGCCATGAAATGAAAGAATAATTATGGAGTAGATGCAAATGCAAAAGGTTATGACAAAATGCTTCTTAATATTCATTTAATAGATAAAGAGCAGACGACAGCTCTTACAAAAGAATCCCATTATATTTAGGGACACAAAAAGTGAATATCGGATATTACTCTGAAGAAGACTTGTAAACCACAAGGAGATCTTCAGCGGTTCAATTGTTCAACATGTAACCCGGGGGACAAGGGCGTATCTTTGAAACGTTCTTACTTGTGCCAGCTTCTTCATCAATGACATTTATGCAAACGTTCTGGAAAGCCTTCTCAATGAGTAACAATAGGCTGTGCACACTATCTTGCCCAGGATATATTATTCCAGCAGATGTAAATGTCATTAACAGATGGGGGTACTCAATGGGTTCCCATTCCGGTTCTCGTCCTAGGGTCCTCGCAACCCTTCTTTCTTGCTCCTTCTTCCACTGTTTCTTCAAGTGATGTGCATTCGGTTGGAATCCTAGACCAAATCGTGCCTTATGAGGTACTGGCTTTAAGGCCCTGACTATCCCTTGATGATGTCTTCCCAAACCTTTCCTTGCTCGGGCCCCTCTCCCTACCGTCAGCTTGATTCCCATTTTAGTATTCTTCGACAGCTTAGGCACGGGAATTCTATTTCCTTCAGCCACAAATGTGGCATTGACGAACTCAAAGGATCTAAAGGAACATTCTACGGCGTCTTTGTTCGCTTCGAGGTAAGGTGTGTCTGCAGAGATAGACGCAACAATATCCTCTTCACCCTCAACGGTAACCAAGCAGTCATCCATGATAAACTTTATTTTCTGATGAAGGGATGATGGAACTGCCCCGGCCGAATGGATCCATGGCCTCCTCAGGAGGCAATTATATGAAGGGGTGATATCCATAACTTGGAACTCGACGTCATAGATATAAGGACCCACTTCTAGAGGGACCTCAATTTTTCCTATAACTTCTCGTCTCGTTCCATCAAATGCCCTCACCGTGGAATGACACGGCCTCAAATAGGACAAATCTATCAGAATTCTGGAAAGTGTGGCCAGGGGCATAACATTAAGTGCTGATCCATTATCAATAAGCACGTTTGGTATTATATAACCCTTGCATCGGGTTGTTATGTGCAGTGCCTTCACGGAGCCTCTACCGTTCGGTGGTATTTCATCATCATTAAAGGAGATGAAATTATCTGCGTTCAAGTTATTGATCCATCTATCAAGCTTTTCGACCGATATATTGTTTGCTACATAGGCTTGATTCAATACCCTCAACAAGGCATTTCGATGCGGCTCTGAGTTCAATAACAGAGATAATACCGAAATACGTGCAGGTTGTTTACTTAATTGTTCGACCACATTGTACTCACTGTGTTTAATGAATTTCAAAAATTCCCGTGCTTCTTCCTCATTCACAGGTTTTTTAGTCTCTTGCCGTTCAGGTGGACTTTCAGATTCAGCTTCAGCCTCAAGCATGGGTGCCTTTCCCTTTTGTTTTAAATCATTATTCCTCTTCGCTGGTTCAATTTCTTTGGAATAGCATCTTCCACTCCGAGTAAAGTGACCAACTTCCCCGACATTTTCAACCATGCCTTGGGATTTTTCTCTTTCAGGAGTGACGATATTCACATCGTACTTCCAAGGTATTGCCTTACTGTTGTTATACGGAAAAGGCGATGGCACCTCAATTACCATTTTTGGTTTTACCGGTTCTCTCCTCGCATCATAATATATTATCAATGGTCGTTCAGCAGTGTAAAGGAGATCTAATGATTGACTATCAGAGGCACATATTTCTCTTTCATTTGCCTCTTTTCTTCCATTGAAGATTTCAATTTCTTTGTTAACCATCATGTTTTGGAGTAGTTCTTTAAATTGCTCACAGGATTGGATATTGTATCCTATGACTTCATGAAAGTCACAAAAATTTTGACTTTTCATATTTCTTTTCTTGGTTACTCCTCTAAGACGACAAAGTAACCCTTTTTCGAGCAACACCTCCCAGATTCTCTGCAAAGGTGTGCTTATTTCCGAAACGACTCTTCTGGTTTGCAATTCACTTATTTCCTCCACTGCACTTACATTTCTTTCAGCATGATTTGGGAACGGGTCTCCGATCGCACCACTAGTACCGTCGAAGCGTAAGACACCCGCATCGATTAGTCCTTGGACTCTTCGTTTAAAGGCAATGCAGTTTTCCGTAGAGTGCCTCTGGTTCCCCGCGTGGTATGCACAGCTAGCATTAGGGTCGTGCCACTTTGGGTACGGGGGTTTCAACGGTGCCATGTAATGAGGAGATATCAACTGTTTTTCCAAAAGCTTAGGGTACAGTTCCCCGTAAGATACAGGAATAGGAGTGAATTGGGGTCTCTCGGGGTTAGGCCTCGCTGGCCTTGGTTCTCCTCTAGGTTGGCCTTGGGTAGAGCCGGTATTTTGAGGAAACGTGGTGGCTGGCCTCGGGTTGTTGGTTGCATAGACAGGGTAAGAAGGATAGGGAGGTGGTGGTTGGTAATAGGGGGCTTGTGGTTGATAGAAGTTTGGTGGCGGGTAATTTCGAGGTCAAAATTGATTAGGATATGGACTAGGAGCATAACGGTTTCCGGTTCCCACCATGTGGGCTTCCGGCTCCTTTTTTCTCATGGGGACTGCCTTCTTCGAACCTTCTCCTTCCATCCTTCCACTCTTAACCGCGTTTTCTATAAGTTCACCGGATATGACAATATCCGAGAAGTCCTTTGTGGCGCTTCCCACCAATTTATCATAAAACGGCGCCTTCAGGGTATTGATAAAAAGGACTGCTATCTCGGTCTTGGTTAGTAGAGGCTCTACCTGGGCCGAGATGTCCCTCCATCTCTGTGCGTATTGTCTGAAGGTTTCCGATGGCTTTTTCTCCATCATTTGCAATGTCATGCGATCGGGTACCATATCGGAGACGTGTTTGTACTGTTCGCAAAAAGCCGCTGCTAGATCTTTCCAGGTCCGGATCTTCTCTCTACTGAGTTGGTTGTACCAGGGGAGAGCTGATCCTGTCAAACTGTCCTGAAAATAATGTATAAGCAGCTTGTCTTCATTAACATAGCCGGTCATTTTCCGGCAGAACATAACGAGATGTGCCTTCGGGCATCTCGAGCCATCATACTTTTCAAAATCCGGTGCTTTGAATTTTGGAGGGAGGACCAAATCAGGTACCAAACTAAGTTCTTTAGCGTTTAGCGCCGAGAAGACTTCAATGCCTTCTATCGCTCTAAGTCTTTCCTCCAAACTTCTATATTTTTCTTGGACTTCATGATCCTCTATCCTTAGCCTAGCGATTTCTGCCGGATCGTCTAGGTCTGGGACAGGTGGATCCATTGGAGCAGTTCCTGGGTTTGCCACGAATACTCCCTGTCCTACAGGAGGAGGTGTTATAGGCCGTTGTTCCAGGCCCGCGGGTCCCCCTTGCGTGTATCCTCTATGTATCGCGTAAGGCGGAGTAAACCCAGGAGGGTAGGGCAGATCCTGATCAAGATTCACAACCTCAGGGTTTTGTATAGGTCCCTTTCCTTTGACTAGAGCCGACATCATTTCCATCATCTTGGCCAATTGGTCCTTCTGTTCAGTGGATTCTTCCCGAGACCTTATCATCAACTCTCTCGTCTCCTGTTGCGACCTGGCTAACTGTTCCTGTAATTCTTTCTGAATTCTCTCAATCCTTTCAATTCTTTCGTTAAACTCAGCCTCCATTGCTCTAGCTTGTCGACGTGTTCTATACGTATGGTGTGATTCCAGGTTTACAACGTCACAACTGCGCATCATATGATTCTACTCTTTAGCAAACGATCGTGGGATATGCAGTGAATGAATGAATGAATGAATGAATGAATGAATGTTAAATGTTAGTTATGAATGCATATGCAAAATCGGTGTTGATTCCAGATAGCCCCTATTTAGGCATTTCATTAATCAAAAGAGTCCATTTACAAAACGTTTTTCCATTATTTGATTCAGCTTTTATACAAACTTCCTTGCTACATTGCCGTAATTCTTCACCCGTTCCAAAAATTCTGATATGCTCGATCTCTGTCTAGGCGGGAACTGGCAGCTAAGAGTCTCCGCTTCATCCGCTATCTGTACTATGTGCATAGCTGCCGTACGAATCTCGTTGATCAAATATTTAAGATTCTCATCCTTTTCGCACAGGGCATTTTCGTAGGCATGGATATCTCTATCATACTGACCCTTCTTCTCTTCCAAGGCTTCCAAAAGAGCCTCTAATTGTTGTTGTCGATCTTGTAGTGTGTCTTCTAAATCCCGTATCATTTCTTTTAATTCTTGACGCTTAGCTCGACCGGTCATCATTTCAGCAAACGTAGCTTCGTGCTCGGCAGTCTTCTTTCTTAACTCTATTGCAGCCCGTGCAGCCTTTTCTTCTTCTTTCTTTGCTTTTCCTTTCCAAAATTCCATCCCCCCTTTGACATTACTCAATTCCTCTTTCCATTCCGCTGACGACTTGCCCAGCCCGCTGTTCTTTATGGTGCCTCTTAACTTTTTATTTTCCAGATGAAAATCTCTTAAGTCGTTTCTTACGACCTCGGCTTCTTTTTGCACCTTCTCGGCCCTGGATCTTTCAATTTGAACATCGATCTTCAGCTGATAGTTTTCTTCTTGAAGGGCACTAAGGTCTCATAACATTTTTGTCTTTTCGCGTTCAAATTCTTGTCTCGCCGTCTCTAGCTCGGATGGAATTTCTTTCGAAAAAGGATTCCGAAAGGCGTAATCTGCCGAGGAGACTTGCAAACTATTTACCCGTTGCTTTCTCCATGCATCATAGTCCTGGGTGATAGTGTCAGCATATAAAGCCAACTCCATTAGATGAATTCTTTTCCAAGCCTTTGCAGTGTCTCGGACTTTCTTCATATAACCTTCGCCCGCAAAAACAAACTCTGATTGAGCTAGACCACTGGTGGCGGGTATAAACTGTCGTGAAGAGAACTGTCTTTGGACCAAAAGAGGAGCGTAACCAATCCCTCCCCACAATCCAAGTAGTGGTACCCAGTCTTGGTTTCCGACTTTGTATAACAAAAGCGAAGGGTGTATCCACGGCGCTCTCCATACTATGTCCTCGGCACGCAAGTTCTGAAACACTGAGACCCAATGCTACTCAGTAACCTCCTTCGGCCACTCTTTCTTAAGGTGAGCTTCCAACGGAGCAAATGTCTTCGAAAACATGTGGAACGGTGTGCGCTCTACCTTTCAAAAGTGACTCAAAATCCAAACGTTAAGTAGCTGCGCGCATCCGATGAATCGTCCTTCCCCTCTTTTCCTGCAATTGCTCAAAGATCTGAAGGTCTCTGCTAGGATGGTTGGGGCAGGGTTGATACCTTGCTTCAACTTTTCAAAGAAATCCACTACCGCTACTTCTATATGTCCGAGAATCTTTGGAAAGACAACTAAACCATAGATAGCCAAAGCAAACAAATTTATCCGTTTCAACATGTCAGGATGGTTTAAAACCAGGTCTCGTAGGGAAAACCATGGGACGCAGCTGATTTCATTCTTTTTCTTTATTTGCTTTTCGGCCCATGCATCGGTCATATCCGTCAGCCTTACTAACTTTTTCCTGAATGTCATTGGCTTGGGCTCTTTGACATATATTTTGTAGGTTTGCATGTTTTCGACACGCAGCAGAGCAGCATACTCTTCTATCGTGGGAGTCATATCTTCTTGGTTAAATGTGAAACACTGATAACCCGGATCCCAAAATCTGATCATAGCTTGAATCAATCTTTCGTCTACTTTGACAGCAATCAGATGGGCTATGTCCCCGTACCTTTCGGTGAAAATACCCCTAGTATCTGAATCCCACTGATTCCAGATCCAAACCAAGTCTTCAAGGTTGTTTTGACGGACATTCACAGTCACCCGCTCGGGTAGATTGACCATGGAATCTTCCACCAGGCTGTTTCCCTTTTCTCTTTGAGTCCTCAAAGACCAGTCCCAAACCACGGTGTTTGTCTCGGTCGTTTGTACAATTGACTCTTCCATTTGAAACCCTGTTTTTGGCAACTAATCTTTAGTCAACACCGTCCTACTATGATACCTATGATGCATGATGAGGAATAAAACAAAGACAATCAAACACGGTTAGTGATCAAATATAAGCAAAAATAAATTAAAGCATTTAAGCTACCCGATTCATTTTACCAGATAAATCCTACCCCTTATATACAAAGCGAAAGTACAAAAGGTAAGAGGCGTTTCTCCCGTGTGCCTATTTTGGTATTTACTAAACGGACAGAGGTTCGGCATGGCTCTAGTTGGGTGGCTCGTACAGTTCACTATATGCAGTTTTAGGTTCTAGAAAGGTACCCGAATTGTCTGTACTGTCATCTACTAAGATTAGTACAGAACCTCGGTCATAGCCCATCACAGGCTTACGAGATCAATTCGAGGGATTACATTTACTTATGCCTGTGCGGAGGGACGAGTTATCTCACGAAAGCATAAGTCATATGTAATCCGAAAGTATTCACTAGCCTGTGCGGAGGGACGAGTTAACTCACGAAGGCGTAGCGTTTACTTTCACTTAAAAGGGACGGAGCCCGGGTATAGAGTTCATGTTATGCAACAATGCACGTGAACGATGTGTGGGGAGAAACTCACAAACCTTTCGTTTTATTTAAAAACTAGACTTAGAGAACCGAAGCTTAGAAATTTAGAGCTTCAAAACAAGTAAACAAGAAGTTAGAAAACATTTACAATGAGATGCGAGTACATGATTTTTGCAAAATTTTGAGGATCACAACTAAATATTAATTTGAAAAGGCATTTCGAAAATTTTGACAACGCATGTGATTCGATTCGACTCTCGAAAGCTGGTCCCCAGTGGAGTCGCCAGCTGTAGCGACGAAAATTTTAGCTTAGGTCGCTAATTGTGGCGATTTAAAACCTTGAAAACGAATTCTGATTAAAGCCAAGGAGTCACCACCGATCCTTTTTTCGAGGTGTGATCGGACACCTAATAAAACCGTTTTCTAGCAGAAAATTTGTCCTTTACGTGAAAGAATGACTCGATTTAGGTCTACGTTAAAGTTCAGAGAAAAGTAGGGTCCGGGAGTCAGTTACGCGCGGGGAAGGTATTAGCACCCCCGCGACGCCCAAAATTGGTATCTTTCAAATGTACGTCGTCTTAATTTTCAAAATTACAAGTTCGACTTAAAATTTAATTGTGATCCGAGCAAAATACGAGCACTTTAAGGTTTTTACTTTATCGAAAAGGGTATCCCGCTTTTAACACGAGCCATTCGCGATTCACCCAACATAGCGATGAAATCACCGGATTAATGCTAAAATCGGTATATTGCCTCGTTTATCAAATCATGGAAGATTACGGGTGATATCGATGAAGAAATCAGAATACAAATTAATACGCTAAAGTAGGAGGAAATAATGACGAAAGGTAAGGAAACACGAAACAAATAAAATATTAACGATGCACACGTGATAATAATAGCTATAATGATGCATATGGTATGATAATAATAGTAATGTAAAGTATGAGATAATAGCAAACGTATGTAGAACGTATAATGCTAGGTTTAAGAAAAGTATTTATAATGATAGTATTACAGCGTAAAAGATATGTATTGTATAATATTAAAATACGCACGCAATATTGTTATCAAATGCATATATATATATAGGATACTATGCGAGAGGAAGAAAAGATAAAATGTAGTATTTGAAACATATACATGATATATATAAAAATACAATATTAAAAGGAATATATACGTAATGTATAAAACTGTGCATACATAATATAATAAGAGAATGTCCACGCAACGTGAAAGTATAATATATAAAATACATGTTTTGGATGAGATATAATATAAGGTTAAAAATATGAATATATGAAATATAAAAATACGATTTCTAAAATACATGCTTAAGATAATACGTATATGTATATATATATGAGAATGCACGTAGGTAGATTATGATAATACAAACAATAATGATAAATATTTAGTAAAAACCATTAATACGACATATTATTAAGATTTACACGTAATGCATACGAATATAGTATCAAAGCATGAATACATAATATATTAAAACATTTACATAACTATTAATGCGTAAATATTTACGTAAAATATATTAATATTTAAAGATATACATAAATTTAAATAGGAGTATTTAAAAACATAATATATATAAATACGAATATTAAAATAGTGTATAAATACTACTAATAATAAAACATGAATAAACAATGAATTTAATAATAATAAAAATAACAAAACATAACAATAGTAACATAAAATAACAAAAGTAATGGTAAATATAACAAATAATACGAAATGTAATATAATAATAATAAATACAAAGTAAACAGAACTTAAAAACGAGTGCAAATAATGTTATGTATAAAATACTATACTACATGTATGTGTATATAAATATAATGATACTAATGATAATAATAATGATAGTAATAATGACAATAATAATATAAAATACATATATAATTAATATGTGAACAATAATTATATAATAATAATAATAATAATTAGCATAATAAAGATATATATATAAAAATAATACCAATAATAAATAATAATAGGAAAAAGAATGACAAGAATTAATTAATTATAAATAATTAGGGCTTAATTTGAAGCAGAATAAAAATCTCGGGATAAATTTTAGAATTAAAACAAGCAAATAGGGCCTATTTAAACACAGGTAAAAATGATAAGGACCATAATGGTAATATTCCCGAGCTTTCTAAAACGCAGCGTACCAGTAAGGACTAAACATAACAAATTTTGGGGTTAATTTAAAACATCGGAAAACTTGATTGTAAATTGAATAAAAAGCGGAAGGACTGGGGTTGAAAATAACCCCAGTGACGTCACAACACGCGGACCTGAAGTGGACCTGGGTCGGGTCGACCCGACCCAGGTCGGTTGCTATAAAAGGGCCAAATTTTTGTTTTTGGCTCATTTGCCACCCGGGGAAGGAAAAAAAAGGGAGAGAAGAGGGGAAGGAGAGAAGGGAGAGGGGATCCGGGAGGGTCCGGTCACCGGACCGGTCGCCGTCCGGTCAACGATCGGTCGCCTGCCGGTCACCGGCCGATGATCGGACCGCCACGAGCCACCGTTCGCCGCCGTTCCGGTGGCCGGAAAAAGGTAATTTTCTAAATTTTTTTTTTATTTCTTCTCCATTCTAATATTATTCCTATTATTATTGTTATTATCTTTAAATATGAATGTATAAAATAAAAAATACCTTATCTTTGAATCTGTTTTCCGATCTCTGCTTGTATTGGGGGGTATCCCTTCGTTGCGTTAGGATTTAGAACTCTTGTTTACTGCTTTGTATTAGTTGTCTGTGTAAAGTCTCAGTATTGCTTCTAATTTCTAAAAGGAGAAGAACCATCCCTTACATGATGATTTTGATCGGCTTATATAGCCTAAAATTTTACAACTTGTTTTTTGGTTATCATTTCTCTGCTATTTTGCTGTCTATTCTTGTTTAATTCTTTGCAGGTACAACTTAGGCGGTGATGAGCAGACCTGGAAGGAGCTGATGGGACAGAGGCGGTGAAGCTGCTGAGTCAGAGGCGGCTAGGGTTCCCAGGACTGGTACCGGGTCATTAGCATTCGGGCTTGGGTATTGGGCCATTTGTAATTGGGTCACGGGTTTGAAACGGGTTGGGTCAGATTTGGTTGTAATTGGGCTGGTCTGATTGGGTTTGTAATTTTGGTTTTTGGTTTTTGGTTTTTAATTTTGTAAAGGGACTTGGACTTATTTATTTGGGTTTATTTCTATGTGCAAAATTGGGCTATAACAATAATTATTTTTCAAAAAACTATTATCAAATGATAATTATGTTTGATTTATTACCTTTTCTTTCTCTTCTAATATTTTTTAACGCAATTAAATGTTAACTATTTACATTTTAATTTAATTATATATATGTTATATTTCTTTCATATGTCCCTCCACGTGTCTATTTCGAGGGAATCTCTAATTGGGCGAGTCTAGAAAACCTCAGACCATAATAAAATGGTGAACCTTCATAAAATTACTTTCGCTAGGTGTGCATGAAACGCACATGGGGACTCAGACTTATTGATTACTCAACTGCCTTAAGGATCATATACTAAAACGTAACATCATTGTCACTATAAGAGAACAAAGTGTAATTCCATTGTCAATAAGCTCAAGGCACGTGGGCATCTTTGACCTCAATATATAAACTCACCACAACACTTAAGAAAGACCAAGACAGAAAAACCATCCTTCTTCCACCCTCATTCTCTTTCTACCTGAGCATACCACCAGAATTATCTTCACCCAGCTGAATATTCGGTAACTCTCCGTCTCAACTAAAAGTGAATCACCACGAAATTAACCTTCTTTTCTTTCTTATTAATCTTATTGGTTAACAGTATATATTAATGTAAAATAATCTTATTGGTTAACCGTATATATTAATGTAAAAGAAATATATATATTTAAAAATACATAGGCTTGACTCGACCCGAGTGCAAGAAATTTTTGTCCTCAAATAAGCCTTTATTTAAATTAAATAATTTTAAAATTTTAATTATAAAAATATATAAATATTAATATAAGAATTTTTGATATTTTATTATTTTAAAATAGTAAATCGGGTAATTTTAATGAGGTGAGCCGGGCTTAAAAATTTTCTTTCACCCTTAAACACCTCTAATTTCTAATTTCTAGCATGTTGTCCCCAGCTGAGTTTGCCTACTAGTTTACATCATGTTGGTTTTCTAATCATCTACAAGACTAAAAACAGGCAGAATTGAATTACTGATATAGTTTTTCATGTTGCCGAAATTGAAAATTAAGATATTGGTTTTTTTTTTTTTTCACCATTGCACCTCCTTCGTTTATAGTTCATTTTTTTTATTATTTCATCATATGGTCAATGTTGTTGTTTTCTTTTTCCAAATGTTTTTTATTATATGCATGACGTTCAAATTTGAAAGCTATCAAGTAGCCATAAATTACACTGATATTTGATTCGTTCAAATGGGAGAAAAAGGAAAGACAATCTTACAGAAACAGGAAATCACACGGTCGCCAAAGCAGAACAGGAATCATATTTTTATTATATGCATGAATTGAGGTTCAAATTTGAGGGCTAAATAGTAGCCATAAAAGTAAACTGATATTTGAATTGGGAGAAAACGGAATACAATCTTATTTATAAGTCAATAGGTTTTATGTTGACTATAAATTTTCTTTTGACCACTGCGCCTCCTTTGTTTTGCTTGGATAATCACATTAAAAAAAAATAGAGATGCTTCTGTTCACCTCACCACCTTCAGAAAATACTATAAATAGATCTAAATCCCAACGTAAAGAGAAACCAAGTTACTTTACAAGCTCGTTTAATTTAAGAAAACATCTCCTTACAGCAATAACAATAAGTTTAGAACATGGGTGTCAATGCTGAGATTGAGTTTCCAGTCATTGAGTTCCATTCATCGGATTTGGAGCGAGGAACTGATGGGTGGTACCGGTTGTGCAAAAGGGTTCGAGAGGCTTGCGAGACTTTTGGTTGTTTTGAGGTGGTGTATGAAAAGATATCGACAAAAACCCGAAAGGAGACGTTCGGGTTGATGAAAGAATTGATTGAGGTCCCAGTGGAGAGGAAACAAAAGAATGCTAGTCCCATGCCTTAACATGGCTGGGTTGGACCATGCAATCAGGTTTCTTTATTGTATGAAGGCTTTGGACTTGGAGATGCCTCCAACTATGACTCTGTTAAAAATTTTACTCAACTTATGTCGCCTGATGGTCATCCGCGTTTTTGGTAACAATAATTCTTTTACTTACTTGTTCTAGTCATTTCAGATTGAGATAATTTTTTATTTGAGTTGAGTGAATTAGAGTTATTGACATTTTATTTTGATTTTTTATTCCAGCAACACTATCTATACCATGGCGACACAAATAGAGGAGCTTAACAAGTTAATTTGGTTAATGATAATTGATAGTTACGGATTCGGAGAGAAATGGGAATCAGTGATGATAAACTACAAAACACTTGTGCGGTTTATGAAATACATGGCCCCTCCACCGGGGGAGTATGAGAGAGGACTCTTTGCTCATACTGATAAACCAGTCAGCACAATCATTTGTGATGATCAAGTTTCAGGGTTAGAAATTGAAGTCAATGATGGCAAATGGATCAAGTTGTCCTTATCTCCTTCTTCCTTTTGCTTTGTGGTTGGAGATCCTCTCAAGGTATATATATATATATATATATATATATATATATGGTTAATATTCAATTTTTAATTTACTCAAACATAACAAGTATGCATGATCTATTAAATAAGAACATGAAATACAAGGCATGGAGTATGATTGGATGAGAATGATGAGAATGATGAGAATAATTATCATAAAACATTTATTGATGTTGATTTTTGAAAATTGAAGGCATAGAGTAATGGGAGATTAAAAGCGGTAAATTACAGAGTAATGATGAGCGGAGATAAAGATCGATTTTCTATAGCAGCCTTTGCCATTCCAGTTGAGGGTACCATAATTAAAGCACCCAAAGAGCTTATAGATGAGCAACATCCTCAGCTTTACAAGGACTTTGATTTCATGGACTTCTTCCTTTTTGCCTTTTCCGATCCAGCAAAGCACATCGACTCCGGCGAGCAGCTCCAAGCCTTTGCTTCCCTCTCACTACCGATTTCTAATTAAAACCATGCCCATAATGATAAGTAAAAGCCGAATTCTGTCTTAAAATTAATGTTAGAAATAATAAATTGAGTCCTACATTTGGGATTTGCATTCTTGAATCGTATTACAATATTATAGTTTTTAATAACTGTGTAATTGTATCAAGGTTGTTGAATCAATCGTGTAATTGAGTCCACTATATGTGTCCTTTTTTTTATTATTTTTTAAATAGAAATCATAATTATAAATCAAAAGTTTGAATAACAACTTTACGACGCTTAAAAAAAAAAAGTTTACAGTGTACTCTTTTTACTAGTATCATATTGTAAGCAAAGTTGTTGTAAATTGTGTCAAAACCCCCTTTTTTTTAAATAGACTTTTTATTTTAAAAATAAAATGAGAGTCGCCACCAATCCTTTTTATGAAATGTGATCGGACCACCTCGTAATTTTATAATTTTAATAGAAAGTTTGATTTACTAAAACAATGATTTTGGTCTTCAAAATCCCAGATATGGGTTCGGGAGTCGGTTATGCACGAGAAATGATTAGTACCCTCGTGACGCTCAAAATTAGTACCTAGTTGATTAATTGATGTCTTAGTGTCGAGAATTGAAAATTTGAAAAGAGTTTAAAACACGATCTTTTTTTTTTTGTATTAAGGCACTACCTAACTAAAGTAATTTTCGCAAAAAGGGTTTATTTCAAGTTAATCTAGAAAAAGTGTCATGTCCCGTAAGTTAGGACACAATGCCTTAAATCCTCGAAAATGAGAATAAATGCCAATTGTTTGTTACTTAAATCTCGTTTTTATATTTATTTTAAAGTAAATATTCGACTATCTCGATTTTAGAAGGAAGCCATATTCTGTAAGTTCCTAGGAACTCGAATTTTCTAATTCCAAAATAATAAACATTTGCCTCAGTTTAAAATTTTTCATTTTTTATACATCGCGTGAAAAAACGAACGTAACACTTAAGGTGATGTGTATTTAATTTATTCAGGCGTGATATACAAATGGATACATGTTTAAACCTTAATGTATAATATAGTGATAATGATATAATTTAAAATGACTATGTAGGTAGAATGATAAATAATAAGTAAATGAAGGAATATTATAATAGTAATAACATAATTATAATAATAACATTAATATTAATAATCATATCATGGTAATAATAAATAAATGATGTAATTTAAGATAAATAAAAAAGTGGAATATGCATGATTAAAAAAAATAATAAACATGACATGAAAATATCAAAAATAAATAAAGAAATAATAAAATAACAAGGAATGAAAATAATATAATAATAATAATAGCTAATGCATCATTGAGAGTACTAAAAACATCCCATCCCTATAAAATAACAAAAAGAATAGTATTATAGTTGAAGAGGACGCCTACGACCACCAGCTTCACTTAGATTTTAGACTTATGATAAAGAGGAACTTGACTCTAGCCAACCGTCATTTTTGTGGAACTGTACTAAGTGCAGATTCTAAACCTCATGAACCCTTTTTGGGAATCTCGACAACCTTTGGCCAGATAAATTAAGTAGCTCATGCTTTTGGGGGAAAAAGAAATAAACTTAATAAAATTTTTGGGAGAGGGAGCTTTTACTTAAAAAATTAGTGCAATTTGTGTCACTCTATCCCCTATTTATAATACTCAGAAAACCTAGTTTATTCCTATTTATAGTACTCAGAAAACCTAGTTTATTCCTATCTAAATTCTAAAAGATAAATAAAGATAAAAGCTAAAATTAAATCCAAATAATAATCTTAACAATAATCCTAATATAATTAAAATTTAAATAGAGTCTTATGTTTTTAAAATCTCTTCTTTGAACTGTTGCCCCCAAGTCTTCCACACTCTGTATTTTCGGCACCACTTCTTTCCTATTTCGCATGCTAGCCCATTTTGTCTTCAAATTCATGCTTTTTGCCCTCAAATTTCCTTTTTCCTTCAATTTAGTCCCTACAAGATAAAAAACTATAAATAACTCAAATTAGTAGGATCATACTCAAAATAAATATGTAATTAATACATAAAAATATGTCATTCCAGAGTATTATCAATTGCGCAAATAATAGAGTGCAAACAATCTAATTTTTAAGTAGGTAAAAAAGGGAGTATAAATAAATAAATGAATAAATAAAAAAATTGTAGAAAGGTTGAAATTAAATAAATAGAGGGCTTAATTGAAATTTTAATGAAATTAGGGGGTGTAAATTGTAAATAATAAGAAAAATAAACTAATAAGGATTAAAATGTAATGCGCTAAAATAAAAAATGACTAAATGAGAAATTATCCCAAAGCTCCTGGACACGTGTCATTCCCCAGGTGGTCAGCAAACGGAGGACCAAATTGAAAGCGAGCTAAAATTATATGGCACAATTGCTAAAAAAGAAAATAGTGAAATTAGGATTAAATTGAAAAGAGGCCCAAAAGCGGAATGACCAAAGAAACAATTAGACCCCTATAAAAACACAGCGATCCTACTAGGGTTAGGTCGGGTTGGCGAGTCGGGCCTCAAAACAAAGTCGTTTTGGCGTCTGAAACTTAAGCCCAAAACGACGCCGTTTTATAGAGCTGTAAAAGTAAAAAATTTGGGAGAAAAAAAAAAAAACCACTTTCATCCATTTCAAAAAAAAAAAATAGCCCTCCATTTTTCCTCTGAAATCATCCTCAGTCTGGCCTAGGGGTCCGGCGAGTCCCACGACGACCACCGGTCGCCGGCGAAGGACTCCGCCGTCCCCGGTGGCTGAAAAAACACCAAAAGACCACTCGCAGTGGTGGCGCAGCGAATAGGTAAAAAAAAAACTAATCATTTTATATATATTTTATTTCGAAATAAAAATAAATACCTTGTTTTAAATTTTGTTCTTCCTTTTTTTATTTTCTCCTTATTTTATCTTTTTTTATTAAAAAAAAAAGTCCTGAATACAATTTGTTCGATGGCTTTTATAGCCGATTTACATTTTTATTTTTTTCTACTATTTCAACTGCTCTTTCTTGCATGTTCTTTGTTGTTTTTTGCAAGTGGTGATTGAGGAGCGGCTGATGGTGGTAGAGGCTAGGAGCGGCAGCAGCACTAGGGTGTGGCGCAAAAGGGACTAGGGATTCTGTTGAAAAGTTTATGGTGTAGGGCCTATTGGGCCATTAGAGTTTTTTTAATTTGGGCTTTGTTTTCTGTAACTAGACTACTATATTTTGGACTTTGTAATTGAGTTTGTTTATTTATTTTTTTTGTTTGATTTTTGTTTGGGTTGATTGGGCCTTTTATTTGTAATTCAGACCCGAGCTAAATTGGCCTATTACAAATAGTATATAAGAGAATTGGTTGGTAATCAATCTGGAGAATAAGATTGAATCGGTTGACATGTAAATTGATACAAATTAATTGAATCAGGTTAAAAATTAATTAAATTAATAGTTTAATTAAATGATTTTAAATAAATTTTTAATTTTTAATAAAATTTTTAATAATTTATTTAATCAAACCAATCGAATTAAAAATTGATGATATGATCTATTTGTAAAAACATTAATTGTAAGGCTAGAAATTGAAACTAAGGATCAACCATGGAAAAAGTTGTGCCCATCACTCTATTCTTTCAGCATTTTATGGGTGAACAGCATATTTGGTTTTCATGACCATCTACAAGATTATAACGACAAAAAAATTATGTATTTATTTGTTTTCATATTGAGGAAATGTGAAAATTTAAGATGGGAAACAAAAATAAAATCATAGATTAAAAAATTAGATTAGATTAATCAATGTGTCTGTTTGGTTCGATACATTTTAACAAATAGATTATTATTTTTTTTTCAATTAATGAAATTTGATTAGTAATTAATATATTTATCTCATAAAATTGAATTAGTAAATAATATATGAATGGTCATTATTAAGGGTAAATAAGACTCGAATTGAATTAATTCGAAAAAATTTAAAAAAAAATTTTGAGTTATTCAAATTGAATTGTACAAATTATTTAATTTTTCAAATCAATTCAAATAAGTTAATCGATTTTTTTAGTTTGAGTCAAATTAAATTTTTACAACTCGAATATTCGAAAAACTAATTAAACATTTTGACTATAAATATCACATAGATCCATTTTCTCACTTTGAAGTTTTTGTTTCATTAAATAAAATTATATTTATGTTACAACAAAATGACATTATTTATTATATTAATTATTTTTCTAAGTTACAAAAATGCTTATTAACTTAATACTTTGATAATTATTTTAAAAATAAAATAATTCAATATGATACATTTAATTAAATATATACAATCAATTCATACCTCGCTTAAATAAGAAAATTAATTTCATAATAAAGGTTCTCTTTTAGTCAACACTAGCTACTTATATCATGTTTAGTTTTAGTAATTACTTACTTATTAAATTAAATTAATTAAGTATTAGTTTAATTGATATGATTGTTATTATAATATAGAGGAAAATTTTGATTTAAAAACGTGTGTTCTTCAAAAATATTGTTTGGTTTATAATACATTATATAACATACCATTATTTTTTATTTTAAAAAGAAATTCTCAATCAATAGATAATTTTATTCCTATCAAATAATGAGTCAACAACTCAAGATACACAATCAAGAATGAACAACCGAAGCCTAAACACGAGCAAGCACCTGTCGAACACATCCAAACACATGTAAGCACACTTCAACTTAACCCAAGCAAGGTGTCACCAAAGTCAGCCATTGACGACACTAAAAACACCCCATGGAAACAGCCACCTTTGATCCCCATAAGGATAGCACAACACATCTATTTCTTTTTAATTGATGAAATTTGAATCTTCAATTTCATTTTTCTTTTTTGACCAGTGCAATTACCTCGTTTTGCTTGGTTATTATTTTTGGTTACATGTTTAATATTATTATATTTATATAGCGGAAAATTAATTCTTTAAATGTAATGATAAGAGATATTATATTTTTAAAAATAAGATTTAAGTTCGAATTTTAAAAATAATATTATTAAGAGATAATTATAAATCTCGAGATGATTAGTCTTTATGAACCAAACATGTATGAAACGTTATGATTTTTATAGATGCGGTTTTAGGGAAGTTGTATTGAAATTTACAATGAAAAATTAAGAAAAATAAATGTAAAAATTTTAAAAAATAGTAAATTAAGTCATTTAATTATAAAAATATATAAATCTTAATATAAAATTATATTTTAATATATTATAATTTTTAAAATAATAAATCGAGTCATTTGGATGGGGTGAGTTGGGTTTGAAATATTTTTAAATTCATATTGTTTTCCACTCAACTTAACCTTTAGACAACTCTAATTTTATAGTAATATACTAACTGGCTCCAATAATAAATTATCAATTTAATTTCTTGAAGCTTTTAAAACTATTAATTTAATAGTAAAAATATATTTTAACCTTCAAAAGATGAGCAATTTTAAATTTAATCTCTTTAAAATTTTAAAATATCAATCATATACAAAAATAAAATCATACTTTAACCCATTTAAAATTTTGTAGTTTAATTTTACTCCAAAGATGAACCCTTAGATGGGAATACGTTGTCTTCTAACTAACTTTGCCTACTTGTTTAATTCTACAAAACTATAAAAACAAATGAATTGAATTATTGGTTTCTTTTCATATTGTCAAAATTAAAATTTAAGATATTGAAAACAAAAATTAAAAAATATTATCTACTTGTTTCGAATTCACGATCTCTTGCATTGACAATTAATGCCTATATCAACTGAGGTCATATTATTATTATAGAGTTAAATAATTTTTTTGATACAATGCTTAGAATTACCGATAGTTCCTCCTCTAACTTATAAATAGGAGAATAATGCATTTCACCGCACTCGAACTCACGTCTTCCTACATTGATAACAATGCCCATACCAACCGAGTTAAGACTCAATCGACTTATATGATCATATATTTATATAATGTGAAAAAAATGTTATAATACTTATTACATAAATTAATACTTAATCTTTTACGATGTTTAATTAATTAGTAAAATAACCTTCAAAAATAATTAGTAGCCATAAATTACAGATATTTATTATATGCATGTATTGACGTTCAAATTTGAGGGCTACCTAATAGCCATAAATTCCGCCGATTTTCGAACGCGGAGATTTATACGTCACTGGGTTATATTGACTATAATTGAATGGTTGACTCACAATTATGTGATACCAACCATTTTCGGAAACATATAACTTTTAACTATTTTTTGTATATTAAAATAAATTAATTATTTGCATATGTATTAAGTAAATGTAAAATGATACAACATAAATAACTGTGTTAAAATTGTGTATAAATCAATTTTTTTATATAACATTCTACATTAAATTAAATTTTGTGTATTATTTATTTAACGTGGAAATTGAATATTAAGATGTTGAAAACAAAAATTCAAAAATTTTATTGTTTTTTTATTATTTGAAATGTTATTATTACCTTTTTTCAAATGATTAATGTTATTATATTCATTTTTAAAAAAATTAATATTTATTACATAAAATTAATACTGAATATTTTACAATATTTAATTAATAAATACAAATCGTCATGAGTTTTTAAACAAATCGTCATGATTTTGATGGAGACCTATCGAGTAATATATGCATGCAATTTGAGAGCTAACAAGTAACCATAGACTATATTGATATTGGAATCATTCAGATGGGATAAAAAAGAAGACGTCTTACATATAAGTCCAATAAGGTGTTTGATTAGATAAAACTGGGTATTATTTCTCCTTTTTTCAAATTCTTTTAATTAATGAAATTTGAATTCAACCCTTAATTTTAAATTAAGTACCGTATTAAATTTCCTTTGACCAGTGCGCCTCCTTGGTTTTGCTTGGTTTATCAAATTAAAGAACTGGGTTTCTCTTAGCCCCGCCACCTTTGGGAAAATGCTATAAATAGACCTAAGTCCCAACGTAAAGAGAAACCAAGTTAGTTTACAAGCTCATTTAGTTCAAGAGAACATTTCCTTGGGGCATAAAAAAAAGTTTAGAACATGGGTGTCCAAGCTGAAATTGAGTTCCCAGTCATTGAGTTCCGTTCAGCAGATTTGGAGCGGGGAACCGATGGGTGGCACCGTTTGTGCAAGAGGGTTCGAGAGGCTTGTGAGTCTTTCGGCTGTTTCGAGGTGGTGTACGAAAAAATATCGACGAAAGTTCGAGAGGAGACATTTGGGTTGATGAAAGAATTAGTTGAGGTCCCAGTGGAAAGGAAACAAAAGAACGCTAGTCCCATGCCTTATCATGGCTGGGTTGGACCATGCAATCAGGTTTCTTTGTTGTATGAAGGCTTTGGACTTGGAGATGCCTCCAACTATGACTCTGTTAAAAGCTTTGCTCAACTTATGTGGCCTGATGGTCACCCACGCTTTTGGTAATCAACAATAATTCTTTTATCTTTTAAAATATTATGTTGTTTTAAGTTATTTGTTCTAGTCATTTTGGGTTCAGATAATTTTTTGTTCGAGCTAAGCGAATTCAAGTTATTGACATTTTCTTTTGACTTTTGTCTCAGCAACACTATACATACAATGGCAACTCAAATAGAGGAGCTGAACAAGTTAATCTGGTTAATGTTAATTGATAGTTATGAATTAGGGGAGAAATGGGAGTCAGTAATGATAAACTATAAAACGCTAGTGCGGTTTATGAAATATATGGCCCCTCCACCAGGAGAGTACGAGAGAGGACTTTTTGCTCACACTGATAAACCTGTCAGCACAATCATTTGTGATGATCAAGTTTCGGGATTGGAAATTGAGGTCAATGACGGTCAATGGATCAAGTTGTCATTATCTCCTTCTTCCTTTTGCTTTGTGGTTGGGGATCCTCTCAAGGTATATATATATATATATATATATATATATATATATGGGGTTAAAGTTTGATTTCTAATTTACTCAAAACTTAAAATACTTGCATGATCTATGTGAATAGATTACTTATTGATGTTGAATTTTGAAAATTGAAGGCATGGAGTAATGGAAGATTAAAAGCGGTGAATCATAGAGTGATGATGAGTGGGGACAAAGATCGACTTTCTTTAGCAGCCTTCGCCATTCCAGTTGAGGGTACCATAATTAAGGCACCTAAAGAGCTTATAGATGAGCAACATCCTCAGCTTTACAAGGACTTTAATTTCATGGACTTCTTCCTTTTTGCCTTTTCCGACTCGGCAAAGCACATCGACTCTGGCGAGCAGCTCCAAGCTTTTGCTTCTATCTCACCACCAATTTCCAACTAAAAAAATGCCCATTTCGATAAGTAAAAGCCCTTGGCTTTAAATTAATGTTAGAAATAATAAATTTGAGTTCTATGCTTACTACAAGTAAAAATACGTTGTAGAGATTTTTATTCCACTACATGGAATACTTATTTTTTAAAATAAATAATAAATAAAGTGCTTTAAAAATAATTTTACAGTGCACTCCTTTTATTATTATTATTTTGGTAAATAAAGCAATAGAAACTATTACAAACAATTCATTTAGTCCTAATCAATCCCTTTAAATCATCATAAATTAACTCCAAAACATGATCAGTTCGTTGCAAGAATTTGTAAAAACCTAGCTCTTGTCTAAGGGCCTATGTAGCCAAAGCATCCGCAACCTTATTACCTTCCCTGTTGACATGTTGTATCTTCACTGTCCATTGGTTCTAAATCAATTGTTTAACAACTCGAGCCACTGCATATCAGGGTACATCTGACGTAGAGTTTTGTAGCATTTGGATAGCATCTAAGCTATCCATCTTAAGGACAACCTTTCTAATGCTCATGCTCCAAACTTGTCATAGACCATCATAAGCTCCCCACAGCTCAACTTCTACAATTGAACAGCTGGAAATTGAAACAAAAACTGGACCGCAATAAAGTTCTATCTCGTCTAACGTTTTTATTGACAAATTTTCCTTAGAAATATATTAGTAAATAATATTAAAATACACCATTTCAAATTAATTTATTAAAATTATTGAGAGTAATTAATTTGTTTATTTTAATACATTATGTTTTATAATGAAATTTGGCCCAAATTTTTTATTTCTCTTTCAATTTCGTCCTTTTCACCTTTCTTTTATATTTTAATTCTGTTTCTTTATATATTATTGCATGGTTCATTGTTGTTATTATATTTATATATGCATGAATAATATTACATATGGCATTATTTTTGATTACTTCATTTTTCAATACTACCATTATATTTTATTTGTTTTTTATTGTAGCTAGCCTTGCTATTATTATATCTATTTCGTCCCCCTTTACAGTTATTATTTATATTAGCCTTATATTTAATATTGTCATATTTATTTTATATTATTAGAATATCTTACTTCCCTTATTTATGTATATATAGTATATATTTTTGGTACTGTAATTATGCACTCTTTTAATGTATACATGCATGTAATTGTATCGACTTATGGTTGTCTTTTAATATCATTGTTATTCTTAATAAATATATTATTTATGTATGTCTAAATACTATTTATTTTGTATCTATTTTTACATGTCATTACATTTGTTATTATACTTATTATCTTCACTATTATTACCTATTATTTTGTTCTAAAATTATTATGTATACATTCTTAATATTATTATGTATTTTTGTGTATTACATGTATATATTTTAATTGTTTTATTTTATGTACTATGTATATATTTTGATGCCATACTATGTACATATTTCAATACTTTTAATATTTTTTATATATATATTTTTTTTGATATTGTATCATGTTTTTTTATATTATCACTTTCGCTATTATTTTCTGTATTATTATTATTATCATTATCTACGTGTATATATAGTATCTCGTATATATTTTAATACCATTGGTTTATAATATTATATTATTTCATATATGTATATTTTTATATTATCTTGTGTGTTTTTTTTAATAACTTTTGTATATGTTTTTTTAATCTCTACCATGTACATGTTTTCAATATTATATGTACTTTTTATTTCAATCATTACGTATGTATTTTATTACACGTATCTATATATATTTATACATAGTTATTATTAGTCATTTTTATATTATCATTATTTTCAATATTTTATTATTTGCCTATATATATATATACATGTAGATATTTTCTTTATATACTTATTATTTATTGTTGTAAAAATATTTTTCTCTGGTCATATTATTATGCTTGATTTTTACTCTTTTCTCTATTATAATTTTTTTTTTATTATCATTCTAATGTTTTCATATTACGTTAATTTTTTTATTAACCATATCATTATTTGCATTTCTTTTTTTCTTTGTTTTTACAATGATCTCATTAATTCTTTTATCATTACAAAAGTATTTTTCATGCTTTTAATTAATTTCAAAAATAAGGCAATGTACCAATTTCAACATTAAGTCTGTGATTTCATCGCTATGTTGGATGAATTACGTTGGCTCATGTTAAAACGGGACAACCCTTCTAAAATAAACGATTTTTGAAATTCTCGTGTTTTTGAACGTATCACGATCAAATATTAAATTGAACTCGTGTTTTTTTGAAAATCATGATAACGCATGTGTGAAAGATACCAATTTTGGGCGTCGCGGGGGTGCTAATACCTTCCCCGCGCGTAACCGACTCCCGAACCCTATTTTTCTCTGAATTTTAACGCAGACCTAAACTTGGCCTTATTTTACCCTAAAACAAATTTTTAAAAGAGGTTTTACCAGGTGTCCGATCACACCTAAGAAAAAGGATCGGTGGCGACTCCCCTTTTTAAAACTAAAATTCGATTTTTCAAAATCTCTCATAGATCGCCACAATTAGCAACTTGAAGCAAATTTTTACGTCGCTACAGCTGGCGACTCCACTGGGGACTTCTTTCTGAGAGTCGAGTCGAATTAAGCGCGCGTTGTCGAGATTTTCAAAATTCCTTGTTCAAGAAAATATTTAGTCGTGATCCGGAAACTTCGTTTTTGAAAAATCATGCATTTGCATCTATTGTAAATATTCTTTTGACATGTTTTATCTTTTTGTTTTAAGCTCTAAGTTTTTACGATTCTAGTTTAGTTTTGAATAAAATGAAAGGTTTGTAAGTTTCTCCCCACACACTGTGCACGTGCATTTCTACATAATATGAGCGCCATATCCGGGCTCTGTCCATTTAAGTGAAAGTAAACGCTACGCCTTCGTGAGTTAACTCGTCCCTCCGCACAGGCTAGTGAATACTTTCGGGTTACATACGACTTATGCTTTCGTGAGTTAACTTGTCCCTCCGCATAAGCATAAGTAAATGTAACCCCTCGAATTGATCTCGTTAGCCTATGGTGGGCCATGACCGAGGCTCCGTACTAATCTTAGTAGATGACAGTATGGACAATTCGAGTACCCATCTAGAACCAAAACCACATGTAGTGAAACATACGAACCGCCCAATTAGAGCCATGCCGAACCCCTGTCCATTTAGTAGTTACCAAAATAAGTACACGGGAGAAGCGTCTCGTATCTTTTCCTTTTTTTATCTTCTATGCAAGGGAATCGGGTTTGCTTAATAGATTAGATCGGGTAGCTTAATTTGCTAAATTCTTCGTCTTTTTTACCTATGTTACTAACCATGATTTGTTTGTTGTTGTCTTATTTGTCATCATGCATTCTAGGCATCATATTAGGAAGGTGTTGATTAGAGATCGGTTGCCGAAAAACGGGTTTCTAATGGAGGAGTCGATCACACAAACAACCGAAAGGAATGTCACAGTTCGGGACTGGTCTGTAAAAACCCAAAGAGAAAGAGGGGATAGTCTAATGGAGGGATGTGCTGCCGATTTACCGGGGCACGTAATGGTGAATGTTCGTCAAAATAATCTTGAGGATTTGGTTCAGATTTGGAATCAATGGGACTCGGATACTAGGAAAATCTTCATTGAGAGGTATGGTGATATAGCTAACCTAGTCGCTGTCAAGGTAGACGAGCAGTTGATACAAGCTTTAGTCAAATTTTGGGATCCCGCCTATCAATGTTTCACTTTTAATGGAGAAGATATGACTCCCACTATCGAGGAATACGCGGCCCTACTTCGCATTGATAATGTACAGCCCTACAAGATATATGTAAAAGAACCTAAACCGATGACCTTCAAAAAGAAAATAATGAGATTGACGGATATGACCGACACATGGGCCGAGAAATAAATAAAGAAGAAGAATGAAACTATTTGTATTCCGTGGTCCTCTATACAAGATTTGGTTTTAAGCCATCCTGACACGTTGAAGAGGGTAAGTCTATTCGCTTTGGCCATTTACGGTTTGGTTGTTTTTCCGAAAGTCCTCGGGCACATTGAAGTCGCGGTGGTAGATTTCTTCGAGAGGTTAAAATAAGGAGTCAACCCTGTCCCGACAATCCTAGCCGAAACCTTCAGGTCCTTGAATAGTTGTCGGAAGAAAGGGGAAGGACGATTTATTGGATGTGCGCAATTGCTCAACGTTTGGATCATGAGTCACTTTTGGAAAGAGGAACGCACGCCGTATCACATGTTTTCAAAAATGTTTTCCCCTTTAGAAGCCTATTGTAAGAGGGAATGGCCTAAGGAAATTACTGAACAACATTGGGTTTCGGTTTTTCAGAATCTCCGCGCTAAGGATGTGACATGGAGGGCGCCATGGATACGCCCGTCAGTCTTATTATATAAGGTCGGGAGTCAGGATTGGGTACCACTGCTAGGTCTGTGGGGAGGAGTCGGATACGCCCCGTTATTGGTCCAAAGATAGTTTTCTTCGCGACAATTCATACCCGCCACCGGAGGTTTAGCGCAATCCGAATTCCCTTTCGCGGGCGAGGGCTACATGAAGAAGGTTCGAGACACCGCTAAGTCTTGGAAAAGAATTTATCTGATGGAGTTGGCGTTGTATGCCGATACTCTCACCCAAGACTATGATGTGTGGAGAAAGCAACGGGTGAAAAGCCAGCAAATATCGTCGACAAGTCATGCTGCTCAGAACCCTTTCGTAGAGGAAGCACCATCCGAGCTTGAAATAGCTAGAGGAGAATTTGAACGCGAGAAATCCAAGATGTTTCGGGATCTCAGCGTCCTTCAAGAAGAAAATTACCAATTAAAGATTGACGTTCAAATTGAAAGATCTAGGACTGAAAAAGTACAAAAAGAGGCAGAAATCGTGAGGAACGACCTAAGAGATCTTTATCTGGAAAATAAAAAGTTAAGGAGCACTATAAAGAATAGCGGACTAGGTAAGTCATCTGCAGAATGGAAGGAAGAATTGGGCAACCTTAAAGGCGGAATGGAATTCTGGAAGGGAAAGGCAAAGAAGGAGGAAGAAAAGACCGCTCGGGCTTTGATAGAATTGAGAAAGAAGAGCGCTGAATATGAGACCGTGTCTACCGAACTATTGACCAGCCGATCTGAATACCAAGGATTAAGAGAAAAAATAAGGGGTTTGGAAGATACGTTGCAGGCTCGCCAGCAACAGTTGGACACTCTTTTAAAAACTTTGGAAGAAAAGAATGACCAGTACGATAGAGATACTCACGCGTACAAAGCAGACCTCCAAGAAAGAGAAATGCGACTTGGCTTTTTGATCAATGAAATCCGTGGAGCGGCTATGCATATGGTCCAGTTATCAGATGAAGCGGAGGATCTCAGTTGCCAGTTCCCGCCAAGCCAGCGATCTAGCATATCAGAATTTTTAGAGCGAGTGAAGAAATATAGTAATTGTAGCGACGAAAATTTTAGCTTAGGTCGCTAATTGTGGCGATTTAAAATCTTGAAAACGAATTTTGATTAAAGCAAAGGAGTCGCCACCGATCCTTTTTCTTAGGTGTGATCGGACACCTATTAAAACTTCTTTTGGCTGAAAAATTCGTTTTTTAAGTAAAAAGGCTAAATTTAGGTCCACGTTGAAATTCAGAGAAAAGTAGGGTCCGGGAGTCGGTTACGCGCGGGGAAGGTATTAGCACCCCCGCGACGCCCAAAAATTGGTATCTTTTCAAACATGCGTTGTCTTAATATTCAAAAATACGAGTTCAATTTAAAATTTAGTCGTGATCCGATTAAGATACGAGTATTTATGGTTTTCTTTGAAAAGGATATCCCTTTTTTTTTTTAAAACACGAGCCATTTGTGATTCACCCAACATAGCGATGAGATCACTGGCATAATGTTAAAACCGGCACATTGCCTTATTTTTAAAACATGAAAAGGTTATAGAAAAGCAACGTCGATGTAGAAACGGAATACGAACTAACATGCCAAATTCGAAACAAACGATGATAAAGGTGAAAAATATATGCGATAAATAAGACGTATAACAATGCATGCATAATAACAATGATTATAATAAGGTATATGGTATAATAATAATGGTAATGCAAGATATGAAATAATAACAAACACATATAGAACATATAATGCTAGGTTTAAGAAAAGTATATAATAATGGTATGTAAAAAAAACTAAGGATAACTAATGATAATAGTATGTATAAATATACGTAATATATAGAAAAGAAATAATATACGTACGTAAAAATATAACGCTAAAATGCAATACAAGGATATATATATATATATGTATAATAATACTAAGAATAAACACATAAAATGATAAAAATAATGAAATAATATGTGCATATATATAAACAATATAACGATAATAGTAACAAAGTACCTACGTGAGCGTGTATATACATAAAGTAATATAATAATAAAACTACGCAAAATAAAACATTTATAAAGAATATACACGATAATAATATCGAAACTACAGGTAAAGACATATATATATAATGCTGATGTTAAACCTAATAAAAACATAACATTTATATTACAAAAATGATACTGAAAAAACAACCATAAATATATAAACACATACCTATACGTATTTAAGAAACAAATAAATAATAGTAATATTAAAATCAGGAACGTAAAATATATATATATATATGTATATGGGTTAATAATAATAATAGTAAAAGATTAATAAACAATAAATTTAATGATGATGAAAATAATAAAACATAATAGTAATAACGTAAAAATAATAAAAAGTATAACGAATAATACTAAATAAAATATAATAATAATAACAAAATAAATAGAGTTTTAAAACAAATGCAAATAATAAAATACTATACTATATATATGTGTATATAAATATAATAATACTAACAATAATAATATAATAATATATAATGGTAACAATAAGGTAAAATAATGACAATAATAATATAATAATCAATATAACAATAATACTATTAAATTTTAAAGAAAATAATGCTAAAAGGAGATAAAAGGACGAAATTGAATTCAAATGGAAGTTTTCGGGGCGAATTTCAGAATCTAAATAAACGGAAAGGACCTATTTGAACACGGATTGATCCTAGGAGGACCAGAAATGCAATTCTCCCGAAATCCCAAAACGCGCAGTAGCATAGGGGACCAAATTGGAACACGGGACGAATTCCAGGGCCAAATTGCAAAGGGGTTAAGACCTGATTGCGGATTACACAAAAAGCGGAAGGACCAAGGTGGCAAATATCCCCTATGACGTAAGAACGCGCGGATCCTAGCGGGTAAGGGTCGGAGCCCGGGTCGGGTCCCTCAAAACGACACCGTTTTAAGGCCGAATACAGCCCCCAAAACGGTGTCGTTTTGGAGGGCTATAAAAGGCCCAAATCAGGCAAAAAAAATCATTTTTCACGGGGCAGAGAAAAAAAAGGAAAGGAGAGAGGGAGAGGGGAAATCGGAGCGATTTTCGGTGGTCGGTCCGACCACCGGACGGTCACCGGACCACCGCGCCGTCGCCGGTGCCGGCCACCGTACACGGTGGCCAGAAAGGTAAAAATTCGTGATTTTTTTCTAAAATTTTTTTAGTTATTTCTTAGTTCATTTAATACATACATACATTCAGAGGCTATTAGAGATAGGAGAAACAAAAGGAAAGAAAGATAAACTGATTCGAAGGAGAAATTCTACCTTCTCTGTTTTGATTCTGTGTTGCTATTACTGCTATTGGGATATAGTTTGAATAGATTTCTATTTCTGATTGAAGAGAGCCGATCCTTACAAATGTCTTTTTATTCGGCTTATATAGCCTTACATATCATTTTTTTACTATTACTTTCTGTCTCTTCGGTTTTTAATTGCTTGCAGGTACAAGTCGCTGAGTTTGAAGTGACGGGGGCGGTGGTAGCAGCTGAGTCAGAGGCGGTGGCATGCAAGTGGGGCAAGTGGCTTGCGACTGTTGAGTCAGAGGCTGCAGAAGCACGTAGGCGGAGGCGGCGTGAGCGGGAAAAAGATAGGGGTTAGGGTTAGGGATTTTGGGCATTAGTTTGGGCTTGTAAACGGGTTAAGGGTTATTGAAATGGGTCTGTTTTGGGTCTGTGCGGGTCGGTTGTAAATGAACACTAATTTGGCTTTAATTCATTCGTATGGGCCAAAATTGGGTATGACAGCTGCCCCTCTTTGCTCATTGTCGTGTAACGGGAATAGAGCAAAGACATAAGGAAAAGCCAATTTTGCCCTGTCTTGCTAGCTTCCGACTTGCTCTGGGGCTTCTTTTCTTAAGTAACCCTATTCCAACCCACCGCCTCTCGTAGCTTTAGGTTTAATCCATCGCGACTTCTGAGATCTACCTTGTAGCTTCGATCTATCTTTTCTTCGTCGTGATCTATCTTCTGCAACTTCAAAGATGAGATCTTGGTATTTTCAATCTTCTTTACTACAACTTCAGGAAGATGAAACTTATGACTTCAATCTGCGCCTCTGCGATTTCACTGGGGATGCAAGGCCTACATCTTTGATTGGCTCCCTTGTAACTTCAAAGATGCACGATTTGTATCTTCAAATGGCTCCATTACAGCTCTAAAGAGGCGAAATCTGATGTCTTCAATCAACTCCAATCTTCATCCTTTGTTGGGACGAAGTCAAAAATCGCTCGACCTGCGCATTCTCGCAATATGGGTGAATTTTTGAAACATAAATTGCAAGTACCTCAGTGTGCAAACTGAGGCTCAACTCATTTCTCGCGATATGAGTTGACTTTTTAAAGAATAGAGTTTGAAAATATCTGGACATGAGGTCCGAGGCTTAACTCACCTCTCGCGATATGAGTTAGCTTCTGAGAAACAGAAGTTAAAAACAGAATTTGAAAAAGTTCAACTCATCTCTCGCAATATGAGTTGATTTTTGAACAGCAGAAGTTACAAACAGGAATTAAAAGCCGGAATTGAAAGGGATCAACTCACCTCTCGCAATATGAGTTGAATAAACAGAAATTAAAAAGCAGAAATTGAAAAAAGATCAACTCACTTCTCGTAATATGAGTTGAATAAACAGAAATTGAAAAATGATCAACTCACTTCTCGCAATATGAGTTGATTTTGGAAAAACAGAAATTAAAAACAAAAATTAAAAACAGAAATTAAACGAGCTCAACTCACCTCTCGCAATATGAGTTGATTTTGAAATATGAAATTAAGAAACTAGAATTAGAAGAACTCAACTCACTTCTCGCAATATGAGTTGATTAAAAACTGAAACTGCAAACAGAAATTGAAAATACCTCAGCGTGTCCTGAGGCTCAACTCACCTCTCGCAATATGAGTTGATTTTGAAATTAAAGATACCTCAACGTGTCTTGAGACTCAGCTCACCTCTCGCAATATGAGCTGATTTTGAAACATAAATTAAAGACAGATGTTGAAAACATCTTGCCGTGACTTGAGATTTGACTCATCTCTCGCAATATGAGTCAATAACAGAAATTAAAAGTACCTCAACGTGTCTTGAGGCTCAACTCACTTCTCGCAGTATGAGTTGATTTTTTTGAAACATAACAGAACTTGAAAAATACCTCAGCGTGTCCTGAGGCTCAACTCACTTCTCGCACTATGAGTTGATTTTCGAAAACATAAATTAAAATTACCCAGAATTTCTCACATGGTGGAATTCAAGTATCTTTTCTTTGATTTGGATAGCTTTCCCAAAACCCTTTGCTCTGTTTGGAATACCTGTATATGTCATGCATGATGTTATCGTGATATGCACCTATTTGCCTTAAATGCATTCATGCCTACATGAACATGTTATGTGCCTTGCATTCGTTTGTCGTGATCTCTTTTCATCACGACTCTCGCAGTGATCTTGCCCCATCTGAGCTTTTGTTCTTGCTTTCGAGCTCCTGTTTTGCTTATCGTGATGATCTGCTTTCAACGCTAGGATTCTTAAGTTTCTCTTCAGGCTTTGTATCCATCTTTTAAGCCTCACAAGTAATCTGCGTTTCTCAGATATCACTTGCCTGGTATACATTGAACTTTTGTTCCTGCTTTGAGACTCTTGTGCCTATCAAGTTTTCTATCCGAGTAATATTCAACATTTCTTTTGTTCAGAGCATGTCATATTACTATTTGTCAATTAAATAAACAACATAATGAGATGCATGCAAGTTGTCAGGTAAGTACAAGAAAGAGACTTCATAATAATTTCAAAGGTAACAAACAAAGTTAACCAAGGATAATTAAAAGTGCCATAAAAGAAAAGGAACCGTATTAGTGGATACAAATGTTCTAGATATTCAATGCATGAACTCTGCCACGTTTTCCAATCAAGAATCTTTCTGAGCAAGACTTCTTGTGTAGAAGATCTCGAGTGTTTCAGAAATGCTTCATACTATAGCCTGGTCACTTGGCCTACTGTTCGAGATTGCTTCTGCCCCTTGGGCCCAGATTTGCTTTATTAGGACGCCCTTTCGGGTTTTCATCCTAATGTTCTGTGTTTGACCAAGGTGCCCTTTTCGGGTTTTCACCTTGATCTCCTCATTTTTTTTTTAAGTGTAGTATTTCTTCACAACATCGGAGTTTACTGGATTTGGTAACTCCTTCCCATCCATTTCTGTAAGGATCAAGGCCCCGCCGAAGAATGCCTTCTTTACGACATATGGTCCTTCCCAATTAGGTGCCCATTTTCCTCGCAAATCTTTTTGTATTGGGAGGATCTTTCTCAACACGAGTTCTCCTTCATGGAATTCTCTTGGCCTTACTTTCTTGTCATGGGCAGCGATCATCCGTTTCTGGTACATCTGTCCATGGCAGATTGCCTTCAAGCGTTTTTCTTCGATGAGATTCAACTGATCATAACGAGCTTGGACCCATTCTGCCTCCTCGAGTTTCGACTCCATTAAGACTCGTAAGGAGGGAATCTCGACTTCAATGGGCAGCACGGCTTCCATCCTATAGACTAGAGAGAAAGGAGTTGCCCCTGTGGACGTCCTCACAGATGTGCGGTATGCGAACAGAGCGAATGGCAGCTTTTCGTGCCAGTCCTTGTAGGTCTCTGTCATTTTGCCGATGATCTTCTTTATGTTCTTATTAGCCGCCTCTACAGCTCCGTTCATCTTCGGCCAAAAAGGCGAAGAATTATGATGCTTTATTTGAAATTGCTTGCACACTTCTGTCATCATTTTATTGTTCAAATTCAAAGCGTTATCTGAGATGATTCTTTCAGGCAAACCATATCGACAAATGATTTCCTTTTTCAAGAACCTACAGACAGCGGCCCTTGTCACATTAGCAAATGAGGCAGCTTCTACCCATTTTGTGAAATAGTCGATGACCACGAAAATGAACCGGTGCCCATTAGAAGCTTTGGGAGAAATCGGCCCTATAACGTCCATGCCCCACATTGAAAAGGGCCATGGAGACGTCATAACATGAAGGGGAGAAGGAGCTACATGAATTTTGTCGCCATAAACTTGACATTTGTGGCACTTTCTTGCGTAGCGAATGCAATCCCTTTCCATCGTCGACCAGTAATACCCGAGTCTCATAATTTTTCGGGACATAGTGAAGCCGTTGGAGTGGGTCCCACATATTCTTTCGTGAACTTCTTCAAGTATTTTCTTGGCTTCAGCAGTGTCAACGCATCTCATAAGCACCTGATCTTTGCCTCTCTTGTATAAGGTGTCCCCATCAAGAACAAATCCCACTGACATTCTTCTGATTGTTCTTTTGTCATTCTCGTTGGCCTGTTCAGGATACGTTTGATTCTTGATGTACTCTAAGATATCATGGTACCATGGTCGTCCATCAGCCTCCTTCTTGATGCTATAACAATGTGCAGGGACCTCGTATATGCTCATCTTGAGGGGCATTATTTCTGCTTCTTTATTTGCTTTGAACATTGAGGCTAAGGTGGCCAAGGCGTCAGCCAATTGGTTATCTTCTCGCGGGAAGTAATTAAAAGTTATTTCTTTGAAATCTTTGATCAATTCAGCCACCAGATAGCTGTATTTAGTCAACTTTGGGTCTCTCACTTCCCAATCTCCACGGATTTGGTAGATCACTAAAGCTGAATCCCCGTATACCTCTAGGATCTCGATGTTTCGTTCAATGGCTGCCCGTAGTCCCATGATACAAGCCTCGTATTCTGCTATGTTGTTGGTGCAGAAAAAATTGAGTCTAGCAGTGAAAGGATAATGATCTCCTTCCGGTGATACTAAGATTGCTCCAATTCCATGCCCCAGAGCATTCGACGCGCCATCAAAGCTCATCTTCCAAGGTGTCCCCTTTGATGACCCACACTCTCTTTCTGTGATGCATATTAGATCTTCATCCGGGAAATCAAATTTCAGGGGCTCATACTCTTCGGTTGTTCGAGCCGCTAAGAAATCAGCTATTGCACTCCCTTTCACCGATTTCTGACTCACATAGATGATATCGTATTCTGATAACAGGATCTGCCATCGGGCCATTCTCCCCGAGAGTGCGGGTGATTCCATCATATATTTTATCGGGTCTAGCTTTGAGATTAACCATGTCGTATGATACAACATGTATTGCCTGAGCCTCCTAGCTGCCCAAACCAAAGCACAACAGGATCTTTCGATCGACGAATACCTTGCCTCGTATTCTGTGAACTTTTTGCTGAGGTAGTATATCGCCTTTTCTTTCTTTCCCGACTCATCATGTTGCCCGAGTACACAACCCATTGAGTTTTCAAACACAGTTAGATACAAAATCAAAGGCCTTTCTGGAGTTGGAGGCACTAGCACTGGGGGGCTAGACAAATATTGTTTTATTTTGTCAAAGGCCTCCTGGCATTCTTCGTCCCATGCCCCAGGGTTGTGCTTTCGAAGGAGTCGAAAGATGGGATCACACTGATTGGTGAGTTGAGTAATAAATCAGGAAATGTAGTTTAGCCTTCCCAAGAATCCTCTGACTTCCTTCTGTGTACACGGGGGTGGTAATTCTTGAATGGCTTTTATCTTTTCTGGATCCACCTCGATGCCTTTTTCACTGACGATGAAGCCCAGTAATTTTCCCGAGGTAACCCCAAATGTACATTTGACTGGATTAAGTCTTAGCTGAAACTTTCTCAGTCTTTCAAATAACTTTTTGAGGTTCACAATATGTTCCTCTTCTCCTCGGGATTTAGCAATCATGTCGTCAACATAGACTTCTATCTCCTTGTGCATCATATCATGGAACAATGTCACCATGGCCCTCTGATACGTGGCCCCGGCATTCTTGAGCCCGAATGGCATTACCTTGTAACAGAACGTTCCCCACATCGTTATAAAGGTGGTTTTCTCCATATCCTCGGGAGCCATTTTGATCTAATTATACCCCGAAAATCCATCCATGAAAGAAAATAATGAATGCTTCGCCGTATTGTCCACCAATGTGTCGATATGTGGTAAGGGAAAATTATCCTTAGGGCTTGCGCGGTTCAGGTCACGATAATCCACGCATATTCGCACTTTACCATCCTTCTTTGGCACTGGGACAATATTAGCCACCCATTCTGGATATCTGGAAGCTTGTAGGAAGCCTGCATTAAATTGCCTCTTGACTTCCTCTTTTATCTTCAGCAGCATTTCGGGCCTCATTCGCCTTAATTTTTGTTGGATGGGTTTACATTCGGGTCTCAGCGGGAGCTTATGAACCATTATGTCCCCGTCCAACCCCGGCATATCCTGATAGGACCATGCAAACACGTCTTTGTACTCATGAAGCAAATCAATCAAATGATGCCTGGTGTCCTCTGAGAGTGAGGTCCCAATCTTCACTTCTTGCTTATTTTCATCAATGCCCAGGTTTATTGTTTCAACAGATTCTTGATGAGGTAGAATCTGTTTGTCCTCTTGCTCCACCAACCTTAGCAAGTCAGGAGACGAGACATAGTCTTCGGCATTTCCCTCATCCTCGAATTCTCCTAAACAAACGGTCCTTTCAAAATCGATTTCAAGATTGGTAACGGGTTCGTTCGTGTCATTGGCATCTAAACACCTGAAAATTGAATGGGAAAGAGAACACTATAGAGGGACATCCAAGTTTTGGAAACAAACAAAACATTATGGCATGGTATGAGGTAAGTGCAAGAATAGGCCATGAAATGAAAGAATAATTATGGAGTAGATGCAAATGCAAAAGGTTATGACAAAATGCTTCTTCATTAATATTCATTTAATAGATAAAGAGCAGACGACAGCTCTTACAAAAGAATCCCATTATATTTAGGGACACAAAAAGTGAATATCGGATATTACTCTGAGGAAGACTTGTAAACCACAAGGATATCTTCAGCGGTTCAATTGTTCAACATGTAACCCGGGGGACAAGGGCGTATCTTCGAAACGTTCTTACTTGTACCAGCTTCTTTATCAATGACATTTATGCAAACGTTCTGGAAAGCCTTCTCAATGAGTAACGGCGGGCTGTGCACACTATCTTGCCCAGGATATATTATTCCAGCAGATGTAAATGTCGTTGACAGATGGGGGTACTCAATGGGTTCCCATTCCGGTTCTCGTCCTAGAGTCCTCGCAACCCTTCTTTCTTGCTCTTTCTTCCACTGTTTCTTCAAGTGATGTGCATTCGGTTGGAATCCTAGACCAAATCGTGCCTTATAAGGTACTGGCTTTAAGGCCCTGACTATCCCTTGATGATGTCTTCCCAAACCTTTCCTTGCTCGGGCCCCTCTCCCTACCGTCAGCTTGATTCCCATTTTAGTATTCTTTGACAGCCTAGGCACGGGAACTCTGTTTCCTTCAGCCACAAATGTGGCGTTGACAAACTCAAAGGACCTAAAAGAACATTCCACGGCGTCTTTGTTCGCTTCGAGGTAAGGTGTGTCTGCAGAGATAGACGCAACAATATCCTCTTCACCCTCAACGGTAACCAAACAGCCATCCATGATAAACTTTATTTTCTGATGAAGGGATGATGGAACTGCCCCAGCCGAATGGATCCATGGCCTCCCCAGGAGGCAATTATATGATGGGGTGATGTCCATAACTTGGAACTCGACGTCATAGACATAAGGACCCACTTCTAGAGGGATCTCAATTTTTCCTACAACTTCTCGCCTCGTTCCATCAAATGCTCTCACCGCGGAATGACACGGCCTCAAATAGGACAAATCTATCGGAATTCTGGAAAGTGTGGCCAGGGGCATAACATTAAGTGCTGATCCATTATCAATAAGCACGTTTGGTATTATAAATCCCTTACAGCGGGTTGTTATGTGCAGTGCCTTCACAGAGCCTCTACCGTTCGGTGGTATTTCATCATCACTGAAGGAGATGAAATTATCAGCGTTCAAGTTATTGATCCACCTATCAAGCTTTTCGACCGATATATTGTTTGCTACGTAGGCTTGATTCAATACCTTTAACAAGGCGTTTCGATGTGGCTCTGAGTTCAATAATAAGGATAATACCGAAATACGTGCAGGTTGCTTACTTAATTGTTCGACCACGCTGTACTCACTGTGTTTAATGAATTTCAAGAATTCCTGTGCCTCTTCTTCATTTACAGGTCTTTTAGTCTCTTGTCGTTCGGGCGGACTTTCCGATTCAACTTCAGCCTCAAACATGGGTGCCTTTCCCTTTTGTTTGGAATCATTATTCCTCTTTGCTGGTTCAACTTCTTTGGAATAGCATCTTCCACTCCGGGTAAAGTGACCAACTTCTCCGATATTTTTAGCCGTGCCTTGGGATTTTTCTTTTTCGGGAGTGACGATATTAACATCGTACTTCCAAGGTATTGCCCTACTATCCTGGTACGGAAAAGGCGATGGCGCCTCAATTACCATTTTTGGTTTTACTGATTCTCTCCTCGTATCATAATATATTATCAATGGTCGCTCAGCAGTGTAAGGGAGATCCGATGATTGACCATCAGAGGCACATATTTCTCCTTCATCGGCCTCTCTTCTTCCGTTGAAGATTTCAATCTCTTTGCTATCCATCATGCCTTGGAGTAGTTCTTTAAATTGCTCACAAGACTGGATATTATGTCTTTCGACTTCATGGAAATCACAAAAATTTTGGCTTTTCGTATTTCTTTTCTCGGTTACTCCTCTAAGACGACAGAGTAACCCTTTTTCGAGCAAAACCTCCCAGATTCTCTGCAAAGGTGTGCTTATGTCTGAAACGACTCTCCTGGTTTGCAATTCACTTATTTCCTCCACTGCACTTACATTTCTTTCAGCATGATTTGGGAACGGGTCTCCGGTCGCACCACTAGTACCGTCGAAGCGTAAGACACCCGCATCGATTAGTCCTTGGACTCTTCGTTTAAAGGCAATGCAGTTTTCCGTAGAGTGCCCCTGGTTCCCCGCGTGGTATGCACAGCTAGCATTAGGGTCGTACCACTTTGGGTACGGGGGTTTCAACGGTGCCATGTAATGAGGAGATATCAATTGTTTTTCCAAAAGCTTAGGGTACAGTTCCCCGTAAGATATAGGAATAGGAGTGAATTGGGGTCTCTCGGGGTTAGGCCTCGCTGGCCTTGGTTCTCCTCTAGGTTGGCCTTGGGTAGAGCTGGCATTTTGAGGAAACGTGGTGGCTGGCCTCGGGTTGTTGGTTACATAGACAGGGTAAGAAGGATAGGGAGGTGGTGGTTGGTAATAGGGGGCTTGTGGTTGATAGAAGTTTGGTGGCGGGTAATTTCGAGGTCGAAATTAATTAAGATATGGACTAGGAGCATAACGGTTTCCGGTTCCTACCATGTGGGCTTCCGACTCCTTTTTTCTCATAGGCACTGCCTTCTTCGAACCTTCTCCTTCCATTCTTCCACTTTTAACCGCATTTTCTATTAGTTCACCGGATATGACAAGATCCGAGAAGTCCTTTGTGGCGATTCCCACTAATTTATCATAGAATGGCGCCTTCAGGGTATTGATGAACAGGACTGCTATCTCGGTCTTGGTTAATGGAGGTTCCACCTGAGCCGAGATGTCTCTCCACCTCTGCGCGTACTGTCTAAAAGATTCGGTCGGCTTTTTCTCCATCATTTGCAAAGTCATCCGGTCGGGCACCATATCAGACACATGTTTATACTGTTCGCAAAATGCCGCTGCCAGATCCTTCCAGGTTCGGATCTTTTCTCTACTGAGTTGGTTGTACCAGCGGAGAGCTGATCCGGTCAAACTGTCCTGAAAACAGTGTATAAGCAGCTTGTCTTCATTGACATAGCCGGTCATTTTCCGGCAGAACATAACGAGATGTGCCTTCGGGCATCTCGAGCCATCATACTTTTCAAAATCCGGTGCTTTGAATTTTGGAGGGAGGACCAAATCAGGTACCAGACTAAGTTCTTTAGCGTTTAGCGCCGAGAAGACTTCAATGCCTTCTATCGCTCTAAGTCTTTCCTCCAGACTTCTATATTTTTCTTGGACTTCCTGATCCTCTATCCTTAGCCTAGCGATTTCTGCAGGATCTTCTAGGTCTGGGACAGGTGGATCGACCGGAGCAGTTCCTGGGTTTGCCACATATACTCCCTGTCCTACAGGAGGGGGTGTTACAGGCCGTTGTTCTACGCCCGCGGGTCCTCCCTGTGTGTATCCTCTATATGTCACGTGGGGCGGAGTAAACCCTGGAGGATAGGGCAGATCCTGATCGAGATTCACAACCTCAGGGTTTTGTATAGGTCCCTTTCCTTTGACTAAGGCCGACATCATTTCCATCATTTTAGCCAATTGGTCCTTCTGTTCAGTGGATTCTTCCCGAGACCTTATCAACAACTCTCTCGTCTCCTGTTGCCACCTGGCTAACTGTTCCTGTAATTCTTTCTGAATTCTCTCCATCCTTTCAATTCTTTCGTTAAACTCAGCTTCCATTGCCCTAGCTTGTCGACGTGTTCTATACGTATGGTGTGATTCCAGGTTTACAATATCATAACTGCGCATCATATGATTCTACTCTTAGCAAACGATCGTGGGATATGCAGTAAATGAATGAATGAATGAATGAATGAATGTTAATTATGAATGCACGTCAAATGTTAGTTATGAATGCATATGCAAAAATCGGTGTTGATTCCAAACAGCCCCTATCTAAGCATTTCATTAATCAAAAGAGTCTATTTACAAAACGTTTTTTCATCATTTGATTCAGCTTTCATACAAATTTCCTTGCTACATTGCCGTAATTCTTCACCCGTTCCAAAAATTCTGATATGCTCGATCTCTGTCTAGGCGGGAATTGGCAACTAAGACTCTCGGCTTCATCCGCTATTTGCATTATGTGCATGGCTGCCGTACGAATCTCGTTGATCAAGTATTTGAGATTTTCATCCTTTTCGCAGAGGGCTCTTTCGTAAGCGTGGGTATCTCTATCATACTGACCCTTCTTTTCTTCCAAAGCTTCCAAGAGAGTATCCAGTTGTTGTTGTCGGGCTTGTAGTGTGTCTTCTAAATCCCGTATCGTTTCTTTCAATTCTTGACGCTTAACTCGACTAGTCATCAGTTCAACAGATGTAGCTTCATACTCAGCAGGCTTCTTTCTTAACTCTATTGCAGCCCGTGCAGCCTTTCCTTCTTCTTTCTTTGCTTTTCCTTTCCAAAATTCCATCCCACCTTTGACATTACTCAATTCCTCTTTCCATTCCGCTGACGACTTGCCCAGCCCGCTGTTCTTTATGGTGCCTCTTAACTTTTTATTTTCTAGGTGAAGATCTCTTAAGTCGTTTCTTACGACCTCGGCTTCTTTTTGCACCTTCTCGGCCCTGGATCTTTCAATTTGAACATCGATCTTCAGCTGATAATTTTCTTCTTGAAGGGCACTGAGGTCTCGTAACATTTTTGTCTTTTCGCATTCGAATTCTTGTCTCACCGTCTCTAGCTCAGATGGAATTTCATTCGAAAAAGGATTCTGAAAGGCGTAATCTGCCGATGAGACTTGCAAACTACTCATTCATTGCTTTCTCCATGCATCGTAGTCCTGGGTGATAGTGTCAGCATATAAAGCTAACTTCATCAGATGAATTCTTTTCCAAGCCTTTGCAGTGTCTCGGACTTTCTTCATATAACCTTCGCCCGCAAAAACAAACTCCGACTGAGCCAGACCACTGGTGGCGGGTATAAACTGTCGTGAAGAGAACTGTCTTTGAACCAAGAGAGGAGCGTAACCAATCCCTCCCCACAATCCAAGTAGTGGTACCCAGTCTTGGTTTCCGACTTTGTATAACAAAAGCGAAGGGCGTATCCACGGCGCTCTCCATACTATGTCCTCGGCATGCAAGTTCTGAAACACTGAGACCCAATGCTGTTCCGTAACCTCCTTCGGCCACTCCTTCTTAAGGTGAGCTTCCAGTGGTGAAAATGTCTTTGAAAACATGTGGAACGGCGTGCGCTCTACCTTCCAAAAGTGACTCAAAATCCACGCGTTAAGTAGCTGCGCGCATCCGACGAATCGTCCTTCCCCTCTTTTCCTGCAACTGCTCAAAGATCTGAAGGTCTCTGCTAGGATGGTTGGGGCAGGGTTGATACCTTGCTTCAACTTTTCAAAGAAATCCACTACCGCTACTTCTATGTGCCCGAGAATTTTCGGAAAGACAACTAAACCATAGATAGCCAAAGCAAACAAATTTATCCGTTTCAACATGTCAGGATGGTTTAAAACCAGGTCTCGTAAGGAAAACCATGGGACGCAGCTGATTTCATTCTTTTTCTTTATTTGCTTTTCGACCCATGCATCGGTCATATCCGTCAGCCTTACTAACTTCTTCCTGAATGTCATCGGCTTGGGCTCTTTGACATATATTTTGTAGGTTTGCATGTTTTCGACACGCAGCAGAGCAGCATACTCCTCTATCGTAGGGGTCATATCTTCTTGGTTGAATGTGAAACACTGATAACCCGGATCCCAAAATCTGATCATAGCTTGAATTAATCTTTCGTCTACTTTGACAGCAATCAGATGGGCTATGTCCCCGTACCTTTCGGTGAAAATACCTCGAGTATCTGAATCCCACTGATTCCAGATCCCAACCAAGTCTTCAAGGTTATTTTGACAGACATTCACAGTCACCCGTTCGGGTAGATTGACAATGCATCCTTCTACCAGGCTGTCTCCCTTTTCTCTTTGAGTCCGGCCAGTCCCGAACCACGGTATTTGTCTCGGTCGTTTGTACAATTGACTCTTCCATTTGAAACCCGTTTTTGGCAACTAATCTTTAGTCAACACCGTCCTATTATGATGCCTATGATGCACGATGAGGAATAAAACAAAGACAATCAAACTCGGTTAGTGATCAGATATAAATGAAAATAAATTAAAGCAATCTTAAACTACCCGATTCAATTTAACAGATGAATCCCTTCCCCTTATATACAAAGCGAAAGTACAAAAGGATAGAGGCGTTTCTCCCGTGTGCCTATTTTGGTACCTACTAAACGGACAGAGGTTCGGCATGGCTCTAATTGGGTGGCTCGTACAGTTCATTATATGTGGTTTTAGGTTCTAGAAAGGTACCCGAATTGTCTGTACTGTCATCTACTAAGATTAGTACAGAACCTCGGTCATAGCCCATCACAGGCTTACGAGATCAATTCGAGGGATTACATTTACTTATGCCTATGCGGAGGGACGAGTTATCTCACGAAAGCATAAGTCATATGTAACCCGAAAGTATTCACTAGCCTGTGCGGAGGGACGAGTTAACTCACGAAGGCGTAGCGTTTACTTTCACTTAAGAGGGACGGAGCCCGGGTATGGCGCTCATGTTATGCAACAATGCACGTGAACAGTGTGTGGGGAGAAACTCACAAACCTTTCGTTTTATTTTAAAAACTAGACTTAGAGAACCGAAACTTAGAAATTTAAAGCTTCAAAACAAGTAAACAGGAAGTTAGAAAACATTTACAATGAGATGCGAGTACATGATTTTTGCAAAATTTTGAGGATCGCAACTAAATATTAGTTTGAAAAAGGCATTTCGAAAATTTTGACAACGCATTTGATTCGATTCGACTCTCGAAAGCTGGTCCCCAGTGGAGTCGCCAGCTGTAGCGACGAAAATTTTAGCTTAGGTCGCTAATTGTGGCGATTTAAAATCTTGAAAACGAATTTTGATTAAAGCAAAGGAGTCGCCACCGATCCTTTTTCTTAGGTGTGATCGGACACCTATTAAAACTTCTTTTGGCTGAAAAATTTGTTTTTTAAGTAAAAAGGCTAAATTTAGGTCCACGTTGAAATTCAGAGAAAAGTAGGGTCTGGGAGTCGGTTACGCGCGGGGAAGGTATTAGCACCCCCGCGACGCCCAAAAATTGGTATCTTTTCAAACATGCGTTGTCTTAATATTCGAAAATACGAGTTCAATTTAAAATTTAGTCGTGATCCGATTAAGATACGAGTATTTATGGTTTTCTTTGAAAAGGATATCCCTTTTTTTTTTAAAACACGAGCCATTTGTGATTCACCCAACATAGCGATGAGATCACTGGCATAATGTTAAAACCGGCACATTGCCTTATTTTTAAAACATGAAAAGGTTATAGAAAAGCAACGTCGATGTAGAAACGGAATACGAACTAACATGCCAAATTCGAAACAAACGATGATAAAGGTGAAAAATATATGCGATAAATAAGACGTATAACAATGCATGCGTAATAACAATGATTATAATAAGGTATATGGTATAATAATAATGGTAATGCAAGATATGAAATAATAACAAACACATATAGAACATATAATGCTAGGTTTAAGAAAAGTATATAATAATGGTATGTAAAAAAAACTAAGGATAACTAATGATAATAGTATGTATAAATATACGTAATATATAGAAAAGAAATAATATACGTACGTAAAAATATAACGCTAAAATGCAATACAAGGATATATATATATATGTATAATAATACTAAGAATAAACACATAAAATGATAAAAATAATGAAATAATATGTGCATATATATAAACAATATAACGATAATAGTAACAAAGTACCTACGTGAGCGTGTATATACATAAAGTAATATAATAATAAAACTACGCAAAATAAAACATTTATAAAGAATATACACGATAATAATATCGAAACTACAGGTAAAGACATATATATATATAATGCTGATGTTAAACCTAATAAAAACATAACATTTATATTACAAAAATGATACTGAAAAAACAACCATAAATATATAAACACATACCTATACGTATTTAAGAAACAAATAAATAATAGTAATATTAAAATCAGGAACGTAAAATATATATATATATATATATATGTATATGGGTTAATAATAATAATAGTAAAAGATTAATAAACAATAAATTTAATGATGATGAAAATAATAAAACATAATAGTAATAACGTAAAAATAATAAAAAGTATAACGAATAATACTAAATAAAATATAATAATAATAACAAAATAAATAGAGTTTTAAAACAAATGCAAATAATAAAATACTATACTATATATATGTGTATATAAATATAATAATACTAACAATAATAATATAATAATATATAATGGTAACAATAAGGTAAAATAATGACAATAATAATATAATAATCAATATAACAATAATACTATTAAATTTTAAAGAAAATAATGCTAAAAGGAGATAAAAGGACGAAATTGAATTCAAATGGAAGTTTTCGGGGCGAATTTCAGAATCTAAATAAACGGAAAGGACCTATTTGAACACGGATTGATCCTAGGAGGACCAGAAATGCAATTCTCCCGAAATCCCAAAACGCGCAGTAGCATAGGGGACCAAATTGGAACACGGGACGAATTCCAGGGCCAAATTGCAAAGGGGTTAAGACCTGATTGCGGATTACACAAAAAGCGGAAGGACCAAGGTGGCAAATATCCCCTATGACGTAAGAACGCGCGGATCCTAGCGGGTAAGGGTCGGAGCCCGGGTCGGGTCCCTCAAAACGACACCGTTTTAAGGCCGAAGTACAGCCCCCAAAACGGTGTCGTTTTGGAGGGCTATAAAAGGCCCAAATCAGGCAAAAAAAAATCATTTTTCACGGGGCAGAGAAAAAAAAAGGAAAGGAGAGAGGGAGAGGGGAAATCGGAGCGATTTTCGGTGGTCGGTCCGACCACCGGACGGTCACCGGACCACCGCGCCGTCGCCGGTGCCGGCCACCGTACACGGTGGCCGGAAAGGTAAAAATTCGTGATTTTTTTCTAAAATTTTTTTAGTTATTTCTTAGTTCATTTAATACATACATACATTCAGAGGCTATTAGAGATAGGAGAAACAAAAGGAAAGAAAGATAAACTGATTCGAAGGAGAAATTCTACCTTCTCTGTTTTGATTCTGTGTTGCTATTACTGCTATTGGGATATAGTTTGAATAGATTTCTATTTCTGATTGAAGAGAGCCGATCCTTACAAATGTCTTTTTATTCGGCTTATATAGCCTTACATATCATTTTTTTACTATTACTTTCTGTCTCTTCGGTTTTTAATTGCTTGCAGGTACAAGTCGCTGAGTTTGAAGTGACGGGGGCGGTGGTAGCAGCTGAGTCAGAGGCGGTGGCATGCAAGTGGGGCAAGTGGCTTGCGACTGTTGAGTCAGAGGCTGCAGAAGCACGTAGGCGGAGGCGGCGTAAGCGGGAAAAAGATAGGGGTTAGGGTTAGGGATTTTGGGCATTAGTTTGGGCTTGTAAACGGGTTAAGGGTTATTGAAATGGGTCTGTTTTGGGTCTGTGCGGGTCGGTTGTAAATGAACACTAATTTGGCTTTAATTCATTCGTATGGGCCAAAATTGGGTATGACAGTAATATAGCTAGAAAGTTCGTGTAATAGCCAAATAAGATGGCGAAATATTTTGTAACGAACTCTTTTAAATGAATGAAATGCCTAGATAGGGGCTATCTTGAAATCAACACCTAATTCTTGCATGTGCATTCATGACTAACATTCATATAGCATTCATGCATCCATTGCATACATATATCCCGTGATCGTTCACTAAGGTTAGAATCGTACAATTCGCAGTTGCAACAATACAAGACTGGAATCATGACATTCGTATAGAACGAGACGACAAACTAGAGTAATGGAGGCAGAGTTTAATGAAAGAATCGAGAGAATGGAAAGAGTTCAACGGGAATTGCAAGAGCAACTGGCCAAATCACAGCAAGAAACAAGGGATTTGATGGTGAGGTCCCGGGAGGAGTCACTGGAACAAAGAGAGCAGATGGCTAAAATGATGGAAATGATGTCAGCCCTGGTAAAAGGGAAGGGGCCCGTGCAGAATCCTGAGGTTGTTAACCTTGATCAAGATCCACTTTACCCACCGGGATTCACTCCACCTCATATGACACAAAGAGTACAAACTCAAGGGGAATCCCCTAGCTTAGAACAACGACCTGTGCCGACCACACATCTGGGACAGGGGATATTTGTGTCGCCACCGATCCTTTTTCTTAGGTGTGATCGGACACCTGGTAAAACCTCTTTTAAAAATTTGTTTTAGGGTAAAATAAGGCCAAGTTTAGGTCTGCGTTAAAATTCAGAGAAAAATAGGGTTCGGGAGTCGGTTACGCGCGGGGAAGGTATTAGCACCCCCGCGACGCCCAAAATTGGTATCTTTCACACATGCGTTATCATGATTTTCAAAAAAACACGAGTTCAATTTAATATTTGATCGTGATACGTTCAAAAACACGAGAATTTCAAAAATCGTTTATTTTAGAAGGGTTGTCCCGTTTTAACATGAGCCAACGTGATTCATCCAACATAGCGATGAAATCACAGACTTAATGTTGAAATTGGTACATTGCCTTATTTTTGAAATTAATTAAAAGCATGAAAAATACTTTTGTAATGATAAAAGAATTAATGAGATCATTGTAAAAACAAAGAAAAAAAGAAATGCAAATAATGATATGGTTAATAAAAAAATTAACGTAATATGAAAACATTAGAATGATAAAAAAAAAAAAATTATAATAGAGAAAAGAGTAAAAATCAAGCATAATAATATGACCAGAGAAAAATATTTTTACAACAATAAATAATAAGTATATAAAGAAAATATCTACATGTATATATATATATAGGCAAATAATAAAATATTGAAAATAATGATAATATAAAAATGACTAATAATAACTATGTATAAATATATATAGATACGTGTAATAAAATACATACGTAATGATTGAAATAAAAAGTACATATAATATTGAAAACATGTACATGGTAGAGATTAAAAAAACATATACAAAAGTTATTAAAAAAAACACACAAGATAATATAAAAATATACATATATGAAATAATATAATATTATAAACCAATGGTATTAAAATATATACGAGATACTATATATACACGTAGATAATGATAATAATAATAATACAGAAAATAATAGCGAAAGTGATAATATAAAAAAACATGATACAATATCAAAAAATATATATATATAAAAAATATTAAAAGTATTGAAATATGTACATAGTATGGCATCAAAATATATACATAGTACATAAAATAAAACAATTAAAATATATACATGTAATACACAAAAATACATAATAATATTAAGAATGTATACATAATAATTTTAGAACAAAATAATAGGTAATAATAGTGAAGATAATAAGTATAATAACAAATGTAATGACATGTAAAAATAGATACAAAATAAATAGTATTTAGACATACATAAATAATATATTTATTAAGAATAACAATGATATTAAAAGACAACCATAAGTCGATACAATTACATGCATGTATACATTAAAAGAGTGCATAATTACAGTACCAAAAATATATACTATATATACATAAATAAGGGAAGTAAGATATTCTAATAATATAAAATAAATATGACAATATTAAATATAAGGCTAATATAAATAATAACTGTAAAGGGGGACGAAATAGATATAATAATAGCAAGGCTAGCTACAATAAAAAACAAATAAAATATAATGGTAGTATTGAAAAATGAAGTAATCAAAAATAATGCCATATGTAATATTATTCATGCATATATAAATATAATAACAACAATGAACCATGCAATAATATATAAAGAAACAGAATTAAAATATAAAAGAAAGGTGAAAAGGACGAAATTGAAAGAGAAATAAAAAATTTGGGCCAAATTTCATTATAAAACATAATGTATTAAAATAAACAAATTAATTACTCTCAATAATTTTAATAAATTAATTTGAAATGGTGTATTTTAATATTATTTACTAATATATTTCTAAGGAAAATTTGTCAATAAAAACGTTAGACGAGATAGAACTTTATTGCGGTCCAGTTTTTGTTTCAATTTCCAGCTGTTCAATTGTAGAAGTTGAGCTGTGGGGAGCTTATGATGGTCTATGACAAGTTTGGAGCATGAGCATTAGAAAGGTTGTCCTTAAGATGGATAGCTTAGATGCTATCCAAATGCTACAAAACTCTACGTCAGATGTACCCTGATATGCAGTGGCTCGAGTTGTTAAACAATTGATTTAGAACCAATGGACAGTGAAGATACAACATGTCAACAGGGAAGGTAATAAGGTTGCGGATGCTTTGGCTACATAGGCCCTTAGACAAGAGCTAGGTTTTTACAAATTCTTGCAACGAACTGATCATGTTTTGGAGTTAATTTATGATGATTTAAAGGGATTGATTAGGACTAAATGAATTGTTTGTAATAGTTTCTATTGCTTTATTTACCAAAATAATAATAATAAAAGGAGTGCACTGTAAAATTATTTTTAAAGCACTTTATTTATTATTTATTTTAAAAAATAAGTATTCCATGTAGTGGAATAAAAATCTCTACAACGTATTTTTACTTGTAGTAAGCATAGAACTCAAATTTATTATTTCTAACATTAATTTAAAGCCAAGGGCTTTTACTTATCGAAATGGGCATTTTTTTAGTTGGAAATTGGTGGTGAGATAGAAGCAAAAGCTTGGAGCTGCTCGCCAGAGTCGATGTGCTTTGCCGAGTCGGAAAAGGCAAAAAGGAAGAAGTCCATGAAATTAAAGTCCTTGTAAAGCTGAGGATGTTGCTCATCTATAAGCTCTTTAGGTGCCTTAATTATGGTACCCTCAACTGGAATGGCGAAGGCTGCTAAAGAAAGTCGATCTTTGTCCCCACTCATCATCACTCTATGATTCACCGCTTTTAATCTTCCATTACTCCATGCCTTCAATTTTCAAAATTCAACATCAATAAGTAATCTATTCACATAGATCATGCAAGTATTTTAAGTTTTGAGTAAATTAGAAATCAAACTTTAACCCCATATATATATATATATATATATATATATATATATACCTTGAGAGGATCCCCAACCACAAAGCAAAAGGAAGAAGGAGATAATGACAACTTGATCCATTGACCGTCATTGACCTCAATTTCCAATCCCGAAACTTGATCATCTACATGTATATATATATAGGCAAATAATAAAATATTGAAAATAATGATAATATAAAAATGACTAATAATAACGATGTATAAATATATATAGATACGTGTAATAAAATACATACGTAATGATTGAAATAAAAAGTACATATAATATTGAAAACATGTACATGGTAGAGATTAAAAAAACATATACAAAAGTTATTAAAAAAAACACACAAGATAATATAAAAATATACATATATGAAATAATATAATATTATAAACCAATGGTATTAAAATATATACGAGATACTATATATACACGTAGATAATGATAATAATAATAATACAGAAAATAATAGCGAAAGTGATAATATAAAAAAACATGATACAATATCAAAAAAAATATATATATAAAAAATATTAAAAGTATTGAAATATGTACATAGTATGGCATCAAAATATATACATAGTACATAAAATAAAACAATTAAAATATATACATGTAATACACAAAAATACATAATAATATTAATATTAAATATAAGGCTAATATAAATAATAACTGTAAAGGGGGACGAAATAGATATAATAATAGCAAGGCTAGCTACAATAAAAAACAAATAAAATATAATGGTAGTATTGAAAAATGAAGTAATCAAAAATAATGCCATATGTAATATTATTCATGCATATATAAATATAATAACAACAATGAACCATGCAATAATATATAAAGAAACAGAATGAAAATATAAAAGAAAGGTGAAAAGGACGAAATTGAAAGAGAAATAAAAAATTTGGGCCAAATTTCATTATAAAACAGATAGAGAGGACTTATTTGAACACGCATACAAAAAAACAAGGACCAAGAAGGTAAATGCCCCACCCATTAAAACGACACCGCACGCATAAAGACCTCTCATTAACGCAAGGATTAAAATGAAACAGCAGTGAAAGAGTGAGGCTAAATCGAAAATAGGACATTGGATCCCATTGCACGCCCCACAGAAGCAAAAGGGGTTGTTGTGCAAATATCCCAACGCCCAAAAACGCGCGGGTCTTACCCCCAGCGGGTCGGGTAGTCGGGCAATCCATAGGGGTTTCTTTCATACGGCATCGTTTTGATCATTGCAAAAAAAAAAATTAAAGGAACCCTAAGCATATTGCCTAACATTTTCAGACCCCCAAAACACCGAACGTCGCTCTCCCTTTCCCTCTCATGCAGCCGCACCTGGTCCTTTACCATAGCCCCCGTTTGGCCTTCATACGGCCACCACAAACAACAGACGACGGTGCACGAAGGCACCCCATTGACTTTCGTTCAGGAGTCCGTTTCGGGGGGGCATCGATTTAGGCCCCTAGGATCTTTCCCTTAACTCCGATTTCAACGAATGAGGGATGTTGGCCGGTTACGTGAGGGTGAGTCTTTTCCTTTTACTTACTCTTATTTTACACACAGATAAATAAAAAGGTAAAAGGAGCTATAGCATTTGAAACAAAAAATTTCGATTCGAAAGTATCAAAGATCACCTTCTTTTTTGCTGTTTGGTCTTGATATTGCGATGATCTGCTTAATATGGTTATTCTTGATGCTTAAAGTCTGCTTTTGGGTGTCTGGAAATTTCTTTGTTATTTCAAAATAGCCGAATGCTCTCTTTTTTCCTTTTTTTTCTTTCTTTTCTCTTTTCCTCCCCCTTTACATTCCCGTTCTATTCTCGCTTTATAGCCGAAAGAAATGCATTACAATATTGCCATTATTTAGCAGTTTTTTCACTGTTTCTATCTCCATTCTGTTTGCTGTCTTTTCCCCTTTGATTTTGCAGGTGATGGCTTCATTAAATGCGGTGGGACGGGGCGGCACCAGGTCTCCAATGGCGATGTCAGAAGGCCCTAGGTGCGCCGCACCTAGGGTTTTAAATTGGTCCCTCCGATTTGACCTTCAGGCTATTGGTCTTGGGTCACTGGAACATTGGGCTCAGTTGTTAGGTTTATGTATTGGGCCATACGGGTCTGATTTGTAGAGGGTTTGAATAGTGTAAGGTTTTGGGTCATGGGTTGCTGGTAGTGTAATTTGGGAATTGGGTTAGGTCTTGGTGATGAGTTGTGACGGGTTTTAAATGTAAAACGGGCCATCTGGGTTATTGGGCTGCTGTTGGGTTGTAATTTGGACATGGATATTTGAATGTTAATTGGTTGTTTTTTTGTTTTGGTTTATTTGCTTTCAAAGTTGCTTGCTGGTTGGGCCCGGGCAAATTTAGGCCCGTACAGCTGCCCCTCTTTGCTCATTGTCGTGTAACGAGAATAGGGCAAAGACTTCAAAAGGGCCAAATTTGCCTAGTCTTGTAGGGTCTCCACTTCTTGGTATTCCTTTCCTTCAAGTAACGTCAATATGCTCCACCGTAGCTTCATGGATTTGAGACTCTTTGCCTTCGATCCGTTTCACCGCAACTTCAGAGAGGCAAAGTCTGGTCTTTTCGATCGACTCCATTCTTTATTCTCAATGTATGACTTGATAGTCAACTCACCTCAGAGTGTGATCTAAAGCTCAACTCGCTTCTTGTAGTATGAGTTGACTTTTTTTTTTGAAACATAAATTGAAAGTACCTCAGCGTGTCCTGAGGCTCAACTCATCTCTCGCAATATGAGTTGACCTTTTGAAACTGTAATTGAAAATACCTCAGCGTGTCCTGAGGCTCAACTCATCTCTCGCAATATGAGTTGACTTTTTGAAACTGTAAAATTGAAAATACCTCAGCGTGTCCTGAGGCTCAACTCATCTCTCGCAATATAAGTTGACTTTTTGAAACTGTAAAATTGAAAATACCTCAGCGTGTCCTGAGGCTCAACTCATCTCTCGCAATATGAGTTGACTTTTTGAAACTGTAAAATTGAAAATACCTCAGCGTGTCCTGAGGCTCAACTCATCTCTCGCAATATGAGTTGACTTTTTGAAAATGTAAAATTTAAAATACCTCAGCGTGTCCTGAGGCTCAACTCATCTCTCGCAATATGAGTTGACTTTTTGAAACTGTAAAATTGAAAATACCTCAGCGTGTCCTAAGGCTTAACTCATCTCTCGCAATATGAGTTGACTTTTTGAAAATGTAAAATTTAATCATAGTACCGAAACATGTCATCTGGTGGAGTTCTGGTGTCTTCCTCCTTGATTTAGCATATCCTCTCGTTCTGTTAGAAAGTCTGTGTATGCTTGAATTTATCATGATGTGCATGTGTTGGTCTTAAATGCATTTATGCCTACATGATAATGTTGTGCACTTTTAACTTGCTCGTCATGAATTTTGTGATGATCTGCACTCTTTGCCTCGACTCCTAACCCGCTTTTTCACACTTTGTTCCTGTTTTTAGACTTTACGAGTGATTCACGTTCCTTGGATATAGCCCCTCTTTGTCCCTGCCGAACTTTGTCCCTACTTTGGAGACTTCTGTATTTACCAGGTTCTTGTCGGAGTAATACTCGGCGTTTGTTTTTGTTTTAGAGTGTATCATTTCACCATTTATCATTCAAATAAACCACACAACGAGATGCGTGAAAATGATCAAAGTGGGTGCAGAAGGGATGCCCCACGTTTATTTGCTTTAAAGGTGTCAAGCAAGGAAGTTAACAAAAAGAAGTTAAAATGGACATGGACCAAGAAATGGAATTGCTTTTAGTGAATACAAAGGTTCTGGATATTCAACATATGAACTCTTCCACGTTTCCTAGCCAAGAATCTCTCCGAGAGTGGACTTTTGCATAGAGGATTTCGTATTTTCGGAAGTGCTTCAGATACTGTAGTCTTGCTGTCTAACTTGCTGTTCAAATGGCCTTGTCCCCTTGCGCTCTGAATCCTCTTCGTTAGGACGCCCTTTCGGGTTTTCATCCTAACCTTTTGGTTTATCAAGACGCCCTTTTCGGGTTTTCATCCTGATTTGATTTTTTTTTAGGACGCCCTTTGTGGGTTTTCATCCTGATCCCTTTCAGGCATAGTACTTCTTCACCGCATCGGAGTTTACCGGGTTCAGTAACTCTTTCCCATCCATCTCGGCGAGAATCAAAGCTCTGCCTGAGAAGGCTTTCTTTACAACGTATGGCCCCTCCCAATTTGGTGCCCATTTCCCTCGCAGGTCCTTTACGATTGGGAGGATCTTCCTCAACACAAGTTCCCCTTCGTGGAACTCTCTTGGCCGTATTTTCTTATCATGAGCCACAATCATTCTTTTCTGATACATCTGCCCATGACAAATTGCCTTTAAGCGCTTTTCTTCGATGAGATTCAGTTGGTCAAATCGGGCTTGAACCCATTCTGCTTCTTCTAGCTTCGATTCCATTAAGACTCGTAGAGAGGGGATCTCAACCTCGATAGGTAACACGGCTTCCATTCCATAAACTAATGAGAAAGGAGTTGCCCCTGTAGATTTTCGTACGGATGTACGATATGCATACAAGGCAAATGGTAGTTTCTCGTGCCAATCCTTATATGTCTCTGTCATTTTTCCAATAATTTTCTTGATGTTCTTGTTGGCAGCTTCCACGGCCCCATTCATCTTTGGGCGATAGGGTGAAGAGTTATGATGTTTTATCTGAAACTGCTCACACACTTCTTTCATCATCTTGTTATTTAGATTCAAGGCATTATCCGAAATGATTCTTTCAGGCAAACCATATCGACAAATGATTTCCTTTTTCAAGAATCTACAAACTGCCGTCTTTGTCACATTAGCGAATGAAGCAGCTTCTATCCACTTCGTGAAATAATCTATGACCACAAAAATAAATCGATGCCCATTGGAGGCTTTCGGGGAGATTGGCCCTATGACATCCATGCCCCATATAGAAAAAGGCCATGGAGAAGTCATGACGTAAAGGGGCGAAGGGGCCACATGAATTTTATCGCCGTAGATTTGACACTTGTGGCATTTTCTGGCATAGTTGATACAATCACTTTCCATGGTCGACCAGTAATAAACGAGTCTCATAATCTTCTTAGCCATAGTGAAACCATTAGCGTGCGTCCCACAGGTTCCTTCATGGACCTCTTCGAGTATCTTCTTGGATTCAATGGTATCCACGCATCTTAGAAGCACTTGGTCCTTCCCTCTCTTGTATAGGATATCCCCATCAAGGACAAATCCCGTTGACATTCTTCTAATCGTCCTTTTGTCGTTCTCATTTGCCTGTTCAGGATATCTTTGGTTCTTGACATATTCCAAAATGTCATGGAACCATGGTCGTCCATCTATTTCTTTCTCGATGCTATAACAGTGTGCAAGGACCTCGTATATGCTCATTTTTAAGGGCATCATCTCTGCTTCTTTGTTTGCCTTGAACATTGAAGCCAAAGTGGCTAGAGCATCAGCCAGTTGGTTTTCTTCTCTTGGGAAGTAATTGAAGGTTATTTATTTGAATTCTTTAATTAATTCAACCACCAGATCACTGTACTTAATCAACTTTGGATCCCTTACTTCCCAATCTCCGCGAATTTGATAAATCACCAAGGCCGAGTCACCATACACTTCCAGGGTTTTGATGTTCCGTTCAATGGCTGCCCGAAGTCCCATAATGCATGCCTCATATTCTGCTATGTTGTTGGTACAAAAGAAGTTGAGTCTGGCCGTGAGCGGAAAATGACTTCCCTTTGGTGAAACCAAGACTGCTCCAATCCCATGCCCTAAGGCATTTGATGCGCCATCAAAACTCATTTTCCATGGCTTCTCCTTCAATGGTTTGGATTCCTTTTCCGTGATGCACATCAAGTCCTCGTCTAGGAAATCAAATCTCACAGGCTCATATTCTTCTGTTGTTCGAACTGCCAAGAAGTCAGCTATTGCACTTCCTTTTATTGATTTTTGGCTTACATAAACGATGTCATATTCTAATAGTAGAATCTGCCATCGTGCTATTCTTCCCGAAAGTGCAGGTGATTCCATCATGTATTTTAATGGGTCAAGCTTTGAGATCAACCATGTTGTATGATATAACATATATTGCCTGAGTCTTCGAGCTGTCCAAACCAAAGCGCAACAATACTTTTCAATGGACGAATACTTCGCCTCACATTCTGTGAACTTTTTGCTGAGGTAGTAAATTGCCTTTTCTTTCTTTCCCGACTCGTCGTGTTGCCCCAGTACACAACCCATTGAATTTTCGAACACAGTTAAGTACAAAATCAGTGGTCTTCCTGGGGTTGGCGGTACTAGCACTGGAGGGCTTAACAAATACTGTTTTATTTTATCAAAAGCCACCTGACATTCTTCATCCCATTCTCCCGGGTTATGTTTTCGAAGAAGCCGAAAAATTGGGTCGCATTGATTGGTAAGTTGAGTGATGAATCGGGCGATATAGTTCAACCTCCCCAAAAATCCTCTGACTTCTTTTTGTGTGCACGGAGGTGGCAGCTCTTGAATGGCTTTTATTTTGTCTGGGTCGACCTCGATACCCCTTTCACTGACAATGAAGCCTAGCAACTTCCCCGAGGTAACTCCAAATGTGCACTTGGCAGGATTAAGTTTTAGCTGAAATTTCCTTAGCCTCTCGAACAACTTTTTGAGGTTCATCACATGCTCTTCTTCTCCTCGGGACTTAGCAATCATATCATCGACGTAGACTTCTATCTCTTTGTGCATCATATCATGGAACAACGTCACCATAGCCCTCTGATATGTCGCCCCAGCGTTCCTTAATCCGAACGGCATCACCTTGTAGCAGAAAGTTCCCCACATCGTTGTAAATGTGGTTTTTTCCATATCTTCAGGAGCCATCTTGATCTGATTATACCCCGAGAATCCGTCCATGAAGGAAAATAATGAGTGCTTTGCTGTGTTATCTACCAATGTATTAATGTGCGGTAGGGGAAAGTTGTCTTTTGGACTTGCCCGATTCAGATCACGATAATCCACACACATTCGTACTTTGCCATCCTTTTTGGGTACTGGGACGATGTTGGCCACCCATTCGGGATATTTAGAAGCTTGTAAGAAACCTGCGTCGAATTGCTTTTTGACCTCTTCTTTTATTTTCAGCAGCATTTCGGGTCTCATCCGCCTTAGTTTCTGCTGAATAGGCTTACACTCTGGTTTCAATGGGAGTTTGTGGACCACTATATCTTCATCCAATCCTGGCATGTCCTGATATGACCAAGCGAACACATCTTTAAACTCACGGAGCAAAGCAATCAAATTACACTTGGTGTTCTCTGCGAGGGAGGTCTCAATCTTTATCTCTTGCTTCCTTTCTTCGGTTCCCAAATTTATTGTTTCAATGGATTCTTGATGGGGTAGGATCTGTCTATTTTCTTGTTCCACCATTCTTAGCAAATCAGGAAACGAAACATAGTCTTCGGCATTTTCCTCTGCTTCGAATTCTCCTAAGCAAATGTCCCTCTCAAAATCAATTTCAAGGCTCGCAACAGGTTTGTTCATGTTGTTAATATCCGAACACCTGAAAATTAAATGAAATAGAAAACTATAGAGGGGTGCTGAAGTATTGGAACAACAAGCGAAATGCTATGGAATGGTATGAAGTAAATATAAAAATAGACCATGAAATGGAAGAATAATTAGGAGTGCAAAAGAGTCGTGACAAAATGCATCCTCATTATCATTCATTTGAGGGATAAAGAACGAATTACAAGCTCTTACAACAAAATCTGGACACAAAAGGGTTCACATCGAGCATTACTCTAAGGGGAACTTAGAAACTACAAGAAGGTCCTCAGCAGTCCAATTGTTCAGTTTGAAACCAGGAGGGCAAGGGCGTATTCTTGAGACGTCTTTGCCTGCAGCAATATCAACTCCTTTGTCGATAACATTTATGTTGACATTCAGAAAATCCTTTTCGATTGATAGCAGCAAGTTTTGTGAGCTATTTTGTCCAGGGTATATCTTCCCCGCAGACGTAAATGTTCTTGACAAAGGAGGATACTCCATGGGCTCCCATTCTGGTTCTCGACCCAAGGTTCTTGCGATCCTTCTTTCTTGGTCCTTCTTCCATTGTTTCTTTAAGTGACACGCCTTCGGTTGGAAACCCAAACCAAACCGAGCCTTGTGAGGAACCAGCTTTAGAGCCCTGACTATCCCTTGCTGGTATTTCCCTAGACCTTTCCTTGCTCTAGCTCCTTTTCCTACCGTCAACTTAATCCCCATCTTTATGTTCCTTGATAACTTGGGTACGGGGATCCTATTTCCCTCCGCGACAAATGTAGCGTTGACAAACTCTAGGGATCGGAAGGAGCACTCTAATGCATCTTGGCTAACTTCGACATAGGGGGTGTCAGTAGAGACGGATGCGACGATATCTTCTTCGCCTTCGATTGTAACCAGGCAACCATCCATGATAAGCTTCATTTTTTGGTGTAATGACGATGGGACAGCTCCTGCGGAATGGATCCAAGGTCTTCCCAACAGGCAGTTATATGACGGTGTGATGTCCATGACCTGGAACTCGACGTCGTATACGTAAGGGCCTACTTCCAGAGGGATCTCAATCTTTCCCATAACATCCCGCCTTGTTCCATCAAAGGCCCTTACCGTGGAATGACAGGGCCTTAAATAGGACAACTCTATTGGAATTCTGGAGAGTGTAGCTAATGGCATGACATTGAGTGCTGATCCATTATCAATGAGCACATTAGGTACGATGTAACCCTTGCAGCGGGTTGTAATATGCAGCGCTTTCACCAAGCCCCTACCACCGGGCGGTATTTCATCATCGCTGAAGGATATGAAATTGACCGCATTCAGATTGTTTACCCATTTGTCAAGTTTTTCCACGGATATGTTGTTTGCTACGTAAGCTTGGTTTAATACTTTCAACAATGCGTTCCGGTGTGGCTCTAAATTTAGTAGTAGGGATAGTACCGAAATTTTTGCCGGCTGCTTGCTTAGTTGTTCCACTACGTTGTACTCGCTGTGCTTAATAAACTTCAGAAATTCTTGCGCCTCCTCTTCATCCACGGCCTTCTTAATTCCTGGTTCAGGCAAAATTTCATGTTCATCTTCTATTTCGTGCATTGTATATATAGTATATATTTTTGGTACTGTAATTATGCACTCTTTTAATGTATACATGCATGTAATTGTATCGACTTATGGTTGTCTTTTAATATCATTGTTATTCTTAATAAATATATTATTTATGTATGTCTAAATACTATTTATTTTGTATCTATTTTTACATGTCATTACATTTGTTATTATACTTATTATCTTCACTATTATTACCTATTATTTTGTTCTAAAATTATTATGTATACATTCTTAATATTATTATGTATTTTTGTGTATTACATGTATATATTTTAATTGTTTTATTTTATGTACTATGTATATATTTTGATGCCATACTATGTACATATTTCAATACTTTTAATATTTTTTATATATATATTTTTTTTGATATTGTATCATGTTTTTTTATATTACCACTTTCGCTATTATTTTCTGTATTATTATTATTATCATTATCTACGTGTATATATAGTATCTCGTATATATTTTAATACCATTGGTTTATAATATTATATTATTTCATATATGTATATTTTTATATTATCTTGTGTGTTTTTTTTAATAACTTTTGTATATGTTTTTTTAATCTCTACCATGTACATGTTTTCAATATTATATGTACTTTTTATTTCAATCATTACGTATGTATTTTATTACACGTATCTATATATATTTATACATAGTTATTATTAGTCATTTTTATATTATCATTATTTTCAATATTTTATTATTTGCCTATATATATATATACATGTAGATATTTTCTTTATATACTTATTATTTATTGTTGTAAAAATATTTTTCTCTGGTCATATTATTATGCTTGATTTTTACTCTTTTCTCTATTATAATTTTTTTTTTATTTTTATTATCATTCTAATGTTTTCATATTACGTTAATTTTTTTATTAACCATATCATTATTTGCATTTCTTTTTTTCTTTGTTTTTACAATGATCTCATTAATTCTTTTATCATTACAAAAGTATTTTTCATGCTTTTAATTAATTTCAAAAATAAGGCAATGTACCAATTTCAACATTAAGTCTGTGATTTCATCGCTATGTTGGATGAATCACGTTGGCTCATGTTAAAACAGGACAACCCTTCTAAAATAAACAATTTTTGAAATTCTCGTGTTTTTGAACGTATCACGATCAAATATTAAATTGAACTCGTGTTTTTTTGAAAATCATGATAACGCATGTGTGAAAGATACCAATTTTGGGCGTCGCGGGGGTGCTAATACCTTCCCCGCGCGTAACCGACTCCCGAACCCTATTTTTCTCTGAATTTTAACGCAGACCTAAACTTGGCCTTATTTTACCCTAAAACAAATTTTTAAAAGAGGTTTTACCAGGTGTCCGATCACACCTAAGAAAAAGGATCGGTGGCGACTCCCCTTTTTAAAACTAAAATTCGATTTTTCAAAATCTCTCATAGATCGCCACAATTAGCGACTTGAAGCAAATTTTTACGTCGCTACACATTATATAACATACTTTCTTTTTTTCTCAATCAACAGATAATTTCAATGTATAAAATAATGATTCAATAGCTTAAATCTATGATAAGATTTCTACTAAGATTGAAAAATATTCTTGGGAAACTGAATTGATTATTGTTGTTCTTTAATCTATACAACCAATAGTATTTATATAATTGTTGTATGAGTATCTACTGCTAACAGCTTGAGTAACTGCATAATAGCTTGAATAACTGCATAACAACTTGTATACCAAACTAATAGACTAACAGAGGACTAACAGAGCGCCTTCCTTCCTTAGACTCCTAACATTCTCCCATCTTCTCACAAGTAAAATCTGAAGAAAATTGCGAAAACGTACAAATGACAAAACAAATAGAGGTTTGGTGAAGATGTCAGCGACCTGATCACAAGCCGAGACCTCACAACCAATAAATGAACCATTAGCAACTTTTTCGCGGACAAAGAAGAGATCGAGCTCAACGTGTTTGAACTTAGAGTGGAGAATAGGATTGGCTGCAACAGCAACGGTACTAGAATTGTCACACCTGATAGCAGGTAGATCAGCAGAACACAGGTGTAGTTCTTATAGTAACGAGAGTAACCAAGTAACATCACTAGTAGCAGCAGCAAGACTTCAATACTCAGCCTCAGCCTTAGATCGAGACACTACTTGTTTTTTTAAAGACCATGAGACTGGCATATGTCCAAAGTACACACAATATCCTGTCGTTGATCGACGATCGTCAAAATCTAACCCCCAATTGGCATTAGCATAACCCACTAAGGATAATCTATTAAACGGACAAAAGATAAGCCCATAATTAAGAGTGCCATGCAAATAACGTAGAATTTGTTTCAACGCAACCAGATGCATAGTAGTTGGAGCATGCGTAAATTGACAAACACGATTCACAACATATGCAATATCAGGTCGAGTGAAGACTATATATTGTAAATCACCAGCAATACTCCTATATTCAGTGGGATCACTTAGATGATCTCCTTCCTCTTTTGATAAAACAGAAGAACTGACTATTGGTGTGTGAACACTTTTGCATTAGCCAAGCCACTTCTGTCAAGAAGCTCTCGAATGTACTTGCGCTGACATAGATGTTGACATTTAGAGGAGGATCGTGTAACTTCAACACCAAAAAAGTAATGGAGGTCACCCATGTCTTTAAACGAAAACTTACTATGTAATTGTTGAACAAAAACATTAATGCTATTTGGCAGACTTCCGGTAATAATAATATCATCCACATAAACCAAAACATACAAAGTGGAGGCAGATGAAACACGAACAAATAAAGAAGCATTAAATTTGGACAGCCAAAACCAGTAGAGATAAGAAAACATTTTAGTTTATCAATGCAGGTACGTGGGGCTTGACGGAGTCCATATAAAACTTTGGTCAGATGACATACCAGGTGCTCACCATGTGGACATATTGAACATACCCTGGAGGCTGCTACATAAACACCTTGTTAGTGAGATCTCTATTTAAAAAGGCATTATTAACATCAACTTGATGAAGTTGCCAGCCCTTAGAGACCGCAGCAGATAATATGACATGAATAGTAGCAGGTTTAACCACCAGACTAAACGTCTACTTGAAATCACATCCGGGTACCTGAGAACAACCTTTTGCCACCAATCAGGCCTTACGACGAGTAATAGTTCCATCAGGATTTTTCTTAACCTTAAATAACCACTTACACCCAATAACCTTTCGACTAAGTGGCAAGGGAACAAGCTCCGAAGTAGAGTTGTGAATGAGAACATCATACTTAGCTTGAGCAGTTAGACACCATTCTTTACTAGTAAATGCCTCATCAATTATGCATGGTTCACAGTCAAGAGTTTCAATAGATAGAGACTTGGGTTTAAAGATCTCGACCTTAGATCTCATAACCATGGAATGTGTATTTCCCATATGTGGAGGAACAATCAAACGATCAAAAGAAATAGAGAGTGACCTGAGAGGAGTGTAGTCCGTGGGCAAAGAATCAGATATATCCTAAGAGTGTACCGACACAGATGGAGTGAAAGACGAACCAGAAACTAGAGGTGATGTCACAATAGATTATGTGAGTGAAAACTCAATGGATCTATTAGCCACAATAGGGACATAGGGGGAAATATATTGTCCGAATGAAGAGGGTTCTGCAACAGTTTTAGGAAATAAAAAATAGCTTTCATCAAACACAATGTGTCAGGATAAAATAACCTTACCATCCAAGGTAACCCTAAGAATGTGCATGGTTGAGAATGAACATCCAAATTATGGGAAAGGAATGGCCGAATATACGAAAAACAACAGCACCCAAAACACATGTAAATGATCATATGTGGGATCCTGACCATGAAAAACTTTAAAAAAAGATTGTCCGTTCAGAACGGTCGTGGGAAGACGATTTATAAGGTGAACAGCACAACAAACTGCATAGCCCTAAAAATCCCTAGGAAGATTTTCCTGAGCTAACAAAGTAAGGCCTATATCAATAATGTGTCGATGTTTACGTTCAGCCGCCCCATTCTGTTTAGATGTATGTTGATAAATGATAAATTATACATGTTTTTACCTCATGCTTAGCTTAATTTCTGGATGAATTATCATTAAATTTGTGTAAATTGATGCTCTTAAACCTTTAATTTCATGTTTTACACTCAGGTGAGCATAGAGAAGTGAAAAGAATGAGAAACAGGCCAAAAACGGTGAAAATGGGCCAAAGAATGAAAACAACACGGCCTAGAGGTTCGTCACACGGCCGTGCCACACAATCGTGCCACCCTAAACTTGAACACGGCCTAACCCTGACAAGCACGGCCAGACCACACAGTCGTGCCACCATCAACAGGCCCGACCACGGCCTAGGCATCGATCCACACGGGCGTGCCACATGGGCGTGTCCTTGTCATGAGGAAGTACAATTTCACTCGAAAAAGGATGCTTAGAGGCTAAGAAAGGCATTCCAAAGCTCTATATAAAAACCCTAGGAGGCAAATTCAAGGGTGTAATGTTTCTCCCACAAAAGAGTGCCTTATTTTCCCGCCAAGTCGAGGAGTTAAAGGCAGGGAATTACTCGAAAGGAAGCCGATTGATCCATATCAGAAGCCAGGATTTATATCAAGACAGAGGATCTCCCTTCAATCCTTTCAGGAGTTTTGAGTTTTCTTATGTTTTGTTATTTTATTTCTTTTGAGATGTTCTGTTTTATAATTATGAACTAAATCCCCCAAATACTTGAGGGGGATGAAACCTAAGATAGATCTTGTTATTATTTTCTCTTGAATTATATGATGAATATTTGATTTGTTCTTAATTGTGTTTTTAACTCTTAAATTGATATTTTCGGGATATTGATTTAAGTCGAATGTGCTTATGTAGAGGAGCAAAAATCCCTGCATAGGAGTAGATCCAACACAATTAAGCGGAGTTGATTGCAATCCTAGAGATAGGACGATGAAAATCTGCCAGATTAGGGTCAAACCTAATAAGGGAGTCCATAGAACGAGTTAAGGCAACACTAGGGGTTTTAATTAGAAAGAGATTTCAATTAATCAACCTAGGGTTAGTTGTTTTTAGTCTCGAGAGAGATATTAACATAAGTTAGGGATTTCTACGGATCAAATCAAGTGAATAAATCTTCTAGTTCAAGAGTTGATAACAAGTGAAGCCTAGGTGGATTCTCCCTTGAGTATTGTTCAAATCAATCAGTTTCTCCTAAAAGTTTTTCCCCAGTTCACTTTTTGCGCATTCATAATTTAGTTTAGAATTAGTTTAGTTTCATAAAAACCCCTTTTTATTTCTAGGTTAAATAATAGAAAGAAAGTTAGTACTAGTACTTTTGGTTCCCTTGGGTACGATATCTCGGTCTTGCCACTAAGCTATACTACTGTTCGATAGGTGCGCTTGCCTTAAATCATGATAATAGTTAGTTTTGGGTACGATCATAGTTTATAAATTTTATTACTTCTTATCACATATATCATATGTATACAGGATAACTGATGAATTATTTTATATTCGGCTAATATGGGCTTGAATGCACGAAAATCATCGCCCCAATCACTCTAAAACTGTTTGACATCTCTCCCAAATTGAGTTTTGACCATCCGCTGAAACTGAATAAAGTAATCCACAGCCTGAGATTTACGCTGAATAAGATATAGCCAAGTATAACGAGAACACATATCAATAAAAGAAACATAGTACCAACGATTGCCACAAGTAACAAGCGCAAGTCCCCATAGATCAAAGACAACTAAAGCAAAGGGTTCACTATATTCAGTGGTAGAGTGAGGGAAAGACAATTTATGAAACTTCCCTTTTTTTGCAAGCAATACAAACATTAGTAAGACAAGAATCATTTGATACAATCTAACACTTATCTAAAATAGACTTAACCATAAGAGAAGAGGGATGACCAAGTCTTCTATGCCACAAAGTAAAAAAATCACAATTGTCACTAGGGGACTAAAAGCCAAATTCTGAAGTAGAAGGAACAATAGCAGAGCGAATAGAAGCAATCAAAGGGAATTGGTAGAGCCCATCATGAATGCGGCTCTGTAGCAAAATTTCATGAGTCTTGATATCCTTAATAACACAGTAAGATAGGGGAAATTTAAAGAACATGTTATTTTCAGTAGCAAACTGAGACATAGATAGGAGATTCTTCCTTATAGTCGGTACACACAAAACATTAGATAAATGAAGTAACTTAGTCTTTGTGGGTAAAACAAATTTACCAATACTCGAAATTTTGGAGAGAGTCCCATTACCCATGAGGAGAGGAGAGATATTTGAGTATGGTGTGGACTCATTCAAGGGAGAGGGTTCTCGAAAAATGTGATGAGTAGCCCCTAAATCTGGATACCAAGATAATTTTCCTACAGGCATAGGAATATATGAGTAATCATCATCAAAATTAGACCCAAATTAAGTCGCATTAGCATTGGACCTGAAAGAATTTGAAAAATTAGAGGCATGAAAATCAGGAACTCGAGGTAACCTAACACAAGGTGGTGTCAAAGCAGGATGCACAAGAGCACTAGGTTTTGTCATCTAAGGAATGCGTGACTCAAAATTTGGTCCAGAGGCATCACTACCGATAGGCCGAAGTCCCGGTCCATGATCAATAGATCCCTCAAACTTAACACAATTTGAAACCGGCCCACTAGGATGAGCATTAAGAGGTGGTCCACTAGGATTAAAAACTCCCTAAAATTGTGACCTGCAGCATTTGGCCCAACAGTATGCATAAGTGGCCTAACAACAGTTGGCACAGCATGCGGTCTAGTAGCATTTGGAGCAACATTCGACCCAAGTGATCTAGGCCTACCCGAAAGCCTAAAATCATGGCCTGCCCTATCACTATATGGAACAAAAGGGTGAGGGGTAGCCCTAGGTCGTGAGACATCAAAGGAGCCACAACCGTTGTCGAGCCTCCCCACTAGTCTCTAGGTAGAAATGCTTACAGTGCTGGCGAGGAGAAACCAACAGCTTGTTCAGAAAATGGCACTGGGTAACCAACAGAGGGCGCGCTAGTCGATCCCCCACAGACACTAAAATCAGAAACTCTCGAGGTTGGATCAGTAAAGATGGATGATGACGAGGGCCTCTCCATCGACGTCAGACCACTGTAGTCGCGATTAAAGCGATAGTAACACTGGTGAGCCAGGTGACCAAATCGGCCATAAATCTAGCATTGGACACTAGAACTAAAACCCCCTCACGACCAGTAGAGAGACGACCGCCATGCATAGTGATAAACGATAAATTATACATATTTTTACCTCATACTTAGCCTAATTTCTGGATGAAGTATTATTAAATGTGTGGAAATTGGTGCTCTTAATCCATCTATTTCATGTTTATACTCAGGAGGGCATATGGAAGAGAAAAGAATGAGAAACGGGCCAAAAACAGAGAAAATAGGCCAAAGTGTGAAAACAACACGGCCCAATGATTCACCACACGGCCATGCCACATAAAGTCCAACACGACCTTACCCTGACAAGCACGGCCAGGTGACACGGTCGTGCCACCATCAACAGTCTCACATACAGCCTCTTGTCGATCCACACGGGCATGGCACACGGGCGTGGCACACAGGCGTGTCCTTATCGTGAGGAAGTTCAATTTCACTCAGATTTGAATACTTAGAGGCTAAGAAAGGCATTCCAAAGCTCTATATAAAGACCCTAGGGGGAAACTACAAGGGTGTGCTTTTTTCTCCTCAAAAGGGTGCTTTATTTCTGCAAAAACAGAGAGTGGAAGCAAGGGATTACTCCAAGGGAAGCTGATTGATTCATCCCAAAAGCTGAATTCTACATCAAGACAAATGATCTCCCTTCAATCCTTCAGGGGTTTTTGGGTTCTTTATATTTTGTTATCTTTATTCTTCTGAGATGTTTTCTTTATTAATTATGAACTAAACCCCTCAAATACTTGAGGGGGATGAAACCTAAGACGGATCTTGTTATTATTTTATCTTGAGTTATATGATAAATTCTTGAATTGTTCATTATGTGTTCTTAATTCTTGTTTTAATAATCCTAGGTATTAATTCAAGTATTGATGTGCTTATTCAGAGGAGCAAAAGTCCCTGTTTAAGAGTAGATCTAGCATAATTAAGCGGAGTTGCATGCAACCCTAGACATAAGGCAACATAAATCTACTGGATTAGGGTCAAACCTAATAAAGGGATCCATAGATCGAGTTAATGCAAGACTAGGGGTTTTAACTAGAAAGACATTTCAATTAATCAACCTAGGATTAGTTGTTCTTATCCTCGATGGAGGTATTAACATAAGTTATGGATCTCTACGGATCAAGTCAAGTGAATAAATCGTCTAGCTCAAGAATTGATAACAAGTGAAGTCTAGGTGGATTCTCCCTTGAGTATTGTCCAAATCAATTAGTTTTCCCTAAGAGTTTTTCCCCAATTCACTTTTTGTGCATTCATAGTTTAGTTTTAGAATTAGTTTAGTTTCATAAAAACTCCTTTTATTTCTAGGTTAAATAATAGAAAGGAAGTAAGTACTAGTACTTTTGGTTCCCTTGGGTACGATATCTCGGTCTTGCCACTAAACTATACTACTGTTTGATAGATGCGCTTGCCTTAAAGTCATGATAATAGTTAGTTTTTGGTGCGATCATTATTATAAATTTTATTACTTCATATCATGCATATCAAGTTTTTGGTGCCGTTGCCGGGGAACTAAAATATTAAGAACACTCGATTTTTATTACTTTGGCCATTACTATATTTATTTATTTTCAATTTTTATTATATATTCTCTTTGCTTTTTCCTTCCTAGGTATCTCTAGTTTATGACTAGAAAAAACCCAGAAGGACCACTACTTTTTGACGAAGATTTGGAAACGATAGTTTACAGAACTCATAGAGAGATCAGACGAAGCCTACATTATCCTGAGCAAAACCAAGAACAAGAACCTGAACTTATTGAAGAGATGGAAGCAAATCAAGATAATCAACCACCTCCCGCGATAGCCGCACAACCAGTAAACCAAGATGATGCTCCTCGCACTATGTATGATTATGGTAAACCGAATTTGGCTGGTCCTCAATCTAGTATTATTAGACCTGCTATTGCTACAAATAATTTTGAACTAAAGCCTAACACTATTCAGATGATTCAGCAATTTGTGCAGTTTGATGGTTTGCAGGATGAGGATCCCAATTTACATTTAGCAAATTTTTTGGAATTTTGTGATACTTTTAAAATCAATGGCGTTTCTGACGATACCATTCGCCTCCGATTATTTCCTTTTTCCCTAAGGAATAAAGCTAAGCAATGGTTGAATTCTCTACCACGAGTCTCAATCACTACATGGAAACAGATGACCGAAAAGTTTTTACTTAAATATTTTCCTCCAGCTAAAACAGCTAAATTACGAAACGATATCTCTTCTTTTGTGCAGATGGATTTAGAGACGCTTTATGATGCTTGGGAGAGATACAAAGATCTGTTGAGAAGGTGCCCTCACCATGGGTTGCCTTTGTGGTTACAAGTTCAAACCTTTCACAACGGCTTAAATCCATCAACAAGGCAAATGATCGATGCAGCCGCAGGAGGAACAATCAACAACAAAACACCAGAAGTAGCTTATGAATTTATAGAAGAGATGTCACTGAATAACTATCAGTGGCAAGTCATGAGGACAAAGCCGACGAAAGCTGCAGGAGTTTTCAATATTGATGCTGTCAACATGCTTTCTAATCAGGTAGAACTTTTAAATAAAAAGTTTGATAATTTTGTTGGTTCTACACAGGCAGAACCAGTGATGCAGTGTGACACAACTCAAGGAAATATGTTCAATCCAGACTACTCCTCTTATGGACATGGCATGGAAACCGAGCAAGCCAACTATATGGGTAACAATTCTAGACCTTAAAATAACCCTTATAGTAATACTTACAATGCAGGTTGGCAGAATCACCCCAATTTTTCATGGGGAGGACAAAGAAATCAAAGACAACTGCCTCCTCCGGGATTTCAGCAGAAACCACCACAATAAGAGAAAAAGCAGAACCTTGAAGAGATGTTCGCCAAATTTATGGCCGTATCTGAAACCCGTTTCCAAAATACCGAAACAACACTAAAGAATCAGCAAGCATCCATTCAAGGGCTCGAGAATCAAATTAGTCAGCTTGCCAAATTAATTTCAAAAAGACCACAAGGTGGGCTATCAAGTAACACTGAGCCAATTCCTAGAGAACATGTCAAAGCAATTACTCTAAGGGATGGGAAAGTCCTGGCTGAATCAGAAAAGAAGCTTGTTCAAGAAGCCAAAAAGGAAAAGGTAAAGGAGGCAGAACCTAAAGAAAGTACTCCACCAATATTTAAGGAATATAAACCACCCATATCATATCCGGCAAATTTGAAGAAAGACTGCACAGATGCTCAATTCGGTAAATTTCTTGAACTTTTTAAACAGTTACATATTAGCTTACCTTTTATTGAAGCAATTTCTAGATGCCGAAGTATGCAAAGTTTCTTAAAGAGCTTCTCACAAATAAAAGAAAGTTGGAAGAACTAGCCACAGTGGAATTCAACGAGGAATGCTCAGCTATTCTCCAAAATAAACTACCGGCCAAACTAAAAGATCCAGGGAGTTTTACTATTCCTTGCTTAATTGGTAGTTTAATCATTGATAAAGCCTTAGCTGATTTAGGTGCTAGTATTAATCTAATGCCCTACAAAATGTTCAAGCAACTAGGTCTAGGGGAATCAAAACCCACTAGGATGAGTATACAATTAGCTGATAGATCTGTTAAATATCCTAGGGGAATCATTGAAGATGTGCTAGTAAAGGTAGATAAATTTATATTCCCTGTTGATTTTATTGTGCTTGATATGGATGAGGATATTGAGGTACCTTTAATTTTGGGACGCCCATTTTTAGCTACTGCTAGAGCTGTTATTGATGTAGGGGATGGTAAATTAGTGCTTAGAGTTGGTGAAGAAGAAGTCGTTTTTAAAATCTATGATGTTATGAGATTTTCTAGAGAACAAGATGACTCCTGTTATTTTATTGATGTTATTGATTATTTTGTTCAAGATAAATTTCAGGAAATTTCTCTCGCAGACACGTTGGAACTGTGTCTTGTTCAAGGTGAAGGGAAGATGAAGCCACCACTGGACAAGACACGTTTTAACTTAGTAACGTTTTTAAAACGCGTTCTGATAAGATGTGAAGAGACAAATCTAGTGTTTAATTGGGAAAAATGCCACTTTATGGTTCAAGAAGGTATTGTCCTAGGACATAAAATTTCTAGTAAAGGGATAGAGGTGGACAAAGCAAAAATTGAAACTATTGAAAAATTACTTCCCCCTAATTCGGTTAAGGCTATAAAAAGCTTTTTAGGACATGCTGGTTTTTATCGCAGATTCATTAAAGATTTTTCTAAAATAGCCAAGCCTTTGACGAAATTACTAGAAAAAGATGTGCTTTTCAACTTTGACCAAGAATGTTTAGAATCTTTTAACACTCTTAAGGAAAAGTTAGTCAATGCCCCGATTATGATTTCACCTGATTGGAATCTGCCTTTTGAACTAATGTGCAATGCAAGTGATTTTGTAGTAGGTGCAGTTTTGGGACAGCGAAGAGAGAAGCACTTTCAACCGATCTATTATGCCAGCAGAACTCTAACAGCTGCACAAGCAAATTATACAACCACAAAAAAAAGAATTGCTAGCTGTTATTTTTGCATTTGATAAATTCAGATCTTATCTCATAAAGTCATCGTTTATACTGATCATTCCGCTCTTCGTTATCTTCTAACTAAAACTGATGTAAAACTGCGATTGATAAGATGGATTCTATTGTTATAGGAATTCGACTTAGAAATAAAAGACAAGAAAGGAGCCGAAAATTTGGCAGCAAATCACCTTTCAAGATTAGAAAATCCACACCCCAAGTACCTTGATAAAATAAACGACTTGTTTCCTGAAGAACAACTCCTCGCCATAGCAGATGCAGTAGTTCCTTGGTTTGCCGATTTTGTAAATTATTTAGCAGCTAACATAACCCCAAAAGGGTTGACCCATCAGCAAAAGAACTAATTCTTCGCTGATGTGAAAAACTACTTTTGGGAAGACCCTTTTCTTTTTCGTATTTGTACAGATCAGGTTATCCGAAAATGCGTTACTGAAACAGAAGCATACCAAATTTTAGATCACTGCCATTTTGGACCAATAGGAGGACACCACAGTGGAGCTAGAACTGCTCACAAGGTACTCGAATCAGGTTTTTACTGGCCTACACTTTTCAGAGATGCCAACAGGTATGTGACCTCTTGTGATAAATGCCAGAGAACAGGTAATATCTCTCAACATAATGAAATGCCTCAAAACTATATACTTGCATGTGAGATATTTGATGTATAGGGCATTGATTTCATGGGTCCGTTCCCTACTTCATTTGGAAATAAGTACATCTTAATAGCAGTAGATTACATGTCAAAATGGGTGGAAGCCCAAGCCTTACCTACTAATGATGCTAGAAAGGTATTACGCTTTCTAAAAAAACTTTTCTCTTGATTTGGAACACCTAGGATAATTATTAGTGATAGGGGTACTCATTTTTACAATGCTCAATTTGAAAAAGTTTTAAAGAGATATGGAGTACACCACAGGACAGCCACCCCTTATCATCCACAAACCAGTGGCCAAGTCGAAGTAACAAATAGAGAGTTAAAACACATCATAGAGAAAATAGTAGAAACAAATAGGAAAGATTGGGCAAGAAAAGTAGATGATGCTTTATGGGCCCATAGAACTGCATTCAAAACACCCATAGGAACGACTCTTTATAGACTTGTCTACGAAAAAAGTTGTCATCTGCCATTTGAACTCGAACATAAAGCATTTTGGGCTATTAAATTTTTAAATCTTGATTTTAAGCTTGTAGATGAGAAACGACTAATGCAACTAAACGAGCTGGATAAATGGTGCTGCAATGCTTACGAAAACTCACGACTATATAAGGAAGCCACAAAGCAACGCCATGACAATCAACTGAAACAACCTAAGCAGTTCAAAAACGGTGATCTCGTCTTACTTTACAACTTAAGGCTTAAGCTATTTCCTAGAAAACTTAAATCAAGGTGGTCAGGTCCATTCACTGTTCAAACTATCTTTCCACACGGCCCAGTTGAGGTAACTCACCCAAACCACGGCACTTTTAAGGTAAACGACCATCGGCTTAAATATTACAGAGGTGAGAATTTCAGAGATAATAGGGAGGAGCTTCAGCTCCACGAACTTCCTTCGTGATACATCCAGGTAAAGTCGAGCTTAGACTCTAAATAAGTGTTTTTCGGGAGGCAACCCGAGCACTAACTTAGTAAATTTTTATTTCAGTCTCTTAATACATCGACTAACTCTTTTGAATGCAGGATTTTTAGACCACATGGCCATTCCCATAGGTGTGCCTAAGGCCGTGTGGACACTCTAAGCAGAGATACGGTCGTGCAATTTAGCCGTGTATAAGTGATACTTACGATATTAAGTAATAAAATTTATAAAAACTGATCACACCAAAAACTAACTAATATCACGATTTTAAAGGTAAGCGCACCTATCGAACAGTAGTATAGTTTAGTGGCAAGACCGAGTTATCGTACCCAAGGGAAACAAAAGTACTAATACTTACTTCCTTTCTATTATCTAGCCTAAAAATAAAAGAGGATTGATTGAAACTAATTCTAAAACTAGCTAAAGGTGCACAAAAAGTAAATTGGGGAAAACTTTAGGGAAAAGCTGATTGATATGAGCAATACTAAAGGGAGAATCCACCTAGACTTCACATGTTATTAACTTCTAGAACTAGATGATTTCTTCACTTGACTTGATCCGTAGAGATCCCTAACCTATGTTAATACCTCAGTCGAGGATAAGAACAACTAATCCTAGGTGGTTAATTAAAGTTTTTTTATTAATTAAAACCCCTAGGTTGCATTAATTCAATCTATGGATCCCCCTATTAGGTTTGACCCTAATCCGGTAGATTTATGTCACCCTATGTCTAGGTTGCATGCAACTCTGCTTAATTATGCTAGATCTACTCTTAAAACAAGGACTTTTGCTCCTCTGCCTAAGCACATCAGTTTCTTGAAGTAATACCTAGGATTATTAAATCAAGAATGAAGAACACATAATTAAGAACAATTCAAGTATTTATCATATAATTCAAGAACAAATAATAACAAGATCTGTCTTAGGCTTCATCCCCCTCAAGTATTTGAGGGGTTTAGTTCATTATTAATAAAGAAAACATCTCAGAAGAATTAAGATAACAAAACATAAAGAACCCAAAACCCCTGAAGGAATTTAGGGAGATCTTTTATCTTGATGTAGAATTCTGGCTTCTGGGATGAATCAATCGGCTTCCCTTGGAGTAATTCCTTGCTTTCACTCCTTGTGTTGGCAGAAATACGGTGCTCCTTTTTGGGAGAAAAGAGTACTCCCTTAGCAGGAAATAAGCACACCCTTGAAGTTACCTCCTAGGGTCTTTATATAGAGTTTTAGAATGGCTTTCTTAGCCCCTAAGTATCATTTTTCGAGTAGAATTTAACTTCCTCACGAGAGGGACATGCCCGTGTGCCACGCCCGTGTGGATCGATAAGAGGCCGTGTGCAGGCCTGTTGATGGTGGCATGGCCATGTGGTCTGGCCGTGCTTGTCGGGGTTGGGCCGTGTTGTACCTTGTGTCACACGGCCGTGTGCCACGTCCGTGTGGTGACTCCTTAGGCGGTGTCGTTTTTACATTTTGGCCCATTTTCCTCATTTTTGGTCCATTTTCCGTTCTTTTCTCTTCCCTATGCTCTCTTGAGTATAAGATATGAAAAAGAAAGATTAAGAGCACCAATTCTCACAAAATTGATAATAATTCATCCAAAATATAGGCTAAACATGAGGTAAAAATATGTATAATTTATCGTTTATCAATAAGCAGGGTAAAAATTTTCCAAGTACACGGGCTACGATAAAGGGCCACGGCCGTATGATGTGGCCATGGCCAACACTGACAATTGAAACACGGGCTTAGCCCACAAGGACACGGCTGTGTGATACGGCCGTGGGACTCAAACACGGGCGTACGACACGCCCATGCCCCAAGATCGTGGTCGACACTATCAATTCAAACACGAGCGTGTGACCTACTACACGAACGTGGGAAAAGCGAACATTGTAGGACACGGCCGTGCGATACGACCTTGTGCCTCAACACACCCTAGGTACACGGGCGTGTGCCACAAACCAGGTACGCCAAAATCACCGATTTTCGAATCACACGAGCAGAACCCTAGCCATACAGGCGTGTGCCATGCCCGTGTGACCCAAAATCTATAAAAGGAAGCCACTATGCATCATCTTCCTTCACTTAAAACCCTAAATCCTTCCACCCAAAACCTACCCCAAACTTCCCCAGCGCCGCCGCCAGCCTCTCAAGGCATCTCCATGACCGTGCAACATTTCCACGACCGTGCAACATCTCCACGATCGTGCAACGCCTTCACGCCCATGCAAACACCTCATTAATCACCCATTTAGTTCTATTTTCTTTTTAGTTTTTAATGCTTTTATCTATTTTTATATTCATAATATGTCCTATTTCATTTTTGCACTAGTTGTAGGGAATGAAATGCATAGATTTAGAATGAACCATCTAGAACAATATAGAGAATTTCGTGATATCATGCCACTTAGACTCACATTTGCTTACCACTTTTTCCTATCTAAACTAACATGCATTTAGTATAAAATCATACCCATGCTTCCATAACTTGATATCATACTTAAGACACGTATAATGTATTACTTAGGTTAGTAAATTAACACTATTCTTAATATGTTTATTTTGTTTAAAGCTTAAGGAAATTTTACTATCTTCTTTTAAATTTTAGTTTCAAATTCTATTAGGACTAATGTATATCATTTTATTTTTAGGTACCATGTCATCATCCCGCGGTAAGAAAGCTACCGTACCCGTTTCAAAGAAACGTAAAGGGGCCGGTGGCTCATCCTCTAGACTTACGACAGAAGTCCGATATTCATACCTCCAGTTTTCGCAAGACTCCCAAGAGGAGTTATTCCAAATTTTAAGGGCGAGACCCCTTGGGGTAGGGAGATGTATCGACTGGCTCGCTTTAGAGCAAGTCCAACTAGAAGACACGGTCTGGGCCCTTTTAATGACAGACCCATGGGTGTAATTCTTCCAAATTGTGGAGCCTACATACTTTGAAATCACCCTCGAGTTCCGCTCCACTTTCCACCTACAAACCGTGATGTCCAAATATGATGATCCAGGGACAGTTCAATTCTGCCTCGAAGGTCTTTTTCAACAACTTAGCATCCCTGAGTTTGGTACCGCACTAGGGCTATACATGGAGCAATTTTTGAAGAAGAAGACCTCTCTGAGCTCCACTATCATATCCACTATTCACACTCTAAGTGTTGGGAGGCCCTAGTCCCGACAGCATCAACATACAACCCCAGTCGCTCCAAGGCGACCGTCCTACCTCTATCATTGAGGTACCTTCATGCCCTCCTCGCCCATACACTGACCGGAAGGAGCGAGAGCACCAGCGTCGTCAACACTCACGACGCCTACTTTCTGTGGAGCATGGCACACGACCATGTCTTCAACCTGGCTTACTTCATCACTCTCGCCATCCAACATCAGATGGAGAGGCATAGAAAGGGGGTGATCAGCATAGGCCCATACGTGACTCGCCTAGCCCGCTACTTCAGGCTATTTAATAGAGCGCCCCAGACTTCCTCCTACACCCTCGTCGGTCAGATGTCCCTGCAGGGCATCCAAATCATGCTTCACATGAGGATGATCCAACAACGATAAGGGACCGATCCTCTACAGTACAGACTACTCCAAGACGCAGAGCAGGAGGATCTAGAGGACATTACTGATGATGTCCTACCACCACCGCCGGAAGAGGGCCCAGCTGAACCACCACCCTATCGCCGACCAGTTTATGCAGCAGCTTGTCACGCTGACTTATCTAAGTGCTTCACACGATTCGAGCAACAATGTTTTCAAATATTTGATCACATTGATGCCACTTTAGCGCAGATTTGTCAGCACCTCCATATCGCACCACCTTCCCCACCTCACAGACCATCTGAGGATTACAGATTTCTATTCCTCTTATCTTTATTTTTATCTTAATTTTTATTTTTATTCTTGATCTTTATTTTCACCTTCTCTTGAAATTTAAGTTTTCTTAGAATATTTAGATTTTTCTTTATCTTTACTTTGATCTTTTTGTTTAGTAAATATTTTTGTTTAGTTTTTACTTTTATTTTTATATCGGTTATTCCCTAACAAGAAAATTATACTTCACTAAAATGCTTAAACACTGATAAATGCCTTCGCAGTTTCAAAGGAGCTGTACAGCTAATATCCAAAATCTAACGGGACAGCCCATGCCACAACTTCCGGCTCTTCCAATTCCAACATTTGTCTCACAAATTCATCCAAAATTCAGGGAGTTTCATGACTTTCCCTATCTTATGATCTTATGCTTCTATTGCTACTAATGTATCTTTGTACATTGAAGGTAATGTACATCTTAAGTGTGGGGGGGAAACCTACTTTCTGTCATTACATTTTCTTTGACATCCCTGAAAATTTTTACAACACACAATTTTCATTGTTCTCAAAATTTCGAGTTCTCACTTTCACTCTTTGCATTATCTTCAATCTCCCGTTAGGAATTTATTCTGATTGATTTATGATTTCAATTGATATGTTGAGAATTAAGACATAGGCACTTGTACTTTGATTATTCAACCTTTAAAACACTAGGGAATCAAGCATGATAAGTTGAAATTTTTGAGAATCTAAATTTTTTTCATAAATTATTTTCCCTAATTTTAAGTATTATCTTGATATTTGAAATTCGTAGGATTGACATCAAAAGCCATAATTCTGGTGAGATTTTTAAGCCTTTTGAGCACATATTCTTTCGTGCTCACCTTTATTGTTGCTTTGAGTGAGTCAATACTGATTTGTTATTCTAGAACTTGCTTTGATTATACATGTCGAGACCACATCATTTGATTTGATACACTGAGATGATAAAGGCACCTAGGATTTAACGCACTTACTCCATAAAAGCCTACCTCCACAAATTAACCCCAAGTGAACCCCATTGAGCCTAACAACCCATTATTTGACTTACCTCTAATATTAACCCATAACCCGTTTTTGTTGAATTCCATTCAATTACTTTGATCCCTATTTTTTTCGAGAGTTGAGTTGAATTATTATCTAGCTTTATTCTCTTTTCCAGATTGTAAAGTTTATAAATAAATTATACCTGAATTGTTCTTAAATATATATATATATATATAGTTATTTACAGTTAATATAGTTGTAATTCATAGATTGACATTTTTTGCATATTTCTATTTTAAGGCTACCAAGGCTAGAATGATGTGATCATAAGACTTAGCTCTAGAAATGTGTTCCACTGATAGAGGTTTTTCTAGCTAGATAATTTTTCAGTTCAATCTCGATTCTAACCCTCTTTCTCAACTTGTGACAACACCCTTAACGAAAGCCCCGTTACAACCATTGAAAGACCTTTTGATCGATGTATCATATCAATCTATAGTGGTGGAGATTTGATTTTCTTGCAAGCCTATGGTAATAACTTTTCAGGTTGACTAGAGAGTACTTAATTCTTGAAACCCTAAACACTTTGAGTGGATAGAGTGAATCCTTAGTGAGGATGTCAATTCTTGTTGATTTTGATTGAGAGATAATTACTTAAGAGAATGGAGAAAACCTATGTTTCAATGATAAAATTCTCAACTTAGAGTAATTAAATCTTTACTGTTCTTCTAATTGAATTTTCATTGTATGATACTTGTGGATTAGTTTGAAACATTATTAATAAGGATTATAAATTGAGAAGAATGATTCTTAATTGTGAGTTGAGATTTTGCTTGAGGACAACCAAAGGCTTAAGTGTGGGGGTATTTGATAAACGATAAATTATACATATTTTTACCTCATGCTTAGCCTAATTTCTAGATGAATTATTATTAAATGTGTGTAAATTGGTGCTCTTAATCCTTCTATTTGATGTTTATACTCAAGAGAGCATAGGGAAGAGAAAAGAACGAGAAACAGGTCAAAAATGGAGAAAATGAGCCAAAGTGTGAAAATAACACGGCCTAAGAATTCACCACACGGTCGTGTCCCACGGCCGTGCCACATAAAGTCCAACACGGCCTTATCCCGACAAGCACGGCTAGGTGACACGGCCATGCCACCATCAACAGTCTCGTACACGGCCTCTTGTCGATCCAAACGGGCGTGGCACACAGGCGTGTCCTGTCATGAAGAAGTTTAATTTCACTCGGATTTGGATACTTAGAGGCTAAGAAAGGCATTCCAAAGCTCTATATAAAGACCCTAGGGGGCAACTACAATGGTGTGCTTTTCTCTCCTCAAAAGGGTGTTTTATTTCTGTCAAAACAGAGAATGGAAGCAAGGGATTACTCCAAGGGAAGCCGATTGATTCATCCCAGAAGCCGAATTCTACATCAAGACAGAGGATCTCCCTTCAATCCTTCAGGGGTTTTTGGGTTCTTTATGTTTTGTTATCTTTATTTTTCTGAGATGCTTTCTTTATTAACTATGAACTAAACCCCCCAAATACTTGAGGGGGATGAAACCTAAGACGGATCTTGTTGTTATTTTATCTTGAGTTATATGATAAATTCTTGAATTGTTCTTAATTATGTGTTTTTAATTCTTGTTTTAATAATCCTAGGTATTAATTCAAGTATTGATGTGCTTATTCAGAGGAGCAAAAGTTCTTGTTTAAGAGTAGATCTAGCATAATTAAGTGGAGTTGCATGCAACCCTAGACATAAGGCGACATAAATTTCCCGAATTAGGTTCAAACCTAATAAGGGGATCCATAGATCGAGCTAATGCAAGACTAGGGGTTTTAACTAGAAAGAGATTTCAGTCAATCAACCTAGGATTAGTTGTTCTTATCTTCGACTGAGGTATTAACATAAGTTAAGGATCTCTACGGATCAAGTTAAGTGAATAAATCGTCTAGCTCAAGAATTGATAACAAGTGAAGTCTAGGTGGATTCTCCATTGAGTACTGTCCAAATCAATCAGTTTTCCCTAAGAGTTTTTCCCCAATTTACTTTTTGTGCATTCATAGCTTAGTTTTAGAATTAGTTTAGTTTCATAAAAACCCATTTTATTTCTAGGTTAAATAATAGAAATGAAGTAAGTACTAGTACTTTTGGTTCCCTTGGGTACGATATCTCTGTCTTATCGCTAAACTATACTACTGTTCGATATGTGTGCTTGCCTTAAAGTCGTGATAATAGTTAGTTTTTGGTGCAATCATTATTATAAATTTTATTACTTCATATCATGCATATCACACAGCATCAACTATTACCTGTGACGGAACCGTTTCTACCAAATGCACATAAGGTGGCACCTCTTGCACTGCTTGAGCCAGATGACTCTCTTACTCCAAAAGAACTTCCATGAGATGTTGTAAGGGTAAAGGCTCTGATGAAAATGATGCAAGTGTGAGCATCGCATTAAACTCCGACGGCAATCTTGCAAGCACAATCTCCACCTTCTCCATTTTTGAAATCCAAGAACCAAATGCATTAAGTAAGGCACAAGTGTTCTAAATCTTTTCAATGTACTCCTTGTTCAACAATGATCCCTCTTATTCTAGTGTAACTCATGACGAATGTGAGAGATCCTGGCTCCAGTAACTGCTGGAAAGAGATGAGTGGCAGTCGTCCAGACATCATAGGCTGTCTTCGCATCTGTGAAACAAGATAAAATAGATGAATTAATAGTAGAGAGAAGCCAAGAAGAAAGTAATTTATCTTGTTGAAAATACAATGAAGCATCGGGATTCGAAACTAGAGATCCATCTGGTGATTGCAATAGTCTTGGCGGAGCAAGTAGAGTCCCTTCTAAAAAACTAGTCAACTTATATCCTTTTGTAATCAAACGAATATGTTGCTACCACTGAATGAAGTCACTATCATCCAAATTGACTGTGTCGTGACGAGGGAAGGACCGAACTAGCTGAGCACCGGTGAGCGATGGACAGTTGTGAGTAGCAGTGGTGGAATCAATAGAGGCAGAGGTTGCCATAGACACACAATACACAGGTCTCCAAAACTAGGCGACTGATATCATGAAAAGATTTGTACTAAGATTGAAAATATTCTTTGGAAACTGAATTGATTATTGTTGTTCTTTAATCTATACAACCAATAGTATTTATATAATTGTTGCATGAGTAGCTACTGCTAATAGCTTGAGTAACTGCATAACAGCTTGAATAACTGCATAACAACTTGTATACCAAACTAACAGACTAACAGAGGACTAACAAAGTGCCTTCCTTCCTTAGACTCCTAACAATCTACAATCAGCAACCATCAACACAAGTCTCAACAGAGATGCAATTTTTTAAATTCCATAAATAAGATTATGTGGTTGATAGTATAGTAAGAAAAAGTACATTAGCATTTGGTACATTGACAATGTACTTTTTTTATTTAATAAGCAGCCTTACAAATTTACTATGTGTTTTTTTAATATTTTATTATACCACTATAAGACATTTGTCAACCTTTTTATTCTGCTTGTGGAGTTTAAAAACTCTACTAGCATTGTACAAAATAATTTTCCATATATAAAAGCACAAGTTTAGAGAAAAATTGAACCAACCACAATCAACTTTTGTTGTTCATTTTATTAGTGCATTTGTCATTGTCGAAACCATTTTTAATTTTGAAAAACGGGAGTCGACTTAAAAATAAAAAATGGAGTCGCCACCAATCATCTTTTCTTAGGTGTGATCAGATCATCTTATAAAACGTTTTGTTTTATCAAAATATCAATTTTGGCTAACGAAATTTGAGAAAATGGGTTCGGGAGTCGGTTAAGCACGAGGAAGGATTAGCACCCTTGTGACGCCCAAAAATTGGTACCTAATAGATTGATTAATGTCCTAATGTCAAAAATTTGAAAAGATTTTACAATACGATCATTTTTTAAAAAAAATTTGTATAATTCAAATTGGATGTTGTGATTCACTTATCTCAAAGTGATAAAATATCACATCCAGCACGTTAGGATACAATATTTTAAACCCTTGAATCCAAGATCGTCTTTTGATCTTTAAAGCTCATGCATTGAAATTTAAAAGGATATTTAGTTATTTGATCAAAAGGAAAATCGAAACCCAGCACGTTAGGACACGATTTCTCGAATTCTCAAACACTAAATATTGCCTTATTTTTTTTAGAAATCCCTACCTCGAAATATCAAAACGTCATATCCAATGAGTTAGGACACAACATTTCGAACTTCCGAGAATAAGCTTTTATTTGAAAATTTTATGTTTGAATTGAAGAAAGGGTATTCGGTTATTTAGATTCAACGAGGAAAATTGGAACCCAGTAAGTTAGGGCACGATCTTCTCGAAGATTTCAAATACCAAGCACTGCCTTATTTTAAAGAGATTTCAAATAAAATAGACTTAAAATACATTTATTCAAAAGTAATATAAAGTAAATTACCACAAATAACACACAAAAAGTTTTTGAACGACGATATATGAACTTAAAATCAATAATACAAAAAATAAGAAAATTGAAATCCTAACATATACAATAATTTAAAATTAAATTGTATGTACAAAATTTTAAAAAAATAAGAAATAAATGTGAAAGTTTAAAATAGATCAAAAAGATAAAATAAATAATATATACCAGAATGATAATATGCGAAAATTTTTGAAGTAATAAATATATATATAATATAAAATAAGTTTTTAAGAAATAAATTATATAAGTAGATCTAAAACAAAATATATAAATATAAATAGATTTAAGAGAAAATGTATATAGACATACATAGAAAAGAATTCAAAGATAATCAATTAGAATAATATTAAATCAATAATGTACATAAAATAAAGATTGTCTAATATAAATTATCTATAATGAGATAATGGGTGAAGGTATTTAAAATAAATATCATATAAATTTTCAAAACAAAAAGATATATAAAAGAAGATTTCAAAATAAAATAAAACAAGATTTATAATAAAAATGTATATATATAAATGAAAATATCATAATAATGAATTAAAACCATGTAGAAAAAAATAATTTAAAATAATTTATTAAAACAAATTCTAAAAAATGAATAATAAATAAATTAGAAAGACTCAAATTAAAACAGAAACTCAATTGAAGTAAAATCAAAGTAAAAAGGAAAATTTATAAATAAATAAAATTATTAAAACAACATTGCGGATTAAAATGTAATGCGCGTAAACAAGAGGGGATTAAAAATAAAAATACCCCAATTCCCAAAACACAGCATTTAAAAGGGGACCAAGTAGAAATGTCTTACGAATTTCAGGGACAAATTAAAAATAAAAAAAAAAGAAATAGGATATATTTGAATGGCGGCGCAAAAAAGGAGGACTAACCGCAAATTTACCTATTTAGGGTAAAAATGCGCAGGTTACCATTATGTTAAATGGCGCCGTTTCTTTTGGTTTATAAAACCCATTTTTATACCCCCATTTTTACCATTTTTCATTTAAAAAGAAACCCTAAAAAAATCCTCTCTTCTCAACCCTTCCCTTCACGAGTTCGACCTCAACACAGCAACCCACCGCGCCTTGCCGTGGACGGTGGCTGATGTTGCGCAAAATGGGTCCTTTCGACGACGAGAAGGCCACGGTAAGTACCCGATTCCCCTTCCTTTTATTTGTTTTCACTTTTTATTTAAAATAATTTTTTTTTAAAAAAAGGTATGAAAACAAAGGAAAATCAATGGGAAAAAAAACTTTTTGAACTTCGATTCTGTTTTTTAATCCCTGTATCAGAGTTTGTCAATCACTGCTTTTGGTCTTAATTTTATGTTTTTGCATGTATGGAATAAGAAACAAAAATAATTAAAAAAAAAAAGACTAAGATTAAGTGAAATGTAAAAGTGGAAAATCACCTCTGTTCTTTTTTTGATTTTTTTGTATTAGTATTTGTAATCGTCGTACCCCTTTTACATTGTTTGTATTCGGCTTTTATAGCCAACATGCATAAATGGAAAATATTACATCTTGATTTCTTGCCATTTTGCCATTGTTTATGTTCTTTCCTTCTTCTGTAGGACAACGGCGACAAACACGGTAGATCGAGCCTGATTCACGCATTGATTGAGGCTCAGCTGCGGTGGCAACTCCCTTGCCCTAGGGTTTCTGTCGAAAGCCAAATGGTTTTGGGCTACCCGGGCCTTTGTAATTTTGGTTAGGGTTAGCTTAAACTAAGTGGGTCTGGTTCAATCTGTTTGGGTTTAGGGTTTAAGCTAATATTGGGCTACGGGTGTAATTGGGCTTTGGGTTATCAGGCCTTAGGCCTGTTTATTGTAAATAATGGACTTTTATTAATTTGGTTTTTAAAATTCTATTTTTGGGTTGTACATGGGCCCGGGCAAATTGGCCCTATTAAAGTCATTTTGTTTATTTTATAAGATTAAGCATGAGTTTAGAGAAACTTTTGAGTTAACGAATATAGCATTTGTTATTCATTATATTATCAAAATTGTCATTTTAAATATTTTATTATTGTTTGTAAGATTTATTACATTTATAAAAAATTAATTTTACTAAAATATTTGGTTAAAGAATTTACTTGATAAAAAATATTTATCATACTTATAAATAAGGATTATGATTCTGTCGAAACTATTTTTTTGAAAACAGGTCGACTAGGGTTTTGAAAACGAAAATTAAAATAGGAGTCGCCACTAATCCTTTTTATGAGGTGTGATCGGGCCACCTCGTAATTTGGTTATTTTAATAAAATATTTCAATTTACTAAAACATCAGTTTTGGTCTACGAAATTCGAGAAAATGGGTTCGGGAGTCGGTTACGTGCGAGGAAGGGTTAGCACCCTCGTCACGCCGAAAATTGGTACCTAATTGATTAATTGATGTCTTAATGTCGAAAGTTAAAAATTTGAAAAAAAATTTAAAATACGATCCATTTTTTATCAATGTTAATTTTACAAAAAAATGCTTAGCTAAATCGAAACGGATGTTAAAGACAATCTCGTCTCGAAATAATAAAATATTACATCTAGTAAGTTAGGACACGACATTCCAAACCCTCGAGAATAAGCTTGTCTTTCAATTTTCAAAACTCCTACATTTTAATTTTAAAAGGATATTTGGTTATTTAGATTAAACGAGAAAAATCAAAACCCAGTGAGTTAGGGTACGATTTCTCGAATTTCTAAAACATGAAATATTGCCTATTTTGAAAATTTTCTTTTTGAATAATAATGAGTACGATATTAAAACGACATGTGTTATTTGTTTGGACTAAGATAAAACGCTTTATTGGATAAATGTAACGAGGCTTAGTTCATGAGGCGGTGATATAAAATGAAAATATAATAATGGGCCTAAAACAATGATATATGAACACAGCATTATACAAATGAATAACAATAATACCAAAATTACGAAATAAACGAATTAAAATACACACAATAGCAATAGTCACACAAAATACATTATTTAAATATTAACGTCTATAATCAAGGAATAATGAAATAAATAACACATATAATGATCTAAGAATAAGTAGTATAAAGCCAATCAAAATGAATAAGGTATAAAAAACCACTTAAAATGATAAAAAGGTTTAAAACGAATAAATTAAAGAGGAACAAATTTAAAAATCAATAATACACAAAACGATTTTAAAAATAGATGATAAATAAAAAGATTTAAATAGATAATATACACATAAATATAAAAGTGTAAAACAAATATTGTATGAAAAAGAAATTTAGAATAAATAACAATAAAACAATTTAAAGTAGTAAAAGGAGTTCAAAATGAGTTATAAGAACAATTTAAAATAAGTGATAAAATAAATTGAAATAATACGTAAAACGAGTTTAAAACAAGTACGACAAATAGCAATTTGAGGTAAATAGTAATAGCAATTTGAAATAATTAATGCATAAAACAATTTAAAATAAGATAATATATAAAGTAACTTGAAGTAAACAATTTTGAAAAGAAGTTAGAGTAGCATATAAAAGGTTTAAAATACATTATTTAAAAGGAATTAAATTTAAAAAGAACAGTTTGAAGGTAAATGATATAAAAGAATAATATATATATATATATATATATATAAAAGAATAATATATAAAATACTTGAAATCGATAACAAAATAGTTTAAAAATGAACAACATAACAAACCTTAAAAATAACATACAAAATAGTTTTAATTGGATAATATATAAAATCCAAAAATAAATAATATAAACTAAACTTAAAATAAATAATAATGATAATACAGTTTTATTTTAATGAACGAATAAATAAATAAATAAATAAACAAAACAGATTAGGGACTGGGCTGAAATTGAATTAACATTTAAGGTAAAAATTGCAAATGATGAAAAACAAGCCATCAAGGATCAAAATGAAACGCACTTAAAGACTGAGGGACTTATTGGGAAAATATCCCCAGCCCTTGTGAGCTGCGTTTCGAGGCCAGTCTCTTCAAATAACCGGAGGACCAGAATGAAACAAAGACAAAATCCTGTGGCAAAAATTGAAAAGAAAAAGGGACCTCAGTGAGACGCGCTACAAAGGCGGAGGACCCAATACGCAAATAGACCAGAGGTCAAAAAGGTGCGGATCCCTGGAGCGGGTCGGGTCACACGGGTATAGACCTTATACGGTGCCATTTTGAGGCCACTGAAACAGGCCCTAAACGGCACCATTTCATATGTTATACAAAGACCAAAATTTCCTTTCTTTTTTTTCATTCAGCCTTTTTCTTCTTTTCTTTTGTTTTCCAAAAAAAAAAAAAAGGCTGAAGCCTCTCTTCCCTCTCTCAAGTTCTCCTCCGGCCGAGAAAGGACCACCGTTCGCCGTACCACCACCCTGCGCAGTGGCCAACGGTATGCGAAGAGGGGCCTTTGGCCCCGCATTTAGGCGCCTTTGAAGGCCAAGGCTTCTAAACCCGAAAAGCTGAAAAGAGATAGCCCTCAACCGCGTTCGGGGGTGGATTCCAATGACGGAGAAGCGCTCTCCGACGTCGCAACCACGGCGATCCGGGTAAGACCCTCTTTCTCCTTTTTTATTTATTCATTTTTTTGAAAAATAAATTTGTAATAAAAATAAAGAGATAAAAATAAAAAAGATGAACGAAAAGAACACGAACGAAGATCAAGATCAACCTTTTTTCTTCTGTTTTTTGCTTTTTCTTTGAAATCTCTTCAAAATCTTTTTTTTATTGATTCTGTGTTGTTTTTTTTTATATTCAAAAATCCCCCTTTACATTGATAAACCGTGGCTCTTTATAGCCGATTGTGTTACAATATATCCATTATTTCTATTGTTTCATTGTCCTATTTCTCTGCTATACTATTTTTGCTGTCGTGTTATAGGTCTGAGAGGAGGTCAGCGAAGCTGAAATTTCGACGTTAATTGCGCTAACAGACCACGTGAGGCACGGCACGGCGCAAAGGAGGCTGCTAGGGTTAGGGTAGCCTGATTTTTGTTTAGTTTTTGGGCCTTTAGGGCTTTAGCTTGGGTAGGGGTTAATTTGGGCCTATTGGGTTGTATTTTGGACTGTTATTGATGGACATTTTTATTTATTTTGGTTTTTGGTTTTAGCTTTCTAGTGGACCGGGCAAATTTGGACTCCTACAGTTTCTATTAAAAGACTTCTAATAAATTATTTATATAATAAATAAAAAAATAAATTCTATCTTTATATTTAAATTATTATGTTTCCATTAGTTAAAAAAGTATAAGAAAAAATTAATAACATTGGTTGTATTTAACAAACTTTAATTATTCATATAAGTAACTTTTTATATTTCGTATACATAATTTTATAAATAATATATTATATAATCTAACTTAATCATCATCATGAATAGGAATTAATAAGGTAAGTTATACTAAAAAAATAAAATTTTTATTTTTATTATATATTATCTATAAAGTATTATGGCCAATTAATTAACTATTAAGAAAGAAAGAAAAATAAAAATTGAATCCTTAAGAGTTTCAAATTTTTTATAGTTTCTACAAAAATTTAAATAATGATTAGAAATTTTTTATTAGCATTATATTTCAATTATCAAAATAATTTATATATGTTAATTATATTTATTAGTAATTATTTTGAATAATTGTTATCCCAAATTAATCACATCTTATTATTATTATCACAAAATGTTAACCCAAATTAAGAGTGGTTTAATTTGGTTAAGGTTAATTAGACTTTAGTTAATAACTAAAGATCGAGCCCAATATATGTAGATATCTCTAGTAATTAATTTTTAACTGATGATAGGCTGATTAGAAATTAAGATTAATGTGCAAAAATTATATATTAGGGTTATTATTCTCAAATTACACATACATAACTTTTCTGACATCCTATCTTCTCTAAATTAATTGTATGCTAATTTAGAATATTAAAATCATAGGATTTAAAGATTTCAAGAAATTGATGGATTTAAGTACGCTTTCTCATCTAGTTTTATTCTTGATGATACGACATGATAGATCCTGATTTATTAAGTTTTATATCTAAAAGTTTTATGGTTCTAACATAAAAGATCATAATTTGAGGATGTTTAATATAATTAATTCAAATTTTTTTATTTTTTATATATCTAATCAAAATTCATGTTTCACTCTAAGTTTTATTCTTTATTTTAAATAAGTAAATAGATAAAAAAGTTCTAATAACAATTTTCGGGTGCACTCCATTTGCTTGCTAATATCATATTGTAGGGCTAGAAATTGAAACAAGGAATCAACAATGAATAAAGTTGTGTCCATCTCATATACAATTGTGAATTAGACTTGTTTATGCGATAAATTATTTCTTTTAAATTCGGAGGGCTATCTAAAATTTGTGAGGGTTTAAGTAAAATATTAGACTCAAAAAATTAAGCCTATTTAAAATATGAGGCAGACTCGGAGTTGAACATTGAAGGCTCCAGCCTGGCCTGACCCGACCCATTTTTAAGTTTATAATACTTTATATTATATTATTTTTATATATTATGTAATTTAGAAAACAATAAAAAACAAAACATATACTAAATATATAATACCACTCTAATGTAAGCATTAAAATAATGTTAAGATTACTGTATAAAAAATTTCAATAAATAAAAAATGTAGAAAATTATTAAATATTAAAATAAAATAAAATAAAATAAATATTTAAAAAAATAACATGGACGGACCTAATATGGGCTTGGGTTAATCTTTTGCAAATATAGGTGGGTTTGAGCAAAATTTTAAACTAATATTTAGGATCAGACTGGACTTGAACAAACATAAAGTATGTTAATATCATGCTTAGACCCAGTTCAACTCGACCCATGAGCACTTCAACTGTCAATGAGTCTTGTTAGTATCGTCTTGATCCAAATTGTGCTGGGTAAGAAAAGTTTATCCTTACATATTAAATTTTAATTATAAAAATATATAAATATTAATATTATATTATAATTTTAATATTGTATTCTTTTAACGGTAAATTGTAAGTCGAACTTAAAAAATTTTTCGCTGCCCATCATACTTGAACCTTAAACACCTCTAATAATATCAACATGTCTTCTAGCGGACTATCATGTTGGTTTTCCAAACCATTTCTACAATACTATAAAAACCAATGAATTTAATTATTAATTTTTTTAATGTTGCCAGAATTGAAAAATTAGTATATTGAAAACAGAAAACTTTTTTACAAATGCACCTCCCTCGTTTATAAGTCATGTTATTGTTATTTTTATTAGGTAAAATATAAAAATAGTCACTTTTATTTACATCAGATTATATTTTTAGTCACTTATATTATTATTTTGTTACGAAATGGTCACTTTGCCGTTAAGCTCCGTTACCTCCCCAATGGCAATTCTATGTAGCAATCCAAATGGGTTTTAAACCAATTGGGATGTGAATATGTTTTTAATTAATTAAAAATTTTAATTTAATTACACCTTGAATTGGAAAGAGAAAACCATTCGTCTCCTTTTTTTTCATTTTGACTGCCACGTAGGATTGCCGTTAGGGAGGTAACAGAGGTTAACGGCAAAATGGCTATTTCGTAACAAAATGATAATGTAAGTGACTAAAACGTAATATTTTAAACATAAATAACTAAAATGTAATACGAGACAATCAAAAGTGATTATTTTTATAGTTTACCCATTATTATTTAGTCACATGGTTAAATGAATAATGTTATTATATTCGTGTTAAAAATTTTTCTAATATTTGATTACACAAAATTAATATTTTATAGTTTACAATGTTTAATTAGTAAATATAAATAGTGATGAATTTGATGAAGACCAATTTAGTAGCCGTAAGTTACAGTATTTGTTATATGCATGCATTGACGTTCAAAATTGAGGGCTAACAAGTAGCCATAAATGACAGTCATGGGAGACAACGGAAGACAATCACATTTATTGCTTCTAATCTTGACTATAATTGAGTGGTTGACCTTGACCATATAAATGGGCATTCCATAATTTACTGTTGCTCTCAATTTTCTCACACAATTTGGTGAAATACTCCAACAGTCGTTTTCTTTTTTTCGTCTTAGCTTCCACCTTTGTGATTCAAAACAATCATGGTTTGGATTCCATTTCTATGGGTTGCAATTTTTTTAAATTTCATTTTTATTACATTATTATATATAATAATAACATAAATAAACATTTCATTATTTATTTCAGGGTATAGTACTAATGATTATATAATCGATTTCATTTTTTAATTGATGAAGTTTGAAAATTCAACCTCTTAAGACTTAATACAAAACTATGTACTTTTTTTAACGGTAATCCATTGAAAAAAAATTAAATCAACTCAAAATAATTATTTTGAGTGATTTATTTTTTAAATATGTTTTATAATTTATAATAAAAAGTAAATGATAAAATTGTTTCAATGAAAAAACGTGGAAAATGTTAAGTAGATGATGAAGAAATTATTTTATGGACCATTCTCACCACATCATTTATGGTTTCTTTTCAATTATTTAACGACATTTCAACAATTTTTTTCTATGTCATTGGCACATAGTTTTAGTAATTTTTTTACCTTGAACCCTAAATCCTAACCCCGAACCCGAACTCGAACTATGTTCTCGAACTTGAACCCTGAATCCCAAACTCGGGGTCAAGTTTGGATTCAAGGTTTAGGATTCGGGATCAAGGTTTGGGGTTCAAGGTTGGGGTTTAAGGTTCGGGGTTCTGGGTAAAAATTTTACCAAAATTATGTGTCAATGACATGGAAAAAATTACTAAAATGTCATTAAATAATTGAAAAGATACCATAGATAATGTGGTGGGAAGGATCCATAAAATAATTTCTTGTTCAGAGGCAAATCTAGGGGGTTGGCAGAGGCCCCAACCCCCCTAAAATGGAAAATTGCTATTTAGGCTCTTTAAAAAATTTTAAAATTTTAAATTACTAAAGGTAAAATTACACTTTGGCCCCCCTAAAATTATAAAAATTTGATTTAATCCTTTAAAAATTATAAAGATATAGACTATAAAAAATTAAAATTTCATTTCCCCTTAAAAAATTATTCTGGCTTCACCCCTGTTCTTATTGTCAATGGCATGAAAAAATTTACTGAAATATCATTAACTAATCAAAAAAGGACCATAAATAATTTGGTGGAAAGGATCCATAAAATAATTTCTCGTTGATAATGAGCTTCATAACTTTTACATATCTGTACTTTATTTTATTTTTTAACATTATTGTTTAAATACTTTATATTTAAGACTTTAAAAATTACATTTATCAAACAATTTAATCATATAGATTTTATAATTTAAATTCAGTATCTAATTTTTTAAATTTACCAATAATACCAAAATACAAATTTATTTTTGGGACCAAAGCACGCCCCTGGTTTTGCTTGGTTAATGTTTTTATCTTCATGTGAAAAATATTCTAATATTGACTACATAAATTAATAATTAATTTTTTACAATATATGTTTTAGAGTCGTCATGATTTTGATATATGCTTTGAATGGTTTAAAAACATACATTCGAATCATATATCAACACACTCCACCAGAGCACGCCCCTGGTTTAGGGATTGTTATATCTTTGTTTTCAATTTTTTTAATCGATGAAATTTGAATCTTGGATAACCTTCAACTTGTGTTGAGAATTAGTAAATTAACAAGACTCGTCGTGATTTTGATGGATGCATTAGGAAATGCTATAAATAGACGTAAATCTCTACGTAAAGAGAAACCAAGTTAATTTACAAGCTCATTTAGTCTAAGAAAAAATTTCCTTAGAGCATAGATAAAACAAAAAAAAAAAATTTTTAAGAACATGGGCGTCAATGCTGATATTGAGGTTCCACTCATTGAGTTCCGTTCATCGGATTTAGAGCGAGGAACTGATGGGTGGCACCATTTGTGCAAGAGGGTTCGAGAGGCTTGTGAAACTTACGGTTGTTTCGAGGTGGTGTACGAAAGGGTATCAAAGAAAGTCCGGGAGGAGATGTTCGGGTTGGTGAAAGAATTGGTCCAGGTCCCATTGGAGAGGAAACAAAAGAACGCTAGTCCCTTGCCTTACCATGGCTGGGTTGGACCATGCAGTCAAGTTTCTTTGTTGTATGAAGGCTTTGGACTTGGAGATGCCTCTAATTATGACTCTGTTAAAAGATTTGCTCAACTTATGTGGCCTGATGGTCACCCACGCTTTTGGTAATAATTTTTTTTTATGTTTTAAAATTTTAAATTATTTTAAGTTACTCATTCGAGTCATCTTAAATTCGGATAATTTTCTGAGTGAATTTAAATTCAAGTAAATCAAATTGATTTTTTTATTCAAATTGATTTCAGTAATTCGTTGGAAGGTTTTTAAGGAATGTAGGTTTTTTTTTTTTTAATTACAGTAAGAATATGAGATGGGATTCTAATTACATGTAAGCGTGACTACATGTGCTATTATGCATGTCAAGTGTTTGATGTTTTATTACAGTGACACTGTACACAAATTGGCGACACAAATGGAAGAGTTGAACAAGTTAATCTGGTTAATGATATTTGAAAGTTACGGATTAGGAGAGAAATTTGAGTCACTGATGATAAGTTATAAAACATTGGTGCGGATGATGAAATACATGGCCCCTCCACCAGGGGAGTATGAGAGTGGACTCTTTGCTCATACGGAAAAACCAGTTAGCACAGTCATTTGTGAGGATCAGGTTTCAGGGCTAGAAATTGAGGTCAAGGACGGCCAATGGATCAAGTTGTCTAATTTATCTCCTTCTTCCTTTGTCTTTGTGGTTGGAGATCCTCTCAAGGTATGTTGATGTATATCGTTAATATCCAGTTTTTTAATTTACTCTAAACTTAATTTGCATGATCTATATAAATAAAATATAAAAAATGATATATATTTATACTCAAGTTTTTTTTTTAAATTGATTTAAAAAAATAATTTTGATTTTTACTATTTTTATGAGATTAATTAGAAATGTTGAGATTTTCTTTAATATTTTCTTCAACCTTTAGTTGAAAGAAAAAAAAAAGCCAAGGGAAGTCAATTATTGTGAATTGTAAAAGAACTGACTTTCACAATCATTGACTTTGTTTGGAAAATGCTTTGTTCTTTTTTTCTTAATAGAGCAAGTTTTTTCTTTTCTAATTTACTATAACATAAAAAAAATATAATGATATGTGATAATATTATTGGTTGACTTTATAATAAATTTTACACGATAATTATGTTAAAAATATTTAACCTTTCTGCATTCGTTACTATATAAATTTATGGGTTAATATCCACTCAATTACTTTTCGTTGATTAGTATGTAATATAATGATTATCATTTAAATGTATATAATACACATGTAGGATCTATTTATTAAATATAAAAATATACTTAAAAAAGGATGATTAAGCATGAATTGAATATTAATGAATGAAAATAATGAAATGGATCATAACTCATAAATTTATATTAATGGATATAAATAGAACTTAAGCTAAACTGTTTTCCTAATGTTACCGGCCCTGGGTTTTTTTTTTTTTTTTTTTTTTTTTTGTTATTCAATTTAGTGTTTGTAATAATTTGACATCAAGTTTTTTTTTACACCAAAGTCAATAGGGATGAAGTTAAAAATTTATTTAAGAGATTAAAATTAAATTAAAATATTTGAGTGGGGCAATGTGCATTTTTGCCACTGTATTACATTATAATTTCTTACTTTTTGAAGAGACTTAAAGAATATTTTACCATTGTTTCAAGGGACAAGACCATGTCGCCTAGCACTATCCTCGCTCGATTAAGTCTTAGATTCAAACTTTGAATAACTCTCTTCTTGCTCCTCAATATATATAGATTAAATTTCTTATGTTGAAAGTGAGCAGTTACCATAAAATATTAATTCATATTGATTTTGAAAATTGAAGGCGTGGAGTAATGGGAGATTGAAAGCAGTGAATCATAGAGTGATGATGAGCGGAGATAAAAATCGATATTCAATAGCAGCCTTCGCCATTCCAGGTGAGGGTACCATAATTAAGGCACCCAAAGAGCTTATAGATGAGCAACATCCTCAGCTTTACAAGGACTTTGATTTCATGGACTTCTTTCGTTTTGCTTTTTCCGACCGCGCAAAGGACATCGAATCCGGCCAACAACTCCACGCCTTTGCTTCTCTCTCACCACCAATTTCCGATTAAAAACATGCCCGATTACTATAATTGAGTCCTTGTACCGTATTACTATAATTGTGATTTGCGTTCTTGTACTGTATTACTATGTTATAATTTGCAATAATCGCGCAACTGTATCGTGTCAAAGATTACTAAATCTACCATGTAATTGAGAAAATTAACATGTGAGAAATTATAATAATGCGTGATAATATCTTAACCTCGTTTGTAGAATTTTTTTTTATACTTGTAGTAGATGAAATAATTATCCTTTAAATAAATAAATTGGAATAACAATTTTACGGTTAAATTAATTGTTTTAATAAGGGAATGATCTGATTGATTTAGCACCAGTAGTTTGAAGATATAGTTAAAACATTTTGAAATTTAGAAACCATTAAAGTGAGGGTCGTAGTTTAAGGATGTTTGGTGTAATTAATTAATTAATTAATTTTTATTTTATTTTATTTTATTTTATTATATATTTGAATCAAATTTCATATACAATAAATTAAACTTGAATCCTAAAATGATAAAAGCACCTTAAGATTTATTCTTCATTTTATATAAGATAGATAGTCCGAATAATAATTTTACATTCCACTTCCTTTGCTTGCTAATATCATATTGTAGGGCTTGAAACTGAAAACCAAAGATCAATAGCGGATAAAGTTGTGTCCATTACCAGGTTGTTTTGTAATTTTATGGTTGGATTTCATTTCAAGTGAATCTATTCATTGGTTTGGTTATTCGCCTAACTTATTAGGCTCCATCTAACTCGAATCGGGTTAAGAAAAGAAATTTTTATATTTGAATCGATCCGTATTTAAATAATTTTAAAATTTAATTCTAAAAACCTATAAATATCAATAGAAGATTATATTTGAATATATTAATGTTCTTAAATAATAAATAGAGTTGTACTTGAGAGAGCGTAGTGGAGATCAGGTGGGCTAAGGTCTCCTAAAATGATAAATTTTTAATTTAAGTCTTTTATAATTTATAAAATTTTAAATTAGTAAGAGTAAAATTATAGTTTGACTCTCTAAAAATGATAAAAATTTGATTTAACCCTTTAAAAATTATAAAGATATAGACTATTAAAATAATATTATATTTTTACTATTGTAAAAATATATGATTTAATTCTGATCCCAAAAAATTTCAAACTCCGCCACTAGTTATAATAGATACAAAATTTTCTTTAAAATCATATCACTGTCGACTCAATTTGACTCTTGTACATCTCTAATTCCATACTAACAATGCGGACATGTTATCTTCTGTCTACTTGTATATATTTGTTTTCCTAACCATCTACATGACTATAAAAACGACCGACTTGAAATATTGATTTATTATTTTTTTTCATATTGCCGAAGTTGAAAATTAAGATATTGAAAAAAAATTGCAAATATTGTATTATTATTGACAACTTGTCAATTTCTTGTTACCAATGCGGCTTCCTCATTTAAAAGTTATATTATTATTTGGTCACATGGTGTTAGAGACTCGGTAAGGTTTTGAATGATATGTGATGCGATCGTTGAAAGCACTAAATTATCCTATTCCCTGCAAAATAGTAAAAATAACAGTAAAGGGGAAGTAGGGTCGAAATCCTCAGGGACCGGATTATACGAACGCTTGTTTTTCGATATCTTGGCCGAAATCGTGCCCAAGAAACTTGCGTTCCTGGGAAATAAAAAATAGAATTAAAGATTCGGGTTGAGGAGAAATAAAATAAACAAATAAATAAAACAGAATTAAGGAATTGAATCGAAATTGCGAAAATTAAAAATAAAAAAAATTGAGAGAAAATAAGTTCTTATGGGAAGAGTCCAGCCTCTAGTTGTCTCATTCCGCCTTGGGTTCAATCCTTGGCTTTTGGATGACCCTTCTCGAACCAAGTAAGCCAGTTATAGTGGATGAGGATGCCTACGACCACCAGCTCCAAGAATTTGGACTTACGATTTAAAGGAACCTGACTCTAGCCAGCATCCTATGCTAGATCAACGCCTCTCAATGGCGAATCTCACGCCATTTTGTCTCTTTGGCTCGCCAACCTCTGACGCAGTAAGTTGATGAACGGACGGTGCAACCCTTCCAAAACACACAAAGCGGCCGCCTTTGCATACGTTGAAAAGCTTACTTCTTAAGGGCCATGGACGGAAGCGTCAGCCCGTAGTGCAGAGAAGCGATGAATACTTGGTGAAAAAGGCTAAGTACAGATTCTAAGCCTCAAAAACCCTTTTTGGGGAATATCGATAACTTTCGGCTAGATGGGTTTTAGTGGCTCATGATAATGGTGGGGAAGGAAATAAATATAAAAATAGAAAAAGGAATTTTATTAAAAGAAAATATGGAAAGAACAAAAGCCTAGACTTTTGGGGGAGAGTGTTTACAGAAAAGATGAACACAATTCGAGTCACTTCACCCCCTATTTATAGTGCTAGGAAGAAAGTCTAACTTAACTTAAATTCTCTAAGGATAAATACATTTAATTAAAGATAAATGACAATAAAATCCTAAAATTAAATAATCCTAATAATTATCTTAATATTAATTATCCTAATATAAATAAAATAAAATGGAGTCTTATAAAATAAAATCTCTTCTATTTGCTTTTTAGTCCTTGTGTCTTCCATGTTCGCACTTTTGACACCATATTTTTTCCACGTTACATATTGGCCCATTTAAGCTCTAAATTGATGCTTTTTCCCTGGAATTTACTCTTCGCCTCCGCCTCCAATTTAGTCCCTAAAAGATAAAAAGACATAAATAGCTCAAATTAGTAGGATCAAGCTCAAAATAAACACAGGATTAATACATAAAAACACGTCATTCTAGAGTATTATCAATATGAACACAAGAGCTTAATTCTACAACTGAAAAGAAATGAATGTGAAACAGATTTGATCTATTCTGTATTTGGAATTGATTTCTTATTCTTCTACATTGATGACATTTGTATATATAGACCTTTGAATAACTGCTCTCAACAAAATACTTAGCTGTACCAATTGCTTTAGTAAGCTAACTAACTAACTGCTTCAACTATCATAAGCTAACACAAGTGATCTCTAACATTCATCCATCTTCTCGACGGGTAAGACCCGAAGAAGATTCTGAAGCAGAGTAAAATACGTTACCGGAAGCAGTTTGGTGAGAACATCAGCAACTAGATCACACGCAGGAACCTCACCGACCATAACAGACCTATCAACAACTTTCTTGCGGACAAAAATAGGTCCAGCTCGACGTGCTTGAACTTCAAGTGTAGGACAAGATTGGCTGTAACAGCAACTGCACTGGAGCTGTCACACCACACATTGGGAGTATCATTAGACTTAACTTGTAGTTCTTGAAGTAGCGAAAGTAACCAAGTAACCTCGCTAGTGGTTGTACCAAGACTCTTGTATTCCGTCTCAACTGCGGATCGAGAAACCACTTGCTGTTTCTTAGAACACCAAGACACAGGAGTGTGACCAAAGTAAACATAATACTCTGAAGTCGATTGCCGATCGTCAAAATCTAATCCCCAGTTGGCGTTGGCATATCCAACCAAAGACAACTGAGTAGACGGGTGAAAAACAACCCCAAAATTAAGAGTGCCACACAAATACCACAAGATGCGTTTTAGTGCAGCCAAATGAACAGTGGTAGGACTATGCCTAAACTGATAGATCCGATTTACAGCATATGCAATATCAGGCCGGGTAAGAACAACATACTGTAGTGCACTAGCAAGGCTCTTATACTCAATCGAATCATCTAAATGCTCACCATCATCTTTGGACATGGTAGTCGAGCTAACCATTGGGGTATGAACACTCTTTCTATTTAACATCGACGATCGGTCAAGAATATCACTATATACTTTGTCTGACATAGATGGAGACACCTTGAGGAAGAACGAGTAACTTCTATCTCGAGAAAATAGTGAAGATCACCCATGTCCTTGAGCGAGAACTCATCATTTAGCAACTGAACAAACCAATCAATAGTGGTAAGCAGGCTTTCAGTAATGATAATATCATCAACATACACAAGAATATAGAGAGTGGAATTAGACTTGATCTGAACAAACAAGGATGCATCAGACTTTAACACGAAGAAACTAATAGAAACTAGAAATCACTTCAGCTTCTCAAACCAGGCGCGAGGAGCCCGACGAAGACCATATAAAGCTTTCTTCAGACGGCACACAAGTGGTTTTCTAGTCGAATCATATTAAACATAACCCGGAGGTTGTTGTATAAATACTTCAGCATCAAGTTCACCATTTAAAAAGGCATTATTTACATCTACTTGTCGAAGTGGCCATCCTTTGGAAATGGCAATGGATAGGATGACTCTAATAGTAGTAGGTTTCACCATTGGACTAAACGTTCTCTTGAAATCATACCCAGGAAATTGATAACAACTTTTTACTACTAATCGAGCCTTTCTTCAGGCAATAGTACCATCAAGATTTCTTTTGATTTTGAACAGCTACTTGCATCCGATGATCTTACGATTGGGTGGTAGTGTAACAAGCTCCCAAGTAGAATTATGAATAAGAGCATCATACTTAGCTTGAGTAGCAGCTCGTCATTCAGCAGTAGATAGGGCTTCCTCAATCGTAGATGGTTCCACAGTTTCAACAGACAGAGCTTTGGGTTTAAAAATACCCGCTTTAGCCCGAGTCACTATCGGATGAATGTTGGTCACAAGCAAGACGTAACCCTGGCCACTAGGTGAGGAGGAGACATCTTCAGTAAGTCTAGCGGAATAGGAACCATCATTATTCGAAAAAGATGGGTAATGAGGCTCATTAGCACCACCATAGACGGAGACGGTACAGAACTAGTAGCCAGTGAGGAAGTGGACATAGGTGGTGATGCTATGAAGGACTCTATGGGCCGAGATGGGACTTTCTGAACAAGAGGGACAACCATTGAAATGGACGTACCAGATTCCAGTACAGAACCTTTTAAAACAAGCTCAGAGGATAGAAACCTATTCTCATCAAACACAACATGTCGTGAAATGGTAACCTTACCATTCGATAAAAGGAACTGATATCCCTTATGTTGAGTACTGTAGCCCTAAAAAATAAAAGGTTGAGAGTGAAACTCCAACTTATGTACCGCAAATAGATGTAAGTACGAAAAACAACAATAGCCAAAAACCTGTAGATGATCGTAGGTAGGATCGTATCCATAATGAGCCTTAAACGGAGATTGACCTTGTAGAACCTGTAGTAACAAGACGATTAATGAGATGAACTGCACAACAAAATGCATACCCCCAGTATTCCATGGACAGACCTGCTTGGGCCAACAGCGTGATGCCCATTTCAACTATGTGTTGGTGTTTGCGCTCAGCCACTTCATTTTGTTCGGAAGTATAAGGGCAGGTTAACCGATGAAAAATCCCTTGAGACGCTAAAATAAACGTGCAGGCTCAGTACTCTCTGCCCCAATCACTCTGAGGTTGTTTAATAGACTTGCCAAACTGTATTTTGATTAGCTGTTGGAACCGAGTGAAGCATTCTATCACCTGAGACTTTTGACGAAGAAGATAAATCCATATAAATTTAGTGCATACATCAATAAACGATATGTAATACTACTTATTTTCACATGGACAGATCTGGGTCCCCAAAGTTCAGAAATAATTAAGTCAAAAGGTTAATATTCAGTGGTTGACATTGAGAATGACAATTTATGCGATCTCTCTTTTTGACACGCAGTACATATACCATCAAGACAATATTTATTAGAAACAATATTACATTTTTTAAGAAAATTTTTAACTACAGAAGCAGATAGGTAGCCAAGGCTTATGCCACAAAGCAAAAACAAGACAGTCCGCAGCTTTATTCTGAACCCTTGTATGAGCAGCAAATGGAGCATCAGTAAAAACACCACGGGCACAGGAAAGTGATATAGTTCGTCACGAATGTGGCCCTTCAGCAAAATTTCTCGGGTCACGATGTCCTTAATAACACAATATGTCGAATGAAATTCAAAGAACACATCATTGTCATTAGCAAATTGTGATACTGACAAGAGATTTTTTCGTATACTTGGCACACACAAAACATTAGATAAACGTAGCAGCTTAGACTGAGTAGGTAAAACGCTACTACCAACCGATGAAATCATAGCGGGAGTCTAATCATCCATTAAGAGAGAAGACGTACCTGAATACGGTGTGACATCATGCAGCGCTGACGTGTCACGACAGACATGATGACTAGCACCAGAGTCAGGGTACGAGGCTGTGGTACCAACGGGTATGGGAATGTAGGAGTCATTGACACCACCATTTGACCCGAACTGAGCAGTATTGACATGGGACCCGAAAGAGTCGAAGTAATCAGATGTACGTAAATCGCCTACCTGAGGGAGCCCAATGCATGGGTCGGACCCTGAGTATACACAAGCTCATAGTTTAGTGGGCCACGGAGCTGAAACACCACCGGTTGTCTAAAATTCGGCCCTAAACCAAAAGAATGACCGACTTGTACATAGTTAGACGATGGCCTATTTGGAATAAAGGGAGTTGTCGGCCTAACATTAGGGAGTCCATTAGCACACGACCCATCACCATTAGGTAGCTCAAACTCACGCCCAATAGCTTGAGGCCCAGCATTAAGCTTAGACGAAGGCACAAAGTGATGCCTATTTGGAGCATAGGACACGTTCGACCTACGTGTCAATGAGCCATACACCCCATCATAGTAACCGGCCATCAAATAGTATTGACCACCATCAGATGAATTTTGACTATATGTAACCCTAGGGCTTTTCACTTGATGAGGCACCCATTCATGCATCCCTTCTCCTTGCGACACCACACCAACCCCATGCGAAGTCGCCAGAACAAAGACCGGATCTTCGTGGTGCGATACCGGAGTGACCGATGGTGTCGCATCTAAGTCTCGATGGTAGCGGTAGTAGCATCATTAGGCCAAGTGACCAAACCGGCTGCAGATCTGACACTGAAGGCGAGATCAAAAACTTCTCCCACGACCACGAGTGGACACACGGCCGCCATAGATAGAGCCCTCCGCTGCTTGCGACAGCGCACTCTAGACGAGGTTGGCATGTATGGCAACCTCTTGAATCGCATGAGTTTGACAGTTTTCACACTCGACTAACGCATCAACTAACAGCTGGAAGGGTAAAACACCGGTCGATAGCGAGGTGGAGGAGACAACAGCATCAAAATCTGGCAATAAGTCGATAAGCATAATCTCGATCTTTTCCTCCTCCGAGATTCAGGAGCTAAAGGTTTCTAAAAGAGCACATAGATTCTTGATTCGAGCAACATAGGCTTTGATAGAAAGATTACCTTTCTTTAAAGAGTGGAGTTCATGTCGGATTCTTGATTGCTTTGCACCAGTATCAGTCGCAAACAAGTTTGTTGCTGTGGTCCAGACATCGCAGACCATGCTCACATCGGTGAAAGGCTGATGGTGGAAAGAAGCCACGAGGTCAAGAGTCGATCCTGCCGTGTGAACACCGGGGCTGACGAATTTGGAGCAAGAGTTCTGTCTTGTGTGTGAAGGAATCTCGACGGCAGAGGTAAGGTTCCATCAAAAAAACCGGTTAGATCATAACCATCTACGATTAACTTTACCTGTTGGTGCCATTGAATGTATGTGCCATCATCGAGCTTGACCACCTCATGTTGAGGAAAGGAGTTGATGAAACGGTCACTAGTGAATGCAGTAGAGCCAGGCTTAATGGAGGCGGAATCGGCAGAGTTCGTGATAGCCATTGTCGAAACCATTTTTTTGAAAAAACGGGTGTCGACTTAAAAATGAAAATGGGAGTCGCCACCAATCTTTTTAGGTGTGATTGGGTCACCTTATGAATGTTTTGGTCTACGAAAAATTAGAGAAAATAGGCTCGGGAGTCGATTACGCACGGGGAAGGATTAGCACCCCCGCAATGCCCAAAATTGGTACCAAATTGAGCAATTTTCTGTCTTAAGTCGAAATTTGGAAAGATTTAAAAATATAATTCTTTTTTGAAACAGGGATAATTTAAGTAGAAAAATCGAGATTCCTTTGCCTTGGAAGAATTCGAGCGTCACATCCAGCACGATTGGACACGAGGTTCTTTAAATCCTTCGAAACTAAAGTTATCTCGTGAGTTGCAAAGTTTTGCTTAGAAGGGTATTTTAGGTATTTAGATGAGCGAGAAATCGCAACCCAGCACGTTAGGGTACTATTTCCCGTATCTCTAAACACAAAAATATTGCCTCATTTTTGGAACATTTTAAATAAAATTGGGATGATTTGGGTTGAAAAATCGAGATTTCTTTGCTTTGGAAGAATGCGAACATCACATCCAGCACGATTGGACACGAAGTTCTTGAATTCCCCGGAACTAAAGTTATCTCGCGAGTTGCAAGATTTAGGAGGGTATTTTAGGTATTTAGACGAACGAGAAATCGCAACCCAGCACGTTAGGGTACTATTTCCCGAATCTCTAAACACAAAAATATTGCCTCGTTTGTAACACGTTTTTTTGATTATGTGAAACGTATATATGTTTTGAAACCATGATGAAAATGAAATGTTGAAGCATAATATTAGCAAATTAAAATAGCGATAATATTTACGATAAAAGGTGATATAAGAAAGAGCGTGTTTAAAAGAGTATAATGTAGTTATAACAAAATGTATGCGTGGGATAATAAAATATGAATAATGTGATAACAAAACATGTAACATGGTGAGAATGTGTATCAGGTAATATATAATATTATAAAACTTATGACATTGAAGAATATATGTATATGTATATATATAATTGCAATATATAGAAAATATGTAAAGATATATTGAAGACTTATATATGCGTAATAGTATCGAAGTATAGTGTATACATTTTAGAATAATAGTAATAAAAAGCAATTATTAATAAACATGTAAATACATATATATATATATATGGAATAGTGTAACATTGAAAGTATATAACAAAAAATATGGTATTTAAACTATACGTAATCTATATATACGTGATGATGAAAATATATATGAAGGTAATATGAAAATGCATATATATATATATATATATATAAAATAAAAAAAATATGTACGTAATATGGTGCTGAAAATATATATATATCTAAGATAGTATAAAGTATAGTTAATAATATCGAAAGTATTTATGAAAAGTATAATATAATACTAGATATACATAATATAGGGTTAAATATATATATATATATATATATATATACAAGGCATATAAAGGACACATATATATATATAATACATGGATATAAAAAATATAATATATAGCTATTAGAAATATTAATACTAAAGTATAATTAATAATAATTAAAAATATACATATATATGAAAATATATAATAGTGTTAATTATAATTAAAACTAATGTTAACGATATCAATATAAAATAATAATAATTATTATACTAGTAAACATAGTAAAAGTAGATAACCATAATAGTAGTTAATATAGTAAGATTGTAATATTTAGAATAATAATACTAATAGGGTATAATATTATAATAATAATAATAATATTGACAACAATATAAAATCATAGTAATATTAATGATAATAATCATAATAATAATAAAATGTAATGACTAATTTTAAATTAAAGAAAAATGAAAAAAGGACGAAATCAAAAGTGATAATGAAGTTTTGGGGCAGATTCGAAAGAAAAAAAAGAAGGAATGGATCTAGGTGAGCACGGGTAGAACATGCAGGGACCAGGTGAGCAATTCCACCACGCGCTTAAAACGACATCGTGGCAGAAAGGACTAAATTGTAACGTAAGGTAAATTAATGGGCCAAATTAAAAAATAAAAACTTCAATTGTAAAATCACTGAAAAGCGGAAGGACCTGAAATGCAATAAGACCATTGATATCGCGTTCGCGATACTAAGTAATAAAATTTATAAAGAACTTGATCACACCAAAACTAACTAATATCGCGACGCTTTAAGACAAGCGCACCTATCGAACAGTAGTATAGCTTAGTGGCAAGACCGAGTTATCATACCCAAGGGAACCAAAAGTACTATTACTTACTTTCTTTCTATTATCTAGCATAAGAATAAAAGAGGGGTTTGTTTAAACTAATTCTAAAACTAAACTAAGAAGACACAAAGAGTAAATTGAGAAAACTTTTAGGGGAAAAGCTAATTGATATGGACAATACTTAAGGGAGAATCCACCTAGACTTCACTTGTACTGGTTCTTGAGCTAGACGATTTATTCACTTCACTTGATCCGTAGAGATCCCTAATTTATGCTAAACCCTCGGTCGAGGTGAAGAGCAACTAGGCCTAAGTCGTTAATTAAAGTTCCTTTATCAATTAACTTCTTAGGTTGCATTAATTTGATCAATGGCTCCCCATATTAGGTTTGACCCTAATCCGGCAGATTTATGTCGCCCTATGTCTAGGGTTGCATGCAACTCCGCTTAATTATGGTAGATTTACTCTTATCACAGGGACTTTTGCTCCTCTGCTCTAAGCACATCTAATTCTTGAAGTAATACCTAGGTTTATTAAATCAAGAATAAAGAACACATAATTAAGAACAACTCAAGTATTTATCATATAACTCAAGAATAAATAATAACAAGATCTGTCTTAGGTTTCATCCCCCTCAAGTATTTGAGGGGTTTAGTTCATAATAAAGAAAGAAAACATCTCAGAAGAAATAAAATAACAAAACATAAAAGAACCCGAAAACCCCTAAAGGAATTTAGGGAGATCCTCTATATTGCTGCAGAATTTCAGCTTCTGGGATGAATCAATCAGCTTTCCTGCGAGTAATCCCTACTTCCACTCTCTGTGTTGGTAGCAAAGAATACTTCCCTTTTGGGGGAAATAAGCACACCCTAAGAGTTGCCTCCTAGGGTCTTTATATAGAGCTTTGGGGAGCCTTTCTTAGCCTCCAAGTATCCCAATTCGAGTGAAATTCCTCTTCCTCACGACTAAAACACACCCGTGTGCCACGCCCGTGTGACTTCGACAAAGGCCGTGTGATTTGGCACGGCCGTGTGGCCTGCCCGTGCTTGTCGAGAGCTGGACCGTGTGATCTTCATGTGGCACGGCCGTGTGGCACGGCCGTGTAGTAATTCCTTGGGCCGTGTGATTTGTCATTTGTGGCCCATTTTCCTCATTTTCAGTCCATTTCCTATTCTTTTCTCTTCCCTATGCTCTCCTAAGTATAAGATATGAAAAATAAGGATTAAGAGCACCAATTCTCACTAAATTGATAATAATTCATCCAAAATATAGGCTAAACATGAGGTAAAAATATGTATAAATTAGCGTTTATCAAATACCCCCACACTTAAACCTTTGCTTGTCCTCAAGCAAAATCTCAATCCCTAAATAAGAATTATTCCTCTCAACTTACAATATTTATCAATAATGTTTCAAACTAGTCCACAGGTAATCATACAATGAGTAATTCAATCAGAAGAACATTAAAGACTCAATCACTCTAAGTTGAGAATTTTATCATTGAAAAGATAAGTCTCTTCCTTCCTTCTAAGTAGTTATCTCTCCATCTTAATTAACAGGAGTTGACATCCTCACTAAAGGTTCACTCTATCCACTCGAAGTGTTTAGGGTTCAAAATTTAAGCACTCCTTAATCAACATGAAAAGTTATTACCATAAGCTTGCAAGAAAATCAAATCTCCACCACTATAGTTTGATATGATACATTGATCAAAAGGTCTTTTAATGGTTGTAACGGGGCTTGGATAGGGGTGTTGTCACAGGCTGCAAAAAGAAGGTTAGAATCGAGATTGAACTGAAAAATTATCTAGCTAGAAAAAATCTCTATCAATGGAACATATTTCTCAGCTAATTCTTATGATACTATCATTTCTACCTTGGTAGCCTTAAAATAGAAATATGCAAAAATTTATCGAACTATTTACAATTTACAATCGAATTTTACTGTATGTACTCTTTTCTTTTCTTTTCTTTTCTTTTTTTTAAGAACAACTCAAGTAATACAATAAATTGAATAAAACTTTACAATCTGGAAAAGAGAAAAAAAAAAACTAGATGAAAAATTTAACTCAAATCTTGACAAAAATAGGGATCAAAATAATTGAATGACATTCAACAAAAATGGGTTATTGGTTAATAATTAGAGGGTGAGTCAAGGAAAAGGTTGTTAGGCTCAATGGGGTTTACTAGGGGTTAATTCATGGAGGTAGGCTTTTTGTGGAGTAAGTGGGTTAAATTCTAGGTGCCTTTATCATTTCGGTATATCAAATCAATGATGTGGTCTCGACATGTATAATCAAATAAGTTCTAGAATAACAATTCAGTATTGACTCACTCAAAGCAATAATAAAAGTGAGCACGAAAGAATGTATGCTCAAAAAGGGCTCAAGATCTCACCAGAATTATGGCTTTTGATGTCAATCCTGTGAATTTCAAATCTCAAGATAATACTTAGAATTAGGGAAAATAACTTATGCAAAAATTGGGGGTTCTCAAAAATTTCAACTTATCATGCTTGATTCCCTAATGTTTTAAAGTTTGAATAATCAAAGTACAAGCACCTATATCTTAATTCTCAACATATCGATAGAAATCATAAATCAATCAGAATAAATTCCTAATAGGAGATTGAGAATTAGTTAAGAATAATGCATGAAGTACAATTTCAGGGATTTTCACAGATAGTGTAAAGATTTCAAGTAAGCTTCCCCCCCACACTTAAGATGTACATTGCCCTCAATGTACAAAGATACATAAATAGCAAGAGAATTATAATATCATAAGATAGGGAGAGAATTGGAACTTCCTAAATTTAGGATGAATTTATGAGGAAGAGTCAGCAATTGTGGCAGGGTGTTCCCATTTCCGTTTGAATATGAGCTGTAGAGCTCCTTTTTGAAACTGCGAAAATATTAATTAATCATGGGAATTTTCGATTGATAGAGATTACTCGTTAGGGCTTGGCCGATATGAAAGATCGAAATTTAAATAACAGAAAAATAATAAACTAAGTTCTACAAATACTAATACTGTAATGAATTAAAAGGATTAAGTATAATAAAAATAAAATTTGAAATAAAAAAAGAGACTAATAAAAAAAATGAGAAAAATAGAACCGTATGGGAGAATAGAGGCATAGTGTGGCTCGGGGTTAGCCCGTGTTGGCCATATTGCACGACCGTGGAGAACTTGTTCGCTTTTTCGCACGGTTGTGCAGGTAGTCACACGACCGTGTCTGATTTGACAGTGTTGGCCGCGGCTTGGGGACACGGGTGTGTGGCGTTGTGCGAGCCCGTGTTGATACTGCATGGTTGCCACGGCCATGTTGCACGACCGTGGGGATTTGTCGACCTCCCGTGCTTTTGGGAAAAATTTACTTTGTTTGTACACGGTCTGAGTGCACGACCGTGTCTCTATTTTAAGATGTCACACGGCCTTAGGCACGCCCGTGTTCCAGGTCGTGTGGTCCTAATTTCCTACATCAAAGGTGTTAGTTGCTGTATAAAAAGACTGAAAACAAAATAGAAGAAAAGTTACTATGTTACTGCTCGGGTTGCCTCCCGAGAAGCGCTTATTTATAGCCTAAGCTCGACTTTGCTCGAGCTTGTACGTTCACGGTGGTTTGAAGAGTTGATACTCTTCTATCCTGCTTACAATTTCATTATCAACGTAAGATTTGAGTCGAGTGTGATTTACCTTAAAAGTGCCGAGTGACTCATGTTTTATCTCGACTGTACCATAGGGAAAGATTTTCATTACCGTGAAGTAAGGTGTGTCACTTGTATGCTCTTTTGAATTCAAGATTCGAGGATCGTCTTCCCCTAAGATTACCTTATCCCCTACCTTGAGTTGATTCGTTTGTACCTGGGGGTCGTCTTGGTGATGCTCTGGGTTGGTGTGACCTGTTTTGGGTTTTTCATGATAGTTCAGCCACTCATCTAGTTCCTCGATCTGAAGCGTTCGCTTTTCAGGTGCATCTCCCTTGGATGGACTTGTTTGTGATTGGGTTGCCTTTATGTAGAGTGTATCCTGCACAGAAGGTTGGGTGGTGAGATTATTCTTTTTACAAGAACTCGTAACTATATTATTATCAACAATCGTAATCGAGTTTCGAGCTTGTAAGGTAACTTGGTCATCACCCACACGTAGTGTAAGTTTACCTGTTCCTAAATCAATTATTGTTCTTGCAGTTGCTAAAAAGGGTCGCCCTAGAATTAAGGGTACATTGCTATCCGCAACAATGTCTAAAACAACAAAGTCAACTGGGAATATAAATTTATCTATTTTGATGAGCACATCTTCAACTATTCCTTTAGGAGACCTAATAGTTTTATCAGCCAGTTGAATGCTCATCTTAGTTTGCTTAGGTTTTCCAAGACCTAGTTGTTTAAACAGTGTATAAGGCATGACATTTATACTAGCCCCTAAATCAGCTAAAGCATTTTTTGTGTCTAGGCTACCAAATAAACAAGGAATAGTAAAACTCCCTGAATCTTTCAGTTTGGTTGGTAGTTTATTTTGAAGAATAGCTGAGCAGATTGCATTTAATTCCACATGAGATTTCTCCTCTAGCTTCCGCTTGTTTGTCAAAAGTTCTTTTAAGAATTTAACCGCGTCTGGCATCTGCAAAATTGCTTCAACAAATGGTAAGTTAATATGTAATTTTTTTAAGAGTTTAAGAAACTTACCGAATTGTTCATCTGTGCGGTCTTTCTGAAGCGCTCTTGGGTATGGGATACGAGGCTTGTGTTCGTTGATGTCTGGCTTGTTCCTGCTTACCCCTACTTTACCTTTTATTCACCTCAAGCTCCTTGTTTGAGTTGTCTTTGATTAAAACCTCCTCATTTATTGTACTCACGGCATGAATTTGTTCTTTTGGATTGGTCTCAGTATTACTTGGAAATCCACCTTGTGGTCTTTCCGAAATTAGCTTAGCAAGCTAGCCTATTTGAGTTTCAAGTCCTTGAATAGATGCTTGCTGGTTCCTTAGTGCCGTTTCGGTATTTTGGAAACGAGTTTCTGATATGGCAATAAATTTGGTGAACATCTCTTCCAAGTTCGGTTTTTTCTCCTGTTGTGGTGGTGGCTGCTGAAATACCGGAGGCTGTTGTCTTTGATTTCCTTGTCCTCCCCATGAAAAATTTGGGTGATTTCTCCAACCTGCATTATAAGTGTTACTATAAGGATTATTTTGAGGTCGAGAATTATTACCCATATAATTGGCATGTTCGGCTTCTATGTTGTGTAGATGGTCTGAATTAAACGTATTTCCTGGAGCTGCATCACATTGCATCACTGGTTGAGCCTGCGTAGAACCAACAAAATTATCAAATTTCTTATTTAAAAGTTCTACTTGGTTAGTGAGCATAGTAACAGCATCAATATTATAAACTCCTGCGGCTTTCGTCGGCTTTGTCCTCATGACTTGCCACTGATAGTTATTCAATGATATCTCCTCAATAAATTCGTAAGCTGCGTCAGGTGTTTTATTATTGATAGTTCCGCCTGCGGCTGCATCGATCATTTGTCTGGTTGACGGATTTAAACCGTTGTGGAAGGTTTGAACTTGTAGCCACAAAGGTAATCCATGATGAGGACAGCTTCTCAAAAGATCTTTGTATCTCTCCCATGCATCGTAAAGTGTTTCTAAATCCATCTGCATAAAAGAAGAAATATCGTTTCGTAATTTGGCTGTTTTAGCTGGAGGAAAATATTTGAGTAAAAATTTTTCGGTCATCTGCTCCCATGTGGTAATTGAGCCTCGTGGTAGAGAATTTAACCACTGTTTGCCTTTATTTCTCAAAGAAAATGGAAATAGCCTCAATCGAATGGCATCATCAGAAACGCCATTTATTTTGAAGGTATCACAAAGTTCTAAAAAATTGGCTATGTGTGAGTTTGGATCTTCATCCTGTAAACCATCAAACTGTACCAATTGCTGTATCATCTGAATGGTGTTAGGTTTTAACTCAAAATTATTAGCAGCAATAGTTGGTCTAAGAATGCTAGTTTGGGTACTAGCCAAACTAGGTTTAGCATAATCATACATAGTGCGCGGAGCTTCTTCTTGAATTGCTGGTGGCGCGACTATTGCGGGAGGTGGTAGAACATCTTGATTTGCTTCCATCTCTTCTGTAGGTTCTGGCTCTAGATCAGGTTCTTGTTCAGGATAATGTAGACTGCGTCTAATTTCTCTGCGATTTCTGCAAACTGTTGCTTCTAGATCTTCGTCGATAAGTAGTGGTCCTGTTGGATTGTTTCTAGTCATAAACTAAAAATACCTAAAAAGAAAAAGCAAAGAAAACTAAAAAATTTAAAAGAAAAGAAAAATAAAAATAAAAATAAATTAAATTGAAAATAAAAATAAAAGAAAAATAAATAAATATAAATATATGGCTAAAGTAATAGAAATCGAGCTTTCGTAATATTTTAGTTCCCCGGCAACGGCGCCAAAAACTTGATATCGCGTTCGCGATACTAAGTAATAAAATCTATAAAGAACTTGATCACACCAAAACTAACTAATATCGCGACGCTTTAAGGCAAGCGCACCTATCGAATAGTAGTATAGCTTAGTGGCAAGACCGAGTTATCGTACCCAAGGGAACCAAAAGTACTATTACTTACTTTCTTTCTATTATCTAGCCTAAGAATAAAAGAGGGGTTTGTTTAAACTAATTCTAAAACTAAACTAAGAAGACACAAAGAGTAAATTGAGAAAACTTTTAGGGGAAAAGCTGATTGATATGGACAATACTTAAGGGAGAATCCACCTAGACTTCACTTGTACTGGTTCTTGAGCTAGACGATTTATTCACTTCACTTGATCCGTAGAGATCCCTAATTTATGCTAAACCCTCGGTCGAGGTGAAGAGCAACTAGGCCTAAGTTGTTAATTAAAGTTCCTTTATCAATTAACTTCTTAGGTTGCATTAATTCGATCAATGGTTCCCCATATTAGGTTTGACCCTAATCCGACAGATTTATGTCGCCCTATGTCTAGGGTTGCATGCAACTCCGCTTAATTATGGTAGATCTACTCTTATCACAGAGACTTTTGCTCCTCTGCTCTAAGCACATCTAATTCTTGAAGTAATACCTAGGTTTATTAAATCAAGAATGAAGAACACATAATTAAGAACAACTCAAGTATTTATCATATAACTCAAGAATAAATAATAACAAGATCTGTCTTAGGTTTCATCCCCCTCAAGTATTTGAGGGGTTTAGTTCATAATAAAGAAAGAAAACATCTCAGAAGAAATAAAATAACAAAACATAAAAGAACCCGAAAACCCCTGAAGGAATTTAGGGAGATCCTCTATATTGCTGCAGAATTTCGGCTTCTGGGATGAATCAATCAGCTTTCCTGCGAGTAATCCCTACTTCCACTCTCTGTGTTGGCAGCAAAGAATACTTCCCTTTTGGGGGAAATAAGCACACCCTAAGAGTTGCCTCCTAGGGTCTTTATATAGAGCTTTGGGGAGCCTTTCTTAGCCTCCAAGTATCCCAATTCGAGTGAAATTCCTCTTCCTCACGACTAGAACACGCCCGTGTGCCACGCCCGTGTGACTTCGACAAAGGCCGTATGATTTGGCACGGCCGTGTGGCCTGCCCGTGCTTGTCGAAAGCTGGACCGTGTGATCTTCATGTGGCACGGCCGTGTGGCACGGCCGTGTGGTAATTCCTTGGGCCGTGTGATTTGTCATTTTTGGCCCATTTTCCTCATTTTCAGTCCATTTCCTATTCTTTTCTCTTCCCTATGCTCTCCTGAGTATAAGATATGAAAAATAAGGATTAAGAGCACCAATTCTCACTAAATTGATAATAATTCATCCAAAATATAGGCTAAACATGAGGTAAAAATATGTATAAATTAGCATTTATTAACCATTAAGCAAAAACACGCGGATCCTCTGGAGCGGGTCTGGTCCGTGCACGGGTTAGATCGAAACGATGTCGTTTTGGGGCTAAAACGCAGCCCTCAAAACGACGCCGTTTTAATGGGCTATAAAATGTCTATTTTGGTTAAAAAAATTCATTTGGTGTGGGGAAAGGAAAAAAAAAAAAAGAGAGAAGGGGAGAGAAAGGAGAGGGAAAAGGGAGAGAGGAGGCTCCGGGGAAGGGGTCCGGTCACCGGACCGGTCGCCGTCCATCGTCGGCGCCGATGGACGAAAAATCTTTTTATATTTGCAACAAAAAGTGAAAAATCTTTGCGTATATGTGCGTGAATGGCCGAAAGGGAAATAAAAGTAAAAATGAAAAAAACCTTGTATTCGCTACTGTTTCTCTGTTCGTTTGATCGATCCTGATTTTGGATATTTGCGAAGATAATACTTGTTCTAAGAGTTTACTGCTTGTATTAGAGAATGGCCGAATCTGTTTCTATTTTTTGTGAATCGGGGATCCCCTTTTACAAAAATTCAATCGGCTTATATAGCCAATCCTTTTTTACAAGTTGTCCTCTATACTTTTAGCTTTCTGTCTCGTCTGTTTAATGTATTGCAGGGACTTTGGGCGGTGCTACAGTGGCAATGGGCGGTGGTAACAGGGAGTGTCAGAAGCCAAGTGGGCAGAAGCAGGTGGCTAGGGTTCTGGATCGGGTTAGGGTTTCTTTTAGGTGGGTTAATGCTTGTAACGGGTCTGGGCATTGTTTGGGCTAGGTTAGTGGGCTGCTTGATATTAGGTCGTTTAGTGGGCTTTGGATTTGTATTTATTTAGGTTTAAATTGTTTAAATTGGGTGTGGGTCATTTGTAATGGGTCTAAGCCCGGGCAGAATTGGGTCATGACAGCTGCCCCTCTTTGCTCGTTGTCGTGTAACGAGAACAGAGCAAAGACTAAGATGGACCAATTTTGCCCGGTCTTGTCGAGTCTTGATTTGTTTTGGTACGCTTCTTGTTTGGGTAGTCACTCTCAAGTCCACTGCTTCTTGTAGCTTTAGTTCAATCCACTGCAACTTCAAAGGTATGTCTTGTAGCTTCAATCGGCTCCATTGAAATTTCAGGGATATAATAATTCAAAAAGAAGATATTCGTAACTTCAATCCTATCTGCTGAGATTGTCAAATCTGCTTTTTCGATATGCTTTCTGCTAAATATAGATGTCACCAAATCTGTTTTCTTCGATCTGCTCTCTGCCAAATACAGAGATTGCCAAATCTATTTTCTTTGATCTGCTCCCTGCCAAATACAGAGATTGCCAAATCTGTTTTCTTCGATCTGCTCCCTGCCAAATACAGAGATTGCCAAATCTATTTTTCTTCGATCTGCTCCCTGCCAAATACAGAGATTGCCAAATCTGTTTTTCTTCGATCTGCTCCCTGCCAAATACAGAGATTGCCAGATCTATTTTTCTTCGATCTGCTCCCTGCCAAATACAGAGATTGCCAAATCTGTTTTCTTCGATCTGCTCCCTGCCAAATACAGAGATTACCAAATCTATTTTTCTTCAATCTGCTCCCTGCCAAATATAGAGATTGCCAAATCTGTTTTTCTTCGATCTGCTCCCTGCCAAATACAGAGATTGCCAAATCTATTTTCTTCGATCTGCTCCCTGCCAAATACAGAGATTGCCAGATCTATTTTTCTTCGATCTGCTCCCTGCCAAATACAGAGATTGCCAAATCTGTTTTCTTCGATTTGCTCTCTGCCAAATACAGAGATTGCCAAATCTGTTTTTCTTCGATCTGCTCCCCGCCAAATACAGAGATTGCCAAATCTGTTTTTCTTCGATCTGCTTCCTGCCAAATACAGAGATTGCCAAATCTGTTTTTCTTCGATCTGCTTCCTGCCAAATACAGAGATTGCCAAATCTGTTTTCTTCGATCTGCTCCCTGCCAAGTACAGAGATTGCCAGATCTGTTTCCTTCGATTTGCTCCCAGCCAAGTACAGAGATTGCCAGATCTATTTCCTTCGATTTGCTCCCTGCCAAGTACAGAGATTGCCAGATCTGTTTTCTTCGATTTGCTCCCTGCCAAATACAGAGATTGTCAAATCTGGTTAGAAATTTTGATCTGTAACCCTATCGTTTTGGGGGTTAAGATCTACTGCGATCTGCGATTTCAATCAATCTTGCTACATTGTCCACTGAGGGAATCCATCTGTAGCATTGATTTCCTGAAATTTATACTCATGCAAAGGAATAGGATGCCATGATCAAAATGAGTCAAATGCTTCCTAATTGAACATATATTATGATGCAAAATGTTATGAGAATGGTACCTATTTTGGTCGTTATCACTCATTCATCAGAGTTTCACTCGAAGCGTTATTCATACTCTGCTCGTATGCCTTGAATCAACTTGGTTCTGTTATAACTTGCCAGAAAATGATCTTTTCTTGAGATCAAATCACTTTGAATTGCCTAATCGTTGTTTGGTTTGAAAAGGAAATTTTCCTTAAGTGTCCCCAATTTTACACATGGGGGTTCTTTAAACACTTGTTCTGTTTTAGTTTCTTGCATTATTAGGAGATTTCCAGAGTAATATGCAAAACTTCGTTTGTAAAGGTATTTTAGTTCATCAATCATTATTTCAATGCAACACTTTTTGCTAATAATAGAGGACAAAAACTCTGAGGATAGCTAGACTTGAGCAAATCATCACAGATACAAAGAGAATTAATCTAGCAACCTATCTTTCGGGAGAATCTAAAGATAGTAGACAGGACAAAATCAGATGCCCTAGATATCGTAGTTTGAGCTTCTACATACAAACTCCATGAAGACTACATTGGGTTTAACATGTGTTCAGAGAATCCAAAGTACTTTGTTGATGTCCCGGTATGCAATATACTCCACTTCTTGTCGGACCAAGTATAGTGAGATGCGTGTTTTTCGAAATTTGAGCCGCCCTTTCGGGCTTTCAACTCAAAACCCCTTTAGTCTCAAGGCGCCCTTTGCGGGTTTTCACCTTGGCTTCTCCATTTTCTCTTTTTCTCCTTTCTTTTTTGTTTGTTTGTTTGGTTTTTTTTTTTTACATGAAAGTCTCAAAGCGCCCTTTGCGGGTTTTCACCTTGGCTTTCTTTCTCTTTTAGACAAAGTACTTTTTGACTGAGTCTGAATTTACAGGATTAGGTAAACTCTTCCCATCCAATTCTGTCAAGATCAGTGCGTCACCAGAGAAAGCCTTCTTCACAACATACGGCCCTTCCCAATTTGGCATCCATTTTCCTCTGAAGTCCTTCTGTATGGGCAGGATCTTCTTCAGTACAAGGTCTCCCTCGTAAAATTCCCTTGAACGGACTTTCTTATCGTAAGCTCGCATCATTCGCTTCTGATACATCTGGCCATGACGAATTGCCCTTAGCCTTTTCTCTTCAATCAAGTTCAGTTGATCGTATCGCGATTGAATCCATTCTGCCTCATCCAACTTTATTTCTGACAAAATTCGAAGGGAAGGTATTTCTACTTCGATGGGTAACACCGCCTCCATCCTGTAAACCAGCGAGAATAGAGTTGCCCCGGTAGAGGTTCTAACAGAAGTTCGATAGGCAAAGAGCGCAAACGGTAGTTTCTCATTCCAATCTCTGTAGGTCTTGGTCATTTTCTCAACTATCTTCTTAATGTTTTTGTTGGCTGCCTCCACTGCCCCGTTCATTTTTGGGCGATACGGAGATGAATTATGATGATTAATCTTGAACTGGCTGCACACTTCTGCTATCGTACTGTTGTTCAAGTTCAGGGCATTGTCTGATATGATTCTCTCAGGCATTCTATACCGACAGATGATTTCCTTCTTCAAAAATTGACTCACTGCCGACTTGGTAACATTAGCATAAGAAGCAGCCTCTACCCATTTCGTGAAGTAATCGATGACCACAAAGATGAAGCGATGCCCATTCGAAGCTTTCGGTGAAATTGGGCCAATTACATCCATGCCCCACATGGAAAAGGGCCATGGCGAAGTCATAACATGTAGAGGTGAAGGCGGTACATGGATCTTGTCACCATAGATCTGGCATTTATGACACTTTTTGGCGTAGCTGATGCAATCTGCTTCCATAGTAGACCAATAGTATCCAAATCTCATGATCTGTCTAGCCATCATGAAGCCATTAGCGTGTGTTCCACAAACACCTTCATGCACTTCTTCTAAGATTTTCCTAGCTTCCACAGTATCAACGCATCTCAAAAGCACCTAATCTTTCCCTCTTTTATAAATGATATCCCCATCCAATACATAGTCACAAGCTAACCTTCTCAAGGTTCTTTTTTCATTCTCCGTTGCCTGTTCAGGGTATTCACGATTCTTCTCATATCGTAATATATCCCGATACCAAGGGTGGTCATCTTTTTTTTCTCCTTTAATGTTACAACAATGAGCTGGAGCTTCAAAAATGCTCATTTGGATAGGCTTCATATCTTCTTCTCTGTTCACTTTAATTATGGATGCCAGAGTTGCCAAAGCATTTGCTATCTGGTTTTCATCCCGTGGGAGATAATTGAAAGTGATGTCTTCAAACTCCTCAAGTAGTCCCAAAACTACTCTTCGATAGTTAATCAATTTGGGATCCCTTATCTCCCACTCCCCCTTTAGCTGGTAAATCACCAACGCGGAGTCTCCGTACACTTCCAATGTTCTAACCTTTCGCTATATGGCCGCTCGAATCCCCATGATGCAGGCCTCATATTCTGCCATATTATTTGTACAGTCAAAATCTAATTTGCATGTGAACGGATAATGGTCTCCCTCCGGGGATATTAAGACTGCCCCAATTCCATTTCCTACTGCATTGGATGCCCCATCAAAGTTCAACTTCCATGGATATTGTTCAGCCGTTGCCACATACATCAACTCCTCGTTTGGAAAATCAAAGCTCAATGGTTCGTATTCTTTCAGAGCCCTGCTAGCCAGAAATTCTACTATTGCACTTCTTTTTATGGCCTTTTGACTCACATATACTATATCAAACTCGGAAAGCAATATTTGCCACCTTGCCATTCTTCCATTTAGGGCTGCTGACTCCATCATGTACTTTAATGGATCCATTTTCAAAATTAACCAAGTTGTATGATACAGTATATATTGCCTTAACCTTCGGGTTGTCCAGACCAAGGCACAACATAATTTTTCAATTGGCGAATATCTTATTTCGCACTCAGTGAATTTCTTACTGAGGCAATATATCGCATTCTCTTTTCTTCCTGATTCATCGTGTTGACCTAGTACACATCCCATAGAGTTACTGAACACTGACAAGTACAATATGAATGGTCTATCGGGATTAGGCGGAGATAGTACTAGGACATTTGACAAGTATTGCTTGACTTTATCAAAGGCATTTTGGCATTCCTCATTCCAAGTACCTTGGTTGTGCTTCCTCAGGAGGCAAAATATGGGGTCACATTTCTCCGTTAACTATGAAATGAACCGGGCAATATAATTCAACCTTCTGAGAAAACCCCGCACTTCTTTCTGAATGTGTGGTGGAGGCAGCTCCTGTATGGCTCTGACTTTGTCTGAGTCAACTTCTATTCCTTTTTCACTGACTACAAAGCCCAATAATTTCCCCGACCTGACTCCAAAGGTGCACTTCTCCGGGTTGAGCTTCAACTGAAACTTCCTCAATCTCAGGAACAATTTCCTCAAGGCTTCAATGTGTTCCTTTTCAGTTCGGGATTTGGCAATCATGTCGTCCACGTACACTTCGATTTCCCTGTGCATCATATCGTGGAATAAAGTCACCATGGCCCTTTGGTATGTTGCACCTGCGTTCTTTAGGCCGAATGGCATTACCTTGTAGCAAAAGGTGCCCCACAATGTTATGAAAGTGGTTTTATCCATGTCCTCAGGATGCATCTTTATTTGATTGTACCCCGAGAAGCCGTCCATGAAGGAAAACAATGAATAACCCGCTGTATTATCTACTAGGGTGTCAATGTGTGGTAAGGGAAAGTTGTCTTTTGGGCTAGCTTTGTTCAAATCTCTGTAATCGACGCACATTCGTACCTTCCCATCTTTCTTAAGAACAAGCACAATGTTAGCTACCCATTCTGAGTACTTGACCTCTTGCAGGAATCCAGTATCAAACTGCTTTTTGACTTCCTCTTTGATCTTCAGCACGACGTCAGGCCTCATTCTTCGCAATTTTTGCTAGACCGATTTGCAATCTTGTTTTATAGGAAGACGATGCACCACGATATTAGTATTCAGCCCTGGCATGTCCTGATATGACCATGCAAATACATCTTTAAATTCTCTCAGTAGCTCGACAAGATCTTGCCTTGTTTCCTTAGTAATGTGCGTTCCTATTTTCACCTCCTTCCCTTCTTCCAACGTTATGTTCTCCGTTGCCTCTTTCTCATGGGGCAGAATTTGTTTCTCTTCTTGCTTCACCATTCTCAACAGATCTGGAGATACATCACAATCCCTGTCATCTTCAAAATCCTGAGGTTCCTCTAAACACATGTCTTGCTCAAAGGAGAATTCAGGATTTGCAGTATCATCGCTCATGTCATTGATATCTAGGGACCTACGGGGTATGAAAGAATGTGCGAAGAATGAATGAATTTAAGAATGATTGTTGTTATGAATGAGTTTAAAAAATGAATGAAATTAGAAGGTCAAAAGAATGTTTGTCGATAGAAGAATGAAAGAAGTTTGCTCGATTTGACAAAAGTGTTCTTTATTAAAACCAAAATATCCGAACATAAGCCTATTTCACAAACAAAATCTTATTACTCCTAGGCTTTAGCGCAACAAGAGTGTTCTGGAAAATTACTCTGTAAAGTTCCTAAAGGTTATAGGAAGTTCTTCAGCAGTCCAATTGTTTAAAGAGCTCCCCGGTTCGTAAGGACGGATGTCTTCCAAAATCTTTTGTTCAGCTTCTTTATCATGGATGGCGTTGATGTGATAGCTTCCTTTCTCAAGTGACCCCACCTCTGGGTAAATTATCCCCCCTGACACAAAAGTTTGGAATATGTGAGGGAACGTCATCGATTCCCACTCAACTTCTCTTCCGCTCAGACGCGCCTTCCTTTTTTCTTGACGCTTTTCTATCTCTTTCTTTCTCTGTCTGTTATCTGGCCTAAATTCTAGGCCAAAGCGATCTCTTTTCTCCCTTATCTCGGGGACTCGGGTTCCACCCTGGAGGAATTTGCCTAACCCTTTTCCAGGCAAAGCTCCTTTTCCTACCGTCATCCGTAAGCCCATCTTTGTGGTTTTAGATATCCTGGGCAATGGTACCCCGTTTCCTTCCGAGACGAAGGTTGCATTGACAAATTCCAAGGAGCGGAAAGAACATTCAATTGACTCTTCATCTGCCTCCACATAGGGTGCGTTACTGGTAACTGCTGCTATGATGTCTTCTTCCACATTTATGGTCACCAGTCGTCCGTCTGTCACTAACTTCAATTTCTGATGTAAAGAGGAAGGTACCGCTCCTGCCGAATGTATCCAAGGTCTCCCTAACAAGCAATTATAGGAGGACTTGATATCCATCACTAGAAAATCCACTTCATATGTGTTTGGCCCAATCATTAAAGGGATGTCAATCATTCCCATCACCTTTCTCTCGGTGCCATCGAACGCTCTCACTATACTATGACATGCCTTCATGTGAGAACTATCTATTGGTAGTCTATTTAATGTGGATAATGGTAGGACATTCAGGGCCGACCCATTATCGATGAGCACACTTGGCAGCGTATACCCTTTGCAACGAGTGGTGATGTGTAGAGCTTTAGTTGATCCCGTGCCACCCGGTGGGATTTCATCATCGTTAAAATAGATGAAATTGTCGGCGCTTATGTTACTGACAAGACGATCCAGCTTATTGACGGATATGTCCTTAGTAATATAGGTTTCATTAAGCACTTTCATCAATGCCTCACGGTGTACTTCTGAACTCAGGAGCAATGCTAACACTGATATTCGGGCCGGTTGTTTGCGTAACTGCTCAACTATGCTATACTCGCTGTGTTTCAGGAATTTTAAGAATTCTTTAGCCTCTTCCTCCTTCACTGGTTCGTTGATAAATACTTCAGCCCCTTTATCTTTCTCGAAGTCTAGGGCTTTGGCTTTCATGGGCTCGACCCTGATGCCTCCTGCGTCATAACGCTTTCCACTAAGCGTGCAAGAACCTTCGGCTTGAGTTTCTTTGGAAGCATTAGCTATTCCTTCTCCTTCCGGCATCGTTACATTGCAATTATAATTCCAAGGTACCCTTTTGTTATCCTTATAAGGAAAGGAAACGGGTTTGCGAATAATGACTTTCGGTGCTGTTTGCACTCCATCCTCGTTATACTTGGGTAGAGAGATAATTATCCTCGGCCGGTTGGTTTCTTGATTCGTTGATTCTCTTTCCAAGGCGCATATGTGTCTTGCATCCGAGCCGTCTTCATAAAATTCCAACTCCTTATTATCCATGAGGCTTTGTATCAAAGTTCTAAACTCAACACATTCCTGGATCTCGTGCCCTTCGACTTGATGGAACTCACAGTAGTTCCCCGCTTTTTCACTTTTTTATTCAGAAACCAACATTCCTCTCTTCATCATCTCTTTCCAAATTACTTTCAACAGTGTCTTTACATTAGCAATGTCTTCTTTGACCCTTCTTATGCCCGTTTCTTTGACTGCATTCACTCCTTGATTGCCATGGTTTGGCATCGGGTTTTCCGTGCTGGGGTATCGTCAAAATTCACAATCCCCATCTTGATGAGTCTTTCTACTGCTTTCTTAAAGCCCGTACAATTTTCAATTGAATGCCCCGGTACCCCCCATGATATTCACATTTGGCGTTTACATCATACCACTTGGGATATGGGGGTTGTAGTGGTTTCAGGTGAAAGAGAGCTATTGCGTGTGCCTTGTATAAGCTCTGATAAAGTTCCCTATACGTCACCGGAATGGGTGTGAATTGCATCTTCTTAGAGTTCTGTCTCGTGCCAGATTCCTTCTTTTGGGAACCCTGTTGCCCCATCGTAGCTGCTCTTAGTTGGCTAACAGTGATTGCCTTCGAGTTATAACTACTCATGTTGTTTACCTCGTTATCTTTCCTTCTCAGGGCCGATCTTTTGGGAGCTTCCCCTTCTATCTTACCACCCCTTATGGCGTTTTCAATCATTTCTCTCGCCATAACTATGTCGGCAAAGCTCTTGGTTTGGTGGTACTTCCAATCATGTGAGTAAGGAATGGGGCTTTCAGTGTATTTATGAATAGCATGGTAGTTTCCTTTTCTAAGAGCGGGGGTTGAACTTGCATGGCAACCTCCCTCCATCTCTGCGCATATTGTCTGAAGCTTTCATTAGGCTTCTTTTCCATATTCTGCAGGGTGATCCGATCGGGCGTTAAGTCAGCCACATGGCTATACTGTTGCATGAAGGCATGTGCCAAGTCTTTCCAGGAATTGATCCTATCGCGACTTAATTGATTGTACCATTTAGCCGCGGCCCCGACTAAACTGTCCTGGAAATAATGAATCAGAAGTTGATCATTATTTACGTACCCTGTCATTTGCCTACAGAACATAGTTAGGTGGGCTTCAGGACAGCTAGTCCCATTGTATTTTTCAAACTCTGGCATTTTAAATTTATGGGGGAGGACTAAGTCTGGGACCAGACTAAATTCTTTGGCATTCATCCCTTGTCGGCCATCAGCGCCTTCTAAAGCTCTAAACTTTTCTTCCAACCACCTGCAGCGCTCCTCTAATTGTCTTGAGGATTCGATCCTTTCCTCCTCCTTCTCAGCCAAGTCCAAATCAGGGGTGAGTGAATTGATGGGATTATCTAATGGGTTGGACCCCGAGCCGTCTTGTAAGTTCACAGGCATTCCAATATCAATTTGCCCCTGTTGAGGCCTAATGGTAACAGACGGCCTTCGCAGGGGAGCCTCCGTCTGCGTTTGAGTGCGGGGTAGGGTGAAACCCGGAGGATAATCATCATTATCTTCCGCGGCGGTAGCCATAGGGGCCTTTCCCTTATCCATTGCCCCTTTCAGCAGCTGAGCCATTTCAGCCACCATACTTCTCTGGGCTTCCATCATCTGTTCACGCATATCCTGTTGTATTTTTGTCAGTTGTTCTTGCAATTGCTCCTGCATTTCCTTTTGGAGCTGTTCGAATCTCTGATCCATATTCTTGGTTTTAGCACGTGTACCGTAGGGATGTGGAGTTTCCAGATTCTTTTTTTCTGTAATAACTTCCACTAATCAGGGTCTTTTCGGTTTAAATGCATGTGATGTGATGCAATGCGAATGCATGAATGCAAAAGATATCGATCCCGATTCAGTTTCAATTTAGAAAACATTGTTTAAGGAACAAAAATCCTTACATAAAACGAAATACAGACACTTTCATCGTTAGGTCCAGAGTTTCCACCTTTTTTAAATAACAAGAACAAAAGTTTTTACAACAAGCTGATTACAGATATGCCTTTGCTTTTAGGCCTAGAGTCTTAATTTTCCTAAGTAAAGCGGCCAATTCTCGACCTCGGTCTGATTCTAGCTCGTATTTGATACTTAACACATCGGCCTGTATTGCCAAGTCTTGCAGATGATCGGCGACTTCTCGAATCTGGACGATGGCCTCCCCCATAAGGTAATCCCTATCTCTGACTTGATTTTGGGAATAGTGAAGCTCTCCCTTCCAGTGTTCCTCTCGCGCCTCAAACTGCTCAATCCGGAGTTTGTAGTCCTGTAATGCTGCTTCTAGCTCCCCGATCTGATGTTTCATTTCCTCAATTTTGTCTTAACTTGCCTTCAACTTGACCGCGGAGTTACGACTTCGGTGAAGATGAAGGGCCCGTCCGAGCTCAGTTACCTTAGCTTTTAGTCATTGATTCTCTTTCTAATTCTCTACTAAGTTCTTTTCCAGGGCTTGATTCTGTGTTCGCATTTCCTGGAACTTCTTCTCCCAACGGTCGGCTTTAGATTTTTCTTCCCGAACCTCTAGTTGCCATTGTTCGGAAGTCTTTCCCAATCCGGCTCTCTTCCTTGACAGTTGCATTTTCTTATATCATTCCTTCAAGTCGTCTCGGTCTTCCTCTATTTTCCTCTTTTCTTTTTCTGTACATCAACGTCTAGGCTCAAGTACATCTTTTCCTTTTCTAACTTTTCTATCCTTTTGGCGAGCTCCAGACTCTTCCTTTCAAATTCTAACTTTACGAGTTCTAATTCTGAAGGGATCACCCGTAAGCTTTCCTCCATTGATCAAGCAGTCTCCCAACTTGGCCTTGGGATGTTGTCATTGGTCCTCTTGCTAAACCATTCTTTGTACTCAGGGGTCGTCATCGGGCCATCGGTCAAAGCCTTCACAGAGCAACTCTTTTTTCAGGCGTCGGAAATCTCTCGTATCTTCTTTTTATAATGATCGCCTTTGTATGAGAAATCACTTTGGGCCAAGCCTCGTGTTGCCGGTATAAACTGTTCCGCTTTGTATTGCCTCAAAACGAGTAATGGCGCATAATCGACAACTCCCCAAATTCCAGGAAGAGGTACCCAATCAAAAGTCCTGCAACGATAAATGATTTCTTTAGGAGCCATCCAAGGAGCTTTCCATACAACATCTTCTTCTCTGAGATTCCGAAGTATCTCTATCCATCTTTCCTCCGTGATGTCGTCCCTTCTTGACGTAGCTGCTGCTTCTTTTAAGGGAGAATAGTCTTGAAAGAATACTCGGCAAGGACCCCTATCGACCCTCCAGAAGTGACTGTGGAACCAAACTAACAACAACTGAGCGCAACCGAAGAATCTACCTGCACCAGCTTTCCGACATGCATTCAAGGACCGAAATGTTTCAGCTAAGATTGCAGGCACGGGTGTGACTTGTTTGTCGAGTCGATCAAATAAATCTGTGACTGCCTCGTCTATGTGTCCCATAGCCTTCGGAAAAATCACCAACCCATAGATACTTAAAGCCAAGACATCCACCTTCCTTTTCGTGCCGGGGTACGTCAATATTAGATCCCTTAGACTCGCCCACGAAATACATTTGCTATCACCTTTTTGCTGGATTCGAGCTGCGGCCCACTGCTCACTCATTCCTGTGATAATCATTAATTTTTTTACAAAAGTGGGGAGATTGACAGCCCTAACATAAGCTTTGTTATCTTGAATTCTTGGACAGCGGAGCAGGACAGTATATTCTTCTAAAGTGGGTACTAAGTCTACCTCACCGAATGTAAAACAGCTATAAGCAGGGTTCCAAAACTGTACCATTGCCCGAAACAGATGCTTATCCACCTTAATGTCTAGCAGACAAGGAAGATCTCCGTAATTCTGATAGAACAACTGTTTAGCTTCATCATCCCATTGGGCCCAAATGTCCCTCAATTCCTGAAACTCATTCTGTGCCGAACTGATACGAGTAAAGTTCCATAGCTCCGACATATACCCCTCAGCAACACTATCTCCCTTTTCTAACTGGGCTTTCTCTGACCATGCACGTATGTTAGCGTTGTCTTCCACTTTATCAAGATATTCATCCCCCATTACAAAACTTTCTAACTTAGAAATAGAACCGTGAATCGATACCTTTAAATGCTGGATGACATGCAATGATGACAAAATAGAAAGGGGTTAATGTCACATATAACAGATATAATTCCAAAGGAAATAAACAAGCACCTACATGGATAGTCACTAAAGGTTACTTTCGTACTACCTAGGGCGGGCACTTAAGGCTCACTATATGCGTTTTGGTTCTAGAGAAAAGGGAACCTGAACCAGCAGATTCCCCGATCCTCACCCATTATAGGCTCATATGGACCAAGTTCGGTTCAGGGGGACACATTTCCCTATGGCCATGCGGAGATGAAAATCTCACGAAGACATAGGTACGGATGTATCCCGGAAGCAATCCACTAGCCCATGCGGAGGTGAAAACCTCACGAAAGCGTAGCTTCTCACTCCCACTTAAGGGTGTGACCACAACGGTCATGCAAATGCAATGTGTGCGAGGAAAGATAACAAACATATGCAACAAGTGTACATAAAAATCGTATTTAAAAATTTTCCAAATTTCTAACATTAAGACAGAAAATGATCAATTTTTGGCTTGACTCTCTTGGTGTCTCCAGTGGAGTTGCCAAGCTGTCGAAACCATTTTTTTGAAAAAACAGGTGTCGACTTAAAAATGAAAATGGGAGTCGCCACCAATCTTTTTAAGTGTGAGTGGGTCACCTTATGAATGTTTTGGTCTACGAAAAATTAGAGAAAACGGGCTCAGGAGTCGATTACGCACGGGGAAGGATTAGCACCCCCACAACGCCCAAAATTGGTACCAAATTGAGCAATTTTCTGTCTTAAGTCGAAATTTGGAAAGATTTAAAAATATAATTCTTTTTTGAAACAGGGATAATTTAAGTAGAAAAATCGAGATTCCTTTGCCTTGGAAGAATTCGAGCGTCACATCCAGCACGATTGGACACGAGGTTCTTTAAATCCTTCGAAACTAAAGTTGTCTCGTGAGTTGCAAAGTTTTGCTTAGAAGGGTATTTTAGGTATTTAGATGAGCGAGAAATCGCAACCCAGCACGTTAGGGCACTATTTCCCGTATCTCTAAACACAAAAATATTGCCTCATTTTTGGAATATTTTAAATAAAATTGGGATGATTTGGGTTGAAAAATCGAGATTCCTTTGCTTCGGAAGAATGCGAACATCACATCCAACACGATTGGACACGAAGTTCTTGAATTCCCTGGAACTAAAGTTATCTCGCGAGTTGCAAGATTTAGGAGGGTATTTTAGGTATTTAGATGAACGAGAAATCGCAACCCAGCACGTTAGGGCACTATTTCCTGAATCTCTAAACACAAAAATATTGCCTCGTTTGTAAAACATTTTTTTGATTATGTGAAACGTATATATGTTTTGAAACCATGATGAAAATGAAATGTTGAAGCATAATATTAGCAAATTAAAATAGCGATAATATTTACGATAAAAGGTGATATAAGAAAGAGCGTGTTTAAAAGAGTATAATGTAGTTATAACAAAATGTATGCGTGGGATAATAAAATATGAATAATGTGATAACAAAACACGTAACATGGTGAGAATGTGTATCAGGTAATATATAATATTATAAAACTTATGACATTGAGGAATATATGTGTATGTATATATATAATTGCAATATATAGAAAATATGTAAAGATATATTGAAGACATATATATGCGTAATAGTATCGAAGTATAGTGTATACATTTTAGAATAATAGTAATAAAAAGCAATTATTAATAAACATGTAAATACATATATATATATATATATATATATGGAATAGTGTAACATTGAAAGTATATAACAAAAAATATGGTATTTAAACTATACGTAATCTATATATACGTGATGATGAAAATATATACGAAGGTAATATGAAAATGCATATATATATATATATATATATAATAAAAAAAATATGTACGTAATATGGTGCTGAAAATATATATATATTTAAGATAGTATAAAGTATAGTTAATAATATCGAAAGTATTTATAAAAAGTATAATATAATACTAGATATACATAATATAGGGTTATATATATATATATAAGGCATATAAAGGACACATATATATATAATACATGGATATAAAAAATATAATATATAGCTATTAGAAATATTAATACTAAAGTATAATTAATAATAATTAAAAATATACATATATATGAAAATATATAATAGTGTTAATTATAATTAAAACTAATGTTAACGATATCAATATAAAATAATAATAATAATTATTATACTAGTAAACATAGTAAAAGTAGATAACCATAATAGTAGTTAATATAGTAAGATTGTAATATTTAGAATAATAATACTAATAGGGTATAACATTATAATAATAATAATATTGACAACAATATAAAATCATAGTAATATTAATGATAATAATCATAATAATAAAAAAATGTAATGACTAATTTTAAATTAAAGAAAAATGAAAAAAGGACGAAATCAAAAGTGATAATGAAGTTTTGGAGCAGATTTGAAAGAAAAAAAAGAAGGAATGGATCTAGGTGAGCACGGGTAGAACATGCAGGGACCAGGTGAGCAATTCCACCACGCGCTTAAAACGGCATCGTGGCAGAAAGGACTAAATTGTAACGTAAGGTAAATTAATGGGCCAAATTAAAAAATAAAAACTTCAATTGTAAAATCACTGAAAAGCGGAAGGACCTGAAATGCAATAAGACCATTAAGCAAAAACACGCGGATCCTCTGGAGCGGGTCGGGTCCGTGCACGGGTTAGATCGAAACGACGTCGTTTTGGGGCTAAAACGCAGCCCTCAAAACGACGCCGTTTTAATGGGCTATAAAAGTTCTATTTTGGTTAAAAAAATTCATTTGGTGTGGGGAAAGGAAAAAAAAAGAAGAGAGAAGGGGAGAGAAAGGAGAGGGAAAAGGGAAAGAGGAGGCTCCGGGGAAGGGGTCCGGTCACCAGACTGGTCGCCGTCCATCGTCGGCGCCGGCGCCGGCCACCGCACGCGGTGGCCGGAAAAGGTAAAAATTTCTCTTTTTTTATTTTTTTTATATATTTGCAACAAAAAGTGAAAAATCTTTGCGTATACGTGCGTGAATGGCCGAAAGGGAAATAAAAGGAAAAATGAAAAAACCTTGTATTCGTTACTGTTTCTCTGCTCGTTTGATCGATCCTGATTTTGGATATTTGCGAAGATAATACTTGTGCTAAGAGTTTACTTCTTGTATTAGAGAATGGCCGAATCTGTTTCTATTTTTTGTGAATCGGGGATCCCCTTTTACAAAAATTCAATCGGCTTATATAGCCAATCCTTTTTTACAAGTTGTCCTCTATACTTTTAGCTTTCTGTCCCGTCTGTTTAATGTATTGCAGGGACTTTGGGCGGTGCTACAGTGACAATGGGCGGTGATAGCAGGGAGTGTCAGAAGCCAAGTGGGCAGAAGCAGGTGGCTAGGGTTCTGGATCGGGTTAGGGTTTCTTTTAGGTGGGTTAATACTTGTAACGGGTCTGGGCATTGTTTGGGCTAGGTTAGTGGGCTGCTTGGTATTGGGTCGTTTAGTGGGCTTTGGATTTGTATTTATTTAGGTTTAAATTGTTTAAATTGGGTGTGGGTCATTTGTAATGGGTCTAAGCCCGGGCAGAATTGGGTCATGACAGCCATAGTTCCAAAGATCAGCCGGCAAATGATACCAACTACATATATATGAAAAAATTAATGCAACGTTATTATATTCGGTGAATGAACACATGGATAATGTTATTATATTCGTATGAAAAAATTCTAATATTTATTACATAAAATTAATACCTAACCATTTACAACGTTTAATTAGTAAAAAAAAATCGTGATGATTTTGCTGGAGGCTATAAATTACAGTATTTTTTATATGCATGCATTGACGTTCAAACTTGAGGGCTAACAAGTACCCATAAATTACACTGATATTTGAACTGGGGAAAAACGGAAGGCAATCTTCTTATTTATTGGTTTTATCTTGACTATAATGGAATGGTTGATCGTATAAATTTTCCTTCGACCAGTGCATGCACCTTCATCTTTTTGCATCGATAATCAAATTAAATAACTGGGAAATTAACTTGAGTTGCTTCTTAGATTGTTTCTATTCGCCTAGCGACCTTTCAAAAATTGCTATAAATAGAAGTGTTGGTACACACAATATCAATAGAAGTCAGGATTCAAAAGGGTTTTAAGAAGCAGAAGAAAAAACCCAAAAACGATCTGGCCTCCCCTCAAGAGGATCTTTGGAATTGTATTTTATGAGATTTTTCGAGTTGAATTATTTTTACTATAATTATATATACCAAGATATAAAACACTACATAAAAGAGAAACCAAGTTAATTTACAAGCTCATTTAGCTTAACACAACATTTCTTTAGAGCATTAAACAAGAGTTTAGAACATGGGTATCAATGCTGAAATAGTGTTTCCACTCATTGAGTTCCGTTCATCAGATTTGGAGCGAGGAACCCATGAGTGGCACCTTTTGTCGAACAAAGAAAATGTTGATCTCAGATATTATAATAGACATGCTTAAAGGCTCCAAAGTCTACTCACTATCCTTCAGAGGAATCAACAATGTTGATCTCAGATATCATAGCCATAAATAGCTCTTCAGTTATATTGAATTGATTAGAAGGTCCATTTTTTCGAAAAAACCATACTCTTGATATATTTCCAGATCATAACACCCATCATATCTTTTATTATTTGGTGCTTCCTTTGAAGGAAATCTTTGGTTTTTTCTTTGATTAAGCTGACTCCTAGATTGTTTCCAATAGGACTTATCTTTTATTTATTTTCTTTTTCTATTTTAATTTTGTGTTGTTATAAGTGTTAGGCATGCTCTTAAGTATTTTGCTGGGTTTGCTTTTTATTGTTTCACTTGTTTTTAGGTGTTTATGGTCTCACTAGTGATTTGAACTTGAGGTGTTCCTAGTGGTCTTACTAGCTATTTGCTAGTATTGTAACCTTTTTGGTTTACTAATATTTTGGCTTTGAAAAGAAATCCTACGCATGTTATAATTTGAAGAAACAAGATTTACCTTTAAATTATCTTTACCATTGAAGTCAGGTAGATTGTCTTGATTTCTATGCTCTGTTTCTACTTTTAGGGCATGATAAGAGATTTTTTTTTTCTTAAAATCTTCCTACATTCTTTTTCAGAGTCGGGTAATTGATCGAAAATGGCAAATATTTTTATTTGTTCATCAACCGTTATTCTTTCATGTCAAATATAATCTACAAGCATTCGAAATTGTAGGTTTATTCTATCACATATTTATTTTTCACCATTCAAAATTTAAAATTATTAATTGAATTGATGATCCAAATAATAAGAGATACAGACTTATTAAAATATTAAATAATACTATTGATTGATATTTATTTGAAAAAAATTCTAATATTTATTACATAAAATTAATACTTAATATTTTACTATGTTGGATTAGTAATTATTTTTGAAGGTAAACATGTCATCAAAATAAAGAAACAAAAGTCAAAAGGGGCCAAACAAAGCAGACATGAGGAGTCAATCCAACACAACAGTACAAACCACCAAATAAAACATAAAATTCTGACATGAAAGACAAGAACAGTTAAAGAATCGAGACAATATTTTGGCCTGAATTAATCCCAGTCTGATTTTGATGGAGACCTAACTAGTTACTAGTAGCAGCCATTACAAACGCAGAAGCAAAATCCCTGACAAACTCTGTAACAAAAACAGCCACCATGACAGACCACGAGATCCAAAACATGAATTACGTACGGTCGCCAAAGCAGAACACGAATGATATTCGTTATATGCATGCATTTACGTTCAAATTTGAGGGCTAATAAGTAGCTATAAATTACACTGATATTTAAATCGGAAGACAATCTTATTTATAGGTCAATAGGTTTTATCTAGACTATAATTGAATTGTTGACTCAGAATTAATTGATACCAAATTTTAAGAAACTAATAAATTTATTTTTTATATCAAATAAATATAATTATTGGTGTATGTAATGGTAATTATATTAAAATTGCTAAAATAAATAAATATAAAATTAAAATATTATAATTGCTTCAAATAAAAATTTAACCAAAATTTCCGTACAATTTTAAAGAAAATAAAGAGTCTTTTGTGTTTAATGGTTGGAGATCCTTTGTGTTCAGATCATGCTGGCTTTCCTAACCATCTACGATTTTTTATTATTATTCATATTGAGCATATTGAAAATTAATATGTTGAAAACAAAATTCCAAATATTTTATTATTACTATTATTATTTAGTCACATGGCTGATGTTTATTTTTTGTCAAATTGTTAATGTTATTATATTCATGCTAATAATTATTATTATTTAGTCACATGGTTAATCTTATTTTTTTGTCAAATTGTTAATGTTATTATATTCATGCTAATAATTATTATTTTTTGGTCACATGGTTAATGTTATTATATTCATGCTAATAATTATTACATGCATGCATTGATGTTCAAATTTGAGAGCTAATAGTTACCCATAAATTACACTGATAGTTGAATCATTCAAATGGAAGACAGTCTTACATATATGGTCAATAAGTTGTTTGATTAGATACGTAATATGAAACTGATCATATTATTTCCTTTTTTGTTCAATTTTTTAATTCATAAATTTTGAATTCAACCTTAATTTTAAATTAAGTACCGTTTAAAATTTCCTTTGACCAGTGCGCCTCTTTCGTCTTGCTTGGATAGTCGAATTAAAAAAGAAAAGAAACTGGGAAGTTAACATAGATGTTTCTCCTCACCACGCCACCCTTGAGGAAATGGTATAAATAGACCTGAATTCCTAGGTAAAGAGGAACCAAGTTAATTTACAAGCTCATTTAGTTCAAGAAAACATTTCCTTAAAGCATTAAAAAAGAGTTTAGGACATGGGTGTCAATGCTGAAATTGAGTTCCCTGTCATTGAGTTCCGTTCATCAAATTTGCAACGAGGAACTGATGGGTGGCATCATTTGTGCAAGAAAGTTCGAGAGGCTTGTGAGACTTTCGGCTGTTTCGAGGTGGTGTACGAAAAGATATCGCCGAAAGTCCGAGAAGAGACATTCGGGTTGATGAAAGAACTAGTTGAGGTCCCAGTAGAGAGGAAACAGAAAAACGCCAGTCCCATGCCTTACCATGGTTGGGTTGGACCATGCAATCAGGTTTCTTTGTTGTATGAAGGCTTCGGACTTGGAGATGCCTCCAACTATGACTCTGTTAAAAGTTTTGCTCAACTTATGTGGCCTGATGGTCACCCACGCTTCTGGTAACAATATATATTTTTTTTACTTTTTTAATTTTTAGGTTATTTTAAGTTACTTGTTCTAGTCATTTTAAGTTCATTCAAGTTGAGTGAATTCGAGTTATTGACATTTTCGTTTGTTCTTTTGTGCCAGCAACACTATACATACCATGGCGACTCAAATAGAGGAGTTGAACAAGTTAATTTGGTTAATGTTAATTGATAGCTATGGATTAGGAGAGAAATGGGAGTCAGTGATGATAAACTACAAAACGCTAGTGCGGTTTATGAAATACATGGCCCCTCCACCTGAGGAGTACGAGAGAGGACTATTTGCTCATACTGATAAACCAGTCAGCACAATCATTTGTGATGATCAAGTCTCGGGGTTAGAAATTGAGGTCAAGGATGGCCAATGGATCAAGTTGTCTTTATCTCCTTCTTCCTTTTGCTTTGTGGTTGGAGATCCTCTCAAGGTAAGCATGTATATAAATATATGTGGTTAATGTTCTATTTTTTATTTACTTAAAACTGATCATGCATGATTGATGTGAATAGAACTTAGTCAAAATTTTGAACAATACCATAAAATACTGAGCGATGTTGACACTATATCTCTAGCTCAAAATTCCGAATAACCCCTTTACCTTTCTCATAATAAAATATACAAAGAGATATTAGATATGTGATGTTGAATGTGAATAATAATAAGATGCTTACTGGCGCTGATTTTGGAAATTCTGATTTTGGAAATTGAAGGCATGGAGTAATGGGAGGTTAAAAGCAGTAAATCATAGAGTGATGATGAGTGGAGACAAAGATCGACTTTCTCTAGCAGCATTCGCCATTCCAGTTGAAGGTACCATAATCAAGGCACCCAAAGAGCTTATAGATGAGCAACATCCACAACTTTACAAGGACTTTGATTTCATGGACTTCTTCCTTTTTGCCTTTTCTGACCCGGCAAAGCACATTGACTCCGGCGAGCAGCTCCAAGCCTTTGCTTCTCTCTCACCCCCAATTTCCCATTGAAACCATGTCTGTATCGACAAATAAAAGCCCAATTTCGGCTTAAAATCAATTTTAGAATAATAAATTTAAGTCCTATACTTGAAATCCATTACTATGTTTTAGCTTGTTAATAATTGTATCGAAATCCATTAATATGTTTAGCTTGTTAATAATTGTATAATTGTATTGTACCAAAGGCTTCTAAATCTATCATGTCGAGTTATTTTTGCTTCTAAATCTATCATGTCGAGTTATTTTTGTGTTCTTTTTGTCATGAATAAGTAATGGAACTTCCTTCGCCTTTTGTATTGTAAAATAATTATGGTGCATTACTGTTTGAAGACTAGTTTGGATTCGATTAGACATACAAAATTTTCTTGCATTTATGGGCCAAATGTTGAATATCATCACCAACTTATAATCACCTAAGTATAGTAGAAATATATTTTATTAGTGCTTTATGTTTTATAAAGTTTAACTTATGTAGTATCTAAGTATAAAGTGTTCTGTCAGTAGAGAATGAATCTTACATTGCTTAAGAACAAAATACAAAGAGATTATGAATTTATATAAAACTTATATCCCACATTGCTTAAAAAAATAAAGATAATGGGACCTTAAGAAGTCTATATAAAGGCTAATGTTATGAATATTATTTGCACTAAATTAAATATTGAATCTTCTATTTGGCTTATTTAAATTCTTCCTTCATTTTCTTATTTTGAAGTGTTAAGAAGTGTAGCTAAATTTTAGTTTAGTGGTTTCATGGGGATGAATGTTTTATAATTGGTATTAAAGCTTAGTTGGAGGAGTGAAAATTTTCTTAGTATGCTTTATGGTTGCAACATTATCAGATTTTCCACATCAAAAAAGAAATTTTCATAGTTACTTGAAGATTATCCTTGGTTTTATAGTTGTTAGAAGGAAGTGTGTAGTGTGAAATTGCATATCTACACCAAATATTAAATATTTTATTTGGTTTTTTTAATTTCTCTTTTATCTTTATTTTTATTTTTATTTTTTTTGAGTGTTCGGAGGTATAACTAAATTTTAATTTAAGGGTGCAGTAGGCGTAAATATTCTATACCAAACACCTAGTTTCATGTTAATGATAGCAACATGTTCTCTTCGATCAGACCTTGTCTACTTGCCTACATCGTTATCTACTAATCTTTTTTTTTTTTCGCTCAGTAAATGAATTACAAAAGCCATAGTCAGGAAACACTGACAATCGCAACATGGCTATTACAACTGACCCATACTCAACCAGTAAAACACATCACCTAAACAAAAACATCAAGAAAACACTACTCAATTCAAAAAACCTATAATATAATCTGTTCAAACATATCAGCAGTAGCAAATCCCAGCAATGTATTCCTTTGCATACCAGTCACCGAGAAAAACAAACCTTGAAAAAAAAAACTCATAATCTTCATAAACCAACTCACCACCAAGCCTTAAACAAACAAGACCTACTCATACCAGCAGCAACTAAGGCATCTGCCATTTCATTTCCCCCCGCCACAGCTAATGAAAAAGTTAACTTTCTAGCACAGGTTCTCCTTCTATCAAATTTTGCAAAAACAGGTTGTTGCGACCAAGGTCTACTTGATTTCCTTCAAATCCAATTAAAGACCTCCCTCGACCCCGTCTCAAGGATTAAAGAACATGAACCCTTCCATCCTATGTCATTAAAAACATCCATAGCTGTGATAATTGCTCCCAATTCCGCAGACTCCGCATCACAAGCATTACTCGGACCCGAGAATAGAGCTCTAACAATACCTTCTTCATCTCTCATAACACCTCCACCGCCAGATTTACCCTCAACAGCAACTCCGCTTACATTAAATTTCAAACTTCCATGTGAAGGAGAGCACCAGCCAGCTGACCTTGGATTGGATAATCCGCATCTATACGGGCATAACCACCATAATCGCTCTTGAATCCTGCACTCTTCAGCAGCAGCCCTTACCCACAATAATGCCCTCATTTTGGAGTAGAAAATCAAGGTATCCATTGTCAATACTTTATTATCAAAAACTATCTCATTTCTTGCTAACCAAATCGACCAACAAGAAGCCGCGATTGAAATCAGCCACAACATTTTACAAGAACCAGTAATCTTCGCCTTGAAACATAACAAATAAAATTCCTTAAAATTGCTTACCGCTAACCAGCCAATATCCCACCAATTGAAGATTCTCTTCCAAAACCCTGCAATAAAATTACAATTAAAAAACACATGGTCCGCCCTTTCCAGCTCCCTATTGCACCACGGACACACATTCAAGCTGTCATGAATTTTCACCCCCCTTTTAATCAAAAAATCCTTCAAGGGAACTCTGTCAATGGCTAATAACCAAAGAAAATTCCGCACCCTTGGAGGAACTTTTAACTTCCAAATTTTATCGAAAGCAAAGACTGGACCCTCCCCCTCACCTTCAATCAGTAACTTGGATAACTGCTTTACTGAGAACTCACCATATTTGTCGTGATCCTATAAAATCCTATCCTCCACCTTCGGGTCCAGGACAACACAACTCACCCTATTGATAAGCCTACAAAGGATCCCCATCTCCCTTTCTAGTAGAGGTCTGACGAAAATATCTTCCCAATTTACATTACTAAAACCACAGTTTGACGAATAAGCAAACATTGAAGCATATTTGAGTTTAGCTAACCGAAAAAGCCTAGGGAAATCCACTTTTAATGGGTCCTTACCGCACCATTTATTTTTCCAAAACAACATAGTCTTTCCATTCCCTATCTTCCAACTAAAATCTTTATCCCCTACCCATCGACCCACTCTAGCATCCAATGAGTTCTCAACAATCCCTCTCCACACCTTCGACATATCTTTTAACTTGTTCACACTAAATCCCCATCGGACCACATTTGAACCATACTTTGCTGAAATCATTTTATTCCACATCTCATTTTTTTCGATCATAAAGCGCCATCTCCATTTTGCTAAAAGAGCTTTGTTTTTTGTCTTAAGATTAACCACTCCGGCTCCCCCTTTTTCTTTCGGGCAACATATCTGTTTCCAACTTACTTACGCCATTTTCCATTTTCCATCAACCCCACCCCACAGAAAATTTCTCCTAATTTTATCTATTCTTTTAATAACAGATTCCGGAGCCTGAAATAATGACATGAAGTAAATTGGCAGATTTGATAAAACTGAATTAATCAAAACGATTCTAGCAGCCCACGACATCGATCGACATTTCCAACCAGACAACTTCTTTCTAAAACTCTCAATTACAGCCTCCCAAGTAGTCGCCCTCCTCAGATCAGCTCCTAAAGGAATACCCAGATAATTCATAGGCAATTTCCCAATCTTGCATTTACAAATAGCAGCCATACGATAAAGAAATTCCTCATTCACCTCAAACCCCACAATACAGGATTTTTTGAAATTTATACTCAAACCCGAAAAGATCTCAAAGCACCGTAGAATAAATTTCATATTTTCCACCCCCTGCTCCTCTGCTTTTAGAAACAAGATAGTGCCGTCTGCAAACTGTAAATGCGTGATCATACAGCCCGGGATAACCCCATGAATACCCTCTATTAACCCTAACGCCCCAGCCTTTTCCAGCAACAAGTGAAGCACTTCCGTAATCAGAATGAACAGGAAAGGGGATAAGGGATCACCTTGTCGCAACCCTCTACCGAAATAAAATTCATTCGTAGCCGAACCATTTACAAGAACAGCCACCCTCGTCGTAGAAACACATTCCAACATCCATCCAGTCCATCTGACCCCAAAACCCATCTTTTGTAGAACTAATTCTAGAAAATCCCATCGGACGCAATCGTACGCCTTAGAGAAATCTAGTTTAAAAATCAAATTTCCCCCATTTCCCACCATTTTATCCATCGAGTGAATCACTTCATTAGCGATAAGGATACGATCAAATATTTGCCTTCCCCTAATAAACGCACATTGAGTCTCACTCACCAAATCACCTATAACTGCCCTTAACCTTTGAGACAGAACTTTAGCTACTATTTTATACAGAGAGCTAACCAAACAAATTGGGCGAAAGTCAGTGATCTCATTTGGATTATCCGTTTTTGGAATTAAGGTCTTTCCAGCTTTCCTGTTCTATGAAACTCTGACATCATTCTAAACACATCATCTTTTACTATATTCCAGCATCTTTTGAAGAAACACATATTAAAACCATCAGGCCCAGGAGCTTTGGACTCCTCACAACTCCAAATAGCATCTCGAATTTCCTCTATTGAAAAAGGAACCTCTAGTTTTTCAGCTTTACTCTCCCTTAATCTCTTAAAATCTAACTTCATTTTCATCCTCGAATTCCTCCCACTTCCCTGAAAGTGATTGTAATAGGGCAATTTTGCCCGGGCCCATGGAAATAAATAAAAACCAAAAACAAACACAAAAAAAAAACCAATAAATAACAGTGTCCATTTACAGCCCAAATCAAACCTAAGCTACCCAGGCCCAATACTAGCCTAAACCCGGGGCCTATTGACCAGACCCAAAACCACTACCCAGACCCGATTGGCCCAACATCCAGCCCAACACCCTAAACCCTAGCCACATGCTTTCGTGAGCCTCCCCTCCTCGAGCGCACCGCCAATGCCCCGTACGAGCACTAGCTAGCCTCTTCCACCGTCACTTTAGCCTCTGCCTATACCCCGTCCCATCGCTTCCTTTCAAACCTGCATACAAAGCGGAAAAGAAGCAGCAAAAAGCAAACGGAAACAGCTAGCAAAGAATAGGGTCTAAGGCCATGTAAATTCGGATATAAAAGCCGAAATCAAAAGTGTAATAAAGGGGGGGATTTTTGTAAAACAAAAAAGAAAAGAAACAACAAGGGATTGTAACAGAAACAAGAAAATCAATAAACAGGTTCTATTTTGAAGGTGACTTTCTGGTTCTTCCTTTTTCCAAAAACCTTCCGTTTATGCATATATTTTCAAAAGAAAAGGGATAGAGGCTTCGAGTCTTACCTTTTCCTTGTGATTCTTTGCTGAAATCGGGTCCTTCCGAGGATCCTGAACGTCGTGAAGTTCCTTTCGGACTCTGACGAGGGTAAGAGGCCCTGATTTGGTCCTCTTTTTCGCCACTCCCGTGCTCCTTTACCTGCATTTAGGCATATATTAGGATTAGTTCCTGAAAATAGGGGAGGGAATTAGGGATAGAACCCTTGATTGCTTCGAACGGGAGTCGAAAAACTCCCTTTTGCGACCTCAATGGCCACCTGCGGTGAGGGTTTGCTAGCCCCAGCAGAGAGGCTCACGGTTGAGGAACAAGGGAAAAGGGAGACCTTTCGGTTCTTGTTGAAACCCGATTAGGGTTTTATTTTTTTAGTCTTGTAAAGGGTTAAACGGCACCATTTAGAACCCTTTCCCATGGTCTAAAACGGTGCCGTATAGGGGCACTACCCGTTCGACCCGATGACCCGACCCAGGCACACGGGGATCCGCGTGTTTTGGTGTCTGAGGGTGTATTTGCGTATCTGGTCCCTCTGATTCCTAGCGACATTCGATTGGTCTCCTTTTATATTTCATTTCAGTCTTAAATTATCCCTAAAGCTTGACTCTTATTGCAATTTAGTCCGTGCCTAAATGCAGTGCACAGGGGGTGGTTTATTTTCAGTTTTGGTCCCCGTTCTTGGTGCCTGCATTTCATCTGGGTCCATTTAACTCTTTTAATTTCTAATTTGGGCCCTAGGTTCTGTTTTAGTCCTAAATTCATCCCTCCATTGTTTTTTGCTTGCCCTTGTTACTAGTATTATTATTTGCTGTTGTTATTATGTTTTTCTTTTATTGTCATTATTATCACTGATGTATATTATATTATATATATATATGTGTATTATTTTAACTATATTTCGCATATGTATATTATACTTATATATATTTTTATGTTATATTTATATGTATATTTTTTAATGTTATAGTTGTGTATATATTCGTTTACATTATTTCATATATGTATTTTTCAATACCAATATATATTTTATATATTACATCTATTTTAAAGTTATATTTTGTATATTATGCACTATATTCTTATATATATATCATAAATATATCTTACATTTTTTTTTCTTCATATTTACATATATATATTTATATATTGTATTAATAATTATTTTTATATGTCATTATTATTTTTAAAATGTATATACTTTTACATCATATTACTCATTTTTTTTGTTTCCTCATGTACATATATTAATTATATTATGCATGTATGTTTTTATATATAGTATGTACATCATTTTTATATATTTTGTATTTGCTATTCTTTTATATATATCGTTATATTGCACTACACACATATTTTAAATGTTATATATTTGTGTATTTTATAAGTATAGGTTTCTTTTAAAGACTATTACTTTTATTATAATGTATTACTTTTGAAATGTTTATTCAAACTCTTATTGGTCTAAGCCTCTCCATTATTCACCCGTGTTTGTTTAATACCTGTTAGATTGAATTTGTTTATTTTATACTTTCTCTTAAACTTAATTTTAGTTTTCGAAAGTCAATGCTATCATTTGCATATGATGCCATGCTATAATTGTTGTTAGCATGCATTATTTGGCATTTGTTGATTATAATGATTTGTTGATGAGATATATCGATTATGAATTATTTCTTTGCTTTGTATGTTATTATTCTATGTTTGTATTTTATAAAAGTCGAATTTGATATTATTTTAGTAAAAATCCCATCCCAAGGTTTTCAAAAACATCACTCGTGTTTGGGTACTTCGAGGGAGTCGAGCCTTAACTCACTAGGTTCCGATTTTCCTCATTAAACCCGAGCTATCGAGTATTGCTTTCTAAATCAAAACGTGCGAGCTTTCAAATAAAACTTATTCTCAAAATCTCGAAATGCTACATCCTAACTTACTGAATGTGGCGTTCAGTGTCTCGAGATAAGAATTTCAAAATTAAGGTAATATTTAATATTTTGGAATTTCGATGAATCGAGCCCTAACTTACTGGGTTTAGATTTTCTGTTTGACCCAAAATAAATAAATATTCCTTTCTTATTTAAATATAGGAATCTTTTTAACAAAAGGACGAGCTTATCTCGAGAAATTGAGATATTGCACCCTAACTTACTGGATGCGACATTCTTATTTCGTTGAGAGGAGCGAGTCCCGATTTTTATTTCAACATATTCAAATATTTTTAATAAAAGGGATCGTATTTTAAATTCTTTCGAATTATTCAAAACATTCGACACTAAGACATTAATTAATTAACACGGTACCAATTTTGGGCGTATCGAGGGTGCTAATCCTTCCTCGTGCGTAACCGACTCCCGAACCCTTTTCTGATTTCGTAGGCCAAAATCGTTATTTTGATAAATCAAAATATTTATTAAAAGCAACCACTTTTCGAGGTGATCCGATCACACCTCAGAAAAAAGAGGTCGGTGGCGACACCATTTTAAAATTCCAAAGTCGATCCCCGTTTTACAAAAAAATGGTTTCGACAGCTTGGCGACTCCACTGGGGATCCAAGTTTGTGAGTCAAGCCTCAAGTTGATTAACTTTCGTCTTTTTGTCGAAAATTGGAATTTTGATTTTAATTTACGATCCCTCTTTTGCATTTCATCTATTTCGAAATTGTGGTCTTTGTTTCCTTGGTTCTTTGTATGATTAAAGTTTTTGTATATACTTGCGCATCATATTGCATGACCGCCGGGTCACACCTTTTAAGTGGGAGCAAGAAGCTACTCCTTCGTGAGGTTTTCACCTCCGTGTAGGATAGTGAAACGCTTCCGGAACACATCCGTACCTATGTGCTTCGTGAGATTTTCATCTCCGTGCAGCCATAGGGAAATGTGTTCCCCTGAACCGAACTCGACCTGAATGAGCCTATAATGGGTGAAGATCGAGGAATCTGTTGGTTCAGGTACCCCTACTCTAGAACCTAAAACCACATATAATGAACCCTAAGAGATCGCGCTAGGAAGAACTACATGGACCCATAGCTATTACCCATATAGGTGCTTGTTTATCATTCCTTTTTGAAATTATATCTTTTATGCGTGGCACTAACTTCTATTTCTTGTGTTATCATTGCATACCATTTTGCATTTAAAAGGCATCGATTCACGTTCGGTTTCTAATTTAGAGAGTTTTATTATGGAAAACAGAATCCTTGATAAAATGAGAAACAATACGACTGTCTGTAAACGGTCAAAGGAAACACAACTAGCAAAAAGAGATTGCCAAGTTGAAGCATACACATCAGAATTATAGGGTTGCACTTGCATCAATGCCGTACAAAATAATCCGCAGAAGTTAAAGGCAATATGGGATCAATAGAGTAATGTAGCCAAGCAGTGGTTCTACAACAATTGTATGGACTCGCAGTGTCTGCTTGACATGAAGATGATTTAAAGTAAGCATAGGGAGTACCGACGGACACTTACACCATCACAACATTTCCTTTTCATATGAGGGTGGTTACCCTACGGACGGTAAGGGTATTGGAAGGAAAGTGATTGACAGAGTGTAGGAGGCCTGTGAAAATGAGTTGGTTGGAAAGAATTTTCCTAGAAGGAAAGCTTATTCACTATAAGACCGCTACCAAACAACAAGCTTGAGCCTACCGTGGCATTTTAGAATGGCGCACCAATGGAAATACAAACCCTGATGGCTCGGGTAACCTCAGTGAGCGTGAAAGAAAGAGATTAAAAAAGATCATATTGTTCAAAGACCTTTAAGGTGGAGATTAGCTATGCTGCGAAAATACCCATGTGAGCATTTCAGAAATGTTCTGTGTGGGCAAGAATCTGAAGACTCTCAAGAAGCACTGAAAGTGTTGGACTTCTTTTTAAAGGCAGTATGCTGTGAAGTAAGGATGCTTAATTTTTCACCAATCTTTTCTACAGATAAGCAAGATAACTTCACAGACAGTGGAGAAGGTGTCCTTGGCTGTAGGGATTACCTCACGGGTGAAGATATAGCTTAAATTGAGCACAGTAAGCACCAATGTGAGCTAAAATCCGATCATGGTCGAAAGTTGCTTCGTTAAGACTTTGAACGTGAGGGCAAACGCATGTTGGTAGCCCGTTTTGTGTAAAGGATTTTATTTTTCAAATAAAGTTCTCTAAAAGAAATTGAATCGAGATAGATGCCTTTTTGCATTCATGCATTTGCATTACATTACATCGCATCGTTACAGAAAAGAGGTGTTGATTCATACTCGATTCCTAAGTAGGGGAGTTCGTCATAAGGGGACGAATTTCTTGATAAAGTGAATCATAATGCGGTCGCCTAGATATGGTCCTAGTGAGCATAACGGAAGAAGGATGATAGCTCGCAAAGGAATGTAAGGTTTTGCCCGAAAGACTCAAATTGATGAAGATTATGCGGGAGCTGTCAAGTCTCGACTTTCCTAAAGGAGCAAGCGAGCATCGCGAGGAAGAGTGAACAACAAGTTGCGGCCCGGACCAAACAAGAAGGCATTAGTAAGGACACCTTTGGCAAATTTACAAGAGTCAACCGCGGTATTTAGGCATGAAAAGAAAGATTAATGTCTTCGCTTGGACTATGAGGGCAAGACCACATATGTAATCCATTTTATGTAAAGAAATTTGTTCCCTAGAAAAAATTCTTCTAATGGAATTGAATATAAGGTCGACGCTTCTTTTCTTGCATTTGCATCTGCATTTCATGCATTTGCATTGCATCATTTGCATTGCATTATTTACATAGCATCATTTGCACTAGATTTTTACAAAACGACCCTAATTAGATAAAATTATTCCAGCTAACTTAGCAAACATGGAGCAAAGGCTGGAGAGAATAGAGCAAAGGCAAATACAGATGCAAGAGCAGTTATCCAGAATTCAGCAGGAGATACAGAACCAAATGGTAGAGCTCCAGAGAAATATGATTAGCCAGCTAAGGCAGTTATTAGCCGAAGGGCTCGGAAGGGGAAAGGACCCAGTCTACAATATCGAGGATGATAACGAATACATCGTTTACGCCCCAAGTTTCACTCCAACAAGTGTCCAGACTCAATCAGACGCACATTCGCAAGGGATACCCGTTACCACTAAACCCCAACAGCATCAGGCCAGTATGGAATGCCCGAAACAGTGCGAGGCTTTTAAGGAACAAGCGTGGAGTTCCCGAGATAATACTTCGAAGGTTATAAAGGGAAAAGAAAGTAAGGGGAAGCCGATTACCATAGACCAGCCAAGAAGGACAACCCTTAACCATCAAGTTCCTCAAAAGCAAGAATCTGATGCTAGATCAAGAACTGAAAAGCTCCTTTTTACGCTAATCCCAATGTCGTATAATGAGCTATATCAGAGTCTATATGACGCGCACATGGTGTCCCCTTTTTATATAAAGCCAATACATCCCCCGTACCCTAAATGGTATGATATGAACTCCCAATGCGAATACCATGCTGGAATTACGGGGCATTCGATCGAGAACTGCACTGCTTTCAAAAAGGTAGTCGAAAGACTTATCAAAATAGGAGTTATAAAATTAGATGGTCCCTCTGAGGAAGAAAGTCTATTACCCAACCACTCTGTTTAAGAAACGAATAGGGGCATGGGATCTAAAGGTGCATCAAGTTCGGGGCTCCAGAGCAAGGCGAGATATTGGGGAATTTGAATGTCAATGGCGCATCTAAAAATGGAACCAAGGACTTAAAGGTTTCCAAACTCTTATGTACTGGGAATATTTTGAACAATGGGACTGTGGAAGAAGTCCCTGTGTTTTTAGAGCTAACTTAGGGTAATACCCAGAACACGCTTACTGCTTTAAGCCTAGAGGCAGTAAGAATCCTTTTGTGAAAATAGGCTTTTGTCTAAGATCTTTATTTCAATAAGAATACATCTTTTGAGTAAAGTTTCATTTATTTCTCATACTATACAACTATTATTCTTAGATTTTCTTATTCTTTTATTCATAACCATACTGCACAATTGTTCTTAGATTCTGTTGTTCTTTGAACTTTTTCAAATATTCTTTTTTATTCGTTCTTCATGATCATGACACATAAATACTCATTCTTGAATTCATTTATTCTTTGAAATCTTTCTTTGTACCTATAAAAAGGGTCTCCAGATATCGATAACACGAGCGACACTGTTACTAAACAAGAATCTCCTTTAGAGCGAAATATGTACTTAGGGGAATCTCAGGACTTTGAAGACGACAAAGACCGTGACCTATCTTCTGATTTGTTAAGGAAAATAGAACAAGATGAAGATGAATCCCACAAGATCGTTGGATATCACGAGCAAACAAAGATTGAAGTCCAGCTTATCACCAAGACAGGATACAGGCTAGTGGTTTTACAATGGCCAGACTAATCATAAGGCTGAAATATTGCTAACTCACCATGAAAGAAGACTACATCAGCGTGTTGTTGAGGGAGATAAGATTCATGTTTCTTTGAAAACTCTCTATGTGGGGCACGGACGCCACTGGGCTAGCTTCACTGAGTTCAAGTCACCTTCACGCTGATTCATTACTTCACCGAGAGAGTAAGGTAGCTTCGTGTGCCAAAGTCACCAAGTAACGGTCATCAGATTCAAATTCAAATTCGAAATCCACATTCAAAGCCGAATCCAAATTCGAATTCAAAACAAAAAAAAAACAAAACAAAAAAAAAAAACAAAAAAGAGAAGAAGAAGAAAAAAAAAGAAGAAAAGAAAAGAAAAGATCATATCCAACTGTACAATCTTAAAAGTTTGCAGTCTGTTCAAAGATAAGGCACCACACCACAAAGGTTGCCAAAAAAAAAGAAAAGAAGAAGAAATAACTTGCAGAAGATGACCGAGACTGGTAAAGATTGGTATAAGACACTACCACTTGCTCTCTATGCTGATGCTGGAGCAAACACCTTCAAATCCCTATGATTGCAAGGGTCCCAATTATTATCCTTGGAATGAATGTATTACATGACTCTCTTAGACCGTTTGATGTGCCATCAATAGCTGCGATGATTAGCTTTAGGCAATGGCCATTGATTTTTCGCTACAGGGCATCAGTCTCTGAAGCTTGAAATGATAGATTTTCTCTTCAAACCAGTGCCTGACAAAGTAGATGAAGGTATCATGAGGGAAGACTTCTATACAAATTCATGGAAGAAGAAGCCAGATCAGCTCATTATCGAGTTAGCGAGTCTCAGTTCAATCAAATTTTGAACAAAGAACTTAATCGAGTTCCTTGACAAGAATGGGAACCTCAAGTTCATGGTCATTATGGCACAGAAAAAACCATCATACTAAGTTTCTCCAGTAGAGATTTCCTGACAAAGTTCCGCCTAGAACCGCTATAGACAACAAGGTCTGTCATCCCAAGAACAATGACTTCTATCTTTGAGCCCATGCTGGAATGATGGGAATCAAGAGGCATACTCATTATTATGTTCTCTTAGATCAGATTGGGTATTTTGGCTAATGATCTGCAGGAGATAGTCCTTTCTTTGGTGTATATATATCAAAGGAGCACAACTGCCATACCTGTATTTGTTCATATTTACTTTGGTAGCCTCACAATTGCAGAAGTTTATGAGGTCTGAGGATGCTTCAGAGACATCATCGAGCCATGGTAGGGTGACTGCTCTAGGAGTAATTTACGTACCTTAGCCTTCCAAGTTGAAGGAGAATATCAGCAACTTCATTCTTATTTGCTGAGAATCGTTGAACCATCTTTTTGTACAAAGCTTGTCAAACGACAACTAGGATTGCTGCTGGGGCAACCTCTCTTTCATGGGTTTGAGAATTGAGATTTTTTCCTCCAACCCTCGATAGAGTCAAGGTTTGAGTACCCCTAGTGAACTTAACTTGAGAGTATTCATCCTAATCAAACGAGCCAAAATAGATGATACGAATGAGAAGGATTCTTCACAAGAGTTTTTTAAGAAAATCAAGGTGAAAACCCGCAAAGGGCGCTTTGAGACCTTCTGAAAAAGACGATCAAGAAAAAAAGGAAAAGAAAAAAGAAAAAAAGAGAAGAAAAAAGAAAAAAAAGAATAAATCAAGAAGAAGAAAAATGAAAAATCAAAGAAAAAGAAAAAGAAAAAGGAGAGGCCAAAGTGAAAACCCGCAAAGGGCACTTTGAGTCCAAAGGGCATTTGAGTTGAAAACCCAAAAGGGGCGGCTTAAATTTTGATCCAAAATGGGGGACGAGGTAGTCTCGCCATGCTTGAATTGACAATGAGGAAGTATGCTACGTCTTGGAGCATCGACAGAGTACTCCGAATCCCCTAGGCACATATTGAGCTTGGAGGAGTTCTTAAGAATTGGGACAGAGAAGCTTAGGTTGCGATATCTGGGGCACCTAGCTTCTATCTTTCTTAGCATATTTGCTATCTGTGAATCTCGACGGGCTGTGCTCCCGATCATCTCCTTCTTATTGATTTGTGTCGAGCTATGCTCCTAATAAGTTCTTTCTTAATCGCTTCTGCTTAACTTGCTTGTTTCGAGTTATGCTTGCATTCAATTGTCTTCTTGTCTATTGTCATGATCCTTTTTCAAGCATTTTGTATGGAAATAATGATTAATGACCTAATAACACTTTTGTGAAAGGAGTTTTGCGTATTATCCTGGAAGTTTTTAAATAGTACAGAAACCTAAAACAGGACCATTGTTTGGGACTTTCCATGCTTAAGGGTTGGAAATTTTCAAGTCCAAATTGAAATCACCTCTTCAGAGTTTTAGTAAAAGATATTTGCTGAACAAAAGAGACAATATATTGGGCCAGTGATACAATCTCAATGAAAAATGAGTAATCGAGATTATTCTCAGAAAGATACTCTACGTCTACGCGAGCATCAGACATACACATCTAGTCAGGACACCTAGAGCGTGATCAGTTGATGGAACAGGTCATTATGCCCTTGATTGTGGCGAGTTGGATTGAAAAGGATGTAGATCCTATACCTCTGAGTCATGATGGATAGGGTACAAGCCTTATGTCCCCTATGACTTTGACATACAGAGAAATAAACCCCAAAGTTACGATGGGGCAAGCTGGTTGAGCAAAATAAGATTATTTTGGACGAAATACCAGCTAAGCAAAAGGGCAGTGTACTACTAGTAATGAAGCCCTGAAGGCCAACGAGTGAAGATGCCCTAAGCATAAAAAGACTATCATGTTCATGGCATTTTGCATTCATACAAGTGTCATTCATAATACATTTAGGAGCACTTGATTCATTCCGATCATAGCATCCTAATCATTTTGCACAGGCGTAATCACATTTTACAAGATAGGTCTCCTTGAAGACGGGTGACAACATTCAGATCTGGCTTCCAATGGTATTTGGGGCAGATTGAAGATAGAAGATCTGGCATCCAGCCGTTACTGGAGCAGATCAAAAGTTTAAGCCTGGCTTTCCTTGAGAGTGCAAGGAGTAGATTGAAGATAGAATATCTGGCATCCAGCCGTTACTGGAGCAGATTGAAGATAGAAGATCTGGCATCCAGCAGTTACTGGAGCAGATCAAAGATTTAAGTCTAGCTTTCCTTGAGAGTGCAAGGAGCAGATTGAAGATAGAAGATCTGGCATCCAGCCGTTACTGGAGCAGATCAAAAGTTTAAGTCTGGCTTTCCTTGAGAGTGCAAGGAGCAGATTAAAGATAGAATATCTGGCATCCAGCCGTTACTGGAGCAGATCAAAAGTTTAAGTCTGGCTTTCCTTGAGAGTGCAAGGAGCAGATTGAAGATAGAATATCTGGCATCCAGCCGTTACTGGAGCAGATTGAAGATAGAAGATCTGGCATCCAGCAGTTACTGGAGCAGATCAAGGATTTAAGTCTGGCATCCTTGAGAGTGCAAGGAGCAGATGATAGATAGAAGATTTGGCCTTCTAGAAATGCAGAAGCAGATCAAAGATTCGAGGCTAAACCAAAGAAAATAAGTGCCAAGAGACCAAGGCCCAGCAAGACCGGGCAAAATTAGCCCGTTTTGAGTCTTTGCTCTATTCTCGTTACACGATAATGAGCAAAGAGGGGCAGCTGTAATAGGGCAATTTTGCCCGGGCCCATGGAAATAAATAAAAACCAAAAACAAACACAAAAAAAAAACCAATAAATAACAGTGTCCATTTACAGCCCAAATCAAACCTAAGCTACCCAGGCCCAATACTAGCCTAAACCCGGGGCCTATTGACCAGACCCAAAACCACTACCCAGACCCGATTGGCCCAACATCCAGCCCAACACCCTAAACCCTAGCCACATGCTTTCGTGAGCCTCCCCTCCTCGAGCGCACCGCCAATGCCCCGTACGAGCACTAGCTAGCCTCTTCCACCGTCACTTTAGCCTCTGCCTATACCCCGTCCCATCGCTTCCTTTCAAACCTGCATACAAAGCGGAAAAGAAGCAGCAAAAAGCAAACGGAAACAGCTAGCAAAGAATAGGGTCTAAGGCCATGTAAATTCGGATATAAAAGCCGAAATCAAAAGTGTAATAAAGGGGGGGATTTTTGTAAAACAAAAAAGAAAAGAAACAACAAGGGATTGTAACAGAAACAAGAAAATCAATAAACAGGTTCTATTTTGAAGGTGACTTTCTGGTTCTTCCTTTTTCCAAAAACCTTCCGTTTATGCATATATTTTCAAAAGAAAAGGGATAGAGGCTTCGAGTCTTACCTTTTCCTTGTGATTCTTTGCTGAAATCGGGTCCTTCCGAGGATCCTGAACGTCGTGAAGTTCCTTTCGGACTCTGACGAGGGTAAGGGGCCCTGATTTGGTCCTCTTTTTCGCCACTCCCGTGCTCCTTTACCTGCATTTAGGCATATATTAGGATTAGTTCCTGAAAATAGGGGAGGGAATTAGGGATAGAACCCTTGATTGCTTCGAACGGGAGTCGAAAAACTCCCTTTTGCGACCTCAATGGCCACCTGCGGTGAGGGTTTGCTAGCCCCAGCAGAGAGGCTCACGGTTGAGGAACAAGGGAAAAGGGAGACCTTTCGGTCTTTGTTGAAACCCGATTAGGGTTTTATTTTTTTAGTCTTGTAAAGGGTTAAACGGCACCGTTTAGAACCCTTTCCCATGGTCTAAAACGGTGCCGTATAGGGGCACTACCCGTTCGACCCGATGACCCGACCCAAGCACACGGGGATCCGCGTGTTTTGGTGTCTGAGGGTGTATTTGCGTATCTGGTCCCTCTGATTCCTAGCGACATTCGATTGGTCTCCTTTTATATTTCATTTCAGTCTTAAATTATCCCTAAAGCTTGACTCTTATTGCAATTTAGTCCGTGCCTAAATGCAGTGCACAGGGGGTGGTTTATTTTCAGTTTTGGTCCCCGTTCTTGGTGCCTGCATTTCATCTGGGTCCATTTAACTCTTTTAATTTCTAATTTGGGCCCTAGGTTCTGTTTTAGTCCTAAATTCATCCCTCCATTGTTTTTTGCTTGCCCTTGTTACTAGTATTATTATTTGCTGTTGTTATTATGTTTTTCTTTTATTGTCATTATTATCACTAATGTATATTATATTATATATATATATATATATATATATATATATGTGTATTATTTTAACTATATTTCGCAAATGTATATTATACTTATATATATTTTTATGTTATATTTATATGTATATTTTTTAATGTTATAGTTGTGTATATATTCGTTTACATTATTTCATATATGTATTTTTCAATACCAATATATATTTTATATATTACATCTATTTTAAAGTTATATTTTGTATATTATGCACTATATTCTTATATATATATCATAAATATATCTTACATTTTTTTTTCTTCATATTTACATATATATATTTATATATTGTATTAATAATTATTTTTATATGTCATTATTATTTTTAAAATGTATATACTTTTACATCATATTACTCATTTTTTTTGTTTCCTCATGTACATATATTAATTATATTATGCATGTATGTTTTTATATATAGTATGTACATCATTTTTATATATTTTGTATTTGCTATTCTTTTATATATATCGTTATATTGCACTACACACATATTTTAAATGTTATATATTTGTGTATTTTATAAGTATAGGTTTCTTTTAAAGACTATTACTTTTATTATAATGTATTACTTTTGAAATGTTTATTCAAACTCTTATTGGTCTAAGCCTCTCCATTATTCACCCGTGTTTGTTTAATACCTGTTAGATTGAATTTGTTTATTTTATACTTTCTCTTAAACTTAATTTTAGTTTTCGAAAGTCAATGCTATCATTTGCATATGATGCCATGCTATAATTGTTGTTAGCATGCATTATTTGGCATTTGTTGATTATAATGATTTGTTGATGAGATATATCGATTATGAATTATTTCTTTGCTTTGTATGTTATTATTCTATGTTTGTATTTTATAAAAGTCGAATTTGATATTATTTTAGTAAAAATCCCATCCCAAGGTTTTCAAAAACATCACTCGTGTTTGGGTACTTCGAGGGAGTCGAGCCTTAACTCACTAGGTTCCGATTTTCCTCATTAAACCCGAGCTATCGAGTATTGCTTTCTAAATCAAAACGTGCGAGCTTTCAAATAAAACTTATTCTCAAAATCTCGAAATGCTATATCCTAACTTACTGAATGTGGCGTTCAGTGTCTCGAGATAGGAATTTCAAAATTAAGGTAATATTTAATATTTTGGAATTTCGATGAATCGAGCCCTAACTTACTGGGTTTAGATTTTCTGTTTGACCCAAAATAATTAAATATTCCTTTCTTATTTAAATATAGGAATCTTTTTAACAAAAGGACGAGCTTATCTCGAGAAATTGAGATATTGCACCCTAACTTACTGGATGCGACATTCTTATTTCGTTGAGAGGAGCGAGTCCCGATTTTTATTTCAACATATTCAAATATTTTTAATAAAAGGGATCGTATTTTAAATTCTTTCGAATTATTCAAAACATTCGACACTAAGACATTAATTAATTAACACGGTACCAATTTTGGGCGTATCGAGGGTGCTCATCCTTCCTCGTGCGTAACCGACTCCCGAACCCTTTTCTGATTTCGTAGGCCAAAATAGTTATTTTGATAAATCAAAATATTTATTAAAAGCAACCACTTTTCGAGGTGATCCGATCACACCTCAGAAAAAAGGGGTCGGTGGCGACACCATTTTAAAATTCCAAAGTCGATCCCCGTTTTACAAAAAAATGGTTTCGACAGTGATTTTTAAAAAAATCAAATTTTAATTCCTTTGGATCGTTACACCAAGACCTCCCTATTTTCATTCTATAAATGGTCTTTTTTTCTCTTTTATCTTTACAACTCAATGATCCAAATCTATAAGACGAATGAATTGAATTATTTTAATTTTTCTTTTTCATATTCCATAAAAATAAAAATTAAAATGTGAAAAAAATTAGGTAATGTGTAAGAAACTAAATTAAATTATTCAAAAAATTGTTCTACAATTAAGTTATTCAATTGATTGAAAATAAATAAATTGTTTGATTTAATACATTCTATAATAATATCTCTCCGTCTATTTTTATTTTTAAGAATTTTGTACATTTATTTTCAAATTTTAAATTTTAGGTCTAATTGTTAACATCGTAAAAATACACGTATCAGCATCAGAGGTAGTTTTGACCTCCTTGTTGACTTCATTTGAAACTGTGCCTTGCCCGACCACTTGCTTTGATTAAAGAGCACCAACATCTTATGCTCTTGACCACCTGCTCTCAACACCCTTTGGTAAGACCACATGCTCCTCTAAGAAAAGGCCAAACACCCACTTTTTAGGTGTAAACATTATTTAAGTGTGAACACACCTTTAAAATCATGAGGGGCTCATTTGAGCATAACAATCTCATATTGATGGAATCAATAACAAAATGTGACCCCACGGTGAATATATTCCACGTATTGGGTAAGGATAACTTTCTTCATAACAATCTGTCACATCACACTAATGGACAAATGGACCTCTCCCATAAATTCCCTAATCAATGATGAAGAAGAAATGAGTTTTCTGGCACCCTAAAGTTACCTAAACAATATCTTCCTGGTCAATTGATCCTCTTGTTCTTGTTTCGGCTTTCAGCCTCTTTAGGTGAATTGACCTCCCCAACACCACCGTGGTCTCTTCCTTCCTCTTCATTAAAAACAATAACTTTATGATTTATTTATTAAATAAATTTTGATTATGTGTAAGAGCTACGACCATCTCAGCTAGAATTTTCTCAGTTCAAGAGATAATGGGATTTAGCCCCAAATGTATACAATTGATTCGACTATGTGTTAGTACCATTTCGTAATAGGTCCTCCGGAATGGTAGTCAAATGGTACCCTTTCACCCGTAACAAGAACTCTGACAGGGTGGTTCTCTATCCCCTACATGTTTATCCTATGTTACGACCACACAATCCAATGGATGACAGTTTGTCTGCCAATTTCCCACTTTTGCTGATGATTGCTACCTATTTTTCAATGTAACGTTACATTCCTAATAAATCATGAATTTAACTAAAATTTTGACTAAGGTAAATGCACCTATCAATTAATATAATTACGGTGGGTAAAGATATCATTCCCATGAGGACTGCAAATATTAGTAATTATCGTCTTTCTATTATTTAATCGAATAATTCGAGTGATTGATTAAAAACTAAAATTAACTAAACTAATTAACTAGCGAACACGACAAAGAATAAAATAGTAAATAATCGATTAATAACCAAGAAGCAAAACAATACCCAGAAAAAAATCCACCTAGTTTTCATCTGTCACTACCAATTTAAATTACCCAATTTCTTTGTTTAGTATCTTGATCTGTGGAAATCCCTAAATTATGCTAATATCTCTTTCAAGCATAAGAGCAACCGATTCTAAGTTGATCAATTGAAATTTTTGTCTAATTAAAACACCTATTATCATATTAACTCGTGCTATGGATTCCCCTATTGGATTTGACTCTAATCCGGTAGATTTATGTCATCTTATTTTTAGGATTGCATGCAACTCCACTCAATTATGCAGGATCTATTCTTAAATAGGGTCTATTCAATCTTTAATTTAAGCACATCAAACATGAATCGATACTCTAGAAATATTAAACAGTGTCTATTCAACCTCTGGTTTAAGCACATCAAACATGGATCAATACTTTAGAAATATTAAACCAAGAATTAAGCACATAAAATTGAGAACAAGAAACTAAGTATTTATTGTGTAAAATTAAAATCAAACAACAACATTCATCACAGGGTTCATCTCCCCTAGGTATTTAGAAAATTAGTTCATGCTTGAAAGTAAAAACATCCAAGATACAGTATAATCGAAAGAAACAAAGAAACTCATGATAACGTCCTAAGAAAGCAAATGGAAATCTTCAATCTTGATGGAAATCAACTTCAGAATCAACTTCAACGGTGTTTTTTGAGTTATTTTCTTGAATATTGTATGACAGCTCACTCTTATCTTCTTATTGTTATCATATACACGTCTTAGAATGCCTGAAAAACTTAAAAATTGTGATTTTTCATTGTTCGTATGCAATTCCGTGAAATCAACACGATCTACCACACGCCCGTGTGGCTCTTGCAGCTTGCTCCAACGCTCCGATTTTCCCTCATTTTTCGCTTATTTTATTCATAAGTGCTCTATTAAGCGTTAAAATATGTTTTTAAAGGATTAGGAGTATAAAAGTCACAATTAACATCAGATAATCACCCAAAACCGCATTTAGAATGAGGATAAAACATGTTACTTTAAACGCTTATCAATTCCTCACAAACTATTAGGAATTTACTTACCACCTTTTGTTCAATATTAGCTATGGCTACTAACTAGAAAAAAATATGAATTGTACCTTAGCAAGTCAGGTAAGGCTATGTGGAAGCATTGGATTTCGGCTAGCTTGGGTGTCACTTGGGCTGTATGACAAAGATATCTCAACTTTTTAATATATTATTGCAAGAATGCACTCGAAGCTGGTGGGATGGAAGTGTAAATTATTGTCACAAGGACTTTATCTCACCCTCATTCATTCCACTTTGTTAGCTATTCATCTTTACTTTTTCTAATGTGTTAAAGCCCCAAAAAAAGATCACAGATAGTATTGATAAGATTCTTCGCGACTTTTAGTAGGCTATGATGAAAATGAGAGGCTTTTAGTATATTCATTACTTAATTGGTTATTCAGTTGAGAGTGACATCAATTCAGTAAAGCATTTAAATATAGTATAGATAGATATTTCTATAAAAAACTATTTATTTTAGTTTTTGTATAACATTTAGTACATGCAGGTTCATAGGGCTAGAATTTTCGTCTCGCAATCTGTGTGGTCTTAGGCAATTCTTTTGCTTCAAATGCACCTAAGTCAATCTAACTCTTGCAAAGTGAGGATTCTCATAGAATTCCTCTAAGCCACCAAAATATAGTCGAAGCAATCTCAAAGACAAAAGAAGCTTAAAAGAGCAAAATAGCCACAAAAATGCAATGCACACAAGGTGTTTGAGTAAATGCTCTTAATATTTTCTTTGACTTAAAGAATAGTATACTGATATGCTCGCGATATTAAGTAATAAAATTTATAAAAACTGATCGCACCAAAAACTAACTAATATCACGATTTTAAGGCAAGTGCACCTATCGAAAAGTAGTATAGTTTAGTGGCAAGACTGAGTTATCGTACCCAAGGGAACCAAAAGTACTAATACTTACTTCTTTTCTATTATCTAGCCTAAAAATAAAAGAAGATTGATTGAAACTAATTCTAAAACTAACTAAAAGTGCACAAAAGTAAATTGGGGAAAACTTTTAGGGAAAAACTGATTGATATGAGCAATACTTAAGGGAGAATCCACCTAGACTTCACTTTTTATTGGTTTTTTGAGCTAGACGATTTATTCACTTGACTTGATCCGTAGAGAGCCCTAATTTATGCTAAACCCTCCGTCGAGGCGAAGAGCAACTAGGCCTAGGTTGTTAACTAAAGTTCCTTTATTAATTAACACCCTAGGTTGCGTTAATTCGATCTATGGTTCCCCATATTAGGTTTGACCCTAATCCGGTAGATTTATGTCGCCTTATGTCTAGGGTTACATGCAACTCTGCTTAATTATGTAGATCTACCTTTATCACAGGGACTTTTGCTCCTCTGCTTTAAGCACATCCGTTTCTTGAATTAATACCTAGGCTTATTAACACAAGAATTAAGCACACATAATTAAGAACAACTCAAGTATTTATCATATAACTCAAGAATAAATAATAACAAGATCCGTCTTAGGTTTCATCCCCCTCAAGTATTTGAGAGGTTTAGTTCATAATAAAGAAAGAAAACATCGCAGAAGTATTAAGAAAACAAAACATAAAAAAACCCAAAGATCCCTGAAGGATTGAAGGGAAATTCTCTGTTTTGATGTAGAGCTCTGGCTTTGGGATGAATCAATCAGCTTCCCTACAAGTAATCCCTGGCTTTCACTCTTTGTGTCGGCAGAGAAACGGCTCTCTACCTGGAGAAAAGAATACCCTAGACAAGGGAATCAAGTCCACCTAACAGGGGAAATCAAGTACACCTTAGAGTTGCCTCTTAGGGTCTTTATATAGAGCTTAGGGGAGCCTTTCTTAGCCTCTAAGCATCCCAATCCAAGTGAAATTCCTCTTCCCCACGACAGGGACACGCCCGTGTGCCACGCCCGTGTGCCACGACAAGAGGCCGTGTGAGAGTCTGTCGATGGAGGCACGACCGTGTAGCCTGGCCGTGCTTGTCGAAGGCTAGACCGTGTGATCTTTATGTGGCACGGCCGTGTGGCACGGCCGTGAGGTGACTTCTTGGGTCGTGTCGTTTTCTCATTTTGGCCCATTCTCTCCGTTTTTGGCCCGTTTTTCGTTCTTTTCTCTTCCTTATGCTCTTCTGGGTATAAGATATGAAAAAGAAAGGTTTAGACATCAATTCTTATAAAATAGATAATAATTCATCCAATATATAGGCTAAATATGGGGTAAAAATATGTATAATTTATCGTTTATCATATACAATGGATGGGGAGACTCTATTTATAGTTATGCTCCCCCCAAACTGATGGTATAGATCGAATTATATCAATGGACAAGACTGAGTCTATCTACAATTAAGGGATTTACACAATCTCCAATATTACAAAATCAAATCTTACAAGATTACAAATCTTCTAAGATTACTTTCCTTATTTACCAAGGTAGCCCTAATTTACCATAAGTTCCTAGGCCACAAAGACTTTAAGTAGATGGACTTCGTCACTCGTTCTTCGAATCGGACCAATTTAAATGGGTTAAATGAGCTCCATTTAATATGTAAACCTCCGTGAGATGCTTTTTGTGCTTTGGTCACGAGCTCTGAATCGCAGCCTGTGACACAGGGACGTAGCTAGAGGAGGCAAGTAGCGGCCTTGGTCTTCTTAACTAATTGGTATAATACTATTTTTAGTCCTTTTTAGTTATAAAATATTAAATTTAAGCCTTTTTAAAGCAAATTTTTTGACATTTAACCCTCAAAATTTTAAAACTTTATTTTAGCTCTCAGTAATAGAATCCTAGCTTCATTCTTGAGTACATGAATATAATACTTGAATCTTTTTAAATATTTTTTTGAAAGATAAATAGGCGAGTAAAACGAAGTAAAACAAAAGTCAATAGGGGCCAAATAAAGCAGGCATCCTCAACACCAACAAGAGTCAATCCAACATCACAGTACACGCCACAAAATAAGACATAAAATCCGACATGAACGACAAAAAACAATTACAGATATTTATTTATTCAGTAGCAAAGAGGTAGCAGCCATTGCAAACGCAAAGCAAAATCCCTGACCGCCTGCAACAAAACAGCCACCATAACAGTTCACAATTATCCAAAACAGGAAAGTAAAATGTACAGTCGCCAAAGCAGAACACGAATGATATTTGTTATATGCATGCATTCAAATTTGAGGGCTAACTACTAATTAAGTAGCCATAACTTACAGTTATATTTGAATCATTCAAATGAGAGGAAAAGGAAGACAATCCTATTTACAGGTCAATATGTTTTACTAGAAATGAATAATTTTAACTATTCTTTATATGTAACAAGTAAACGTAAATTGATGGGATATAAGAAAATATGTTGGAATTGTAATATACGTAAATGTAAAACTAAAATTGCGTCAAAAATGTGGGATACAACGATAAAGTGTATTACACACAGAAATTCAAATTTGATTACCCTATTAATTGTGTTTTAACTAGTGCACCTCTCTCGTTTTGCTTGGATAATGTTTTTTTCTTTTCCTTTTTTGCGGCCAAAATATAACATTTATTAGTAACCCAAATGGGTATTCCGGTCGATGTCATTATTATTAGTTTTTGGTCAATGATGTATTCACGTGAAAAGAAGTCTAATATTTATTACATAAAATTAATATATTACTATATATGTGTTGAATTAGTAGACTTGAATCGTCATGTTTTCTTTTTTAAAAGGAAAAAATACTTCGTTTCACTAACAAATCAAAGAGCTGAACAGTCCAAGTTTACATTTCGTCTACCCAAAATAATTAATTTGTTTGATTTGATACATTATATAAAACTGAGTTTTTTCAGTTTGATGAAATTTGAATTCAATCCTTAATTTTATATTAAATAGCGTAAAAGTTTTTCCTTTGACCAGTGCACACCAATGGATGATCAAATTAAAACACTGGGAAATTAATAGAGATGTTTCTTAGGTTGTCTCTCCTCGCCTCGCTACCTTTGAGAAAATGCTATAAAAAGACCTAAATCCAAACGTAAAGAGAAACCGAGTTAATTTACAAGCTCATTTAGTTTAAGAAAACATTTCCTTAAAGCATTAAAAAAGAGTTTAGGACATGGGTGTCAATACTGAAATTGAGTTCCCTGTCATTGAGTTCCGTTCATCAGATTTGCAACGAGGAACTAATGGGTGGCATCGTTTGTGCAAGAGAGTTCGAGAGGCTTGTGAGACTTTCGGCTGTTTCGAGGTGGTGTACGAAAAGATATCGCCGAAAGTCCGAGAAGAGACATTCGGGTTGATGAAAGAACTAGTTGAGGTCCCAGTAGAGAGGAAACAGAAAAACGCTAGCCCCATGCCTTACCATGGTTGGGTTGGACCATGCAATCAGGTTTCTTTGTTGTATGAAGGCTTCGGACTTGGAGATGCCTCCAGCTATGACTCGGTTAAAAGTTTTGCTCAACTTATGTGGCCTGATGGTCACCCACGCTTCTGGTAACAATTTTTTTTTTTTTTTACCTTTTTTAATTTTTAGGTTATTTTAAGTTACTTGTTCTATTCATTTTGAGAGCTGATTATTTTTTGTTCGAGTTGAGTGAATTCAAGTTATTGACATTTTCATTTGATCTTTTGTCACAGTAACACTATACATACTATGGCGACTCAAATAGAGGAGTTAAACAAGTTAATCTGGTTAATGTTAATTGATAGCTATGGATTAGGAGAGAAATGGGAGTCAGTGATGATAAATTACAAAACGCTAGTGCGGTTTATGAAATACATGGCCCCTCCACCTGGGGAGTACGAGAGAGGACTCTTTGCGCATACTGATAAACCTGTTAGTACAATCATTTGTGATGATAATGTTTCAGGGCTTGAAATTGAGGTCAATGATGGTCAATGGATCAAATTGTCTTTATCTCCTTCTTCCTTTTGTTTTGTTATTGGAGATCCTCTCAAGGTATGTATATTTATTTTCTCGGCAAACAAATAAAATTTTATTAGAAATGTAGGCAAGGCAACAACCAAGCCACACTACTAGTCCACAAATACAAAAAATAACGAAAGCTGGGAGAAATTTCAAAAATAAAATATAAAATTTAATGGTCAAATTTTTGCACAATTAGCATAAAATACTTACTCATGTTGACACAAGAATTTGGTTCAAAATTTTAAATTTATCTTTCTAGTAATAAAATATGTTGAGAGATATTAGATCAATACTATTGAATGTGAATAATTACCATAAAATATTTATTAATGTTGATTTTAAAAATTACAGGCATGGAGTAATGGAAGATTAAAAGCGGTGAATCACAGAGTAATGATGAGTGGAGATAAAGATCGATTTTCTCTAGCAGCCTTCGCCATTCCAGTTGAGGGTACCATAATCAAGGCACCTAAAGAGCTTATAGATGAGCAGCATCCTCAGCTTTACAAGGATTTTGATTTCATGGACTTCTTCCTTTTTGCCTTCTCTGACCCAGCAAAGCACATTGACTCCGGCGAGCAGCTCCAAGCCTATGCTTCTCTCTCACCACCGATTTCTCATTGAAATCATGCCCATATTGACAAGTAAAAGCCCGATTTTGGCTTAAAATTAATTTTAGAAATAATAAATTTGTGTCCTATATTCAAAATCCATTACTATGTTTTGGTTAGTTATAATTGTATTATGCCAAAGACTTAAATTTGTCGTTGTCGAATGAATTTTTATGTATGTCATGAATAAGTAATGGAACTTCCTTTGTTTTTTGTCTTGTAAAAATAATTATGATGGATTAATGCTGGAAGACTTGTTTGGATCCAACTTGACTTGGCTTACAAACAATTAATTTCATGGTACATTTAGTACTAACTCCATGACTGAATAACTCTATATTAATAAATGAAAAACTGAGAATTACCCGATCAATCCTTCCCTTGGCTCATTATAACTTTGAATGAATTGCTTAATAACAACTTAGAATGAATCAGTGTTTGATAACAAAACATGGTCTTGTGATGAGGTTTTCTTTCTTACTGAATTGCGGTCGATGTTTTGGATCAACTCCATCAAGGACGAACTTATGCTTACTGAATCTTCTTGGTGGGGCAGTCCTAAGGATGGTGTAGTTTTGACGAGGAGGATTGATAACCGTTTGACGATGGAGTGGGAACCTCCTTCTCCTGATTTGCTTAAATTCAATGCAGATGGCGCGACAATAGAGTGCCCAGGAATGGCAGGTTCTGGTGGAGTATTAAGAGATGATAAAGGAGCGATGCTCGCTATGTTCTATGGTCCTCTCGGATCTTCACTTCCATTTGTTGAGGAAATTGCAGCAATAAATCTTGCCCTTACTCTTTTCATCCAATCGAAAAGATTTATGCTAACGGACTGATTGTAGAATCAGATTCAAACATAGCAGTTTGTTAGTGTAAAAACAAATCGGATAAACCATGGAAGCTTGGGGGTATCTTTTCAGACATTGTTAGGATGGTGACAGAGATTGGTTCAGTGTTTTTCAAAATGCGATTCGTGAAAAGAATGGCATGACAGATTCATTAGCTAAAGTCGGAATGGAGAGGAGGTCAATGTTTAATTCATGGTGGTAGTGGATTTTAGGCTGGAGATATAAATGGGCAATGAAGCTTACTGTTTGATGGTTTTTGAGAGTTATGGACTTTGCATATAGGGACATCCTGTTATACTATTTGCTATTTGAAATTTGCTCAATTGGGTGGTTTCAGGCAGCTTTTCATTCAACATTCTTTTGCATTCGTGCTTGAAATGGTTTAACTTTGCAGTTGCATTTTGGTATTTTATGGACTTTTTTGCCTGTTGTTCTTTTGGTGCTTGTAAAGATGCTTGTCTTGGGTGTTTTTGTGCATCTTTATTGCACATTTAGGTGTTTCATCTTTCGCTTAGGCAACAGTGTTGTTGAGGCTTAAGGGTGTTGCGTTTGTGTAACTTTTGGTTTACTCTCCCGTTTTGGGGTTTTAATAAAACTTTTAATTTGGCCGACAAAAGAACAACTCCAAGGTGCACTCCCTTTGCTACTATCATATATGACAAGAATTTAAAATCAAAGATGGACGGCAGATAAATTTGTGGTCTGTTTTCCTATCTACGAGACCAAAAATGAATGAGCTGACTTTATTTTTCAACATGAAAATTAAGATGTGAACATAATCAAATCATAGATTAAAAAATTAGATAAATTGGTTAGTTGATCCAGAATTAATAATTGTTTGATTGGATACATGATTGAGAATCAATTTGAATTCACCAACCTCTTAATTTTATATTTGACCGGTGTACCTTTTAATACGTAATCTTCATGTGAAACTAATATTCTAATATTTTGCTACATAAAACTAATATTTAATACTAAAAGTGTATTGAATTAATAAAAAGGAATCGTGGATGATGCTTTGCATGGATTTTGGGAAGTTCAATTGCAAATTTAGAATTAAAATCAAAATTTTAGGTTGCAATTGCATTCATATTGCATTATAAGTTAAATTAGAGTTCACGTTCAATTTCAAAAATAAAAATAAAAATAAAAATTTTAGTTAAATTATTCATTCTTTATTTTACAATATAATAGCTAGAACTAATTATTTTTTTTCTTTTTTAATTTATTAAATTTTAAATTAATAATGATAAAATTACACTTTAACCCTTAAAAATGATAAAAATTTAATTTAACCCTATAAAAATTATAAAAATATAGATTATTAAAATGATGAAATTAGTAAGAATATATAATTTAATTTAGTCCCAAAGAAATTTCAGGCTCCGCTGCTCTCCAAGTCTTAGGCTTAGTTTGGATGGACAGTGTGTTTACTTCCGGTGAGGTTAAAAACAGCGGTAGCGGTGAGATTAGTTACGGTAGCGGTGAGATTGGATACTATAGCAGTGAGATTAAAAACAGCGGTGGAGTGTGTGTTTGGATTCAAACGCAGCTGTAGCGATGAGGTGAAAATGAAAAATGACTATTAAAGACATCAGATTAGAATTGATATATAATAGAAGTTTTTAAATTATTTTACTTATATAAAATTATTAAAATATGTGAATTTATAAATTCATTTAATAAAATATTAAAATGTATCTTCCAATATTTTATTATAAATATTTTAATGAGTTATATAATCAATTTAAATTATTTATTAGATAAAATGATAATAATTTTTAATTTTTTATAGTTAAATATTTTTTTATAACAATGATAAATATTATTTTCGCAAATAGTAACATTATACTTGGATCAAATTTTGAAGTATCTAAATGAATGATTTTCAATAAAAAAAATATTAATATAAGACATAACAAGTTTCATTATTACTAGAAATTAGGTTATGATACAAATTTATTTTTATAAATATTGATTCATTAAACTATTTGCAATGTTTCCCTTAACATTATTACAAGCAAAAAAGCCGAACCCAATCTGCTACATGCTTGAAACCCTCTCACTAAACAATCTATCCAATAAACCAAAACCAGCTTCATAAACTTGCAGAAACCAACACATCCACTACAAACCATTGGCCAATGCCTCTCCATTAACAACCCCATTTTATCTCTACAATAAGTAACCGCCGTTTTGGCCTTGGAATAAACATGTTTCTGAGATTCTAACCATTTAAAACCTTGCTTAAAAAGCCCTATATCCTCCATTCTCCCCCACTTTTAAAAAACCTCTTTGGATCCACCTCAAAAACAGATCAAATTTTTAACAAGAAAATGGAGAGAGGAAAAAAAACCCAGTTGTTTCGTTTCCTCTTTGCTAATTTAAGGAAAAAACAAGAAATACCCATCAAAGGAATTGCAGTTGAGAGAGTAAATTCGATCATGATGGGTTCATTCATTCAACCCCAATTTTTTTTTTTTTTGCTTCACATGTAAGCTTTGGAAAAAAAAGGGGATTTAAAAAAAGAAAAAGGACAAAAGATTGAAGCAAATTATGCCTCTTTTTTTTTTTTACTCTGCAAAAACTGGAACTAAATACTAATGTCTAGCATTATCCGCTGACCTGCATGGCTGTTTCTGCAATAAGAAGAAATATGTATACATTCATCCTTGACACACAGCAAAATAAACCTATATACGCTGGAAAAATCACACACACATATCTGGTTTGCATCACCCTACACATCGGTTTAAGCTAAATCATAAGTAAAAGATCAAAGTTCTACAAATGAGGATTGCTTTAACAAATTATTGCATACTACCACAGTAATTTCAACTATCATTTAGGTATACAATAGCATACCCACCAAACAAACAATCCCTGTATACTATAACAATTGAACAAAAGTAATCCTATTCCTTGCTAAATGCTAGTTTCTTTTAACTGAATAACTAATACCAATAACGAACAATCGAAACCCATAAATACTTTCCATAATCTATATGAAAATGGCAAACCAAGCAATAATTTAGAATCATAAAACATAATAATCGTAAATATCAAGCTCTACCATTTACTGTTGTTATAAAATATCCATAATTTCTAATTCTCTATCACCCAAAAGATTTGCAAAGCACCATCGTGTTGCAAATTGGAAGCCATGGAGGAATAATAGCTTAATTGAAAGAAGAAATTGGTACTGGAAAGGAAAAAAAAAATGAAGAGAGATAAAAGTGTATTGCTTTGCGTCTTTGGGGAAAAATGTAACATAAAATGAGGAATAGAGAATCAGAAAACTCACTCGGACAAGTAAAGTGAAACACAGTAAGAGAGGAGAGGAGGCTAAAGCCTAAGGCAGAGGCAAAGCACCATTGCCTTTTAAGAGTGAACTCTGATTGCAATTAACACAAAAATTGGAAATTAGAGGTGAGCCTCCTCCTCCTTAAGCTTCTGCATCATAATATCCTTTACTTTGTTTGACTTTTTATTTTAATAAAAAAAGATTTAGGGTAGTATTGGTTGGGGGATTAAACAAAAACAGAACAAAAAAGAATAAAACAAAGAAGTTTGAGAAGAGACAAAGAGAGAGACGGATAGACTGAAATATTGAGTAGTAGTTCTTACTTGAGCTTTGAGACGGCGACGAGCGGTGATGATAGGAGCGGTCAAACGACGGGTGCCGGGTGGTCACAGATGGTCAGTCAATCGGTGGAAGTGAGGTTGATTTGCGTGGGAGAATTGAACGAGTGGGATAGTGAAGGTCGACTGTTTTCTTCCCAAATCTGAAACAAATAAGGTTGGGGAAGAAATTAGCCAACATTTCAAGGATAAAATGCTCAAATAATAAATAAAAATATTGGGTATTTTCCCAATTGCCTTCAATTGCTGCTCAAACCTCCAGCCCCGTTTCACAACACCAGTGAGATTGAAATCAATTCTCACTGCACTGGAAGGCTGAACCAAACATCAGTTTAGTGAGTTTCAAACCCCAACTGAACCTCACTGGTGAGAAACGCACAACCAAAGGCAGCCTTAATATAAAACTAAGTACCGTATTCTTGGACCAGTTCACGCCCCTGGTTTTGCTCTGTTAATGTTTTATTATCTGCATGTGAAAACATAATCAACTATTTATTACGTAAAATTAATTAATACTTAAATCTTTTACAATTTCTGTGTTGAATTAGTAAGTATTCATGAAAAAAATAGTAGCGTATAAGATTTCCTTTGACCAGTGTACAACCTTGCATAACGAAACTAAAAAGCTGTGGAAATTAAAAGAGAAGTTTCTTACGTTGTTTCTCTTCGCCTCCCCACCTTTGGCAAAATTTTGCTATAAATAGACGTAAGTTCCTACATAAAGAGAAACCAAGTTAATCTAAAAGCTAATTTAGTGTAAGAAAATATTTCCTTAGAGCATAAGAAACAATTACCAACATGGGTGTCAATGCTGAGATTGAGTTCTCAGTCATTGAGTTCCGTTCATCGGATTTGAAGCGAGGAACCGACGGGTGGCACCGTTTGTGCAAGAAAGTTCGAGAGGCTTGTGAGACTTTCGGTTGTTTTGAGGTCATGTACGAAAAGATATCGACGGAAGTTCGAGAAGAGACGTTCAACTTGATGAAAGAACTAATTGAGGTCCTAGTGGAGAGGAAATAGAAGAATAACTAGTGTAATGACCCAAAATTCATGGGCATCGGAAAAGTATATTATCAGGCCTCCATCTTAGTAAACTAAGTTCTTAAATAATTATTAGAAATATTTATGAGTTTAGTGATGTGTTTAATTATGTTTAAATTAAGTGAATTTAGCTTAATTAAGAGTAATCAGGAAAAAAGACTAAATTGAATAAAGGGTAAAAGTTGAATTATAGATCAATAGAAAATAAAAAGGACCAAAATGACAAATATACCATTTAGCAATAGTTGAGGCGGCAAAAAGTGTCCTTAGATAATTATATGTCAAATAATTAATTAAATATTATTATATTGTTTTATTATATTATAAATTATATTAATTATAATATTATATTATGAAATAAATAAAATGAAGACAAGTGTATGGTGATGATTTAATACAAGTGTATTAATAAAAATACATACATTTGTAATATATACAATAATTATTAAATAGATATTTATTGAATTATTATAATATATTATATTATTATTTAATTGATATTATGTAATTGAATTAATGAATAAATTAATAGGTTGACAAATAATAATACAAGTGTAATAAATCATATACATACAATTGTAAAATACATATTTATTTACTTATTATTTAAGAAATAATAATATTTATTAAGTTAATATAATAATATAATAAAAAAAAGTAAAATAAAATGAAACAAAACAAAGCATAAAGAAATAAAGAGCATTTCGAAAGTAAGGGAAAGAAAGGAGAAAAGAAATAGAAAAGGAAAAAATTAGGGTTTTGAAGCTTTAAGTTTTAATTGGTAAGTCAATTAAGTCCTTTTTACTTAATTTTGATGTTTTAGAAGCTTTAGAATAAAGTTTTGTTGTGTTAGAATTCAGTAACTCAAATTCTAAGAGATTGCTTTCAAGTCAAGTTAAACAAAATATATCTTCTTTTTAAAAGATTTAGTATTTATGAGTATAATATATTTAGCATTTATTAGCATAATATATTTGACTTTGATTAGAATTAGGTTTTTACAACTTATGAATAGATGTAGTCGAAACTCCTATTGTAATCATTAGAATTCAACATAGTGAATTTTTTTCTCCTCTGCCCGTGGTTTTTTCCCGAAAGGGTTTTCACGTAAAATTTGTGTGTTCTTTATTTTTTTATTTCTCCTTTCTTTGTGATATATTGTCATTACCGACATTCTACTATTTTTCTCATGTTGAATTTAAGTTGAAATTTTGGAAGTTCTTAGATTTTTGAACATAAGTTATGTTGAATAAATTGATGAATTAGGGGTTTAATTGATAAAATTCATAGTTAGAATTGATTAAAGGATTAAATTGTAAAAGAAGCTATAAGTTTTACATAGTAGGGACTAAATTGAAAGAAAGTTGAAATTAGGGTTTTACCATGAACATTAGATAGTAAAGTTGAATATGGTAGGAAATTGAGTAGAAATAAAGTATGAATTGAGTTAGAAAAGTAAATGAGTTTAGTTTGGACTAAATTGAAATCAAGTTGGAAATTGAATAGAAATTCAATTATTTAATGTAAAGTTGTGTTGTATTAATAGTATAAATTATTTCAATTTTCGTAGCTAGCAAAGAACCCGATGCATTAACACCAAAAGAAAAAGAGAAGGTTATCGAGGAGTAATTGAGCAAATCACGGTTAGTATTACTATAATTCAAATTATTATTATTTAAATGTTATATTTTAATTTATATGTATGTTAAGTAAATTATAAGGTAAGTAACAATATTGAGATGAATGAAAATTGAAATGAAGTATGAATATGTATTAAAATGCGAATTGCATGTGAATGGATATGGAAAATAAATTGAATTGAAATGTACATTGAAATTGAAGTTGATATGGAAGTGAAATTAAATTGAGAAATGATTGAAATATCCTATTAACTAGTCGGGCTGAGTCAGATATAGTTGGCATGCCATAGGATTGGAATAGTACGGGGATTTATCAGCTTTGCCGATCAAGCACTTTATGTGTCGTATTAGGTACCACGTGTGTCGTTTCAGGCACTTTATGTGTCGTATTACTGCTTCTGATATTTGATCAGGTACTGAGTACCGTTTTAGGCACAATGTGACGTACTGGTGTGTTTGGTTGGGTCCGTGTATCTGCCGAGGTCCGAATTATATTAATAGGGGAAATAAATGAAATGATAAATCGAATGAAATTGATCGATTGAGTTATTGAAAGAAATGAGAAAGTTGAATCTGTGAATTAAGGTGTGAATTGAAATTGAGATTGAATATGAAGACCTGAATCAAAGGTTCATGAGATGATTGATTTCAATTTGATGATATAAGATATCAATTGACAAATTGTTACTATTGAGAATTTGAAATTAAAGTATGAATTAATGCATATTAAGTAAATTATCATATGTTTAATACTTATGTGTTTGTAATTATTTATTTGTTATTATGATTTGAATTATTGTAATACCACTGAGTATAGACATACTCAGCGTATAGTTGTTTCCATGCGTAAGTCAGTAAAAGTCAAAGGTCCCGGTTCAGCATCCAGATCAATCCTAACTTTAGCACAACTTTGGTGATGTATTTTCATTTTGGTAAATGTAGCGTGTACCTAGGTCATATATATAGGTCATATGATTTTGGTTATAAAGTACGGATGGTTTGTAATATTTTGAACTTAGTTTTAAGTGAAATGGTAAAGAGTATATTATAAAATTTGGCATTAAGTTTGAATGGAAAATAAATCAAGTTATTAGTCAATTTGAATGATATTATGAATGTTTAATTATTAAATTACTATGTTAATGAATTGGTTAAAATAATTTACAAAAAATTTTCGGAGCACCCAACAAGTCACAATCACTTCTAATACATATTTTGGGTCTCGAGGGTCCATTAAAGGGACTTTATGATTAAATTATAATATATATGTTATTTATTTGTGAATTAATCGTAAATTATTTGATATGTTTGATAATGCCTCGTAACCCTGTTCTGGCGACAATTTAGGGTTAAGGGGTGTTACAGCTAGTCCTTTGCCTTACCATGGTTGGGTTTGGACCATGTAATTAGGTTTCTTTGTTGTATGATGTTAGTGTATGTGAATGTGTTAGGCAAGTTGTTAGTCAATTATCAAGACTAGTATATTGTTACAGATTGTTAGCAGAAGTTAGCCTATTTTCCTCATGTATATAAACCACATACCTATAATGATACAAACAGATTAAGAATATAAGTCTATTTTCAATCATTTCTTCAACATTTTCAATTTTATAGAGTTACTAACATGGTACCAGTCGCCTGAGTTCTGGAGGTTGTTCCGCTGCTGAACCATAGATTATTCTGCCGATTCCACTGCTGACCGTGGCAGTCTTGCATTTTTCGGCTCTCGTTTGATTCAATCATTTCCTCATCACGATATGGTAAAGTTGGATGAGGGGAACTTTGTGCAATGACAACAGCATCTACGTTTAATAGTTGAAGGTTATGAACTAATAGGGTATCTAGAAGGGACATTACCTGGTCTTCCGCGATTCATCTCTTCTCCAGATGGAATTCTAAATCCAAATCCTGATTCATCACTTTTCGTTTAGCAAGATAAACTTCTTACTTTTTGGCTCCTTTCTACAACCAATCTTTCATTATTGTCTTGTTTTACAACCGCAAAGTCAGCATATGACGTCTCGAGTACGGTGAATCGGTTATTTGCCACTACTACTGTAGCCAAGGTATCTCGTATTAGACACAAGTTACACTCCATAAAAAAAAGGTACTATGTCTGTTAAAGAGTATGTGGCGAAGGTACAAAATACTTGCGCCTTGCTTGAAGCGTCCAAATTCGTGGTTCCAGAGGTCGAGAAGGTAGAAATTATTCTTGCCAGACTCTCATCGGTATTTGATGCAGTTCGCACTTTGGCTTCCTTTTCGTCTAACTATCTTCCTCTACAGAAACTTGTCGATGTACTCATGGAATTTAAGAGCCCTCAGGCTCGTGCGACGGTCGATGCGTCCTTTCATGCTCATCTGTTGGAGGCTGCCTCGTCGACACCGGTGGGAGAGCTAGTGCGTGGTGGCCGTCTACTGTCTTCTGGTTGTGAATGAGGGTTTCGGCCATGACTTCAATGTCAGATCTGTAGTAGCTATGGACATGTGGTGCAAAAGTGCTATTATCGATTTGATCGACATTATGGTGGCTCATCCAATTTGGCTATGGCGCCCCATCGTTTGAATGGGCTGGTTACGCATCGCGCAACAACGTGGCTAGCACATCTGGCTAGTATTCGTCAACAAGTGGTAGTCTAAGGTTGTACTAGTGTCCTTTGATGTTGCATCCGTTTGCATCTATTTGGGACAGGAGGCTGCCAAATTTTGCTGTGGTAAATTAGCCCTCCACTAAGGTTCATAATTTTGTTCATGGCGGTGAAATTGGTGCAAGCCAAGGGGGACATTCGGTTGGGCCAAATGCTTGAGTAGGCCCATGTTTTGGCGCAAATATGCCACTTGCTGTGGGTCCACCATTTGGGCCTTCCTCTCTTGGGCTTGTTGGTGCTCATAGACCGCCCACTACATCTCTTAAAGTTGGGCCATATAGTAGGTCGGCACTTACGGATCAGATTCTTGGCCAATCTCCTAGGCCGAATGCCAACTTGGTTGGACTTGAGAATGTTGGTAATTTTTTGGCAAAAAATCATGGGTCTAATGTGCCGTGGCGCACTAACCGAGGGCGCGTGTTCATGACATTGATGCCTCGCCACTCGTAGGGTGCCTCGTCTCCCTGATTTTCATGCATCTAATTATTTGACCACTTCTGGATCCAATGTCAATACTACTCAATATGGGTCAAATTTTGATAATTAAAACTCGTTTATTCCTATGCTTGTAGGGACCACATATTGGTGTCCTGACTTCGGGGCTACACACCATGTCTGTCGGGAGGCTACTGCCTTGGACGACTCCACGCCATACTCAAGTATATCTCCTCTCCTTATGGGTGGTGGGACCCCTACAAAAATATCATGTGTTGAGAATTCTAGTTTACCTACAACAAGTAAGCTGCTCCATTTATCTAATGTTCTATTTGTTCCAAGTATCCGGAAGAATTTGTTATCTATATCTTAGTTTGATAAGGACAACAATGTATTTTTTGAATTTTATACATTTATTGTATTGTTAAGGACATCTCGACTCGAAAATTTTGCTGCGAGGCCACACTCGTGATGGGCTTTATTATTTCTCATTGATTCATTCGGGTTCATCAATCATTGATCCTTCTACCCTCAATACTAGTTTTTCAATGTCCAACACTGGTGATGATGTGTTTGTTTTATGGCACCGCAGACTTGGTCATCTGTCTCCTTTAATTGTTAAAATTGTTCTTGATAGATGTAACATTGTCTCTAATAAAAAGTACCTTGATAATGTCTGTATTGCATGTCAAAAAGGGAAGTTGCATAAACTACATTTTTCAAACTCTGCTACTTAATATAAGAATTTTTTTGACTTGGATGTCTCTAACTTATGGGGTCCAGCGTCAGTTGCTTGTGGTAATAATTTGTATTATATTTCGTTCATCGACATACATAGTAGGTTTACTTGGATTTATCTCATTAACCATAAGTCTCAAGCAGTGGAGTGTTTTCTTCAATTTCAGAAGATGATTTAAACTCAGTTTAGGAAAAGCATTTAAAATTTTCAAAATGATTGGGGTGGCGAATATCGTGCGTTCACGCAGACTTTCGCTAACTTAGGATACTTCATCGTTTGTCCTGTCCGTACACGTCAGAGCAGAATGGACTGGCTGAGCAAAAGCATAGGCACATTGTGGAGACTGGTCTTACTCTCTTAGCTTAAGCAAATCTACCCATGGAGTATTGGGGCTTTGCTTTTTGTAGTGCAATGCATCTCATGAACCGTCTACCTACTCTAGTGTTAAACGGACAATCCCCATATCAGATTTTTCATGGTCGTGAACCTACATATGATTATTTACAGGTTTTTTAGTGCTGTTGTTTTCCCTATTTGCGTCGTTTACACAACACAAGTTAGATTTTTGCTTTTAGCTGCGTATATTCTTAGGATACAACTCTCAACATAAAGGGTATCATTGCCTCACTCCTGATGGTAAGATAATTGTTTCTCGTCATGTTTTTTATGAATGACGATTTTTGTTTTCTTCTCCTATTTTGTCCATAGTTACTCCTAGTTCGACTATCTCCATGTATGTTCCGCTGGTTAAGTCTACTACCGTACAACCTGTTATTCCGATTACAACAACCACTACTGCTTAACATTCTCTTAATCCTATACTGTCTACGTCCGATGATCCCTCGACCGAGTTATGAACTGGTCATGAGAATTTCAGGCCCTCATTCTCAAACACCGAAGGTTTATCTGTTCAAAGAAATACTCCGGGTACAGTATCTTTGGCATCCCCATCTGTTCAACTGGTGAATACTCATACCATGATTACTCTCAAGGCTTTATCAGTTGAAACCATTGACTTTGAACCACACACAGTTGAAGAAGCACTTGCTGGTCCAGAATAGAAACTAGCAATTCAAGCAGAGTTTGATGCCCTTATGGCTAACTCCACTTGGGAGCTTGTCCCCTTACCCTGTGGACAGAAGGTGATAGGATGTAAATGACTTTTTAAGTTAAAGAAGAATTCTGATGGGACCATTGCTCGGTACAAGGCACGACTAGTTACAAAAGAATGTTCGCAGGTTCTTGGGTGTGATTTCCAGGAAACGTTTAGCCTAATAGTCAAACCTGCAACCATTCGAACTATATTGACAGTTACAGTTTCTCGTGGTTGGCAACTGTGTCAAGTTGATGTTAAAATTAAAATATGTTTTTAAATGGTGATCTCACCGATGAAGTCTTCATACAACAACCTCTAGGTTATGTTCAAAGTGGTCTGGGTGGTGAGCAGTTAGCCTGTCGTCTAACAAAGGCATTATACAGATTGCGTCAAGCACCACGTGCCTGGTTTGATAAATTAAAATGGTTTTTGGTTTCTACTGGATTTTGTATATCCAAATCTAATGCATCTCTATTTGTTCGAGTAATGGACGAGTCTGTTCTCTATATTCTGGTTTATGTGGATGATATTATTGTCACAGAGAGCAGGGCTGACAGTATTAATAGCTTTATTCAATTGTTACATAAAGAGTTTTCTTTAAAGGACATAGAGGATCTCCACTACTTCTTAAGTATTGAAGTTACTCAATCTTCTAATGGCAGTCTACACTTATGACAGTGCAAGTACATAAGTGATCTTCTTAACAGGAGTTTCTTAGCCAATGCTAAAAGTGTTCATACACCAATGGCCAGTTCATCCACGTTATCTAAAGATGAGGGCAAACGACTTGTTGATCCTACGGAGTATCGTAGTCTTGCCAGTGCACTTCAATATGTGGTGTTGACTCGGTAAAATATAACTTATGCTATAAATCGTGTCTACCAATTTATGCATGTGCCCACTTCAGTTCATTTGGTTACTTTAAAAATGATTCTACGATATTTATGAGGGGCTATTGATCATGGCCTGATTTTTCGTCCATCTGACAGACTATCTCTCGTTGGTTATGTTGATGCCAACGAGGGATTGGATTTTGATGATCGCCGGTCTACGATAGGATATTGTGTGTACTTTGGAAATACACCCATCTCGTGGTGTTTGAAAAAACAAGTTGCTTCTCAATCAACAGCAGAAGCTGAGTATTGAAGTCTTGCTGCTGCTACCAATGATATTACATGGTTAGTCTTTCTATTAACAGAGTTACAACTTCACTCTGCTGACTCTCCTACTATTTGGTGTGATAATTCTAGTGCAGTAGGTGTTACTACCAATCTGGTCTTACATTCCAAGTTCAAACATGTTGAACTCGACCTATTCTTTGTTCGTAAGAAGGTAGCTAATGGTTCACTCATTGTTGGTGAGGTTCCAGTGTGTAACCAAGTTGCTGATGTTTTTACAACACCATTGTCTGTCTTATTGTTCACTCGGTTTCGGACTTTGCTTCAGTTTTTACCTATTGAGAAGTTGGGTGAATGTTAGTGTATGTGAATGTGTTAGGCAGGTTGTTCGTCAGTTATCAAGACTGGTATATTGTTATAGGTTGTTAGCAGAAGTTAGCCTATCTTCCTCATGTATATAAACCACATATCTATACTGATACAAATAGATTAAGAATACAAGTCTATTTTCAATCATTTCTTCAATATTTTCAATTATATAGAGTTACTAACATATGAAGGCTTCAGACTTGGAGATGCCTCCAACTATGACTCTGTAAAATGTTTTGCTCAACTTATGTGGCCTGATGGTCACCCACGCTTTTGGTAACAATAATTCTTTTACCCTTTTTAATTTTTAGGTTTTTTTAAGTTACTTGTTCTAGTCATTTCATATTAGAATCATTTCTTATTTCAATTTAACAAATTCAAGCTCTTGGCATTTTCTTTTGATCTTTTGTCCCAGCAACTCTATGCATACCATGGCGACACAAATAGAGGAGCTGAACAAGTTAATATGGTTAATGACAATTGATAGTTATGGATTAGGGGAGAAATGTGAATCACTGATGATAAATTACAAAACGTTGTTGCGGTTTATGAATTACATGGCCGCTCTATCAGGGGGAGTATGAGAGAGGACTATTTGCTCATACTGATAAACTTGTAAGCACAATCATTTATGATGATCAAATTTCGGGGCTGGAAGTTGAGGTTAAGGACGGCCAATGGATCAAGTTGTCTTTGTCTCATTCTTCCTTTTGCTTTGTGGTTGGAGATCCTCTCAAGATTTACATGTATATAAATGTGGTTAATGTTTGATTTTTAATTTATTCATAACTTAACATGTATATATTATTTATGGGATAAAATATGAAATATGTTGGTCAAAAAATTTGAACAATTACCATAAAATACTTATTGATGTTGACACCAAATTCTATGGTTGAAAATTTTGAATAAACCCGTTACCTTTTTCATAATAAAATATATAAAGAGATTTTAGATTAGCGATGCTGAATGTGTATAATCATCGTAAAATATTTATGAAGTTAATTTTAGAAATTAAAGATAGGGAGTAATGGGAGATTAAAAGCGATAAATCACAGAATTATGATAAGTGGAGATAATGACCGATATTTTATAGTAGCTTTTGCCATTCCAATTGAAGGTACTATAATCAAGACACCCAAGGAGCTTATAGATGAGCAACATCCTCAGCTTTACAAGAATTTTGATTTCATGGACTTCTTCCTTTTTGCCTTTTCCGACCCAGCAAAACACATCGACTCCGGGGAGCAGCTCCACGCCTTTGCTTCTCTGTCACCGCCAATTTCCAATTGAAGGCACGCCCATGTCGAAAAAAAAAAGCTCGGTTTTGGATTAAAATTAATGCTACAAATAATAAATTGGGTTCTATATATGTGTAATTGTATTGTGCCAAAGGCTACTAAATTTATCATGTAATTGAGTCAACTGATATGTCGTTTATTATTTTTATTTATATAAAAAATTACAATGACAGGTGTTTGTCTCCTAAGAATTATTTTATTCCACATGCACTAGATAAAATAATTATTTTATTCCACATGCACTAGATAAAATAATTATCCTTTAAAAATAAATAAATAACAAATGCATAAAATGTCCATGTCGAAACCATTTTTAAATTAAAAACGTGGATCGACTTTAAAAACATGGATGGAGTCGCCACCAATCCTTTTTTAAGGTGTAATTGGGCCACCTTATAAAACATTTTGGTCTACGAATTTTAAGAGAACAGGTTCGGGAGTCGGTTACGTACGAGGAAGGATTAGCACCCTCGTAACGCCCAAAATTGGTACCAAATTGATTAATAAATGTCCTTATTGTTGAAAATTTGAAGAGATTTTAAAATATGATTCTTTTAGAAAATGTTTGAATGGTTTGTTTGGGATATTAAGGCTTATTTGTTCCAAAAGGACAAAATGTCACACCCAGCACGTTAGGATGCAACATTTCAACCCCCAAAACTAAAATCGCATCTTGATTTCCCAAAACCTGAAATTAGAAGGATATTTGGACATTTGAACGACCGAAAAAAACCACACTCAGCACGTTAGGGCGCAACTCTTTCGGTCTTCCAAACACGAAACATAGCCTCATTTTGAAAACAAAATTTTATGGGTCTATTGAAGGTCAATGTAGTTAAAACCTCGGTGCTAGGATGCAAAACAGAATAATATTGAATGCAATAACACAGATAACAATTATACAAGTAAAAATAAAAATAATATAAATAATAAAATAAACCATGCAAGCATAAACATAAAAAATGATAGATAGATAAACAAACAAAAAACTAATTTAGAATATAATAATGAACAAAAAAATAAAGAAATGTTGGGTAAGAAAAATAACAATGATAATAAAATACTAAGTCAATTGTAATATATGAAACAATTAAAGAAGTGTATATAAAAATAATAAAAATATCATGATAAATTTTAAAATAAAGGGATATATAAAAGAAAATTTAAAATATAGTAAATATATGACAAAACCATTAAAATATATACCGATTAGAGAGATACCATTGGTTTAAATATTAATAATAGTAATAATAATAAATAAAAGTACTAAATATCATAATAATAAAATATATATAAAAAAATAAAAAATTCGAAAACAGTAAAAAAAATAAATACAATAATTAATTGTAACAAATATAAAAAAACTATATTTAAAACCATCAAATTGCAATAATATATATATATATATATATATATATATATGTAAAATAACAATAGTAATTTAAAATAGGTTATGCAAAAAAAAAAAAAAGTAGTAAAACAAAAATAATATACACGTAATTTAAAGAATGAAAAAAAAAAAAAACTAGTACTGGAATTAATGGTAGAATGTAATAAAAATAATATAATAAGAAATAATAATACTATATAAGGGAAAAAAATTAATTTATGATAAAAATGTCCAAGAAAATCGAAATAGGATTTAGTTGAAATTAAAACAGAAGTATTGGGGTCAAAACATAAATGAAGGGAACATGGGAGGACCCAATTGGGAGGCGCGAATACGGAGGGAGGGGCTGGAGCGCAAATTTCCCCTCCCTAAATGCGCTGCGTTTTGTACGGGATGAAAATAGAATAAAAATAAAATTTCCAGGTCAAATTATAAATCGAAAACCCCAAAAAGAGACCCAATTGCAAGTGGCCTCAAAAGCAGAAGGACTGAGGGCGCAAATAGACCCTCAGTCAAAAAACAGGCGGATCCTAGGCCCTGGGTCGGGTCAAAATCGGGTCAGAGGCAAAACGACGTCGTTTTGGCCTCTGACCCATACCATCAAAACGACGTCGTTTTGTATTAGTATAAAAGGCAAAAAAAAATTTTAAAAAAATTCATTTTTCCTTCTTTTCTTTCACAACACCCCTTCCCCCTTTTGTTTTTCCTCTGCAGGCCTTGGGAGCTCCCGTGAGACTCCGTCATCGGCCGACCAGCGCGTGGCCACCGTGCACGGTGGCTGGAAAATTTGAAAGGTAAATTTTTTTTATAAGATGTTTCTTTTTTTAAAATATATGTATATTATAAGTTTTGAAATCGAAAAAAAAGAAAAACAAAAAAAAGAGAAATAAATAATATAAAAAATATAAAACGAAACTAAAACAATACCCTTTTGTTTGCTTCTAAAATCGATCTTCTCCCTTAGATCTCACTTGTAATTTTGCTGTTTCTATACTCTATTTTGTTTCTTTAATTTGTATTCTATATTCAAAAAAAGATCCCATTTACATGTTTGTTTGAGGCTTTTATAGCCTAGTTTACAACTGTTTCTTGCTACACGTTTGTAGATCCGGCCGAAGATCGTGGTGGCGTGATGGAGTGGGACGCTAAGGTGGCCGTGGTGGAGCGTGGCGTGCGGCTTTGGGGGTCTCTAAGGGTGGCGGCCAAGCATGTTTGGGGTTTAGGGTTTCAAATCTTTTTGGTTGTTTTGGGCTAGGTTATTTTGGGTATTGGGCTAGGTCTAGTTAGGTTAGGGTTGGTTTAATTTTGTTTTGGGTCTTGTGTTGTGTTTTTGGGTTTTGGGCCAGGCAAAATATTAGGTCCAACATATTTTATTATTATGATATTTAGTACTTTTATTTATTATTATTACTATTATTAATATTTAAACCAATGGTATCTCTCTAATTGGTATATATTTTAATGGTTTTGTGATATATTTACTTTATTTTAAATTTTCTTTTATATATCCCCTTTATTTTAAAATTTAGCATGATATTTTTGTTATTTTTATATACACTTCTTTAATTGTTTCATATATTACAATTGACTTAGTATTTTATTATCATTGTTATTTTTTTTACCCAACATTTCTTTATTTTTTTTTTGTTCATTATTATATTCTAAATTAGTTTTTTGTTTGTTTATCTATCTATCATTTTTTATGTATATGCTTGCATGGTTTATTTTATTATTTTTATTATTTTTATTTTTACTCGTATAATTGTTATCTGTGTTATTGCATTCAATATTATTCTGTTATGCATCCTAGCACCGAGGTTTTAACTACATTGACCTTCAATAGACCCATAAAATTTTGTTTTCAAAATGAGGCTATGTTTCGTGTTTGGAAGACCGAAAGAGTTGCGCCCTAACGTGCTGGGTATGGTTTTTTTCGGTCGTTCAAATGTCCAAATATCCTTCTAATTTCAGGTTTTGGGAAATCAAGGCATGATTTTAATTTTGGGGGTTGAAATGTTGTATCCTAGCTGTCGAAACCATTTTTAACGAGGTTTGGAAAAACGGGGTCGACTTTAAAAAACAAAAATGGGAGTTGTAATAGGGCAATTTTGCCCAGCCCAATCCAACAGAAAAACAACAATAATAAAACCAAAATTAGAAAATAATGATAAGAATAACAATGTCCATTTACAGCCCAAATCAAACCTAACTACCCGGGCCCATTACAAAACCCAAACAACCCAATTCACCTATCACCCACATCAATTACCCAGGACCCAATCACCCACCAAACCTAATAAAACCCAAAATTAATTAAAATAATAGTCCAAAGTCCCTTTACAAAATTTGTGGCCCACTACCCATTTCCCTTAACCCAATTAACCCCTATCCAAACCTAACCATTACAATCCCAGCAGGCCCGTTACACTCAAGCCTAAACCAAGCCCAAACCCGGAGCCCGTGACCCAAATTTTAACCTAAGCAGACAACAAACCCTAGGTGCGCCGCACCTAGGGTCTTCAGCCTTTGACTCTCGGCCACCAGCTCTACGAACTACCGCCGTTTTGGCCTCTGCCCACATCGAGTCCATCGTATCACCGCGCCTGCAAACATTAAATGGAGAAGACAGCAACCGGCGAAGAAAGCGGAGAAACAGTGGTGCACAGGAGCAGAAACAGTGAAAAGAAAAGTTAAATAGGGGTCAATTCTTTTTCGATTTCGACTATAAAAGCCACTGAAAGACAAGAATGGAGGATTTTCTTTTTCCTTGTTTTTTAGAATACGTGTAAAAAAAAAAAACAAACAAAAAAGAAACCGAATCAAGACAAAGGTAAACAAAAAAGAAAGAAACAAAAAAGTTTGTAACAGAACCGAAGAAATCAATTGAAGTTTTCTTTTGAGGTGATTTGTCTTGTTGTTTTTAATCATTTTGCATATACTCTCGAATTAGGGTAAGGGTTTCGAATCTTACCGTTCTAGGGGATACTCTGTTGCAATCGGGTTCCTCCGAGGACCCTGAACGTTGAGAAACCCCTTTTGGGGCTTCGAAGAGGGTAGGAGGGTGTAGATGGTCGGTTATCCCCTTTCTCAGCCTCCTTAACCTGCTACCTGCATTTGAATGAAGTTAGGGTTAGTTTTTTTTTTAAAAAAAAGGGATAGAAGAACATTAAGGTTTTCGAGTGTTCTAAGCAGAGGTTGAGTGCTCCCTTCTCGTGTGACCACCGTGGCCGTTCACTGCGGCGTCGTAACCACCTGCGTCGAAGGGTTGAGAAACCTAGCTGCGGGGAGTCAAAATGAAGCTAAAAGGGGGCCTCCCGATTCTGTCTTCTGTAACCCATTTAGGGTTTAAAAATTTTGATTTTATGAGGGACTAAACGGCGCCGTTTAGAGCCCTCATCCATGGCCTAAAACGGTGCCGTATTATTAAGCCCAAGTCTGCACCCGATAACCCGACCCGGAGACGCATAGACCCGCGCGTTTTAACGTTGGATGGTGTATTTACACCTTTGGTCCCTGGAAGTAGTAATGGCTTTTGATTGGGTCCGTTCGCATGATTCATCATCTTTTTGAATCTGCCCTTATAATTTGAATGGCATTCCAATTCGATCCGCGCTAAAACGCAACACTTTGAACGCGGGTCTATTTGCAGTTTCGATCCCTGCCTTTGTACCAGCGTTTTACTTAGGTCCTTTGACCGTCTTTAATTTTCTTGAATTCTGCCCTAAATTGCTACTCTGTTTTCAATCTAGTCTTTATTTCATCTTTTTGTTATCTTGATAATTAAACTACTCTTTATTATTTTATTATTATCATTAGTATTTATTGTATATGTATCTTACATATCATTATATTATTGTTTTAACTATGCCTTGCGAATATATGTTGTAATTATTTATATATCTTAATATTATAGTTAAATATTTATTCTTCTATGTTATTTTATATACATACATTTTTACATTATATTATATATGCTATGTATATATTTTAATACTATTCATGTATAAATATTTTAGTGTATTATATATATATATATATTAAATCTTAAAGTTATATTATATATATATATATATTACATTTATAAATCTTAAAGTTATATTTTGTACACATTATATTCTTATGCGTGTTATATATACGTATTTTTTTATTCTAATCGTTTTATCTACATTTTCGTACCATTTCATGTATATATTTTAATATTACTTATGTAAATATTTTAATACAGATATATATATATGTATTTATTTTTATTATATATATTGTCGATACAAATATTTTCGTGTGTCACGTGTATATTTTAACATTTTTCTACTATGCATATTACATTTTTCATATTATGTATTTGCCATTCCTTATACTTTTTGCATTCTACTTGTTAAAAACTTGTTAGATTGACTTTATTTTAATTCGTCTTATACTTTCTTTAAATTTACTTTTAGTCTTCGAAAGTTAATATTATTTGCATAAAATGACGTGTTATAATTGTCGTTATATGTATATCTTTTTGGTAGTTGATTCAATAATGTTATATATTGTTTATGAATTATTTCTTCGCGTCGTATGTCGTTATTCTACGTTTGTATTTTCGTATTCAATAGTGCTTGGTAAAAACCACCATTCAAAGGTCTCAAAATTATAACTCGAGTTTGGGAATTTCGAGCAAATCGAGCCTTAACTCACTAGGTTCTGATTTCTCTCATTGAAACCCGAATTATCGAGTGTCACGCTCAAAATCAAAATGCGTAAGTTTTCAAATAAAGCCTATTCTCGAGACCTCGAAATGCTACATCCTAACTAACTGAATGTGGCGTTCAGTGTCTCGAAATAGGAATTTCAAAATTAAAGAAATATTTTATATTTTGGAACTTCGATAAATCGAGCCCTAACTTACTGGGTTTAGATCTTTCATTCGACCCAAAATAATTAAATATTCCTTTTCGAATTAAATATATGAATCTTTTTAATAAAAAGGACGAGCTTAATTTCGAGAAATTGACATATTGCATCCTAACTTATTGGATGCGACATTCTTATTTCATTGGGATGAGCGAGTCTCTATTTTTATTTCAGCATATTCAAATGTTTTTAATAAAAAGGGGTCGTATTTTAAATTCTTTCGAATTTTCAAAACGTTCGGCACTAAGACATTAATTAATCAACAAGGTACCAATTTTGGGCGTATCGAGGGTGCTAATCCTTCCTCGTGCGTAACCGACTCCCGAACCCTTTTCCGATTTCGTAGGCCAAAATTGTTGTCTTGATAAATCAAATTATTTATTAAAAGCAACCGCTTTTCGAGGTGATCCGATCACACCTCAATAAAAAGGGATCGGTGGCGACTCCCGTTTAATTTTATTTTCAAAACCCAAAGTCGATTCCCCTACTTTCAAAAAAAAATGGTTTCGACAGGAGTCCCCACCAATCTTTTTAGGTGTGATTGGATCACCTTTAAAACATTTTGTTTTAAAATCATTAGCTTTGGTCTACGAAACATAGAAAACGGGTTCGGAAGTCGGCTACGTACGAGGAAGGGTTAGCACCCTCGTAACGCCCAAAACTTGGTACCTAATTGATTATCAAATGTCTTTAATGTCGGAAATCTAAAAATTTTAAGATGCAATCCTCTTTAGAATATTTTGATTTTGAAAATCAAGGTTCACTTGTATCAGCGAATCAAAATATCACATCCAGTAAGTTAGGATGTGATATTTTTATGACCTTCGAAGTTAAGCTAGCCTTTTTGAAAATCTCTATCTTGAAACGACAAAACACCATATCCAGTAAGTTAGGACACAATGCTTTGGAGTTCCAAGACAGTTGCTCATATTTTGAAAACCTTAAAACTTAGAAAGGTGCTTGACTATTCGAACTCAACGAGAAAAGTTGCAACCCAGTAAGTGAGGGCACTACCTTTCTCGAGGCCTCCAAACATCAAGCATTACCTTTATTTTTTAAAACTTTTGAATATTGTTTTAAATAACATTTTAGAATGACATTTCGTATGACATAAGTATTAAAACAATATATATTACGAAATATTATAACACTTTATGCAAATGCAATCACTATATATAAAAGGTAAAATAAAATAATAAAAATAATCATGCTAAATAAACAGGAATATACCTAGATAAAATAGTAAAAAGAAAACATAATGAATACAATGATTATATACAATATATTATGATTAAAATATTAAATAATAAATAAAAAAACATGGTAAATATTAATGTGTAAAATATGTGTGGGTAAAAATAGATACATTCATAAAAATGAATAAATAGAATCTACATAAAATATAAAATATACAATCCAATAACTTAATATACACGTGAATGGATTAATAAATGCAATGATGCATATAACAATATACTAATGTACATGTATATAAAAATATATACTTGGAAATAAATTATAGAAGTCTAAAATATTGCATAGTATATAAAATTCATAACATAACAATAATACATTAATTCTAAAACATAGTGAATGATAATATAAATAAGAAAACAATATTATATAATAGAAAACATAAGTTTAAAAAAATATATATATTATAAAAGTGAATAATTAATAATAAAATGGGCATACAATACAAATTAAAATATAATATTTAAGAATAATTTTAAAGTAGTATTTATAATATATAATGTATAATAATAAAAATAACATATAATAGAAAATATATAAAAGATTTATTAAAATAATTATAACATATAAGTTAAAAATATATTTTTCGTACATAAATAATAATATAAAAATAATAATAATATATACATATAATAAAAATATAAAATAATATATAATAAAGTATAATATAATAATATATAAAAAGGGATAAATAGATAGTAAATAATGTGAAAATAATAATATAATATAAAACTAATATAAAGATATACATGAAAATAATAAAATAATTTTTTTACATATATACAATAGTATTTATAGTAAAATAAATAATATATAAAATATTTAAATACATAAATTTTAAAAAAATGAAAAAAATGTAAAAGGATTAAAACTAACATTAAATAAAACTATAAGGTAAATTTTGAAAAAGAAAAATTTAGATTCGGGAATTAAAAATGAAGGACTCACTGGGCAATTAAACCCTAATCCCAAAATGACACCGTTCCAATGTGCCCGTTTAAATGGTCTTGGGACCAATTTGAAACCAAAACAGAATAATTAGGCAAAATTAAAATATTAAATAAACTTAATTTTAGAATATAAAAATGCGGAAGGACCAAGGGCACAATTAGCCCCTTGGTCAAAAACACGCGGATCCTTTAATAGGCAGGTCGGGTCCCTCGGGTCCTATATAACCTAAAAAATCGGTTTTAAAAACATTTGAAACCCTTTTATAAAAAAAAAAACTCTAAAAACTCTCTCAACCTGTCCTCCCTCAGCCAGAATTCGATCGAAGCTCCGGTGGCTGTCCGCCACATGCGCGGCCGCACGCGCTGCCGTACACGACGACCGGTGAACCCAAAATCGTCCCTTTTCAAGTTAAAACACGGGTAATCTCTTCTTCTTTGTGTTTTTGATAGTATTTTTGAATAAAATCTTTGTATATATATCGAAACCGAAAGAAAATAAAAAATGAAATACGAAAAAAAAAAGAAACCAAGAACTACCTTTTCTGATTTTATTGATTGAATTTGTTTTTTTTATATCTCTTTTGTATGTGTGTATGTGTATAAAACTAAAAGGAATCCCCCTTGTTTACATCGTTTGGATTCAGCTTTATAGCCACTAATTCTAAATGTTTTGGTATGTACATATTTTGCTTGATTCGCTGCCTATTCTGCTACTGTTCGCTTCCTTTTTTGCAGGCCTTCGACGAAGAAATCACGGCGGAGATCGTGCGCACTGATGGTGGCTTAACGAGGGTGCTGATGGGGCTTAAGGCGCCCTAGGGTGTCAGATACCCTAGGGTTTCCAGACTTGGCTTACTTCTCGGGCCATTTGGGCCGTGTTTGTTTGTTGGGTCAAATGGGTATTTTAGGCCCGATTCGGGTTAAGTCTAAGTGGGCTATTTGGGTTAAATGTTTGGGCTAGTCTGTTTGTAAATGGGACTGTATATGGACTATTTAATGGACATTTTATTTTGGTTTATTTATTTTGAGGCCCGGGCAAAATATGGTTATTACAGCTGCCCCTCTTTGCTCATTGCTGTGTAACAGGAATAGAGCAAAGACTAAAAAGAACCAATTTTGCCCGGGCTTGCCTGGTCTTGAATTCTTCGATCTGCTCCCCGTCGAATACGGAGATGCCAAATCTTTGACTTTGATTTGCTCTGATGTGAAAACATCTGAAAGTTAAATCTGCTATGTCTTTGATTTGCTCCTTGTAAAATACAAAGATGCCAAATCATCTTGGATCTACTTCAGCATAAACATCTGAAAGTCAAATCTGCTATGTCTTCGATTTGCTCCTTGTAAAACATAAAGATGCCGAATCATCTTGGATCTGCTTCAGCATAAACATCTGAAAGTCAAATCTGCTATGTCTTCGATTTGCTCCTTGTAAAACATAAATATGCCAAATCATCTTGGATTTGTTTCAGCTTAAACATCTGAAGGTTAGATCTGCTATGTCTTCGATTTGCTCCTTGTAAAACACAAAGATGCCAAATCATCTTGGATCTGTTTCAGCTTAAACATCTGAAGGTTAGATCTGCTATGTATCTGCTCTCCGTCAAAAATGGAGACGCCAGACTTGTTATCTTGGATCTGCTCTGATGTGAAAACATCTGAAAGTCAGATCTGCTATGTATCTGCTCTCCGTCGAAAATGGAGACGCCAGACTTCGATTTGCTCTTTGATAAAATAGAGATGCCAAATCATCTTAGATTTGCTTCAGCGTGAGTGTGCGAAAGCTAAATCAGCTTTATCTTCGATTTGTTCCTTGTAAGCACAAGGATGCCAAACCATCTTGGATCTGCTTTAGTATAAACATCTGAATGCCAGATCTGCTATGTGTCTGCCCTCCGTCGAATATGGAGACGCCAAACTTTGATTTGTTCTTTGACAATATAGAGATGCCAAATCATCTTAGATTTGCTTCAACATAAGCACGTGAAGGCCAAATCAGCTATATCTTCGATTTGTTCATTGTGAGCACAAGGATGCCAAACCATCTTGGATCTGCTTCAGTATAAACATCTGAATGCCAAATCTGCTATGCTGTGGCCTGATACCCTACTGTTTAGGGGGTTAAGGCGCGTCGTCTTTGATCTACATAGTCTGTAGAATGTGTATGTGATTATGCCTGATGATTAGGATGCTATGATCGAAGTGAGTCAAATGCTCCTATTTAGACACACCACGATACAAAGATGTTTATGAATATGACCCCTAATCCAGAAGTCACCACTCATTCCTTCATCCAAGTTTATCTTTTACTCCTCTTAACGTATCAATCATACTCTACTTGTATACTTTGAACCAGTTTGATCTCATTGTACCATTCCCAAATGTATGGTCTGCTGGAGATGTTTGAGAAATGATCCTCTCTTAGAATTGAATCGTTTGAATTGTCCAAACATCATTTGGACTGAAGAAAAAGTTCTCTTGAGTACCTCCGACCCTTATACACAGGAATTCTTCTAAACAAATGTCCTGTTTTAGTTTCTTGCATTATCTAGAGATTTCCAGAATAATATGCAAAACTTCGTTTGTGAAAATATTTTAGTTCATCAATCATTATTTCAATGCCACACACTTTATGAATAATAGAGGACAAATAAATTGAATTAGCTCTGAATAAATTATCAAAAACACAAAGGAAATGAATCTAGAAAAATATGTTAGAGAAGAAAAAGAATCCAAAGATAGTAATAGGACAACAATTAGGCGTCCTAAATATCGCAGCTTGGGCTTCTATATACAGGCTCTATGAAGACTACTTTGAGTTTAACATGTGTTTAAAAGACCCAAAATACTTTGTTGATGCCCCAGCATGTAACATACTTCTCCTTTTGAATCAGGTATAGCAAGGTTACTGCATGCCTTTCAAAATTTGAGCCGCCCTTTCGGGTTTTCAACTCAAAACCCCTTTGGTCTCAAGGCGCCCTTTGCGGGTTTTCACTTTGGCCTCTCCATTTTCTTTTTTCTTTTTTCTCTTTTTTCTTTATTATTTTTTCTTTTCTTTTTTCTTTTCTCTTTTTTTTTTTTTTAAATAGAAGTCTCAAAGCGCCCTTTCCTGGTTTTTACCTTGGCTTCTGTGAGAAATTCTTGTGGATGAACCCTCTTTATCATAAGTCTATGTTATCCATTTGATTAGGATGAATATTTCCAAGTTCCCTAGAGGTATTTCAATTCTTAACTCTATCAAGCCTTAGAGGAAAAGGATTGCCTCCAAAAGCGGTTCTGGCAATCCTTTGATGAACACATGGCTCGATGATGTCTTTGAAGCATTCACAAACTTCATAAATTGCCCCAGTTACCAAGTTGCCAAATGAGCGTAGCAAATAAGGGCCACAGCAAATATGACTGGTGAATGACCCAGCTCTTGCAGATCATCAGCTGAAAACCCAACCTGGTCTAAGAGAACATGATAGTGAAATGGCCTTGCGGTTTCTATCATTCCAGCATGAGCAGAAAGGTAAAAATCATTGTTCTTCAGATGGCATACTTTGTTGTCCATGACAGTACCAGGTAACGCTTTGTCAGGAGATCCCTGCTAGAAAACTTGGTATGATGGTCTTTTGTGCAACAATAACCACAAACTTAGGGTTTCAATTCTCGTTAAGGAGCTTGCAAGCCTTAATAACTTGATCAAGTTCTTTGTTCAAAATCTTAACTGAGAATCGTTATCTCTATCCTTGGAGTAATGACTTGATCAGGCTTCCTCTTCCCTGAACTTGTATAGAAGTCTAAGAGAGCTTCTCTCATGATCTACTCATACACTTCGTCAAAAACTGGTTTTGAAAAGAGAATCTATCATTTCAAGCTTTGTAGACTGTGTACAGACTTATGCTCTTTAGTGGGAAATCGATGGCTATTGCCAACACCATGATTGACGGAATGCTGGGCTACTCAAGAGAGCCATGAGACACATCCATGCCAAGGATAATGGTTGGAACCTTTGAAACAACTGGAATTAAAGGTGTTTGCTCCAACATAAGAGCAAATAGTAGCTTTTTATACCAATTTTTACAAAGTCTCGGTCACCCTCTGTATTTTTTGTTGATTTTCCTTTCTTTCTCTTGGCAACCTCTGATGTACTGGGATAAGGTGCCTTAATCTTTGAATGGACTGCAAATCTTTGACATTGTGCAGTTGAAAATGAGCTGTACCTCTTTTTCTTTTTTTTTGTTTGTTTTTTTTGTGTTTATTTTTTCTTTTTTCTTTTTTCTTCTTCTTTTCTTTCTGAATTGATGACTATTGACTTTGTAATATTGGTATATAAAGCTACTTCCTCCCTCTTAATGGAGCAATCAACAACCACAAAGATGATCCATTGTCAGTTTGAAACTTTTGATGAGCACAGACCCATAACATACATGCCCCATAAGCCTTGACTCCTTAAATTTGGCATTTATAGCATATCTGATACAATCCCTTTCCAAGATGGACCAACAGTGTCCGAACCTCATCATGTATCGACAACATTTTTTAATTTTCATAATAGCCTCCACGAGGTCTTGTTTGGCTCTCCGGTTACGCATGTACCACTTTTCCTTTCTCTAAGGCTAAATTCTCTTCCGTCTCTTCATGGGGTAAAATTTACTTCTTATTGCCTTACTATTTTCAAAAACAAGGTTACAATTTCTGTCATTTTCAAAGTACTGAGATTCCTTTAAACACACGTCGCACTCAAAAGGAATTCTGAATCTGTAGTATGGTTGCCACTGTCATTGATATCTAGGGACCTATGATAGGCACGAAAGATTGTACAAGGTATGAATGAATTTAAGAATGACTATTCACATGGTATGAATGAAAAATTTGATGAAAATTAGAAGATAAAAAAAATGAAAGAATATTGGCTCGAATTGATCATAAAAGATATGTTTTATTAAAACAAAGATGGATGAACATAAGCCTACTTCACGAATAAAATCTTATTACTCCTAGGCCTTAGAGCAATAAGAATGTTTTGAACATTATTCTGCATAATTTCTTAAAAAAATTACAAGAAGTTCCTCTACAGACTAATTGTCCAAGATATTTCTAAGTTTATAAGGCCGAATGTCTCACGGGCTTCTTCATTCAGTCCCTTCCTTGTGTATGGAACTTCTCCAACATACATTTTTGTCTTCCATAAGAGCTATCCTCAGAAATTTGTAGCTCATTGTTGTCCATACAGCCTTGCACCAAGGCCTTGAACTCAACACAATCCTGGATCTCATGACCCTCTTCTCCATGGAACTCACAGTAGTTCCTCGTTCCTTCCCTTCCTCCTTTGGAGATCAACATTTTCCTCTTTATCATTTCCTTCCAAATTTCCCTCATTGGCGTCCTCACATTGGCAATATCCTTTTTGGTCATTCTTTCATCAGCACCTCCAATGGCATTTACCCCATGATCACCATGATTTGGCAACGGGTTTTCAGTATTAGGGGTACTATCAAATTTCACAATCCCCATCTTGATAAGTCTCTCCACGGCTTTCTTAAATCCAGTACAGTTTTCAATCGAGTGCCCCGATATTCCAGCGTGGTACTCGTATTTGGCATTTCCATCATACCATTTAGGATATGGAGGCTGTAGCGGTTTCAAGTGGAAAGGAGCAATAGCATGTGCGTCGTATAAATTTCGATAAAGTTCACGATACGTCACAGGAATAGGTGTGAACTGCTTCCTCTCGTATCTCGTGCTAGATTCCTGCCTCTGAGAATCCTGTTGCCCAACCGCAGCTACTTTGAGTTGTCTAACTGTGACTGCCTTTGAGTTGAAACTAATTATGTTATTCACCTCATTGTCTTTTCTCATTGGGGTCGATTTTCTAGCTATTTCCCCCTCGATTCTACCACCCCTTATGGCATTCTCAATCATCTCTCCTGTCATAACTATATCTGCAAAGCTTTTAGTGGTGCTTCCAATCATATGAGTGATGAATGGAGCCTTCAAAATGTTGATGAATAACATGGTGGTCTCTTTTTCTATCAATAGTGGTTGAACTTGCATTGCTACCTCTCTCCATCTCTGCGCATATTGCCTAAAACTCTCATTAGGCTTCTTCTCCATATTTTGCAACGTGATCCTATCTGGAGTCATATCAGTCACGTGATTATACTGTTGCATGAAAGCCTGAGCAAGATCTTTCCACGAACTTATTCTGGCTCAGCTAAGCTGATTATACCACTTGGCTGCTGCCCCAACCAAACTATCCTGGAAACAATGAATCAACAATTGATCATTGTTTACATAACCCGTCATCCTTCTACAGAACATTGTGATGTGGGCCTCTGGGCAAGTAGTCCTGTTGTACTTTTCAAACTCTGGCATTTTGACCTTATGAGGGAGCACCAAATCTGGGACCAAGCTCAAATCCTTGGCATCAATTCCATAATGGTCATCAGCACCTTCTAAAGCCTTGAACTTTTCTTCCAACCACTTACAACGATCTTCCAACTATTTTGAGGACTCGGTAGCCATTCTTTCTTTCTCAACCATATCTAGATCAGGAGTGATAGGGTTGATCGGGCTATCTCCTAAATTAAATCCCGACCCAGATGGGAAATTCACAGGGATTCCAGCATCGACCGGCCTATTTTGAGGCCTTTCAGTGACAGATGGCCTTCTAGGAGGTGCATCGGCTTGCAGTGGCACATGAGGTAGAGTAAAACCCGGAGGATGATCTACACCCTCTTCGCCAGTGATAACCATGGGAGCCTTTCCTTTATCAGTGGCCCTTAGCAGCTGAGCCATTTCAGCCATCATATTCCTCTGAGCCTCTAGCATTTGCTCTCTCATGTCATTCTGCATCTTGGCCAACTGCTCTTGCAATTGGTCTTGCATATCCTTTTGCAACTGCTCAAATCTTTGATCCATACTCTTAGTTTTAGTGCGGGTACCGTAAGGATATGTGATTTCCAGATTTCTTTCCTGACCTATGTAGTAACTTTAATTAATTAGGATCTTCTTATAATTTTGAATGCAAATGATGCAATGAAATGCTATGAGATGCAAATGCATGAATGCAAAAAAAAAGTTATCGATCTCGATTCAATTTCATTTAGAAAACTTTATTTAAAAAAAGAATATCTTTACATATGAATGGATTACAAATACGTCTTCGCCCTATGGCCCAAAACTTTAACTCTCCTAAATAATAAAGCTAAATCTTGACCATGATCTGTATTTCACGCTCAATGTATCAACTTGTACCTTCAGGGTCCTTAAATGATCTACTACCATATCGAATTTGAGCTATGGCTTCACCCATGAGATAATCCCTACAGTCATGGACACCTCCTCCAATGTTTGTGAAGTTGTTCTAATTATCTTGAAAGAAATATTGGCAAACAAGTAGATATTCCTGCTTTGCAGCAAAAATGATATCTAACATCTTTAGTGCTTCTTGAGAGTCTTTGCCCCTGCAAAGCATTTGAATTGCTTACATAGGTATCTTCGCAGCATGGCTAATCTCCATTTTAAAGGTCTTTAAATGATATGGTCTTCTTTAATCTCTTTCTTTTGCTTCCATTTGGGCAGGCCATCAGGGCTTGCATTTCCATTGTCGCTCATTAGTAAACTCATGCTTGTTGTTTGGTAGTGGTCCTATAGTAAATAAACTTTTTACCATCATAGGCATAATTTTTTCCATCTAACTCACTTTTGTAGGTCCCATGCATTCTGTTAATCACTTTCCTTTCAACACTCTTACCATCGATGATCTTCATATGAAAGACAAAAATTATAATGGAAGAAGTGTCCATCAGTACTCTTCTTGTTCACCTTGAAGTGATTGGTGAGTACATTACCTTCTGCCCTTTAGTTTCTGCAGCACGCCTTGCCATAGGGTGTCGAAGAATCTTTCTCGTATCCAATTTTGCTTTGATTGGAACAACATTAGGAAGCACCAATGGAAGAGGCAGGCATTCCAATGCTGGCCCATTTCCCTCTTGCTCTTTTCCTTTTTAGCTCGCTCCCTCTCCATGACGTTCATCAACTTCCTCACAAAAATTTGGAATACAGTCAGCCCTTGAGTAAACTTTATCAACTTGAATCATAGGACAACGCCACAGAACCAAATATTCCTCCACCACGGGTACCATATCGGCTTTTCCAAATGTAAAGCAACTGTATACAAGATTCCAATACTGATTGATGGCCCGAAACAAATCCTCGTCTATTTTTAAGGCAACCAAGTACTGCAAGTCCCCATAGTTGTTGTAGAACAATTGCTTGGCTTCGCTACTCCATTGATCCCATATTTCCTTTAACTCATGGTGATTATTTTGTGTGACGCTGATACGAGTGTAGTCTGATAGCTCTAACACATATCCCCCAGCTAAATTACCTCCTTTTACCAACTGAGTTTGCTTTGACCATATATGGACGTTAGCTTTGTCTTCCACTCTATCAAGAAGTCCGCTCTCCATAATAAAACTTTCTAACTTAGAAACTGACCGTGAATCGATACCTTTTAAATGCAAAATGACATGTAATGACAACAAAAATAAAATTGGTCAGTGACAAGTATATAAGACATAATTCAAGGAAATACAAAATAAACAAGCACTTATATGGGTGATTATTATGGGTCAACAAAGTTCTACCTAAGGCAAGCTCCTAGGGTTAACTATATGAGTTTTTGGTTCTAAAGGAAAAGGGTACCTGAACTAGCAGATTCCTCGATCCTCACCCATCATAGGCTCACATGGACCGAGTTCAATTCAGGGGAATACATTTCCCTATGACTGCACGGAGGTGAAAACCTCATGAAGACATAGGTACATATGTATCTCGAAAGTGATCCACTATCCTGCACGGAGGCGAAAACCTCACGAAGGCGTAGTTTCTCACTCCCACTTAAGGGTGTGACCACAACGGTCATGCAAATGTAATGTGTATCAAAATATAGCAACATATGCAATAATACAAACACATGTGATGCAAAGAGGATTAAATTTTAAAAATTTTCAAATTTCTGACATTAAGACAAAAGGTAATCAATTATGCGGCCTGACTCTCTTAGCGTCCCCAGTGGAGTCGTCAAGCTGTCGAAACCATTTTTAACGAGGTTTGGAAAAACGGGGTCGACTTTAAAAAATGAAAATGGGAGTCGCCACCAATCTTTTTAGGTGTGATTGGATCACCTTTAAAACATTTTGTTTTAAAATCATTAGTTTTGCTCTACGAAACATAGAAAACGGGTTCGGGAGTTGGTTACGTATGAGGAAGGGTTAGCACCCTCGTAACGCCCAAAAATTGGTACCTAATTGATTATCAAATGTCTTTAATGTCGGAAATCTAAAAATTTTAAGATGCAATCATCTTTAGAATATTTTGATTTTGAAAATCAATGTTCACTTGTATCAAGCGAATCAAAATATCACATCCAGTAAGTTAGGATGTAATATTTTTATGACCTTCGAAGTTAAGCTAGCCTTTTTGAAAATCTCTATCTTGAAACTATAAAACACCATATCCAGTAAGTTAGGACACAATGCTTTGGACTTCCAAGACAGTTGCTCATATTTTGAAAACCTTAAAACTTAGAAAGGTGCTTGACTATTCGAACTCAACGAGAAAAGTTGCAACCCAGTAAGTTAGGGCACTACCTTTCTCGAGGCCTCCAAACATCAAGCATTGCCTTCATTTTTTAAAACTTTTGAATATTGTTTTAAATAACATTTTAGAATGACATTTCGTATGACATAAGTATTAAAACAATATATATTACGAAATATTATAACATTTTATGCAAATGCAATCACTATATATAAAAGGCAAAATAAAATAATAAAAATAATCATGCTAAATAAACAGGAATATACCTAGATAAAATAGTAAAAAGAAAACATAATGAATACAATGATTATATACAACATATTATGAATAAAATATTAAATAATAAATAAAAAAATGGTAAATATTAATGTGTAAAATATGTGTGGGTAAAAATAGATACATTCATAAAAATGAATAAATAGAATCTACATAAAATATAAAATATACAATCCAATAACTTAATATACACGTGAATGGATTAATAAATGCAATGATGCATATAACAATATACTAATGTACATGTATATAAAAATATATATTTGGAAATAAATTATAAAAGTCTAAAATATTGCATAGTATATAAAATTCATAACATAACAATAATACATTAATTCTAAAACATAGTGAATGATAATATAAATGAGAAAACAATATTATATAATAGAAAACATAAGTTTAAGAAAATATATATATATTATAAAAGTAAATAATTAATAATAAAATGGGCATACAATACAAATTAAAATATAATATTTAACAATAATATTAAAGTAGTATTTATAATATATAATGTATAGTAATAAAAATAATATATAAAATAATAATAATTAAAAATAAAAATATAGGTTTAGAAAAATAACATATAATAGAAAATATATAAAAGATTTATTAAAATAATTATAACATATAAGTTAAAAATATATTTTTCGTACATAAATAATAATATAATAATAATAATAATATATACATATAATAAAAATATAAAATAATATATAATAAAGTATAATATAATAATATATAAAAAGGGATAAATAGATAGTAAATAATGTGAAAATAATAATATAATATAAAACTAATATAAAGATATACATGAAAATAATAAAATAATTTTTTTACATATATACAATAGTATTTATAGTAAAATAAATAATATATAAAATATTTTAAATACATAAATTTTAAAAAAATGAAAAAAATGTAAAAGGATTAAAACTAACATTAAATAAAACTATAGGGTAAATTTTGAAAAAGAAAAATCTAGATTCGGGACCTGATTGAGTCGGGAATTAAAAATGAAGGACTCACTGGGAAATTAAACCCTAATCCCAAAACGACACCGTTCCAATGTGCCCGTTTAAATGGTATTGGGACCAATTTGAAACCAAAACAGAATAATTGGGCAAAATTAAAATATTAAATAAACTTAATTTTAGAATATAAAAATGCGGAAGGACCAAGGGCGCAATTAGCCCCTTGGTCAAAAACACGCGGATCCTTTAATAGGCGGGTCGGGTCCCTTGGGTCCTATATAACCTAAAAAATCGGTTTTAAAAACATTTGAAACCCTTTTATAAAAAAAAAAAATCTGAAACTCTCTCAACCTGTCCTCCCTCAGCCCAGAATCCGATCGAAGCTCCGGTAGATGTCCGCCACACTCACGGCCGCACGCGCTGCCGTACACGACGACCGGCGAACCCAAAATCATCCCTTTTCAAGTTAAAACACGGGTAATATCTTCTTTTTTGTGTTTTTTGTAGTATTTTCGAATAAAATCTTCGTATATATATCGAAACCGAAAGAAAATAAAAAATGAAATACGAAAAAAAAGAAACCAAGAACTACCTTTTCTGATTTTATTGATTGAATCTGTTTTTTTTTTATATCTCTTTTGTATGTGTGTATGCGTATAAAACTAAAAGGAATCCCCCCTGTTTACATCGTTTGGATTCAGCTTTATAGCCACTAGTTCTAAATGTTTTGGTATGTACATATTTTGCTTGATTCGCTGCCTATTCTGCTATTGTTCGCTTCCTTTTTTGCAGGCCTTCGACGAAGAAATCACGGCGGAGATCGTGCGCACTGATGGTGGCTTAACGAGGGTGCTGATGGGGCTTGCGGCGCCCTAGGGTGTTAGATACCCTAGGGTTTCCAGACTTGGCTTACTTCTCGAACCATTTGGGCCATGTTTGTTTGTTGGGTCAAATGGGTATTCTAGGCCCGATTCGGGTTAAGTCTAAGTGGGCTGTTTGGGTTAAATGTTTGGGCTAGTCTGTTTGTAAATGGGACTGTATATGGACTGTTTAATGGACATTTTATTTTGGTTTATTTATTTTAAGGCCCGGGCAAAATATGGTTATTACATTAACGTGCTGGGTGTGACATTTTGTCCTTTTGGAACAAATAAGCCTTAATATCCCAAACGAACCGTTCAAACATTTTCTAAAAGAATCATATTTTAAAATCTCTTCAAATTTTCAACAATAAGGACATTTATTAATCAATTTGGTACCAATTTTGGGTTACGAGGGTGCTAATCCTTCCTCGTACGTAACCGACTCCCGAACCTGTTCTCTTAAAATTCGTAGACCAAAATGTTTTATAAGGTGGCCCAATTACACCTCAAAAAAGGATTGGTGGTGACTCCATCCATGTTTTTAAAGCCGATCCACATTTTTAATTTAAAAATGGTTTCAACAGCTTGGCGACTCCACTGGGGACCAATAAGAGAGTCAAGCTGTGAAATTGATTAATTTTTGTGCTTTTGTCGAAAATGGAAATTTTGTTTTGAAGTTATGATTTTTCCCATCACATTTGTTTGTTTCATTTTGATTTAAGTCTCTTATATTATTCTGGCATCATATTGCATACCGTTGTGGTCACACTCTTAAGTGGGAGTGAGAAGCTATGCCTCCGTGAGGTTTTCACCTAGCGGATCACTTCCGGGATACATCTGTACCTATGGTTTCGTGAGGTTTTCACCTCCGCATGGCTATAGAGAAATGTATCCCCCTGAACTGAACTCGATCCATATGAGCCTATAATGGGTGAGGATTGAGGAATTTGCTGGTTCAGGTACCCTCCCCTTAGAACTAAACCACATATAATGATCCTTAGGAACCCACCCTAGGTAGAGCTATGCCAAATTCTAGTGGTTACCCAAATAGGTGTTTGATTATTTCTTACTTGCTTTGATTTTTTATCATTCAATACTAATTTATTGTGTTTTATTTTGGCCATGATTGCATGTCATTTCATATCTAGGAAGGTGTCAATACCTGTTCGATTACTAAGTTAGAGAGCTTGATTATAGAGAGCGGACTTCTTGATAAAGTGGGGGATAACGCGGTTGTCCGTACATGGTCAGAGAATGCACAACTCGAGAAAAGGGTTAGCCTAGCTGAGGGGTACGCCTCGGAGTTGTGGGACTTCACCCGTATTAGTGTGACACAGAATGAACTCCAGGAATTAAGGGATATATGGGCTCGCTAGGATAGTGAGACCAAGGAATTGTTCTATCATAACTACGGTGATCTACCTTATCTACTCGACGTTAAGGTAGACAAGTGCTTGTTTCGAGCTATGACTCAGTTCTGGAACCCCACATATAGTTGTTTCACCTTTGGGAAGGTGGACTTGGTGCCGACCGTGGAAGAATATTCAGCCCTGTTACGCTGTCCAAGGTTTCAAACCGACAGAGTGTATGTTAAGGTCCCCAATGTACCAAGTTTTGTAAAGAAGTTAATGAACGTTACTGGGATGAGTGAGCAGTGGGTTACAGCCCAGATTTAGCAAAAAGGTGAGGGGAAATGCATTCCTTGGGTGAACTTGAGAGATTTGATCCTGGCACATCCAGATGCAAAGAAGAAAGTTGACGTTTTTGCCTTGAGTATATATGGGCTGGTGATCTTTCCCAAAGCGTTAAGGCATATCGATGAAGCGGTCACCGATTTATTTGATCGACTTGCCAAACAAGCTACACCGATACCGACAATTCTAGGGGAGACATTTAGATCGTTAAGTGCATGTAGGAGGACTGGAGAAGGAAGATTCGTGAGATGCGCACAATTGTTATTGGTTTGGTTCCATGGCCACTTCTGGAAAGTTCACAAAAGGCCGAATCGAGCATTTTTTGAAAATTATTCCCCTTTGAAGGAGATAGCAGTTACACCCATGAGGGACGACATATCAAAAGAAAGATGGATGATAATTCTCCAAAATATCCAAGAGAAAGATGTGGTATGGAAGGCCCATTGGATGGTTCCCGATGAAGTCCTCTACCGGTGAGGAAATTTTGACTGGGTACCTCTGCTTGGAATTTGGGGAGCTGTTGGGTATGCCCCTTTGTTGGTGTTAAGGCAGTACGAGTCAGAGCAGTTTGTACCTACGACACATGGTTTGGCTCAGAGTAAATTTTTGTATAAAGGGGACAATTATAAGAAGAGAGTTCGAGAAATTACCGATGCCTGGAAGCAGACACGCCGAATGAAGAAGTTGGCTGGATACCCAATGACGACTCCTGAGTACAGTAGGTGGTTGAGTAAGAGAATCAATGATAATATTCCAGGGCCGAGGCTAGAAGATGCTCAGTCGATGGAAGACTGTTTGAGAGTAATTTCTTCCGAGCTGGAAATTATAAAATAAGACTTCAAAAAAAGAAATTCGGAGTTAGGAAAGAAGATAGAACAGCTAGAAGAAGAGAAGATGCATCTAAGGTTAGATGTCGATGTTCAAAAACTCAAGGCTGAGAAACTGCGAAAGGGGAAAAGAAAAGCTGAGGAGGACTTGGATACTTTGAAGACTGATTACTGACAGCTACATAAGTCAATGAGAAATGCTGGGCTAGGAAAGACATTAGAGCAATGGCAACAAGAAGTCCAAGAAGAAAGGTCTAAGGCTGATCAGTGGGAAGGAAGGTTTCATGATGCTCGAGCACGAGAGAATGCTTTAAAAAGGAGATTGGTTGAGAGCCAGAATGAGAATGAAATGTTAGGAGCTTGAGTGGTGGAGTTGGAAAAGGCATTGCAGCAGCATCGTGATCGTAGCTCTGCAATCGAGTTAAAGGCCAGTTTGAACAGAATTGAAGATCTGAAAGAACAGCTAGAGAAACTTGAGATGTTACTTCAAAACCACGAACGTCGAAATGAACAACTTGAGGTAGACAATGAGTATTGGAAAGAGCAGTTCCATCAATCCCAAGGCCAAGTTAGAGACAGAGACCATGTCATGGGTGAAGCTGTGATCAAGATACGAGAGGTGGCTGATCATTTACAAACTCTAGCAGCTTAAGCTAACGTGTTAAGTGTAAAGTATGGATTTGTGTCAGATCGAGATCGAGAGCTGGCTCGGCTTCTCGAGAAAGCATAAGGGCTAGGCCGTATATATAATTCTTTTTATGTAAAGTTTTCTGTTTTCTAATAAAGTTCTTCTAAAAGAAATTGAATCAGAAATGATACCTTCTTAGTTTTGCATTCATCTCATGCATTTGCATCACATTACATCATATGCATTTAATTTCACAAAAGAACCATATTAATTAAAGATCGTATTATAGTTACCTTGGAACATCACTACTATACTCGAAGAAAAACGAAAGCAATGGATCAAAGGTTAGAAAAGTTAGAGCAGATGCAAAAAGACATGTAGGATCAGCTGCAAGCTCAGATGCAAGAGCAGTTGGCCAAGATCCAATAGGATATGAGGGACCAAATGCTGGAGTCCCAGAGAAGCATGATGAGCCAGTTGCACAACTGTTAACTGGAGGGCCTGATAAAGGGAAGGGCCCTATGGGGGATACATGTGACAATAATGAGGACTCTGCATATCCTCCTAGCTTTGCCCCAACAAGTGTCCAACTGCCAAAGGTGTTTGTTAATATTAGACCTCAGTATCAATCTGGTACCTCGACACCGATGAATTTCCCAACAGGTTCAAGCTCTAATCTTGAAGACAATCTGGCAAACCCCCAGGTCCCTAATTTTGATGACGCGGCAGAGATAGAAAAGGCAAGGGCTAAGCTTCCAAAACAATTTGAGGATCGATGCAAGTGGTTGGAGCAGAAGTTCAAGGAGTTAGAGAATGCTGATCACTACTGCGAGGTCGATGTAAAGGAACTGAGTTTGGTTCCGGACTTAGTGCTTCCTCCGAAGTTCAAGATGCCAAAATTTGAAAGATATAACAGAACCAGTTGCCTTGAGGCTCACATTACGATGTTTTGTCGAAGGATGACGGGGTATGTCAACAACGATCAACTGTTGATCCACTGTTTTCAGGATAGTTTGAGTGGGGCTACAGCGAGATGGTATAACCAATTGAGTAGGACCCAGGTCAAGTCATGGAAGGACCTAGCTCAGGCTTTCATGAAGTAGTACGGCTATATAACAGATATAGTACGTGATCGGATCACGCTCCAGAATATGGAGAAGAAGCCAAGCGAAAGCTTCCAGTAGTATGCTCAGAGATGGAGAGAGGTTGCTACACAAGTCCAACCACCGCTGTTAGAAAAAAAAACAATCATGCTCTTCATCAATACATTGAAAGCGCCTTTCATTACTCACATGTTAGGTAACACAACCAAGAGTTTCGCGGACATAGTGATGTCTGGCGAAATGATAGAAAATGTCATAAGATCGGGTAAGATAGAAGTGGGGGAAAGTACGAGAAAGTCAGCCCTGAAGAAAAGAGAGAATGAAGTTGGTAATGTGAGCTCAGGCTACTCAAAACATGTTATGGTTAGTCAGTCGAGAACGGTAGTTACAGGCTAGCAGGCCTTACCAAGGCGAGGGCCAAACACGAGGTAGAATACAGAAAAGTTCCAATTCACTCCCATACCAGTGACGTATGGGGAGTTGTACAAAAATCTATTCAATGCGCACGTAGTGGCTCCTTTCCACTTGGAACCGTTACGGCCACCATATCCTAAGTGGTACTACGCGAACGCTCAGTGTGAATACCACGCAGGGATTACGGGGCACTTAATAGAAAATTGTACCTCATTCAAAAGATACGTTGAAAGGCTTATTAAGGCAGGTGTTGTGAAATTCGATGATACACCTGGTACAGGAAATCCGTTGCCCAGTTATACCGATAAAGGGGTAAACTTGATAATTGAAAACAGAAGGAGAAAAGTCAAGCTGAATGTCGCCGATGTGAGAACCCCGTTGAAGCTGGTCTGGAAGGAAATGCAGAAGAGAGGTTTAGTCCCACAGCGGTTGGGGGATAAAATCTAAGATACACGAAACTACTGTGAGTTCCATCATGAGAAGGATCACGAGATCCAGAATTGTATTGAGTTCAGGGCCCTAGTACAGGGTCTAATGGATAATAAGGAGTTGGAGTTCTTCGAGCTTGTCGAAGAGGATGATGTATGCTCTCTAAGAAGAGAGTCAAGCGAAGAAGGCAGTAGAGCCAGCCGTCCAATGATAATTATCTCAAAGCCCAGAGTTAGTGAAGTAGAAGCAAGGGCTACACCAAGAGTTATAATCTAGAAACCAGTGGCTTTCCCTTATAAGGATAGCCATAAGGTGCCTTGGGGTTATAACTGCAGTATAACAGTACCAGAGAAGAAGGGTTCGGTTAACACGCCAAACACAGAAGCTGAGCCAGCAAAAGGGGAACCCGTCGTGCTCAAACAAGGAGGAGGGAAATCAGAACCACTGGTTAATAAGCCAGTAAGGGAAAATGAAGCCAAGGAGTTCTTGAAGTTCTTAAGACACAGCGAATATAATGTTGTGGAACAACTGGACTGACAACCAGATCCCATATCTGTATTGGCTCTGCTGTTAAATTCGGAGGTCCACCGCGACATGCTGATGAAAGTGTTGAATGAAACCTATGTCGTGGATGACATTTCTGTTAACAAATTGGATCGCCTCGTCAGTAACATAAGTGCTGACAACTTCATCTCCTTCAGCGATGATGAGACACCGCCAGGGGGTATGAGGTCTACTAAGGCTCTCCACGTCACTACCCGTTGCAAGGGGTATACATTGCCTGGGGTACTGATTGATAATGGATCCGCACTGAATGTCTTGCCTTGGTCCACCTTAAGCCGTCTGCCTATAGACAACTCTCACATGAAGACATGCCAGAACATAGTGAGAGCATTTGACGGCACAGAAATGAAAGTGATGGGAAGGATAGAGATACCTCTCCAAATTGGCCCAAGCACGTACGAGGTAGATTTCCTCGTAATGGATATTAAGCCTTCCTATAACTGTCTATTAGGAAGACCTTGGATGCACTCAGCTGGGGCAGTACCATCCTCGCTGCATCAGAAGGTGAAGTTGGTTATGAAGGGCAGGCTAGTAACGATAAATGCGGAGGAGGACCTTATTGCGTCGGTTACCAGTGATGCTCCCTACGTGGAGAATGATACTGAAGCAGTTGAATGTTCATTTCGATCTTTAGAGTTTATGAATGCAACATTTATAACTGAGGGAAATAGGATTCCGATGCCTAAGCTATCAATGGCTACGAAGATGAGCTTGCAGCTGACAGTTGGGAAAGGGGCATTACCCAGAAGAGGACTCGGGAAGCACCTTCAGGGACAAGTTAAAGTGCCAGTCTTGGTGGGCAAGTGGGATCGCTTTGGTTTGGGATTCAAGCCAGATGCAAGCCAAATAAGGAAGGAGTTTGAAAGGAAGCAAGTAGAGAGCAAGATTGAGTGGGGCAGAAGTCAAGTGGGAACCGATTAGCTTCCCCCACATTTCTCAAACGTTTGTATCGAAAGGGTTTATTCATTCGACACAAGAGAAGACAAGAGGAGGAATGGCTGAAGATGTGGTAGAAATCAAGAGCATCAATGCCACGTTCGAAGATGAATCAAATGAAAGAAATTTATCGGGCATTCGCCCGTATGAGCCTGGGAGTGTTTTGGATAACTAGACTGTGGAAGAAATTCCTGTAATCTTAAGGGCTAACACAGAGTAATATTCAAAACCCACTTGTTGTCTTCTAGCCTAGGGACGATAAGAATCTTTTGTGAAATAGGCTCATGTTCAAACATTGTTGTTTTCAAAAAAATGCATCGAGCAATTATTCATTCTTCCTTTTCATTTCATACACGATCATACCATATAAAGGAATTATTCATTGTTGTTTTTCTTTGGGTATTCTCCTATACTCATAATAGGCCCTTGGATGTCAACGTCATGAGCAATGCTATGTCCAAATAACAATTTTAGGGTGAAATCCCTTTACTAATAGTTTTTTTTTTCTAACCCATTAATATATTAATAAAAGATAAACACTATAAGGAGAATTCATTGAGAAAACAGTGACAAAAGCACTGTTTTTCAAAACACTATAAGGAGGAGATTTGGTTTGATTATAGTCAAAATCGAGTCACTGGTGGTGTATAACTGGCTATTAAAAGACAAGAGACCTTAGTTGCAACAAACTACATTCGTAGATATAGAAAGAAGATTAACTTGTGTGGGTGAGGTAGCATTTTTAAAAGTAGAACAACATGGAGATGAAATGGCAGAAACATTAATGACAACAAGTATTAATCGCAGGGTTATGTTCAAGGTGTGGTGGTGAATGTTAGGTTGGTGATTGGAATGCCTGATTTTCATGTTATAATAACTTTTGTGACAATTGTATTGTTTAACCGGAACTACTGTTCTGTTACTTTTAAACATTAATGGCAACGAATTCATTACGACTAATTATTTTAATTCTATTTTCGAACTTCAATTATTTAATTATAATTAATTAAATAATAATTCAAAAACCTTAAATTAATTCTTAAGTCATTTCTATACTCAGTGAGAAAATGCATTCTTTTGTGAATGTGACCCATTTCTCTAACTTTATTATTTCTATTCATTTTGTTTATTTGGTTCTAAATGCAATTCCTTTCTAGTTTCAACGAACTATGGGAGGGGCCAATGAGACATATGTGTTGAAACCTTTTTCTTTTTGGAAATCGACTTATATTTTGAAAACAAAAATGGGAGTCGCCACTAATCCTTTTTATGAGGTGTGATCAGATCACCTCGTAATTTGATAGTTTTATTAAAAGGTTTGATTTACTAAAGCAATGATTTTTGGTCTACAAAATTCAAGAGATGGGTTCGGAAGTCGGTTACGCAAGAGGAAGGATTAACACCCTTGTGACGCCCAAAATTGATATCTAGTTGATTAATTGATGTCCTAGTGTCGAGAATTGAGAATTTGAAGCGAGTTTAAAACACGGTCCCTTTTTGTATTAAGGCATTACTTAACTAAATTAATTTTCACGAAAAGGGCTTATTTCAAGTTAATCGAGAAGGAAGGATCATGTCCCGTAAATTAGGACACAATGCCTTAAATCCTCGAAATCAAGAATAAATGTCATTTGATTGTTACTTAAATCTCATTTTTTGTTATTTTAAATAGGATATTCAATTACTTCGATTCTAGGAAGATGCTATACTCCGTAAGTTAGGACCACAATTTTTTCGAATTCCAAAAATAATGAACATTGCCTTGGTTTTGAATATTTTATATGCATTAGATAAAACAGGTGTAATTTTTAAAATAAAGTATATTTAATTTATTTGGGCATAATGTAAAAACGGATAAATGTATTTTTAACGGGATGGCACGATGATTAGTAAAATAAGGTAAAATGATAGAGGGTGAAGAAATGAAATAATAACAAATAAATAAATAAATACATGAATAAATAAAATAAATAAAAAGATAAAATAAAAGTGTCATACTCGTGACAAAGCAGATACAATGAAAGTGCAACATCAATATATAACAATGATATCATGTCGTGATTGTTTATCATAACTTGAATAATGAAATAATAATTATAATCATGATAATAAGGACAAAAAAAAGAATACAAATGCTTAGTGGAAAGGAAATATAAGTAATATCAAATTTAAATATTTAAAAAATAAAAGAATAATAAATACATAAATAAATAAATAAAACAAATATAAATAATATTAAATTTAAGTATTTAAAAAGTAACAGAATAATAAATAAATAAATAAAACAAATATAAGTAATATCAAATTTAAATGTTTAAAAAGTAAAAGAATAACAAATAAATGAATAAAACAAATATAAATAATATCAAATTTAAATATTTAAAAAGTAAAAGAATAATAAATAAATAGATAAAACAAATATAAAAGGATGATATATTAATTGAATGAAGCACTGAATTGAAATTTAAATGAAATTAAAAGTATAAATCATAATAAATTAAATAATAAAATTGAATAAAGGACTAATATTAAATGCGCGAAAAAAGGCAGGGACCAACTGGAAAATTATTCTCAGACCACCAAACGCACCGTTCCATGAGTAGGGGTGTGCAAATTTCGGGTAAAACTAAATTAATTCGGTTAACCAACCGAATTTAGTTAATCAGTCAGTTAACCGAATTAATTTATTATGGGGTCGGATAATAATTTTTTGGAAGTTCGGTTGACGGTTAATTCGGTTCAAAATCAGTCAGTTAACTGAATTAACTGAATTTAATAAATAATATTATAATATATAAGTATTCGGTCGGTTCGGTTAATTTTTTGAAAATATAAATTAATTGGTCGATTAATTTTTTATATGTTTTATACTTGTTTTAACCAAAAATAAAAAATATATATAAATTTCAGTTAATTCGGTTAACCGACCGAATTAACCGAAAAAGTTCACTTCGGTTAATTTTTTTGAAAAAATTTCAGTTCAGCTAACGGTTAAAGGTTTAAAAGGGTCGGTTAGTTCGGTTAATGGTAGTTCAGGTCGATTAACCAATTGAACACCCCTATCCATGAAGGACCAAAATCAAACAAAACCAAAATTCCAGGGTAAAAATTAAAAAAAAGAAACAAGACTAAATTGAAACAAGCCATAAAAGCGGAAGGACCAAAGGCGCTAATACACTCTCCTTAAAAAACAAGTAGTCCTAAGGCGAGTTGGGTCAGTAATCGGGTCACGCCTCAAAACGATGCTATTTTGGCGTATGAAGCTTAAGCCCAAAACAACACTGTTTTGGGGGCTTATATAAGTAAAAACAAAAAAAAAATCATAATAAAATTGTTTCTAAAAAAAGTTTCATTCCCTTTTTCTTCTCTGAGGGAGCCCTCTGTTCGGCCATCAGTGCTGTCGCTCGTCCGCCGTGGCCACTAGTCATCGACGATGGCGACAGCGATTGCCATCTCCAGTGGCCAAAAAAAAACCCGAAAGCATTTTTCAACTCTCTCTAGGCATAGAACTCCGATTTGGAGTCAAAACCGCCAACGCGAGAGGCAAACTTCAAAAAAAAAGAGAAAACTGTTTGGTTTCTTCTCTCCAATGAAACCTTCAACGAATCTTTTAGGGATTCGGAGGTCTTTCGTATCGGAGAAGACCACCCTCTCTTGGAGATGGAGACTTCATTTGTCCATGACGACAATTTTATATATATATATATGATAACATATATAAAAATGATCACCTTTGAAGAAATTTTTTTATATTCTATATTTCTATTGCTTCGTTTCTGTCTTCAATTTCTTTTTTAAAAAAAAAAAAAACCTCTCCTTTTACAATCTATTTTCAAGCTTTTTATAGCCAAATTACAATATTATTTTTCTATTTTTTTCTAATGTTTCGTAATGTTTCTTGCGTGTTATTCCACTTCTTCTTCTGTCTTTTTTCTCTTTTTTACAAGTGGTGCTTGACAATGATGGTGGCAGAGACGAAAGGCCTCAGGCGGCGTGCTTGTGAAGGGATCGGAGGCGGGGCAAGACAAGCGGCGCTAGAAACCTTAGGGTTTTTAGCTATTCTGAAATGGTTTGGGCCACTAGGCTTGTAACTTTGGGTTAGAGTTTTTTTTATTTGGGCCATATTGTAAATGGACCGTTTTCTAATTTGGACTTTATTTTTTTGGTTTAATTTTTTTGTTTTATTTGTTTGTAATCTGGGCCCGGGCGAAATTCGGCCATTACAATATGTAATTAGGATTTAAATAATTTATAATTAAGTTTCAACTTTTCATCTATTAAGTATAAACTTATTTAGTAACGAAGTCATTTCAATATAGTATTGTGACTAAGATCTCCTTAATTACATACCATTATGAAAACTACTTAATCAGTACTAGTCCAATGACCTTGACATTTGTGTGTTACTCTCATAGGATATCTTTAATCACTTTGGGATAAATTCGTTCTCCCAATATGATCCTATTCTATCTTATGGTAGCCATTACATTTTCCTTCAAAAAAGTAAATTACTATCAAATAGTAATTAAGTCATTTATCATAAACACACATGACCTATGACCACATTTACTTTTCATTTCTCATGTAATGCTAATGAAAGGATATCATTTACCTATTAGTTAGGCTATAAATTCTACTATTGTGAATGATGCCACATATTGCAGAAGTCATATACCCAACACGCCAACTTTCATTTCCTTTTCTATTTGAACTTAAGCTTTTACTTACATCAAAGTATGCAAGTTACGCGTACATATTCCACCATCCACTCTATATTAAGGTATGTCACACTATAAACGTCAGAAGTGGATAAATTCATAAACGGATCTAGGATCTACTCTACCGGGATCTTGTCCAATGTACTGTCAGCCACATATATATCTCTATTTTTTTTAGAGTCATTCGCTCCGATGCTCAAAATAGATCATCTCCTCAAGTAGACTTGATAGATGACATATTAGTATTTTAATCGGTTACTCATTTCCTATTGGACTAATGACAAATTTAGCTTATCTACTAATACAAATGGTCTTTCCATGTTACAATCCAACCACGTAATACCGCTTAATATTAGTTAAACATTAGATAACTAGTGAGCCAACATTTGCTTCCATTTTTCTTTGCATACAAAAACATTGAGGACAATATATAAAGGATATTAATGTAACTAATAGATGTTATCATTAAACAAATTTATTCGAAAAGTACAAGTATACAAATCAAAATATACTTCACTTACGACACCAAATCCAACATTGTATATATATAATTATTAAAAAGGTAAAAGTGTAATAATGTGTTATAATAAGATTATATGTTTTATGTTTAATTTTTTTTTGAAGAATTATGTTTAAATATTTACTTGCATTTAAAAATATTCAAAATATTAAAGATAAGTAGTGATGGTCGTCGAATCCACCAAAATTAATTCCTACTAAAACTCTAATAGTAGTAAGAGTGGTAATAGGGTCGAGTCCACAAGGATTGGACCAGTCAACTTCCGTGTTTGCTTTATGGACAGAATCTCCTTCGCGTCTAATGTCGTGTCAAGAGTCATGCCCACGACTCCAAACGCACCTGCGAAAAATAAAAATAAATACGTAAAGCGGGGGTTTAAAAATGTTTAGGCAAATAATCTAGAATGAACAATTAGCTAATGTCGAAATTAAATGCAATTCAAAATTAAATTTAAAAAAATAGAATTAAATAGCCTTAGCCTTAGACTCGGTAAATTCCGCGTTGAGAATCGATCCTTGAAAGTTAATTTTCTCCTCCAACGATAAGCTGGTTATAGTGATTAAGAACGTCCTAATCACCAGTTCTTCCTCTCGTAGCTGGTTCCAGAACATCCTGCAAACCAACCCTTACCAATTATCTAACAAAGATACACGTGTTCCCGGTTGAAGACTTCGGTAGCCTTGCGTTCTGAAGAACCCAACTCAAGTTAACGGCCTCAACCGCGTGGGTCATTTAAACCCGATCACCTCTTCCTTGATTTGTTCTCGAAGAATCAAATACAGCACGGCCGATTCTTTCCTCCAACTGTCAGTAACACGCCCCCAACTCAACGAGCTCTTTTTGACTTGGAATCGAGTTAACCTTAATGGATGAGTTGTCAATCCCGATACTTAGGAAAAAGATGAATACCGCTTGGAAAGATTTTTAGCTCGGTTACATATCTCACAATTTTTCGACCGAAAAGAATACCGGCCTAAGGCTAAGATAGAATTTAGTTAAGCATGAATTTATTCATGCTTGAAGGTTATGGGAAATGATGGAAATTATGTGAAAAAGGTGGTGAAAATGGATAGGAGAAATATTTGAAGAGAGAATTAGACAAATTTTGTAAAAAGGAGACAAAATAATCCAACTCTCAATTTGAATTAGGAAAAAGAAGACAAAGAGGATAATGTATTTCCAAATAGGAGTAGGAATACAAAAATGAGGGATGATTTCCTAAGAACTAAAACCCCTTATTTATATAGATATGGTTTACTAAAAATAGCCTAGTTAAAATAAAATAAATATAAAATAAATATAAATAAAATTAAAATTAAAACTAAAATATCTTCCTATTTTTAGCATTTTTACAAAGTCAAAATTCAGGTTGAGTCCTTGGCTTGCTGCATCTTTTTTCTTTGACCCCAATCAAATAATTTGTCTTTCAATTCAATCCCTTTTTGCTTGATTTCGTCCAATTACATCCCTGACAAATATTAAATCATAAAAACACTTAAGTAGCAGGGTTCAATTCAATAATAAGCCAAATTAAAAACAAAAAATATGCATTTTAATATGTTTATCAAATCTCCCCTACTTAGCTCATGCTTGTCCTCAAGCATGTTGTTCTTTCCAACATTAGAAACTCATTCTATAATTTACCAATCGAGCCACTTTTCTACATTTTCAATCAATGAAATCAACATAGGCAAAAAATAAATAAATGCTCAAAGGATATATTTTTATCGACAAGTGCCATAAAATTGAAATATGTCAACTAAACAATTTCGCTAAATTGAGTTTGAATCCAATAATTTGCATGGCATTATTAACTAACTACGCATCACAAAATTAATAGACAAGATCAAACCTTTTTACGCGAACTAGGATGACAACCCAAGCACCCTATCTCGGTTACTCAGTTCAAACAGTCTTCATTTATTTATTTATTTATATTTTTTATTTATTTATATATTTTTTTATTTTTTATTTTTTTATTCGGTAGTTCAGCTAGCGGAATGTTTGTAAGTTGTCGATTTGTCACTTTAACCTTTTTACGCGAAACAAGATGACAACCCAAGCACCTTGTACCGATTACTCAATTCGATCACGTTTTTGAAACTTCATTCATAGCTTGAACCTTTATTCATTTAATTTAATTATTTATGCACAAGCAAATTTAATTCACTCAATTCATACGAAAAAAAATTCTAGTCACATATACCAACTTTAAAACATAAATATCAACCAATCTATATACTTGAACATTTAATTCAAAATTTGCCCAATTGCTTAAATTGACAAAATATGAGGTTAAAGGCTCAATGTTAAATTATCAAATGAATTTAATTGTAAGATTGAACACATGAAAAGAGAGACATGCAGCAGAAATCATGCACATTTACTTTCCAATCCAATTACTCCCCCTACTTAAACTATGATTGTCCTCGAGCATGTGAATTAAAAGTCAGCAGCCCAAAAAAAATTAAAAAGGAAAAAGTTAAGAACACTCCCCATGTATTTCAATGACGTTGTTAGTGTTGGAAGCGACTGCTCTGTAAAATTTCGAGAATTGTGGAGACTTGGGTTTCCATTGTCTCTAGACGAGCTTCGATCCGGCTTAAACGCGCTTCTACACTGAGAGGTTGTTCCTCTTGCTCCCTACTAGTGGGTTGGTGTCGTTGGCGAAAGACCATATTCCCACGAGAAGTCCGTATACCTCGAGGAACAAAATAAAAGCAGTAGGGGTGCCGGTAAGCAAGCCCATAGAATCCAAATAGTATTTATCTAGGCTATCCATATTATATGCACATGTCAAGGTCGAAAAATCAAGTTCAGTGCGAAAAAGTGTAGAGGCTAGATGCATGATATATGACCCAAGTATTAATGGACGATTACATCAAACAACAGCATGAAAATTTCGTGCAAACCAATATCCTAAATTAACCTTAAATTTGGAATGCATACACCACAAGAAAAACAACTCAGTTCGAGTCAAGACAGAGGACGAATCATTTCGTCCTGAAAAACTAAATGCCAAAAACCTGTGAATATATCGCAAGGCAGGTTCATGCAACAATAAATCTTTTGTGGTTTTTGGATTATAAAGTTGATTAGAATGGGTTAAAACACGATAAGCATCTTGAGCATTAAAGTCACTTAGGATGTCTAGCAAAGCAATATGATATGAATCGGACTGAACATTGTCAGAGTCAACAAAACCCATCGCTATATTAAAATTAGAGATCGACATACAAAAGTCCCTTCCAAGCAAACGAAAACAAATAATATTTTGTGTTTCAACAGTGCGTAATTCATTAACATTGAAGCTAAAAGTGGTGTAAAATTCATAAATCAACTCATAATACGCATCACAGAATATAGTTGCAAAAGAACCCCAACCAATAGCATCAAAATAATTAATCACAGCAGCATAGATATTTAATATGGCAAGAGTTGAGAGATCGATTTGCTTAAAGACCGGGATTGGACGTTGTCGGATGTCGTCATACCGCGTGCGATGCTCCGAGGTCAAAAAATGTAAGAACCCTTGCAAACGTGTTTCCGTAGGAATAGTGTTCACGCGCCCTTGTCTATTACGTTGACTGTTCCGTGTTGGTTGAACGAATTCTTGGGCGAGTCAGGTGGATTCGTACTTTCAGCAGCGTCAGTACTACTGTGCGTTGGTGTTGGCGGCCCACGTGTTTGTTGTTGACGACTTCGAGTAGACGATCAAGTTTGACGTCGAGAAACATGTTCGTTCGCAAGTGAGGGCGCCTCGTCATGGTCTCTAGCCGTTCAGGCTTCGTCCAAATTTCCTGCATAATATGTTAGTAAAGGTACTGTAGATTAAGAGTTAGGGGTCGACCTTTCAAGGAAAGAGGAGATACTGTCCGAATGTTGTGGTTCGACCGGAGTCGGACTTTGTCGACGACGTGCTCTTGCTGGTGAGGCCGTACGTCTTGGAGGAGGAGGAGATGGCTCATCGTCGGCTATGTCGACAACGGGAGGTATAGAGAAACGGTGCCGATTTTAGTTGAGCGAGACCGGAATGTTGTCGGCTGTTTGGTTTCGAGTGTGAACCATGCCTTAGTTGTGGTCGTCACAAGTGAACGGTTCTGACCGTTCGGTGGTGGTGAGTCGACAGCGGTGCACGGTGGCAGTGGCGATTGGAGGTGCAGATTTGAGCCGATTTTCGAAGGCTATGGAGGGGGTTTATGGTGTTGTGGTTGGTTAAGGTGTTAGAAGGGTGGTCGTAGGTGTTTTATGGTAGAGAAGAAAAAGAACAAAAGAAAATGGGTGCTTGAAAAGAGAGGAGCGACGGCGCACGGCGGTTGGTGGTGGCGAGCAGTGATGGTGGTGTTTTGGTCGAAAACGGCGCGGGTTATGGGCGTGGTGATGCACAACGGCGACGATAGGCGAAACGGTGGTAGAGTAGGCCGACGTGGGGTAGAAAGAAAATGAAAAATAAAAGGAAAAGAAAATAGAGAAGGAGAATAGGATTGCGATGGTGGTGGAGGGATAGCGACGGTAATGGTGGCGAATGGAGGTGGTGCCGGCGCAAGGGTGAACGGCGGTGGAGGTCGGTGGCGTGGAGCTTGGGTATGGTGATAGGGTTTTTGTTTTTGAATAAGATGGAGAAAATGAAGAAGATGGAGGAATTGGGGGTTTATTTTTATTATTATGTTTATTTTTTTCTTTTTGGGTTGGTTTTAGGTATTAGGGAAATAGGTTTGTATTTTGGGTTTGGGTATTTGGGTTTATGGATGGTGGGTTATTGTGTTATTTTATGTTTGGGTTATATGGATGGTGGGTATTTGGACTGTTGGTAAAATGGGTTAAATTATTGGGTGATTTTTTTTTTTGATGGGTTGGTATTTGGGTATTTTTATGTTTATGGGTAGATGGGTTAAATGGGTAAATGAGATATGGGTGTTGGATTTGGGTAATAGGTTGGGTTTTTTCTTTTGGGTTTTGGGTTTAAAAATTCCATGGAGGTAGAATTTTGGGAATTTTTTTATTTGAAGCATGTCGTGCCCACGCCACCATCCTCACTTGTGTTCGTGAAAATTCATGACCTTACAGTGTCCCTGAAAACATAAAATTGACTAAGTTAAAATAGGAATTAATTTATTTATTTACAACCTAAACTCTAAAAATTTAAATAGATAAAAATAGACGGAAATAAATTTGGGATGCCTCCCAAAAAGCGCTTTTGTTTAACGTCGTTAGCTCGACGACCTGAAAATTTATTCAGCCGGCTCTTCGAGAATCAATTCCTCAACCGAATGGACTTGAAAGCTTTCGTAAAAAGGCTTTAGCCGCTGCTCGTTGACTTTAAAAATTTTTCCAGATACTTCACTTTTAATCTCTACTGCACCGTGTGGAAACACGTTAGTAATAACAAAAGGTCCTAACCACTTAGTCCGAAGCTTACCTGTAAAAATTCTCAATGTAGGGTCATAAAGTAATACTTTTTGTCTGATAATAATTTTTTTATGGGTTATCTTCTTGTCATGGTATGCTTTGACCTTATCTCTGTAAATTTGGGCGCTCTCATACGCTTCTCGTCGAATTTCTTTGAGTTCTTAGATGTGTAATTTACGATGCTTACCTGCAACTTCCAATTCCATGTTGCACTGCCTGACCGCCCAATACGCTTTATGTTCTAGCTCAACAGGAAGATGGCACGGTTTACCAAAAATTAGTTGATAAGGAGACATACCTATGGGTCCTTTATAAGCGGTTCGGTACGCCCAAAGTGCATCGTTGAGTCGCAAGCTCCAGTCTTTTCTATCCGGTTTAACAGTTTTCTCCAAAATTAACTTGATTTCCCGATTTGACACTTCAGCTTGACCGTTCGATCGGGGGTGATAGGCCGTAGCGACTCGTTGAACCACTCCATATTTTTTTAACAGCGTGTCAATCACCTTGTTACAAAAATGCGTACCTCGGTCACTGATCAAAGCTTGCGGTGTGCCAAACCTGGAAAAAAATATAATTTTTCAAAAAATCGACCACTATTTTTACGTCAGCACGACGAGTGGCTTTCGCTTCCACCCACTTTGATACATAGTCAACTGCAAGTAAAATGTAAACGTTACCAAATGACGAGACAAAAGGGCCCATAAAATCAATGCCCCAAATGTCAAATATTTCACAAACATGCACAGGATTTAGAGGCATTTCATTTCTCCGACTCAAGTTTCCTACCTTCTGACATTTTTCGCATGTTTTACAGAACAAATATGCATCTCTGAAAATATGTGGCCAATATAGCCCACATTTAAGCACTTTATGCGCAGTTCGTTTGGGGCCAAAATGTCCACCACATGCATAAGAATGGCAAAAAGAGAGAATTGAATTTACCTCGGTTTCAGCAACGCATCGACGAATTACCTGGTCGGAACAACATTTCCAAAGGTAGGGGTCGTCCCAAATATAATATCGCGACTCACGTTTAATCTTGTCTTTTTTAGATCGCGATAAGTTAGAAGAGATTATACCTGTAGCAAGATAATTCACCATATCTACGTACCAAGGGAAAATCGTCTGAGCAGCAAGCAAGTTTTCATCCGGAAAATCATCTTTAAGAGGTGTCGCTTCCTTCGAAGGAAGAATTCGGCTCAAATGGTCGGCTACCAAATTCTCACGTCCCTTTTTATCCTTTATTTCTAGATCAAATTCTTGCAAAAGTAGTATCCACCTTATAAGTCTCGGTTTTGCTTCTTTTTTTCCGATTAGATACTTGAGAGCTGCATAATCAGAAAAAACCACAATCTTAGTTCCTAATAAGTATGAACAAAATTTTTCTAAAGCAAAAACTACAGCTAAAAACTCTTTTTCAGTAGTCGAATAATTGCTTTGGGCGGCGTCTAAAGTTTTAGACGCGTAAGAGATAACGTGTGGTTCTTTCTTAATTCTCTGTCTGAGGACGGCTCCTACGCTATGGTCACTAGCATCACACATTATCTCGAAAGGATAATTCCAGTCAGGTGGTTGAACAATAGGTGCTGAAACAAGCCTATGTTTGAGCGTGTCAAACGCATCTCTACACGGTTGGTCAAACTCAAACTCCTTGTCCTTCTGTAATAGATTGCAAAGTGGTTGTCCGATCTTTGAAAAATCTTTAATGAACCACCTGTAGAACCCTGCATGACCAAGGAAAGATCGAATCTCCCTCACAGTTGTGGGGCATGGTAATGAGTTAATGACATCAATTTTCGCTTTGTCTACAGAAATTCCCTCGGCAGAAATAATGTGACCTAGAACTAATCCTTTATCTACCATAAAATGGCATTTTTCATAATTTAGTACAAGATTAAATTCTAAGCATCTTTCTAAAATTTTCGCAAGATTTGTCAAGCATACCTCGAAGGACTCACCATACACAGTGAAGTCATCCATGAACACCTCGATTATTTTCTTGACGTAGTCGGAGAATATACTTACCATGCACCTCTGAAACGTGGTAGGGGCGTTACAGAGTCTGAACGGCATCCGTCTGTAAGCGAATGTGCCAAATGGGCACGTAAACGTCGTTTTCTCTTGGTCCTCCGATGCCACTGGAATTTGGAAAAATCCTGAGTAACCATCAAGACAACAATAGTGAGACTTTCTAACTAAACGTTCTAACATCTAGTCAATAAAAGGAAGTGGAAAGTGATCTTTCTGAGTTAGGGAATTCAACTTCCTGTAATCGATGCAGACTCTCCATCCATTTTGGACTCGAGTGGGAACCATCTCACCTGTCAAATTCTCGATTACGGTTACTCCGGTCTTTTTCGGAACCACATGGATTGGGCTAACCCAATTACTGTTGGAAATGGGATAGATCATTCCGGCATCGAGCAGCTTTTGGACTTCTTTTCTTACCAGTTCCATCATGGGCGAATTGAGGCGCCTTTGAGCTTCCCTTTTTGGAACAGCATCCTCCACAACTTGAATTTTGTGCATACAGGTCGAGGGGCTCAACCCCTTGATGTCAGCTATCGTCCACCCAATTACCTCTTTGTAGTCCTTAAGTACTCGTACCAAGTTTTCCTCTTCGACACTCGAGAGTTTACTCGAGATTATCACTGGTAAAGTCTCTCATTTACCAAGAAAGGCATACTTCAAGTGGCTCAGAAGAGGTTTGAGTTCCAGTTCTGGGGCCTGTAAAACAGATGGTACAAGCCTAGTTTGTGAAGGAGACAAGTTAAAAGTTTTACTTAAAGTTTTTCGTGATTGTGATGCCTCCAAATGAGCTACTGTCTCGTGAACAAAGTCTTTGATGGTTATCCACTCCTCCAGTTCCTTAATGGTGTTAAGGTCTAGACTCCTGCATAGGACTGTTTGTAATTCATCTTTGTCATGATATTCTAAATATAATTCAGTTAAAGGATCAATAATATCAATATTGGAAACATTAGAAATCATGCTAGGACGATTCATGGCCTCATAAACATTGAATTTTACTACTTCCCCATCGAACTCCATAGTGAGTATCCCACTTCGTACGTCGATCTTTGTCTGTGCGGTGCTCAAGAACAACCTTCCTAGGAGTATGTCTGATGAATTGGCCGAATTGTCGTCCTCCATGTCGATAATATAGAAATCTGCAGGAAATATTAGTTCGTTTACCTTGATAAGGACGTCTTCCAATACCCCTTCCGGATGCACCACAGACCTATCTGCAAGTTGTATAATTATACATGTTTCCTTCAAAGGACCCGCATTAAGTAGTTTATAGATTGATAAAGGCATAACATTAATTGACGCGCCTAAATCACACATTGCCTTCTTAATACCAACACTACCTATTTTGTAAGATATAAAGAACATACCTTGGTCTTTACATTTTGGTGGTATTTTCCTTTGTAGAATGATGGATACGTTTTCTCCGACACTTACCTTTTCATTACCCAGGAGTTTTCTCTTACTCGTGCACAACTCCTTTAAAAACTTTGCATATCGTGGGATCTGTTTGATCGCATCAAGAAGAGGTATATTGATCTCTACCTTCCGGAAGGTGTCGAGGATCTCCTTTTCTTCTTGCTCCTTTTTATACTGGACAAGCCTTCCAGGAAAAGGAAGAGGTACTGTAAATGAGTTTTTTGGCTCTGTCGAAGCTTCAGTGTCAAGTTCCTTCTTGTCGCGACTAGTGTCGTGGGCGCGACTTGTGTCAAGTTCAAGCTCCAAAACCTTACCGCTCCTTAACGTCATGGCACTCACATTGTGTCGAGGGTTCGGTTTTGTTTGGGAAGAAAGTTTACCTTGTGACTCCAAACGACTAACTGCAAGCACAAGCTTGCTCACTTGTTTATCCAACTCCTGCAAATGCATGTCAGTTTTTTGTTGAAATTTTTCAGTACTATTAGCTAACCTTTCCACAATGGCCTCCAAGGATGACTTCGGGGGTGGTTGCTGTTGATTCTGAGGCGGTCTCTGTTGATATGGTTGACTGAACCGCTGATTCGACCCATAACTGATATTTGGGTGATCTTTCCACCCTATATTGTACGAGTTGGAGTAGGGGTTGTAGCGTCCTTGAGGCGTTCCTAGAAAGTTCCCGATTACGTTCGCTTGTTCCGTTGAGTCCTCGTGTAAAATTGGGCATGAGTCCGTCGGATGGTCCGGCTTAGCGCAAATTCCACACAACCGGGCTGGGCCTGTTTTATCTGAAAGTAAAGTTTGAACAACATTAGTTAACTTATCAATTTTATCTTCTAAGGATAGATAACTTAACCCATGAACCCGTCTCGTGGGTTCTGTGACTGGTCGGAATTGTTAAAAGTTGGCAGCCATGGTTGATATCAACTCCCTCGCCCTTTGAGGTGTCATGTTGACAAGGGCCCCCCACTTGCAGCGTCTATCATTTTCATTTCCATCGGGAGTAAACCCTCATAAAAATACTGCAAGAGTGACTATTCAGTCAGTCCATGTTGTGCGCAACTTGCACACAACTTTTTGTACCGCTCCCAGTAGTCGTAGGGCGATTCAGCATCCTTCTGACGGATTCCTACGATGTCCCTCCTTAGTTCGGCTGCTCGAGCTGCAGGGAAGAACCTGTCAAGAAACAAACGAGACATGTCAGACCATGTGTTGACAGATCCCGGAGGTAAGTAAAATAGCCACTCTCTAGCAGAGTCGGCTAACGAAAATGGAAAAGCACGAAGTTTAATTTGGTCTTCGGTTACTCCCTGAGGCTTCATGCTCGTGCACACCATATGAAACTCTTTAAGCTGGGTGTGTGGATTTTCGTTTTGTAGCGCACGAAAAGTGGGCAATAAATGGATCAAACCCGACTTTAGCTCGAACGGCGTTCCTCCTGTCGGATAGGTTATGCATAAGGGCTGTTGTTCATCAGGAGCCGCTGCAAGCTGGCGTATCGTTGGTTCGGCCATCTCGTCTTGTTTGCCGAGGTTGCCTTTTGTTTCAAAGAGTGGTTTGGTCTTAAGTTCAACCTCTTCGACTCGTTTCCCACATCGAATTGCCTCTGCACGAATTACTTCGCTTAACTTCTCAACGTCGGATTCTAAGGTCCCTTGTCGTAGCTCAGTTCCTGCTTTACTTGCACATTTAAGAGCTTCTGTCTCTTTTCGTCATGCTCGTGCTGACTTCTCGATCTACGAGTCGTATTCGAGATCTCCAGATGAAGATCTGGTCATAAGGCAACAACAAAAGAAAATTGAAAAATACCTCCAATCCCTGGTAACGGCGCCAAAATTTGATGGTCGTCGAATCCACCAAAATAAATTCCTACTAAAACTCTAATAGTAGTAAGAGTGGTAATAGGGTCGAGTCCACAAGGATTGGACCAGTCAACTTCCGTGTTTGCTTTATGGACAGAATCTTCTTCGCGTCTAATGTCGTGTCAAGAGTCGTGCCCACGACTCCAAACGCACCTGCGAAAAATAAAAATAAATACGTAAAGCGGGGGTTTAAAAATGTTTAGGCAAATAATCTAGAATGAACAATTAGCTAATGTCGAAATTAAATGCAATTTAGAATTAAATTTAGAATAAACAGAATTAAATAGCCTTAGCCTTAGACTCGGTAAATTCCGCGTTGAGAATCGATCCTTGAAAGTTGATTTTCTCCTCCAACGATAAGCTGGTTATAGTGATTAAGAACGTCCTAATCACCAGTTCTTCCTCTCGTAGCTGGTCCCGGAACGTCCTGCAAACCAACCCTTACCAATTATCTAACCGAGATACACGTGTTCCCGGTTGAAGACCACGGTAGCCTTGCGTTCTGAAGAACCCAACTCAAGTTAACGGCCTCAACTGCGTGGGTCATTTAAACCCGATCACCTCTTCCTTGATTTGTTCTCGGAGAATCGAATACAGCACGGCTGATTCTTTCCTCCAATTGTTAGTAAACACGCCCCCAACTCAACGAGCTCTTTTTGACTTGGAATCGAGTTAACCTTAAGGGATGAGTTGTCAATCCCGATACTTAGGAAAAAGATGAATACCGCTTGGAAAGATTTTTAGCTCGGTTACATATCTCACAATTTTTCGACCGAAAAGAATACCGGCCTAAGGCTAAGATAGAATTTAGTTAAGCATGAATTTATTCATGCTTGAAGGTTATCGGAAATGATGGAAATTATGTGAAAAGGTGGTGGAAATAGATAGGAGAAATATTTGAAGAGAGAATTAGACAAATTTTGTAAAAAGAAGACAAAATAATCCAACTCTCAATTTGAATTAGGAAAAAGAAGACAAAGTGGATAATGTATTTCCAAATAGGAGTAGGAATACAAAAATGAGGGATGATTTCCTAAGAACTAAAACCCCCTATTTATATAGATAGGGTTTACTAAAAATAGCCTAGTTAAAATAAAATAAATATAAAATAAATATAAATAAAATTAAAATTAAAACTAAAATATCTTCCTATTTTTAGCATTTTTACAAAGTCAAAATTCATGTTGAGTCCTTCGCTTGCTCCATCTTTTTGCTTTGACCCCAATCAAATAATTTGTCTTTCAATTCAACCCATTTTTGCTTGATTTCGTCCAATTACATCCCTGACAAATATTAAATCATAAAAACACTTAATTAGCAGGGTTCAATTCAATAATAAGCCAAATTAAAAACAAAAAATATGCATTTTAATATGTTTATCAAGTAGCAAAAATTAAATTGAAGCAAAGCGAGGGGTGGCGCAAGGCGGTGATGGATGCATCTAACATCCATAGAGGTGTTAATGGTTTTTAAGATTATACATCTATAATGGAGTAAGGTGGGTTGTGGAGTAGTAGTGAATTTAACAACATCCACCCCCATCCCACTCCATTATCATCCCTAATCTTAAAGTTCTCGAGGCCTTGACCTTACTATTAAGCTAAGACATTATTGATTGTAAGTTGTTTTTAAAAATGTATTATCAATAATAATTATATTTTATTTTTTTCTTCTCTTTTAAAGATTTTTTTTCCAAATACATGTTAATTATTTAAATTTTAATATATTTTTATATTAATTGTAAAGCCCAATTTTAACCTGGGCCCAATAAACATTAAATTAAAACAGTCCATTTTTCTAACCCAAGTACAAGCCCAAATAAGCCTAAAATAAACCCTAGCCCACAACAGCCCAAGTGCATAACAGGAAAAAAAAAATCCTAGCCTAAGAGCTGCCACTGCTCCTCCCACGCACGCCACCACTGCCGCGCGCGTCTGACGTTTCTCTGTCACCTGCAAAGCAAAAAGAACACACAACAACAAGAGCAATAACCGAGCAGAAGCAAACAACATAGAAACCAACAAAAAAATAAGATTGAATACAAAAACCACATCGATTTCTTTGTATTTTTTGGATAAAAGAGTAATAAAAAAACGAGATTGAATACAAAAACAGAGAAATCAGAAATCGAAAAATTCAAAAAGAAAAAAGGTGTTCTTTTATTTCTTTTATTTTCTACCTTTTTTTGTTTTTTGTTTTTACTTACATTTCTTTAAAAAAAAGAAGAAAACGAATATAAAAGATAAAAGGGGGATAAAAGTTACATGACCCCTTGTATTCTACCGCCGTACGCGGCCGAGGTTCGTCATTTTCGATGAAAAATGACGTCTTACAGGGTAGGGATTTGAAGGACCAAAAAAGGGGGAGTTTTTATATTTCTGGTCACCATTGACGGCGGCGCCATCGCCGGTGCTCGGCGCGGCGTTCGATGACCGAAGTTGGAACGAAGGAAGGGAGAGTGAGGGAGAATTTGAGAGCTCTCAAAATTTTTCTGAAAAAATGAAAGGAGAATGAAATTTTTTTCAAAAAATTTTAGTTTGTATAGTAACGCTAAACGGTGTTGTTTTGGTGTTCAAATTCAGACGCCAAACGTTTTACCCCTAACCCGCGCGAGACCCGACCCGCTCTAGGGGATCCGCGTGTTTCCATTTTTTGGGTTATTTGCGCCCCCAGTCCTTCCGCATTTTTGGGTTGTTTTAATTTAGTCCTATTTTTATTTTTATTTTTTTGTTTTTTTAAATTTCGCCGCTGAATTTTTCACTGTTTTCAGTTTGGTCCCCTGTTCGCTGAAGGGGCACATGTCCCAAGAATTGGAATATTTTCTCATTTAGCCCTCGTTTGTTTTTGTGCCTTTTGAATTAGTCCCTAGTTTATTTTATCCTTTTTTTCTTTTCTTAATTTATCCTTTGAATTTAATTTGGGTTACGATTAAGTCCCTTTTTTTAATTTATTTATTTGCCTATTTATTATTTCCCTACTTTTTGTTTTATTTTTTATTTATGGAGTTTATTTTATTTTATTTTATTTTATTATCCCTTATTATTATGATTTATTTATGTACTTGCATTCCAAACTTCATTTATACATTCCAATTTGGTTCTTTAGTTTCAATATTTTTTATAAATTATTTTCCTAAACATTTATTTATGTATTTATTTATTTATTCCCTTGTCCTTATTATTTAAAAATTGGTATTGTCTTGTTATGTGCATTTATTATTATTATTATCATTGTTATCATTTATTTTATTATTCTTTGATTGTTCATATTAGTATTAAAGTGGTATATTATGTGATTATTGCCATCATATGTACTATGAGTTGTTTATTAGTATATTCAAATTGTTGTCATTCATTGTTGTAATATTTTATTCATAAATCATTTTAAATATTATATTAATTTTTACCCAAATTCGTAAAAAGAAAATTTTGAAAATAAATGCAATATTCCGTATTTGGAAATTCGAGAAGTCGTGCCCTAACTTACTGGGTTTCAGTTTTTTCGTCAAACCTAAATAATCAAATATTCTTTTAAAATTAAATATACAAGTTTTAAACAAAAAATTAAAAGTCAAGCTTATTCTTGAGGGTTCAAAATGTCGTGTCCTAATTTACAGGATGTGACATTTTGTTATCTCGAGACGAGAAGGTCTTTTACATTCGTTTCAATTTATTGAAGCATTTTTTTAAGTAAAATAACATAATACAAAAAGGGATCGTATTTTAAATTCTTTTTGAGTTTTCAACTTTCGACACTAAGACATTAATTAATCAACTAGGTACCAATTTTGGGCGTTACGAGGATGCTAATCCTTCCTCGTATGTAACCAACTCCCGAACCTATTTTCTGGATTTTTGTAGACAAAAAATTATCTTAATAAATCAAATTTCTTATTAAAACAATCAAATTACAAGGTAACCGATCACACCTCATAAAAAAAATCAGTCGCGACTCCCATTTTCATTTCGTTTTCAAAATAAAAGTCCACCTTTCACAAATTGGTTTCGACATCAATGCTGAGATGAATTTTTTTTACTTTTGTAATATAATCAATTTCATTTTTGTTAGAACCTTATAAATAATGATAGCTAATTAATTTTACTTAGAATTAATTTAACAAATTTATCTATGTTAATATAAAATAGAATTAAAATAAATTTAATATAATTAATGTTAATTGAAGTTAAATGTTATTTTTTTATGAAAAAATTCAAATATATTTAAATTTATCATTTTAATATGTAACTAAATTTTTATTGTTTTGTAATTAAAAATAAAAAAAGTGATTAAATGAAATAGAAAATACATAAATAAATAATAAAACGGGTATAATTAATTTTCATTTAAAATTTATTTTGTAAATAGATGTTAAGGGGCTTTCTTCAAACCTGAGAGGGTTAAGTGAATTTTACCCTTTAGAAATAATAGAAGAATCAATATATACAAATGTATAGAAATATATATTTAAAAATGTTATAATAAACGTCGATAATGACGATAGAACGATCGCAAAGCAATAAGAAAAAGAAAAAAAAGAACACACACAGATTTTACGTTGAAACCCTTTCGGAAAAAAACTACGGGCAGAGAATGAAAAATTTACTAATATTGAAAAACAAATGATATAAGGAGTTTCGACTACATCTATTTAACTACATCTATTTAAGGGTTGAAAACCTCTATTCTAATCAAAGTTAAATAAAAGAAGAATAGTTCTATACAAATTCAACTTGTGCTATATGGTCCGTTCCATAGGGGTGACCCCTGATTGCCACCCCAGTCCAATGTTGTGCTTAATGAGGATCTCTGGTGGCCCTTGGCCTTTTGCCTCTATATTTCCCATTATTTTGTCACTATATTTATTTTTTCAATAAGTGATGAGATTCAATCTCTAAAAACAAAAAAAAATAGGTTTGGCTGGCTTGGTAGGATCAGCCCTATGTGAGTCGGGTTGGGCAAGAAATTTTTGTCCTTGGATAGACTCGTATTTAAATTAAATAACTTTAAATTTTAATTATAAAAATATATAAATATTAATATAAGGTTATGTTTTTAATAAGTTATTATTTTTAAATAGTAGGGTAAAAGTATCATGGGGCCCATATATTAAGAGTTGGATTCTATTTTGGCCCATTTATAAAAAAAAAAAAATGGATAAACTAGCCCTAGTACCTTAGACTAAAGAGTCAACATGAAGTACACGTAGTTATTTCGTCAACTATGCTAGCTTTTAACAATACAAATAGATGAAATTACTCTTTAATCTAATGTACAAAAACTATTAATTAACCTATTTTTTTATAAAGAGAATAAAATGCAATTTGACTCTTTGTAGGAAAGGTTTTATGAAATTTTTGAATTTTTTTTTTTAAATCAGTTAGTTACCTCTAATTTCATTGTAATGATGTCAGCACATTGTCTTCTACCTAACTTTGTCTACTTGTTTATGCCATGTTTGGTTTTCCAAACCATCTACAAAACCAGAGGTGAATACAGGGCTCGCAGAACATACAGTCGCCAAGGCAGAACACGAATGATATTTGTTATATGCATGCATTTTCGTTCAAATCTGAGGGCTAAATAGTATCCATTGATACTTTGAATTGGAAGAAAAAGGAAGAGAATATTATTTATAAGTCCATAGATTTTACCTTGACATTTATTCATTCTTATCATAAATATATATATATTTATATATTTTTTCTATATGTAAAATTAAAGGATATAAGTATGTATTTTTCTAAATTTATCAAAACCTATTTGCCTAATTTTTTTTCCAATGCTTATAATCATGCTAATAATTATTATTTCGTCACATGATTAATTTTATCATTTTTATGTCAAATTATTAATGTTATTATATGCTTGCATTGTCGTTCAAATTTGAGAGCTAACAGTTGGCCATAAATTACACTGATATTTTAATCATTCAAATGGAAGAGTATCTTAATTACATAGTTCCAGAATAAATTATATTAGGAGGATTTTAAAATATATAATTTTTAGATATTAATAATATAATATTATTTTATTACTACCTAAAAATTATATTTTTTATGATTTGAAGAATAAAAAGAATAAATCTGTAATATATTCATCTTTTAAAGATTATACAAATACATTTCTTTCCAATATTATACAATTACTTAATTATAATTTAAAAGTCTTTCTATTTTTAAATATTTTAAATATTATTTGTAATAGCCCAAATTTGACCGGGCCTTAAAATAAATAAACCAAAATAATAAAAGGTCCATTAAACAGTCCATTTAACCCACTTACAACCGTAGCCCACTATTAGCCAATAGAATCGGATCAAACCCAACAACCCATTACACCCTCAGACCCGATTAGCACTAAACCCCTTATGACCCAAGATACAACGAGGCCCAAATGGCCCAAATCAATTGAATCAGGAAACCCTAGGGTTTCCAGAAGTCCTCGCGCCGCATTTGATTCTGGAACATTCGGGGAGCGTCTGTCCAGTCCCCGAAATCGAGGCCACCATCAATGCACTGTCCTAGGGCCCTTCGACGCACCATTTCGGCCACCGATCGCGCCACCATCGGCGCGCAAACGATACTGGGATCATCAGCGTGCCATGCTTTACCTGCAAGCAAAAGGCAACCCCAGCAAGCATGAGAGCAAATATAGAAAGAAAATCAGCGCAGATAGCAGCAAATATATAAGGGAAAAGAAATCTTTCGATTTCTTTCCAAAATAGGTTACTGTTCAAAGGCTATAAAAGCCTTTTAAAAACTGTAAAAGGGGACCCTTTTTTTTTTTCATACAGAAATATCAAAAAAAGAAATAAAAAGGCAGAGAAAGCACAACAGCGTTTCTTTGAATCAAAGGTGATTCGTTTTTTTATTTTGCTCTTCTATATCATGTTAAAACGCATACGGTAACGAAACAATCACGAAATAATTTATATTTAGTTTATAAAAACAGTTTTAAAGTCCCAAATCCACTTACTGTTTCGTGTTTCTTTTAAGTTTTTTTTAAAAAAATGTGAAATAAGGAAAGGAAAAAGAAGTTACCTACGAAATAAGGAGTTTTTGAAACTTCGGCCACCATCCATGACGGCGTGTGAGGAGCGTGTTGAGGCCCAATGATCGGAGCCATGACGGTCGGAGACCATGGCTCAGAGGGTCTCTCAGAGCATTTCTGGTTTTTTTTTTAAAAAAAAGGGTGCCTAAAGTGTTTTTTGGCCTAGCATCGGGTTTATATAACCCTTTTGGGACGGCACCATTTTGGCTTAGCCCCATAAGCTAAAAATGGTGTCGTTTTAAACCCCAAGATCCGCGTGTTGACCCGAATACCCGGGGAGGATCCGCGCATTTTTAGAATAGGTTTATTTACCTGATTGGTCCCCTCGTCTATTTTATATTTAAAATTAAGTTTTATTTTATTAAAATTTTACCCTAATGTTTTGATTTGATTTTAATTTGGTCCTGGCAGTAGTTTTAAAGTGGTATTTGGGAAACGCTGTCGTTTTGGGATTAGGGTTTAATTACCCAAGGAGTCCCTCGACTGTTTACGCGCATTCGAATTAGTCCAAGTTTTTTATTTCTTTTTAAATTATCCTTAAAAGTTTTATTTTTTTTTATTCCAATCCTTCTCCATTTTCTTACTTTAAATATACTTATATTTTGTTACATTATTATAATATTTCATATTTTATATTATTTATTATTTCTATATACTATTATTTTACATTATTATTTATAAATATTATTTTCAACTTGTATATTAAATGCTATATATTCTTAACCTATACTTTTATATTATATAATATTATTATTATATATTTTGAAATTATGGTTAAATATTCTATTTTTAATTCGTGTTACATGTTTTATTAATTACCTTTTATATACTTTATTTTGTTTTAAAATTTTATTTACATCTATTAATTGTTTTATAATTTTTATATTATGTCAATTTTTATTTATTTATACTAAATTTTAAATCAAAGTTATTAAGTGTCATATTTTTACTTTTAAATTGGTATGTGTTAGTTTTTTGTATATTATTATTGTTATTTGTATATTTTATATTACATTGTATATCATGCATTTTTTTAAATTTGTTAAAATATATGTTAAACTACCATGTTGCATGTTATTGTTTAAATGTTTTGTTTGTTTATTTTCATACTTGTTATATATCTTTGTATATATGCTTGAGATTTGATATGATTATTATTTCATCCATGTATGTTAGCTAATAGTTGACATATATATATTATTATCCTGTTATATTCGTGCTTGTATAGGCTCATTATTTTATATGTTATCTTGTATGTTGCATTTCATAATGTTTGTATATTATCCTCATACATCAATTTTAAAACCGAACCACAAAGTTTTCAAAAATAAAGGCAATGCTTGGTGTTTGGAAGCTTCGAGAAAGGTAGTGCCCTAACTTACTGGGTTGCAATTTTTCTCATTGAGTTCAAGTATTCAAACATCCTTCTAAGTTTTCAAGGTTTTTCGAAATACGAGCAACTGTCTCGGAATTTCAAAGCATTGTGTCCTAACTTACTGGATATGGTGTTTTGTTTTTTTCGAGATAGAGATTTTCAAAAAGTGGTTGGCTTAGTTTCGAATGTCTTAAAATGTTGCGCCCTAACTTATTGGACGTAATATTTTGATTTATTTGATACAAGTGAACCCTAATTTTTTTTCAAAATCAAAATATTTTTAAAAGAGGATTGCATCTTAAAACATTTAAATTTCCGACATTAAAGACATTTGATAATCAATTCGGTACCAATTTTTGGGCGTTACGAGGGTGCTAATCCTTCCTCGTACGTAACCGACTCCCGAACCTGTTTTCTGTTTTCGTAGACCAAAACTAACGATTTTAAAACAAAATGTTTTAAAAGGTGATCCAATCACACCTAAAAAGATTGGTGGCGACTTCCGTTTTCATTTTTTAAGTCAAAGCCCATTTTTTTCAAAACCCCATCGTTAAAGATGGTTTTGATAGCTTGGCGACTCCACTGGGGATATAAGAGAGTCAAGCTGTATAATTGATTACCTTTTGTCTTAATGTCGGAAATTTGAAAAATTTTAAAATTCAATCCTCTTTGCATTACATGTGTTTGAATTATTGCATGTGTTGCTATATTCTGATATGCATTGCATTCTTGCATGACCGTTATGGTCGCCCCCTTAAGTGGGAGTGAGAAGCTACGCCTTCATGAGGTTTTCACCTCCGTGTAGGATAGTGGATCACTTTCAGAGTACATCCGTACCTATAAGTTTCGTGAGATTTTCATCTCCGTGTAGCCATAGGGAAATGTATTCCCCTGAACTGAACTCATTTCAAATGAGCCTAAAATGGGTGAGAATCGAGGAATCTGCTGGTTCGGGTACCTCAAACTTTAGAACTACACCTCATGTAGAAAAAAACATAGGAGCCTAATTTAGGTAGAACTGTACTTTAGTTGTTACCCTTGTAGGCTATCTCTGCTATTTATTGATATCATGTGATACTAATTGTTTCTTTTCTCTTGGTTTGCATGTCATTTTGCACTTAAAAGGCATCGATTCACGGTCGGTTTTTAGAGTTAGATAGCTTTATTATGGAGAACGGACTTCTTGATAAAGTGGAGCTCAATGCCGATGTTCATAGATGGTCAGAGCAAACTCAACTAGAGAAGGGGGATAGTATAGCTGTGGGTTATGTGTCAGAGCTGCCCGATTACACTCGTATTAGTGTCACGCAGAATAATCTTCAAGAGCTTAAGGAGATTTGGGATCAGTAGGGTAATGAGTCTAAGTGGTTATTCTATGATAGCTATGGAGATTTAACTTACTTGCTCGATGTTCAAGTAGATGAGCATTTGTTCCGGGCCCTTGCCCAGTTTTGGAATCCAGCGTATGGTTGTTTCATTTTTGGAGAGGTAGACATGGTACCTACTATAAAGGAGTACACTGCTTTGCTTCGGTGTCCTAAGTTTCAAAAGGATAGGGTTTATTCTCGAGCTGCTTGTGTTCCGGCCTTTTGGAAGAAGTTAATTACTATTACTGGGATGAGCGAGCAGTGGGTCACGGCCAGAATTAAAGAGAAAGGTGAATGCAAGTGCATGTCGTGGGTTGCTTTGAAGGAGTTGATCTTAACACACCTGGATGAGACAAAAAAGGTAGACATTTTTGCCCTAAGTTTATATGGTTTGATGGTTTTTCCTAGGGCTTTGGGGTATGTAGATGAGGCGACCACGGATATATTTCATCCACTCAGCAAGAGGGTCACCTCCGTTCCTGCGATTTTGGCGGAGACATTCCGGTCCTTAGGTGCGTGTAGGAGGGCTGGTGCAGGTAGGTTTATAGGGTGTGCTCAGTTACTTTTGGCTTGGTTCTATAGTCACTTCTGTTTGATTGATGGGATTGTTTGCCGAGTCTTTTTTGAGGATTACTCCCCGTTGAGAGATATAGTAAACTCGTCTAAGAAAGTGAGTGTACCGGAAGAGAATTGGATAGCTTTACTTCGGAATCTTCAGTCAAAGGATGTTGAGTGGAGGGCTCCATGGATGGCTCCTGGTGAGATACTTTATCGATGTGGTAGCTTTAATTGGGTTCCCCTGTTGGGAATTTGGGGTGCCATTGGATATGACCCTTTGCTTGTGTTAAGGCAGCATGGTTTAAAGCAGTTTATACCAGCGACTTATGGGCTAGCTCAGAGTGAGTTTGTATATAGAAGGGCTGATTATAAGAGGAAAGTTAGCGAGATTTCTGGTGCATGAAATAAGACTTGTAGGTTGAAAGGAGTGGCCCTCAATGCTGCCATGACTCCCGAATATGTGGGGTGGAGGAGTAGAAGAATTAATGATAATGTCCCTAAGCCAAAGATAGAGGAAGCACGACCGATAGAGGAGTATTTGCGAGAAAGACCCTCGGAGTTGGAAATTATGAAGCAAGAATTTAAGAGAAGGAATTTAGAACTTGAAAAGAAAATAGAAAAGCTTGAGGAAGAGAAGATGTACTTGAGTCTAGAGGTCGATGGGCAAAGGAAAGAGGTTGAAAAGGTGAGGAAAGAGAAAAGGAAGGTAGAAGAGGACCGAGATGACTTCAAAGAAGAGTGGAAAAAGGCACAAGTAACTTTAAAACGAGTTGAGTTAGGAAAGTCTACGGAACAATGGCAGAAAGAAGTTCAAGAGGAAAAATCTAGAGCCGAGTATTGGGAGAGAAAATTCCAGGAAATGCGATCGCAGGATTTGGCCTTGGAAAAAGAGAATCAAGGGTTAAAGATTAAGGTAACTGAGCTTGGAAGATCATTCCGTTGGCACCGAAACCATTATCCTACGGTTGAGTTGAAGGAGCTAGAAGATAAAGTTGAAGATTTGGAGTTGGCATTGCATGATGGTGAACTTCGAATCGAGCAGCTGGAGGCGCGAGAGGATTGTCTGAATAGAGAGCTCCGTCAGGTTAAAGGTCAAGTCAGAGATAGGGACTACATTATTGGAGAGGCTCTAGCCCAGATCCGAGAGGTTGCTGAATATGTTCGAGACCTAGCCATACGAGCTGACGCGTTGAGTATGATATATGAGTCAGCGTCTGATAGAGGACGAGAGTTAGCCCTTTTATTAGATAGAGTTAGGACTCTAGGCCTTAGAGCAAAGGCATATATGTAATCCATTTATATGTAAAGATATTCTTTCTCTAAATAAAGTTTTCTAAATGAAATTGAATCGAGATCGATGCCTTTTTGCATTCATGCATTCGCATTACATCACATCGCATCACATGCATTCGAAGTTATAAAAAGACCCTAATAAGTTAAAATTTACTTCCTAAAAGGTAGAAAAGAAATCTGGAAGTCACACATCCTTACGGTACTCGCACTAAGACTAGGAGTATGGATCATAGATTTGAATAATTGCAAAAGGACATGCAAGATCAATTGCAAGAGCAGTTGGCCAAAATACAAAATGATATGAGGGAGCAAATGCTAAAGGCTCAGAGGAATATGATGGCTGAAATAGCTCAACTGCTAAGGGCCACTGACAAGGGAAAGGCTCCTATGACTATTACTGGTGATGAAGGCGAGGATCATCCTCCGGGATTTACCCCACCGCATGGGCCAATACAAACTGAGGCGCCACCTAAGAGGCCATCTATTACTGTAAGGCCTCAACAAGGGCCGATTGATGCTGGAGTTCCTGTGAATTTCCCGTCTGGGTCAAGATTCAATTTAGGGGATAACATTCCTGATTTGGATATAATGGAGAAGGAGAGAATGGCAACGGAATCTTCAAAACAATTGGAAGATCGCTGCAAGTGGTTAGAGGAAAAGTTTAGGATCTTGGAAGGCGCTGGCAATCATTTTGGGATTGACGCTAAAGATTTAAATTTGGTGCCGGACTTGGTACTTCCTCACAAATTTAAGATGCCGGAATTTGAGAAGTACAATGGGATTACTTGCCCAGAGGCACACATCACAATGTTTTGTAGGAGAATGACCGGCCATGTGAACAATGATCAGCTATTGATACATTATTTCCAAGACAATTTAGTAGGAGCGGCTGCCAAATGGTACAATCAGTTGAGCCGTGCCAAGATTAGTTTGTGGAGAGATCTCGCACAAGCTTTCATGCAACAGTACAACCATGTGACTGACATGACGCTAGATAGGATCACGTTGCAAAACATGGAGAAGAAGCCTAATGAGAACTTTAGGCAGTACGCTCAAAGATGGAGGGAGGCGGCAATGCAAGTTCAGCCGCCACTATCGGAAAAGGAGACCACCATGATGTTTATCAATACACTGAAGGCTCCGTTCATTACGCATATGATCGGAAGCACCACGAAGAGCTTTGCGGATATAGTTATGGCGGGAGAGATGATAGAGAACGCCATAAAATGGGGCAAAATTGAGGGGGAAACAGTTAAAAGATCGGCCCTAAAGAGGAAAGATAACGAGGTGAACAACACAAGTAATTTCAACTCGAGGACAATTACAGTTGGACAACCTAAAACAGCCACGGTTGAGCAACAACGTACTCAAAGATAAGAATCGGGCTCGAGATAAAACTCGGAGAAGATACAATTCACACCTATCCCTGTGACTTATCGAGAGCTTTTTCAAAGCTTATACGATGCACGTGCTATTGCTCCATTTTACTTAAAGCCGTTACAGCCACCATACCCCAAATGGTATGATGCCAATGCTACATGCGAATACCATGCAGGGATACCGGACACTCAATTAAAAATTGCCTCGGATTTAAAAGAGTTACCGAGAGGCTCATCAAAATGGGGGTTGTGAAATTCGACGGTACCCCTAATACTGAAAACCCGTTACCAGACCATGGCAATCAAGGAGTAAATACCGTTGGTGAAACTAGGAAAGAAAGAATCAAAGAAGATGTTGTTGAGGTAAGGATGCCTATGAAGATGATATGGGAAGAGATGGTGAAGAGAGGTATGCTGACCTCTGAAGATAATAGAGAAAAGAGGGGGAACTATTGTGAATTCCACGGAGAAGCGGGTCATGAGATCCAAAATTGCGGAGAATTTAAGGCTTTGGTGCAAGGTTTTATGGACAACAAAGAACTGCAAATTTTCGAAGGTAGTTCTTGTGAAGAACAAATATGCGCGCTGGAAAATGAACGACAAGGAACTAGCCGACCATGAATTATTATATCCATGCTAGGGAATAATGAAATAGGGGTACCAATGGCGCCTAAAGTGGTCATCCATAAATCGAATCCTTTCCCTTACAAAGACGACAAGAGGGTGTCGTGGAGCTACGACTGTAGCGTGACAGTACCCAAGGATGAGAGCATAGCCAGTGCGTCTAAGGAAGTGCAAAATGGGGGTTCCCATACACGAAGTGGGAAACGCTATTGTCGAAACCATTTTTTTGAAAATAGGTGGAATCGACTTTGGATTTTGAAAATTAAAACGGGAGTCGCCACCGATCCCTTTTAATTGAGGTGTGATCAGATCACCTCGAAAAGTGGTTGCTTTTAATAAATATTTTGATTTATCAAAACAACTATTTTGGCCTACAAAATCAGAAAAGGGTTCGGGAGTCGGTTACGCACGAGGAAGGATTAGCACCCTCGATACGCCCAAAATTGGTACCTTGTTGATTAATTAATGTCTTAGTGTCGAATGTTTTGAAAATTCGAAAGAATTTAAAATACGATCCCTTTTATTAAAACATTTGAATATGTCGAAAAAATTCGAGACTCGCTCATCTCAATGAAATAAGAATGTCGCATCCAGTAAGTTAGGGTGCAATATATCAGTTTCTCGAAATTAAGCTCGTCCTTTTTACTTAAAAAAATATATTTAAATCGAAAAGGACTATTCAATTATTTTGGGTCGAACGAAAAATCTAAACCCAGTAAGTTAAGGCTCGATTTATCGAAGTTCCAAAATATAAAATATTACCTTAATTTTGAAATTCCCATCTCGAGACACTGAACGCCACATTCAGTAAGTTAGGATGTAGCATTTTGAGGTTTCGAGAGTAGGTTTTACTTGAAAACTCACGTGTTTTATTTTGAAAGCGATACTAGACGACTCGAGTTGAATGAGAGAAATCAGAACCTAGTGAGTTAAAGCTCGATTTTCTCGAAATACCCAAGCCTAAGTTATACTTTTGAAAACCTTTGAATGAAAATTTTTAACAAAATAGCATTAGACGCGATTTTCATAAGATGCAAACATGGAATTATAAAGTACGAAGCAAAGAAATAATTCATAATTGACCTATTACAACAATGAATCATAATAACCAACAAATAAAAAATAATACACGATAACAACAATTATAGCATGGCGTCATATGCAAATTATAATATTGACATTCAAAAATTAGAACAAATCTAAACAAAGTTCAAAGCAAACTACAATAAGTGAAATTTAGTAAGCTTTTAATAAATGAATAATTATGAAGAATGTTTAGAGCTATGAAAATTCAAATAAAAAACGTAGGCAAGTGATATATTGTTTAACGAAAATATGAAGTCTCTAAAGTTGAGAAATCGTATTTATAAAAGTATGTATACGCGCATAACATAAAAAGTAAGTAAAATAATGGTGAATGTGTGTATGAAAAAATATAATATATATATACATAAATAATATTGACATAGAAAAATAATTATTGATGCAATATGTAAATACATACGTATATAAATAATAATGTATATATATAGAAGGTTTAAGAATTTATGTAAAATACAAAGTTAAAATACGTACACATGAAATAGTATATATAAAAATATGTAACTATTAGAGTGAAAAATATATATAATATAGCATATAGCATATATATATAAAATACAACTTTAAAATAAATGTATTATACAAAATATAATAGTATTTAAGAATAATACATGTATAGAACAATGTAAAGAATATATATACAAAATACGTATAATATATGCATAAGGATATAGTGTATATAAAATATATAAAATATATTCTTAAAATATATATAGATGTAATATATACAACATACATGATAATATTGAAAATATATACATCTATGTGATACATGAAAACGTTTATATATGAACAATGCACATGATACATATAAATAGTCAAAATACATACATAACACATGAAAATATTTACACGTAGTAATATTAGAATATATATATGAAATAAGAATAAAATGAGCTAAAATGTATATACTATATATGTATATGTATAAATAACGATGTACAATATATATAATTTAGAATAAAAAGTACATATAATATATGAGAATATAATATACATATATGTATATGTATACATATTATCACTTTAAAACAAATGTAATGTAAAATATATAATAGTATTGGAAATACACATATAAAATAATACAAAAGGATATATGTATAAGTACAACGTGTATATACATATATTCGCAACACACAATTAAAATACTATATATAAAATGTATAATATATTCGTAATAATAAATAATAAAGTGTTAGAAATTTAAATGAAGAAATAAACATGAAAACAAATAAGGATTAAACTGAAATTAAATGAAATTTATAGTATCAAATAAAAAAAATAAAAAGGATGACCAAGGACTAAAACATAACACGCACAGAAGCCTAAGGACCAGCAGGGACAATAACCCATAGTCCTAATAAGCTTGCGTGTAGCCTGGTATACCGAGGACCTATCTAAAATCTCGAAAAAATTTAGAGGCCGAATCAGAAAGCTAAAAGAAATTGATTGGAATATGTGTTAAAAAGGGAAGGACCATTCGCGTTAATATCCCAATAGTGTCAAACACGCGGGTCCTCCCATACACTGAATCGGGTCGAAACGGGTAGGGAATCGGGCCACACGAATGGCCCATATATTAACCGAAACGGGGTCATTTCATGTGGTGTTTAAACACCCCTTTTCTCTGCTTTCCCAGCCCTAATTGCAGATAAAGAAAAAGGAAAGAAAAAAAAAAATTTTGAAGTTCTCTCCCTCTCGGCCCTTCTTTCGGCTAGGGTTAAACACCCATCATCACCTCCGCCATGAAGACCACCCGAGGGCCATCGGACCATACCACCGTCGTGGTTGGTGGCTTGGGTGCAAGGCTTGAGTTTTTCAACTCATTTCCAAACAGCCCCGACAGTCAAACCCTTCCAAACCTGAACGAATCGAGAGGAAGGTTCCGCTTTCACCCTCCTAAGATCGACCCCAGAAGAAGAACTTCCAGTGGCGGGTTCGGTAAGACTCTCCTCTTCCTCTCTTTTGATTTCTCTTGTATTTAAAAGGGTTGAAAGATATGAAAAAAGAAAAAAAAGATCCACAAGAGAGCCGGAATCAACAAGGAAAAGACTAAAATCAACCTTCAAAATTCCTTTTCTATTTTGATTTATGATGTCTCTGTACAAAAAAATGGGGTTTTTTCTTTTTACCAGTGTCTTTGGTTTCTGCTTCTAGTCGAAGGAACTAAAGAGAATCTGTCGAAAATCCCCCCCTTTTTTACAAATGTTAAGATTCGGCTTTATAGCCGATCATTTTTTGCTATTGTTGCTCTCTGCTGTTGCTTTCATCACGTTTGCAGGTACTGGAGCTGATGGGAGCGGGTGGAGGTGACGGGCAGCAGTTGGCTGACTTTGGCAGAGGGCTGGTGGCTAGCTGTGCGGCGCGGTCTAGGTGGCTAGGGATTAGGGTTAGGGATTTGAAACCCTAAACCGGTTAAGGGCTTGGGTTGGTCGATTGGGCCACTGGATATTGGGCTTGGTATTGTAGTGGGTCTTTAGTGGGCTACCGGGTATTGGGTATTGGGAACGGGTTAGGTCTGATAGGGTAGGTTTAATTTGGGTTGGGTTAAGTGTTGGGCTTTTTGTAAATGGACATTGGACTATTGGACTATTATTTTGTATTTATTTGGGCCCGGGCAAAATTGCCCTATTACAGCTGCCCCTCTTTGCTCATTGTCGTGCAACGAGAATAGAGCAAAGACTCAAAAAGGGCCGATTTTGCCCGGTCTTGCTGGGTCTTGGTCTCTTGGCGCTTCTTTTCTTCAATTTAGCCTCAAATCTTCGATCTGCTCCTGCATCTCTGGAAGGCCAAATCTTCTATCCACAATCTGCTCCTTGCACTCTCAAGGATGCCAGACTTAAATCTTTAATCTGCCCCAATAACTGCTGGATGCCAGATCCTCTATCTTCAATCTGCTCCAGTAATGGCTGGATGCCAGATCTTCTATCTTCAATCTGCTCCTTGCACTCTCAAGGAAAGCCAGACTTAAATCTTTGATCTGCTCCAGTAACGGCTGGATGCCAGATCTTCTATCTTCAATCTGCTCCAGTAATGGCTGGATGCCAGATCTTCTATCTTCAATCTGCTCCTTGCACTCTCAAGGAAAGCCAGACTTAAATCTTTGATCTGCTCCAGTAATGGCTGGATGCCAGATCTTCTATCTTCAATCTGCTCCTTGCATTCTCAAGGAAAGCCAGACTTAAATCTTTGATCTGCTCCAGTAATGGCTGGATGCCAGATCTTCTATCTTCAATCTGCTCCTTGCATTCTCAAGGAAAGCCAGACTTAAATCTTTGATCTGCTCCAGTAATGGCTGGATGCCAGATCTTCTATCTTCAATCTGCTCCAATAATGGCTGGATGCCAGATCTTCTATCTTCAATCTGCTCCTTGCACTCTCAAGGAAAGCCAGACTTAAATCTTTGATCTGCTCCAGTAATGGCTGGATGCCAGATCTTCTATCTTCAATCTGCTCCTTGCATTCTCAAGGAAAGCCAGACTTAAATCTTTGATCTGCTCCAGTAATGGCTGGATGCCAGATCTTCTATCTTCAATCTGCTCCAGTAATGGCTGGATGCCAGATCTTCTATCTTCAATCTGCCTCAAATACCATTGGAAGCCAGATATGAATGTTGTCACCCGTCTTCAGGGAGACCTATCTTGTAAAATGTGATTATGTCTGTGTAAAATGATTAGGATGTTATGATCGAAATGAATCAAGTGCTCCTGAATGTATTATGAATGACACTTGTATGAATGCAAAATGCCATGAACATGATAGTCTTTTTAATGTTTAGGGCGTCTTCACTCGTTGGCCCTCAGGGCTTTATTACTGACGTAGTATGCTACCCTTTTTCTCAGCTAGAAAACCCAGTAACGATCGCGTTCTGCTTGAATAACTTGCCCCACAGTAACTTCAGGGTCCATTTCACTGTACCTTGAGGGCCTAAGGTTTGTACCACATTTAGACCATCCTACTGCAATCCGTGGCCATAGGATCTATATCCACTTCCACTTATCCCTCTATAAATCAAGGGTATAGGGATTTGTTCCATCAACTGATCATGCTCCAGGTGACCTGACCAGATGTGCATGCCTAATGCTCGCGTAGAGTACCTTTCTGAGAATAATCTCGATTACTCATTTTCATCGAGATTGTATCATTGGCCCAATATCTTGTCTCTTTTGTTCAGCAAACATCTTTGACTAAAACTCTAAAGAGATGATTTCAATTTGGACTTAAAAATTTCCAACTCTTAAGCATGGAAAGTCCTAAGCAATGGTCCTGTTTTAGGTTTCTGTACTATTTAGAAACTTCCAGGATAATACGCAAAACTCCTTTCACAAAAGAGTTATTAGTCCACTAATCATTATTTCAATACAAAATGCTTGAAAAAGGATCATGACAATAGACAAGAAGGAAATTGAATGCGAGCATAACTCGAAACAAACAAGTTAAGCAAAAGCGATTAAGAAAGAATTTATTAGGAGCATAGCTCGACACAAATAAATTAATCAATAAAATGAAATTGATCGGGAGCACAGCCCGTCATGATTCAAAAATAGCGACTATGCTAAGAAAGATGAAAGTTAGGTGCCCCAGATATCACAACCTAAGCTTCCCTGTCTCAATTCTTAAGAACTCCTCCAAGTTCAATATGTGCCTAGGGGATTCGGAGTACTCTGTCGATGCCTCAAGACGTAGCATACTTCCTCATTGTTAATTCAAGCATGATAGGGCTACCGCGTGCCCCACTTTTGATCAGAATCTGAGCCGCCCTTTTTGGGTTTTTAACTCAAATGCCCTTTGGACCCAAAGCGCCCTTTGCGGGTTTTCACTTTGGCCTCTCATTTTTCTTTTTCTTTTTCTTTTCTTTTCTTTTCTATTTCTCTTTTTCTTCTTTTTTTATTTTTCTTTTTCTTTTCTTTTTTATTTTTTGGATCAACTTTTAGAAGGTCTCAAGACGCCCTTTGCGAGTTTTCATCTTGATTTTCTTGAGAAATTCTTGTGGACGAATTCTCCTCGACATAAGTTTGTATTACCCATTTTGGCACGTTTGATTAGGATGAATACTCTCAAGTTAAGTTCACTAGGGATACTCAAACCTTAACTCTATCGCGGCTTGAAGGAAGGAATCTTGATCCATAAACCCATGAGAAAGAGGTTGCCCCAGCGACAATCCTAGTTGTCGTTTGACAAGTTTTATACAAAAAGATGGTTCAACAATTTTCAGCGAATAAGAATGAAGTTGTTGATATTCTCCTTCAACTTGGAAAGCTAAGGTACGTAAATTGCTCCCAGAGCATTCACCCTACCATGGCTCGATGATGTCTCTGAAGTATCCTCAAACTTCATAAATCTCTCCAACTGTGAGGTTACCAAAGCAAATAGGGACAATCACAGGTATGGTAGTGGTGCTCATTTGATGTACATACACCAAAGAATAGACTATCTTTTGCGAATCATTAGCCACAAGCCCCATCTGATCTAAGAGAACATGATGTTGAATATGCCTCCTGGTTCCAATCATTCCAGCATGGGCTCAAAGATAGAAGTCATTGTTCTTAGGATGACAGACTCTGTTGTATATAACGGTTCTAGGCGGGACATGGCCCAGAAATCTTATATAACTGTTCCAGGCGGGACATAGTTTAGAAATCTCTTGTTGGAGAAACTTAGTATGATGGTTTTTCTGCGCCATAATGACCATGAACTTGGGGTTCCCATTTTTGTCAAGGGACTTGATCGAATTCTGTGTTCAAAACTTGATTGAGCTGAGACTTGCTAACTCGATCCTTAGAAATAATGAGCTGTTCAGGCTTCCTTTTCCCTGAATTTGTATGGAAGTCTTCTCTCATGATATCTCCATCTACTTTGTCAGACACTGGTTTGAAAGGAAAATCTATCATTTCGAGCTTTAGAGACTGTGTACAGACTGATGCCCTATAGCGGAAAATCAATGGCCATTGCCTAAAGCTAAACACCGCAGCTATTGATGACACATCAGACTGTCTAGGGGTCCTGTAAAACATTCATCCCAAGGATAATAATTAGGACCCTTGCAATCATAGGGATTTGAAGGTGCTTGCTCCAGCATCAGCATAGAGAGCAAGTGGTAGTGTCTTATACCAATCTTTACCAGTCTCGGTCATCTTCTGCAAGTTATTTCTTCTTCTTTTCTTTTCTTTTGGCAACCTTTGTGGTGTGGTGCCAGACTGCAAACTTTTAAGATTGCGCAGTTGGATATGATCTTTTCTTTTCTTTTCTTCTTTTTTTTTTCTTCTTCTTCTCTTTTTTTGTTTTTTTGGTTTTGAATTCGAACTCGAATTCGGATTCGGCTTTGAATATGGATTTCGAATTTGAATTTGAATCTGATGACCGTTACTTGGTGACTTTGGCACACGAAGCTACCTTACTCTCTCGGTGAAGTAATGAATCATCGTGAAGGTGACTTGAAGTCAGTGAAGCTAGCCCAGTGGCGTCCGTGCCCCACATAGAGAGTTTTCAAAGAAACATGAATCTTATCTCCCTCAATTTGACCTTTACAACACGCTGATGTAGTCTTCTTTCATGGTGAGTTAGCACTGTTTCAGCCTTATGAACAGTCTGGCTATTGTACAACCACTAGCATGTGTCTAGCAAATGTTCTTGTGGGCCTCTTCTGAAGCTTCGATGTGCCTGTGTCTCGGTAACCTAGGCATGTCTTGATAGGGCTGTGCGAAGACCTATTCGAATTTTGAAATCACTCAATAATGTCTCGCCTGTCTTGGTGGTGAGCTGGACTTTAATCTTTGTTTGCTCGCGGTATCCACTGACCTTGTGGGATTCGTTTTCATCTTGTTCTACCATCTTTGACAAATCGGAAGATAGGTCACAATCTTTGTCATCTTCAAAGTCCTGAGACTCCCCTAAGCACATATTTTGCTCCAAAGGAGATTCTAGGTTAGTGACAGTGTCGCTCGCGCTATCAATATCTGGACACCCCTTTTATAGGTATAGAAAAAGATTTCAAAGAATAAATGAATTCAAGAATGAGTATTTATGTGTCATGATCATGAAGAAAGAATATTTGAAAGAGTTCGAAGCACGCTAGAATTTAAGAACAATTGTGCAGTATGGTCATGAATAAAAGAATAATAAAAATCTAAAAATAATTGTTATGTAGTATGAAATGAGAAATAAATGAAAATTTACTCAAAAGATGCATTCTTATTGAAACATAGATTTTGGACAAAAGCCTATTTTCACAAAAGGATTCTTACTGCCTCTAGGCTTAAAGCAGTAAGCGTGTTTTGGGTATTACCCTAAGTTAGATCTAAAAACACAGGAACTTCTTCCACAGTCCCTTTGTTCAAAACATTCCCAGTACATAAGGGTTTGGAGACCTTTAAGTCCTCGGTTCCTTTTTTAGAGGCGCCATTGAACGTTCAAATTCCCCAATATCTCACCTTGCTCTGGAGCCCCGAATTTGATGCACTCTTGGATCCCGTGCCCCAATTTATCATAGTACTCATTTCTTGAACGGAGTGGTTGAGTAGTGGATTTTCTTCATCAGGGCGACCATCTAATTTTATAACTCCGATCTTGATAAGTCTTTCGACTACCTTTTTGAAAGCGGTGCAGTTCTCGATCGAATGCCCCGTGATTCCCCCATGGTATTCGCATTGGGAGTTCATATCATACCATTTAGGGTACGGGGAATGTATTGGCTTTATATAAAAAGGGGACACCACGTGTGCATCATATAGACTCTGATATAGCTCCTTATACGACATAGGAATTGGTGTAAAAGGGAGTTTTTCTGTTCTTGATCTAGCATTGAATTCTGGCTTTTGAGGATCCTGATGGCTAGGGGTTGTCATTCTTGGCTAGCCTATGGTAACTGGCTTCACCTTACTTTCCTTACCCTTTATTGCCTTCGACATATTACCTTGGGAGCTCCAGTCTTGTTTCTTAAGAGTTTCGTACTGTTTCAAGCGCTCCATATTGGCCTGATACTGCTGGAGTCCAGTGGTAATGGGCGTCCCTTGCGAAGGTGCATCTGGTTGGGTCTGGCCACTTATTGGAGTGAAATGTGGGGAATAAATGATGTCTTCATTATCATCCTTGCTGTTGTCCACTGGATCTTTCCTCCTTTCGAGCCCTTCGGCTAATGACTGCCCTAGCTGGCTAATCACATTTTTCTGAAGCTCTAACATTTGGCTTTGTATATCTTGTTGTATCCTAGATAACTGCTCTTGCATCTGTATCTGCCTTTGTTCTATTCGCTCTAACCTTCGTTCCATGGCTCTTATGTTAATTGAAATAATTTTTATCCAATTAGGGTCGTTTCGTGAAAATCTGATGCAAATAATGCGATGTAAGTAATGCAATGCAAATGATGCAATGCGAATGCGTGAGATGCAAATGAATGCAAGAAAAGAAGCATCGACCTTATATTCAGTTCCATTAGGAGAATTTTTCTAGAAGACAGATTTCTTCACATAAAATGGATCACATATGCGGTCTTGCCCTCATGGTCTAAGCGAAGATACCAATCTTCCTCTTCATGTCTGAATACTACGGTCGACTCTTGTAAATTTGCCAAAGGTGTCTTCATCGATGCCTTTCTGCTTGGTCTGGACCGCAACTCATTGTTTACTCTTCCTTGCGATACTCGCTTGCTCTTTTAAGAAAGTCGAAACGTGGCGGCTCCCGCATAATCTTCATCAATTTGAGTCTTTCGGGCAAAATCTTGCATTCCTTTGCGAGCTGTCATCCTTATTCCGTTTTGCTCACTTGGACCATTTATAGGTAACCGCATTATGATCCATTTTATCAAGCAATTCGTCCCCCTTATGACGAACTCCCCTATTTAGGAATCGAATATGAATCAACACATCTTTTCTGTAACGATGCGATGTAATGTAATGCAAATGCATGAATGCAAAAAGGCATCGATCTCAATTCAGTTTCTTTTAGAAAACTTTATTTAAAAAACAAAACCCTTTACATAAAACGGGCCACCAATATGCGTTTGCTCTAACGTTCGAAGTCTTAACACAGTACACCTTTGACCCAGATCAGATTGTAGCTCACATTGGTGCTTAATGTGCTCAATTTAAGCTATGTCTTCACTCGTGAGGCTATCCCTGCGGCCAAGGACACCTTCTCCAATGTCTGTGAAGTTGTTCTAATCATCTTGAGAGAGATTGGCGAACAAGTAGACATCTCTGTTTCATGGCATGCCGCCTTAAAATGATGTCCAATATGTGTTTCTTGAGAGTCTTCAGATTCTCGCTCACATAGAACATTTTGAAATGCTTGCAAGGGCGTCTTCGCAGTATAGCTAATTTCCACCTTAAAGGTCCTTGACACGATCTTCTTTAATCTCTTCCTTCTATGCCCGTTTGGGTTGTCTAGGCTATCAGGGTTTGCATTTTCATAGGTGCACCATCCTAAAATACCAGGGTAGGCTCAAGCTTGCCATTTGGTAGCGATCTTATAGCAAATAGAATTCTTTCCGACCAACTCATTTTTGTAGGCCTCGTGCACTCCGTCAATCACTTTTTCTAGCGCCCTTACCATCCATAGGGTAACCATCCTCATATGAAAAGGAAAGGCTATGTAAGTGTCTATCAGTACTCCCATTTTAATCATCTTTGTGTTTGTAGAACCAATGCTTGGCTACATTACTCTATTGATCCTATATTGTCTTTACCTTCCGGAGATTATTTTGTGTTGCATTGACGCAAATGCAACCCTATAGTTCTGATGTATATGCCTCAACTAGGCAATCTCTTTTGCTAGTTATGTTTCCTTTGATCGCTTACGGACAATCGTATTGTTTCCCGCTTTATCAAGGATCTCGTTTTTTTAAAATAAAACTCTCTAAATTAGAAATTGAACGTGAATCGATACCTTCTAAATGAAACACGATATGCAAATTATAGAAAGAACACGAAAAACACAGAATGTCAGTACAATGTGTAAAATGAAATTCAAAACATGTATGGAAACAGAGAAACAATCAAGGACCTATCAGGGTAATCACTAAGGTTCGACGTGGCTCTACCTAGGGTGAGCTCCTAAGGTTCGCTATATGAGGTTTTAGGTTCTAGAGTAGGGGTACCTGAACCAACAGATTCCTCGATCCTCACCCATTATAGGCTCATATGGATCGAGTTCGATTCAGGGGAACACATTTCCCTAAGGCTGCACGGAGATGAAAATCTCACGAAGCACATAGGTACCGATGTATTCCGGAAGCAGTTCACTATCCTGCACGGAGGTGAAAACCTCACGAAGGAGTAGCTTCTTGCTCCCACTTAAAAGGTGTGACCCGGCGGTCATGCAATATGATGCGCAAGTATATACAAAAATTTTAATCATACAAAGAACCAAGGAAACAAAGACCACAATTTCAAAATAGATGAAATGCAAAAGAGGGATCGTAAATTAAAATCAAAATTCCAATTTTCGACAAAAAGACGAAAGTTAATCAACTTGAGGCTTGACTCACAAACTTGGGTCCCCAGTGGAGTCGCCAAGCTGTCGAAACCATTTTTTTGAAAATAGGTGGAATCGACTTTGGATTTTGAAAATTAAAACGGGAGTCGCCACCGATCCCTTTTTATTGAGGTGTGATCAGATCACCTCGAAAAGTGGTTGCTTTTAATAAATATTTTGATTTATCAAAACAACTATTTTGGCCTACAAAATCAGAAAAGGGTTCGGGAGTCGGTTACGCACGAGGAAGGATTAGCACCCTCGATACGCCCAAAATTGGTACGTTGTTGATTAATTAATGTCTTAGTGTCGAATGTTTTGAAAATTCGAAAGAATTTAAAATACGATCCCTTTTATTAAAACATTTGAATATGTCAAAAAAATTCGAGACTCGCTCATCTCAATGAAATAAGAATGTCGCATCCAGTAAGTTAGGGTGCAATATATCAGTTTCTCGAAATTAAGCTCGTCCTTTTTACTTAAAAAAAATATATTTAAATCGAAAAGGACTATTCAATTATTTTGGGTCGAACGAAAAATCTAAACCCAGTAAGTTAAGGCTCGATTTATCGAAGTTCCAAAATATAAAATATTACCTTAATTTTGAAATTCCCATCTCGAGACACTGAACGCCACATTCAGTAAGTTAGGATGTAGCATTTTGAGGTTTCGAGAGTAGGTTTTACTTGAAAACTCACGTGTTTTATTTTGAAAGCGATACTAGACGACTCGAGTTGAATGAGAGAAATCAGAACCTAGTGAGTTAAAGCTCGATTTTCTCGAAATACCCAAGCCTAAGTTATACTTTTGAAAACCTTTGAATGAAAATTTTTAACAAAATAGCATTAGACGCGATTTTCATAAGATGCAAACATGGAATTATAAAGTACGAAGCAAAGAAATAATTCATAATTGACCTATTACAACAATGAATCATAATAACCAACAAATAAAAAATAATACACGATAACAACAATTATAGCATGGCGTCATATGCAAATTATAATATTGACATTCAAAAATTAGAACAAATCTAAACAAAGTTCAAAGCAAACTACAATAAGTGAAATTTAGTAAGCTTTTAATAAATGAATAATTATGAAGAATGTTTAGAGCTATGAAAATTCAAATAAAAAACGTAGGCAAGTGATATATTGTTTAACGAAAATATGAAGTCTCTAAAGTTGAGAAATTGTATTTATAAAAGTATGTATACGCGCATAACATAAAAAGTAAGTAAAATAATGGTGAATGTGTATATGAAAAAATATAATATATATATACATAAATAATATTGACATAGAAAAATAATTATTGATGCAATATGTAAATACATACGTATATAAATAATAATGTATATATATAGAAGGTTTAAGAATTTATGTAAAATACAAAGTTAAAATACGTACACATGAAATAGTATATATAAAAATATGTAACTATTAGAGTGAAAAATATATATAATATAGCATATAGCATATATATATAAAATACAACTTTAAAATAAATGTATTATACAAAATATAATAGTATTTAAGAATAATACATGTATAGAACAATGTAAAGAATATATATACAAAATACGTATAATATATGCATAAGGATATAGTGTATATAAAATATATAAAATATATTCTTAAAATATATATAGATGTAATATATACAACATACATGATAATATTGAAAATATATACATCTATGTGATACATGAAAACGTTTATATATGAACAATGCACATGATACATATAAATAGTCAAAATACATACATAACACATGAAAATATTTACACGTAGTAATATTAGAATATATATATGAAATAAGAATAAAATGAGCTAAAATGTATATACTATATATGTATATGTATAAATAACGATGTACAATATATATAATTTAGAATAAAAAGTACATATAATATATGAGAATATAATATACATATATGTATATGTATACATATTATCACTTTAAAACAAATGTAATGTAAAATATATAATAGTATTGGAAATACACATATAAAATAATACAAAAGGATATATGTATAAGTACAACGTGTATATACATATATTCGCAACACACAATTAAAATACTATATATAAAATGTATAATATATTCGTAATAATAAATAATAAAGTTTTAGAAATTTAAATGAAGAAATAAACATGAAAACAAATAAGGATTAAACTGAAATTAAATGAAATTTATAGTATCAAATAAAAAAAAATAAAAAGGATGACCAAGGACTAAAACATAACACGCACAGAAGCCTAAGGACCAGCAGGGACAATAACCCATAGTCCTAATAAGCTTGCGTGTAGCCTGGTATACCGAGGACCTATCTGAAATCTCGAAAAAATTTAGAGGCCGAATCAGGAAGCTAAAAGAAATTGATTGGAATATGTGTTAAAAAGGGAAGGACCATTCGCGTTAATATCCCAATAGTGTCAAACACGCGGGTCCTCCCATACACTGAATCGGGTCGAAACGGGTAGGGAATCGGGCCACACGAATGGCCCATATATTAACCGAAACGGGGTCGTTTCATGTGGTGTTTAAACACCCCTTTTCTCTGCTTTCCCAGCCCTAATTGCAGATAAAGAAAAAGGAAAGAAAAAAAAAATTTTTGAAGTTCTCTCCCTCTCGGCCCTTCTTTCGGCTAGGGTTAAACACCCATCATCGCCGCCGCCATGAAGACCACCCGAGGGCCATCGGACCATACCACCGTCGTGGTTGGTGGCTTGGGTGCAAGGCTTGAGTTTTTCAACTCATTTCCAAACAGCCCCGACAGTCAAACCCTTCCAAACCCGAACGAATCGAGAGGAAGGTTCCGCTTTCACCCTCCTAAGATCGACCCCAGAAGAAGAACTTCTAGTGGCGGGTTCGGTAAGACTCTCCTCTTCCTCTCTTTTGATTTCTCTTGTATTTAAAAGGGTTGAAAGATATGAAAAAAGAAAAAAAAAGATCCACAAGAGAGCCGGAATCAACAAGGAAAAGACTAAAATCAACCTTCAAAATTCCTTTTCTATTTTGATTTATGATGTCTCTGTACAAAAAAATGGGGTTTTTTCTTTTTACCAGTGTCTTTGGTTTCTGCTTCTAGTCGAAGGAACTAAAGAGAATCTGCCGAAAATCCCCCCCTTTTTTACAAATGTTAAGATTCGGCTTTATAGCCGATCGTTTTTTGCTATTGTTGCTCTCTGCTGTTGCTTTCATCACGTTTGCAGGTACTGGAGCTGATGGGAGCGGGTGGAGGTGACGGGCAGCAGTTGGCTGACTTTGGCAGAGGGCTGGTGGCTAGCTGTGCGGCGCGGTCTAGGTGGCTAGGGATTAGGGTTAGGGATTTAAAACCCTAAACCAGTTAAGGGCTTAGGTTGGTCGATTGGGCCACTGGATATTGGGCTTGGTATTGTAGTGGGTCTTTAGTGGGCTACCGGGTATTGGGTATTGGGAACGGGTTAGGTTTGATAGGGTAGGTTTAATTTGGGTTGGGTTAAGTGTTGGGCTTTTTGTAAATGGACATTGGACTATTGGACTATTATTTTGTATTTATTTGGGCCCGGGCAAAATTGCCCTATTACAGCTATGATATGGGGGGCATTAGAGTAGAGTCTGCAGAGATAAAAGGGGCCGAAGATGAGAAGATGATGGAGATTGAAGTGCCCGTTAAGGAGCCGGTGAGGGAGGAGGAGGCTAAGGAATTTATGAAGTTCCTTAAGCATAGTGAATACAGTGTGGTCGAACAGTTACGTAGGTAGCCAGCCCGCATATCAATGTTGGCTTTACTTCTAAGTTCCGAGGTGCATCGAGATGCGTTGCTAAAAGTGCTAAATGAAACATATGTCACCCATGACATATCCTTCAATAAGTTGGATCTGTTGGTAAATAACATTAGTGCGGATAATTTCATTTACTTTAATAATGATGAAATCCCGTAAGGAGGCATGGGATCGGCTAGGGCTTGCATATCACTACTCGGTGTAAGGGATATACACTTGTAAGCGTACTTGTTGACAATGGATCAGCGCTGAATGTCCTTCCGTTGTCCACACTTAATAGGTTGCCTATCGACAGTTCGCACATGAAAGCCTGTCATAATGTGGTAAGAGCCTTCGACGGAACAGAAAGAAAAGTCATGGGACGAATTGACATCCCTTTGGAGATTGGGCCAAATACATACGAGGTTGATTTCTTGGTGATAGACATCAAGCCTTCCTACAACTGTTTGTTGGGGAGACCATGGATACACTCGGCAGGGGCGGTACCCTTCTCATTGCACCAAAAATTGAAGTTAGTGAATGATGGACGATTGATAACCATCAATGCCGAGCAAGACATTATAGCGGCAGTTACTAGCAAGGCCCCTTATATTGAAGCAAATGAAGAAGCTATTGAGTGTTCCTTCCGCTCTTTGGAGATCATTAATGTGACATTTATTTCAGAAGGGAGTGAGGTATCGATACCCAAGATGTCCAAAGCCAAAAGGATGGCCCTGCAAATGATAATGGGGAAGGGAGCATTGCCAGGAAAAGGATTAGGAAGACATTTGCAAGGAGGGATTCAAGTCTCAAAGGCGATTGAAAAGAAGGACCGCTTTGGTTTAGGTTTCAAACCAGATTATAAGCAAAGGGTGAAGGAAATTGAGAAGCACCAAGAGAGAAGAAAGGCGCGATTGGACGGAAGAGAAGTGGAGTAGGAACCAATGACATTCCCTCCCATCTCCAAAACCTTCGTGTCAGGAGGGTTACTTGTGAAAGAAGGTCATCAGATTAATGCTGTACACGGTGAGGAACTGGAGCAAGGAAGCCTCGAGGACATTCACCCTTATGAACCGGGAAGCTCTTTGGACAATTGGACTGCGGAGGAATTTCCTGTAGTTTTTAGGAATTTTTCAGAGTAATTCTCGAAACATGTCTGCCTAAGAATAATGAAATTACATTTGTGAAATAGGCTTATGATCATCTATTATTATTTCAATAAAACATAATTATTTGAATGAGTATTGTCTCCTTTTAACGACCAATATTCTGTTAAACTTTTGCAGTTTTTCCATTCATGGTACATAAACAAACATCCTTAGATTTATTCATTCTGTGTATATTCTTTCATACCCCTACAGGTCCATAGATATCAATGACATGAGCACTGATACCGCAAGTCTTGATCCCTCTTATGAGCAGGACATGTGTTTAGAGGAACCTCAGGGTTTTGAAGATGACTCGGATTGCGATATGTATCCAGATCTTTTACGAATGGTAAAATAGGAGGATAAACAAATTATGCCCCGTGAGAACGAGGCGATAGAGAATGTAGCCCTAGAGGAGGGAAAGGAGGTGAAAATTGGAACTCTGATTGCCAAGGACACAAGGCAGGGTCTGATTGAGTTACTTCGAGAATTTAAGGATATTTTTACATGGTCATATCAGGATATGCCGGGGTTGAGCACGGACATTGTAGTACATCGTCTTCTGATAAGACAAGATTGCAAACCAGTCCAGCAAAAGTTGCAGAGAATGCGGCCAGATATTATCCTGAAAATAAAAGACAAAGTTAAGAAACAGCTCGATGCAGGGTTCTTGCAGGAGGTTAAGTATTCTGAGTGGGTAGCTAATATTGTGCCAGTGCCTAAGAAAGACGGGAAGGTACGAATGTGTGTTGATTACAGGGATTTGAACAAGGCTAGCCCAAAAGATAACTTTCCTTTACCGCACATCGACACTTTGGTGGACAACACGGCAGGGTTTTCGTTGTTTCTTTCATGGATGGGTTCTCGGGGTATAATCAGATAAGGATGCATCCAGAAGACATGGATAAAACCACCTTCATAACCTTGTGGGGTACTTTCTGCTACAAAGTAATGCCATTTGGATTGAAGAATGCGGGGGCAACATACCAGCGGGCTATGGTAAATTTGTTCCACGATATGATGCATAGGGACATTGAAGTATATGTTGATGACATGATCGCTAAGTCTCAAACGGAGAAAGAGCATATTGAAGTCTTGAGGAGGCTATTCTTAGGGTTAAGGAAATTCCAATTGAAGCTCAATCCGGCAAAGTGCACCTTCGGAGCTAGGTCAGGAAAACTATAGGGTTTTGTAGTCAGTGAAAAAGGAATAGAAGTTGACTCGGACAAAGTCAAGGCTATTCGAGAATTATTTCCACCACAAACTCAGAAAGAGGTTCGAGGATTCCTGGGAAGGTTGAATTACATCGCTCGGTTTATTTCACAACTAACCGAGAAATGTGATCCGATCTTTCGCCTCCTTAGGAAGCACAATTAAGGTACTTGGGATGAGGAATGCCAGAAGGCTTTCGAAAAGGTCAAGCAATATTTGTTGAATGCTCCGGTGTTATCTCCACCTAGCCCAGATAAGCCACTAATACTGTACTTGTCAGTGTTCAGTAATTCTATGGGGTGTGTGCTAGGTCAGCATGATGAGTCGGGAAGAAAGGAAAAGGCGATCTACTACCTCAGCAAAAAATTCACTGACTGTGAGATGAGATATTCGCCAATTGAAAAGTTGTGTTGTGCGCTGATTTGGACAACGCGGAGGTTAAGACAGTACATGTTATACCATACCACCTGGCTCATTTCAAAGCTAGATCCATTAAAATACATGATGGAGTCAACAGCTTTAAATGGGAGAATGGCGAGATGGCAAATATTACTTTCGGAGTTTGATATAGTCTACGTAAGTCAAAAGGCTATAAAAGGAAGCGCGGTAGCAGACTTTTTGGCTAGTAGGGCTCTAGAGGACTACGAGCCATTAAACTTTAATTTTCCAAATGAGGAGTTAATGTGTATCGCAGCAACCGAAAATTCTCCTTGGAAGCTAAATTTTGATAGGGCGTCTAATGCTGTTGGAAATGGAATTGGAGCAGTCTTGGTATCCCTAAATGGCGATCATTATCCGTTCACGTGCAAGCTAGATTTTGATTGCACAAATAATATGGCCGAATATGAAGCATGCATCATGGGACTTAGAGCAGCTATAGAACGAGGAATAGGAACCTTAGAAGTGTATGGAGACTCTGCGTTGGTAATTTACCAACTTAGGGGAGAATGGGAGACAAGAGATCCTAAATTACTTAATTATCGGAGGATAGTTTTGGGGTTGCTTGAGGATTTTGAGGATATTACTTTTAATTATCTTCCACGAGACGAGAACCAAATGGCAGATGCTTTGGCCACCTTAGCCTCAATGATGAGGATGAATAAAGAGGAGGAGATGAGACCAATTCAAATAAGTGTCTATGAAGCTCCCGCTCAGTGTGGTAACATTGAAGAAGTAGAAAAGGACGATAACCCGTGGTATCAAGATATATTACGGTATGTGAGAGATCGTAAATACCCTGAACAAGCTGATGAAAATGATAAACGAACTTTGAGAAGATTAGCATGTGACTACGTCTTGGACGGGGATATTTTGTACAAAAGAAGGAAAGACCAAGTACTGTTGAGATGTGTCGATGCTGTGGAAGCCAAGCTAATTTTAGAAGAAGTTCATGAAGGTGTATGTGGGACGCATGTGAATGGTTTCACAATGGCAAGACAGATCATGAGGTTTGGCTACTATTGGGCCACTATGGAAGGGGACTGTATCAGTTATGCCAAGAAACGCCATAAATGTCAGATTTATGGAGACAAAATTCATGTGCCACCTTCACCTTTGCATGTTATGACTTCTCCATGGTCTTTTTCCATGTGGGGCATGGATGTCATCGGGCCAATATCATCGAAAGCTTTGAATGGACATCGGTTTATCTTCGTTGTTATTGACTACTTCACAAAATGGGTAGAGGCCGCCTCTTATGCGAATGTTACTAAGGCAGCTGTAAGTCGATTCTTGAAGAAGGAAATCATTTGTCGATACGGAATGCCTGAGAAGATCATATCCGACAATGCATTGAACTTGAACAATAAAACAATAGCAGAGGTCTGTGACCAATTCAAGATCAAACATCATAATTCTTCTCCCTATCGCCCGAAGATGAATGGAGCAATAGAAGCTGCCAACAAAAACATCAAGAAAATAGTAGGGAAAATGACGGAGATTTACAGAGATTGGCATGAAAAATTACCATTCGCACTCCTGGCCTATAGAACATCTGTCAGAACCTCTACTGGGGCAACCTCATTCTCATTAGTTTATGGAATGGAAGTAGTGTTACCTATTGAAGTAGAGATACCTTCCCTACGAATCTTGATGGAGGTAAAATTAGATGAAGCTGAATGGGTTCAATCCCGGTATGATCAGTTGAATTTGATCGAAAGAAAAAGGCTAAGAGCCATTCGACATGGTCAGATGTATCAGACGCGAATGATGTGAGCGTATGATAAGAAAGTTCGACCAAGAGAGTTCCACGAGGGAGACCTTGTACTAAAGAAGATCCTTCCTATCCAAAAAGACTTTAGAGGAAAATGGATGCCGAATTGGGAGGGGCCGTATGTCGTGAAGAAAGCTTTCTCTGGTGGTGCATTGATCTTAACGGAAATGGATGGGAAAAGTTTACCCAATCCAGTGAACTCAGACACAGTCAAGAAGTACTTTGTCTAAAGGAGAGAAAAGTCCAAGGTGAAAACCCGCAAATGGCGCATTGAGATTTTATCAAAAAAAAAGAAAAAAGAAAAAGAAAATGGAGAGGCCAAGGTGAAAACTCGTAAAGGGCACCTTGTGACCAAAGGGGACTTTGAGTTGAAAACCCGAAAGGGCGGCTCAAATTTCTGAAGCATCTGGTAATCTTGCTCAGCGAAGAAGGGAACACGCGGCATACTGGGGCATCGACAGAGTACTTTGAATCTTCTAAACACATGTCTTCATGAAGTTGATGTACAAGTGCTCAAGCGGCGATATCTAGGGCATCTAACCTTTGGCTAGTTTGCTATCTTTAGAATCTTTTTCTTCTCAAAGATAGGCTATCAGATTAATTTCCTTTGTATCTTTTTTGATAATTCATTCAAATCCAATCGTTCTCAAAGCTTTATTCATTTTCCATTATTCTTTAAGTATGTTTCATTGAAATAATGATAGATGAACTAGATACTTTCACAAATGAAGTTTTACGCATTACTCTGGAATTTCTAGATAATACAGGAAACTAAAACAGGACAATTGTTTGAGAAATTCACATAAGTAAGGGTTAAAAGAACTCGAGGAATTTCTTTCTTCCAGTCCAAAAGGATAAATGGACAAAACTAACAATTCAACTCTAAGGAAATAGTATCCTACAGCCATCCTCAGTGGATCATGGCATTTGAAGATTGGTGTGGGCCTACAGGCTGAGTAAGGGTAATACCTTGAGTAAATAAAAGAATGAGTGGTGACGTCTAGGATAGAAGTCATCTTCATAACATTTGGCATCATAACATGTTTAATTAGGAAACATTTGACTCATTTCAATCATAGCATTCGGCATAAGCATATACACATTCTACAGGTTATGTCCCCTAGGGGACAACGAAGATTGAGGATTTCAACATGGTATCCCTGTGCTTATAGGGAGCAGGTTGAAGATGACAGATTTGGCATCCCTGTGTTTATAGGGAACAATATCGAAGATATAGCAGATCTAGCATTCAGATGTTTATACTGAAGTAGATCCAAGATGATTTGGCATTCTTGTACTGGCGAGGAGCAAATCAAAGACGTAGCCGATTTGGCTTCCGCGTGTTTACGTTGAAGCAAATCTAAGATGATTTGGCGTCTCTGTACTGGCGGAGAGCAAATCGAAGTCTGGCATCTCCATATTCAAAGGAGGGCAGACACATAGCAGATCTGGCATTCAGATGTTTATACTGAAGCAGATCCAAGATGGTTTGGCATCCTTGTACTGGCGAGGAGCAAATCAAAGACATAGCTGATTTGACCTTCGCGTATTTACGTTGAAGCAAATCTAAGATGATTTGGCGTCTCTGTACTGGCGGAGAGCAAATCGAAGTCTGGCATCTCCATATTCAAAGGAGGGCAGACACATAGCAGATCTGGCATTCAGATGTTTATACTGAAGCAGATCCAAGATGGTTTGGCGTCCTTGTACTGGCGAGGAGCAAATCAAAGACATAGCTGATTTGACCTTCGCGTATTTACGTTGAAGCAAATCTAAGATGATTTGGTGTCTCTGTACTGGTGGAGAGCAAATCGAAGTCTGGCATCTCCATATTCAAAGGAGGGTAGACATATAGCAGATCTGGCATTCAGATACTTATACTGAAGCAGATCCATGATGATTTGGCGTCCTTGTACTGGCGAGGAGCAAGTCGAAGACATAGCGGATTTGACTTTCGCGTGTTTACATTGAAGCAAGTCTGAAATGATTTGGCATCTCTATTCTGGCAGAGAGCAAATCGAAGTCTGGCATCTCCATATTCGAGGGAGGGCAGACACATAGCAGATCTGGCGTTCAGATGTTTATACTGAAGCAGATCCAAGATGGTTCAGCATTCTTGTGCTTACAAGGAACAAATCGAAAACATAGCTGATTTGGCTTTCACATACTTTCGCTGAAGTAAGAGTTAAGGTGATTTTGAATAAACAGATTGGGCGTCTTTATGCTCGGCAGAGAGCAGGTCGAAGAAGTCAACATGGCAGTCATAAGTTTGCAAGGAGTTGATTGAAGACCGGTCAAATTTGGTCTTTCTAAATCTTTGCTCGATTCCCGTTACACAGCAATGAGCAAAGAGGGGCAGCTGTAATAGCCCAAATTTGACCGGGCCTTAAAATAAATAAACCAAAATAATAAAAGGTCCATTAAACAGTCCATTTAACCCACTTACAACCGTAGCACACTATTAGCCAATAGAATCGGATCAAACCCAACAACCCATTACACCCTCAAACCCGATTAGCACTAAACCCCTTATGACCCAAGATACAACGAGGCTCAAATGGCCCAAATCAATTGAATCAGGAAACCCTAGGGTTTCCAGAAGCCCTCGCTCCGCATTTGATTCTGGAACATTCGGGGAGCGTCTGTCCAGTCCCCGAAATCGAGGCCACCATCAATGCACTGTCCTAGGGCCCTTCGACGCACCATTTCGGCCACCGATCGCGCCACCATCGGCGCGTAAACGATACTGGGATCATCAGCGTGCCATGCTTTACCTGCAAGCAAAAGGGGAACCCCAGCAAGCATGAGAGCAAATATAGAAAGAAAATCAGCACAGATAGCAGCAAATATATGAGGGAAAAGAAATCTTTCGATTTCTTTCCAAAATAGGTTACTGTTCAAAGGCTATAAAAGCCTTTTAAAACTGTAAAAGGGGACCCCTTTTTTTTCATACAGAAATATCAAAAAAAGAAATAAAAAGGCAGAGAAAGCACAACAGCGTTTCTTTGAATCAAAGGTGATTCGTTTTTTTATTTTGCTCTTCTATATCATGTTAAAACGCATACGGTAACGAAACAATCACGAAATAATTTATATTTAGTTTATAAAAATAGTTTTAAAGTCCCAGATCCACTTACTGTTTCGTGTTTCTTTTAAGTTTTTTTTAAAAAAATGTGAAATAAGGAAAGGAAAAAGAAGTTACCTGCGAAATAAGGAGTTTTTGAAACTCCGGCCACCATCCACGATGGCGCGTGAAGAGCGTGTTGAGGCCCAATGACAGGAGCCGTGACGGTCGGAGACCATGGCTCAGAGGGTCTCTCAGAGCATTTCTGGTTTTTTTTAAAAAAAAGGGTGCCTAAAGTGTTTTTTGGCCTAGCATCGGGTTTATATAACCCTTTTGGGACGGCACTGTTTTGGCTTAGCCCCATAAGCTAAAAACGGTGTCATTTTAAACCCCAAGATCCGCGCGTTGACCCGAATACCCAAGGAGGATCCGCGCATTTTTAGAATAGGTTTATTTACCTGATTGGTCCCCTCGTCTATTTTATATTTAAAATTAAGTTTTATTTTATTAAAATTTTGCCCTAATGTTTTGATTTGATTTTAATTTGGTCCTGGCAGTAGTTTTAAAGTGGTATTTGGGAAACGCTGTCGTTTTGGGATTAGGGTTTAATTACCCAAAGAGTCCCTCGACTGTTTACGCGCATTCGAATTAGTCCAAGTTTTTTATTTCTTTTTAAATTATCCTTAAAAGTTTTATTTTTTTTATTCCAATCCTTCTCCATTTTTTTACTTTAAATATACTTATATTTTGTTACATTATTATAATATTTCATATTTTATATTATTTATTATTTCTATATACTATTATTTTACATTATTATTTATAAATATTATTTTCAACTTGTATATTAAATTCTATATATTCTTAACCTATACTTTTATATTATATAATATTATTATTATATATTTTGAAATTATGGTTAAATATTCTATTTTTAATTCGTGTTACATGTTTTATTAATTACCTTTTATATACTTTATTTTCTTTTAAAATTTTATTTACATCTATTAATTGTTTTATAATTTTTATATTATGTCAATTTTTATTTATTTATACTAAATTTTAAATCAAAGTTATTAAGTGTCATATTTTTACTTTTAAATTGGTATGTGTTAGTTTTTTTTATATTATTATTGTTATTTGTATATTTTATATTACATTGTATATCATGCATTTTTTTAAATTTGTTAAAATATATGTTAAACTACCATGTTGCATGTTATTGTTTAAATGTTTTGTTTGTTTATTTTCATACTTGTTATATATCTTTGTATATATGCTTGAGATTTGATATGATTATTATTTCATCCATGTATGTTAGCTAATATTTGACAAATATATATTATTATCCTGTTATATTCGTGCTTGTATAGGCTCATTATTTTATATGTTATCTTGTATGTTGCATTTCATAATGTTTGTATATTATCCTCATACATCAATTTTAAAACCGAACCACAAAGTTTTCAAAAATAAAGGCAATGCTTGGTGTTTGGAAGCTTCGAGAAAGGTAGTGCCCTAACTTACTGGGTTGCAATTTTTCTCGTTGAGTTCAAATATTCAAACATCCTTCTAAGTTTTCAAGGTTTTTCGAAATATGAGCAACTGTCTCGGAATTTCAAAGCATTGTGTCCTAACTTACTGGATATGGTGTTTTGTTGTTTCGAGATAGAGATTTTCAAAAAGTGGTTGGCTTAGTTTCGAATGTCTTAAAATGTTGCGCCCTAACTTATTGGACATAATATTTTGATTTATTTGATACAAGTGAACCCTAATTTTTTTTTTCAAAATCAAAATATTTTTAAAAGAGGATTGCATCTTAAAACGTTTAAATTTCCGACATTAAAGACATTTGATAATCAATTCGGTACCAATTTTTGGGCGTTACGAGGGTGCTAATCCTTCCTCGTACGTAACCGACTCCCGAACCTATTTTCTATTTTCGTAGACCAAAACTAACGATTTTAAAACAAAATGTTTTAAAATGTTTCGAGATAGAGATTTTCAAAAAGTGGTTGGCTTAGTTTCGAATGTCTTAAAATGTTGCGCCTTAACTTATTGGACATAATATTTTGATTTATTTGATACAAGTGAACCCTAATTTTTTTTCAAAATCAAAATATTTTTAAAAGAGGATTGCATCTGAAAACGTTTAAATTTCAGACATTAAAGACATTTGATAATCAATTCGGTACCAATTTTTGGGCGTTACGAGGGTGCTAATCCTTCCTCGTACGTAACCGACTCCCGAACCGTTTTCTGTTTTCGTAGACCAAAACTAACGATTTTAAAACAAAATGTTTTAAAAGGTGATCCAATCACACCTAAAAAGATTGGTGGCGACTCCCGTTTTTATTTTTTAAGTCAAAGCCCTTTTTTTCAAAACCCCATCATTAAAGATGGTTTCGACATTATTTATTTTAATAATAATTACAAAATAAAAATATTTTTATTAAAGAATAAGACGTGATATCGAAAACTTGTATATCTAAAAGGATATACAGTAAATAAGATGATATCCATTCCCCCACAACTCCATTGCTATCCTTATTAAAGAGGGGACTAGCTAGCTATCAAGACAGCTCCATGGCCGACTCCATGGACATGGACTTGCCTTGTTTTATGTCAATGGGTTCCACCACCATACTCACATACAAGACAGAAAGGTGGTGGAAGCCTAAAAATTGGGTATAGCCCCACCCTTTCAAGCGACCTTTTCCTTCCCCAACATTGACTTTTTCTAGCGACTTATGAACCTACTGTTTCGTCTAATAAAGCAATATGCCAACTTGTGATGATGTTTTTGCAACAAAATTTTTTTATATAATAATAAATTTAACCTTTAATGATTATATTTTTATCAATTTTACCTTTTTTTTTTCTTTTTTTTAGCTAAATTTAGTTATTTATCTTTCAAAAAAAAGTTAAATTATTTTTCTTTAATGAAAATATTGACTGAAACTTTAATTTTTTTAATGATGTTAGAATGGTCACCCGTGAGACAATCTATTTATACTTCATGTTGATATTACATTATTTATTTTACATGTTACGTTAACAAATAATTTAAATTTTATAAAAATAAAATACTCGGATTTCAAAAAATATATAAAAAAATGCAAAGAAATAGGATGCAATACATATGGATTGTCTTACAAGCTATAATGTTTAAAAATTGGCTTAAGGGTGTAAAAAGTCCTCAAACTTTTTTAAAGACAGCAAGTAAGCCTCTATTTTTTTTATTTTTTTGCTCATTTGGATACTTGAACTTTCAAAATGCATCTAAATAACATTTATTTTTGTATACCTAATAACCTTTACAATAAATCAATCATTCACTTAAAAGACAAATGCTTACTGAGTATCAAAAAGTACAAAAAAAAAATTTATTTAAATAATTTTTAATTATTGATTTAAACATTTTTAAATTTTATTTATTTTATTTATGTTTTTTTCCCACATATAGTTTCAACGTTTTCTCCCAAAAATTGTAATTAAATAGATGATATCCTATCTAATTAAGTATAGATTAATATTTGTATGTCTTTAAAAATTAATGATAATATAATATTATTTTATTAGTACTTAAAAATTATATATTGTAAAATATCTTAATATAAATTATTCCTAAATTATTTGATTAGATACGTAATATGGAACTAACTCTTATTTCCTTTTTTTTTTTTCAGTTCTTTCAATTGAATTCAACTCTTAATTGTATATTAAGTACCGTTTAGAATTTCCTATGACCAGTGCGCCTCTGTTAATCAAATTATAAAAAGAAATGGAAAGTTAATAGAGATGTTTCTATTCACTTGCCACCCTTGAGAAAAGGCTATAAATAGACCTGACTCCCAACGTAAAGAGAAACCAAGTTAATCTACAAGCTCATTTATTCCAAAAGAACAGCAAAATAAAGTTAAGAACATGGGTGTCAATGCTGAGATTGAGTTCCCAGTCATTGAGTTCCGTTCATCGGATTTGAAGCAAGGAACTGATGGGTGGCACCGTTTGTGCAAAAGGGTTCGAGAGGCTTGCGAGACTTTCGGCTGTTTTGAGGTGGTGTACGAAAAGATTTCAGCAAAAGTCCGAGAAGAGACTTTCGAGTTGATGAAAGAACTGATTGAGGTCCCAGTGGAGAGGAAACAGAAGAACGTTAGTCCCTTGCCTTACCATGGCTGGGTTGGACCATGCAATCAGGTTTCTTTATTGTATGAAGGCTTCGGACTTGAAGATGCCTCCAACTATGACTCTGTTAAAAGTTTTGCTCAACTTATGTGGCCTGATAGTCACCCACGCTTTTGGTAATAATAAATTCTTATATCTTTTTCATGTTTTGGCTCTTTTATGCTAGTTGTTCTAATCATTTCGAATTCATTTTTGTTTCGAGTAGAGCAAATTCCTGTTTTTCACATTTTCTTTTGATCTTTTGTCTCAGTAACACGGTACATACTATGGCAACACAAATAGAGGAGCTGAACAAGTTAATTTGGTTAATGATAATCGATAGTTATGGATTAAGGAAGAAATGGGAGTCTGTGATGATAAATTATAAATCACTGGTGCGATTTATGAAATACATGGCCCCTCCACCGGGAGAGTATGAGAAAGGACTCTTTGCTCATACTGATAAACTTGTCAGCACAATCATTTGTGATGATCAAGTTTCTGGGCTAGAAATTGAGGTCAATGGCCAATGGATCAAGTTGTCTTTATCTCCTTCTTCCTTTTGCTTTGTTGTTGGAGATCCTCTCAAGGTATATATGTGATTAATGTTCAATTTTAAATTACGCAAAACCTAAAATGCATACATTATCTATGTAAATATATAGAACATGAAATTTTAGAGTCAAAATTTTGCATTGACACTATAAAATACTTACCGATGCTGTCACTAGAATTTGGTTCAAAATTTGAATTTATCTTACTCATAATAAAATATTTAGAGAGATATTAGATTAGTGATGTTGAATGTGAATAATTATCATAAAATGATTATTAATTTTGATTTTAAAAATTGAAGGCATGGAGTAAGGGGAGATTAAAAGCAGTGAATCACAGAGTGATGATGAGCGGAGATAAAGATCGATTTTCTATAGCAACTTTCGCCATTCCAGTTGAGGGTACCATAATCAAAGCACCCAAAGAGCTTGTAGATGAGCAAAATCCTCAACTTTATAAGGATTTTGATTTCATGGACTTCTTCCTTTTTGCCTTTTCTAATCCAGCAAAACACATTGACTCTGGCGAGCAGCTCCAAGCCTTTGCTTCTCTCTCACCACCAATTTTCGATTGAAACCATGCCCATATTGACAAATAAAATCTGGGTTTTGACTTAAATTTAATTTTAAAAATAATCAATTCGAGTCCTATGCTCAAAATCCATTGCCATGTTTTAGTTTTTTATAATTGTATCATGCCAAAAGCTACTAAATCTATTGTGTCGAGTGATTTTTTATGTACTTTATGTCATGAATAAGTAATGGAACTTCCTTTATCTTTTGTATTCCAACACTAATTATGATGGATTATTGTGTTAACAATATCAATCCTATCAATTATCTTTCCCCTAAGTCTAGCAAAAACAGTCTCTTAGACAATGTTCAGTAACTCCTTTGTTAATTTCTAAATTGTCTTCTATTCCTCCCTTCCTATACAAAGTAAATTAAAACATTCCAAACAAGTTTTTGGATTATTGTAATAAGAGCTTTCCCTTATTAAGTCTAGTATATGCCCACTGCAGCTCATGTTGGTGCCACAATGCCAAAGCCCTTTTATCAATTTTACAAAGTCTAACAGCGGCTTCCCAAATCTGTTGAGAAAATTGGCAATCAAAGAAATAATGATCCCTCGTCTCCAAACCACTATCACAGAGCTTACGTTGCCCATCCACAACAAGGCCTTTTAGAATAAGTTCCCCTTCTGTAGTAAGTCTCGCAAGAATAGTCATCCAAGCAATGATAGAATGCTTTGGAATAAGTTATGGTTGCCAACCATACTTTTCAATTCCCCAAGCATCTCTTTTCCCGTTCCCTTAGTTGCATAGAGAATGTTGGGGTTGGAAGCAAGTATTACTGATGATGGTAATTGGTTGTTGGTATTGAGAACACGTATTACCGATGTTGGTTAAACGTGGTTCAGCATGCAATACAATTGTTGGGTTTTTAGAGGAGCAGAGGAAGAAAAACAGGAAACAGAACAAAGAAGCAAGGCAGTATTTTTTACTTGCTCACAAATGTGCAGCAAGGGAGCTATGGCTTCAGCTCATTTTTGCTCACTGATTCAATAAGGAAACAATGCTTTTATAGCTAAAATACATTACCAAATACTACCTACTACCACTAAGTAGCTTAGGGACTTGATAAACATTACTTGTACACATCAATAAGCTGAATTATCAGTTCAATCATCACCTAAACTAGTCATTCAACACCTAAACATATTAAACTGTCATTAGCTTGTTCATTTTCAACTAGTTTGATTACAATGAAACTAAAAAGAAAATCTTGCTTGTTACAGCAAGCATATGTGCTGCAGCATGTTTACAAGCTGTATACACTTAAACAAAAAATATCACAGCAGCATGGTAAGCCAATTTCCAACACTCCTCCTTAGACTCCATGCTGTGAATATCATTCATCATACTTCCTCCGGATGACTTAGCCTTTTGTAGTGTGGCTAAGGTGGATATCTTCCTGCACCATCTGTTCTAGGCTTGTCTATCCAGGTTTTCTTCCCCTTGTAGATAGAGGAGTATGGTTTTCTTCCCCTTGTAGACAGAGGAGTATAAAAGTGCTCTTCATTTTGAACTTGGCAGTCCTTAGATGCTTTGTTTAAAGCTGAACCTGCACAAGCACTTCATACTTCAACCTTGGCTTCAAATGGAGTCTTCTCCTCCTTCATAGCCTTGGTTGGCATCTTGCCTTGTTCCCTTGTTCATTCCTATTTCATCTTGCTTCCACATGTTGCTGAGCTCACACCTTTGACAGATTCGCATCTTTGCATACTTGTCTTTAGCAGGTGTCTTCAATAGGCTCGCAACCATCACTTCTCGCTAAGCTTGCAGCTTTGACATCTTACTAAGCTTGCAGCTTGTAAATTTTTGCTGAGCTTGCAGCTTGCACATTGGAAAGCTCACATTCTTTTCTTGAAAAATCCTCCTTCAGCATATTCAAGCTTGTTTGGGAGTCTCTTAAGGTTGAGCTGTTGCTTTCTTCTCTACAAGCAGTCTTAAATGACATGCTTTGGCAGCTTATTTCTTTTTAACAAGCAGCGGAAGGAAAATCAATTGCCCTTAAGACTAAGGCTCATGATACCAATTGTTGGGGTTGGAAGCAAGTATTACTGATGATGGTAATTGGTTGTTGGTATTGAGAACATGTATTACCGATGTTGGTTAAACGTGGCTCAGCATGTAATACAATTGTTGGGTTTTTGGAGAAGCAGAGGAAGAAAAACAGGAAACAGAACAAAGAAGTAAGGCAGTATTTTTTACTTGCTCACAAATGTGCAGCAAGGGAGCTATGGCTTTAGCTCATTTTTGCTCACTGATTCAATACGGAAACAATGCTTTTATAGCTAAAATACATTACCAAATACTACCTACAACCACTAAGTAGCCTAGGGACTTGATAAACATTACTTGTACACATCAATAAGCTAAATTATCAGTTCAATCATCACCTAAACTAGTCATTCAAAACCTAAACATATCAAGCTGTCATTAGCTTGTTCATTTTCAACTAGTTTGATTACAATGAAACTAAAAAGAAAATCTTGCTTGTTACAGCAAGCATATGTGCTGCAGCATGTTTACAAGCTGCATGCACTTAAACAAAAAATATCACAGTAGCATGGTAAGCCAATTTCCAACACTCTTCCTTAGACTCCATGCTGTGAATATCATTCATCATACTTCATCCGGATGACTTAGCCTTTTGTAGTGTGGCTAAAGTGGATATCTTCCTGCACCATCTGTTCTAGGCTTGTCTATCCAGGTTTTCTTCCCCTTGTAGATAGAGGAGTATGGTTTTCTTCCCCTTATAGACAGAGGAGTATAAAAGTGCTCTTCATTTTGAACTTGGCAGTCCTTAGATGCTTTGTTTAAAGCTGAACCTGCACAAGCACTTCATACTTCAACCTTGGCTTCAAATAGAGTCTTCTCCTCCTTCATAGCCTTGGTTGGCATATTGCCTTGTTCCCTTGTTCATTCCTATTTCATCTTGCTTCCACATGTTGCTGAGCTCACACCTTTGACAGATTCGTATCTTTGCATACTGTCTTTAGCAGGTGTCTTCAATAGGCTCGCAACCATCACTTCTCGCTAAGCTTGCAGCTTTGACATCTTGCTGAGCTTGTAGCTTGCACATTTTTGCTGAGCTTGCAGCTTGCACATTGGAAAGCTCAAATTCTTTTCTTGAAAACTCCTCCTTCAGCATATTCAAGCTTGTTTGAGAGTCTCTTAAGGTTGAGCTGTTGCTTTCTTCTCTACAAGCAGTCTTAAATGACATGCTTCGGCAGCTTCTTTCTTTTTAACAAGCAGCGGAAGGAAAATCAATTGCCCTTAAGACTAAGGCTCATGATACCAATTGTTGGGGTTGGAAGCAAGTATTACCGATGATGGTAATTGGTTGTTGGTATTGAGAACACATATTACCGATGTTGGTTAAACGTGGCTCAGCATGCAATACAATTGTTGGGTTTTTAGAGGAGCAGAGGAAGAAAAACAGGAAACAGAACAAAGAAGCAAGGCAATATTTTTTACTTGCTCACAAATGTGCAGCAAGGGAGCTATGGCTTCAGCTCATTTTTGCTCACTGATTCAATAAGGAAACAATGCTTTTATAGCTAAAATACATTACCAAATACTACCTACTACCACTAAGTAGCCTAGGGACTTGATAAACATTACTTGTACACATCAATAAGCTGAATTATCAGTTCAATCATCACCTAAACTAGTCATTCAACACCTAAACATATCAAGCTGTCATTAGCTTGTTCATTTTCAACTAGTTTGATTACAATGAAACTAAAAAGAAAATCTTGCTTGTTACAGCAAGCATATGTGCTGCAGCATGTTTACAAGCTGCACGCACTTAAACAAAAAATATCACAGCAGCATGGTAAGCCAATTTCCAACACTCCTCCTTAGACTCCATGCTGTGAATATCATTCATCATACTTCATCCGGATGACTTAGCCTTTTGTAGTGTGGCTAAGGTGGATATCTTCCTGCACCATCTGTTCTAGGCTTGTTTATCCAGGTTTTCTTCCCCTTGTAGATAGATGAGTATGGTTTTCTTCCCCTTGTAGATAGAGGAGTATAAAAGTGCTCTTCATTTTGAACTTAGCAGTCCTTAGATGCTTTGTTTAAAGCTAAACCTGCACAAGCACTTCATACTTCAACCTTGGCTTCAAATGGAGTCTTCTCCTCCTTCATAGCCTTGGTTGGCATCTTGCCTTGTTCCCTTGTTCATTCCTATTTCATCTTGCTTCCACATGTTGCTGAGCTTACACCTTTGATAGATTCGCATCTTTGCATACTGTCTTTAGCAGGTGTCTTCAATAGGCTCGTAACCATTACTTCTCGCTAAGCTTGCAGCTTTGACATCTTGCTGAGCTTGCAGCTTGCACATTTTTGCTGAGCTTGCAGCTTACACATTGGAAAGCTCACATTCTTTTCTTGAAAACTCCTCCTTCAGCATATTCAAGCTTATTTGGGAGTCTCTTAAGGTTGAGCTGTTGCTTTCTTCTCTACAAGCAGTCTTAAATGACATGCTTTGGCAGCTTCTTTCTTTTTAACAAGCAGCAGAAGGAAAATCAATTGCCCTTAAGACTAAGGCTCATGATACCAATTGTTGGGGTTGGAAGCAAGTATTACCGATGATGGTAATTGGTTGTTGGTATTGAGAACACGTATTACCGATGTTGGTTAAACGTGGCTCAGCATGCAATACAATTGTTCGGTTTTTGGAGGAGCAGAGGAAGAAAAACAGGAAACAGAACAAAGAAGCAAGGCAGTATTTTTTACTTGCTCACAAATGTGCAGCAAGGGAGCTATGGCTTCAGCTCATTTTTGCTCACTGATTCAATACGGAAACAATGCTTTTATAGCTAAAATACATTACCAAATACTACCTACTACCACTAAGTAGCCTAGGGACTTGATAAACATTACTTTTACACATCAATAAGCTGAATTATCAGTTCAATCATCACCTAAACTAGTCATTCAACACCTAAACATATCAAGCTGTCATTAGCTTGTTCATTTTCAACTAGTTTAATTACAATGAAACTAAAAAGAAAATCTTGCTTGTTACAGCAAGCATATGTACTGCAGCATGTTTACAAGCTGCATGCACTTAAACAAAAAATATCACAGCAGCATGGTAGGCCAATTTCCAACAGAGAAGAATACGTCCCAGTTATTATGATCGAATATGGAATCAACAGCATACCCCAAAAATCTTGCCACTTTATTTATCGCCAATCTGAATAAGTGAGGAAATAAAACTTTCAATGATTCCTCGTAGCACCAATGATCCATCTAGAACAACAAACTTGGTACATTTATAACCTTCCACAAGAAGCACTTTTCATCAATAAAAGGAGTCGTATTTGTTGGTATTGGCTCAATTTTCCTACATGAAGAAGGGCATTAACTATGCTGCCTATCCACCACTATACAAAAGGCTTTAAGCTTTCACTTAGAAAATCATCCCAACAATTTTGTCTTCTCTCATTGGTCTATTTAAGTATATTTTGGGAAATCTTTTAATTAAAGTTTTCATTAGTGTGTAAATATTTTTTATGATAGAGAAGTTATCTTTTGGTGTTGTTGCTCAAGGATGTACGTAATTTGATAAACCTTGTAATCACTCCTTCATTTACTTTATTTGCATCGATCTATTGATTTTTTTCTAGCCATTTTAATATTTAACAATTATTTATCAGGTAAATTCATTGTGTTTCGGTAGGTATTGGTGTTCCCAATTCGATATTAGGGTTTGGTATTATAGCTAAAACTATTTGGGATATTACCCGGTGTCCACAACACTCGGTAAGTTAAAAGTTTACCTTACAATAAACAATAGCTTTATCGACTAAAGGCAAAGCATATGGCAGTTTCATAAGACGTTAAACAGGTTGTTTGGCCTAATGAGCTATTGGAAGATTTTGGAATTGTTCAAAGTTGCATTAAGTTTTATTGCGACAACCAAATTGCTATTCATTTAGTGAAAAATCAAGTTTACCATTCAAGAACCAAACACATTGTCGTAAGGAACCACTTTGCGAGATATCTTTGAAGAAGGAAAGATTCTACTTCAAAATATTGCAACAACTAAAAATCTTACAATATGATCATATTGCATGCAATTTTCGTGCAACACATCCATACTTGATTTATGTCATTTGGTTGTGTTAATACACATGATTAGGGATGAATTTAGTTATGATATATGTAACGAAAGTCACATTCATTTTATGCTAACATATTTAATGGACGAAATTGTTTATAATACTTTTTGGATATGATAGTAAGATTTTCAGCTTATAGGGTTATATAATAAGATCTAATTATAAGACAATTAGAATATAATTGTTAGATAGTATAGGCATCACATGTATCGTAAGAATAATTATATGTTATTATTTACTATCTTAAAATGTTAACCTAAATTATAAGCGCTCTAATTTAGTTAACACTTATTAGACTCCAATTTAAAAAAAAAAAAAAACGACCACAAGAGTCAAGTCAAAATTTATTCAAATAGCATCACAAATTACAGTATTATGGATTTATGGAGGATAATCTATATCAAAGATCCAATTACAAGCACCGTATACATCTTTTTACAAATAAAATTTGCCACAGAGTTACATTGTCCACTAGTCCAAACACAAGTAGCAGACCGAAAGTTAGCTAAAGCCTTAAGACTATCCTTAATCCGTTCACCAATAATCGTCAGGTCCCGTTTCTGGACATTTATTTTGTTTACCAGCTCTGCACTATTCGATTCAAACAGTACATGTAACACCCCTAACCCATTCCCGTCGCCGGAAGGGTTACGAGGTATTACTGAACTAATTCCTATACGAACAGTCAATAGTACATTCAGCAGTCACTAAGTTGATCAAACTCGAATGGACCGATACAAAATCATACCTTCGACCCAAAATATAATATAGAATGATCATTTTATCAATCTTTACAAATAGTCAAAGCCCAACATCACAAGCTATTAAATACCATGTAAAAACAATTTCACAAAACAATTTCTCACCATGATGTACATACGAGTAATAGCATGCCTTTAATTTATAATTGGGTACATCATAGAAGAAAGCCACTATTCATTTGGTGAGTTCGCTATAATTACTCAATACAATGTAGCTCATACATACACATAAAACATAGCTTGTTCGTAAAAGTAACAATTACATTCTATGACCTAATATGTGAGTCAAACCCAAGTAACCTATCTAATACAATAAATAATTCATTCAATCATCTCAATTATCAGATATAAAAAGGTATACATATATATGTACTTCCCTCATCCATGTCTAATTTTCATGAATCAAACTAAAATAACTATATTAACAGTATTTAATACCATTCCACCATCACTCATACCAACCACATTTAAATTCATAATTAAGATGCAAATATTAATAATTTCAACTTAGCCATTTTTCGCATGGCCTAGTAAAATCAAAAGAGTTCAACTAGTCTAGTTAAATTCAGTCAGTAGCTATTACATGCCATAATATTTGACGATAAACTTTTATAAGTACCAATCTAAAGTTGATAGGTGTGATGACTTCAAAAGGGAAGGGCCCCGAGCTTCCAACGATTCTTTGATCTATCCACAAGGAAAAATAAATACACGTAGTGAGTTATTAACTCAGTAAGTCATAAGACATTTATCAAAATAATCAAACAATATGCATACAAATTAACCGTAAACGGAACAATTAGCTCCATGAATCACATAGTCCAATTTACCTCTTTTTATTAGCAAACACTTTTAATAACAACACTTCCTTATCATTCATTCGGCAATCATAATTTATACCACCTTCTATCCAATTTAACTACCTCTCTCTATTACCATCTTTAGCATAAATTCATTAGCATCTTTACTCATGTAACCAGAGGAGTAGAATCGAATTCTTTGCAAATAATTTACTCATCGATTTAAGGACATTTTTCCATCATTCTCAAGTATGCAATGTTATAACCATCTATCGAATGTACGCACACCTAGTGCCATTCGAGCTCGAAACCTACTCACACTTAATACCATTTGAAGCTCACGAATGTGCACACACATAGTGCCATTCGAGTTCTAAGAAATACGCACACATAGTGCCATTTGGAGTTTCACGAATGTACGCACACATAGTGCCATTCGGATTTGTCAATATGCACGCACACATAGTGCTAATTCGATTCAAGATTATGCAAGCACCCGTAATATTCATATTTTCTTTATATTGTTTAATTGCTAGATTATCCATATACTAAATCGTCTAATGACTTACCTGATTTCAAGAGGGAAAATTTTCCGATCAGTTAGTCAACCACCTTTTCCTTTCCTTTGGCCGAGCTTTGCTCCTTGTGATCTTGCACAAGTTCAGCAAATGAACCAATTCAATATCTTTTCAACTATTATAGTATACTTCTATTTATTTCTACAAGGAACATTTATCCATATAAATTCGACACTTCACCTCATATTCACAAGGCCACGACATCAACATCTCAACAATTATACCCAAGTTCTTACATTTCCAAGTGCACACACACATACACGTCCAATTGTCACTATGTACGTGACAAAAGTGTAATAAATTTTTCATTCGGTTAAGTTCAAACACATGAGAAAATCTTTGAAGTTTCATGACAACACTTAGTATGCGCACCCTCATGTGAACTTAAGTGCAATAATATACTATAAACTATATATTTCCAATTTCCTATCATAAAATAATTTCTAGCTCCCATTCGGCACTCTAGTATTAAGATAATCCATTTCTATGCTTGCTATAACGAGCTTAACTAAGTTACTATCCAATCACAAATTATCAGCTCACTCATCCATTTGCTACGGACAAAACCGAATGTCCAATATGCAATTAAGGAATATAAGGTATAATTACTTAAATTTTTGGCCTACAATTTCCTAATTCAATTTCCCACAACACGAAGGGCCACATTTTCTTCTTTCAAAGACTTAACAACCACAATTGTTTAAGTAGGTATTTAAAACCATATTCGGAAATAGAATCTCCCTATTCCACACATAACTCAAAGTATTTTATACCATAATTCACTTGAACTAAATCTAAATTATTTTCTAACTCAAAATTTATCAAATTTAATACTCAAGCACTTAAATCTCTTCAACTGTAAACACCCTCACATTCGGCAATTGTATCATTGCCTAACCAAATCTCAAAATCATCCATTAACAAGGTTTCATACAACCACACCCTTTCCATAATCCCAAAGAAGAATAACAATTGAAATCACAACCATGTCCACAAATTTTCTACATTACCGAATGCTCAAGACACCCTCAAATTCAAAAGAAAACAAAACGTGGGCTAGCTATGTGATGTTCTAAACATTCCAATTTCTCAAAAACATGGAAAACTATCATGAATTTCATACCTTATTGAGGTTTTAAGAGGGACCGAATGCTCAAGCTTCAAAAGCTTCTACTTCTTCTTCATTCACGGCAAGAGAAAGAAGAAGAAATGGTTTCCTTCATTTTTTTTTTTTTCCAATATCTCTTAATTTTATTATTAAAATCATTTTATGCCTTATAGCTTATTTACTCATAAAAAAATAAAATACATATAATATTATTTAAACATCATCATTACCGTCCACTAAAGTGGAATTGGGTAAATTGACATGCAAAGACATTTCCTTGTAATTTATACTATTTAGCCACTATGATTTTTGCCTATTAAAATTTTAAAGTTCGACAATTAAGCCCTCTTGAAGCAATTAGTCACTTTGAAGATCAAATTTCCACACAAATTTTTAGCACATACTAATTCTCAAATCAAACATATAATTCATGACATCAAATAAATTTTATAACTCGATTTAGTGATTCCGAAACCACTCCCCGACTAGGGTCGAAATAGGGCTGTCACAGTACATCACCTTTAATATTAAGTCGACACGCAATCTTGATGCTTTCATCAAAAGCATACCACTCAGGCTCCTCAATCGACAGCTGCACGTCTTTGAAGCCTCCACCTCCACCCAAAACAAAACCATCATCATCCCTTATAATAACACCATAACCAGTTTTGTTATTACCAGTAGAAGCATCAAAGTTACTTTTAATGCAGTTTTTCGGAGGTTTGACCCATTTTCTAACGTCGAGCTGGGCAGAAAAAATCGGCACATTTTACAGATTATGGATGCGAAATTCTTTGCTAAGCATGCTGGCCTTATTCCAAATATCCTTCGCCTCATCTTCTTTGCCTCTGGTTTCTATTGTTCCAGCAATACCACAAGATAGTTATAAAATCCGCCATTGCTTTTTTGTCAAGAATTCTCAACATATCTTCTAGCCAGTCGATACATCTATCGTGCTCCTTAGAAAGAACACTGCTATCCAATCCACCAAGCATTAGAGTAGCCTTCGAACTCGGACAATTTTTAAGGTCATGAACGAGGGTCTCATATTCGGCACCACACCTAGGACAAGTTTGACAAAAACCATGATGAATAGAGGCAATTTTGACGTTAGTAGGCAAGATTTCGTTACCCACTAGCCAGGTGAAAACACGGATTTTAGGAAGGGTGTCAAGTTTCCAAATCACTCTCCAAAAAATCCTGTGAGGGCCAAACCCGATTTCCTTCAAAAGAAGCCAGGAGTAAGCAGACTTCGAAGTATAATCTCCTAACGAATTGTGAAACCACAACATTCCGTCGTTGTGATTCTCGTCCCCGATCGGTAAGTTGCAAATTTTCTCTCCTAAGTCTTGGTCATAGAGCTCCCGAACTCTGCAGGTATTCCAACATCTACTCTCAGCATGCCAAAGATCTCGAAAACTGTCTACATTATGGTTCAACAGGTTTGGCTTAATAGCTTTCCCATTTAAGCCTTCCAACCCCCAATTATCAGTACGAATATTAATACGGTCACCACATCCAACTTGCCACCCGAAACCATCCTTGAGGGCGTTAGCTGCAGCAGCAATACTTCTCCAAGTAAACGAAGCTCTGTCGACTTTTTTAGAGTTGAAGGTATTCCCAGCAGGAAAATAGTTAGAGCTAAGCACTTTATAACAAAGGGTATCTTTATTGTTAATGAGCCTCCAGACCTGCCTCCTGAGAAGCGCCAGATTAAAAAGGTGGATGTCCCTAAATCCGAGCCCTCCCATACCTTTTTCTTGAAGTTGGCCTGCATGCAGCAAATGCAGCAGCCAAGGAGCAGACAATGCTGTAATAATTCCGGATGAAGTACAAGCAGTTGTAAAAGGATCAAGCTGCTGTATTATTTCTGGATGACATACATGCAGCAACTGAAGTTGATGTCACTGTTTAATTTCGGTTGCATTTTGTTACTTTAAGTAATATTTTGTGATAGCCCTAATTTGACCCTAGTTGGAATGTGGTTTCGGGACCATAAAATCGAGTCAAAAAAAAAAATTACTAAATACTCATTTCTATGTCTATTATATGTGTTAAATCATGTGTGAAATTTTTGATGTTTTGATGTAGTCATTTGATGTGAATTTGTGAAAAAGGACTCAAGTGATAAAATTCAAGTGATAAAATTTAAAGATGTGATAGATGGTTTTTAAAAGGCCAAATAATACATGCATTAAAAATAAGGGACTTGCATGTCAAATTTCCCTATTTTTAATAAGTGGCCGGCCATGACATGATTTCTTCCACTAGTTTATGTTTCTTATATTATTAAATTGAAATTGGATTAAAATTATTATAATAAAATGTATTAATTATGAAAAGATGAATAAAACAAAATAAAGAGAGAAATTTGTTCATCTTTTTGGAGCTTTAGCCGAAAAACACTTAGGAGAAGAAGAAAGAAAATTCAAGCGGAGAACCGGCCATGCATGTTAAAACTTAAGGTATGTTTGAAGTTATTTTTGGACATCTTGGTGTGTTTTGAGTTAGATGTTAGTTCTCCTTTGTAAAACATGTTAAAACATTAGATTTGGGTGAGTTGAAGCTTACGGTCATGGTTAAAAAAAAAAAAGTGTTTAATGATGGAAGACTTGAAGCTATGAACTTTGAATGAATATTTGGATGTTTTGGTGTTCTTTTGATGATAGATGAACGATAATCATTGTTTTAGTAAGGAAAGTTGATTTTTGTTGATTAAATAGACTTTTACATTCGGCTTATGGATAGTTTGTTAAGGAAAATAGGCTATTATGCTTGGGTGAGATAGTTACCGTATATTAATATGTTAAATTGCTAATACAAATATTTGGGGATGAATTCATGTTTTGGTGATCAAATGTGTTGAGGGATAAGTTGAAATTATGAATATGAGTTTTGTGTGGCTCAATACTTAGTAATGGACATTCGGTCATAAAAGAATTTTTATAGTATGATAGATGCTTTGATGATTTTGATTAGAATTGGTAATAAGTTGAGGGATTTAGCTAGTTAAATAAATTAATGTGTTTTGGATGTTATTTGGTAATCGGTCAATGTGTTCTCTTGTGTAAATGTTGCCGATTATAGACTTTAGTTTGTAATTTAATGACGTTGATGTTTTAAGAAGGAAATAAGGGATATTCGGTTATAGTTACCAATAAGAGATTATATACTTGAAGTTAAAAGATAATGCATCGGTATTAAAATGATTGCTAAGAGATTCGAATTTAATTTATTAATGGAAAATGAACTTAGGTGATACATGTATTCTAGTAGATGGAAAAAAATAAAAATAAAAATAAAGTGCCGTATGTTTTTGGTGTATGAGATTATTTATATATATACAGTGTGGCCTTATGGTTATTAGAGAAATAAACCAAGATAAAGATATAACTATGTGATCATGTGTGTTTGCTTGTTGAGCCGGAAGTTTAGTGAAGAATGTATGTACGTTTTAAGTTGATTGAAATTTGTGACATAAGGTCAATGTGTATATTATATGCTTATATTCGAATGAAGCAAATAAATTACAAATGTGATAGACCTTGTGAAATGTGTTAGCCTGTGGTTAAATATGAATGAAACTCGAGGAATTATATACGGGCTAAAGACCCGTAGACTTCGTGCTGGTACTCTATCCGGGCTAAAATGCCGCCGGTAATTCGAGTAAATTTTAAGATTATGTGACTTCGCGGTAATAATTCCACCAAATAAGCTCAATGCCCTAAGTTGGTCAGGTACGTATCATATTTTGTAACTTAGTTTGATCAAAACTAAGTAAGTAATGCATTTAATGTATTTAAGTGCTGATAAGATTGATAGATCAGCTTATCTTATTGTGCAAGTGGTGCTTTGAAATGTGTAATGTGCAAGTTGTGCAAGTTGCAGGACAACTTGTTAAAACTGACCAGCTTATGACTAGTATATATATTTTGGCATTATGCCATCTTTTTAATCAATGAATTTCAACAGAAATCATTCAGAAAAGTACTTTGTCAATTTTTGCTTTCATAATTCAAACCAGATTCTGTTCATTTCCTCTCAAAAACCTCCAAACTCGAATTTCAAACTTTAGTCATACTTTATCTGGGTTAATTACGTTGTTGCTCAAGTTCTTGATTGAGCTTCATACTTCCTCCGGGTTACTTAAAAAACCCAACACTTTTGGATGGCACAACTTCTTCCAAGAAAGCATTGTCCAAAATCTACCCCGATCTTTGCCGGACCACCATACTCTACTGATATTTGTTTTCATATCTTCAATAACACCTTTGGGAGCAAGGAAAACTGACATTGCATATGTTGGTAAAGATTGGAGTATCGCCTTAATGAAAATCTCTTTGCCTCCAAATGATAAGAGCCTCTTTGTCCAGCTATTTATTCTACAAGACAGCCGATTGTTAATCTCCTGAAAAGCCAAAGATTTTTTCTTACCAATAGGCAAGGGGAGTCCAAGATAGCCATTAGAGTTTTTAAGCCTTTCAATGTTGTTTTTCTTCATTCGACTAGTAGCTCTCGCATGGAAGTAACAAGTGTTTCTGTCACCCTCCTTCAACCAAAGTGATCGAGATCTTTGGGATCAATATTTCTCTTCCTTAGCATATAAATGATTGAGCCTGATTCAGGTTTCTTTCAACACTGACGTACTGTTAAGTCTTTAAGGCGAGTCAATGATCCTATCAGAGTCAATGATCCTATCAATCTTATGTTCCAGTCTTCGAATTTCTTTCTTCATATTGTTATATTTACCACGTTGCCAAGGACCTAGCGACAGACACATATTATCGAGCTTATCCACAAAATTGTTGTCATTAAATTGTCATGCTCCTTTAATAATATTCTTAGCTTCCTCGTCAGTAGCCCAACACTCGTCAAATTTGAAACTAAGCATGGGATCTTTATCATCTTAGGCTTACGGCCCCAAGTATCCAAGACTATAACATCATGGTCAAAGTTTGTTTGGCGCACCACATAAGTAGCCATAAAGGGAAAATTCTTAATAACAAACAGAGAAGTAAAGAATCTATCCAATCTCTCCTTAATCATGGTATTCCCATTCCTACTATTAAACCAGGTAAACCATCCTTTATCAGGCTTATGTCGACAAGAGCCAACTCATCCACAAGATCCTTGAACTCATTTATCTGCGACCTAGCCTTCCTACGCCCACCCTCTTTCTCAACATCATTCAATATTGCATTAAAATCCCCTCCTACAATCCAGTCTTCCCCAACTGTCCCCCAATCCTTCTTAACATTTCACATGAACTATTTTGAAAGCTCGGGTTTGCATCACCATAGAAACCAGTGAAAACAACACTCTTGTTATTATTGTACCGAACCAAAGCATCAATATGGAACTTAGAGTAGTTTTGAATATTAACATCAACACCTTCCCTCCACATTAACGCAAGGCCCCTACTTTATTCAGATCTCACAGCCAAACCATTTTGCATCCTGCACCTATTTTGAACACGTTGAAAATCATTAGCTTTCATTTTTGTTTCACTAAGGAAAATAATATCAGGGTTATTGGCAACTAAGAGTTGCTTAAGCTCCCGAATTGTTGTAGGGTTCCCTAACCCACGACAGTTCCAGCATAGGAACTTCATTGATCTTGGCGGGGCTGATCGCCAGCCGCCGCCTGAATAGGTGATGATACATCCATTAGCTTTCTACGAACTGTTCTACTGGGACTGTCTTCGATGAACATTCTACTACTATCTCTTGCCCTCTTCTTTTTACTACTCAGTTTCCCACATGCTTCACGAGATTGCTTGAAAGATCGCTTCTCCATTTGAGGACTTGAACCCGATTCATCAACATGCAATTTAGTTTTTTCTTTTTCCTTTGTTAATAGGTACGTTTAGCTCAGTATTTCCTTGTGTTTTCTCCTTCCGCACACTTATAATTCTACTTTTTGCTTCACGAACTTCAATTCCGTTTCTCCAATTTCTCCGCTCCTGATTAGCTATTTCTGTAGAGGCTCTTAACCGGTTTCCATATTGATAACTAATTTCATTGGAATTGCTTTGGATAACCGACTTTTCACATTTTTGTGTTGAGTGGTTTATAAGGCCACAATTATAACAGAATGTAGGCAATCTCTCATATTTTATGGCGCAAACAGAAGTGACACCCTCCCTATTCACAAACTGAACCACTCTACGTAGAGGTTTAGAAATATTAATTATAACTCTAAGTCGAATATATTCTGTCCATCTGCCATCTCTATCACACCAGTCTATGGCAATAACTTCCCTGATAGCACTGCCCACATCCATAACTACACTTCTATCCATATATTCAAAAGGTATACTGAAAATTCTTACCCAAAAAGGAGATAAGTTGAAAGCATAGGAATCCATCTCTTTTTCTTTAACATAGGACAACATAGCGAAAAGGCACTTGTCAAACAACCAGGGGGACAGATTCAGTATTCTCTTCCTATCTTCCACATCTCCAAACTTAACCAAAATAACTCCTTCTTTCATTGCCACAAAGTTCACCTCCTCTTTCTTATACCAGATTGACTTAAAAACCCGATACATAGCTTCACGATTGACCTTTTCAACAGGCATAATTTTCCTATCGCCCACTTCTTTTTTTTTCTATCTTATATCAATTGCTTACAAATTATATATAGACAATATAGGAACTCATTTTTGCCCAGCCCGTGAAATGAAATAAACAAAAATTTATAAACCAATTTACATAAATAAAGTGTCCCTATTAATGTCCAATTTACAATAAACAGGCCTAAAGGCATGATAACTCAAAACCCGGTTACATTTTACAGCCCAATTAGCCTAAACCAAAATACCCATTACACCCAAACAGCCCAGTAACCAAACACTACCCAGACCCCACTTACAATCGCTGCCCAATTACCCCAGGCTTATGCCAGACCCAATAAACGGCAGCCCAAATTTTTAAAAAAAAAAAACCTGAAGGCTCAAGAGGTCCGAACTTAATCTTTCAGCTAGGGTTAGAAACCCTAGCCCTCTCTTCGCGCCGCAAGCTCCATGCGCAGCCTCCATTGCCACTGCCACTGCCACTGCCATGATTTTCGCATTCACCTGCAAAAAAAGGAAAGGAAACAGCAGCAAGGAAACAAAAAGCATGGCAAGAAATCAAAGGATTTGTTTTTAACCTAACTTGTAATATTACAGTGGCTATAAAAAGGCCCGAGTAAGAACGATGTAAAGCTACAGATACTAGGCAAAAAAATATATACAAAGAAACAGTTTTTAAATCAAAGGTGATTATTTATTTTTTTATTTAAATATTTGCTTTACTTTTATGCATTTTTTATATATAACAATTTCCAAAAACCCAAAAGAAGCAGTTTGTTTTATTATTTTTATTACAAAAAATAACTAAAATATAAAAAGGGAAGTAAGGAGGGTTACCTGTTGATTCGCGAGGGAAAAAAGGTTTTTTGAACCTCCGACCGCCATATATGGCTTCAATGGCGGAGGCACGTGAGGCGCGTGCGGTAGGACTCATAAGTCCGATGACCGTGTTCTTGGCTGCAGGAGAGAGGACAGAAAGGGTTTTTTGAAGTTTTTTTTTTTAAACCAGGGTTTCAAATGATTTTTTTGAATAAAGGATGACTTTTATAGCCTCGTAAAAACGACGTCGTTTCTGTTTAAAACAATGAGCACTAAACGACACCGTTTTAGGGGAGGATCCGTATTATCCCTATATTATAATTTCGTCCAATTTCTATTCTTCATTATTTACTAATTCGGCCCTGATTTTTATTTTATTTTAATTTAATCCCTTGGGCCGTTTTAAGGTATATTTGAGAACGACGTCGTTTTGGGAATAGGGCACAATTTCCCAGTGATTCCCTCCTTTGTTGCGCGTATTACAAATAGGTCCCTAATTCAGCTTTAGTTTTTTTAAATTACCCCCAGAACTTCTACAAAATTTTGATTTAGTCCTTTTTTAATTTTATTTTTATTCTGACATTTTTAAAATTATTATTTATTTTTTTAATATTTTATATATATTACTTATATCATATGAAACTTTTATATACATGAAATTGTTTTTTTTATATATTGTTTTATACAGTTATTTTCATTTATTATTTATTATATACAAAATCATTTTCATTATATATATTTTTTATTATATTATTATTTCCATATATTATTATATTATAAGTATTATTTTAAAAATTTGTATATTATTACCATTTATTATTTTAAATTTGTATTATCAAATATTATGTATTGTGTTAAAATTAGTATTATTATTAAATATTATGTATTATTCTATTTTTTCTATATATAGGATGATATTTTTTATTATAAATATAAAGTTTTGTTTTATAAATATATGTATATTATATGTTATAAATCATTCTTTTAAAAGACGTATTAATTCTTTATGTATATGTATATATGTATTAACCTTTCTTAAAATTTGTTATTTTTTACCACAACATCCATTTGTTGTTATGCATTTTCCATTGACGTTTTCCCTTTTTTTAGTTTTTTTTTTTTTTAAGTTTTTCATATCTTTCACTTTTTTTTTTGAAAATGTTATAATTTACTTATTTTTTTTATCTTCAAATTATGGGGCTGTTTATTTTTGTTTAAACATAGTTATTTTTTACAATCCATTATTTTATGTTGTTCTAAATCGTTTAAATTTGTATGAAATGTTAGCATATATATATTGTAATTTATATTGTTTAGTAGTTATATCTGGCCATATATTAATGTCATATTTCTGCTTGCATCACTGTTTTTAAAAAACATTTTTTTATCCAAAAGTATTTTCAAAATAAGGCAATGTTTTTGTATTTAGAAATTTGAGAAATAGTGCCCTAACGTGCTGGGTTACGATTCCCCGTTTGTCTAAATACCTAAAATATCCTTTTACATAAATTTTGTAAATTACGAGATGATTTTAGTTACGAGAATTTAGAAACATTGTGTCCTAACGTGCTGGATGTGATGTTTATATTCTTTCGGAACAAAAAGAATCTCGAATTTTAACTCAAATTGTTCAGATTTTAAAAAGGACCATACTTTTAAATCTTTTCAAAGTTTCGACATTAGGACAGAAAACTAATCAATTGGTACCAATTTTGGGCGTAACGAGGGTGCTAATCCTTCATCGTACGTAACCGACTCCCGATCCTGTTTTCTAAAAATCGTAGAACAAAATGTTTTATAAGGTGATCCAATCCTACCTAAAAAGATTGGTGGCGACTCCCATTTTCATTTTTCTTAAAGTCGACCCCGTTTTTTCAAAATATAAAAATAGTTTCGACAGACAATAGTTTGCCCTTCAAAAAAACTAAAAGTATTAAAATCTAATAATAGCTATAAACCAAAATAACTGCTGACTCTTGACCTTTCATTCTCCTAGAAAAGAAACTACTAAATTAAACCCATTAAAAACAAAACTGACATTTAACATTTATTCAACAAAACTCCCTCATAAACTTAAATGCTTCTACCATCCTTCATGCTGATTAATTTCTTGCAGTTGTCGAAAAGTACCATAGGTAGCAATTTCATGAAGATATCTGCAACTTGGTCCCGGCTTGCTACGTGCACTAATTTCACACTTCCTTCCTTACATGATCTCGGATAAAGTGAAAGCGGATATCAATGTGTTTGCTTCTCTTATGATTCACTGGGTTCTTTGCCAACTCAATTGTTGGTTTATTGTCAACTCGTACCTCAGTCGCACCGGGTTGTTGTTACTCCAACTCACCCAACAAATTTCTAAGCCATATAGCATGACACACACCAAGATGCTACCACATATTCAGCTTCATAGATTGAGAGCATCACAATTGGTTGCTTCTTTGAAAGCTAAGTAAACGTCGTGTTACCCATAAAGAACACATATCCCGATGTATTTTTCCAATCATCTAAGTCTCCGCACCAATCACTGTCAGAATACACAATCAACTTGTAATCTTTCATATTTGAATAGAATAACCTGAGTGGCACCGTTCCTTATATGTACCGTAGGATTGGCTTCAACGCCTTCCAATGTAAGTAAACCAGCTCCTCCATGAACCGACTTGCAATGCCAACACTTAGCGAAAGATCAAGCCTTGTGCAAGTGAGATAGCGAAGGTTTCCCACCAAACTCTGGTATTTGCTCGCGTCAACTCATTCTCCTCCATCAAATTTCTAGAGTTTTATACCTGGTTCCATTGGTGTTGATACCGGGTTGCAAGATGCCATCTTGTACTTCTTCAAAATTTCCTTTGCATATCCTTCCTGTGACACAAAAATACCTGTCTCTTCTTGTCTTACCTCCAAACCAAGGAAAAACTTCATCAAACCCAAATATGTCATCTCGAATTCCTCTGTCATTGTGCTCTTAAAATCTTGTATTATCTCACAATTGTTCCCCATAAAAATGAGGTCATCAACATAAAAAGTAATAAATAACATATTGCCTCAATTCTTCTTTACGTAAAGGGCATGTTCATAGGGACATTGTTTGAACACATTATCCTTGAAGTATGCATCAATACGAGTATTCCATGTCCTTGGTGCTTGCTTCAACCTGTAAAGTGCCTTCTTCAATTTCAACACCTTCTTCTCTTCTCCACTTTTCATGTACCTGGGTGGTTGTTCAATGTAGACTTCTTCTTTGAGCACACCATTCAAGAATGCCGACTTGACATTTATTTGAAATATCGGCCATTTGAATTGAGCTGCTTGTGAAAAGAGCAATCAGATTGTCTCCATTCGTGCAACGGGAGCAAACACCTCGTCATAATCGATTCTTTCCTTTTACTTGTATCCCTTTACAACAAGTCGCACCTTATACCGATCTATTTCATCTTGAGCATTCATCTTTTTCTTGAACACCCACTTCACACCAATGGGTTGACTTCCTTTTGGTAACTCCATTAACTCCCATGTGTTATTGCAGTCAATTGCTTTAATTTCCTCGTCCATGGCAATTTGCCACTTTTTGTCTCGCACCGCTTCTTTACAACTTATATTCTTGGATTTTGCCAAAGACATACAATATGTACCTCATTTGTTGAATCATACAAATTTTGCAAACTTCGCATTTTGGGTTGTTGCGGTTCATCTTCGTCATCGGTGGTTTCAGGATTTTTCGGTATGATTGTTGGTGTAGCGGTTGACAATTCTCCATCTTCGATGATAACCTTTGTTGAGTTATTCCAATTGTCGAAACCATCTTTTTTACGAGTTTTTGAAAAAAGGGGTCGACTTAAAAATTGAAAACGGGAGTCGCCACCAATCAGTTTAAGTGTTATTGAACCACTTTCAAACCATTTTTGTTTGAAATCGTTTGTTTTGGTCTACGAAATCAAGAAAATGGATTCGGGAGTCGGTTACGTACGAGGAAGGGTTAGCACCCTCGTAACGCCCAAAACTTGGTACCAAATTGAATAACTTTCTGTCTCTAATGCTAAAATTTGAAAATGTTTGAAAATATGATCCCTTTTGACATTAGAATAGTTCGAGTTTAAAACCGAGATTCCTTCGTTCCAAAGAATATGAATATCACATCCAGCATGATAGGACACGAAATTCTCAAACTTTTGTAACTAAAATCACCTCGTAATTTTAATAAATATTATTTTAGAATGATACTTTGGGTATTTAAACAAACCGGAAATCACAACCCAGCATGTTAGGGCACTATTTCCCGAGTTCTTAAATACAAAGAGTATTGCCTCATTTTAAAAAAAACTTTTGAATTTAATAAGTTTTTAAATCATGATGCATTCAACAATAATATATATAAACTATGTGGTACATGCTTTAATATTTCATACAAACATAATATAAAACATACATTTAGTACTTCATGCAAATATAACATAAATAATCAAATTATATGCAAATATATAAAACAATAAAATAGAGAAAAAAGATAAAATTAACATATTGCAACTATAAATAAATAAATCAACAAGTTTTTAAATATATAAAAAAAGGTTTGAAAAGATAAAAAGGTAATGCATTTAAAAAATATTTGAAGCAATATAAAAATAATAATAATAAAAAAGATCAATTAATAAAAATATAACATATAGTATAATAACTAAATATATTTATAAAATTAATTTTATAAGAAATAGGAACAAAAACTTTAGAATCATACAAATTAGATATTTAATATGTGAAATATAATATTTTAAAAAAATTTACAAATTTATAAATTATACATAATAATATAATAAATTAAGGTAATATAGTAAAAATAATATATATAATAAAATATAGTAGAATAAAATATAAATACAGAGTATACGATAATAAATAATTTAATATAAAAATAATAAAATAATATAAGATAAAATAAATTTTTATAAATAATACTTGTAGTAAGAAAATAATATATAAAAGATTTAAAATAAATGAATTATAAATATATAAAAGGATTAAAATTAAATTAAAATAACACTTTAGGGCTAATTTAAAAAAATAAAAAAAAAATTTTGGGCCTTCTGGAACGCGCGTTAAAAGTTGAGGGACTCCCTGGGAAATTAACCCTTATCCCTGAAACGGCGTCGTTCTCAGTATTGGCCTTAAAAGGATTGCAAGACCAAATTAAAAAAAAAAACAAAAGGTTGGGTCCAAATTAAAATAAAATAAAATTTAAATTAAACGAAATTATAAATGCTGAAAATGCGGAAGGACCAAATGGGATATTATCCCCTTTTAACGGTAAAACACGCGGATCCTAGGGTCCATCGGGTCGGGTAATCGGGTTTTTATTTAAGTCAAAAACCAGTTAAAGAAAACATTTGAAATCAGTTTAGGAAAAAAATAAAAAAATAACTTCTAGAAGGCTCTCTCTCGGATCCGAATCCGGCCTGGATTCCGGTGACTGTCTGTCACACGCGCGGTCACATACGGCGGTCGAAAGGCCCAAAACCACCTCCTTTCAAGCCGAAACACAGGTAATCTTTCTCTTCTTTGTTTAAAAAGTATTTTGTGTATTAAAAAATCTTGTATATATTCGAATCAGAGTAGAGAAAATAGAATAATAAAATGAAAACACGAAATAACTATAGGAAATCACCTCTTAAAACTATTTATTGTATATATTTGATCTGTATGTGTGTTTAAACAAAAAACCCCCTCTTACAGTGCTCATATTCGGGTTTATATAACTCCGATTTACAGATTTGACATATTTCCTTTTCGATTTCTTGCCTTTCTTGCTGCTGCTTTCTTTCTCTTTTTGTAGGTAAAAGACGAGATCTTGGGCGGAGATGAAGGCTCTGAAGGCACGGTGCGACGTGGCTCGACGAGGCCCATGATTGGAGGCGCTGATGGAGGCCGAATGAAGGTTGCGGCGCATGGAGGCCAGATTTGTTGCGGCAAGGCTCGTAGAAACCCTAAAATCTTTGCTTAGGGTTTGGAATTTAGGTCATGTTGGGTTGCTGTTTATGGGTCTGGTATAGGCTTTTAAAAAAAAGTTTAATTTAGTTGTAATCGGGTTGCGGTTTAAAGATGTAATTGGGCTGGATTTGGTTATGGTTTAAGGTGTATTTGGGTCAGGGTTTAATTTTGGACTCAATTGGGCTTTGTAAATGGACATTGGACTGTTTAAAATGGATTTTAATTATTTGGTTTTTTTTATTTGGTTTTCTTTTTCTAGGCCTTTAGTAGCCCGGGCAAAATTAGGTGCTTACAGCTGCCCCTCTTTGCTAATTGCTGTGTAATAGGAATAAAACGAAGATATAAAAGAACCAATTTTGCCCGGGCTTGTTGAGTCTTGAGTTCTTCGATTTGCTCTCCGTCGAATGCCAAATCTTCGTCTTCGATTTGCTTCCTGTCCATTACAGAGATGCCAAACCATCTTGGATCTGCCTTGATGAAAGTCAAATCTGCTATATCTTGGATTTGCTCCTTGTAAAACACAAAGATGCCAAATCATCTTGGATCTGCTTCAGCATAAACATCTAAAAGTGAAATCTGCTATATCTTTAATTTGCTCCTTGTAAAACACAAAGATGCCAAATCATCTTGGATCTGCTTCAGCATAAACATCTAAAAGTCAAATCTGCTACGTCTTCAATTTGCTCCTTGTAAAACACAAATATGCCAAATCATCTTGGATCTGCTTCAGCATAGACATCTGAAATCAAATCTGCTATGTCTTCAATTTGCTCCTTGTAAAACACAAAGATGCCAAATCATATTGGATCTGCTTCAGCATAAATATCTGAAGGTTAGATCTGCTATGTATCTACTCTCTGTCGAAAATGGAGACGCCAGACTTGTTATCTTGGATCTGCTCTGACGTGAAAACATCTGAAAGTCAGATCTGCTATGTATCTGCTCTCTATCGAAAATGGAGACGCCAGACTTCGATTTGCTCTCTAAAAAAACAGAGACGCCAAATCATCTTAGATTTGCTCCAGCGTAAACACCTGAAAACCAAATCAGCTATGTCTTCAATTTGCTCCTTGTGAACACAAGGATGCTAAATCATCTTGGATCTGCTTCAGTATAATCATCTGAAGGTTAGATCTGCTATGTATCTGCTCTCCGTCGAAAATGGAGACGCCAGACTTCGATTTGCTCTCTGATAAAACAGAGACGGCAAATCATCTTAGATTTGCTCCAACGTAAACACCTGAAAGACAAATCAGCTATGTCTATAATTTGCTCCTTGTGAACACAAGGATGCTAAATCATCTTGGATCTGCTTCAGTATAAACATCTGAATGCCAAATCTGCTATGTTTTAGCCTGTTACCCTACTACTTATGGGGTTAAGGCGTATCATCTTTGCTCTGCATATCCTGTAGAATGCGTATATGCTTATGCCTAATGATTAGGATGCTATGATCGCAGTGAATCAAATGCTCCTAATTAGACATGTTATGATGCAAAATGTTTATGAATATGACTCTTAATCCAGACGTCACCACTCATTCCTTCATTAAAGTTTATCTTTTACTCCTCTTGACGTATCAATCATACTCTACTCGTATGCTTTGAACCAATTTGATCTCATTGTACCATCTCCGAACGTATGGTCTGCTAGAGATGTTCGTGAAATGATCCTCTCTTAGGATCGAATCGTTTGAATTGTCCAAACATTATTTGGATTGAAGAAGAAGTTCTCACGAGTACCTCTGACCCTTATACATAGGAATTCTTCTAAACAAATGTCCTGTTTCAGTTTCTTGCATTATCTAGAGATTTCCAGAATAAAATGCAAAACTTCGTTTGTGAAAATATTTTAGCTCATCAATCATTATTTCAATGCCACACGCTTTATGAATAATGGAGGACAAATAAATTGAATTAGATCTGAATAAAAAATACAAAGGAATTGAATCTGGAAAAATATCTTTGAGAAGAAAAAGAATCCAAAGATAGTAGGTAAGACAACAATTAGGTATCCTAGATATCGCAGCTTGGGTTTCTATACGCAAGCTCTATGAAGACTGTTTTGAGTTTAACATGTGTTCAGAAGATCCAAGGTACTTTTTTGATGCCCCAACATGTAAATACTTTGCTTCTTGTTGAATCAGGTATACCAAAGTTGCTGCATGCCTTTCAAATTTTGAGTCGCCCCTTTACGGGTTTTCACCTTGGCCTCTCTATTTTTTTTTCTTTTCCCTTTTCTTCTTTTTTTTTTTTTTTGAGAATAGAAGACTCAAAGTGCCCTTTGCGGGTTTTCACCTTGGCTTCCGCGAGTAAATCTTGTGGACAAACTCTCTTCATCTGTGTTATCCATTCTTGGTACATTAGGATGAATACTTTCAAGTTCGCTAGAGGTATTCGATTCTCGACTCCATTAAGGCCTAGAGGAAAATATCTCAATTCATAAACCCATGAGAAAAGGATTGCCCTAAAAGCAGTTCTGGCTATCATTTGATGAACACATGGCTCGATGATGCCTTTGAAGCATCCACCAACTTCATAAATTGCCCCAGTTACAAAGCTGCCAAATGAGCGTAACAAATAAGGGCCACAACAGATATGACTATGGCATTTGTAGGATAGAGAATGACCAAGCTCCTGCAGATCATCAGCTGAAACCCAACTTGGTTTAAGAGAACATGATAGTGGAACGGCCTTGTGCTTTCTATCATTCCAGCATGAGCATAAAGGTAAAAATCGTTGTTCCTCGGATGGCATACTTTGTTGTCAATGACAGTATAGGGTAGCATTTTATCAGGAGATTTCTGCTGAAAAATTGGTATGATGGTCTTTTGTGCAACAATAACCACAAACTTAGGGTTTCAATTCTCGTTAAAGAGCTTGCAAGCCTTAATATATTGATCAAGTTCTTTGTTCAAAACTTGATTGGACTAAGACTCGCTAACCCCCATCCCTGAAAATAATGATCTGATCAGGCTTCTTCTTCCCTGAACTTGTATAGAAGTCTAAGAGAGCTTCTCCCATGATCTACCTATCCACTTTGTCAGAAACTGGTTTAAAAAGAGCATCTATCATTTCAAGCTTTGGAGACTGTGTATAGTTTGATGCTCTATGGCGAAAAATTGGTAACTATTACATGAAGCTATCCAATGCAGCTATGATAGCACATTAGACTTCTTAGGAGATCTAAGCGCTGCATTCATTCTAAAGATGATAGTTGGGACCCTTGAAAGCATTTGCCCCAGCGTAAGCATAAAGAGTAAGTAGTAGCTTTTTATGCCAATTTTTACAAAGTCTCGGTCATATTCTATAATTTTTGCTGATTTTCCTTTCTTTCTCTTAGGAACCTTTGATGTACTGTGATAGGGTGCCTTATCCTTGAATGGACTGCAAATCTTTGACATTGTGCAGTTAAAAATGATCTTTTCTTTTCCTCTTTTTCTTTTTTCCTCTTTTTTTTTATGTTTTTTCTTCTTTTTTTTTGAATCGATGACTATTGACTTTGTAATATTGGCATATAAAGCTACTCCCTCCCTCTTAATGGAGCAATCAACAACCACAAAGATATTGTCAGCTTGAAACTTTTGACGAGCACAGGCCCATAACATACATGCCTCATAAGTCTTGACTCCTTAAATTCGGCATTTATAGCACATTTGATACGATCCCTTTCCAAAATGGACCAGCAATGTCCAAACCTCATCATGTATTGTCTTTGACAACGTTTTCAAATTTTCATAATAGCCTCCACAAGGTCTTGTTTTGGCTCTCTAGCTACGCGTGTTCCAATTTCACAACTTTTCCTTCTTTTATGGTTACGCTCCCTATCCCTTCTTCATTGGGTAACAGTGTTCCTCCTTTTGCTTTTCCTTTTTCAACAAGTTACAATTTCTGTCGAATCCTCAAAGTACTGAGGTTCCTTTAAACACATGTTTTGCTCAAAAATGAACTCTGAATCTGTAGTATTGTTACCCACGTCATTGATATCTAGGAACCTATGATAGGCTCAAAAGAATATGCTAAGAATAAATGAATTAAGAATGACTATTTACATGGTATGAATGAAAAAATTTGATGAAAATTAGAAGATCAAAGAATAAAGAATGAAAGAATATTGGCTCGAATTGATCATAAAAGATATGTTTTATTAAAACAAAGATGGATAAACATGAGCCTACTTCACGAATGAAATCTTATTACTCCTAGGCCTTAGAGCAATAAGAACGTTTTGAACATTATTCTGCATAATTTCTTAAAAAATTACAAGAAGTTCCTCTACAGACCAATTGTCCAAAATATTTCCAAGTTTATAAGGTCGAATGTCTCACGGGTTTCTTCATTCAGTCCCTTCCTTGTGTTATGGAACTTCTCCAACATACATTTTGTCTTTCCTAAGAACTGCCCTCAGAAATTTATAGCTCCTTGTTGTCCATACAGCCTTGTACCAAGGCCTTGAACTCAACACAATCCTGGATCTCATGACCCTCTTCTTCATGTAACTCACAGTAGTTACTCGTTCCTTCCCTTCCTCCTCTGGAGATCAACATTTTCCTCTTCAACATTTCCTTCCAAATTTCCCTCATTGGCATCCTCACATTGGCAATATTCTTTTTGGTCATTCTTTCATCAGCTCCTCCAATGGCATTTATCCCATGATCACCATGATTTGGCAACGGGTTTTTAGTATTAGGGGTACTATCAAATTTCACAACCCCCATCTTGATAAGCCTCTCCACAGCTTTCTTAAATCTAGTACAGTTTTCAATCGAGTGCCCCAATATTCCAGCGTGGTACTCGCATTTGGCATTTGCATCATACCATTTAGGATATGGAGGCTGTAGCGGTTTCAAGTGGAAAGGAGCAATAGCATATGCATCATATAAATTTTGATAAAGTTCACGATACGTCACAGGAATAGGTGTGAATTCCTTCCTCTCGTGTCTTGTGCTAGATTCCTGCCTTTGAGGATCCTGTTGCCCAACCGCAGCTGCTTTGGGTTGTCTAACTGTGACTGCCTTTGAGTTGAAGCTACTTATGTTGTTCACCTCATTGTCTTTTCTCCTTGAGGTCGATTTTCTGGTCGTTTCCCCCTCAATTCTACCACCCCTTATGGCATTCTCAATCATCTCCCCTGCCATAACTATATCCGCAAAGCTTTTAATGGTGCTTCTAATCATGTAGTGATGAATGGAGCCTTTAAAGTGTTGATGAATAACATGGTGGTCTCTTTTTTCCATCAGTGGTGGTTGAACTTGCATTGCTACCTCTCTCTATCTCTGCGCATATTGCCTAAAACTCTCATTAGGCTTCTTCTCCATATTTTGTAACGTGATCTTATCTGGAGTCATATCAGTCACGTGATTGTACTGTTGCATGAAAGCCTGAGCAAGATCTTTCCATGAACTTATTCTGGCCTGGCTAAGCTGATTATACCACTTGGCTACTGCCCTAACCAAACTATCCTGGAAACAATGAATCAATAATTGATCATTGTTTACATAGCCCGTTATCCTTCTACAGAACATCGTGATGTGGGCCTCCGGGCAAGTAGTCCCGTTGTACTTTTCAAACTCTGGCATTTTGAACTTATGAGGGAGCACCAAATCTGGGACCAAGCTCAAATCCTTGGCATCAATTCCATAATGGTCATCAGCACCTTCTAAAGCCTTGAACTTTTCTTCCAACCACTTGCAGCGATCCTCTAACTTCTTTGAAGATTCAATTGCCATTCTTTCTTTCTCCACTACATCCAGGTCAGGAGTGATAGGATTAGCAGAGTTATCACCCAAATTAAATCCCGAACCAGTTGTGAAATTCATTGGGATTCCAGCATCGACCGGCTCATGCTGTGGCCTCATAGTAACAGATGGCCTCCTCGGAGGTGCCTCAGTTTGTGCTTGGACATGAGGTGGGGTAAAACCTGAAGGATGATCTTCCTCTTCTTCACCAGTGATGGCCATAGGAGCCTTTCCTTTATCAGTGGCTCTCAGCAACTGAGCCATCTCCGCCATCATATTCCTTTGAGACTCTAGCATCTGTTCTCTCATGTCATTCTGCATCTTCACCAACTGCTCCTGCAATTGGTCTTGCATTTCCTTCTGAAGCTGCTCAAATCTTTGATCCATATTCTTTATTTTGGTGCGAGTATTGTAAGGATGTGTGGGTTTCAGACTTTCCGCTCCTTTTCTGTAGTAATTTTAACTAATTAGGGTCTTCCTATAACCTTGAATGCACATGATGCAATGAGGTGCTATGAGATGCAAATGCATGAATGCAAAAGGATATCGACTCTGATTCAGTTTCATTTTAGAAAACGTTATTTAAGGAACAAAAATCTTTTCATAAAACGGATTACAAATACGCTTTCGCCCGTAGGCCCAGAGTCTTAACCCTATCTAGTAACAAGGCTAACTCTCGACCTCTATTTGATACTAGCTCATATTTTACACTTAATATATTAGCTTGCACTGCCAAATCTTGTAGGTGATCAGCAACCTCTTGAATCTGGACTATGACTTTACCAATGAGGTAATCCCTACAGCCAATGACACATCTTCCAATGCTTGTGAAGTTGTTCTTATTATCTTGAAAGAAAGATTGACGAACAAATGAGCATTCCTACTTCACAACATGCTGCCTTCAAATGATATCCAACATCCTCAATGTTTCTTGAATGTCTTCAGATTTCTGCCCCTACAGAGTATAGCTAATCTCCACTTTAAAGGTCTTTGACTAATACGGTCTTTCTTTAACCTCTTCGCCCATTTGTTTAAATCTTGTATGTCCATCCTAGTAAACTCAAGCTTGTCATTTGGTAACGGTCCTATAACCTTTTTACCATCATAGGCAAAATTCTTTCCATCCAATTCAAATTTCTAGGTCTTATGCATTCTGTCAATCACCTTTCCTCCAATACCCTTACCATCTACAGGGCGACCATCTTCATGTGAAAGGGAAATGCTGTAATGGTAGAAGTGTCCATCAATACTTCCACGCTTCACTTTGAATTGTCCATCTATCTTTCCGTCAAGCAAATACTGTAAGTCCTCATAGCTGAATAACTGCTTGGCTTCATTATCCCAATGGGCCTAAATGTCCTTCAACTTCTTCCACTCAATCTGTGTCAAACTGATACAGTGAAGTCCCACAACTCTGATGTATGCCCCTCAGTGACACTATCTCCTTTTTTCTAATTGGGTTTTCTCTGACCATGTACAGACAAAAGAGTTGTCCCCCACTTTATTAAAATATTCGTTCCCCATTACAAAACTTTCTAACTCAGTAATCGAACCTTGAATCGATACCTTTTAATGATGAATGATATGCAATGACAACAAAAATAAGAAGAATATGTCAGTGCCATATATAAAAAATATAATAAACGAATACTTTAAAAGGGTAGGTACTAAAAGGTTATCACCGTACTACCTAAGGCAAGCACTTAAAGCTCACTACATGAAGTTCAGTTCTAAAGTAAAGGGTACCCAAACCAGCAGATTCCTTGATCCCCACCCATTATAGGCTCATATGGACCAAGTTCGGTTTAGAGGGATTCATTTCCCTATGACCATACGGAGATGAAAATCTCACGAAGTCTATAGGTACAGATGTTTCCCGGAAGCAATCCACTAACTCATACGAAGGTGAAAACCTTATGAAAGCTTAGTTTCTTACTCCCACTTAAAGGTGTGACCAACGGTCATGCAAATGCAATATGTGCAGATAAAATAGTAAACATATGTAACAAACACATGAAAATGGATCTTTATTTTTAAACCTTTTCAAATTTTAGCATTAAGACAGAAATTTATCAATTTTTGGCTTGACTCTCTTATTGGTCCCCAGTGGAGTCGCCAAGCTGTCGAAACCATCTTTTTTACGAGTTTTTGAAAAAACAGGGTCGACTTAAAAATTGAAAACGGGAGTCGCCACCAATCAGTTTAAGTGTGATTGAACCACTTTCAAACCATTTTTGTTTGAAATCATTTGTTTTGGTCTACGAAATCAAGAAAACGGGTTCGGGAGTCAGTTACGTAGAGGAAGGGTTAGCACCCTCGTAACGCCCAAAACTTGGTACCAAATTGAATAACTTTCTGTCTCTAGTGCTAAAATTTGAAAATGTTTGAAAATATGATCCCTTTTGACATTAGAATAGTTCGAGTTTAAAACCGAGATTCCTTCGTTCCAAAGAATATGAATATCACATCCAGCATGATAGGACACGATATTCTCAAACTTTTGTAACTAAAATCACCTCGTAATTTTAATAAATATTATTTTAGAAGGATACTTTGGGTATTTAAACAAACCAGAAATCACAACCCAGCATGTTAGGGCACTATTTCCCGAGTTCTTAAATACAAAGAGTATTGCCTCATTTTAAAAAAACTTTTGAATTTAATAAGTTTTTAAATCATGATGCATTCAACAATAATATATATAAACTATGTGGTACATGCTTTAATATTTCATACAAACATAATATAAAACATACATTTAGTACTTCATGCAAATATAACATAAATAATCAAATTATATGCAAATATATAAAACAATAAAATAGAGAAAAAAGATAAAATTAGCATATTGCAACTATATATAAATAAATCAACAAGTTTTTAAATATATAAAAAAAGGTTTGAAAAGATAAAAAGGTAATGCATTTAAAAAATATTTGAAACAATATAAAAATAATAATAATAAAAAAGATCGATTAATAAAAATATAACATATAGTATAATAACTAAATATATTTATAAAATTAATTTTATAAGAAATAGGAACAAAAACTTTAGAATCATACAAATTAGATATTTAATATGTGAAATATAATATTTTAAAAAAAATTTACAAATTTATAAATTATACATAATAATATAATAAATTAAGGTAATATAGTAAAAATAATATATATAATAAAATATAGTAGAATAAAATATAAATACAGAGTATACGATAATAAATAATATAATATAAAAATAATAAAATAATATAAGATAAAATAATTTTTTATAAATAATACTTGTAGTAAGAAAATAATATATAAAAGATTTAAAATAAATGAATTATAAAAATATAAAAGGATTAAAATTAAATTAAAATAACACTTTAGGGCTAATTTAAAAAAATAAAAAAAAAGAATTTTGGGCCTTCTGGAACGCGCGTTAAAAGTTGAGGGACTCCCTGGGAAATTAACCCTTATCCCTGAAACGGCGTCGTTCTCAGTATTGGCCTTAAAGGGATTGCAGGACCAAATTAAAACAAAAACAAAAGGTTGGGTCCAAATTAAAATAAAATAAAATTTAAATTAAACGAAATTATAAATGCCGAAAATGCGGAAGGACCAAATGGGATATTATCCCCTTTTAACGGTAAAACACGCGGATCCTAGGGTCCATCTGGTTGGGTAATCGGGTTTTTATTTAAGTCAAAAACCAGTTAAAGAAAACATTTGAAATCAGTTTAGGAAAAAAAAAATTCTGGAAGGCTCTCTCTCGGATCCGAATCCGACTGGATTCCGGTGACTGTCCGTCACACACGCTGTCACATGCGCGGTCACATACGACGGCCGAAAGGCCCAAAACCACCTCCTTTCAAGCCGAAACGCAGGTAATATTTCTCTTCTTTGTTTAAAAAGTATTTTGTGTATTAAAAAATCTTGTATATATTCGAATCAGAGTAGAGAAAATAGAATAATAAAATGAAAACATGAAATAACTATAGGAAATCACCTAAAAACCCCCCTTTTACAGTGCTCATATTCGGGTTTATATAACCCCGATTTACAGATTTGACATATTTCCTTTTCGATTTCTTGCCTTTCTTACTGCTGCTTTCTTTCTCTTTTTGTAGGTAAAGGACGAGATCTTGGGCGGAGATGAAGGCTCTAAAGGTGCGGTGCGATGTGGCTCTACGAGGCCCGTGATTGGAGGCGCTGATGGAGGCCGAATGAAGGTTGCGGCGCATGGAGGCCAGACTTGTTGTGGCGCAAGGCTCGTAGAAACCCTAAAATCTTTGCTTAGGGTTTGGAATTTAGGTCCTGTTGGGTTGCTGTTTATGGGTCTGGTATAGGCTTTTAAAAAAAAGTTTAATTTAGTTGTAATCGGGTTGGAGTTTAAAGATGTAATCGGGCTGGATTTGGTTATGGTTTAAGGTGTATTTGGGTCAGGGTTTAATTTTGGACTCAAATGGGCTTTGTAAATGGACATTGGACTGTTTAAAATGGATTTTAACTGTAGCGACGAAAAAATTTTAGCTTTTAGCTTGGTCGCTAATTGTGGCGATTTAAAATCTTGAAAACGAATTTTGATTTTTATTAAAGCAAAGGAGTCGCCACCGATCCTTTTTCTTAGGTGTGATCGGGCACCTAATAAAACCTCTTTCTGGCAGAGAAATTCGTTTTTGTGTAAAAGAAAGGCTCAATTTAGGTCTACGTTGAAATTCAGAGAAAAAGAGGGTTCGGGAGTCAGTTACGCGCGGGGAAGGTATTAGCACCCCCGCGACGCCCAAAAATTGGTATCTTTTCAAACGCGAATTGTCTAAATTTTCAAAAACACGATTTCAATTTAAAACTTAGTTGTGATCCGATTAAGATACGAGCATTTAAAGGTTTTTATTTCTGAGAAGGATATCCCGCTTTTAACACGAGCCATCCGTGATTCACCCAACATAGCGATGAAATCACCGGCTTAATGTTAAAATCGGTATATTGCCTTGTTTATTAAATCATGAAAAGATTATAAATGAGTAAATATCGATGAAGAAATCAAAATGTGAATTAATATACTATATCAAAAACACATAACGAATAAGGTGAAAATAAACGAGATGAATAATATGATATATATATATAACAATGCATACATGATAGTATTAAGGAAAACATGAAATGTATGTACAAATATTGAGCAAAATAGGTGATACAAACACTAATAATAGTAAAATACTAGTAAATAATAAATTTAGTAATAATAATGAAAATAATAGTACGTATAATAATGCAATGTCAAGAATAATACAATATAATAGTAACAAATACAAAGTAAATAAAACTTAAAACAAATGCAAATAATATTATATAAAATACTATATGTACGCGTATAAATATAATAATATTAATAAATATAACAATAGAGAATACATATATAAATAATATGTACATAATAATATACAATGATAACAAAGCCACATAAAATATATGTACGTATTAGCGACGATAATAATAGCGTGATAAAGATGGTGTGATAACGAAGAAAATGGTAATAACAGGTATATTCTTTTAGACAATACTTCATAAATGTACATATATATATATATATATATATATATATATTTAAAATGAGCACAAAATGATATCAAAAGTATATTTGTAATATATACATATAATACCTAATGAAAACACATGCAATATATATATATATATAATTTTAAAATGTACATAAATATAATAAATGATGAAAGTGATAAATACAACGTATAAAAATAGGTATGAAACATGCATAATAGAATAAAGAGGATATACATAATATGTATAATAAAAATATTAAAAATATGTAAGTTTGTATGAATAATATAATGTATAAGAAAATAATTATGGTATATTAAATATATATAATATATATACATATTACAATTAACAATTAGGTTAAAATAAATATATATATACTTGAGACATGCATTTATAAAGGGACGTATACCAATATTATGATATAATGGTAATACAAGATGATAATAATAACACATACGTACATGATAATATGCAATAATATAACAAATAAAATTAACAAGATAATAATAATGTTAACAAATAGATAATGATTATAATAGTAACAATAATAAAGAACATACATGTAGATAGTATATATATCAATGTTAAATGATGATAATATAATAATAATATAATATTAGAATATAATAACGAAAATAAAGTAAAAAGGACGAAATTGAGTTTTTACGTAGAATTTCGGGCAAATCTAGAATAAAAATAGTGGGAACCAGGGTCTATTCAAACACGAACTAAAATTAGACGGATCGAAACAGCAATTTAACTGGGTCATTAAAACGCTGTGTAACATAGTGGGTTAAATCGCAAAACGTGACAAATTTCTAGGGCGAATCTGAAATAATTGGAGACTTAATCGCGAAACACTGAAAAAGCGGAAGGACTGGGGTTGAAAATAACCCCAGTGACGTCACAGCACGCGGATCCTGGTCGGTTTGGGTCGGGTCGACCCGACCCAGGTCGGTTAGTATAAAAGGCCAAATTTTTTGTTGGGGGTTCATTTCTCACCGGGGAAGAGAGAAAAAAAAAAGAAAGGGAGAGGGAAAGGAGAGGGAAGGGAGAGAGGGGGGATCCTGGGAGGGTCCGGTCACCTGACCGGTCAACGTCCGGTCACCGGCCGATGATCGGACCACCGCGCGCCACCATCCGCCGTCGTTTCGGCCACCGGAACGGTGGCCGGAAAAAGGTAAATTTTAGATTTTTTTGTATTTTTTATTTCTTATTATTTTTGTTGTTATTCTGATTATTATTATTTAATATATATATATATATATATCTGTGAAAACCGATAAAAAAAAACAAAAATTACCTCTTTATGTTTTTGGTTTTCCAATATTGCTTCTGTCGGGGGTATCCCTTCGTTGAATAGAATGAAAATCGATGCCTTATTGTTTTGAATCTTCGACTTTGTATTTCGAACTTCGAAAATTATTTCAAAAAATGCCAGCCCCTTACATTGTATTCAAAATCGGGCTTTATAGACCATTTCTACGATTTGTTTACTATTTTCTGTCTAATCTTCGTTTAATGTTTTGCAGGTGCACTTGAGGCACAAGGGCGGTGGACTTGACCTTGGGGCGGTGCTGCAGCTGCTGTCAGAGGGGCAGAGCAAGTGGGGCGGCAACTCGGGAGCTGATTCGATTAGGGATAGGGCTAATTAGGGTTTTGGGTAATGTATTCGGGTTGAAATTTGGGCCCCAAGTGGGATTTGAGGTTTGAGGGTTAATTTAGGTAGATAATTTTTGTACTTTGGGCCTGGACATTTGTAAAAAGGGGACATTGGTTTTATTTTTGTTTAATTTATTTAATTTGGGCCAAAATTGGCCACTACAGCTGCCCCTCTTTGCTCATTGTCGTGTAACGGGGATAGAGCAAAGACATAAAGAAAGGCCAATTTTGCCAAATCTTGACTTCTCTGGTACTCCTGGTTTAGGTAGTCTCTTTCCAATCCACCGCATTTAGTCGCTTTGGTTTGATCCGTCGCGACTTCAGAGCTATGACTTGTAGCCTCGATCTATCTCTTCTTCGGGGATATGGAATTCGTCATGATCTACTCTTCTGCAACTTCAGAGACGAAGTCTTGATATCTTCACATTGTTCTGCTACAACTTCAGGAGGATGAAACTTGTGACTTCAATTCGTTCCACTGTGACTTCACTGGGGATGCAAAGTCTATATCTTTGATTAGCTCCATTGTAACTTCAGGGATGAAATCTGGTGTCTTCGATCAGCTCCAATCTTTATTCTCAGTGAGAAACAAGCATCGAAACTAGCCCAGCCTGCAAACTCTCACAATATGGGTTAATTCTTTTGGATCAAAAATTAAAAGTGCCCCAGTGTGTGACTTGAGACTCAACTCACCTCTCACAATGAGTGGGTCCTTTTGAAAAACAGAAATTAGAAATTGAAATTTAAAAAGCTCAACTCATCTCTGGCAATATGAGTTGAATGAACAGAATTTAAACAGTAAAAATTGAAAAAGATCAACTCACCTCTCGCAATATGAGTTGAATAAACAGAAATTAAAAAGTAGAAATTGAAAAAGATCAACTCACCTCTCGCAATATGAGTTGAATGAACAGAAATTAAAAAGCAGAAATTGAAAAAGATCAACTCACCTCTCGCAATATGAGTTGAATAAACAGAAATTAAAAAGCAGAAATTGAAAAAGGTCAACTCACTTCTCGCAATATGAGTTGAATAAACATAAATTTAAAAAGTAGAAATTGAAAACGATCAACTCACCTCTCGTAATATGAGTTGAACAAACAGAAATTAAAAAGCAGAAATTGAAAAAGATCAACTCACCTCTCGCAATATGAGTTGAATGAACAGAAATTAAAAAGCAGAAATTGAAAAAGATCAACTCACCTCTCGCAATATGAGTTGAATGAACAGAAATTAAACAGCAGAAATTGAAAAAGATCAACTCACCTCTCGCAATATGAGTTGACTTTTGAAAAACAGGAATTGAAAATACCTCAGCGTGTCCTGAGGCTCAACTCACCTCTCGCAATATGAGTTGATTTTTGAAAAGCAGAAAAGAAATTGAAAACAGAAATTGAAAAAGCTCAACTCACCTCTGTAATATGAGCTAGCTCTGAGAAACATAAATTAAAAACAGAAATTGAGAAAGCTCAACTCACCTCTGTAATATGAGTTGGCTCTTGAAAAACAGGAATTGAAAATACCTCAGCGTGTCCTGAGGCTCAACTCACCTCTCGCAATATGAGTTGATTTTTTGAAAAACAGGAATTGAAAATACCTCAGCGTGTCCTGAGGCTCAACTCACCTCTTGCAATATGAGTTGATTTTTTTGAAAAACAGGAATTGAAAATACCTCAGCGTGTCCTGAGGCTCAACTCACCTCTCGCAATATGAGTTGATTTTTTTGAAACATAAATTAAAAACTGAAATTGAAAATACCTCAACGTGTCTTGAGGGCCAACTCACCTCTCGCAATATGAGTTGATTTTCGAAAACATGAATTAAAATCACCCAAAATTTCTCACATGGTGGAATTCAAGTGTCTTCTTCTTTAATCTGGATGCAATTGTCATCGCAACCCCTTGTTCTGCTGAAATATCTGTATATGTTATGCATAATGTTATCATGATATGCACCTATTTGCCTTAAATGCATTCATGCCTATATGAACATGTTATGTGCCTTGCATTTGTTTGTCGTGATCTCTTTTCATCACGACTCTTGTAGTGATCTGCTCTCATTATTTCTTGACCTTTTCCTTTAAACTTCGTACTCGTTTCCCAATTCCACGAGTAACCTTTGTTTCTTGGATAGCACTCTTTTGCCCCATCTGAGCTTTTGTTCTTGCTTCCGAGCTCTTGTACTTGTCGAATTCTCATCCCGGTGATGCTCAACATTTCTTTTGTTTGGAGTATGTCATCTCAAAATGCTCTAAATCTTCAACACATGAACTCTTCCACATTTCATAATCAAGAATCTTTTCGAGCTTGGCTTCTCACGTAGAAGGTTTCGAACTGCTGAAAATGCTTCAAACACTTACTGTTTGACTCACTGCTCAAATCGTCTTACTTCTTGGGCCTAGATCTGCTTCATTAGGATGCCTTTTTGGGTTTTTATCCTAATATTTCATTTATCAAGATGCCCTTTTCAGGTTTTCATTTTGATCTTCTTCTCCTTTTTTCATCTTGGGACGCCCTGTTACCTGGCTGGTATTTTGACTCAAAACCCGAGGGAATAACTGTGTTTTGCCTAACCAGCTTGCCCCACTGCGACTTCAGGGTCCTTTCCATTGTAACTCAAAAGTATAGGGTCTGTAACTTGTTCCATCAATTGACCCCTCTTCGGGTGACCCGATCAGATATTTATGGGTGCAGAGTATCATTTTCTCGAGAATGATTTTCTTTTATGTTTAAGTTGACATTGCTTGTTTTCATCGAGATTATCACCAACGCGATATCTTGTTTTTGTTCAACTAACCTCTTTGACAAAAAAAATCCGAAGAGATAAACTCAATTTACGCTCAAATTTTCCCAATCTTTATACTTGTGAGCCTTTAAACAACAGTCCTGTTTCAGGTTCCCGTACTATTCGAAAGCTTTTCAGAGTAATACGCAAAACTCCTTTTATGAAAGTATTATTAGTCCACTAATTGTTATTTCGATATGATATGCTTGAAAAAGATCATACCTAATGGACAAAAGGAAATCGATTGGAAGCATAACTCGAAACAAACAAGTTAAACAGCGATAGCAAATGAAATCAAGAATGACACATTTTTTGTTGTTTTTTGTTTTTGTTTTTAAACGAATAAGATAAACAAAAGAAACAGATTCAAAATAGGTAGGACGGAAACTAGATGCCCCAGATATCGCAGCCTGAGCTTCTCTGTTCAAACTTCTTGAGGACCATTTTTGAGCTCAATATGTGTTGAAGGGATCCGGATTACTTCGTTGATGCCCCAAGACGCAGCATACTTCTCCATTGTCAATTCAAGCATAGCAAGACTACCGTATGCCCCACTTTCAATCAAAATTTGAGCCGCCCTTTTCGGGTTTTCAACTCAAATCCCCTTTGGTCTCAAAGCGCCCTTTGCGGGTTTTCGCCTTGGCCTCACCTTTTCCTTTTGCTTTTCTGATTGATTTTCTTCTTCTTTTTTTTTGATTTTTGGTCTCAAGGTGCCCTTTTTCCTTTAAAGCTCCTTTTGCAGGATCATCTTCAATATCAACTCCCATAATGAAATTCTCTTAGGCGAACCTTTTCGTTGTAAACTTGCATTATCTGATCGTGACAGATTGCTATTTAATTTTTCTCGTTCAATTTGATTGATCATATCGGAATTTGAATTGATTCCGCCTCATCAAGCTTCAGCTCTGATAAGACTCGGAAGAAAACATCTCAACTTCAATAGGCCAGACCCGTGAGAAATGTGTTGTCCCAGCGAAGGTCCTGGCCAACGTTTGGCAAGTACAGAGGGTAAATGGTAACTTCTCCACACCAACCATTACAAGTCTCAGTCATCTTTCAAAATCCTTTTGGATGGCTTTGGGTTGCCTTTGTTGCACTGATTTTGTGTCTGATCTTTGAATAGACCGTAAATTGCCATTTTTAGATTCAGATTTGAATTTGGATTTCAAATTTGAACTTGGATTTAGATTTGAACTTGGATTTGTATCTGGATCTGTATACGAATTTGAATTTGGATTTGTCTTTAAATTTGAATTTGATGACTATGTACCTTGTAACTTTGGCATATGAAGTGACCTTACCCCCTTAATAACAATCTAATGTCGACGACATTGCCCCTTATATCAATCATGCCTCATATAGAGAGTCCGTGAAGAAACAAAGGAGGCATATACGTCTTGCCTTATTCCTGTGGCGAGCTAGGTTCTGATCTCTTTCGCAAGCTCGCAATGCCGACTACCCCCTTGTAAGCTAGGATGAGTCTTTTCATCTCGTTCTACTATCCTTAACAAATCGGAAGCTAAGTACAATCTCTGTCATCTTCAAAGTCTTGAGATCCCTTTGAACACATATCTTACTAAAAAGGGAATTAGTAACAGTGTTGCTCATGACATTGATATCTGGGCACCTATTGTAGGTACAAAGACAAGTTTTGAAGGATAAACGATTCTAAGAAAATGGTATGATGAATGAAAGTCCAAGAACAAAGGAACCTACACATAAACAGAATAAAAGGAATATTTGTTCAAAAGATGCATTTCATTGAAATAAAGATTCTGAACAGATGCCTATTTCACAAAAGGGCCCTTATTGCCCAAAGGCCTAAGACAATAAGCATGTTCTGAGCATTACTCTAAATAAGTTCTAAAATATAGGTTTTTTTCCACAGTTCTGTCGTTCAAAATATTCCCAAGTATGTAAGGGCAAATGCTTAGAAATTTCAATCCTCCGTCACTGCGTTCACATTCCCTTTAGCATGGTCAGGGAATGGATTCTCGGTCGCATTGCTAGCATTATCAAATCGCAGAATGCCCGTATCAATGAGTCCTTGGACCTGCTTTTTAAAAGCAATGCAATTCTCCGTAGAGTGCCCCTGGTTCCCGGCGTGGTATACGCAGCTAGCATTCGGATCGTACCATTTTGGGTACGGAGGCCTCAAGGGTGCCATGTAGTGTGGGGATATCAACTGTTTCTCAAGAAGTTTTGGGTATAGTTCCCCGTATGACATAAGAATAGGAGTGAAATGTGGTCTCTCAGGATTAGGCCTTGCCGGTCGTGGTTCGTCCCTGGGTTGGTTTTGGGTGGGTACGATATTCTATGGGAACGTGGCGACCGGTCCTCGATTACTTGTGGCGTAAACAGGGTAAGAATCATAAGGAAGTGGTGTTTGGTAGTAGGGGGTTTGGGGAGGATAATAAAAATTTGGAGATGGATAATTTCGTGGTCGGGGTTGGTTCGGATACGGATTGGAGGTATAACGGTTGCCAGTTCCCACCATGTAGGCTTCTGGCTCTTTCCTCCTCATGGGTACTACCCTCTTTGGACTTTCTAGACCTTCCATCTTTCCACTCTTAATGGCATTTTCAATAAGCTCGCCGGATATGACAATATCTGCAAAGTCTTTTGTGGCACTTCCCACTAGTTTGTCATAGAATGGTGTCTTTAAGGTGTTGATAAAAAGGACGGCTATCTCAGTTTTTGTTAGTGGAGGCTCCACTTGTGCCGAGACGTCCCTCCATCTCTGCGCATACTGTCTAAAAGATTCAGTCGGCTTTTTCTCCATTATCTGCAATGTCATACGATCGGGTACCATCTCAGACACGTGCTTATACTGTTCGCAAAATACCGAGGCCAAGTCTTTCCATGTTCGGATCTTTTCTCTGCTGAGTTGGTTGTACCAGCGGAGAGCTGATCCGGTCAAACTGTCCTGAAAACAGTGTATAAACAACTTGTCTTCATTAACATAGCATGTCATTTTTCGGCAGAACATAACGAGATGTGCCTTCGGGCATCTCGAGCCGTCATACTTTTCAAAATCCGGTGCTTTGAATTTTAGAGGTAGGATCAAGTCCGGTACCAGACTAAGTTCTTTAGCGTTTAGTGCTGAGAAGACTTCAGTGCCTTCTATCGCTTTAAGTCTTTCCTCCAGACTTCTATATTTTTCTTGAACTTCGTGATCCTCTATCCTTAGTCTAGCGATTTCTACCGGATCGTCTAGGTCTGGGACAGGTGGATCCATCGGAGCAGTTTCTGGGTTTGCCACAAATACCCCCTGTCCTACAGGAGAAGGTGTTACAGGCCGTTGTTCCAGGCTCGTGGGTCCCCCTTGCGTGTATCCTCTATGTATCGCGTGAGGCGGAGTAAACCCAGGAGGGTAGGGCGGATCCTGATCAAGATTCACAACCTCAGGGTTTTGTATAGGTCCCTTTCCTTTGACTAGGGCCGACATCATTTCCATCATTTTAGCCAATTGGTCCTTCTGTTTAGTGGATTCTTCCCGAGACCTTATCATCAACTCTCTCGTCTCCTGTTGCGACCTGGCTAACTGTTCCTGTAATTCTTTCTGAATTCTCTCCATCCTTTCAATTCTTTCGTTAAACCCAGCCTCCATTGCTCTAGCTTGTCGACGTGTTCTATACGTACGGTGTGATTCCAGGTTTACAACGTCACAACTGCGCATTATATGATTCTACTCTTTAGCAAACGATCGTGGGATATGCAGTGGATGAATGAATGAATGAATGAATGAATGAATGTATGTTAAATGTTAGTTATGAATGCATATGCAAAATCGGTGTTGATTCCAGACAGCCCCTATTTAGGCATTTCATTAATCAAAAGAGTCTATTTACAAAACGTTTTTCCATCATTTGATTCAGCTTTCATACAAACTTCCTCGCTACATTGCCATAATTTTTCACTCGTTCCAAGAATTCTGATATGCTCGATCTCTGTCTAGGCGGGAATTGGCAACTAAGACTCTCGGCTTCATTCGCTATTTGTACTATGCGCATGGCTGCCGCGCGAATCTCATTGATCAAGTATTTGAGATTCTCATCCTTTTCGCAGAGGGCTCTTTCGTAAGCGCGGGTATCTCTATCATACTGACCCTTCTTTTCTTCCAAAGCTTCCAAGAGAGTATCTAGTTGTTGTTGTCGAGCTTGTAGTGTGTCTTCTAAATCCCGTATCATTTCTTTCAATTCTTGACGCTTAGCTCAACTAGTCATCAGTTCAACAGATGTAGCTTCATACTCAGCAGACTTCTTTCTTAACTCTATTACAGCCCGTGCAGCCTTTCCTTCTTCTTTCTTTGCTTTTCCTTTCCAAAATTCCATCCCACTTTGACATTACTCAATTCCTCTTTCCATTCCGCTGACGACTTGCCCAGCTCGCTGTTCTTTATAGTGCCTCTTAACTTTTTATTTTCCAGATGAAGATCTCTTAAGTCGTTTCTTACGACCTCGGCTTCTTTTTGCACCTTCTCGGCCCTAGATCTTTCAATTTGAACATCGATCTTCAGCTGATAGTTTTCTTCCTGGAGGGCACTAAGATCCCGTAACATTTTGGTCTTTTCTCGTTCGAATTCTTGTCTCACCGTCTCTAGCTCGGAGGGAATTTCTTTCGAAAAAGGATTTTGAAAGGCGTAATCTGTCGATGAGACATGCAAACCATTTACTCGTTGCTTTCTCCATGCATCGTAGTCCTGGGTGATAGTGTCAGCATATAAAGCCAACTCCATCAGATGAATTATTTTCCAAGCCTTTGCAGTGTCTCGGACTTTCTTCATATAACCTTCGCCCGTAAAAACAAACTCTGACTGAGCTAGACCACTGGTGGCGGGTATAAACTGTCGTGAAGAGAACTGTCTTTGGACCAAAAGAGGAGCGTAACCAATCCCTCCCCACAATCTAAGTAGTGGTACCCAGTCTTGGTTTCCGACTTTGTACAACAGAAGCGAAGGGCGTATCCACGGCGCTCTCCAAATTATGTCCTTGGCACGCAGGTTCTGAAACACTGAGACCCAATGCTGTTCAGTAACCTCCTTCAGCCACTCTTTCTTAAGGTGAGCTTCCAACGGAGCAAATGTCTTCGAAAACATGTGGAACGCTGTGCGCTCTACCTTCCAAAAGTGACTCAAAATCCAAACGTTAAGTAGCTGCGCGCATCCGATGAATCGTCCTTCCCCTCTTTTCCTGCAACTGCTCAAAGATCTGAAGGTCTCTGCTAGGATGGTTGGGGCGGGATTGATACCTTGCTTTAACTTTTCAAAGAAATCCACTACCGCTACTTCTATGTGCCCGAGTATCTTCGGAAAGACAACCAAACCATAGATAGCCAAAGCAAACAAATTTATCCGTTTCAACATGTCAGGATAATTTAAAACCAGGTCTCGTAAGGAAAACCATGGGACACAACTGATTTCATTCTTCTTCTTTATTTGCTTTTCGGCCAATGCATCGGTCATATCCGTCAGCCTTACTAACTTTTTCCTGAATGTCATTGGCTTGGGCTCTTTGACATATATTTTGTAGGTTTGCATGTTTTCGACACGCAGCAGAGCAGCATACTCCTCTATCGTAGGGGTCATATCTTCTTGGTTGAATGTGAAACACTGGTAACCCGGATCCCAAAATCTGATCATAGCTTGAATCAATCTTTCGTCTACTTTGACAGCAATCAGATGGGCTATGTCCCCGTACCGTTCGGTGAAAATACCTCGAGTATCTGAATCCCACTGATTCCAGATCCAAACCAAGTCCTCAAGATTGTTTTGACGGACATTCACAGTTATCCGCTCGGGTAGATTGACAATGCATCCTTCTACCAGGCTGTCTCCCTTTTCTTTTTGAGTCCTCAGAGACCAATCCCGAACCACGGTGTTCGTCTCGATCGTTTGTACAATCGACTCTTCCATCTGAAACCCGTTTTTGGCAACTGATCTTTAGTCAACACCGTCCTACTATGATGCCTATGATGCATGATGAAGAATAAAACAAAGACAATCAAACACGGTTAGTGATCAAATATAAGCAAAAATAAATTAAAGCATTTAAGCTACCCGATTCATTTTACCGGATAAATCCCACCCCTTATATACAAAGCGAAAGTACAAAAGGTAAGAGGCGTTTCTCCCGTGTGCCTATTTTGGTATCTACTAAACGGACAGAGGTTCGGCATGGCTCTAGCTGGATGGCTCATACAGTTCATTATATGCGGTTTTAGGTTCTAGAAAGGTACCCGAATTGTCTGTACTGTCATCTACTAAGATTAGTACAGAACCTCGGTCATAGCCCATCACAGGCTTACGAGATCAATTCGAGGGATTACATTTACTTATGCCTGTGCGGAGGGACAAGTTAACTCACGAAAGCATAAGTCATATGTAACCCGAAAGTATTCACTAGCCTGTGCGGAGGGACGAGTTAACTCACAAAGGCGTAGCGTTTACTTTCACTTAAACGGACGGAGCCCGGGTAGAGAGCTCATGTTATGCAAAAATGCAAGTGCACGGTGTGTGGGGAGAAACTCACAAACCTTTTCATCTTTATTAAACTAGAAAAAAAACTAAAAATTAAAATCGTAAAACTCAGAGCTGAAAAGCAAAAAAGACAAAACAAGTTAGAAAAACATTAACACGATGCAAATGCATGACTTTTCAAAAACCAAAATTTGAGGATCACGACTAAATATCGAATTGGACAACAAATTTTGAAGATTTTGACAACACACGTTTATTTCTAGACTCGACTCTCAAAAACTGGGTCCCCAGTGGAGTCGCCAGCTGTAGCGACGAAAAAATTTAGCTTTTAGCTTGGTCGCTAATTGTGGCGATTTAAAATCTTGAAAACGAATTTTGATTTTTATTAAAGCAAAGGAGTCGCCATCGATCCTTTTTCTTAGGTGTGATCGGGCACCTAATAAAACCTCTTTCTGGCAGAGAAATTCGTTTTTGTGTAAAAGAAAGGCTCAATTTAGGTCTACGTTGAAATTCAGAGAAAAAGAGGGTTCGGGAGTCAGTTACGCGCGGGGAAGGTATTAGCACCCCCGCGACGCCCAAAAATTGGTATCTTTTCAAACGCGAATTGTCTAAATTTTCAAAAACACGATTTCAATTTAAAACTTAGTTGTGATCCGATTAAGATACGAGCATTTAAAGGTTTTTATTTCTGAGAAGGATATCCCGCTTTTAACACGAGCCATCCGTGATTCACCCAACATAGCGATGAAATCACCGGCTTAATGTTAAAATCGGTATATTGCCTTGTTTATTAAATCATGAAAAGATTATAAATGAGTAAATATCGATGAAGAAATCAAAATGTGAATTAATATACTATATCAAAAACACATAACGAATAAGGTGAAAATAAACGAGATGAATAATATGATATATATATATAACAATGCATACATGATAGTATTAAGGAAAACATGAAATGTATGTACAAATATTGAGCAAAATAGGTGATACAAACACTAATAATAGTAAAATACTAGTAAATAATAAATTTAGTAATAATAATGAAAATAATAGTACGTATAATAATGCAATGTCAAGAATAATACAATATAATAGTAACAAATACAAAGTAAATAAAACTTAAAACAAATGCAAATAATATTATATAAAATACTATATGTACGCGTATAAATATAATAATATTAATAAATATAACAATAGAGAATGCATATATAAATAATATATACATAATAATATACAATGATAACAAAGCCACATAAAATATATGTACGTATTAGCGACGATAATAATAGCGTGATAAAGATGGTGTGATAACGAAGAAAATGGTAATAACAGGTATATTCTTTTAGACAATACTTAATAAATGTACATATATATATATATATATATATATATATATTTAAAATGAGCACAAAATGATATCAAAAGTATATTTGTAATATATACATATAATACCTAATGAAAACACATGCAATATATATATATAATTTTAAAATGTACATAAATATAATAAATGATGAAAGTGATAAATACGACGTATAAAAATAGGTATGAAACATGCATAATAGAATAAAGAGGATATACATAATATGTATAATAAAAATATTAAAAATATGTAAGTTTGTATGAATAATATAATGTATAAGAAAATAATTATGGTATATTAAATATATATAATATATATACATATTACAATTAACAATTAGGTTAAAATAAATATATATATACTTGAGACATGCATTTATAAAGGGACGTATACCAATATTATGATATAATGGTAATACAAGATGATAATAATAACACATACGTACATGATAATATGCAATAATATAATAAATAAAATTAACAAGATAATAATAATGTTAACAAATAGATAATGATTATAATAGTAACAATAATAAAGAACATACATGTAGATAGTATATATATCAATATTAAATGATGATAATATAATAATAATATAATATTAGAATATAATAACGAAAATAAAGTAAAAAGGACGAAATTGAGTTTTTACGTAGAATTTCGGGCAAATCTAGAATAAAAATAGTGGGAACCAGGGTCTATTCAAACACGAACTAAAATTAGACGGATCGAAACAGCAATTTAACCGGGTCATTAAAACGCTGTGTAACATAGTGGGTTAAATCGCAAAACGTGACAAATTTCTAGGGCGAATCTGAAATAATTGGAGACTTAATCGCGAAACACTGAAAAAGCGGAAGGACTGGGGTTGAAAATAACCCCAGTGACGTCACAGCACGCGGATCCTGGTCGGTTTGGGTCGGGTCGACCCGACCCAGGTCGGTTAGTATAAAAGGCCAAATTTTTTGTTGGGGGTTCATTTCTCACCGGGGAAGAGAGAAAAAAAAAGAAAGGGAGAGGGAAAGGAGAGGGAAGGGAGAGAGGGGGGATCCCGGGAGGGTCCGGTCACCTGACCGGTCAATGTCCGGTCACCGGCCGATGATCGGACCACCGCGCGCCACCGTCCGCCGTCGTTCCGGCCACCGTTCCGGTGGCCGGAAAAAGGTAAATTTTAGATTTTTTTTGTATTTTTTATTTCTTATTATTTTTGTTGTTATTCTGATTATTATTATTTAATATATATATATATATATATATCTGTGAAAACCGATAAAAAAAACAAAAATTACCTCTTTATGTTTTTGGTTTTCCAATATTGCTTCTGTCGGGGGTATCCCTTCGTTGAATAGAATGAAAATCGATGCCTTATTGTTTTGAATCTTCGACTTTGTATTTCGAACTTCGAAAATTATTTCAAAAAATGCCATCCCCTTACATTGTATTCAAAATCGGGCTTTATAGACCATTTCTACTATTTGTTTACTATTTTCTGTCTAATCTTCGTTTAATGTTTTGCAGGTGCACTTGAGGCACAAGGGCGGTGGACTTGACCTTGGGGCGGTGCTGCAGCTGCTGTCAGAGGGGCAGAGCAAGTGGGGCGGCAACTCGGGAGCTGATTCGATTAGGGATAGGGCTAATTAGGGTTTTGGGTAATGTATTCGGGTTGAAATTTGGGCCCCGAGTGGGATTTGAGGTTTGAGGGTTAATTTAGGTAGATAATTTTTGTACTTTGGGCCTGGACATTTGTAAAAAAGGGACATTGGTTTTATTTTTGTTTAATTTATTTAATTTGGGCCAAAATTGGCCACTACATTAACTATTTGGTTTTTTAATTTGGTATTCTTTTTCTGGGCCTTTAGTAGCCCGGGCAAAATTAGGTGCTTACACCAATCTCACTCACTTCCTTCATTAACTAGTACATCACGACTCACCACTACCTTTTTGCTTATCGGGTCAAGTAGCTTGTGTCCTTTTGTTTTTTCATCATATCCAATAAAAATAAACCTTTTTCTTTTGTCTTCGAGCTTCATTCTTCGCTGATCCAGTATGTGTGCATAAGCCTCACTACCGAATACTTTGAGATGAGAAACTGTCAGTTTTTGTCCACTCCATGCCTCTTGTGGTGTTTGATCATCCAACTTCGCATGTGGACACCGATTTTACACATAGATGGCACATTGCACGGGCTTCCGCCCAAAATTCCTTCGGCATCTTCTGAATGAAGATGATCAGAAGATATTCAAATATATTAACTCACTTGAAGTGGAGGATTTTAAAGATCTGAAATCTGGATACACTATCACATTTAATTTCAATTCCAATTCGTACTTTGAAAATACAAATCTTACAAAGACCTTTACCTTCCTTGATGATAGAACCAAAATTACTGCTACCCCAATCAAGTGGAAAAAGGGCAAGGGCTTGCCAAATGGAGTTAATCATGAGAAAAAAGGAAATAAGCGACAACTTGCTGAAGAAAGCTTCTTTACTTGGTTTGCTGATGCTCAGCAAAAAGATGACATGGATGAAATTCATGATGAGGTAGCAGAGATTATAAAGGAGGATTTATGGCCCAATTCTCTCACTTATTTCAACAATGAGGCTAATGAAGAGGATTTTGACGAAGATGAAGGTGATGAAGAGGGTAAAGATGATGATGATGACTCTGATGATGATCAAGATGACGATGACGATGATGACGATGATGAGGACTAAATCACTTAACAGCCTTCAATCATTGTAGTTGCTTCTCTTACTCAAGTAAGAACTGGTGTAAAGTTGTCTCCTAGTCATAGCTAAGTAAGATTATAGAGAAGATAGCCATCGTTAGCTTTCTATGTTTTATAAGCAACTCTCGTTATTGTAAGCATAGCTATGACTCATTTCTTTTTGCCCATCTCTTCACCTTTTTTATCTTTCCTCCCTTGTATTTTTGTTTTTCTGGTTTCCTCCCAGAAGGTGACACGAAGTGAAAGCTTCTTACATGATATTGGAATGCAGGAATTTTATCTAAAGTTTAAAAAAAAAATTTCTTGTTTTGACTTCTTTTTTTTGTTCTATCTTATATCAATTGCTTACAAATTATTTATAGACAATAGTTTGTCATTCAAAAAACAGAAAGTATTGAAATCTAATAATAGCCATAAACTAAAATAACTGCTGACTCTTGACCTTTCATTCTCCTAGAAAAGAAACTACTAAATTAAACCCATTAAAAACAAAACTGACATTTAACGTTTATTCAACAGAAAGCATAGGAATCCATCTCTTTTTCTTTAACATAGGGCAACATAGCGAAAACGCACTTGTCAAACAACCAGGGGGACAGATTCAATATTTTTTTCCTATCTTCCACATCTCCAAACTTAACCAAAATAACTCCTTCTTTTATCACCGCAAAGTTCACCTCCTCTTTCTTATACCAGATTGACTTAAAAACCCAATACATAGCTTCACAATTGACCTTTTCAACAAGCCATAATTTTCCTATCGCCCAAGCCTCAAAACTCTAGGTATTATTGGGATCCAAATTCGTGCTAACGATTTTTGTTATTTTTTCTTCCGAGAAGGTTAATTACTCTAATAAGCTATTAAGGTCCTCTCCCATACTGGAAACCAAGGGAAAACCTAAGACAAACAAGGAAACACAAGCCTAAACAGGATGATAAAACCACCAGACAAGATTCCAAAAAAGGCACGACAAAAAACTCAGCAATCTCTTCCGTCCAAGATGACAATGCATCAAAACAAAACATGTCAACAAAAAATAACAAAAGGACACTGACACGCTGTCATTATGATGTCAAAAATAAATAGCCTCAATCTCGATAAAATAATTGGAATAAGTAGAACAGGGAGAGTAAGGGTCGATTCCACAGGGACTAGGAGTTTGATGATTTTCTTACTTTTGATTTTGCTTAGGCGTAATGAGTAAAGAAAGGAGTAGAATGGGGGTTTGTAAGATTTGAAGTGAAAGAAATGGTTGAAATTAAACAAGTAAATTAAAAAGATTGAAATTGAAATCAAAAGATAAAAATCAGCCTTGGGCTAAAGACTTTGCCTCGATTTAAATCGATCCTCGAATGGGATTTTACCTCTGGGCACATGCCGGTTACAGTCTATAGGGCCCAACCCCTATAACTTGTTTTTCTCTCAAGTGAATCAAGAATCTAAAATCAATTTTTAGATCTTAATTCTCTATGAGCTAATAGCGTCAATCGTTTATTAATTCAATGCTTTGAAAATCTGGAAAAACCCGACTCAGATTCTGTCGTCTCAAATAAGAATCTAACCTGATTTCAGTTTCCCTTAGCGGACCGCCGCTAAGCGTGTTCACAGGAAGTCGAAGTGCCACAGGCCGATCCTTCCTCCCAACTGTTAATCGAAACCGAATTTTATTCCAACGCGCACTTTTTGAAATCAAACCGATTTGATTGTAAAAGGATGGTCGATTACCAATCCTTGATTCCCGAAAACTGAAAATGTAACCCTTGAGGGTATGAAGTGCTTTTCGATTCTCACGACTTAGAATCAAGTCATCACTTTAGCCTTCGGCTATGGAAAACTTAGCCAAGCATGGTAGAGACCATACTTAGCATTTTAAGAAAATAAAGTAAGAACTAAAATAAAAAAAAAAGAAATTTATTAAAGCTAGAAAGAAACAAAGAGTTTAATAAATGCAAGTGAAGAATGCTCGATGGATCGATCCCCCTTGAGGCTTACCCCAATGGGGTATTTATAGTCCTCAAAAATCCTAAAAAGTAACATTAAAAATTAAGAAATAAATCCTAAATAAATAAAAATAAATCTTAATCCTAATTTGAATTTAAATGGGTGGCTAAGTCTCATTCTCTACTCCAAATGCCTTCTAGAAATTGCTGACTGGACCTTCTAAAAACTGCAGACTGGACGCCACGTCAGCGACATCATGCCCCAAGTCACGCCCGGTAATTCGGCCATGTATCCGAAAAATCCAAAATTTGCTTAATTTCGTTGATTTAAGCTCAATTTCTGCAATTCAATGTCCTGAATCAAAAAGGAATGAAAAAGGCCAAGTTAGCAACTCAAAATAGCTAATAAAGGAGTAATCAACCATGAAATAATGTATAATTTAAACACTAATCAAATTCCCCCTCACTTATTCAATGCTTGCCCTCAAGCATTTCTCAATTATCATGCAAAAATCCAAAATTGCCAATTTCAATTTCATAAAATTTCCAAGGTTTCTAAGCTAACCCAACCTAGCAAATGTCGAAATTCAAGCTCAATCAAGCAAGGTATAATCAATTAAGTGCAAATCAACCATGGCATTTCAATCAATCATCAAGTCCAAAGAATTCAAGACTTAGTTCCTCACATGGGTTCACTCATTCCGCTCAAGTGTTTCGGGTGAAAGAATCGCTCAAGCCTGAACCAACCAATGCATTACCATAAGCTTGTAACTAAATCTCATCTCCACTACTTAGTATGAAAATGATGCAACAATCAAGAGGACTTCAAATAGGTTGTAATGGGGCTAAGTTCGGGTAGGATAAAGGCTGAAAAATGAGGTTTCAAAATTCCAAGACAAGGAAAAATATTATTCCGAAAATTATTCAAAGAAATAGAAGGTAGGAGAAACAAGAAATTTAATCAGGGTTCAATTCACTCTCTTTTCTTCTTTTTCTTTCTTCCCTTTTTTTTCGAAACATTCTATTTTTTATTTTTTATTTTTTCTCTTCTGCTTGAACCAAACTATTTTTCTATTTATTCGAATCAAAATTACACTGTTTGAAAAAATTTCTGGCTGGTTTTGTTCGAATATGGACTGTTATTTCGAACAGCTTCTTCCTATTTTTTTTATTTTCGAAACAATCTCACCTTGTCATGAAAAAGGGTAGCAAAAAGATGGTAAAAAAAATAGCCTCGGGTTTGAAGTGTGGTGAATCAAAGAAAAGGATAAGGCTCAAATTGGTTCACTAGGGGGTAAAACAAAGAGGGTAAGCTATTTTATTTGGGAAAAGAAATGGGTTAAATCCTAATGCCTCCATCACATCATAGCATCATAATCAAAAATGTAATCTCAACAAGCATCGAGTTACAAGTTCTAGAATGGAATCAATTGGTTCGCATACTCAATTAAAACAGAGAGCAAGAATAAAAGATATGCTCAATAGGTTCAAAAACTCACATGAAAGGCTTGTGAACTAAGTCCTGCATCCAATTCGATCAATGAAAGCATGAAATTACCACGAAAAATTTACTCAAATTAATCATGCCATGCTATCTTGAATCCTAAATTCAACAAGAACATGCTTGAATTCACAAAGAAACACAAAAAAACTCAATAAATTAGAGATTGGCAACCAAGATAAATCAACAGTCATAATCAAGAAATACTCAATTTCAAATCAACGAATAAACAAGAGTTAACTTGATTCTAATCCCACCCCCACTTAAAATCATATTGCCCCAATATGAATAATAAAAATTAAAATGCACAAGAGAGAGGGTGAAAGTACTCCCTGATTAATGTGGGGGTGTTGGTGACAAGGGGACAAAAGGTGGGTTTGTTTTGTGCTATCTTGCGCCGGCCCTATTCTTTGCTTCGGCTTTGTCCGAATTAAAATGCCCAGGGTACCTAAAAAATTCAAATCAAAGAAAAAAAATGATTAAGCGAAATTAAATTTAAAAAAATTGAAAACTAAAGATTGAAAACAAGAAATGAAAACAAAATGGGTTGCCTCCTATTAAGCGCCATTGTTTAACGTCGTTAGCTCGACGACCCGATTTCAAAGCTGGTGTTCTTCCAATTCAATCTCTTCAACCAATCCGACAGGGGCGTTCTCATAGTATGGCTTCAATCTTTGCCCATTAACCTTGAATCGAACTCCTGAGTCGTCTTCTATTTCCACGGCGCCATAAGGAAAAATTTGAGTTACCTTGAATGGTCCGAGCCACTTTGATCGAAGTTTTCCTGCAAAAAACTTAATTTTAGAATTGAATAGCAAAACCTTTTGATTAACATTAAATGATTTAAAGGATATCCTTTGATCGTGGAGTTCTTTCGTCTTTTCTTTATAGATTGTGGCACTGTCGTAAGCGTTTCGTCAGATTTCTTCTAACTCTTGAATGTGTAATTTTCGTGCTTCTCTGATCGCTTCCATCTCCATGTTACATTGCTTCACCGCCCAATAAGCATGATGCTCAAGTTCAACCGGTAAGTGGCACGGTTTACTGAAAACTAGGCGGTATGGAGACATTCCGATCGACCCTTTGTAAGCCGCTCTATACACCCAAAGTGCTTCGGATAACTTTAAACTCCAAGTTTGACAATCTTTTCTAGAATTGCCTTAATTTCAAGATTTGACACCTCTGCTTTCCCATTTGTTTGCGGATGGTAAGCCGTGCAATTCTTTGTGTCACGCCAAATTTTTTCATGAGTGCTTCAATAATTCGATTGATGAAATGGGTTCCTCTATCGCTAACGATCGCCCTTGGTGTGCCAAACCTGGAAAAAATAAAATTCTTTAGAAAATTAACAGTAGTTCTTGCATCATTATTATGGGTTGCTTTAGCTTCGACCCACTTTGAAACATAATCGACTGCAAGAATTATATAAGTGTTACCGTAAGATGACACAAAAGGTCCCATATAATCAAGACCCCACACATCAAAAATTTCACATACATGGATTGGATTCATAGGCATTTCATTCCTACGACTTAAATTACCTGCTCTTTGACACTTTTCACATGATTTACAATAAAAATAAGCATCTCTAAATATATTTGGCCAAAAGAAACCGCATTCTAATATTTTATGAGCAGTTCGCTTCGGTCCAAAATAACCGCCACATGCATACGAATGACAAAAATTAAGGATCGAATTTGCCTCTTCTTCGGCTACACATCGTCAAATTACCTGATCAGAGCAGTGTTTCCAAAGATAAGGGTCATCCCAAATGTAATATCGAGACTCCCTCTTAATTTTATTAATTACTGCTCTTGGTAGGTGCATCGGAATTTTACCCGTAGCTAAGTAATTTACCATGTCAGCAAACCATGGTAAATTCCCTTGTTGTGCTAACATTAAGTGCTCTTCGGGAAACTCTTCTTTGATCGGCGGATCAGACGAAGTGATGGGAATTCGGCTCAAGTGATCGGCCACCAAATTTTCTCGTCCCTTCTTCTCCTTTATTTCCAAATTAAACTCTTGGAGAAGTAGAATCCAACGAATTAGCCTCGACTTCGCTTCCTTTTTGCTCATCAGGTACCGTAATGCTGCATGATCAGAAAAAACGATAATATTAGTACCTAATAAATATGAATAAAATTTTTCTAAAGCAAATACTATAGCAAGAAGCTCTTTTTCGGTAGTGGAATAATCTCTCTGAGCCGAGTCTAAAGTTCGAGATGCATAGGCAATGACGTGCGGCTCTTTGTCGATTTTTTGACCGAGAACCGCGCCAACACTAGTGTCAGAGGCATCACACATCAGTTCGAATGGATGTTCCCAATTCGGTGGTTGTACAATTGGAGCTGTAATTAGCTTTTCCTTTAAGGTGTTCCATGACTTTTTGCATTCTGGATTGAAATCAAAGATTTGGTCCTTGTGAAGAAGACTGCATAACGGTTGTGCGATCTTTGAGAAGTCCTTGATAAATCGTCGGTAAAATCCTGCATGGCCAAGAAAAGAACGTACTTCCCTAACCGTAGTCGGGTAAGGGAGTGAGCGAATAACATCGGTCTTGGCTTCATCGACCGCAATACCGTTAGAAGAAACTATATGTCCTAGAATCAACCCTTTATCGACCATAAAATGGCATTTTTCATAGTTTAAAACAATGTCGTATTCTAGGCATCGCTTCAAAACATTTGATAAATTAAAGAGGCATTCGGAAAAGGTGTTACCATAAACAGTGAAGTCGTCCATGAATACCTCTATACCCTTTTCGATAAGATTAGAAAAGATACTAAGCATGCAACGTTGAAATGTGGCTGGCGTATTGCATAGACCGAAGGGCATTTGTCTATAGGAGAACGTTCCAAAAGGGCATGTGAACTTCATCTTTTCTTGATCTTCAGGCGCCATCAAAATTTGGAAAAAACCTGAAAATCCATCAAGACAGCAATAGTGAGTTTTACCGGCTAATCTTTCTATTAATTGATCAATAAAAGGTAACGGGAAATGATCTTTGCGAGTTAGAGAGTTCAACTTCCTGTAATCGATACAAACTCGCCATCCATTTTGCACTCTAGTCGGAACTAACTCACCTTCCGAGTTTTTGATTACCGTTACTCCAGTTTTCTTAGGCACAACATGTATCGGACTTACCCAACTACTATCCGAGATGGGATAGATAACATCAGCATCAAGTAGCTTTTGAATTTCGTTTTTTACCACTTCCATCATAGGCAGATTTAGTCAACGTTGTCCTTCACGTGATGGTTTTGCTCCTTCCTCGATCTTTATCTTATGCATAACGTTGAGGGGCTTAACCCTTTGATGTCGGCAATTGTCCACCCAATGGCTTCTTTGTGTGCACGTAGTATTTCCACAAGGTCATTTTCCTCATTTTTACTTAGCTTATTCGACACAATAACCAGTAAAGTATCATCATTGCCCAAAAAACGTACTTCAAGTGATCCGGTAATTCCTTTAGTTCAATCTGAAGAGCCTGCAAAACCGAAGGTAATAATTTAGTTTTTAAAGGTGTAGTGATTTCGTTAGAATTAATGGAATCAATAGAGAAAGTTTGTTTCAACTCCCTGAATTCACCATCGAAATCATCGAATTCCTTGCAAATTTTATTAACAAAATTAGTCTCAACAAACTCATCAATCGCAGGCTCAATTATATCGACAAAATTAATGCTTTGAATATCATCAGGATACCGCATCGCTTTGTAAACATTAAATTTAACGACCTCACCATCGAACTCCATTGTGAGGATCCCACTTCGGACATATATTTTAGTGTTGGCGGTGCTAAGAAAAGGTCGCCCAAGGAGAATTTCAGATGAAGTGTTTGAGCGGTCATTTTCCATTTCAATTACATAGAAATCAGCAGGAAATATTAGTTCATTTACCTTTACCAAGACATTCTCCAAGACTCCCTCTAGGTAAATAATTAAACGATCCGCCAATTGAATAGTGACCTTCGTTTCCTTCAATGGATCAGCTGAAAGAGTATTGTACACGGATAGAGGCATCACATTAATGAAGGCTCCCAAGTCGCACATTACCTTCTTTATGCCCACTTTACCGATTTTGCAAGGTATGGCGAGCATGCCTTGGTCCTTCAACTTCGGTGGAAGTCATCGGGTCAAAACCGCAGAAACATGCTCTCCAAGATTTACTTTCTCATGCCTGGTTAGTCTTCTTTTATTAGTACAAATTTCTTTAAGGAAACGAGCATACCTTGGCACTTTCCGGATTACCTCTAAAAGAGGGATGTTGATCTCGACTTTTCAAAAAACGTCTAGGATTTCCTTCTCCTCAGCTTGCTTATCTTTCTTTATAAATCTCGATGGAAAAGGAGGTTGCGTGGCGTAAGGGGATGGTACTAGTTCGGATATTAGATTCTTTATTTTTCTTCGGGTTGTGGCGTCATTTTCCTCTCAAGGATTGGCGTCATTTGCTTCTTCGGTACTCATGGATTTTTTGACAACTGTCTTATCATTTTTGCTTGTTTCAGTGTCATTTTTCTCTCGGATTGGTGGTATTTGCTGTTCAACAATTGTCCCACTCCTAAGAGTGATGGCACTCACGTTCTCCCGTGGGTTCACTTCGGTTTGTGAAGGAAGCTTGCCTTGCGATTCTAAACGGCCCACAGTTTTCACCAATTGGCTTATTTATTTGTCAATTTCTTGCAAATGTGATTCTGTTCGATGAAATTTCTCTTGGGATTGCGCTAATCGCTCTACGATAGACTCGAGTGAACTTTTTGGCGGCTGATATGGTTGTGGTGGAGGCGACCTTGGTTGGTAAGATTGGTTCGACCTCTGGTTTTGTGCGTAGCTAAAATTCGGGTGGTCTCGCCATCCCGGATTGTAAGTATTACTGTGGGGTTATACGGTCTTTGAGGTGGCCCCGAAAAATTCCCCACGGCATTCACTTGTTCACCTATCCCCTCTTGGAGTGTCGGGCAACAATCGGTTGGGTGGTCTGGCATCGTACAAATTTCGCATACTCTGACTGATCCATTCTTTCCTGCAATTAGAGAATTAACAACGTTAGTTAATTTATCGATTTTGTTTTCAAGTGAAACGGTACTTACCTCGTGAACCCTTCGGCTAGGTTCATTCGTGGCGCCAAACTGTTGAGAGTTGGCTACCATTGTCGAAATTAATGCCCTTGCTTGGGTGGGTGTCATGTTGACAAGCGCTCCTCCATTGGCGGCGTCAATCATTTTCATTTCCATCGGAAGCAAACCTTCATAGAAATATTGCAGAAGCGTTTGTTCGCTCAATCCATGTTGCGGACAACTCGCACCTAGCTTCTTGAATCGCTCCCAATATTCATAAAGCGACTCGTCATACTTTTGTTTAATTCCAAGGATGCTTCGCCTTAGTTCGCTTGCCTTTGCTGCTGGGAAAAACCTGTCAAGAAAAATACGATTCAAATCAGCCTAAGTAGTAATAAAATTTGGCGGTAAAAAAAACAACCATTCTTTTTCCATGCCGGATAAAGAAAAAGGAAATGCTCGTAATTTAATTTGGTCTTCGGATACTCCCTGCGGTTTCATGCTTGAACAAACCAAATGAAATTCGGCTAAGTGTGTGTGTGGACTCTCGCTTGAGAGTAAAAGGGGTGGTGCCTTGAGGAAATGTAATACAAACTGGTTGTTGTTCCGCAGGAGCCGCGGCTAACGTACGAATTGTTTGATCGCCCATCGCTTTTGTTTGCTGTGCGTCAGGTGTTGGATCGGCAATAGGAGTGTTATTGGCGTCGATCAGATTGGTGGAATCCGTTGATTCTTCGTTGGTAGCGCTAGTTGATTCTTTGAAACTTGTTTGTTGTTCTCGTTTCTTTTTATCCTGAAGTGTTTGACCGTGAATTCTTCTTGCTCGTGCTTCGATTTTCGGATCAAATTCTTCAAGTGTGCCCAGATTTTGCCTGGTCATAAATTAGAAACAAGAAAATTAAATCAGTAACTTGCCGAAATCCCCGGCAACGGCGCCAATTTTGACACACTGTCGTTATGATGTCAAAAATAAATAGCCTCAATCTCAATAAAATAATTGGAATAAGTAGAACAGGGAGACTAAGGGTCGATTCCACAGGGACTAGGAGTTTGATGAATTTCTTGCTTTTGATTTTGCTTAGGCGTGATGAGTAAAGAAAGGAGTAGAAGGGGGGTTTGTAAGATTTGAAGTAAAGGAAATGGTTGAAATTAAACAAGTAAATTAAAAAGATTGAAATTGAAATCAAGAGATAAAAATCAACCTTGGGCTAAAGACTTTGCCTCGATATAAATCGATCCTCGAATGGGATTCTACCTCTGGGCACATGCCGGTTACAGTCTATAGGGCCCAACCCTTATAACTTGTTTTTCTCTCAAGTGAATCAAGAATCTAAAATCAATTTTTAGATCTTAATTCTTTATGAGCTAATAGCGTCAATAACTTATTAATTCAATGCTTTAAAAATCTGGAAAAACCTGACTCGGATTCTATCGTCTCAAATAAGAATCTAACCCGATTTCAGTTTCCCTTAGCAGACCGCCGCTAAGCGTGTTCACAGGAAGTCGAAGTGCCACAAGCTGATCCTTCCTCCCAACTGTTAATCGAAACCGAATTTTATTCCAACGTGCACTTTTTGAAATCAAACCGATTTGATTGTAAAAGGATGGTCGATTACCAATCCTTGATTCCCGAAAACTGAAAATGTAACCCTTGAGGGTATGAAGTGCTTTTTGATTCTCACGACTTAGAATTGAGTCATCGCTTTAGCCTTCGGCTATGGAAAACTTAGCCAAGCATGGTAGAGACCATACTTAGCATTTTAAGAAAATAAAGTAAGAACTAAAATAAAAAAAAAAGAAATTTATTAAAGCTAGAAAGAAACAAAGAGTTTAATAAATGCAAGTGAAGAATGCTCGATGGATCGATCCCCCTTGAGGCTTACCCCAATGGGGAATTTATAGTCCTCAAAAATCCTAAAAAGTAACATTAAAAATTAAGAAATAAATCCTAAATAAATAAAAATAAATCTTAAACCTAATTTGAATTTAAATGGGCGGCTAAGTCTCATTCTCTACTCCAAATGCCTTCTAGAAATTGCTGACTGGACCTTCTAGAAACTGCTGACTGGACGCCACGTCAGCGACATCATGCCCCAAGTCACGCCCAGTAATTCAGCCATGTATCCGAAAAATCCAAAATTTTCTCAATTTCGTTGATTTAACCTCAATTTCTGCAATTCAATGTCCTGAATCAAAAAGGAATGAAAAAGGCCAAGTTAGCAACTCAAAATAGCTAATAAAGGAGTAATCAACCATGAAATAATATATAATTTAAACACTAATCAGACAAGCATACAAATAGAGCCAAACCCTAAACAATGCTAATTAGCTACAAAGATAAACAAAACTATCTAATCTAAACCTAAAACCAACAAGAAAGACTTTTAACAAGATAATAAAACAAGTATTTAATTTTTAACGTTGAATAGTCAAAGAAAATCAGTTCATTAATGGCCTCCATGCAAAAGACGACAAAGAACCATGCACTTCTAACCTAAAGAATCAAACAAGGACACATATTAAGAAAAGCATCAAAAAGAAAATTCTTAGGAAAAACTTATCGAGCTACTCTAATTTTCAAACACCCAGGCCGAAAAACAGCCAATACTATTCATATCGATCCGCATACGTCACAATCGAACAACCTCGATTCACTCGCCTTTAAACCAAAAAAGAACAGCTACCAGAAATCTCTCACCACAGGAAGCACAAGCAACCATCCAATTATCCTAAACACAGGAGTAAAGATGGACTCCACCCACTGAAAAAAACAAGAACAAAAAGCTTCGCAGAATTGAAGTTAGTTTCAAACTTTATATTTCATATTTTTATTAAGCTACAATTATTAAATAAAATATGAGTTAAATATATGTAAATACTCTAATAATTATTTTCTAATTAATTATGGGCTAATTAGAATTTAAAGTTGATATGCAAAAATTATATATTTGGATTATAGTCCCTAAATTGCACATACATAACTTTCTTTAACTCCAAATCTGACATGACAGATCCTATTTTACAATTCTAACCGTATGAAATAATATTGGTCTATTTAGCGTACTTTTTGGATTTATCGTTATTTTCTAAACACATTTTATATATGTCTATAAAAATATTTACAAATATCAAACAATAAGACTAAATAAATCTCAAATATAAAATACTCATCAATTATATAAAATATTCTTTAATAAATTTCACAAATACAATGCATCATTAAACAAACCCAAAATAAACAAACAAAAAAAAAGTTACTTCATAAATTAAATAATAAGATCATCTCATACTATGCATATAACAACACATAATTTAATAAATTCAAAAGAAATAATAAAAATTTAAAATTAATTTTTGTAATTGTTATGGCCCAATTTCGTCCAGACCCAAACAAAAACCAAACCAAAAATAAAAATAACAGAATCCATTAAGTCTAAGTCCAATTACAGATGGCCCTAAATAAAAAGAAAACCTAATGGCCCAGTGGCCCACAACATAAACTAAGTTTTCAGAAAAAGAAAAAAAACCCTAGCCGCCGCCTCTACGTTGCCATGTCAGCACAAACGACGCCCAAGGTCTGCCTCCTTCACCAAAACAGCAAGGGAGTGCCTCTCCCTCCACTACCACCTGTGAAAAAAGGACACAAGGGCAAAAGCAAGAACAAAGAAACAGTAGCGAAATAGGAAAAGAAAAAGAAAAAAATAATATGTAAATCGGCTATAAAAACCAAATTCAAAATGTATTGTTGGACAGAGAAATAGATACGAAGAAAAAAGCAATCAAAATACCAAAAAAAATCAAATACAGAAAGGTGATTCTTTTGATTTATTCTTATTTTTTGAAACAAATAAAAAATATAAAAGGATTTTTTTTCTTTTTACCTGTTTCGGTCGTCAGAGGGAAGAAGGAACCAAAAAGTCTCTTTACCTTTGGCCCGATTTTGCCAAGATTTTAAGGAGTTTAAAACCCAAAACTGGGTTCCTTGCAAAGAGGGGGTTTAAAGGGGGGTTCTGGCGATTTTTCGGCCATTGAAGACGATGGTTACCATCGCTGGCAACCGGCGACCACGACGGAGGTCTGCATTCCTATAGCCAGACTCAAAGGCCCTTTTCAAAAAAAAAAGGTAATGTAGTTTTTAAAAAAAAAAACAGTTTAGAAATGAATTTTTTTAACATTTTTTATTTAAATAGGGCGTCAAAACGGCACTGTTTCAAGGTGGTCCGAAATGCCCCAAAACGACGTCGTTTTGGGATCGACCCGATTACCCAACCCAGATCCCCTGGAATCCGCGTGTTTTTGTAAAGTGGTCTATTTGCGCTTTTGGTCCTTCCGCTTTTGTGGCTTGTTTCAATTTAGTCCTATTTTATTTTTCAATTTTACCACTTTATTTTATTTTATTTTCATTTTCATTTTGGTCCTTAGGCCATTTTTAGGAAATGGGTACCTAAAACCGTGCCGTTTCGGCTGACCTGATGACCTGACCCGAACCACCCCTAGGATACTCGTGTTTTTTAGGAGGGATAGTTGCATTTTTAGTCCTTCTGCTTTTAAATGTTTTTCAATCTGGTCCTATTTCCAGCTTTTTTCTTTTTTTTTAATTTATCCATTTAATTTTATTGTTTTTTTTTTCATTTCGATCCTCTGACCATTTGGTCTTTTGGAATGATGCGTTTAGGGGTCTAGGAATAATTTCCCATTTGATCCCTACTCTTTTTCGCGCATTCAGTTTTGGTCCCTTATTCTACCTTTTTTTATTTACAATTTATCCCCTTAAATTTCATTTAAATTTTGATTTAGTCCTTATTTATTTATTCATTTATTACAATTTAGGCTCTTAATTTTATTTTATTCCAATTTGATCCTTTATTTATTTAATTTCAACCCCTTTTATAGACCTTTTTTATATGTATTATTCTATTTATTTATTTATTTATTATTTTTTATTTTATATATTAAAAAATTATATTATTTACATTCCCTCTTATTTGTGAATTTTTTTTGTCCATTATTGTTTTATTTTTATTTTTATTTTTATTTTTATTTTATTATTTCTTTTATTACTCTCACGTGATTTATATACTTCTGTAACTATGCATCTTTCATTTTTATTTTTTATTTTTTTGAGATACCTTATTTATTTTAATATTTAGTATGGTATTATGATCATTATTATTATCCTTATTGCCATCAATCAAAGTCGTTGTTATTATTATTATTATAGTTATATTATTCATGATGCATTATTATTTCCATCGCTGCTATTATTTCATTTCCTATATTTTATTTACAAGTGAACCCGTGTAGCAACTTTATTTTTGCTAAGCATTCTATTACACTTCCATTTTATTTTATTATTGCTACAACTGTGACTTGAATCATGTTTAAATATATTTATTCATTTTATATTATGTTCAAATAAGTTAAATGTACATCACTTTAAATGTTATGTTTGTTTTTGCACGATGCATTAAAAGGAAAATTTTTAAATCGGGGCAAATAGTCATTATTTTTGGAATTAGAAGAGTCATGTTCTTAACTTACGGAATATGGCTTCTTTTTAAAACCAAAATAGTCAAATATCTATTTAAAAAAAAAAAAAAAACGAGATTTAAGTAATGAACAAACAACATTTATTCTTGTCTTCGAGGATTTAAGACATTGTGTCCTAACTTACGGGATATGATCATTTCTTATCGATTAACCTGAAATAAGTCTTTTTCGTGAAAATTAATCTAATTAAGTAATGTCTTAATACAAAAAGGGGTCGTGTCTTAAATTCTCTTCAAATTTTCAATTCTTGATACGAAGACATAAGTAATCTACTAAGTACCAATTTTGGGTGTCACGGAGGTGCTGATCCTTCATCGTGCGTAACCGACTCCCGAACTTATTTCCTGGATTTTGTAGACCAAAAAGTATCATTTTAATAAGTCTAATATTTTATAAAAATAAGTTTTGAGGTGACCCAATCATACCTAAATAAAAAAGGATTGGTGGCGACTCAATCTTTTTTTATTTTAAAATAAAAAGTCGATTTCAAAAAGGATTTCGATAATGACCAATCGACATGAGCGAAATCAACCAGCATTGTTGATACTGATCGAAAATTTCTTCTTCCGAAACAAAACTTAAAAGTTTATAATTTAATTTACTACTGAAACAGAAGATTCTGACCGGTACAAGTAGTTGTACCACCTCCCTCGTTTTGCTTGGTCATATTTAGTCTAATAACAATTTCATGGTGGCCGAGCCAAAAAAAAAAAAAAAATTCATGGTGCATCCCCTTTGCTACTATCTTATTATAGGGCTACAATTTGAAATCAAAGATGGACAGCGGGTCAAGTTGTGTTCTGCTGGAGATAATTTCGTGGTAATGATACTAACATGTTTTATTGTAGCTGATTTTGTTTACTTGACAATATTATATTTGGTTTTCCTATCTTCGAGACCAAAAATGAAAATTAAGATGAAAACAAAATCAAATCGTAGATTAAAAAATTAGATAAATTTATGAATATGATCCAAAATTAAAAAAATTGTTTGATTCGATATATTATATAAAACTGAATATTCTTTTTTTTTCATTTTTTTAATTGATGAAAGTTGAATTCACCAACCTGGTTTGACCTGTATTCTACCTCTTCGTGTGGAACTAATAATTTAATATTTATTACATAAAACCAATACTTAAATATTTCACTAGTCATGTGTTGAATTAGTAAACATGATTTTAGGGAAGTTTTATTGCAAATATAAAATTGAATCATATTAAATCAATTTTTTTTCGTACCACATTATAAATATCCGATTTTAAAATTTATTTCTATTTTGAATAAATAAACGAAGAGTTGGAATATTAACTTTTTGGATAAAGTTGTGTTTATCACCCCGATAGTTTTACATATAACACTATTCTATATTTTTAATATAAACAAAATTTGATTTTGTACATATAAATTTTTTACATATAAGACAATTGTGATCTGGATTTCATTTCTATAGGTTACTTTTTCTTTTTTTCTTTTTTTTTTTCTTATCCTTTTATTAAACTCTACTTATAGTCACAATAAGATAACTAAAAAATAAGAATTCAATTGAATTATTCATCCTTTATTTTATAATATAATACACATTCGAACTTTGGATACGATATTATTGTGAGGGGCGAGACAAGAAGAATATGAGAAAAGAGATGTATAGTATATAATCGACTATAATTATTTCCTCTTTTTAATATTTTTTAGGCATAATGATTTTTCCCCTCCAATTTTATTAAAAAAAGTCATTTTAGTATTAATTTTTGCTTCTTTTAGCTATTAAATTTGCATTATTTGTTAAATCATCCAAAAATGGAGGGAAAAATTAACATTTGTTAACTTTGATAAATTTAAAAAATGGTATACACATGGATTGCCACTTGTATGCCATGTTAGTAATTAATTAGTTTTTTAAATTTTAAAAATATTTTTTATAATTTTTATTTTTAAATAATTTTTTTGAGTTTTTTTAAATTTGAAAAACTTAATTAATTGCTTACGTGGCATCTAAATGGCAATCTACGTCTATGTCACATTAGTAAAGTTTACAAATGTTAACTTTTCTATCTACTTTGGAGTGATTTCAATCCTAACCTAATTTAAAAGCTAAAAGAAATAAATAAAAATTAAATAAAAAGTTAAAATGATTATTTTTATTTGAAAGCTCACAAGTCTAAGTACCGTATTTGCTTGGTTAATGTCATTATCTTCACGTGAAAACATATGCTAATATTTATTACATAAAATTAATACTTAAATCTTTTACAATATTTGAATTCAACCCTTAATTTTATACTAAGTATAGTATGAAATTTCCTTTGACCAGTGTGCCTCCTTCATTTTGCTTGGATAATCAAATTAAAGAACTGGGAAGTCAATAGCGACGTTTCTCTTCGCCTCCCCACCTTTGAGAAAATGCTATAAATAGACCTAAATCCCTACGTAAAGAGATACCAAGTTAGTTTACAAGCTCATCTAGTTCAAGAGAACATTTCCTTAATTAGAGCATAAAAAAAAAAGTTAAGAACATGGGTGTCCAAGTTGAGATTGAGTTCCCAATCATTGAGTTTCGTCCATCGGATTTGAAGCGAGGAACCGATGGGTGGCATCGTTTGTGCAAAAGGGTTCGAGAGGCTTGCGAGACTTTCGGTTGTTTCGAGGTCGTGTACGAAAAGATTTCAACAAAAGCTCGGGAGGAGACGTTCGGGTTGATGAAAGAACTGATTGAGGTCCCGGTGGAGAGGAAACAAAAGAACGCTAGTCCCATGCCTTACCATGGCTGGGTTGGACCATGCAATCAGGTTTCCATGTTGTATGAAGGCTTCGGACTTGGAGATGCCTCCAACTATGACTCCGTTAAAAGCTTTGCTCAACTTATGTGGCCTGATGGTCACCCCCATTTTTGGTAATAATATTTTTATTTACCTTTTTAACTTTAAATTTACTTGTTCTAGTCATTCGAATTCAGATCATTTCTGGTTCGGGTTGAGAGAATTCAAGTTATTGACATTTTGTTTTTATCTTTTGTCTCAGTAACACTGTACATACCATGGCAACACAAATAGAGGAGCTGAACAAGTTAATTTGGTTAATGATAATTGATAGTTATGGATTAGGGGAGAAATGGGAGTCGGTGATGATAAACTACAAAACATTGGTGCGATTTATGAAATATATGGCCCCTCCACCAGGAGAGTATGAGAGAGGACTCTTTGCTCATACTGATAAACCTGTCAGCACAATCATTTGTGATGACCAAATCTCAGGGCTAGAAATTGAGGTCAATGGCCAATGGATCAAGTTGTCTTTATCTCCTTCTTCCTTTTGCTTTGTGGTTGGAGATCCTCTCAAGGTATGTATGTGTATAAATATAGGGATATTTTTTTATTTTTAATTTACTCAAAATTTAACATGCATGCATGATCTATGTGAATATATAGAACATGAAATACTTATTGATGTTGACAACAAATCTCTAGTTCAAACTTTTGAATTTATCTTGCTCATAGCAAAATATAGAGAGAGATATTAGATTAGTGATGTTGAATGTGAATAGCTATCATAAAATACTTATTGATGTTGATTTTGGAAATTGAAGGCATGGAGTAATGGGAGATTAAAAGCGGTAAATCATAGAGTGATGATGAGCGGAAATAAAGACCGATATTCTATAGCTGCCTTTGCCATTCCAGTCTAAGGCACCATAATCAAGGCACCCAAAGAGCTTATAGATGAGCAACACCCTCAGCTTTACAAGGACTTCGACTTCATGGACTTCTTCCTTTATGCTTTTTCCGACCCGGCAAAACACATCGACTCCGGCGAACAGCTCCATGCCTTTGCTTCCCTCTCACCACCAATTTCTAATTAAAAGCATGCTCGTATTGACAAGTAAAAAGCCTGGCTTTGGCTTCAAATTAATTTTAGAAATAACAAATTTAAGTCCTATACTCGGAATTCATTACTATGTTTTAATTTGTTATAATTGTGTAATTGTATTGTGCAAAGGTTATTAAATCTATCATGTCGATTTATTCAAAAAAAGAAATCCATTGAGGAGTGATTTTTGTGTATTTTATGTCATAAATAAGTAATAAAACTTCCTTTATATTACGAAAATCACTCGAAATTGTATTGTGCAAAGGTTACCAAATCTATCATGTCGATTTATTCAAATAAAAAGAATCCATTGTCGAATGATTTGTGTGTATCTTATGTCATGAATAAGTAATGGAACTTTTGTAAAAATAATTGTCGAAACCTTTTTTTAAAATCGACTTTTTATTTAAAACGAAAATGGAGTCGTCATCGATCCTTTTTATTAGGTGTAATCGGGTCATCTCAAATTTTAACCATCTTTATAAAAGATTAGATTTTCCTAAAACATAATTTTTAGTCTACAAAATCCAAGAATGTAGGTTTGGGAGTCGGTTACGTATGAGGAAAGATAAGCACCCTCATAACGCCCAAAATTGGTACCTAGTTAGTTACTCAATGTTTTGATGTCGAAAATTGAAAACTCGAAGCAAATTTAAAATATGATCCCTCTTTGCATGATAAAAATATCGCTCAACTAAATTAATTTTCACGAAAAGGCCTTATTTCAAGTTAATCGAGAAGAGAAGATCGTGCCCTGTAAGTTAGGACACGGTGCCTTAAATCCTCAAAACAAAAATAATTGTCGTTTGATCATTACTTAAATCTCGTTTTTATTTTAAATAGGATATTCGGTTATTTCAGTTCTACGAAGATGACATACCCCGTAAGTTAGGAGCACGACTCATTGAATCTTAAAAACAACGAACATTGCCTCGGTTTTAAATATTTACTATGCGCTAGGTGGAACGAATATAACCCTTTTTTCTAATAATATATATGTATTTAATAGGTTTAGGCCCAGTAAAACGGGTGGATATATTTGAACACGAAATATGACATGGTGATTTAGTGAGAATGAAATAAAATAATAGTGGGAAAAATGAAAAGATGACGTTAAAACGATAAATAAATGAATGAATAAATAAGTAAGTAGATAAATAAGAATAAGAAGATAAAAACCAAAGAAATGCTATACTAATGAATAATATCGATGCATCTATAATGATAATAAAAACAACAATCAAGCGATAATCATGTTGTGATTACTATTGTCGAAACTCTTTTTTTGAAATTGACTTTTGATTTTAAAAACAAATAAAAATAGGAGTCGCCACCAATCATTTTTATGAGGTGTGATCGGATCACCTCCTAATTTGATCGTTTTAATAAAAGGTTTGATTTATTAAAACAATGATTTTTTGTCTACAAAATTCAGGAAATGGGTTGTGGAGTTGGCTATGCACGAGGAAGGATTAGCACCCTCGTGACGCCCAAAATTGGTACCTAGTTGATTACTTGATGTCTTAGTGTCAAGAATTGATAATTTGAAGGGAGTTTAAAACACGATCCCTTTTTGTATTAAGGCTTTAGTAAATTAATTTTCATAAAAAGGGCTTATTTCAAGTTAATCGAGAATGAAGAATCATGTCCCGTAAGTTAGGACATAATGCCTTAAATCTTCGAAATCAAGAAAAAACACCATTTGATCGTTACTTGGATCTCATTTTTATATTTTTGAAATGGATATTCGATTATTTCGGTTTTAGAAAGAAGCCATATCCCGTAAGTTAGGAACACGACTCTTTTAATTCCAAAAATAATGAACATTGCCTCGGTTTAAAAATTTTCCTTTTTTATGCATCATGCGAAAAAACGAACGTAACACTTAATGTGATGTGCATTTAACCTGTTCGGGCATGATATACAAATGGATAAATGTTTAAACCTAATGTTTGATATAGTGATAATGAAATAATTTAAAATGGCTATGTGGGTAGAATGATAAATAATAAGTAAATAAAGGAATACTATAATAATTGTAATACTAATATTAATATTAATAACCACATCATAATATTAATAAAATAAATAAAGTAATTTAAAATAAATAAAAATGAAAATGAAAGATGTTTAATGACGAATGTAAATATAAATAATATGAGAATATATAAAAAGTATAAATAAATAATGAGCAAAAAATGTACAAATATGAATAATACAAATTTTAAAATAAAAAGCAAGGCAATAATAAATAAATAAATGAGTAAATAATATTTTTTTTAAAAATCATGAAAGGCTAGAATTGCAATAATAAATAAATGAATAAATAAGTAAACAATAATAAAAATAAAAAAATTTAATGAAAAGCTGAAAATAAATAAATAAATAAATAAGCAAATAATAATAAAATGAAAAATTTTAATGAAAACTTGAAATTAAATATATAAGGGATTAAATCAGAATTAAGATGGAATTAAGAGCCTAAATTGTAATAAATGAATAAATAAAAAATAAGGACTAAAACAAATGCGCGAAAAGAAATGGGGATTAAATGGGGAATTAACCCAAAAATCTTGGACACGCATCATTCCCCTTAATGGGTCCGTAATAATTGAGGGACCAAATTGCACAAAAAACAGAATAAATGGGTGAAATTAAAAGAAATAATAAACAGCAGTAGGACGAAATTTAAAATAGTGAAAATGCGGAAGATTCGAAGAAGAAATTAGACGTTAAAAACATGCGGATCTTGAGCGGTTCGGGTTGGGTCTCGAGTCGGCCTCGAAACGACACCATTTTAGGTGTCTAATTTCCTAAAAATGACCCAAGGACCAAAATAAAAATAAAATAAAATTAAGTGGTAAAATTAAAAGGAAAGAAAGGGACTGCATTGTAAAGCATCTAAAAAGCGGAAGGACCAAAGGAGCAAATAGACCCCCGCATCAAAAACACGTGGATCCTACGTGTGTCGGGTCGAGTCTCGGGTCGGTCCCCGTAAAACGACGCCATTTTGGGATTTAGGGAATCAGGCCAAAATAACGTCTTTTTCGAATTCTTTGTAAGTCAAAAATTTCCAAAAAAAATCATTTCATCTTCGTTTCGTAAAAAAAAATTCTGAAATCCTCTCCTTTCTCTCCGAGCCACACTTCAGCTGGCCTTCAGGTCCGGCAAGCCCCCACGACACCACCGATCTCCGGCAATGGTCTCCGCTATTCCTGGTGGTCGGAAAATGCAAAAATGGCCCTTTTTTGGCCCTTGGATTCCCTGAACCCAAATCTGGGGTTGATTTTTAAAAAAAACTCGTCAAAATAGTAGAAATTCCTAAAGAACCTTTCAGTTTCTAGGTTTTGAAGACCTCTTTATCCGAAAGATGTCATCTTTCATCGGAGATGAAAACCACAAAAATGAAATGCAACCAAAAGGATCGTAGATTTAAACCAAATTATCAATTTTCGGCAAAAAGACAAAAAGTAATCAACTTGCGGCTTGACTCTCTTTTTCATTTCCCTAGTGGAGTCGCCAAGCTGTCGAAACCATTTTTTGAAAAAGGGTCAACTTTTATTTTGAAAACGAAAATGGGAGTCACCACCAATCTTTTTTATGAGGTGTGATTGGATCACCTCGTAATTTGATCATTTCAATAAACGGTTTTGATTTACTAAAACAACAATTTTTGGTCTGAAATTCAAAAAAATGGGTTTGGGAGTCGATTACATACGAGGAAGGATTAGCGTCCTCGTAACACCCAAAATTGGTACCTAATTGATTAATTAATGTCTTAGAGTCGAAAGTTGAAAAATTCGAGGAAATTTTAAAAAATACAATCCTTTTGTTAAAACATTATTAACACGAAAACGACTTTATTTTTGAGTTAATTGAGAAAAAAGATCACGTCCTGTAAGTTAGGACACAATGTCTTAAAATCCTGAAACAAGACATATCACTAAAATATTCATTTTTTTCACAAAGATTCAATTACCTCGGTTTTTAGAAAGAAATCATATTTCATAAGTTAGAATAAGATTTTTCTTAATTCTCGAGAATATTTGAATTAAAATCCCATGCTTTAAAAAAGGAATGTTCGGTTATTTAGATTTAATGAGAAAGTCAAAACCCCGTAAGTTAAGGTACAACTTTTTAAATTTCCAAATGTGGAACATTGCCTTGTTTAAAAATTTCCCTCTTTGAATAATAACAAAGATAGTATTTAAAATTATATGCATTTATTTTATTTAGTATAATATAAAAATGGATAAACATTTAAATATAACGTATTGTGATAGCCCTATTTCGACCCTAGTCGGGGAGTGGTTTCGGAATCACTAAACCGAGTTATAAAATTTATTTGATGTCATGAATTATATGTTTGATTTGAGAATTAGTATGTGCTAAAAATTTGTGTGGAAATTTGATCTTCAAAGTGACTAATTGCTTCAAGAGGGCTTAATTGTCGAACTTTAAAATTTTAATAGGCAAAAATCATAGTGGCTAAATAGTATAAATTACAAGGAAATGTCTTTGCATGTCAATTTACCCAATTCCACTTTAGTGGACGGTAATGATGATGTTTAAATAATATTATATGTATTTTATTTTTTTATGAGTAAATAAGCTATAAGGCATAAAATGATTTTAATAATAAAATTAAGAGATATTGGAAAAAAAAAAAAATGAAGGAAACCATTTCTTCTTCTTTCTCTTGCCGTGAATGAAGAAGAAGTAGAAGCTTTTGAAGCTTGAGCATTCGGTCCCTCTTAAAACCTCAATAAGGTATGAAATTCATGATAGTTTTCCATGTTTTTGAGAAATTGGAATGTTTAGAACATCACATAGCTAGCCCACGTTTTGTTTTCTTTTGACTTTGAGGGTGTCTTGAGCATTCGGTAATGTAGAAAATTTGTGGACATGGTTGTGATTTCACTTGTTATTCTTCTTTGGGATTATGGAAAGGGTGTGGTTGTATGAAACCTTGTTAATGGATGATTTTGAGATTTGGTTAGGCAATGATACAATTGCCGAATGTGAGGGTGTTTACAGTTGAAGAGATTTAAGTGCTTGAGTATTAAATTTGATAAATTTTGAGTTAGAAAATAATTTAGATTTAGTTCAAGTGAATTATGGTATAAAATACTTTGAGTTATGTGTGGAATAGGGAGATTCTATTTCCGAATATGGTTTTAAATACCTACTTAAACAATTGTGGTTGTTAAGTCATTGAAAGAAGAAAATGTGGCCCTTCATGTTGTGGGAAATTGAATTAGGAAATTGTAGGCCAAAAATTTAAGTAATTATACCTTATATTCCTTAATTGCATATTGGACATTCGGTTTTGTCCGTAGCAAATGGATGAGTGAGCTGATAATTTGTGATTGGATAGTAACTTAGTTAAGCTCGTTATAGCAAGCATAGAAATGGATTATCTTAATACTAGAGTGCCGAATGGGAGCTAGAAATTATTTTATGATAGGAAATTGGAAATATATAGTTTATAGTATATTATTGCACTTAAGTTCACACGAGGGTGCGCATACTAAGTGTTGTCATGAAACTTCAAAGATTTTCTCATGTGTTTGAACTTAACCGAATGAAAAATTTATTACACTTTTGTCACGTACATAGTGACAATTGGACGTGTATGTGTGTGTGCACTTGGAAATGTAAGAACTTGGGTATAATTGTTGAGATGTTGATGTCGTGGCCTTGTGAATATGAGGTGAAGTGTCAAATTTATATGGATAAATGTTCCTTGTAGAAATAAATAGAAGTATACTATAATAGTTGAAAAGATATTGAATTGGTTCATTTGCTGAACTTGTGCAAGATCACAAGGAGCAAAGCTCGGCCAAAGGAAAGGAAAAGGTGGTTGACTAACTGATCGAAAATTTTTCCCTCTTGAAATCAGGTAAGTCATTAGACGATTTAGTATATGGATATTCTAGCAATTAAACAATATAAAGAAAATATGAATATTACGGGTGCTTGCATAATCCTGAATTGAATTAGCACTATGTGTGCGTGCATATTGACAAATCCGAATGGCACTATGTGTGCGTACATTCGTGAAACTCCAAATGGCACTATGTGTGCGTATTTCTTAGAACTCGAATGGCACTATGTGTACGCACATTCGTGAGCTTCAAATGGTATTAAGTGTGAGTAGGTTTCGAGCTCGAATGGCACTAGGTGTGCGTACATTCGATAGATGGTTATAACATTGCATACTTGAGAATGATGGAAAAATGTCCTTAAATCGGTGAGTAAATTATTTGCAAAGAATTCGATTCTACTCCTCCGGTTACATGAGTAAAGATGCTAATGAATTTATGCTAAAGATGGTAATAGAGAGAGGTAGTTAAATTGGATAGAAGGTGGTATAAATTATGATTGCCGAATGAATGATAAGGAGGTGTTGTTATTAAAAGTGTTTGCTAATAAAAAGAGGTAAATTGGACTATGTGATTCATGGAGCTAGTTGTTCCGTTTACGGTTAATTTGTATGCATATTGTTTGATTATTTTCATAAATGTCTTATGACTTACTGAGTTAATAACTCACTACGTGTATTTATTTTTCCTTGTGGATAGATCAAAGAATCGTTGGAAGCTCGGGGCCTTCCCTTTTGAAGTTATCACACCTATCAACTTTAGATTGGTACTTATAAAAGTTTATCGTCAAATATTATGGCATGTAATAGCTACTGACTGAATTTAACTAGACTAGTTGAACTCTTTTGATTTTACTAGGCCATGCGAAAAATGGCTAAGTTGAAATTATTAATATTTGCATCTTAATTATGAATTTAAATGTGGTTGGTATGAGTGATGGTGGAATGGTATTAAATACTGTTAATATAGTTATTTTAGTTTGATTCATGAAAATTAGACATGGATGAGGGAAGTACATATATATGTATACCTTCTTATATCTGATAATTGAGATGATTCAAAGAATTATTTATTGTATTAGATAGGTTACTTGGGTTTGACTCACATATTAGGTCATAGAATGTAATTGTTACTTTTACGAACAAGCTATGTTTTATGTGTATGTATGAGCTACATTGTATTGAGTAATTATAGCGAACTCACCAAATGAATAGTGGCTTTCTTCTATGATGTACCCAATTATAAATTAAAGGCATGCTATTACTCGTATGTACATCATGGTGAGAAATTGTTTTGTGAAATTGTTTTTACATGGTATTTAATAGCTTGTGATGTTGGGCTTTGACTATTTGTAAAGATTGATAAAATGATCATTCTATATTATATTTTGGGTCGAAGGTATGATTTTGTATCGGTCCATTCGAGTTTGATCAACTTAGTGACTGCTGAATGTACTATTGACTGTTCGTTCGAGTTTGATCAACTTAGTGACTGCTGAATGTACTATTGACTGTTCGTATAGGAATTAGTTCAGTAATACCTCGTAACCCTTCCGGCGACGGGAATGGGTTAGGGGTGTTACACGTATGGTATAATAATGATGCAATAATATAAAACTACTAAATGAGGTAAAATATGAGAATAATGAATAGCAAATAAATAAATAAATACTGCAGTAATAATAATATAATAATAATCATATTAAAGGAATAGTAACTCAAAATAAATGAAATAGTTTAAAATAAATGGACATAGAAAAGCCAAGAATAAAAGAAATATTAAAATAAATAATAATAATAATAATGACACTAATAATAAAATATGCCAACAAAAGCACATCTAAAATAAGTATGTAAATATATATATATATATATATATATATGTTAATGGTAATGGAATACTAGTAATAAATAAGATAATAGTAATAGCAATAACAGCAAAAAGAAAAATAAAATGAATATATGATAAAAGAAAAATAAAGACAATTTTAAAATTTAAGAAAACAAGAAGTTATAAGTAAATACATAAGTAAATAAATAAATAAAATAAGAAATATATAAAAAAGGATTTGAAGTTAAGTAACTAAGGATTGAATTGAAATCGAAATGAAATTCGGGGTACCAATTGTAAATAATAATAAAAAAGGGCTATCAAGGACCAAAATAAAATGCACTTAAACTATCGAGGACTAAATGGGAAAATAACCCAATACCCTGGACACGCATCCCTTCTCCAGGAGATCAGCGAGCCAGGGACTAATTTGAACGCGCAACAAATTCTATGGTCCAATTTAAAAAATAAAAAAGAAAAAAGGACTAAATCAAAACAGTTCAAAAAAGCGGAAGGACCAGGGGGATAAATATCCCAAAAGGTGAAAACACGCAAATCCCCCCGGAGCGGGTCGGGCCGTGCGCAGATAGGCCTTAAATGGCGTCGTTTTGGCGCCTGTGTCCCCAAGTTCAAAACGGCATCATTTTGTGCCTTTATTTAAATCAATTTTTTTTAATTCATTTTCACTCTTCTTTCTCAAAAAATAGAAAAAAAATCTCTCAACTCCCCCTACCCAAGCCCAGGCTCCAGCACCGAACCACCGTGGCGGCTGCCAATCGCCTGCGACGGCACCACAGTTCACGGTGCCCGATGAAGATAAAAATCCTCCTTTTCAATATTTTGACCACCCTAAACCCAGATTTGGGCCCAAAACTCCCAAAATCCCCACCAAAAAGACTTGAAAGTTAGTGGATACCTCGGCCATTCATAGCGGCACAAACACGAAAAAGGTAAGACATCAGTTTCTTTTTTATTTTTTATTTTTTGTTTATTTTCTTTACAAAGTTAGTGAAATAAAGCAGAAAGAAAAAGAAAAAGAAAAAATAAGAATAAGAATAAGAATAAAAGGAACCACCTTTTGTTAGAAATTGTCTTTGGTTTGCTTTCTTCTTCTTTTTTTGGTATTTTTCTCTGTTCTTTCTATTCCAAAAAGAAAAAAAACTCCCTTATGCCTTACAAAGATTCGGCTTTTATAGCCGTTTTTATATTACAATATTTCTCCTTTTTTTTAATTTCTGCTTAGCTACTGTTTATCAATGTTTGTTGCTGCATTGTTTGGTTTCTGTCCCTTCACCCTTCACTCTTTTCTTGCAGTTAACTCTAAAGTCAATGATGATGGCTGAGCAGTTGGCAGAGCAAGTGGCGGCACAGGCTAGGTTTTTCATTTTCTGTTTAGGTGTTGTGGGCTAGGGTTAGGTTTTGGGCTGTTGGGCTTGAATTGGGTTCAGTTTTGAATTGGTTTGGATTTGGTTTGTTGGGCTTTGGGTTTTGAATTTTGTAAAAACTGGACTATTTTATATATTCAGCCCGGGCAAATTGAGTTGATTACAATCCTCGTTTTATAAAAAAGGAATTTTTGAAATCCTCTCCTTTCTCTCCAAGCCCCCACGACGGCCACCAGTCGCCGGTGACGGGCTCCGTCATTCTTGGTGGCTAAAAAATGCAAAATTGGCCCCCTTTTTTACCCTTGGATTTCTCGAACCCAAATTTGGGGTTGATTTTTAAAAAAAACTCGTTAAAATAGTAGAAATCCCTAAAGAACCTTTCAGTTTCTGGGTTTTGAAGACCCATTTATCCGAAAGATGTCATCTTTCATCGGAGATGACGGTCTTCAGCCACTCACGGCGACAGAACATGAAAAGCCAAGTAGGTTTTCAACCCTTTTTTTTATTTTATGTTTTATTTATTAAAAAAGATCAGTAAAAAATAAAAGAAAAGAAAAATCACCTTTTGAAGTTTTGTGTTCTGTTTTTTTATTACTCTTGTGTGTAAAAAACATACATGGTAGCTATTATGGCTTTTATAGCCGATTTACAACACTGTTTGTTACTATTCTTTTGTATTTTCTTTACTATTTCTGTTGCTTTGTATGTTTGTGTTCATTGTCTTTGTTCTTCTTTTTTTTTTTCTTTTTGCAAGTGTCCTTGGAGAGCCAACAATGGGGCAAGGAACCTGCCCTTGCCATTTTGGTGAAATGGCGGAAGAGGCAAACCTCAGGACGAGGCGCCTCGGGCAACATACGTACAAAAGGGGAGAGGTGCAGCGCTAGAGTTTTTCTTTTTTTTTTTTTGAAAATAGTTTAGGCTGTTGGGCCTTATGGTTTGTGTTATTTAGGCCATTTGGGCTTGTAACACATTGGGTTTGTATTGTAATTGGATTGTTGTATTTTGGACTTTGTAATTGGGTTTGAAATTTTTTATTTTTATTATTTTTGTTTGTATTTGGGCCCGGGCTAAATTGGCCCATTACAACTATCATAGTACTAATATGAATGAATAAAATAACAATGACAATAACAAGGATAAAATAAAATAAAATGTATAAATAAATGATATAGTAGATTGATAAAATAAAATATATAAAATATGAAAATAAAATATATAAATTTTAAATGCTAAATAAATGATGTAGTAAATAAAGAAGCAAAGCTAACCTAAATATGGATTAAATTGAGATTCAAGCAAAGTTTAAAGCATAAATCACAAAATAAATAAGGAAAGGGGCAACAAATATGCAAATAAAAGGAAAATGAATAATATAAAATTTAAATATAATAAAGGATAAAGAAATAATAAATAAATGAATAAATAAAGTTCATAAAAGAATGAAATTAAATAAATAAAGGACTGAATCAAATTTTAAATGAAATTAAAAGCATAAATTGTAATAAAATAAATAAATAGATTAATAAGGACTAAAATGTAACACGCGAGAAAGAACGGGGACCCTAAACCCTAAATATTCCTAAATAAAGGACTAAAACATAATGCCCTAAAAAGAGTAGGGGCGAATGGGAAAATATTCCAAAACCCAGGACATGCGTCATTCACCGAGGGGTTAACGGTCTGAGGACCAAATTGAAAATGAATCAAAATTAAATGGCATAATTTCTAGAAAGAAAGAATAGTGAAATTAGGACTCAATTGAAATAACTCAAAAGGCGGAAGGACTAAAACTGAAAATACCCTTCTAAAAACACGCAAATCCTAAGGTTGGTTCCGGTCAAGCAATCGGGTCCTACTTCAAACGACGCCGTTTTGAGGCTTCTAGAGCCAGGCCAAAACAACGTCGTATCAATGGCCTATTTAAGTTAAAAAAATTTTTAAAATAAATCATTCCTCCCCTTGTTTTTTTTTTAATTTCTCTCTGTTTTCTCTTAAAGTGGCCTTTAGGTTGGCCAAGAAGTCCGGTGAACCTTCGTCGCGACCACCGATCGTAGACAACGGTGGTGGCTGAAATTTATGAAAACGGTCTATTTTGACCATCTTGCTTCCTTTAGCCCAAATTGGAGGCCAAAAAACCCTGAAAACCCACCTAAAATAAAATAAAATAAAAACAAAAGAACCTTTTAGTTTCTCGGTGTTTCGATGGGTGCCTAACACCATCCTTTCCGACGCGACCTCCGACAAACCAAAGGCGATTAAGAGGTCCCACTTTAGAAGAACAGTCCTTCATCGGAGACGGCGTCCTCGCCCACTTGTGGTGGTGGAACACGAAGCGGCACGTTAACCTTTTTAACTTTTCTCTTTTTCATTTTTATGTTTTTATTTAAAAAATCAAAATAAAAATATCAGGTCTAAATAAAGAATCACCTTTGAAATTCTTCTTTATATTTTTGTTTTTTGATTGCTTTCTTCTGTAAAAATACATTCATTGTTATGACTTTTATAGCCGTAATATCTTTTTTTTTTCTTTTGGTTTCTACCATTTCCACTGTTCTTGCCTTCTATTTCTATCCTTTTTCTTTCTGTTTTGCAGGTGGCAGTGTGCGGTCAATGGCAACGGTGGGAAACAATTTTGCCATTTTGGTGCAATGACAGCAAGGGCGCATCAGACCTCGGGTGGCGTGCCTGCGAGGGAGCGACGCTGGAGGCTAGGGTTTTTTAGTTTTACTAAAAGATAGTTTAGGTTATGGGCCATTTGGGTTTTTTTCATTTGGGCCATTTGGGCTTGTAAATTTAGGCCTGATATTTTTGTAAATGAATTGTTGTAATGGACTATATTATTTTGGTTTTTTTCATTTGGTTTCTGTTTAGGCAGGACAAAATTGGGTCCTTGCAATAATCATGATATGTTAATGTTTGAAGACTATTTTGAATTAAATTAGAAATTTGAATTTTCTTGTGTTTATGTGTAAATTTGACTCGGCCAATAAACACCTAATTTCATGGTAATGATACCAACATGTTTTATTCCTTATGTCCTTGTTGAATTGTCTACATCATTATCTTTTTTAAGTTATTCTACTATATTAAATATAAATTAATTATTTTTACACTATAAAATTTTAATTTAATTATAAATTTAAAAGTAAAATTTAATTTTATTCCCTTTAATTAATCTCAATTTTTTAATTTTTATTTTATTAATTGTTCAAACACTTCAATTCAAATCGATTACAATTTATAAATCTTTTATCTCATAGACTAAGATTATCGTCTTAAAATTGGATGTGACAAAAAATTGGGTTCCAACTTACAACACATAGCTTTACAATTTTCGTAACTTCAAAAATTAAAAACCTTCTATGGTACGTTTGGATAAGAATTTTCAAAAATTTGAAAATTTTTAGAATGTACATTATTTTAAAATATCATAAATTTTTAAGAGAATTTAAGTTAATGAAATTCAATAATTTTATAAAAATTAATGATATTAAAATAAATAATATAAAAAATGCAATATAGATATCGTTTTATCTATAAAAATACATTTTAAATACTATAAAATATAAAAATATATTAAAATTAAATAATATTATATTTTAAAGTTAATGGTTTTTTCATTGTGAGACTACGTGTACTAAATAGGAGGGGTTTTGAAAAACCACGTATATTTAAGTGAAATTTGAATAAAAAATTTGAGTTACTCAAAAACTTTTGTTATTTTTTTTTAAACCTTTATAATTCTTTATTGTGTTTATATAAAAAAACTTATATTTTGAAAAAAAAAATTTAGACTTGTCCAAAGGGTAGGTAGTCCACCTGGCTCCATGGGGCTGACCCAATTAGGGTCAGACTTGGACAAAAATTTTTACACTTTGGATCGGCATAATCTAGCCCCAATTTGATTTAAATAATAAAAAAATATTTTAATTAAAATTTAGTTATAAAAATATATAAAGTAGCCACTTGAAAATATAAATTTAATATTTTATTAATTTTTTAATATCCGATCCATTCAAAAATAAGCTTAGGCTTAAAAAATATTTTGGAATCAGGCATCGACTTAGTCCCTCGACACCTCTATTCTAAATCCTCACCTAAGCACACTCTTATAAGACACCTGAGTTGTATAAATATCTGTACGGGCCTAAATTTGCCCGGGCCCAAACCACTAAACATTTTTGAACCAAATAAACCAAAACCAAAAACCAAAAATCAACAAAATTCAAAAGTCCATTTTAATGTCCATTTACAACAATTTTACCTAAACACCCGTACAGCCCATACCCGAATTTACACTACCCAAACCCTTTACAAGCCCAATACCCGGATGGCCCAAAACAACCCCTAACCCGATCAGCCCAAAAAAAACCCTCAACCCATCAGCCTAGTTATAAGCCTAGGCCCAAACTGAAACAAGGCCCAATGGCCCAAAATGCTAGACATTTTCGGGGAACACCCTAATCCTAGGGTTTCCTTGTGCGCCGTAGCCACCATGTGATGGGTCAGCACCTTCGTCGCTCGAGGTTCGGCCCTTCTGACACCGCTAGCACTGAAGTGACAAGCAGCCCTCGTTGACTTTTTGCCTAGACCTGCAAATAGAGCCGAAACAGAACAGAGAACAGAAGCAGAAACGCAGCAAACAGTAACAAAACAGCAACATAGACAGTGATAGGACTTTTGTAATCAAATCTGCTATATAGCCACCAGAATCAATATATAATGGGGGGCTTTTCGATTAGAAAAAGGAGGAAGGGAACCGGGGGGCTCATTCGGCTAAAAAAAGAAAGTGGCCGAAGGTTTTTAGGAGGGGATCCCATTTTTGCTAAAGAGAAAAACAAAAAAGGTTGTGTAAGCACCATTTTTTCACAGATCAAAAAGATAGAAGAAAGAAGGTCGAGTTTCTTTTACTGCTGATTCATTTTTCCTTTCAGTTTCCTTATATTTTCTATTTCAAATCCTTTAAACGAAAAAAGATTCAGAATATAAAGGGCAAAAGGGGAAAGGATTTACCTCGCCTCCGCCATCGTGTGACCGGAGAGCCACTCTCCGTTGTCACGGTCGTACAGGTGGAAAAGGGCCACTCCCCATTCTTTACTCTTGGGAACCGTGGGTTTGAGCTTTAGAAAAGGGTCCGAACGAGATTGAAAGGACCCTTACGTTTGCACATCACCGGCCACGAGAGGGGCGACGGTCCGGTTATGGAGGCTGCAATAATGGGGGCTAAACCTAACCCTAGCAGAGCAAAAAATCGAAAAGGGGAGGGGCTCCATACCGTTTCTCTGTTTGAAATAGGCAAACATTATACTAGGGTTTGGTTATTTTATTTTTTCTTTATATGATTGAAACGACGCCGTTTAGGCGTTATGCCCATGTGACCCGACCCAGATGCGACCCAAGATCCACGCATTTTGGTTCTTGGGGGAAATTTACACATTTGGTCCTCCCTCTTTCGCATAAGCCTTCGATTTGGGCTGGCTTGCATTTATCTGTTTTTTAATTTGGCCCGGAAACTTGCAGCGCTTTGCAAATGGGTTCTTTGTGATATTACGTGTTTAATGTTCGGGAAAATTGCGTTTCCAGGCCCTTTTAGTTTAGAGCGCGTTCAAATAAGCCCTTGTTTATTTTACTTTTGTTCCAGATTAGCCCGAAACCCTGGTTGTTAATTCAATTTCATCCTTTTACCATTTCATTTGAATTCTGTTTCCTTTTATTATTATTATTAGTATTATTATTATTATATTTATGTATATACGCATGGTATTTTATATAGTATTATTTGCATATGCTTTGTTTTTAAATATTATTATTAGGTTTTATCAGCTTTGATATTTATTATTATTGTTAATATTATTATTGTATCTATTTACTATTATTATATTTATTTCTAACATTAGTATTATTATTACTTTTGTCATTATTATTATTCATTATTATTCTTATATTATTTTATGTGTTTATTCTTAATCTTATTATACATACTTTTAATATATTTAGGTATTTATTCTTAATATATATATGTATATATATATTTATGTAATATTATTAATAGTTACTTTTGACATTATTATTTTTAATATATATATTTTATGTACACATTATTATTATATCTATTTTTACCCTTATTATATTTATTATTAATAACAGTATACACTTTATTATGCATGTATACATATACGTGATGTATATAATATCCTTTTTTACTATAGCTATTGTTGTTTATTATTCATTCTAATATTATTGTGTTATATTTGGTATACATATATCTTCTTGCACATATTGTCATTTTTATGCATACATTATTTAATTATGATGTTAATGTGTTTCATTCTTCTTTCCTTTTTTAAAGTATCATTGTCATTGTTGTTCTAATATTCTAATATTCCATGTTAAATTTTTCATTAATTATGTCATTGTTTGCATTTTTCATTTATTTATGAATTTTTTTTTTATTTTAGAAATATTTCCCATACTTTCAATTCATTTCAAATATAAGGCAATGTACCGATTTTAGCATTAAGCCTGTGATTTTATCGCTATGTTGGATAAACCACATTGGCTCGTGTTGAAACGGGACATCCTTCTAAAAATCAAAAAAATTTCGAAATTCTCATACTTTGAACACATCACGATCAAATTTCAAATTGAACTCGTATTTTTGAAAATCAAGATAACACGTGTTTATGAGATACCAATTTTGGGCGTCGCGGGGGTGCTAATACCTTCCCCGCGCGTAACTGACTCCCGAACCCTATTTTTCTTTGGATTTCAACGCGGACCTAAAATTTGGCCTTCTCTACTCGAAAATAAATGTTTTATAGGTGTCCGATCACACCTAGAAAAAAAGGATCGGTGGCGACTCTCTTTTTTAAAACCAAAATTCGAACTTTCAAAATTTTTACAAAATCGCCACAATTAGCGACCGAAGCAAAATTTACGTCGCTACAGCTGGCGACTCCACTGGGGACCGATTTTCGAGAGTCGAGTCTAAAAAACGCGTGTTGTCAAAATTTTCAAAATTCCTAGTTCAATTTGATATTTGACCATAATCCGAAGATTTCATTTTTGAAAAATCATGCATTTGTAATTGTTGTGAATATTTTGCGAGCTTATTTTATCATTTGTTTAAATTCTAAGTTTACGATTTTAGTTTAGCTTTAAATAGAATGAAAGGTTCGTGAGCCTCTCCCCACACACTGTGCACGTGCATTTCTACATAACATGAGCGCCATATCCGGGCTCTGTCCATTTAAGTGAAAGTAAACGCTACGCCTTCGTGAGTTAACTCGTCTCTCCGCACAGGCTAGTGAATACTTTCGGGTTACATATGACTTATGCTTTCGTGAGATAACTTGTCCCTCCGCATAGGCATAAGTAAATGTAATCCCTCGAATTGAACTCGTGAGCCTGTGGCGGGCTCAGACCGAGGTTTCGTACTAGTCTTAGCAGACGATAGTACGGACAATTCGAGTACCCTTTAGGACCAAAACCTCATATAGTGAACCATACGAGCCACCCAACTAGAGCCATGCTGAACCTCTGTTCGTTTAGTAGGCATCGAGATAAGTACACGGGAGGAACACCTCTTACCTTCTGTTTTCTTTTACATTTACGCTTGTTATAGGAATCGGGTCTATTGGCCCACGCAGTTTGATTTGCTGGATTTTCCACAATCTTCCTCTGTTTATATTTACTGTATTAACCGAGGTTGTTGTCTTTATTTGTTGTTTTTCATTATCCATCATAGGCATCTTGTTGGAAGGTGTTGACTAGAGGTTGGCTGCCAAAAACGGGTTTCTGACAGAAGAGTCAATTACATAAGTGATCGAAACTTTCTGTAATAGACTCTTTTGATTAATGAAATGCTTAAATAGGGGCTATCTAAAAATCAACATCAAATTCTTGCATAGATGTTGATTAGAGATAGCTGCCAAAAACGGGTTTCTGACAGAAGAGTCAATTACATAAGTGATCGAAACTTTTTGTAATAGACTCTTTTGATTAATGAAATGTTTAAATAGGGGCTATCTAAAAATCAACATCAAATTCTTGCATAGATGTTGATTAGAGATAGTTGCCAAAAAAAACGGGTTTCTGATGAAGGAGTTAATTACATAAGTGACCGAAACATTTTGTAATAGACTCTTTTGATTAATGAAATGCTTAAGTAGGGGCTATCTAAAAATCAACATCAAATTCTTGCATAGATGTTGATTAGAGATAATTGTCAAAAAACGGGTTTCTGATGAAGGAGTCAATTACATAAGTGACAGAAACTTTTTGTAATAAACTCTTTTGATTAATGAAATGCCTAAATAGGGGCTATTTTGAAATCAACACCAAATTCATACATTTGCATTACATTACATCGCATCGTTATAGAAAAGAGGTGTTGATTCATATTCGATTCCTAAATAGGGGAGTTCGTCATAAGGGGACGAATTTCTTGATAAAATGGGTTACAATGCGGTTGCCCATGTATGGTCCAAGTGAGCATGAGGGAAGAAGGATGATAGCTCACAAAGGAACGCCAGGTTTTACCCAAAAGACTTAAATTGTTGAAGATTATGCAAGAGCTGTCACGTCTCGACTTTCTTAAAGGAGTTAGCAAGCATCGCGAGGAATAGTGAGCAAAGAGTCGCGGCCCGGACCAAACAAAAGGCGCAGATAAAGACACCTTTGGCAAGTTTACGAGAGTCGACCATAGTATTCAGATATGAAGAGAAAGATTGGCATCTTCGCTTGGACTATGAGGGCAAGACCGCATATGTGATCCATTTTATGTGAAGAAATCTGTTCCCTAGAAAAAAATTCTCCTAATGGAACTGAATATAAGGTCGACGCTTCTTTTCTTGCATTCATTTGCATTTGCATTTCATGCATTTGCATTGCATCATTTGCATTGCATTACTTACATCGCATCATTTGCCTCAGGTTTTTACAAAATGACCCTAATTAGATAAAAATTATTTCAGTTAACCTAAGAACATGGAGCAAAGGCTAGAGCGAATAGAGCAAAGGCAAATACAGATGCAAGAGTAATTATCCCGGATTCAACAAGTTATGCAGAGCCAAATGTTAGAGTTCCAAGAAAATGTGATCAGCCAGCTAAGGCAGTTATTAGTCGAAGGGCTCGGAAAGGGAAAAGACCCAGTCTATAATATCGAGGATGAGAACGAAGACATCGTTTATGCCCCAAGTTTCACCCCAACAAGCGTCCAGACTCAATCAGACGCACATTCGCAAGGGATACCCGTTACCACTAAACCCCAGGCCAGTATAGAATGCCCCAAACAGTGCAAGGCTTTTAAAGAGCGAGAGTGGAGCTCGCAAGAGGGTACTTCGAGGGTAATAAAGGGAAAGAAAATTAAGGTGAAGCCGATTACCATAGGCCAACCAAGAGTGACAACCCCTAGCCATCAGGGTCCTCAAAAGCAAGGATCCAATGCTAGATCAAAAACTGAAAAAACTCCCTTTTACGCCAATTCCAATGTCGTATAAGGAGCTATATCAAAGGCTATATGATGCGCACATGGTGTCCCCAGTTTATATAAAACCGTTGCAGCCTCCATATCCCAAGTGGTACGATTCGAACGCTCGATGCGAATGCCATGCGAGAAATACAGGACATTCAATCGAGAACTGCCTCGCCTTTAAAAGACAGGTCCAAGGACTCATGGATACGGGCATTCTGCGATTTGATAATACTAGCAATGCGACCAAAAATCCATTCCCTGACCATGCTAAAGGGAATGTGAACGCAGTGACAAAGGAATGAAATTTACCAAGCATTTGCCCTTGCATGCCTGGGAATATTATGAACAATAGGACTGTGGAAGAAGTCTCTGTCTTTTTAGAGCTAACTTAGGGTAATACCCAGAACACACTTATTGCTTTAAGCCTAGAGGCAGTAAGAATCCTTTTGTGAAAATAGGCTTTTGTCTGAAATCTTTATTTCAATAAGAATGCATCATTTTGAGTAAATTTTCATTTATTTCTCATTTCATGCTATACAATAATCATTCTTAGATCCTCTTATTTTTTATTTACTCATGACCATACTGTACGATTGTTATTAGATTCTTTCGTTCCTTGGACTATTTTCCTTACCCGTTCTTTATGATCATGACACATAAATAATCATTCTTAGAGTCATTTATTCTTTGAAATCTTTCTCTGTACCTGCAAAAAAGGGGGTCTCTAGATATCAATAACACGAGCGACACTGTTACTAAACTCGAACCTCCTTTGGAGCGAAATGTGTGCTTAGGGGAGTCTCAGGACTTTGAAGGTGACAAAGACTATGACCTACCTTCTGATTCGTCAAGGAGTGTAGAACAAGATCCCACAAGATCAGTGGATATCGCGAGCAAACAAGGATTGAAGCCTAGCTCACTACCGAAAAAGCGAGATATCTTTGAAACATTTCAAACGTGTCTTCGCACAACCATATCAAGACAGGCCTAAGCTACCGAGACACGGGCACAACAAAATTTCAAAAGAAGTCCGCGAGGATAGTCGTAGGACACAGGCTAGTGGTTTTACAATAGCCAGGCTGATCAGGAGGTTAAGATATTGCTAGCCCGCCATGAAAGAGGCCTACATCAGTGTGTCGTAGAGGTCAAATTGAGGGAGATAAGATTCATGTTTCGTTGAAGACTCTCCATGTGGGGCACGAACGTCACTGGGCCAACTTCACCGACTTCAAGTCACCTTCACGATGATCTATTACTTCACCAAGAGAGTAAGGTCACTTCGTGTGTCAAAGTCACCAAGTAAACGGTCATCAAATTCGAATTCAAAATCCAAATTCAAAGCCGAATCCAAATTCGAGCTTGAATTCAAAAAAAATAAAAAAAACAAAAAAAACAAAAAAAAAGAAAAAGAGAGAGATCATATCCGACTGCACAATGTCAAAAGTTTGCAGTCTATTCAAAGATAAGGCGCCACACAACAAAGGTTGCCAAAAGAAAAGAAAAAGAAGAAGAAATAAATTGAAGAAGATGACCGAGACTGGTAAAGATTGGTATCTACCACTTACTCTCTATGCTGACGCTGAAGCAAACGCCTTCAAATCCCTATGATCTCAAAGGCATCAGTCCGTACACAGTCTTTGAAGCTTGAAAAGAGAGATTTTCCTTTCAAACCAGTGGATGAAGGTATCATGAGGGAAGACTTCTGTACAAATTCAGGGAAGAGGAAGCCTGATCAGCTCATTATTTCTAAGGATCGAGTTAGCAAATCTCAGCTCAATCAAGTTTTGAACAAAGAATGTGATCAAGTTCCTTGACAAAATGGGAACCCCAAGTTCATGGTCATTATGGCACAGAAAAACCATCATACTAAGTTTTGCCAGCAGAGATTTCTTGACAATGTCCCGCCTGGAACTGTTATGGACAACGAAGTCTATCATCCTAAGAACAATGACTTCTATCTTTGAACCCATGCTGGAATGATTGGAACCAAGAGGCATGTTCACTACCATGTTCTCTTAGATCAGATCGGGTTTTGGCTAATGATCTATAAGAGATAGTTCATTCTCTAGTGTATGGATATCAAATGAGCAACATTGCCACACCTGTAGTTGTTCCTATTTGCTCTGGCAGCCTCACAGTTGGATAAATTTCTAAGGTCTGAGGACACTTAAGAGACATCATCGACCCATAGTGGGACGACTGCTCTGGGAGTAACTTATGTACCTCAGCTTTCCAAGTTGAAGGATAATGGCAGCAACTTCATTCTTATCTGTTGGGAATCATTGAACCATCTTTTTGTATAGGGCGAGTCAAACTACAGCTAGGATTGCTGCTGGGGCAACCCCTTCCTCATCGGTTTATGGATCGATATCTCTCCCTTCAAGCCTCGATAGAATCAAGATTTGTTGAGAGTATCCATCCTAATCAAACGTGTCAAAATGGGTGATGCAAACTTATGTCGAGAAGAATTCATCCACAAGAATTTCTTAAGGAAATCAAGAGGAAAACTCGCAAACGGCGTCTTGAGACCTTCTAAAAATTGATCAAGAAAAATAGAATAGAAAAGAAAAAGAAAAGAAAAGAAAAAAGAAAAAAAATAGAAAAGAAAAAAAAGAGAAAAAAAAGAAAAGGAGAGGCCAAAGTGAAAACCCGCAAAGGGCGCTTTGAGTCCAAATGGCATTTGAGTTGAAAACCCAAAAAGGGCGGCTCAAATTCTGATCAAAAGTGGGGCACGCGGTAGCCTTATTATGCTTGAATTGACAATGAGGAAGTATGATACGTCTTGGGGCATCGACAGAGTACTCCGAATCCCCTAGGCACACATCGAGCTCAGAGAAGTTCTTAAGAATTGGGACAGAGAAGCTTAGGTTGCGATATCTGGGACACCTAGCTTTCATCTTTCTTAGCATATTTGCTATCTTTGAATCATGACGGGATGTGCTCCCGATCAATTTCCTTCTTATTGATGAATTTATCTGTGTCGAGTTATGCTCCTAATAAATTCTTTTGGTAATCGCTTTTGCTTAAACTTGCTTGTTTCGAGTTATGTTTACATTCAATTTCCTTCTTGTCTATCGTCATGATCCTTTTTTAAGCATTTTGTATTGAAATAATGATTAGTGGACTAATAACACTTTTATGGAAGGGGTTTTGCGTATTACTCTGAAAAGCTTCTGAATAGTACAGGAATCTAAAACAGGACTGTTGTTTAAAGAGCTCACCATGCGTAGGAGTTGGAAATATTTGAGCTTAATTGAGTTTATCTCTTCAAGATTTTTAAATCAAAGGTATTAGCTGAACAGAAACTAGATATCGCGTCAGTAATATAATCTGGATGGAACGAGTTACAGATCATGTACCTTTGAGATACAATGGAAGGGACCCTCAAGTCGCAGTGGGGCAAGCTAGTTGAGCAAAACATTTCCTTGAGTTTTGGGTCGACTTACCAGTCAAATAATAGGGCGTCCCAAGTTGAAAAAGAGAAGAAGATCAAAATGAAAACCCGAAAAGGGTGTCCTAATTAACACGAAAAGGGTTGGGATAAAAACCTGAAAGGGCATCCTAATGAAATGGATCTGGGCCCAAGAAGTAAGACAATTCGAGCAATGAGTCAAACGGCAAGACTACAGTATTCGAAACATTTTCAGAAGCCTGAGATTTTCTATGCAAGAAGCCATGCTCAAAAAGATTCTTGATCGAGAAACATGGAAGAGTCATTCGCTGAGTATCTAGAGCATCACCTGGATGAGAATTTGATGAGTACAAAAGCCTCAAAGCAAGGACAAAAGTTCAAACAGGAGCAAAAGAGTGGTATCAGGGAAACACAGTCTGCTCAGATGGCTTGAAGATGGGTACAAAGCCTGAAGAGAACCAAGAGTCGAAACACTGAACACAGATCTTCAAAAATCGTGACAAAAGGGCATATATGGCCAACATACCTAAAGCGCCTAGCATAATCATGTAGGCATACAGGCATTTAGGATAAACATATGCACATCATGATAACATCATGCATGACATATACAGTTATTTCAGCAGAGCAAGGGGTTGCGATGACAATTGCACCAAATCAAGGAAAAGACACCAGGACTTCACCAAATAATATGTTTTGGTACCATGTTCAAATTTTATGTTTCAAAAATCAACTCATATTGCGAGAAGTGAGTTGAGCCTTGGCTCTCACGTCGAGGTATTTTTAATTTATGTTTCAAAAATCAACTCATATTGCGAGAAGTGAGTTGAGCCTTGGCTCTCACGTCGAGGTATTTTCAATTTATGTTTCAAAAATCAACTCATATTGCGAGAAGTGAGTTGAGCCTTGGCTCTCATGTCGAGGTATTTTCAATTTATGTTTCAAAAGTCAACTCGTATCGCGAGAAACGAGTTGCGCCTCAGGTCACACGCTGAGGTATTTGCAATTTGTGATTTCAAAAGTCAACTCGTATTGCGAGAAACGAGTTGCGCCTCAGGTCACACGCTGAGGTATTTGCAATTTATGTTTTCAAAAGTCAACTCGTATTGCGAGAAACGAGTTGTGCCTCAGGTCACACGCTGAGGTATTTGCAAGTTATGTTTTCAAAAGTCAACTCGTATTGCGAGAAACGAGTTGCGCCTCAGGTCACACGCTGAGGTATTTGCAATTTATATTTTCAAAAGTCAACTCGTATTGCGAGAAACGAGTTGCGCCTCAGGTCACACGCTGAGGTATTTGCAATTTGTGATTTCAAAAGTCAACTCGTATTGCGAGAAACGAGTTGCGCCTCAGGTCACACGCTGAGGTATTTGCAATTTATGTTTTCAAAAGTCAACCCGTATTGCGAGAAACGAGTTGCGCCTCAGGTCACAGGCTGAGGTATTTGCAATTTGTGATTTCAAAAGTCAACTCGTATTGCGAGAAACGAGTTGCGCCTCAGGTCACACGCTGAGGTATTTGCAATTTATGTTTTCAAAAGTCAACTCGTATTGCGAGAAACGAGTTGTGCCTCAGGTCACACGCTGAGGTATTTGCAATTTATGTTTTCAAAAGTCAACTCGTATTGCGAGAAACGAGCTGCGCCTCAGGTCACACGCTGAGGTATTGCGAGAGGCGAGTTGATCTGTTCCAATCCCTGTTTTTCAATTTCTGCTTTTCAATTTCTGTTTATTCAACTCATATTGCGAAAGGTGAGTTGATCTTTTTCAATTCCTACTTTTAAATTTCTGTTTATCCAACTCATATTGCAAGAGGTGAGTTGAGGTCTCAAATTACACACTGAGGTATTTCTGCTATTCGCTTTTCAATTTCTATTTTTAACTCGTATTGCAAGAGGTGAATTGAATATCAGGTCATACATTGAGAATAATGAATGGAGCCGATCAAAAAGACTAGATTTTGTCTCTCTGAAGTCACGAAGACAAGGAGTCTCAAATCCCTGAAATTACGGTGGAGCACATTGACGTTATTAGAAGAAGAGGAATGCCAAGAAATGGAGATCCTACAAGACCAGGCAAATTTGGCCCTTTTGGAGTCTTTGCTCTATTCTCGTTACACGACAATGAGCAAAGAGGGGCAGCTGTACGGGCCTAAATTTGCCCGGGCCCAAACCACTAAACATTTTTGAACCAAATAAACCAAAACCAAAAACCAAAAATCAACAAAATTCAAAAGTCCATTTTAATGTCCATTTACAACAATTTTACCTAAACACCCGTACAGCCCATACCCGAATTTACACTACCCAAACCCTTTACAAGCCCAATACCCGGATGGCCCAAAACAACCCCTAACCCGATCAGCCCAAAAAAAACCCTCAACCCATCAGCCTAGTTATAAGCCTAGGCCCAAACTGAAACAAGGCCCAATGGCCCAAAATGCTAGACATTTTCGGGGAACACCCTAATCCTAGGGTTTCCTTGTGCGCCGTAGCCACCATGTGATGGGTCAGCACCTTCGTCGCTCGAGGTTCGGCCCTTCTGACACCGCTAGCACTGAAGTGACAAGCAGCCCTCGTTGACTTTTTGCCTAGACCTGCAAATAGAGCCGAAACAGAACAGAGAACAGAAGCAGAAACGCAGCAAACAGTAACAAAACAGCAACATAGACAGTGATAGGACTTTTGTAATCAAATCTGCTATATAGCCACCAGAATCAATATATAATGGGGGGCTTTTCGATTAGAAAAAGGAGGAAGGGAACCGGGGGGCTCATTCGGCTAAAAAAAGAAAGTGGCCGAAGGTTTTTAGGAGGGGATCCCATTTTTGCTAAAGAGAAAAACAAAAAAGGTTGTGTAAGCACCATTTTTTCACAGATCAAAAAGATAGAAGAAAGAAGGTCGAGTTTCTTTTACTGCTGATTCATTTTTCCTTTCGGTTTCCTTATATTTTCTATTTCAAATCTTTTAAACGAAAAAAGATTCAGAATATAAAGGGCAAAAGGGGAAAGGATTTACCTCGCCTCCGCCATCGTGTGACCGGAGAGCCACTCTCCGTTGTCACGGTCGTACAGGTGGAAAAGGGCCACTCCCCATTCTTTACTCTTGGGAACCGTGGGTTTGAGCTTTAGAAAAGGGTCCGAACGAGATTGAAAGGACCCTTACGTTTGCACATCACCGGCCACGAGAGGGGCGACGGTCCGGTTATGGAGGCTGCAATAATGGGGGCTAAACCTAACCCTAGCAGAGCAAAAAATCGAAAAGGGGAGGGGCTCCATACCGTTTCTCTGTTTGAAATGGGCAAACATTATACTAGGGTTTGGTTATTTTATTTTTTCTTTATATGATTAAAACGACGCCGTTTAGGCGTTATGCCCATGTGACCCGACCCAGATGCGACCCAAGATCCGCGCATTTTGGTTCTTGGGGGAAATTTACACATTTGGTCCTCCCTCTTTCGCATAAGCCTTCGATTTGGGCTGGCTTGCATTTATCTGTTTTTTAATTTGGCCCGGAAACTTGCAGCGCTTTGCAAATGGGTTCTTTGTGATATTACGTGTTTAATGTTCGGGAAAATTGCGTTTCCAGGCCCTTTTAGTTTAGAGCGCGTTCAAATAAGCCCTTGTTTATTTTACTTTTGTTCCAGATTAGCCCGAAACCCTGGTTGTTAATTCAATTTCATCCTTTTACCATTTCATTTGAATTCTGTTTCCTTTTATTATTATTATTAGTATTATTATTATTATATTTATGTATATACGCATGGTATTTTATATAGTATTATTTGCATATGCTTTGTTTTTAAATATTATTATTAGGTTTTATCAGCTTTGATATTTATTATTATTGTTAATATTATTATTGTATCTATTTACTATTATTATATTTATTTCTAACATTAGTATTATTATTACTTTTGTCATTATTATTATTCATTATTATTCTTATATTATTTTATGTGTTTATTCTTAATCTTATTATACATACTTTTAATATATTTAGGTATTTATTCTTAATATATATATGTATATATATATTTATGTAATATTATTAATAGTTACTTTTGACATTATTATTTTTAATATATATATTTTATGTACACATTATTATTATATCTATTTTTACCCTTATTATATTTATTATTAATAACAGTATACACTTTATTATGCATGTATACATATACGTGATGTATATAATATCCTTTTTTACTATAGCTATTGTTGTTTATTATTCATTCTAATATTATTGTGTTATATTTGGTATACATATATCTTCTTGCACATATTGTCATTTTTATGCATACATTATTTAATTATGATGTTAATGTGTTTCATTCTTCTTTCCTTTTTTAAAGTATCATTGTCATTGTTGTTCTAATATTCTAATATTCCATGTTAAATTTTTCATTAATTATGTCATTGTTTGCATTTTTCATTTATTTATGAATTTTTTTTTTATTTTAGAAATATTTCCCATACTTTCAATTCATTTCAAATATAAGGCAATGTACCGATTTTAGCATTAAGCCTGTGATTTTATCGCTATGTTGGATAAACCACATTGGCTCGTGTTGAAACGGGACATCCTTCTAAAAATCAAAAAAATTTCGAAATTCTCATACTTTGAACACATCACGATCAAATTTCAAATTGAACTCGTATTTTTGAAAATCAAGATAACACGTGTTTATGAGATACCAATTTTGGGCGTCGCGGGGGTGCTAATACCTTCCCCGCGCGTAACTGACTCCCGAACCCTATTTTTCTTTGGATTTCAACGCGGACCTAAAATTTGGCCTTCTCTACTCGAAAATAAATGTTTTATAGGTGTCCGATCACACCTAGAAAAAAGGATCGGTGGCGACTCTCTTTTTTAAAACCAAAATTCGAACTTTCAAAATTTTTACAAAATCGCCACAATTAGCGACCGAAGCAAAATTTACGTCGCTACAATATCTTTCCTTTTAAATTACCTCTGTAATTAATTTATTTTTTCTTGTAAATTTACAATTATGAACAATTTTTAAACAAATTATAGTACCTAAAATCGCACTAACTTTTGGTTTTTGGGCTTAAAGAATAAGCTTACCAGCTCAATCATACATCAAATTCAATTTGACCGAAAGACCTGGGCTTTGAAATTTGAATAACGAACCTACGCTAATATTGGGCCAATTTAACACTAATCTAAATTAACTAATTATCAATTTTAAAATAAAAAACTTCAATTTGTTTAAATTTTATTATTAATTAATCCTAAGATTAAGTCTAAAATTCAATTTAGTTCTCAGTATAATATAGAAGCCCAACATCTTCAAATTCAAAGCCCTATCATCATAAAAAAAATCAAAATAAAATCCAAACAAAGTTAGATGTATATAATTTTGATAGTACCTAGTCGATTGCTCTTGTTGAGGTTACTAGTAATAATATTCTACTGGTAGTAATCTCCTTGGCCATACTAATTGTTTTCGTATTTATATTGGTTGTAATATGAGTTCTGATAATATTAGTTACCTTACTCGTAGTTGATCTTGTTAACTTGTATTTTTAGGGTATTTCATACCAGTTGAATCATAGCTTTTTGTCCAGTTCATACAAACGTCACCAATTGTTATAATAATTTAAGTATGCAAAGTGTAGAACAATTACAAGGATGGTGATTCACACGATAGGATGTAGAAAGCTACTAGAGGTGACGTTTTGGAGGTGTTAAAAGGTAGTAGCTGAGTAGAGTGTTAGCTATATATCTGGTCTTGTGTCTCTCTCTCATTGGAAGAGGGTATTTAGAGATGAATAAGGGTTTGAAGTGGATCCCTCATAGCATGGTTGCCTTCTTAGTAGAGTTCAATCTAAACTTAGACTAGGGTGTAGTTTAATTTGAACATAACCACTTTCGACGTGTGGGGGTGTTCATATATAGCAGGCGTAAGGAACATTCAAGCCTGGGGGTGTAACAAAATTAAAACCAAATATTTTGTCTTTCACGGTTGAAGATCTTATCATGGTAATGATACTAACATATTATCTTCTAATTGTCTTTTATGATCAAATATCTTTTCATTATGCTAACATGTTATCTTCTACTTGAACTTGTCTATTTGATTATATCATATTTGTTTTCCCTGATTGTCGACAATGCTATGAAGGCAAATCCGCCGAATTGAATGATCTATGTATTTATTTTGATTGCTTAATGTTATATGAAAAAGAATATTATAATATTTATTACAAAATTATTACTTAAATTCTTTACAAAATCTCTGTCATGATTTTGATAGATGCTTTTTATGGTCTTATGGAAGTTAATAGATGCTTCTTTGGTTGTTTCTCTTTGTCGCCTTTTAGAAAACGATGTTATATAAATAGAAGTATATATTGCTACGTAATGAGAGACCAAGTTATATAATTTACAAGCTAGTTACTCTAAGAATATAAACTTGTTAGAGTAATTTATTTAAAAAATCAAGCACATGGGACTTGCTATTCCGGTCATCGAGTTTCGGACCGGTTCGCCGGATTTGGAGCGAGGGACCGAAGGATGGCACCATTTGTGCAAGAGGGTTCGAGAGGCTTGCGAGACCTACGGTTGTTTCGAGGTGGTGTACGAAAAGATATCGAGAGAAGTCCGAGAGGAGACGTTTGAGTTGTTGAATGAACTGGTTGAGGTCCCGTTAGAGAGGAAACAATTGAACGTTAATCCCAAGCCTTACCATAGCTATTTTGGACCATGTAGCCAAGCTTCTTTGTATGAGGGCTTCGGCATTGAAGATGCCTCCAACTACGACTCTGTTAACAATTTTGCTCAACTTATGTGGCCGGATGGTCATCCTCGATTTGGGTAATAAAAAATTTTCACCTTCGTATTCTTTTTAGTTAAATATATCCTCCTGCATTAGTAACAATGTCAATGTCAATCAAGTTAAAACTCAATCAACGGTAAAATAACTTCTTTAAATATTTATATTTTGACAAAATTCAATTAATAAAAGAGAAAATTTATATTTTACCCCAAAATTATCTAGTTCAATTTTGATCTCCCACTATGAAATTTCTAGCTTCGTCCTAGCGAATTCAAGTTTCTATCATTTCCATTTAACATATTTGGAATTTAAACTCGTCAAACTACTTAGAATCATAGGTTTTTGGAACTTTAAAAAAAATTATAAATCCTTCCAAATCATTATAAATGTCAACTTATTGATATTTTGTCAATTTAAATCTAACAAATCATTATGTATATCAACTGATCGATCTTTTGTCCCAGCCAAACCATTAACACCATGGTGAAGCAAATGGAGGAGCTAAATAATATAATCTGGTTAATGATTATCGATAGCTACGGATTAGGAGAGAAATGGGAGTCACTGATGATGAGATACAACGTGTTATTGCGGATGATGAAATACATGGCCCCATCATTAGGCGAATATAAGAGAGGATTGCTTGCTCATACTGATAAACCAGCCAGCACAATCATTTATGATGATCAAATTTCAGGACTAGAAATTGAGGTCAAGGACGATGAATGGATGAAGTTGTCTACATCTCCTAATTCTTTTGTTTTTTTGGTTGGAGATCCTCTCATGGTAATTTTAATTAGTTGATAATAATTGGCTTTCATTAACATATATTTTACTTGATTATATCTCTAGTTTAATTTTCAAATAATTTTTCACTGATAGACTATTAAATACTAATCTAGATTTATCTTTACATTTTTAATGAGAATGATTACAAACTTCTACTTTTAAATTTCCATTTAATATTCTTAATCAAATTATTGTTAGTTATCATAAAATAATTATTGATGTTGAAAATTGAAGGCATGGAGTAATGGAAGAATGAAAGCAGTGAAGCACAGGGTAATGATGAGCGGAGTTAAAGATCGATACTCTATAGCAGCCTTCACAATTCCAGTTGAGGGTACCATAATCAAAGCACCTAAAGAACTTATAGATGATCAACATCCTCAGCTTTTCAAAGACTTTGACTTCATGGACTTCCTCTTTTTTTCCTTTTCTGAGCAAGTAAAGCTCATCGACTCCCCCGACCAGATCTACGCATTTGCTTCTCTCTCACCGCCAATTTCCGATCAAAAGCATGGAAGTTAAAAATCTCGATTTTGATTTTAAAATTAGTGTTGTGGATTGCATCCTTATCTCATAATCGGTGTTTTAATATCGTATTTGTATGTTTTAATTTGTCATTAAGGTATTATTTGTTGTAACTTGAAAGCACCTCGCCAATCATATTTGTATTTGATTTTCTTTATATCACTAGGTGTCGAAACCATTCTTTTAAAAACGGGTTGACTAGAGTTTTTAAAAACGAAGATGAAAATTGGGAGTCGCCACCGATCTTTATTAGGCGCGATCAGATCACCTTTGTTTTAATAAAACGTTTGGTTTACTAAAACGGTGTTTTTGGTCTATGAAATTCAAGAAAACGGGTTCGGAAGTCGGTTACGTGCGAGGAAGGATTAGCACCCTCGTCACGCCCAAAGTTGGTACCGAATTGATCACTTAATGTCCTAACATCGAACGTTTGAAGAGATTTTAAAAATACGATCCCTTTTATTTAGAAGAACGTTTGAATAGACCAAGGCGAAAATCGAGACTCGCTCATCTCAAAAAGAAATGCCGTACCCAGTAAGTTAGGATGCAACATCTTAATTTTTCGCAATTAAGCTTGTCCCTTTTTTATAAAAAAGAAATTTCATGTGCTTAAATTCAAAAAGGATACTTGATTATTTTTGGTCAAATGAAAAAAACAGAACCCAGTAAGTTAGGGCTCGATGTTTCCAAATTCCAAAACCTAAAGTATTGCCTTGATTTTTAAAATTCTTATCTCGGAACAATGAAACGTCACATCCGGTGAGTTAGGACGCAACGTCTTAAATGCTCGAGAATGAGTTTCTATTTGAAAATTTACGTGTTTTAATTTTAAAAGGATACTCGATAGCTTAGGTTTAACGTAAAAAATCGGAACCTAGTGAGTTAAGGCACGATTTTCTCAAAGTTCCCAAACACGAGCGTTCCTTTTCTTTAAAACTTATAAATGAAATGTAACAATGCTTTCTATTTGAAATGACGGTTCGTGAATGAAATTAATATGCAAACATGATTGAACGCACTAATAAAACACATTGTGATGATCACACAATATACATTATTTACCTAACATGGTAATAAAAGACAAGTGGATAACAATTTAAAGAGAAATAATATCAAACAAATTGAAGTCGAACATAGAACAATTTAAAATAATAACAAACAAGTTCAAAATAAATAAAAAATCTAAAAGTTCATAAGATATCAAAATGAAAACAATGATAAATGAAAATATTTAAAATAAATAATATGTGCAAGTTTAGAATAAAACTTAAAATAATATACGAAACAATTTTAATAAAACAAGTTAAAATGTTATATAAAAAAAAGTTTTAGAACGGATAATATATATATATATAACAAATATTTTAAAATAATAATATAAAAAAATAATTATAACAATACAAAAATAATGAAACAAAAATAAAATAAACATTATAAAAGACCATTTAAAATAAATAATACAGGAATAATAAAACAAAATAGTTTAAAAGAAATGCTACTTAAAAACTTGAAATAAATAAATAAAATATGCATTTTAGAAAGGGATGAAAATAAAATAAATAACAATGATAATTTAAATGGATGCAAATAAATTAATTTAACAATACGAAAATAATAGTAGGGGATAAAATAATAAAGACATTAAACGTGATAAATATAACAATAACAATTGTAATAAAACATTAGCAAGATATAATAATAATAATAATAATAATAATAATAATAATAATAATAATAATGTTACAATTAATTAGTTAATTTGAAAATCAAACAACAAGAATAACAAAAAGGACTAAGACGAAACTCAAAATTCAAATTTCGGGGCAAATCAAATAAAAAATAAGAGTGAGGAGGACCAAACAACAACGCGCGTAAACCCAGGAGGATCAAGAACGCAAATATTTAAAGTTCCAAAACGCAGCGTTTAAGTGCTGACCAAAATGCAAGTTTTAAAATTGAATGGGGCGAATTTAAAAGATAAAAAGAGAAAATGAGACCAGATTGCGAGTAAGTGAAAATGCGGAGGAACTTGGGGCATAAATATCCCAATAACCAAAAATGCGCGGATCCTCCCCGGGTCGGGTCACACGCGTGGGTCCTAGCCGTGAAACGGTACCGTTTTGATCATGGGCAGATCGTCTAAAACGACGTCGTACTGGGGGGAGTATAAATACTAAAAATGAGCCCCAAAAATTCATTTTTCAACAGCCTTTGTCAAAAAACAAAAAAAAACCTCCCAAAAAAGAAAGGAATTGGCCCTCCGAGCGCCAGCCTAAGGCCGATCGTGCCCCGGTCATCGGGCCACGGTCCCTCATCGAACCCGCCACCGTGTACGGTGGTCGGAGTTTCGCGAAAAAGGTGTTACCGGCCTTTTAAAAACCCCTAAACCCGGATTTGAGCCTTAAAACACCCGAAACCCTTACCCAAAAACAAAAAAGGTGAAAGACGATTCGGATTCGGACTCCAATAGCCACCGAAAAGGTAAAAGTTTTGATTTTTATTACTACTCTATGTATATGCAATAGATTAGAAGCAAAATAGATGAAAAATCAGTAAAATACCTCTGTTTTTAGTTTTTTGTATTTCAAAAGAAAAATCGTCCTTTTACAATGGTTCTTTGGCTTTTTTATATAGCCGATTAGAAAAAGAAATATAATTTCTCTATTTCGATATTCGTCGTTACTTTCTGCCTCTGCCTTTGCATATTTTTGCTATGTGTTTTCTTGTTTTGTGTTGCTTTGCAGGGCTGAAGAAGGTCAACGAGAGGGATTTGCCGTTTCAGTGCTAAGGACAAACTGTAGCCGAACCTCGGGCATTAGGGCAGCAAACGGAGTGACACCTCGGGCGCTGGGGGTGCCGACGAGGCATGTGGGCAACGTACGGCGCATAGGAGCCTCAGAAACCCTAGGGTTTCTGAGTGAGTTTAGTGTGTGGGCTCATTTTTTGGGCCTTTAGTGTTTGGGCTATAGGGGGTTTAGGGCTAGGTTTTTTTTAGTCTTTGGGCCAAATGGGTTTTGTAACCGAGTAGGGGTTAATTTGGGTCCAATTGAGTTTATGCTATGGATTTGGGTTGTATTTTGAACTATGGACATTTGGCTTTTATTTTATTATTGTTTTTGGTTTTCTAGTTATAATATGGGCCGGGCAGATTTAGGCCCTTACACTAGGAATTTAAGATTTCTTAAACCAAATACCCCGTTAGCATAATTCATAGTAAGCTTATGTGTGAAATCTGAGTTGTCCTCCGCCCGAGTCATCCATATTATATAAACCATGTTTACTTAAATACTTTTTTTATGTATAATTTAGGAGAGAGAAAGAAATGTTACAGAACCCAAATTCTCATATCACACAATAAATAATAAAAGAGATATATATGAATAACCCCATATGTCCAATCATTTCATCATAAAACATGAGCTAAACTAATAATTTTAATTCAATTAAAATGTTAACACTATTAATTGAGTTAATTAATATAACAAACTGATTCCATTAGTTTTTTTCTGATTCAATGGTGGTTCCAAATAATTCACTCAAATTCAATGTTTTTGTTAGAATTAATACATTTATCGATTTTTAATTCAATCGATCTAATCCGATTCCAACAAGATGCTGCAATCAGCCAATACAATTTCACATTCAAACTTTGCAACTCCTGGTTAAAGTAGTTATCCTTCCCACGTTGACACCTACCTATATACAACAAGCTGAGATCAAAACATGAGCCATATTCAAACCCCAAAAGAAAATCCCTAATATCCGCAACCCTCCATTAAAATAATCAATCCATGAGTAGAAAAAATTCCTTAAAAAGCTAGTTAATTTTTTACATGAAATTATAAATTTATCATGACATGCTATAGATTAATTAAAAATTAATTCAAATGTTCACAACACATAAATTAATTGGGAAATTATTTGCTAGAAAGTTGCATTTGGATTTGCATTTGCACACCATTGCAATTTATCTAATAATAGACTATTTGGTTTAAAGGGGGGAAAATAGTCTTTTGGGGTTAAAAGGGTAAAGTTAACCAAAATTATGAGAAGTAAGGATAAAATTATCATAAAATGAACATTCCTAGTAATCTTATATTATCAACTTTTAATATTATTGATAATATTGTTGATTGAGCCTGAGTTCGATTAGTATGAGTATTATTGCTAATGCAGAAGGATATGGGTTCGAGTGCGTTGAAGCGCATTATCCTCCTATTTATGGGTTGTGTCGAAACCACTTTTTTATTTTGAAAATAAATGGGGATCGACTTTTAAAAATATGGAGTCGCCACCAATCCTTTTTTGTTTAGGTGTGATTGGATCACCTTATAAAAACTTTTTTTTTATTAAAATATTGATTTTGGTCTTTGAGATCCAAGAAAAGCAGGCTCGGGAGTCGGTTACGTACGAGGAATGGCTAGCACCCTCGTAATGCCCAAAATTGGTACCTAATCGATTAATTAATATATTAACGTCGAAAATTTGAAAAGATTTTAGAATACAATCCTTTTATTTAAAATAACATTTGAATAAATCAAATTGGATGCTAAGCTTGTCTTTTGATTTTTTTTTAAAACTCATGCATTTAAGTTTAAAAAGGATATTCAATTGTTTAGGTCAAATGAAAAATCAGAACCCAGTAAGTTAGGGCACAATTTCTCAAAATTCCAAACACAGAATATTACATTTATTTTTAGAAATCCTTACCTCGAGATAACAAAATGTCATATCCAGTAAGTTAGGACACAACACCTCGACTTCCCGATTATAAGCCTTTATTTGAAATTTGTATATTTTGATTTAAAAAGGGTATTCGGTTGCTTAGATTCAACGAGGAAAATTGGAACTCAGTAAGTTAGGGCACTATCTTCTCAAAGATACCTAATACCGAATATTGCCTTATTTTGGAAAAAAAACTTTTGATCAAATGATTTTAAAACTCAAATGCTATTAAAACATGTTTTTAAGCGAATAGAATGCGATGAAATGATCATATACAACACAAAATAATAGTTTATTCACCAAATGTTACACTAGTAAATCACAAATAACCAATAAGTATAAATTAAGAATTACAATTCACATAATAGCAATAATGGACAAATTCACAATCAACTATTAAAGAAAATGAGACAAAATGATATGCCTAAAAAAATAAAAAATAAATGATATGAACAGATGTAACGGCCTAAATTCAAGGTTATCGGAACAGTGGTTTCGTAACCACAAATCCGATTTAAAGAAAAATTTATTTTAATATTTTTGCATAAATATTGATATGATAGGAAAATTTGTATGAAAATATCGAAAAAAAAAATTTTACCTATTTAGTGGTTAGTTAAGAAAAAGAAATTATTGAAGAAATTAGGTAAAGACAAGTTATCGAGATCTCGATCTCGTAAAACCGAGTCAAAAATATTTTTATAAATATTTGTGAAATGTTAGTAATATTGTATTAAAATTTCGTTAGAAAATTTTAACGTTTGGGCATTCAATTAAATGAAAAGGACTAAATTAGAAAAGGAGTAAAAGTTGTTAGGATGATTAAATAGCTTAAGAGTTTAATTAGAAAGGATTTAAAAAGAAAATAGACCCAAAATTTATTTGGGCTGGACGGCAAGGGCATAAAATTAGCAGAAAAATGGATTAATTAAGGGTAAAATTGGAATATTGCATTATTAACTAAATAAAACTAGGACTAATATGGAAATATCTAGATTTCTTGAGATTTCTCTTCATTCTCATCAGCAAAAACGCCATAGGAGGGGTTCTTTAAGCTGGTTGTTCATAATTTTTGCACCAAGTGAGTTAATACTTGCCTTTTTCTTGTAATTTTTGTGTTTTTAAGACTTTTACAACTAGGTCCTACTATTAAATTCATTAGTTTTTGATTTTATGGATGAAATTGAAAGTCACCATGGTTGAGTGCTGTAAGTATATGAATATTTAGCATGGAATTTAATCTTTAATCTTATTATATGATGATTTTATGGAATAAAATGTAAAGAAAGTGGATATTTAGGACCTATTTGTAAAAGAGTGTGAAATTGAAGTTTGGTTCTGAAATTCTTATTCCCAAAGGTTATAAGGTAGTTTAAAATGATAGAATAAAGTATTAATTGAGAAAAATCAGCTCAATTGAGAGGTTAATTGAGTAGGGACGAAACTATCACTTATTAAAAGCTTGGGGGAAAAATGGTAATAAACCTCTTGCACTAAAACAGTTTTGGACAGCAGCAGTAGTCCAACTTTGAAAAATCACCATAAATTGTATAAATCGAATTAGAGGGTGAAAAAAATATGGAATTAAAGCTTATTGAGTCTAGTTTCTCATAGAAGAAACAGGGTAAGCAATAGAATTATAAATCTTGAGATATAATGCATTTTGTGAGACAAGATCAGAATGATTTCGAGTTCCCCTGTTTTGACTTTGGAAAATCACCAAAAATTGTATAAAAATAATTAGGGACTTAAATTTATATTTTTAAAATCCTTAATGAGTCTATTTTCAATAGAAACAAGCGGAAACATCATCTGAGTTCCGTATGAGGAGATAATTAATTTTTAGTGAAGAAAGGTCGGAACTGTCATATAGCAGAACAGGGGTAACTTTAAAGAATAAACTGTACTAAATGGCTAATCCAAAAATTCTTAAAATTTTATGGTTAGAATATATGTGAGTCTAGTTTCAGAGAAAATTTACGGATCTTAATTTGGAGTCTCGTAGCTCAAGATAAAAATAATTTAGTGACTATGACGCAAGTAGACAGCCTTGGATGAACTATAAATAGTAGTGGAATTGTAGAAAATGGTACATATGAACATGAAATGTTAATTTGATGAATAAATTTATTTATTTAGATCCTGAAGACTCAAACACGATGCTAGATCGAGGAAAGGAAAAAGTTTGGGATTAGTAGATTTTTATATACAAACAAGTATCGAGGTAAGTTCGTGTAACTTGAATTATATTCTTAAATACTTGAAATGCATGTTATGGATGTGAATATGAATTGAATGTTCATTATATGAAAATTGATGAAACATTGGTATATTTGATAAAAATGGGAAGAAATCCCGGTTGAATGAAAGGAAAATTCGATGGATCTCTGAAAAGGAATTGACGGTAAAAAGGATCTAGCCCGGACGGGTGATCCTATCCTGATATAGCCCTCTCGAAGAATATGTGGAAAATGGATTTAGCCCGGACAGGTAATCCAAATTAGGGTCTGAATTTAGCCTGGACTGGTAATTCAGATCCAAGCTCATTACAGTAATTGTCGTTACAGGGGATTTAGCCTGGACTGGTAATCCCGACAATACTCTATGAGTTTATATTACAGGGGATTTAGCCTGGACTGGTAATCCTGCTGTAAGGATGAGGTTCGCAGGAGTGTGCTCTCTGAAATGGAAATGTGCACACATGAATATGAATTGACGGACCCGGATTTGTACACTAAAGTGTACCCCTGAAAATCCATCGAAATTCCGAGAAATTCAACGGGATAAATATGGAAAAATAATAATGGAGAGGAAATCATGGTATTGATGAGCTTATCAATCACAGTATATATATTATTGATACATTAAAATTATTGTACTAACTCGAATGTTGAGTTTGTGCATGTTAAGGTAACAATGCATTGAATGAATGTATGTATGTTTATTGTATTGCATTGAAAATATTAGGTAAGTATAATCCTTGTTACATGAGCTTACTAAGCACAATGTGCTTACCCTGTTTTCTTTTTCCCTGTTTTGTAGTATTAAGAGCTCGGAGGTCGGATTCGGTCGGGGATACATCACACTATCAACCTCAATATTTTGGTATATCTAGAAACTTTATTTTGGAAATCAATGGCATGTATAAGTTAATAAAGTAAATGTTGATGCGAAATGAATGTAAAGTTAGCTATTGGTATGGCTAACAAACCTTGGTTTGGTATATGATGAGATTATCTTATGAATGTGAATGAATCTATTTTAAAAATATGTTGAATAGAATTGATTGATTTGGATTGGTCTCGGTTTAAGTTTTGCAGGGAAGGTTACATGGTTATAAGGGGATATATTGAGTTTAAAAAAAAAAAAACTATTGTTCGGTAAACTTCGATAATGCCTCGTACCCTATTTCAGCGACGAATACGGGTAGGGGGTGTTACAACAGATTTGGAATAAATAATTTAAAATAGTTAGTATGCAAAACGATTTAAAAATAATAATATATATATATAAAGTGATTTAAAACAATTAATTTAAAAACAACTTAAACTAACATATAAAAATTAAAATTTGTTAGTATAGAAAAAGGAAGTTTGAAATGAATAATATATAAAAAATGTGAAACAATTTAATAAAAATAAAATACAAAATCTTAAGGTAAAGAATCATAAAACAATTTTTAAAATAAATAATACATAAAAAATAGAATAGATAATATATAAAAATAACTTAAACTAACTAATATATATATACAAATATTTAAAGTAAATAATATATAAGCTTAATATAAATAATATACATAAAAGCAATTTAAATAGAAAATAGTTGAAATAAATGATGTATAGAAAGATTTAAAATAAAATAATAATAATAATAATAAAACAGGAAAGTGATAAACAAATAAATCAAAACAAATTAAAGACGAATTTGAAATTAAAACAAAATTTGAAGTCTAAAAACTAAACATTAAATCAACAAGAGGATCCAGATGGAATGCGCGTGCATAGAATAGGGACTGATCGGGTAATTATCCCTAACCCTTAAAACGCAGCGTTTAAAAGCGGTCTAAATTGAACCAAAAACAAAAATCATAGGGCAAAATTAAAAACAAAATAAAAGATACGGGACCACTTGCATCAAAGCACAAAAGAGGAAGGGTTTACTGCGCAAATATCCCTTCACCGCAAAAACCCGCGAATCTTGAAGGCGGGTCGGGTCGACGTGCAGATGTAGCTCAAAACGACGTTGTTTTAATGCTATTGAAAACAGCTTAAACGACATCGTATGAGGCGTTTATAAAAGGCAAGAAATAAAAAAAAATCATTTTGTAATCTGATTTAAAAAAAAAAAACTAAAACTCTCTAACAAACAAACTCCGGCCGAGCTCCGGCCGAGCTCCGATCATCGAGCCGCCACTAACCACCATTAACCGCCACCGTACACGGTGGCCGGAATCCCAAAAAGGGCTACTTCGGCCTTTAAAACCCCTTAACCCTAAATCTAAGCCTAAAACTCTCTAAATCCACACCAAAACCCCAACAAAATGAAAGAACGCTCCGGTCTCGGCTTCTTCGATCATCCCGAAAAGGTAAAAATATTTTTACTTATTGTATGTACAGTATTAGAGATGAAATAGACTAGAAAATGGAGTATACCTTTGCTTTTTGTATTCTATATTTGAAAGAACGTAAGAGACTCTACTGTTTACAGTCGGCCCTTTTTTATAGTCGATTAAAGGACAAAAAGAAAATAAAAAACCCTTTTAAAATTTCTGTTATATTTGCTGTCTGTCGACACCATTTTTTGAAAACGGGGAATCGACTTTGAAATTTGAAAAAATGGAGTCGCCACCGACCCTTTTTACTGAGGTGTGATCGGGTCACCTCGAAAAATGATTGTTTTTAAATAAACAATTTAATTTATTAAAATAACTATTTTGGTCTTCGAAATCCAGAAAATGGGTACGAGAGTCGGTTACGCACGAGGAAGGATTAGCACCCTCGATACGCCCAAAATTGGTACCTAGTTGATTAATTGATGTCTTAATGTCGAATGTTTGAAAATTTGAAAGAATTTCAATACGATCCTTTTTTAGAAATGCTTGAATAAATTGAAATGGAACGTAAAGCTATTCTCGCCTCGAAGCAACAAAATGTCAAGTCCAGTAAGTTAGGATACGACATTTAAAACTTTTGAGAACGAGCGTACCCTTTTATTTAAAAAATCCAAAAGAATATTCAGCTATTTAAATTACAAGAGAAAAATCGAAACCCAGTAAGTTAGGGTACGATCTCACTTATTTCTAAACACTGGATATTGCCTTTATTTGCAAAAGATCTTATCTCGGAACGATAAGATTTCATATTCAGTAAGTTAGAACACGACGTTTCGAATCTTCGAGAATAAGTTTTTATTATTTCAAAATTTGGACCATGGTTTTTAAAAAAGGGTATCCCGTTATCTATATTAAATGAGAAAAATCAAAGCCCAGTAAGTTAGGGCCCGATTATCTCGAATCGTAAAACGCGGGGTATCGATAAAAACGCATTTACGACGAGTAAAGGTTAATGCATACGAATTTTATAATATGGACATGCAAAGCAGAATAATAAAGACGATGATAACATGGACAATAGCAATACACGCATGAAAATAAAAGAGATGTGATAACAATTATAATGTAATATAATACATAGCAACAAATGACATAAAATATTAAAAGAACATCAAAATGATTGTTAAATATTGAAATATGTATATAAAATATTGGCAATAACAGTGATAAAATTCGGAGAGAAAACGTGATATGATAATACTATGGGGAAAACAAATAAATAATAAATATATTAAAGATAAAAAATATAATGGTTAACATAACGACATTAGAAATAATAATATGCACAAAAAGTATATACATGTAAGATATACACGAGTATTATTAATAATAATAAAAGTAATAATAGTAAGGATAATAATAATAACATTATATACAATAAAATACATTATTACTAATAACATTATAAGTATAATATAATAATATTATAAGAAACATAGTAATAATAATAATGATGAAAAACAATAATAACAATAAAGAAACCAAAATAATAATAATAAACTATAGTAATAATACAATAATAGTTAGATAAAAATAAATAATAATAATACTTTAACACAACAAAAATAAATAAATAAATAAATAAAGAAAGAAATAAAAGAATGGTAAAAATAATAGTAATAAACAGAATGATAAGGGCAAATAATAATGAAAATATTAATAATATATATATAATTGATGAAAAATAAAAAGTAACTAATAGTGATATATTAAAAAAGGTAAATACACTAATAATAGAGTAGGATAGTAACTATGTGATAAAAATAGAGAATAATAATGATTTAATAATAAAATACATGTTAATAATTATAAAAATACGTATATGTGTTAAGAAGAATAATAATAATAATAGATAGAATAATAGTAATAATAAAACAAGTACTAATAATAATAACAAATATAATAGTAAAATAATAATAATAATAATAATAATAATAATAATAATAATATATCCAAAAAAAGAAAATAGGACTATATTGAAAACAGAACAGAAAATCGGGGCCAAAATTAAAACAAAGAAAGATGGAAAGGGATGGGTTTGGACACGCGAAAGCAGCGGAGGGACCAAATGGGGGAATATCCCATGCGTTTACACGCTGCGTTTCAGTAACCAGAGCATGGGTCAAATTGAAACAAAAATAAAAGTAATGGGGCGGACTTAAGAAAACAAAACGGGACGCATATAGAGGAGCGAAAACATGGGAGGACCAAAAGGGCAATTTGCCCATTGCTTAGAAACACGCGGGTTTCCCCGGGTATAGGTCGGGTCCCATAAGTTCAGCACCTAAACGGTGCCGTTTGGTTTTATTTTAAACCAATTCTTTTTCTTCCTTCCATTCTCTGCTGAAACAAACAGCAGAGAGGGGTTTGGCCCACCCCCGATTCTTTTCTCTGCTATTAGGGTTCTAAGACCCTCTTCTCAGCGCCGCTATGGGTTCCTTCGGTGGAAGCTTGTGCCACCACCGCGACCAAGCTCCGGCGCCAGACAAAAAACGGGCTATTAGCCCTCGTTTACGGCACGTTTGAAAGCCACGGCCTCTAGATTCGAAGAGATGGGAAGAGACAACCCCCGAGCGCGAAGAAACAAAGGAGAGACTCGCACCCTTGCTGGATTCGGTTCCAACAGAGAAGGGACTCCGAAGGGCGCTGTTGGTTCAAGGTTTTCCGGTGAGTCTTTCCCCTTTTCTTATTTTTATATTTTAAAACTTGAAATCGAAAGCAAAAATAACAAAAATAAATAGAAACAAAGAAAATCCTCTGAAAGAAAAACAAAATGTGAAGAAAATAAAAGAGCAACCTTTTTTGAAATTTTGTGATTCTGTTCTTATTGATTCGTGAAGAAATCCTCTACCTTTTTTATTTTTACATTCGAAAATCGTAAAAAGAAAACCCTATCCACTCTTTTTGAAAATTTTTTTTTTTGATCTGATATTCGGTGGTTTTATAGCCTAGATACACTGTTTTCTATCACTATTTGTTGCTGTCCTCTGCTCTTGCGTGTTGCATCGCTTCTGCTTCGTTTCTGCTTTTGGATTGTTTGCAGGTGGAACAGAAGGTCAACGAGGACTGCTTCGGCTATTCTGGTGCTAGAGAGGTCAATCCTTGGGCGGTGTGCACGCCGACGAAGCACGTGGGCAGCGGCGCTGGAGGGGTCCTAGGGTTTCTGCCTCTGATAATTGTTTAAGATTTTGGGCTATTTCAGGCTAGGCTTTTAATTGGGCCGGGGTTATTAGGTTATGGTTTGGGTTTTGAGGTTTAATGGGCCCGGGCATAAATTGGGTTGTACACTGTCAATTGCTGGATGTCATTCCTTGCCATTGTTGCTGTTATTTTTTGTTTCTGTTTGTAGGTGCAACCATTGTACGGAGGCACGAGCTACAGTGTGACGTGGAGCCCCGATCGTTGGAACTGCGGCGCAAGGGAAACCTAGGGTTTCCAGAAGCTTCAATCCATTTGGGCCTAATCTGTCATTGGGCTATTGCAATTAGTTTGGGTCGATCAGGCTTGGGTCTGTTTTGGGTTTTAAGTAACTGGATTAGTTATCAAGTTCTAGGTTTATTCAATCGGGTTAGAGTTTTGGTATTTGTATTTGGGTTGGTAGGAATTTGGGTTTTAGGTTTGGGTATCCGGCTTTTGGAATTGGGTCAATCAGGCTTTGTATTTATTTGGGTCTCTTGTAGGGATTCTGAATTCAGACCATTTGGGCTTTAATTTGTATTTGGGTTAAGGAACTGTAAATGGACTTTATTTATTGTTTTTTTATTTATTTGTTTCGGTTTTAATTATTTTTCGTTTCTGAATGGGCCCGGGCAAATTGGGCTGCTTACAGGTTGGAGAGGGGTTATAGGTAGTTTTAGGCATTGTGTCAAAAATCGAAATAGTCCTCCTATGTAAAATTTCTTGAAACATAGATTTTTATGGTCCTCCAACTTTACAAAAAAAAATCATTTTAGCCTTAAATTTAATTTTTCGTCTCTTTTAGCACTTGAACTTGCATTTTTTGTCAAATCACCCCAAAATAGATAGAATACCCTTTATTTTCTATTATATTTCTAAATTGTATTCATATTATTTTTATATTATATCAAATTTTACATTTTTATATTTTATTTAATAGAATATATTCGTGTAAATGGAAGTCTCTTTTTTGGAAATTATCTAATTAAGCTAGGATTGTATTCCACTCTCAATAGGATTATTCTAACTTAAACGAGGAGAAAAGGTTATGTTACTTTAGCTAAGATGATTCTGATAGCCACTGACTCCATAGTTTTACCAGTAGGCCTCTACTTATACATATTACAGTAATTAATAAATATCGTTAAGCTCTGATGTCTATTATAGATGGAATTTTAGTGTATCCATCGGTCAATCATACAACAAATTGTAATAAAAAAATTTATCTACAATAGGATTAATGCGTAAACAACGTCTTATGGAAATCAGTGTATTAAATGAAGCTCATTTGACCTATTTGAATTTATCTAATTCGTTAAACCCATGAAAAAACCCATTTACTTGAAGCATTGGTGGTTCAGCTAAACACTCTAATAAAATTAGAATTATCAAGATAATTAATGTAAATTTAAGGGATAAGATTGTATAGAGTTTAAATCCCTTAGGGCTCTCATCTTGTAGATAGTCAATAATCTTAATTGTTGATATAATTCAATCTGTACAATCGGATATAAGAGAGCTCAACAATAAATAGAAACCTTCCTCCCACTTGTAATCATTCATTGTATTTCATTCTTGAGTTAAAAAAAAAAAAAACTTTGGAGAGCATTAACTCAAATACTTGGTGTACTATTATTTTCTTATGATTTTTTTGTTTGTTCGTAACTTTAATTTCTGCGACAATTTTCATTCTTTAAAAGTAAGGCTAACTAAAATTGATTTGAAAACCAAAAAATTATCGAAACTTATAATGAGATTATTTAAAAAAAATTGATTGAAGAATAAAAAGTATAAAAATAAAAATATTTTTATTAAAGAATAAGACGTGATATCGAAAACTTGTATATCTAAAAGGATATACAGTAAATAAGATGATATCCATTCCCCCACAACTCCATTGCTATCCTTATTAAAGAGGGGACTAGCTAGCTATCAAGACAGCTCCATGGCCGACTCCATGGACATGGACTTGCATTGTTTTATGTGAATGGGTTCCACCACCATACTCACATACAAGAAAGGAAGGTGGTGGAAGCCTAAAAATTGGGTATAGCCCCACCCTTTCAAGCGACCTTTTCCTTCCCCAACATTGACTTTTTCTAGCGACTTATGAACCTACTGTTTCGTCTAATAAAGCATTATGCCAACTTGTGATGATGTTGATCTTTCTTAATTTGCAACAATTTTTTTTATAATAATAAATTTAATTGTTAATGGTTATATTTTTATTAATTTTTTTAATTTTTTTAAATAAATTTAGTCATTTATCTTTCAAAAAAAAGTTAAATTATTTTTTTAATGAAAATGTTGACTAAAATCTTAATTTTTTTAATGATGTTAGTGGGACCACTCGTGGGGTAATTTACATGTACTTCATATTGATATTACACTATTTATTTTACATGCCATATCAACAAATAATTTAAATTTTATAAAAATAAAATATTCAAATTTCAAAAAATATATAAAAAATTCAAAAAAAATGATGAAATACATATGAATTGTCATACGAGCTGCAATATTTAAAATTTTAATGTTTTAGAAAGTTTTTTCATTTAAAAAAAATCAATTCGACTCTTTGAAAGGTTGATAGTCAATTTTGACTATTTTTAAAAAATTAAATGTTAAATTTAGCTAAAAACAATAAGATTAACTTAACAAAGAATATAAACATTAAAGGTTAAATTTATCATAATACTAAACTTTTGGGCCCATAATTTGTGTTGGATTCCTTCTGTGTACATTTCTTATGACAGCTTCCAAGATGTTTCAGTGAATAAAGCTTCAACATGGACTGCCACCCTCCATTTCAAGCACTTTCTTGCACTATATATATATACATATGGACCACCTAAGTTTACAAAGTCTACATATTTGTATATATATACTTAATGGGGAGTAATCATAAAAAATATTGCAGCTCCTTTTTTTCCAATTGGGTACCTAATATCAGCACAAAATCCTTTCCTTCTCCTTCAAGTTACCTATTTAAATGCATTAATAAGATATATATATATAGATATATATATATATATATAACTTGCTAATTGGTTTTGAAATAAGATATATATGTGATCCAAAGTATAGTTTATTTTTGGATAAGTTCAATTTCACAAGCAATGTATAAATATTAGCAAAGTTATGAAATGGAACACATGGTGCATACTTTTGTATATCATGTGAGCTTGTTGCCGACTTGGTATTTCAATCACAACATAGTCTTTCAATGTGTCCCACCTGAATTAATTTCTTGGTCACATATGTTAAGTGAAGAGTTGGTAATCCTTTGTCATATTTCCCAAATTGATGTTCAGTGCCATTAATTGCATATTCCTCTTGCTCATTAAACTTCATAATCCTTTCCCAAACATGATTAAAGGTCCCTCAATAAACTTGCATTTTGAGTGTCAGAATTGCATATTCCTTTTCCTCATTAAACTTTCAATCTATGTTTGGAATTTGTAAATATGGTTGGGTTTCACTACCTTACAACCACAAATGAGAGACGAAAAATTACTATAAACATAGATATTACAAGGAGTTTATTCTAAGGTTAGGACCTAACTCTACATAGGCAGGACCCTAGATAAAATGGGCATATTGCAATTTGAACCCCCTCTTATTATTTAGAATTACAATTTAATCTTTTTTGCATAAATTTTTTAAGTTTGTCACCCAACAATGTATATTCTTATCATGCACTCTATGTTCAGGGGTATAGCCAAAGGGAGGCAGGCAGGCACCTTGACCCCTCTTGGTTGAAGGGTTTAAATGCTTAGCGCCTTTTAAACATAAATAGAAAATTTGTAATTTTTGCCCCCTCTAGAAAAATTTGTCTTATCTCGATTCCCCGTCATATAATTCTTAACTTCGCCTCTCTTTCTATGTCTATAGATCCTATTACTTAAATCAACAAGAAATCTTTTCATAATTATTTAATCACCAAATAATTTTCAATAATACAAGTTTAACCGGTAATAAGATATGTGCATAGAGATTTCTAAGTTAGGGTTTTTGCATATGCCCTTTGTTAACATACCTACATGCATACAAATCATCTAAAAGATCCTACAATTGATCACTCAATGATAAGTAAATGTAAAAAATAGAACCATGGTCCACTAGGTGAGAGTAGGTGGGGTTTACTTTGTAGCTTTTGAACCCCAAAAGATGAGACCTAAAAGTGACACTAATCAGGGGGAAGTGCATGAAACATGATCCATTGTTTGCGGACAAACAACAACAGATCCATTGTTTATGGCCATGCAAACAATAAAATGAGTTTCCATCTTCCTTTCTTCCTTTTCTTTTTCTTTTTCCTTTAGTTTTCCTTTATAGTCAATGCCCCTACCTATTTTCTCCCTTATTCTTAGGAAGTCCAGGCATTTTTCACATGTACATAGATCTACTACATACACAAGTTTCCAAACTATGGGTTAACTGAATTCTCGAGTTGAAATATATAGATAAAAGTTGAAATTATAGAAGAATTAATTCCATCTAACATCCCTAAACTATCACTTAGATTCAAAATTGGTCCCTAAACTTCAAAATATCATAATTGAGTTTTCAAAGTATCAGTATGGTATAAAGTAAGTACTTTCATCTGTTTATCTGTTAATTTAGGGTTTAAATGTTAGTTCGGATTTAACATGAAGCATATTAAAATAAGTTGATCAAATTGTAATCATATGCGTACTTATCTCATGAACAATTTAGATTTGATGTATTAAAAAATATATATATTTTTCAAGTTGCCTGTATAGTAGGCATATATGTTAACAATTTGATCCATACATTTTAGATATATTCCGTATTTAAATTGACATTTAACACTAATACTTTAAAAACTTAATCAATAGAAGTTGAAATTTTGGACAAAATTAAAATCTAAAAAAGAACTTTATTTTTGTACACCTAATAACCTTTACAATTTAATCACATAAAAGACAAATGCTTACTGGGTATCAAAAAGTACAAAAAAGTTTTAAATATTTTTTTACGAAATTAAAGTATTTTTCATTTTTTATGAATTTATAAAAAATTTATTTTTTAAGATTTGTAGTTATTACTTTTAACAACATTATCTTTAAAATTCGATTCCTAAAATTATAATACGGTATAATGCTCTTATCTTTTTCTTTTTTTTTAAGGTATCTATTGGAGCGAGTTCAGTAACCAATCATTCGTATTTTGTAGACCCATTAAGGGATAGATGTTGATCACAAGTTTTAAAGCTGTTCCATACCCAAAACGATGATCGAACCCTCGATCGCTGATTATGGTACTAGAGATAATGCTGTTATCTTTAACCAAAGGAAACAATAAAAAATTCATTGTTTAGAATGGTACGTTTCAGTCAAGGGGCCCTCTAAAATTATGTTTGCTTTTATAGTTTTATATTTATGCCAAATTAAAAGCATTAATTGGTAACTGGGTTTTTATAGCTACTCCATCAAGCATACATAAATACATGTCTATGCCTTACAATATAAACTTTTATTCATTCAGTTCCCACTCTTTCCCACTTCTACTTATTCTGATATATTGACTTTATTTTACACTATTCAGAATTTAAAATTTAGGGTTTACAAAATAATAAAAATATAATAATAATAATAATTAGAAATTTAAATATATAAATAAATTTAATATGTTATATTTTTAATTATATTTGTAAAATTTAAAAACATTCAAATAATTACTCATAGTAATTTCAATATTTGGAGTGTGAAGGCTTGAAGGTGACAACTATTTAGAAAAGAAAAATTAAATCGAATGCCAATAAGGGTATGTATCAAAGATCTCATTCAATGTATATTAAACAAAATACAGTGTAAGTCATCAATATTAAAATCACGTGAAGTTCACATGATGAAATGTGCATGTCATCAAGCACCAATGTAGTTAATAGACATTGGAATTTTAGTTTAAAAGAAATTATTAAATTATGGTTTTAATTCTTATATTATATATTAATTTGAGAATTTAGTTGCTATAATTTGATATAATAGAAGTGGGTTGAGTTTTAACTCAATTTGTATAAGTATTGTTGTCAATGCGGGAGGACGTTGATTCAAGTGTATTGAAGCGCATTATTCTTTTATTTAAGCGCGTTATTCTTTTATTTATGGATTGAAGAGTGACTATAAAAAATTCTAAATATTATATCAAAAAGAACAAGTTAAACTCAAAACCTTATTTATAATTAAAAAAAAAAAGTGATGATTTAAACTATTTCTTTTTGTGGGTACAACTCATATATATTTAGTAGGAAAAAATCACTATCTCGCACATATTACGATTTAATCACACAATCGTCCAAGCATTAAGGTTGTAAGATTTTTTTTCTTTTAATTCCACCCAATGAGATTTTTTTAACAGTACTAGTGATTTAGGTTAACCTTAACATGATCGAAAATATAAGGACGAAATTATATCTAATTAAATCCATAAAATCATTTTTGAATTGTGTAGTGTCAACTCCCTTATAAACTAGGGTACCTTCTATTCTTTTTCCTTCATACAGTGAGTACTCCGACTGGGAAAAAAAGTGAGGGAAATTATAAGATTAAGATCGAGAGATGGATAGGACAGCTACAATCCCAGTTATTGAATTCTCAGGTGAAGACATCAAAAATGGCAGATCATCATCATCACCAGATCAGAGGTGGAAAGCATTATGCAGCAAAGTAAGAGAGGCATGCGAGAGCCACGGTTGTTTCCTACTAATGCGCTACGACAAGATCCCAACCAGCTTATGCGAAGACATGTTGGTAGGGATCAAGTCTTTGTTCGACCTCCCCGAGGAAACCAAGACCAAATACCAGAACCCTAAGCCTTACCGCAGTTACCAAGGCAAATGCCCCGTGGTTCCTTTACACGAAAGCTTCGGCATCGACGACGCCACTCGTCTCGAAGCCGCTCGAGACTTCACTCACCTCATGTGGCCTCAAGGAAACCCTGCCTTTTGGTAATGTTTCTTCATCCTTTCTGTCTGGTTTTTACATGTTTTTTGGTGCTGAATGATGGGTCAATCAAGCTTTTATGTTTGGTTGCATTGGCTATATGTATTCAAGCTAAAATACCCTAATAACATTTTATTTTCATTGCTATACTTTGTTGAAGCAAGTAACTTTCAGCTTTCAAAACAAAACCAGCTATAGTTTGATGAGATTTTTTAACATTTTTCTTTAATTTTCACTAAAAGAACGTATGGGGTATCAAACTTTTCACTTGATTTAGGAAAACCAAAAGGACCCTTTGTCACAATCAACCGAAAAATGAACTTGAAAAATCATAATATATGTATATTTATCTCTAATGACAATAAGAAAGCTATAGTTTTGACATGATAATGGCTGCCACCAAACACCTTCACTACCGGCCAATTCCATATTTAATACAGTGCTTGTGCTTGAAATAGATTTGCATTTAATATACATTGCTAATGCCAGCTTTAAATTTCTTTAGAAAAGAAAAGAAAAAAACATATTTGTTCATTTTACACACACATGCCTTTGCCAGAAAAAATCATCATTCATCATAGAGAAAATAAAACTTATGGTCAGTCTCTTTGAAACTGGTCTTTTGGCTGCAGTTTCATTTAAGTCTTCTGTCAATTGCTCAGCTGTAATCTGGTCTACATATTGGCCAACTCAAAGCACTCCATCACCAATCATGAAATCCAGCATTAATAACATAGACAGACTGTTTAAATTCATATGCCATTTAGTGTCAAAAATGGTAAAAAAAAATTTAAACAATTTTGTGTACTAGTGACGTCTACAACGTCACTATTATCATTAGCGACGTTTTTTTCGTCTCTCATTTCCGTCACTAAAGATTGATGGTGACAAAATCATAATTTTGCCAAATTATGTACTAATTGCACTCTTTTTTTAATCATTATGATAGTGAGATCCTCAATATGATGAGTTCAAAGATGCTAGAGCTAAGTTTTATGATACTTGAAATGATACTCGATAGTTTTGATATCGAAGAAAAGAAGTATGAGGCTCTAGTGAGAGATAGCGTAAGCTTTTTAAGAGTGATGAAATATAAAGTACCTACAAGTGAGGACCAAAATTTAGGGTTGGTGGCTCACACAGACAAGAATGCTATCACTATTCTATGCCAAAATGAAGTGCAAGGGCTTGAGATTTTCACTAAAGAAGGACATTGGGAACAAGTGGTGGTTCCCAAGGATGCTTTGGTTGTCATTGTTGGTGATGCACTTAAGGTAAGTATATATAAAAATTAATCATTCTTTCATTTATCATCCTCTCTTTTTCACTATGGAAATACATGATAGCTACCAATTTAATTGAGGATTTACATAAATATCATATAATAAAGAAATAAATTTAATAAACTTAATGTATAAAAGAATTTGGATTGTGAGAGAGTTTAATTAGTAATCACTGAAATTGAAAATACAACACTTTCAAATAAGATGTCCTTTTTTTAACTTTTTATTTGTGTTGCTTGCATACCAAATATCTATACTATTTATAAATCTTCTAAAAAAAATCCCTTGTACTTCAATAAAGTTTTTAACATAATACCTCGACTTAACAAAAGTCAAACAAACTACAACAACAGATGAAGTGTTGGTAAAAATGAAGGAAAAGAAAATTTTGATTGAAAATTTTGTAGTTATTGAAGTTTTCTTTTGAATGAGAGAAAGTTGAGAATGTTTTTTTGACCAAAGGAAAAATAGTTAAAGCTTTTTCTTACGTGGAGAAGGTTTTTAAGAAAATTTGTTGAATTGGTTTAGAGTTACTTGACTTTAATACTGCAAAATAATGCCACGTGATAACTTTTGTCAATAATTAACATCATTAGAGGGAGATACTAAATTGGTAGATAAAAATTAAGTTCAAGTATTACATTAGATTGTAATTGTTTACATATAATCCCTTTGTTTTAGTTTAATTGATTGTATTTTTTTTTAAATAAATTTTCAAATAATAATAATAAATTGTACATATATATATATATAGGCATGGAGCAATGGAAGACTTGTAGCAGTGAAACATAGGGTGGTGATGAAGGGGGAGAAAGAGAGGTACTCTTTCGGGCTGTTTACAGTGCCAAAAGAAGGAGCAATGATAGAGGCGGCGCGTGAACTTGTCGACAATGAACATCCGCTCCTTTACCGCCCTTTCAAATTCGCCGACTATTTCTCCTACTTTGTCTCCAATCTAAGCGACGATGCCCTTGAGATTTATGCCGGCGTTTGACTCACTTTCATTTCTTCTCTTTGTTTTTTTAATTAATTTTTTGTAAACTAGTTTTATTTTATATGCTGTTTTTTTTTTAATTATAAAAACAAACTTAAGATTATTTAAATGAGATTTTTTTATAATAAAGGATTTAAGAAAATAAAAATTATTTAATAATTGAATTCGAAATTTATGTGAATGGAAAACTTAGACATAAACCTTTATCATTCCATCTGCAATTCAATAAATGGAATTTGAGAACGATGGAAATTTTTTTATAAAAATAATAGTCATAATTGCAAAAAAAGCCCTCAACCTTTGTGGGCTTTTTGATATACGCCCCTAATGTTTTTTTTTTGAAATAGGCCTTTCACATAACGGATTTTTTAGATATCAACCCAATTGAAACAGTAACCGTCAGCTGACCGTTAGTCAACAGCCCGTCAAAAAAATTAGCCTATGTGGCATGCCACATAAGCACACGACGTCATAGATGACGTCATCTATTTAACTTTTTTTTTTCATTTTGTTTCCATTTTCTTTCTTCTTCCCTCTTTCTCTCAACCCATTTTCTGTTCATTTTCTTCCCAATCTATCAACCCATTTTCTTTCTTCTTCCATTTTCTTTCCCAATCTATCAACCCATAGAATTTAGGTCAAGTTTGTGTTTTTGGATCAAATTAATTCCAATTTCAATCCAGACATTTCCCCAACACTGCATTTTATTCTTAGCATGCATTTTTCTGTTTTTGCTTGGAACTGTACTGCATAGCATTGCACATAGACTGTTTGATAAAATCACCCAGCGAATCGAGTTTGATGAGTAGACTCCGCACCTAAAAACTCGAAACAATGCAACGGTTAGCATCAAGAATCACCGTAACCGCGAAAGTTTCCTCTTCACTAAGAACTATCATCTTGAAAGAAACGCCATCTTCTTCTTCTTCTTGGCTTTCAATTCGCTGCTTCTTTGCCTTCTTTTCGCAGCAATGTGTCAAAAACCCGGAAAAAGAAGCAATCCCAGGAGATTTATTGAAATGGGGTTCACTCAGTTTTTGCAGGACTTCGAGATTTGCATCTGGGTTCAAGCCTTTAAAACCCAAGCCATGGACCTTGCTTCTATTTGGGATGATGTAAAATATACTCAATTATTGAACTTTTCTTTCTCTTTTCATTTTCATGTTCTTAATATGAAAGAACAAATTGATTAAGCAAATTTTTTATGTTCAGTATCACTTGGGAAGAGGTTATATTGGGTTGACCATGAAGGCAAAACTTTACCGTTTATTGGAACAAAGAGGCTCAGATTGGTAATCCATTTGATTCCATTCAAAACTTAATATTATGAATTACCTTCAGCATTTGGAAGCGCAGCTTCGTTTGTAAGCGTTGTAAGGCTACAAACTATGAATAGTGACCCCAAAACAAGTCGAAGAAACAACATATTGGAATATTTTTGGAGTGGATTCAAGAGGGTTTTTTTTTTTTTTTTGGCTTGATATGAATGAACAGAAAATGGGTTGATAGATTGGGAAAGAAAATGGAAGAAGAAAGAAAATGGGTTGATAGATTGGGAAGAAAATGAACAGAAAATAGGTTGAGAGAAAGAGGGAAGAAGAAAGAAAATGGAAACAAAATGAAAAAAAGAAAAGTTAAATAGATGACGTCATCTATGACGTCGTGTGCTTATGTGGCATGCCACATAGGCCAATTTTTTTGACCGGCTGTTGACTAACGGTCAGCTGACGGTTACTGTTTCAACTGGGTTAATATTTGAAAAATCCGTTACGTGAAGGGCCGATTTCAAAAAAAAAAAATTAGGGGCGTATATCAAAAAGCCCCCAAAGGTTGAGGGCTTTTTTTGCAATTATGCCAAAATAATAATATGAATAAATATATTTTGTTGTCTATTGACTGATGTTTCACATCACATAAGCCATCGATGAGAGGTTGGTTTGCTTCTTGGTGTTCCATGCTTTCAACCAGGCTTCCTACTGTCCGTTTGGTCTACCTTTATGGCCTTTCGCTTGTGACGGTTCTTGTTTGATGTTTGGCGAAGCTCTTCTGCTTTTATAGCGGTGAAATGTTGACGCCTGTAACAAGTCAAATCCGATGTTTTAAGAGGATTCGAGTCTGTCGTGTCACTACTTAGAAACTGTTTTTGGCGTAAAGTTTATAAAATCATAGTTTGAATTAGTATCAGCCAATTAGCGTACAAGACGCAATAATATAATACACTTTAAAACCTTCAAACTTTACTGCAATTTCACTAGAAACGTAGTTTATCAAAGATAAGTTTTATATACAAATTCTTTCTCAAAAATAAATATATTGATAAGACCCTCCCATGTCATGCATAATACAAAATAACAGAAGTCTCACAGCAGTAGAGGTCCTCTGCTGTAGCCTAACTAAATTTCCTTTTCTTCAACAGCAAGCCTGAGAAGAAAAGGTAAGAGCGAGCACACGAAAATATCCTACTTGAGGTGTGCATGTTGATGGCCAATTGCAACAACCACGTTGTTCTGAATGGGCCACAAGGTGCAGAGACCAACACGCAAGAAGACCAGGGAGATGGGCCAGCAGTATACACAAGACCCACTCACAACCGCAAGGCACCTCAAAAGTTTACTGAGTTTGTTATGGGAGCCATATCAGCAGAGGTGAGTTTGTTATGGGAGCCATATCAGCAGAGGAATAAAGATTTGGGGTATAAAGAGGACAGAAGAATGATGAATTAGTTATGTTATTCTATTGTAAATCTGATATTTTGTATTTCTCATCTCCTTCTCTCTGTGATGACTGGTTTTTGGTGTTTTAACTTACTGATATTCTGTTGCAAAAATAGATTGAATGGGGCTATTTTACTTTTGGTTGAAGGAAATCAATACACTCCACACGTTTGGTCCCGCTGCTCTCTCCCTCTTCTCGGAGATAGACCTAATCATGGGACAGGCCACCTAGCCTAAATGCTCACTCAAAAATGAGAGGGTTCGAAAAAAAAATGAAGCTCGTTTTCTAAACAAATCAGGTTTCAAATAATTTTTTTTGGCCCAGCCTAAATTTGCAAAAAGAAACTGTTGCTTTTTGATATTGTTTTGGTGTCGTTTCGCTATTATTGCTATTACTTTTATTATTGTTGTTTGATATTGTATAACTCTTGTTATTGTTTATTTTTAACATTTATTTGATGTATTGTATTTTTAAATTTATTTTTATATGAAAATAATTATATAAAAAATTAATATGAGCAGACTGAATCGAGCTCTAATTTTAACATTTTTATCCAGACCAAATCAGATCCTATCTTAAAATTGTATTAAGGCCCGACCCGGCTGTTGATGGTCTCTATTTGGAGGTGGCAGAGTCGATTGTTAGGATTTTTTGGGGACTGGACTTTGTTGGGCTTTTTCCTTTGGGCTATGGTTGTTAGTGTGTGTTTGATTAGGTGGAAGAGTAAAATAATAAATAATACTAATATTTCTTTCAAAAATAATATTAATATTAATATTGGTAATTAGTAAAATTTATATCAATAAAATTAAAGAAATTATATCAATTTATAAAGTAAACTTGCAGCATCGCCTTGTGTTTTTTTATTATAATTTTTTTTATGATTAATAAAATTTATTAAACAAAATTGAGCTTTTTGCATTGCTATTAAAAATTATAATATTTATAATATTTTTATATAAATAAAACGATAAATTAACTTCAAATTTTAAATTAAAATACACTTTATTAATTTTATTTATTTTTAAAAATACAATTATTATATATTAAGAAAATGATTTTATTTTTGGTGCAATTTTTTTGCACGTGTGTGATATAAGTAGAAGCACTTGGGCCGAAACTGCATCCAATGGGCCCATTTAATGCTCAAAACCCTCAAACCATAAGCCCACTAACACCATCTTCTTCTCTAGCGTCTAGTAACGGTTTAACAGATCGTTAAAATTAAAGAGCTCGCTTTGAGTACCGCGTCAAGCTACGTCCGAGTCAACGATTCCTCATCCTTAGCTGAATCTGATCCTGAAGAATGCAAGAGGGCAGCAGCGAGCAGGAATTTAACAGTATAAGAGCTTCAATTGCGATATTGAATTCAAATTTAGATCAACAGGTTAATCTTTTATCGAAAGTTATTTATTTTTTGTTATTATTATTATTATTAGGTAAATTTCCTCATTTCTAATGACCTATTTGATGATACAGAATCAAAGGAAGATTAGTGCTCTCAATGAATTACAAAATTTACAAGAGAAAATTCGAAAGGAAGGTGCTGAATCCAGGGTGAAGAAATTCGTTTCCCTTTTGGAGAATTTAAAGGTTTGAACTTCTTTTTCCACTTATTGATCTGTTTTAATTATTATTACGCCATTTGAAAAAAAAAAAGCATTTTTTTCTAATAAATTCTAGAATCTTGGATGCAAATTGAAGTTATTATTTCTCAAACGTTTTTCCAGTTACTAGAAAGACAAGAATATGAAATTCGGTGTGATTTTGATGCAAAACGTTCTTCACTGGAAGCTGAGGTTAGTGATTTGGAGGAAAAAATAGCAGCTGGATCTGACAGCAAGATGCTTTCTCGTGGTTTAGATGGTTCTTTAAATGAATCATTGCAGAAGCTTAACACAGCAAAGAGGGTAAAGTAACTTAACTTTTCATGGACTTAATCGCTTTTAAGTATATAAATAGTTACTAACAATTATGGTATATTTGGGTCATAGGAACTTGCAGCTAGACTGAAGGCAATAATATCAATAAAGCGTCAGCTGGATGATGCACCCTCCCAGTCAGAACTCATCCAGTATGTTCACCTTCCTTTTCCATTGCTGTAAAGTTTTAGGCCTTGGAATCTTGATATTACATAGGTTGTCTGAATATGGCTGAGTTTGGTGATCATTCATGAGTTGTACTCAATTCTATGTAATCTGAGGTTTTATACTTGTAACTGTAAAGAGCATTGCTATATGAAACTTTTAGAAACAATTTCAACCAAATAGCAGTATGAAGCTTTTCATTCCATTTCAAATATATTTGTATATATAACTTGGCACTGCCTGTTATTAACCATATGATAAATGAAAAGTTTAGTTCTGGAGAATGTAGGTTATCCCTTAGCAATGTCTGCTTCCTCTGGGAAAAATAGACAGAAAAGAAAAAGAGAGTAATTAATTTTAGAATTGAATTTTCTTTCTTCTAGGTAAAGTGTAATACCAATGTTGATTTACCCATCACTTGCAGGTATGAGCACCGGTTGTCAGAGCTGAACGCTTATATTCAGGTGTGATTTTGACCTAGCTTCTTTTCAACCCTTTGCTTCACCTTTTTTTTTTTTTTCATTTTATGTTAAGTTCTTATAGCTCTATTAGTGCTAATATTCAACATTTGTCTTGTAAAGGAAAAACTTCAACAAACTCGGAAATTCTATGCAACCTATAATGCTCTCTTGGAGATTAAAGAGTTGATGCTAAAGGAAACTTCCTTGTTGAATTCCATAAATTCACAGGTACAACTCAAATGAGTGATATTTCTTGCATTTGTTTATGGTCTGTTATGCTTCTGTCTCTGAACTTCAAAACCTTGAAGTTTCAACTTGTTTCTTCCTAGTTAATATAAGTTGCTTTTAGTTCCTTCACGCTACTTTGCCAGCAAATAAATATAGGTTAATGTTATTAATTTTGACTGATTTATGCTCTAGCCATTTTGTAATTAGATAAAGAGTCTGTTATTTTGTTGAATGCAATTTTCTTTGATACTTTTCTGCTGCCTGCTAACATGGTTAATATATTTATTAGCTTCACCGATCTTTTTCTGTGGTTCAGTATCTAGATGCTTTCATTTCTTAACCATGAAACAGGAAGCAATTTTTAAATGTTAACAACTATATAACGGCACACCTTGTAAAGATATAAAAAACAATATTAAATGACATAAAAGAAAATTAATATAAAGATTACCAAATGGAAATAGCATCTTTCGCTGTTACATAAAATGGTGACTCTTTTCCAAAAAGAGAAAACATCTACAAGATTAGTTTTACTAACCAAATTGATGGTTACAATAACTTAGTTCGAATGATATAATGACATCCGGATTATTTGTAAACTCTAAACCTAATTCAGATATTGTAACTCCAGTGGATTCTTGTACTATCAAAAGTAAAATTGTCAAAGTTTATACCAATCAAATTTAGATATTGTAAACCCTATACCTAATTCTGATATTGTAAACACTAGTGGATTCTAAAAGTAAGTTCAAAAGATTGATCATCAAGTAACATTCTCAAAGTGATCAATCAAAGTCTTCCATGTGTTAGGCCCTCAGTTATAATGGTGATTTGCACAATCAAATTCTCATGACTCTGAGATCAACTTGCTTTGCTTCGAATTCCAATACTATCATAAGTTATACCTTTTTAAAAATTCCAATACTGCAAAGGTTTAACCCTTATTTCTGTTTCCTAATGGTGAAGGAAAACCTTAATCAAGCATTATTTGCAGTATATCCATGTTCACTCCGATTAGCTCTATGTCATCCTCCGACATTTAGCATTGTATAGTTTCTAACCTTTGCTGACATGTTTTATATTTCCTTTCATACAGTTTCAGGAGGCCATTGCTAGCACTACTGGTCGCATGAAATTACTCGAGTCCATGCAGGGAATTGTAAAGGGCAGCCAACAGGTAACGTTACCTTCCTTCTAGCAAGTTGAAAAATAGCAGGGATATATTTGCTGATTCTCACTTCAGTTTGTTCATCTTGAGTTTGTTTCAACTACTCATTTGCTCTTGTACAGTGCAAAACTTTTGCTTTGGTATGGATTAATCAAACCTGTGTACTTGGAAATTTAATGCAATCTAGTAAATTGGTTATTACATGAATCATGAATGCCATTGGGAAGTTGAGATGGTGATGACATGAGATACTTTTAGTTTGTGGTAAAATATGTCAGTCATCATCCTCTATATAGCTGACCATCTCTTGATCAATATAATAACCTAGGATGAGATTACCTTCTGCATTTGGAAATCAAAGAGCGAGAGAGGGAAAAAAATGCAGTTTAGAGAGAATGAAAGAGAACAAAATCCTCAATTCATTTACCTCCACTTTCCTATCAAGTATCAACTAAGCAACCAAAGCTCTTTCGTCACAAAGAATGTGACAGTAGATCTCTGAGGAAAATCCAAATTTGTGTCAAACACCCCAATACCAAAACAAACACACACGAAGCATGTCTCCAGCAATTAATGTTCACTCCATTTCCAACACCACCTCAATTTCAAGGAAACAATAGTTTCACCGGCATTAAGACAAATCAATGGGGCCTATGCGGCCATGCCTTGAATTTTGCTCATATGGTCTAGAAATTTCTCTGAGCTACAATTTTTTTGGCCTCTTATCTAGACCTTACCCTGTACGTTATACTGCTCTAAATGGTGAGGAAAGGCTAAATGGACTTGAATTTCCACCAATACACTTAAGCAACAAAACTGCTTTGAAAGTGTCCTTTTTGCTCCTAGGTAGACTTGTGCACATTCCATGAAAGAAAAATGGTATAAAAAGGCATGCCTTAGTTTGTTGTTCTTCTTTTGTTAATTCCCTTTTATTATAACTCTTTATATGCTGTATTTCACACTGTCAAAAACAGACCCATACAATGCATCTTTTGCATTAATAAGACTAGGATAATGTGGTGCACTTTCAGGAAAAATAGAGATATAATTGAATGATGATTGCTAATTAAAGAAGGCAATAAAAATGTTGTCAAGTTTTGGAAGTTCATTGTCGAAATTGTGTTGCCTTAAGTTTAGAACTGCAATAAATATAAGTTTTATCTTCTCTATTTACTTTTATACTGTCTTTATACATATTTTTTATATTAGAACCAAACATGTTAATTATTCAGTTCCTAGTAATTTATTGTTGCTAAGTGATTCATAAAAACATGGAACTTTTCCTGGTTAACTGAATTGAAAGTGCAGGAGTTAACAGCTCCATTTCCTACAGAAACTAAATAATGATATTAACCTACTTGATATTGAGGATGTTTGAGTTTATTTGGGGTTGTAATGAGGCATTTCTTTTGCAGAAGCTAGGGAAGGTGCAACTTGGGCTTCAAGAAGAGCAGAAAGTTTGTGATGCTCTCAAAGAGAGGTATACCGCTGCAATGGCGGAGCAAAGACGCTGCTATTCTCTCTTAAAAGCTTTCCAGGTAGGTAATATTGCACATAATGGTTATGAAATTCTTTTTAAGTCATTTTAAAGAAGAAATTATGCAAAAATTGGAATCCATTTAAAAAAGTTGAAAATAAGCTGTGTGCTAGTTTCCATGATCTAGCAGAACAATACAATTTGGTGTTCTAAAATTATGAGCCCTGATGCTCCATGTTCTGTTGAACAAGGATGTCAACCTTGCCTGCTTGCTGATGGCCTACTTGTTACTGCCAGATGCCATCCTCAGCTACACTATATATGAGCTAGTAATAAGGAGATAACTAGTTCATACTGAATTCTTTGCCCAAATCATTGTTTGAATTCAATTGCATGTTTGGGTGGATATTGTGCTTCAGTTCTCACATCTTCCTTTGCTGCTTCACTCGGAATTTTTACAAAGAGCTTATAATTTATCAGGAGGAATGTGCAAGGAATGAGAAGCTTCAGAGCCAGGCTTCTGCCTAACTTCAAATTGACATGTTGAAGCATCATTTGTACAGTCAAAGCTGCAGATCTCGTGCCTGCTGGGTGTCTAAACGGGACTGATTAAGTGATTCACTTCAAAAATATCCAGGTGGAGATCAAATTATCTTTGACCGAAAGCAAACCTTGTGGCCTACACAGGCTAGTGCTTTCTTGGTTTTCATATGCAGTTGATGATCCACACTGATGGTGCATCCATCTCACTAAATTCTACACAAACATTATTCACATGAATTGACATAATTACTGGATATAAATTCTTATTGTAAAATAGTTGCCTATGTCAGTTTTCAGATTGCTGGCAAAAATTTATGTGTGAACTGCTGGAAGATTTCATTCTTTTTCTTGGACAATCATAATAACAATATCCCTTGTATTTTTTTTTAACTTCATCTGACAAGTGTTTCAACATTTGATTAAATTCTAAGTCATAACATTGTCATCGTCATGCTAATACTAAAGCAAAGGAAGCTTGGTTTGACTTGTATGAAAACATGACTGCCTTGTTCTCAGGAAGTTTTTCAAGTTTCAAGAATCAAATGCAAGCAATGTTGTTGTTAAGTCAAATTTGTCATCTTATATGATCAGTTTCTTTCAAGGTTTAACAAGAGAAATGGTTACAGTTATATGTATGGACCTTTCAATGGTGCGTGTCTAATTGGTTTTGGATTGAATCAATCTGAATCAAAGTCAATTGGAGTTTTAAAATTTTCAATCATTTTGATTCGAGTTCAAGTCAATTTTGAGTTAATATTGTTTTTTGTTCGCGTCATTTCAGGTTTAAGGCTCAAAGTTTCCGGTTGGGTCATTCTAAGTTCTGGTTGTTTCGAATTTGGATAAATTTAAGTTTGGTTTATTGATTTTTTAAGATAAAATCAGGTTGAACTGGATTTAATTTGAGTTTAATTGAGTGCTTTCGGTTCAGGCCAAAATTAATCAGTCTAATTATTTACGCCAAGTTCTCAGGTGTATACACACGAATCATTTGCTATGGTTTGGATTTCAAGGAGATTCGAGAAATTTTCGAAATGGTGGGAATGTATTTGTATTTTTAAAAATTTATTAGAGGTAAGTAAAATTCGATTCAACTCAATAAAATTAAAAAGAATTGGATATCGAATTAATCAAATTGAATTATTTGAGTTATACGAATTATTTGAGTTAACTCGGAATAACTCGATTCGAGTTTCAAGTTTGAGTTGAGTCAAATTGAATCTCGCAATTCAAATAACAAGAATAATTCGAATAACAAATTGGTTTAAATACCCTTTTGGTCCCTATCAACTTTGAAAATAAGTAAATTGACCTCTCTCAACAAAAATTACAAAAAAAAATCAAAATAATTTTTTAAATTCAAAATATTTATAAAATTTTCAAATTTTATATTTTTAAAAAAATCTAAAAATATATATAAAAATAGTTAATATTTTAAAATTTTCTAAAATTTGGACCTAATTAACTATTCAAATTTATTATGAACCCAAACGATGGATTCAATAAATTCTTGTCAATAACCACGTCTCCTGAATAGAAATATTAAACTAAAAGCCCATACAAAATCAGCACCTAAGAAAAGAACTTTGCACAAAATTTCCTCTATTCATATGAGTTACCACCCCTTTGATCATTTATAATAATACCCCAAACATTTGACCGCATTTTTCAACTAAAATGGAAGTATCTTATTTTTTATTATAATTTTTTAAAAGATTTTCAAATATAAATGATTTCAAATTTAAGTGTTCTTATATGGAATTAGTTATATATTTAATTTCATTTCATTTGACTTAATTCGAAAAAATTTTAAATTGAGTTAGGATGATAAAATGGGACTCGTGAACTCAATTAACTCGAAATTTTTTAACTCGATTCGATTCGATTTGATCGAACGCTCACTCCTAGTATTTATATATATTTTAAGTTTTAATTTTTTTAATAAATATAAAATATAAATATTAAAATTGGTAAAAGCAATAAGAATATTAAAAATTTTGTAGCAGTCTGGATGGGCTGATAAAGGTCGATATCGATGGATTGAAAGGGTTATAGCATATTATAATAGTGATAAAAACAAAACTATTAAATTAAAATTATGTTGTCTCAATTGGTACGACTATGGACACAATGAGTCCTTTCCTTTGTATGTTTTAGCAAAGTTGTTGGATAAAGCCCAAAGAACATGGAGAAATTTCAAAACCCAATAAATGCTGGCCACATTTTTGAACTTTAAACTAACCATATAAAAAAAAACACTCCATTTGAGGCTCAAAATCTTACAAAACAAACTTTGGGTAATTTTGGAGAAACTAAAAAAGCACAGAGGGCATAAGAAAAACAAAAAATGGCATCCTTGAGCTTAACTAGCATAACACCCCAACCAACAGCAGGATTTTCATCGAGGAACAACAACAATTACAGTAACCCAACAACAAAGTTCTTTCCTAAGAAGAGACATGTTGTTCTTACATTAGCAACACCTTCACCTCAAACCAGTTCATCAACAACATCAGAACAGCCTGAAATCGAGCTGGAATTTCTTGGGGTACTTTCTTTTTAAGTTTTTTACATCCAAAAAAGATCAACCCATTTTTTTATTAAGTTTCTTTTTCCTGAATGATGAAATATGTGGTGGTGGCACAGCCGAAGCCAGGAAGTGATGGGTCGTATCCAGTGGATAAAGCTACAGCAATAAGTGGACAAAAGCTGCTGAGGAACATCATGTTGGATAACAACATTGAGCTTTATGCTGCCTATGTAAGTTGCTTTAAAAAAAAAAAAACCCTTCCTCTTTGGTTTTCTTTTCTGTATTGTTGCGGATCGGAATTTAGCTCCTACTCTCAACACATTCGTTATTATCTACTTGAAAAGTTGAATCATGAGGTACTCAGGTTGTCGGTTGAATCAATCAAACTCAAGCAGTAGCATGAGTTCAAGTTCAACCATACATGACATCACACAATTGATGAAGTAATCTCACTTCGTGAACCCATCATATTTTTAACCACTCCAATTCTACAAAAATAAAATCTCCACCAAAAACAATGCCTAATATTTTAATTTCATACCTTTTTTTTTTTTAATATTCCTAAGTTGAAATTTTGAGATTAGGGAAAAGTGATGAACTGTGGAGGTTTTGGAAACTGTGGAACTTGCATTGTAGAGGTATGAAAATTAACCATCTGTCACTCATTTTGTTAATTGAAGGAAGCTTAATGTGGGTTATTTTCATTTTAATGAAAAAGGCATCAAATTCAAATAAAATCACCCCATTTTTTATTCTTTAATATTGTTATCAGATTGTAGATGGGAAAGATCTTTTGAATGAAAGAACCAAGGATGAACTTCGATATCTCAAGAAGGTATATGCTTTTTCTCTCAAGAAGGATGAATTTTACTTGAAGGTGTTTTCATATATGAAATCTTTAAAATTTAATCCAAAATAAATTTTAAAAAATAGTATAACTTAAATTTAAGATATCATATAATCTCAATTTTATTATTTCAACGATAATTTTTTTTGTATTTTACATAACTTTCTTATAAATATATAGTTTTTACATAAATTTTTTACCAATATGGTGAATATATAATGTACAGAAACCAGAATCTTGGAGGCTTGCTTGTCGAACTATTGTGGGAAATAAGGAGAACTCTGGCAAGGTATGATGCTGAACTATTTTTCTAGCTTGAAAGGGTGGGAGTATATTCTATATAGTTCTAACTCTCGAAATGCACCTATTTAACAGTATCCAAATATAGGTATAGAGTTAGTTTGCAATTGGTTGAATTTGGATAGAATCGTTTTAAAATTTTTGGGTTTTAAGTTTAGATTATTTAATATTCGAGTTATTTCAATTTGTTTTCTTCGGATTTAATACTTAAATTTGAATGATTTTAAGTTCAGGTCATTCTAGTTTCAAGTCATTTTTTATTTAGATCATCTTTAAATTTAGAGTTATATCGTCAAATCATATTGAATCAAGTTTAGATATGGATTAATCAGATTAAAATTTCATATTTAGTTAAAATTAACAAGCCTACATAAAATAAATATTATATATATATATATAAACACATTGATGTGTTTTGATTTGTTGATTTTTTAAGGTTGTTGCTCAAAGGCTGCCCCAATGGAAGAAGTGAGAAAGAGATTCATGAGTGACTCTTGGTAACCAATTTCATAACATTTTATGTTTGCCACTTTTTTTTTTTAACTGTGAATTTTTTAATTAAAAATTTGTATTATATTTATCGTGTTCGAATACGTATCGGATAAATGTATTAGAACATTGAAATTTTATCATATTAGGATATTTGTAAATGATAAGATATGAAATAATTTTGTGTTATTACTAGATTATGATAAATCCATATCGTAAATGAAAAAAATTATATAAAAATTAAATGAAGATTTAATTGAAATGATGAAATAATGCCTTAAGCTATCAAAAGATAAATAGTTTCTAGGAGCTCAAGATAAATTTATAAGAAATTTAATGTTTTTGTAGAAGATTCAATATTATCCTATTATGATAAACTTTGTAAGGGATTTAGTAATTTTGTAAACAAAAATTATATTGTAATTTTCTGAAAACACAATAATGATGTAACAAATTCAATAATTCACTAAAATTCCTCTCGTAAAATATCAAAAGGTAAACATAAATTTATTGATTAAAAATTAAAAAAGCTCGAAACAGCCTGAAATAAAAAAATACATTGTTATTTGATCATCTAATCAAAAGACTTAATGTGTCTGAAACGCATTTTGTAGAAAGTATTTTTCAAAGATTTTTCCCAAAAACGTATTTTCAGTTTCTCTCTCTAAAAAAAAGTTTATTTCCCTAAATTTCGAGAAAAACGAACTAATTTATTAATTAACTTTAAAAAACCACTTTTTTGCTAATTCTCCTGGATATTTGGGTTATCCATTTGTTATTCAAATATAATTATAAAGATTTTAAAAATATGTAAAAACTTTTTTTTTAAATGAAAAAGCTCACAAATTAGTAGAGTCCAATGTTGAAATATTCAAACATGATCTCAGGTTTTCAAAATTCAAATTTAACATTTTTTTCATTACCATAAATAAATTAAAATGCAGAGGGAAATTAGTTAAATTTTTAAGTTAAGTTTTAAATTTTAAAATCAATCAATTTAATCTTCAAATTAAAGAATCATTCTAATCAAGTTCTTCCATAAATTTAGTTAAATTTCAGTTTTAGCTTGGGGATTCAATTACAATAATTTAAATTTTAACCCATAAATTGGGAGGTTTAATGCAATTAACCCAAAAACAGATAAACGTAGACGGCAAAAATTAGAGATAATCCAGTTGTCTCAGTCCACAGCCAGCCGTACGGATAGAGGGGAGAAAATCCAAAAGGTGTTTGAAATTTCAAAGTGCAATTCTTTAATTATTACAATTACTATTTATGCCCCTCTTATTTTTTACTATTTTATAGATCATCCTTGCATACAAGCAAACAAAAGTAGGTTCAATCCATACATCATCATCATATAAATATTATGGTTAATATAACATTCGGTTCATAAGTTTGGTCTTAACGTTCAATTTGGTATCCTAATTTTTTGTCCCAATTTAACACTTGAATTTAGTTTTAATGTTCAATTTAGTACTTAGACCAAATGAAAACACACATGTGTTCTAAAAAAAAAGTATAGGTACTTAATTGGGACAAGAAGAAAAAACTTAGGTAATAAATTAAATATTAAATCCAAACTCAAAGTGCTTAATTAGGAAAAAGGAAAATTTAAGTACCAAATTAAACATTAAAATTAAATTTAAATACTAATAGTATATTAACATTAAATATTAGGGCAAGCTACATTTTTCGTGACTCAACTATTTGATTTTATCTTTTTGGGTTACTCAACTATCTTGGATTTTTTTTGTTACTTCTATTTTTACATTAGACAACTCAAAAAAAAAAATTAAATAGTTGAATAATTATTTTGTAATTTTTTATAGTTAGATAGTAAAAAAAGAAATTTTACAATTTTATTTACCATCTCCCACCCGTATAAAGCAATACTCAGCAAACAAACCCCCCTTCAGCATTTAACTCCTCACCTTTGAAAAGAACTAGAAGCAGCAACAGCGCCTATCCACTCATCGAACGTCGCCGTTAGCTTTTCCGGTCACTTCTCAGCTCTCACAGTTCTTCTAGTTTCTGACGACCTTGCTACGATTCACTTCCGTTGACTGAGTATTTAATAGTTTCTTTTTATTTTGTTTGTTCAAATTTTTTTAGGGGTTGATCGTTTTTGAATTTTAGTCAACGCTTCCCCTTTTTTGCAGCTTAGGAGGAGGAATCCAGTTTTCTTGTTGATCGAGGAACCTAGTGTTTCATCCTTAAGAGGTATGGTACTGATTCGATCTTAAATAAGGTTGCTATTGACTTTGATTTGAATAGTTTTTGGAAGTGAATTTTTTTCCCCATTCTTGATTTTTGTTGAAAAATTTTGTAGGAATTAGAAGAAAAAAATTCTTTAGCAGCTGAAGAAACTGTATTAGCCACTCCGATGGGGGCGGTGGGGGTCGGAATTTGGGAGGTGAGGAGGGTTTTCACCATTGATAAGAGTTTAGTTCTTGAATTGAAAGTGAAGCTGTTATCTTCATTGAGTTAGTTTAAGAATTTTTAAGAACTGGATTTGGATTATCCCCTCTCCACTAATTTTAAGATGAAATTTGCATAGTTTAAGACTTAATTCCATCCATAAGTTTCTTATTTGTCATAAGAAAGCGTCGAAAGCCTTTGCTTGGTTGAGGGGACTGGTGAGTTTTTAATTCTTTAAATAATCAGAAAGAAAGGAGATTGGATGTTTTTAAGGCAAATCCACGTTGATTTCATGTGCTGGTGTGCAGTTTGAGGGTTTCAAAAAATTGACTCTGGGTATGAGCGTAATGCATGCCATTAGTTAGTTTTTTTCTTGCTTTCTTTTAAATTTATTGTGTGAATGGTAATCTGTTGATTGCTCTAATGTTATTTGTTATTGGCCATTTATACTTCAGAAAGTATACTTAGGTTATATATGTTTCTTCTTTTCCATGTATTAATTTCTGAAAGCTCAATGGTCCAAACCCTTTCATTCATTCTTTTGGATGGGATTTAGGGGTTTTTTGGTTCTTATAATGAAAACCAGTGGGTTCGGTATCTCTTTTGTCCTTTGAGTTTGATTTCTGCTTAGCAACTATTGTATATTCATTTCCTCAAGGGGGAGAAAAAGTTTATATTTTTATTCTGACTTAGTTGCATCTTAATTCTCAACTGAACAGGATTTGTTATGGTGCCAAATAGTTTAAGTCAATCATCAGAACTTGAACGATAACAGGGAAAATAGCGTCTATTGTTTCTGCAGAGTTAAGAAGTGGTACACATAAAGCAAGTAAACTTTTTATAGGTTTCTATGCTTTCATCATTTTCAGTCGTGTTGGTGAACTTAGATGGGTGTTCCCTCTTCGGGACTGCATTCTGAATATCAAACTGACACTTGTCCATTGTTAATGGAGCAATCAAAGGACTTTAATGGACATGTTATTGACATGCCAAGGATTGGTGATACTTCTTCATCCAACTCATCTTATGGAACAACTTCGAATGGGTTGGATGTTTTGCAGCATGTGGATAGACCTTCTACTAGTGCAAGAGCACTAGTTTCAGAACCTTCTCAACCTTCAACATCTTCATCCAATGGTACAAATTCAAGAACCTCATCTTCTGTAAGGAGAGGGGATGCCCGTCGGAGGAGGAGTCCGTTGAATTCTGTTTTGTGGATTTCTGTTGAACTTGTTCTTACAGTGAGCCAGATTGTAGCATCTATTGTTGTCTTGTCTTTGTCACAAAATGAGCATCCCCGTACACCGTTGTTTGCATGGATTGTGGGTTATTCATCTGGATGTGTAGCAACCCTCCCTCTTCTGTATTGGCGTTATCGTCATCGTAACCAGGCTTCTGAGCAAGATCCAGCTCAAAATCGCCATGCTTCACACAATAATGCCCCTGCCAGATCCTTTTCTCTCTCTGTTACTAGGACTTCTGATGGGGGTGATCATCGAACTGCAACTACATCACCTAGAGGTGGCCAAAACATGGGAATAACAAGTGCCAGGTACAATTTTCTTTTTTGGAAATCAGGAAAAGAAAAAAGCACGAGAATTATACATTCCGTTTTAAGTTTGTTATGTTTGTTAAATTTTAAGATGAGCATCCAACCTAGAACCAATTAACAATAGGTAGAGTGACCCTTGTTATATTTATGTGTCCAATATACCCTCAATTTAACCAATGTGAGATTCACTTGATCTCCCTCAATACAGACCTTCAAATGTAGAAGACAGCAAACCTATCTTGTGGCATGAACTTCACATGTGGAGATAATGACATATCATGAAATGGTAGAGTGCCTGCTCTGATACCATGTTAAATTTTCAAGATGAGCATCCAATATAATATCAATTAACAGTAGATGGAGTGGCTGTTGTCGTAGACCAATTAAGGAAGGTGGAAAACACTTGCTTTGCTTTCATGCCAAATTTTAAGATGGGTATCCAATCTAAAAACCAATTGATAATAGCTAAAGTGGCTGTTGCCATATTTATGCGTTCAGTATACCCAATTTAGTTTATGTGAGTTTTGCTTTGACTCCAGTTTGATACCATGCACTGATAGCTTCCTTGAGTTGGACTGGAAATATGATAGGTTTGGCCGTTTGATACTGAACTTTGACAGAGAGTCATCTCAATGAAGGTTATGATGGTCTATACCCTTCGGGGTTTTTTTTATGGCCCCATAATCACATTTACTATCCAATCAGCTGATTTTTATATTGCAGAATAAAAGCACTAGTGGAATACTTCAAAATGATTTTAGATTGCTTCTTTGCTGTTTGGTTTGTGGTTGGCAACGTCTGGATCTTTGGTGGGCACTCATCTGCCAGTGAGGCTCCTAACTTGTACAGGTAGTGGCCGTTACAGATTGCAATATTCTGCATTTAAGTTTTTATTTGTACTTTTCTTGACAATTCATCCATTTTGTTTCGTCCTTTTTTCTTTCCAGGTTGTGTATAGTTTTTCTTACAATTAGTTGTATTGGATATGCAATACCCTTCATTCTATGTGCTACGATCTGCTGTTGTCTGCCTTGTATTATTTCTGTCCTTGGATTTAGAGAGGATCTATCACATGCAAGAGGGGCCACACCTGAATCCATCGAGGCTTTGCCAACTTACAAGTTCAAGCTGAAGAAAAATAGAAATGGTGATGGTAAGGATGTCAACTCAGGTGCCAGTGAGGGTGGGGTTGTGGCTGCAGGAACGGAAAAGGAAAGGATCATCTCTGGAGAAGATGCAGTGAGTGTTTCCTTTCATTATTGTTTTCATAATTCAGTGACGTGTCTTGTATTCCCGATAATAAGCTAAAAAGCATGGTCATTATATGGGTTTCTGAACTGCTTGGCTTTGCAATTTTCCATTATACTTAACTATCTGATATCTCTGCGACCGGTAGGACTATGCTGTGATTACTTGGGAATTATCAATCAGGCTTTTTTCCCCTAGATTTTTCTTCTTCCTGTACGTACTGATAGTATCGGAACTGCTCGGATTTTGAACAGGTCTGCTGCATTTGTTTGGCAAAATACACAAATAACGAAGAGCTAAGGGAGCTCCCATGTTTTCACTTCATGCACAAGGAATGCGTTGACAAATGGCTAAAGATCAATGCATCTTGTCCTCTTTGCAAGAACGACATTGGCGAGAATGTACTGGATGCAATATCTGGGACGAGCACAGCCAGCATCTTGAGCTCACTGTCGGGAGCACATGATAACCAGCGACGAGGTGAGAGAAGTGTGGACAACAATTATAGAAGCTCTGGGTTTTAATGATATATAGTAATAAATGTAACACAAAAATATATATAAATATATATTGATGAGTTGGAAATTGATATTGTGTATGGTGCCAGCTGCATACGGTTTGATGGTGTTTCTACTAATGTGTTGGGTGGTCGTCCCTTCCATTCTTTATGGTTATCTTACGGGGTGAAAGTGAAAACACTGAGAATTGAGATGTAAGCTTGTTACTCTCACTTGACTGTGACTGACAGACACAACACAAACAAAAACAAACCAAACACACGGCAAATTCTTCGATCACCAAAATATTGTTGTTGTTGTGTACCCCCATCACATTGGCATTGTGCATTTGCTGTGTATGATCTGTTTACTCTCATTATCTGCTATATGTAATTACTCACACACAACATATACATACATATATAAAATTGCAGAATTTGCAAGATATATAGGTTTTGGCTGGGAAATGTTGTATTGAGTCTTTAAAGACAATGAAAATGAATGTAGTGCTGAATTTGAAGCTTTTCTTACTCTCTTTTTGTTCATTCGAGCTGTATGTACACGAGTCAAGTTGAGCTCATGCCGATGCTAGAAAAATTGATAATTGAAGGTAATCGATTAATCTCCTACCTTTGTCCACTAAACGATCAATTTAAGTTTTAATTAATATTATTGAACTGCGAAATTTTATATATTCTAAAATTGAAAACATATATTAAAAGTATTGTGAAATTTCATAAATTTGATTTAACCAATTTAACCTATTTTATTATTCAAATAATAAATTTGATTTTAAGTCGCATGGGTCGGATCAAGCGGGAATGAGCTTATATGGTACATGAGGTTACAAAAGAAAGAGATTGGGGATTAAAATAAAATAAGCAGGGTTCTTTTTCATAGTTAAAATATAAAAATACATCAAATTTAAGTGGATCCCTTCATAAATATATCACTTAATTTCCTTGATTAAATGTCATTAGATTTGTGAAATCAAAACTTAATCCAACCTTCCATAATATCAAGCATTCCTTTTGTCTCATCTACAGCTCCAAAAACATGTAAAAAACATATCAGTTTTAGTGTCAACGGCTGCCTAATGAAGAATCCTTAGCAAGCAACTACAACCCTAAAACAGTCTACAATTTTCGTTTTAGTTCATTCAAATACGTCACCATTTTCGCTGAACCGAAGCTCACTGTTTATTTCATATTGTCATATGAACAACAATAAAATACATGTTCATATCTCAAATATATATATATATATATATAAGAAAAAGGGGATTTGTTTTTACCGCACTGGCTGTTGGTTGTAATGGTTCTTCTCTTTCTTCTTTGCTGCAGCTAGCCTTGCACTCCTTGCAGCTGCTTCTTGTGCGGCAGCTTTTGCGGCAGCATCCATCTCTTTACTAGATTTCTTCTTCTTCATAGATGCCACCTTCTTTAGCCGCTCTTTCACATCAACGGTAGATGCATCCTCCTCGGTCTGCTCAGTCCCAGCAACTTCATCTGGTCCATTGGTGGTGGCATCTGCACAAGTAGGCTGATCCTGTGATTCTTTTCCTTCCTTTGTTTTATCTTTCTTTTTCTTCTTCTTGGCGCTTTTAGACTCTCCTACAGGGTTCTCCTTCTTTTCTCCCTCCCTGTCTTTCTTCTCTTGCACAGCATCTGCAGATATAAAAGATAAAAAGTCTTAACTTAGTACAGTATAGACTTTCCGTTATAGATATTCAAGCATGGTAATCGTTCCGGGACTATAAATGCAATCTTACAGCTAAGTTAACAATAAATAGCCTAAAAAGAATATTTTATGAATATAGAAGGTTGCATGCATGCGCTTGACAGAGAGAATTTCATATCCCAAAAGCAGACTCACAAACAACTTCAAGATCATTATATGCATTTTGTCCCGAAGAAGAAACATCAACCATCCATTATTGTATGTCAAAACAAAAATCACCCTAAAATTTGATTCTACTGCTTTCTAACCCCGAAAATGGGAATAAATAACAAAAAGACCCGACTTCTCACTGAAAATAGGGAGCACTGTCGCAGGCAAACAAACAGAGTACCATAAGAATAATATAAGCAAAAAGGAGGTTAAAGCTACCGTGTGACTCATCCTGGCCATTGCTCTCCTTCTGTGTAACTCTAAAATCAGCAAGAAGAGCCTCCAGCTCCGCAAGTTCTTTTTTCTTCCTTTCTTTCTTTGAAAGTTGTCTTTCTTGCTCCTTGGGTGGTGGAGGAACCTCAGGAGCCTTTTCTACCACAGGCTCAGGATGTACTACACTCTCAGGTTCATGGTCATGATCTTCCTCGATATCATCATCACCTTCCTCTAAAATATCTTCTTCGCTCTCACTGTCCTGCAAATTTAAGATCAATTAAAATTGATACATAACTTGCGGAAAGCAAACTAATTTCCATTATTCATTCTATATCAATTCAATCGGATAAATCACCAATGCTCAAGGGACTCGTCATTTTGGCAAAATAATAAAAGCATAACAGGATCTGAGCGTTAGGAGCACCCAGAAGGAAACCCCAGCTGGCTCTCTCTTAGTAACAGTGGCTACGATGTTACATCTTACATGCCATCCACATATTCTCCTAGACAAGTATAACTCAAGCCTATTGCACTTGTTTGTTTCCCTTCTTCAACCAGCTTAAATTGCAAGAAGCATACAATGAACTTCCACTCAGAACAAGAGAACTAAAAAATGTAACACGACTATGGATAATAAGTGAATTGACAAAATGAACTGATATGATCTCCCCCCCCCCCCCCAACTTCTCCTTAGGAGGATTCCACAACAAATTTCCTATCTAAAGGAGAAATAAGATCCAAATCCAATGATAGAAGGCAGGAGTGTGAAACTAGATCATGTTACTGCTAGAAAAAGAGTTAATATCATAAATTTGTATAGTAAGTTTATAACGTGATCATATTATAAAGTACTGGAAACACCATAATACTAAATTAGAACAACATATAAAGGCAAACTAAAACCAAGAGAAACCACCATTGATTTCTATGATAACATAATATATATACATATCTATATAACATCATTCACAGAGTAAAGACCAATATTTTCTTCACTTAAGCTCTGTCAGTCAATAGTTCCGTTGTATCCAATGTTTATCCTTTTTCTCTATTTCATTTTAAAGCAAGGTTCCTGAATTAACAACGTCAATCATAGTACACTTCAAAGTATCGCAATCCAAATAATTAGAGTATTCAAAGATGAACAAATGACCATGGTCTTCACCGTAAACTTGCCTATAATCCACTGCTGGCAAAAAGAACCATGAGCAGCATCTATTACTCAATTTACTTGGAAAATCCAGCAAGTTTTTTTTTAACTTAACCCTACTCTACAAGTTCCTTGGAAGCTTTTGGAGTTCCCACAAATACATTTGGCACAATACCATCAGTCAATTCATTAGCTTCTAAAAGTTCTTTTTTTCCCCGTCCATTCTACCATTTCCCATCACATAATCATCCAGCACCATTCAAATAATAACAAAACAAAATCCAACCAGAGGCTTTAATAATATAAATCTTCATAAATTGCACTCCAGAATTCCGTAGCACCAATTCTGAAAAGAAAAGACTAACTGATCGTTTGAGAGACAAATTAAGTCACCTCTACATGGGAATTGTTGTCTTCAAGACTCTGAGAAGGCTCAGAGGACCCCCAATCAGGCTGAGGAGGAGCTGTTGTAGCATAATAATCATCGTCATCATCAACATCGGCCCACGATTTGCCCGTAAGCGGCGCCGGGGCCCAAAAGACCTGCGGCTCGGCTTCTTTTTCCGGCTGCTGCTGAGACTTGGAAGAAGATTTCTTCGAAGAACCTCGGTCCTTATCAGACTTCTTCTTCCTCCTGAGAGTTTCAAGAGCCGCGAAAACGTTCGTATTATTGATCACTACAGAACCCTCCTGTCTACGGCTACTTCCTCCCGCCATTTCTCACTGTTCCCTCCCAACCGAATTCAAAAAAACAAACCGTTGAATCGAGAAATATAAGAAAACTAAATATTTCGAAAAATAAAAGAGAGAAACGGAGATCGAGATTTGATTAAAAAAAAGATAGAGAAGGCTAAAAAGAGACTGTGTTGGGGTGTATTCAAAAATGGGGAAGTGATACAAGATAATAAGAGAAGAGTGTTTGTTTCTCGGGAAAATGAGTGACGGAAACGGATGAGTACTGGTAGAAGAGCAGAGAATGCAAAGTGTAGGGTTTGGGTGGTAGATAATGTAAAATAAAATGGACTAATGAGAGAAAAAGAGAAGCGGTGGATGGGATTTTAATATGTTGTCTTATGTGCAGCTGTCTATCGCGCCGCTTCCACTTACGTCTCTTACTACTCTTATACATATATATCCTACCCCACTCCATCCAAATCCAGATTTTATGTGATTTCGTTTATACCTCTGTTTAAGTTTTTTTTTTTTTTTTTTTAGAAATTTAACATTATAAATAATTTTAAAATTGTAAATGAAATCTCTCTCATTCTACCCTTCAAATCACGTAATATATATTTGTATTTTAATTTAACCAAATTTAATATTTAAATCTTTGTATTTTAATGTGATACTTTTTATGAAATAATTTAATATGCACACCAAATATGTATCACCATTGTGACTGCCTTGCATAAAGCCAAACCAAACCACATTTCATCCATTGCTACTCTTCATATTAGGGACCCGAATGGAAGATTTCTCGAACATGACAACAATATAGTTAGAAAATTTTTAGTGTTAAAAACTGCTCTAATTATAGTCGTAAAAGAAAAACTGCTATTGCCCTTTGAAAATCAAAGGAAGATCTGTTCTATTAACACAATGAGAGAATTAATACAACACACAGAATGATCCAATGAAAAGATGAAAAAGATGACACGCTAAAGTGGATAATAAGGAGGGAGAGCCAAAAAGCTTTAGTAGGACAATTCCAATCATAGTTATATCTTCGCTTTTGTTTTGTTTTATTGTATCAAAAAATAAAAATAAAACCCCAACTAAAGTGAACTTTTAAAACTTGATTATTGGTATAGTTGGGCACAATATCATACCCCTTATCAAAAGTAGATAAATAAATAAGCTATAGTTTTTTTTAAATACCTTCTACAAATTGCACGTTTCTACTCATACATACAAATCACAGTAATAAAAATGGGTCCAATCACAACACAGCAGGACTGAATTGTGGGCAAAAAGAAAGATGGTATATATGAAAAGAACAGAACAGTCAGAAAAAAAAAAAAGGCATTATCATTATAGTTCTCTTTTCAATCTCAGCTTTGTCACACACTTTATTGACTACGCCACAAAGAATAGGAATACCATAAGGAAAAAAATCAATACAAAAAATATCTTCATCATCAACCACCTGTTAGACGATATGCTGTTTAGGTACTTGAGCAATGCTCCTTGTGCTCCCTCCACATTTGATAATGTGTCATCCATGTTCTCATCAATCCTGTAAAATAACATATCAAGTCCCAATCAGTGGTCCTTAAATGCAGTAAATGATTTAGACCATGATATCGATGCACCTGCTCTTATTGAGTTTATGCCAAACATTTTGCCCCCTCTGCTAAAAAAATGGGCAAATTAGTCCTTGTACATTAGATCAAAAAGCAAACTGGTCCTTTTGTTTAAAATTTTGTCCATTTTTGCTGTTAAAAACTGATCTTTGTACATCAGCATGAAGTAGACGTGGCATGCCACATGCCACTGTCAGATTATTCCACCAGCCACGCCAGTTTTTAACAATATAAATGGATAAAATTTTAAACAGAAAGGACCAGTTTGCCCTCTGATCTAACATACAAGGACTAATTTGCCCATTTTTTGAGTAGAAGAGGCAAAATGCAGTCTAACTCCTAGTACAAAAGCCTCCGTGGTACTTTTACCCACAAAATGCAACAAGCAACATGACTTTGTTTACTATAATAAACAAATGACATTCACAAATTCTTCCCAAGTACCAAATAGATAATGCATTTTCAGGACCACATCACTAAGTGGTAAACAAATGACTGCATGGCCAGTCATTTGTTTAGGAGGCCAAGACATTTACAAGACTTACAACCACAAAGTCAGAAGTCAAAATCAGTAGAACAACAATGGGGTTACTAATTCCATATAATTTTAAACACCATGATGCAGCTGCGATAATTTATAATTGATTATTGAATTAAATCATTGTTTCTGGAACAATGCAATTATGTGAAACTCAGATATTAGAAAATAATATATATATATATATATGATAAGCGAAGTTCCTTTGATAAAAAACCTGATAGCTATTTCTCCTTGCTGAGAAACCAGAGTGGCTAGCTGGTTGAATATAGTGCCTAGCTCATGAATAGTGGATTCTACATTTTGAAGAGCTTCGGCTCTGCTCTGCATGTAACTGTCTTGCAATGGAACCATTTGTTGTTGATGCTGTTGTTGTTGCTGGAGCAATGGCTGACTCTCCGCATCCACCTGCTTTCTGTATAAATAAGAACCAAAAATGAAGTTTCACTATCAAACAGAATTTCAAGTAGATATAGTTCAAATAAGAAGTTAAACCCAGTTAGAACTAAAATAGAGCAGTCAACAGTAGTTTATTCAACCATCACAAGCACATGCGAACTGCACAAAAAGCAAACAAGAAATACAATTCTGTGCCCGTTCTGGACAAAAGAGGACAAATATGCAACTGTTACAAACTGCTACAAACGTACAAAAAATTTTAAAATGTGTTATGAACACGAGAACAGGACCGAGACACAAGACGATTGACGGAGAATCAAGTCAATTGCCTTCCCTTTATCTCAATTACCTATAGTGATTGATAGTTCAGTTCATCAAAGGGAGACTAAAACATTAAGACTCGTTAGAGAGATGCAAATCTAAAACTCTTTAGGGCCTTCTATAGAAATTCTGCTTAGGGTTTAGCATTCCATAAGTCCATTTAAATAAGGACTAGTCTTATTACATAAATAGGAAACTTATTCTAAAATGAAAATAAATTAACTGAAAGAAAATCAAAATCAAGAAACCTAAGGAATTAAATCAAATAGCAACCTAAGCCCTAATTAGAAAATTGAAATTAATGGCCTTCCCTAACGTAGGTTTGGCCAATGACAAAATGTTCCATATCCAGTAACAAGTTCATCATTAAATGGACTTGCAAATTCCAAAAATTCAGTAATTATTGTAAGTGCTATATTATTTCATGTGGTTAATAAGGCATGTTACGTGAACCAAAGGGAAAGTTGCTTAACTGCAGATCATCTGAATAAGCTGTTACCTTGGAAACAACTGAGATGAAGATGCAGACCCATTAGCCCATTGAGGAAGGTTGTTTGAAGCTCCTGCTGCTGATTTGGCAGCCAGGGGGCGCTGCCGTATAAAAGGATTTGGAGAATCCTTTGAAGCAGTGGAAGAAAATAACTGTCTTCTATTCTCGTGAACCTTTAAATTCTGGACAACGCAATTTGATTGCCAGGCAAAGGAATCAATTGCCAATGACATTACTACAAGGAACAGTAGCAAAACAGATCAAATTAAACAAAGCAAATAGACTGAAAAACTCAGCATTACCTCTGTTCGCATGGTGAGGACATCTTTAAACTCTTTTGTGGCACTCATTAAGCGATTCTTCAAGTCATCGACAACTGTGGTTGAATGACTAGATGTGTCACTGGAGACACCACCTTCGTTTTTAGAATTGCAGAAAAGTTGCAGGTCTACCACAGCAGAATTAAGGGCAGTGATATCCTGCTTGATAACTGCAGTGAGCTCTTGAATTTCCATAGTAGGGTCATCAAAAACTGAAGTCCTCTTGGCCACTGAAAAGTAAAATATGGGATTTTTTTTAGTATAACAATAATAATAAGCTCCTATAAATATCTGGTCTTTTTGTCTTCTAAATATGTTACTGACAGTTGCGCACACAGGATTCCATCAAGTTTCGCTACAGCAATAGTATGATCTAAACCAAGACAACCAAGATTGGACAACTTGCTACTTCAATTCTTATGATCAAGTTCTAACAATTGTTAATTCAATTCCTATCAAACCAAAGACAGGAAAAAGAAGGGGAAACAGAAAAAGTTCATGGTTTTGACTATGGAAATTTCTGCATAGCATAATATCTGCTTAAAGTGTAGTACTCGAGGATATACACAATAATCCAGCAGTAAAACTGTAAACAAAAAGATAATGAAGTTTCTCTTACTGTGACCATAATCTTGAGTATTTTGTTTCAGTTCAAGGATGACCAATGACTAAACTAATTTAAAACCACTTTTCCATAGATGTAAGCAAAGTACAATTTGAGTATTTGACAAATGAATAATTTCCTAATCCACTATGTACTAACCATAAATATCATGTACAATAAACAAAACCAAACAAATATCATTACTCACTGGTATCTTTAAAAGTTTGTCAGGCAGAAAAGGAGAAAGTGAAAAGAGGAAAGAAAATGATTTTGCCTCATTCTTGGTCAGAAAGACAACAAAAGACATTGCCATTTCCTGCAGGTGCTGATGTGGCTGGCAACCCACCCAAGCCCACAGGCCAGACCAATTAGGTCCATACTTTAGAGCCTATGCAAGTATCTGGCCCGATTAAATTATTATTTTAATAAATAATAAATTTATTTATTATTTGAAAAATATTTTGGATATTGATAATAAAATAACATTATATTATTTTTATACTAAAATAATATATAAATGGGCGACCAAGGCTGATTTGAGGTTGACTTTTGAAAAAGGGAGGATGGTTAGGACCGAACTGGCCCTGCCCATATTAACAAAAATCAATCCTCTCAAATTACAAATCTTAAGGGAGAGAATATTTGATGGTGTAAGTTTACTCTGCAAAATGTAAAAACTTACTCACCTTTGTAAAAATGTTTGCCCTTCTATATACACCTCACTTGAAAAGGTTATAAAGGATAAACCATGTGTTTTCATTTTTCTTTCACTTTTTCGATTTTATCAAGCATTCTTTAGAAATAACATTTTAATTTTCCATCATTCTTAAAAATCACAAGCCAACAGTTCAACTAATCCTCCATTTATATCGGTGCTACGGACACCGCTATTAACAATAGTGGAAAGAAACAAAATATATTTTCATTCCTTTCACTTTTTGTTGCCTCTGAATATTCTAGCTTTAAACTTTTCCACACTTGATACCAAATAAAGCATCAATGAACATCTTTCTTTAAAATCATACTCTTAAGAGACTTTTGGACCCAACAGGAGCTTTGAATCGTTTCAAGCACATTCTTCCCATATATTGTTTAACTGAAATAGTTTCAAGTATCTAAGTTCATTTTTACACAACCCATAAGTCCATTAAATCTATAACTCCTCTTAGAAGCTCCTAAATACTAAGCTACACGCCCGGAGAAGCTAAATTTCAGGATTTAAATAACCCATGCGTAGCTTCCCTTCATTTTTTTTCTAAAAACGATATAACATATAAACCTTCCTTTTGAAGAAAACCAATTACAAATGATTAAATGAAGCAGATATGAGTACTTACATTTTGCTAACTTTGAAAGCTTCTGCGAAGTCTGATGAATCCCAAATCCAATCTTCGAAGCCCTCCTATTAAACTCCGATTGATACGCAACCACAGATCTCTTATCCTCCGCTCTCGAACTACTGCTACTCGGCCCATTTTGGCTCGGTCCAGACGTGATCGACTTCCTTAACCTCTCCGACACGCTCAGAAATTCTTGCGTCCGATCCCTAAATGACGATTGTACCGCTTTTGCTTTCATTTTTTCTAATTAACCTCCGCGATCTTTAAAAAAGATGTCTCTAATTTAACATCTGATTCCCTGGAAACAAAATGAAAAGGATTTAAAAAAAAAAAAAACATAATTCCGCCGCTTTTCTTTGCAATTGAGCAGAAATTAGGGATATGGACGAAGATTCTTACTTCAAACTGGAGAGATCTGGCACCGAAATATCTCATACCAGTTCAATCTTTGGAACGAACATTATCGTATAAACTCGATTTCTTTTTCAATAGGAGAAGAAATTGAAGGTCCAGATCTAGATCGAGATCGACATCGATATCAATAAAAATGCTAATAATTTGCAACGAGTAAACGATGAATGCGATTGGAGGGCGAATTTGAAAGCGAAGAATTTCCGGATGGGGCTTTAAACAGGGAAATTGCAATGGTAATAGGGAAGGCAACGATACAATAGAAAGGAATTTTACTATAGAATTTGGGACACTGTGCTGCTTAACATTTAAGAAGATCCTTCAATTTTATTCATAAATTTAAGGGTAAATTATGCCAAAAATGTCACCCAACAATTAATAAGTTTATACTTTAACCACTCAATTTTAAAAAATCTCAAGTTTGTCACCAAACTATTCCAAACTTATTGTATAAGTCATTGAGCTATTTGAACCTTATTGTTTTTGGAGCTTATTCACATCAGACTTGCTTCGAATCAGACCAATGTGATAATTTTACAATTTCTTTAAACTCTAGGATTCAGTTGTAAATAAAAAAATAACTCTAGAAATTTTTTAAAATAATTTATTCAGATAATTTTCTCTTTATAACTTTCTCTTAAATTCAAGTATGTGAAAAATAAAAATTAACAGTTCTCTTTATATAGAGAGAATTTAGATAGCTCAACTATGATTAAACTTAATCACCTTAATATTAAATTAGTATAATACTTATCAAAATAAATATTAGAATCAAATTATCTGGTAGGAGTATGATTCCTCCACTGCTAATTGCTGAGGGATCACCCGCTGACTATTGGAATGTCTTTGCCGCCGCCAGCATCGTCGTGTCCGATAGTGTCATCGTAGGTGCGACACCCTGAGTAGTTTAGTTGTTACTGGTTTAGTCCGGGCCTAATGATGGTCTAATCGGTCGAGTCCAACCACCAATTGGACCGTTGGCCCGATTTCATATATCGGGTCCGATTCAACCAGTTTTGGGTCTTGATTTTGGGTTCTCGAGTCCAATTTTTAATCTCAAATCCAATTTTTAAGTTCAATTACCTATTGTGTCAATTGTCTGACTTGTCATATTTATTTTAGTTAATTTTATTAATTTAATTTTGCTTAATCTCACTGAGATCTTCTAAAATTAAAATTTCAAGAAAATTCTTTAATTAAATTCTCTAGTTGAGCAATTCTCACAATCACCTAATTTAACTCCACATCGAATAAATCGATTCAATTAAATTATTTCCAAAGTCGTAGAATTTTATTTTGATTCAAATGTAGTCCAATTGAGCTTTTGTTGAGCTAACAGAGAGACCAATCGAACGTATATAATTAGGCTATAGTAATTGCATTTTATGTCCAGAAGATTGTTCTGATAATTCACAAATTATTTAATCATGGAGTCACTCCACAAGAAATATGAAGATTGAAAACTTCTTATTGTATACTCTTTATGAAAGCAATTCATTCAACGGATTTGTCAAATGACCTCGTCATGTGTGTGTTACCCTCATATGATATCTTTGATTCATTTGAGTTAAATCCGCTCACTCAATACAATCTTATTTTATCTCATTATGTCTTTTTTAATGATTAATATGACCACTGTCAACAAATGACTGTGATAAATTACTTGTTCTCAAACAAACAACTTGTAGCCACGTTCCACATTCATCAATCCATACAGTGTTAACGAGAGGATATCATTAGCTCTTTAATCGAACTATGAATTCTATTATTTCTAGTAAAGCCATTCCATACACAAGTCATGTACCCAATATATCGACAATGGGCTCGATCATCTTTAAAGCATAAAGCCTCCACTTATACCAAAACACATGAGTTACGTACGCATGGTCAATGACTAACTCAGGATTTAGGTAAATCACACTATGAACGTCACAAGTAAATTAATTTAGATAGATTCAAAATTGATTCATCTTGGGTCCAGTCCAATATATTATTATTCCAATGAATACAGTTATATCTCTACCTGTGGAGTCAACTGCTCCGACAGCCAAGACTAGTCATCTCCCTGATTGGAATTGTAGGCGACATAATAATCCTTCTAAGTATTTCAAATAAATGCTCACTTTGATTATTTTACAGGATTACAAACTCGTTTGGTTTATCTACTGAAGTAAGTTGTCTTTCTTGCAATGTAAACGTTTTTACAGTGTCACTTATCATCAGTTTTAACTCAAACAATCAATGAGTTAATATTTGATTGTCACAATTTTGCAATGTATGCAAAACATGAAAGACAAACACTAAAAATACAACAGTTAAATGTGAAATAAATTTTATTTACTTATTCATCGTTCAAATATATAAAAAATAATTACATGTTTTCTATAATATAGACATATTTCTCAACACTACAAGCTACGAATGGACCATAACGTTAGTACGGGCTTGAGTTTAGATCTATACTTAAAAGGTATTGAAATAATTATATAACCAATACATGCTTTTAGGAAGTGATGTTGCCACATCCTTGTTTTGTTGTTTCATTTTATGTTTTGTTAAAGTTTTTATTTTCCTTCTTGATATTTTCTCTCTCATGGGGACTTAATCTAGCTTAATAATCTTGATGTAATGTTAGATTATGAATTTAAATAGATCAGTGATACCTCACACTTGATCAAAATTTTAAATTTGAGTGTATGATATTACATTACGTTGTCAAAGCAACTTAAACTATTTCAAATCATTACATCAAACAATTTGATATGCAATCATAATAATTTTCGTACGATCATAAAATTATGCATAAACATAGTGAATTAATGTCAAATAAACATATAAAGTGTTTATTAATTAAGCAGGATCAAATTTAAAGTTAAGATTCGAATCCAAACTCAAAGAACCAAATTTAACAATATGTCTCGAGACATTAAAGTTCTTGTCTCGAGACTTAGTTCCCATATTTTATACCCTTAAATTTGATGTTTGAATGTCTCGAGATTAAGGGATTATTGTCTCGAGACCTAAAACAAGGCAAAATATATTTTAGGTTCGATGTTGATTTGTCTCGGGATAACAAAATCCTTGTCTTAAGGCTATGCAAAGCATGTATTTACACATGCTTATTTAGTCTCTAGACCATTACCCAAAAAAGTACCATTTAGTGATTTTTTGTCATTCTGTCTCGAGACATGACTAATGTGCCTGGAGACCTAGCTACAAAAAATGCAACTTTTTCATATCAAAATGTTTCTTAAATCATCACAAAATTACACCAAACCAAAACACATCATAACATGTAAAACACAATCAATAATTAAAAATCATGAAAAACCATGTATCTTACATCAAAATTAGCAAGTAAATAATTAAACCAACTAGATACACATTTTAATTACTTAAACCAAGTTACACTTCACAAATTTCTAACAAAATCACCATTTTAACTTACTTTAACCTAATACACACCTATTAAACATATTTAGTTGCAATCAAACATCTAAAAATCATGTCAGTAATTTCAATGTGACTATTCCAATTAAACTAACCACACATCTAAATTTTAGATACTCATATTTATATTTCCTTATGCCATAAAGCAAATAAACTCAACATCATCTAACTATTCAACAAGGATACATCATTACTGTATTTACAAATCAAAATATTATAAAAACTCCAAAATATTTTCTAATGGCTTCGATATATGCTTTGCATAACTAAACTTAGTAAAATCATTACAACCAATGGTTGAGCTAAGAAATTAGACATAAGCTTCATGTTTAATTACAACTTAGTAAAAACATTACATGCCATGCATAACATAATTAATTTCTTAATCTCACAATAGGCTTAAATTTTTTAGTTTAATTTTTTCAGACAACTGAACTAGTAAATTTAATATCAAAATTGACTGTTCCAACACCGATTAAAATTGAGTCATTACAACGAATAAATATTCCTCATTAAACAACCCCAGTGTACAAAATCATATTTATTCAATTTTTGTTGTGACTCAAGTTCAACGTTCAAATTTTGAAATGTTACAAGACAAATTTTTTTAAAAGGCCTAATATCCCCACCCCTCCAAAATAAAAAAAGAGATGCCCGTAAAAAATAATATACTCTTCACTTATGGGTATCATTTTATCTTGTTTTGATATTATCATCATATTCATTATTTGTATATCTTCTCTTCCATTATCCATATTTGCTAATCACTCTCAATTTCACTACCCGCTATTTTATCACTATGATTCCACTTTTTTTATTATAACCATTTGATAATATTTTCAAGGCATATAAACATTTTATTTTGAACTCTTTGATTTTTTGTAAACTTTAGCACTCTAAAATTCTTTTCGTATCTCTCTTGTTATTATTTCTGAGGCAGCCATAATTCTCAATATTTTTAGCCTCTTATTGTTTATATCACCACTGTATTTATTTTCTAAGGTTTGCTTTGATGTTATTTTTCACCATGTCTTTACGACACTTTATTTTACTAATTTATAATGTTTATATCATCACTTAATTAAAAAAATCCTTTACAATATTTAAAATATATATTTTATAATAAAATTTAAATACAAAAATATTTAATTTAAATTTCGTGTAAAATTTAATATTGTTTAAATCGGATCGAGAATTAACTAAAATATAAGAAAGTATTGAATTAATTAATTTGATAATCGATACAAATTAATTGAATCGATGTTTAGAATTTTTATTTTATAACTTTTTAATAAATTATTTAAAGAATCAATAAACCGATCACCCGTGGATTCCACCACTAATTCAGCTTAAAAAACCTCGGTAAAACCAGTTGAAAAGAGGTGAGTCGGGTTGGGTCGTGTGGTAACGAAGTGTTCTGGCGGGAGAAAAAACATTTAATGTCGGACAATTTCGTGTAATTTAAACTTCTCAGGTTTCCATCACGTCACTGTGCAGGACGTTTAAAACAGTTACCAGCTTTAACGTAGCACTGCCTTCTCCCCAACGCGCCACGACGACAAACTCGCCGCTTTAACTCCACACATTAAGCAGTGATCAAATCCTTCCGCCTCGTGTCCATTTTTTAAAGCGAATACCTTGTACGCTTCACGGTAGCGAGTGGCTTTTCTCACTCCCGTAATGGAGCCTACTCACTTAAAAATAAAATCAAATTGATGGCATTTTTGATATTTCACAGAAACATCAGGGTTAATTTACCAATACGAAAATGGAAATGAGGAATAAAACTTTTTTCTTTCTCCCTCTCTCAATTTACAGTTTTGGCAAAATGGAGCCGCTTAACTACCACACCTCTCTTTTATACCTGCAAAATCTAAACCGTCCACTTTTCAGTAAACTCAATCGTGGCCGTTCGTTAATCAAGTAGCTTTAAACAGTCGAACCATATCTCACCACATAATGAAAATCAGACGGCAAGTATATCGCCACGTAGCTAAAATAAAATAGCCTAGTATATATATTTTTTATCATTTTCCAATCTAAAGAAGCCCTAGGATTTTCCATTTGTCACGGTAAAAAAAAAAAAAAGAAAACAAAATTATAGAGAAATTAAAATAAAAAAAATCGAAAAATCTATCGGGGATTCAAACCCTAGCCTACGAGAACACTCTTGATTTTCATGATTCGGCGGAGAAATTGATTTTTTCTGATACATCGATCAGGTAAGTAATGAACTTTATAGCGTTTATTTGTTAGTAGTTTAATTTATTAAAGAAATCATTTGAATATATAGGTATTGGGATTGATTGGCTAATTTATGGGAAATTTGAGAGATTATTTTTTTCATTTTTGGTCAATTTTGGGTGCATTTTTGGTTTTACAGATCTAAAACATGCATGATGGGTAAATGTAAAAACTAAAAAGTGGGAGATTGGGGTTTCCCTGTTTGCATTGAGCGGTTGTTGATGGAAAATAGAATAGTGAACTCTCATGGAGCGGAAATTCCTAAGAAATCAAGATCTTTGGATCTTAAGACTTTGTATGAATCTGGTGATTCAAAGGAGTTTTTTAAAAATAAGAGCTTGAAGAGGAAAGAAAGTTCACAAGAAGGTGATGATGAGAAGAGGAGTATTATTAATAACAAGAGAAAGAAGAGTAGGAAAGCTCTGCCTCTCAGTAGTTTTAGAACCAACCATGATAGTAGTAGTAGCAAGAGTTTAACTGAAGTTTATGATGGGGGTGTTTGTTCTGGGCTGCATGGTCCAGAAAGCTTGAAGAAGTTTGGTTTGAGTCAAAAATCAAAGAATGGTTGCAGTGCTAATGACATTTCACTTAGTTTGGGTGACAGCGGTACTAGTATTCCCAGGCGTAAACGTGGGTTTGTGGGACGAAACAAGTTTGAGAGTGGTCAAGTCTTGAAGCCGGATGGGCGACCTAGTAGTGTAGTTGTTGGTGTTAGTGAGGATGTGAAGTTAGCCAGTGAAGATTCCAGCACTCAGAATGTGTCTTTGAAGGTTGAAGAAGAGAAGCTTATTGATGATTTTAAGGAAAATAGAAGCAGTGAGCCAAGTTCAGTTCAGCATTTGAAGGAAGAAGATAGTGTTGCTGGTTACTCAGCTGTAAATGATGGTGATTCTTCTTTTAAAAGGTCAAGGAGAAAGCCTAGAAAGAAGAAGGATACAGTAAAAGGTGGCAAATCTTTTGCTAAGAAGGCTGAGAGATTAGTAGATTCTTCTGTAAAGCCATTTGGTGATTTGCAAGACTATGATGAAGAGAATCTTGAAGAGAATGCAGCAAGGATGTTATCATCACGGTTCGACCCAAGTTGTACTGGCTTTTCTTTGAACAGCAAAGTCTCTTTATCACCGTCTGAGAATGGATTATCTTTTCTCTTAGCTTCTGGTCAGGATGCTAGTTCTAGGTCTAAGAAATTTTCTGGTTGTGAATCTCCCTCTGTCGATGCTTCTGGTAGGGTATTGAGACCAAGGAAAAGACATGGAGAGAAAGGCAATTCAAGGAAAAGGCGCCACTTTTATGAAATTTTCTCTGGAGGTTTGGATGCAAACTGGGTGTTGAATAGAAAAATCAAGGTGTTTTGGCCTTTGGACAAGAGTTGGTATTATGGCTTTGTCAATGACTATGACAAAGAGAGAAAACTTCACCATGTAAAATATGATGACCGTGATGAGGAATGGGTAAATTTACAGAAAGAGAGATTTAAACTCCTGCTTTTTCCAAGTGAAGTTCCCAACAAATCTGAGCCAAAAAGATCTCAGGGTGATGGGGACACTGGTGATAGAATCAGGAACATGAAGCTCAACAAAGAGAACAGGAAGAGAAATGCCATGAAAGAAGATCACAGTGGTAATGGTAGCTGTATGGAGTCAGAACCCATCATATCCTGGTTGGCGCGCTCTAGCCGTCGTGTCAAATCCCTACCTTTGCATGCTGTGAAGAGACAGAAAACATCTGCTTCTCTTAGTTTTCATCGGCAACCATCGTCTTGTGATGAAGCTGTGGATGAAAACGGTTGTCTTCACGGGGGTTCCTTGAAAGCAAGAAAAGTTAAATTGTTTGGTTCCTCTGCACTGTCAGATAGACCTGTTGATGGTAGAAGGATTGAGGATTCTTCTTTGGGTAGTTGCCCTAAAGACGGTAAACATCCTATCGTTTATTTTCGAAGGAGATTTCGCAGGACAGAGAAAGTTTTGTGGCAGGCTTCTGAAAGCACTTGTGGTGCCAGCATGGTGTCTAAACCTATCACTTTTCTTGGCTCTGTTGATGACTTTCAGGATTTGGGAGAACTTGATGTTTGTCTTGGACGGTTGGATCCTGAGGGAGATCTGTTGTTTACTGATAATGCAGGGCAGTTACAATTAAATATTTCGCTATTACATTCGAAACAGTTCAGGTTTGGATTGAGCTTCCCCATGCTCTCTGTCAATAATATATTTGGAGTGAAAAGCTTTTGGCTGGTTCATTCATTGTTGCTGCTTCAGCGTGGTACGGTGATGACTATCTGGCCAATTGTTCATCTAGAGGTCCTTTTTGTTGATAATGAAGTTGGACTAAGGTTTCTCCTGTTTCAAGGATCATTGAAGGAAGCTGTAGCTTTTATTTTCCAGGTCCTGAAGGTATTTTATCGACCTGCTGAACAGGGGAAGTTTGCTGACGTGCGGGTGCCTGTAACCTCGATCAGGTTCAAATTTTCTCTGACTCGAGATTTTAGGAAGCAGATTGTCTTTGCTTGTTGTTATTTTCATGAAGTGAAGCATTTCAAATGGATGTTTTTGGATTGTAAGCTGAAAAGATATTGTGTGCTCAATAGGCAATTACCTCTGTCTGAGTGCACTTATGATAACATTAAGGTGCTTCAGAATGGAACTAACCAGCTGTTTAGTTCTCCTTACAAAGGCTCCTCATCGCTTGAGGTATGACTCTTCTCCATGTTGCTTTGCTATTGAAATCTCAATGTTAAAGGTGTTCTTTTGGCATATGTGTTTTACTTGTGAGTGTAGTCTTCTGACAAAAAGAAATATTTTTTTTTCTTTTGTTATTTGCCCCTAAAACCACACTTGCCCTTGCAAAAAGAAGGGAAGAAAGGAAATCCATGCTAAAGAAAGGCCATGTTAGTTTTTTGGAGAGGTTTTTTTTTTTTCTTTTGCTGTATGGTTAGATATCTAATGCCTATCTTTTGTTTTGCGGCTGCTATTAAATGTTTGAATTTTGTATGCTATTGAACAGGGCTCAAGGAGAAGATTTAGGCAGGGTCTCAGCCATATGGGTGTTTCCAGAGGATCTAGTTGTCTGGAAGTTGGCCAACTTTCTTCCAGTTCTGAGAAACAGAACAAAAATCTTCCTCTGTTTACTCTTTCTTTTGGTGCTGCGCCTACTTTCTTTTTCAGTTTGCATCTTAAGCTACTTATGGATTATTGTGTTGCTCGCATCAGCTTTCAGGATCATGACTCAATTGAGAATCCAGAAAGCTCTGGCAATTTGTTGTTGGATGAAAATTCTAATAGAGAGGACTGTGTGAAAAAAAGTTTCGAAAGTAGTTTAGGAAATTTTCTGAAGGCTTCATCAAAGGTTGCTTCCGTCACTGAGTTAATGACTCTTGATCTCTCAGTTTCTAGTGATGGTTGTTGGAGAAAGTCCTTGCAGAAGCATGCAAATAGTGATCAAATTGTAAATGGAAGTCCTGCCATCTATCATAAACCTGAAGAAGTTAGAGCCTCAGCCATTGGTCAATTAGAGCAGCAAAAGTGTGACTATTCAGAGTCTCAGCAACCGTTTTTGTCGTCAAAGGTTGTTGATGGTGACAAGAAGGGGTCAGGGTCTAGTTCCGCTTTGAATGGTATTAGGGTTGAGCTTCCACCCTTTGATCAATATAAAAATCATGTTGACAGCAGATTACCCAGCACTCAACAATCTACAGATTTGACTTGGAATATGAATGGTGGTGTTATCCCAACTCCTAATCCTACTGCTCCAAGAAGTTATTGGCATCGAAATAGAAGTAGTTCATCGATTGGATATCAAGCCCATAGATGGTCAGATGGAAAGGCTGATTTCTTCCACAATAATTTTGGAAATGGACCTAAGAAACCACGAACTCAGGTATCATATTCAATGCCCTTTGGAGGTTTAGATTACAGTTCAAAGAATATAGGTGACCACCAGAGAGGTCTTCCTCACAAGCGAATTAGGAGGGCAAATGAGAAGAGATCATCTGATGTTTCTAGAGGTTCTCAAAGAAACATGCAGTTAGTATCTTGTCATGCAAATTTGTTACTTACCCTTGGTGACAGAGGATGGCGTGAATGTGGAGCACAGGTTGCTCTAGAACGTTTTGATCGTAATGAATGGAAGCTGGCTGTGAAAATGGCAGGGTCAACAAGGTGCTCTTACAAGGCGCATCAGTTTCTGCAGCCTGGATCTACCAATCGTTACACACATGCTATGATGTGGAAAGGAGGAAAGGATTGGATCTTGGAGTTCACTGACAGGAGCCAGTGGGCTCTTTTCAAGGATATGCATGAAGAGTGCTACAACCGAAACATTCGTGCTGCTTCAGTTAAGAACATACCTATTCCTGGAGTTTGCTTGGTACATGACTATGATGAAAATGCAACTGATGTGACATTTGTTCGCAGTTCTTTCAAGTACTTGCGGCAGGTTGAAACTGATGTCGAGATGGCTTTGGATCCATCCCATGTTTTTTATGACATGGATACTGATGATGAACAGTGGATTTCACGAATTCATAGATCTTCACAGAGTGATGGTAGCTGCAGCACATTGGAATTTTCTGACGAAATGTTTGAGAAGATTATGGACATATTTGAGAAGGCTGCATATACTCAACAGTGTGATCAGTTTAATTCTGATGAAATAGAAGAGCTCATGGCCGGAGTTGGGTCCATGGAAGTAATCAGAGCAGTCTATGAGCATTGGCGGGAGAAGAGGCAAAGAGTTGGAATGCCTTTAATTCGGCATCTCCAGGTATGTTTTTAATTGATTTGCTGCATTATAAATCGATGTACTCCTTTTATTGAGATATAGATTATTGACAGATAATTTGTGGTTGACTCCTATAGAACCCTAGGTGTGAAGCTTATGGATTTCTTCTCTTTTCTTCATTCAACTTTTCATGTTCTCCTTTAGAATTAGATCAGGGATTTGCTTTTGAAATCAGCCTCTTGTGGCGTGCAGCATAAGGTGTATGGGCCAGAGAATTTTACCACATTCACTGTGGCCTGTTTGTTGTTCATGTTATGTGTTTGTTTTATCTTAAAACATTTTATGCTCTCCAACTCTTGATAAAATTTTCTGTTGTCGTTCAGCCACCCTTGTGGGAAAGGTACGAACAGCAAGTGAGAGAGTGGGAGCTAACCATGTCTAAAGTTAGCTCTATTCCGTCCAATGCTGTCGGGAAGCCACCCATGTTTGCTTTCTGTCTGAAACCCCGGGGCTTGGAAGTTCCAAACAAAGGGTCAAAACAAAGATCCCAGCGGAAAATTTCAGTTTCTGGTCAAATCAACCCTGCATTGGGAGATCACGAAGGTTTCCATTCTTTCGGTAATGTTCTTTACCTATTTCACTTCCATCTGGCTATATATAATGATGTTATCTTTTAAGAGTTGGACTTCATTTGTGATCATTTCAGGCCGAAGATCAAATGGGTTCCTATTTGGGGATGAAAAGGTTCTATATCCTATGCATAACTATGAATCTTTAGAAGATTCCCCGCTATCTCAGGCATCGCCAAGAGTATTTTCACAACTAGATTCATGTATCAAGGGATATTTTAGGGATGGATTTGATAAGCATCATCATCAGAAACTTCGAAGAAGCGAGCCAAAGAAAATTTGCACTTTTCTATCACCAAACGAGTCCCAAATGACAACTTCATATAGTCAGAGACTAATCGGCAAGCGAAATGGGATTCATCAGCAGAGCATGGCCTTTTCAGAGTGGCCAAGCATGCATCATTGCTTCTCAGATGGATTACAAAGGCATGGCCCCGAACGGTTGGATAATCCTGATACTGACGAGTTCAGATATCGGGATGCAGCTAGTGCAGCCCGGCACGCACTTAAAATGGCAAAGTTCAAGAGAGAAAGAGCTCAGAGATTGCTTTTCAGAGCAGATCTAGCAATTCACAAGGCCGTTGTTGCTCTCATGACTGCAGAGGCAATCAAAGCATCTTCCGACAATGTAAATGGTGATGGGTAGAATTATCCAATGAAATACGTGTCGAAAGAACGAAATTTAGCCAGCACCACGCAGTTTCGGAATTTGAAGAATACCTAAACAACTGACAATTTTTTCTCTGGAATGGATCTGGTTTTTCCTTTCTCAGTAATGATGGCTTCAGGGAAAGTACTAACAGGAGAGCTGTGAGCGGTAACACTAGTTTTTTTGCTTCTGCTATATATATTGTGGCAGTTTTTCGTGCGACTTCAGTTCACAGCTCTTTCGGCCGTTAAGTTTCTTTTAAATCCCTGCAGCAAGGTTTACTCAGGTTGAGTCCGACTGTTGTTCGATCCTGACGGTAAGGGGTGTACGGAATTTTGACAGAGCCGATCTTCGTATAGAATTTTTTTAACCCCTCCCCTCCTACTTTCTTTTGTTCCCCTTAGCCTTTGGTATCAATGTAGCAGGTGTGGGTCAAATAAAAAAATACGGCACCACTGCAGAATTAACACGAAAATTTTCATGCTTGAATTGAAATGTTTGGAGCATTTGGCATATGCATAAAACTTGAATTGAAAATTTCAATTGGACCCTCAAATTTTTATTTTAAAATTTTCACCAAATTCCCCGAAACTTAAATTTCAGGGTCTGCACGTGCATAAAACAATTATTTTACTTGCATATTTTTGTTAATCAATCTGAACTTTATGCTTGACGAAAGTAAATGGACATATCTTAATTCGTCACGTGAAATTATCCAATAATTGATTCGGCCTTAATTTTAATAACGTTTCACGTGTTATACGTGTCAATTTGTCATTCGTGCTTTCAGTAGTTTGCAGTATCAACTTTGCGTATCGTATCCAAATATCTCAGCTGTCTTTATATTAATCAATAATCATAGAAAATATCGTTAAAACTTAAAACCATTAATAAAATATTAACAAGGATTATTTAAAAACTTTTTACTAAATTTAAAATTAGGCGGGATTGATAAACACAACATTAATTGCTGAAAATGTTAAATATAAATATTATAATATAAAACTAAATATTACATCAATAACAACGTAAAATTCGAGTGAACCTCTTTAAAAAAAACAACTTATTTAAATTATTTTACAATTAACTTGAGCTAATTTAGAAAATAAACTTAAATTAATGAAGAAAATAAACTTAAATATTAAAAAAATACAAAGAAATTTTATTTTAAATTGAAGGTTTATGTTTTTAAAAAAAATTATCAAAAAATTGTAAGAATATATCAACCGTGAAATATTAAAAAAGGATAGAGATAAGTTATTCTTATCCAGTTATCATTTTCAATATTTTTTTATTAAACAATTTACCAAATAAATTTTAATTAAATATTTTACATTTATCTAATATTTTAGCAAACATTGCCCATAAATAAAATTACGTGACAAATCTTCCTTTCTTTTCTTACCAGATATTTTTCTCTTATAATCTCTCCACGTCAGCCAGGGGCGTTTTCCGCCCAATAATCTTAACATCAAATCCACCTGTCTGGTTGACTATACACGTGTCTTCATTAAAATACATCTTTCAGGCATCAACTTTTTGCGGTCACATCAAAGCCCGGCCGTCCATTCTTCGAATTATCGTTCTCTGCTTCCAGTATTGGTGTGTCCCACTTCACCGACAGTTTTGTCAAACACATTAACGTACACTCAAAACTTTAATAAATATTTTTAAATGTAAAATAATATAAAAATTAAATTGATAATTAAATAGTTCTTAACAATGCCGATAGTTTAATGGGTTAATACCTAAGCATATCCTCAAACTATTGCAATATTTTAAATTGGTACTTAAATTTAGGATGTTCTTGTTAAGTTCTCAAAGTTTTAATATTATATCAATTAGATCATTATGTCAAGCTAATGGGTATTTTAGGTGTTAAAATGAAAGTTTAAATATGTAAATATGTTTGTACTTAATGCATAGATAGTTCGGACCGAATATGTAAAAAACATAGATAGGGTCAATAGAGGTGAATACAAGTGAGGCAGGCAATGGCCTTACCTCCAAAAGTGGAAAATCATTTTTTAATTTTTTTATAAATGATCAAATTAAAAGTTCATAGCCTCCGAAAATGAAAAGATTTTTGTTTAGCCTTTTCAAAAATGATGAAATCACATGATAAAATTATACTTTGGTCTTTTCAAAATTTCATAATTCAATTTTAACCTACTTGAAAAAATTTTTAGTCGTATTTATTTCTTAACACTTTAAATTTAATACAATATATACAGATGTACTTGCAATTTGTTCCACGTAGTTTAAATATGCCCCACTTTATATAGAAGCGTAACATTAAAAATCCATACAAGCTATTAAAAGGACTTAAATTGAATTATATATTTCTTTTAAAAAATTAGAGTAATTCAACCATTTGAACCAAAATAACCAAGGACTTTGCTTGTTCCATTGAACTTTTCTCTTTAACTTTAGATTTGAGCTGATATTTAAAACCCAAGCAATTGATAAAGTTAATAAAAAGACCTGATTGACACAACATTAATATTTTAATAATTTAATTAGAACATTTTAAAATTTAAGATCAATATGAAATTTGTTTAAGAGTTTAAGGACTTTTAGTAAAATTAACCCTAAAAATTTAAATCAACAGTCGAATACGTAATAATCGGCACTGATAGTTTAATCCTAACGAGGGTTCAAGTTCTCATCAAATGGTTGCGTTTGTAAAATATAATAATCCTTTTGTCTTTTCGTTTCGTCTTCTTGTGGAAGATATTTTCAAGTGGAAGGGTAAATCTGTCATTTCGACGTTCAAATTTTGTGACAGCTATGACAAAATCCGAAACCAGTAAGTAACAGCTTTCGCTTTCGTATCGTATGGACCAAAATAATTTTCGAAGTCTCGAGAAATCGAAGAAATCCGACTTATTTTTACAAACAGCTATAAAAGGGCAATCACATGATCATCGTTTTCTCACAAAGCGAAATAAAATAAAATGCTCTGATTTTGCGAAATTGAAAGGATTATATTACGTTTGCGATCGGACGTTTCTCATCGGGATCACCGCCGTTTGTTCTTATTCGGATCGGAGCGATTTCTCTCTAAATTTAAAGTTCGTTATTCAATAAAATTTACTTTAAGCTTAATAATATTGTTTTCTCCATGTTGTTGCTTGAATTATTTGTTTAGGTAACGTGCCAACCAAATGTTTTTGTTTGAATTTTAGTGATTCCTTGAATTTTGATTTAGTTTTCCGTTTGGTTTATGAGAGAATTTGAGAGAAACGGAAGGGAAAAAAAAGTGATTGAAATTATTCGTTTCCTTCTCTAGAGGACAAACATGAACGTTTTGGGGAACTAGGAGAGCTGGTAGATTATTGAAACGGTGGTTCCTATTTAGCTTAAGATCGTGAAATTTTGATTGATTGTTGATTTTGCTCGAAATTGTTCGTGTTAGAATAATTTGATATAACTCTCAGTTTTTAATATTCTTGCTGGCTGATTGATTTGAGCTGTGGCTGTGTTGCTGTTGCTTCTACTGATTTATTATTGTTCGTCATTACTGCTGCTGATTTCTGTTTGCTTGAAAGTTCTTCAAACCGTTGTTTGTTTCTACTGAAGTGGTTGCTTCTTTTTATTATAAGTTTCTTTGTCTCTTTACTTCGATGGCATTTATGTCAATATTGTGGATTAGATTATTATAATTATGTAACCTGCTGTTTAGATCCTTCAGAATGAGCATTTGATTTCTATCAATGAAGTATTCTAGCTTAGGTTTTGCTTGTTGCTAAGCAATACTATAGGTTAACCACCCTCGATGGTGTCTTTTATGTTATTACTTCCAAGTCTTAGTTAAACTAACAAAAAAGAATAATAATAATGACTTTACCAGCTCATTTTAGAGTGCACTTTGGAGATTGGTATGCTGATATAGTGTTATATCTTTCCCCAGCAAGGAAATCCCAGATTGATATTGCACTACATTTGGGATGTGGGAAATGTGAAAATTTTGTGTTGGCTTGGTACCTCAAAATGTGCGGTTGATTGCAGCTGAGGAAGGATGCCACAGTTTTGATATACGTACTTTGAATTTCATTTGCTCCTGCCGCTTTGATTAGAATTCACTAGGGATTTGTGTGCGAATCTCTTTTTTAATATTAGCTGCAGGTGTTGAAGATGCTCAAGGCTGCAAAACCCCTAGGATTAGTTGTTTTGCATGACCCTTCTTTCCCCGGAGGTTTCACTATCTTTACAGGTTACGAAATTTGTTAATGTACACAATCAAGGGGCTGAAGCAAGTTGGATGCTAAATTTGTCTACCATATCTCAGCCAATTGATACTTCTCCAAGTTGCCATTTCCGTTCATTTCTTCCTCAGATTTGAACCTTCATTGCATTTGGTTGATTTTGTTAATTAAAAACACTTGTTTTTAGATATATCGTCACTTTGCTGCTCATTTTTTATTTTCCCCCTTCTAAACTTCGATTGAAGAGTGGTGATAACATAAGACGAAGTCATTACTTTGTCTTGTTCCAAATTATGGGGTCAGCCCGAGCAGCTATGATTCATTTCCAGAAACCTTAGGAGGGTGTATTCTCAATTGGCAAGGGCCAAGAAATAGAAGTATCTGTGCTAATAGGGTTTCTACTAAAAGCTTACTATCTACCTAGAAATGAGTGGGTGGTGAGCAACCAGCTTGGTTTATATTTGACTAAGAATCTTCTGGTAGTTGGAGATTTCTTGTAGAACTTGATTTTGTGAGAGAAATGATTAAGTTCCAAATAAGGTCAATTATTTCTGAAGATTTACCTTCTCAAGTTATAAGGATGTGAAAGTTTTAAGTGATGAGTAAAAACTATTCTCAGAGGAGAGACTTGGTGCAGAAACTTGATAGAGGTAGGCTTGTTGTTGTGGACAACAACGCAGCAAAATTTTGCAATCAATCACTCTTTCCCGTTTGTTTTTTTTCTTTTCATTAGAGAATATGTTTGATTCTTTGATATATTGCTTTTACCATAGGTTGGGACGTCTATGGTCGTCTCCAGTATAGTTGGATTTGGGTCCAGAACTACAAGCAATCAAGTTATCATGCAATGCTATTGCTTTCTAATTCACTGCTGGAGGCTCTGGAGTTCCTCAGTGCTGCATTATTCTTGTTTTTGTGGGTTTCTTTTTGTAGTTCTACTTATTTTGATGAATCCTTGGCTTGGAGTACTGCTGATTGGAGCTGTTCAACCTTTCTTGGATTATTTTGTTGCTGATTTCGACTGGTCTGCAGCAGTGTAGAAGAAAGCATCAATTTCATGGAGTGCTTGCCTGGCTTGTTCAAGCCACTAAATATGTTTAAAATATTGGAATCTTTGCTAAATTTGTTATTATCTGCAGGTTTTTAGGCTTTGCACCAGCTTGTAAGATATCATACGGTTTGATCTGGAAATGTCATTTTCAATGGAAGAAGTGGAAATTAACCATTCTGGAGCTGAAGAGCTTAGCTATGAGCAACAAAATGAAAGCTGTGAAGTATTTGAAGAAGAGGCGAGGGGATCATTCTCACCACGGTCAGGTGGAAATCGTGTGGATAAACAAGAATCAAATGATGCAGAAGCAACTGAATTGCTGGACAAGGGTTTTATGGAGTATGGGTAAGTTCTGATCTTTTCCTTTAATTTGCTTCTGTTCAGGTTCCGTTCTTCTATTTGTTAGTTGATGATGTGTTGTTGATTTTCCCCTGTTTTCTCCAGTTGCCCACATTATCGAAGAAGGTGCCAGATTAGAGCCCCCTGTTGTGGTGAGATATTTGATTGTCGTCACTGTCATAATGAGGCAAAGGTTAGTTTACGTCCTTAACATTTTATGATCAACAGTAGTTGCTATCTATATTACACTAGTTTGAGAATGTTATTTCATTAATTTGAGTGTTATGTTTTTTTTACTTTGTTTATGGTAACCTTTTAAGGCCATCAGATTTAAATATTTATATGCTTTAACTGAAAATATGTAGCGATAGCTATAACAAATTAATACATTCTAACATGCAATTGGCAAGTTTAGATTTATCATCCAAAAAACATCTTTACCTTTTATTAGTTTCAATAATATTAACATCTAACTGATTATTATTGTGCTCAGAACAATATCAATGTTGACCAGAAGCTCAGACATGATCTCCCACGCCGTCAAATCAGTAAGGTAAATATATTGATAAATTCAGCCTAGTTTCTTGGAACCTGAAAATCTTTTTCTTTGTAATGGTGGCATCTCCACTGTATGCTCCATGTTGCTAACATTTGACCATAACTTTTACCAGGTTATTTGTTTGCTATGTGGCACAGAACAAGAGGTAAGTTAGTCCAATTAATTCTAGTTTTCATGACATTCTTGATGACAAGGAAAATTTAGTTTTGCAGTGTTTAGCATTTTAGAGGCTCTTTGTACTTGGTTGGATTTCTTCTGAGGTTGTTTGCTTTTGATATTGTTTTGGACAGGTTCAACAAGTTTGCATCAACTGTGGTGTTTGTATGGGGAAATATTTCTGCAACTCCTGCAAACTTTTTGATGATGATGTAAGTGGATAACCAAACGCAAACCTAGGTTTTTCCATGTTTTATAGTTCTGTGACTTGTTCTGTTGTCTCAGCTCTTCATGTTTTGCGCAAAGAGTTAAAAGATGCACGCAATGGCATACTAATGTTTGTTCCTACCATGCAGACATCGAAGAGACAGTATCATTGTGACGGTTGTGGGATCTGTAGGTATGTTGTTCATTTCCTGGTTTTCTTCGCCTTGATTTATGAAATTATTTTTACTTATTTTGCCCTCATTCACCTCCCTTTTTATCTTTTAATCTTGTCATTTTCACAACTAAAAAATAATTTTATTTTCTCCCAGGATTGGAGGGCGGGAGAACTTCTTCCATTGCCACAAGTGTGGTAAGCTAATCTGAATCCATCTTTATGTAAGCTTTTATTAGTCTTATTGGGGTATTTGGACATCACTAATACTTTTATCCGTTTGTTTTTATGTTTTTTGTTGCACAAAGGTTGCTGCTATTCAATTCTTCTGAAAAACAGCCATCCCTGTGTTGAAGGAGCGATGCATCATGACTGTCCCATATGCTTTGAGGTAATTTCAACTTCTCTTATTTACCATCAAATATGCTAATGAATTACTTCGATATTTTACCTAACTGAAAGACCTCAATCTGTATACGCAGTTCTTGTTCGAATCGAGACAGGATGTAACTGTTCTGCCCTGCGGACATACAATTCACACAAATTGTTTGAAGGAAATGAGGGGCCATTTGCAGTTAGTGCTTCAGCTCAATCTCAGGATTTTACTATTACCTACTATTTTGTAACTACTCTATTATTGACTGATATTCCAATCACTTGAACAGATATGCCTGCCCTTTGTGCTCCAAATCGGTTTGTGACATGTCAAAGGTCTGGGAGAAATTTGACGAGGAGATTGCAGCTACACCAATGCCGGAACAGTACCAAAACAAAATGGTTCGTAATCTTGAATGACAAAGCCTTATACTGGTTGAGGATTCATTTTCGTGGAACAAATTTTACTTAGAAAATTCGCTTGTGATTCAACAGGTCTCGATCCTTTGCAACGATTGCGAGACAAAATCTCTAGTTCGGTTTCATGTCCTCGCTCAGAAATGCCCGAATTGCAAGTCATACAATACTAGGCAAACACGAGGCTGAAGTGGCTTAGAGTGGGATGTTGAAACCGACTTGGATGGCATATTTTCCGGATCGATGCATCAAGCATTGGGTTCTGGTTAAGCTTCTGCAACGCCTAATGGTACCAGTCGTGGCGCATGGTTCCTTCGGGGGTTCAGTTTAGTGCTTGTTATTTTCAATTCTTTTGTAGATGATTCAATCGATAGCCAACAAATAAACATTTGCTTTTATGGTCCTCTGTTTAGATTTCCTACCTTAATGTAGGACAAGATGGATATTTCATCCTTTTAGATTTTCTAGAAAATATAACTTTTTTCCTTGTCGTTAAGAGTCAATACTTTTATCGTACCTGGTGCGAGTAGAATCCTTGTTTTATTCGGCGCAGCTCCCTTCATATACAAGCTCGCAATATACATATACTCAGTAACGAGGATTTCAGTTTCAAAGACTGTATCAAGACTTTTGACTTTGTTGTTTTTTAAGTCATAATTGAAATCTTTTGGGTTTAGAATGAAATTATAAAATATATAGTTTTATCAATATTTAAATTTATAACTTCACAATTTTAAACAAATTAAATCATGATCATGCTACATGTGGGGGCAATGCCGTGTTTACCTTTGACACCGCTCCCACGGTCTACTCCCGAGTAACAGTATCATATTAAGGTAAAAGTACAACGCAATTCTATCAAGGTGTAGGAGTCGAATTATATTATGCATTAGATTAAAAAATATTAGTTATTTTATTAAAGAATTTTATTTACTTGTATTGTTAAAAATTAATCTGATCAATTGAATAATTAGATAACGACATGTGACATGCCATAAGTACTTCATATTGATGTATAAGAACTAAATTTAAAATAGACAAAATATTTAATAAAATGATCATTTACTCTTTGACTTAACTTAAAAAAAATTAACTTGTCCATTTTCAAAAAAAGACAGCAAAATTCAATTAGACCCTAATAGAAGAACCTTCATAACCATATCTGGTCTGGCTTTTTATATATTCAAATTTAGGTTTAATTTATCTACTTACCATAATTTAATGTTGGCATGAACAATAACGATTTTAAGAAAATAATCCATCTCAACAAATAATTAATATTCTTTAACTATTTTAACTAATCAAAGATATTATAAAAATTAAGAAAACTAGATTATAATAAAAAATGAAAATAAGTTAAATTAAGAATTCGAACCTAGTAAAAGGACCAAAACTGCAATTTGACCAAGACACCTCAATACGTTTGGGAGCAATAAAAAAGTGAACTGTGCTCAGCTTGCATTACAGATCCCCAAATAAATAGTTTAAAGTAGCACCAAGAAATGTTACAAACACAACCTAAAAACCAGCCTCATAATGCAAATGCAGTACCATGCATCATAGTAACAACTAATAAAGAATTTAAATGAAACTGCGCCATATTATTGTTATTGCATTTCACTAAAGTTCCCCTAACAGAGTAAATGAGCTCAATATAACTCATGTAATATATGATCAAGTGATGTAAAAGGTCCAATTCTTTCCTCCCCTGCCTCTCGGGTTACCGATTTACCTCTTCAATCCAGCTTTACGGAAGAGAACAAGTAATGCACGAACCAGAAAGATGAAAGGAACCCGATCGTGCCAGTGGCCAACATGATTGCGAGGACCATGAAGAGAGAGTACCCCAAGTACAGAGTTGCAGAGACCGGTCCACTCAAACTCTTGAGATCAAATATGAGGTAGTTTACGGAGTATAAGAAGATGTAGATGGCGACTGAACCGGAAGCGAAGAAGGATTTCCACCACCATTTCCAGTCTTCTACGCAGAGATGCATGTAAGTTAACACCAATGATACTTCGGCACAAACCACAACGAGGAGGACCATAACGATGAGAAGAAAGCCGAAGACGTAGTACACACGTCCCATCCATATGCTTGACATGATGAAGAAAAGCTCGATGAAAAGGGTACCGAAAGGTAGAGTTCCAGCACCGAGAACTAAAAGCCATGATGGGTATTTTTGAGCTGGGATTTCTCGAGGGATCTGGTTGGTTCGGACAGGGTATTCAATGTGAGGTGCCTTGGCTCCGAAGTATCCTCCGACTAAGGTGAGTGGAACCGAGATGCAGAACCATAATAGGAGTAGAATGACAAAGAGCGAAAATGGGATAGCTCCAGTGCTGTGACTTCCCCACAACAGAAAATTCAAAATGGTGAGAATTAAAAAGGCGATACCGGGGAAAAAGCAAGCGGCTTTCCATGCAACCGAAGCCCATCCCTTGTGATCACCGCAGCCGATAGTCCTCCAAAGCCGAACTGCAACATAGCCAGCTGCAATTCCGAGAATCATGTAGAAGAATAGCATACCTGTAACGAGAGTTCCACGGGATGCCGGAGACATGAATCCAAGAGCAGCAAACAATATAGTCACAACTCCCATACCAAGGATCTGAACTCCATCACCGACCATAATACACAAAAGAGCAGGATGGGACGGGGCACGGAAAACATCCCCGACAACTAACTTCCACCCCGACAACTCCTCGTTCATCTGCGCTTGAGCCTCCTTGTCAAGCTCCTCATACCGAGTCAGATCCCGCCTAACAGTCCTTAAAAAGATCACAAGAACTATACCAGCAAGGAAAGTGATCACCATAAGGGAATTCAAGATCGAAAACCAATGAACTTTGGATCCTTCCATCTTCAAATAAGCATCCCAACGAGACGGCCACTTGATATCACTCTCCTCAAAGGCAACTTCATACGTGAACACAATTGGCTCACCTTCCTTGATAGGCACCGTGACGGTAGTTGTATCGCATTTAATCTCGGATGGGTATTGATCATACATTTTCAAATCCTTAACCAAGTTACCATTATGCATAACACTACAAGGAATCACCTCGAATCCAACAACCATATACCCCGGCACATCGGATCCACCTTTACCACCACTGGGGAAAACATCAACGGCATCCCCAGTCCCCATCACACGCGCCACATTCGTTTCCTCGTACTTGTGAACAAGAACCTTAAATTTCAAATGATTAAACACATAATACATATCTTGAAACTTAACCCCAATCGGATACCCGGTCCACCTCGACACAAAGCCCTCTTTCACCGTATACCTAATCGCCGGCAAATTATCGAGAATCAAATTAACCTGATACATCTCATCAATCCTCTCCTTCAACAACTTAAACTCATCAGCCGATAACTTACCCGATTGACACAAAAAGATCAAGGTTTCATTAGTATACATCTTGAACCTATATGGTGAGTTCTCAATACGATCTCCCATAAGAAGCTCACCCAGATTCTCAGCACTATCTTTAACACCCTCAGCAGGTTTACAAAAGGGTAAACTATAATAGCTAAAGGGCATTTCAGTATCAATTGAAGTTAAGGAATTCACTTTAACAAACAAAGGATCCCCAACTTTATATTTGTGAGGGTAACTACCAGGCAAATAAAACCCATACCCAGATTGAAAAACCAAGAAAATCGTTAACACCCAGATACAAAAACTCGCCATTGAGTTCAGATTTAGTCAGATCTGGGTAAACCCAGATCGAGAAATGGGATTCTAAGCAAATATTTAAAGGTTTTCGATGTGGGTTTTTGAAGAAACAAGAGATTAGTATGAGTGTATTAATGAAGAAAGTATGTAAAAAAATGGATCTGACTAACCTTTATGAAAAGAGAAATGAGAAATTGCGGAGAGATTGACGTGAAGGGTAGCCTCTATGAAGAAAATTGAAGTCCAAACATAGAGATCTTCAAAGTATATTATTTTTTTTTTTCCTTTAATTTTCCAAGGAAACGGAAATTTCGAGAGAAAGAAAGCGGCAAAGGAAGGTAAGGTATAACGGGCCTCGTATTAGTAGAGCTTTGTGCGTTACTGCTAAACCACAACTCACCGACACCATGTTGAGACGGATTTTTTGTTTTTTGTTTTATCTTCTTTTTAATTTGATAATTTTTTTTAAATTTCTTTTTAGAGCTTGTTATATATATATATATATATGTAACCATCAACCTAAATGTCCTAAAAAGATTCGGAACTTCAATTATTGACTTGGATAGATCTAACTCGGAGGAGGTGTATTCACCAAAATAGCTCGTAAGAAGAGTTCACAGGCACATCTCGCAAAATGGGATCGCGAACGGTGTTTGCAGGAAGGATTACGAGCTCTACAAGCAATCCAAACTTGTGACCAACAGGTATGGAGCTGGCTGAGGATGTTAGCTCAGGATCAGAAAGGATCACGTGTTATGCAGGCACGCATTCAGCAAGTTAAGAAGCGCGCAGAGAATGTCAACACCAGAGGCAGGAAATGTCAATACCAGAAGCCCCAAGGCCGAGACAAAATAGTAGACTCTGTTATGAGCTGTAACAATAAGAGTATGTATAAATACCCCAATATTCCTCTCAAGAGGACATGAAAAAAAACACCTAATAGAGCTTAATCACAAACTCACAATCTTTTTCTCTTTTCATGGTAGTCTTCGATGAGTGGATAACGTCATCTCAAATATCTTATTGCCGTCACCTCTCGTACGCCTTTCTTGTTGCCACGAACTCTGACCTTCTTGTAGCTTTTTTACCACCATTTTTTCCTTTTACCTTCCACCTCTGTCATGGGTGGGGTTATTGACTTCCTCATTGCGGAAGCAATTTTGTGATCGTTTTTCTGTCTATTTGTAGAGTTGGGTCCAAATCTTGATCTTTGCAGGCTACCGAGTTTTGATTGATTTTCTTTAGCTTTCTCCGCATCTATTGTTTCAGATCAATGGTGGTGTTCCCTTCGTCTAAACAAGTGAAAGCGTGAAAAGAGACTTTCGCATCATGGTGGCTATGATTGCTTTGATGATCAGTCGATTAAAATTACCAGCATGAGTCCCCCCTTGCTTCCAGGATAGTGGGGAATGAATGCTTGTTTCAAGCAAAGGCTGATCTTGGTACCTTGAGTTCGAATATGATCAAGACAACCCTTCAACTATTTGCTAATTCTAACGACTAAATATGTTTAACTTGATTAAATATATTTGTATGTATATTATTAAAAGAATTAAAAATTAAATTATAAAAATGCATATAAAATATTTAAAAGTAATAATAAATGAGAAACCATATATTAAAATGCATTATAACCAGCAATTACCAACAAAAGTAGACATCCAACACTAATGCTTTGATAGACAACATTCAATACAAGGCATTTGCATGATGGGAAGTTCACAAGTATACACCCACATATTAAATGATTTACAATTATGATTTTCACAATTTATAAATGAGTCTACAATAATATTAAATGAGATAATCCCAAAATAATGAATAACATAGCAATTAATAAAACTAAGTTTAATGGAGCTTACATCTAATTTATCCACCCACATATGCACGCATTATATGTATATTTATGTTGTTGATGTGGGTGGATAGATACACCCCCTTTAAACGTAATGCGTCCATATATGGTGTAAACAATTAAGTAAATGAGCTGGAAATTGAAATAGAAGTTCCAGTTTAGAGATAAGCAGGTAAGGTAAACCAAACATTACATGTAGAGGCTATGATGCTGAAATCTTACCAAAAGCATTAATGGATTACTTATGGAAGAAGTTTAATTAATTATGTGATTGGATCACTACTCATAACCTTTTTCTTTTTCCACATTTTTGCACTTAAAACAAGAATTTTATTGCAACTCTCACAAGTCAATGCCATGCCCAAAAATAATGTTCAAAAGGGATCCCAACGCATATGTCACACCAAGCGTTATTAAAAAATTAAAGTAATTTAGTCATTAATATTTTTCGGGTTATATATTAAAATTATATAAAAATTTTATTTAATGTGTAATGTTATATATAAATTTTGATTTTATACGATTTTATATATGAAATTTTGACTTGATTCAGTTTTTACAAATCACTAACGTTATCAAAATAACGTTAGAGGTACTCATGGGTCGGGTCAGGCCTATGTAAGGTATTTAGACCACTTTTTCAAGCCCGACGCGATTTAAAATAAGTAAATCCAGGCCTAACCGGATCACTGATATTTGACTTTTTTAGATTAAATTATTTTTAAATTTTTATATATATATATATATTTAAATATAATACACAAAATGAATTTAAAAAGCTAAAATAAAACTTTTCTAACATATTAAAAATACATTAAAAGATATTTATATTAAAAAACACTACCAAAAATATAATAAATGTTTTATTATATTAAAGCCACAAATAAATATAATAAATGTTTTATTGTATTAAATATAAATTTTAAAATTTTATATTTTGAGTTGGGTAAGTTATTTTTTAAGTTTTAGGCAATGAATTTAATTGTTTTTCGATTAGTGATGTAATATAAACATAAATATATAATTAATATAATATTGTATTATTACATAATATTCGGGTCAGGCCAAAAAATTCTTACCCAAGGACCGATCCATATAGATTTAAATCACAATTAGAGTTTTACATATATAATTATACTAAATTAAAATTCATATATATAACTACACATTAAATCAAAATTTATGTATAATTTTGAGATTTAACCATTCTCAAAACAATATATACTAGAAAAAATTTAAAAAGGAAAATTGTTTAAATATGGTTTAATTTTAATTTTAAATGGCTTGATTTGCATATTCACTCTCATGTTGTTCAAAAATAATATTTTTTTTAGTGAATTACAATAAAAAGACAAAGAACAAAGAACAAACGCGACTCAAACCCAAACTGCACCTGAGGTGGTAATACCCTTAACTATCAAGCCATCACATGGGATTCATTCAAAAATAATATTTAAATAATATATATGTTAAACATTAATTTTATTATAAGTTGTTATCATATCTGTTCTTTTTAATACAATGTCTAGAACTACTCATAACCCCTCCCCAACCCTTAAATAGGAAGATAATACGCTTTAGTGCACTCGACCCCATGTCCTTCTACACTGACAATAATACTAATATCAATCGAGTTAAAACTCAATCGACTATTTTTATATACTTTTAAATGCATTTAGAATAGGTAGTCCATATTTTTATTTGTGATCTTACGAGAATACGTGATCAACAAGATAAAATATATATTTTTAATTTTAAATAAAAAATTTAAAATAATTAATGTACTGTAACTCGTAATTAATTTAAAGTCAGTATCTATTTCTAAATAATTATAATTAATTTAATTTTAATAATTAATAAAAAATGATTTAATAAATTTTAATTTAATATTTAATTTTACTATTAATTAAATATATTATTATTGTTAGACTAGCCCGGCATTAGCGGGGAGTTGATGGTAGTAAAGACATAAACATCATGCATTTCATTAGAGAAACAAAACATTTTACACATTTTCTATTAATTTCATCATTTTTTTTCTATTTTTAATATATTTTTCGATATTTTTTATGTTCGTTTTATGGTCCATGTTCGGGGTTCGTGACTGCCCTTCCAACAATGTCATCTCCAAGGCTTGAACATATATCTCTCTTTAAGAATACAATGTGTTTTATCACTGCACCCAACACTTATTGATTTTTTTTAATATATTAACAATATTGATTGCTTTTGATAGTAGTTATATAGATATATTAATTATAATTGCAAATTATAACGGTAAATTGATCTCTAATGTTTATGGTATCTCAATTTTAGAAGTTTATATGGATTAGTTTTTAAAATCTCGAATTAGATTAATCTGATCCAATTTATTGATTAAAAAATAAATAAATATATTAATAATTTTTTATTAATATTTACATATTTTTACAAATATATTTAAATAAAAATATTTTTATTATTTTTAAATATTAAAATAGATCATTTGAACCAGTCAAGGTCAAACTTTATCCTAATTCTGAAAATTATCAAAATCAAGCTTAAACTCGATGCAACCATGAACACTTCCTCTATTCAATTCTCAACACTTTCATATTTATTAAATATAAATATAAGATACTAACTTTCAAATATATCAAGAACGATTGTAATGATGCTGTCACATATCGATATTTGACCCTCAACTATAAAATTTGTTCAGATTTTATATACAGTCACTCGTAATAATAACATTGCATTATAATAGTCAAGTTTTTAGAAGAATCGATTTTTTATGTTTTATTTTAGTTCTCTATAACAACATTTCACTTATAACAGCAGCATCCATAGTTATAAAGTAAACTTATAGCTATTTCATTTAAGCAAGCTTATTAATTACCATTTATTAAATGAAAATTGTTTTAATTAAAATATTATTTCAACATAATGATTAAATTTCACTTTGAATAAATCTATTAATCATATTTTCTTTAATGAAAATATTCTTCAATGAGTGGAATTAAATATATCAATTCAATAAATTATTAAATTCCCTAATAAAATATTCTACTATGAATTTAGAACACCATAAACTTATAGACAAAATCTAGGCAAAAAAATGGGGTTGCTATAGAGTGATGTGATTTCCTAGACTTGGAATGTTCGTAAAATGGCTTGAATGGGATGGACCATCTTGAATAGGTTCAAATGATGATGAAAACCTTGACCCGTAGCAGTTTAGCTAAAGAACCTTAGCTATATTAAAGTGAAGACTTGTTTAACACTCGGACTCACTAGAACCTCGATATAAAGGAAGTCGCCAAACTTCGAGATGGTGTACGAAGTGATGAGATAGGTGAACTCCACAAACTCAAAGAAGTTTGATAATGTAATGGGCTAAATTCAGGGTTATGGGAACAGTGATTTCGTAACCAGAAATCTGATTTAAAAGGAAATTTATTTTAATATTATTGCGTGAGTATTGATATGATAGTAAAGTCATATGAAAATATCGATAGAAAAATTTTACCGATTTAGTGGTTAATTGGAAAAAAAAAAAGAAATTATTGAAGAAATTGGGTAAAAACGAGGTATTAAGACCTCAATCTAGTAAAACCGAGTCAAAAATATTTTTATAAATATTTATGAAATTTTAGTAATGTGGTAGTAAAATTTCGTTAGAAAATTTTAACGTTTGAGTAGTCAATTAAACGAAAAGGACTAAATTGAAAAATGTGTAAAAGTTACTAGAATGATTAAATAGCTAAGTGTCTAATGAGAAAGGATTTAAAACGAATTACACCTAAAATTTATTTGGGCTGGACAGCAAGGGCATGAAATCAGCAAGAAAATTCAGGATTTAAAGGTAAAATTGAAATATTGCATAATTAACTAAATAAAGATAGGACTAAAGTGGAAATATCTAGATTTCTTTTGATTCTTCTTCATTCTCATCAGCCAAAAACGCCATGGGAGGGATTCCTTAAGCTGGTATTTCATAATTTTTGCATCAAGTGAGTTAATTCTTTCCTTTTTCTTGTAATTTTTGTGTTTTTAAGACTTTTACAACTAGGTCCTATTATTAAATTCATTAGTTTTTTATTTTATGGATGAAATTGAAAGTTACCATGATTAAGTTCTGAAATTTTATGATGAATAAACATGAATTTGAATTTTTAATTTTATTAAATGATGGATTTACTAAATGATTTTAGTAGAAATTGATTTTTAGGACCTAATTGTGAAAAAATTTAAAATTAAGATTTAATGCTGAAATTATGATTTCTAAAGGTTGTGAAGTAGTTTAAAATGATAGGATAAAGTGTTAATTGAGAAAAATCATCTCATATGGGGGGTTAATTGATAGGGACTAAATTGTAAAAACTATAAAAATTTGAGGTAAATATGTAATTTTAAAATTTGAGAGGTATAAATTGTGACATGAAATAAATTAAAATTAGATACTGATAAATGGAAAATTTTATATTATAAATCAAGAAATTGAAGATAAACGAGGGAAGGAAAAAGTTGTCAAATAGTCCCTAAAATTTTACAAATGCAAACGATCGACAAGGTAAGTTCATGGGACTTGAATTGTATTCTTAAATAATTGAAATAGTTGTTTTATTAGATGTGAATGTGATTTGAATGCTTATTGTATGATAATTCGTGAAAATATTAATAATTCTAGATAAAGGGGAAACAAATCTCAGTTGAATGGAATGGATTTCGATGAATCACTGAAAAAGGAGTTGATAGCAAAAAGGGATCTAGCCCCGATGGGTGATCCTAATATTAGCCCTCCCGAAGAATATGTGTGAAATGGATTTAACCCGGATGGATAATCCAAATTAAGCTCATTAGAATAATTGTCATTATAGGGGATTTAGCCTAGGCTGGTAATCCCGACAATACTCTTTGAGCATATGTTATAGGGGATTTAGCCTAGAATAGTAATTCCGCTGTAAGAAATGAGGTTCGTGGGAGTGTGCTCTCTGAAAAGAACATGTGTGCACATGAATATAAATTGACAGACCCGGACTTTCCCTGAAAATCTATCGAAATTCCGAGAAATTTAACGGAATAAATATAAGGAGTAATAAGGGAAATGGAAAACATGGGATTGATGAGCTCATCAATCATTTACTTTTGTATCGAAATTATATGCTGATACTTGACTAATCTTTAGTTGAGTTTGTATGTAATAGGTAAATAATTATTTGAAATGGATGTGTATTTGTATTGCTAAAAGTTGAATATGTGAATGGTAAGTTAAATTCTTGTCGCATGAACTCACTAAGGACCAAGTGCTTACCTCCTTTTCTTTTCCCTTATTTTGTAGTACTTAAGAGCTCAGAGGTCGGAATTGGTTAGAAATTGATGATTGTAACCTAGCCATTAGTATGGCTAGAGCTAATATAACTTTTGTGTATATATATAACAAGTAAATTATGGTTTGCTTATGTGATGAAATGGCTTTAATATGGCTTGGAAATGTATTGAAATTGCTTGGTTGGCATTGGATTGGTTTGGTGCAGGTATTGAATGTAAAAGGGTGAGAAATAGGGCTTGAAAAATAGCCTAATTTTTGTCCACACAGGTAGACACACGGGTGTGTGTCTAGGCCGTGTGTGACACACGATCTGTCATATGGGCGTCTGTTAAGGTCGCGTGTCCCTTGCATAAAAAAAATTGTAAAACAGAATGCCAATGATTGAGTACAAGGGCTCCCACAAGGGCGTGTGCCTTGCCTATATGAAGAACACGGCCTGGATACACGGACGTGTGATACGGCTGTGTGAATCTTGCACCTAATTCGAATCTAAAAATTTGTCACATGGCCTAGCGACACAGCCGTGTGCCTTGGTCGTGTGGAAATCATTTGTTTATGGTTTCGAAGTCAGAATGCTCCAAGTTTCCACACGGGCTAGGGATACGGCGTGTGATGTCACACAGCCTGGAACGAGGTGAGGCACATGGGCGTGTTGGCTACATGGCCTGAACTACACGAGCGTGTCCCTTAGCCACTCGGACGTATAAGGCCTGAAATGGATAAAGATTTTGGGATTTTGTGAAAAATTCCCTATGGTCTCGATTTAATCTCAGATTAGTTCTGATGTATATTATGGGCGTCGGGAGCCCTAACTGAGGTATGTTATGATACATTTCGGTAAATGAATAGTATTTGACTCTGTTTAAATAGAAAATGGTTCTGTAAATTCCAGTAATGCCTCGTACCCTATTCCGGTGACGGATATGAGTAAAGGATGTTACAGATAAGTTCGATTTTAGTTTAATTAATAATCAAAGAGAATAAATCTCACAAATAAAGTTTATAATCACAATAGTCTAACCTTACAAATGGGAAGTTTCAAACTATTTATAGAGCTTAGGAGATTAAAGGACATATTCGACCATTAATGTGCATACATGTATGGTGCTGTACAGTGTAAAGGAAGATACATGAAGGAGTAGGTGCAATGTATGAACGAATGGTCACATTCTTCCTCCATGGACGTTCATGAATCACTTGAGTGCTTGAAGAGGCAATTCATCCCCCTTTTGAAGTGCATGAATAGGCAAATTCATTCCTCTTGAGTAGATACAAACATGCAATGCAACCATATTAATGCAAAACTTCTCCCCTTGCCAAATCCCATGATATGACTGGAATCACATCATAGAGAGAATTGACTATATTTCTTTTTGGCTCAATGTATAAATTGATACTTAAATTTGACACTTTTTTTAGTGTGGTACTTATATTTGGCAAAAGTTATAATTTGGTATTTAAAGATAATAGTGTTAACTTTTTAGTTTTTAGTTTAGGTTTTAGAATTGATTTGATGAAAATTCATAATTAGCTAATAATATTTAACAATCAACTTCCATCAAATCAACTTGAAAATTGGAATTAAATCAAATCCATCGGACTGTATTTAACAAATTTAAAATTAATATTAAATTTATTCTATTAACAAAATCATGAAAAAGTCAAACTTAATAATATTAGCAATTAATTTTCATCAAATTAAACATTAAAAAGTTAACATTGTTACATTTGGGTACTAAAATATATAGCTTTTATCAAATATAAATACCAAATTGAATTAAAAAAAAAACATAAAAGTGATCACATTAGAAAATATGTCAAACTCAAATACCATATGATATATTAAATTTTCTTTTTAAATATTATTTTCAACTAATGAGATTTACATGTTTAATTATATTGGAGATGTTAGTGTTAAAGCTAAATGCATTTTTATTAATTATCAGTTGCTTTTAATGCTTAAAGTGATGAAATATTTAAAAAAAAAATCTCATTATAGATTTTAATCAGACTCATAATTCCTTTTCAACTCATAAATATGAAAATAATGCACTTCAACGTACTTGAACTCACGTCCTTTTGAATTGGTAACAATACTCATGCCAATCGAGTTAAAACTCAATCGGTCACTTCTAGTTAAATATGATGATTTATGTATTTATATTATGTTAATTTAAAATCATATTTTATATGTTGTTTTAATTATTTTTTCGCTAATATCATATTCGACGGATTAATTCTGATGTCTTAAATTTGTATTAGTCTACTTCCAGACTGGAAATTCTTATCAAATTCATTGGACCAACCGATGAGATTTGGGTAACAAAAGCTACTTATCAATCTGAACAAATCAATAAATAAAAATAAAAATAAATAAAGCTGATGAACTAACTCAATACCGTAATCCCTCTACATAATAAAATCATATCAAACACGTTTCTTACAAAAAAAAAAAAAAAAAAACCCTTTTAGTGCAATTTCCTTATAAAAACTTTGGTCAACTAAAGTAAGCCCCGATGCTTTTTTTTTTTTTTTTTTACAACCTAAGATATTTCTCCTCAAAAATAAAAAAATTAATATTGTTTTGGATCAAATGGGTCTGTCAATTTGATCGATTGGTTTAAAAATCGGTTGAGATATCGATCTGGAAAAATTTTTGAACTAATTAATTCGAGAATCATACTGATTAATTGCACCGAGTAATTGAACCAGAATTTTAATTTTTAATAAATTTAATTTTTATGAACCTTTTAATGATTTATTTAATTGAATTGAGCAAACAGATTGGATTTGTGAACAGATGACCTAATCAGTTTAACCACTGCTCCAATCCTAAAAACATTTTTGAAAACAAAGTTTGAGATTAATGTATACTATTATTTAAAGAATAATCAAAATTGAATATGAAATGAATAATACAAAGCATATTGGATAACGAAGATAATTAATTTATTTATACTTTTTTATTTATAATTAGAGAAATTATTTAATATACTAACATAGAAATTTTTAGGCTCTACAAATTAAGTCAATTTATTCTAGATTCATACTGATTAGTTGCACCGAGTAATTGAATTAAATTTTTAATTTTTAATAAATTTTATTTTTTAAATTTTTTAATAATTTATTTAATCAAATTGAATCATATGAAAACAAAAATTATCAGTATACCAAGGATTAACCCTTATAATTATTTATTTATTTTTTATTTTGCAACTTTTGTCATTATTTTTATCCCAACATTTATTTTATAAAGATGTGATTTAGGTGAACGAGAATAATACACAACAATAAAAATCACATCCCTCAAAAAATTATCAATTTAAAAGGTTATTTTTTTCAAATTTTAAAAAATAATATTATCAATTTATTATTAATTCAGCTTATTTTTAACTGATTTAAAAAACTCATAATTTAATAATACATAATCAATTAAATTATATTTTTTTAATTTTGAAAAAATATAATAACTATATGCTTATAAAGGTTTGGAAGAAACCTCAGGACACGGCTCCCACAACGCTGATGGCCCACGCTATTGACGCACATGCTGCTCAGCATGTATTCTCACTTTGACTTCCCGTCTAATTTTGAAATTAATCCCTTTACTTTATAAAAATTAACAATTTAATTGATTTACTTTTATTTTACCAGAATTTGATTCGCATACTTTATAAAAATTGAAAAAAATAGTCTATTTGTTTATAAATACAAGGAATTGAACCGACATGTTTTGCTAATTTGGTGAATATAATTTGTTGAGCTACTTTTTTTTACTTGTTCCTTCGATATAAATTATTGTATTGTTGATTTTCAAATTAATGGTTTAATGCTGTTAATCAATTGGATTAATTTTTTAATTTTCATAAAGTATAATTATCAATTTTTGATAAACTAAAAGTTAAAAGGACTAGATTTTCAATTATTAAAAGTAGAGGGATAAAATTCACAATTAAACCGCATTTAATATACCTTAACCGCTTCCTATAAATGCCACAATTTCCATCACCTTGAAATGATCGGCACGTCGCAATTTAAAAAAAAAAAGGGACAGAAAAGAAAGAAAAACACAATCGCGCAGATTTGTGGTTGTCTTGACTAAGGAAAACACATGGCTGCCGGAGCTGCTGATGGAATTTTCTGGTCGCTTTACGAAGGGTGCATATCCGGCAACGAAATCGGCATCGAGCGCCGGCCGTACCACAAGAACTGCCGCTGCGCACTCCACGATAAGTCGCGAGGGAACTGTCCTCACTCAATCGCTAAAAGCAAAAACGTATCGTATCCTATGAGGAGAGCGTGGAGTGAAGGATTCTTGATGATGGCGGCGGCGGCTTCGTCTTCTTGCCATTCGTCACCTTCTTCGTTGCCGGCTGGGGCGGGGAAGCACCACTTGGGACCGTATAAAGAAGAGGACGAAACTGATCTGCTGGGAAATGGTAAAATTGTGAAAATGAATACGAATTTAATTGAATGAATTCAGCTTTATTTTTTCTGGTAATAGAATAATAGAAGGGATGGGAAATTTTGTTAGTTTGAAAAAAAAACATTGGAAGATCTGAAATAGTTTCTGATTCGTTGGCATTGTAAATCATAGAAATTAAATCAGTGATTACTTGAATTCGAGTGAGCATGATATGGAGTATATGTTTTATGAATGTGAATTGTTTTTTTTATATTTTAGTTCTTATACACGTATTCATATTTCAATGTTACTCAAATTTATAATGTCTTTCTAAATAGATTTTTCGTAATTTTTTAACTGACAATGAAAACAGGTAGAAAAATATGTTAAATCTATTACCACTCCATAATTTGGATGTTCTGTCCCATCACTCACTTTGTTCTACTGTGAGTGCCTTATTACAGTTTTACTGTTTCAATAAATATATAAGGCAATTATTTGATACATACCTTTTTAAAACTCGTTATTTAATTTTTTTTATTTTTTATTACGTCTTTTAATACACTTGTCAATCTCTTAATTTATTTGTGAAGTCTAAAAAATTCAATTAATATTTCAAATAATAAGATAAATTAACAATTACTATCACAGCTACTTACCACTATCCAAAAAAATCCACCCACTATCAACTAGAGGTGATCATGGGCCAGGTTCGAGCCAGGTCCAGAAAAAATTTCAGCCTGTTTTTTAGGTTTGGGCCTTGCCCTTCCCGAAATATGGGCCTGAAATTTTGTCCAGGCCCGGCCCGAAATAAAAATGTTAGGCCCGGCCTGGCCCATATTATTATTTTTGTTTATTTCATTTAAAAATTTTAAAATATAATAAATTAAATAAATTTAAAAACATAAAAACAAATATTAAAGCAAGAAACAAAATAAAATTGAGATAAAAAAATTTTAAAATAATACACAAATTAAAAAAAACAAAGTTAAAAATTACATATGCTTAAAAAAATAAAATATATATAATTCGGGCCAGGCCGGGCCTCGGGCCAAAAAAGGTTGGCCGAGGCCCGACCCGTTTTTTAAACGGGCATCGTATTTTTTCCCAAACTCATATTTTGGGCCTATATTTTTACCCAAACCCTCCCATTTTTCGGGCGGGCCTTCGGGCCGAGCCGGGCCGCCCAACCCATGATCACCTCTACTATCAACGCTTCATCCATTTATTAGAAAAAGAAAATTTTCATTTGAAAAATTAATTTATTTTATAATATTTATTTTTATCCATAAATAGTAAAAAAAGTTGAATACAAATAATGTTTTGGTAAAATGGCTCTAATTGTATCTTTAAGCCTTTTTTGGCCATCAGCGTTTGTTCTTTTTTTTCAATTTATTTTTTCTAACTGATTTAATGAATAACTTCGATGTTTTAATTTTACTTTTTTTTTAAAAGGTTTCAATCTTTTATACTTTGTTTACCGAAAATTTTTTCTATTGACTTAATTTTTTAAATAATTACTTTTATTTTCTTTAAATTATGAGTTGTTTTTTTTTAATTTAATGTATTGTTTATTTATTTTATTATTTTTCACATGTAATTATTTTTTATGTTATCTTAGTAATAAATTACATCTCATTAAAAATATTTCACATATGAAATTCCACATCATCCTCGTTAATTTTTTAATGATACTTTTATTAAATTTGTTTGGAAAATAAATTGAAAAAAAAAGAACAAAAATTAATGATCAAAAAATACTCAAAAATACAATTAGATGACCAAATTTATGATTAAGCAAAAAAAAGTAATTAAAAAAAAATTCCCTTAGACAGATGATTGATATAAAGTAGAGCAAACTCAAGAAACGTGGAGCTTGTTCCCAAGTAAGCATTTTGTGAAACATGTCACACGTTTTCTCCTTTTTGAGTTAAAGGGCAATTTGATCACGAAATTTCTTTCAACGACAGGATTTATAGAGAAACTTAATGAATTATCCAACTCTCTTTGCTTACCAAAATTTCAATTACCATTTAATCACAGTGTTGGATCTTCGAATTAAGAATCAAATGAATATTTTCAAAAAGATTTAGGACTTAATTAAAGCTTTTTAAAATTTTAAGAATCAAATAAAAATTTTTTAAAAATTATGGGAGCCAAAAACCTTGAGCCCCAATAAACATCTGCCCTAGACATGCGGCAAGTTAAAACATATTATAATTATTTTCTATTAATTTTTAGAATATATATTTTTTATTATTAACAATGTCTTATAATATGATTTTATAAATTTATACATTTACTTAACCCAAAAATAAAATTTATACATCGATAATGCAGTAAATACAAGTATTTTTTTTTAAACCCGGCATTTGGTTTATTGGCCATGGATATCCACTTTAAGCCTACGTCATAAGTTCGAATTTTAGAGATTACGTGTTTATAATATATGCATGCAAGTGATTAACTTTTGTTAAATGCACGTGAGTTGTATGGTTAATTTTAGAGTTAAAGTCATTAAATTATTAGTAAGCTTACGTTTTGGTCATTCAACTTTAGAATTTATAAAACCGTCATTGAATTATTTGAAAGTTTTTTATTGAAACAACTAGGCTGTTAAGGCTTTTTTTTTAAATCTAGCTAGCGAGCTCCAAACTACGATTTGGTGATCGATACAATGGATCGATAACCATTGACGAGTAGAAGAACATACCTTAATCCAAGTTGATTTGACGGTCAATGTCAAAGATTGGAGAAGAAAATTATTTGAACTTTGGTTCACAAACTTGTGTCATTCAAAGTTATTTCATTAAAAAAAAGAACTGTAGAAGAAAATTGTAAGAAAAGCTATTGATTGGTCCAGGAGGTGCAAACAAAGAAGCTCATATAGCAATAGTTTCAACAACCCAGTGATTGAAATGAAAGATTTTGAATAGTTCAATAACCATTTTATAATTTTTTAAACTTAAATTACTGGTGATGCCTCACAAATAGTGACGTCACTGAATTGAAATGTAATTATACAAAATATTCAAAGACCTGATGAAGCAATTATTCTTTTTTGATTGACCAAAAAAGCAGAGCCATGTTAAATAGTTTTCAACTTTTGATCTATTCGCACGTTAATTTTTTTTTTTTAAATTAAATTTAGATGATTCTTAAAAATATAAGAATAATAAAAATATATCCTTCTTTTTTATTTTAAAATTAAAAATAATATAATTCTTTATTTTAAATTACTCATATATGTGTATTTTTCCCAAAAAGCTTGCTCTCATATTATTTCTTTTAATAAAAATGAATTTGGATTTCCCTTGTAAAAAAATGGATTTAATTTAATTTTAAATTTAATAAAAATGAGTATGGAAGGAATTTTTTGGAGTGAGTCATGTGCCCTTTTGTCCAATATTCCACTATCGAACCACTCGCTCACCTATGCCATGTGCCAGCTCTTAAGCCAGCTTGACTTCCATTTTGATTAGTATTTTCTTATTGACATTTATTTATTGAAGGAAATCACATCTTTTAAACATTAATTATTGATTTATTTAAAAAATATATTAGTCTTTTTTACATTATTAATTGAAATTTTTGAGGAACCTACTAGAATTAATATCCTTTTCTTAATTATAAAATAATTAAGTAGTTAATGATGCATTGAAATAAGCAACCCACCATGTATAACTACATCAAGATTATATAGTTAGATCTTCCATAACCCAAACGATAATATTTCAAATCATATATTATATATGATAATATAATATTATACGATTTTAAATAAATAAGGATCGATTCAATCTTAATTCGATTGATATCGATATTATTGTTAGTATAGAAATACGTGAGTTTGAGTACGTTAAAGTACATTATCACTCTGTTTAAAGATTAGAGAAGGACTATATGTAGTTCTAAGTATTGTATAAAAAAAACCTCTATAATAAAAATTACAATTTTTTTTGACAATGACACTTTTTATTTTATACATTTATTTTCACTTTGAATAAATTACTATTTTACTCCTTACTTTTTTTTAAAATTTATATTAAATAATTTACTTTAAACATAACTTAATTATTATATGTATATTACAATTTACAAGACTCTTTTTAAAAATAATAATATTGTTATTTTTTATAATAAATTTCCTTGTTGTTGTTAATTATAATTATTTTTCATAAATTATTTTGTTTGTACAAAATTTTATAATAAAATATTGACATATTTATTTGCTATAATCTTTTTAATATAACATTTTAAATCCAATTTTTAATTTATTTTAACAATTGACATCTCTATTTATTCAAAACGTAAACTTATTAATAACTGAAATTAATTTGTATATTTTGTGATGCCCAATATTTATTAATGTAATTGTTTTTAAACTTAACATAAAAAATCGTTAATATATATTAATAGTATATAAAATAGATGTTTTATTATAAAGTTTGATTAAAAAATATTTTTTAAAGGTAATAATTAAAGCATAATTGAGGGAAAAGTAGGTTGATATGGACAAGTACTATAAAAATCAGGTTAATTTCTTAAATAATTTTTTTTCCAAATCATTTTGTTAATTAATTAATATTTTAAATTATTTTAATTAAAAAAAAGTTGAAAAAAGAAGGTAAAAGAAGTTGGGAGTTAGGGGTTGGGAGCCTAATGTTAAAGGCTTAAGAAAAAGCAATAAAATAAAGCATTTGGCTTAGCTGTTTGGGCGTGGATTCATAGCCGACCTCAAATTATAAAAAATTTAAAAAATTAAAGTTGACTAAAAGTCTTGCATTCAACTAAATATCCAGCATGTTCTTAGCTTTTTTATGTTTTGCATCTTAAAACCCACCTGTCATTGGGAGCCTCCTTCAACTACACCTCATTAGCTCTGCTCGGCTCCTTCAAGCCAAATGCGTATCTCTTTAACTCTATAAGTAGAGTTTTACCATAAATTATTAATGGTAATTTATATGTAATGTCACTAAATTATATTAGTAAATTTTTATTTTTATCATTTAGTGTGCAAAATAATTGTAAGTTTTTATTTGAGTCACTCGGCTGTTAAAATCGTTATTGTATGACTTTTTTTTTTATATTGCCTATATCAATAAAAAACTATTTATCTCTTTCTATTGGGGATAAACTCAGTTAACCAACAAATAAAGTGAATAAAATAAAAATAAAAAAATCAAACACGCAAAATTTATGTGAAAAACTCCTCAAGAGAGGATAAAAAGTCACGACTAAAAGGAAATTTCACTATAATAAAGAAAAGTACAAAAAATGGAGAGAATTAAAAGAAAAATCCAAAGCTCCACAAGAAAAATCCTTCAAAATAAAGAACAAAATTATCTTAATCTAAATAATTTTGTTGTGTAAAACTTAGAGTAACTAAGATATATTTATAGGTTGAAATTCGTAACATATATGACTATAACAACTCTAGGTTAATTAGAGTTTAGGTTAGAAACTAAAAATAGAGTTCAATTAGGAGAAGCAAAGCTAAAATAAAATTTGGTCAAAATAAGAGTCATTCTCCCACATCTTCTCTTATACTGTTTAGTTTTTTTTTCATAAATACAATTCTATAAATTAAAATTTAAACAATTTTCTTCCTTGATTTTCGACATTAATCAACAGGCCGATTTGGATCTAAGTTATATCCTTTTTCTCGTGAATGGGTACTATTCCATCGTACCGATCATCAAATTATCATTTGGAGCTCGCTTATCATACTTAAAAAAAAAAACTTAACAGCTTAGTGATTTAAATAAAAACTTTCGAATAATTTAGTGATCATTTTGTAACTTTTTGATGTTGAGTAATTAAAATATAAGCTTACTAATAATTTAGTGACATTAAGTTTGTTTTATCTTGTTATTAAATAATAAATTTTGATGAAAATACTATCTCAATGATTAAACTTAAATTTTTTAATTTTAAAAATAAATATTTTTAATTTTTTATGTAATCTAGAAGAATATTACCGCAACTAACCAAGCCAAGCCAAGCCAAGCCAAGCCAAGCCATTCGTTTCCCTATTTCCGAGTAAGCCAGCTTTTCTCAGCATTTAAAGACCAAACAACTAAAAAACCAGATCCTTCATTTCCTCTCTTCTTCATTTTTCTCCCACTTTTCCTCTTCTTTCCTTGTATATATATAAACATTTGAAGACCAAAGGTACAGGGGAGATTAAGAAGAGAGTGAGAAAGAGGGAGGAGATCGATCAAAGCAATGGCCACTGGAGCAGCACCAACCGAGATGATGCTCCGGTGCGTCCTGGACGGAAGCCTAGTGATGCGAGAAATCGAGGTGGAGCGCCGCCCCTATCATCGCAACTGCAGCTGCGCTTTACACAGCTTAAAAGGTAGCGTCCTCTGCGCATCCGCTTGTTCTCGCTCAAGGAATAATATAGCTTTTCCTAAGAAAAAGACCTGGAATGTTGATTGTTCCTTATCAATGGCTGCGACCGAGCCTCAATCGATCTCTTCTCGGTCTTCTCTTCTCGGTGGATTATCTGTTAGTAAACATGGATTCGAATACATCAATGACGTTTGATTATGTGCTGCAGAAAGCAGGTTAGGAGATATGAGATTTGATTTTTGCATTTTTTTTTCTTTTTTGAAGGATTAGATCAATATTCTTTCGGACACATCCATGTAAATCCTAATCAATTTAATTGTTCTTTTTGGTGAACAAATTCCATGATGGTTCTGAATTTGAGCTTATTTTGGTTCAAAGTTCAAACGAGGTTGTATTGTATGTTCTTGTGACTTGTAACCATTTTTTTCCTCTCCTTACATTTCTTTCACGATTGAAGAAGAAAAAAAAAAATGTCGATCAGATGCCATTTAATTTTCTTATTTCTTCGTGATATTCGTTCATTTACTGGAGTGTTTATAGCAGATCTGGGAGTACCATATGGAATGGAGAGTTTATATAGATCTGTATTTCATTTTAACTTTTTGGTGAATCTATGATCAATTAAAGATATTACCTTTAATGCTAACTCATATTTAAAATAAATTATTTTATTTGAGGATAATTTAATTTTTATTAAAAAAATTAATAAAACTTTATATTGTATTCATGTCAATCGAGATAGTAAAATTTTAAATTTATCACTCAATTAAATTTTTATTTTAAAATTTTTATAGATTTTAATTTTATTATACATACTTTATAAAACCTTAATTAGAGAAATTATTTTAATGCTCTCTCGTATTTAAAATAATTTATATTATTTAAGAGTATTTTAGTCTTTTTATCTTAACAAATACCAATAAAAATAAAAATATGTATATGGTCATTTTGATTTACTTTATACATTTTTAGTTTAACATGTATAATTTATTATTTCTATTAGTTGTATATATTAATAATGTTAATAGAGTTAGTGTCACAAATCAATTCAGTAATGTTAATAGAATTATCATGAAAGTCTTTATATTAAAAGTTCGATTATATTTTACTTTTTTTAATAAAAATAGATGAAGTGATCCTTATATATTTAATTAAAGAGTAAACTGGTTCTTCTGTTAAAATTTTCAATGATTGTTATCTTTAAAAAAAGGTATTTATATATTAACATAAGGTAACATGGCACGCCACATGTTACTATTTAGTTATTTCGTTAGCCACGTCAGTTTTTAACAGTACAAGTGGATGATATCTTTAATAGAAATGACTAATTTGCCTCTCTTTTTTTTATTTAGCAAAAAGGGCAAAATGCAATCTAATTCTTAATATAATGACCTTCATGATACTTCTACGAAAGTATTAGGTGGATGAAATTAGTTTGTTTACTATTAAAGAGACCAATTTAGTGATTATATTATTAAGAAGAATTAGATAAGATTAAAATTTAATAAAATTACATTTAGTGTTTAAAAAATTATCATTTAATGTTTAACAAAATTAATATTTTTATGGTTTTGTAGATAAAATATTTTGTTCGAAATTTAACAGAATTAATATTTATTGATTATTCTTTATTTTATGTCTATTTATTTGAACACATGTATTAAATAAGTGTTTTTTTTTCATATTATCTCACTAGTAACTAAACGAAATATAAATATGAACTTTATTAAAATTTGATTTTATTCAATTCTTTTACTAGTAGAAAAGTAATTTCATAAGACAAAATTTAATATAGATAAATGAATAAAATAAATAGAAAATACACAAATAAGTATCAATGGGAGTAATTTTCTTTTTATTTAAATTTTGCTTAGTAAATATAAAAAATACATAGATAAATCTCATATAGTTTCTTATCATATATGCTGTAATAGCCCAAATTTCAGTAATGTCGGAAATTGTGGTTCAAGACCACTAAATTCGACAAATGAACTCGTAGAAAATATTATTTAATATTTACGAGCCAAATGTGGTTTTTAAAAGATTTTTGAAATAGTAAGATTGTGTTCATAAAGATTTATTTGGTCAAAATATCGAAGAAAAGAGGTATCGAGATCTCGGTGTTATAAACCGAGCTATAAATATTTTATGAATATTAAAGGAGTGTCACTAAGGTAACATTAAAGTTTCGTTAAGAAATTTTAAGGTTTGGTGGTCAATTGAGTAAAAAGGACTAAATTGAATAAAGTGTAAAATTGTGAAAAGTGATGAAATAGCTCAATTGTCAAAAGAGGAAGGACCTAAAGTGTAAATAAGCCCAAAGGAGATATTTTGGGCGGCAATAGCTGAGAAAAATTAGGAAATGGGTGAAATAAGGGCAAAATTGGAAAATTTGTCAAAATTAGTTAAATAAAAATGGGACCAAATGGGAATATCTAGAATTCTCTTCATTTTTCTTCATTCTTTTCAGCTGAGAAACAGCCATGGAAGAGGTTTCAAGCTGGTTTTTCATACTCTAGCTTCATGTAAGTTTAATTCTTGCTCTCTCCTTGAAATTTCTATGTTTTTGGACTTTTACAATTGGGTCCAACTTATTAATTCATTAGTTTTTGATTTCATGACTAATTTTTAAAGTTGATATGGATTAGTTTTGAAAGTATGTGATGAATAAATATTGAATTGAAGCTTTAATCTTGTTATATGATGATTTTATCAAGTAAAATTGATGGAAACTTGATTTTAGGACCTAATTGTGAAATTGTTGAAATTAAGGCCTATTGTTAGAATTCTGATTTTCAAAAGTTTTGAAGTAGTTCAAAATGATAGAGAAAGGTATTAAATGAGAAAATTAGCTCAATGGAGGGGTTAATTAAGTAAGGACTGAATTGTATGAATTGAGCAAATTGAGACAAATTGGGAAACAAGATGTCACACTAAAGCAGTATTGGACAGCAGCAATTGTCTAACTTTGAAAAATCACCAAAAATGGTAGAAATTGAATTAGAAGTTGAATAAGATATGTAATTAAAGCTTGTTGAGTCTATTTTCATATAAAAGAAACAAAGAAAGCAAAGGAATTCGGTATCTTGAGATATTTACATTTTTGTGAGACTGGTTCAGATTGGTTTCGAGATCCCCTGTTCTGAATTGTAAAAATCATTAAAAATTGTACAAAAATAGTTATGGAACATAATTTATATGGGTGGATTCCTTATTGAGTCTATTTTTACTAGAAATAAACGTGGATATCTTTTGAAATCTGTATAAAGAGAAATTGGAATTTTAGTGAAGGGCGGTCAGGGTTGTCGAGTAGCGAAACAGGGGAAAACTTTAACTAATAAACTGTATTAATTGGCCACACCAAAAATTCTGGAAAAATTATGGTAAGAAGATATATGAGTCTAGTTTCAAGAAAAATTTACGGATCTGAATTTGGAGCTCTGTAGCTCTAGATAAAAATAATGTAGTGACTATGACACGGATGAACAGCTTGAAAATGTACATAAGTAAATAGTAAAAATTATAGAAAATGTTACTTACAAGTGTGTTGTTTATACTAAGGATGTGGAATGGAGTGGAGGAGGAGGAAAATATATGAATGATTTGTATTTAGATTAATCATATGCTTGATTGTAATTGATAAATGTTGAATCAGAAATGGTATAATGTTTTATTACTTGATATTATTATGAATTATGTGACTAACGGAGATATTGAGAATGTATATTAGGATTTCGTGAGCAGAATGACTGAGTATGTTTTGCAGTAATCAACTCGAGCGATTCCAGCTCAATGACAAGATGAATTGACGGAAAAGACCATGGTTGGACCATGGCAACAAGTGAAAGTGGTAACTTCGGCTACAAGTGAAAAGTGATTTCCGTATAAGACCATAGCTGGGCTATGGCATCGGAAACAAGTGATAAGCGATTCCCGTATAAGACCATAGCTGGGCTATGGCATCGGAGAAAAGTGATATGTGACCCGTGTAAGACCATATCCAGGATATGGCCTCGGTATGATATGTGATCCGTGTAAGACCATGGCTGGGCTATGGCATCGGAATAAGATGATAAATGACTTCCATGTAAGACCATAGCTGGGCTATGGCATTGGGATAAAGTGAAAAGTGATTTTTCCGTGTAAGACCATATCTGGGATATGGCATCGGAGTGATATGTGTTTCTGAGTAAGACCATATCTGGGATATGGCATCAGTGATATATGTGATCCGTATAAGACCATATCTGGGATATGGCATCGGCGTGATACGTGCTTAAGATGTAAGACCATAGCTGGGCTATGGCATTCTAATGAAAAGTAATGAATTGACGGATAAGCCCATGGTTTTACCATGGCATGGTGATAGTGAAGATATAAGACCATAGCTGGGCTATGGCATTCTATCGAAAGTGATGAATTGACGGATAAATGAAAAGACCATAGCTATGCTATGGCATCAGTGATTATCAGTGAAATACAATGTGTATCGGCGCACATCAAAGAACACAGGACTATGATTGTACCATGCAGGAAGTGAAGAAGTAACAGATCATAGTTGGATGAGACTATGACATCAGTGAAAAATGACGATTTCTAAATCGGTAAAGTTTTGGTAAGTGATATGTGATTATTATTAGCATTGATTCTGATATTTGTGTACTATTCGATGTTGAAATGATTCAACGTATAAACTTAGCATAAGAAGGAGAATGAGATTAATATGAATAAGTTCAGATATGTATATGAGTTTTGTGAGTATTGAGTTGATAAGGCTTGTGAACTGTGTGGCATATTATGTGAAAGAATATGACATGGGTTATTGAATCCCTACAAGTTACAATGTAAAATGTAATGAAAACGGTTTAATTACATGTGTGGCACATAATGTGCGAGAATATGGGTATCCAATATATTTGTATAGATTCAGTGGAAAAAAAAAATATGGTAATACGAGGACAAGTAGTAATACTGAGTAATATGAGCTCAGTAAGTAAGTGATTTTCAGTACTATGAGTTTATGACATGGGTAAGAGTTTAAAAGATTGAGTGTGTGACATCTGTTTTAGCCAAACGTAATGGCTTATATTAGCTATTGTGGCTGGAAATATGATTATATATATATGCATGTGCTATGAATTTTATATGATGAGTTTATGATGATTATGGTAGGAATGTGATAAAGACATGGGTAAAATCTATGATCTCTAATGCATATGAAATTGACATGATCATAATATGGCTAAGGACGTTTAAGTGTTCATGTATGCCTTGTTGTATGCTATTGTATAAGTATGTGTTCGTATGATGAGAAGGCGATAAAAAAGGCTTAATAAATAGCCGACACTGTCCACACGGCTGAGTACACGGGCGTGTTCCCTGGCCGTGTGATTTTGACACGATGTGCCACGATCGTGTTTAGGTCGTGTGATGGAACACGGGTCATAAACACGGGCGTATGCACAGGCCGTGTGAGTTTGGGCAGATTACTCCACGGGCTGTTGGCACGGCCGTGTTAGAGGTATACACGGGCGTGTTTGTAGAGTCACACGGGCGTGTGACATAATTGTTAACAAATTTCTAAGATATCTTCTTAAGTACTTGAGAGTTTTCGGTTTGTTTTCTAACCACCTCGAATGTATGATTTGGGCCTTGTAAGCCCGCTTAAGGGAGTAATGTGCATACAAACGAAAAGTTTTAAATTGATCAAAAATTTTATGGTCCGGTTTTATATGATTGGTTGAGTTTAAGTCCGGTAGCACCTTGAACCCTTTCTAGGTATCGGATATGGGCAAAGGGTGTTACATATGCTCTTATTGATACAATCTGTAAAACTACACTTAATCCCTTCCCAACCCTTAAATAGGAGGACAATGCGCCTCAGCGCACTCGAATCCACATCCTCCCATACATTGGCAACAATGTCAATGCCAATCGAACTAAAACTCTATCAACAAGTGAAAATTTGATTTAGCAATGAAAAGCTCTATATAATATTATAAATACGATTAATTTATGATTTAAAATATTATTTAGTACTTGTGTTTGTTATTAATTTTTAAAGTGATATTTGTATTTGATAAAAGTTATACATTCATCAAATCAACTCTAAAATTCGAAAAATTATATCACATTCATCATATTGTATGTAATGAATTAAACACAATATAAAAAAATATCACGACCAATGCTAATTTATTTCATTAACAAAATCACAAAAATTCAAACCTAATGACAATAAAAACTAACTTCCATTAAATTAACCCTAAAATTCGAATTAAATATTAAAAAATATTGTTACAATATATAAAATTTACCAAACATAGATACTATATTAGACTAAAAATATGCATATATCACAGAAAAAAGGGTTAAATTTAAGTGTGAGTCCTTAATTTATTTCTAATTTTAATAGTTTTTATTTATATTTACAAAATTGTTAAAAAGTTCTGGAATCTAGAAATTGGTGTATTAAGAATAATTTATTTATTGTATCTCCAAGAATTATCTGGCACATGATTCGTTTTATTTTTTTTATTTTTAAAAATTGTGCTGATTTTAGAATAATAAAATACACATGCATGTTCTTATGTAATTTCCACTACGAACTCCTTCCAAGCAAAGGGTCGGCGTTGTTTCACATGCATCGTAAAGGAGACTAATTAATTAAGTTATTTTTATTTACATTTTTTAATTAAAAAATATTATTAATTATTGATTCCCGTATATCGGCATGATGATTACGAGTATTTATCGTTTTAGGTCTGATTCGAGTTTGAGTCTCACTAATTGCGTTGTTGTGACAGCTTTACTCTATAATTCATACAAAAAAAATACAATTAATTATTTAAAATTATACAACATATTGACAAATATTTCACCTCCAAACTTTAATAGATATAATTGAAATTTAAAATAATTTATTATTATTTAATTGATTCAACTTTTAATAAACATTTATATATATATATATATATATATATATTCACTCGTGTCTATGATTTAATTGTTTAAGTTAATATTAATCGGATATTAATTCAATTGTAAAATATTTAAATTATCAATTTAATTTTCACAGACAAGAAATATTATCATAAAGTTACTTATATCTGAAATAATTTATATAAAATCTTTAAAACAACCAGCATCTCTATACATACTATTTTTTAAATGAAAAAATAATTAATTTTTTTATAATTGAATAATTAAATTACTAAAATAGACTTTTACTATATGTTTTATAATTTTATTACTATGTTTCTTTTTTATTATATTGAGTTGGTCTCATTAAATTAAATTAAATAACACCCCACTCTATCAAAAACATTATAATAGTATAGGTAAATAAACAATAGTTAGTTCTATAAAATATATTTAAAATAAAAAAAAATAATGAAAAAATATTTATAATAAAAAAGAATAAAATAGAAAATAAGATATTTATAATAAAAAATAAAAAATGGAAAACTAACTAATTTTTAAAAGAAAAATGAAAATAAGTCAAGATTATCACGTCTAATAGTTTATTACACAAATAATTGTGGAATTAAATAAGTGAATATTATTTAAATTAGATTAAATAAGATATTTTTCACGAACTGACAAAATCGTGTCCTGAGAAAAGCACTTTCCACAAATAATGGTAAGTATAACTCACTTGCATAGGGGTGTAACTATGCTCAATCGAATCTGAATATATTATCAAGTTTAAACTCGACTCAATATCTGTAGCTCAATATTTAACTCAAGTTCAAAATTTGAATATTTAGTTTTAAGCTCGAGCCTGATTTAAGATATAATCTAGTCACTCGAGCTCAAACTTGAGTTTAGCTTTAAGGTCAATAATATTAAGGGTAATAACATAATTTAATAATATAAAAAATATGAAAAGCTTGATAAGGCTCACCAGCCATTCGAGTAATGTATTAGAATTTTACTCGAACAATAACTTGAGCTTAGCTCGATAATTACTGAATTCGAATATTGTCAAGTTTGAACTCGACTCAAGATCTGTAGCTCAATATTTGAACATCTAATTTTAAGCTTGAGCTCGATTCGAGATATAATCTAGCTGCTCCAGCTCAAGCTTACGTTTAGCTCTATAATTAAGCTTAAGATTAATAATATAAAAGGGTAATAACATAATTTAATAATATAAAAAATATAAAAAGCTTGATAAGGCTTTCAAGCCATTCGAGCAATGTATTACTAAGCTCGAATTTTGCTTGACAGATAACTTAAGCTCAGCTCGATAATTACCGAATCAAGTTCAAATTTTTTCGTGTTCAATTCCAATAACTTGGGAACACCAATGTCTAATTTATACCTCTAGTTAACACTATTATTGTTGCAATTTAGAGAGATATTGTGTACAAAAATAACTAAAATTAAGACAAATTCACAAATAATTCAAAGGTTGAAACAATTCCAAGATTATTTTTTCATTACAAGTTTAGTTACAAATTCAAATAATAGATATCTAAATATCTATAATCCGTATGTAATCTAAACAAAATTAAAATTAAAATTAAAATAAAATGGAAAAAGTTGATCATATTTTAATAAATATGTGAAATTTTCCAAGCAATTTTTTTAAAAATATATTAACAATAATGAAAAACCGATTAAAGCACCTTATTTATTCTCAATATTTGATTTGAACTAAGCGGCGATTTCCCTAGAATTATGATTGGTAGTTGGAGATGGCGGTAACCTAGCAGTAAAGTTCCTAAAAGGGAACTCATCGAATTGGCTATCGTCGCATCCTTCGTCAAAATTCAAAGCGTAACTCGACGGATCGTATCGAAATTCCGCCGAGTTTCGTCTACCAAGACTATGACTGTGGCTATGACGGTGACCGTTTCCAATGCGATTAATCAAATTGCGGTACTTGTCTTTAAATTCCGGCGACTTAAGCCACGTAGAAGACGTCAGCCTCGGACTATTGTTGTCGTCAGCCTTAGGGCTCGGTTGTGTCATTGAGGCACTTGCCGCCAAGCGTTGGTTGTTTTGGTGGCGTTGCCATGGAAGACGGAAAGATGATTTCAGTTTTTGTTTTAGAGATGCCGGTGAAATCGGAGAAGTTGGTTCGTTTTCGCCGCTCATTGTTTTCTCTGTTTTCTTTATCTCTAAAAAGAGAGAAATATAAGAGAAAATACAAGAAAATTTTATTTATTATTTTTAAAATGATAAGAAGGAGTAGGATATAGAGTCGGAATGGTGTGAAAGTACGGAAATGACGCGAATGGTACGGAAATGAGAACGGAGGAACCTGAACTTCTGAAATCGAGGGATGGGTGTTTTGGGTATTTTAGGGGGAAAAATCAATGGAAAATAATGATTTTACGATTTCTTGTGATTTTGCAAATTCGTTGTGCCTGTATTTATGCTCTGTATAAATAATATGATTTTTTTTGGGGTTATTTATGCGATTATTTTGGGATACTAAAAACAAATGAATATATAGTATAGTATATAAAGGTAAGTTAGATTTTGGGTTGTTTTCCCATGATTTACTTTTTTAATTTTAAAAAACATTTAAATGTATAAAAAAACTAAAAAAAAATCATATTTGAGAAGTATTTATCAGTAAATTTTCTAGGTTTAACTATAATAAAATAAGAATTTTTAATTGAGATTATTATTTAAAATAAAATATTGATTTTTCTCTTATTTCATTCATTATTGTTCTAACAATTTAGAAAATATAAATTCAAGTGCACTTAAATACATAATATAATTCAATTGGCATGAATGTTGTTATCAATATAGGAGGACGGGGGTTTGAGTGCGCTGAAAGGCATTAACCTCTTATTTATGAGTTGGGTAGGGGTTATAAATAGTTCTAAGGCATCGTGTCAAAAAGAATAGATATGATCAAAATTTACAATGAAATTGTTAAAAAAAATACATAAACATATTTATTATATTTTTTTCACCTTATGGTGAGTATAATCTAGTAATAATGGCTTAATATATAATTTGATATTCGAGTTTGACATTTTTCTAATACAGTACATGTGTTATTTTTGGTCCAATTTAATACTTGTATTCGACAAAAGTTATATATTTTAATATTATTTGATTTGAATTTTTCATAATTTTGTTAATAGAATAAACTTAGTGTTAATTATAAAATTGTTTAATTTTACGTTTGGTTTGTCAAATACAGTCTTGTGAATGTGATTTAATTCAGGTTTTAAGGTTATTTTGATATCAAGTAATTCAGAATTTTTATCAAATCAACCCTCAAATTTAAATTAAACACTAAAATATTAATACTGATACTTTTAAATACTAAATCATATAGTACCAACTTTTACATTAAACCAATAATAATTTTAGGTTACAACTTAAATTAAGTTGGGATGTCCCCTCTTGTCTTTTTTCAGTCACATGATGGGAATTGATGATTGTGGAAATATAGGACGCAATGAGTGAGGGATGACACATCTCTTCTCCCTTTTTTGGATTCCCCTCTTCAATCATGATATTTGGTACATATAGTTGGTGTGTAAATAAGTATTCAATAAACCGCTATGTTCATTTTAAGATACATTTTATATTAGGTAATTATATTGTTACTTAAGGAATTCAATTATGATACACGTGCCTTCATTAAATAAATCATTCAAAAATTCATAAAATAAAAAAATTTAAAAAATAAAAAAATTGTTTCAATTGATTTTTTAACTTGATTTAATTGATTTATATTGATTTGTAAATCAACCGGTTTGGTGCCTCTCTCCGAACCGACACCTTTGCTAGTTTTGATTCGATTGGCCAGTTCGGTTCAAATAATAGTGGCTCTAAGTCTCTATATTTAGTACATTTGAAATTTAGTCCCCCTTCTTTTATTTTAAAAATTTTAATTCTTCTACTTTTTAGATTTAAAATTCCGCTTTCAAATTATATATAACTACATAACATTTTAATTGAAAAGTTAATGATATCAACTATTTGAAATAATTATTAATATTATAAAAATACAAGAGACCAGTTTATATTAGAAATTAAAGTATAATGATTAAATCTTAATTTTAAGCATATCAGGACCAAAACTGAAAATTAGCCAATTTTATAAAATAAAAAAAGAAAAGAGTATGGCGGGTGTATATCACGTGTCAGCATGAGGAATGTTATAAAGATTAAAATCAAATTTACACATGTTAGAAGGAATAAAATTGGAAATTAATCACTTTTATAAAATGAAAAAATGGGATGATAAGTATGTGTCACGTGTTATCACGAGGAATACACTTTAAACCTTTCCTTTATATATAGGTATATAGGTTTAGTTTATTATTTTATATTAAAAGTATTATAATGCTGACAAGAGAGTATGGGTTCGAGGCATTCATATTTTATTTTAAATATGTGTTTTTCTTTTATCAAGGGTTTGAAGTATTTCAATTATACTTAGGACTAGTGTCACGGGGCTAGACCTTTCGTCTCGCAATCCGTGCGGCCTTAGACAGTTTCTTCGCCTAAACTCGCCTAAGTCAGCCTTTAACTCGGATGAGGATTCGTTAAGAACTCCTCCAAGGCACCAATAACAGAGCGGAAGTGATTTTAATGCCAAAAGAAACAAGGCAAAGAACAACAGAAAGCCAAAGAAAGAAACGCTCGTAATGTGTTTGAGTAAATACTCAAAGAATTCTATTTCTCTTAAGAATTCAGTATACAATGGATGATTTACAAATGAGGGGGAAGCTCTCTATTTATAGTTGAGCTCCCCCAGAACCGACGGTCAAGATCAAAATATATCGACGGACAAGATTAGTCTATCTCTTAATTTTAGGGATTTACAAGATTACATCCTATCAAATCAAATATAATCTTTACATGATATTATACTCTCAATCTTTTAAGGTTAGTTACCAAATTGGCCTAAGTTGCCATATCTTCACTATCGGGCCAACCAGGCTTCAATCTGACAGGCTTCTCCAACAATGCTTGGAATCGGGCCAGTTCTCGTGGGCTAAATGATCCCCATCTAATTGATCGACCTCCATGGGGCGCATCTTGAGCCATGGTTACAGGTTTCAAACTCTGACCCGTGACATTCTCCCCCACTCATTCTCGTAACGCCCTCGTTGCGACTCTCAAATGGCACTGACTTGATTCGCCTCGGTCTCGTCTTGTTGCCTTAGCTTCTCCCCTTTTTCGAAATTTTTGCCTCGACTTTCGTCGCTTCTTAACTTGAACCATTGCACTCGTTGGTACATTACGTTGGCAAGAAGTCTCCTCTCTAACTTGCCCCATTTCTGACTTGTTACAATTGGAATCCCCTCGATTCTCAAATCTTAGCTTCATACCGCCCATAGTCCCTCGGCCTTCTTGTTTAGGAACTCTAAAATGGCTCCTACGATTTGGCAAGCCAATAAGTCAGAATTCAAAACACTAACAGGGTGTTTGCAATGTACCTTACTCGCAGCATTTACTCATCTCGACTGCTTCCGTATCGCTTCTTTCCTCACGAAGTCCGATATACCATCCACATTCCCTAAAGGTGATGTCTCTACAGTCGACTCCACAGGTCTCATATCAGACTCACGCTCCACTATCTTTTCCGAATGGGCTCTCGTAGCATTCTGTTCTGTCGAGTCAATGTTTCCCCCATCTGAAACATCTTCGACAAGTTGGATTGACGACAACACATTGGTCCCAACCTTCATATCCTGATTCACTGGCACCACAATTTTTGACGACGGTTCAGTGACAATATGGATCTCATCGGCCCATGGAAACATGACTGTCTAAATCCTGTCAATGAAGTTTAAGCCAAGTACATAATCATAATCATTTATTTGGATTACCTCAAAGTCTTCATTGCCTTTCCATTCGCCTATTTGTAGCTCCACATTCCGAGTTACTCCCACAGTTGGGGCCTCTTCGGAATTTACTGTCTTGACCTTCTTATTCGATTTCCTAATCGATAGACCAAGCTTCTTGGCAGCCTTTTCCGATATGAACAAGTCTGACGCTCCTGTATCAATAAGAGCACTCCGCTTCTGACCCGTAATGTTGATGTCCACAAACATTAACCCACCTCTATTATTCCTTCTTCCAGGAATGAGTACCATCGAACCAACTCTCGATGAATTTCCCTCAATAGGCTTTGCCTCTATCTTCGGCTCATCTTTCTTTTGAATAGCCGACATCACTGATCTCTTCAGACATTTTTGCAGCATATGTGGTCCCTAACAAATGAAGCATTTCGTCTTCTTCCTCTTGTCATTTGGGTTGTTGGATCCCCGCTTCTCATCTCGTGGCTTCTCATTGCCACTTGAGCTATCAGTACTGTGCCAATCGTTACTATGTCCCCCTTCATCCTTCTTATGGTTTTTCTCATCATTACTTACTCTATCAGGCTCAGACGATACAAGCTTCTCTACCGTTGTACCAAGCTCAACAAAGGGCTCCGCTTCTGCCATAGCTACAATAAGTTCGGTGATTCATTGCCTACGCAACTCATGCTTTGCCCACGGCTTTAACCCATCCTCGAACCAATAAAACTCTTCTTTCTCGCTTAAGTCAGAGATTTGAAGCATCAACTCGCTAAATGCCCGCACATACTCCCGAACAGTCCATTGCTGCGTGAGACGATGCAACTTAGCCCGAGCCTCTTTCTCGGCATACTGCGGGTAAAACTGCTTCTTCAACTCTCTTTGGACCTCCTCCCAAGTCCCAATTGCGTTCCCTTGACGTCTCTCATCTGTGGACCTACGACGCCACCACAAGAGAGCCACATCAGTAAAATATATTGAAGCAGTGTTTACCTTGATTGCATCCTCCTCGATGCCCATCGCTCGGAAGTATTGCTCTATTTCTCACAATAAGTTGTCTACGTCCTTCGCGGACTTGGCACCCTTGAACTTCTCCGGCTTGGGAACATCCATTGCTTGTTGCTTCGGCATTGAATACAACATCCTATTACTCAAAGCAACTTGTAAATCATGAGCTCCCCCTTAAGCTCTTCAATTTCTTTCTTCATGGCTATCATCATGTCCTCGAGAGCATCATCCCTCTCTTCCAGCTTTTCCGTAGTGGAATTGACTAATCCATGCATCGTTTCCAAACTGGCACCAAGGGAATCCAACACAAAATCTCTGAGCTGTTCCTCCATCGCGTCAAACCCATCAACGCATCCCTCGACCAGTTCAAGCATCTCTTTTATGTTCCCTACGGACTCCTCGAGATTAACTACTCGATTCTCCAAAGCTGTCAGCATGTCCCTTGAGCGACTTGATTTTTCAGCCCTTCCACGCGTCTGGACTGGTTCAGTTTGGTCCACAACTTCTTTCGACATCCCAATGGTGCCTTCGAACCTTTAGCTCGGATACCACTTGTCACGGGGCTAGACCTTTCGTCTCGCAATCCATGCGGCCTTAGACAGTTTCTTCGCCCAAACTCACCTAAGTCAACCTTTAACTCGGATGAGGATTTGTTAAGAACTCCTCCAAGGCACCAATGACAGAGCGGAAGCGATTTTAATGCCAAAATAAGCAAGGCAAAGAACAACAGAAAGCCAAAGAAAGAAACACTCGCAAAGTGTTTGAGTAAATGCTCAAAGAATTCTATTTCTCTTAAGAATTCAGTATACAATGGATGGTTTACAAATGAGGGGGAGACTTTCTATTTATAGTTGAGCTCCCCAGAACCGACGGTCAAGATCAAAATACATCGACGGACGAGATTAGTCTATCCCTTAATTTTAGGGATTTACAAGATTACATCCTATCAAATCAAATCTAATCTTTATAAGATATTATCCTCTCTATCTTTTAAGATTAGTTACCAAATTGGCCTAAGTTGCCATATCTTCACTATCGGGCCAACCAGGCTTCAATCTGACAGGCTTCTCCAACAATGCTTGGAATCGGGCCAGTTCTCGTGGGCTAAATGATCCCTATCTAATTGATTGACCTCTATGGGGCGCATCTTGAGCCACCGTCACGGGTTTCAAACTCTGACCCGTGATACTAGTTTGGCAATGCTTTTGAAAGTGCTTTTGAGAAGTGCTGTGGAAAAGTACTTTTGAGAAGTGCTTTTGAAAAGTTTGGTTTAAAAATGGAGTGTTTAGCATTGCTGTCAAAAAATGCTTTTGAGAAATAAAATGTCCATTTTAGACATGTTGTTATCAAGTAACAAATATGCATTTAAATAATATTTAAATTATTTAATATTATTATATTTTAGTAAAAATATAAAAAAATTATTATAACTTGTTAATATTTTAATATATGAAATATAAATTTTAAATATTTTTAAGCAATAAATATTAATTATTTATAAAATTTAATTAGAATATATAAATTATATTTTAAATATTTAAATATAACAATTAAATATTTGTAATTAGTATTTTAAAAAAATATTTTTTATTTTTAATTAATGATTTTAACACATTTGTAATTAAGCCCCAAGAAAAAAAAGAAATTACTATGTTATTGGAGGGGTGAAAAAATAATTAAGTACTAAAAGTACTTTTGGAAAAGGAAAAGCTAAAAATTTTAGCTTATCCTTTTCAAAAGTGATTTTAAAAAACACTTCTAAAAATCTAAAAATTTCAGCCAAAAGTAGTTTGTTCTGCACAGCTTTTCTTCCAAAAGTGTTTTTGGAGTCAGAAGTGTTTTTTTTAAGCAATAAAGAATAGACTTTTAATTCATTAAAGCAAGATATATTATTTTTGGGTGGTATCAATATAATTTACCAAGATGTATATATTCAACTAATACAAACTAACCGACTAAGACTTAGCTCAGTTGGTATGGGCATTGTTGCCAATGCAAGAGGACTTGAATTTGAGTGCGTTAAAATACATTATCCTCTTATTTATGGATTGAGGATATAATATTGGAATAACTAAAATTTACCGAGAAGGAAACTAGTGTAAAATATTCCAATTTATTATTGGAATGATGTGTTGTGTGTTTAAGCCTATAAATTGACTTTTACAGTAAAAACAAAAATAATTTATAAAAATTAAAAATATTTAAGAATCTTTTTTTTGTTTTTTGCCATTACTTACCTATTTATTCAATTAAAAACATTTCAACCATAAAATGCATTAAAATTTTATAGGCATGATCGGCAAAATTCCATTGGGAAGTTGCCATGAAATTTCCTTTTCCCTCCTCAATTTCCTTCTACTTTTTTCCCCACCATGTACTTTGCCATTTTTGTTTTCTTCTTCAACCTTTTTGCTTATTTAATTATTATACATTATAATGCATAATATTGGACTTCTTCCAATTTCACAGTAACGTCTCACAAAATTCTTCTTTTTTTTCTTCCATGATTGAGTAAAAGATTTTTGTTTCTTCAAAAATCAATGTCAGGGACCCGCTTCCCACTATCCTCCTATCATGTACCAAACCCAAATTTCTCTTGTTTTTTTATAGATTCAATTTGATCCGCCTTTCTTCTCTACAATCCTTTTTACAGTTTTAAAAGATACCGATCTTAATTTCCTTTTGATTTTCAATGGCGGGTATGCTAGCTGGTGTTGAATGTGCTCGAAGAAGACGGTTCCATCAAAGCGGTGGTTCATCTGATTCGGTTCTTGGGTTCACGAGGAGACCTTCTTTTTGTTTGTATACAAGCAACCATGAATCCCTTCATAGCTCTGTTTTTTCTCAGGTAATTCGGTTTCTTTTTTTTTTTGTTTTATTTCCCAGATTTTTATAGTGATTTTAAACTTTGGGTTTATTTGGGGAAATTAATTGAAGCAGAGGAGGGTAATGATTGAAGGGTATGAAGATGATGATGAGAAGCTTGGTGAAGTAGCAAGAGAAGCTAAGGAAAGATTAGATGAAAGGTTGAGATCTCAAAGAAAATCAGAACCCAAAAGGTACTAAAATGGCGAAGACCTGATTGGAATATTGAATAGAGCAGCTTGATGTTTTGTTGATTTTCTTAATAGGTGAAATTATGGTTTTGGTCCTTATACTATGCTAAAATATTTTTTATATATTCGAGTACAACTCACACCCTTACACACACACGCATACAAGATACAACTAATCTACCACACCGGTTAAACCCATCGATGGATCCCACATCTTAGGGATAGATGAATACTCTTGATCAATAGATCCAACGTTAAATTTTAAGATTTATTTTTGTACTTTAATTTAAAATAATTTAAATTTAAATTTTTATAATATATTGTTATTGGTTAGTTTAAAGATTTGCAACAGTTTGGTTGAAATGTTAATATTATTTTTACTTAAAAACACTATTTTCAATTTCTAACATAAGAGAAAAATCAAAATAATATGACAACTACAAACCTCAAAAAGATTAATCTTTGTGATCAAGTGAACCTAGAGAATACCTTAATTTTAAATCAAATATATGGTTTTTCAACTATTAAATTGGTTTTCGATCGATTTAATTTTTATTTAGTTTTTTATACCCTTAAATTAGACTAATCATCAATTCTCAATTCAACTAATTAACTCGATTTTTTTTATTTAACAATCATTAGTTTTTAGCCATTTATTACCCTGTTTTGGGCATTGAAAAGCAGGCAAAATAGCAAAGAAACTATGAACCACATGCATGGAAAATGTTTGATTCAAGGGGAGTTACATAGAGAAGTGTTTGGGTCAAAGAGGAGGTTGGGTTGGGTGAAGTTGAGCCGCAAGGCATTGGAGCATGACGAGTGTGTGATTTGCTTGGAAAGGTTCAAGGCTGGTGAGACCCTGGTTCGACCCCCATGTGCCCATCGGTTCCATTCTAGGTGCTTGGTCCCATGGCTAGAGAATAATGGCCATTGCCCTTGTTGTAGGTTGGGAATTTTATCCTAGACTTAAATTATTGGGTCCTTATTCCTCTTTATTTCATATCAATTTTCTTGTTTTATTTGGGTACATTACCAAGAAATTGGTGTGGTTTTAGGGTTGGTAATGTAGCTTACCCATGAATCAAGAAATGGTTTGTTTCATATACGAGTGAAATTAAAATTTCCAATTTAAAAAGGTTAAAATTTGCTATTAGTTCTTGTGCTTTGTGAAAGTTGTGGATTTGGTCTTTGTACTTTAATTTGGTCATTTTTAGTCCTTGTATTTTTCAAATTTAAAAATTTCAATTCTCACATTAAACTCATTAAGCTATGCTATTTCCAAAATCTGATGTGCCAAGCACATTATCTACAGTTGTACACGTAGTATAGGGCTATTAATTAAATTTAACCAAGCGTAGTTAACTATTTCTATTTGAGTCAAAACTAAAATTTCAAATTTTGAAAAGCATAGGGACTAAAATTAACCAATTCGAAAAGTGTATGAACTAAAATTTATCAAATTAAAGTACAATGACTAAATCCAAAAATTTCGCAAAGTATAGGAACTAATAGCAAAAATTAACCATTTTAAAATGTGTGAATTTCCTCGTGATTATAATAGTTGGTTATATAGGGACTAATAGCAAAAATTAACCATTTTAATTACATATGTGTATATATACGGGTTAATTACACTAAACGTTTTCAAACTATGCACCAATTTCTAAATCGAGACTGCTCCAAATGAATGTTAAAATTAATGTATCATTCCATTCGGGTTTTTGCATTAAATGTCAACTTAGATTTTACGTGTTTAGAAAATGTATTAAGTCATACATGTTTAAAAAGGAACTATGTCAAATCCAAACTATTATGTAACACTAAAACTGATCGGTAGGTTGATAAAAATATTTGATTGAAACGATACATTAATTTAAAATTCAATTAGAATGCTTTGAGTTTTAAGGACTAATTTAAAAATTGACCCATAGTTTGAATACAATTAATGGAATTAACCCTATATATATAGATATATATATATATAGAGAGAGAGAGAGAGAGAGAGAGAGAAAGTGTAGAGATTTGATGAAGTCAGCTATTTTGAGTTAAAAGTTGAAGTAATGATTTCAAAAGGTTTTAATAAATAATGGATGATAATTTGACCCTTTTTTCCATTGTGTGAAATAAGACAAAATAAAGAAGTTATACCATAACCATTCTAGATAATTTGACCCTTCTTATTTTACTATATTTCCAGATACGTCCATGAATAAAATTACATTAACATATTTTATTAAATCAAAAATTAAAAAAACATCTATTGATATTTAATTTATTACTTAAGTTTGACTTTAATATTTAATTTAATATATAATTTTTTTCTCAAAACAAGATATTAAATTTATTGTTTGACGATTTAAATTTTATTTTTTTAATACGGTGTTACTTAAGTTTGATTTTTGATATTCAATTTAGTACATAATTTTTTTTCTCAAAACACGATATTAAATTTATTGTTTAACGATTTAAATTTTATTTTTTAATATGGTATTTTGCGCCAAATTTATCTTATTATTATTAATTAAATGATATTAGCATTACATGTACTTGTCCAAAACAAAATATTAAATTTTGTCGGAATCTTTCCATTTTTAAAAATTAATAAAATAACTCAAATTTGTTTAAATTCATTCTTAATTTCTAAAATTTACAAGAAAATGTAATTTTTATTAAAAATTTTAACAAAATTTATCTATTATTAAGTGTTTAAACATAGACTTAATATATTTTTCTAACATTTCTTCTGTAACATTGTATAAATAAAAAAGGGAAAGTTACTAGAGGTGTGCATAAGCCGGGCGGCCCGAAAAATGGGCTTGGACAAAAAATAAGGCCCGTTTAAAAAATGGGCTGGGCCTCGAGTAAGGTATTTTTGGCCCGGGCCCGGCCGGGCCCGAATTCACTAAATGACAAAAAAAATTTTTTTTTTTTTGTTTTTGTTTTTAAATGTTATTTTCTTGTTGTTTTCTCCCTATTTTGCTACCATATTACTATTATGTTGCTACTATTTTGTTGTTATTATTTGGATATTGTATAAAACTTATTTTATTATTAATTTTGTTATTATTTTAAAGACATTTGTTAATTTTATTATTATTTTAGAGGTATTTGCTTGTTAAGTTGTATCTATTTTAATGTTATTTAAGTCTACATATTTTTTAAGAATTTATTTTTAATTTGTTGGAAAATATTTATTTTGATTTTTTAGTATTTTTAATGTATTATATATTTTAAAAATTATATAAAATAATATAAAAATTAATACGGGCGGGCCGGGCCGAGCTCGGGTTTAGTATTTTTATATGGGTTGGGCTTGGGAAAATTTTTAGGCTCATTTTTTAGGCCCGGCCCGACCCCAGCCCGATGAATGAGCCTAAATTTTTAGTTGAGCCCAGCCCAAACCCGACCAGGCCAGGCCCATGCGCACCTCTAAAAGCTACACATGTAGTCTCCCAGCTATAAAAAAATTATTTCAAGCATAAAAAAATAAAAAAAATAGATTTTAAACACCCATGTTACGTAATTCAGTTATTTTGATCATTCCCGTTAAAATTACAAACGACAAGTTAAATGTAACAGTTAATAAATCAATATAATAAAAAATTAATATAAAATAATTTACTTATTTTTATATATATTTATGTATATATACATTTTTTGAATTTTTTAGAATTAAGATAAAATTAAAAATATTTGTAAATTTTGAAGGTTAACTTTTATGAACTTGATACAGAAGTTAAGAAATGACTAGTGCCATGTACATGTCAAATTTGAACTTTGAATGTTAGAGCAAACACTTAACTCATTTTTTAAACTTACTTTTTCTCAAATCATATTATAAATTCAATATTTTATTCAAACTATCTAAAATATTATATAAATTATCAATTGAGTATTAGCTCGATTGGCATTGGTATTATTGTTAATGCAGGAAGACGCGAGTTTAAGTAAATTAAAGCGCATTCCTCCCATTTATAGGCTGAGTAGGAACTTTCTAAGCATTGTGTTAAAAATAGCATCTATGATCAAAACCTATAATGAAATTATTTAAAAAAAATGTGAAAATTTCAAGACCTAGAACTTGCTAAACCGATTACTAAATATGTTACTTTTCTCTAAAAATACGTTTCTCTCATTCTCTAGTGTTGAAATTGATTACTTTTTTCAATGCAAATCCTACTTGACATGATCAACAATAAATTTGTGTTTCTTTTTAAAAAAATATTAATTTAAAAAGATCCACGAGACTCCACTGTAACGAAATCTTCAAATAGATAACACCAATTTTTAAGTAAATTTACGAATTAGGATAATTCAAAAAATAAATATATCTTACATGATGTGATTCTTATTCCCACCCTTTCCTATTGTGGGTTTGAGTTTTGGACCTAATATTTTGAAGGCCCAATTCTATAAGTTGATCCCACATAAAAGCCGAGCTATTAGATATTAGCTAGGGTTTCTCCTACCAAAAACTCTCTAATTTTATCACTGCTCCTTTGCCAGCAGCCGCGCCACACTCGAGAGAGAGCTCGTTAACCATGGCCGAACAGGTTCGTTCTCAGATCCATTCTCTCCACGCTCTTACTCTCTTCTATTCGCTTCTCGTTTTCTGTGTTTTTTTTTCTCTTCTTTTTTGCAGACCGAGAAAGCCTTTTTGAAGCAACCAAAAGTGTTTTTAAGGTAATCTCAAAACTGAAAGACTTGAATGATTTTCATCTTTCTTTTTTTTAGCATTTTTCCTATATGGGTTTTATTGATTGTATATCGTTTTTTTCAGCTCAAAGAAATCTTCGAAAGGGAAGAGACCTGGAAAGGGAGGGAACCGCTTCTGGAAGAGCATTGGTTTGGGCTTCAAGACTCCTCGTGAAGCTATTGAAGGTTCGTTTTTTTTCATGTCTATTTATGTATGTATTTAGATATTGTGGAACTATGGATGTTCAGTTTGTGTAAAATAATTTATTGTTTTTTTTTCTTGCATTTAGTGGCTTAAGCTTAGTAAAGATTGCTTTAAGGTCATGCTAGTTAATACTTGTTGTAATGGATCCTCTATAATTTGCAAGTAAAGAACAGGTGCTTTACTTGATTGACACCAAGAATCTGAATTTGGGAGGGAATATATTGTATATAATATGTTTCTATGCTTTTAGAATTCAGTTGATATCCAAATTATGGCATTGTTGGTTATTTTTTGATGATGATTTTTGTATGTTTGTTTAATAAAGGAACCTACATCGACAAGAAATGCCCGTTTGCCGGCACTGTTTCGATCAGGGGTCGTATCTTAGCTGGTACTTGCCATAGTGCTAAGATGATTAGGACAATCATTGTTCGACGGAATTACCTTCATTATATCAAGAAATACCAAAGGCATGATGCAGCTCCATTTTCCTGTAATTTCTTAAGTGAATTGTAGTTTTTAAAATCTCTTTTGAAGAAATTTCTTCTTTTTTTCCCCAGGTATGAGAAGAGGCATTCGAACATACCTGCACATATTTCTCCATGCTTCCGTGTGAAGGAAGGGGATCATGTCATTATTGGGCAATGCAGGTTAAATTTCTAAACAGAGATTATATTATCTGTCTCTGAATCTAATCTTTTACTGTTAGGTGTAGCCATTTTTTGTCTGTTTGTAATTTTTGTGTATTGTTTTCTAATTACAGGCCATTGTCAAAAACCGTGAGGTTCAATGTTTTGAAAGTGATTCCCGCTGGATCTTCCGGCGGTGGGAAGAAAGCCTTCACTGGAATGTAAGCTGCGAATGTTATTCTGTATTTTTGTCTGGGGTTGTAGGAGCCTATGTTTCACTGTTAGATTTCTTTTGTTATTGTTTTTCTTTCCATTTACTTTTTATGTTTGGATGCTGACATCTGGAATTTTGAAGATATCACTTGAATATGCTTGAATTTTTGCATTACTAGTATAATCCCATTTTCAGATAATAAATCTATTATTTAATTATGATATTATGGATGAAATATCTGGTTTCTTTAAGCCAAGTCGTCACAGTTATCTGCTTTGAAAGCTATAATGGCAGTGATTTGAAGCAGCTACTATTTGCAGTACATAAGGTTTCTTGCTTGCAATATACATGAATCCATGGCATGCAATGCAATGATCTTTCACCTAATGGCTGGCTACTTTTTGCATGTTACTTTTTCTCCCTTTCCTTATATTTGGGTTTAAGGTTTAGGGTTCAATCTTTCTTAAATATGACTAAGATGTATACATTGCTGACTAAACTACTTGATGCATCTAGCTCTAGCGTTGGATACCAACAACGTGCGGAAATGATAGTTTTTGTATTAAATAATTTCTTGTCCATGAATAAAAGAATTGAAGATTGTGTATATATACACTTTTACACCAACAGTTGATACCTTGAGAAGCTTCATCAATTGGTTCTCACACTGCTGCAACGCCCTTTTCTCTCATTTACCATCCTTTTGACCCTGGTTTTCGCAACATGGATCAAGAACAAACTAGCTAAGAATATAGCAACAATGAGCATAAGGACCACACTTTTCCACCTCCTGGTGGATATTTACCTGACCAAAAGGGGTCCAAGATCTCTGCCGACAGAGCCCGTGCCATCTATGATCGCAATCACTGTGGCTAATGCACTAGAGTTTCCTTTGATCATGTCTTGGGTACCAAGATTGGCGGCAACGGCTGTTATAATTAGTAAGGACTGTTCACTAGCAACCAGGAGAGGAACATCAACGTGATGTTTCTAACTACAGGTGCACTTCCATAAACCTGGTACAAGACGAATGTAGGAATCGAAAGTAACCAAAGTAACGAGCACGAGCTTTGATGATATCTGATTAGAAACCAGCCATGACCCCACTGAAGACTCCTCCGATGTCGAATATTGTAGAGATGATACCAGCAGTTTTTTGGGACAAATGAATTCCCCCAACAGCTACATGTTAAACAAGGATTTGCAATTTAATCAATAACTATATTATTTTAGCTAATTATTCAAACATCTAAAACATTCTCGGCCATGTAATAAGGATTACATCTAGTGATAAACAAGTACCTGTCTGCTTTACGTAGAATGGCAACCTAATGTATAAGCCACCGGCTTGGAGAAGAAGAGGCATAAATCAAATGGTGCGACACCTGGTAACCACCGAGCCTCCAAGAACCTGATGGCAGTCGAAGGATCTGGAACAACCGAAACCTCAGACTCGAGCAGCCTTGCTTCCTCAGATTCTGCATTCATCTCAATCTCTGTTCGAGGAGCTGTCATTTTAATCCCCAAACCATTAGGATTCACAACTAGGAAGCCAAAACCAAAATCCCAACCACAAGAACCGAAGTTCCAGGCACCAAAAAGCACCAACCCCAATCAAATTCCAACAGAGCCAATAATGTTCCCAACAGATGTATGTGAGGCCAAAACCTCCATAATCAACCCTCTCTTCTCTTTCCCGAATCAATTCCCCGCAATAGCAACCACACAAGGCAAACCTATAGATTGAAAAGCCCCGGAAATAACTTGAACACAGATGAAATAACCTAATCAATGAACATCGAACCAATAGGCTGACCCGAAAAGCATGGTGAAAGGGCCACTACCCATCATTCCAAACACGAGGAAAAGCCTTAAATCGATCCTATCACATACAAGTTCTGCAAAATACACCCTTATGGCATAAGATGATAGAAATGCAAGATCAAGTTCGTCGAGCCGGTGGGGTCCTTCCGGTCCATTGAACGAAGCCCATCCAACATCGATCGAGCTTAAATTCGATGGAATTGTGGGTTCCAACAAAATTGAATTCGAGTTTGATTGTTTATGACGCATTTTTATTGGACATTATAGTGAAATGAACCATAATTGATAATTTAAGTACGAACAGGAAAAAAAAATAAAAATTGAATTGAGAATTGGAGTATAATTTAAGGGTCCATTTATAAATAAAACCATTTTAAAAAAAATTATTTGTACTCCAAGTAAAGATTTTAGAGATAAAATTTGTACATAGTAAATAAATATAGTTTTTTTTAACAAAATAACAAATAGATTTGATTTTCTCAAATATAAATACTGAAAGATAATATTTACTATCTTCGAATCAACAATCATGCTAAAAATTAGAATGGATATTTGTAAAATAAATTTTTTGACTCAAAACATTATTTTGTAAATGTAAAATATTATCTAATTATACGATTATTATAAATCTGGTAAAGTATTTATGGAAAACCACCCAATTAATTTAGTAATTTAATAGATGGTTTAGTACTTAAAACTCCGTAATTATATTCTCCAATTTTTATAAGAGGATTGAGAATTAAAAGAATTGCACGAGTAATTAATAACCATAACTTATAATTTGTAAATTTATTTTTATAAAAAGGTTTAATGCTGAATTTGACTCTCAAACTATGCCTATTTTCATATTTTGGTACCTAGAACTTTTTTTATGCCCAATTCAGTCCATTTTTTGTAACGGTGTTAAAAAAAAACCTCCGGTTGCCACATGATGCTAATGAAAATATGCCACAAGTACCTTTCGACCAATCACAATGTGTCATGTCAAAATTTTATTTAAAATAAAAACATTGGCCCACTAGTTGACAAAATGTTGACCAATGTCGAACGGCTTTAACTATCTACGTGATACCATTAGAACATGCCATGTCACCCTTCTTTTTTATTTTTTAATATTATAGAGTATATTGTTTAAAAATATAAAATATACAAATAATTCTAAAAAAATTCTAAAAAATTTAAATTTTTTCTAAAATATAAATATAAATTTAAATATAAAAAAATTGTATAAAAATTGAAAATTTTATTAAAATTTTTAAAAAAAATTATTTAACTTTTAACAAATTGCAAATTTTTTTTTTCAAAAATATATATTCTAGAAAATTTTTCATTAATTTTGTTTTTTTCAAAAACTCTAAATTCTAAAAATTCAAACCAATATATCTGAATTTTCAAAATAGACAAAGTTCATAAAAAGAAAAAAAATAAAAAGTTTTGAATTTTTAGAAATTTGGATATATATTTTTTGAATTTGAAGAATTTATAGTTTTTGAAAAAAAAAATAAAATTCATGACAAAATTTCAATTTTTATATAATATTTGATTTTTTAAAATTTATAATTATATATTTTAGATTTTTTTATATAAATTTTTTTAAATTTTTTCAAAATATTTATATCATGTATATGATTTTTTTAAACAATATATTATATATAATATTAAAAAGCAAAAAAAGATTATGTGACGTGGTCTAAAAGCACCACATGGACAATCAATAATCAATCAATGCCGGTCCACAGCCTGTAGAAGATCAATGTTTTATTTTAAATAAAACTACATACCAAGTGACATAATGTTGAAAGATGCCACATAGCACATTCTTATTTGCACCACATAACCAATTTTCTTATCACTACTCCAATAATTTATGTACCATGCCAAAATAGGATAAGAAGCATAGTTCAAAGGCCAAATTAAGCATTATTAGACAAACCTATCTATGAAATTATAATTTCTTATAGCTACAAGCCGGTGTTAAGTAATTACACTTTCTTATAAAATGGCTAAACACACTTATAATGTTGTGTAAGACAAATTATCCAATTACACAAATTATTACAATTTTTATAATGTTAATATTAGAGCTTAAGGAAAGGCCATATTTTGGGGTTTTCACTACAACAGCCAAGAAATTTGCTTCATGGTTACATACGGTGATGTACAATGGTTAGGATCAAGAATCTCCCCATACCAACCAATGCCCTGCCTTTTTCACAATTTCTACCTTTAATGACCTTAGATATGAAACTGAAATGAAGATATACTACTAGAATGAAATTTCGGATGTACAAAAATAAGAGTATGTAATCGAAATTCGAAAGCCATTGATGCTTAAATGAAGCTTTAGAAGGTAAAATCCAATTCAAATTCCCTATGGCAATTATGAAAATGTAACTTCTCATTTGCAGAAAAAGAAGAACAAAAAAAAAGGAAGGATATACCACATTCAACATAAAAGTCATGCCGCTGTCCACAAGCACTCAAATTTGCAATCACGAACTCCACAACCATGAGAAGATTCATTAAACTGCACCCTCTGATATGTTACTCAGTCTGCAACAAGAAACCATTCATTGGTGTGTGATCAAGAAGCACTAAACATCTGGTATTGCAATGAAATAGGTTTGGAGACTCATCATTACATTGAACATGCAAGTCCAACTCGACATCCTATGTTTTACACCAAATTGCTTAGTACCATAATTTTAGACTAAGATCACATCTTATGTACACAATTTCAGTACATACTTTGACTACTCAAATGATCAAACTCGACAAATACACTTTAAATATCGAAGTAAATGTGTCACCATGCTGTTTCAAACCAGCAACAGATTGAAACCCCACGTTAACGAAGCCATCTAACATATTAACATGCAACTATGTACATAAATTCAAGGATGACAATCTCCAATGTTAACAATAAAAAAGTAGATGATTTCATGTTGAAGCAATACACACTATAGAAACAATCAAGAGAACATTGTTCATTGAGTTACTAGAGGGGCTAATCTAAAAGGTTTTCTCAAACATTTAAGTGAGACATAGGAAAGAGTTAACATGGAATATGATAAAAGGCAAAAGAAGAAATAGATTCAGAACCAGTACCTTCTGACGTTTTGAGTTCAATGGGTTTGGTTCAGAGTCGCTAGATCTAGTCCTAGAGTTCTCAACCTGCAAACAAAGCAGTGTTTAGCATCGTTATCCATTGATCTTAACATTAAAATTTATCTCAATTACTACACTTTCCCTTCATCTATATTTGATCCCAATTACCTGGGAAGAAGTATTTCCTCCTGTAGTAGGCACAGTACTTTGTTGTGATCCTGCATGCTGAGATATGTATGGCATGATCTGATGAAGCAAATTAGATAAAAACAACCCTTCATCAGTAATACTTGGCTCAGCTGCTGGACCACTTCTGGATGTTCCTGCTTGCACCGGTACAGAACCAGCAGCTGTTCCTTGTAAACTGGATTCTTCTACACGGAATTCACCACTTGGGAAAAATGCCCTTAGAAACTGAAGAATGCTACTGGGGATTTGCCTCTCGGAGTCTTGGTTGTTTTGGATTCTTCCAACTGATGAATCGCTGATATTGACACTGCGTGTATTTGATCGCTCCTGTTGTCTTGAATTAGCATTCGGTAATGAACCTACAACAACAAGAAGCATTTAATAGTCAGCTCCATTCAATAATCAGTCACCCTCCAGTATCTTTAGTATGTTTAAGTGCAGGATTCACATATTACCATCTCTTGTAGACTCGTCCAAACTTTGGTGTTGCGCTGCAGATTCAGGAACAGGGAGCTGCTCAGATTGACCACCAGTGGACAGAGGTTCACCAGATGGTTGAGATCCCCGTTCACCATTCAAATGTCCAGGAGTGATGTGCTGGAACCTTCCAACCAATGGGTAATAAAATCCCATGGTATTACCGGAAGAATCTGAAGGTACATGACCCAAAGGAGCAGGTACAGCCGCAACCATAGTCCTAATAGGCACTACCCTAACTCCTGATTCTCCAGCAAAAGATGGAGCATCTGAAACCCTTGAAGTTGTTTGAGTGCTATGGTTCTCATTACCAGAACCCACCGATGGGTTCCTTTGGTCTGATTGCCGTGTGGTGGTATCATTATGTTCATGTCGAATTATATTGGGTGTTGCTGTTGTTGAACCTTTACAGTAAATACACTTCAGTCTTGGCCAAGAAAGTACTATATATATATTAAAAAACATAAATACCAAAAAAGGCCAGGTATACCATACCTCTTCGTATTTGTATATCAATACGTCTAGGATAAAGTGCTGCCCCAAGTCCATTAACCAAACCGGATCCAGGCTGTACAGTTCCCATGGGAATGGTGCCTAAGCTAGTTCCTGGTTGAAAAGGCAGAGCCTAAACAGATACCGATAATCAGCTTAAATTAAAATAATTTACATCGAATAAGAATGTTTGGCTAAGCTGTTGAAACATTGCCTGAACCATGAGAGGGTTTGGACCAGAAGGGGATATGAAAACTGCAGGTCCAGCATTAACAACAGCTTCAGACTGCAAAAAGAAAAAAGTTACAGCAACAATAGAGCACAAATGGTGTCAAAAAGAGTTGAATGTTGTGAATTTAGAATGAAATTATCTTACAGGTGTTTGACCTAAGCGTAGCGTCATGGTTGTACGACCAAGCTCAAGTAAAAGTGAGCCTAGGTTATGTAGCAGAACTCCAATTCTCCATGCATTCGACTGAGCGACCATTCGTGTTGAGGTGTCGGTCACATTCACTTGATCCTCTAGTTGCCTTGCAAGTTGCTGACAATAAGCAAAACAAAACAAAAAATGAGAACTCAAGGCGATGACTGTAATAATCCCTTCCAGGCTGACTGTTTACACAGGTAAATTTTAGGAAAGACAGTGAAAAAAGGTGGACAGACTTGTAGACATTCTCCAGCTTGATCAATGAGCATTTGCCTGGTAGATTGTAACACTTCGGCCAAAGATGCAGGTGTTGGAAGACCTTCCCGTATAGTTCCTGAATTTGGTGCAGGAATAGAATTTCTATCTCCACTCCTACTCGCTGGCAGTCAAATGCATTGCCAATCATCAATGAACCAGTATTCTTTCAAGCAACAGACAGATAATATAATTACACTTTTTCAAGGAAAACTAACCAATGCCATCAAATTCATGCTTCATATGGCTAAGATATTGAGACAAAGTAGCCAAAGAATCAGGAATTACCTACAAAAATAAGTTTGCCATAAAATACATTTCATATAACAAATCCACTAGGCACATACAAAGAAACAAATAAATTGTTACGAATGTAAGGAATTCCAAACTGACAGGAGGTTGCATAGGCCCCAAGGAAACTGCTGCTGGAAGGCCAAAAGCAGTGTGTTCTCTATCGGATTGATTCCTCATGCTAGTTTGTTCAGTTTGACCCTGTGATGATTCTGGTATTGTACTACCAGATGTTCTTTCATGCCTTTGTGAACCCTGTTCCTTTGGTATCCAAAAACCCCGAAGAAGTAAGTTCATATCAATTTAGGCACACATAAAGATGAACACTTGTCAACATTCATCCTGTTAAGCCATGGCCCTAAAAGGACCTTTGAAAACAAAAGCACAACAAACGAAGAACCGGACAAAACTCACACATGATGGGACAAAGACCCACACATCGCAATGGTACATGGTGGGACACGAACTTGGGTACTCAAGGACCCAGGGCCTCTGCCTTAACCAACAAGCAAAGGCCTCATTGGTTAGTGCATCACTTTTTCGAGTTGTTTATTTCATGCTAATACAGCTGAAGATATTTTAAACGGTAGAATTTCAAAGTTATTCCCTACACTTTTGGGATTAGTTTCTTTAGTTTCCTTGCTTGAAGTAAGAGATTAGGAAGGTTTTCCTAGAACCTCTCTTGTTTCATTTTTTCTTTCATTTCAGGATTTAATTTGATTGTACCTCAATTTGAGGGGTTTAATTAGTTTCTCTTGTTTTATTAAGACTTACCCGGACATTGCTTGCCATATTTGCAAATCCAAACATGCCCAGAACAGTAGAGACAATCTGCTTAGAAGGAAAGAACAAAATTAAAACTAAAAACTCATTGTAAAGCCATATATACTTTCCCTCTACACTAGGAATGTTCTTCATTTCACATCCAGTTAAAAGCTTACCCGACCAATTTCAGGAGGAACTCCATCTCCTTGTTCAGGCATATTAGAAGTTTCTATCACAAAACTTGGGACATGATTACCATGACTGCGGCTTGTACCTGATCCCGGATCATCTGCAGCAAATAGTTCTAAATGTTACTAACTAAATCTTAACTAGCTTTTTCCTCCCATTTTAGCGACATAAGCAATGCACAATAAATTAAAATTAAAAACATATATTAACAAAAGGTGTACATATTACGAACTGATCACAGTTTATACTGGAGAAAAGGAGAGAGGCATACAAGACAAAAATGCTAATGAAAGAAATTATTTGTTGAACACATTCTTGTTGCAAATGTAATGATGCAATGTCCCACTATATTTGATTTACAAATGGACTTTATGGTTAATATTATTGAAAAAAATCTTATTCCAATGGCCAAAAGCTGTTAATTGTCGAATATAGTATTGCAAATTATTCATTATTTAATGCTCTACCATGTATATATATAAGAACAAGAAGTGTGGCGTACAATTCTTTGTTTTTAAGTGCAAACAAGAGGTTGATATAGCATCTCCGTGCCTTCAGGTTTCAAAAAGCAGCAAAGAAAATGATAATATTATTATGCTTCTACTTGTTTGATATTTGTCATAACTTTCAATACTATCATTCGTAAGTATTAGTACCCTTAGAGAAGCAATATTTGGAGAGCTGGTAAGGCATTGCCTTTTGGCTGAATACTTCATACATGCCAATAAAAATAGCTAGCAAAGGACAAAAAGGCCTTTGCTTTAAATAAAACTGGATACAGCTCATGCATTTTTTGGGGGGTTAAAAGCCATGAGCTCATGTAATGTTTGTACCAAAAATGAACAAATTAAAAATGACAATACTAGATCCTCAAGTTAGCAAAACCTGAATGATTAGGTGCGCTGTCAGATGGTGGAACTGGCTGCCTGACCACCATGTGCAAGGTGTGACCATCCTCGACATCTACCTCCAATTAAGAAACTCAGCTCAAATGCTAAATGTGAATAGATAATGATAGAATGGAACAACTTCTTACGTAACAAAATCAATAAAATCCAATAGTTCACATATAAATACAAATATTAAGAAAAAAAGGATACGGTACGCAGAAAGTAGTTGGTCATCTTTTAGAACTTTTCCCCGACAGATTAATCGCTGCTGCTCTGATAACACACCAGTTACAGAAGCAATCTGTTCTTTTAGTGCAGGCACTGGCATCTGTTAGATATTCAGAGAAAAGAAACAACACAGTGAAGCAAGAATATTAGACAATTCATCGCACGAAACCAAGAACAAATACAGTAGTATAAGCATTAACCAAATGTAAATGGTGAACTGAACCATGGCACAAATAATACAAACACCCCATCAGAACTTGAGTTGGATAATAACAACAGAGACAGTAATTTACCTGTTTATCCACTCTCATAGTATAAGTCTCGGCCAATGTTTTTATTTTTATTTCTATTGTAGTCTCGGAACCTTCAGTTTCAGTATGTATTGGAATTTTATCATCAACAGTCCCGGCCATTTTCCTCTATCCTGACAGACACCTGTAATACAAAAACTCTATGAAACTTTTTATAATAGGCAAATGTAATTATTCTATTTTTGTAAGACTAAGCTTCATCATTACTATGCATGTATTCACTAGAAATAACATAAACAAAACAGATATCCAATCCTGCTTCACTAAACGAAAGCACCAAACTTTTGAATTCTCTTCGCCATTAGGAAAAAAAAAAGCATAATTAAGGAATCATCAAAACCGAAGAATGTAGCCATCAATAAAAATTTCCATCTCTTTTTTATTTCTTCTACATCCCCTCCTCACCTCCAAAAGACAAAGGGTTTTCAGTGCACGAACGTTAAGGTTTGTTAGGATTGTAATAAAGGAAGGAGCATAGAGGAACGGTATCCGCTCCCTCGTTAGAGAGACATTTTAATGGACCATAATGGTTTCTTCAATAAAAGTTCCATTTTGTACAAACAAATTAGCAATCTAATATAAACACTATTAAGAACATGTAAGCAATCTTTTTATTTTCTACTCATTAACCAAACTAACAGCACTTACACATGAAATGTACAAACAAGAGGGCTACTGTTATGAAAACTTTGATGTTATTTGTCATGGAATACAAACTTAGATACAATGCAATCTGCCCAGGTGCATAAAAAAGGCAATATAATTAATTTTATGATCCGTTTGGTTCCCATTACCATAAAGAGCAAGCAATAACTTAAAGAGATGAATAATGCATCATTCGAAAATGAGAAAACATCTAAAGCTCAATATTGCCCTAGGCAAAAGGCACACTATAGGCAAAATGAGCACTCACCTGAGTGACGGCGCAATATGTATATGTTTTTCATATGCATCCGTGTATATATATGAAATAAGGTTTTATATATGCTTATAGAAATAAACTCTAAAAGATTGAACCAGTTTATCTACTAAGCAATCAAAATTTTATTTCTTTTTTATTGGCCAATACGCATTATTTCCTCATAATCTCATGTCTGTTGTCGCACACTTAACATAGAGAAGTATATTATCCTCTTACTAGTAAAGGTGCAACTAATGGAAAAAGTCTAAAAAAATAAATATAACTTTAATAAGGAGAGCTTTTCTTGTGCCTATCACCTTATAAAAAAGCACCAATTAAAATATAAAAGAAATTGCGAGAGAGAATCTGCAAATGTTTCTAAACAGCAGTCCTAATCAGATCATACCAAAGGAACTTAAGTGGACAGAGAACCGAACATTAATCAAGTTGACGGCTAGAATGAGGAAAGGTTATATTTGGTAAGACAGCAAACTGTGCATAATACATACCGATCTACCATCAATATGTTAAAAATAAAGCAGCCCAAAGAAATTGAAAACTAAACCACCTATAAGAAGGAAAACATGAAACTTCATAGCCGTTGTCGTTAGTGCTAAAACCAGAAACAAACAAACTTATTACAAAAATACTGACCAAGTGGAATGCTTGGGTATAGTTGCCAATATCCGTTACGATCAGTTCCAGCTCTAATCTCTCTCACCTCTTTACAAGTGTCTAAGATTCAGTATCTTGAGATTGATTTGATGTCATTTCAATCATTAATAAAGCAGTTCACATTAACAATAGCATGCAAACATGAAAAGAATTTTGAACTCCTTACAGAAAACAACCATGAACACTTAGAAATACTCTCTGTCTAGCCAAACACTAACAAACACGTCCACATCCCACTATAATGTTCCTATCCTAAAAATTTAAAAGCACATCCAACAGTAATTACAAAGACCTTGAAAGTAATAAGTTCAAACAAGATTTATAAACACACACACAGAGACACACGTCCAAGCTATTTGTAGCTCATATAACCAAAATCCATTTGCAGAAAAAAGAACTAAAGCCCCCCCTTTAACCTGAAAGAGCATTGATACAAAACATAGACCAATGTATTGTTAAAAGCTATGCTGGCTCAGGTTCTTCATTCTTCTTGAAGTACCTATATCTAACACTCGTATCCAGCACATGGATATGAAGATATCAACTCCAACAATCCTCCAAATATATTAAAAAGCTTTGAAAAATCTAACCATAGCCATGTCTAATACATACACTCACACTGAGTTGGAGTAACATAGATTAAAAGTCTTGTGTTCTCACAACCAGATGGCAACAAAATTAATTCATCTTAATAAGAGAAAGGTGACTAAAACCTTGAATAACAGAGTTTCTCCCATCAAAGAGCCAGTTCCACAATATTATCCCTAAGCTTGCATACATGCAACCAAAAAGTTAAATCAAACCACATCAAATTTCCCATTTCCTCATTATCCCAATTTGATCATTCCATAATCAAGCTTAGGGTTTTATAAAATTCCAAAAGCTAAAACAAAAGGACACGGCCTTTTTCGATTCTAACCCTCCAAACCAGACTAAAAACCAAAACTTGAAACAACCCCGATTAAAGACCGTAAACAAAAACCAAAACAATGGATCAAAAAGGATTTTTGATCAAACATGGACCCAAGTAACTTAATTTGAAGTTACCAAAGGTGAATTATACCTTACAGAGGACTGAGGAAGGAGAGAGAGGGTTTTAGGCTCTCGAATGAAAGAGAGACGCAAAAGAAAACTGAAGGAAGAGAAAGATACAGTCAAAGCCAAACTGAAGAGCGAGAGAGAGAGAGAGAGACTGTTATTTTCCTCGTTTTTCCTCCTTATTTTTCAAGGTTCTTTTGTGCATTTGTTAAGCTGATGTGTAGTGTTATCTGTCTCTCCTCTTTGTCATTGCCGAGTGGCAAATAAGATTTCTCCACTACCCACTGCTCTATATCAGTTTTTTATACACTACATTTATGGTAGATACATACATATGTAATATATTTATATTCTCTCTATAATCTATAATCTATAATCTATCTATATTATATAAAAGCATTGTTTTGAAAAACTGAAGAATATGTTTTATTTTCTATTATATTACTAAAATTACATCTAAAAATTAAAAAAGTTAAAAGTTAAATAAAAATTACGAATTTAAAAACATTTATAATTTAACAGAAGTTGTTAGGGTAGTCGAAATTAAATTGTAATTTGTACGATGGTAAAAATATAATTTTTAAAAGATTAAATCAAAATTTTATCATTTTTAAGGGGTTAAAGTGTAATTTTATCTTTATTAATTTAAGATTTAAAATTTTAAAAATTTTAAATGGTCAAAATAAAAAATTTTTCATTTTAAGGGGGCCGAGACCCTAACAACCCTCTAGATTCGCCCCTGGAAGTTATGATAATAACATATTTAAAAATATTTATAATTTAATTTATAATTGTTAGTTAAAAATGTTAGTCTAATTTTATAATAGAGATATTAGTTAAATGAAACTCTAAGCATCAAATATAATAAAAATTTTATTATAATTATAATTTTTAATTAAAAACTATTTTTCATTGTATTATTAACATTAAATTTAAAAAGATTTATAATTTAATAGAAATTGTGATAATTATAAATTTAAAAATAATTATAATTTAATAGAGTTATTACTTGAATGAAACTCTAAGCATATAATATAGTAAAATTTTGTGGTAATTATAATTTAAATTACAAATTTCAATTAAAATTTTTATGTGAAAAAGAAGTTGTGCTAATTTTATTGATGTAAAATAGAGTTATTACTTGAATGAAATTTTAATGATGTTAATTATCACTTAATTAATATAAGCATTAATTATGTTAATTAATTATTATTTTGAATTATGTTACTTTGTATTAATTATATAAAGTAAAATTATGGATTGAAAATTTTTTATTATAATATTTGAATTGATGAGATAATTTATTTTAATTATTTTTAATAATTCAAAAAATAATTATTTCACGATGATTACTGTAACTAAAAATACAATAATTATAAATTTAGTTAAATATTAAGCACATAAAATATGTGACATTAGAAGCTAATTTATTTAAAAGTGACATAAACATTAAATTTGGGATTTTATATAAAAAGATAAAAAAATATCCTTGAGATTAATATTTATTGCTTTGTTAAAATAATAATCTTTTAGTAATTTATAACTAACTTGAGACTCGATATTGATCACACCGATTTAGTAATAAGATATAGTCTAATATTAAATTATCATGCACTCACTCTAATTGATGATATACAAATTTTATGTAAAAAATAAATGAGATTTTTGTTAAAATTATAAAATTGAAATTTTGGGAAGCATTATGTACCTATATTTTTAGATTTATTCCAAGTTTAAATTTATTAGAATGCATGAAAATATTAAAAATAAATTAAAAAATATATATTTATAGTTATATTTATTATTTTATAAAAAATAATTATTTTTCCACTGAATTAATACAATTGACTCATTATTAGGATAATAATAAAAATTCAAATAAACTTTAAAGAATGTTTTAAAATAATATGGGATTATATACTCGCATTTTCTCTCATTACACATATCGTTTCAAGAGAGTGATTTGCTATGCGCCTTAATCTCCATCACTCTATTTTAACTATTAAAGTTGTGATAGTTCAACAACAATAAATTTATAATTTATTATTTACGCCTATCTAGAATAATTATTGTGTAACATTTTTTGACAATTTGAGACAAATATTTACGGTAGAGAACGTTGTTGAAAGCTTGCTCGAAACTACTCAAGTTGATGATATAAATTGTCCATTAAAAAAACAAACTATCATACAGGGCCGAAGCGAGGGGGGGCTGGCTTGGGCCCTGGCCCCCCCTAAAATATAAAATTTCCTTTTAGGCCCTTAAATTTTTTTAAACTTTTAAATTAGTAAATGTAAAATTACATTTTGACCTCCCTTAAAATTATAAAAATTCGATTTAATCATTTACAAATTATAAAAATATAAACTATAAAAAATTAAAATTTCATCCGGCCCCCCTAAAAAATTTTTCTGCCTTCGCCCCTGCTATCATATATTGATGGTTTAAAAACTCGTGGCTAGAACAAAATTTTTGTCATGAGTCTAAAAGCCCTATAGTAATGATCGAAATGACTATTTCAATACAAAAACAATAGTTGGTAAATGTAATCTCCGTAGCCTTTTATCAACGAAAAACAAGACCGTTGAAATAGTTCCAAAGGCTTATACCAACTTATTGAGTGTCGCTAAAGCATCTGTCGGTAATATCATTTGTAGAATAGAATTTGATTTGCTAATACCTATGCTGACAGTCATACGCGTCAGTATAGGTATACTATTTGCAAAATTTAAAGTTAAATTTAAATATAAAAATAAATAATACAAATTTATTTTTTTAATATTTTATTAGATTTTAAATAGTGAAATAAGTTGATGAGTTGGGCCAAGCCCACTCAAAAATGAGCTTGAGTTTAAATTTTGTTTTTAGAATCGAATCACAATCTAGCGCGTGTGTAATTTTAATGACGAGCATGATAATATTTATAAAACTTGTTGATAATTCTATTTCTTTAATACAAGTGATTAAAAATAAAAAAATGCTTTGAATTTAAAAATTAAAATTACTAAAAAGAAAAATGATAAATAAAAGATTTAAGAAATCAATACAATTAGAATTTAGTTGAAGATAAATTTTCAATTTTGATTTGCAAGCTTAATCATTAATGTAAAGTTAACTTCAATAATTTTTAATAAATTAGTTTTAGTTATTGACATCTTAGAAATATAAAAAACTAAAAAATAACTTATAAAAATATAATTTAAATTTTACATTAAATTTTTTAATAATTTTTTAATTGAATTGATGTCTGATTGACTCATGATATCAACTTAATAAAATATATAAAATAAGTATATATATATTATTTATAAAGTAACATATTATTTTAAAATCAACAATTAAGTTGACTAAGTCTTAATTTGATTGACATCAATATCATTAATAGTACAATAAGACGTAAGTTTACCTCATATTTAAGGGTTAAAGGTTCTAAACATTATATAAAAAACAACAATTAAATCACCAATAATTTTTCTATTTAAACACAAATATCTTTATTTAAAACTAATCATATTGGCCGATTGTGTCTTAACTCGAATGGCACGGGCATTGTTGTCAATGCAGGAAGATGTGATTTCGAGTGCGTTAAAACGCATTATCCTCTTATTTATGAGTTAGAAAATGATTATATCTAGTTCTAGATATCGTATAAAAAAATAGCAGGTATAATCTGAATTTGTAATGAAATTGTTAAAAAAAATTGGGGCAATGTGATATTTCAGTAAGTTACAAGTAGACTTGTTCATGGGTCGGGTTACTTGCCTAGGTCCGAAGGTTCCCAAAAATTTGAAAGGGTTTAGGTAAAAATATTAGGCCCAAAAAATGGGCATGAGCAAAAATATTAAACCCGTTTAAAATATGAGTCAGGCTCGGGCTTGATGCAACCCATTTTTAAGTTTATAATAATATAATATAATTTAGAACATATTAAAAAAATAAATATATTCTTAATATATAATATTATTCTAATATTAATATTAAAATAATGTTAAGATAAATATATAAAAAAATTTAATAAATAAAATATAAAATTATAAAATAAAATAATATAAATATTTTTAAAAATTTTAAAAATAATAAGGGTAGAGCAAAAATAAATTTGATTAATTTTTTACAGTAAATTTTAATAAAATTTTAAACTCATATTGTTGGTTCTAGAGGTGTACATGGGCCGGGCCGGGTTCGGGCTGGGTCCAACTAAAAATTTAGGCCCGTTCATTGGGCTCGGGCTGGGCCGGGCCCAAAAAATGGGCCTAAAATTTTCTCCAAGCCCGGCCCATATAAAAATGCTAAAACCCGGGCCCGGCCCGGCCTGCCCATATTAATTTTTATATTATTTTATATAAGTTTTAATTATATATAATACATCAAAAATACTAAAAAATCAAAATAAATATTTTTCAACAAATTGAAAATAAATTTTAAAAAATATTTAGACTTAAATAACACTAAAATAAATGTAACATAACAAGCAAATGCCTCTAAAATAATAACAAAATTAACAAATGTCTTTAAAATAATAACAAAATTAACAATAAAATAAGTTTTATATAATATCTAAACAATAACAACAAAATAATAGCAACATAATAGTAAAATGGTAGCAAAATAGGGAGAAAAACAATAAGAAAACAATATTTAAAAAAATAAAATTTTTTGTCCTTTAGTGAATCCGGGCCGGGTCGGGCCGAGCCAAAAATTTCTTACCCGAGCCCGGCCCATTTTTTAAACGGGCCTTAATTTTTTGTCTAAACTATTTTTCAGGCCTATATTTTTACCCAATCCCTCCCATATTTCAGGTGAGTCTACGGGCCGGGCCGATGTACAGCTCTAGTTGGTTCAGCAAAACTTGGAAAAATATAAACTATCTTAATATATACAAATTCCCAAAATTTGCGGTCTCTATCACTGTCTTCTGCTACTGTGTTCTAGTCTGCACAATTCCGTCTTTTTTAAACTCTGCATATCCTTCCGTTTTGTTTTTTTCAGAAGATTTTAATTTTTTTCCCCAGTTGTGTTTTATAGAAAAATCAGTTAATGGGAAAGAAAAAACAGGTTGATGATTCTATAATACCAATCGACATTGCCCCTTCAGATCCTGGTATTCAAATCTTTGCTTCTTTTTTCCCACTTTTTGTTTCCTTTTGTTTATAGGTTTATCAATTAGAGATCTGTTTCATTGGAGTATTTCTTTTGAATTTTGAAAAATACAATGCATGTGGTTATGAAACTAAATATAAAGATTGGAAAAATTATGCACTAAATATGCATTTTTTTAGATGAAAATATGATTATATTAATTTAATTACATTGCAATTCTGCATTTTCCCCTTTTCATTTGTAGCAATTATTCAAATATATCCTTCTAGTTAGCTTTTAATTTTTGTTAATTAGTTGCATATAAATTGCTTAACTGCTGTTTTTTTTTGTTTTGTTTTGTTTTGTTTTGTTTATTCATTGCGTACAAATTGTTTAATCGTAAGGTTTAACAATGTTATCTAATTGGATTAAGTTTTATGTTTACAAGGACCAAATTCTAGCAAATTAAACCTTTTATATATATAAATATTAAAATTCATAATTAGACCTTATGTATATTGCTGAATCTGTTATTTTGCTTTTTCTTTTTTAATTTCTAAAGCTGAATTAGGATAAAACTGGATTATTTAAAGAATTAATGACTAAAACATAGTAGGAATGTTTTTTTTAGAACAAAATTTATGATATGAGTATTATATAAAACAATCTTATTAAAATTGGTTTTGCATTTTATTGAGTTGTTTATTTTACTCTATAGTTTATGTATTATTATGATCTTAAGAAATGCAAGAAAGAGAATGAAGTAATTTGATTTCTTCAGCTCTTACTTCCATGGCAATGTAGAAGATCAAATTACCCTTTGCCAGCATTTCACTATTTTTTTTTTTTAATTTTTAGTATGAATTCATCAAAGGCTAAGCTGACTGATAAAATAGAAATTTGATCCTAAGTTCACTATGTTCTGGCAGACTATAATCGGTATCCGGTTTCAAAACACCGTTCATGTTGGATTCATGTTGTAGGGTATCTGAGGGCCTCCAGGAAGAAGATAACAAAACAGGAAGCTCAAAGGCTAAGAAGCCTAAAATTAACTGCTCCATGTTTTTTAGATAATATTCCATGTCGTGCACGATCAAAGCGACGAGTTACGAGAAGGAAATCAACATCTAAACTTAAAAACAAGCTAGACTCTGGATCATTTGAGTGTTACTTGGAGTAAGCTATATCGTATTCTAGTAATTTTCAGTGTTGTTGTTCTGGTGCATGTGTGTGTGCCTGTGTGCGTGTGTTTTCCTGAATAGGTTTTGGGAGATTTTCAGGACCCTGTGGAGCAGGTTGCCAGCAGATAAGCGGGATTTGTTTACGCGCTTAGATTGTCAATGGTTTGCATGGTATAGGAAAGCATCTTATAGAGAAAAGGTTCTATCTTGGGTTAAGAGAAAAGAAATATTTTCGACGAAATATGTTCTCGTTCCGATAGTTTGCTGGTTAGTATTGTCAAATATCACCGTGGTGTTCGATTTTTCAGTAATTTGATTTCATCATTTGAAAACTGTATTTTCTTTAGGGGTCATTGGAGCCTCTTAATCTTCTGTCATTTCGGTGAAAGTTTGCAATCAAAAACCAGAACACCTTGTATGTTGCTGTTGGATTCATTACAGATGTCCGACCCGTTGCGTCTCGAAGCAGATATACGAAGGTATATTTACTCATTTGCATAACTTGCATTACTAGTAGAGTAAAAGAGGCACGGTCTCTAATGCTCAATACATATTTCTCACTAGCAGGTTCATGTTCGACATTTATAAAGCTGAAGGCAGGCCTGAGAATAAGCAGATGATTTATCAAGTTCCTCTTTTGGTCCCTAAGGTGATTATAGTACACTTTGCTGATGTTCTTGATCATCCTTTCTTTTTTAATAATTTGACCCTTGATATCTTTTCAGGTGCCACAACAAAGGAATGGCAAAGAATGTGGGAATTTTGTTCTCTATTTCATAAATTTGTTCGTCAAAAGTGCCCCGGAGAACTTCAACATCGATGACTACCCTTACTTTGTATGTTTCTCCTTCCATTTTAAAAAGGTATATTTATTGAATTCGGGATTATAAATATGATGATGAGGTACTAGTTGTATCTATTTTACATTGCAGATGAAAAATGACTGGTTCAATGCTGAAGCAGTGGAACGCTTTTGCGAGAGGCTACATGCTTTGGCATGTAATTTTCATTAGTTTAGTAATAGTTTTACCATATTGATCTAACATTTTTATATGAACATTTTTGTAGATCAATGCTGAAGCTGTTTGGTTCCGTTTATATATATATATATATATATATATTTAAATTTTTATAATTTTTTATAATTTAAGACTTCTTAAGTGTTTTTTTCCTGGTTGATGATGACATTGTGACGCAAGTGTGTGTCATGGGATAATTTATGATTGGTTGGATACTCCAATCGAAAGGACTGAACCGGGAAGGGCTTGTAGCATTAGGGGCTGAGCTAGGAATGTCTGATAACATAAGGTTCTTTGATCTAATTTACAATAACTAATTTATCATCTTTAAGTAGAAGGGGTAAAATGTAATTTGATACCTAATACAGGAGCTTTTATGATACTTTTACGAAGTAGTGTGAAAAATAGTGTGAAATTTGACTGGGTGTGCAAATATTTAATCTTAAATGCTATCACATGGGATAAAATTTATAATGAATTGAAGATGGAATGGGATGTGAAATACGTGAAATGAAGGGGTTTAGCAGACTATAAAAAAGATGTATTTATAATTATATGAGCTGTGAAAGATGGAAAGGCAAGATAATTTTATTTTAAATCTCTCTGAGTTTTATTTTTGTAATAATTTAATCCCTCGCACTGTTATTATTTGTAAAATTGAGTCTTACAACACGTTTTTTATTGGGTTAAATCATATTTTGAAGCCTAAGTTTGGTAACTTTACTTACATTGAGGCTTAAATTTTTTATTATCTAATTCAGGCCCTGAACTTGGCAATAGTTCACACATTAGGGCTTAATTTTTTTCTCCAAAAATCATTAAATGAAATATTTTATTAAATAATGTTCAGGTAATGTTTTATAATTCTTAAAAGTTTTGAATATATAGTTTTGTATTTTAATTAGGGACAAATTTTAAAATTATATATGGACTTTAGTTCAATGAACAATTATATATGAACTTTGATTTATTGCAATTATATACATGAAATTTTTATTGTGGTTTAAATGTATATATGAAACTTTAGTTTTGGTTCAATCATACACATTTAAAGAAATAAATATATTAATTTTTTTATATATCGGATAAATATAAATTATTGATGTATGCAATATATAAATATAAAATTATATTATATCAATAGTTCTATTAATAATTTGTGAAAATTGAATCAAATTAAAATTTCATGTATGAAATTACATAAAATCAAAGTTCATGTAAAAAATTGCACATTAAACCAAAATTAATGTATAATTTAAGATTTATTCATTTTAATTGTTGTTTCACTTATTAATTTTAACAATTTTTTTTAATAATCAATTTGCATTTTTTTTTCTGATTTCATTCATGAAAATTATAAAAAAAAGAAAAATATTTAATACATTTTAGCCGATATACAAAATTGATTTGTACATCACATGAGTAAAAAATTAAGATAAATCAAGGACCTCTCACCAATAATGCAATCAAGAAATCAACCGTTCTCAATAACATTCATTTCCAATGGAGTATAGTGCCAATTATTAAGGTTAAAACATTAAAATAATATTTAAACTATTTACTTTTTTTAAATGTTTTTTTTCTTTTATTTTTTATTTGTAATAAAAATTCTTTTAGGGGAAATATCAAATTTATGTTATAATTTAAGAATTTGTTTAAACATAACAAAAGTATATAGAGTTTTTTGAATAAAATAATAAATTTTAAATATATTATTTTTTATTAATTTAGCATTTTGTGGTCAAAGTTGGTGTGTAATTGAGGTGAGTGTGTTTTTCACGGCCTGAGTTTGGTTACTTTCCCACAAAGAAAAATTGCAGGAAAGTAAATTTGACTGTAATTTTCCACAAAGAAAGATTTGCAGAAATTCGACTGTATTTCCACAAAGAAAGATTTGCAGGAAAGGACTAAGAAAGGTTAAGTAAATTTAATTCTACAAACACTAAAGCGTGGAACATGAAAATGGTAAAGAATAAACAAAAACTTATTCATTGAAAGTCCATTGATTTCAAGACTTTAAAGAATGAACAGTTGGCCTATTCAATGAATTTCCAGGAAACATACTCATTTAGATTTACTATTATATAAACCCCAAAGGTGTACTGCTGCTGCATGCCAATATCTGAGACTTAGTGAGCATTGATTTAAGAGAGATGGAGTACTGGAAATTGGTGTGGGTGTTTGTGCTTGCTTTCTTATTTGGAGGGTATCAAAGTGAAGGGTGCTGGGAGATTGAAAAAGCTGCTCTCCTCCAACTCAAACCTTTCTTTCCTCATATTAATGATGAAGGGATTTCTTGGGGGAAGGGAAATTGTTGCCGATGGAATGGGGTTGAGTGCAGCACTTCCACTGGACGAGTCACCCGACTGTTCCTTGAGTATAGTTCTGTTGAAGTCTACAACAATATCGGTCAGGGTTGGTATCTCAACATCTCTTTGTTTCTTCCCTTCCACGAATTGAAGAGTCTTGATTTGGGAAACAACTACATTGCTGGTTTCATTGACAATCAAGGTTCATTCATGAACAAGTTGGAGATTTTGGAATTAAGCCACAACACATTATTAGGAAACAACGTCCTATCATATCTTTCCGAGTTTACATCCCTAAAAACTTTGCTTCTGGATAATTGTGGATTACAAGGAAGCATTGATATATCAGGTAAGTTTACTGGTAAAGTCTTATGCTTATATTGAGAAAGCTTATTCTTTAATAACTAGATGATATATAATATTGTGTTTTAACAGAACTCAATAGTTTGAAGAATTTAAAGGAGTTGCATCTAAGCGGCAATCAAATCGAGAGCCTCCAAAGCGTAAGTGGACATAATTATGTTTAACATATACGACGTTTGAGTAGTAAAATGAAAATACTGTTTATGCAATTATCAATTACACTTTTACAGAAAACACAATTGAGGTTGACCAAACTTGAGCTGCTGGATTTAAGTTCTAATTATTTCAACAGCAGCAAATTTTCTTCTCTCGCTGTCCTCCCGCATTTGAAATCTTTGAATATGGAAAGTAACGATTTGACAGAATGGAGCTATATTCAAGGCAAGTATGCTTTAAAACATATACATCTATTAGTTTCTCATTACAAGTTTTAATTGTTTGTAATTTTCTCCACAAAATTTAAATATATATTTTTATTAATTTAGCGTTTTGTGGTCAAAGCTACTGTATAATTGAGGTGAGAGTGTTCTTCACGGCCTGAGTTTGCTTACTTCTCCACAAAGAAAAATTTGCAGGAAAGTACTTAGAAATTTGAGTGTATGCAAATATTTAATAACTATTAACTAAATGCTATCACATCAGTATAAATAAGGTTAAGTAAATTTAATTCTACAAAAACTCAAGCATAAGTCTTTCTAGAATCTGAGTCCAGCTACCTGCATCCCAGTGCTCTGGTTTTATTATCCAAATAATTATTTAGCAATAAAAAGAGGGGAAAAGATAATTAATCCAACAGTGGGCCTATTCAATGAATTTCCAGGAAACATACTCACTTAGATTTACTATTATATAAACCCCACAGGTGTGGTGGTGCTGCATGCCAATATCTGAGAGTGGGCATTGTTTAATTTAAGAGAGATGGAGTACTGGAAATTGGTGTGGGTGTTTGTGGTTGCTTTCTTATTTGGATGGTATCAAAGTGAAGGGTGCTGGGAGAATGAGAAAGCTGCTCTCTTCCAACTCAAACCTTTCTTTGCTCATATTAAATATGTAGATACTTCTTGGGTGGAGGGAAATTGTTGCCAATGGAATGGGGTTGAGTGCAGCACTTCCACTGGACGAGTCACCGGACTCTTCCTTGAGGATAGTTATTATATAGACATGGATATCTATCAGGGATGGTATCTCAACATCTCTTTGTTTCTTCCCTTCGAAGAATTGAAGAGTCTTTATTTAGGAGGCAACTGCATTGCTGGTTTCATTGACAATGAAGGTTCATTCATCTTCACCTTATTATCTGCAATCTTTATTTATTAATCACAAACTTCTATTTAAAAAGGATTTTCTTATAAGTTTTAAATCTTGAAAGCAATTAATTCGTAAACCCAAATCCTACTAAGGATAAAGTTAATATTATGTTATACATGAAGGAGGCTGAAGTGAATAAGTAAGGACTATATTAATATTTAATTTTATATTATTATGGGATGACTATCAGGCATTAAGAGGTTATCAAAACTGAACAAGTTGGAGATTTTGGATTTAAGCAACAACATATTATTAGGAAACAACATCCTATCACATCTTGCCCAGTTTACATCTCTAAAAACTTTGCTTCTGGATAATTGTGGATTACAAGGAAGCATTGATATATCAGGTAAGGTTATTTGTAAAGTCTTATGCTTATATTGAGAAAGCTTATTCTTTAATAACTAGATGATATATAATATTGTGTTTTAACAGAACTCAATAGTTTGAAGAATTTAAAGGAGTTGCATCTAAGCGGCAATCAAATCGAGAGCCTCGGATCTTTATTCCAAAGAGTAAGTCAACATAATTATCTTTAACTTATACAACATGTGAGTAGTTAAATGAAAATACTGTTTATGCAATTATCAATTGCAGAAAAGACAATTGAGGCTGGCCAAACTTGAGGTGCTGGATTTAAGTTTTAATTATTTCAACAACAGCATATTTTCATCTCTCGCTGCTCTCCCACATCTGAAATCTTTGAATTTAGAAAGTAACTTTTTGATACAATCCACATATATTGAAGGTAAGATATAGGGAAAGAAAATTGTATGAAATTGTGATTCCACGTTATCTTTATCTATTTTCAATTGGAGAATGACAAAGTTAGATTTTTTCTTTTCATTTTCAGAGATACAGAATCACAGTTTCATGCAATCTATTCGCTTAATTGTTTGTCATTACAAATTTTAATTGCTTGTAATTTTCTCTACAGATTTAAATGTTTTGAGTAATTTAGAGAAATTGACCATAAGCTATGACATAATGGGTGACTCTGTTCGATCTCAAGGTAATTTAACCTGTTTTTTTTTATTTATTGGAAAAATCTATAATTATGAAAAAGAAACATTTTATACGGTGTTTCTATAGGTAATGAGAGGGAACTAAAGTTGATGAATCTAGAAGAGCTAAATTTGTGGGGAAATGTCTTCAACAGTAGCATATTGTCATCCCTTGGTAACCTTTCAAATCTCAAGTCTTTGTCTTTATCACATACATACGGGATGGAGGAATCAATAGATGTTAGAGGTAAAATGGGTTTGCTCCCTCCCGTTCCCTATTGAATGATATCATCTTCCATATTTTCTTCTTAAATTTACCTATGAATATTCTCCTCAGAATTACCTGCTTTGAAAAACTTGGAAAAATTATATTTGACGGGTTATATCGAAAAAGGTACGTATTGCTAGAACAAAATTGCCATTCAACAATTAATTTGGTCCTAATACTCCTAAAATAAAAGGGTTTATTAATGGTATATACTTTGTTTCATTTAATTTGTTTGCAATGCTTTTTCTCTTCACCAAAAAATCTTTTACCGTAGTTAATCTTCAACTTCAATCATTGGACATATTCTCGTCATTGAAGATGCTTTTCTTGGAAAGCTTTAGCTTGAACAGAACAATAATTATCCAAAATAAGTTATTTTCTAGATTACATCAAAAATATGGTTCGCTCCTACATAACAAATAAATAATATATACCTCTATTAAAATATTTGCACAAAACATTTGAATTTGCGATTATGTATTTCATAACATACTCATATATTTGTAAATTTTTTATAGGGTGGCAAAATTTGACAAGTTTAGAAGAATTGACTTTAATGGATTTATCCCTCACTTCCAACGCTGTTCAAGATATTGGAACTCTCACTTCACTTCTCTTAAGGACTTAGTCATTGATAATTGTGTTGTCGATGATAGTCTCAACTTACATGGTACATTAATTACATCTTTTCATTTTTTGTTTTTTTTTCTTTTTGATTTAGCCAAAAACAAATTTATTGATAAAGAGGTAAAATACCCCCAAAGCTGTACATGAACTACTCGGCCACTCCCAAAACAACAAAAGCCCTGACTTAAACACTTGAAATTGAAATAAAACCAACAATTCAAAGAAACACCAACATAAACACTTGAAATTGAAATAAAACCAACAATTTAAAGACCTTACACTCATAACACCAACATGATAAAGCATAATGACCTAAAGACAGAAAGAAACCCAAAACCTAGAATACCATAACACATTTGAGTAATGCAGGGGCAAAATTAGAAATTTTTTTGGGATAGAATTAAATTGTATATTTTTTCAATAGTAAAAATATAATTTCACATTTTAATAGCTTATATCTTTATAATTTTTAAAGGATTAAATCAAATTTTTATAATTTTATGAGGCCAAAGTGTAATTTTACCATTACTAATTTAAAATTTTATAAATTATAAAGGGCTTAAATGAAAAATTTTCTATTTTAGGGAAGGGCAGGGCCCCAGCCAGCCCTTTGGCTTCACCTTTAGAGTAATACGTTTTTAATACATTTGATTAAATAAATTATTAAAAAAAGGTTCAAACCACCTGTTTAACCAATTTTTATCTTGGTTCGTAGGTCAACCAATTTGACGCCTCTTACTAAACTGATATTTGAACCAATTCTCAGTCTAACCAATTGGTTCAATCCAATTCAAACAACCTTAATTTATTTTAACTTCAGCTGCTAAATCCATCATAAGTTCAATGTTTCCTATTGACAAAACATCCATGTGAAAGTCATCCTTGTTACCGATGACTATTAAAGAAATACAAAAGAATTTAAAGTAGTAAAAAAGAGCTAGTATAGAGTATTAAAGAAAGAGCAAAAAAATTTATTCTACTACAAGTACTTTGAAATATATGTAATTAAAGATTAGCTATAAATTTAGGTATAAATCTTAAAATTATACATAAGTTTTGATTTAATGTCAATTATATACATATATTTTAATTTGATGTAATTTTATACGTGAAACTTTAATTGTGGTTCAAATGTATATTTAAAATTTTAATTTTGATTTAATCATACACTTTAAAGAAATAAATACATCGATTTATTTTAATATTGGATAAATATAATTATTTATGTATGAAACATATAAACATAAAATTATCTTAGATCAATAATTGTGTTAATAATTTACAAGAATTAGGTCAAATCAAATCAAATTTTATGTATAAAATGAAGCAATAAACAATAGTTCATGCATAGTTTTGAGATTTATCCCTAAATCTAATATGTATGAAAACTTTTCGGTTTTTTTATTTAATAATAAGGTATTCCGGATCCATTGCGAATATAAAATGAGTATTTAATAAAAAAATTGAAAATCACCATCACCCATCAGAAATGTTTTGTTTCAATATTTGACATTGGAGTTTAGACAATTGTCTCAATTTATTTATCTAATGACATGTTTAAATTTTAACACCAAAATAAGTATTTAATGTGACGAGTAATTCAATCATTTAAAGTACGGGAATTAATTTATCTATTTTTTTAATAAAAATATCAAAATATAATTTAAAATATAGTATAAGAACTAATATGATAGTTTTACCTTTTCTAATGTTAGAATAGTGTTGAAAGTATTTCATATGCTTGTATGCAGGATTTTGAGAATTGAGGCAGCTACAAACGCTGGCCATCATCAACGGTAAATGGAATGCTAGATTGCCTGAGTGCTTCTCTGAACTCCTATCACTTAAGCATTTAGATCTCTCTTTCAATAATTTTTCTGGAGATATATCTATGCTCAAGAATCTATCGTCACTTGAGCATTTAGATCTCTCTTACAATAATTTTTCTAGAGGTTTATCTGTGTTCAAGAATTTAACCTCACTCAAGTATTTAGATCTCTTTTTCAATAATTTTTTTGGAAATATATATGTGTTTAAGAATCTAACCTCACTCGAGTTTTTAGATCTCTCTTCTAATAAATTTTCTGGAGATATATCTCATTTTAGAAGTCTGACATCCCTTCTAGAGTTGAGGCTTTGGAACAATAGCATTGAGATCCCAAGTTCATTGGCTCCGTTGTTCAACCTTTCAAAACTCCAAAATATATATGCAGACAACAACATGATATATAATGCTGAAACAGAGATGCATTCTTTAGACACCCCAACATTCCAATTGAGATCGATCACTTTATCTTGTTGCGGAGATGGGGGATCATTTCCTCAATCTCTCAATCATCAACATGACTTGCAATATGTTGATCTCTCTAACATCAATTTCACGGGAGATCATTTCCCAAACTGGTTGTTGGAAAACAACAGGAAATTAGAGAAACTAAATCTCGCCAATAGCTCTCCATCGGGACATTTTCAGCTACCATCGACTTCTCGTAGGGGTTTATTATATTTGGATGTTTCCAATAATTCCCTCGATGGCAACATCCCCAATGAAATCGGAGCAAAACTACCATCATTGGAGCAGCTCAACATGTCGAATAATTTTTTTAGCGGTGGTATTCCGATTTCGTTTGGTGATATGATTTCCCTTGAAGTGTTGGGCTTGTCCAACAATAAATTGAGTGGTGGAATACCGAGGCACATGCCTATGGGGTTGTTAATATTCGATGTTAGCAATAACCAACTCTTTGGTGATATACAAAGCTCCATGGAGAATATGTCACATTTGGTAACATTGATTTGAGCAATAACATACTTTCCGGTGGGATACCAAGGTGGATGGGAAAGATGTCAGATTTGGAAGAACTTGTGATGGCAAATAATCATTTCGAAGGTCCAATCCCCATGGAATTTTGCAAACTCAACCATAGTCTTAAATTTTTGGACCTTTCGGCCAACAATATATCGGGAAGTTTGCCATCTTGCTTCAGCTCTTCAATCCTCTCTCATGTTTATTTATCAAGAAACAAGCTAAAAGGGCCCATCACCAGTTTTTTTAACAGCAGTTGTTTGGTGACATTGGATCTTAGCAACAACCACTTAACTGGAAGTATTCCAAATTGGATTGGCACCCTTTTTACGTTATCTTCTCCTAAAAAACAACCACTTTGAAGGTGGGATGCCGGTTCAATTATGCAAGTTAAATAGGTTAAGCTTGATTGATGTTTCTAACAACAATCTTTCTGGTACAATTCCTCCTTGCTTGACGATTACAACATTAAATGATAGCTCCCATGCTTATTATGGCATACCTTATCAATACGGTAACTACAGATCTTTCTCTGCTGATGTGCCGATAGAGGTCACCATGAAAACCATATCCTACTTTTATAAGGGAAGAGTCCTCACTTACCTGCTGGAATTGATCTCTCTTGCAACAAGTTGACTGGTGAGATTCCCCACCAATTCCAATACCTTCGAGACATCATCGTTTTGAATTTTTCTCACAACAGTTTGATAGGACCAATCCCTCCAGCACTTTCTGACTTATCCCAAATTGAGAGTCTGGATCTTTCTCACAACTACTTGAGCGGGAATATCCCTTCCCAACTTCTGGGGTTACATTTTTTGTCCTTTTTCAGTGTGGCATACAATAATTTATCTGGAACTACACCTCAAAGGACCGGACAATTTGCAACATTTGAAGAAAGCAGTTACGAGGGGAATCCTTTCCTTTGTGGTGAACCATTGCCAAAGAATTGCTCAACTGATGGATCATCTTCATTGATGCCGAAAAATGCAACTAACGAGGGTTTCATTGATATGAAATTCTTTTACGCAAGTTTTGTTGGGTCGTACATTGTGATGCCACTATGTATTGCCATTGTGTTGTACATTAATCCTTAAGCTGGAGACAAGCATGGTTCTATCATGTAGAAGCAGCCACCATGTCCTGCTATTATTTTGTGGTCGACCATATTCTGCCTAAACGATTCCGTTAGGAACCACTTAGCCAAGTCATGCTTACTCCTTCACCGTTTCTTTGTCAATGTCGTACTTGATTTAGTGGTTTGTCACGCTCTCAATAAAAGCTTTTTATGTATCTTTCTTATTTGGCTAGTTTGAATGAAGTGGCTCATGGTTTCTATCCTATACAAAAGAAAACACACTTTTAACTGTTCCAATTCACTGCTTTGCTTGGATTGTCTCACTTAAACTTAAAATTTTTTAGTAATTTTGAAAAAAGTTTAGTACGGATAAAATCTCCCAATTTTATTGCTCTTAGATGTATATACGTAGCTGTCATTTAATATAAATTTCTCAAATATATAAGACAATTTATATATAACAATTTCAATAATATCAGTTCAAATATATAAGACAATTTATGTATAATAATTCCAATAGCATCGGTTCAAATATATAAAATAATTTATATACAACAATTTCAACAACATAAGTTCAAATATATAAGACAATTTATATATAAGGTTAAAAATCTAAATATTTAAGAACTCAAGTCTTGGCCAACTTAATCTATATTTTAAAGCAATATGGTAAAGAATAAACAAAAACTTAACCATTGAAAGTCCATTGATTTAAAGACTTTAAAGGGTGAAATTAACGTAGCAATGGTTGAAATCTGAGTTCAGCTACCTGCATCCAAATGCTCTGGTTTTATTATCCAAATAATTAATTAGCAATAAAAAGAGGGGAAAAGATAATTAATCCAACAGCGGGCCTATTCAATGAATTTCCAGGAAACATATGTAGATTTACGATTATATAAACCCCAAAGGTGTAATGCTGCTGCATATGCCAATATTTGAGAGTTAGTGGGCATTGATTTAAGAGAGATGGAGTACTGGAAATTGGTGCGGGTGTTTGTGGTGGCTTTCTTATTTGGAAGGTATCAAAGTGAAGCGTGCTGGGAGAATGAGAAAGCTGCTCTCTTCCGACTCAAACCTTTCTTTGCTCATATTAACGATGTAGATACTTCTTGGGTGGAGGGAAACTGTTGCCGATGGAATGGGGTTGAGTGCAGCACTTCCACTGGACGAGTCACCCGACTCTTCCTTGATAATCCATTTGGATCTAGTTATGATCAACGCTACAAGGATTGGTATCTCAATGTCTCTTTGTTTCTTCCCTTTGAGGAATTGAAGAGTCTTCATTTAAGAGGCAATTACATCGCTGGTTTCATTCACCGTCAAGGTTCATTCATTTTCATCTTACTATCTGCAATCTTTGTTAATTAATCACAAACTTCTATTTATAAAAAAGTTATTTTTATAGGTTTCGAAAGACTCATCTACACTACACAAACTAAAGACTCTCCACTTGATTAATAATAAATTAAATGACAGCATGTTAATATACTTAAAGTGAACTTTCATCGTATCACATATTGAGAAAGCTTATTCTTTAATAATTAGATGATATATATTATTGTGTTTTAACAGAACTCAATAATTTGAAGAACTTAAAGGAGTTGTATCTAAGCAGCAATAAAATCAAGAGCCTCGGATCTTTATTCCAAAGTGTAAGTTGACATAATTATCTTTAACATATACAAAAGTTAAATGCAAATATATACTGTTTATGCAATTATCTGTTACACTTGTACAGAAAAAACAACTGAGGATGAACAAGCTTGAGGTGCTGGATTTAAGTTATAATTATTTCAATAACAACATATTTTCATCTCTGGCTGCGCTCCCACATTTGAAATCTTTGAATATAGAAAATAACCATTTGATAGAATCGACCTATATTCAAGGTAAGTATATATGCTTTAAAATATATACATCCATTAGTTTCTCATTACAAGTTTTAATTGTTTGTAATTTTCTCTACAGATTTAAATGTTTTGAGTAATTTAAAGAAATTGAACATGAGCTATGACGGAATGAATGACTTTATTCCATCTCAAGGTAATTTAACATGTTTTTTTTTTCTGAAAATTCTATAATATATGAAAAAGAAATATTTTAATTGTCTTTAATTACGAGCAAATACTAATCACATTATTTTTTACAAGTTAATTTCAAATCACGTAAGTAAGATCAGAACAAGACATGTCTTACAACATTTTATATGGTGTTTGGATAGGTAATGAAAGGGAACTAATGTTGATAAATCTAGAGGAGCTTAATTTGAAGGGCAATGTCTTCAACAGTAGCATATTGTCATCGCTGGGTAGCCTTTCAAATCTCAAGTCTTTGTCTTTATCACATATATACGCGGAGGGATTAACAGTAACATCTAGTGTCATGGGTTTGCTCTCTTTTATCTCTTAAGTTATTGAATGATATCATCTTCAATATGCTTTGAATAGTAAAACATTGTTTTTTTTTTTTTTAAATAAAAAAATTATCTATATTAATATTCTCTACAGGATTACCTGCTTTGAAAAACTTGGAGAAACTTCAATTGGGGTGTGTTTTTGGAAGTGGTACGTATTGCTAGATCAAAATTGTGTTTCAACAATAAATTTGTTAATTTTGTCCTAATACTCCTAAAATAAAAGGCTTTATTAATGGTATATACGCTTCTTCTCTCCATCAAAAAATCTTCCACGGTAGCTATCCTTCAACTTCAATCATTGAACATATTCCCGTCATTGAAGACTCTTTCCTTGACAAACTTTAACATGAGGGGAACAATAATTATCCGAAGTAAGTTATTTTCTAGATTGCTCCTACATAACAAATAAATAATATATATCTCTATTAAAATATTTACACAACCTATCTAAAACGTTTGAGTTTGTGATTATGTATTTCATAACATACTTATATTCGTAAATTATTTTGTAAGGTGGCAAAATTTAACAAACTTGGAAGAATTGACTATAACGGGATCATCCTTCACTTCTAATATTATTCAAGATATCCGAACCCTCACTTCTCTCAAGAACTTGGTTATCGATAGTTGTGTTGTTGATGATAATCTCAACTTACATGGTACATTAATTTCATATTTTTCATTATTCATTTATTTTTTCTTTTTGATTTAGCCAAAAACAAATTTATTGATAAAGAGATAAAATATTGCCCAAAGTTGTACATGAAATATTCAATCACTCCCCAAACAGCAAAACCCTTGAATCTTAAATAAATCCAACAATCCAAAGACCTTACACTCATAACACCAACATTATAAAGCATAATAACCTAAAAACACAAAGAAAGCCAAAACCTAGAATACCATAACACATTTTGAGTAATGTAAGGAGAAAGCCAAAGTTGTATATTTTTACGATAGTAAAAATGTAATTTCATCTTTTTAATAGCTTATATTTTTATAATTTTTAAAAAATTAAATTAAAATTTTATTATTTTTTTGGGATATCAAAGTGTAGTTTTACCATTATAAATTTAAAATTTTATAAATTATGAAGGTCATAAATGGGAAATTTTCTACTTTAGGGGGATCACGTCCCTGCCAATGCCCTTGGTTTTGCCATGGAGTAATGAGTTTTCAATACATCTAATTAAATAAATCATTAAAAATATATAAAAAAGGTTCAACCACCAATTTTATCAATTTTTATCCCAACTCATAGGTCAATTAATTTATTATCTCTCACCAAACTGATACTTTAATTAATTCTCAATTTAACCAATTAATTTAATTCAATTCAAACAACCGTTGATTTATTTTAACTTCATCTGCTAAATCCATCATCTCAAATTGAAATTCAATGTTTCCATTCACAAAACATCCATGTAAAAATCATCCTCTTTGCCAATGGCCTTCAGTTCAAGATGCCACTGAATCCTTATATATGTATGCTTTAAATTACACTGGTTTTCTATTACATAACCTTAGGTAAAAGCACCACAACAATCATTGTAACATATTTTGAATTGTATTTTAATTTCTTTATTAAAAAGAATGAATAAATTGATGCTATACTTAGATAAAATAATAAAATAGTCACATCATCAGTTGATTCAATTTATTTTTTTTATTAACACTGTTTTTCTATTCCATAACCTTTATAAGGGCTAAAAGCACCACAATAATCTTGTACTATATTTTAGGTTGTATTTTGGTCTCTCTACTAAAAAAGAGTAAATTGATCTTTGTACGTTAGATAAAGCAACAAAATAGTCGTTCCCATTAAAATAATTCTTATTTTGGTGTTTTACATATGAGACATAATAATAAATTTAGTCCTTAACATTTACACAATTTTCAATTTAGCCCGTTCTCTTTTATTTAGAGCAGATTGAACTTCAAACCTGAAGATGTGTTATTTTTTGTTTTATATGTCACATCAATATATAATTTTAAAATTATGAAAAAGTTCAATATAAATAAAAATTATAATTTCCAAAATAATGAATTGAAGCTCTTCAAAATTAAAAAGAAATAAAAACAAAGGTAAAAAATTCTAAATGTATAAAAGTTTTTCAAACATTCAATAAAAATTTAGAATTATAGAAGTTTCTCGAACACTCAATAATGTTAGAATGGTGTTTTTCCAAGTGTTTTATATGCTAATATGTTTGCAGGTTTTTGTGAATTGAGGCAGCTACAAAAGCTAGCCATCATCAGCAGTGATTGGAATGCTAGTTTGCCCGACTGTTTCTCTGAACTCACATCACTTAACTATTTAGATCTCTCTTCCAATAATTTTTTTGGAGATATATATATGTTTAAGAATTTAACCTCACTTGAGTATTTAGATTTCTCTTCTAATAATTTTTCTGAAGATATATCTGGGCTTATAAATCTAACCTCACTCGAGTATTTAGATCTCTCTTCCAATAATTTTTTTGGAGATATGTTTGGGCTTAAGAATCTAACCTCACTCGAATATTTAAATCTCCATTCCAATAAATTTTCTGGAGATATATCTCATCTGAAGTGTCTAACATCCCTCCGAGAGTTAAGGCTTTGGAACAATAACATTGAGATCCCAAGTTTATTGGCTCCGTTGTTCAACCTTTCAAAACTCCAAAATATATATGCAGACAACAACATGATATATAATGCTGAAACTGAGATGCATTCTTTAGACACCCCAACATTCCAATTGAGATCTATCACTTTATCTTGTTGCGGAGATGGTGGATCATTTCCTCAATCTCTCAATCATCAACATGACTTGCAATATGTTGATCTCTCTAACATCAATTTCAAGGGAGATCAGTTCCCAAACTGGTTGTTGGAAAACAACAAGAAATTAGAGGCACTATATCTCGTCAATAGCTCTCTATCGGGACATTTTCAGCTATCATCGACTTCTCGTAGGGGTTTATCAGAGTTGGATGTTTCCAATAATTCCCTCGACGGTAACATCCCAAATGAAATCGGAGCAAAACTACCATCATTGAAGCTTCTCAATATGTCGATTAATTTTTTTGGCGGTGGTATTCCGATTTCAATTGGTGATATGATTTCCCTTGAAGTGTTGGACTTGTCCAACAATAAATTGAGTGGTGGAATACCTAGGCACTTGCCCATGGGGTTGTTTACATTCGATGTTAGCAATAACCAACTATTTGGTGATATACCAAGCTCCATGGAGAATATGTCACTTTTGGTAACATTGGATTTAAGCAATAACGCACTTTTTGGTGGACTACCAAGGTAGATGGGAAAGATGTCATGTTTGGAAGAACTTGTGATGACAAATAATCATTTTGAAGGTCCAATCCCCATGGAGTTTTGCAAACTCAAATATAGTCTTATTTTTTTGGACCTTTCGGCCAACAACATATCGGGAAGTTTGCCATCTTGCTTCAGCTCTTTAAGCCTCACTCATGTTTATTTATCAAGAAACAAGCTAAAAGGGCCGATCACCAGTTTTTTTAACAGCAGTAGTTTGCTGACATTGGATCTTAGCAACAACCACTTAACTGGAAATATTCCAAATTGGATTGGCACCCTTTCTACGTTGGTTTATCTTCTCCTAAATAACAACCACTTTGAAGGTGGAATTCCGGTTCAATTATGCAAGTTAAATTGGTTAAGGTTGATTGATGTTTCTAGCAACAATCTTTCTGGTACAATTCCTCCTTGCTTGATGATTACAATATCGAATGATAGCTCCCATGCTTATTATGCCAATCATTTTATCTATGGTGATGTCGGATCTTTCTCTGCTGATGTGCCGATAAAGTTCACCATGAAAAGTATATCCTACTTTTATAAGGGAAGAGTCCTCACTTACCTGTCTAGAATTGATCTCTCTTGCAACAAGTTGACTGGTGAGATTCCCTACCAATTCCAACACTTTCAAGACATCATTGTTTTGAACTTTTCTCACAACAGCTTGATAGGACCAATCCCTCCAGCACTTTCTGACTTATCCCAAATTGAGAGTCTGGATCTTTCTCACAACAACTTTGTTAAACATAGAGACAAACTTACACAAAGAAGCTCAATAGAAAATTGACTCAAGAATTATATTTCATCATTATTACTCGAAGTACATACCAGCAGACTATATATAGTCACGTACTTAACAGCTAAAGCAAACTAATAACTGACTTAGCTAACTAACTACTGACTTAGCTAACTACTAACAACTAACAACTAACGACTAACTGCTTTTTATTAGTTACTCTAATATTCTCCCGGTTTTTTCTTTTCTGAAAGAAGACCAACAACATGTTTAGGAAGAACACAAAGAGCTTGGCGAAAGAAATCAAAATGCTTGGGGGTGATTGGTTTTGTAAGAACATCAGCCAACTGTTTATCAGAGGGAACATAGTTAACTTGCAAAGTGTCATCAAGAACCCGTTCTCAGACAAAATGATGATCAATTTCAACATGCTTAACTCGAGCATGATGTGTAGGATTTTCTGCCATCAAAACAATAGAAGTATTATCACACCAAACAACGGGAATCTGACTGAGTTTCACATCAATCTCTTGTAGCAACTGTTTGAGCCATAGCATTTTAGACACACCGTTAGCTAAACTGCGATACTCGGCATCGGAAGAAGACCTTGACACCACAGGTTATTTTTTCGAACATCATGCAACTGGATTTGGACCAAGAAAGACAACGTAGCCAGTGGTGGAACGTCTATCCTCAACAAAAGAAGCCCAATCAGCATCTGTGTAGCAAGTGAGCTGAAACTAACCTTTGGAATAAGCCAACCCATGAGTCAAAGTGCCACTGAGATAACACAAAACACGCTTCACTACTTTCCAATGATCTTCACTTGGAGCATTCATGTACTGACTAAGTTTGTTGACACAGTAGGACAAATCAGGACGCGTGATACAAGCATACTGAAGCATCCCAATAATGCTACGGTATAAGCGAGCATCTACCAATGTTGAATCAGCATTTGTGATACCAAGTTTAGGAAAACTGACCATGGGTGTTGGTGTTGGGGTTGCTGCAGTCATCCCAGCTTTAAAAATAATTTCACTAATATATTTTTGTTGACTTAGGAACAAGCCATGAGGTGTGTGTTGAACTGCAACACCCAAGAAAAAACTAAGAGGTCCCATATCCTTAAGTGCAAACTTTTCATTCAACAGTTGCACAACTTCATCAATCTCGTGCTCAGAGCTGCCAGTGAGGATTATATCATCAACATAGACCATAAGGAGAAGAAGACTATCTGCTGATGTTCGAACAAATAAAGAGGGGTCAGCTTTTGAAACTTGAAATCCAAGCTCACTCCTTAAAAACTGTCTCAGAGTTTGAAACCATGCACGAGGTGCTTGCCTTAGTCCATACAAGGCTTTGTTTAGCCGACACACAAGCTTTTGACCATCAGGACCAGACTGCTCAAAACCATGTGGTTGCTCCATAAAAATCTCCTCAGTCAACTCACCATTGAGAAATGCATTGTTGATGTCAACTTGCCTTAATGTCCACCTTTTTATAACTGACACAGCAAGTATGGTACGAATAGTGGCAGCACGAATAACTGGACTGGATGTGTCTCGATAATCCAGCCCTGCATGCTGTGAGAACCCCTTAGCCACAAGACGTGCCTTATATCTCTCAACTGTGCCATCAGCTTTTGTCTTAACTTTGAATAACCACTTGCACCCAACAGCTTGGCGATTGTCAAGTAGCATGCACAAAGACCATGTGTTGTTGCGAACAAGTGCCTGCAGTTCATTATACACAGCCTCTTTCCATAACTCATTAGACATGGCAGTATGAATATCTTTGGGAACTTCTTCAGAGACAGAAGATGCAGTGCTCACGTAGGCTTTTGGTTTGAAAATACCTGCCTTGCTGCGGGTTACCATGGTATGGATGTTACATGGACCAGAGACAGGAGGTGATGGATGAGAGACAAGGGTAGGTGCTAGAGGTGTAGGCACAGTGGGAGAATAGGGAGGTGGTTCAGACAAACGTGTAGGAGCAGGAATATTAGAAGAAGAAGCCAAAGTAGCATTTAAAGGTCTATTTGATGAAGGTAAGGAATTTATAGAAGGACAGTGTAATGATAACATGACAAAAAGTTTGGAGCTTGATGGTGACAGAGTTGTTGAACAAGGTGAATGGCTAACTTTAGGTGGGTCAGCCTTAAATGGGAAGACTGTTTCATGAAAAGTAGCATGTCGTGTAATGTAGACCCTGCCAAACAAGTCTTGACACCTATATCATTTATGCAAGGGAGAGTAACCCAAAAAAGTACATGGGGTAGACCTATATTGAAGTTTATGTGTATTGTAGGGTCGGAGGTCAGGGAAACATAGGTAGCCAAAGACACATAAAAAGGTATACGTAGGCAGGACTTTGAATAACTTTTCATAAGGTGACATATCATTAAGAAGATGAGAAGGTAACCGGTTGAGCAAATAAACAGCACTTGTAAAAGCATCATTCCAATAACTTAGTGGCATAGAAGCATGTGCTAGCATCGATAAGCCTGTTTCAACAATTTGCCTGTGTTTCCGTTCAACTAAGCCATTTTGAGCAGACGTGTATGGACAAGTAAATCGATGAACAATACCTTATTGAGAGATGTATGTTCTCAAAGTAAAAAATTCACCACCTTCATCAGTTTGAAGAGTTTGAAGCTTGCATCCAAGAATTCGCTCAGCCTGTCGATGAAACTGAGAAAACACTGTGAGCACTTCAGACTTCTTTTTGAGAAAATATACCTAGGTATAGCGTGAGTGAGCATCTGTGAAAGCAACATAGTATCGAAATCCATGGGAAGATACAGGAGCAGGACCCCATACATCAGCAACTACAAGTTGAAGTGGCATTGCATACGTAGTTTCTGATTTCTGAAACGGTTGTTTATGCTCTTTGCCTAGATGACAAGCAATACATTGAAAAATAATTTTATTCAACCCAAGAGGAATATTACACTTAGTAAGTGCCTTAGTAAGTATAGCTTTACAAGGATGACCAAGTCTATAGTGCCAGAGATCATAAGGAATCACATTGCTAGCAGCAAAACACCTAGCTGACGAGACTGAAAAAGAACTGGATTTGGCTGACTCATACACGTGAAGCTTGTACTACTGATATCCTCGTGATAAGAAGTAATAAAATTTATAAAGAACTTGATCAAACCCAAACTAACTAATATCACGACGTTTAAAGGCAAGCGCACCTATCGATAGCAGTATAGTCTAGTGATAAGATCGAGTATCGTACCCAAGGGAACCGAAAGTACTATTACTCACTTCCTTTCTATTATTTAACTTAGAAATTAAATGGGGATTTGTTTAAAACTAAATTCTAAAATCTAAACTAAGAATAAAACAAAAGAAAAAGTAAATTGGGAAGACTTTTTAGGGAAAGCTAATTGATATGATTAATACTCAAGGGAGAATCCACCTAGACTTCACTTGTTATTATCTTCTTGAATTATACGAGTTATTTACTTGACTTGATCTGTAGAGATCCCTAATCTATGCTAAACCCTCCGTCGAGGTGAAGAGCAACTAGGCCTAAGTTGTTAATTAAAGTTCCTTTATTAATTAACTCCCTAGGTTGCATTAATTCGATCTATAGTTCTCCATATTAGGTTTGACCCTAATCCGGCAGATTTATGTCGCCTTATGTCTAGGGTTGCATGCAACTCCGCTTAATTATGGTAGATCTACTCTTATCACAGGGACTTTTGCTCTTCTGCTCTAAGCACATCCAATTCCTGAATTAATACCTAGGATTATTAATTCAAGGATTAAAACACATATTTAAGAACAATTCAAATAATTATCATATAAATCAAGAATAAATAACCAGATCTGTCTTAGGTTTCATCCCCCTCAAGTATTTGAAGGGTTTAGTTCATAATGATAAAAGAAAATATCTCAGAAGTTATCAAATAACAAATCATAAAAGAAACCAAAAACCCCTGAAGGAATTTAGGAGAATCCTCTATGTTGATGCAGAATTTCGGCTTCTGAGATGAATCAATTGGCTTCTCCCTTCGAGTAATCCCTTGCTTCTACCTGTGGTGTGGTAGAAAGACGAGAGGAAATGAGTATAGAGGGTGTGTAAAAGTGGGAAGAATGCCCCCTCTATGTTGCCTCATGGGATCTTTATATAGAGAAGTTTTGGGGACTCTTTCTTAGCCTCTAAGCATCCCAATTCGAGTGAAATTCGTCTTTCCCACGACTAGAACACGCCCGTGTGCCACGCCCGTGTGGGTTTCGATAGAGGCCGTGTGATTTAGCACGCCCGTGTATATTGGCCGTGCTTGTCGGGACTTTCTCCGTGTGAGCTTTGTGAGGCACGCCCGTGTGGCACCTCTTGGCCCGTGTGATTCGTGCATTTTGGTTCATTTTTCACTGTTTTGGGCCCTTTTTTATTCTTTTATCTTCCCTAGGCTCTCCTGAGTATAAGATATGAAAAAGAATGGTTAAGAGCACCAATTCTCACTAATTTGATACTAATTCATCCAAAATATAGGCTAAACATGAGGTAAAAATATGTATAAATTAACGCTTATCAAATACCCCCACACTTAAGCCTTTGCTTGTCCTCAAGCAAAATCTCAATCCCTAAAGGAAACCATTCTTCTTAATCTACAACCCTTATCAATAATATTTCAAATTAATCCACAGGTAGTCATACAATGAAAATTCAATCTAAAGAACATTTAGGACTCAATCACTCTAAGTTGAGAATTTTATCATTGAAAACATAAGTCCCTTCCTTCCTTCTAAGTAGTTATTTCTCCATCTTAATTAACAGGAGTTGACATCCTCACTAAAGGTTCACTCTATTCACTCGAAGTGTTTAGGGTTCAAATTTAAGGCACTCCTTAGTCAACCTGAAAAGTTATTACCATAAGCTTACAAGAAAATCACATCTCCACCACTATAGTTTGATATGATACATTGATCAAAAGGTCTTTTCATGGTTGTAACGGGGCTTGGTTAGGGGTGTTGTCACAGGTTGCAAAAAAAAAGGTTAGAATCGAGATTGAACTTGAAAAATTATCTAGCTAGAAAAATCTCTATCTCTGGAACATATTTCTCATCCAATTCTTGTGATATTATCATTTCCGCCTTGGTAGCCTTAAAATAGAAACATGCAAAAACTTTGATGAACTATTTACAATCTATAATTTACAATCGAATTTCACTGTATGTACTTTTTTTTTTAGGAACAATTCAAATAATTACAATAAATTGAACAAAACTTTACAATCTGGCAGAAAGAATAAAGCTAGATGAAAAATTCAACTCAAATCTCGACAAAAATAGGGATCAAAATAATTGAATGAAATTCGACAAAAATGGGTTATTGGTTAATAATTAGAGGGTGAGTCAATGAAAAGGTTGTTAGGCTCAACGGGGTTCACTAGGGGTTAGATTTATGTAGGAAGGCTTTTTCTGTGGAGTAAGCGGGTTACATCCTAGGTGCCTTTATCATTTCAGTATATCAAATCAATGATGTGGTCTCGACATGTATAATCGAAGCAAGTTCTAGAATAACAATTCAGTATTGACTCACTCAAAGCAATAATAAAAGTGAGCACGAAGAAAATGTATGCTCAATAGGCTCAAAATCTCACCAGAATTACGGCTTTTGATGTCAATCCTGCGAATTTCAAATCTCAAGATAATACTTAAAATTAGGGAAAATAACTTATGCAAAAATTGGGGATTCTAAAAAAAAATTCAACTTATCATGCTTGATTCTCTAATGTTTTAAAGTTTGAATAATCAAAGTACAAGCACCTATATCTTAATTCTCAATATATCAATAGAAATCATAAACTAATTAGGATAAATTCCTAATAGGAGACTGAAGATATTGCTATTAGGAAAAGTTCAGGGGTTTCAAAGATAGTATAAAAAGTGAAAGTACGTTACCCCCCCACACTTAAGATGTACATTGCCCCCAATGTACAAGGAAAATATTAACAACAATAAAAGCATAAAATCATAAGATAGGGGAGGGTATGAAACTCCCTGCTTTGGATGGATTAGTGGAAGAGCTGGTAGGTTTGGCACTGTGTTCCCTTTTTCGTAGAGATTTGAGCTGTAGAGCTCCTTTGAAACTGCGAAGGGGTTTATTAGTCGTGGGAGGTTAAGATGAAGAGGGATTACTTCGTTAGGAGATAGCCGTGATGATAATAAAATAGAAAATTTACGAAAATTTAAAATAAAGAAAGATATAAGAAAATTAAAAAGCTGCAAAAGGAAAAAGAAAGACTAATATTAAAGGTTAAGATTAGTGTATACTAAGTAAAGAAAATAAAGAAAAACAAAAGATAAAATAAAATAAAATAAGATAAAAAGTAAGACTAAAATAAAATAAAAGAGGATCTAATCCTCTGGTGGGTGTCGTGGTGGTGGGACGATGCCAAGGTGATGACATATGTGCGCTAAGGTGGCGTCGATGTAATCGAGGTGCTGTTCAAAGTGGTCCAGGCGCTCGGATATGTCAACACTGGAAGCTGCCGTCTGGTGTGATTGTGTAGGGCGTGGTGGCTCAGCTGGCGCATCCTCGGCTGGTGGTGGCGATGGGACATCATCAGGAATGTCCTCTAGATCCTCGCCTTCTTGGACAAGGCGGAAGTGAAAGTGGTCGCCACCGAGTCGTCTCTCGACCATCCTCATCGAAAGCATGCTCTGGATGCCCTGGGAGGACATCTGGCCAAGTAATGTGTAGGAGGAGGTCTGGGCTGTGGTGTTAAATAGGCCGAAGTAACGGCCTAGTCGAGTGATATACGGGCCCATGGATACGACTCCCTTTCGGTGCCTCTCAGTCTGATGTTGCATGGCGAGGGCGATAAAATATACAAGGTCGATGGGGCGGCCATTCGCCATGCACCATAAAAAGTAGACGTCGTGTGTGTTGACGACGCATGTGCTCTCTCGGCGGCCTGTAATAGTATGAGCAAGAAGTGAATAAATATATCAGAGAGAGGGAGGGAGAGCGGAGGCTTTGCTGATGCTGGGGTTGTATAGTTGTCTTCCTGGGGCAATCTCTTTCCAGCAGTTAAAGGGTCGGATATGGATGCGCCTAGAGAGGGTGGGGAAGCTCTCCTCAGCCATAAACTGCGCGGTGTAAAGCCCGAGTGCCACACTGAACTCTGGGATGCTGAGCTGTCGAACGAGTCCTCCCAAACGAAACTGGACCGTCCCAGGATCGTCAAACCGTGTCATCACTGTCTGAAGGTGGAATGTAGCACAGAACTCGAGAGTGAGTTCAAGGTATGTGGGCTCTACGATCCGAAAGAACTGGTCCCAAGGGTCAGTGGCGAGCAGGGCCCGGACATCATCTGCCAAGCGTACTTCTGCGAGGGCACTCCAGTCAATGCATCGGCCCATCGTGATATTACGTGCGTGCAGTAGCTGGTAGCGCTCTTCCTGAGAGTCTTGTGGAAATTGAAGAAAAGGGTGGCGCATCTCGGAAGTGGGCCTAGTTGAAGAGCTCCCTGGTCCTTTTCGTTTCTTAGATGCGGGGACGGCAGCTTTCTTGGCTCGGAAAGATGATATGGTATCTACAAAAATTTATTAGGAAAAGATAAATAATATAAAAGAAATGTAAATATTTAAAATAAAGAGGCTGAGGAATAAAATGAACATGTTCCTAATATGAAAATTTACCTTGGTAGTAAAATCTAATCATTTTTGAAGTTGGGGATAAAAATAAAAAATTTTCTATGAATGGATATATATATACTAAACTAAATAACAAATGGCATAATTATGTGCGTTTAAGTGGCCTATTTACAAGGTATATTAAGTGGCAACTAACTATGATGTTAAATGGCAGGAAATTGTGAAATGGAATCTAAAATGGCAAGCAAAATTAGAATTCTAAACTATTCTAGATTATTCTCTATTTCCTAATTCTCTAATAGCCTAAATCAATAGAATTAATAAATAAATAAAATAATAAAAGAATGTAATGTAAAAACCAAAAAAATGCAGTAAAAATAAATAAATGAGAAAAAGGAAGAAAAATAGAACCAAAATTGGTGTCACACGGTCGTGGGTACTGTTGCACGGGCGTGTGGATCGTGTAAATCTAGTATGGTGGCAGTAGGAGGGCTAGGATGGTGTTTGTGCAGGTTTAGGGAAGGTTTGGGGAGAAAATCTTAGGGTTTGGGTGAAATGGGAGGGTAGAAATGGCCCTGTATATATACATTTTGGGTCGCACGAGCATGTCGCATGCCCATGTGAGTCGTGTTTAGCCCGTGTTTTTCGAAAATCGGACGTTTTGGCTTGCCACGCTCGATGAGCACGCCCGTGTATAGTTTGAGCACGGCCGTGGAGAGTGGTCATTCGTTAAATGTACGGGCGTAGTGATGTTCACACGGCCGTGGAGATTGATCGTTTGCTAAGCGTACGGGCGTGTAATAAGGTGCACGGGCGTGTCTGAATTGACAGTAGCTTCCACGGGCTTATGGCACGGGCGTGTGTTGCTATGTTTGCCCGTGTGGAAGGTGCAGGGTTGCCACGGCTATTTCGCACGGCCGTGCGTTTTCCTGTCTTACCCGTGTGGATTGCGATGAGTCGCCACGGCCATATCGCACGGCCGTGGGAGTTTATCGGAAGCCCGTGTTTTGGGGAAATGGTACTTTATTTGCACACGTTCTGCCCCCACGACCGTGTCTCTGCTTTTTAGTATACACACGGCCTTAGGCACGCCCGTGTGCCTGGCCGTGTGGTCCATATTTTCTGCAGGAAAAACGTTAGTTTATGCAATAAAATTATGAAAAATTTAAAAAAAAAGAAACTTACTACGTTAGTGCTCGGGTTGCCTCCCGAGAAGCGCTTATTTAGAGTCTAAGCTCGACTCTTCCTAGAGGTGTCAAGAAGAAACGGGATGGAGCCTAAGCTCCTCCTTATTTTCTGTAAAGTTCTCACCTATATAATGTTTTAGCCTATGGCCATTTACCTTGAAAGTACCGTGGTTGGGGTGAGTTACCTCGACAGTGCCGTATGGAAAGACTTTGAGAACGGTAAACGGACCTGACCACCTTGATTTGAGTTTTCCAGGGAATAGTTTCAACCTTGAGTTGTAGAGTAGGACAAGATCACCTGTTTTGAATTGCTTGGGTCGTTTTAGCCTTTTGTCATGACGTCGCTTTACGGCTTCCTTATATAATCGTGAGTTTTCGTACGCGTTGTAGCGCCATTCATCTAGCTCGTTTAGCTGCAGAAGTCTCTTTTCACCTGCACTTTTAAGATCAAGGTTTAGAAATTTTATAGCCCAGAATGCTTTATGCTCGAGTTCAAATGGTAGATGGCAATTTTTTCCATAAACGAGTTTATAAGGAGATGTTCCTATGGGTGTTTTAAATGCAGTTCTGTAAGCCCATAATGCATCATCTAATTTCTTAGATCAGTCCTTCCTATTTGATTCTATTGTCTTTTCTAAGATGCATTTTAGTTCTCTGTTCGTTACTTCGACTTGACCGCTAGTTTGTGGGTGGTAGGGGGTGGCTGTTCTGTGGTGTACTCCATATTTTCTTAGGGTTTTTTCAAATTGGGTATTGCAAAAATGTGTGCCCCTATCACTTATGATTATCCTAGGTGTTCCAAATCGAGAAAAAATTTTCTTCAGAAATCGTACTACCATTCTAGCATCATTTGTGGGTAAGGCTTGAGCTTCTACCCATTTTGACATGTAATCTACTGCTACTAGTATGTACTTATTTCTGAATGAATTAGGAAAGGGTCCCATGAAATCTATACCCCATACATCAAATATTTCACATGAAAGCATATAATTTTGAGGCATTTCATTAAGTTGGGAGATATTACCTGTTCGTTGGCATTTATCACAAGAGGTCACATACCTGTTGGCGTCTCTGAAAAGAGTAGGCCAGTAAAAACCTGATTCGAGTACTTTGTGAGCGGTTCTGTTTCCACTGTGATGTCCTCCTGTGGGTCCTGAGTGGCAGTGTTCCAAAATTTGATATGCCTCTATGTCATCCACGTATTTTCGTATAACCTGGTCTGCGCAAATTTGAAAAAGAAAAGGATCTTCCCAAAAGTAGTTTTTCAAATTAGCAAAGAATCGCTTCTTTTGCTGATGGGTTAGCCCTTTTGGGGTTATATTGGCTACTAAATAATTTGCAAAATCGGTAAACCAAGGAAGTGTCGTACCTGTTAAATTTAGGAGTTGTTCCTCAGGGAACATATCGTTTATATTCTCAAGGTACCTGGGCTGTGTATTTTCTAATCTTGAGAGGTGATTTGCCGCTAAGTTTTCAGCTCCTTTCTTGTCTTTAATTTCTAAGTCGAATTCCTGTAAGAGTAAAATCCATCTTATTAAACGAGGTTTTGCGTCAGGTTTGGCTAAGAGATATCGAAGAGCTGAATGGTCAGTAAAAACGATGACTTTAGACAAGATTAAATAAGATCGAAATTTATCAAAAGCAAAAATAACGGCTAGCAGTTCTTTTTCCGCGGTGGTGTAGTTGGCTTGAGCGGCTGTCAATGTTCTGCTAGCATAGTAAATCGGTTGGAAATGCTTGTCTCTTCGCTGTCCAAGAACTGCGCCTACGGCAAAATCACTTGCATCACACATCAGTTCAAAAGGCAAATTCCAATCAGGTGAAATCATAATTGGCGCATTGACTAACTTGTCTTTAAGGGTGCCAAAAGACTCTAAGCATTCTTGGTCGAAGTTAAAAGGTATGTCTTTTTCTAGCAATTTAGTTAAAGGCTTAGCTATTTTAGAAAAGTCCTTAATGAATCTACGATAAAAACCGGCATGTCCTAAAAAACTTCTTATAGCCTTAACTGAACTGGGAGGGGGTAGTTTCTCCATAGTTTCAACTTTAGCTTTGTCTACCTCTATTCCTCTGTTAGAGATTTTATGTCCTAGCACAATACCTTCCTGAACCATGAAATGACATTTTTCCCAATTTAGCACTAGATTTGTCTCTTCACATCTCATCAAAACAAGCTTTAAATTATTTAGACAGTGTTGGAAAGAGTTACCGAAAACGGAGAAATTATCTATGAATACCTCCATGATATCTTCCACAAATTCGTTAAAGATAGCTAGCATGCATCGCTGAAAAGTAGCAGGAGCGTTACATAAACCAAAAGGCATTCTACGATATGCAAACGTACCGTATGGGCATGTGAACGTCGTTTTTTCCTGATCTTCTGGAGCTATCGGAATTTGGAAGTAACCGGAGAGGCCATCTAGGAAGCAGTAATACATATGACCGGCTAATCTTTCTAACATTTGATCGATAAAGGGCAGAGGAAAATGATCTTTTCGTGTGGCGTCATTTAGCTTTTGGTAATCTATGCATACTCTCCATCCTGTGACTGTTCGTGTTGGCACGAGTTCTTCTTTGTCATTGGACACCATGGTTAGCCCACCTTTTTTAGGAACAACCTGCACGGGGCTTACCCAAGAACTATCAGAAATAGGATAAATGATACCTGCATCAAGAAGTTTAATTACCTCGGCTTTTACGACCTCCTTTATGTTAGGATTTAATCGTCTCTGAGCTTGCACTGCTGGTTTATATTCATCTTCCATTAAAATCTTGTGGGTACAGAAAGAAGGATTAATTCCTTTGATATCCGAAATTTTCCAGGCTGTGGGTTGCTTATGTTTTCTTAAAACCTGGAGCAGTTCTTCCTTTTCTCTAGATCCTAAATTTGATGCAATAATGACCGGTAAAGTTGAGTTCTCCTCTAAAAAGGCATATTCTAAGTGTTCTGGCAGTTGTTTTAACTCTAACTTAGGGGGTTCCTCAATGGAAGGTTTCTGCCTTAGCTTATCATGCATCTTTAAATTTTCATAGCTTATATGTCTGGTGATAGTTTCGCTAGAGTCTAACTCTTTTCTTACCTTCTCTACTTCTAAGGAGGTTTCACCCTCCCCCTGAATGAGACACAGTTCCAGAGTGTCGGTGATAGAGATTTCCTGCAAATTATCTTGAACATAGTGATCAATTATATCAACAAAATAACATGAATCATCTTGCTCTCTAGAAAATTTCATAGCATCATAGATTTTGAAAATCACTTCCTCTTCCCCAACTCTAAGAACTAATTTACCATCTCCAACATCAATAATAGCTCTAGCAGTGGCTAAAAATGGGCGTCCTAAAATTAAAGGTACGTCAATGTCTTCGTCCATGTCAAGCACAACAAAATCTACAGGGAATATAAATTTATCGACTTTTACTAGCACATCCTCAATGATTCCCCTAGGATACTTAATAGATCTATCGGCTAATTGAATGCTCATCCTAGTGGGTTTAGGTTCCCCTAGACCTAGTTGTTTGAACATTTTATAAGGCATGAGATTAATACTTGCACCTAAATCAGCCAATGCTTTATTGATAATTAAGCTACCAATTAAACAAGGGATAGTAAAACTCCCTGGATACTTTAGCTTTGTTGGCAGTTTATTTTGGAGAATGGCTGAATACTATTCGTTGAGTTCCACTGTGGCTAACTCTTCCAGCTTCCTTTTGTTCGTCAGGAGTTCTTTTAGGAATTTCGCGTATTTCGGCATCTGTGAAATTGCTTCAACAAAGGGTAAGTTAATATGTAATTGTTTGAAAAGTTCAAGAAACTTACCGAATTGGGCGTCTGTTTGGTCCTTCTTTAATCTTGCTGGGTATGGGATGCGCGGTTTGTATTCTTTGAGTGTTGGAATAGCGTCATTCTTAGATTCCTCTACTTTATCTTTTGGCAGTTCGTGGGCATGCTTCTTTTCTGGTTCTGCTAGCATTTTACCATCTCTTAGGGTGATTGCTTTCACATGTTCTCTGGGATTTGGTTCAGTGTTGCTTGGAAGCCCACCCTGAGGTCTTTCTGAGATTAACTTTGCAAGCTGACCAATTTGGTTCTCGAGTCCTTGGATAGAGGCCTGTTGATTCTTTAATGATGTTTCAGTGTTTTGGAAGCGAGTTTCTGAAGCGGCCATGAATTTGGTGAACATATCTTTAAGATTCGGCTTCTTTTCCTGTTGAGGTGGTGGCTGCTGAAATACCGGAGGCTGTTGTCTTTGATTTCCTTGTCCTCCCTATGAAAAATTTGGGTGATTTCTCCAACCTGCATTATAAGTGTTACTATAAGGATTATTTTGAGGTCGAGAATTATTACCCATGTAATTGGCTTGTTCGGCGTCCATGTTGTGTAGATGGTCTGAATTAAACGTATTTCCTGGGGCTGCATCACATTGCATCACTGGTTGAACCTGCGTAGAACCAACAAAATTATCAAATTTCTTATTCAATAGTTCTACTTGGTTAGTGAGCATAGTAACAGCATCAATATTATAAACTCCTGCGGCTTTCGTCGGCTTTGTCCTCATGACTTGCCACTGATAGTTATTCAATGACATTTCCTCAATAAATTCGTAAGCTGCGTCCGGTGTTTTATTATTGATGGTTCCGCCTGCGGCTGCATCGATCATCTGCCTAGTTGATGGGTTTAACCCATTATGGAAAGTTTGAACCTGTAGCCACAAGGGTAATCCGTGGTGAGGGCATCTTCTTAAAAGATCTTTGTACCTTTCCCAGGCATCATAAAGTGTTTCTAAATCCATCTGCACAAAGGAAGAAATATCGTTTCGTAATTTAGCAGTTTTAGCAGGGGGAAAATATTTAAGCAAAAATTTTTCAGTCATTTAGTCCCATGTGGTAATGGAGCCTCGTGGTAAAGAATTTAACCACTGTTTTGCCTTATTTCTCAAAGAAAAAGGAAATAGCCTTAGACGACTGGCGTCATCAGTAACGCCATTGATTTTAAAAGTATCACATAGCTCCAAAAAGTTTGCTAAATGGGCGTTGGGATCTTCATCCTGTAGACCATCAAATTGCACAAACTGCTGAATCATCTGAATAGTGTTAGGTTTTAGTTCAAAATTATTAGCAGCAATAGCAGGTCTAACAATGCTAGTTTGAGTACCAATCAAACTAGGTTTAGCATAATCGTACATAGTTCGAGGAGCTGCTTCTGGTTCGGCTGGTAGTGCTGGAGGTTGATGAACATGTTGATTTGCGGCCATCTCTTCAGTAAGTTCTGGCTCTTGCTCAAGTTCCTGCTCTGGATAATGTAGACTTCGTCTAAGTTCTCTACGATTTCTGCGGACTGTGGCTTCCAAATCTTCGTCAAAAAGTAGTGGTCCTGTCGGGTTGTTTCTAGTCATAAACTAGAAAAATCCTAAAAAGAAAAGAAAATAAAATAAAATAATTAAAAGGAAAATAAATAAAGAATAAAAAATAATAATAAAAGTAAAAATAATTAAATAAATAAATAATGGCTAAAGTAATAGAAATCGAGCTTTCGTAATATTTCAGTTAGTTCCCCAGCAACGGCGCCAAAAGCTTGATATCCTCGTGATAAGAAGTAATAAAATTTATAAAGAACTTGATCAAACCCAAACTAACTAATATCACGACGTTTAAAGGCAAGCGCACCTATCGATAGCAGTATAGTCTAGTGATAAGATCGAGTATCGTACCCAAGGGAACCGAAAGTACTATTACTCACTTCCTTTCTATTATTTAACCTAGAAATTAAATGGGGATTTGTTTAAAACTAAATTCTAAAATCTAAACTAAGAATAAAACAAAAGAAAAAGTAAATTGGGAAGACTTTTTAGGGAAAGCTAATTGATATGATTAATACTCAAGGGAGAATCCACCTAGACTTCACTTGTTATTATCTTCTTGAATTATACGAGTTATTTATTTGACTTGATCCGTAGAGATCCCTAATCTATGCTAAACCCTCCGTCGAGGTGAAGAGTAACTAGGCCTAAGTTGTTAATTAAAGTTCCTTTATTAATTAACTCCCTAGGTTGCATTAATTCGATCTATGGTTCCCCATATTAGGTTTGACCCTAATCCGGCAGATTTATGTCGCCCTATGTCTAGGGTTGCATGCAACTCCGCTTAATTATGGTAGATCTACTCTTATCACAGGGACTTTTGCTCCTCTGCTCTAAGCACATCCAATTCCTAAATTAATACCTAGGATTATTAATTCAAGGATTAAAACACATAATTAAGAACAATTCAAATAATTATCATATAAATCAAGAATAAATAACCAGATCTGTCTTAGGTTTCATCCCCCTCAAGTATTTGAGGGGTTTAGTTCATAATGATAAAAGAAAACATCTCAGAAGTTATCAAATAACAAATCATAAAAGAAACCAAAAACCCCTGAAGGAATTTAGGAGAATCCTCTATGTTGATGCAGAATTTCGGCTTCTGAGATGAATCAATTAGCTTCTCCCTTCGAGTAATCCCTTGCTTCTACCTGTGGTGTGGCAGAAAGACGAGAGGAAACGAGTATAGAGGGTGTGTAAAAGTGGGAAGAATGCCCCCTCTATGTTGCTTCATGGGATCTTTATATAGAGAAGTTTTGGGGACTCTTTCTTAGCCCCTAAGCATCCCAATTCGAGTGAAATTCGTCTTTCCCACGACTAGAACACGCCCGTGTGGGTTTCGACAGAGGCCGTGTGATTTAGCACGCCCGTGTAGATTGGCCGTGCTTGTCGGGACTTTGTCCGTGTGAGCTTTGTGAGGCACGCCCGTGTGGCACGGCCATGTGGCACCTCTTGGCCCGTGTGATTCGTGCATTTTGGTTCATTTTTCACCGTTTTGGGCCCGTTTTTTATTCTTTTATCTTCCCTAGGCTCTCCTAAGTATAAGATATGAAAAAGAATGGTTAAGAGCACCAATTCTCACTAATTTGATACTAATTCATCCAAAATATAGGCTAAACATGAGGTAAAAATATGTATAAATTAACGCTTATCAACAACCCATGCTGCTTAGACCCTTTAAGGAGCACCTCCACCGTGTGCATGTCCCGTACCCGACACTGTGAAGGCATGAACTCAAAAATTACCTGATTGTCTTTGGTAAATTTCGAAACTGATAAAAGATTCTTAGTGATCCCAGGCACAAACAATAAAGATCACATGAAGAGAGGACGTAAACGAGTAAGTAGAGAAGACTGACCAGATGACAGAACAGATAGAGCATTCCCATTGCCAACATATACTTTACCTGGTCCCTTGGACGGTGTGCTGTCTTTTAGCGATGTAGATGAGTGCGTGAGATGATGCGTTGCCCCAAAATCAGGGTACCAAGCATTATCTTCAACAGTTTCAGGAGTGGCTATGTAGGCTTGAGGTTGTGACATTGCTGGAGGGGATGAATTCACTGGCGAATTGGCCCAAGATGGAGTAAACCAGTTTGGCTGCATATTAAGAGTAGGCATGGATGTAGGCCAAGATATCATGGACGGACCAACACCAAACATACACATATTAGCTTGAGAAGTTGGTGGGGGTCTGTAGCCAGTGCTTTTGTAGGTGGTGTCAAAGCGATAATAACAGCTTTGATACCATGTTAAACATAGAGACAAACTTACACAAAGAAGCTTAATAGAAAACTGACTCAAGAATTATATTTCATCATTATTACTCGAAGTACATACCAGCAGACTATATATGGTCACGTAATTAACAGCTGAAGCTAACTAATAACTGACTTAGCTAACTAACTACTGACTTAGCTAACTACTAACAACTAACAACTAACTGCTTTTTATTAGTTACTCTAATAAACTTGAGCGGAAATATCCCTTCCCAACTTCTGGGGTTACATTTTTTATCCTTTTTCAGTGTGGCATACAATAATTTGTTTGGAACTACACCTCAAAAGACTGGACAATTTGCAACATTTGAAGAAAGTAGTTACGTGGGGAATCCTTTCCTTTGTGGTGAACCATTGCCAAAGAATTGCTTAGCAGATGCCGATGGATCATCTTCATCAATGCCGAAAAATACAACTGACGAGGGTTTCATTGACATGAAAGTCTTTTACGCAAGTTTTGTTGAGTCAAACATTGTGATGTCGTTGTGTATTGCCATTGTGTTGTACATTAATCCTTACTGGAGACGAGCATGGTTCTATCATGTAGAAGCAGCCACTATGTCCTGCTATTATTTTGTGCTCAACAATATTCTGCCTAAACGATTCTATTAAGGAACCATTTAGCCAAGCTATGCTCACTCCTTCACCTTTTCTTTGTCAATGTTGTAATTGATTTAATGGTTGTGATGCTCTTTGTTATAATAGACGTTGATCATGACAATAAAATGATCGCAAAAAAAGGAAAAATAAGAATACATGCAGAATGTGAAAACATTTTCGGCAAAAAAATCAAGGGCAGAGGAGAAAAATTTACTAATATTGAAAAACGAATGATATAAGAGGAGTTCCGACCCTCGACATTTCACCCCTACAAATCCATTTATTTTGCCACTCTATTTTATTTTTTTAATAAGTGATAGGATTCGGGTCACACAGCTCAAACACCCTTAATAAAATCTTTTTATGTATCTTATTTGGCTAGTTTCAATGAAGTGGCTCATGATTTCTATTCTATACAAAAGAAAACACATTTAAGTTTAACTTTTCCAATTCACTTACTATCTTCTTTGCTTAGATTATCTAACTTATAACCTAATATATCTGATATGGTAAAGACAAATTACAATCTTTAGAATTTAGGAAGCATATGTATCACACAGTTTGACACACGGGCTAGTGACACGATCATGCGCTCTTTAGAAATTAGGAAGCATATGTATTACACGGTTTCAGCCTGTCACATGGCCCAATCACACGACCGTATGACTTTTAGTGAATCTTTGCATTTAGTTCCACACGACTTTAGTGAGTTACACGGCCTGGATGCACAACCGTGCGACTCCATTCCACATGGTCACAAGCTATGTAAGCCCTATTTTCCATAATTACTTTTATCTATTGAAAATGTTACAATTTGATCCTTGTTTGTTTCCGAGTCAATTTTAGAGCTTTCATAAGCTTGATTAAGACTCAAATTTAATTGTATATCATAATATTTGAATGTTTATGACATCATTGATTATTTGAATGTTTTATTTATGATATAATTGATCTTTAATTTTGAAATTGTTACACATTAGTCCTAGTTAATTTTTAGGTTAATACTAATGGATTCGTAAGCTTGTACAAGGCCCAAGTAAAGTTTATATTAGGTGATTATGTATTGAATTTATTATGATTGTATGATTCATGTATAATTTGAATGTTATGAAGATATTCCATGTTTAGTTGAAAGAATTGATGTGAATTGAATGTGTTTTGTTGTGACTTTAACTGTAGCACTTCGTGGCTCAGGTCTGGTGATCGGACCGAGTAAGGGTGTTACATGAAGAATCTTTGGAGGTCATTTTTTTCATATCTATATGTCGTATCTGACACAGGTACTTCTTGAAAAATGAAGAGTTTGAGCAACATAGAATATTAATTTAATCTTAGAATTTAGAGGAGAGAGAGCGACTCACAGGTGTTTGGAAAGCATAGGGGATTGAATAGTAAGTGCATACTTGTGTCATGGGCCATAGATCAAAGCTCATGACCATTTCCCAAAAAACTTTCCATAGAGGTAAGCTTATTAAATGAAACTTATTTGACCCGTTTGAACTGCCCTGACTCGTGAAACATACAAAGAAGCTCATCTGCTTGAAATCTTGGTGACCCAGTGAAACAATCTAGTAAAACTCGAGTTACCAGGGTAATTAATGTTAATCTTAGGGATAAAGATGTATAGAGTTTAAAACCCTTAGGTCTCTCGTCTTGTATATAAGCATAAATCTTTTCCGTCAATGTAACTCAATTTATACCATAAGATTTGGGGGAGCTCAACTATACATAGAGGTATTCTCCTTCATTAGTAATCACTCAGTTATAAACCTTCAAAATAATAGAATAATTTTGAGAGCATTTACTCAAACAATCGGCATGCGCTATTTTTTTGTGATTTTTTTGTTCGTTCATAGTTTTTTTTCTTTTGAGTTTGCTTCCGCTTTACTTTGGTGCCTTAGAGAATTTCTGCAAGAATTATTATTTTTTGAGCATAGGTTGACTTAGGCAAGATATGAGCCCAAGAAATCGCACATTAAAACAAAATTCGTGTATAATTTTAAGATTTATTTCCTTTAATTATTGTTTGACTTATTAGTTTTAACAATATTATTTAATAATCAATTTGTATTTTTTTCTTCATTTCCTTCATGAAAATTATAAAAAATAAAAAAATATTTAATACATTTTAATTGATATATACATCGCACGGATAAATAATTAAAATAAATCAATGACCCCTCGTCAATAATGCAATCAACAAATCAATCTTCCTCAACGACATTCATTTTAGTGGAGTATACGTTCTAATGGTATCGTATCAATACAGGTTAAAATCTTAAAATAATATTTCAACCACTTTATTGTTTTAAAAAAATGTTATTTATTTATTTTTTATTTGTAATTAAAAAAAATTCTTTTAAGGGAAATATTAAATTTATGTTATAATTTAAGAATTCGTTTAAATATAACAAAGTATATAGAATTATTTAAATAAAATAATTAAATTTAAATATACATTTTTATTAATTTAGCGTTTTGTGGTCAAAACAACCGTATAATTGGGGTGATAGCGTTCTTCAGGGCCTGAGTTTGCTTACTTTTCCACAAAGAAAACTTTGCAGGAAAGCACTAAGAAATTTGACTGTATTTTTCCACAAAGAAATATTTGCAGAAATTTGAGTGTATTTCCACAAAGAAAGATTTGCAGGAAAGTACTAAGAAATTTGAGTGTATCCAAATATTTAATATCTATTAACTAAATGTTATAAATAAGGTTAAGTAAATTTAATTCTACAGTGGGCCTATTCAAATAATTATTTAGCAATAAAAAGAGGGGAAAAGATAATTAATCCAGCAGTGGGCCTATTCAATGAATTTCCAGGAAACATACTCACTTAGATTTACTATTATATAAACTCCAAAGGTGTGGTGGTGCTGCATGCCAATATCTGAGAGTGAGTGGGCATTGTTTTAAGAGAGATGGAGTACTGGAAATTGGTGTGGGTGTTTGTGGTTGCGTTCTTATTTGGAGGGTATCAAAGTGAAGGGTGCTGGGGGATTGAGAAAGCTGCTCCCTTCCAAAACAGACTTTTAGCGGCGTTATTTTTGGCCTTTAAAGCGCTGCTAAAATTATTTGAGGCGTTTTTTCAAGCACTGCAAAAAACGATGCTATAGACAACGTCGCTAAAATTTACGACGTTTATTTGAAAAAAACACCGCTAACTTTGGCAGATTTGCAATATACATTTTTTACCAATATCCAACCCTTCCTGCATGAAATCCAACCAAAAACAACAAATATAGCATGAAATCCAAACAAAAACAACAAATATAGCATGAAATCCAGTCAGAAACAGCAAATCTAATTGATACAAAATCATACGAAAGATATATGATATAAATTATAAATGAAGTATAATTCAAAATATTCTTACAATAATGTTAAAAGTTATAATAAAACAAATGCCTAAGATGGCGGCTTGTACGACTGTTGAAACATCTTCATTATACTCTGCAGCTGTAGCTGGAGTTCATCGTACTTTCTGGTCTGCTCTGCCTCCCTCGCTGCTGCCTCCGCTCTAAGTTGAGAAATTTGCTCAACTGTGCTCGCTTGTATCTGAGCTATCTGGTCTCTTAACCTCTGAACTTCAGCTTGAGCTTGACTCCCTGAAGGCATGTATTGCTGCTAGCTGGATCCAAAATATTGGGTCTGGTTAACACCAGATCCTTGAAATCGAACCCGACCATACCTTTCAGGACCCAAAACTTCAGTAATAATTCTGTTATCAATATCCTCAAAATTAATAGAACTATTAGTCGAAGCAATCGCTTCATACACCGTTTTCTTATCCTTTAGTTTCTCCTAATAAATCAATTAAAGAGTTAGAAACGAAAGTTATAATAAAAAAGAATGCAACATAACTTAACATTATTTAAAACTACTAATGACGAATTAAACCATTATAATTAAACATTATAAATATTTATAATAAATCAAATTTTATTAAGTAAATATACCATAATTTCTCTAGCTTCGGATGTCATTGGAGATCCATCTTTCTTCCTATGCGTAATGTCAAAAAGCTGAAGGTGTCCAACTTTTTGACCAGACGAGAGTTCCTACAATATAGTAGTAAAAATATTATTTCATAAAAAGTCATTAATATTTGACAGAATTAATAAATTCAAAATACCTCGGCCTCAGCTACACAAACAAAACTTTTCGACCCTACCGTGTGCGTGAATTTTTGTTTTTGCCTGCTGTTTGTTCCAACTCGCTCACGGTCCTACATTAAGAAATTATTATTACGTATATAGTAAATACTATAAACCAAAATAATTATAAGATTTTGGAAGTACGTAATACCTCTCCTTTCTTTGAATTCCAGAATCTAACCGCATCTTCCCATTGGTACCTCAACATTCCCGGCGGGACATTTCGCAATTTTTCTTCGAGGCTTATATCTTCCTTAAAATATTCTTTCTTCAAAGTGCTTTTATGGTCTCTCCATTTTTTCCCAATGCCTTCTTGATAAAGACATCCGAGATCTCTAGAGCAAATCTCTCCTAAAAAAACACAAGTTTAGAAAGTAAACATAAATGAAACTTAAATCAAAGTATTATAAATTATATTCACATTTTGTTACCTTAATATTATCAAGAGCTTGATTTTTGTTGGCATCAGGCATTTGACGCCATGATTCGTTGTTGATGGGTAACATATTGGCATTTCGTGCTATAATGCCCATATAGCCTGCTAAAAGTCGAGCTTCAGATCCAACAGGTTGACCATAACAGTTTCTACTTACTTTGACACGCTCGACAGGATTTAAATCGTATAAATTTTTAAGTAGCGTACGTCCTTAACCTCTGTGCGTCCCACCACTTTCAGCTGAAAAATGATATATTATATTGAAAAATAAATCAATAATAAAAGTCAACACGCATGTAAAATAAATTTAACATTACTTTGAAATTCTATAGGCTCATCAAGTGTCTCCGAAACATTCGAAGATCCGATAGTTGTCTGCTGTTCACTATTTGTTTCTTCCGAGTTTGGAGTATTCTAGACAATACTTAGATCTTGTAATCTTCTTCTACGCATTTTTTCTGCAATACACATAATATAGTTGATATTTTAGTAACAAATTACAACAATAATAGTACATATAAAATAGTTAAAATATATAACAAAACCAAGATTTAAATTATAATATTACATATAATTAAAAAATCGTAAAATCTTACTACATCATAATTCGTAAATATCTTCATCCACATCCTGATGAACCCATTGAAATTGTGTACTAGTACTAGGGATATTTTCATTTAAGTTTTGTTTTGGAAAATGTAAAGTTTCCGATCTTTCGACGATGTTTTCTCTACTTCCATTGCCCATGTCAAACAAGTCTCTAGGGGTGTTTTGGAGTACAACGTACCAACCCTCATCAGTTGGATCTTTCGAGTAAAAAACTTGTTTCACTTGAGAAGAAAATACATACGGCTCGTCTACCAATTGTTCTCCAGTGTGAATCAATCGAGAGAAATTCACCATTGTAAAACCAAATTGATCCTTTTTAATTCCGCGAGCAGTATTAATATCAGCCCAATCACATCGAAATAAGACAACTTTCCATTTTCTATAGTAATCCAACTCAATAATGTCAGTAAGAAGTCCATAATACTCCATATTTCCCTCAACAGGATTATTATCCCTAGCACTAGTATAACTTGTAATTGAAGAATTAACAACTATTTCACAATTTTGAGTTCTCCTCAATCTCTCACGATATTTTGTATGAAATCTGAATCCATTGATGATGAAGGCACTCTATCTTTCTACTATTCTATTCGGACCTTGAGAAAGCCATTTAACTTCGTCATTAACGTCATTCCCACTCCAAACCTATTGAATCAAAAGTAAATTGAGTAATTATAAATGTTATGAGAAAATATTATTATTTGTCAATAAAAGGTTGAGTTGCATACCGTTTGGCTTAACCATTCATGAAAAGATTCTGTGAATAACTTATTAATCTCTCGATGTTGTAATCTTCGGGAGCGTGAATGAGATCTCAAGATTTGTTTGTCCTCACTATGTTAAAAAGAGGTTTAATTAGTTAGAAAATAAACAAATAAAAAAGATGAATATTTATCATATTCCAGAACTTGCGTAATGGTTCAATTGAATTCTGGTGAAAAAGAACATATCTATGTGCTTGTACCCAAGATCTTTCATCTAATACTGCAAGTTCAACTTTACCGATTGCTTCTCCATAACTTTGAAATAAATAAGTTTCGGCCAAGTTAGGATCATTGGGCCCAGCATTTCTACTTTGTCTATTCAATCTTGTTTCAACATTTCTAAATATCTAGAACAGAAAGTCATGCACTCCTCTGCCAAGTAACCTTCAGCAATTGATCCTTTCGGATATCGCTTATTATGACAATAAGACTTCAATTTTCATAGGAACCTAAACACGATATACAACATTATCAAAAATTGTAATTGAAGGTATAGAGGTGAATGAATGAATTTCTTTAAAATAAATTAGCACCTTTCTATAGAATACATCCATCGATAGAAAACCGGTCCACCAATTATTGCTTCACGAGGGAGATGGATTATCAAGTGCATCATATACGAGAACCTCTCCCCATTATATAACCACTTCGAACATGTATTTAGATCTCTTTTTAAATAATTCTTTTGGAAATATATGTGTTTAAGAATCTAACCTCACTCGAGTTTTTAAATCTCTCTTCCAATAAATTTTCTGGAGATATATCTCATTTTAGAAGTCTGACATCCCTTCTAGAGTTAAGGCTTTGGAACAATAGCATTGAGATCCCAAGTTCATTGGCTCCGTTGTTCAACCTTTCAAAACTCCAAAATATATATGCAGACAACAACATGATATATAACGCTGAAACTGAGATGCGTTCTTTAGACACCCCAACATTCCAATTGAGATCTATCACTTTATCTTGTTGCGGAGATGGTGGATCATTTCCTCAATCTCTCAATCATCAACATGACTTGCAATATGTTGATCTCTCGAACATCAATTTCAAGGGAGATCAGTTCCCAAACTGGTTGTTGGAAAACAACAGGAAATTAGAGAAACTAAATCACACCAATAGCTCTCTATCAGGACATTTTCAGATACCATCGACTTCTCGTAGGGGTTTATTATATTTGGATGTTTCCAATAATTCCCTCGATGGCAACATCCTCAATGAAATCGGAGCAAAACTACCATAATTGGAGCAGCTCAACATTTCGAGTAATTTTTTTACCGGTGGTATTCCGGTTTTGATTGGTGATATGATTTCCCTTGAAGTGTTGGACTTGTCCAACAATAAATTGAGTGGTGGAATACCGAGGCACATGCCTATGGGGTTGTTAATATTCGATGTTAGCAATAACCAACTCTTTGGTGATATACAAAGCTCTATGGAGAATATGTCACATTTGGTAACATTGGATTTGAGCAATAACACACTTTCCGGTGGGATACCAAGGTGGATGGGAAGATGTCAGATTTGGAAGAACTTGTGATGGCAAATAATCATTTTGAAGGTCCAATCCCCATGGAATTTTGCAAACTCAACCATAGTCCTCAATTTTTGGACCTTTCGGCCAACAATATATCGGGAAGTTTCCCATCTTGCTTCAGCTCTTCAATCCTCTCTCATGTTTATTTATCAAGAAACAAGCCAAAAGGGCCCATCACCAGTTTTTTTAACAGCAGTTGTTGGGTGACATTGGATCTTAGCAACAACCACTTAACTGGAAGTATTCCAAATTGGATTGGCACCCTTTTTACGTTGAGTTATCTTCTCCTAAAAAACAACCACTTTGAAGGTGGGATTCCGGTTCAATTATGCAAGTTAAATGGGTTAAGCTTGATTGATGTTTCTAACAACAATCTTTCTGGTACAATTCCTCCTTGCTTGATGATTACAACATTAAATGATAGCTCCCATGCTTATTTTGGCATACCTTATCAATACGGTAACTACAGATCTTTCTCTGCTGATGTGCCGATAGAGGTCACCATGAAAACCATATCCTACTTTTATAAGGGAAGAGTCCTCACTTACCTGTCTGGAATTGATCTCTCTTGCAACAAGTTGACTGGTGAGATTCCCCACCAATTCCAATACCTTCGAGACATCATCGTTTTGAAATTTTCTCACAACAGTTTGATAGGACCAATCCCTCCAGCACTTTCTGACTTATCCCAAATTGAGAGTCTGGATCGTTCTCACAACTACTTGAGCGGGAATATCCCTTCCCAACTTCTGGGTTTACATTTTTTGTCCTTTTTCAGTGTGGCATACAATAATTTATCTGGAACTACACCTCAAAGGACCGGACAATTTGCAACATTTGAAGAAAGCAGTTACGAGGGGAATCCTTTCCTTTGTGGTGAACTATTGCCAAAGAATTGCTCAAGTGACGGATCATCTTCATTGATGCCGAAAAATGCAACTAACGAGGGTTTCATTGACATGAAAGTCTTTTAGTCAAGTTTTGTTGGGTCGTACATTGTGATGCCACTATGTATTGCCATTGTGTTGCACATTAATCCTTACTGGAGACAAGCAAGGTTCTATCATGTAGAAGCAGCCACCATGTCCTGCTATTATTTTGTTGTCGACCATATTCTGCCTAAACGATTCCGTTAAGGAGCCACTTAGCCAAGTCATGCTTACTCCTTCACCTTTTCTTTGTCAATGTCGTGCTTGATTTAGTGGTTTGTCACGCTCTCAATACAAGCTTTTTATGTATCTTTCTTATTTTGCTAGTTTGAATGAAGTGGCTCATGGTATCTATTCTATACAAAAGAAAACACACTTTTAACTGTTCCAATTCACTGCCTTCTTTGCTTGGATTGTCTCACTTAAACTTAAAATTTTTTAGTAATTTTGAAAAAAATTTAGTAAGGATAAAATCTCCCAATTTTATTACTCTTAGATGTATATATATAGTCATTTAATATAAATTTCTCAAATATATAAGACAATTTATATATAACAATTTCAATAACATCAGTTTAAATATATAAGACGATTTATGTATAATAATTTCAATAATATCGGTTCAAATAAATAAAACAAGTTATATACAACAATTTTAATAACATAAAATATATAAGACAATTTATATATAAGGTTGAAAATCTAAATATTTAAGAACTGGCCAACTTAATCTATATTTTAAAGCAAAATGGTAAAGAATAAACAAAAACTTGATCATTGAAAGTCCATTGATTTAAAGACTTTAAAGCGTGAAATTAACGTAGCAATGGTTGAGATATGAGTTCAGCTACCGGCATCCAAATGCTCTGGTTTTATTATCCAAATAATTAATTAGCAATAAAAAGAGGGGAAAAGATAATTAATCCAACAGTGGGCCTATTCAATGAATTTCCAGGAAACATACTCATGTAGATTTACGATTATATAAACCCCAAAGGTGTAGTGCTGCTGCATATGCCAATATTTGAGAGTTAGTGAGCATTGATTTTAGAGAGATGGAGTACTGGAAATTGGTGTGGGCGTTTGCGGTTGCTTTCTTATTTGGGGGGTATCAAAGTGAAGGGTGCTGGGAGAATGAGAAAGCTGCTCTCTTCCAACTCAAACCTTTCTTTGCTCATATTAACGATGTAGATACTTCTTGGGTGGAGGGAAATTGTTGCCGATGGAATCGGGTTGAGTGCAGCTCTTCCACTGGACGAGTCACCCGACTCGTCCTTGAGTATGGTTATGATGAAGACTACAATGGTATCCTTCAGGGCTGGTATCTCAACGTCTCTTTGTTTCTTCCCTTCGAAGAATTGAAGAGTCTTGATTTGAGAGGCAACCACATTGCTGGTTTCATTGACAATCAAGGTTCATTCTTATCTGCAATCTTTATTTATTAATCACAAACTGAACAACTTGAAGATTTTAGATTTAAGCAGCAACGAATTATCAGGAAACAACATCCTATCACATCTTACATATATTGAGAAAGCTTATTCTTTAATCACTAGATGACATGTGTTATTGTATTTTAACAGAACTCAATCATTTGAAGAACTTAAAGGAGTTGTATCTAAACCGCAATAAGATTGAGAGCCTCGAATCTTTAATCCAAAGAGTAAGTCAACATAATTATCTTAACATATACAACATTGTGTAGTTAAATGAAAATATTGTTTATGCCATTATCAATTACACTTGTACAGAAAGGAGAATTGAGGTTGGCCAAACTTGAGGTTCTGGATTTAAGTTTTAATTATTTCAACAACAGCATATTTTCATCTCTTGCTGCGCTCCCACGTTTGAAATCTTTGAATATAGAAAATAACGATTACATAGAATCGACATATATTCAAGGTAAGTATGCTTTGAAGTATATACATCTATTAGCTTATCATTACAAGTTTTAATTGTTTATAATTTTCTCTACAGATTTAAATGTTTTGAGTAACTTAGAGAAATTGAACCTGAGCTATTACGAAAAGAATGACTTCGTTCCATCTCAAGGTAATTTAACATGTTTTTTTTTTTTTTTGAAAAAAACTATAATATATAAAAAAAAAAACTTACCTAAACTAATTTTCTAACCTAACATGTAACTACCCTACCATTCCAAAAAATCCAAATTAGGAACATCCATAAACAAAATTACGTTATCTATTTTAATTCCAGTCATGTTTTGTGCTGTATTGTTTCGCTCAACATATGAATATATTAATAGTTTTTAAAAGATTTCAAGATAGACTTTGGAAAGCAAAAATATTTTCATTCTTCTATATGCGTCATGCCAGCAAACCAAAAAGAATAGGCCAATGAACTTTATTTCTCACTGTCCACCCAAAGGTGAATCTAAAGGGGGTTGGCATGGGCCCCGCTCTCCCTAAAATATAAAATTGTTACTTTAGTCTTTGAGATTTTTAAAAAATTTTAAATTAGTAAAAGTAAAGTTACACTTTGGCCCTTCTAAAATTATAAAAATTCAATTTAATCCTTTAAAAATTATAAAGATATAGACTATAAAAAATTAAAATTTCATCCGGTCCCTTACAAAATTGTTCTGACTTTCCCCCTGTGTCCACCCTGAATTCCCCAAGTTTATCCTAATCCAATATGAGAGATTCCTTAAAAAAAATAGGGTCGGTATTTTTCCTGCGCAAAGTTCTTCCAAACATCTTTAGCAACCAAACAATTTCTAAGGACATGCAAAATATCTTTAATTACCATTTACCAGCAAATACTAATCAGATTATATTTCATTAGCTTTTTGCAAATTAATTTCAAATCACATACGTAAGATCAGAACTAGACATATCTTATATCATTTTATATGGTGTTTCTATAGGTAATGAATGGGAACTAAAGTTGATGAATCTAGAAGAGCTTAAATTGAAGGGGAATGTCTTCAACAGTAGCATACTGTCATCGCTGGGTAGCCTCTCAAAGCTCAAGTCTTTGTTTTTATCGCATCTATATGATGAATACTTGATGGAGGCATCAATAGATGTTAGAGGTAAAATCAGTCTGCTCCTTTTATCTCTTAAGTTATTGAATGATATCGTCTTCAATATGCTTTATATAGTACAGCATTGTTTGTTTGTTTGTTTTTAATTTTCTATGAATATTCTCCTCAGGATTACCTGCTTTGGAAAACTTAGAGAAACTACATTTGGAGAGTACTATTGCAAAAGGTATGTATTGCTAGAACAAAGTTGCGTTTCAGCAAATAATTTGTTAATTTTGTCCTAATACTCCTAAACTAAAAGGGTTTATTAATGGTATAAGCTTTGTTTCATTTAATTTGTTTGCGACGCTTCTTCTCTCCACCAAATATTCTACTACAATAGCTAACCTTCAACTTCAATCATTGGACATATTCCTGTCATTGAAGACTCTTTCTTTAGATACGTTTAGCTTGAACGGAACAACAATTATCCAAAGTAAGTTATTTTCTAAATTAAGTTAAAAATACTGTTCGCTCCTACATAAAAAATAAATAATATATCTCTATTAGAATATTTGCACAACCTATTTGGACGTTTGAATTTGTGATTATATATTTCATAACATACATATATTCGTAATTTTTTTATAGGGTGGCAAAATTTGACAAGTTTGGAAAAATTGACGTTAAGGCATTTATCCCTCACTTTCAACACTGTTCAAAATATTGGAACTCTCACTTCTCTTAAGGACTTGATCATCAATGCTTGTGTTATCGATAATAGTCTCAACTTACATGGTATGATAATTACATTTTTTTTCAATTTTTTGATAAATAGATAAAATACCCCTAAATTTTACATGTATTAAAGCTTTTCGGTTTTTTTCTTAAGAATAAGATGTTCTAGGTCCATTGCGAATATAGAATGAGTATTTAATAAAAAATTGAAGATTAAAAAGGACCTCAAAAATCACCATCACCCATCGGCAATGTTTTGTTTCAATCTCTGACACTATTTATTTATCTAATGATACGTTTAAATAAGCATTTAACATCGAGATTAATTTACCCATTTTTCTCTAAAAATATCAAAATATAATTTAGGGTATAATACAAGGACTAATATGGTAAATTTTCCCTTTATAATGTTAGAATAGTGTTCTTCAAGTTTTTCATATGGTAATATGTTTGCAGGTTTTTGTGAAATGAGGCAGCTACAAACGCTCACCATCTCCTACAGTAATTGGAATGCTAATTTGCCTGAGTGCTTCTTTGAACTCACATCACTCGAGTATTTAGATCTCTCTTTCAATAAACTTTCTAAAAATATATATGTGTTTAAGAATCTAACATTACTCAAGTATTTAGATCTCTCTTACAATATTTTGTCTGGAGATATATCTGTGTTTAAGAATCTAACGTCACTTGAGTACTTAAATCTCTGTTCCAATAGTTTTTTTGGAGATACATTTGTGTTTAAGAATCTAACATCACTCGAGTATTTAAATCTCTCTTCCAATAATTTTTCTGGAGAAATATCTGTGTTTAAAAATCTAATTTTACTCAAGCATTTAGATCTCTCTTTCAATAACTTTTTTGAGACTATACATGTTTTTAAGAATCTAAAGTCACTCGAGTATTTAGATGTCTCTTCCAATAAGTTTTCAGGAAATATATCTCTTCTTAAGAGCCTAACATCTCTCCGAGAGTTAAGGCTTTCGAAGAATAACATTGAGATCCCAAGTTCATTGGCTCCGTTGTTCAACCTTTCGAAACTCCAAAATATATATGCAGACAACAACATGATATATAATGCTGAAACAGAGATGCATTCTTTAGACACCCCAACATTCCAATTGAGATCTATCAGTTTATCTTGTTGCGGAGATGGTGGATCATTTCCTCAATCTCTCACTCATCAACATGACTTGCAACGTGTTGATCTCTCTAACATCAATTTCAAGGGAAATCAGTTCCCAAACTGGTTGCTGGAAAACAACAAGAAATTAAAGATCCTATTTCTCGTTAATAGCTCTCTATCGGGACATTTTCAGCTACCATCTACTTCTCGTAGGGGTTTATTAGAGTTGGATGTTTCCAATAATTCCCTCGACGGCAACATCCCCAATGAAATCGGAGCAAAACTACCATCATTGAAGCTTCTCAATATGTCGAATAATTTTTTTGGCGGTGGTATTCCGATTTCGATTGGTGATATGATTTCCCTTGCAGTATTGGACTTGTCCAACAATAAATTGAGTGGTGGAATACCGAGGCACTTGCCCATGGGGCTGGTATTATTCGATGTTAGCAATAACCAACTCGTTGGTGATATACAAAGCTCCATGGAGAATATGTCACTTTTGTCAATATTGGATTTAAGCAATAACACGCTTTCCGGTGGGATACCAAGGTGGATGGGAAAGATGTCAAATTTGGAAGCACTTGTGATGGCAAATAATCATTTTGAAGGTTCAATCCCCATGGAATTTTGCAAACTAAACTATAGTCTTAAATTTTTGGACCTTTCGGACAACAACATATCGGGAAGTTTGCCATCTTGCTTCAGCTCTTTAAGCCTCACTCATGTTTATTTATCAAGAAACAAGCTAAAAGGGCCCATCACCAGTTTTTTTAACAGCAATCGTTTGGTCACATTGGATCTTAGTAACAACCACTTAACTGGAAATATTCCAAATTGGATTGGCAGCCTTTCTGCGTTGGTTTATCTTCTCCTAAAAAACAACCACTTTGAAGGTGGGATTCCGGTTCAATTATGCAAGTTAAATCGGTTAAGGTTGATTGATGCTTCTAACAACAATCTTTGTGGTACAATTCCTCCTTGCTTGATGAATACAATATCGAGTGATAGCTCCCATGCTTATTACTCCGGATCTTTCTCTGCTGATGTGCCAATAGAGTTCACCGTGAAAAGCATATCTTACTTTTATAAGGGAAGAGTCCTCACTTACCTGTCCGGAATTGATCTCTCTTGCAACAAGTTGACTGGTGAGATTCCCCACCAATTCCAACACTTTCAAGACATCATCGTTTTGAATTTTTCTCACAACAGTTTGATAGGATCAATCCCTCCAGCACTTTCTGACTTATCCCAAATTGAGAGTCTGGATCTTTCTCACAACAACTTGAGCAGGTATATCCCTTCCCAACTTCTGGGGTTACATTTTTTGTCCCTTTTCAGTGTGGCATACAATAATTTATCTGGAACTACACCTCAAAGGACCGGACAATTTGCAACATTTGAAGAAAGCAGTTACGTGGGGAATCCTTTCCTTTGTGGTGAACCATTGCCAAAGAAATGCTCAATAGATGGATCATCTTTATCGATGCCGAGGAATGCAACTGACGAGGGTTTCATTGACATGAAAGTCTTTTACGCAAGTTTTGTTGGGTCGTACGTTGTGATGCCGTTGTGTATTGCCATTGTGTTGTACATTAATCCTTACTGGAGACGAGCATGGTTCTATCATGTAGAAGCAGCCACCATGTCCTGCTACTATTTTGTGCTCGACAATATTCTGCCTAAACGATTCCATTAAGGAACCATTTAGCCAAGCCATGCTCACTCTTTCACCTTTTCTTTGTCAATGTCGTACTCGATTTAGTGGTTTGTCACGCTCTTGATAAAAGCATTTTATGTATCTTTCTTATTTGGCTAGTTTCAATGAAGTGGCTCATGATTTCTATTCTATACAAAAGAAAACATACTTGAACTTTAACTGTTCCAATTCACTTACTATATTCTTTGCTTGGATTGTCTCACTTATAATCTAACATCTCTGCATGGTAAAGACAAATTGCAATGTCTGCAATCTTTTTTTTTTTTTTAGACAATTCATCCAAACTCTTATCTTTTTGAAAGATGCATGCCAAATCTTCAAATTCTTGAACTGTTATCTTTGTTAATAAAGAGTGTAATCTGTAAAGTACGAGAATAATTTTTTTTTTCAAATAAGTGGATATTAACAAATAATTTGTAAATGTATGCAAAAGGTGAATGAGGATTTACAGCAGTAATTTGGATGAATCATTAGTAGATGGATCATCTGAGTTCATGATCATAGTAAAATGAGTGTCATCAACTTTGGTATCCTTGTAATCCTTTGGAAGGATATTGCAATTAATGGTGTGCCACACCGGTCTCTCTTCTTGGAATAATCTGCAAAATCAAGTATATGGATCATAATTTATTTTTCAAATTGGAAAAATTTATAAGCAGATCGGATAGCATCGGATATTCATTTTTTAAAACCATCCATTGTCATCTTGGTTTCTCTTACACAAAACAGAACCCCCAAAATGGTTTTCTTTTCTACCTACATTATACCTATCAATCACTTTTGCAGAACCTTAATACTTGCTCATTCACCATTCAGTTAATGACCCAATGCACGATCGTTTCAGGTGACTATCATCGGGGCAAAGTTTGAAATTTTTTTTATAGGGTCGAAATTTAATTGTAGTTTTTACGATAGTAAAAATATAATTTCAATATTTCAATAGCTTATATTTTTATAATTTTTAAAAGATTAATTAAAATTTTATCATTTTTAAGGGGCTAAAGTATAATTTTATTAAAATTTTTCTATTTTAGGAGGGCCGGTCCCCTACCAGCCCCTGACTATCATCCTATGCTACTTTGACTTTTATTCTTATTAAAATATTTATTTCTGACACTCGTGTTCAACACCTGAATATGGGAATATGACCTTCAACAATCCTCCAATACATGATAATATATATATTTAACTTGCATCCTTTAATTTAAGGAAAAAAAATTAAATTGTATTTAAGTATTTATTATAATATAAATTTGTTAAATTAGTTACCAAACATAATCAAATTAATATTTAATTAAATTAAAATTTCTGTTAATTAATGTTTAGATATTGCTTTATAATTCTTAAAAGTATTGAATTTATAGTTTTGTATTTTAATGAGGACAAACCTCAAAATTATACATGAACTTTGGTTCAATGAATAATTATATATGAACTTTGATTTGGTGCAATTATACACATGAAATTTTTATTGTGATTCGAATGTATATATGAAACTTTAGTTTTGGTTTAATCTTACACATTTAAAATAAATACATCAAATGTTTTATATATTGGATAAATATAATTATTTACGTATGCAATATATATATATATAATTCTATTAATAATTTGTGAGAATTGAATCAAATCAGAATTTCTTGTATGAAATTACACAAAATCAAAGTTCACGTAAAAAATTACACATTAAACCAAAGTTTATGTATAATTTTAAGATTTATTCCTTTTAATTATTGTTTTATTTATTATTTTAAATTTTTTTAATAATCAATTTGTTTTTTTTTTCTCATTTCATTCATAAGAAGTATAAAGAAATAGAAAATATTTAATACATTTTAATTGATATATAAAATTAATCTGTACATCGTAGGATAAAGAATTATTTTGTGAGATTCAGATCTATTACAACATTATTTTTTAGTTACATTGTTATTAAGTGAGTAGTTTTTTTTTTTTATTTCAAAATGTCACATTGACTAATTTAATAAAAATATTTTATTACTGTTGTGAATTTGAAATTTGAAAAATAAAAAAACTAAATCCTTAAAAATAAAATTACAGAGATCAAATTCCAATTTTATGAATAATATAGAGACTTACAGCATATTTTAACTTTTTAGAATTGTTTTCAATGTGTCACTTAATATAAATTCCAATGACATTTATTCAAATATGTTAGACTAGAAATTTGTATATAACAAATGTGTATAGAATTACAGTTTCTGACAAAATTTAAAATAATTCATGAATTTTGATTCAATAAGCAATTTGAATTATAATTTGGTGCAGTTATACATATGAAACTTTGACTGTGGTTCAAATGTATATATGAAACTTTAGTTTCTATTCAATCATAAATATTTAAAGTAATAAATACATCAAATTATTTATATATGGGCTAAATATAATTATTATGTATGCGATATATAAAAATAAAATTATGCTATATCAATAATTGTGTTAATAATTTGTGATAATTGGATGAAATAAGAATTTCATGTATGAAATTGTACAAAAATCAAAGTTCATGTAAAAAATTACACATTAAACCAAAATTAATGTATAATTCTAGTATTTAATCCTTTTAATTATTGTTTCACTCGTTAGTTTTAACAATTTTCTTTTAACAATTAATTTGTATTTTTTTCTCATTTCATTCATGAAAATTATAAAAAAATAGAAAAATATTTAACACATTTTAATTAATATATATAATTAATCTGTATATTGCACAAGTAGAAAATTAAAATAAATCAATGACCTCTTAGCAATAATGCAATTAAGAAATCAACCGTACTCAACAACATTTATTTCAATGGATCGTACCGATACATTTATTAAGGTTAAAATATTAAAATAATATCTCAACTACTTTGCTTTTTTTAAATGTTTTTATTTTATTCCTTTATTTGTAATTAATTTTTTAGGGGAAATATTAAATTTATTAATTTAGTTTTTTGTGGTTAAAGTTACTGTGTAGTTGAGGTGACAGTGTTCTTCACGGCCTGAGTTTACTTACTTTTCCACAAAGACTTTGGGGGTTCTAGAAAACCTTCATCACATGAACAAAAAACACCAAGCAACACGGAAACAAAGATATAGACGAAAAAGTAATCCGCTTATTAATTATGAAAATGAGTTAAATAAAAAATTATATACGAAAATGACTTGAAATTCATAATATTTGCTAGTATCGCCGTGTGCCGCTCAATGATGGGCCAATGATGGGCTTTTAAAAAAAAAGATTTTTTTTAAGTACTGTCACTGTGTCAGGCGGCATTAGTATGCATTTTTTATAACATAAATGAAAAATAAGGGTATTTACAGTAGAGAAAAAAAGAAAAAAATTATTTTTAATGCTAGTTTGTCAAGCAGCACCGAAAAATTTTAAAAAAAAAGTGACGTTAGTATGTTAGGTGACATCAGTAAATATTTAAAAATAATAATTTTTTTGTGCTACCGATATGTTAGGCAGCACATGTTAAAATCTTTTTAAAAAATATTTTTTAAGCATGTCGTCGTGTCAGACGACGCCAATGATATTTAAAAAAACTGTTGTAGAAAGAGTAGTTTGATGCTTTGGTCATTGTTTAAAAAGATTTGAAGCCGATTACTAGGAGATATAAACCATAGAAGTCAACAAGAAGGAGGAAATCTCTTCTTTAGTGTCGAAATTGAAATGAAAGGTCACCGTAAATGGCAACATCGGCTAAGGTTTTCAATTGAAAAGAAAAATAGAAATAAAATAAAATAAAAGGATAATGTGAAAAAGAATGAAAGAAAGAAAGAAAACAATAATAGAAAGGAAAGTTACCTGAATTTTAATTGGAATTAAATGAGAATTTGGACAAAAAAATTTAAAGGAAATAAGTATTTAATGGAAATTAAATGAGAATTTTAAAGTTGGTGACAACTTTATAAAAAATTTAATTTTTAACTTTTAATATTATTAAAATTATTTCATAAAATTCAGATTTATTATAAATATTATTTTTTAGTTACATTATTATTAAGTGATTTTTTTTTTCAAAATGTCATACCAACCAATTTAATTAAAAAAATCAGTATTGACAATTGAATATGAATTTTGAAATTTGAAAAATAAAAAGACTAAATTCTTAGAAATAAAAAAATAGAGATCAAATTTCAAATTTGTGAAGAGTATAGAGACCTATGACATATTTTAACTTTTTACAATTTTTTTGTAATATCTCATCATCTTATATTCATTAAAAAACAAAGTCATAATTTTTTTTTAAATAATCTCATTATAGGTTTTAATTATATCTAATCTTTTTTTGACACAATGCTTAGAATTATCTATAGCCTCTCCCCAATTCATAAATAAAAAGACTCACGTCCTCTTGGCAACAATACCCATACCAATTGAATTAAAATTCAATCCACACAAAGCTATAAATTTTTATAATGAAGCAAAAGTTGAATTGCAAAATACTAAAAGTCTAAACAAAAAAATTACCAATTTATTAACCATAAAATTAGCCTAGAAGACAATTTTATTGGAAAATTCTACTCTAAGCTCTAAGCTAACATCAAAATTTATCATATTTACCGAAATTTCTAATACTTTTACGAAAAATTTAAATATCGGTATAAGTGAGAAATTTTAATAATTCTAAAAAACTTTTGTGCAGATAGAATCTCCCAATTTCATTACCTCTTGGATGTATAAAATTATAGGTCATCATTTAATATATATTCCAACAACATCAGTTCAAATATTTAAGACAATTTATATATGTAATTCCAATAACATCAGTTCAAATATATAAGACAATTTATATATAACAATTTTGTATGATGAAAATCAAAATATTTAACAACTCAAGTCTTAGCCAACTTAATCTATATTTTAAAGCGTGGAACATGAAAATGGTATAGAATAAACAAAAACTTATTCAACAGTGGGCCTATTCAATGAATTTCCAGGAAACATACTCATTTAGATTTACTATTATATAAACCCCAAGTTGTAGTGCTGCTGCATGCCAATGTCTGAGACTTAGTGGGCATTGATTTAAGAGAGATGGAGTACTGGAAATTGGTGTGGGTGTTTGTGCTTGCTTTCTTATTTGGAGGGTATCAAACTGAAGCGTGCTGGGAGATTGAGAAAGCTGCTCTCTTCCAACTCAAACCTTTCTTTCCACATTTTGACGATGTAGGTAATTCTTGGGTGGAGAGAAATTGTTGCCGATGGAATTGGGTTGAGTGCAGCACTTCCACTGGACGAGTCACCCGACTCTTCCTTGAGTATAGTTATGATGGAGACAACAATGATATCTATTCGACTGGGTGGTATTTAAACCTCTCTTTGTTTTTTCCCTTCAAGGAATTGAAGAGTCTTAATTTGAGAGGCAACACAATTGCTGGTTTCATTCATAATCAAGGTTCATTCATCTCCACCTTATTATCTACAATTTTAATTTATTAATCACAAACTCCTATTTAAAAAGATTTTTTTATAGGTTTTGGAAAATTATCATCCAAACTAGACAAACTAAAAACCCTCGACTTGAGTAACAATCAATTAAATTATAACACCATGTTAGCATCCTTAAGTCAATTTTCGATCACTAGGAAGTCTTCAAATCTTAAAAGCAATTAATTTGCAGACTCAAATCCTACCAATGATAAAGTTTATATTATGTTATACATGAAGGTATATTAATATTAATTTTATAATATTATTGGATGATGATCAGGTATTAAGAGGTCATCAAAACTGAACAAGTTGAAGATTTTGGATTTAAGCGAAAACAAATTATTAGAAAACAACATTCTATCGTATCTTGCTGAGTTTACATCTCTAAAAACTTTGTTTCTGGAGAATTGTGGATTACAAGGAAGCTTTGATATATTAGGTAAGTTTGTTCATGATTATAATGAGAGAGCTTATTCTTTAATAACTAGATAATATATATATTATTGTGTTTTGACAGAACTCAATAATATAAAGAACTTAAAGGAGTTATATCTAAGCAGCAATCAAATCGAGAGCCTCGGATCTTTATTCCAAAACGTAAGTCAACATAATTATCCTTAACGTAAACAACATTTGAGTAGTTAAATCAAAATACTGTTTATGCAATTATCTATTACACTTTTACAGAAAGAACAATTGAGGTTGGCCAAACTTGAGGTGTTGGATTTAAGTTATAATTATTTCAACAACAGCATATTTTCATCTCTTGCTGTGCTCCCATATCTGAAATCTTTGAACATTGAAAGTAATCATTTGATAGAATGGAGCTATATTCAAGGTAAGTATGCTTTAAAATACATACATTTATTGGTTTCTCATTATAAGTTTTAACTGTTTGTAATTTTCTCTACAGATTTAAATGTTTTGAGTAATTTAAAAAGACTGAACATGACTTACGATGGACAGAATAACTCTGTTCCATCTCAAGGTAATTTAACATGTTCTATTTTTTGGGAAAATATTACGAGCAAATTCTAATCATATTCTTATTTCATTAGCTTTTTGCAAATTAAGTTCAAATCACATAAGATCAAGACAAGGCAAGACATGTCTTATAAAATTTTATATGGTGTTTGTATAGATAATAAAAAAGAACTAAAGTTGATGTATCTAGAAGAACTTAATTTGAGGGGGAATGTCTTCAACAGTAGCATATTGTCATCGCTGGGTAGCCTTTCAAATGTCAAGTCTTTGTCCTTATTCCATATATTCTCGATGGAGGGATCGATAGATGTTAGAGGTAAAATCGGTTTGTTCCCTCCTCTTCCCTATTGAAATATATCATCTTCAATATGCTTTAAATAGTAGAACATTGTTTTTATTTTATTTTATTTTATCTATGAATATTCTCCTCAGGGTTACCTGCTTTGAAAATTTTAGAGAAACTATATGTGAGTTGTCAATCTGAATATGGTACGTATTGCTAGAACAAAATTATGTTTCTACAATTAATTTGTTAATTTGGTCCTAATACTTCTTTATTAATGGTGTATATATACTTTGTTTCATTTAATTTGTTTGTAACACTTCTCCTTTCCATAAAAAATCATTTCTATTAGCGGCTGAACTTCAACTTCAATCATTGGACATATTCCCGTCATTGAAAACTCTTTCTTTGGAAATGTTTAGCTTGAAGGGGACAATAATTATTCAAAGTAAGTTATTTTCTAAATAACATAAAAAATATTATTTACCCTACATAATTAATAAATAATATATATCTTTATTAGAATATTTGCATAGCTTATCTAAAATATTTGAATTTGCAGTTATGTATTTCAAAACATATTCATATTTTGTAATTATTTTTATAGGATGGCAAAATTTGACAAAATTGAAAGAATTGACCTTAAGAGATTTATCCTACACTTCCAGCATTATTCAAGATATTGGAACCCTCACTTCTCTTGAGGACTTGGTCATTGATGGTTGTGATATTGATGCTAGTCTCAACTTACATGGTACATTAATCATATCTTTTTCAATATTTTTTTTTTAATTTTTGTTTTAGCTAAAAACAAATTTATTGACAAAGAAATAAAGTACTCAATCACTCTCAAAACAATAAAATCCCTCACTTCAACGCCTGAAAATTAAAATAAAACCAACAATACAAAGACCTTACCAACAATCCAAAGACCTTACATTTACAACACCAATGTGATAAAGCACAATAACCTAAAAACACAAAGAAACTCAAAATCTAAAATACCATCACGAGATGAATAATAAGTTTCCCTCGCATTTGATTTTCTCATTGACAAAACATCCATGCCAAAATCAGTACTACTAACCTTTAAAAAATAGCAAATCAGTACTACTAACCATTTTTTGTTACACCCGTAACGAAAAAGTAACTTGACATTAACTGACTAATTGGAGGGTTTGCTGTCTAGCTGGGCATTAGAAGAAGAAGAAGAGAAAAAAAAAAAAAGAACAAAAATAATTTTTTTACCCAAAAAATTCATTAACAAGAAATTTAAAAAACTTCCATTAACCCATAAATTAAAACCCATAAAATCATCATTAACCCAATAAATTTCATCTCTTCTTCTTCTCTTCTTCTTTTACTATTTTGTTTGATTCTTAAATTGGATTTTCATAGTGGCAAGTTAATTGACCACGTCATTTGTCCTGTTAGGCCTGTAATGGAAAACGTTAATGGATGACCGATTTTTAACTTTTTGATAACGTTAGTGATCTAATTATTATTTTTTGAAAGTTGAGTAACTGAATTGAAAGTTAAGTTACTGGTTTGTCATTAAAATCGAAGTTGAGTCACTATTGGTGTAATTTATCCTTCAATTTGTATCTTTTTATTAGTGGATAAACTAAATATATGCCATTCAATTAAGTAGTACATATGCTTTATAATGTGTAAAAGCACCACAATAATCTTTATACCACATTTCGAATTGTATTTTGATCTTTTTACTAAAAATTAAATAAATTAATTTCTGTATGTTAAATAAAACAACAAAATAATTTCTTCCATTAAAATTGTGCTGTTAAATTTTTATTTTGTTGTTTTATATATAAGACATAATAATAAATTTATTCCTTAACGTTTACATAATTTTCAATTTGACCTCTATTCTTTTATTTAGAACAAATTGAACTTCATACATGTTATTGATGATGTGCTATTATTTTATTTTATATTATTCCTTTAGGTTTTATATTTTACATTTTATTAATTTTAAAGATCTTTTTTCATCATTTTTTAGAATTATAATTTTTCATTTAAATTATTTATAATCTTAAAATTATTTGTTAATGTGATATATAATAAAAAATTGTGTCACATCAATAATGAAATGTTTGAAGGCCAACTTGCTTATATAAAAGACTAGAGGTTAAGTTCAATAAACGTGTAAAGGTTGAGGCTAAATTTATTATTATGACTTATATATAGAACACCAAAATAAGCCATTAACATTATTTTGTTCATTCATTTAACTGACGGGAATAAATTTACCCCTTCTTTCAGTAAAAGTACCAAAATAAAATTTAAGATATAATATCAGGACTAATATGGTACTTTTACCCTTTGTAATGTTAAAATAGTATTCAACTATTTCATATGCTAATATGTTTGCAGGTTTTTGTGAATTGAGGCAGCTACAAAAGCTCACCATCTCCAACACTAATTGGAATGCTAGTTTGCCTGAGTGCTTCTCTGAACTCACATCCCTCAAGTATTTAGATCTTTCTTCTAATAATTTTTTTGGAAATATATCTATATTTAATAATCTAATATTACTCGAGTATTTAGATCTCTCTTCCAATAACTTTTTCGAAAATATATTTGTATTTAAGAATCTAATATCACTTGAGTATTTAGATCTCTCTTCCAATAAATTTTTTGGAGATATATCTCTCCTTAAGAGTCTAACATCCCTCCTAGAGTTAAGGCTTTCGAACAATAACATTGAGATCCTAAGTTCATTGGCTCCGTTGTTCAACCTTTCAAAACTCCAAATTATATATGCAGACAACAACATGATATATAATGCTGAAACTGAGATGCATTCTGTAGACACCCCAACATTCCAATTGAGATCTATCAGTTTATCTTGTTGCGGAGATGGTGGATCATTTCCTCAATCTCTCAATCATCAACATGACTTGGAACATGTTGATCTCTCTAACATCAATTTCAAGGGATATCAGTTCCCAAACTGGTTGTTGGAAAACAACAAGAAATTAAAGGAACTACATCTTGCCAATAGCTCTCTATCGGGACATTTTCAGCTACCACCGACTTCTCATAGGGGTTTATTATATTTGGATGTTTCCAACAATTCCCTCGACGGCAACATCCCAAATGAAATCGGAGCAAAACTACCATCATTAAAGCTTCTCAATATGTCGATAAATTTTTTTGGCGGTGGTATTCCGATTTCGATTGGTGGTATGATTTTCCTTCAATTATTGGACTTGTCCAACAATAAATTGAGTGGTGGAATACCGAGGCACTTGCCCATGGGGTTGGTATTATTCGATGTTAGCAATAACCAACTCTTTGGTGATATACCAAGCTCCATGGAGAATCTGTCACTTCTGTTAACATTGGATTTAAGCAATAACACACTTTTCGGTGGGATACCAAGGTGGATGGGAAAGATGTCAAATTTGCACGAACTTGTGATGGCAAATAATCATTTTGAAGGTCCAATCCCCATGGAACTTTGCAATCTCAACTCTAGTCTTCAATTTTTGGACCTTTCGGCTAACAACATATCGGGAAGTTTGCCATCTTGCTTCATCTTTTCAAGGCTCACTCATGTTTATTTATCAAGAAACAAGCTAAAAGGGCCGATCACCAGTTTTTTAAACAACAATTATTTGGTGACATTGGATCTTAGCAACAACCACTTAACTGGAAATATTCCAAATTGGATTGGCACCCTTTCTGCGTTGGTTTATCTTCTCCTAGATAACAACCACTTTGAAGGTGGGATTCCGGTTCAATTATGCAAGTTAAATCGGCTAAGGTTGATTGATGTTTCTAACAACAATCTTTTTGGTACAATTCCTCCTTGCTTGATGAATACAATATCGAATGATAGCTCCCATGCTTATTATTCCGACTATGATTACAACGGTTACCTCGGATCTTTCTCTGCTGATGTGCCGATAAAGGTCACCATGAAAAGCATATCCTACTTTTATAAGGGAAGAGTCCTCACTTACCTGTCTGGAATTGATTTCTCTTGCAACAAGTTGACTGGTGAGATTCCCTTCCAATTCCAGAACTTTCGATACATCATCGTTTTGAATTTTTCTCACAACAGTTTGATAGGACCAATCCCTCCAGCACTTTCCGACTTATCCCGAATTGAGAGCCTGGATCTTTCTCACAACCACTTGAGTGGTAATATTCCTTCCCAACTTGTGGGGTTACATTTTTTGTCATTTTTCAGTGTGGCATACAATAATTTATCTGGAACTACACCTAAAAGGACTGGACAATTTGCAACATTTGAAGAAAGCAGTTACGTGGGGAATCCTTTCCTTTGTGGTGAACCATTGCCAAAGAATTGCTCAACAGATGGATCATCTGTATCGATGCCGACGAATGCAACTGACGAGGGTTTCATTGACATGAAAGTCTTTTATGCAAGTTTTGTTGGGTCATACATTGTGATGCCGTTGTGTATTGCCATTGTGTTGTACATTAATCCTTACTGGAGACAAGCATGGTTCTATCATGTAGAAGCAGCCACCATGTCCTGCTACTATTTTGTGCTCGACCATATTCTGCCTAAACGATTCCGTTAAGGAACCACTTAGCCAAGCCATGCTGAAGCTGGTCGGTTGGGTTTATTTATATATTTTAATTTTTTTTTATAATTTCTTTATATTTTAAAACTGACATTGTCATGTGTATACCATGTACTAATTTATAATTAGTTGTATATTCTAATCGATTTTTTTAATGTCTAAAGGATTAAATCAAGAATGTTTAATACCGTTATGGGCTGAATTAAGAATGTTTGATAACATTTGATTCTTTCGTCTAATATATGAGAATTAATTTATTATCTTTAAATAGAAAGGGTAAAATATAATTTGACACTTAATTCAGGAGTTTTCATAATAGAGAAATTTGTCAATTGACTGAGTGTGCAAGTATTTAATCTCTAATATGCAGACAGCCAATTGAGATAATATTTATAATGAATTGAAGATGGAATGGGATGCCAAACGTTAAACGAAGCGGTTTAGAAGACTATAAAATACATAATTTTATGAGATGTGAAAGATGGAAAGGCAAGATAATTTTATTTTAAATCTCTCAAAGTTTTATTTTTGTAATAATTCAATCCCTCGCACTGTTATTATTTGTAAAATTGAGTCTTACAACATGTTTTTTATTTAGTTAAATCACATTTTGAAGCTTAAAATTGGCAACATTTCTTATATTGGGGTTTAAATTTTTTTCTAAGTTAATCTTTAAAAATCTAAGTCCAAGTCTCAATGTAAGAATAATTGCTAAGTATAAACCCAATATGGAACCAATTCCCAAATCCATGGAGTAACATGGACAAAAAAACAAGTTCAAACCTTAATATGAGAACAATTGCTCCGTGAATAGCCGGGACATTGAGAAATATCCAGAAAGGCACTTAGGGAATTGGTTTGATTCTATCTCCGTTCATTCCATTTAAAGAAAGGAAGGACCCCAAAGAATCGGCCTTTCTTTTAGTTGTTGAATCTCTCTTTGATAGATCAATGTGTGATATTCTGAATCCTCATTACTAATGGAATTGAAATGATCTCTGGATTGATCAAAAGATCCTTTCAATTGGCGAGAATCCGTTACTTGAACGAAACTAGATCTTGTGGAATCATATTGAATATTTGACGATACATTCTGTATCTTGCTAAAAAATGGATCCCTATTTACCAACCATACATTGTCTAACCAAATTCAATTCTCTCTCGATATGTTCCTCAAAAAATCTGATTCATGTGGATTCTTCCCCCAACTAATGAAGAGATCTTGGCAGAATTGCCACACCCTAATGTAAGACCAATTGCTAAGTTTAAGACTTAATTTGTACCAAAAAAAGTTTAAGCCTCAATGTGTGGAAACTTGCTAAGTTTGGGCCCAAATAGTGATTTTACCCTTTTTTATTTTTTCAATTCAGCCCTTAGATGCAGTTATGGATTTATGCAATTTGATCCTTAAGATGGTTTTTATCCATATCCTTAAATTTGTTCCTTGATCCGGCTTTAGACACTAATTAAACTTGTTTCTTGATCCGGTTTTAGATATACTAAATAAACTTTAATTGAACACATAAAATTTAAATTTTAAGAATAATTTTAAGAATAATTTTTAAAACTGAATTTTAAAAATATATTTACCAACGTACTTTATAATATAAATAATGTTAAAAAGTTTGAAGAGTTTTATAATAGAATATAAATATATTTAAATTCACATTTTAAATTACTTTTAAAAGTTTTAAAATAATATATTTTTTTTAATTTCATAATTTACAATCACTATTAAAAGATTTAGAATAACATAATTTATAATAATTTTTTTATTTTCATATTACAAAAAAAATAATTTAAAACTATTCTTTACTAAATATGATTTTGGTATATTTTTGAAACATATCCATATATATTTTTAACTTGCACAGTTTAATTTAAGGGAAAAAAATTTAAACTCTATTTAAGTATTTATTATAATATAAATTTATTAAATTAATTATCAAACATAATCAAATTAAAAATCATTAAATTAAAATTTTTATTAAATAATGTTCAGATAATGTTTTATAATTCTTAAAAGTATTGAATTTATAGTTTTGCATTTTAATTAGTGACAAACTTAAAATTATACATGAATTTTGATTTGGTATAATTATACACATGAAACTTTGATTGCAGTTCAAATGTATATATGAAACTTTAGTTTTGGTTCAATCATACACATTTAAAGAAATAAATACATCAATTTTTTTATATATTGGATAAGTATAATTATTTATGTATGCAATATATAAATATAAAATGATGCTATATCAATAATTCTATTAATAATTTGTGAGAATTGGATCAAATAAGAATTTATATATGAAATTACATAAAATCAAAGTTCATGTAAAAATTTCACGTTAAACCAAAGTTCATGTATAATTTTAAGAGTTATTCCTTTTAATCAGTATTCCACTTGTTAGTTTTAACAATTTTTTAATAATCAATTTGTATTTTTTTCTCATTCCATTCATAAAATTTATAAAAAAAAAATAAAAATATTTAATACATGTTAGTTGATATACAAAATTGATCTCTTCATCGCATGAGTAAAAAATTAAGATAAATGAACTACCCTTCACCAATAATGCAATCAAGAAATTAACCGTTCTCGACAATATTCATTTCAATGGAGTATACATCTTATTGGTATTGTATTGATACATTTATTAAGGTTAAAATATTAAAATAATATTTGAATTCCTTTATTTTTTGTAAAAAAAATTATTTTTGTCTTTTATTTTTTAATTTGCAATTAATTTTTTGGGAAAATATTAAATTTATGTTATAATTTAAGAATTTTTTTAAATATAACAAAAGTATATAGAATTATTAAATAAAATAAATTTTAAATGTACATTTTTATTAATTTAGCTTTCTATGGTCAAAGCTACTGTATAATTGAAGTGAGAGTGTTTTTCACGGCCTGAGTTTACTTACTTTTTTCACAAAGAAAGATCTGCAGGAAAGTAGTAAGAAATTTGAGTGTATGCAAATATTTAATATCTATTAACTAAATGTTATAAATAAGGTTAAGTAAATTTAATTCTACAAAGATTAAAGCACAAGTGTTTTAAATATGTATATAGGAGACAAAGCCATAAATTTTTATAGTGAGTTGTAAAATTTTAGAAGCCTAAACAAAAAAATATTACTAATTTATTAACCATAAAATTACAAATGTTAAGATCCTAAAAGTCAATGTCATTAGAAAATTATATTGTTGAAATATTGTTTTAATAATAATGTATTGATGTGATACACTAGGAAGGATACCAATAAAATATTTCATGGTCAATACCTAAATCAATCACTTCTCACCAATAATGCAATCAAGAAACCACCCGTTCTTCACGGATTCATTACAATAGGCTATATTCTAGTAAAAATCTCATAAACGTACTTACATTAAGTGTTATATTACATTTTGCTCTCTCTACGTAGAATATGAGTAAATTAATCAGTGTACATTTGATTAAAGAGTAAATTGACCCTTTTTGTTAAAAATTTTATTTAGTTCTACTATTAAAAACTAGCATGACTAAAAGAATAATTAAACAGTGACACATGGCGTGTCACGTGTATCTCATTCTGAGACTAATTTTTAATAGTAGAAATTAATGTATTTTTTAACAGAATGACCAATCAATTACTTTTTTGTTTAACATATATGAACTAGTTTACCCTTTTTTGTATAAAGGGGATAAATGCAATCCAACTGTTAGTATAAGGGCTTCCATGATGTTTTACTGGCGTGCTTCCTATCGTATCATACCAATGCATTTATTAAGGTTAAAATATTAAAAAAATATTTTAACTTATTTACTATATTTTTAAAATATATAATTAGATTAGATAAATATAATTATATTTTGTACAATATATAAACATAAAATGATGTTATATCGATAATTATGTTAATAATTGTCAAATCAAATCAAAGTTTCATGAATAAAATTACACAAAAATAAAGTTCATGTATAAACTTACACAATAAAACAAAGTTCATGTATAATTTTGATATTTATCCATTTGTATTGAAATAAGCTTTTCTTTGAGAGAGACTGTATGGTTCTCACATTTCACGATTGGATTGATAATTTATTTGTGTCAAATTAGAGTAAAATTTTGAATTGTAATGTAGTCCCTTTTATTTTCAAAAATCTTGTAAAATATGCCATAAGTTTTTGTAGTTTCTGTAAATTTGAAATGTATTCAGTGTACTTTTATTTCTAGGAATTTAGTCAATTTACTTTTTATATTTCAAAATTTAGATTCAACTGTTAACATCGTTAAAATCATTTTGTTCAATTCAGCTTCATTACAAAGTTATTTTTTAATTACATTGCTATCAAGTGAATATATATATTTGTTTTAAAATGTCACACCAACAAATTTAATAGTGTTAACAATTAAACTTGAACTTTAAAACCTGAAAAATAGAAAACTACATAAATTCCTGAAAGGACAAATATAAAAGTTAAATTCTAAATTTGTGAAGAGTATAGGAGCTATGACATATTTTAACCAATTTCATTTTATTAATTAACCTTTTTTTCTTGTCAAAGTTACCGTGTCGTTTACTGCTTGGGTTTGCTTACTTTCCACAAAGAAAGATTTGCAGGAGACTACACCGAAATTTGACTGAGAATGCAAATATTGAATATCTATTACCTAAATGCTATCACATCAAGGTTAAGTTAATTGTACAATGATTAAACCATAAGTCACTGTATATTTTTAGTGCCATACTTTGGAGAATTTAAAATTTAAGCTTAGTTATTAATGTTGTTAAATATATTTTGTGAAATTTATATTTATTATAATATTGTTTTTTAGTAATATTATTATTAAGTAATTATTTTTTATTTTAAAATATCAAATCAATCAGTTTAATAAAAAAATTTATCAATAGAAATAATTGAATGTAAATTTTGAAATTTAAAAAATAAAAAATTAAATTTTTAGAAATAAAAAAAAAGAAATCAAATTTCAAATTTGTGAAGAGTATAACACCTATAATAAAATTTAACCTTTTACAATTTTTTTGTCATCATATTATTCATTAAAGAACAAAGACAAAAATTTTTATAATGAAACATAAATTGAATTCCGAAAGCCTAAACAAAAAATTTACTATGAGCTCCAAGCTCACATCAAAATTTATCAGATTTATCAAAAAAAAAAAAAAAAAAAACACTTATGAGAAATTTTAGTATCGATATAAATGAGAGAATTTAATAAAATTTTAAAAAATAATAATAAATCTGAAAATTCTTAGTACGGGTAGAATCTCCCAATTTTATTACCTCTTAGATGTATAGAATTATAGGCTGTCATTTAATATAAATTTCAACAACATTAAATCAAATATATAAGACAATTTACATATAACAATTGAGTAAGATGAAAATTCTAAATATTTAACAACTCAAGTTTTAGTCTTCGCTAATTACATGAAAATGGTAAAGAATAACCAAAAACTTAATCATTGAAAGTCCATTGATGTAAAGCAATGGTTGAAATCAGAGTCCACCCACCTGCACCCCAATGATTTGGTTTTATTATCCAATTAATTAATTAGCAATAAAAAGATGGAAAAAGATAATTAATCCGACAGTGGGCCTTTCAATGAATTTCCAGGAAACGTACTCTTTAGATTTACTATTATATAAACCCTAAAGGTGTATTGCTTGTAAAATAAAATTATGAACTTCGCAGAGAAATGTAACACAATACATGTAACGCCCTAAATTTTGGGTTCAGATTAATTGGGCTTTGGGCTTTGAGCTTTAGATTTTATAAATTTTTAGTAAGCAAGAAAATAATATGCATATACCCAATTTTACCTAGGCCATTGAAACCCCAAAATTAAACCCACTTAAACAAAAACCAATACCCAACAGACTCAACCCGTGACCCATAACCCATTATACCAAACCCAAATTAATGACCCGAATCCCCTAACCTAATTACATGGCCCAATGGAAAACAAAAATAAGCAAACCCTAGGTGCGCCGCACCTAGAGTCTTCTGGCCTCTGCTCCACCGCCCATGTCCCATCCTCTGACAGCACCGCCACTTGCCACCGCCCTTCGCACCTGCAAGGAGTAAATGAAGAAATGATAGTATAATAAAAAATGCTTGTAAGAAGGGTTATAAAAACCCAAATCAAATCATTTGTAAAGGGATTCGGCAATTTTTCGATCAATAACAAACATTAGATTTTAAAAACACTTGCAAAGCAGAGATTCAAACACTACCAAATCCAGCGAATAATATCAAACAGAGAAACCAAAAAGATTAAAAATCGAATCGAGAGCACAAGGTGATTCCATCTACCTTTTTTTCTTTTTTTTCGAATCTGTCATTTTGCTCAAGTTATTTTTAGCATCAATATATTATAAAAGGGGGAAATGAAGGATCTCACCGTTGAAATCGCCGTAAAATTTCGCCTTTCGGATCCTCCGGCCGCCGCGTACAGCGGCACACGACGGTCCGGCGACCGGACGATGGCCGGCTCTGGGGCCGGACAAGGAGAGCCGAGAGAGGAGGAGAGAGAGCTCAGTGTTTTTTTTCCCTAAGCACCTAAAAATGAATTTTTTTTTTTGAAGAAAACTTGGCTTTTATAGCCTATCAAAACGGCACCGTTTTTGTGCCATGGCCCAGACCCAAAAATGACGTCATTTTGATGACCCGACCCGAGATCCGACCCGCTCAAACTAGGATCTGCGTGTTTTTGAACGGAAGGGCTAATTGCACTTTTAGCCCTTCCGCTTTTTTATTTCTTTACAATCAAGTTTCATTTATTTTGCAATCGGGCCCTATGATTTATCGCGCTTTTCAATTTGATCCTCCCTGTTGTTGCGTGTTTTGGAAGGAAGGGTTATTATCCGTTTTAGTCCCTCCCTTTGTTTACGCGCGTTCAAATCGATCCTTTTCTCTTTCCTTATTTTTAAATTTGGCCCAGATTTTCTGTTTTATTTCTAAATTAGTCCCTTTTCCATTATTTTGGTACTTTATTACTTATTTACGCTATTATTATTATTATTATTATTATTATTATTATTATTATTATTATTGTTATTGTTTTTTAATATTATATTTATTTTCTTTATTTACTACTTTATTTTTAATATTATTAGTATATCCTATTTACTTTTTATACTTTATCATTATTAGTATTATTATATACATGTTATTACTTTCATATTATATTTAGTATTATTTTAATATTATATTAAATATTATATTTTATTATTACCATTTTGATACTTTTATTAGTATATCATTGTTTTTATCATTTTAATATATATATATATATATATATATACACATATATATATTTCTTTTATGTACATATCATTTTCTATTATTATTATATTATTAGCCTATTATTTTATTATATTCTTTGTATTAAAATTATTATTAATTATTATAATCATTATTATTATCATTATAATAATTAATATTTTAATATTTTAATATTGTATTTTAATATCTTTCATTAATTTTTATCATTGTTTTTTATTTATTTGTTTATTTATTATTTATACGTACAATTTAATTATGTAGTTTTTATTATTTTTTCGTTATTTCTAATCTGTAATTAGTTCATGCTCGTTAATTCGTTTATTCTTGTCTTTTATATTATTTTTTATTAATGCATTTATTTTTATTTGCATATATTATCTTAGTAACTTACTTTTGCATTTCTTTACAAATTCATGATTTTATTAACTTTCACCCGGCATAAAAATAATTCTTTCATAAAAGCAATATTCCGTATTTGGCAATCTGGGAAAACCGTGCCCTAACTTACTGGGTTTCAGTTTTTTCTCATTTAACCTAATAATGGAATATTCTTTTAAATCGCAACACGAGTTTTTGAATAAGAGGCTTATCCTCGGAGGTCCGAGGTGTTGTGCCCTAACTTACTGGCCATGACATCCTGTCTCTCCGAGATAAGGTTTTTAATAAAGGCAATATTCGGTATTTGGAAGATCGAGGAATCGTGCCCTAACTCACTGGGTTTCGACTTTCCTCGTTCAACCTAAACAATCAAATTACCTTTTAAAATGCATGGATTTCAAATAAAAGGCAAGCTCGTTCTCGAAAGTTTTGGATGTTGTGTCCTAACTTACTGGATATGATGTTCTATTACTTCAAGATGAGAGGGTCTTTAACGTTCAAGTGGTTTTTAACAAAAAGAGGAATCGTATTTTAAATTCTTTCAAGTATTCGAATCTTCGACACTAAGACACTACTTAATCAACTAGGTACCAATTTTGGGCGTATCGAGGGTGCTAATCCTTCCTCATGCGTAACCGACTCCCGAACCCATTTTCTGGATTTCGTAAGACCAAAATAGTTGTTTTGATAAATAAAAATGTTTATTAAAAACAACCCCTTTTCGAGGTGACCCGATCACACCTCATCAAAAATGATTGGTGGCGACTCCTGTTTTTTATTTTCATTTTCCCAAAATCCAAAGTCAATCGCCATTTTTCAAAAAAATGATTTCGACATGATAAATGACATGTTAGGCTTTTAAATAAAAATAGGGAAAAATGGCATCAAAGAGCCTTGTGGTGGAGTGGCTAAGTGACGCCACTTAGAGTATAGGAAGGTGACGTTATGGGCTAGCAATGAGATCCTAGGTTCGAATCCTAGCTTAGTATTTTTTTTAGGAGTTTAATTTTGGCCTTCTAGAAGGTTGGAAGTGGTGTGATGATGGACTCTAAGGAGAGTGATCAGAAGAGAAAATTTAGGAAAATGATTGGGGAGTTATCAAGAAGAAAAATGAGGAGATGGGATGTGGATGAAGTGGAGCCAATTAGGACTTTAGGGGTTTGGCTTTGGGTATTTATAGGGGGTGCCGAATTCTTTTTGAAGAGTTTCCCTTGTTTTGCCAAACCGAATGCTTCATTCTTCTCCTTCTTTCTAGTTCTTTTTCCTCTTTTGCAATTGCTGAATCTTTTTCTCCCAAATTCCCTTGCTCATCATTCTTTCTATTATCAAAAACTTCCTTTTTGGTCTACCTTTGGAATAACCGAATTCCCTCATCTCTTCTTCTTTAATTTGTGATTTATTCACCATATTAGTTTAAAAGCCGAAAAGCTGAATCTTCCTTTGGTTGATTACTCCTTTGGGTGTAAGTATTTCTTTTTCTTGGTTTCGGTTAATATTGATAATACCAATTACTCTTTCCCCTCACTTTTCCGAATCAGTTTTGGGTAGGGAATTAGTATTGAATCTCTGTGCTTCAGATTTCTACCGAGTTACTCTTTACATTTCGGGTTTAGGTAAGTATTTCCTTGATTTTAAGTAGTTGGCCAAATGGATATTTATTTTATGAAGGTGATTCGTGATAGATACGAGTCCCCTACTATTTTGGTTTAATGATGAAAGACTAATGCAAATTTAGAAAGATTTCGCGATTAGTGGTCAAGGGAAAACTATTAAGGCTTGTTGCACACGGTAAGGTTACGGTGAGGTTTCAGTTTTTGATAAAGTATGTATTAAGCCCATGATTAATCGTTAAGTGATGCCGATTGTAGGTTCGTGATTAAGGGGATTGCAGCACACATTATTATCAGGTGTGTACTTATACTGCACACACACGGTATCGGCAACACCGAAATGCCGAAAAGCCGAAAAGCCGAGAGTGGCTAAATAGGCCCAATGGGCCCTAGGGCTAATATATGTGAAATTGATGATTTGTCTATATGAAATGAATTAGTCATGCGAGTTACATGACTTTAATTTGGTTTGGGCCTAATGGCCATATAAATGTGATCTGGGCCTAGTGGGCCATATGAATGAGAATGAGCTTTGAGGGCCATATGCATGTTTTTAGACTTGTTTAGGCTTTGTATATGGGTTTAGGGCCTAATAACTTATAACTGCCAAAACATTCATAAAACTTAAACACATAATTATGACCGTGGACAAGTCATAAGGTTGAAGTGTGGTAATGGGTATATGCATATCTAGGATTGGATCTAGAGAGAGCTTGGTACTTAAGCGGTCTTAATGACCCACCTCCTCTTATCTGGAATCCTACCTAGTGTATAGTGTCTGTTCACTTTGGCCAACGAGGACTTGTTGACGGGCCAAAGTTCGTAATTTAAAACCCATGCTTTAAGAAATTACTAAAATACCCCTGTAAGGAAAAATTACTAAAATGCCCCTGTAGTGTAAAATTACCAAAATACCCTCGATTAGAAAAATTACCAGAATACCCCTGGTTTGGAAAATTACCAAAATACCCTTGATTTGTGAAAGGACTAAAATACCCTTATGTGTTAAATGTATGATTTATGTTACATGTATGATTGCTGCATTCATGCAATATTCTGTTTAGGTTGCATATGGATGGGAATTATGGTACGGAGGAAGAATTTGAGGATCACATGGTTGCTTGACGATCGTGGATCCACCGTTGGCTTTTAAAGCCCAATATGTGATTAGCAGCTTTGCTGCAATGTTAGGTAGTACCGCAAACGAGCTACCATTGCTATGTAGCGGATGGGTGGGTCGATTTAGAAATCCCCATAGGTGTATAAGGTTGGTCGGGAAATGTTATATAGTGGATAGATTATTGGAGAGGGTTTTTACTGCATTGCATATGTGATATGTTTAAGATGATGATATTATGATAAGGGCTTTGGCCCAATTGATTGTTTGTATGCTATTTGTTTGCTGAGGGTTGAACACACTAAGTTTCGAAACTCACTCCCTCTTATATTTTTCTCAGGAAACGCTCAGTAGCCTATTCTACGAATGGAGGGACTCAGAGGTGGCCAGCTAGCAAGACATTTTCGTTTTTTCTGATTTTCCTTATAGTTTTAAGTATTTTGATTATTTTAAGTTCATACTGTAATAAGGCCTCCCTCTGTTTATCGTTACATTGATTGATTTACTTTCTATTAAATTTATATCAAGCTTTTCTGGAAACAATGTTTTTTATTCAAAATTAAGCTTCCGCTGGTAAAAAGTTTTATTTTTAATACTTGTTAACTTATAATCAAAAAGACAGATTTCCAAATACACATCGTTTTGGAAGACAACTATAAATTGGGTTTTTAATCAAAATTCTTTAAGAAGGGTTTTCAATAAAAATAAGGTTTTCACAAAAAACTTCAATGTGACACGCCAGATTCGGCCATAACGTCTGGGCCGAGTTTAAGGTGTTACAATGCAATCTGTATTTCTCATAATTTCGAAAGCAAACAACAACGACTTTAAATAGCCTTACAAAAATAGAAAAGCTAAAAAGAAGCTAACGTATCTCACTAACTCAGGAAACTAAAAAACTAAAACAAAGACTAATTCAAAAGCAATAACAAACTAAAGTATACTCCTAATAATTAGGAACTTATTCAACAAACATAAGACTTCTTCAAACCTAACAAAACCCTCCCCTAAACTAAACATACCAGCTATATGTTAGTTTATATTGTCGAAACCATTTTTGTGAAAACAGCGTCGACTTGGATTTTAGAAATGAAAACGAAAAAACGGGAGTCACCACCAATTCTTTTTGTTGAGGTGTGATCGGGTCACCTCGTAAAACGGTTGTTTTTAATAAACAGTTTGATTCATCAAAACAACGATTTTAATCTACGAAACTCAAAAAGTGGGTTCGGGAGTCGGTTACGCACGAGGAAGGGTTAGCACCATCGTAACACCCAAAATTGGTACCTAGTTGACTAATTAATGTCCTATTGTCGAAAATTGAAAACTTGAAAGAATTTAAAATACGATCCCTATTCGTCATAATGTTAATTTACAAAAGGAAAAAAACAAATCGTTCGGATAATTTAAAACGCATGGCAAAGGCCGTCTTATCTTAGGGTAAAATGTCACGTCCAATACGTTAGGACACAACATCTCGACTCCTGAGGCTAGACTTGCTTTTTAAAACTCATGTATTCAATTTTGAAAGGATATTTGGATACTTAGAGTGAACGAGAAAAAAATTGAAATCCAATATATTAAGGCACGATTTCTCGAATCTCTAAATACAGAATATTGCCTTGATTTAGAAAATCTTATTTTGAGATAACAAAATGTCATATCCAATGCGTTAGGACACGACATCTCGAATTCTCGAGAATAAGCTTTTTATTTAAAAATTATGCATTTGTTTTTAAAAAGGATATTTGGTTATTTAGATTAAACGAGAGAAATCGAAACCCAATACGTTAGGGCGCAACCTCTCGAATTTCTAAATACGGAATATTACCTTATAAAATAATCATTTTTATGTCGGGTAAAATGTAATTTGTAATAAAATACGAACTGAATGACGATGTTAATATAAATAGAATAAACGTGGTAATAAAAATGACAATATTAACAAGAGTAATAATATATTATGATAAATAGTAATATAGGATAATAATAATAATGATGATGATGACGTAAGCATATACAAAAAGAAGAATAATAATATAAAATTAGTTAATTTAATAACATGATAATAATAAGTATAATAATAAAATAAAATAATAATTAATAATAGGTAAAAATAAAATGAAATAAAATAAAATAAAAAAAGAAATAAAGATAATAATAATATATGATAATAAATACAAAAAGCAAACATATTGTAATAATAACAACGTAAGTAATAATAATAGTGAATATAATAATATCAGTAATAATAAATAAAATAAAAAAATACAAGCAAATATAATATAATATTAAAATCAATTAATTAAATATAATAAAATTAATAATATAAAAATAATAATAGTACTAATTAAAGCTAATACTAATAATAATAAATATAATAATATTAATAATGGTAAATATAATAATAATAAGATGAAAAATAATTAATTTAATAATAAAGTAGTCAAAATAACCAAAAAGGACTAAAATCGAATTAAAAACGAAGTTTTAGGGCAAATTTGAAAATAAATAAAAGAGAGAAGGACCTATTTGGAAGCGCGAAAAGTGGGGAGGGGCTAAAAGGGCAATAATCCCCATCCTCCAAAACGCACAGCATCGAGGGGACCAAATTAAAACATTCAACAAATTTCAGGGCAAATTTAAAAATAAAAAAATACTTAATCTCAAAAAGGTAAAAAGGCGGAATGGCTAAAAGTGCAATTAGCCCCTCCGATGAAAAACACGCTGATCTTAGGAGCGGGTCGGGTCAGGTCAGTGCACGGGTCATAAGGCAAAACGACGTCGTTTTGGTGTGTAAAGCTTAAGCCCAAAACGACGTCTTTTTGAAGGGCTATATAAGTCAAAATTTTGAGAAAAAAAATCATTTGTAGCCCTCTTCTTCAAAAAAACAAGATTTCTCTCAAAAATCCTCTCCCTCTTCCAAGTCCAGCCGATAGCCGCCGTGCCAACCGCCGTTCGCCGCTGTCGGTGCCGCTGTATGCGGCGGCAGGAAGCCCAAAAGTTGCCTTTTTTCGGCAAAAAGAGGTAAATTCTTTTATATTTAATATATATACACATATATACTTTTATATAGAGAGAAAAAGTTTGAAAAGAAAAAAAAGAAAAAAGAAAAAAATCTCCTTTTTCTGATTTCGATTTTGTTTTTTGGTTGTTCTATTTTCATGTTATTCTCTTGATTTGGTAATGTTTGAATCACTTTGCTGGTGTTTGTAAATTTATTGTTTTTTCATTGATTCCTCCCACCCATTACATTGATTTTCGATGGCTTTTTATAGCCTTTTACAAATGTGCTTTTTATGCTTTTAATCCCTGTTGCAGACCACTTGAGGGCGGTGGAAGTGACAAGGCGGTGGCTAGTGGCGGTGGTGTCAGAAGTCAGAAGCTAGGGGTGGCACACCTAGGGGGCTAGGGTTTTTTGGAAGAGTTTAGGATAGTGGGCTAGGGTTAGGTTAGTTTGGATTTTGTTTTAGGTTTGGGCTAGGGTGGTTGGGCTAGGTTTTATTTTTTGGTTTGTGTAAGGCCCGGGCGAAATTGGGCTTATACAGTTGCCCCTCTTTGCTCGTTGTTGTGTAACAAGAACATAGCAAAAACCTTTAAGGAAGACCAATTTTGCCCGGTCTTGACAAATCTCGATTGTTCTGGGGTCTCCTCTTTGGGTAGCCTCGTTCCAGTCCACTGCATCTTGTTGCTTTAATCCAATCGCGACTTCAGAGAGATAAAAACTTGTAGCTTCAATCTGTTCCGCTACTGTAGCTTCAAGAGGATGAGATTTGTTTATTTTTAACCTGCTCCACTGTAACTTCAGGGAGATAAGGCTAATGGCTCCAACGTGATTTCAGGGAGAAGGGATTTGTAGCCTCGACCTACTCCGCTGGGACCTCGAGGGGATAAGAATTCAAGGAATTTAGTTCATTACTTTTCATATTTCAAAATTTAGATCCAACTGTTAACATTGTTAAAATTATTTTGTTCAATTTAGCTTCATTACAAAGTCATTTTTTAGTTACATTGCTATCAAGTGAATATATATATATATATATATATATATTGTTTTAAAATGTCACACTAACAAATTTAATAGTGTTAACAATTAAACTTGAACTTTAAAATTTGAAAAATAAAAGACTAAATTCTTGAAAGTACAAATATAGAAGTTAAATTCTAAATTTGTGAAGAGTACAGGGGCCATGACATATTTTAACCAATTTCATTTTATTAACCGTGTCGTTTACTGCATGGGTTTGCTTACTTTCCACAAAGAAAGAATTGCAGGAAACTACACCGAAATTTGACTGAGAATGCAAATATTGAATATCTATTACCTAAATGCTATCACATCAAGGTTAAGTAAAGTTAATTCTACAATGATTAAAGCATAAGTCATTGTATATTTTTAGTGCCATACTTTGGAGAATTTAAAATTTAAGTTTAGTTATTAATGTTGTTAAATTTATTTTGTGAAATTTATATTTATTATATAAGTTTAGTTATTAATGTTGTTAAATTTATTTTATGAAATTTTTATTTATTATAATATTGTTTTTTAGTAATATTATTATTAAGTAATTATTTTTTATTTTAAAATATTACATCAATCAATTTAATAAAAAATTATCAATAGTAATAATTGAATGTAAATTTTAAAATTTTAAAAAATAAAAAGATTAAATTCTTAGAAATAAAAAAAAATAGAGATCAAATTTTAAATTTGTGAAGAGTATAGAGACCTATAATATAATTTAACCTTTTACATTTTTTTGTCATCATATTATTCATTAAACAACAAAGACATAAATTTTTATAATGAATATTCATTAAACAACAAAGACATAAATTTTTATAATGAAACATAAATTGAATTCTGAAAGCCTAAACAAAAAAATTACTATGAGCTCCATGCTCACATCAAAATTTATCAGATTTATCAAAAAATTTAACACTTATGAGAAATTTGAGTACCGGTATAAATGAGAAATTTTAATAATTCTGAAAATTCTTAGTACGGGTAGAATCTCCCAATTTCATTACCTCTTAGATGTATAGAATTATAGGCTGTCATTTAATATAAGTTTCAACAAAATTAAATCAAATATATAAGACAATTTACACATAACAATTAAGATGAACCATTGCCAAAGAATTGCTCAACAGATGGATCATCTTTATCGATGCCGAGAATGCCGAAAAATGCAACTGACGAGGGTTTCATTGACATGAAAGTCTTTTATGCAAGTTTTGTTGGGTCGTACATTGTGATGCCACTGTGTATTGCCACTGTGTTGTACATTAATCCTTTTTGGAGACAAGCTTGGTTCTATCGTGTAGAAGCAGCCACCATGTCCTGCTACTATTTTGTGCTCGACAATGCTTTGCCTAAACGATTCCGTTAAGGAACCATTTAGCCAAGCCATGCTCACTCCTTCACCTTCTCTTTGTCAGTGTCGGACTTGATTTAGTGGTTTGTCATGTTCTCAATAAAAGCCTTTTATGCATCTTTCTTATTTCCCTAGTTTCAATAAAGTAGCTCATGATTTTTATTCTATATAAAAAAAACACACTTTAAATTTAACTGTTCCATTCACTTACTGTCTTCTTTGCTTGGATTGTCTTTGTCTCACTTATAATCTGACATTGTAAAGACAAGCTGCAATATTGTAGATAGGCATAAATTTTGATTGTCGATATAACTCAATTATATTGTTGGATTCAAGAGAGCTTAACTATAAATAGATGTCTTTCCCTCGTGTGTAATCACTTAGTTATAAAATTTTAAAGTAAGCTTCTTTTTCTTTTGAGTTTACTTTCGCTTTTCTTTAGTGTCTTTGTAACATCCCAAATCCGGCCTAGAAGTTAGGCCCGAATCCAGCGTGTCACATTGAAGTGTTTTTGCAAAAACCTTGTTTTCATTGAAAACCCTTCTAAAAGAAATTAAAGTAAAATCCCAGTTCCTATCTGTTTTCAAAACGAGATGTACTCAAAAGCTATCTCTTTGTTATAAGTTAAAAGTTACTTCAGAAAAATTCCCTTTAACAGCGGAAGCTCAATTTGAAAACAATAGATGATTTTTGAGAAACTTGACATATAGCTTTAGAAAGAAATAAGCCCATGTTTCCAAAATAATAAGCATAATAATAAAAGTGATAGTCCAAATTTTGAAATGATAATTAGAGGAAAGGCCTTATTACAATCCAAATTAAAATAATTAGAAATACTAGAAATCATAAAGAAACCCAAGTTTAGTCGTCTTGCTAGCTGGCCACCTCTGAGTCCCACCATTGGTCGAACCGCCTACTGAAGATTTCCTGAGAAAAATAAAAGACGGGGTGAGTTTTTGAAAACTCAGTGTGTACGACCCTCGTCAAACAAATAGCATACAACATTCAATTGGCCTAAGCCCATATCATATCAATAACATAGTAATATCATACATGCAATGCTGTGAAAACCCTCCCCAAATAATCCATCCGCTACACAACATCTCCGTCCAATCGAAACACATCTGTGGGGATATCTAAATCGACCTACCCATCCGATACACAACAATGTTATCCCGGTTGTGGTACTACCTAACGTTGCAGCGAAGCTGCTAATCAATTATTGGGTTAAAAAGTTATCGGTAGATCCACGGTCGTCAAGCAACCATGCGATCCTCATATACTTCCTCCGTTCCATAATTCCCAACCCATATGCAACGTAAACAGAATATCATATGAATGCAGAAAATACACATGTAGCGTACATAAATCCTACATTTAACACATAGGGGTATTTTGGTAATTTCACAAATCAAGGGTAATCTGGTAATTTTGCTAATCGAGGTTATTTTAGTAATTTTACACTACAGGGGCATTTCAATGATTCTACCCTACATGGGTATTTCAATAATTCTTCCCTACAGGAGTATCTCCGTAATTCTTCCCTACAGGGATATTTCAGTAATTCTACCCTACAGGGGTATTTCAGTAACTTCTTAACACTGTGGGTCTAATTATGTACCTTGGGCTGTCAACAAGTCCTCGTTTGGCTAAAGTGAATAGGCACAATGCACTAGGTAGGTTTCCAGAGAAGAGGAGGTGAGTCATTAAGGCTGCTTAAGTACCAAGCTCTCCCTAGATCCAAACCTAGACATGCATATACCTATTGCCACACCTTAACCTTGTGACTTGTCCACGGTTGCAATTAATTAATTATTAAAGTTTTATGTCTGTTAAAGCAGTTATCAGATACTAGGCCCAAAACCCCTTACAAAGCTCAAACAAGTCCACATACATGCATGTGGCCCATTAGGCCCAATCTCATTCTTATGGCCCATTAGGCCCAAATCACATTCATATGGCCCATCAAGCCCAATCACATTCATTTGGCCCATCAGGCCCAAATTCATGCCAAATCATTCAACATACTTAATCAACTCATCCCATATTACCAATTTATCAACTTTTGCTTATTTGGGCCCACAAGCCCATCGGGCCCATTTGGCCCATCCTGGCCTAGTTGGCCAAAATGTGACCCAAGACCATGAGATCGCTCATGGGGTCTCTGGTATCGTATCGAATACCCTCTTACAAGTGTTCGTGCACTCGCAAGACTACAGCAGCCTAACTTTCGGCTTTTTGGTATTTCGGGATTTGCTGATCTATTGTTTGTGTGCAGTGTGTGTACACACCTGGTAACGAAACGTGCTGCGATCTCCTTAGCCATGAACCTACATACGATGTCACTCAACGATTAATCACACACTTATCAAATACTATCACCAAAAGTCGAAATCTCACCTACGTCTTCCCTTGAACAACCAGCCTTAATAGCCCTTCTTTGATCACTAATCACGCGTATCTCCTAAATCTGCATCATTTTTAATCATTAAAAACAGAATAATAGTTGACTTGTATCCAACAGAAGTCCCTCTTTCCCTATCTATGACCATTCGGCCAACACCTAAACCAAAATAGAGAATACTTACCCAAGAAGCAATCGGCCAAGAGGTATTCGGCTTTTGAGATTAGTATGGTGAAAGGGGTTATTCGGCACAAATAAGATGAAGAAGAGAAGAAGGAATCGACTAAAACCAAAGGTGAATCAAAAGAGAATTTGAGAAGAGAAAGTAATGGAAGATCGGCGAAAGTAATGGAAGATCGGCAAGGAATGAAGGAATTTGGTTTCTGGGTACTTAGAGAGAAAAAGTGTTTCGGCAACTCAAAAATGAGGAATTCGGCTAAAGGGGAAAAAAATTTTAGCATTACCCTAGAATTCCCAAATCAGCACCTATATTTTTCTCCACGATAAGCTCCTCAATCCTTTCCTCAAATTCCTCTTTTGATCACTTCTCTAAGAGTTCAACTTCACCGCCACTACTAACCATCTAGAAGGCAAAAATAAATCCCCAATAAAATACCATGCCACTACTCAAACCTTGGATCTCCCTGCCTGCTAATGACGCCACCTCCCTACTCCCTAAGTGGCGCCACTTTGCCACTAGACCACAACTCCTTTTGTGTTATTTTTCTTCTTCATTTATTTAAAAGGCCTTCTAACTGAAGTAACAGATCCCTTGGAGCTAACCAAAATTTTTCTTATACCCTTACTTGATCCCAGGACATCTCCAATGGTCATTTTCTTGCTCACTTAAAAATTTTATGAGACTCAAAGCCTGAAGCCCAATTCATCTAGGCCCAAAATTCGAGGTGTTAGAGTCTTAAATGGTTTCTACAAGAATTCTTATTTTCAGGAGTAGGCTGACTTAGCAAAATTTGAACCTAAGAAATTACACATTAAAAATCAATTGCACATTAAACTAAAGTTCATATATAATTTTAAGATTTATCCTTTTAATTATTGTTTCACCTATTAGTTTTAACAATTTTTTTAATAATCAATTTGTATTTTTTTTTTCTTCATTCTATTCATGAAAATTATAAAAAAATAAAAAATATTTAATACATTTAATTGATATACACAACTGATCTGTATATTACAAGGATAAAAAATTAAAATAAATTATTGACCCCTCATCAATAATGCAATCAAGAAATCAAAAATCCTCAACCACATTCATTTTAGTGGAGTATACATTTTATTGATATCGTATCAATACATTTATTAAGATTAAAATCTTAAAATAATATTTCAACTACTTTATGTTTTCTTTTTCTTTTCTTTTTATTTATATTTAAGAAAAGTTTTCTTTTAAGGGAAATATTAAATTTATGTTATAATTTAAGATTTTGTTTACATATAACAAAAGTATATAGAATTATTTAAATAAAATAATAAAATTTAAATATATATTTTTATTAATTTAGCGTTTTGTGGTCAAAGCTACTGTATAATTGAGGTGAGAGTGTTCTTCACGGCCTGAGTTTGCTTACTTCTCCACAAAGAAAAATTTGCAGGAAAGTACTTAGAAATTTGAGTGTATGCAAATATTTAATAACTATTAACTAAATGCTATCACATCAGTATAAATAAGGTTAAGTAAATTTAATTCTACAAAAACTCAAGCATAAGTCTTTCTAGAATCTGAGTCCAGCTACCTGCATCCCAGTGCTCTGGTTTTATTATCCAAATAATTATTTAGCAATAAAAAGAGGGGAAAAGATAATTAATCCAACAGTGGGCCTATTCAATGAATTTCCAGGAAACATACTCACTTAGATTTACTATTATATAAACCCCACAGGTGTGGTGGTGCTGCATGCCAATATCTGAGAGTGGGCATTGTTTAATTTAAGAGAGATGGAGTACTGGAAATTGGTGTGGGTGTTTGTGGTTGCTTTCTTATTTGGATGGTATCAAAGTGAAGGGTGCTGGGAGAATGAGAAAGCTGCTCTCTTCCAACTCAAACCTTTCTTTGCTCATATTAAATATGTAGATACTTCTTGGGTGGAGGGAAATTGTTGCCAATGGAATGGGGTTGAGTGCAGCACTTCCACTGGACGAGTCACCGGACTCTTCCTTGAGGATAGTTATTATATAGACATGGATATCTATCAGGGATGGTATCTCAACATCTCTTTGTTTCTTCCCTTCGAAGAATTGAAGAGTCTTTATTTAGGAGGCAACTGCATTGCTGGTTTCATTGACAATGAAGGTTCATTCATCTTCACCTTATTATCTGCAATCTTTATTTATTAATCACAAACTTCTATTTAAAAAGGATTTTCTTATAAGTTTTAAATCTTGAAAGCAATTAATTCGTAAACCCAAATCCTACTAAGGATAAAGTTAATATTATGTTATACATGAAGGAGGCTGAAGTGAATAAGTAAGGACTATATTAATATTTAATTTTATATTATTATGGGATGACTATCAGGCATTAAGAGGTTATCAAAACTGAACAAGTTGGAGATTTTGGATTTAAGCAACAACATATTATTAGGAAACAACATCCTATCACATCTTGCCCAGTTTACATCTCTAAAAACTTTGCTTCTGGATAATTGTGGATTACAAGGAAGCATTGATATATCAGGTAAGGTTATTTGTAAAGTCTTATGCTTATATTGAGAAAGCTTATTCTTTAATAACTAGATGATATATAATATTGTGTTTTAACAGAACTCAATAGTTTGAAGAATTTAAAGGAGTTGCATCTAAGCGGCAATCAAATCGAGAGCCTCCAAAGCGTAAGTGGACATAATTATGTTTAACATATACGACGTTTGAGTAGTAAAATGAAAATACTGTTTATGCAATTATCAATTACACTTTTACAGAAAACACAATTGAGGTTGACCAAACTTGAGCTGCTGGATTTAAGTTCTAATTATTTCAACAGCAGCAAATTTTCTTCTCTCGCTGTCCTCCCGCATTTGAAATCTTTGAATATGGAAAGTAACGATTTGACAGAATGGAGCTATATTCAAGGCAAGTATGCTTTAAAACATATACATCTATTAGTTTCTCATTACAAGTTTTAATTGTTTGTAATTTTCTCCACAGATTTAAATGTTTTGAGTCATTTAAAGATGCTGAACATAAGCTATGGGGGAATGAATGACTCTGTTCCATCTCAAGGTAATTTAACATATTTCTTTTTTTGGAAAAATCTATAAAATATGAAAAGAGATATATTAGTTATCTTTAATGACTATTTACGACAAAATATTAAGCAGATTATTATTTCATTAGCTTTTTGCAAATTAGGTTCAAATCACATAAGTGAGATCAGGACAAGAAATGTCTTGTAACATTTTATATGGTGTTCGTATAGATAATAGAAGGGAACTAAAGTTGATGAGTCTAGAAGAGCTTAATTTGTGGGGGAATGTCTTCAACAATTACATATTGTCATCGTTGGGTAGCCTTTCAAATCTCAAGTCTTTGTCTTTAACACATACATTTGATGAAGACGCGATGCAGGAACCAATAGGTAAAATCGGCTTGCTCCCTCTCCTCCTGTTCCCTATTGAATGACATCATCTTCAATATGCTTTAAATAGTAGAACATTGCTTCTTCTTTTTATAAAATTTTAACTATGAATATTGTTCTCAGGGTTACCTGCTTTGAAAAACTTGGAGAAACTACATTTAGAGTGGGTTTCTGAAAATGGTACGTATTACTACAACAAATTTGTGTTTCAATAATTAATTTGTTAATTTTGTCCTAATGCTCTTAAAAAAAAGGTTTATTAATAATATATACTTTATTTCTTCTCTCCATCAAAAAATCTTCTATGGTAGTTATTCTTCAACTTCAATCATTGGACATATTCTCATTGAAGACTCTTTCCTTTAAAAACTTTATCTTTAAGGGGACAATAATTATCCAAAGTAAGTTATTTTCCAGATTACAAATATATATATATATATATATTAAAATATTTGTACAACTTAATTGAAATATTTGATTTTGTGTTTATGTATTTCATAACATACTCATTTTTGTAAGTTTTTTTTATAGGATGGCAAAAATTAACAAATTTGAAAGAATTGACATTAACGGATTTATCCAGCACTTCCAACATTATTCGAGATATTGGAAACCTCACTTCTCTTGAGGACTTGGTCATTGATGGTTGTGATGTTGATGCTAATCTCAACTTACATGGTACATTTATTACATCTTTTTCAATTTTTTTTCTTTTTATTTTAGCCAAAAATAAATTTATTGATAAAGAAGTAGAATACCCCAAAAGCCATACATGAAATACTCGATCACTAAAAACCTTGATTTCAAGGTTTGAAAATTAAAATAAAACCAACAACCCAAAAAAATTACACTTATAACACCAACATAATAAAGCACAATAACCTAAAAACAGAAAGAAACACAAAACTTAAAATACCATCACATATTGAGTAATAAGTTTTGGTCGCATCTGATTTTCCCATTAACAAAACGTTCATGTCAAAATCATCCCCGTTACATTATAATTTTTTTCATAAATTTATTTCTTTTTATTAATGGATTAACTAAATATATGCCATTCAATTAAGCAGTACATATGCTTTAAATAACATTGGGTTTCTATTACATAACCTTTATAACGGGTAAAAGCAGCACAACAATCACTGTATCATATTTTAAATTGCATTTTAGTCTCTCTACTACATAATGAGTAAATTGATTGTACATTAGATGAAGCAATAAAATAGTCCCTTCCATTAAAATTGTGCTATTAAATTCTTATTTTGATGTTTTATATATAAAGCATAATAATAAATCTAGCCATTAATCTTTTCATATTTTTCAATTTGACCCCTACTCTTTTATTTAGAGTAAATTGAACTCCAAGCCTTTTATTATTAATGTATCATTATTTTGTTATATATATCACATCAACATATAAGTTTAAAATTATGAAAAATTTCAGTAAAGTATAAATAAATATTATCATTCCAAAAATTATGAATTGAATCTCTTTAAAATTAAAAAGAAATAAAAAAATAAATATAAATAATTCTAAATGTATAACAGCTTTTCAAGCATTCAATAAAAATCTAGAGTTTTTCAAACACTATTCAATAAAATAAATAAATTTTTTAGAAATACAAAAGAATTTAAAGTATTAAAAAAAGAGCAAAAAATAATTATTCTACTACTAGTACTTTGAAAAATCAATATATAAGAGTAATGTGATAATTAAAGATTAACTATAAATTTTACATGTATGCAAGGGCGAATCTAGGGGGCTAGCAATGGCCTGCCCCCTAAAATGGAAATTTTTTTATTTGACCTTTTAAATTTTTTAAAATTTTAAATTAGTAAAGGTAAAATTATACTTTGACCACCTAAAAATGATAAAATTTCAATTTAATCCTTTAAAAATTGCATTTTTACCATCGCAAAAATTACAATTTAATGTTTGCCTCCCTAAAAATTTTCTAACTTCACTCCTGCATGTATAAAAGTTTTTCGGTATTTTTCATTAAGAATAAAGTATTTCGGGTCTATTGCCAATTTAAAATGAATATTTAATAAAAAAAAATTAAAAGTTAAAAGAGGACCTCAAAGATAACCATCACCCATCAGCGGTGTTTTGTTTCAATCTTTGATATTGGTCCCTATTTATTTATCTAATTACATTTTTTTTATTTTTTTAAAAAAAGTTAAAAATTTTTAAGTTTTCCAAAAGAGTATGAAAAACATAAAAAAATTACTTAAATTTTAAATTAATCAATAAACTTTTAGATATTTTAAATTAATCTGAAAATTAAAGTGTTGGTACAATTAGATGCTTCTATCATTATACTATAACTTATATATATTGGTTTTATAATTTACATTTTATTAATTTTGAAGAACTTTTTTCCTTATTTTTTGAAATTATAAATTTTTATATATGTTTTTTTTAAATTATTTGTTGATGTAGTATATAATAAAAAGTTATACCACATCAACACTGGAATGTTTGAAGGCCAACTTGCTTGTAGAAGTCAAATTGAGTAAAGGTGTAAAAGTCGAAGGTTAAATTTGTTATTATGCCATAAATATACAACACCAAAACAAGTATTTAACATCACAGTTTTAATAAAGGGACTATTTTACTCACTCATTTAACATACGGGATTAATTTATTTATTTTTTAATAAAAATATCAAAATACAGTCTAGAATATAATATAAAAACTAATATGATACTTTTACACTTTATAATGTTAGAATAGTTTTACGTTTGCAGGTTTTTGTGAATTGAGGAAGCTACAAACGCTGGCCATCATCAACAGTGATTGGAATGCTAGTTTGCCTGAGTGCTTCTCTGAACTCACATCCCTCAAGTATTTAAATATCTCTTCCATTAATTTTTCTGGAAATATATCTATGTTTAAGAATTTAACATCACTCGAGTATTTAGATATCTCTTTCAACAGTTTTTTTGGAGATATATCTGTGCTTAAAAATTTAACATCACTTGAGTATTTAGATTTCTCTTCCAATAAGTTTTCTGGAAATATATCTCATCTTAAGAGTCTAACATCCCTTCGAGAGTTAAGGCTTTCAAACAATAACATTGAGATCCCAAGTTCATTGGCTCCGTTGTTCAACCTTTCAAAACTCCAAAAATTATATGCAGACAACAACATGATATATAATGCCGAAACAGAGATGCATTCTTTAGACGCCCCAACATTCCAATTGAGATTTATCAGTTTCTCCTGTTGCGGGGATGGTGGATCATTTCCTCAATCTCTCAACCATCAACATGACTTGGAACATGTTGATCTCTCGAACATCAATTTCAAGGGATATCAGTTCCCAAACTGGTTGTTGGAAAACAACAAGAAATTAAAGGAACTACATCTTGCCAATAGCTCTCTATCGGGACATTTTCAGCTACCACCGATTTCTCATAGGGGTTTATTATATTTGGATGTTTCCAACAATTCCCTCGATGGCAACATCCCAAATGAAATCGGAGCAAAACTACCATCATTAAAGCTTCTCAACATGTCGATAAATTTTTTTGGTGGTGGTATTCCGATTTCGATTGGTGATATGATTTCCCTTCAAATATTGGACTTCTCCAGCAATAAATTGAGTGGTGGAATACCGAGGCACTTGCCCATGGGGTTGTTTACATTCGATGTTAGCAATAACCAACTCTTTGGTGATATACCAAGCTCCATGGAGAATATGTCCCATTTGATAACACTGGATTTAAGCAATAACACACTTTTCGGTGGGATACCAAGGTGGATGGGAAAGATGTCAAATTTGCAGCAACTTGTGATGGCAAATAATCATTTTGAAGGTCCAATCCCCATGGAACTTTGCAATCTCAACTCTAGTCTTCAATTTTTGGACCTTTCGGCTAACAACATATCGGGAAGTTTGCCATCTTGCTTCATCTTTCCAAGGCTCACTCATGTTTATTTATCAAGAAACAAGCTAAAAGGGCCGATCACCAGTTTTTTAAACAGCAATTATTTGGTGACATTGGATCTTAGCAACAACCACTTAACTGGAAATATTCCAAATTGGATTGGCAGCCTTCTTGTGTTGGTTTATCTTCTCCTAGAAAACAACCACTTTGAAGGTGGGATCCCGGTTCAATTATGCAAGTTAGATCGGTTAAGGTTGATTGATGTTTCTAACAACAATCTTTCTGGTACAATTCCTCCCTGCTTGATGAATACAATATCAAATGATAGCTCCCATGCTTATTATTCCGACTATGATTACAACGGTTACATCGGATCTTTCTCTGCTGATGTGCCTATAGAGGTCACCATGAAAAGCATATCCTACTTTTATAAGGGAAGAGTCCTCACTTACCTGTCTGGAATTGATCTCTCTTGCAACAAGTTGACTGGTGAGATTCCCTTCCAATTCCAGAACTTTCGATACATCATCGTTTTGAATTTTTCTCACAACAGTTTGATAGGACCAATCCCTCCAGCACTTTCTGACTTATCCCGAATTGAGAGTCTGGATCTTTCTCACAACCACTTGAGCGGGAATATTCCTTCCCAACTTGTGGGATTACATTTTTTGTCCTTTTTCAGTGTGGCATACAATAATTTATCTGGAACTACACCTCAAAGGACCGGACAATTTGCAACATTTGAAGAAAGCAGTTACGTGGGGAATCCTTTCCTTTGTGGTGAACCATTGCCAAAGAATTGCTCAACAGATGGATCATCTTTATCAATGCCGAGGAATGCAACTGACGAGGGTTTCATTGACATGAAAGTCTTCTATGCAAGTTTTGTTGGGTCGTACATTGTTATGCCATTGTGTATTGCCATTGTGTTGTACATTAATCCTTACTGGAGACAAGCATGGTTTTATCATGTAGAAGCAGCCACCATGTCCTGCTACTATTTTGTGCTCGATCATATTCTGCCTAAACGATTCCGTTAAGGAACCACTTAGCCAAGCCATGCTGAAGCTGGTTGGTTGGGTTTACTTATATATTTTAATTTTTTTTTATAATTTCTTTATATTTTAAGACTGGCATTGTCACACTAGTGTATACTATGTAGCAATTTATACTTGGTTGTAAATTCCAATCGATTTTTTAATGTCTAAAGAATTGAACCAGGAATGTCTAATAACGTTAGGGGCTGAATTAGGAATGTTTGATAACATTTAACTCTTTGATTTGATATATAAAAAATAATTTATTATCTTTAAATAGAAAGGGTAAAATACAATTTGGCAATACAAGAGTCTTCATAATAGAGAAATTTGTCAAATTGATTGAGTGTGCAAGTATTTAATCTCTAATATACAGACAGCAAATTAAATGTTATCTCATGAGTGTGCAAGTATTTAATCTCTAATATACAGACAGCAAATTAAATGTTATCACATGAGATAACATTGATAATGAATTGAAGATAGAATGGGATGTGAAATATGTAAAACGAAGGGTTTAGAAGACTATAAAAAAGATGTATTTATAATTATATGAGCTGTGAAAGATGGAAAGGCAAGATAATTTTATTTTAAATCTCTCAGTTTTATTTTTGTAATAATTTAATCCCTCACACTGTTATTATTTGTAAAATTGAGTCTTACAACATGTTTTTTATTGGGTTCTATCATGTAGAAGCAGCCACCATGGCCTGCTACTATTTTGTTAAGAAACCATTTAGCCAAGCCATGCTCACACCTTCACCTTTTCTTTGTCAATGTCGTACTTGATTTAGTGGTTTGTCATCTTCTCATTAAAAGCTTTTTATGCATCTTTCTTATTTGGCTAGTTTCAATGAAGTGGCTTATGATTTCTATTCTCTATATATATAAAAAAAAAAACTGTTCCAATACACTTACTGTCTTCTTTGCTTGGATTGTCTCACTTATAATCTAACATTGTAAAGAAAAGTTAAAATATTATACATAGGCACAAATCTTGATTGTCGATGTAATTTAATTTATACCGTTAGGTTCGAGGGAGTTTAATTATAAATAAATATTTTCCTTTCGTATGTAATCACTCAGTTGTAAAAGTAATAGAATAATTTTGAGAGCATTTTCTCAAACAATTGGTATGTTATTTTTCTATGATGTTTCTGTTCGTTCACAACTTCTTTTTCTTTTGAGTTTGCTCTTGCTTTGCTTTGGTGCCTTAAATGATTTCTACAAAAATTCTTATTTTTGATAATAGGTTGACTTAGACAATATTTGAACCTAAGAAATCCCACATTACCAAAGTTCATCTATAATTTTAAGATTTATTCCTTTTAATTATTGTTTCACTTATTAGTTTTAACAAATTTTTTTAATAATCAATTTGTATTTTCCTTCATTCCATTTATAAAAATTATAAAAAATAAAAAAAAGATTTAATATATTTAATTGATATACACAATCAATTTATACACAGATAAAAAATTAAAATAAATTATTAACGCATATGTTCTATTCGTATCATATCAATACATTTATCAAGATTAAAATCTTAAAATAATATTTCAACTACTTTACGTTTTTTTTTGAAAAATTCTTTTTATTTTATTTTATTTTTATTTGTATTTAAGAAAAAATTTATTTTGAGGGAAATATTAAATTTACGTTATAATTGAAGAATTTGTTTAAATATAACAAAAGTATATAAAATTATTTAAATAAAATAATAAAATTTAAATATTTTTTTTATTAATTTAGCGTTTTGTGGTGAAAGCTACTGTATAATTGAGGTGAGAGTGTTCTTCACGGCCTGAGTTCGCTTACTTTTCCACAAAGAACAATTTGCAGGAAAGTACTAAGAAATTTGACTGTATTTTTCCACAAAGAAAGACTTGCAGAAAACTGACCGTATTTCCACAAAGAAAGATTTGCAGGAAAGTATTAAGAAATTTGAGTGTATGCAAATATTTAATATCTATTAACTAAATGTTATAAATAAGGTTAAGTAAATTTAATTCTACAAAGATTAAAGCACAAGTCTTTCTAGAGTCTGAGTCCAGCTACATGCATATCTTGACCCGAAGACCTATCTGAAATGTAAAAGACTTTAGGTAAAATTATAGGCTTAAAAAATAGATTTAGACAAAAAAATAAGACTCGTTTAAAAAATGATTCAGGCCTCAAGTAAGACATTTTGGTCTGGGCCCGGCCTGGCCCGAATTCACTAAAGGACAAAAAAATAATTTACTTTTTTAAATATTATTTTCTTGTTATTTTCTCTCTATTCTGCTACCATTTTACTATTATGTTGCTACTATTTTGTTGTTATTGTTTGAATATTGTATAAAACTTATTTTATTGTTAATTTTGTTATTATTTTAAAGACATTTGTTAATTTTGTTATTATTTTAGAGAAATTTGCTTGTTAAGTTGCATCTATGTTAGTGTTATTTAAGTACACATATTTTTTAAAATTTATTTTCAATTTGTGGAGAAATATATATTTTGATATTTTTAGTACTTTTGATCTGTTATATATATTTTAAAATTATATAAAAATAATATAAAAATTAATATGAACGAATCGGGTCGGCCCCAAATTTTAACTTTTTTTTTGGGTCGAGATTAGACAAAATTTTAGGTTCATTTTATGGGTTGGGCTCGGGCCTAACAAACGGACATAAATTTTTAATTAAATCCAACCTAGCCTGGTCCATGCACACCTCTACCTGAATCCAGTGCTATGGTTTTATTATCCAAATAATTATTTAGCAATAAAAAGAGGAGAAAAGATAATTAATCCAACAGTAGGCCTATTCAATGAATTTCCAGGAAACATACTCAGTTAAATTTACTATTCTATAAACCCCAAAGGTGGGGTAGTGCTGCATGCCAATATCTGAGAGTGAGTAGGCATTGTTTTAAGAGAGATGGAGTACTGGAAATTGGTGTGGGTGTTTGTGGTTGCGTTCTTATTTGGAGGGTATCAAAGTGAAGGGTGCCGGGAGATTGAGAAAGCTGCTCTCTTCCAACTTAAACCTTTCTTTCCTCGTGTTAACGGGGAAGGGATTTCTTGGGGGAAGGGAAATTGTTGCCGATGGAATTGGGTTGAGTGCAGCACTTCCACTGGACGAGTCACCCGACTCTTCCTTGAGAATAGTTATGATGAAGACAAGAAGGATATCGATCTGCGATGGTATCTCAACATCTCTTTGTTTCTTCCCTTCGAAGAATTGAAGAGTCTTAATTTAGGAGCCAACTACATTGCTGGTTTCATTGACAATGAAGGTTCATTCATCTTCACCTTATTATCTGCAATCTTTATTTATTAATCACAAACTTCTATTTAAAAAGGATTTTCTTATAAGTTTTAAATCTTGAAAGCAATTAATTCGCATACTCAAATCCTACTGATGATAAAGTTAATATTATGTTATACATGAAGGAGGCTGAAGTGAATAAGTAAGGACTATATTAATATTTAATTTTATAATATTATTGGATGACTATCAGGCATTAAGAGGTTATCAAAGCTGAACAAGTTGGAGATTTTGGATTTAAGCGACAACATATTATTAGGAAGCAACATCCTATCACATCTTGCCCAGTTTACATCTCTAAAAACTTTGTTTCTCAAGAATTGTGGATTAGAAGGAAGCATCGATATCTTAGGTAAGGTTGCTCGTAAAGTTTTCATGCTTATGTTAAGAAAATTTATTTTTTTAAGAACTAGATGATATATATTATTGTGCTTCAACAGAACTCGATAATTTAAAGAACTTTAAGGAGTTGCATCTAAACGACAATAAAATCGAGAGCCTCCAAAGTGTAAGTTAACATATACGACATTTGAGTAGTAAAATGAAAATACTGTTAATGCAATTATCAATTACACTTTTACAGAAAACACAATTGAGGTTGACCAAACTTGAGCTGCTGGATTTAAGTTCTAATTATTTCAACAGCAGCAAATTTTCATCTCTCGCTGTCCTCCCGCATTTGAAATCTTTGAATATGGAAAGTAACGATTTGACAGAATGGAGCTATATTCAAGGCAAGTATGCTTTAAAACATATACATCTATTAGTTTCTCATTACAAGTTTTAATTGTTTGTAATTTTATCTACAGATTTAAATGTTTTGAGTCATTGATACTGAACATAAGTTATGAGGGAAAGAATAACTCTGTTCCATCTCAAGGTAATTTATCTTTTTTTTTTTGAAAAAAATCTATAATATATGAAAAAGAATTATCTTTAAATACTATTTACGAGCAAATACTAAGCAGATTATTATTTCATTAGCTTTTTGCAAATTAGGTCCAAATCACATAAGTAAGATCAGGACAAGAAATGTCTTATAACATTTTATATGGTGTTTGTATAGATAATAAAAGGGAACTAAAGTTGATGAGTATAGAAGAGCTTAATTTGTGGGCGAATGTCTTCAACACTTACATATCGTCATCGCTGGGTAGCCTTTCAAATCTCAGGTCTTTGTCTTTATATGATGGATATGCGATGGAGGGAATAATAGGTAAAATCGGTTTGCTCCCTCTCCTCCTGTTCCCAGTACAACATTGCTTTTCTTTTTAAAAAAAAAAATTTATCTATGAATATTGTTCTCAGAGTTACCTGCTTTGAAAATTTTGGAGAAACTACATTTAGGGTGTGGTTATGAAAATGGTACGTATTACTACAACAAAATTGTGTTTCAATAATTCATTTGTTAACTTTGTCCTAATACTCTTAAAAAAAGTCTATTAATGCTAAATACTTTATTTCATTTAATTTGTTTGCAACGTTTCTGCTCTCCATCAAAAAATCTTCTGTGGTAGTTAACCTTCAACTTCAATCATTGGACATATTCCCGTTATTGAAGACTCTTTCCTTAGAAAACTTTAGCTTGAAGGAGACAATAATTATCCAAGTAAGTTATTTTCCAGATTACCTAAAAAATATATATTAGAATACTTGTACAACTTACCTGAAATATTTGAATTTGCATTTATGTATTTCATAACATACTCATATTTGTAATTTTCTTTTATAGGATGGCAAAATTTAACAAATTTAAAAGAATTGACTTTAACGAATTTATCCGGCACTTCCAACATTATTCGAGATATTGGAACCCTCACTTCTCTTGAAGACTTGATCATTGATACCTGTGATGTTGATGATAATCTCAACTTACATGGTACATTTATTACATCTTTTTCAATTTTAGTTTTTTTTTTATAAAGAAGTAGAATACCCTCAAAGCCGTACATGAAATACTCAATCACCAAAAAACTTGATTTCAACGTTTGAAAATTAAAATAAAACCAACAACCCAAAGAAATTACACTTATAACACCAACATAATAAAGCACAATAACCTAAAATCACAAAGAAACACAAAACATAAAATATCATCACACATTGAGTAATAAGTTTTGATCGCATCTGATTTTCCCATTGACAAAACATCCATTTCAAAGTCATCCTCGTTACATTATAATTTTTTCATCAATTTATTTATTTTTATTAATGGATTAACTAAATATATGTCATTCAATTAAGCAGTACATATGCTTTAAATAACACTGGGTTTCTATTCCATAACCTTTATAATGTGTAAAAGCAGCACAATAATCACTGTATCATATTTCAGATAGTATTTTGGTCTCTCTATTAGATAATGAGTAAATTAATCCTTGTACATTAGATGAAGCAACAAAATAGTCCCTTCCATTAAAATTGTGCTATTAAAATTCTTATTTTGGTGTTTTATATATAAAGCATAATAATAAATTTAGCCATTAATCTTTTCATATTTTTCAATTTGACCCCTACTCTTTTATTTAGAGCAAATTGAGCTCCAAGCCTTTCATTATTGATGTGTCATTATTTTGTTATATATATCACATCAACATATAATTTTAAAATTATGAAAAATTTCAGTAAAGTATAAATAAAAAATTATAATTCCAAAAATTATGAATTGAATCTCTTCAAAATTAAAAAGAAATAAAAAAATAAACATAAATAATTCTAAATGTATAACAGCTTTTCAAACATTCAATAAAAATCTAGAATTATAGAAGTTTTTCAAACACTATTTAATAAAATAAATCAATTTTTTAGAAATACAAAAGAATTTAAAGTATTAAAAAAAGAGCAAAAAATAATTATTCTACTACAAGTACTTTGAAAAATCAATATATAAGAGTAATGTGATAATTAAAGATTAGCAATAAATTTTTCATGAATGCCGGGGAGAATTTAGGGGCTTAGCAGCGCTTGCTCCCCTAAAATAGAAAATTTTTTATTTTGACTCTTTAAATTTTTTAAAATTTTAAATTAATATAAAATTACACTTTAACCCCTTAAAATGATAAAATTTGATTTAATCATCTAAAAATTACATTTTCAATATTTTTCGTTAAGAATAAAGTATTTCGGTTCCATTGCCAATTTAAAATAAGTATTTAATAAAAAAAATTGGAAATTAAAAACGACCTCAAAAATACCCATCACCAATCAGCGGTGTTTTGTTTCAATCTTTGATATTGGTCTTTATTTATTTATCTAATGACATTTTTAATTTAAAAAAATTATGAAAAACATAAATAAAAAATTTTACTTAAATTTTAAATTAATCATTAAACTTTTAGACATTTTAATTTAATCTGAAAATTAAAGAGTTGTTACAATTAGATGCTTCTATCATTATACTATAACTTATATATATAGGTAATTTACATTTTATTAATTTTGAAGAACTTTTTCATTATTTTTTTAAAATTATAAATTTTTATTTATGTTTTTTTAAATTATTTATTGATGTAGTATATAATATAAAATTATGCCACGTCAATACTGAAACGTTTGAAGGTAAACTTATTTATATAAAAAAATAGAGGCCAAGTTGAATAAAAGTATAAAAGTTGAAGGTTAAATTTGTTAGTATGCCTTATATATAAAACACCAGAATAAGTATTTAACATCACAATTTTAATAAAAGGACTATTTTGCTAACTCATTAACATATGGATTAACTTATTTCTTTTTTAATAAAAATACCAAAATACAATCTAGAATATAATATAAAAACCAATATGATACTTTTACACTTTATAATGTTAGAATAGTGTTACTTTTGCAGGTTTTTGTGAATTGAAGAAGCTACAAACGCTGGCCATCATCAACAGTTATTGGAATGCTAGTTTGCCTGAGTGCTTCTCTGAACTCACATCCCTCAAGTATTTAGATATCTCTTCCAACAATTTTTCTGGAAATATATCTGTGTTTAAGAATCTAACGTTACTCGAGTATTTTGATATCTCTTCCAACAGTTTTTTTGGAGATATATCTATGCTTAAAAATTTAAAGTCGCTCGAGTATTTAGATCTCCGTTCCAATAAATTTTCTGGTGATATATCTTATTTTATGAGTCTAACATCCCTCCGAGAGTTATGGCTTTCGAACAATAACATTGAGATCCCAAGTTCATTGGCTCCGTTGTTCAACCTTTCAAAACTCCAAAAATTATATGCAGACAACAACATGATATATAATGCTGAAACTGAGATGCATTCTGTAGACACACCCAACATTCCAGTTGAGATCTATCAGTTTATCTTGTTGCGGAGGTGGTGGATCATTTCCTCAATCTCTCAATCATCAACATGACTTGCAATATGTCGATCTCTCTAACATCAATTTCAAGGGAGATCAGTTCCCAAACTGGTTGTTGGAAAACAACAAGAAATTAGAGGAACTATATCTAGTCAATAGCTCTCTATCGGGACATTTTCAGCTACCATCGACTTCTCGTAGGGGTTTATCACGGTTGGATGTTTCCAGTAATTCCCTCGATGGCAACATCCCAAATGAAATCGGAGCAAAACTACCATCATTGTTGGTTCTCAACATGTCCAATAATTTTTTTGGCGGTGGTATTCCGATTTCGATTGGTGATATGATTTCCCTTCAAATATTGGACTTCTCCAACAATAAATTGAGTGGTGGAATACCGAGGCACTTGCCCATGGCGTTGTTAATATTCGATGTTAGCAATAACCAACTCTTTGGTGATAAACCAAGCTCCATGGAGAATATGTCACTGTTAGCATTGGATTTAAGCAATAACACACTTTTCGGTGGGATACCAAGGTGGATGGGAAAGATGTCAGGCTTGGAAGTACTTCTGATGGCAAATAATCATTTTGAAGGTCCAATTCCAGTGGAATTTGGCAAACTCAACTATAGTCTTAAATTTTTGGACCTTTCGGCCAACAACTTATCGGGAAGTTCGCCGTCTTGCTTCAGCTTTTCAAGGCTCACTCATGTTTATTTATCAAGAAACAAGCTAAAAGGGCCCATCACCAGTTTTTTTAACAGCAGTGATTTGGTGACATTGGATCTTAGCAACAACCACTTAGCTGGAAATATTCCAAATTGGATTGGCAGCCTTTCTACCTTGAGTTTCCTTCTCCTAAATAACAACTACTTTGAAGGAGGGATTCCGGTTCAATTATGCGACTTACATTATTTAAGGTTGATTGATGTTTCTAACAACAATCTTTCTGGTACAATTCCTCCTTGCTTGATGAATACAATATCGAATGTTAGCTCCCGTGCTAATTATGATGACAGTGGTTACGACGGTTCCATCGGATATTTCTCTGTTGATGTGCCGATAAAGTTCACCATGAAAAGCATATCCTACTTTTATAAGGCAACTGTCCTCACTTACCTGTCTGGAATTGATCTCTCTTGCAACAAGTTGACTGGTGAGATTCCCCACCAATTCCAATACCTTCGAGACATCATCGTTTTGAATTTTTCTCACAACAGTTTGATAGGACCAATCCCTCCAGCACTTGCCGACTTATCCCAAATTGAGAGTCTAGATCTTTCTCACAACAAGTTGAGCGGAAATATCCCTTCCCAACTTCTGGGGTTACATTTTTTGTCTTTTTTCAGTGTGGCATACAATAATTTATCTGGAACTACACCTCAAATGACCGGACAATTTGGAACATTTGAAGAAAGCAGTTATGTGGGAAATCCTTTCCTTTGTGGTGAACCATTGCCAAAGAATTGCTCAACAGATGGATCATCTTCATCGATGCTGAAAAATGCAACTGACAAGGGTTTCATTGACATGAAAGTCTTTTACGCAAGTTTTATTGGGTCGTACATTGTGATGCCATTGTGTTATACATTAATCCTTACTGGAGACAAGCATGGTTCTATCACGTAGAAGCAGCCACCATGTCCTGCTATTTTTTTGTGCTCGACCATATTCTGCCTAAACGATTCCGTTAAGGAACCATTTAGCCAAGCCATGCTCACTCTTTTTTGTCAATGTCGTACTTGATTTAGTGGTTTGTCATGCTCTCAATAAAAGCTTTTTATGTATCTTTCTTATTTGGCTAGTTTCAATGAAGTGGCTCACGATTTCTATTCCGTACAAAAGAAAACACACTTGAAGTTTAACTATTTTATAATATTATCTTTGACATGGTAAAGACAAGTTGCAATCTTTGCGATCCTTTTTTTTTTTAGGCAATTCATCCAAACTCTAATCTTTTTGACAGATGCATGTCAGATCTACAATTTCTTTGTTAATAAAGAACGTAATCTGCAAAGGACAAGAATAATTTGTAAAAAATATATATATCAAATAATTTAATTTGATACCGTAATACTTTCAGTTAGACAAGATATATATATTTGTAAATGTATGCAAAAGGTGAATGAAGATTTACAGCAGTCATTTGGTTGAATATGTAGATGGATCATCTGAGTCCATGATCACAGTAAAATGAGTGTCATCAACCTTGGAATCCTTGTAATCCTTTGGAAGGATATTGCAATTAATGGTGTGCCACACTGGTCTCTCTTCTTGGAATAATCTACAAAATCAAGTATGTGGATCATAATTTATTTTTCAAAATGACAAAAATTTTATAAGCAGAACGGATAGCGTCAGATATTCATTTTTTAAAACCATCCATTGTCATCTTGGTTTCTCTTACACAAAACAGAACCCCCAAAATGGTTTTCTTTTCTCCCTACATTATACCTATCACTCACTTTTGCAGCACCTTAATACTTATTCACCATTCAATTAATGACCCAATGCATGATTGTTTCAGGTCACTTTCATCCTATGTCACTTCGACTTTTTATTTTTATTAAAATATTCATTTCTGACACTCGTGCCCGACACATGAATATGGGGATATAACCTTCAACGATCCTCCGATACATGATAAAATGGAAATATCAAACCATGCCAATGTGATACATATATCCTTATCAGATGCTAACACCCTAGTCCAAGTATTGGGAATAAAGGATAAGAAGTTTTCAGTCATGTTTTACATACGGTTCCCAACTAACTCCTATGATTGATCTTTGATCTTTTCAACAGGCACATATCAACAACTATGTTACTCGGACTTGTATGTGAGTATTGAATATGGATATGTATTTGACATGGGTATGGTTAGACTTTTCCAAGTTTCTCCATGTATTTGGAGAATCTTTGGAGGTCATATTTTCATATCTATGTATCGTGTCTGACTCAGGTACTTCATGAAAATGAAGAGTTTGAGCAACATAGATTATCAATCTAACCTTAGCATTGAGATATGTGAGAGAGAGAGAGAGAGAGAGAGAGAGACTCACGGGTGTTTGCAGAGCATTGGGCATTGAATAGTCAGTGCATACTTGCATGTGGATAACTCTGTAATTGAACTAATCATCGCTCTTGGCTCTGAGCACACAAACCTCACCTACAAACACACATTATAAACCTCTACAAATATGTTTTTCTCCCCCTCCAAAGCAAAACTAGAAACCATACAAAATTTCTGTACTTCATTGCTTCATACCTCAGTTTCTCGGGGCTGATTAGTAAGATCACATGCAGTTCCATTTGTATATTGATGAGCGTGATACCTGTGAGAACCAGTATAACTGTTAGTCCTTTTCCTTCATTTTATTCAATGCAACCATTGACTTTTCACCACTTGAAACATCTTTTTCTTTAAATAATAGAAACAAAATTAAATACACCAAAGATTAAGGGCGATCTAAATTTTTCCAAGCCACACTTAAGTCAGACCTTTGTGAAGCATCTTTTGAGCGAGGATCTTTCAATGTGGAGATGTCAGAGAGATTCTGGTTGAAGGCAGCAGTGGCCTCCTCATCATATACACCCAACACAAATTCCTGAACCACCTGCAATACTTACAAAAACTAATATAATTATTCTTAACGCTTCATATCAACTAGATTTTCAATTCCAAGTAAATCCAAAGTGACAAGAACAAGTCCAGAAGAACATTTGTTAAAAACTGCTGCTTTTACAAATATTCTTACTATTAACTACCGCCTATTGTACAAATTACTACTCAGATAGATGATGCAAGCCAATAATTCAGTGCCGAAAATCATCCATTTGAGAGTCCATAACAGGTTCAGCTCATAAATTTACTGTGGTTCATTTCAGAAAAAAAAAAATAATACATCGCAGATATAACCCTCAAACCTTTAAATACTAGTACCTTAAATAGATTGAATTAAAGGCTACCTTATCCTCTTCCAAATGTAGTTGCCTTAACTGCTTTTGATAGCAAAACTCATAAGACCACCAACCCTCTTGCTGCACGAAGGAGTTGACAACATAAGCTAGATATGAAAATAAGCAGCACACAATAACAATTCCATGGAAGAACAAAGGTCCCTCCCTCCCCTTCCTTTTATTGTAAGGTGACAAGAATAACATATAGAATAGGAAAAACCAACCGAACAGTTTGTAGGAATCAAATGCTCACTCTGATAAAGCATTGATTTTTCAGTACTTCCAGTAGTTCATCAGGTGTCTTCAGTTTAACCCGTTTCTCAGTTTCCACAATCATGCTACTTGTGTTTTGATGGGTTACTGGTTTTTTGGCTTTCCCAACCTTTGGCAAGAAACATATAAAGTTATTTCCATCTTTATTGGGCATAACAACAGACTCCTGACCATCATCCTGCAAAATATTATCAGTCAAATGGATAAATCGACATAGAACTTGACAGGTTCACATGAAAGGGAAAAACCAGCCGATTAAAACAACAATCATATGGAAATTATTCAAGTTAAGATAGTTATTGATGGTGCACAAAGAAAACCTAGGAGAAGGGAACGCAAGATGAAAAACTTCATCATCAAGGGTATAGTATGATCTACTGGTACTGTAAATTCGTGGACATGATTGTGAAATCTTCAGCTAAGATTGAATAAGATGCAATAAGCAATAAAGAAAAACTTCAATATGTTCATCCAGATTTTATCAAAAGTAGGACTGAAGAACAAAAATATGTTAAACTCTAAGCTTACTCACAGGATGGTAGGGCGAATCTTCTGTATGAAATTCAATCTTGTATTTTGGTTCACGGGAGCTATGGCCAAATGTGCCAGCTGTTGTTAAGAGAAGTATCATCAAGCAAGCAAACTTGAAAGCTATTGAACGAAAATTCTAAATATGAAAAAAGGGATACTATAACACAGTCAATAATTCAACTTCAATAGAGTAGGATGGAAACTCTGCACAAGATAATACCAACCACAAAGACTGATTTGGTTACGACTATCACCATTATTAGCACCCTTGGGTTAAGAGTACACTCTAAGAACCAATAGGTTTTCATTAGTCCACATATACACATTACACAGGCATAAGAACATGATCTATGATCCGTAATTTCGGGATTTATCTTACAATCAGCTCTCAGCATTAAATTTTCTTTAAACGGATAAATACTCCACTTCTACACCTATTAGTAACTCTAAAAAATCCATTGCTACAAGTAAAAAACTATAAACAATTGCAAATCCTTTCTAATTGTGCGGAAAACAGAAAACATTCCTCATTGTTACCGAAACAAGGATCGATCTCAGGCCGCTGAATGACAAAGGATATCTAATTTTAGCACCATTCTATTACAGCACTAGGTTGAATCAAATTCCAAATCCAAAAAAAAAAAAAAAAAGAAGAAAAAAAAAAACTCATTTTCTAAGAAAAAAAAAAAACTCATTTTCTAACTATGAAGGACTGGAAAAGGAGCATGCATTACACTACTAATCATTAACAATAAACAAGTAGCATATCTAACAATCCAGAAAACATTCATTAATCTAGAACAAAGTAAACCAAAAAAATTATCGAGCATGATTATTTTAAATTAGGTCTCATAAGCTAAACTCTTCTGTACTTTCACACACGAAAATTCAAAATTAAAGAGAACTAAAGAAAACCGAGAACCCAAACACCATTCAGATGAATTATACCCCAAAAAAAAGGTCTGAATTTTACATTAAAAACAGGAACTTTCAGATAAAAAAAAATAGAGAAAGAAAAATGGAGACACCTATATGAGATGGGAAAACGGGATCGGCGAAGACATTGATGCATAAGATACATAAAACTGCTGCTACCAACGTAATAAACAACTTCATTTTCCCCCCTTTTGGAAAGATGTTACTTTCAATTCCAAATTCAAAATTAAACCCCGCAATCAGTCTTCTTTTTTTTTTTCCTTCCCTAAAATGAAGGTAAAAATATTCGATTATGAAGAAAAAGAACATAATGAATCGGTATCCAGGGCTGTTGAAGATGACGATGAGACCACGCAGGTGGGCTAATGGACCGGAAGTGAAATTATGACCCAATGGGTTCATTTGTGCTAAAAACCCTAAGCCGAATTTGTTTTAACAAGAATAGTGACTAAAATATATAGTTTATTTTAATTTTAAAAAATAACATTTTTAATATAATTTTTAAATATAGTGACTAAAATGTTAAATTTTTAAATATAATATTCTATATGGTAATCTACACGAATATTTCATGTTATTTTTTAAAAAAAAATTATGAACTTTATATTTTTTAATTTTGAATATTTTTATTTTTAAAATATTTATATAATTTTTAAACTATTTCTTTAAATAGGATCATGTTTACATAAAATACACATAGATTATCACGTAAGTTGCCATACTAACATTATAAAAAAAACTAATATTTTAATCAATATTTTCATTAAAAATATTAATTTTTTTTTAAATCTTAGTAATCAACTAATAATAACTAATTTAATAAAATTATAAATATTAAGAGCTAAACTTATCATTATATATTTATAGTTTCATTTATTTTACAATTTTATTTTATATTTACGAGAAAAATATCAGAAAAAATGGTACGAAATAGAAATATTATCTATTTTTTAATAGTTTAATATCTCATCAATAATTTTATCTTCAATTTTAAATTTTTTATTTAAATTTATTTTTTATTAAGATAAAATTAATTATATGAAGTAAACTACGTATACATATAATCCTTTTCCCACATTGTTAAGGAAAACAAAAACAACCTGGCTGAAGTTTAAAAGAAAAAAAAAGTCAGATTAAAGAAGCGAATGTGGGGGCTGAAGATGAATAGTTAATGTCACGTTTTGTTCGAATCTTTTATTACAACTTTTTTTCCCGACAAGATGACACGTTAATCTTAAGACACCAATACACACACACCAATGTTACGAACAAAAGCTGAAAAAATAAGGATTTGGATCTGATCTGATCTGAGTTGCCGACAACAGCTGTCTTGCCGTTGATAAGCAGTTTGCCACTTGCCCAAACCTGCCTTCCACAATTGCCTTACTGTTAATTATTAGGTTAAAATGTGCTTGTAGTCCCTGTACTTTTTATAATATTAGAATTTAATCTTTGTACTGTATTTTTTAAATTTTAATCTTTTTACTTTTTAGATTTTAAAATTCAAGTCTTACTGTTAACACTATTTTTTTGTTAAACTTGTTGTTACAATATTAAATTAATAATATATACAATTGATAGAAATAATAAATTGTACAAATTAAAATAGAAATATATAAAATATAACAAAATAAAAATTTGGTTGAGTGATAAATTAAATATATTATTAATTTAGTTTGTGCGGGTTCAAATCTTATTACATATTTTTTATTGGTATTTTTTAAAATAAAAAAACTAAAGTTACTTTAAATAATATGATTTATTTTAAATGTGAAGGGACATTAAAATAATTTCATTAACTAAGTTGAGACCTGATCAAAAGATAACACCAACTCAATAAAAATTATATAAATTACAATATAATTAATTAATAAATATAAAAAATAAATAAGAATATATGTTTAAGTACAATTAACAAAATATATTTAATGAATTTTTTTATATTTACACATTTAACCCCAAATAAATCATGACATACATTATTACTTCGATGATTATATCAACATTAAGTACTTAATCATTGATCTTCATATTAAAAAAAATGGTAATCATAGATCTTTAAGTGTTTTTAAGTACAATGCAAATGAAAAAGATGCTTTTTAACACTAAAAATGATGTAATCAAAGCCACATCATTAGTTTCATAACTATTTAAACAAAAATATTAATATTAATATAAATATTGTTGTCAATATAAGATGACATGAATTTGAATATATAAAAATGTATTATCATGCTACTTGTAAATTGGCGAGAGGCTATACCTAATTTTAAGTATTATGTAAAAAAAATATGATACTTTCAAGAGAAGAGATTGTATGAAACTGTAATTTTATGTCATTTTATCCCTTTGCAATAGGAGAATAAATTTAATTTATCATAAGTGGAATCATAATTTCATATAATATTTTCTCTACTTTAAAAAAAACACAAATACCTTTCTTTTATATATTTTAAAATTAAAAATTTGTAATTTAAGGATAAATTAGAAAAATGATAAACCCTTTTTCGCCAGCCTCTAATTAGAAACAAAAAAGAGAAACGTTTGGTTGGTTTGTTTCTTTACATGGGTTCCATATTCTTTTCTCCTTTGCATGATACCACATTTTCTCATTAAAAGATATAATCTTTTTTTTTTTTAATTTTCCAGGAAAATTTCCATACTTCATTCTTCACTTCATTTCCCGGATAAGTCTTTCTCTCTCTTTCGCCTTGAAATTTTCTTTTTTTTTTTCTTTTTCTTTTGAATAAAGGTCTTCTTTTTTTTGCTGAAGCTGAGGGATTTGGAGATTGCTTTGTTTCTCTCTGAATTGGGATTTGTTAATTCATTGTTTTAAAGTGTGACAATTCCTGATTTGGAGGGGATAAAAGATAATATTTCTTCTTTTATTTTTAGTATTTTCATTTTTGGGTTAGAATTTTGAATTTTAAGTTTTTGGAGTTATTTTTGTGGATTGAAACCCTAATTTTAAGGTTTTGTTTGGAAATAATTTCTGGGTTTTTATTGTTTTAGGTGCCTAAGACCTTTATATCTTTCTTTATAGTTGTTTGTCAATTACTTAGTTTTTGGGTTAGTGATTTCAGGGTAATTGGATTTAGGATATAGGGTTTATATATATCCATATATAGAAATTGTTTGGATTTACAATGGGGAAGCATAGTGTAAAGAACAAGAAGCAAACAGGAAAAGCAGTTCATAGTAATGTTACTAGTCCTAAACGGAATGATTCAGACTTGTCGGTCTTCGTATCCATGTCTCGAGAATTGAAGGAAGAAGGGAACAAACTGTTTCAGAGGAGGGATCATGAAGGAGCAATGGTGAAATACGAAAAGGCGCTCGAATTGCTTCCGAAGAATCACATGGATGTATGCCATCTAAGGAGCAATATGGCTGCCTGTTATATGCAGATGGGATCGAGTGAGTACCCTAGGGCGATTCGTGAATGTAATTTGGCTTTAGAGGTAACACCGAATTATAGTAAAGCATTACTAAAGAGGGCAAGGTGTTACGAGGCTTTGAACCGGTTGGAATTAGCGTTTAGAGATGTTAATACGGTTTTGAACATGGAACCAAATAATGTTATGGCGTTGGAGATTTCAGAAAGAGTACAAAGTACACTTGAGAAAAGAGGGTTACAGGTGAATAATACCGTGATTGAATTGCCTCCGGAATACGTTGAACATCCTACTGCTTCAACAGTTGTTAAAGAGAAAACCAAGAAGAAGAACAAGAAGATTGATAAAGCTCGTGTGGACCAAATTCGGGAGAAGAAGGTTGATGAAAATATGAATGAAAACAAGGCCGAGGATAAACGGGTAGTAGAGGAGATAATCAGTACTAAAATGGAAGAAGAATCAAAGAAGAATGTGAAGTTGATTTTCGGTGAAGATATAAGATGCACCCGGTTGCCACTTAATTGCAGCCTTGTGCAACTAAGGGAAATTATTCATGATCGATTTCCTAGCTCGAGAGCAGTTCTTGTCAAATACAGAGATGAAGAAGGCGATTTAGTTACAATCACGAGTGATGAAGAACTGAGATTGGCTGAAATATCAGCAGTATCACGGGGTTCTGTGAGGCTGTATGTCGTAGAAGTAAATTCCGACCAGGATCCATTCTTTGAAAGATTCAAGCGTGAGAAAGTTCACAATCTTGAAAATGGGGATGCTGGAAAGGTTACAGAAGCAAGACAAGATTCATGTTGCATTGATGACTGGATAATCGAGTTTGCCCGACTGTTCAAGAACCATGTTGGTTTTGATTCAGATGCATACTTGAATCTTCATGAACTTGGTATGAAGCCATATTCCGAGGCCATGGAGGATACAGTTACAAGCAAAGAGGCTCAGGATCATTTCGGCAGCGCAGCTGAGAAATTCCGAGAGATTACTGCATTAGCATTGTTCAACTGGGGAAATGTTCATTTGTCCCGGGTGAGGAAGAGGGTGTACTTCTCGAACGATGGCTCGAGAGAATCTGTACTCAAGCAGATCAAAACTACCTATGATTGGGCGCAATTAGAATATACCAAAGCAGGTAAGAGTTACGAGGAAGCACTGAGGATCAAACCTGATTTTTACGAAGCTCTTCTAGCTCTCGGGCAACAACAGTTTGAACAGGCAAAGCTTTCTTGGTATTATGCAATTAGCAACAATGTTAATCTCGAAACTTGGCCGTCCAAGATAGTCCTGCAACTTTATAACAGTGCTGAGGAAAACATGGAAAAGGGCATTCTGATGTGGGAGGAATTACAAATGAAACGCCTACCTGACCTTTCCAAACCGAATGAGGAACAAAATCAAATAATGGGATTGGATGGTTTATTCAAAGATATATCAGCAGACGAGATTGCAGAGCAGGCTCTCACAATGAGTGCTCAGATATGCCTTTTATGGGGTGCCATTCTTTACGAACGCTCGATCATGGAATTCAAACTAGGGTTACCTCTTTGGCAAGAATGTTTGGAATTGGCTGTTGAGAAATTTGAACATGCTGGAGCTTCACCTATGGATATAGCTGTTATGGTAAAGAACCATTGCTCAAATAACAACGCACGGGAAGGTAACTAATTGCTGGAAAATTCGTAACTCCACATTAGCAACTAACATCCGCATCAACCTTAGAGGCATAACTTATCCTTTCGGTTTTGCAGGTTTAGGGTTTACAATCGATGAGATAATACAGGCATGGAATGAGCCGTACGAAGCCAAAAAGTGGCAGGGCAGAATTCCTTCATTCCGACTAGAACCATTACTTCAACGGCGAGTTTCGAAAAATTATCATGCATGAGTTGCATGTTGTTTCGAAGTGAGATTTATAATCCCACGGTCTTTTAGGTAAGCTGATTGATACTTTTGGAGTATACAGCAATTGATTATGCAATCAAAACCTGTCGTAATCCATATAACCTTGGGTCGTTTCCTCCGCAGGTTGTTCTTTCGATTTTTCATTCGGATTGAGCATCAGCCTTAAACTTTCAGATTCAGATAGACTGTCGTAGACTTGTAGTTATTGAAGCATTTGATTGATTCCTTTTGTCAAGAAATAGGTTCGAAATTATAGCCAAAGATGTTCATGTCAGGATTGGGGATGACATGAAGCAGCGGCAATGATTTCATATTTGATAGTAGGTTTCTGCATTTGCCTTCATCAGCTTCAACCCTCAAAGAAGCAGAATATATATATACATACACACATATACACAGTGAATCCATTCTTTAGTTGTAATGATTTATACATTGATGTTTGCCTATTTAATTGATTGACTTGTTATTTATAGGTGGAAGTTTCTGCTCTAATTAAACTAAAACTCTAAATTTATTGTTATTTAAATCAAATATATTTGTACACTAATCTCAAAATATATATGTTTTAGAATTATTAGGAAGATAATGATAGGCATTACCTAATCAATATTTGAATGATAATCATTTTAATAGTAATAAATAAACGAATGAAACTATTTACAACATCAATTCGACCCGAAACGTTTCGGATTACTTTCGACGTTCAAGCACCCTAAACCGAGCCCTGGATTGCAAAACCCATTGAAAAAATTCGACAAATCGAAAGAATTAGACCCACAACCTCGGATCACAAAGGATGAGCAACTGATTGATCGAGAGAAGTTTGTAACATCAGTTTCAACTTACCTGGATATGAATATCGTGATGATGCAGCGGTATGGGTACAATTCCATCCGTGACCAAGACCTGATCGCAAAGGCTCGGCTCTCAGTTTCTGATTCAGGTATGGTTAACGTGGCTGCAGTGAAGAATGAACAGGGCCATGATGTGAATTGGTGTTGCTAGAATTTACATGTACAGCTATATGACCGTTTATGTCCGTTGGAGCATGTGAATTGCTGTTTTGCAAGTTTGAATCCCTTGGTATTTGTATCATCCCAGTTTCTTCGGAATTTGCTGAATCTTCAGCAATTGGCACATCTTCATTGTAGCCGTTGATCACAAAATCGGACCAGTTTTTCCAGCATCCATGATCATATGGATTTCTAAGTTGACCATCGGCACCCCTAAGGTAGCTATACCGCATGATATTCGCCATTTCATTCGTAGTTATATTCCGAGATATCTGTTGCAATTTATTCATGTCCAACAGAAGTTAGATATGCAAAAGACAACTACGGATCATAAAACCTCAAGTCATACCTGAGTAGCCTGTGAAACAACTAATGCTGACGCTCCAAAGAAGTAGAAAATATCCATTATCAAAAATGTTAGTGCACCAATATGATGAGTACTAGCATGGCTAAACATCAGCGAAAACCCTGCTGGAGCCATCGGATCCGTCAAGATTCCTGTATACATGACAATAACACATTTGTACAACATCCAGGGAGGAAAATGTTTACTATGCTAACATTGGGAAATAGTTTGAACTTGGAATTTGATTAAATGACATACGTGTCATAGCTACTCCACCGGTAATCACCATCGCCATAACTTCTAAAACAATGAAAAGAAAAAAATCCCATTTGTTTTTCTGCATCACAAGATACCAAAAGAAACTCGTCAATAATTAAATATTATTCTCTTTCGAATGGGAAATTCGACCTATAGGCATGACCGTAAGTTTGTAACCAACCCGCCATCGCACTTCACCCGTATTTTCTATATTTTTGGAGAGCAATGTCATGAGCATTCAAGTCCCTACCTTGCCAACACAATTTGATACCCAAGGGCAATGATGGTCAAATTGTTCGACACAACGATCACAAGTGGAGCAGTGTTTTGCACGAAGAGGCCTGATAATCTGATGATATTATAAAATAACATAACAAAATGAATCAGAGAAAGCGGAAATTATCAAACGAGTAACATATAGACAAAAAGACTAGATTCGGCAAGCACCTTGCATGTCGTACAAAGCTGAGACCAATTCCCGGCTAGCAAAGCAGGATGATTTGCCTCAATTTTCAGTAAGGGTTCCTAGCAGAACATACAAGATAAATGTTCTATAGTGAGAAACTGCATAAAATCATTTAAAATGTTCTACGTATAGGATTTGAAGAAACAAAATATATCCCGGATTTTATAACTGAACGCACATCTTCTTTCAAATTTTGATGATCAGAGACATTCATCTTGATGTAACCTGGATCCTTGCTGCAGAAGGAAAAAGAAAAGAAAAGGAATGGCAAAATGCATTACACTTTTGATAATTTATCCCAGATTTTCTTTTAGATTCATAAGTAATGTCCATGTAAAAGAATATACCTGCTACACCTATAAAACCAAATCAAACCAGCAGATGATAGGAAAACACCCAACCATGCAAGAATGCCAAATCCAGCTGTCAAATTCGGCAAATTTGATGCTGCAATGAATGTCCAAAGCCACAAATAAAAAGGTAATATAGAGACAGAGATAGGTACGGTTTTGATGGTATGGCACAATTAACTTTCATGAAGATATGTTACTTGGACTTGAGTATGAGTGTCATTTATCCCCATAATCATGTCCAAACATGAGCCATAAAGGGTACTTGGAGCAACATTGTCATGAAGAGATCAAGAGACGCACCCATTATGACGGAATGAATATAGGTCGTCAGATGTACCACGATAACGCAGCAAAGAACTGGTGCAAGTCCTAATTTTGGAAGTTTCCCAAGGCGGCTGTTCCCATTAGATCGATATTCATGCAACCTTCGAGTATTTCCCTGCAGAGTTTGGTGTTTAAGGAAAACAATACAGATTGAATATGGAAACAAATAAAATACAAAACGAACTATTCATCAAAGAAAATTCATTAACCAAGTTAAAATCGTATGGAACCTACAAGTAAAAAAGCAATTTTTCTGTGGTTCTTTTCGGAAGCAAGCTGTGCAGGTGTAAGGCCAGAATTATCAGCGATCGCTAAGCCTTCCTGGCTACCCTGTAGTAAGAGCGTGCAAGCTTCTAGATTACCCTTAATAGCTGCCCAATGAAGTGGAGTACAACCTGAAATAAAGATGAATCATGGTTAACCGAGTAAAATTATGCATGAATCATGGTTAACCAAGCGAAATAGCACTTTCAGTCTGAGAATCAGAAAATTACCCTCTCTGTCTTGACATCCTCTATTTGCATCGAGATATAAAAAAAGACGAATGCAATCCATAAAACCTTTATAAGCAGCCCTAGTGTTATCCGTAATGAAAGGAAGTCAGAATAAAAATAACAGACTTAACACTCGTAAAACTTCATTACCATAATCAACCAATTTCTAGGCAAAACAATATCAATAAAAAAGAATCAATGGCACCAAAGTGCCTTATCTTTAGACCGTTCAAGTGAACATGTACCAGTGCAAAGGGCTCCTCCCCTCGTTATCGGGAACATCAGGGTCAGCATTCCATTTTGAAACAACATAATAGAGAAAAGCAGTCTGACCATATTGTGTAGCAACATGTGTTATCTGCAGAAAGTTACAAAAAAAATAATAAGTATGCATTCATCCAGAGATTGAAATAAAAGAAATATAATCGATTTGAGCACTTGATAATCATCCCACGATCAAATTGAAAAACGAGCATTAAATTAGGAGTTGAAACCCACTGCGTTGCGTATGATGCAGATGACAATGTTGCTGTCCAATATGGTCAGACTTTAAATCCAATGGCCATATATGAGATGTTCAACGTGTTACACTAACAACTGCATTAAATTCGACCACATTGAAAGAAAATCTAACCCGATAGCCATTTACGTCAGCAGCATCCACCCAAGCACCCCCTTGGAGTAAAACCTCGGCAACTTGTATCAAACCTCGCACTGCACTCCAGTGCAAGGCTGTCTGCCCACTTTGATCTTTTGCATTTACATCTCCACCATGCTAGCAAATCAAGACAACCCAGAAAGTACTCAATATAGTCTAACTTAATCCAACGAAAAACTCAAAACTAACATGCCACAACTAAACCTTAAAATGCCAAATCAACCTAAAATATCATGCCTCATTAAAACACAATTCAATAAACCTTCTAGAGAAATATTATGTATATACACATACACACAAAACTAATTCAAATTTAATCCAATGAAAACTTCAAGACCAACATGTAACAAGTCACAACTAAACCTTAAAATGCCAAAACAACCCTAAAAATCATGGCCAAAGCTCAAAAACATGCATTCCAAAGCTCAAAAACATGCATTCCAAAGCTCAAAAACATGCATTCCCTAAATCCAATTCAGCATTCCCATTAAAACTCAATTGAACAAACCTTCCAAAGAAATATGCGTGTGTATATATATCAATGAAAGCTTCAAGACCAACAATCTTAGAACTAAACCTTAAAAAATGTCAAAACAACCCTAAATTTCATGGCCAAAGCTCAAAAGCATGTATTCCCAATATCAAATTCAGCATTCCCATTAAAACACAATTCAAAGAACCTTCTAAAGAATTTCTTTTTCCATGTATTAGATACCAAATAAATAAACCCAATACACTCGAATTCTCAAACTGAAAAATTTCCAACTCTTAGCCAAAAACCCAATTCAGCAAATCCATCAAACAACTAGAAAAGAAAGAAAAAAGTTTAAAAAAAAAAAGAACCTCTATGATATACTGGGCAGTGTCGGTTCTATTATTCAAAGCAGCCCATTGGAGGGCATAGTAACCAAGGGCATCAGGTTCTTTAAGAGAAAAACCCAGGTACTCAACCAACATACGTAGCCTCCCCAAATCCCCATAAGCAGCAGCGCAATACACATCGTTCCTTAAGCTGGCATAATAAGCATAATCACCAACAACCCCATTATACCCTTCACCATTTCCATTTCCATTCGTTACGACACCACCCAATTGCTTCAAAGGTTGAACCTTTTCCACCACCTTGATCTCCGATGACATCTCTCAAAATCCCACAATTAAAAAAAATTAAAAACAATTTTTTTTGCTTTAATTTTCAATTTTTGATGATCCAAGGTTTAATTTTGATTCTCTCAATAAGTTCCTTCAATGGAGATGCGCGGGGTCTTAGGTGTGTGCTTGGTAGCCGTCGACAAATCCGGATTGGATTTAAGTTTTTATGATGATCAACTGTATCAATTTTGGAATTTGAAGCCATTTACAAATATATGAGTTTGTAAGGTCGAGTTTGATTCAATAAATTTAGAAATCTGTTTTGTATTTAAATGTAATCTAAATAACAAAACAGTCCATTGGATCAAAATGTTGTTAAAATTATATAATAATTTAAAATTGTAAAAAAAATAAATATTTTAATAATTATTAAATATTGTTTAAAATATTTTAAAATTGTAAAAAAATTATTAAAAATATAAAACTTTATTTAAAATTTATTAAAATTATGAAAATTTAGGAAAATTATTAAAAAATTATAAAAATTTTGAAAATTGCGAACCGATGGCATTTAATTAGCAATTTGACAACTTTTAAATTATTTTTATAATTTTTTAATTGAATCACATGTTATTATTGTTTGAAGACTACGAATATGAAAACAATAACACCAGAATAAATTAAGAAAAGAAAGTAGATGACAACATAGAAATTTTCCTTGTATTTTTTTGGAATTTGTAGAGAAAATTGAAGAAGAAGAAGAATTATTTAATTATTTAATTATTTATAATTTTTAATAATTTTTAATAATTTTTTAAAATTAAATAATATTTTATTATTTTTAATATTTTTTACTTAAAATATTTTTATAACATTTAATAATTATTTAATATTTAAGTTTTTACAGTTTTTAATTTTTTGATAATTTAAATAAATTTTACTATTTTTAAATTTTTTTACGATTTTTAATAAAAGAATTACAATTTTTTGCCCTGATGAACTATAGTGAATGTGGCCAACAACCACCTTACCATCCATATCCCCAACATGTTTTGATTCGCTTTTTTTTTTTAATAAACATTAATTATAAAAAAAATAGAACTTTAAATATTTTGAATACAAAAAGGAAAACTTTTTTACATTTTTTTTCACCATTGTTCAATAATCCATTCTTGATAATTGTTCAAACTAAAAAGCCATGCATATTAGAACAACGAAAGGGAAAGGGAAAAGAGAGACAAATAATAATAATAACCGCAATAAAAAAAGGGGCCATTTTTAACTCATTTCTAGGTTGACCATTATCATCATCATCAAAGTAATTTTGTCAACCCTTTTACCAAGGGAAAATTTTTCAATGCCGATTTAACCTTTTTAAAGAGAATATGGTAACTCAAAATGTTCTACAGATTCAAATGGATCAATTGAGAGGGTCTGCAATGGGTGGACGGACCATTGGCTTTGTTGACCTTCACTCAAAATAACTTGAAAAGCAGTCCACCATGTGTAGCGAAGAAGGGAGCGAAGACGAGTGATTCGACTGCCATTAGCTTGATGAGGATGTTCAACGATGGCCCGGATGTATCCTTTAAAGGGTCACCAATGGTGTCGCCAATAACAGCTGCCTTGTGTGGATCTGAACCTTTGGGGCCAAGAGATTTTGCATGTGGTGAAGCACCAGCCTGCATTTTACAACGAAATCAAGAGTGTAAATATTCCAAGATTACTTTTGGTTAAGCTCAATCTTAAATTGGCCAAATCGAAGATACCTCGATGTACTTCTTGGCGTTGTCCCAAGCGCCCCCCGTGTTGGATGCAGAGATAGCAATCTGCAAATATTACCAAGACTTATTGTTGATATCCTAAGAATTTAGCATTCAACTCTAAATCATATTGTTTTTTATATTACCTGAACACCTGAGACGAGGGATCCAGCGAGGACACCGGAAAGAGTTTCCACGCCGAAAAAGATCCCAACAACGAGGGGTGTGAGCATGACAAGAGCACCCGGTGGGATCATTTCTTTGATGGAAGCATCAGTAGAGATCTTAACACAGGTAGCGTAGTCGGGCTTAGTGGTGCCCTCCATGAGACCGGGGATTGTGTTGAACTGTCTGCGCACTTCCTCGACCATCTTCAAAGCTGCACTTCCCACACTCTTCATGGTCATAGCAGAGAACCAATAAGGAAGCATTGCCCCAACAAGCAAACCGATAAAAACTTTAGGGGTCAATACATCGACAGTTGAGATAGCAGCTCGGCTCACAAAGGCACCAAAGAGAGCAAGGGAAACCAGTGCTGCTGAACCAATGGCGAAACCCTGAAAAGGCAACACGAACTTGTTATGCCAAACTGATATAAAAGAAGAAATAAGTGTCATGCTTAAGCGAAAACAAGATGAAACCTTTCCAATAGCAGCAGTGGTGTTGCCTGCAGCATCAAGAGCATCGGTTCTTTCCCGTATTCTGTGGCTCATGCCAGCCATCTCAGCAATGCCTCCGGCATTATCGCTGATGGGACCATAAGCATCAATAGCCAACCCGGTAGCTATGGTGCTCAGCATTCCAAGGGCAGCAACAGCAATGCCATACATAGCAGCAAAGCTAAAACTAACGAAAATACTGATTGCAATAGCAAAAATAGGAATAATGCAAGACTTGTAACCCAATGCAAGGCCAAAAATAACGTTAGTTGCAGCTCCAGTCCTGCAGGAATCAGCGACATCTTGTACAGGGCTGCAACAAAAAACAAAGATAGTGTTAAAATCAATGACGAGACTAAGGATGACCCAAGGAGAAAAAATAATGCCATTTAGACTGTTACCTGTATGCATTGCTAGTAAAGTACTCAGTTACGAAACCAATAATTAGGCCGGCCCAAAGACCAACAGCAACACATAAGAATAGTTGCCTGCAAAGAAACTCGATGTTACACACTTGTTCTAGACTTCTAGTAAAGCACAACTTTTGATATATTTCGGTAAATAAATGGCTTACCAGTTCTTCACAGCTTTCTGGTCTCCGAAATTGAAAATGGTAAAGGAAGATGGAAGAGCTATCCAACTAACAATCCCGATTCCAATAGTCATGAGAACAGTCGAAATTATGAGTTGCTGCTTCAACGATGGCTCGATTTCCTTAACAGCCTTGATCTCAAAGAAATCAGTTGCAAATAAGGTTGTGATTAAACAAACAATGATACCAACGGAACTGATGATGAGAGGATATAACATTGGAGTCAATTCATGATTGATGCCAAAAGAAGAGATGGAAGCAACAACAAGTGCAGCACAAGATGATTCAGCATAGGACCCAAAAAGATCAGATCCCATTCCAGCTATATCACCAACATTATCTCCGACATTATCAGCAATCACCTGAAAACACGGAAACAACTCGGTGACAATCCGAAAGGAAAAACCGCAACTTACTTTTCCAAAATCTAAGTACTGAACTTACAGCTGGGTTTCTAGGGTCATCCTCAGGAATGTTCCTTTCCACCTTCCCTACAAGATCAGCACCCACATCAGCAGCTTTGGTATAGATTCCTCCACCAACTCTGCCAAAAAGAGCCATGGATGAACCTCCAAGCCCGTAACCAGTGATTGCCTCGAAAAGACCACTCCAGTCATCGCGGTAATAAAGTTTGAATAAGTTGATGGCAATGTAAAGCACCAAAAGGCCATTTGCAGCAAGAAGAAAGCCCATGACAGCACCAGATCTAAATGCGGTTATAAATGCTTTTCCAACTCCCTTCCTTGCCTCGAGGGTGGTTCTAGCGTTTGCATAGGTAGCAATTTTCATCCCGAGAAATCCAGAAACAACTGAAGTGATGGCACCAAGCAAGAAAGATATGGTGCTGAATGCAGCTGTGGCTAGAGCAGGCTTGCAAATTTTAGATTTGTCGTACGTGCAAGGCTGGCTCTTTGAACTGAAACCCTCTACCGAGCCAAGGAAAAGGAAAATCAAGATTGCAAAAGCAACCATGAAAATGCCAACGTACTGATACTCGGTGAAAAGAAATGAAGTTGCCCCTGTAAACTCATAAATACAAAAATTAGCTAGCACCAAGGGGGAAAGCAATAAACAGAGCAAGCAAATGTAAACCAACAACACTATGTAACAAAATCATTTCTTGAAAGGAAATGAACAATGCATTGGATCTAAATGCATATATGTATAGACTCACACTCACATTGACATATACATGTACACTACATGTATATGCACATAAGCGTACATATACGCATATACATATACATATACTCAAGATAGCTTCCACATGCTTTAGTTCTTCATTTTTCCACGTACATATACATATACATATTACATGTACATATCTATGCACATACACATACGTATATACATATAATCAAGATAGCTTGCACATGCTTTAGTTTTTCATAGCTTGCAATATAAATAATCCACGAAACCACCAAATCTTATGCCGACAAGCCAAAATCTCTATCAACCAAACATTAAAGAAAGCACAATGAGAAAACCAAATATCTAAAGTTCTGAACTAGTCGGTTAAGTATTTCAGACACCCAAAAGAATCAAACTAAGCTCAAAAGGATAAATCTTTCAGAAACCCCAGATCAAAAAATAAGTGAAAAAGAGCAACAACCTTCAGAAATGGCGCTTTGAATTTCAGCACATTTAAGAACAACACTATGGTCATTAAGACCTTCTTCTTCTTCAATGAGGTAATCGGAGTACCCGTTTTTGGCGCCCGAACCATTGTTCACCGACTCCCGACCCGGAGAAAGCTTCACTTTGGAAACTAGAACCCATTGTACGAGCGAAAAGGCAATCCCAATCACGGCGCAAACCGGGATCAGGATCTCGGCTCCGAAATCAGACAAAATCGAAGCCCCCATACGTAAATAAAACCACCCTTCAAACTAAACGAAATGAGAAGCTACAAACCGATGGTAAAGAACAAAATTTCCCAGTGAGGAAAAATGAGAGACAAGTGAAGGGTTTATATACAGAAAAAAAAAAAGTTTTTACAGTGTAAAAGCTAAAAATCAAAGTGTGAAAATGAAGATATCTGTATTTTATTAATTATTATTATAAGATATAATAGAAAATTCAGATCTGTTGAGTTGGGAGAGCGGGACAAATATGGTGTGACAGATAAACAGTGAAAATTGCGGTTGTTGACTCGATTTACGATTTAGTCCCTCAATTTGGCATTTATGCAATTAAATAAATAAACTTAACAAATAAAAAAAATTAATGAGGTGGCATTATAAGATTATGCCACATCGAATTGAAAAATGGGATAATATCTCATAATCTTGAAATGTTATGTTATTAAATCTTAACGGGATCCATTTTAGTTGTCAATTTTATATAATAAAATAGACCAAAAATAATACAAATAAATTTAAAATTATATTATATTTTTAATCTATCTGAAAACAAATTAATTTATTCATTTTTTTTTTCTAGGTTAGTAAAATATTATATTAACAATTTCCGTATGACAAAATGAAAAATTATGCAAAATTGTATTGAAATTAAAGTTGACAAAATCTGAAAATTAATTAATTCACTCGCGAGAATAATTATAAAAATATATATTATTTTGTATAAAGTAGGAAAATATTTAACAAATAATATTAAAATGATAATACATGTTTTATTTGAATGTCGAGTTTTTATTTAGCTTTTTTTTTTTTTTTTTAGTGTGCGAATCAATTGTAAATATAAAAAATAGGCATTTTATTTATTATTTTCAAAATTCCCAAATTGAAACACTTGAAAAAAATATAGAACTCCACAAATGCAGGGAAGCATCATCTTCAAACTAAACATAAGATGCTTTCTTCATTAAAATATTTCATAGTCGGAGATATTAATCAGATCTTTTGTAATAATCAGATTTTTAGGTATATATATTCTATGACCTAATATTCAAATAATATATTAAATTATTTGATACCCTCATCCAATTTCATATTTAATAAATATTTTTTATAAATTATTCTGACGTTTCCATCATTGTAGTTATTAATGTGGTATCAATTAAATTATTCCAATAAAAATATTTTTTCTTTATAAAACCTGCTGTTAGGGGCGGATTTAAGGGTCTGGTAAGATATGGTCGTCCTAAAATGAAAAATTTTTTATTTAAGTTTTTTATGATTTATAAAATTTTAAATTAATAATGGTAAAATTATACTTTGACCTCAAAAATGATAAAATTTTAATTTAATCCTCTAAAAATTATAAAGATATAGGCTATTAAAATAACGAAATTATATTTTTACTATCATAAAAATAAATAATTTAATTTCAACCCCAAAAACTTTTTTTTACTTCGCCCCTGCCCCCTTTAAATCGTATATATGGATCCGCCACTACCTATTACTTTTCTAGACACTCGGGCAAGGTCGACCCTAATTACAATCATGCAATTTAGTCCATTTATGAATAATGAAAATTTAAGTTAATATATAGTAAAATTGCACTTTGACCTCACTCGAAAATGAAAAAGAATTATGTTTAGTCCCTTCAACAATGATAAAATTATATTTTGACCTATTAAAAATTTAAAATTCAATCCCAACCCCAACTAAAAGAATTTTTGAATTGGTCCCTACACTCAAACTTTTGACAAAATTGAAAAATAAAATTCTCATCGAAAACAACACCAATTTATTAAAAATTTTGTCAATTTCAAACCAACCGCACTTCACAAATTTCATTCTATAGAGGTAATTCCCACTCGACAAAAAACATCTCTTTGTTTTTTTTTTTTTTTTAAACTAGGACAGCGGCTGTAACGTATGAATTTTTGTTGTTGTTGTTGAATTATAATAGCATGATAAAGTCCGAACAATAAACACAATTAACGCGACTCGAATATAGGTCATATTTAGGGTGATAAACATCCTTAACCATCATGCCATCACATAAGCTTTTATAATGTATAAATTTATGTTAGAAGCAATGAGATTAAATTAGATATTATAAAATTGCAATTTGGTAAATTTGATGACATTTAATTTTCCCAAGTATTTGATTAAAATAAGTTCCACCTAAATATGGACATTCTCTCGGCCTCTGTGTATATATATATTTTTCTTAATGTTGGTTTGCAAATTAAGGAATTTGTCGTGCCAGCTATGAAGAGCAAGAGACAACACAACTGTTGTCTGTTGGATCAGAATTTGGACATTTTACTTGTCACCAATTAATAAAACGCATCCTCATTTTTAATTAATTATTTTTAAAAAGGGTCGGGATGGGACTGTGCTGTCATTAGGTGTAATGTTGTAATTAAACATTACTAACTATTTTATTTAGGGTAAATTTCACCCAAAATCATTAAACTATTAATAAATATATATTTTAGTTACTTAAATTTAAAAAATTATTAAATATTATCAAATTATTTAAAAATTTTCATTTAATAATAACATGAAAATAATAATTATTTCTCAATATGTCTAAAATTATTTACCAAAATATTTTTTTAAAAACATAATATTTTGATAAATAATTTTGATGGCATATTATTTAAGCAATAATTATTACTTTCATGTTTTTTATAACCTCTCTTATTTATTAAAAAATATGTTATAGGGGTAAATCTCAAAATTATACATAAATTTTAGTCTAATATGTAATTTTATATATAAATTTTGATTTTATGCAATTTCATAAATGTAATTTTGATTGGATTCAATTCTCGTACTATTAACATAATTATTGACATAACATCATTTTATGTTTATATATTGCACATACAAATAATTATATTTATCCAATATAAAAATAATTTAATATATTTATTTATTTAAATATGTATCATTAAATCAAAATTAAAATTTTATATTCATATTCAAATCAAAATTAAAGTTTCGTGTGTATAATTATACTAAATCAAAATTTATGTATCAAATTATACATTGAATCCAAATTACATGATTTTGAGATTGGTCCTTATATTGTATTTTTTTATTTATTATTTATACATTCTATAACTAAAATTGTATATTTTAAAAATATTTATTAAAATGTATATAAACATTACGTTAGATATAAATAGCAATATTATAAATTTATTTTATATTATTTAAATAATTACCCTACTCTTAAGTGACGTTAATGGATCATGTTTATCTGACGTATCTAAAAAATATATTTATTTTTTTAATATTAAATTAGTGACTAGTCCTTCACCTTTTGTCTTTTTTCTTTATTTTCCTTTCCTTTTCTTTTTTTTTTCTTCTCCTCCTTCCCAAACTGAAGCCCTAGCCGCCGCTAATCGCCGACCTCCACCGGGTTTTCTTTCCACTCCTCCTTCTCTGCCATCATTGTATCACCATCTACTCATTGCCCCAAGCTCCATCTTCTTCCTTGTTAATCTAACTTACTCGTCCCACACATTCGAACTCATGCAAACCCACCTAGCTTCTCCTCCACCATGGCAACCATCATCAGCATTACCTAAAGAAACCACTACTTGCAAACCGAAAAACCTTTCCCTATTCAAACCAAACCAGATTACAACCAAAACTACAATAAAAGTCACTAATATTTGGCAAACCACGAACTTGAAGACATCGAGAGAGTATTTGAGGGATCCCAGCGGTGGGAAACGGTCTGAGTTGCTGGAGAGACGATCGATGATAGGCAACGGTCACTCGGGTTTCGTTTGGGAAGGAGGAGAAGACGAAAAAAAAAAATGAAAGAATTAAAAAATGAAAAAATATATACAAAAAAAGGAAAATATTTTTTTTTCATAAATATGTGGGATATTAACATGCCAAATTAGATAAACATTATCCCATTAACCAGATTATTTTGTAATAATTCAATAATATTAAAGACGGTATTGTAAAATTTGAAAGTCGGGTGATTAAAATATAATTTTAATCAAAGTATAGGGATGGATGCTGTGATTTAGCCTAAAACTTTTTATTATTTGTTGATTAAAAAATTATGAACTGTCGGCGGGGTTTTAGTTCTAGTAACTTGAACAAAAACTGAATAAAAATCAGACTAAATTCTGTAATTCGAATAAATTATAATAATATTTTTCTCAAATCCAAAAATAATGGGAATTGGCTTTTCTTTTTACATCATTGGATCTTCTCAAAGATAAGGCAGCACATGGCACAAACTTCAGGGCATATTGTCACTTTCACTGTAAAAGATCCTATATTCTCCGACAACACTTCAGTCCATGTTTGACGGATAATTTTATATATTTTTGGTTTTTCTTATAGGAAGTTAAAAGTAGGTTTTTTTTTTTACCCTAATAATTAAAAAAATAATTTAAAATTAAAATAAGTTATTTTATAAATTAATTATCGAAATAATTTATTTGCTATAATATTTTTCGGTGTCGTCTGATTGATTGTGCCCATGAATTTAAAAAAAAAAAATTATTGGTGCTATCAAAGACATTGACAATATCGAATTAAAATATAATTAGTGATTAACTTAGGTGATAGAGTGTGATTTTTAATTAGGTGATTGTATTGTCAATTCTCACAAATATCATTTTATCTTTTCTCCTCCAAAAGGTAAATTTTACTTTTTTTTTCTCCAAAAAGTAAGTTTTATTTTATTATTTTTTTGCAAAAAATATTATTTATGGGAATCAAACCCACAACCACGCCATACATCCTATCAATTGAACTAAAATAATTATTTTATAATATAATAAATATAATAACTAATTATATTGTAGTTCAATGCTACCAACCAATCAAGCGGTATCGAAAAATATTGTAGCAAATAACCCATTTCCATAATTAATTTGTAGGATGGTCCATTGTGATATTTATTTATTTATTGGATTATTTAGGTAAAAAAGCTTTAAAAGTACGAATAAAATAACTAACAAGTGAAAAAAAAAAAGTTTATTGAAGGTTAAAATATACCATATATTTTTCTCTTACTTTAACTAGTGGTTGAGGGTTGCAAATACATCCTAAAATAAAAAAAAGCTTATTGAAAGTAAATTTTACTTTTCCTAAAAAGTAAGTTTTACTTTATTATTTTTTTGCAAAAAATACTATTTATGGGAATCAAACCCACAACCATGCCATACATCTTATCAATTAAATTAAAACAATTATTTTATAATATAATAAATATAATAACCAATTATATTGTAGTCCAATGCTGCCACCAGTCAGGTGGTATCGAAAAATATTATAGCAAATGACTCATTTAATTTGTAGGATGGTTCATTGTGATATTTATTTATTGGATTATTTGGGTAAAAAAACTTTAAAAGTACGAATAAAATAACTAACAAGTGAAAGAAAAAAAAAAGTTTATTAAACGTTAAAATATACCATATGTTTTTCTCCTACCTTGGCCAATGGTTGAGGATTCGATTCTCGCATTGAGTATGAAGCAATTTTAAAATTCGTTGCTAATATCTATCCCCTTAATGGACCTACAAAATATAAAAGATTAATTATTGAGTTAACTCATTACAAAATAAATAAATAAATATATATTTATATAATATGTTTTTATATTATTACAATATCGAGGGAGGAGGAAAGAGAATAACTAGATTTAAATGCATGTAATTTAAGTGTCAAACAAAAACTTTAGTGACTACTTTAGAACAATATAAATTATTGAATATATAAAAAAAAAATCTGAAAACAGTTTATATTTAACACTTATTTTAAATTTAGATAACACATAGTTGGAGATTAAATCTAAAATTAAAGAGCTTTGGTTTTCTTTTTAATTAAAAAAATTATATTAGATATGTTTTGATAAGTATATATTGAGAGTTAATGTTGTAGGTAATAATTAGGTAAGGTGTTAACTAATTTTAAGTTATGCCATCCTTTACAACTTACTTCAACTTTGAATCATATGCTTCAATTTTTTTGTAATGCTAATAGATAAGCCATCAAAGTAGGCACAACACTTTAAAACATCTTAATATATACAAATAAATTATTTAAAAAAAATTGATTGAGTCTTAGTTTGATTGTTATAGATATTGTTGTTAATGCAGGATGACGTGAGTTTGAGTGTGCTAAAATGTATTATCCTCCTATTTATGGATTAGAGAGAAGCTATGAATAATTTTAGACATTGTGACATCTAAAAGTAATTTTAGAGATTTTCAAAAAATTCAAATGCACTAAATATGGCCAATTAATAAAAACTTTATAAAGTAATTAGATTAAAACCCCATTTATAAAGTAATTAAGATAAAGGAGTTGATGCATTGTAGTAGGAAATTCCATTTGGATAGGGGCTAGAGAGAAGTTGCTTTTGGGCCATAGCATTTAGGCCTCCGACAAATACGACGCCGTTTGTACGGATGATAATCTCATCTCTCCCCCACTTCCTTCCTTTATATATTAGAAAAAAAACATAATGATAAATTTAGTCCTCAATGTTTATAGTTTTTATCAATTTAATTCTTATTTTTTTGAGCTAAATTTGCCCCTCAACATTTTAAAAATAGTCAAAATTGACAATCAATCTTTCAAAAATAGTCAAATTGTTTTTTTTATTACGAAAATACTAACTAAAACATTAAATTTTTTAACATGATAGCCTACATGACAATCCATATGTACTTTATACTAAATTTTTTATTTGTTTAATATTTTATAATTTTAAATTATTTATGAACTTGACATATAAAGCAAATAGTTAAGATAAAGTACATGTGGACTATCACACGAGTTGTCATACCAACATTGTTAAAAAAAAATATTAGTCAACATTTTCATTAAAAAAAAGTGAATCCACTCTTTTTGAAATGTTAACGGCGAAACTTAGTTTAATAAATAAATAATGGCAAAAATAACAAAAGATGTAAACATTGAGACCTTGGCATTATTAAAAAAATTCGAGGCATTAGATTTTTGCGTGCCTAAATTCTAGTCTCATCATGCATAACTGACACATGTGAGTTTTAGTCTAATAGATCAAATTTAGTTGGAATTATTTTGGTTTTTAGTCCATTTGTACTTTACATTTGTTTAATTTTACTTTGTAGAACATTTGTTTGTGATTCTACCATAATTACGTTATATTTATACTTGTAAATTCTAAAATTACCCTTCTAAATTAATAATTAAACCGTATTTTTTTTATATATTTTTATAAAAACCGATGTTGATTTTAAAATTTTAAAATTATATAATTGTATAATTATCATTTATTTTATTAAATATAAATTTAAAAAATTACGATATAATTACATTAAAGTTGATTATAATTGTAAATTTTCATTTTTGGTCCCTCTATTAAACTTAAATTTAAGATATAATCTTTATATTTTTATGTCCACTCTTTTTGCCATTTAAATTATAATGGTAAAATTTCAGTTTTGGTATCTTTGGTAAACTCAAATTTTAAGATTTAATCTTTAATTTTTCGCGTCAGCTTTTGTTTGCCATTCAATTTAGTGGTAAACTTGCAGTTTTGGTCCCTCTATTAAACTCAAAATTAAGATTTAATCTTTATATTTTTATTTGACATAATTTGATTATCTAATTTTACAATGATATTAGGTAGTCCAAATAATTAACATATTTAGCTATTCCGATTAATTTTTCAGGTCTATTTTTTAAACTACTATTCAATCAAAAAAATATTATTTTGGCGTAATGAATTGGAATAAGTATTATTAAAAAAATTCATACCAACTACTAAAAATATCAAGGGTGCTAATTTGTAGTTTCAACCTCTCTTTTATGCTCATATTTGAGATTTAGTCTTTATATTTCAATTTGACACAATTTTATCATCTACTTTATAATGTCATTAGTTATCCCAAATAAATAATACCCTTAGCGATATCGATTAAATTGATTACGTGAATTTCTCTTAAAAAAACACCTTTTAAACACATTATTTATATTTCTAGAGGTGTTTAAACGGTTAACCGAACTGAATTAGTGTTAACTGAATTAACCAAAATTTTTAATCCTTTAACCGTTAATCGAATCGAAATTTTTTAAAAAAAATTTAACCGAACTGTAATATTTCGGTTCATTTGGTTGGTTAACCGAATTAACCAAAATTTATATGTTTTTATTTTTTTTGGTTAAAACAAGTATAAAACATATAATTTTTTTTTGATAATGTTCATTTGACCTAATTATCCAAATTAAAGTTACATATAATTTGTATTATTAATTATTAAGTTCGGTTAATTGCCCGATTTCGAACCGAATTAACCTATAACCAAACTTCCTAAAAATCATAAACCAACCGATTAACCGAATTAGATCAGTTTGATCAGTTAATTCGATTTTAACCAAAATTTGAACACCCCTATATATTTTTACATGAGGTTAGAATAGGTATTTTTAAGAAGAAAATTGACCTAAATATTTTGACCAAAATAACTAAGAGTATCAGCTATTTCAACTAACTAATGAGTAGACTAATAAAATTATATAAAATTAAAGGATAAATATTAAATCTTTTTATATATGGTAGAGAGATCGTAACAACAAAGTGATTTAAAAGAATCCATATCTAACACAATCATTAATTTTTTGTCTAATAAAAAATGGTAATTATTTAGTGCATAGATAATGAGAAGCAGGATTGAGATTTTACCACGTATCTTATTAATATTTTAAAAAATAAAAAATAAATTTAATTATTATAAGTGATTATATATTTATAAAAAATAATGAGAGATAGCAAACTATTATTTACTAAAAATAATATGTATGTATATATCTATATATGTGTATGCCTTGCAAGTAATAAAAAATATGCTTGAATGGAATTTATTCATATTTCATTATTATTGTTATTAATTAGTTTGGTTTACATCATTTATCATTTATAAAATTTTGGTTAAAATATGTCATAAATATCTGTACTTTTCATAAGTTAAATTTTAATTTATTTTTCAGATTTTAAAATTTAGATTCAATTGTTAACATTATTATTTTTTTAGGTTAAATTTGTTGATGTAAAATTCTGAAAAAAAACCTTGATAATAATATAATTAAAAGAAATAGCTTTGTATTAAATTTGAATTTAACAAAATAATTTTAATAATGTTAAGAGTTTAAATTAAATTTAGAAATTTGAAAAGCAAAAGAAATAAATTTCTAAAAATAAAAATATAAGGACTAAATTTTAATTTAAAAAAGTACATAAACTTATGATATATTTAACGTTGGGTAAATTATAAAAATAGTTACTTTTGTTTGCTTCAGATTACATTTTAGTCACTTATGTTTGAAATGTTACGTTTTAGTCACTTACATTATCGTTTTGTTACAAAGTAGTTACTTTGTCGTTAAGCTCCATTACCTCCTTAACGACAATCCTACGTCACAGTTCAAATGGGTTTTAAATGCCAACTTGGATGAGAATAATTTTTTTAGTCAAAATGGAAAAGAAAACTAAAAGAAAAAGGAGATTAGCGATTTTTCTTTTACAGTTTAAGATGTAATTAATTTAAAATTTTCAATTAATCAAATTTATTTAATTAAAAATCTATTCTTGTCTCAGTTAGACATCTAAGTTGACATTTAAAACCCATTTAGACTATCATGTAGGATTATTATTAAGGAAATAACGAAGCTTAAAGATAAAATAACCATTTTGTAAAATAAAATAAAATAAATAACTAAAATATAATTTAAGTCAAATAAAAGCTTACACTTCAACCTAAAACAAAAAAGTTATAAAGAGATTTATCGGGCCAAGCTGGGGGAATTATACTATTATTTCACCTCCGAGTAAAAAAAAAAAAAAAAAAACCCTGAAACTCGCCTCACACTTCCCAAGCCACCAAAATTTCCAGAAAAACGGAAGCCCCTTTATTATCATTTTCTGAAAAAACCACACTCAAAAAAGAAAAAAAAATGGGGTTATTTGTATTATTGGTCGTAGAACGTCACTCTCCCAAAAAAAGCTCTTTTGTCTTTTAATTTAGGATAGTTTACTATATTTTGGTTCTTTCTTTTTTCGTTTCAAATTTCATTATAATGGGAAAGAAAAAGAAAAGTTCCCAACTTCATCGTAATCTCGACCTTCCTTCTCCTTCTGGTACGTTTCCATTTCCTTCTCTTTTTTCAACCCAATTTTTTTTTTTTTGTAGAAGAGTTGATTCATGAGAAATGTTGCCCAATTTTGTAAGAAATCGGTGCTATAATCCTTGAGAAAAAAGAAGTAAAATTTTGTTTACCCTTTCTTTTTAAGAAAATGGAATGGGGTTTTCAGGTTTGTTGCAAATTTATTTTTTTCATCTGTATTGAATCTGGGTCAATTTGTTGATTAGTGGGGGAGTACATAAAAAAGTTCTGCTTCTTGTGAGGTTTTAATTTCTTGAAATTGCTAGTTGAAGCTATTCTTTTTTGTTCATTTGACAATGAGGATGCTTTGTAGTTGATGTTTTTCTTCACAGTATTTTGTATGAAAAATTGTGGGATTTTTGTGCATTATGAAATTTGATGAGTAGAGAAAGGTTTATTTTGCTAGTACATAGGCTGCAAAATCATATGATTTAGCTATTAAAGATTGAATTGAAAAAGGGGAAAAATGTCTAATAATCTTTCAAGTGTATGATACTTTGCCCTAGAATGATTTTAAGCACAATGCTTAGTTTTGCTTCTTTGCCACTTTATATAGTAGTTTGATCGCCATTACGGAACTTAGATGATTCTCTTGATAAACATTGCATAATTTGCCTGTTATTATAGGTATGAATAACAAATCTTCACATTTACCTGCAAGGTTGATTAATAGAATTATATAAGTTACCAACTCGCAATGGCTTAAAAGTTTTTGTCTTATATCTTATTCTTATTATCGTCTTCGATATAGTCTATACATTATGTGCACATTATTTTTGTAAATTTTGTGGCCCGACTTATTTGAATGGAAAAATCTAGGACCTCATGTATGCTTTTCAGTTTCGAGTTCTATATATTATTACTGAATGTACTTAGAGGGTAATACCCATGTCTGAGAATATGTCGAATACAGGTACTTTAAGAAAATTGAAAAGTCGCAGCAACATTAAGTTAGATGAGGTTTTGGCGATTATCTATCTTGGTCCCAGTAGATGAAATATGGTCTAGAGCTTAATATTCCGCTATTTAAAAGTAAACAATTTGAGTGTGAATAGTCATTGTGCCTTTTGTTGCATATTGAATGTAGCAAACTATCGTGCTTGAACATCCTCCTTACAGGTTCGTTGAATTTGAATCATAATTGAGTGCACCTCAATTCGATTTTCTTCAAACCTTTTGGCCTTCTATATTTAGTTGAACGCTTGTATCAACAAAAAATGTACCATTTGTTTGCATCACTCTTTTATAATTTGCTACATTTTCTTCTGTATTCTTATCCTTATTTTCGGTTTAACGTAGTTCTTCTACCTTGATGTGGTTAGATGCTATGTAACTCGGACTCAGGTGTGAGTGTCGGTTTTGTGTCTGGCATGGGTATGTTTAGTTTTTTCTAAGTTTTTTTCATATATTTGAAGGGTACTTAAAGGGTCATGCCCATGTTTGAGAACAAGTCGGATATGGGTACTTTAAGAAAATTGAAAAGTTGCGGCAACATAGATTAGATGAGATTTCGGGGATTATCTTTGCCTTAGTACATGAAATATGTTCATGCAATGGAAGATTTGGCCTATTTTCAGCTAATAATCTGATAATGTGAAATAGTTAAGAATTCTCCCCTATTTAAATGTGAATAATCATTGTGCCTTTTGTTGCATATTGTAGAGAACATGCCGTGCTCATCGGGGACAGCGATATTATCGAAAGAGGTTTTGTTCTTTTCCTCATTCATTTTTGAAAATCGTTCCTTCTCCAATGTTTTCTTCGTTAATTTTTTAACCAATAGCCCTTTGATATCTTTTTATGCTTTTGTTAGCATTCTTCGAATTTGGATGCCGGCATTGATGCTGGAAATAGTTCAATGAAGCTACTTAATTCCAACTCTTCTGTTGCTCATCACCATTACAATCTTGGACGTTCGATATTCTTAAAAAGGTCACGCCATTACTATGGTCATCACTACTCCCGCCGAAACTCTGGCAGCCTTTCAAATCCAACAACTTCTCGTGGCCTGATTAGTCCTTTACATGATGAGAGATTATCTTTCAAGTTTGCTCAAAATAAACCCGAGTCTGGACGAGGTGCAGGTTGAAGTGTCTCATCCCTAGAATTATATTCTATAGCATATTAACATCAGGAAACTCTCGGCAAATTTTAGAAACTCATGTTGCTCGTTCTCACTTCCAGTCTCTGCCATTAACTTCAGTTCACAAACTTTTGCAGATGGTAGGGAAAGAGCATTTGGCAGACCGGAAAGAATTAGGTCCACTTCATTGGTGATGGATGCAGTATTGCCGGACCAGGTGAATGCCGTTTGTGCCTTATGTCAAAAGCATTTGAGACGGAAACCTTATATTCTCGGGAACACCCTGGCTTCTGGTGAATTCTCTGTTGTGGCAGTTCTAGTTTGCGGCCACGTATACCATGCGGATTGTTTGGAAAAGAGAACGAGTTTCGAGGAGAGGCGTGACCCGCGGTGTCCGTTATGTTCCGGTTCACCGTCACCAAATTGATTCTTCTAGTGGAAAGAAGTGATTGTACATATATCTACATGTTTTATCGTACTAATTTTCGAGAACTATAGGAGACAAGTTAATTAGGGCATAAATATAGGGTGTTTGTTTATGATCTAAGCTGTAGTTTTACAGATTAGGATCTTAACCATGCAATTGTATTGCTAATGTTCTAGTTGGCAGCCATTAATGCTTGAAAAATGCTCATTTTGTACCTTAAAAAACCTTTTTACTGTTCTTGCAAGAAACAGCAGTATAGTTTTTCTTAATAGGCTTTTTGCTTTAGCTATTCTTTTTTATTTAGGCAGAATTTTGCCTTATACTCTAAATTGATTAGACTGGCCAAATTAACTTGATTAACAAAAAAACACACTGAATTTGATTTAAGCCGTTTTCATTTATTCCAACTATTTTAAAATTTTGGCATATTATGTAATGTAAATAAAACAATACATTTATAAAATAAATCTTAAAAAAAAAAAAACTTGGTTAATCCGGTCTATTTTATTAGGGTAAAGTAGTCATTCAATTATGAAAAGTTACAAAATGGTTACTCAATTATTAGTGTATTTAATTTTTGGTCACTTAAATATAAAAAGTTACAAAAATGGTTGCTTAACTATTCAAATTTATTTTTCTGGGTCACTTAACTATCTTGGATTTTTTTAATGTTTTCATTTTTAAATTAGCCTGTTAGTGAACAAAAAAAAGACAAAATTGAATATTTGAGTGATCATTTTAAAACTTTTCACAGTTTGATGATTAAAAAAAAAAATACTAATAGTTGAGTGATCATTTTATAACTTTTCATATCACTCGCATAATTTGCCCAGTTTATCATCATGGAATACAAGCTTTAAACACCAGTCTTGTTTAAAGTATTGATAAGCAGACATCAGATGACCGCATAGCGCAGTGGATTAGCGCGTTTGACTTCGGATCAAAAGGTCGTGGGTTCGACTCCCACTGTGGTCGTTCTTTTTAATTAGTAAAAAAAAAATAAAAAATACTGATATTTTGTAGGCTATAAGACCATAATTGTGGACCTGGACCGGGATCATATTTTTTCCTCTAAAAAATATATCCAACCCGACAATCCTATTGTTTCATGAATGTCCGTATTTGGAGTTCGCGGCTTTCAATAATTTTATTTCTAAATTTTGAATTTATATATATTTTTATAATGCAATGTGATGTATCGATTAGACTATATTATTTTGTATTTTATTGGAAATAATTAAAATAATACTTTTTATAATTTAAATTATATTATTCTTTTTTATATAATTGGGGTGCTCAAACTCTCATTCTTATAACATAATACTCTTGTCATTAAAGTTATTTTTGAGTCGAGTTGAGTTCGGACTGAGCCTTAACAAAATTTTAGACTCGATTGATAGGCTTGGATTGACCTAAAAAATAAATTTAAACTTTTGCCCAGACCGGCCCGGTCCACCCGTATTAGAATATTTTTTATATAAAATTTTTTAAAAATATAATACATCAAAAACATTAAAATAAATGTTTCCCAACCAATTGAAAATAAATTTTTTAAAAATTTTTTATACTTAAATAATACTAATATAAGTGCAACTTAATAAGCAAACGTTTCTAAAATAGTAATAAAATTAACAATATAACAATAATTATACAATATCTAAATAATAACAACAAAATAATAGCAACGTAATAGTGAAATGACAGCAAAACAGTGAGAAAACAGCAGCAAAAACAATAATTTTTTTTTACAAATTTATGCTGGGCCCAAGCTAATAAATCTTACACAAGGCCCAACCCATTTTCTATATAGATATTATTTTTTTACCTAAACTCATTTTTCGAGTCTATATTTTTGCCCAAATCCTTTTAATTTTCAAACGGGCCTTAGGGCTTAACCGTGTGACCCGACCCATTGGCAAGTGACAAATCTAATTACCACTAGATCAAGAGGTTATTAACAATTTAAATTATATTATTGTTATAATATTTTTTATCTTTTCATATTTTTATATATATAACTTAGATGCGGTAGTATAACATTTTTTAATTTTTAATATTATCATTTCAACCATAATTTTATTTAGTTATTTTGAATTTTTTTAAAAATATATTTTAGTAACCTTTTTATCCAAATTATATGTGAGACATAATTTAACACTAATATAAAATCATTTTTTGAGTTGACGAATTAGCAAGGCGTGAACTCAATAATTTAAACCTAAATGAGAACCATATAAATTATTTATAAATAAAGTTTATAAATAAAGTTTTTAGTGTGGGATAATCAAATATATATATTTATAATTACATAATTTATGTATAAATATCTTATATGGTGTATTTTTTAATAATCTCGTAATAATAAATAAACGTATTACAATATTAAAATAATAAAAATATATGATGTTTATGGTCAGGATGTTCATCGTCTTAAGTAAGAGCATATCTAGAGGAGGATTGCTAGCGCCCCGGCCCTCCTAAAATAAATTTTCTTTTTCATTTAAGTCTTTTAAAATTTTTAAAATTCTAAATTAGTAAAAGTAAAATTATACTTTGAACCTTAAAAATGATAAAAATTTGATTTATTTTTTAAAAATTACAATTTAATTTTAACCTCTCCTAAAAACTTTCTAACTTTACTTTTAAACTCAAGTACGACTTAAATTGAAATCACGTTTTGAGTTTTATGCTGTTATATGGGTGCTAAATTTATATCACTGTTTTCGTAATCATAAAACATGCTATTTTATTTTATAAAAATATCTTATCCAATCTGAAGTAATCGACTCACATGCTAAATTGAGAATAAACTCGAACCATTACGTATTGAAATTTTCATATATGTATACTTTTAAAAAGTTAAAATTTTATTTTCATATATATTAAAAAATTATAAAAATAAGTTTAATTACCAATTTAATTAATTTTTAGCCCAATTTAATTAGGTTATATTAGTTTGCGAGTTAATTGGTTTTTATCTTCAATCCAACTGATTGGTCCAATACAATATAGATAACATTGAATTTTAGAATTTTTTATATTTTTAAAGTTATGATTTTTATCTTTTATTCTTTGAATTTTAAAAAGTTTTTATTTTTTCATAATTTTTTTTGTTTTTGTTAAATTCTTATATTTTTAATTTAAAATATGAAAAAAAATATTTTTTAAGAATTTTTATGTACTTCTAAAAGGTGACAAAAAAATTGTAAATGTTGAGGGCTAAAAAATTATTTTACCTTTGATACCGTTAACTTTAATGGTAAACTTAGACAGAGGGGTCGAGATTTTTAAATAAAAAAATACAATGACTCAATATCTCAAAATTAAATTATAGGAATTAAAATTTAAATTTCAAAACATTATAGAAATATTTAATATATTTAAAACTTTAAAACTTAAAAAAATTATATTAGAATTTAAAAAATACAAAAAGAAATTATTATTCAATATTAAATTTAGGACAAACATTTGAAATGTAAATTTCTTTTTATTAAATAAAATAAAATGGTTTAAAAAAACATAGACTAAAGAGTAAAGATAGCCATAACATTTAAAATATTATTTTAATGGTATTATAATATTAAATTTAAATACTGTAATTTCTCTTAATTTAATCCTTTAAAAATTCTAAATTATTAAGTTTATATAATTTTTTAATCTCAAATAAAATGATTGTTTTCGAAAAAAATTAACTATTTAGATTAATCCAAATAAAAAAATTATCATAATTACAAATATAAATTATATACATCTAAATATTTATAATCAAAATTAATTATTACAAAAATAGGATTGAATTTTTTAAAAATTTTAAATTAATAAATATAAAATTTCACTTTTAACTCCTCTTAAAAATAATAAAAAATATAAAAATATAAACTATTAAAATAATAAAATAATACTTTTATTATCATAAAAATTATAATTTAATTCAAACATTAAAAAAAAAAATTCTAATTTCACCCTACTAGTATATAAAAATTTAAATATAAAATATAAAATATTCCAAAAATTGCACATTACCATTAAATCGAAAGAATAGAACATTTGAGTATAGCGAAGATTCGAATAATCACACCGAACATTCGAATGCAAAATGCGAATCTGACGGTTACGAATTGATTTAAAACCCCACGCATCAAAAGATCAACCGTAAAAAATTTAAGCTATAATAGTAATTCATAACTTCCCTTCCAATAAACAAAACCTTAATAAAACCTTCAAATATTTTTGCCAACTTATAAACTCCGCCATTAAAAGCTCTTTCAGCTGTCATCAAGTTTTCTCTGTCAAAAAGAAAAAAAACTTCCATTGATCCCTCATTTTTCGGTGGCGGGAAAAGGGGGTAGTTCAGACAGTGCTTAAAAAGCCATTGAAAGAAAGGGTCTTCTTTGTAGTTTCACGGTATCTATTGCGACCATGGCGACAAATTTAGTGTCACCGAAGAAAGTTGCTTCGATAACGGAGAGAGTATGGCAGAGTGTTTACGGGAATTCTTCTTCGAGCAGCAGCGGCGGCGGCGGCAACCATCAGAGGAGGTGTTCTTACGAGAGCGATGATGATGAGTACGAGGATTGTGATGGGGTTGGGACCGTACAGTTGATGCAGATGGGAGCTGAAAGAACCAAGAATGTGCTGATTCTGATGAGTGATACCGGCGGTGGTCATCGGGCTTCGGCTGAGGCTATCAGGGACGCCTTCAGTATTGAATTTTGTGATGAATATAGGGTACAATTTCCTTCATTTTCTCATAGCTTTTCCTATGTTTTTTTTTTTTAATCTTTTTTATAATATTATGGTATCTTATAACAAATATCCTTGCCTGCAAATTCAAATTTCATTACTTTGGATTAATTCCATTGAAAGTCCTCAAATTTGTTTAAATTTTAAATTGGTCCTTAGATTCCATCATTAAAGTAATATGACATGTAGCATATTAAAGCCTGAGATCAAATTATAAATATGTGTACACTTTTTGCATCAACAACTTGAATCTCACTTAGTTTAAAAAAATATATATAAGGGCATTTTCTTTAAAACGACATATTTAAAATTTAAAGTATTAAAGCAGTTATTTATGTTTACAATTTGATAATGTTTAAAATGAAAAATTACATATTTGACCTTTTAAATTTTATAAAAGTATAAGTTAATATATGATAAAATTGCATATGGACCTCTAAAAATAATTTTTTTATTTGATCCTTTGAAAATTATAAAACTATAAGCTAATAAATTGGTAAAACTACATCTTAGTTCTCATAAAAATACATAATTTAGTTTAGGTTGTCCAAGAAAATTTTTTTCACTTTTCCCTTGGTCAGATTTGAGCTGACATTTAACTCTCAATATAATAGGGCTACCAAAAGAACCAGATTAGAAATTTGAGAGCAATTCATTATCTTTGACGATATATAATTTGAGGATGTCTACTGAAATTAACTTGAGTTTATATTAAATCCATTGTTTTTAATCCATGGATGAAACATTTTTGGTTTTTTAGATAATTGTGAAAGATGTATGGAAAGAATACACTGGGTGGCCATTGAATGACATGGAGAGGTCCTACAAGTTCATGGTGAAACATGTACAGTTCTGGAAAGTTGCCATTCATAGTACCTCCCCTGGATGGATACATAGCTGCTACCTTGCTGCCATTGCTGCTTATTATGCCAAGTACCTTCATATTCTTTATATCACTTTTCATCTTCCTCATAAATGATCAGCTGAACAGGTCCACATAAGTGATGATGCTTCAGTACCATGGTTTTAAACATTTTGATGGGGTTTTATTAACTCAAATATTGGGCATTTGCAGGGAGGTAGAGGCAGGCTTAATGGAGTACAAACCAGACATTATCATTAGTGTTCATCCATTAATGCAACACATTCCACTCTGGGTTCTTAGATGGCCAGGCCTTCAAAAGAAAGGAGTTTTTGTCACTGTTATTACAGACCTTGTCACCCTACATGGTGAGTTTTTGACAAAACAAAGACCTTTTTTAAGTTCTTTAATGTTTTAACAAATAGGAAGCACTGGTTCAGGTTCCATCCAGGGGTTAATAGATGTTATTGCCCTTCAAATGAGGTAGCCAAGAGAGCATTATATGATGGTCTTGAAGAGTCACAGGTTCGGGTTTTCGGCTTGCCGATTCGGCCTTCTTTCGCACGAGCAGTTCTTTCCAAGGTGAGTGATGTTAGGCATAAAAAAATACTTGGTTATGTCATCTATATGATTACTTTAATGGGGTTTTCTGCTTTCTTTTTTTGTAGGATGACTTGAGAAAAGAGCTTGAAATGGATCCTGATTTGCCTGCTGTTCTACTAATGGGAGGAGGTGAAGGAATGGGACCTGTTAAGGAAACAGCAAAGGCTCTTGGTGAATCATTGTACGATAAAGATCAAGAGAAACCGATAGGACAATTGATCGTCATATGCGGCCGGAACAAAGGCCTTGCCTCGACATTGGAATCAAAGGAATGGAAGATCCCGGTGAAGGTAAGTTTCTTTTTGTTATTTCGAAGTTCTCATGACAGATACATGCCCGACATCGAGTAACATAATCTTATTGTAGGTAAGAGGGTTTGAGACACAAATGGAGAAATTGATGGGAGCTTGTGACTGCATAATCACAAAAGTAAGTTCATGAAATTTCAATATGAAACTGTCTGTATTTGTATACATAGATTGATCTTATCTATGTAAATTACAGGCTGGTCCCGGCACCATTTCAGAGGCTTTGATTAGAGGGCTGCCTGTTGTTCTCAATGACTACATTCCAGGACAGGTTTAAATCACACAATCTTTTCTACTAATAACACTGCATTATTCATGAGCTTCAATGGCTTCTTGTTTTTGGTGATTGCAGGAAAAGGGAAATGTACCATATGTAGTCGACAACGGAGCTGGGGTTTTCACCCGAAGTTCGTCGGAAACAGCTAGAATCTTGGCTGAATGGTTCAGTACAAAGACAGATGAGTTGAAGAATGCTCTAAAACTAGCACAACCAGATGCTGTATTTGATATTGTAAAGGACATCCATGAGCTAGCCTTGCAATTAGGAACTCTTGCCAATATTCCTTATGTCTTGACATCATCATTCACAAGCCTTATTTAATACTTATATGTATAGAACATCTAAATATCTTCGACCAAGATCTGTGTAGCTAAGCTGTGCTGTTATAACATCATTCTTTGGCCTCAGGTTTGTCACCATGAAAGAGCTGCAAAGTTTTCGAAAACTCTAGGGGTTTGTTAGATTAATGTCAAAGTTGAATTGTTGTAAGCTGTGACGTTGCAATGTTACATGTTTTTTTGTTTTCTTTTCTACGTGAAAATGGCATTCTCTGCTCAAATTTGTGATCTGTTTGGAATGAAATTTGTTCTATGTTCAAGCCTATGACGCGTATGATTTTCAGTACTTAAATTTAAATTTTATCATGTGTAAATTTTATTAATTATTTGAATATAAATTTTTGAGATGAACACTAAGTGCTGTTAGACTAAAAATTGAGGCTCGATAAAATTATACATTGGATTACTAAAAAAATTAAATTAAATTTTTATCTACTTCTTTTATGCAAGCAAGCAATTACATTCTAACCAGAAAAAAAAATTATAAACATAAAAATTAAATATTAAACTTTATATCAATCAACTTTAAATGTACACACAATTAAACAATTAAACTAAAACGATTAAGATTGATAAAAAAATGATTAAACCAATAAAAATATTTTTTTATAATTTAGTTTTAAACTAAATCCATTTTTAGTTATTAACGTAAGATAATGACGTGGTAGTAGTTGATGCTTTGATGTTGGGTCAATAACAATGTATCCTTTACCCTTTCCTTTAACGGAAAGATCTAGATTAATGAATGTTTTTTATTACCATATAATAGAGTTGTTCATATATCGGTTTATTTGATTTGGTTTGAAGATTTATTCAAAAAATAAAAGGATTTGGATAAAAACTAAGGATCGTTTTCTAAATGAGTCGAATTTTAAGTAAACTTTTTTAGTCCGGGCTCGAGTTTGATCCAGCCCAAATACATGTATTTTTAAAAGTTATTGAAAAATATTTATTTTAATATTTTTAGTATATTTAATATATTATATTTTTTAATTTATTTTATATAATAAAATATTTTTAAAAAAATTAATATGATTCAAGTCGAACCCAAATTTAACGTCTATAACCTGAATCGAATTTGAGTAAAAATTTAAACTCAAAACTAAAATTTTATTAGAATTGGATACCATCCTAACCCCACAATGTACAACTCTAAATTCCAACTACTACAATGTTTCTTTTTCATTTATTTATTACTCCAGCAATGATTTTCCTTGACATACACAGTTTTTGGTATTTAATAGTTAAAATTAGGTAAAAATTTTAAACGAAACCAAATCTCTTCTATAAATATTTTCTTTATTTATAAAATTTGAATTTATATTCTTACTTATAAATTTTTGAGATACCAAACTAATAAATTTGTGTTAAAAAATTTAATTTAAATTATTGAGATTTTAAGAAGGCTAAAAATATAATTTTTTATTCAATTAAAAAAAATAAAAGACATCAATTAACCATAACCAACATACCAAAATTTAAGTCGATTGATTCGATTGAACAATAGTTTTTTTTGTCTTCCAGTTGTTTTAACCCAAATTTAAATAAATGTTTTTTAAAAATTCATTTTTATTAAATTTAATTATAAAAATTTATAGATATTAAGATAAAAGTTATATATTAATATTTTTTAATTTGTAATATGAAGTTTTTGAGTTAATCTAAAATTGTATTTTTCGTCTATTTGATGAAATTTCTGATAATTTTTTTTTGAAATCTAGGTAAGATCGACCTGATTTATTATGAAATAATTTAAAATAAATTTATTTAATTACAATAAAATAGATAAATATAATTTTTTTAATTATTTAATAAGTATTTATTTGAGCCCATGGGCCAAACCTAGAAAACAAATTTAGTCAAGCCCGTGAACATGGCCCATCACACTTTTGCTAATTAACAAATTCATTAAAAATTTTGCAATTTTTTCCCTATAATTCAATGGTTTAAGAGTTAATTTTAGTAAAACTAAAAGATTAAAAAATGATTTAAGTGCAAAAAGTATTGGCATTGGTCTATAATTTAAATAAAGTGATTAACTTGATTTTTTAATTATATTAACATTTTAATAATATTTTATATTATATTTAATTACTTTAATCGAAAAAAGAGGAAAAAAACAAAGAAAGAAACCAATATTGGTGGGCCAAGCAATTAATCTTCCACACATTAGATTCTCAATCTAACGGTTTACAAAATGCCACATTTCTTTAATTTCCTTAATAAAGACTAAAAAACATTAATAGAAAATTTTGAATAATCATTTTTAAATTTTCTTGGTATTGAAATAAAAATATAATGAAAAACACAAAACACAAAACACAAAAATTCACTTTTATTATAATATCTATTTTTTTTATATAATATCTATAACTATCCATAATTATTTTCGAATAATGCGCTTCAATATACTTGAATTTGCGTTATTCTGTATTAATAACAACATCGATACTAATTAAATTAAGATTGGACTGGTATTATTTTTATTACAATAATTTAAAAGTTTGAAGATGCTTAGATATTTTACAATTTAATTAATTTAATATTCGAAAGAAATTGAGAAATGTATTAAAAATGGAGTACTAAAAAAATCCGAGGAAAACTTGAATAAAGGTGACATTCGCCTCCATCAACCTCCATGTTCCCTCACTCTCATTCAGTCAATCTCAGCCGTTGATCTTCTCTTTCTAGATCCATGACCCTTATGTCCTTCATATCTAGGGTTTCCCTTTCCAACACGATCTCCATCTCCCGCCACCACAATGTCCTCCAAGATCAGCGGCCGGGTTTCGCCTCAGCCGTGTCCCCACCTCCTCGACTTCTGCTCCCGCAACGGCTCCAAGCCGTTTCGCTCCCTCCAGGACTGTATCCGTGTCAAGCCGCCCGGTGGTCGCGCCGCCATACGGAGGGAACCCTTCGAGGTGCCCCGGTGCGGCACTTGCAACGAATCCTCCCGCCCAAGGCTCTACGCTTGCGTCGCCTGCGCCGCCGTGTTCTGTCACGCGCCTCCATTTCATTCTCACGCGTCGGCTCACGCGCTTTCCGTCCCCGGCCACGAGATCGCTGTTGATGTCGACCGAGCTGAGCTGTTTTGCTGCGCGTGCCGTGACCAGGTCTACGATCGCGACTTTGACGCCGCTGTAGTCCTCGCTCAAACCATCACCTCCACCACCTCCACTTCTGGATCCACCGTAACTCAATGCAAAGGCACGGGATCTCAACCGGATAACCTCCGAAAGCGCCGTCGAGTAGATTATAGCTTGTGGGCTCCAAATTCAAGAGAAAACGCCATAATCGAAAACCATTCGATTCCTCTCCACGACGCCACCAATGGTTCATTGATTTCAACGACAGAATTACCTTGGGGATTACGCGGATTGAATAATTTGGGGAATACGTGCTTTATGAATTCGGTTTTACAAGCATTGCTCCATACGCCACCATTGCGAAACTATTTCTTGAGCGATCGTCATAATAGATATTATTGTCAGCAAAAAAATGGCGCCACCCTCAATGGTTCCAAAAATTCAAGATTCTGTTTGGCTTGCGACATGGACGCCATGTTTTCGGCTGTTTTCTCGGGGGATCGTACTCCTTATAGTCCAGCTAAGTTTTTGCACAGGTTAATTTTCAATCAAAAAGTTGATTTCCCCCCTTCTTTTCTTCACTATATTGATGTTGTGTGAGCTGTTAATATTTGCTTTTGAGGTAAAAGGAAAGGTGTGGGGCTAATTTGATGAGGTTTTTGCAGTTGGTGGCAACATGCAGCAAATTTGGCGAGTTACGAGCAGCAGGACGCACATGAATTCTTCATTTCCATGCTTGATGGAATCCATGAAAAGGTGGCTAAGGAAAAAAGGAAGACCCACAGTCCAGGTGACTAGCTCTCTTACTGTGTTAGATTGTTGTAGTGACCTCGAGTTACATTTGTAGAATATATTTAAATGCTTAGTAATTTGAATATGTTCTATGCTTGGAGTTCCCATATAAAGTAAATCTTTAGATTGAAGAATCTCCTAAATCAAAGGAATTTGTTTCTGGGTCCACATCTACATTTGTTCTGTAATTGCTGATCTATGTGTTAGGTACATGTTTGTCAGTTTCTTCAAAGGGTGTTTCTTCTAGAAGGGTACTGTTATCTTTTGCATTTGATCAAATAATATGAATGTTTGGAAGTGTAGTACATCAAATATCGACTTTGATTTGTGTAGTAATAATGTATTCATGCGGACATGCCCTGGTATCCATTTTGTCTATAATCGGTTTTAGATTGATGGATTTGGTTAGAAATCTTCATTAACTCTGTGCAAACAATGGGGTTGTCTGCTCCTATTTGTTTTAGTGGCCAAAATTTATAGTTACCAACAGCCTGATCGAATCCAGATAAGAGCAATTTAGTTAACTAACTAGACTAGATCACTATAAGAAGTGAGTTGAATGAAGAAATCATGTAGGGCAAATGAGCATCTACTGTCAGTCTATCCCTCACTTTACTGTTTTTAGCATTTATATTTTTAATCGACATCATCGAAAATTTTGCTAAAGATTAAGAAGTAACTCCGATATTTAACTGCAGGGTGTGAGTTTAGGTCCCTTCTTTCTTGCCCTAGTTGTTGACAAGTGCTCTCAGATTTAGTACTGCAGGCTTGATGATGTCAACTACTTTACTCCAGTAAGTCAACCTTCCTTAGCCCACTTGATTTGATCATAGGAATTTCTCACCTCACCTAATTCTCATTTTACTCCCCCTTAACCATGTATAGGATCTCTTCGTTGGACAAAGTTGATCCTTGTCTCAGAAAAAGGAGAGAGTTGCTTTAGTTTTACAACGTGCATCAAAGGCATTTTTGTTTTTTTGGATCATCTTGTTTCTAAATAAACTTCCTTCAATCGCCTTGGATGGAAAGAACCCCGGGTTCTTTTGAACTTGATTAAGTTGTCTACAAGGTTATCCCAATTTAATCCATTTCTCTGCCTCTTACTCCTCCTTTTCTTTCTCACTATTTTCTGGTAGTGTTTATAAAGCCTAAAATGTCTTCATGTGTGTTGAGAAGCGATCTTCTGCCTGGAAACTCGAAGTTAAATATAAACAGACAAACTCTAACCATAAGTTGTCATTGAGCGATAGTTGAGCTGCAATGATTTTGCATTTAAACTTTTTATATCACCGCCTTTCTCTGGTCAATGCAAGTGTGGAACTAGCTTCTCTGTCCTAGTTCTGGTAAATGAAGACCAAAAGGTTTTTTTTCCTTTGCTATAACTCTAGTGGAAAGTTAGCATCTGAGTTGGAGTTGCTTTCAATCGAAATTTAGGCTTGTTTAAATTTTGTAGGAGCATGTTTCTCTTTGTTTTTGACACTCACTAGGAGCTAATCAGCTTGAGCTATTAAAATTTGAAGACTAGTTGTTTATCTGAAATGTAGAGCTAGTTTTAGATGCTTGTGATGCCATTCTTCATAAATGGATAATTTTTTAATGACAATGTATCTCCTATATCGGATATTTTCTTAACCCCATTACTTGATGATGCAGGCACTGGAGATTGTTGCATTGCACATAGAGTATTTTCTGGTATTCTGCGATCTGATGTCATGTGTATGGCTTGTGGTTTCACATCCACAACATATGACCCGTGTCTAGACATTTCTCTGGACTTGGAGCCAAACCAAGGGGTTTCCGGGAAATCTTCAGTGGCAAAAAGCAACAATTCTTGCAATGTTGAGGCAGATTGCATGGGTTCAAGTCAAAATTGTGGGATATCTACTTTAAAGGGTTGCTTAGAAAGATTTACTAGAGCTGAGAAGTTGGGGTCTGATCAGAAATTTTTCTGCCAAAAGTGTCAAGTGAGACAAGAATCCCTTAAGCAGATGTCCATAAGAAAGCTTCCATTGGTTTCGTGCTTTCACATCAAAAGATTTGAGCATTCTTCAATACGAAGGATGTCGAGGAAGGTTGACCGGTATCTGCAGTTCCCATTTTCATTAGACATGGCTCCTTATCTCTCATCTTCCATTTTGAGGAGTCGATTTGGAAACAGGATCTTCCCTTTCGATGGAGATGAACAAGATGCATGCAATGAAGTATCATCTGAATTCGAGTTGTTTGCTGTTGTCACACACACAGGTAAATTAGATGCCGGCCATTACGTGACGTATTTGCGATTAAGTAACCACTGGTACAAGTGCGATGATGCATGGATTACTCGAGTTAACGAGAGCATCGTACTTGCTGCACAAGGATACATGATGTTTTACGTACAGAAGATGCTATATTACAAAGCAAGTGAAAAGCAAGCTGCTTCGTGGTGTGATGTTCGGAAGTAAGAATTTGGGTGTTTTTTCGAATCAAAATCAAGTAGAGCTCAGAAGGAGAGCTGCTACATCAATTGAAGTTAAGGTTACCGTGGAGATAACATCAGATGTCATGGCTAATTTTGTATACGATGAAAACAAAATTTCATCAAGCTGCTCTGCTCGTCAGTAAAAAAGACTGGGGGCTGCTTGTTGTTTCCGAGCGCTTAATACTCGATTGGGTCAGAGAGTTAACTGAGCCTAAATTTTTGAGGCACTCCAATATTCCGGGAAATCAAAATTTTATAAGGTATGGATTCCTTAAATATGATTTCTGAATGAGTGTTGGCCAATTGATTTCTTTTTCCTTTTGGTCTTTCAAATCCTGTCTATGCATGAGTTGAAAGAATATTGGGGGCATAATCATAACAAGGGAACATATATGTATATACATGTGTGTGTATATATATATATATGTGTGTGTGTGTGTGGCATTCCCTGGTAAAATCAGGCATAATCATCTACATGAAACCGACAAGATAAACAAAAGTTGCCAGAACACGAACACGACATAGATACATGAACTATATCTATTCTGGTCACTTCTCTGTAGTCTGTCTGATATTTCCCTCATTCAACAACGCAATTTGCACGAGGAAAGTGGCAAATCAAATAACAAGTCCAAGCTTTCATTCCTCTCTTTAAAAATTAAGAAATAATTAATTTTAATTTTTTTAAAAGAGATAATTTGTTTTAAGGGTTAATTCAATATACAGTCCTTAAACTATATTGTTTTTTTTTTTTTGAGTTAGGTACCTAAATTATATTTTGATTGAATCAGGTATTAAAACTATAACTTCATAACCATTTTAGGTGAGTTTTTGTCATTATCTCTGTCAAAAAAAAAAAAAAAAAACGATTTCAATCCAAAATTGGATCACATCATCGGTTTGATTGATTCAGTAAGTTCAATAAAAAAAATTAATAAAGTTTTAATAATATTAAAAACAATAATAAAATAAAAGTACGAATTTAGTATTTCCACGAGATAAAAAAAGATAATTATATAAATACATTTAATAAAACAAAAAATTTAAAAAGTAAATTAAACATGTGATATTTTTTTAAAACCTAACTTAATAGAAATTAAACTTTTAATTTCACTATCCGTATATGAGAAGAAATATATATATATATATATATATATTTTTTTTTTTTTTTTTCTTTTGGGTTTCACAAGTTTATGGACGTTCCACGTTTTTATTTTAAAAGTTAAAAGTTATGGTCGAGATTAAATTGATAGAATTTGTTAATATGAAGGGTTAAATTTATTAAATTATTTAAAATTAAGATTAAATTGATAAAATATGTAAGTATTATAGAAAAATGTGTTATTATACTAGTTAAAATGGGTCACATAATTATTTTTGTTATCAATTTAACTGTAAATGATTAAGATAGGAACAAGTAAAAAGTTTAGTACTTAAATTAAAAAATTTTAACGTTAAGTAATCAAAATAGAAACACAAGTATAATTGAGTCACCATTTATATAGCTACCTTAATTTTTAAATATTCACAATAAAATTATTTTCATTCTTGCATAAATAGATTTAAGTAAATTCTCATAATTCAAATGATATGATTAATGCAAATATTCTAAAAACGTCCAAAATAAGTTATTTAATTTAGATTTATGAAATTTAATTTAATTGTTAAAAAAAAAAGAAAGAAAAGAAAGTTTATTAGGGACTTAAATTTTCAATTAATTGCATAAGATGTAAAAATATATTTATTGGCATATAGTGTACAATATATTATTATGTTATTTAATATTTGAATTTGAAATTTAGGATACTTTTTTTTATTTTATAATGTAACAATTGTATTGACAAAAGGCATTAAAAAGTAATATATAATCTATTTTATATATATACATGATATTTAGAATTTTAAAATAAAAATAAAATAAAAATAATTAAATACATGAAATGAAAGATGGCGAAATTTCGAGACATAAATGTGTCAAAATTTTAGGCTTTGGTCTTAATATATGTATATATAAGATGAGCAAATTCGTTATATGCTAAAATTTCGTATTAGATACTAATAACTTTTTTTAATAAATTATAATAATAGGGTAAAGTCTGAATAACAAATGTGACTAACACAATTTAAGTTATACCTAAAACAGGAAACATCCTTAATCATTATACCATCATATGATGTTCCGAATAACCTAATTTTAATATATATATATATATATATATATTTAAGAAGTAAAATTTTATTATATACTACAATTTAGAATTCAATATAAATAATCTCAAAAAAGAGATTTTATTTCTGATTTATTTAAAATGTTAAATTAAACCATACCATATACCAAATATTAAATAAAATCATTAAATAAGGAATTTAGTCATTATCAACTATTCTATCACAAAATATTGATTTAAAAAATATTTAATAAATAATTTAGTTATTATCAACTGTTAATTTAAATTTTCTATATAAGCACATATTAAATTTTTAAAGTGAATTAAAATTTATAAACTGCAAAAAAATTATAAATTAAATTAAAATCTATAAACAATATAAAAATATTTATGGAAATTAAATTAATAAGAGACTTTATTTAATTTTTTAAATTATATAATTTTTTGGTGAAAAATTAAAACTACAAGGTAATTAAACTAGATCAACAAAGGAGGATACTTAAACAATCTTAAACTAAGATATTTTAGCAAAAATATAAAAAATAATTTATTATAACTTATTGTTAATATTTTAATATATAATATTAATTTTAAATATTTTTAAGTAATTAATATTAATTATTTATTAAATTTAATTAGAATATATAAACTATATTTAAATATTTAAATATAATAATTAAATATTTGTAATTAGATATTGACACAATTGTATTATTTTAAAAATTATTTTTTATTTTTAATTAATGTTTTTAACACATTTGTAAAACTCATATTAGATATTAACATAACATAGAAAACATAAACCTAACAAATTAAAATATTACATATATTTGAATTAAAGTTTCAAAAAGGGTTAAAATAGTAAAATAGTAAAATATCAGCCAAGAAGCACTTTTGGCTAAGAAAAGCCAAAAATTTCTGCTTATCCATATGTGCAAAAGTGCTTTTTTAAAGTTAAAAAAATTTTTACACTGTTGTTTGTTCTCCATTGCTTTTAAAGAAAAAGCACTTTTTTGAGCAAAAGCTTATCAGAAAAGGAATGAAAAACGGAGCCTAAGACTTCTAGTATAAATTGGCTTAGCTAAACTATCTACAATTGAATTTTCTTCTCTAGGCAAATGTTGAATTCACTGCTTAAATATATTCAGAACTTGAAATATTCTCTTCATTAGGGTAGAATTAGAGTTTCTAGAAAAGTCATCTTGAATAATATTAACGGCCTCAATACTGTCAGTTTGGATTGAGACCCTATCAAATTATTTTTTCAAAAGAAAGTTTAATCCATCCAAGATCCTCTAAAGCTCAGCCTCGGTCACTGTGTAATTACCCAAATTATATTATTAAAATTAATGTATTAACATTATATATATATATATATATATTATAAATTAATGTTTTAGAAAAAAAAAAGTTAAGGAGGCATTATATTTATATATGGCAGATGTGCATTTAATGTGAATAATTTTATGTAATATTTTAATATAGAAATGGAAAAAATAATATTTTATGTGTCAGAATGTTTGAATATTATGTTATACTTGTCTATTGGTCGAGCCCGAAGATTCATTTGAAAAGTGGAAAGATTTAGGTAAAAAAATAAAGCCATTTTAGAAAATAAGTCAGACTTCGAGTAAGGCTTTTTAACTCTGGCTCGGTCTGGATTTGCAAAAAGGGAAAAAAATGTTGTTTTCTTGTTATTTTTTATTGTTTTGCTACCATTTTATCGTATGTTGCTACTATTTTGTTATTATTATTTAGATATTTATAATTCTTATTTTATTGTTATTTTTGTTATTATTTTAAAGTATTTACTTGTTACGGTGCACATATCTTAGTATTATTTAAATATAAATATTCTAAAAAAAATATTTTTAATTTGTTGGAAATTTTTAGTGTATTCATAAATTATTCATTAATGCCTATATGAAAAATGCACATTAAAATTATTCAAAATAACTATATTTATCTTTATTTAACAGTAGAAGTGAGTATTAACTAAACTAAAATTTAATTAATAAAATTATTAGAAAATTAATTATTAATCCAACAGTAAATACTTAAAATCATTCTAACACTGCTATAAAAAGTAATTCCAAAAATATATATTCTAAAACAATCAATTAACAGACATGTCTTAATCAAGATCAACAACCGTCAAACCAACCAATAAAAGTTCGCCACGTATACAATCTTAGAATGTTTTGAGACAAGAAGAACAATGTATTGTTAAGACAACGCAAACTACGACCAATACGACAGATACACTCCCCTCCACTAACGTACGCTACCTCGACCCATTGCTGTCCCCACTAACTTACGCCTTCCCCCATATCCATAACCCATTATTTAAGATGAAAGAAAATGCAATCCCATTCATTGCCTCTCAAAGTTAGTTATTTTCCAAAAGGTACTTCCTTTTTCATTCTCCCTTATTTTTGTTTTATTTCAAAAAAAAAAAAATACCATTTTCATTGGTGATGATGTTTTCCATTCTGGGATTTGGTTAAAACTTCAAATAAATTCTTTTTCAGTTTATATAGATGAGCTGAATCTTGGGGTTTTTTTTTTTTTTGCATTAAATTTTATTCAGATTGATGGTATCCATATTGTTTCCAACATTCATTAATGGGTTGTTTTTCAAGTATATATTACTGTGATAAATCTTTGCAAACGGTCCGTAAAAACTAATCTTTTTGAGTAATTTGTAGCTGTTTGAGCGATGGTAGTATAGAGACAATGGATTTTGGACAATACATAGTTAGGAAGACAGTTGTTAAGGATTAGGGGACTATGTAGTTAGCAGATACACTTATGGTTCCTGGTTCCATTTTGTGTTCCATGTAAAGCTTTAGCTTAATGGTAAACTTGAGTGGAACATATATATACATATTGGAAATTGTCATGTTTTTTCATGTAATAATGATTTACTCTTTTTTTGTAAATTGTTTCATGAATTTGTGACAATTTGGTGTTATCCTAAATGCAGAAACTGCATGGTTCTTGATTGATTGATCAAGAATCATCTAAGGGTCATTAAGATGAATTCTTTGCTGTTTCAATTCATATTGGTTCCATTTGTAATCTTGAACTTTGTCAACAATGTGAATGCCGGTATCACGAGTAGATTCGTTCGAGAGGAGTGGCCATCGGTTGATATCCCTCTTGATCATGAAGTATTTGCAGTTCCCAAAGGATACAATGCACCTCAACAAGTGAGATTTTCCCCCTTTTTAGCAGTAAATGTACAAAGCTTCCTACACTGAGATTCAAGTTTGAGTGTCTGATACAGTATTGAGTAGTTTTCTGGTTACTAGAGACCGATATCTCGGTATGGATATGGGAATATGACCTCCAAAAACCCTCTAAAATACACAAAAATCTTGAAAAACATTGAAAACAGAACACTCACACACGATTCCGAGCAACATAGGGGACTATGATATTCCTAACATGCATGTTTTTTCGACTGTAGGTGCATATAACACAAGGGAACTATGACGGAAATGCTGTAATAATCTCATGGGTTACATTTGATGAACCAGGGTCCAGCAAAGTACAATATGGTAAATCTGATAAGAACTATGAATTCAGTGCAGAAGGGAAAATGACAAACTACACCTTTTATAAATACAATTCTGGCTATATTCATCATGTTCTCGTCAATGGCCTTGAGGTACACTAATGGCTTAACTATTATATGATATGAAGGTATTGGTTGCTTAATCATTTGTTTATTGTTTCTCAGTATGATACCAAGTACTATTACAAGATTGGGGATGGTGATTCCGCACGAGAGTTTTGGTTTCAAACACCTCCGATGATTGGTCCAGATGTTCCTTACAAATTTGGAATCATCGGTGAGTGTTTGTGAGTACCATGTTGAACATTTACAAGCATTCAAGTTCGAATAACATGTATACGTTGCAGGTGATTTGGGACAGACGTATAACTCGCTGTCCACACTTGAGCATTACATGGAGAGTGGAGCACAGAGTGTGTTGTTTGTGGGAGATCTTTCTTATGCCGATAGATACAAGTACAATGATGTTGGTATACGGTGGGATTCATGGGGTAGATTCGTGGAGAAAAGTACTGCTTATCAGCCATGGATATGGTCTGCTGGGAATCATGAAATAGAATACATGCCTTTTATGGTAATTACAAAATCATATTGTAGAATCATTTTTGTTTTTATTGTTTTTAACTTCACGAAAAAACATATGCAGAATGAAGTTACTCCATTCAAATCGTATCTACATCGATATCCTACACCTTATTTGGCTTCTAAAAGCAGTAGTCCTATGTGGTATGCTATTAGGCGTGCATCTGCTCATATAATCGTGCTATCAAGCTACTCTCCGTTTGGTATGTTACTCGTGTTCAACATCCATGTCTGATGCATACACGAAAGAGAAGTTGAATACCCAAGTTTGAGTAACATAGTTGTTTCTTGTTGTTGTAATAGTGAAATATACACCTCAATGGAAATGGCTCGAGGAAGAATTAAACAGGGTTGACAGGAAGAAGACCCCATGGCTCATTGTTCTTGTGCATGTTCCGATCTACAACAGTAATGAAGCACATTTCATGGAAGGTGAAAGTATGCGAGCAGTGTTCGAAGAATGGTTCATCCATCACAAAGTTGATGTAATCTTTGCTGGTCATGTCCATGCTTACGAAAGATCCGTATGTTTCTTTCCCTTAAATCTTTTTCATGCTGCCATACTTGAGAGCTCAAAGCTTGAATCCGAATATCTACAACCCTTCATAGAACCCTTACACGAATACTAATAGTAAACTCACGAATACTAATAGTAAACTCAGGTCTTATGAATACTATGTTTTCACAAGATTTGGGTCTATGTCGTTATGATTGTTGATATCTTTTCCGGGATAAACACTCATATGTTTTCCCTATGAACTTTCAGTACCGAATCTCAAATATAAGGTACAATGTATCAAGTGCTGAACGTTTCCCCGTACCAGACAAATCAGCTCCTGTTTACATCACTGTTGGAGATGGTGGAAATCAAGAAGGTTTAGCAGGAAAGTAAGTACAAAGTCCGAAATCCGCCTTTGATACATATCAGTATAACAATCAATCTATAAGAAACAGCATTTTCTTATTGTTTTTAGCAAATGTTATATTGATGGTGTAGGTTTAGAGATCCCCAACCGGATTATTCAGCATTCCGGGAAGCCAGTTATGGCCATTCGACACTGGAGATCATGAACAGAACACATGCACTCTATCACTGGAACCGAAATGATGATGGGAAAAAAGTGGCAATTGACTCGTTTGTATTGAACAATCAGTACTGGTGCGTAAACTTAGGTATTAGAGCCGAATATTTTTCTAAAAAAATCCGAATAATATAGTCAAGACTTGGTTCCTTGCAGGTCAAGTAACGTGCGAGAAAGGAAACTGAAGAGGCATTATTTGAATGGGATGAGGATGATTGCTTCTTAATGAAAAGATAATATGAAGATATATCATCTCTGGTAGTGCTTGATGAAGTTTCATTGCAAGAGATGAAAATGCCAACAATGATAAGAATAAGAATATATATATATATATATATATATATATATATCCTACACCTTGTTTGGCTTCTCTTGCGGTCATCTTTTTGTTGTCAATATAAATATATATATCCTACACCTTGTTTGCAAGAGATGAAGTTTCATTGCTTGGAAACGCAATATCTTGAAGTGATTAATAAAATTATCATTGTTCAGTAATCAGGGTGGATTGCCATTATAATTCATCTATTTTTTAGTTTTGTTATTGGAGTTAGTGTTACTTAGGGTTAAGGGTATTTTTGTATAGTCCTCAATTATATAAATTAATATTTATTTAGATAATTTTAATTATTTTAGTATATTTTTGTTTGTTAAAATAATTATATTTTTAACTTTACTGCAAATAAAATTAAATATTTCAAAGAAATAATTTAGGATTTAAGATTTTGTGTTAAAAATAAAAGGAGTAGATAATTTATTGAAGGAACTCAATAGGTAAGGATGTTGAGGTTGCTTTCATTTATATCAGGTACTTGGGTAATCCAACAAGTTGCATCGATGTATTTTGAATTTTGATGTTGGGCTAGTTAAGTAATCCAATAAATTGCATCGATGGCTTTATTTTTTTGAAAAAAAATCTTAAATTACCTGACAAAATCGATATTACTATAAATATGAACAATTTTGTCCATTTCAAAAAAAAAAAAAAATCAATCTTAATAACTTGTTAAAATTCTCCGATTCGTATTAAGTGGAACATAAAGCTTGAAGGTTTATATTATGAATTTTAGTTTCATTTCTCTTTTCATATTAAATCTAAACTAATAGATGTTCAATTGATAAAATCGATGTATAATAAAAATGAAAATTATTATGATTTTATGAAAATTTTAATACTAAAAATAATTAAACTTATAAAAACAAAAATTCTATGTCAAGGAGAATTTAGTAAAATTTTCTTTTAGATAATCTTAAATTTCGTTAATTAAATACATATATATTACATTCTAGTTAAATAAATTAAACAAAATAATCTTATATTCAGCTCGTAATTGTGTATCTTTTTATAAATATTCGTATTCTACTCAACGTTATTGAGAAATTATTTTATGGACTCTTCCCACCACATCATCCATGACCCTTTTCTAATTATTTAATGATATTTCAGTAATTTTTTTATATCATTGATACATAATTTTGATAATTATTTTACCCTGAACCCGAAATCTTGAACCTTGAAGCTCAAACCCTGAATCAATTTTTTTTACCTTAAATCCAAAACCTTAAACTCAAACCTCAAGCTTCAAACTGTAAACTCTAATTCAAAGATTGAGGTTTAGGTTCGAGATTCAAGGTAAAAAAATAACAAAATTATGCATCAATAATATAAAAAAATTAATTAAAATATTATTTAATAATTAAAAAAAGACTATAAATAATGTGAAAGAAAAGATCCATAAGATAATTTCTCTAACATTATCTAATCTAATAGAACATATTCAAATAATACTTAATTTGGCGGCACATATCAAATTATGGTTGAAGTTATTTGACAATATTCAAATAACTCTTAATTATCTGAATTATCACAGTGTGAAATAAAGCCTTCACTCATTTTTTATTAGTTTGATTTTTTTCGGCCATCAATTTCTTTTTTTTTTTTTTTTTTTTGTTAGATAAGATAGGGATCAAATTGTAAGGATTTGGGGACTATTGATTAATCTAATCAAGCTTCAATATGATTTTTTTTCAATACTATTAAAAATGATTGTTTCTTTTATAAAAATAAATTGAAGATTTTAATATTGAAAATAATATTTTTAAATAAAAACAAAAAATACTGTATTTATTATTTAGTACCTAAATTTAGTTTTAATGTTCAATTTGATATTAGAGTTTTTTCTTTTCTCAATTTAATACTGGAGCTTGGCTTCAGTATCTCAAGGTTTTTCAATTTGACACTCGTATTTTTCTATCTCAATTAAGCATCTGAGTTTGGTTGTGATGTTTAATTTGATCCTCAACTTTTTTTCTCTTAATTAAGTGCACATATGTCAAATATTCATTGGGTCACATAATACCGGTTAATCTAGATATCAAATTGACGTTGAAGCCAAATTCATGTACCGAGCTAAACATTGAAACTAAATTCAAATACTAAAATAATTTCAATTAAATGTTTTCAATCAAGTATTGTAGGTTTAATTAGAGATACAACTCGAAATTAATGTTGATTCAAGATGCGCATTATTCTTCTATTTATGAGTTGGAAAGAAATTATGGATAATTTTAGACATTATCTCAAAAAAAATAATTGAAACTTATAATAAAAATATTTATTTTTAAAAAATAAATCTATTAATTTAAACAAAAATTAAAACTTATATTTTAGATCGATCTAATCCTAAATAATGATATATAAATTTAATCAGATCCTATCCAATCTAACCCAACGATAAGTCCCTGTAAATAAAGAAACTCAGGTTGTGAACAGATTCAATGATCGTCATCGTCAACCATATAATTAACGTTTCATTGATACAAATTAGAATAAAAAAAAGGACAAATAAACTTTATTTTATAAATAATTAATACAATTGGAGCATCTTAACGTTTAAGTGATTTCACTAATAATCTGACACGTACATATGCCAACGTTCCATATTGAAACAAATAAAATAATAATAATCATAATAGTGGTTTATGCCATAAATATTGTTTTTTAATTGGACACACCTGCATTACATCATATGATTAGGCCAGTTGGTCTGGACTTTTCTAGCAAACCAAACACCTTCTATTATTTGATTTGACAGCAGAATTTTCTCCTTTGCCAAAAAAGAAAATTTTATTAGTAAATAAATTAGAAATTAATGAATATGATTAAAGATACAAACTTTTAAAAAAATATAAAATAAATGTTAGAATATGCTATGAATGATTCCATTATTTATAAATTTTAATTTTAATTTTTATAATTTAACAATATTTTACTAAGTAGAGATTGATTTTTGTTTAAAATCATTAAAATTGAATAAGTAAAGTAATTACAAAATGTTTCAAAAATATTTAAATAATTTAGAAATTAAAACAATATAAAAAATATCATGATTTACATATTAACATTCATTTTTAATAATTTAAAAATATTATTAATATTTTTTATAGGTTATTTTTTATATACATTGTAAAATTAATCTATTTTAATGTTAAAATTAATAATATCCAAATTTTTTTATAATTTTATATTTATCTTTACTCTACTTAATCAATGAATGTAATTATCTCTTATTTTATTTAAAAACTATAAATTTAATTTAATAATTATTATTAATATATATTTTTATAAAAAACTATATTAAAGCTTAATAATTTAATATTCACCAATTTTAATATTTTTAAATCAAAATTTATTAATTAAGTAAAAATAAATTTTATATTTAAAATATAAAAATTTTAAAGCAAATAAATTTAATTTAGAAAATTAAAAGGTAAGGAGTAAAAAAGTAATTTATCTAAATTAAAAATAAGAATTTCAAATGAAAAGTCTTACTCATTAAAAAATGTAAATTAATATGATTATTTATTTTCTTTTATATAGAACCTTGTAATATATAATACATGATATGATGAGACTCGAATATAATTTTATCGATTTTAAAAAAATAACAATTATGAACTGAATTAATTTTAAGTTTATAATATAAATTAAATTTTATATGATAGCCTGATAGTTAAGAGTATTCACCGAAAGTGTAACTTGAGTTTGAGTCATGCTAGTCACGTTGATTGTTTAAATTTTATCTTATTATTGTAATTAAAAAAAAGAAAAGCGAATGTTTGCATTTGAAGTTTTCAACCTTTTAATTTAGCTATTTGGTAATGATTTTTTTCACTTCCTTTTTAAAAAAGTGTGTTCTCTTTTATTTACATTTAAAAATTTTGGGTAAAGTTAAGAAAGGAAAAATTTGTCATAAATGCTATAAAAATCTATCCCTAAAACTACATTATCTTTTTCCTTTTTTTTAAACCTATAATATTATTATTTAATATATTTTTAACCCAGTGAAATTTAAAAATTATTAAATACTGAATTTTTTAAATTTTTCGCGCGTAATTAGAGTTATAAGAGTTCGGTTCCTCTAAAATGTAAAATTTTAGTTTAATTCTTTAAAATAATAAAAATATGATTTAATTTTTCTGACTTTAGTAAAAATAAATTACAATTATTAGGGATTTTTTTTCTTATGAAAATCTCTAGATACAATATTGACAACAACATATATATATATTTATACCATCAAAAATTTCATTATATGACAGACTGCGTTTAAACCGTAAAAAAGAAAGGAAAAACGTAATATTCCTTTGCTGCTAGTCCTAGATTCACTCTGGAGATTGTGCCATAGCCATTACTGTTTCAGCTTTTTTTGCAACAGTGTTCTTATCGTGTAAGCGAGAAACAAATTCCATTAACTAACCCATCATCATCTTCAATTTCCTGTAACACACACAAACACAAAAAGAAATACCCATCACCTTGTTTCAGCTTCTCTTTCATTCAATCTATCACCGTTCTTCTTCCCTTCAAGGAAATGGCGGGTAACGATTGGATAAATAGTTACTTGGAGGCGATTTTGGATGTGGGTCCTAACTTAGACGATGCTAAATCGTCGTTGTTGCTCCGGGAACGAGGTAGGTTCAGCCCCACCCGTTATTTCGTGGAGGAGGTCATTACTGGGTTCGATGAAACTGATCTACATCGTTCTTGGGTTAAGGTGCTCTTTGATTTGTTATGTTTGGTGGATTGTGTTTTTTTTTTAACTATTGGTTTTAGCTGATTTTTTTTTTTTAAAATGGTTGCTATAGGCTCAAGCAACGAGGAGTCCTCAAGAGAGAAACACTAGATTGGAGAATATGTGTTGGAGGATTTGGAATTTGGCTCGGCAGAAGAAGCAGGTTCTTTGGTTTATTTCTTTCTTTTTGGATGGCTTTTTGTTTTTATTCACCATGTTTGGATTGTGATTTAAGATGTTCAAATGTGGAGTGATCATGGATTGTGGCTGGAATGGGATGTGAAGCATAATATGATCGGAGGGGTTTATTTTGTTTATATTTATTTATTTTTGATATTTTGGGTTGAATTGGTCTACTTATAAAGTTAGTGGAAAATGTGAGATAAAAATGGTGAGTCTAGGTGATTTGTTGAAGGGGTTGATGCCTTGATGGTATGTTATTTAATGCGTTTATATAGGATTTTTCAATTCTCTAACAATTGATACTCAGTAAATATAACCTTGTTAAGAAGATTTTGTTTGCATCATTTGTTTGTTTGCCTTTTGCTTCCTCAAGCGAAAGGCAAAAAAAGTGCGTTTGCACAAAAAAATAGTAATGTTTTAAGTAATTCGTATGATTTGTAAATCCACAAGGAAACAGAGCCTTTTTTTTTATCTAGCTTTACTGTGGTTGAATTAGCAGGCTTAAACTGGTGTTTTGGCAACCTAAGCTTGATCCTTCCTCAATGCTTAATCGCTAAACATAAATGGCTTTTTCTTTGAATTCAACTTAACACGTTTCGGAGAAAACAAAATGCTAATTTAATTCAACTTAACATGTTTCGGAGAAAACAAAATGCTAATTTCATTCAACTTAACACGTTTCGGAGAAAACAAAAAGCACTTTGGCTTTATCCATAAAATAACTTTTCAGTGTTCATGTGCAGTGTTGGTATGCTGTCTAATTTGATTTTCTTTCTTCAAAATTAAGTTGCTATCTGAGTTGGAGTTGTTTTGACTTTTCTAACAAAATGAGAGTTTCCTGTCCATTGCTTAACTAATGAAGAAATTTTTAACGAAACTTTGTTTGACTTCAGAGTTAAATGTATAATTTTTCCCTTCACAGGGTTGTGGTTGACATGATTAATAATAATTGGTAAACTTGAAAATTTGATTTTTCACCATCTTAATATAGTAAAAGATTTTTTGGTCTTTGTGATTAAGTGCTAAGCTTTTTTGATATTTCTTCCTTTTGTAGCTTGAGTCTCAGTTGGCTCAAAGAAAGGCTAAACGCCGTCTTGAACGTGAAAGAGGCCGCAGAGAAGCAACTGCTGATATGTCTGAAGACTTATCTGAAGGGGAGAAAGGAGATATTGTTAGTGATGTATCGGCTCACGGAGAGACCAACAAAGGCAGATTGCCTAGAATCAATTCTGTTGATGCAATGGAGACTTGGGCTAGTCAACAGAAGGGGAAAAAGCTATACATTGTACTAATAAGGCATGAACTGAACTCTAGTGGTTTAGTTTTTTAACGTGGATGTAACTTTGTGTTCCAATATTTCTAGCATTTTGTTAACTTTAGTTTTTTAACATAAATTCCGGTATAATTTAGCATAAAATCAACCAGTTAGTTTCGGAAAAGAAATCTAGTGAAGGAAGGGAGGCGGGGAACCCAATTTTGACAGTTCATACAGTCTTGATGATATTCAATGTTCTTAACTACTAGTTTCCATGCAGCCTTCATGGTCTAATTCGAGGTGAAAATATGGAGCTTGGTCGGGATTCTGATACCGGTGGTCAGGTAATTAGGTTGTCAAAACTTTTCTCTCTAATTCCGGTCATAGAAAACTCATCCTATTGCATATGCTGATAAGTGATGAAACTTTTGTTGTCTATAGGTTAAGTATGTTGTGGAACTTGCAAGGGCATTGGGTTCAATGCCAGGAGTTTATCGGGTTGATTTGCTTACTAGGCAAGTTGCGTCACCAGATGTAGATTGGAGTTATGGTGAACCCACAGAGATGCTGACACCAAGAAATTCAGAAGATTTCATGGATGAGATGGGAGAGAGCAGCGGTGCGTATATTGTACGAATACCATTTGGTCCAAAGGATAAATATATTCCCAAAGAACTTCTGTGGCCTCACATCCCTGAATTTGTTGATGGTGCACTTAGCCACATAATACAGATGTCTCATGTTCTCGGTGAGCAAATTGGTAGCGGGAAACCAGTCTGGCCTGTTGCCATCCATGGACATTATGCAGATGCAGGCGACTCTGCTGCTCTTCTATCTGGTGCTTTAAATGTACCAATGCTTTTTACTGGCCACTCACTTGGACGAGATAAGTTGGAACAACTTTTAAAGCAGGGCCGCTTATCAAAGGATGAAATAAATACAACATACAAAATCATGCGTCGAATAGAGGCTGAAGAATTATCTCTTGATGCCTCTGAAATAGTCATAACCAGTACTAGACAGGAAATAGATGAACAATGGCGTTTATATGATGGTTTTGATCCAGTCCTGGAACGTAAACTGCGTGCAAGGATCAGACGTAATGTCAGCTGCTATGGAAGGTTCATGCCTCGCATGGTTGTAAGTTCCAAAACATTAAACTTTGCAAGGTGGTTTTTTAAATGTCAAAGAGTGCTGTTCAGCTTTGAGCTTGGCTTATGGACAGTATTGCATGTGTAGTATGTTATTTCTTTGAGCTTGGCTGGGCCAGGCACATTGTTTGATGCTTGCTTCACTCTGATAAACATGCAAACATGATTTTTCTCTTGCTAGTTCAGAGGATGCTGATTATGTATCTTTCTTTTTGTTCAGATAATTCCTCCTGGAATGGAATTCCATCATATTGTCCCACAAGATGGTGATATGGATGGTGAGGTAGAAGGAAACGAAGAACATCCATCTTCCCCTGATCCGCCTATCTGGTCCGAGGTTCTAATCATTCCTTATGCATTTATTACGAAGTGCTTTGTTTTAACGTGCACAAACCCAAAGATATACTACTATATCTCTTGCTACCGTCAAATTGATACTCGTTTTGAACTTGGTATTTTGTAGATAATGCGCTTCTTCAGCAATCCTCGGAAGCCTATGATACTTGCCCTTGCTAGACCAGATCCCAAAAAGAACATCACTACGTTGGTCAAAGCTTTTGGTGAATGTCGTCCACTACGGGAGCTTGCAAACCTTGTATGTTTGAATAATTAATGAGCCTTCCTCTTACTGACAGTTTTGGGAAAGCTGAAGCACTTTTATTGCTGCTTTCATTTAATTCTACATTTTTCTTTCTTTGGTGCTCTATAGACGCTAATCATGGGAAACCGAGATGGAATTGATGAAATGTCAAGCACAAATGCTTCTGTTCTTCTCTCAGTGCTTAAGCTTATTGACAAATATGATCTTTATGGACAAGTGGCATATCCTAAACACCATAAACAGTTTGAGGTTCCTGATATCTACCGACTAGCAGCAAAGACAAAGGTAATATTTTATTTCTTCCTTCAGTGTATTTTCAACTCGTAGATGGCTTGATATTCTGGGCTACTTCCATTGCAGTGTGCATGCTTTGAACTTACCTTTTCTATTTGGTGTAATAACTGCATTCTACTTGTATTATCTTATTTGTGAAAGGACTATGTCATTGCAGTTGTTATCCATGCCAATTTATATATATTATTTAGAGAATTGATATTTAGATTGTGGAACTTCTGTCTTTTGTTGAGAAGGGATGTGACTTGGATTGTTTTGTTATTGTATCACTGAGACACTTGGTTTGGTTATCTTAGTATTCTTGTTGATTCTTTGGCCTCAATATCTTATAAAGTTCTTATAAGCTCTCATAACTCTCTCTGTATAGTATTCGCCTACCTCTTTTTCTTATCCAATCTTCTTGTGCAGGGTGTTTTCATCAATCCAGCTTTTATCGAACCGTTTGGGCTTACTTTGATCGAGGTGTTCTGCAAAATAAGTTATAAATAGTGTTTATTTCATCTTATTTCCAAACCATATATGACTTTGGCTCTTTTGTTGCAGGCTGCAGCTCATGGTTTGCCTATCGTTGCCACCAAAAATGGAGGTCCTGTTGACATACATCGGGTATGACTCATCAAATATTTTGTTTTTTACTTGACATCAGAGAATTACAAGCATTTGCAAGAATCCGAAGTTTGAATCACAGCGGTGATAATCAATATGAGATGTTTTGCAGGTGCTTGACAATGGTCTTCTTGTCGATCCTCATGACCAGCAGTCTATTGCTGATGCTCTTCTGAAGCTTGTTGCAGACAAGCATCTCTGGGCAAGATGCCGTCAAAATGGTCTGAAGAACATTCACCTATTTTCATGGCCAGAGCACTGTAAAACTTACTTATCTCGAATTGCCAGTTGCAAACCAAGGCATCCACAGTGGCAAAGGAGTGATGATGGAGGTGAAAGTTCAGAAACAGATTCACCGAGTGATTCATTGAGAGATATACACGATATTTCTTTGAACCTAAAGTTTTCAATGGATGGAGATAGGAGTGGAGCTAGTGGAAATGATAATTCTTTAGATTCAGAAGGGAATGACCGAAAGAGTAAGTTGGAGAATGCCGTTTTATCATGGTCAAAAGGTGTTTTAAAAGATCAAAGGAAAGCTGGATCCGGAGACAGAATTGACCATGGTTCCAGCACAGGTAAGTTTCCAGCATTAAGGAGGAGGAAACATATTTTTGTCATTGCTGTGGACTCTGACTCCAATGAAGACCTTCTTGATGCTATCAGAAAGGTTTTTGAGGCTGTCGAAAAAGAAAGGATTGAAGGCTCTATAGGTTTTATATTGTCAACATACATGACCATATCTGAGATACAGTCTTTTCTAGTCTCTGGAGGCTTGAACGCTAATGATTTTGATGCTTTCATCTGCAATAGCGGTAGTGATCTCTTCTATTCAACTATTAACCCTGAAGATGGTCCCTTTGTAATTGACTTCTATTACCACTCGCACATCGAGTATCGTTGGGGTGGGGAAGGGTTGAGAAAGACTTTGGTCCGTTGGGCTGGATCGGTTACTGATAAGATGGAAGGGAATGAGGAGCATATTGTCACTGTAGCTGAACACCTTTCGACCAATTACTGCTACACTTTTGAAGTGAAAAATGCAGGAAGGGTAAGTTTTCTTTCATTAAGGATGAATTCGACTTTACATTTCTAACTTGTCTAGCATGTGATCATATGTTCACTTATGTTTATGATTTTCTTTATGATATCATGGGAAACATCTATTTTATGTTTATGTTCTTCTCAGGTTCCCCCTGTTAAAGAGCTCCGAAAGTTGCTGAGAATTCAAGCGCTCCGTTGTAATGTTATTTATTGTCGAAATGGAACCAGGATAAATGTTATTCCGGTTTTGGCATCTCGTTCTCAAGCCCTCAGGTAAAGTTTTTATGTTTCTTTTATTATAGCTTAATTAATGCTGCTGGGGTTTGATCCCTGGTTACTGGAACTAAGAGTCCGAAACTCTACCAACGGACCATGTTGCTTGAATATCCATGTTTGACACCCGTGTCCAAAACATATTCAGATATGGGAAGGGGATATGACCCTCAAAGACTCTCCAAATATATAGAAAAAATTAATTACCCATGACGGCCATTTATCCATGCCTGACACTCTCAGTCACACCCGAGTCTGAGTTTGTTTCGATCAATATTTTCTCAATGTGTAGTCAACAAAGCAATGCAATTTTCCCTTTTCTTCATGGGCAAAATTTTCGGGTTCTATTGAGTCAACAAAAACAGCTTTGAAATGTTAATGCTTGAACTTCTTTCTCGTCTCCGATCTTCCTCAGGCCGTCAGTTGCTTTTTATCTTTAAATGGTTGTTTTCATGTTTGCTCATTGGGATTTTTTTCTTTTAATTGTTCTTAAACTTATCCTATTTAACTATGTGTTAATCCAATGACACCCCAAACACACATTTCAGGTATTTATACGTTCGGTGGGGCATCGACCTGTCAAAAATGGTGGTTTTTGTTGGAGATTCCGGGGACACAGATTATGAAGGTTTGCTTGGTGGGGTACATAAAAGCATAATATTGAAAGGAATTTGCTGCAACACAAGCAATCAACTGCTCGCCAACAGAAATTATCCGCTCTCTGATGTCATGCCCGTCGACAGTCCCAACATTCTTCAGACATCTCAAGATTGCACGAGCACAGACGTTCGAGAATCCTTGGAGAATTTACTCAAAAGCTAAGAAACATTATGGCCAGGCCTCCATTCAAGATTCTCAGCAAACTCTGGTCACCTACCGTACTTTCTCCACCGCCTGCTCGGGACTAGTAAAACATACCTTTAAGCCATGGACTTCACAAGGCTGATAGCTTTTCCTTTTTCTTTATTACCCTGAAACATTAAAAAAAAAAAAAAAAAAAAAAACTAAATATATATCCCTGATATTTGTACATTCCTTCAAATATGTCCTTTTTCTGTTTGGTTTTGCAGCAAATAAAGTTTGAATACCAGCTGTTGAACTTGAATTTATATATGGCTGTTGTATCATTAAAAATGTGTGGAATTGGACTACCTTCAAGCCTTTATTTGGCTTTGTTCTTATCATAATAATCTCATACCAATGTGGATATTATTTAGTCCCTGGACTTTTCAAATTGGTCAATTTTAATCCCTATGCTTTTTAAATTTTAAAATTTAAGCCCTAACTCGCAGTTAAATATGTTTGGTTAAATTGAATTACTAGTCTTGTATTATGTGTACAGATGTAGATTTGGTTTATATTTTCCAATTGGACCATTCTAAGATCTTATATTTTTTAAAATTTGAAATTTTGGTCTTGGTGCAAATGACAGCAGCTAATCTATTAATTGTAATTTTAGTGAGTGATAAGTGGAAATAACAAAAAGACATTGTATTAAACATGATAATATGTTTGTCGCATTAGATTTTGAAAACAAAAAAATTTAATGAATTTAACTATTATTGTTTGGTGAGGACTAAAAATAATCAAATTAAAGTGAAGAGATAAAATGGTAAATTTCCAGTTTTCATCCCTTTACTATAATTAAATTTAGGATTTATTCTTTATATTTTAATTTTTAATTTAACATAATAATTTAGATCTCTACTTTTAAAATGACATTAGTTAATTCAAATAGTTATTATCCTCCAATATTTCGGTTAAAATGCATACATAAAGTGTCCTTAAAAACTCTTTTCTAATACAAAAATTTATCTCGATACGACAAGTCAAGTTATATGACAATGGTCAAATTGTAATTTTGATCCCTATATTACGTTTAAAAATTAATCTCTATATACCTTCCTTACATGACACACGCCCATCTCTCTCTCTTTTACATTATAACATAATGGTTAAATTTTAATTCTTATCCTTCTATTTTTAAAAAGATTATATAACAATGGTCAAATTTTAGTTTTGATCCTTATATTACGCTCAAATTTGAAATTTAATCTCTATATTTCAATTTTTTACATAATTTGATGCACTAACTTTTACAATATTATTAGTTAACCTAAATATTTTAATCTAATTAAAACGCTTATGTGAATTTTAATAATATTTACCATTGTTAAAGTTCTTTGTTAAATTTAAGTCCATTACAAATATTATTTTTTGTCACATGGATACTAAGCGAGTTTTTTTTTTTAATTTTAAAATGTCAATCAGTGAATTTAATAGAAGAATTTTTACAGTAACAATTAGACCTGATTTTTTAAATTTAGAAAATAGAGAGGTTAAATTCTTGAAAAAAAACAAATTATTAAATTTCAGATATATAAAAAGTACAATAACTTAGAACATATTATATTTTTTTAAATTCTATTTTATAATTTAACTCAAAAAAATCCCAGCGTGAAGCTTAAGAAAACTATACTAATATATATAAAATTCGAGTAAAATTAAATCGAAAAATAAATTCATAAACATTTTGGTGTTCTTGACATATTTTTTTACTTTAAATGGTCGACACAATGTTGACTGAGCAAGTGGAGACTGCAACTTGGTAAGGTGGTCCAATTGATAGGTCGATTTTGGATAGTTTACTGTTTAATCATGCATTATTAAATTCTCAAAGTCACACATTCAAATTTGTTGAGCTACAACTCTAAAAGAAAAAAAATTGTTGAGCTAAAAATTTTAAATATAATATGCCATAAAACATGATGCAACATCTAAAAATATATTATAATAAGAAAAAGCATTTATATAAATTAGAAATCTTATCTTATGCATATATACGTGAAAAGTATAAATTTAGTGTAAGAGTGTTTAAATAATTAACCGAAACGAATTAGTATTAATTGAATTAATCAAAATTTTTAATCCTTTAACCGTTAATTAAACCGATTTTTTTCAAAAAATTAATTGAACTGACATGTTTTGGTTAACTTAATCGGTTAATCGAATTAACCGAAATTTATATGTTTTTATTTTATTTTGTTAAAACAAGTATAAATCATATCAAAATAAATAAATTGATAATGTTCATTTGATATAATTATCCGAATTAAAACAACATATAAATTGTAATATTAATTATTAAGTTCGGTTAATTACTTAATTTTGAGCCGAATTAACCGATAACTGAACTTTCAAAATATCATTAACTGACCTCCGACCGAATTAGATTAGTTAACCGATCGGTTAATCGAATTAGATCTGTTCGGTCAGTTAATTCGGTTTTAATTGAAATTTGAATATCCCTCATTTAAAGTGCAAATGTATGTTTAAAAATAACATACAATAAATGATGAAATGTATGATTTGAAATTACCTAATAATAGCATATGAAATATGTACATTATTAAAATAATAAAATTAGTTTAAATTTTTTTATCATCGTCAATCTTGAGTCGGTATCAAGTTAACTTTTGACACCGATTTAATCAAATACAATATTAAGATATACAACTTACGGAGGTAATTAAGTGTGCATAATAAAATTAAAATGTATAAAACTATCAAGATAAATTAAAAGTTTTATTAATGCAATTGGCGTGAGTTCAAATTTTACCATATGCATAGTTTTATTAGTTTTTTTAGAATACCCTCAAATAATATTACTCATTTTAATTACGAAAGGATATTCTCGTAATTTCTTAACTAAGTTAGTGTCTAGTTGACATGCGACAATGACTCAATTAGGAGTTTAAATACTTATATATTTTAAATATAAATATGATATATATATATATATAAATAAATAAATACCACACTTTAATCTACAACACAAGGTAATGAGGTCGACATTGAGTTGGAATTTCAAGCAAATTGGGAGGATAATGTTGTGTTGCGGAAACTTTTTAGGCACATAGGTACAGGCCAAATGGATAGTGAAGCCTTGATTTGGGTGGATAAGGAAGTAGGTATAATGGTAAAATTATATTTTAATTCTCATAAAATTTTTAATTTAAATTTGCTCCCTAGAAAAAAGTTTTCGACTTCACCCTTACATACAAGAGATATGAGTTGATAAACAAATGATTTAGACTTTACGGGTATGGTGACTACATACTTTGTGTGGACCTTTGTGCGAACAATCATGTCAATAGTTTTAAAATTTTAACGGTCAAATTACTTTTCTATTTCAAAAAGCAAAATGGCTAAATTTTAAAAATTGGATGCCAAAGTGATAAAAAAGTAATCAGGATCAAAGTGATAAAAAGAGTAAATATTATAGACTAAATTTATTATTATACCACATGAAACCCATGGTTATTTTATTATTTAATTAATTGACACAAATATTTAATATATGAGGAGAAAAAAAAACAAAAAAAACACAAAGCATAATACCAATTAAGAGTTTTGCTTAATAAAGGTCTAAAATTATATTTTCTTTCGATTCCATCCTCAAACATCTTTTATTCGTGATAGTATAAATTTGTATTTGATATAATGAGTAAATTAAGAAATCTTAAATAATAATTCAAATAGAGTTAATTGTAATAGACATTATCAAACTATGACCTTCATTTTAAATCGGTCCCTAAACCTTAAAATGTTCTAATTACATCCCTAAACTATTAATATTATATCAATCAAGTCCTTTTATTATTAGAACCATTAACTTAACCATAAAACGACATGTAAAATCTAAGGTGACATATTTAAAATGAAAATTTTAAAAAAGAGTAAAATATTGTGAAATAACTTTTAAAATTAAAAACTAAAAATAAAGTAAAAACAAAAAGAGAGAGAGAGAGAACAATAGTTTCTTTAAAATTTTCAAAAATTTCAAAATCAAAATTTTTACAATATTCATTTTTCTTTAAAAATTATGTTTTATAGCATTTTAGTAATAGAAGGACATTATTGATATAACATTGATAGTTTAAGGATGTAATTAGAATGCTTTAAAGTTTGAGGACTAAGTTAGAATGAAAGTCATAATTTTAAGATGTTTGATGCAATTAACTCATTCAAATACGTTATTAATTGAATATGAAAATAAAATAATTACCCTTTTAATCAAACAAATAAATCAACCAACAAATTGACCAAATTTAACGTAAAATTAAATTAAGCAAACTCCATACTCAATAAAACTTGGAAGTTAAAACTTTAAAACTGGGAAACCTCTTTCTTGCGGGTTAAACCAAGCCATCTATTGCCTAAACTTATATATTTTGATATCTATAAAACTTCAATTTCTTAATTTTAAGTCTTTCTTTTTTATTTCGAAAAAAAAATCTTGCTTTTTTAATTCCTTAATTTTTTAGATTAACATGTTTATTATTTGCTTAAGAAAAAAATATGAGAAATTTTAAGGTTAAATTATGGTTTTGATCCAAAATCAATGGTAGTATTTTGATTATTTGAATTGATTAATGGCATTATAAAAGTAGAGGTATCAAATCAAAATATAAAGATTAATTCTCAATTTTAAACAAAGTAGAAGGATTAAAACAATAATTTCACCAAAAATTAATTCTTAATTTTTGTCTTTGGCATTGACCAAAGTTCTTTCTTGATTATTTTTTAATTGAGTTTATGTTTAATTAATTCATAATATTAACTTAATCAAACATTTTAAACATAATATATAGTTTTAAAATGATTATGATATGATAAAATATACAAAACTTATCATGAATGCATAAATAATGTATGGATGGCTATTGGTGAAATATCTACTACTTTTATAAAACCCAAATCCCCAAATTGTTTTGAAAATTGAATTCGTTTTATAATAATTATATTCGAATATGATTTAAATATGAATTTGTTAAAATTACAATTGGGTTAATTAAAAAATTAAAATAAAAAAGGTAGATAATGGGTCATAGTATAGTAGATTCAAATAATACATTCGAATATTGTTGATTGGGTTTTAATTAAATCGGCATGAATATTGTTGTCAATGTAGGAGGACGTGGATTTGAGTGTGCTAAAGCATATTATCTTTCTATTTAAGGGTTGGGAAGGGGCCATAGGTAGTTCTAAGCATTGCGTCAAAAAAGAACAGATATGATATGAGATAGGGTTCAAGATTTTAGGAGTTGCTCACATAAAGAATAAATTTTTCAAAATGATTTTATAAAGACCAAACCTTTATAAAAGTGCTTAAATGAGAGCTTTCCACACACTTTATCTCAGTTTGTAGTGAAAATTAGGTGAATACTGACATGTTTAGAATATAATATATGATTGATGAATTAGATATTACTAGAAAAGAAAAGAAAAAACATAACTTAAAACCTGATGTACAACATTTAAAAAATCCTTATTTGAACACATTTGAAAAAGTTTTATTTAATCATTTTGAAAAGTTTAATCCTTATATGAACAACACTTAAAATTTCAAATACTAATTTGAGCATTTAGCCTTTCTAAAACGATTAGGCATAATAAAAAAAGTTACCTAATTTTTTACGTAATGTATGGGAGGGATGAAGTTATATGAGTGAATCTAAGACTGTATATTGATGTAAAGCAACTGCACTAACACCAACCTATGAAGTATGAACGTAGGAGAAGAGAAGGGGCAGGCAGGGCCATGTGCCCCACCCAAAAAGTAGAAAATTTTCTATATAGTCCTTTAACTTTTAAAAAATTATTAGTATAGTAATAAAATTGTATTTTGACCTCTCAATTCTTTATGCATTTCTATCCTTCAAATAATTTTTTGATTTCGCCCTACAAGAATACATTCTTCAAATAGGTATCAAACATGTAATCATGCACATCATCGACTTTGCAATTTTATCAGCTGTTTGATTAGTTTCTCTATAAATATGAACAATACGAATATTGATAATTGTAAAAATGACATACATCGCGAACCAACGAAAAAAAGATATATCACAATAAAACTACTTTAATTTTACATTATCATAAATCACTTCCTTTATAATCTATCTATATATATAAGTTCCGCAAGGAAAGTGGCAAGTTTTTTTATGAGTCAAAGCAAGAAATTAGGTTTAAGTATAGCTTTGCATATTTAGGAAGGATATTTTTTCTTCTTAAGAAGATGCATAAAATTGACTCAATACTATGTATAATTCTTGCAAATGGATATTCAAAATTCTACATTGCTATAAATTCTTATTTTCACACACAAATATAAGAAATTATTTTATTCCTTTTTAATAAGTTTTTAAAACACTTAAGTTAACAAAATAAAAAACGAATGATTGTCTTCTAATTCTTCTCTATGAATTTCATTCTTTTAAGTGATATACTATTAATGAAAAATTTTAGTTTCCTAGGTTGAAATATTTTCACATACCATTTAGAAAAATATATGTGTTGATTGAGTCTTATCTTGATTGGTATATGTATTGTTGTTAATATAGGAGGACGTAAGTTCGAGTACGCTGAAACACATTATCCTCTTATTAATAGGTTAAGGAGAGATTATTGGTATCTATAATTTCAAAATTTTCATTCCCTTAAAATTTTCCAATTCAATTAAAGCCATATTTAATTTTTATTTTAATTTTTTAAATTAATTATATATATCTATCCGCATAATCAATATCATAATCTAATATATCTATAATTATATGTTTGTTATATAAAAATTCTAAAAATTACGTCTACAATTACTAAAAGAATATTACTTAAAAGGTATTCCTTCCAATTAAGACATGAGGTGTCAATTGAACCCCAAAAAAGGTGACATACCCTTTTATTTAGGATTAATGGTTTAAAAGCTCCTTGAACGTTTTCGAAAAAATTAATTAAGTCCTTGTGATCTTTTTGCATTCAATTGAGACCCTGAAATTAAAAAAAAAAAGAAAAAAGAAAGTAAATAAACTATTTGACTAACATTGACTGTTACAATGCTAATGTGGTCATTAATAATGCTGACATGACAATGCCATGTTAGCAAAAAAATAAAAAATTAAAAGGAATGTTTAATTTTTTTTATTGGAATGACCCTAGAAAACCATTGTTTAGGTTCATTTCAAAGCTTAATTTCTTTTAAAATATTTTAAAAATTATTTTTTAAAATATTTTTATAAATTTATAAAACATTATTTAAATTTATAAAAATATAAAATAAATTTAAAATGTCAATTTGAACAACCATATGTTTAAATTCATTTAAGATGATTTTTTTTAAAAATTATATAAAGTTTAAAAAATATTGAAAATTAATTTTATTTAAAAATTGATATGTATATTGATGTTTTAATTTTATTGGTACTTTTTAGGATGTATAAAAAATAAAAAATATTTTATAAAATAAATAAAAAAATATTTTAATTTTATTAATTGTACCTTTAAAATTCTTTTTAATGTATGGATAATCCAATTAAAAAATTGTATCAATTATTTTATTACGTGTATTCTAAAAGGTGTATCAATTATTTTATAGCCTAACATTTTTAAATAATTGGATATATTCATACGTTAAAAAAACTTTACACATATGATTAATAAAATTAAAATTATTTTTATTTATTTTATTTGTTATACATCCTAAAAGGTATCAATAGAATTAAAACATTAATACACATATCAATTTTTTAAAGAAAAATAATTTTTAATATATTTAAAATAGATATAATTTAAAAAAATCGTCTTGAATGAATTTGAACATAAAGTTCTCTAGGTTTACATTGAATCTGAACAACCATGTGTCTAGATTCATTATGTACTTAACTTTTAAATCATTTTTATTTTTATTTTTTGAACTTTATTTAATATTTTTATAAAATTTAATAACTTTTTACAAATTTATAATTTTTAAAAGAAATTAAGCTTTGAAATGAATGAACTTGGACAACAATATGTCCAAGTTTATTTTGATAAAAAAATAAATATTCCTTTAATTTTTTTATTTTTTTAAATATTTTTTTATTTTTTACTGACGTAGCAATTGACGTGGCACTACCATATCAACAACTGTTGTTGGCATGGAGCGCCACATTAACATCGTTAATGATCACATTACGCTGTAACAATCAACGTTAGTCAAAAGGTCTATTTGACTAATTTTATTAGTTTAGGGGCTTAATTGGATACAAAAAGATTGCAAGAGCTTAATTGACCTTTTGAAAACAATTTGAGTTTTATTTACTGAAGAGCAGTCATGGTTCCATGTAATAAGGGCTAGTTTGGCAATGCTTTTGAAAAATGTTTTTGAAAAGTACTGTGAAAAAGTGCTTTTAAGAAGTGCTTTTGAGAAGTGCTGTGAAAAATTTGAATGTTTAGCATTGCTGTGAAAAAGTGCTTTTGAGAAATAAAATGTCCATTTTAGACATGTTATTATTAAGTAACAAATATGCATTTAAATAATATTTAAATTAGTTAATTTATTATATTTTAGTAAAAATATAAAAAATTATTATAACTTCTTATTAATATTTTAATATATAAAATATAAATTTCAAATATTTTTAAGCAATAAATATTAATTATTTATAAAATTTAATTAGAATATACAAACTATATTTTAAATATTTAAATATAACTATTAAATATTTGTAATTAGTATTTTAAAAAATATTTTTTATTTTTAATTAATGATTTTAATACATTTGTAATTAATTATCAAGAAAAAAAAAGAGAAAGTATTATGTTATTGGAGGGGTAAAAAAGTAATTAAGCACTAAAAGTGCTTTTGGGAGAGAAAAAGCTAAAAAATTTAGCTTCTCCTTTTCAGAAGTGCTTTTCAAAAGCACTTCTGAAAAGCTAAAAATTTCAGCCAAAAGCAGCTTGTTCTGCACAGCTTTTCTTCCAGAATTACTTTTGGAGCCAGAAGTGCTTTTGAAAAGTAATACAGAACTGGCCCTAAGTATTTTATTTTTTAAACACTATTTGATAATTTTTTAAATTAATCTATATTATTATTAAATTATTGATTGGACTGATGTTATGGGTTAATGGAACGATAATTTAATTAAAAAAAATTAATTTTGTTAAAAATAACAAATATTATTATAAAATTATTTTTTTAATATTTTTTATTCAAAATCTATAAAAAATCACTTAAATCCAAAAAAAATTTTAACTTAAAAAGCGCACATAGTGAGATTTGAAACTAGTACACTAAGATTTTCAAAAATTCTAACATGGAGTGTTATATATTTTGATAATAATTTATACAATTTAAGGATATTAAAGCATATTTTGTTACTTAATATACTTCTATAATTTCAAATTTTATTTAAATGTTTTTTAAAGCATTTTTCAACCGGTTTTTGAGCATAAGATCGATACCTCTAGGGTAGTATCGATCCTCCCTCAAGTCAATAATCACATGCTTATTTCGAGGGTAAGGGCTTAATTCTTCCTACTTAACGAGTAGTTTTTCTATGTTACTATAAAATATAATTTTTGTATTTCCAATGATTTCATCTTTAACAACTCTAGATACGATTTTCAGCATTAGTCAAAGGGTTTATTTGACTAGTTTTATTAATTTAGGGGCTCAATTAAGTATAAAAAGATTGCAAGAGCTTAATTAATTTTTTGAAAATAATTTGAATTTTATTTACTAAATAGCAGTCATGGTTCCATATAATAAGTATTATTTATTTTTTAAAAACTATTTACATTTTACATTTTAATCCTTTATTACTACTCAATAAATCCTAAAAATTACTACTCAAATTAATGCAAGAAAGGGCACACAATCAAAGGAAAAAAAAATATTTATTTAATGTTGAAAAGATGAAAAATTCTCACTTAAATTAAAAGGGTGGTATATCCCAAATTCGCCATTTATTATTCCCAAATGGAAAAACGTCACCATTAATGCAATATTTATGATCACCTACCAACAACTGTTTTCTCTTCACATTGGGTTTTTTTTTTTTTTTTTTAAATATCAACACACTTTGCTTTTGCTTTTACATGCAAATAAAATACACCTCACACTTCTTTCACCCACAATATGGCCGAAGCTTTGAGAAACAAAAAAAAAAATTGGCGAATTTTAAATCTTAGAGGGAGCTAAAATGAAAATTTACCGTTAAATAATTTAAAATTTTGCAATTTTTAAAGGGTTTAAAAGAATAATTTCCCATTTGTTGCCGGGAGGCTCCTGTGCCTCTAATGTTGCCCTTGGTCATGATAAATAAATAGAAAATTATTTGACAAAAGATTTTATAAGTATAGTTCAAAGAATAGTATAATAAAAAAAAATCTTAAAAATGGTGTTTAGTTTTTTTTTTTAAAATAAATATTTTTTATTAATAATTTATCAAATATTAATCTTAAAAAGTAATATTTTTATATTTTAAATAATTCACAGACGGTGTGTAAATTTTTATGTGATCTAATTAATTCATATATTTTAATTTGACATAATTTTATCCTGCTTTATTTTTATAATATTATTATTAGGTCTATATTATAACATTATTAAATATTGTTGTTAAAATGATAACATCGAGAGTCCCAAATTATGATTTATTAGTCTATTTTTAGAAATTCGGATTAACGTTGCACCCAAAAAAAATTGATAATATAGATAACCCATATAAATACTTTAGAATGAAAATCTATATCATCAATGGTAATTAATATTGCTATCAAGTTGCACATAACATTATAAATGAAATGGGATTAAATTGTAATTTTAGTATAATAATTGAAAATTTTAGAATAATAAAGGGACTAAAACTATAAATAAACCTTTACCATTATTATTTTCTCTCCCTTCCATAAATGTATGCAGTTGGTGTAGTTAAGCTATCTGCCTTCCTCCGAACTACACCTAAAATAAACCCTTTTTCAATCAATCAACGAAACACCAAAACGATATCTCTTGTTGCTTTCTTTTTCATCCATCATTCCATCATTCAATCTCTCCGTTGCAATATAAATATCTCTCTTTCTCTAAGTGTTTTTCGTCATTAGCTTTGTTCTTCTAGATCATCATCATCATCAAGCTGTTGTTGTTTTGAAGAAAAAAAGAAAAAAAAAACCCAGAAATATGGATCATACCCTCGATTCCAAGCTTGTTTCTGAACCTGTTGAGGCGGAGAAATGCAAGAAAAGAGTACAGTCGCCGCCGCCGTCGCCGTCTTATGGTTTGGTGTCGTTTAAGGAGTTGCCGGAGTACATGAAGGACAACGAGTTCATTCTGAATTATTATAGAGCTAATTGGCCTCTCAAGGAAGCTTTCTTTAGCATCTTTCGTTGGCATAATGAAACACTTAATGTTTGGACGTATGTTGAAGAAGATAAACCAAAAACCCATTTTCATTTATTATTTTTAATGGTTTTTGTTTTTGATTTCTGGGTTTTTCTTTTTTTCTAATTTGGTTTTGGTTTTTTGTGATGAACTGTGTAGGCATTTACTTGGGTTTGTTCTATTTTTGGGATTAACAATGGCGAATTTGATTGAAGTCCCACAAGTATCGGATCTCATTGCCTTCTTAACCAGGTTCGTTTACAGGTTTTAGTACTTAAAATTTAACGAATTTTATTATCCTTTTCAGTAATTGCAAATGATTAATCGCTACTTTTTTCTTAATTTGTTAGTGATTAATCTGAGATTACTTATTATGAACTAAAACAAGAGCTGGTTTATATGAATGAATGTATGCATATATGTATGTATGTATGGATCTGTATATGTATTTATGTTACTTAATTGATGCAGTTCTTTTCCTATTAGTGGCGACAGCAATGTTTCTCAAGATCCCTTGCTGGTGAGTATGGCATTTATTCATAGATAATTACATTGATCACTCTTGGTATAAGTTTAGTGTTGGTTATGCCATGGAGCTGATTTGGAAGAATTGCAGGGAACAACGAAGAATCTCGTCGATTTAAAGCAAATAACGGCTTCGGAACTCGAAGTTTCGCCGGTAACGCGGTGGCCTTTCTACGTATTCTTAGCCGGCTCCATGTTCTGCCTCCTATCAAGTAGTATTTGCCACCTCTTTTCGTGCCACTCGCATCATCTGAACCTCTCGTTGTTGCGGCTCGATTATGCCGGGATCACTACCATGATCATCACATCGTTTTTCCCGCCGATTTATTACATTTTCCAGTGTGATCCCAAATGGCACTTCATCTACCTCGGTGGGATCACGGTCCTAGGCTTGTTCACCATCGTGACACTTCTATCACCGGCCTTATCGACCAACAAATTCCGCGCGTTCCGAGCCATGCTCTTTTCTTCCATGGGACTCTTCGGTATCATCCCCGGTGTCCACGCCATGATTGTCAACTGGTCTAACCCACGCCGCAACATCACCCTCGCTTACGAATCTGCGATGGCTATATTCTACTTGACGGGGACCCTGTTCTACGTTAGCCGAGTCCCGGAACGGTTCAAGCCCGGATGGTTCGACTTAACCGGTCATAGTCATCAAATATTTCACGTCTTGGTAGTGATGGGTGCATTGGCTCATTACGGTGCTTCACTAGTTTTCCTGGACTGGCGCGACCACCATGGCTGTTAATCCCTTCATGCATCATCATATAATTCTTTAAACATTGTAACTGTGAGTAATATTCATTTATTTGTAGCTTTTGGTTTCATCAATTATTTGTAAAATTGGAGGTATTTGGATTTGTATTATTTTTCTATTTGTTGTTTCATTGTAAACTTCTAATTTATTTGTGTTAATCATATTTTTTTTTTCTACGGAATATTATAATTGAATTGTTTTGATTTCATGGTATACATCCTATCTAATAAAACATTGATTCGAGTCAATTAATTTATTAATGCACACAATTCATTTCACAATTAAATTGGTTGTCACTCATTTATTTCGTTGACATTTTGAGCATATGAAAATGACTTTCTTTAATCTTGTTAAATAATTTTCATGTTCAGAATTTTCAAGTGCACCACTCGTCGAGACACATGTACATTCTAATTTCAATAATTTTTTCAATTACAACTCATAATACAACTATATAAATAACTCAACATTGAAATTTGGTGAAGGTTTTGCTATTGACCTCTAGACCCTTTATGCTTAAGGGCTCCAATTACACCAACAGGAAGACATAGATGAGGGCATTCGTTAACTTTATATGTGAAAATTTGTGGAGGGTAGTGTTTACGGGTTAAGACCCATCAATTGCATTCATCAAGTTCCATAATGTATGAGTTTTATTCTGAGTACGTTTTAATTACCAATTCGTTTATTCTTTGTAACAGTATAATTCTAACTATAATTATAAAGATGTATAGATACTAATTATAATTTTGTTGAACTAGTTAATTTTAATTATTGTTATTACAAGTAATTACGAAATTATAGTTATGTCTTTAAAAAATATTTATGAAAACTACTTCTACCCACTTCCATATCTTGTCCCATTTTTATATTCCTTGTCTTAAATGTAGTTTATTCTTTGTTTTATTTAGGGTAAGAGATTCTACTGCCAATAAATCCATCCACATGTATAAAAAGTTACCACTTAAATTAATGCTTCCTTTTTACAAAAATCAGTGCTTGAAAGGGAACATAAATACATACTCAAGGAAAAGTTTTTATTTATTTATTTATAGTTTAAGTAAAAAAAAATGGTTTAGTCTAAACTAAAGTTAATAAATTGAACTAAACTTATATAATTAGTGAAATTTTAAGACCTACACGTAAAATTAAGAATAATGAATCTCGAACTTGAATATTTAAAATTCAAAAACTTCTTCTTTATCGAAGGGCTGGTTATCTGGACAAGCACTAATTCGTGTTTAAACGCAAAAGATGAGTTTAATTGATGAACGAAAGTGAGTTGAGTACAAACATGAAACATAGATCCATCACAAATGGGCTTTGCCAATTACTTTATTATACAATTATCGATGTGATTAATTAACCTCTCCCTGGCTTGGATATTGAAGGAGAGCTTTTTTCAAAACTATAAGATAATGACTTTCGAGCTGATGTGTTCTTGTGAGAAGGTAAAGCAAGGATGGAAATAACGAGTCTGTCAATGGCAACGATGGCGACGGATTCTAACGAGAAAAGACAAAAACGTATATATGCACAAAGAAAATTTTAATTTATTTTATTTTATAAACTTAATAAAGAATAAATATTAAAATATATATTATTGGGACATTTGAAAGAAAAGTTTATCTTCAAGTATTGTGTCATTACCTTACCTATTTGGAGAGTTAATAAAATTTAGAACAAAAGTGTTTGGATTATTTATTTTTGAAGATATTTGGACGAATAAAATCCAAAACATGAAGCCCAACTGAGTTGAAATTGAAGACTTGAAGAGATTTTTTTGCAAATTAAATCGGGCTACTAGCGAAACAAGTCACTTGCTATAATCGAAGACATTAAATTACATCAAGACCCTTATAGAAGTATTATCTTATGCTAATTTTTAACTTTACAGAAAAGTAATCAGATTATAACTCATATGTAAACAAAACTTAAGTACTATATAAACTTAAATTTCACCTAAGTTAAAAAACACTGAGAGTAACCAAAAAATTGAGAGTTTGATGGAGCACAAAGCTCAGCTTTTGAGGGGGAAGTTTAGTGGGAGAGTGATCTGATCTTTATACAATGATGAGGTCACTAAATTGGTGAGTGTTAGGTCAGTGTTATGACTTAAATCATTGATTGTACTATGAGAAAGATAGTCGATAATTGCTCTAGGCAAGGCCTCGCAGATGTAGATTAAAGTCGAACTGCGTAAGTAATCTCAATGTTTATCTTTAACTTTTGCGCATTTTTAAGTTTCGTGGTTAAAACTGTGGTTAAAGTTCCAAGTATTATTTTAGCCACAAATTTTGTTTTGCACAAGTACGCTCCTTTTCTACATATATATTCATGTCAAAAAATAATTTTAATAATAATTTAAAATAAAAAATTTTAGTATTATTTGTTCAACTATTTATTTTAATTAATAAATATTAATTTTCTAATGATAATATATAATTAATTATTTTGAACTATTTTTCATTGATGCTTTTTGTCAAGGTCTGTATTGGTTCCCTAGTCAACCGATTCGACGCCCCTCTCTAAATCGGTATCCTAACGATTCTCTATCCGATCCAATTTAAACAACCTTGATTTTTGTGGTAAAAGATGTTGTATATAATATATAATATTTATAATATTACAACAATCATATATATACATTTATATAATGGAAGAGAAAAAAAGAAAGTAATTGAAGAGAGGTGTGTCGAAACCATTTTTTGAAAAAGGGCGTCGATTTTGATTTTGAAAGTGAAAGCGAAAAAAAGAGAGTCGCCACCAATCCTTTTTTTCATGAGGTGTAATCGGATCACCTCGTAAGATTTGATCGTTTTGATAAAATGCTTTGATTTACTAAAATGATGATTTTGGTCTACAAAATCCGAGAAAACGGGTTCGGGAGTCGGTTACGTGCGAGGAAGGATTAGCACCCTCGACACGTCCAAAATTGGTACCTAGTTGATTAATTTATGTCTTAATGTTGAAAGCTGAAAACTTGAAAAGAGTTTAAAGTACGATTCCTCTTTATATTAATGCTAATTTTATTTAAACAAAGTGCTTGAGTAAGCCAAATCATATGTTAAAGGCCCTCTTATCTCGAGGTAACAAAAATGTCACATCCAATAAATTAGGACGCGACACTTTGAATTTCCGAGAATAAGCTCGTCCTTTAATTTTTTAAAACTCATGCATTACAATTAAAAGGGTATTCGGTCATCTAGATCCAACGAGAAAAATCACAACTAGTAATTTATGGCGCAATTTTCTCGAGTTTCCAAATGAGAAATATTGCCCTTATTTTTAAATTTTTTTTTGAATAATAGCGATTACCAAACCGAAACGACGCGTGCTATTTAGTTTGTTTGGGCGATCAAATATAAATGTTATGAATGACAAATGATATGAAGTTATGAATAATCGAATTATGGCATACACAATGACAATAATCATACATTATTAAAATGCTAACATTTGTAATCAAAAGGATGAAATAACATAAAACAATTTAAAATGAATAATGTGACGACTTTAAATAACAAATACATAAAGAAAGTTTAAAGTGAATAGTATAAAACAATTTAAAATAATCAATATACAAAACGATAAAATGATGTATAGGGTAACTTAAAATAAATAGTTTATAAAATGATTTTTAAAAAAAAATACTGTCGAAACCATTTTTATTTTGAAAACGGGAATCGACTTTTGAAAACGCAAGTTAGGAGTCGCCACCAATCTTTTTTGAGGTGTAATTGGGCCACCTTATAAAACATTTTGGTCCACGAATTTTAAGAAAACGGGCTCGGGAGTTAGTTACGTACGAGGAAGGATTAGCACCCTCGACACGCCCAAAATCGGTACTTAATTGATTAATTGGTATCTTAAATATCGAAAATTAAAGATTTGGACAAAGTTCAAAATACGATCCTCCTTTTGTTGACTTTTAAAACGTGCTTTAATTTTAAGAGGATATTCGAATATTCAAACGAACAAAGAAAGCGAAACCCAGTACGTTAGGGCACGATCCTTTGAGTTCCATGAATACCGGGCATTGCCTTTACTTTAAAAATCTTGAGAGCAAACCGATAAAAGGATATTCAGATATTCAAAGTAAACAAAGAAAGCGACACCCAGTACGTTAGGGCGCGATCCTTTGAATTTTTTAAATACCGAACATTGCCTTTATTTTAGAAAACAATCGAGAATAAACCGCTGAATAAACGAATTTGGGAAACTTAGAAATTTGAGAAAAATGATAGTATGCGAAATAAAATAACAATATAATAATAACTTGACAGTATATATATCAACACCTAAAATATAGCAAACCTAAAAAAGATAATAATTATAATAATAGTAATAAATATAACAACATATAAACATAGCAAGAATGACGATAACGATATAAAATACATAATGGAAATGAAAATAATATGTCATTGATGGTATCAAAAACTGTAATAAAAGTAAAACTAGAATAATAACAATGGTGAATTAATAATAGCAAAAAATAATTAATAAGGATAATTTAGATAAAAATAATAACTAATAAAAACCATGGTATAAAAAATAATAAAGTTATTAATAGTTATATAAAAAAATTTTAATGAAAAATATATACGTATTACAAATCATAAATAAGAAGAATAAAATAATAGTAATAAATGGTAAAAAATATATATACATAATGAATATGAAAAAACTATGTTGAAAATAATTAATAAAAAAAAATGGTATAATAAAATAAACAAGCTTTAGTAAATGTCTATATATATAGTAAAGTGATAGTAAAAATGAAAATGTAATAAGTATGAAAATTATATTTAAAGTGATTAATTTTTAACCAAAAGATATATATATATATATATATATATAAAGAATTAATAATAATATAATAATTTAAAATGAAGTAAAAATAATTATTAATAAAACAAAAATAGTAGGAAAAAAAATATAATACATAAATAAATATAATAAAAATTTATACATGAAATAATTAGTTAAAAAAATAAATATATATACATATATATGGTAAGCATATAACAAATATGTAAAACGTAACTCGAATTAATTAAATAAAACGATAAAGATAATAAAAGGGGTTAAATTGAATTAAAAAGAAATTTTGGGGTGAAAACGCAATTAAAAAGGAGTTGGGGGGACCGAATTGAACATGTGCGCGAAAGGGGAAGGGCCTGGAGCGCAAATCTCCCCACCCTCAAGTATACTGTGCTTAAAACGGGGCCGAATCGCGACAAATTTAAAAATTCTGGCCCAATTTGTAAATAACGAAACTTAAAGGGGCTAAATTGAAACACGCGCGAATCTAAAGGGACTCACTGGGAAAATATTCCCTTGTCCCAAAACGGCGTAGTTTAAGCATGGGCCAATGTGTAATCACGTAAAATTCCAAGGATAAATTAAAAAAAAAAGAATTAATGAAATTGACCCAATTAAAAAGCAACAAAACAAGTAAGGACCCTATGCGTAATAAGACCAAAAAAAGAAATGGCACAACTTCCATTGTCATTAAAAGCAAAACAGTGGCTGCCCACCATAAAACAAAACCAAAAAAATTTTCTCCCCACCCCATTTCTGTCGAAACCAAACAGAACAAAGGGATTTTCCCTTTTGTTCATCTACTAGGGCATGGTACGCCCATCCTCGCAGCTTCTCTCCCTATGCGCGCATGGCGATGGCGGCCGGAGAGCAGGTAAGTCCTTCCGATTCTTTTTATTTTTTTTGAAACTTTGTTTTTCAAAAATAACAGATATCCACTGTAAACTCAAAAGGGAAAAAAGACTAAAAAAGATTATAACTACCTGATTTTATTCGAATGTGTGAAAGATTCCACTCAACACTTGTTTTTTTTGCTCTCTGATTTCGTATATTTTTCTCTGATTTTTTTTGTGTCCCCTCATACAATATTTACAATGGCTTTTATAGCCTAGAAATAAAAAATAGAGTCCTATTGTTGTTTCTTTTCTTGTTGTAGGCGTAATCCCGAGGATCTCGAAGGTGGATGAGGTGGGCTTGCGCACAGCTCGAAGGGACGCGCGACGTGCGGCTCCTAGAAACTGGCTTGCGACGCCTCCCACGTTGCTGCTGGAATTTGCTGATGCTTGGGTCTTTTGGGCTATTTGGGAATTGGGTTTTAGCTTAGGGTTTGGGCTAGGTGATGTATTTTAGGTTTAATATGTTTTGGGTTTAAAATGGGTCTTGGGGCTTAATTTGGGTTAGTTTGTGTTGGGTAAAAATTTGGTCGTACAGCTGCCCCTCTTTGCTCATTATCGTGTAACGGGAATAGAGCAAAGATTCTAGAAGGGCCAAATTTGCTTAGGCTGGTTGATTTTGGCTTCTTGATGCAACCCATTATACCTTATTACTTCAAAAATGCTCCGTTGCTGTAATTTGATCTGTTGTAATTTGATCTGCTTTACTCCTGCTCAGTAAAGATAAGCTCTGGTATGTCTTAGCCTGCTCCACTCCTGCTCAGTGAAGATAAGGCTAATGGCTGAAATCTGCTCCATCGCCAGTACGTGGAGATAAGATTCACCAAAGTTCGATCTGCTCCGCTCCTGCTCAGCGAAGATAAGATCTGGTATTTAGCCTGCTTCACTCCTACTCAGTGAAGATAAGGCTCGCCAAAATTTGCTCTGCTTCACTCCTGCTTAGTGAAGATAAGATCGGGTATGTTGCCTGCTTCACTCCTGCTCAGTGAAGATAAGGCTGATGATTGGAATCTGCTCCATCGCCAGTACGTAGAGATAAGATTCACCAAAACTTGATCTGCTTCACTCCTGCTCAGTGAAGATAAGATCTGGTATTTAGCCTGCTTCACTTCTGCTCAGTGAAGATAAGGCTGGTGGCTGGAATCTGCTCCACTCCTGCTCAGTGAAGATAAGACTCGCCAAAATTTGACCTGCTTCACTCCTGCTCAGTGAAGATAAGATCGGGTATGTTTAGCCTGCTTCACTCCTGCTCAGTGAAGATAAGACTGATGATTGGAATCTGCTCCATTGCCGGTACGTGGAGATAAGATTCACCAAAACTTGATCTACTTCACTCCTGCTCAGTGAAGATAAGATCTGGTATTTAGCCTACTTCACTCCTGCTCAGTGAAGATAAGGCTGATGATGTCTGTAATCTTGATCAATCTTGCTACATTGTCCACTGGGGAATTCATCTGTATAAGAGTGATATGCTTATGCCAGATGATTAGGATGCCATGATCAATATGAATCAAATGCTCCTAACTAGATGTCTTATGGATGTTAAATGCGTAAATGCAAAATGAGAATGATCAATTTTAATTTTTTGGTTGTTCTCGCTGGTAATATCCCTGACGTGTGTCTTCCTATTCAGCTTGATAACAGAGGACCTGAAGATGCGGTTAATTCCTTACCCCTCACACGTTTCTAACCCTTTTAAGCTCGGTGTGTTCTAAATAATTACCCTGTTTTAGGTTCTTGTATTATTTAGAAACCTTTCAGGGTAATATGTAAAACCTCTTTTGTGAGCATTGTTAGTTCATTAATCATTATTTCAATATAAAATGCTTTGAAGAGATTATAAAAGATAAGGAGAACTGAAATTTATTCACGTCAAAATTCGCGAAAAGATGTACTAAGCATTCATTATTTGAAATACAAAGATGGATCAAAGGAACAAAATAGGTGCCCCAGATTTCGCAATTTGAGCTTCTCAGCACGAACTCCTTGAGGACCGTTTTAAACTTGGCATGTGCTTAAGGGATCTATAGCATTTTGTCGATGCCCCAAGATGTAGCCTATCCTTTCTTTGTCGATTCGAGTGTAGCGAGACTATCACTTGCCTTAGTATGGATTGAAATTTGAATTGCCCTTTGCGGGTTTTCAATTCAAAACCCCTTTGGTCTCAAGGCGCCCTTTACGGGTTTTCACCTTGACACTTTTTTTTTAGGTGCCCTTTACAGGTTTTCACCTCCACTGCTTCAAGCAAAATATCTTTTGACAGAATATGAATTTATCGGGTTAGGCAAGCTCTTGCCATCCATCTCTACTAATATCAATGCCCCTCCAGAGAAAGCCTTTTTTATCACATAGGGTCCTTCCCAATTTGGCATCTATTTCCCCCTGAAATCTTTTTGCATAGGGAGAATCTTTTTCAATACTAAGTCCCCCTCATAAAATACCCTGAGACGAACTTTTTTGTTGTAAGCTCGCATCATTCTCTTCTGGTACATTTGACCATGGCGAATAGCCCTTAGCCTCTTCTCTTCAATCAGGTTTAGTTGATCATAACGGGATTGGATCCATTCTGCCTCGTCCAACTTCAACTCTGATAAAACTCGGAGAGAAGGGATTTCGATCTCAATAGGTAAGACTGCCTCCATCCCATAAACCAATGAGAAAGGTGTTGCCCCGGTAGAAGTTCTGACAGATGTACGATAAGCATAAAGGGCAAATGGGAGTTTTTTATGCCAATCTCTGTAAGTCTCAGCCATCTTCCCCACAATCTTTTTGATGTTCTTATTAGCTGCCTCAACTGCCCCATTCATTTTCGGGTGGTATGGTGACGAATTGTGGTGCTTAATATTGAACTGACTGCAGACCTCCGCTATCGCGCTATTGTTCAGATTCAACGCGTTGTCAGATACGATCCTTTCTGGCATACTATAACGACATATGATCTCTTTTTTCAAGAACTTGCTAACCGCCAATTTTGTGACATTGGCGTATGATATCCGCGTTCGCGATACTAAGTAATAAAATTTATAAAGAACTTGATCACACCAAAACTAACTAATATCGCGACGCTTTAAGGCAAGCGCACCTATCGAACAGTAGTATAGCTTAGTGGCAAGATCGAGTTATCGTACCCAAGGGAACCAAAAGTACTATTACTTACTTTCTTTCTATTATCTAGCTTAAGAATAAAAGAGGGGTTTGTTTAAACTAATTTTAAAACTAAACTAAGAAGACACAAAGAGTAAATTGAGAAAACTTTTAGGGGAAAAGCTGATTGATATGGACAATACTTAAGGGAGAATCCACCTAGACTTCACTTGTACTGGTTCTTGAGCTAGACGATTTATTCACTTGACTTGATCCGTAGAGATCCCTAATTTATGCTAAACCCTCCGTCGAGGTGAAGAGCAACTAGGCCTAAGTTGTTAATTAAAGTTCCTTTATCAATTAACTTCTTAGGTTGCATTAATTCGATCAATGGTTCCCCATATTAGGTTTGACCCTAATCCGGCAGATTTATGTCGCCCTATGTCTAGGGTTGCATGCAACTCCGCTTAATTATGGTAGATCTACTCTTATCACAGGGACTTTTGCTCCTCTGCTCTAAGCACATCTAATTCTTGAAGTAATACCTAGGTTTATTAAATCAAGAATGAAGAACACATAATTAAGAACAACTCAAGTATTTATCATATAACTCAAGAATAAATAATAACAAGATCTGTCTTAGGTTTCATCCCCCTCAAGTATTTGAGGGGTTTAGTTCATAATAAAGAAAGAAAACATCTCAGAAGAAATAAAATAACAAAACATAAAAGAACCCGAAAACCCCTGAAGGAATTTAGGGAGATCCTCTATATTGCTGCAGAATTTCGGCTTCTGGGATGAATCAATCAGCTTCCCTGCGAGTAATCCCTACTTCCACTCTCTGTGTTGGCAGCAAAGAATACTTCCCTTTTGGGGGAAATAAGCACACCCTAAGAGTAGCCTCTTAGGGTCTTTATATAGAGCTTTGGGGAGCCTTTCTTAGCCTCCAAGTATCCCAATTCGAGTGAAATTCCTCTTCTTCACGACTAGAACACGCCCGTGTGCCACGCCCGTGTGACTTCGACAAAGGCCGTGTGATTTGGCACGGCCGTGTGGCCTACCCGTGCTTGTCGAGAGTTGGACCGTGTGATCTTCATGTGGCACGGCCGTGTGGTAATTCCTTGGGCCGTGTGATTTGTCATTTTTGGCCAATTTTCCTCATTTTCAGTCCATTTCCTATTGTTTTCTCTTCCCTATGCTCTCCTGAATATAAGATATGAAAAATAAGGATTAAGAGCACCAATTCTCACTAAATTGATAATAATTCATCCAAAATATAGGCTAAACATGAGGTAAAAATATGTATAAATTAGCGTTTATCAAATACCCCCACACTTAAACCTTTGCTTGTCCTCAAGCAAAATCTCAATCCCTAAAAAGAATTATTCCTCTCAACTTACAATCTTTATTAATAATGTTTCAAACTAGTCCACAGGTAATCATACAATGAGTAATTCAATCAGAAGAACATTAAAGACTCAATCACTCTAAGTTGAGAATTTTATCATTGAAAACATAAGTCTCTTCCTTCCTTCTAAGTAGTTATCTCTCCATCTTAATTAACAGGAGTTGACATCCTCACTAAAGGTTCACTCTATCCACTCGAAGTGTTTAGGGTTCAAAATTTAAGCACTCCTTAATCAACATGAAAAGTTATTACCATAAGCTTGCAAGAAAATCAAATCTCCATCACTATAGTTTGATATGATACATTGATCAAAAGGTCTTTTAATGGTTGTAACGGGGCTTGGTTAGGGGTGTTGTCACAGGCTGCAAAAAGAAGGTTAGAATCGAGATTGAACTGAAAAATTATCTAGCTAGAAAAAATCTCTATCAATGGAACATATTTCTTAGCTAATTCTTATGATACTATCATTTCTGCCTTGGTAGCCTTAAAATAGAAATATGTAAAAATTTATCGAACTATTTACAATTTACAATCGAATTTTACTGTATGTACTCTTTTCTTTTCTTTTCTCTTTTTTTTTTTTAAGAACAACTCAAGTAATACAATAAATTGAATAAAACTTTACAATCTGGAAAAGAGAAAATAAAAACTAGATGAAAAATTCAACTCAAATCTCGACAAAAATAGGGATCAAAATAATTGAATGACATTCAACAAAAATGGGTTATTGGTTAATAATTAGAGGGTGAGTCAAGGAAAAGGTTGTTAGGCTCAATGGGGTTTACTAGGGGTTAATTCATGGAGGTAAGCTTTTTGTGGAGTAAGTGGGTTAAATCCTAGGTGCCTTTATCATTTCGGTATATCAAATCAATGATGTGGTCTCGACATGTATAATCGAACAAGTTCTAGAATAACAATTCAGTATTGACTCACTCAAAGCAATAATAAAAGTGAGCACGAAAGAATGTATGCTCAAAAAGGGCTCAAGATCTCACCAGAATTATGGCTTTTGATGTCAATCCTGTGAATTTCAAATCTCAAGATAATACTTAGAATTAGGGAAAATAATTTATGCAAAAATTGGGGGTTCTCAAAAATTTCAACTTATCATGCTTGATTCCCTAATGTTTTAAAGCTTGAATAATCAAAGTACAAGCACCTATATCTTAATTCTCAACATATCGATAGAAATCATAAATCAATCAGAATAAATTCCTAATAGGAGACTGAGAATTAGTTAAGAACAATGCATGAAGTACAATTTCAGGGATTTTCACAGATAGTGTAAAGATTTCAAGTAAGCTTCCCCCCCACACTTAAGATGTACATTGCCCTCAATGTACAAAGATACATAAATAGCAAGAGAAGTATAATATCATAAGATAGGGAGAGAATTGAAACTTCCTGAATTTAGGATGAATTTATGAGGAAGAGTCGGCAATTGTGGCAGGGTGTTCCCATTTCCGTTTGAATATGAGCTGTAGAGCTCCTTTTTGAAACTGCGAAAATATTAATTAATCATGGGAATTTTCGATTGATAGAGATTACTCGTTAGGGCTTGGCCGATATGAAAGATCGAAATTTAAATAACAGAAAAATAATAAACTAAGTTCTAGAAATACTAATACTGTAATGAATTAAAAGGATTAAGTATAATAAAAATAAAATTTGAAATAAAAAAGAGACAAATAAAAAAAATGAGAAAAATAGAACCGTATGGGAGAATAGAGGCACACGCCCGTGTGGCTCGGGGTTAGCCCGTGTTGGCCATATTGCACGGCCGTGGAAAACTTGTTCGCTTTTTCGCATGGTCGTGTAGGTAGTCACACGGCCGTGTCTGATTTGACAGTGTTGGCCATGGCTTGGGGACACGGGCGTGTGGCGTTGTGCGAGCCCGTGTTGATACTGCATGGTTGCCACGGCCATGTTGCACGACCGTGGAGATTTGTCGACCTCCTGTGCTTTTGGGAAAAATTTACTCTGTTTGTACACGGTCTGAGTGCATGACTGTGTCTCTGTTTTAAGATGTCACACGGCCTTAGGCACGCCCGTGTTCCAGGCCGTGTGGTCCTAATTTCCTGCATCAAAGGTGTTAGTTGCTGTATAAAATGACTGAAAACAAAATAGAAGAAAAGTTACTATGTTAGTGCTCAGGTTGTCTCCCGAGAAGCGCTTATTTATAGTCTAAGCTCGACTTTGCTCGAGCTTGTACGTTCACGGTGGTTTGAAGAGTTGATACTCTTCTATCCTGCTTACAATTTCATTATCAATGTAAGATTTGAGTCGAGTGTGATTTACCTTAAAAGTGCCGAGTGACTCATCTTTTATCTCGACTGTACCATAGGGAAAGATTTTCATTACCGTGAAGTAAGGTGTGTCACTTGTATGCTCTTTTGAATTCAAGATTCAAGGATCGTCTTCCCCTAAGATTACCTTATCCCCTACCTTGAGTTGATTCGTTTGTACCTGGGGGTCGTCTTGGTGATGCTCTGGGTTGGTGTGACCTGTTTTGGGTTTTTCATAATAGTTCAGCCACTCATCTAGTTCCTCGATCTAAAGCGTTCGCTTTTCAGGTGCATCTCCCTTGGATGGACTTGTTTGTGATTGGGTTGCCTTTATGTAGAGTGTATCCTGCACAGAAGGTTGGGTGGTGAGATTATTCTTTTTACAAGGACTCGTAACTATATTATTATCAACAATCGTAATCGAGTTTCGAGCTTGTAAAGTAACTTGGTCATCACGCACACGTAGTGTAAGTTTACCTGTTCCTAAATCAATTATTGTTCTTACAGTTGCTAAAAAGGGTCGCCCTAGAATTAAGGGTACATTGCTATCCGCAACAATGTCTAAAACAACAAAGTCAACTGGGAATATAAATTTATCAATTTTGACGAGCACATCTTCAACTATTCCTTTAGGAGACCTAATAGTTTTATCAGCCAGTTGAATGCTCATCTTAGTTTGCTTAGGTTTTCGAAGACCTAGTTGTTTAAATAGTGTATAAGGCATGACATTTATACTAGCCCCTAAATCAGCTAAAGCATTTTTTGTGTCTAGGCTACCAAATAAACAAGGAATAGTAAAACTCCCTGGATTTTTCAGTTTGGTTGGTAGTTTATTTTGAAGAATAGCTGAGTAGATTGCATTTAATTCCACATGAGATTTCTCCTCTAGCTTCCGCTTGTTTGTCAAGAGTTCTTTTAAGAATTTAACCGCGTCTGGCATCTGCAAAATTGCTTCAACAAATGGTAAGTTAATATGTAATTTTTTTAAGAGTTTAAGAAACTTACCGAATTGTTCATCTGTGCGGTCTTTCTGAAGCGCTCTTGGGTATGGGATACGAGGCTTGTGTTCGTTGATGTCTGGCTTGTTCCTGCTTACCCCTACTTTACCTTTATTTACCTCAAGCTCCTTGTTTGAGTTGTCTTTGATTAAAACCTCCTCATCTATTGTGCTCACGGCATGAATTTGTTCTTTTGGATTGGTCTCAGTGTTACTTGGAAATCCACCTTGTGGTCTTTCTGAAATTAGCTTAGCAAGCTGGCTTATTTGAGTTTCAAGTCCTTGAATAGATGATTGCTGGTTCCTTAGTACCGTTTCGGTATTTTGGAAACGAGTTTCTGATATGGCAATAAATTTGGTGAACATCTCTTCCAAGTTCAGTTTTTTCTCCTGTTGTGGTGGTGGCTGCTGAAATACCGGAGGCTGTTGTCTTTGATTTCCTTGTCCTCCCCATGAAAAATTTGGGTGATTTCTCCAACCTGCATTATAAGTGTTACTATAAGGATTATTTTGAGGTTGAGAATTATTACCCATATAATTGGCATGTTCGGCTTCTATGTTGTGTAGATGGTCTGAATTAAACGTATTTCCTGGAGCTGCATCACATTGCATCACTGGTTGAGCCTGCGTAGAACCAACAAAATTATCAAATTTCTTATTTAAAAGTGCTACTTGGTTGGTGAGCATAGTAACAGCATCAATATTATAAACTCCTGCGGCTTTCGTCGGCTTTGTCCTCATGACTTGCCACTGATAGTTATTCAATAATATCTCCTCAATAAATTCGTAAGCTGCGTCAGGTGTTTTATTATTGATGGTTCCGCCTGCGGCTGCATCGATCATTTGTCTGGTTGACGGATTTAAACCGTTGTGGAAGGTTTGAACTTGTAGCCACAAAGGTAATCCATGATGAGGACACCTTCTCAAAAGATCTTTGTATCTCTCCCATGCATCGTAAAGTGTTTCTAAATCCATCTGCACAAAAGAAGAAATATCGTTTCATAATTTGGCTGTTTTAGCTGGAGGAAAATATTTGAGTAAAAATTTTTCGGTCATCTGCTCCCATGTGGTAATTGAGCCTCGTGGTAGAGAATTTAACCACTGTTTGGCTTTATTTCTCAAAGAAAATGGAAATAGCCTCAATCGAATGGCATCATCAGAAACGCCATTTATTTTGAAGGTATCACAAAGTTCTAAAAAATTGGTATGTGTGGGTTTGGATCTTCATCCTGTAAACCATCAAACTGTACCAATTGCTGTATCATCTGAATGGTGTTAGGTTTTATCTCAAAATTATTAGCAGCAATAGTTGGTCTAAGAATGCTAGTTTGGGTACCAGTCAAACTAGGTTTAGCATAATCATACATAGTGCGCGGAGCTTCTTCTTGAATTGCTGGTGGCGCGACTATTGCGGGAGGTGGTAGAACATCTTGATTTGCTTCCATCTCTTCTGTAGGTTCTGGCTCTAGATCAGGTTCTTGTTCAGGATAATGTAGACTGCGTCTAATTTCTCTGCGATTTCTGCGAACTGTTGCTTCTAGATCTTCGTCGAAAAGTAGTGGTCCTGTTGGATTGTTTCTAGTCATAAACTAAAAATACCTAAAAAGAAAAAGCAAAGAAAACTCAAAAATTTAAAAGAAAAGAAAAATAAAAATAAAAATAAATTAAATTAAAAATAAAAATAAAAGAAAAATAAATAAATATAAATATATGGCTAAAGTAATAGAAATCGAGCTTTCTTAATATTTTAGTTCCCCGGCAACGGCGCCAAAAACTTGATATCCGCGTTCGCGATACTAAGTAATAAAATTTATAAAGAACTTGATCACACCAAAACTAACTAATATCGCGACGCTTTAAGGCAAGCGCACCTATCGAACAGTAGTAAAGCTTAGTGGCAAGACCGAGTTATCGTACCCAAGGGAACCAAAAGTACTATTACTTACTTTCTTTCTATTATCTAGCCTAAGAATAAAATAGGGGTTTGTTTAAACTAATTTTAAAACTAAACTAAGAAGACACAAAGAGTAAATTGAGAAAACTTTTAGGGGAAAAGCTAATTGATATGGACAATACTTAAGGGAGAATCCACCTAGACTTCACTTGTACTGGTTCTTGAGCTAGACGATTTATTCACTTGACTTGATCCGTAGAGATCCCTAATTTATGCTAAACCCTCCGTCGAGGTGAAGAGCAACTAGGCCTAAATTGTTAATTAAAGTTCCTTTATCAATTAACTTCTTAGGTTGCATTAATTCGATCAATGGTTCCCCATATTAGGTTTGACCCTAATCCGGCAGATTTATGTCGCCCTATGTCTAGGGTTGCATGCAACTCCGCTTAATTATGGTAGGTCTACTCTTATCACAGGGACTTTTGCTCCTCTGCTATAAGTACATCTAATTCTTGAAGTAATACCTAGGTTTATTAAATCAAGAATGAAGAACACATAATTAAGAACAACTCAAGTATTTATCATATAACTCAAGAATAAATAATAACAACATCTGTCTTAGGTTTCATCCCCCTCAAGTATTTGAGGGGTTTAGTTCATAATAAAGAAAGAAAACATCTCAGAAGAAATAAAATAACAAAACATAAAAGAACCCGAAAACCCCTGAAGGAATTTAGGGAGATCCTCTATATTGCTGCAGAATTTCGGCTTCTGGGATGAATCAATCAGCTTCCCTGCGAGTAATCCCTACTTCCACTCTCTGTGTTGGCAGCAAAGAATACTTCCCTTTTGGGGGAAATAAGCACACCCTAAGAGTTGCCTCCTAGGGCCTTTATATAGAGCTTTGGGGAGCCTTTCTTAGCCTCCAAGTATCCCAATTCGAGTGAAATTCCTCTTCTTCACGACTAGAACACGCCCGTGTGCCACGTCCGTGTGACTTCGACAAAGGCCGTGTGATTTGGCACGGCCGTGTGGCCTGCCCATGCTTGTCGAGAGCTGGACCGTGTGATCTTCATGTGGCACGGCCGTGTGGCACGGCCGTGAGGTAATTCCTTGGGCCGTGTGATTTGTCATTTTTAGCCCATTTTCCTCATTTTCAGTCTATTTCCTATTCTTTTCTCTTCCTTATGCTCTCCTGAGTATAAGATATGAAAAATAAGGATTAAGAGCACCAATTCTAACTAAATTGATAATAATTCATCCAAAATATAGGCTAAACATGAGGTAAAAATATGTATAAATTAGCGTTTATCAGCGTACAAAGCAGCCTCTACCCACTTGGTAAAGTAGTCAATGACCATGAAAATGAATCGATGCCCGTTGGAAGCCTTCGGCGAAATCGGCCCAATAACATCCATGCCCCATATTGAGAACGGCCATGGAGAAGTCATGACATGGAAGGGTGAAGGAGGCACATGGATTTTGTCTCCATAAATTTGGCACTTATGGCACTTCTTAGCGTAACTGATACAATCTCCCTCCATTGTGGACCAGTAATACCCGAAACTGGCTTGCGACGCCTCCCACGTTGTTGCTGGAATTTGCTGATGCTTGGGTCTTTTGGGCTATTTGGGAATTGGGTTTTAGCTTAGGGTTTGGGCTAGGTGATGTATTTTGGGTTTAATATGTTTTGGGTTTAAAATGGGTCTTGGGGCTTAATTTGGGTTAGTTTGTGTTGGGTAAAAATTTGGTCCTACAAATACTATATGAAGTTTGAGGTGAATAATGTATAAAAAACTTAACGTAAATAATAGTTGTAAAACATTTAAAATAAATATATATAGAGTTTAGAGTGAGATATATAAAACAATTTAAATAAGTGATAAAAAAATAATTTTAAATGAGTAATAGATGAAGACGAATTTTAAATAAATAAGGTAAAGCGACTTAAAGTAAATAATATAAGATAACTTAAAACCGTTAATATATAAAACAATTTAAATCAAAATAGTACATAAAGTAACTTTAAATAAATAATTTATAAAAACGGATTAAAATAACATACTAAATAGTTTTAATTGAATAATATATGAAATCCAAAATAAATAGTATAAACAAAACTTAAAATAAATAATAATGATAATACAATTTTATGTTAATGAACGAAACAGGTTAGGGACTAGGCTGAAATCGAATTAAAATTTGAGGTGAAAATTGTAAATAGCAAAAAATAAGCCGTCAAGGACCTAGACGAAACACGCTGGAACAAATGAGGGACTGATTGGGAAATATTCCCAGCCCCTATGCACTGCGTTTCGAGATGGACCCAACTGAAGCAAATGCAAAACATGCGGAAAAAATTAAAAAAAACATAAGAAACCAATAGAGGTCAGACTGTAACGCACCCTAAAAATGAAGGGACCAGAGGCATAAATATCCCCAAAGGGCAAAACACACGGATCCCCCCTAGAGCGGGTCGGGTGACGCACGGGCAGGCCATAAACGATGCCGTTTCGGCGTTGAGGCCATTGGTTCCCAAACGGCACCGTTTAGTGCCTTTATTTAAGTTTAAAAACTTTTATTTTTCATTTACTTCCCTTTTTAAAAAAAAAATCAGGAAAGGGCACCCCTTTTCCATTTCTTTTCTCTGCTAGGGTTTAGAACCCCTCATCGCCGCCGTCGTCGTTACGCCACCGTATACGGCAGCCGGCGTTCACAAAATTCCTTTTTCGTGACCTTTATGCCCCTAACCTGATATTTAAAGCCAAAAAAGGGAAAAAGTGTAACACCCTACACCCCTGTCCATCGCCGGAATAGGGTATTAAGGTATCACATATCTAAATACAACCTACCAAGGTTCATAGTTACACACTAGACATAGATTCATTGAGTTTTATAACCAAATGTATAACACTTGTAAATAGGTTCGGTCAGTACGTCATATCTCATTAAAAGCGTATTATAAGCATGCTAGCAAATCTCTACCTTGTGGCTACTGACAATTTGGCTAAATCGAACATTTCAATAACCGATCACCATATTAGAAATTCATTGCATATTGGGTACTAACCAAATATCATGCCACAACATCGAATCATATGAGAATCATCCAAACACATATAATCAAACTCGAAGACTAAGCAAGCCATTTTCGCATGGCTAGAAATATTTACAACTCAAAATGTAGTTTGATTCAACAGAAGCCTATACATACCATTGATCCAAAATAACTATCAAAATACCAAAATAACAGCGATAGTGTAGGTGATTAAGGCTTCAATCCCCGAGTCCGCAGCTTCCAAAAAGAGATCTATAAAACAGAGGAAACAAGGGAAACGGAGTAAGCATTACAATGCTTAATAAGTTTTAAGCAA